>FR997721.1:15000000-17500000 GCA_905475445.1 Ochropleura plecta | reverse complement strand
AATATGTATAGTATTGCCTATTTCAAATTATTTACTAAATATCTCACCTTGACATCGTAAATTTATTGATTTGAATGACTGTGTTGATAGTATATTAAATGAGTCTTTATTAATATATTCAAAATTATTTATATGCCTTAGTTAAGGTAATTCACATAAGGATCATTGCTAAACTTAACATCTGTAACATGTACCTACTTTCTGTGCAAATATAGAACTATTCTATTCTAAATGTATTGCATATAGTAAGTAGTGTATTATATTCCTTGTGAATGATTGGACATGGTTGGCCTTGTAAATTCTTAGACGGTTGTTAAGTTTTGTTGACGTATTATTTTATTTTACGTTTTGAAAAGTAAGCAATGACTTGTTGTCGGGCCTACGCTGTCCTCTCATACTTAACAACATCTCATCTCACACGTAACAACAACATTGTAATAACCAAATGATTTTAAAAGAGTAACCATGGAATTTCGTGCCGGTTCTTCTCCTTAGGAAACGACCAACCCAAACCGTGCATCTATTCTCGACGTTTTATAAGTGCCCATGTAGGCCTAAATGAAATAAAAATAATTTGATTTTGATTTTGAAAGGCGTTAAACATAATTGATCTATCTCCAGATGACAATAATTTCTCCTATCAATCCAATCGCTACTAGTACTGAATTCGCAAAATGCTAGAGACGATCAATTGAAAAAAAAATTCTTTTCCTTTATTTTGACGAAGATTCGCCTGCAACAGTCATATATTTTATAGTGGACCATGTTGAAAACTTTGTAGCTTTAGCTAAGCACACTGTAATAATACCAGCTAGGCCGGCGAGGCTTAAGAATCGGAGGACTGTAGACTGCTGAAGAGGCTATGTTAGCTTAATACTTTTGTAAAGCGAGCTATTTAACTAGTTTTGAAAAATAGGTCAAATCTTTGACAAAACGCAGAGAAAGGCAACACGGCACCTATTGTTTTGGAAATTAGTGATATTCTAATTAAAAGCTATTTGAGATATATTTCACTTCTGTTGGTCTTGCGTTCAGAGTACATAGAAAATGCTCATGGTCCCTTTTACCTAGGCGTGGAATTTGATTTATTTTAGACTAGATGGTACCTGCCTTTTCATGTGCCTATAATCGCAACGAGAAATAATTAGCACTGTTTCATTTTAACGATCAATGTTACTTGTAAACATGAAAGATTAAAAAAGAGCACACAATTATAAGTTGTTATTGCCTGACTAAAAAAACCCGTCTACCCTTGCATTTTAGTAAATCTTCATTTCATTAAGGAAAAATTTCCGTAAAAATTCAGGTCAATTAAAACAGTATTTCGTCGAATTTAGTCGCACGAGTAAACTTGGCAAATACCATTAATTAAAGTGGAGTAAACATTAATATCAGAAAAAAGGTACGATTAGATTAAGTGCAAGAGTTTTTATTTCTAAGATTCCGTTCTAAAAGGAAAACGGTACGGTAAAATTTGCACGTTTTTGTACATACACAAAGATTTTTCTCGATATCTACGTTATTGTAAAAAAAAAATTATAATAATTATTTGTATAGGATAGGCAAGCAGTTAAGATCAACAGCCTCTTTCCCATTGTCCCCCACTATATTTTTTTCTTGCAGTCTGATATGTGTTTGTCCTGTCGGTTTTCGAATTGGTTCACGTTTTGGGCTGAGACTACATCTTTTGGGAGCTTAATCCACGCTCTGACTGTTCTGTCAGCTGTCCAGATCAGTGCATAGCCTAACATGATCCATAAGGTGGTTGTTTTTGTTCCGTTTGAACATATTAAGTAAAATCCTGAAGGTCACAATGCCCATTTAAGATCTTGTCCGTCTCAATTTGATCTCCACAGCCCCTGTGTTTCTTTAATGTTGTAAAAAAATGATTATTTAAATAACATCAAATTAAATCTCTATGAGACATAATATATCGTCAGTAGAGTATGTCCAAAATAAAAAGGAAATTCACAGATATTTTTAGGTCACCCCGATTTCGATGTTCAGAAAAAAATAAATTAATGTCGTGTTAGGGATTAAAGAGAATTCTTAAAATAGATTTTCACAATGTTTAGTACAGCGGCCTTGAACAGTGCCAAAAAGAGTACAAAGTCACTTTGACACAATATTTTTACTTTAATTTTAAACAGTCGATCATAATACATTAGTATTTTTTCTAAATTATCTTAGAAACAATTAGTTCGAGAGACCGTAAAATCATGTAATCCAGTAATACCGTTCTTCACCTGGTTACTACACATTTTAGCTGAATAAATCGCTGCTTGCAACAAAAGTGCTAAGTGTATTCGTATGACCACATTTTTCTACCTACCTTTTATTGCAACCCTCAAGGCTTGAATGGTTTTAACCACACATGATCGGAATTCTTCCTTGAAAGGATAAAAGCAAAAAAGAAAATACTTTTAACGGAAACAAGCGTGGGGTGTGTCTTTTGCCTGTGTAGGTAACCAAAATATCAACAACAAGTGATATATTGAATTTGGTTTTAGTCGTGCCTTGTCTCTTACCGTTACCTCTTATTTAGTCACAAAAGTTCACTGTAAAACATTTTAACTTTGTTTACAAAAGAAGCTTATGATAGGTTGATATAAAACGTAAACAAAATAAAGATTGAGAGAGAGAGTGGTAGCGATCTACGGTTATTGTAAAATTGGCAAAATTCCACTCTACCAGCTTAGATTTGATTGACCGCATTTTGATGGACTTAGATATAGTGGTGATGGCGGAAACTATAATATTGGTAGAGAAATTAGATTTCCAGCAAGAAACTCCATGGCTACTATTTTCAAATCATTTGGTTTTATAATGTTACTAGCTTTTGCCCGCGGCTTCGCTCGCGTTAAATTCGGTAGCGCCTTATTAATTTTGTAATAGCAACGCTAAGTTTTCCCGTTTCTTCCCTCTTTCTCCCTCATATCCCACTCTTTTAAAAAAAAAATAGCCTATGTCCGTCTCCTGGTTCCCAACTATCTCTGTACCAAAATTCATCAAAATCGGTTTAGCCATTAAAGCGTGAAGAGGTAACAAACAAACAAATAAACAAACAAACAAACTCACTTTCGCTTTTATAATATTAGTAAGGATAGTAAGGATTGTTACACCGTTATTACCTACTTAAGTATGAAAGGACATCGTAGACCCGACAATAAGTCATTGCTTATTTTACAAAACGTAAAATAAGAAATTAAAGTTAACAAGCGTTTAAGAATCTACAAGATCTACAATGTCCACTCATAAACAAAGAATTGGTAAAAAGATAGATTATTTTTTACAAGAAAAAATAGGAAAATATTACAAAAAAGATAACTATGTGAAACAACTGACACAGATGATACCAGGAGTACTGTAATTATTCAATAATACAAATACGTGATTAGACAACTATTGCAAAAAAAACAACTGATTGATGAGATTACAAAAAACGATATTGAGAATAGTGAGAGACATCCACAAAATCGTTCCGTTTATGAGCTACCAGGAAGGCCGCATGCGCAGAAGGAACTAGAGCCAGACTATCTTAACGCAGTCCTTGATTTTGTAATAATATGCTTTTGACGTGATAACGTCTTTAAAATCGTTTTAGTCGGGTGACATGTTCAGAAACTTGTGTCACACCAAAACCTCACGAGCGCGATCGATCGATCGATCGATCGATTGTGACATGTTCAGAAACTTGTGTCACACCAAAACCTCACGAGCGCGATCGATCGATCGACCGTCTTATTGGTGATAACTTATATCACCAATAAGACGTTATCACGTAAACATCTCGATCGTAAACCTACTTTACAAACAACCAATTTTTTTAATAAGGACACGTTTGATCTAGTTTTATAACTTTCCATCGGTCAGTTCAGTAACTGACTTTGGCAACTTTTTATTTGAAACTGTTTATTAGAAATGATGTGCTAGTTTTTGCTAATGGGAATTACAATTTCGTGTTTACTGTGTGTATTCATATTATGGAAGTCGTTTCTAGAGCTTCACGACTGGAAACGTATTTGAATATCATGTCTTTGAAATCCATACTGCTCAGGATTCTACTTTGGAATCTCTCGCTAAGCTCGTGATTCAATCATAGAATCCATCGCTTGCTCAGCACTCAAAATCAGGACTAACTTTACTTTCTTGATGCTTGTGCAAATAACTGTTGCACGAAGTTGATTTTATCAACAACTAAAATCTTACTGGATGAATGAGGAGCTCGTGGCTAAATAATAGCAGCCGCTCAGATCGATCTCTAGGTTAAGCCGCGCTTGCCTAGGTTGGTCTGTGGATGGGTGACCACCCGTTACATACCGAGTTTCCTCCGTGCCTCGGAAAGCACGTTAAGCCGTTGGTCCCGGCTGTCCTTTGTAGATCTTTGACAGTCGTTACAGGTAGTTAGTGTTCCGAAAGTCTGACAACCAGTCTTACCAAGGGGTTTCGCATTACCCAGTACTAACAGGTTGTGGAGGTCAGATAAGCAGTCGCTTCATGTAAAATACTGATATTCAGCTGCATCCAGTTAGACTGGAAGCCGACCCCAACATAGTTGGGAAAAGGCTAGGCAGATGATGATGTTTGCGGGGGGGGATGAATGAATAATTGTTATCATATTTTTAAAGAATTTTTGGGTCAAACAAGAATACCCATACTTATGTGCAGTTGTTTATCCCTTTGCTACCCTTGTTTACAAGTATTTGCTTCGTTATATATCTTTATTTAATTGGTCAATTAAAATTTAAATGGTTTTCGAGCAAATTAGCTGTGTAACATTCGATTGAGCAGATTGGACAGGACGAAATTAAAATTATTCCGTTTTTATTATTTCGAATTTAATTTGTTTTAAGTCACACTACGCAATCTAAAAAGACAATAAACTTGAAGATAGCTTATTTACTTCTATCGTTTATTAAAAACTTGATCAAACATGTTTGATTATTATTTGAGTCGCAAATAAATCGTAAGATTTAAATATCTTACTAAATTCATCCAATATTAAATTATTTAATAATATGTTGTAATGGTGATTAACATTTAGTTATGTATTTGTTTCGTCGTTTTGGCTTTATGTGTCAATATAATCGTTTGTACAGGATTTATTTTTGAATTGGTAGATGTCATTTGGGTAAGTAAGATTTATTTTATGACTGAATTTTTACTTTCTCCTCAAATTAATGTGATTGTAACACTACAGTGTTAGCAAGTTCAGCTCAAATGCTCATCTTAACCATAACTTTAAGGACACAAAGGGTGCCCCGCGGGCCCCTGCTGGATCTGCCTGTAAGCCTTCTCTGTTTGTCTATTCGTCCGTTAGTCCGTCTTTCTGTAAATCCGTATATATTATGCTCTGCCCGTCTAACTTTCCCAGGGCTCTATTTCAAATATATGTTTAACAAGCACCGCTTTTAGGTAACTTTATCATATTTGTTTATCGTTTTTTTTTGTCAAATACACCAATGTCGTGTGGTCGTCTCATTTTAATAACACTCACTGACGCATGAGTCTAGATAATCTTTTTTTCTAAGAAAAAATATACGTGCGCGCGTTGAGATACAAATTATCTTTGACAATGAGGAAGGTGATCAACAGAACCAAACCATGCACTTCAGAAGTTTTGACAATAAATACACTTGAAGATAGCTTATTTCTATCGTTTATTAAAAATTTGATCAAACATGTTTGATTATTATTTTAAAAGAGATCTAATTGTATCCAACTATACAATTGCAAAAGATGCTTAGAGCTTTGGTAGCCGGTCGTAAAATTATACCCGCTGCCAAAACCTTAAGTAATTTCTTAGGACCGACTCGTAAAGGCGCAGTAAAACAATTGGGGAAACGCTAGACGAAGAATAAGAAATAAAACGTTTGTTACTGTTGCTAAGCTCGATTAAGTTGGATAAGTCTTGAAAGGTAGAGGACAAAGCTCACTTATTGTAAATAAATTTTATCTTCGTCTCTTGGAAATCGTTTTTTTTTCTGTTCATGGACATATTTATTTTTATTTCTGTTAGATAACTGGCTAATAAAAATAAAGGCACATGTATAACTAACACATATTTGCGATAGTAACAAGGCATATGACTTATCTTTGTGAATGGTTAACAACTAGTTATTGTAGGTCAAAGTTTCATATTTACAAAAGAATAAAATAAAAATGTAGTTCTGTAAAACATTAATTTACATACCAACAAAAAGTTGTTTCCAGCCTAAAATATAACTTTGCCTATTAGCTTGGTATGTAGCAACGCATCTGCGGCATTTTATTCTAATTTAAATGTAACACTGAACATTGTGCCGGGTATTGCGGGTTGTTCGAAAGAGAAACCGCGGCCCCGGAACGTAAAGGGCAATAGAAGGAACATGGGTGGGTTTAAGTCAGTACAAGTCTGACACTCCCCTCCGCCCAGAGAGGGGGAAATTATTTGATGATTTCCCACCCCAAAAAAAGCCTCAAATTTGACGCTGAGTTGCATGAATATTTGTCAATCAAGTACTAGTGAAGGGTCCGTTCACAAATTGTATGTTAAAGCGAAAATATCACCTACTTTGCAGTTGAAATAATTAATTGTTAAAACTGGTTGGCTCATTTTTGCATGAAACGTATTGAGAGAAATGGATGCCATTACGTAAAGGATGTTTAGTTCATTCTTGAGATTTCATTCTTTTCTTTTTGCTATCCAGTCGCAGTAACGTACAAACCTTCGCGGTGTAAGTAACTCGATATGGCCTATAGCACGACTTTCATTGTTTTGTTATCGTTTATCCTTCACACAGTTTTGGTGAGTCACAGTTTAAACGTATTTCACTAAAAAGATTGGGGTGGATATAACAGCAAAACGTTTTATTTAAAACCAATTTGTTATTGTTTGCTTTGTACAAACGTGTGCCCAGCTGCGAATGCAATGTGCCGTACAGGCGTACACTCACTGTATTCATAGCGTGACTGTATACTGTTCAATTTTAGTACACATTTGTCTGATAAAATAATAAAGATGTTATAAAAGAATTATTGATTTTGCATGCTCATTTTCCAAATGGATTTATTGTTGCTTCTACAACTGCAGAATCAATGCGCATTTAAATTTCAAATACCTAATAGATATACAAGAGGAAACGGCACATAAAAATAAACACTTTTAAAGCTTAAAATTAAATTAATAAGAAATTTAATGTGTAGTTTAAATGATATCATTATTTTAGAAACCTGAAAGCAAAGCGCGTCGTTTTACCAACGACCACTGATGCGAAAACCAACAACCACCACTCAACCGCGGTAATCATGATAATACTAATTGCACTTAGAATATTGATATGCATAGAGACTAAAAACATACATTTAACCCTTGTCAACAGTATCTTCGATTTATTTGAAGACACAGCCTCCGGTGTGAATAAAATTATGACAGTTTTTTTACAGTCATTCAAAGTTAATGTATGAAAGCTATATTAAATTAAACCAATAATGTAACCTCCTCCTTATCTTTAAATTATTCAGGTGAAATTTTTTCATGTCAACCATTTATTTTGTTTTTTACGTAAAGACTATTGCTGGGAAACTACTTTTTTTAGGGTGAATTTCTTGTTTTAAGCTAGGTAAAGGTATAGGTAATTCTCATCAAAAAAATGTGCTGGTGGAGCATTGTATAATAGTAGGTCGAGGATGTATTTGAATTAAAGTTGTAACATCAAATACTATAGTAAAAAAAAAAACTTATGAAAAGGGTGGAATTTTGACCCCCATTGGATGGTACGACAGTTAAAAAAAAAGCATATTCCCAAAATGTTTCAAAATTATCTAATATTTTTTATTAAATAAGAAAAGTACCATCCTTGGTGGGACTCGAATTCACAGTCCTCGGCTTAGGAGGCCTTATCCATTAGGCCACAGGGGCTACATTATAGAATATTGAACTGGCGACTATATTCTACCCCGCGTTTGCACCAAAGTAACCTAACATAAAATATATTCTAAGTATTGTGTCTAGGTAATAATTTTATCTATCATATAAAACTAGTGTAAACAGTTACTAATTACAAGCATGTGATTGAAATGGCAGCTCGTGCAATGGGAGGAGCTCGTGGCTAAATAATAGCAGCCGCTCAGGTCGATCTTTAGGTTAAGCCGCGCTTGCCTAGGTTGGCCTGTGGATGGGTGACCACCCGTTACATACCGAGTTTCTCCGTGCCTCGGAAAGCACGTTAAGCCGTTGGTCCCGGCCGTCATTTGTAGATCTTTGACCGTCGTTACAGGTAGTCAGTGTTCTGAAAATCTGACAACCAGTCTTACCAAGGGGTATCGCATTACCCAGTACTAACTGGGTTGTGAAGGTCAGATAGGCAGTCGCTTCATGTAAAATACTGATATTCAGCTGCATCCGGTTAGACTGGAAGCCGACCCCAACATAGTTGGGAAAAGGCTAGGCAGATGATGATGATTGAAATGGCAGCATTAATGACGTAGTGGTAAGGGCCGCGGCTTATGAGTTGTAGATCTTGGGTTCCAACCCAGCCATGTGCAATTACTTTGTGTAAGTTATTTCATCACTATTTCTCTTAAAATGACGAAGGAAAATTGGCAGGAAACCATGAAACATGACGTATGAAAAAAATATTTTAGGAATAAAATCGAATATAATTTGACATCTAACAACTTCCTCATAAAGAGGCCTGTGTCCCAGCAATAAGAAAATAATATGATTAAAATAACCAAAATAGTTAAAAACATTTGAGCATGACATGTTTATAAACAAGAAACTCTAACCGATCTGTAAGAATATTATTAAGTATCGATATTAGATTATATTTGTGAAACTAATCGTTGAGGAAAGCAAGTAAAAGAATACCCGTACAAGAAAAAATATAAATGTACAAAAATGAGGAATCGTGCATGGCAAGACAGGGGATCGGGCGGCGACATTCTGGCCACTTCTCGGGTGGTGACGTGATAAAACAAGTGACGATCAAACCTTGTACACGCTAGTGCAAAATATGGTGTTCTCATGATTTAAAGGTTCGTAAGAATTTAGGGAAATGGTACTACCGTTTCGAATTTCAATTTAAAAAAAATATTTATTTTGAAAATTTATATATTTATTTAAACTTCATGTATGTGCAATAGTGGTACATAGGCGGACTTAATGCCATGAGGCATTTTCTTCCAGTCGTCCTTTGGGTGAAATACGACAACATTGTGATAGGTTACAAAAAATAATATATATATAAATAAAACTACTTGTTTTCGAAAACGTATCATCTAAATAAACTCGTAAATAAACTAATAAATACATTTAAAAAAAATAGAAACTTAACAGTAATTACTATGACTTTTAATTGGTAAACCACCTAAATAGTGCAATCATTAATACTAAATATTAATATTCATGAATATTTTATGTTTCCTGTATAATTTGGTAATATAATTGGATCATGCAGATATTTTTTACATTTTGTATAGATTAAGTATTATTCTACAATTTTTATAGTTTGTATGTTGATGTGGGTTATTCCCTAAAAGCTTTGTGGGTTGAAGCTAAATCATTGTCGCTCTTATCTATCAAGTCTATCAAAATTTAATGGACGAAAACCTTTTTTTCGAATTTGGTGGTTACTTGCGTATTTATGTTGGTTTATTTTGGAAATATTAAAATATTTTCAATTTGTCGCTATAGCAACAAAAGTATTTAATTTATTATTATTACAGGTCCACGCGGAAAAGCACGACAAAAAAACATTGGACGGAATGATTTTAAAAATGCTTTGGACGAAAGTATATCACGGTTATGATGCTAAATCAAAGGAACATGTAATAAGACAATTAAGAAAATCAGGTGACTACGACAAATTAGTGAATCTTTTGGGAAAAGTAAAGAAAGAAAAAGTAGAAAGAGTTTTAAACCTGTTATCGGAGATAATGATGATTTATATGCAATAAACACTATTTTAATTTGTTAAAATTGATTACATTTTTTTTTCATATTCCTAAATGTGTGTACACGTCCAGTGTATTGTTTTTTTAACACGCTTTTATTCGCTTTACTTAAAACTAACTAACTATAAAACTTAAAATTCGAACCAGTTCGTGGTTTCCATTGAGCTGAAATTGTGCATACATTACATTACATTTAATTTGAATGATGTTGAAGAAGGATGGTCACTTCATTCTAATCAAAATAGAGTTACCAGCGCTATAAAAATCTATACCCTTATTAAGTGTGTGTATCTTTAAATTAATATTTGTAGTTTTCTTGAACTGTATTATTTTTAGACGATAATATTATAAAAAAATATCTTAGAGAAACTAACTTATAAATAAACTAGCAAATAGCGTCAAAACATTTGTCCTCAACGCTGCCAGTTGGTTATGTCCCCAACAGACAGGCCGCGTTGCCACGTTATATGGCAACAATTAGCCTCTGGCCAAAGTAAAAGCCAACCCTTGTGTCAACAAATTTCAGTGTCAACTGAACGTTTTAAAATATGCTTAAAGGCTGTGAGTACAAGGGCCACGGTCCTAGAGTATCAACCCCAAACGACTCGAAAATATAGTTACCAAAGAGGTTACCATTTTTTTTGTAGACTTATCCAGTAATGTAATGTAGTAAAACACGACCGATCCAAACCTCACACGGTTTATTTCGAAACATTTTGTATTTCGAAAAGTGTTTAAACGAATAATTATTAATATTCCATTTTTTTTCTGTTGGTCCCTGCTTTCGGCCCAAATTATGCTAAAACAGCTCGCCCTTATTACGTGGGACTTAAAAACATAAATGACTAAATGTGGGTGTACTTATTGTACACAGTTATGTATAATATACCTCTGTCTAACCCTGTGGGAATTTCAGGCGTGATGTTATATTAGCTCTGTTATACCTATTTTTAACCAACTTCAAAAAAAGGAGGAGGTTCTCAATTCGTCGGATATTTTTATTTTTTAAATCAAGCCTTGAAATCGGTTTTCATTTATTCGTTGGCTGGAATTTAGTGAGCACGAACGTACATACCAACATACCTATAGATCGTTTTCAAACAACGAGTGATGCGATAAATAGTCAACAACAACTACCGCCCGCTATGGTTACAAATTGTACCAGTTGATAAACAACCCGTTATAGTGATTCATGAACGATTCATGAAAACTTAGTTATAATATTAGCCTTTATCAAAACGTAATTAACATAGAATGTCGTACTTTTTGCGGATGGGATATCATCAAATAACTTCTCCCGCTCTGGGCGGAGTGGGGGGGAGTGTCGGACTTGTATTGACTAAAACCCACCCGTGTTCCTTCTATTGCCCTTTATGTTCCAGGGGCGCGGTATCTCTTTCGAACAACCCGCAACACCGGCAGGCGGTGGCCCTGGCAGGCCCCTCTGCTTTGCTGACGGAATGATTTTGTTTATTAGGTTTTTTAATGTATTAAAATAAACATAGGTATTTGACTGAGTAATAATTTTTTAATAGGAACCACTACAGTTTGCCTCGGCAATTAATTTTATTGGCTGTCTGTCTGAATATAAAAGTGTATTATGTTGAAATAACGGTCTATATTCGTTCATCTATTCTTAAAGATAGTTTGAAAACGATACAAACAGAATGTTATCATCGATTTTATGTTAATTTTTGCCCATTAAGTGATTTATGAACGGGCATGATTAAAAATCTTTACCATAATATTTGTGTCGGTACGGCGAAATAGACGAAATGATAATTATAAACGAAAAACATTATTTAAAAAAAAGCCTTTCTCCTCCTACCCCTTATGAGGAGGTTCTCCTGTATCGTGAGATATTAGACATTCATCCTATGTTAATCAAAGACGAAAATTGTGTTTTGCTGCCACTACTATGGGTGGGTAAGCAAGAGAGGCATTAACAAACAAACCGACTGTAAAAATAGCGTTAGTGTTCGAGGGGATCGTTACGATACGAAAGCCTATGTGACCCCGAGGGCAACAAATCACCATCTAACTATACTAACTCACATGATGAGGTTTTGTAATGAATGTGTCCTATGTTAGCTCAGTGTTGTGTAAACATAATGTAAGACCGATATTGTGTTTTGGATGTGGTTATTCCGATCCGTTGATGCTGCGACCTACTGCCAAAAACAGTGATCCGTAACATTAATATATTAATTATCTATTGGTGGTAAATGTTTTTTAATTTTTACAAATAACGTTGCCCCACACTAGGAATTTCTCCTGTATCGTGGGTGCGTTACAAACCTTTAAACTCATTAACACAAACAGCCAGACCAGAAACAACTACCTATTATTATAGGTCATACAAATATTTGTTGCGTGCGGAGATTGAATCCGCGACACGCAGCGTAGAAGTCGATCGTTCAGCCACTGCGCCAACCGTAATTATTTTTTGTGGCTGGCTGCATCCTTGGTATAGTGTTCGCAAGCGCAGCTGCTGACCATGAGGGCCTGGGTTCGTTTCACGGATACAGTGTAGTACAGTGTTAATAGATTTTTGATAAGCATTTTTTCAGTAGCAGCCATGGAGCTTAGATTTTTGCCCAGATTATGGCAATATACATGTGACTTAAACATAAACATAACTGGCCACGTGGATGTGCTATCAGGTACACCTCTACCTAACACTTCTGGGATTGCAGGCGTGATGTTATATTATGTGTTAGTGTCAATATTTGATATAAGAAACATGTATTATTTATTTATTTATTTATTTAAACTTCATGTACAATGGTGGTACATAGGCGGACTTAATGCCATAAGGCATTCTCTACCAGTCAACCTTTGGGTAAAATACGACAACATTGTGATAGGGTACAAAAATTATATAAAATATATATTATATCTAAAACTATTTGTTAACGAAAACGTATAT
This sequence comes from Ochropleura plecta, assembly GCA_905475445.1. NCBI lineage: Eukaryota > Metazoa > Arthropoda > Insecta > Lepidoptera > Noctuidae > Ochropleura > Ochropleura plecta. The sequence continues at coordinate 17,487,135 of FR997721.1, read as the reverse complement.
TTTTATACGGATACTAATACACATATACATATCAAATAAACTAATAAATACATTTAAAAAAAATAAATAAAAACGAGAACTTTAACAGTAATTACTATGACTTTTAATTGGTAGACGGACATAAATAATGGTTACGAACTTTTCTTTTAAAAATAAATTTACTTTCTGCTTTTTTAATGCCAAAAGGTAGCGCGTTCCAAAGCTTTATTGTGTATTAATGACTTATTAAAAAATGCTATTCGATAGGATACAGCATTGCAAAATCTGAGGACTACATAATTGTACAATTTGACTTTGACGGTGAAAACGGTTCCTTTTCCAAATGTTGGCACTAGTTAAAAAAAAAAACGTTGTTCTCCTGTATCGTAGGTGCGTTTACAAACATTTAAACTTCCATACACAAACAGCCAAACCCGAAACAACTACCTGTAGGTCATACAAATATTATGACCCGCAACACGCAGCGCAGCAGTCAATCACACAGCCACTGCGCCAACCGCACCGTCTCATCAAAGTATCGTCTCATCATAATCCGTTTCATTTCTCTTTTTGCAGCAATCCTCTTCTCAACAAGGTACACCTAAAATATTATTGTAAACAGTAGCATAATGCGCATTTGGTGATTACAGCAACGCATCTCAACCAAGCAGCAACCAAGCGTTTTTATTCAGCCATTCCGCTTACAAAATCTGCTTTAAGAAGAATTAGGTATATCTGAACCTTAACACACAAACCAGCACTCGACGAGGAAAGCAGAGTGCACACCGCTGCGTTCCTACGACGACCTACACACGGAACTCATCGTAATTCTGTTTAATCCGGCACTGAAATAGGACGCGTACATAACTAGGACATCGGGTTTAGGGTTCTGTAGCCAAATGCATGCTATCACTGCGCCAACCATTGTTAAACTGTATCTAACGTCGACACATCCCGCCGTCCGCCTCGTTGCGTCACATTAGCCTGCAACGATGATAGGCGGTCAGACTGCCTCAACAGCCCCGGTTAATAGATGAAAAGTATCTGTAAATTTAAAATATGTGTATGCTTATCTTTCTGTCTCAGGGCAATTTATGTAAATATTGTAATAACAGACAGGGCCGACAAATGAAATGTTAAAAATACACTTCCAAAATAATAGAAAATAAACAATAGCATGATCCACGCGGAAAATAAACAAACAATTATTGTAAGGTGAAAACTGTGGCTCGGTAAAAACACACGCACACACGCTTCTACTGGATGTGGGGAGACTACAAGACGAGTGGGTTCAAGTGGCCGCCAGTTGCAACGCCCCACGCTGAATAAATACAGATATGTTTGCCGCCAAAACGTTCACGTAATAATATATCAAAACGGATAGTGGCAGTCGCCTCTTATGGGGTAGACAGAGCTCTTATAGCGAAGTTAAGGCACTCCACGCGGTGAATCAAGCTAATTTCTACAATCACGTAACGGTTTGCTTTTAGATTTATGTTAAAATGAGTAAGTTATTTAACCAAAATTGACCACTTAACATTGTATAACATGCTTCGGGATTTAATGTTATAGTGTAACAATATTGTTCGTACAAATGAAAAAATATAATTATGTGATATTATTTTGTATTATTTATTAAATGGTTAAGTTGGGCCAACGATCAAACCAGGCCAAATAGGTATATCATTTTGATACAGTGAACTTTCGCTATTAAGACAAACACAACTGAATGGTCTAGGTCTAGCTAGATAATTTCGGGTAGTTCGAAAGAGATGCAGCAACGGGGCAAAAAGGGCAAAAAATGGAACATGGATGGGATTTAATCAGTAAAAGTCTGACACTACTTCCAGGTCCGCCCAGAGTCCGGGAAGTTATTTGATGTGTTCCCATCCAAAAAAAAAAGTTGCAGATCAAATCAAAGCAAAATAAAAAAATCTAGATCTAAGTATGTACGTAGTATTTAACAAATCTAATGTCACACTTTGGTACCAACTTTTAACCATCATCATCATCTGCCTTTTGCCAAATTTCTTGGGGTCGGCTTCCAGTCTAACCAAATGCAGCTGAATACCAGTATTTTACATAGAGCAAGTACTGGGTAATACGATACCCCTTGGTAAGACTGGTAGTCAGACTTTCGGGATACTGACTGGTACCAACTTTTGTATAAATAAATATAGCATAGTATAGCAGGTTACGGTTTTCTTCGTCAAAATAAAATACGAATAAACTCTGAAATGAAATTGTGTTGTCTATTTTTATATTTTTTTTTGTAGTCTGTGGCATAGGCTGATCAAAAATCATTATTACACTATCGGTCACGGGATACCTTCCGTGATTTACAATTATCACGAACTCCCGATATTTCGACGCTGTTGAAAGCTCCATGATCGCGGAATAAGTGGAGAATGCGGGTGGAAGGTGAAAAAATATTTGGTGCAGACAGAACAGAATTCTGTCTACGGCAATTTTGCCTGGGTTAGTCAGGATCAACTTGGGCAAGAGCGGCTTAACCTGACGATCGACCCGAGGGGGTTATTATTAATCCTACTTTATAATATTATAAATGCGAATGTTTGTGAGGATGGATGGATGTATGGATGTTTGTTACTCTTTCATGTCAAAACGGCTAAAAGGATCTTGATGAAATTTGGCACAGCGGTAGATTATAGTCTGGAAAAACACATAGGATACTTTTTTTACGATATCATCCGGGCGAAGCTGGGAGCGCCAGCTATCCTACTTCCTACTAATATCCTACGTCCTACTAATATCCTACTTCCTACTAATATACTACTTCCTACTAATATCCTACGTCCTACTAATATCCTACTTCCTACTAATATCCTACTTCCTACTAATATCCTACGTCCTACTAATATCCTACTTCCTACTAATATCCTACGTCCTACTAATATCCTACTTCCTACTAATATCCTACTTCCTACTAATATCCTACTTCCTACTAATATCCTACGTCCTACTAATATCCTACGTCCTACTAATATCCTACGTCCTACTAATATCCTACTTCCTACTAATATCCTACGTCCTACTAATATCCTACTTCCTACTAATATCCTACTTCCTACTAATATCCTACTTCCTACTAATATCCTACTTCCTACTAATATCCTACGTCCTACTAATATCCTACTTCCTACTAATATCCTACGTCCTACTAATATCCTACTTCCTACTAATATCCTACGTCCTACTAATATCCTAGTTCCTACTATCCTACTAATATTATTTATAAATGCGAATGTTTGTGAGGATGGATGGATGGATGGATGTTTGTTTTCTCTTTTACGTCAAAACGGCTGAACGGATCTTGATGAAATTTGACGCAGTGGTAGATTTTTTTTGATATTATTATATATTATTTCGCTTACCAAGCTGTGGGCGCCAGCTAATACCTAATAGTAAATCGTGAAATTTTAAAATAAAGTAATTTTTGTTTTAACGAGATAAAAATAACGGGTTAGGAATTAGTCGGCATTCTAATTTCTTATCGTCTACATGAAAACTCATAATTTTCCATCAAACGATGCCACTCGCAGTGAGCTAAAAGTCTATGTAACTTTATATTTTACGTAAAAATGTACGGTTGAAACTAGAACATACAGTTTCAGTCTTGTGACACCAATTTTACTGTACGCCTGCATTATAAAACAGAAAATTGCTCGCGTTTATCTCACGGAAGGAAACGGTGGGCCAGGAAGTAGTCGAAAATCTTATTATCGCCTACAAGGGGCCCCATAATTTTCCATCCGACGATGCGACTCGCAGTGGGCCCGGCTCAATTTTCTAACACGCGAGTGGTACAAGAAATTCTATTGGGCGAGTAGTGTATGAGCGCTAGTTAAAACGCTTGTTGCAGAGCTGTTGGAAAACAATCAAGATTTGGTTTTGTTGAATTCGTTTTCGATACGAATTTCAGTCACCAACTTGGGTTAAGCTTGAATCTCGATTCAAGATTATAAAATTTCATAGATGGTACCGTATCGAAGTTGTAAATCATTGCCTAATCTATGATTTATAACGCTGAAAAAACATTTTAATTAGATGTGTGGTTTTTATTTTTAAGCTGTTGGTGATAAAAACACTACACAAGGTGTAAATGACTCATCACTTAGGCTTAAACCAAGTTTGATGGCATTGCCTAACGGTTTTGATACGGGTGTTTTTACATCCAGCAATCACATGTTCATTTCTAAATTTTTTATGTTAATAATCCTTGACAGATTTCTTTTAGTTTTTATTGTTCTATCTGAAATAGAATCGGTTTTAAGGTCCAAATGTATTTTGGTAATTCGAGCCGAATTTAATTTATTACCTTACAAGGAGACTATCGAGGTCAAAGGTTGACCCCCACCTTCACGGCAGCGATCGACTGCTGCGCTGCGTATCGCGGTTTCGATCCCCGTTCAAATATTTGTATGACCTACAAGTAGTTGTTTTGGGTCTAGCTATTTGTGCATGTGAGTTTAAATGTTTGTAAACGCAGCCATGATACAGGAGAAATTCCTTGTATGCGGCAACGTTTTACATAAAAAACAACCAGGATAAGGAGACTGAAGAGAGTATCCCAGTGAGAAAGCCACGAGACACATCAATTCGTGCAACTAAAGCTGAAAAAAAAAAACTTAAAGAAAATTGAGCTTATCGATAGAACTCAGGAACAAGCCGCACTTAGCGGGTAAGCGGAATGATGGGAATGCAGTTCACAACACCCTCCAAGCAACATAGAGAGCGAAGCACTATAGCCAACTTTTGAAACCACCTTTGGAGCAACGAGTCTATAATTATGGTAATAATAAGAACGAGTTCCAACTGCAAACAGTTAGAAGTTTCCTTCTTCTTACTAATATTATAAATGCGAATGTTTGTGAGGATGGATGGTTGTATGTATGGATGTTTGTTACTCTTTCACGTCAAAACAGCTGAACGGAACTTGATAAAATTTGGCACAGAGGTATATTATAGTCTGGAATAGCTCATAGAATACTCAGTGTCTTTTTAGTTTACTTACTCCATGGAGCTCCATAGAGATCTACGCTTTGAAATGGACAACTACTGTGGCAGTTATTACGCCTTGTGACTGGGACTGTAGTAGATTCATTTTATTTTTGTCAATGTTTCGACAATTCAAAAGTGCCTGTAACTGGCCTACTTGAAATAAATGCTTTTGATTTTGAACCCAGCGAGCGAGTTGGTAACTCTATATATGTATCCGATTATTTAATTCCTTATTTACTATCATTTAGTGCGTACTATTGCTCAATACGTAGCACGCTGAACCGCCATGAAATTTGTGAAATCACCGAACCGCAAGTTATTGACTACATCTTGGCAAATCTCTATGACGTGAGCGTGCTCTTAATTTAGATTTTACGGAACGAACGATTTTTCACGAGTACTAAATTCTTGGTCTAGGTCACAACAAGGCTTCAAAGAGATGTCAGCAAAGCAGAGGGGCCTGCCATGGCCACCGCCTACCGGAGTTACGGGTTATTCGAAAGAGATACCGCGGCCTCGGAACATAAAGTGTAAAAGAAGGACCATGGGTGGGTTTTAGTCAGTATAAGTCTGATACTCTCCCTTGCTCCGCCCAAAGCGGGGGAAGTTATTCGATTATTTCCCATTCTTAAAAAAGCCACGACTTAATCTAACTGTATAATCATGTTGACGGATGCTCTAACAGCCCCATATAAACACATTCTGTTTTTCATTCATCGCAACTTTTATTTACTTATGAATTAGCCTCTACATTACACATTAGTCCAATTAAATTGAGTAAAAAACATATTTAAGTTGTTATTAATTGTTGTACGCAAAAATTAAGCTGAAGTCTTCAATTGACAGATTATCCTGGAAATCTGTGTAATTCACAGGTCAGCACTGTAATGCATTTACCTTAAATCCTGACTATTTATCACAGCGTAGTAGGACTGGACTAATTTGTCTCGCATACATATGCACGAATCAGTGGGTACCTAATTTGAGCACTACGTTATGAATGACAGAGTAACTCATCAACGCCGAGCTCACACATCTGTTAATAGGGAAAACGAGGCAGAGTGTGGCAAATTGTTTTATGTGCTACACTAAGTCTACTATATATATTTATATAAGAGAGAAAATCACTGACTTACAAAATCTTAGAAACTACGAGTGTTTGGAGTCAAATTTCGCATGGGGTTTTTTCCAAAATTAATCGCAGAAATTCGAATCATTTCTTTCAGTATTGGATAGCGCATTTATTGAGGAAGGCTATAGGCTACACAACGTTAAGCTATATTAGAACAGTGGGTGATACCGTTGAGCACAGCCATATTTTTTTTTACTGACACGTTTTTTTTCTGCAAGAAATTCGGTGTCTGGTATTTTACAGTTACAGTTTAAACCAAAATTATAGGCAACTGTAAAGGAGCCCTAGTTACCAGTTAATAATTTAAAACGGGTTAAGTATGCATTAGGAAGGAAAAGCACTTAATCTGTTTTCTTAAAACAACGAAATCAAACACTTATGTAAGAAAAAACCAATGATCATTTATTAATGTGATAGAAATGTTCAATTCGCTGAATTCATTTATTGCTCTACGAGAAATAAGTTTTTTTTTCTTGGTAGCACTGGTTAATAATGCTCTGGCAACGGCAATTTGTCACTCAGGCAAAAATTAATTTCTCGTCGCAAATTCCTACTTTCTCCTGATGGCGATATTAAAAAATATGGTACGATTAATTTTTTTACACCAGATTAAATAACGTGTGCCATGCTTTTAACGACGTCAATCTGTTTTTCTATAAAAAACAGAACTTTTTCGTTGATAAAGCCGAATTTAACCAAATATCTATAAAATCTTTAAACACATAATTATATGAGTGAATAACATAGAATAAAATATTCTTTATTTCATACAAATATGTTGATCATCTACAGTTTATATCCGTTTTAGGGTTCCGTAAGTACCTCAAAAGGATAAACGGAAGGGATATAGGATTACTTTGTTGTCTGTCTATCAAGAACATTTATCTCAAGAACGCGTAAAAATCAACATTCTAACTCTTCGCAGTCAAAAGATATGACTGTTAATGTCACAAGTTTGTACGGATCCCTCGGTGCGCGAGTCCGACTCGCTTTTGGCCGGTTTTTTTTAAATACATTCAACGATGTTTCCACATCTTTAACAATATATGCATGAAAACTTTGAATTTTAAACATAAAGTTATATTCTATGACTTAGCCATCTTGAGGGTACATTAGTGATTTGTTACTCCTACCTTGATTTTGAAGAAATTTCGTAGAAGCTTATATTCTAGATTAACACATAGCTTTTGGACCCCGGAAAAATGCGGTGTTCCCGTGGGATGATCAAATAACGCGGGGCGCACCTAGTCTTTAATACGTTCCTCGGTGATTGGTGATATCTAGCGGCATAATAAAGCTGGACATCAAGCACCAGGTGATTAAAGACATTAGAACAGCTATTTACAAGCAATGGCGCCTGCAATGACAGTCCTTTTGCATTGCATTGTGTTGTTCCAGTGTAAATTTTGTAGTAATCGGATTCGCTAATATAAAATTTGAAAGTGGCGTGCAAGATGATTAGATTGGCGACTAGTCGCCAATCTAACTTTTTAAAATTTTTAACTTGTGACTAGTCACAAGTTAAAAATCTAAGCCTCATTAGATAATTACAGTACATCGTGCACTGTAATTAAGAAGAAGGGTGCAAGAGCCACGCTCGACGATTCTAACGTCAAGGTCTTTGTTTTACATCTTTGTTTTACAAATTTATCTATCTACAGCCAGCGTATCTCAAAAAGGTGTGGTAATATTAGAAGGTAAATTGCTGGCCATTAACTGAACTTCTTAGTTTCTTCATCGCACCGCCATCATCATCTGCCTAGCCTTTTCCCAACTATGTGGGGTCGGCTTCCAGTCTTACTGGATACACCTGAATTGGAATTCAGCTGAAGTACTGGTCTATTTTACATGAAGGGACAGCCTAATGGACCTCCACAACCCAGTTAGTACTGGGTAATACTATACCCCGTAGAAAGACTGGTTGTCGGACTTTCGGGACACTGACTACCTGTAACGACTGTCAAAGATCTAAAAATGATATCCGGGAACAACAACTTAACGTTAATTTCGTGGCACGGAGGAAACTCGGTATGGGACGGGTGGACACCCATCCACAGACTCACCAAGGCCAGCGTGGTTTAACCTTAAGATAGACCCAAGCGGCTGCTAGTATTTAGTCACGAGTTCCTAGCACCATAGCACGAGTCATAGCAACGTAATCGAAATTTAGAAAAAAAAATCGTCGAGTAGTATATGGCGGCGGCCATAATAAGGTAAAACCAGACCTCTATTCAGCTACCGTAGGTAACTTAATAGATATTGTCATTTTAATCACATACGCCACTATCCCGTCGGCCTTGTTTTATTCACACGCGCCGTTGTCGCGAGCAATTCGAAAAAGTACCGTTAGTAGTACGTTTTGTCTTGTACTATACCACCACCACATACTGCATGGGCATGATTTATTTTCGCAATTTCGATATTGTTTCCATGGAGAAATTGTTTAGTTTGATGGTCTGAACCAAACCCTGAAATATGGTAACACATTTCTAGTTTACATTGTACATTTCACATTATCAAGCGGGACTAGGGCTCTTAAAATCTGCTTTCTTGTTTATTTAACACTATTTTTAAGCTTGACCTGTAGTTACAGGCTAAATATCGCACTCTATGTAAAATCGGATATTGATAATGGATTGATTCTGTGCGAGTAAAGATATTGAACCTGAAAAACATTATACATATTGAGTCAATTGGCGTTATATTATGTGTATTGTTATAACAACCCAGTAATTCATAATAAAGTACTTGGCATTCAAATTTTAACTGTAGTAACTGATAAACTTACTTTATACTGACTTTTACCCGTTCAGGGCCAATTAGTACCAGCCGGCCCTAAGCAGAGATTAGACGATATCAAACCTTAATGTGCATAAAAATAACGTTTAAATCAGTCGCGGTTTGCTGGTACCATTTGGAAGTACCTATGCGGTTTCTATGGGACCACCCCGAAATCGCAAAATCATCTCTTCCCTACTTTTGTATTATGTCAAAATTAAGAACGCCAAATTAAATTATTAATAAATGCATAGACATATCAAGCGCAGCCTTATATCTGGTCAACATTAAAATGTCTATAGCAAAACAAGAAAACAATACAAAGGACAGTGGTCGTTAAGAGGAAAAAGAACGACTCGACTTAATTAAAGAAACGCTTTAGATTGAGAATGAATTTTCTCACGCCTCTCCTTGCTCTCGATTTGGCTGAAAGACTGTGGGGACCATAAAAGAGCAATAAAAACATCGATTTTGCATAAGAATTCCGCAGATGCGGTTGCCGCTCGGGCGGGTTGGGACAAGAAGAAGCCGAGAACTGCGCGCGATGCGAGCGCAGATTAAGGTTTTCCGATGTCAAATTATTTTTATTGTCCTATTAAAGATTCAGATATTAATTCATCAATGCATCGCATTTTATTCTTGAAGAGAAAAATTACAGCCTGCCCATCCCACAGTGTTAATAAGATCTCTAATTGGGAAACATCTGTTAATTATACGCCTTGTCCTAATATTGGCTCATTTGGAGTCACTAGCAACCTTAATTTCATTTAATTAATTACATTTCAACATTCGTATTTTGATAGGTATCTTTTAATTTTTTCGGCATACGCATTGCTACCGATTACTTTTATTAAATAGTTAATCTAGTATTGTGTACCAATAATACAAGATTAACTATTCTATAAAACTAATACATACCTACGGTCTAAAACTCCATGAGGAAAAACAAACTATTTTTAAAAATAAATTTTATATCCATACAGCATAAGTTGTTTTAGGGTAAAAACTATCCATCCATTAAATATATCTAAAAATCAACCATGAAACTAGATTAGAAACGTTCAAAAATTGGCCAATTTCCTATGAAAAATGTTTGTAGCTAAAACACAAAATAAAAAAAATGCTTAGAAATTTTAGCTGGATAACCATATCGCTTTAATTTTGTTGAAACTATCGTTACTTCAAACCTTGCACAGCTTAAAAGTGAATTTAATAATAAACAATGCTTTCATTAGAAATATATATCAAGCTGCAGGTCTAATTATCGCCTGAAGATAATAATTATCTTTGAAGAACATTGCGCAGATAATTCAAGGTTTTGTTAAAAGAAAGAAATAAATAACTTTAAATCATATCGAAGCGTAGATTATAATAATGCAATGCAAGGCTATTTATATTAAACAAACTCTAAACCACGCCTAAAAGGTATGAATTTTCATTCTGCTAGTTCGTAGTCAATGATAATTTGATAGACGTCTACGTTTTTGGTTATTATTTGAAGGTTTTCCGTATTATATTAAACTTTTTTATATACGCATAGAAATTTTGCACCTACTGTTTAAATAATAATTAAAACAAAAACTGGCAACACTTATGTCAAATTCAAGTACAAAATTAGACGAATTTATTCAAATACAACCAAAATGATAAACTCTGACATTAATAACAAATGTCAGCTATAAAAATCAATGAATTGAAGACAGAGGAGAAAGAATGTTGACTAGATCAGCTCTTAGAAGCGCACGCCTTCCACCTCTAAGCTCGTCGCTCAGCTCTGCCTCGCTGCCGCCGAAACCCAGCCTCGTCGTGAGCGCTGTGACACCGGCCGTGGAGTTGTGTCGAGCTCGAGCGACGAGTATTTTTCCCCGCTCACGACGCCACCACCTGTTTGTCGACAAGGAAGACTCCGGATGGCAAACCGTATTCGTAGGTATAAGCGGCGGGTGGAACGATACACTCAGAATCGCACATTCCAAAGCGATAAAAGCATTTATGGATGTATAAAGCATGGGAGCGACTGGACCAAGGTGTGTCTGACACGCACCTACCAGATAATGACTCCATGTGTTTATTTTGGCGCAGCATCTGGTTGGTGCCTGCCAGTCATAGCGAGGGTAAATGGACTCGGGAAGTCGAGCGAGGGTAAATGGACTCGGAAAGTCGAGCGAGCGTGCGATCAGACCAGAAATGGGGGCAATAACAATCAGCCCCCAAGATGAAGCTTGTGCGGTCAGGGCTGGACGGACTGCACAACTTCTGGATAAAGTGGATTCACAGGTAACACGCTTGTTTGGCGGCCCTATACCAGACGGCCTTAGAGTCAGGGTCGCTACCTGAGTTCCTGACAACTGGTATAACCCACCTGCTCTATAAATCGGCTAATACGGCGAAGCCCAAACTCAGCGTCCGTAGCCTGGCTACGTTCTGGGGATCTCTTTGGAGAAACTGATGGTTTTGTCTGTGCAATCATGGATGAAGTTATGATGACGCGCGAGATGACTCCCGGCCACCGTACCTACATGCGGGCCTAAGGACGGCACGGTTGACATGTCTCCAGTAGCTTAGACCCTGTTACCGATACCGATGGGCTTTTATTTCTTGTATTTTAAATGTCTTTCATTTTGTTTTTTAAAATAGGAAATATAAAAAATGTGTGTAAACAAAATAAACGAAAAAAATATATATACATATATATATATAGTATCTTGGAACGTGACCCACCTAACCATGCGTTATTATCCAAACTAAACGTGTATGATAAAATTCAGCTCAATCGGAAATCGTTAAGTAGTTCAAATTAAAATATAAGCCAATAAAAGCGAATTAAAATCCAAGAAAAATAGATAAGTAGGTACTAGTGCCCAGTAAAATTTTAGCGCCTTTACTTCCTGTTCTCATTTTTGCCAAATACTTTTGCGAATTACAGTAAAAACCAGGGAACATTAGCTGCGATCGATAGTGTGGTCGACGCCTCGGCGTGAAACTAATGGACCGAGCTCACGTTTTAAAACTATGTATAATAATATGTATAAAGTACCCCTGCTAGTTAAGATTACATCTGTGCTGAATAACTGAACAGATTTATTACAAACATGCTTATGCAAATGTGCGAGACTTTCACTGGAAAAGGACGTAATCTCGTTTTCTCACAGCTACAAAATTAACACTGTAACACAAACTGTAAGAGAATATTATAATATGTCGCTTATGTTAAAAGTAAGTTAGTAAAAATAAAAGCCATAATAAATATCCCGTTCTAAACGTTCCGTTTAATAATTTGATAAGTTTTTTTTTCGTATGGGATATCTTCAAATTGCTCCTCTCACTCCAGGCGGAGCGAAAAGTGCTTGACTAGACTTGTACTATATAAAACCCATCCATGTTCCTTTTTTGCTTTTGTGTTACAGGCCAACCCTGGAAACAACAGTAATGGTATAATTAACGCTGAACATAGATTTAGATTAATTTGGTATGTTACTAAAAAATGCCAGGTTAATCGCATTTATTTTATTAGTTAAGTAACTTGTATTCAGATTCATTTTCTTTATTGCACTTAGAATTTAAAGGAATACGGACGTATTTCAATTTATAGCTTATAATAGCGAGCTTAACACACAATCTTAAAAAAAAATGTCTTATAAATCGTCGGCTGTAATCTAACTTGGCGTAAGGGACATTTTGCTCAAAATGAGTTTTGAATGCAGTCCGATACAGTTTTTTGCGCTCTTTCGAATGGTATATATAACATCGCTGTAGCTTGAAAAAAATGTCCGATACGACACAGAAAAATGACGTTCCTAAATCATTTTTTAAACCAAAACATGATGTATCGGACAAAAGTAAAAATGCGATTGACGTATGTATTGGTAATTACTTATCACTTTGTATTAACTGTCCCTTACGTCAAAAAATATATATTTCTTGGTGGCTCTTACATCATTAAAGTAACTTATTTGTTTGAGTCTGAATGCCCACGCGCCCCTTACGTCAATATGTTTCAAGTAAAATGGTCCATTACGTTAATATGCACGCATTTTTTGTTTTATATTTTGAAGTAATTTCAGAGAGTAATATCGGTCTCATTTTAGCGCACTGCTAAAAGAAAGAGAACCAAACATTATTAGTCACTATGCTTTAAAGCAAAACTTATAGTAGGTAAGTAATTGAATCTTCATCCACGTGCCAATGTTTATTTATCATTCGTGCTTAAACCGACTCGCATTCGACATTGTTAGCATTATATAAGCTTACAACCAGCTTCCACGTGCCAAAAAAGGATAAATGCCTTTTATGTACGAAAAAGGAAAATAACCCTGAAGAGATAGATAATAAATACAGTGTTTGTTAAACACATGGAAGAAAAAGCAGCATGTAAAGCTAGATTTAATTTTCATCAACAATTGCATATACCGGGTAACAAAGTTTTAGTAGCCAGTTATGTTATTCAGCTGTGCAGAAGATAATTGTATAGGCTCCTTCACAATGGCCATCTTTCATAGAGAGTTCCAGGTAAAGACCTGGACCTTATAATTTACATGTGGATCACAGTGAATTCCTAAATTTTGAAGCAGTCACAGCTGAGACTTTTACCAAACCTACTCTTAAAGACAAAAACTTAAGACTAAGAGATTTAAGAATTGTCACTTTTAAAAAAAAGAACATAGAAAATGGAGGTAAAATATAATATGATTGAAACTGCTAATGCGACTGAAATTTTATTTGATTCAAAAAATACTTTAATTGGTAAGGGAAAAGGAAAAGGGAAAGGAAAAAAAAGAGTTTAGGTAAAGAAAAAGCAAGTAATATAGAAAGTAAGCCTAGTGGAATCAATATGGTTTCGATTAATCAACTTTAACAACACAGACTTCCAGTGTCTTTGAAAAAGTATAATGATCTAAAACAGTTGTGTGTTGATGGAACTGTTCCAAAATGTTATCACCATGAATATTTAAAACTTCCATATTCTAAAGCAACTGAAAACAAGTTATTACAAAGTGACAATGATGAAAGCACTCATGATGAAGAAGAATAGATTTTTAATTATTTAATTTAGAATATTTGAGTAATGTTAATAGTTATTGAAAAATTATGGCTAAGCCGAGATAACTTTTTTTTTAAGCAAAAATTTATCAAAAAGTACATATAAATAATCAATAATAAAAAAGGTTAAATAATCATAATACTTTTTGTTAAAATTAAAGTTATGGAAGTGTTTATGTTTAAAGAGTTAATTTTGAGTTTAAAAATATTATAATATTAATAAAAACACTTTGGTATTTTTATATTTTACTTCATTACCCTTTGTTTGCCTTTATATTATTTACTAATAATAAAACTTTAATTACCTGATAAAACACTTACGCCATTTTTATTGTATTTAACAGTATTGTCAGTCTTACGTCATTTGCAACTCGTGTGCAAAAAAAAAGTTAGGGCTTAATGGACATTTTTTTTATTTTTTTGGACGTAAGGGACATGCTATCTTTGTAACTAATGCCTTAATGGGCAAGTAGATTATATCAAGTTTTAGAGGCCAAAAAGTTAGGCAGAACCATATAAACCACTTCAATATACCCTAAAAAATTAAAAAGTAATGATCACATTTCCAAAAAAAAAAAAGTTTTTTGCCTCTCCTGAAAAGTAGCAATTTGTCCCTTACGCCAAGTTAGATTACGGTCGACGAAATATGTTAAAATTACATTTATAACAAAGACACAGTACCCTCATACTGTGAACATCTTATAAAACTACAATTACAAACTACGCTTGCGACTAAAGCATTTTTTTCAAAATAAAGACTATAAAAAAAAACTACAATCTTTGTATATCCTTTTCGAAAAAGCATTTGCATCGTTTATCGAAAAAAAAGTCATTTCAAATGGAAAAGAAAACTTGCGGCATGAGATTAACTGTCTTTAACTTTGCAAGGGCCGAAAACGGGTCAGTTAGACTATCCCCATAAATCTCGAGGCAGACAGTAACACTGTGTAACTGGCGTGTCTTCGGCTCTACGTACTCTCACTAAAAACGTCACAAACGTAATGGATTTTGTTGACACAATAATCTGGCACTACAAGCTATTAAATATTAATGTCGCAAAAAGCTCACAGACTGGGATCAACTGGTTTTTGTTAAATTATTTTAACTAGTGTCCGACCGAAACAGGGTTTTCAGTCGAAACCGAAACCGCACGTTCGACCTTGTTCTCAGTTTCGGCCTAAACTAATTTAAATAAGTAAAATTGAAGGCATGTTATAATCTAGCTCACTATTACAAATGTTAAAGACAGTTAGTTAACACATGTGAAATGCAAAAACAAAAAATTAAATATTTATGTTATTTTAACAATTTAAAGCCAATAAATAATGTTGAACAACTCACTTGTATTTTTTTTAGGCTTATGTTTAACTTACCAACAGATATAGTAACAAATAGCAGACAAAAATAGTAAATGATCACCAAAATTAAACCAGCAGTAAAATTATAACCAAAGTTTTTACATCTTGGTATCCTATTTAAGCAAAATGAGTCCAAATAAATTTCTGGGTGGTTTACAAAAAAACACGAAGGCTAACGCAGGAGCTCCGCTCCGCTACGCCTTCTAGCCTAACCTATCCGAGTCGGGGTACTCTGAGCCGTGGTGTTAACCATAATGAGGTTATAATTCAAGTATATTTACGAAAGTTTATAAAGTGACAAGGCACGGAGGAAACTCGGTATGTAACGGGTGGTCACCCATCCACAGACCAACCTAGGCAAGCGCGGCTTAACCTAACGCGGCTACTATTACGCTACATTGTATGGCAATCACAGAGGTTTATTTAGGTAGAAATAACACATTAATTCGCTCGGCAAGATTTGGTGATCATTTACTACATTTGGTGGTCGAGTACAATTTAAAGTGCAGTCGTGACTAAAATAGCTGGTACTAAATAAATAAATAATAAAATAGTTTATTTATCCAAATAATAGACACAGACAACAGTTTGAAATAAAGGAATATACAATACTATAGGCATATTATCATGTTTTTGAGCAAAGATAATTATGGAACACAAATTAGTCTATGCATACTAAAAATTATGAACCCTGCCTCTTAAACTAGGAGACCTGTATCTTAAGAGACAGTGAGTATTACTATTGAAATTATAGACATTATTTTTCTGGTGTTAAGTAGATATTTTTGGTTACATAAATAAGGGTATCAAAGCATTTTATGGTGGTCATTATATTTAACCCCTTTTTTTAAATCACGAATAACGATTTTATCCGAAATAAGTTGTAAAACACTCGAAATCCAGCAAAAACTAAGACTCAGCGGGACCGAAAATTCTAGCCAAAAAAATAGTAGCCGAAACTGAAATTGAATTTAGGCTAATTAAAATTGACAAAGTCGTCGTGGTGAATGATAACATTCATCGATGAATGACTGAAATAGTCATGAATATGAAAATAATAAATGAATAGTGAACTTGAAGAATGTTCACATACTCTGGTGTATTTTGTACACCATATTAAGGTTAAACCTTCAAAGTTTAACATTAATTGGAATATGACTGCAAAATATTCCATTTTACACGACCAACCTGTCAGGAACCATCAAGTAGGGACTAAGTGAAATGTTCACAACGTTTTGACGTCCACTGTATCCCACTAATTGATTTTGAATGAGTGAATTAAACTCGCAAAAACCCAAGTCCACTGGTGGAATTAATAAAATGTTATAAAGAATTCATTACAAAAATCACATGAAACTTTACTAATAGGATATTTCAATTACTACATTAGAGTAGCTTTGCAAAAGCTTAACACGGCAAGATGGTTAATAAGAAATTAAAGCTTTATGTTAAGCCTTAATTTCTTAATAACCATGGAAATGATTCGTAAAGGCCCTTCGAGACGCCCCGGCCGTCGGGCGCCGCGAGTGACTCCTGGCCACCGCCTGCCGGGGTTGCGAGTTGTTAGAAAGAGATACCGCGGCTCCGGAACAGAAACGGTAATATAAGTAACATGGGTAGCTTTTAGTCAGTACAAGCCTGACACCCCCGCGCTCCGCCCAGAGCGGAGGAAGTTATTTGATGATTTTCCATCCGCAAAAAAAGCCCTTCAGGAGCAGTTAAATCTATGCTCAAAGACCTAGAAGACATTGATTCACTAGAACTTTGGAGAGATCCAGATTGTAATGATCAAGGAACACAAAAACTGGTAGTGAACTCCACAGACTGGCAGTTTGCACAACACATGTAATATACTTTCTAAGTAAGTCTGGTGTCCATATTGTCGGGTTTAGTCCTCGACCAACAACTTTTAAAAACCAGAAATGACAGTCGTGCCAAAGGCTTTAAGGTTAAAGCGGCAGGGTGGCCCACGAAATTCAATTATTTCGACGTTTTATGCATTTTGCGGGTCGGTGTCTGGTGATATTTTGATTATAAAATGTATTGCGACCGTTGATAAAGTGAGTATACTGAGTTTTACTAAGTTCGTTTGACCACATTAAGGGATTTTTTTATAAAATGCTTACTTATTGGGATGAAATTAACGTACAGGGTTTTATTTAAGATTTAATTACTATAGCTCCCTAAAACCATACTTGTTACGGTCGCATTTTATATTTTGATCAACATGCAACCTGAAACTGCCTTATTAATAACATTCTTTGTTATTTATGAGCCAGTATCAGGTTGCATATTGATCAAAACATTAGAAATTTTGAGTTTTTGAGGCTATCCTGGTGCTTCCATCTTTACTGATTTCCGAGGCATGGAGGAGTCTCCGCATGAAATGAATGGCCCATGACCCATCCACGGTACGGCCTGGCACCGTGTAGCTTAAGATTCAAACAAACTGTTATTGTGTGTTATTGTTAAGCATATCTAATATCTAGCCTATATAAAATTCTCGTGTCACAATGTTTGTTCCCATACTCCTCCGAAACGACTCGACCGATTCTTATGACTTTTTTATGCATATTTAGTAAGTCTGAGAATCGGCCAACATCTATTTTCCATACCTCTAAGTGAGCAGCGGTTGAAACCGCTGGGCACATCTTGTTAATATTTAAATGTTAAATAAAATTTCTAAATTCTTTGCAAAAATGTAAATAAAACGTGAAGCCGTTCCGAATTAACCTTGGTATAACAAATATGTTTCCATCTTTACAACGAAATAAGCAGAACGTATCTTAAACTTGTGCAATATTTTACTTAGTTTAAAGTTATTTTATCAGGAACGTTATTTCGTATTAAAGTTAAGGAGCCGACGGTTGCCGTTTTCGGCTACAATAAGTTTGTAGTTACGATAAATCTTCATAAATGCAGATGACAGTGGAGAGTACGCCGAGAGCATAATGCATAATTATTGCTGCTTTAAACTGGCTTAGGTTGGCAGCAGTTCTATTCTACAATAGTAATAATACTCGTGGATGATGTTTTTTTAATGTGCTTTGCGATTCATTGCGTCTCATTCAATGAAATCCGTCAAATAGAAATGCAAAAATAACATAAGTATTTAATATGCCAATATTTTAATTGACACAATTCATTAATTTACGTGTAACTTACAAAGAAAAAAAGAGTTAGAAGTCAAAGGCGAATGGCAGGGTTGTATGGGAGTTTAGTACCCCTAATAAAATATCGTGTTTTGGATATATTTTTGTTTCAATTGGTAGTCAATACGATAGGCAAACCCTTTTGAAATTCTTAGATTTTTAGGAATTGGGACCTAAAAGTTATAACCAGTATAACGCGGGGAATAATATTAAGTAGGCTGTGGTTTGTAAGCTGCTGTTGTTACGCTGTGCCATGCCACGTGACACACCCCTCCTCCGCCGCACGCGGGCTGCAAAGCGACCGCGCCGGCCGCGGACGCAGAGAGAGAACTCAGAGAACCCCCCAAAGACTACTATAGTATATGGAACCCCCGATCGCCAACGAGGTCAGACGGAAGAAGTGTCTCCGCGACTCTCGGGTGTGCGCGAAAGCCCTATATTGTTAATCTCGTCTCAGTATGTTGTGCTGATAGACTGTACTATTGTATTTGATGAGTGCTTCTATGAATAAATGATTTTAAAGGTATAAACGCCTTTTAAACCAGTTTTATTTTTGAGGTTATGTCCTAAAAAATATTATTATGTGTAAGCACATAAACATTGTTTTGGTGAAAAACGATGTTCTAGATAGCTGGTGCTATCTTTGTAATGTTTTACTTATCATTAAGTTAGCAAATTGACATGAGAATTGTACCTATTCAGTAGAGTGCTTTAGGAGACCTACGTCCACCAGTGGTCTGCAATAGTTTGATGATGATGAATGATGAAGTGCTGATGCAGTTTTGAGTGTGGGTAAATAAAACAACTTTGTTTTTGCAGGAACTTACATTAATTTTATTGTTGTTATAATTACCTAATTGATTCTTAATATTATTTTATCTAAGAAAGGGGCAGGTCGGGTCATACCTTCATGGCAAGCGTTACTAAGGTACCAAATAATGCTCATAACATGTGAGCAGCATCCCATCCAGTTACAAAAATCATTAAATTCAGTTGCGTTTAATAAATCACTCATTATGGTGGCATTATTTGTAGTGGCACTATATGGTCCGCGTACATCTATAATATATCCATCAGAGGCATAGAGGACAAATGACTTTAATAAATTCCTATATTTATGAAGGGAATATGTATCCTTTTGGAATAAGTAATTACTACTTTTTTGTATGTATATTTATATTGCATCAGCTATTGTGATTGCAGGTTTTTGATCAGCTGGTGCATTAGGCTCACAAAAATGTGATCGGCAATGTATGAATTTTTTGCTGCCACTTGCTCCCTTCATGCATGAGAAAAACCAAGAAATCCTGGAACATAATCAGTTAGCAAAATATTTATTGCTACAGACATTAATGTCTCTAGGGTCCTTATCGGAACTTGAAATAGATATGACAATCTGTCCTCTGAATCCCCAGTCCTTAATTTACACAATAAGGCTGTTAATGCAAAACTATCCCGATGCATATTCCTAAGCCTCGGTGTAACATCCAATATTTGTTGATGTTGTTTATTTATGCCTATAAAGTACTGTACTTGGTTATCGGGGTAGTTTTGAATATTCTCATAAGAGATGTTACTTAACCCTTCCATTAAAATAAAAATTATCTCCTCTGTGTGTGGAAGTAAAGCTATTAAGGCTATACTCAGCAGTATACAGGTTTTCATAATTAGCGTCCTGTCTATGTAAGGAGCAAATACGAGCTCCTCTTGGTACAAAATATTGATACTTAACCAATACAGCTTGCCTGGTTTCTTTAGGCACAATATTTGGCTCTGGTTCCAAGCACTCTTTGGAAAATGCAGTGTCTTGGTGTTTCAGCTGCTCTTCTTATATTGGGCAATACAATATGTTGGGGTCTTTCTTCTGGTTCATATATCTGGAACATAGAAGCTCAAATCTCAAGCTTGGCCCCAGCAAACTCCACAAACTTCATTCATGGATGACATCTGTAAATAAATAACATTGATGAAATACAAATTAAACACTAAGTTTGATAAGATATAAATTGCGCCCATCATGACCAAGCTACAGAATAGTTTATAACATCCAATGATTGGTTTTCACCTTACAGAAAACCTTTACCAAAAATATGTATGTTGTGTTAATATGAGAAAAAGGGCTATGTGACAATGGAAAAACCAGTATCCTTTTGTTGATAGTAGAGCCAACATCATGACTGTCCCAGATTTAACAACATAAAATAGTAATTGCCATTTGCATGACACATTTTTATAAGCTAATTACTATAAATATAATTATGTGTTGTTGCGATTCCACTCTTGATCTGATTTTGGGGTGGATAGACTGACCACATACAGCACACATCAAATCATAATGATCACCCTCCAGATGATCAGGCACAATGGGTTGAATATTTTTATTTGGTGAAACAACTCTAGTTCTTCTAGCTCTTGGACAACACGGTACACAAGCTTCATCTTCAGAATGAAGCTAAAATAAAAAATATTAATAAAGAATAGCTTGCATTTAAAAATGCATGGTATTAGTGGAAAATAATTTACATTGTTTTAACACATACATACATCAAATCAAGATATATGTGTAAATGATATATACCTCTCGTGGTTGGATCCATGTAGCAACTGTGTTAGCCATTATTTGTTCTTTTCATTTGCATCTTTAATCAAAATCCTGCGTCAACTGATTCATAGTATGGATTGTCCGCATACAACACAAACACTTAGATGGCATATTATGCTTCTCCTCGGCATATTATCAGAAGAATGTGAATGAGTAAGTCAGCAGGTGTTATCTGAAAATAATTAAGTGATTTTGAGTGAACAACATTGCTTTATATGACACTACAACATTGCTTTATATGACTATGACACTATGACAGTCATACTAACAGAGTAATAACTATTATAACAGGCAAGTAAACAATACATGTAAACGATCACTCAAGTGTTTATACAGGATATAGGACACATTATATAGGACAAAATGTAAATATTTATACAACCACAAGTGTTTATTTTTTCAAATAATGTTTAGATTTGTTTTAGTATACACATTTTATTTTAAACGGTTTTATTTAGTATCATATCGCGTAGATTAAATGGTAAGGACTACTTTTTAACACGTAAAAGTTATCACTTAACGTAACTGACACACGCGTACGCAAAATGTTATTTGGAAACTACTTACATCTCTAGGATATACCCACAGCCGATTAGTATTGACGATATCTTCACTCTCATCGGATACAGCGTCCTTTCGCGAAAGTACTATCAACAGATAGAGTACGGAGCACCAGTAGCTCAACTCAACGTAAAAATGGCCAGATAATTTGCTATATCTCTCGTTTGTAGTTTGTAGCTCAGATACAGTTACAAACTACAAACCATAACAACACAGCATGACAGCATTGACAGCACAAGAAAAGATTTTCGGGATTTTTCTATCCTGTCAAAAAAATTGCCAATACAAAAAAACTTTGATGGCGAAAATAATTCCTATAGTTAAATAGTTAATAATTAAGATTGTATGCAATAATTATTCATTGTTGGGTATAATGTGTAATAGGTTAATTTTATTTACGCTTATTTCAATTTTTAAATAATCATTTATCATTTTAAACCTCGTGATATTTTACAAATGGCAACTTCTAAAAACATAACCACATTTAGTTGCGTTCAGTTTAAGATTATATTACATTTAATTAATTAAATCTTTTAATTGATATAATTCATTAATGCAGTGTGCTAAAAATACTAACGTTACATGAAAATGAATGGTTTAGTTGCCTTAATAAGTGGTACAAATTCTATCACAAAACAACAAAAAAAGTATGCGGTACGAATCCTGCCGTTCGCCTTTGACTCACAGCCCGGTGTCCGCTTCATTCTAATCGTCCAGTGATTAAAAAAGTAAGCATAAAATCTCTTTGCGTCCACAACAAGTCGGCGGCACAAAGGAAAACATATTCAATTCATAATAACATACATTAACGTCACTCAAGATGACATTTACTATGAAATATAATAACAACCCAGGCTAATAACAACCCTAACTCTTATATATCGTATTTTATAAGCTTTAATATTAATAACTTTATAATAGACCAGATTTTTTAGCCCATAGGTTTTGCATTGTTTTGTTTTGAATGACATATCTATTATTAGAAACAATGCTCGCCAGGCCGATGACAATAGACTCGCCCCTATTACATGGGAATTAAACATAAGTAGTGAAAATGTGGGTGTTTTATATTATCCTATTTCCTACTATCCTACAAATATTATAAATGCAATGTTTGTCGGTGATGGTGATGGATTTTTGTTACTCTTTCACGTCAAAACGGCTGAACGGATCTTGATGAAATTTGGCACAGAGGTAAATTATGGTCTGGAATAACACATAGGATACTTTTTTTTCGATGCGCGCCGCAGTCGCCAACTAGTTAAAACATAAATTTAAGCTAATGTTTAATCAATCTCACAGTAACAATAGTAATCTCATTTACTAGATACTAGCTAATTAGACCTTTGTCCGTCGAGTAGTAAACGTTTATAGAATACGGTCATTGGCTGGGTTCGACGGTTCAGGTAGGGTTCTCCCATTTCTTAATTACGACCAGTCTGTAGATTTCAGTTCAGTTCCTATCGGAAAACGCAGGTGTGGAATGTAATTGCTACTAAGTAAGGTACAGTCTTATTCTCTTTTTTGTATTTTTACTAAAGCTCAATTATGTTAGTCCACAAGAAGAAGGTACTAACATTTCTTAATCAAACGTCACATCTCACAACTCCGGTTTGATAAAAAAGAATACTTTAAAAAAATCGGTCCGTAGGAGGTGAAGATTTGATTTATTAAAAATCTTAAAGCTGAAGTTTATCCCTTATAACATACTAGCTTTTGCCCGCGGCTTCGCTCGCATTAAATTCGGTAGCGCCTTATTGATTTGTAATAGCAACGCTAAGTTTTCCCGTTTCTTCCCTCTTTCTCCCTCACATCCCACTTTTTCAAAAAAATATTAGCCTATGTCCGTCTTCTGGTTCCCAACTATCTCTGTACCAAAATTCATCAAAATCGGTTTAGCCATTAAAGCGTGAAGAGGTAACAAACAAACATCAACAACAACTCACTTTCGCTTTTATAATATTAGTAAGGAAGTAAGGATAAGGATTATTCATAAAAAATATTGTAATTGATAATTGAATATGATATCAAGAAAACAAATAACCAGATTCCATCCTTCTTTGCATTTTGCCTTGCATTGACCAAACTTTGATTTATTCTATTTACTTTGGTAAACAAACAAGTTGAAATCGGAATTGGCTGCGTAACCGGAAATAGCTGAATACCAGAATATGGAGCGATTGCAATACTAGGCTATATGATACACGTCAGTAAATGTGGTTGTCAGACTTACAGGCCACTGGCTACCTGTAACTACTGTCCAAGATCTACAATGGTCAGTCGGCAACAACGGCTTAGTTAGCTTAGTATGCTTTCCGAGGCACGGAGGGAACTCGGGATTTCAAGTCATCGGTTTTTAGGTATCTCGGTGTCAGATAATTATCTGTTAACAAATGATTGGAGGATTTATGATACAATTACAAGGAAAGTCGCGATACAAAGAAACACATGTTGTTTTTGTACAATCAATCAACAATCAATATAAAAATCAATCTTTTTTTTTTGTATAAAAAAAAGATTGATTTGTATAATTGTTATTAACCAAACCACGACCTGAAGATAATGAAGTATAAAAGATCTAGAATTTCAATAATTTAGTAGTTACTCTTTGAAAAAAAAAACAAACCGTTTACATAATATGGTTGATAAAAGAACAACAAAACAATTTTTGGCGTATTTTCTTTTAGGAGTTGACGAGTACTTAAGTAACAGTAGTACATTTGGCCAAAAAGATTTATGTTATTTATTGTGATAAACTTTATTACTACGTATGTGTTCAAAGTAATTACAATACGCTCCTCGGTATGATTGACGTAAAAATAAGATGGCCAATTTACTGGGAAAGTGATTATTGTGGTATTATGCGTGCTGGCTGGGGCCAGTCATTAGCGTCTGATTATAAATTATTTTAGTATCGGCATCAGGTATCAATTAACGCTGTGAACGGGATCAGGCTTTTTTTGCGTACTGTTAATCATTAAAATAACTTCCCCTGCTCTAGGCGGAGCGGAAGGAAGTGTCAGACTTGAACTAACTTGACTTAAGCCCACCCATGTTCCTTAATTAGCACATTATGTTCCGCGGCCGCGATATTTCTTTCAGAACAACCCGCAATACCGGGAAGAAAAACGGGATCAAGCTACTTTCATGATCTGAATTTTTGCTCAGGTAGTACCACTACAAAGATTTATAAGTTTTATTTCACTTGTGTGGCTGTCTATATGTCCTTCTGTCTCAGCCAATTTGATCCGAATCGACTAAACCTATTACGTTAAACCTAGTACGTCACTGCAACCCAAGCACGGTCGTCTCCGGGGTTGCGGGTTGTTCGAAAGAGATACCGCGGCCCTGGAACGTAAAGGGCAACAGAAGGAACATGGGTAGGTTTTAGTCAGTAAAAGTCTGACACGCCCCCCCGCTCCGCCCAGAGCGGGGGAAGTTATTTGACGATATCCCATCCCAAAAAAAATTCCTCGCGAGTGACAACAATGGAACATTTTTTATAGAAGTTAATCATGCAATACCGAAAAACAAATAAAACTGTTCTGATTGAAATCGTTTTCAGATTTCATGAAATACAAAATACACGCGAATTGGAAATTTAGAATGAATTTGTTCATTAATTATTGACTACCGCCAACGGTCTCTTTGCAATCGCCAAACAATGTTTGTTGACAAAAACTTACGAATATTTTGATACCATAGCATGTAATATGAAACTTCTTCAATGACAAATATTATTCTTTATATAGGTATATATAGAATAATAATTATTCTATATAGGTATATATAGAATAATATTTGCAATTGAAGAAGTTACACGCTACCTACGAGTAGGTATAATACCTATACTGGTAGGTAGCGTGTGTTGTAACATCACTATTTAGTTGTACTATTATGGTCTTCACTAGTCTATGTATTATCTGTGATCTCCCGGCGCTCTGCCTCACTTCTTCCTGTCATGTCTTACGATGTGTACCTACCGTGTCTCCTACCAATAAACCAGTATCATACCCAACGGAATATATTTTATTAAGAACCAAACATAACGTGGTGTCAGAAGTCATCTGAAGAAGTCATCTGAAGAAGTCATCAAAAGGAAAATGCCTAACCCTGTCGACTCGACCCGGCAAGTCGGCCATGACGGTGAGTCAACGTTCAACTCACATATAAAAAATTTCAACATATCGTCGGATCCAGCTCATAACAACGCTGAATCATGGAAAAAATGGTCGCAAGCATTTGAGCTATATTTACTAGCGACAGGCCTTGACAAAGCAACTGAGAAACGCAAAATAGCCATTCTACTGCACTCAATCGGTGAGCGAGGTCTGAACATTTTCAATACCTTTAACCTAACAATCAATGGCAGCACGCTCGAAGAGGTGAAAACAAAATTTGACAAATATTTCGAGCCAAGAAAAAATATCACGATGTGCAGATACCTATTCTTCACACGTAAGCAGGAAAAATCCGAAAGCATCGACGAATTCCTCATGGATTTGGAGAATAAAAGCAGAGAATGTGAGTTTGGCACGCTCAGGGAATCGCTCATCAAAGATATTTTCATTGCAAACCTCAATTTGGACTTGTCACATGTGCGTCAAAGGTTACTGCAAGAACATGACTTAACATATCAGAGAATGCAAGAGCTAGCGAGGACGCTCATAGTCGCACAGCAGGATGCTGAGAAAATAGTCAAAGGGAGCAGCATCGCCAGTGAAAACGTCATGCATCTCAGTCGGAGGAGCCGCAGTCGAGGAGATGGTCGACAGCGAGCTTCCAGTCGCAAGTCAGCTTCAAGCAGTCGCAAGCCAGCTTCAGGCAGTCGCGAGTCACCTTCAGCTTCAAGCAGCTCGAAGACATGTAGCCGCTGTGGACAGTCTCATCGCTACAAGTGTCCAGCTCAAGGAGTTCAATGCAGGTCATGTAAATCTTATAATCATTTTGCTAAATTTTGTCTCAAAAATAAAAAAGTCAGTCAGTTGCAATCGTTTAATTCAGATAAGGGTAGTCAAGATTATTTCGTAGGTATACTGAATAGTCAAAGTCATAATAGTCAAAGTCATAATAGTCATTCTCACAGTCAGTCCAGTCAGGTCCTATGTCCAGTCAAAAAGTCACGGTCAGTCACTCAGTCAGACCAGTCAGTCAGTCAGTCAGTCCAGTCAGGTCCTATGTCCAGTCAAAAAGTCACGGTCAGTCACTCAGTCAGACCAGTCAGTCAGTCAGTCAGTCCAGTCAGGTCCTATGTCCAGTCAAAAAGTCAAAAGAAAAAGTGTCAGAGTCTCAATGATGAAATCAGTCACATGTCTGAGGGATTTCACAATAAGGCACAGTCGTCCAGTCAGTCACACAATGGATCATCAGTGGTCAATACTTTGAATCACTCAAAGCAGTCGTGGGAAATTAGCTTATTGGTAGGAGATACCAAAGTCAAATGCATTATAGACTCAGGTGCAGATGTCAATATATTGTCAAAACAAACATTTCAAAATGTCAAAAGTCAAAATAAGCTGTCAAAATTGTCACTTGTCAAATGTCAAATAAATGTCACAGGATTTGGTGGAAAATCCATTCCGATTTTAGGCAAAGTCAACTTAATTTGTAATTTTTGCTTAAACAATAAGAACATTGTTGAAAACATAATGTTTATAATACCAGATATAGAGTGTCCAAATGTCCTTGGTCTCCCAATTTGTGAAAAGTTAGGTATAATAAAACGTGTCTTTTCAGTATCAAAACAAGACTTTTGTGAACAAATTCATACACAATATAATGATGTATTCCAGGGTCTTGGCTGTCTGCCTCCAGTCTGTCATCTAAAACTCAAGCCTGATGCAGTACCATGTGTGGATCCGCCCAGGAAAGTCCCATTCGCATTACAAGGGAAACTGCGTGAGGAGTTGGATCGCATGGAGAAAATGCAAGTCATAGAAAAGGTTACAAAACCTACAGAGTGGGTTAATTCAGTCGTTGTAACAGTAAAAAGTTCAGGTCAGTTACGAATTTGTCTTGATCCTAGAAATTTAAATAAAAATATCATGAGGGAACATTATCCACTCAAGTCAATTGATGAGATTAGGTCTCAGCTCGAAGGGGCTGTATGTTTTTCTCATTTAGATGCATTTTCAGGGTTTTGGATGCTACGTTTAGATGAATATAGTTCAGAATTATGTACCTTTCAAACACCATTTGGTAGATATAAATATTTAAGATTACCATACGGCATAAATGCCTCATCAGAAATATTTCAAAGAGTCATGATGAATTTATTTGGTGATATAGAAGGAGTTCTAATTTTTATTGACGATATTTTAGTGTATGGTCCAAACGAGTCAATTCACAATGAAAGATTACATAAAGTCATGCAAAGAGCTCGTCAAGTCAATTTAAAATTTAACAAGTCAAAGTGTAAATTCTCACTGTCAGAAGTATGTTTTTTAGGTTATGTCTTCAGTAAAGATGGTGCAAGGGCAGATCTTGAGAAGGTCAAAGCAATTGTCAACATGCCCACACCACAAAATGTCAAAGAGTTACAGAGAATACTAGGTATGATAAACTACCTAGGACCTTTTATAAGTAACCTGTCAGAAAAAACACAAATGTTAAGAAATCTTTTAAAAAAAGATGCAGTCTGGACTTGGGATGAAAATCATAGTCAATGTCTGAGGAAACTGAAGGATGAAATTACAAATTCACCAGTTTTAGCTCATTATAATCCCAAGATTCCATTAGTCTTGTCAGTCGATTCGTCAAAGTCAGCGTTAGGTGCAGTCATTTTACAAAAAAATAAACCTATAGCATACAGTTCGAAAACCTTAACTCAAACCCAAGAAAGGTATGCTCAAATAGAGAAGGAGCTGCTAGCAATTCAATTTGGTTGTGAAAAATTTCACCAATATGTATATGGTAACAGAGTCACAGTTCATACTGATCATAAACCATTAGTCTATCTGTTTAAAAAACCATTACATGATGTCCCAGCTAGATTACAGCGTATGATGTTAACTTGTCAAAAATATGATTTAGAAGTTATACATGTCCCAGGTAAAGAAATGTTTATATCAGACACTTTGTCAAGAGCCGCCTTGAAAGATCACTATATACCTGAAAATGAATCAGAAATGTCTTGTCATGTCAATCTAATGTATGCTAACTTAGCAATAACAAAAGAATATAGTACACAATTGGCACAGGAAACCAGAAAGGATGAATCCTTGCAATTATTGAAAAAATATTATAATGAAGGATGGCCAAACAATAAAAACAATGTCAGTCCATTGGTAAAACCATTTTGGAATATTCAAGGGGAAATTCATGTAATTAAAGATTTACTTTTCAAAGGCTCAAAATTAATAGTACCACAGTCTATGTACAAAGGAATGTTAGAACAGATTCACAAAGGTCACCAGGGTATAAACAAATGTTTAAAACTAGCTAAAGAATCTCTGTATTGGCCAAATATGTCAAGTGATATTAAGAATTTAGTAGAGCAATGTCTTATATGTGCTAAGTTTAAACAAAGCAATCAAAAGGAACCACTACAAAATTTTGAAATCTGTAAATACCCATGGCAACAAGTAGGTATTGATTTAATGCATTTTGATAGTTTAGTATATTTAATTGTCACAGACTATTACTCAAAATACATAGAAATAGCATTATTAAATAAAAACAGTACATCTCAAAATGTTATTACTCATTTAAAGTCAATTTTTGCACGCCATGGAATACCATTGTCACTAGTCTCAGATGGTGGACCTCCTTTTCAGTCAATCCAATTCAAAAATTTTTTGCAAGAATGGGACATAGAACATGTTGTTACTAGCCCATATCATTCACAGTCTAATGGACAAGCAGAGAGTTCAGTCAAAATTATAAAAAACATGCTGAGAAAATGCAAAGAAAATGGATCAGATCCATACATAGCATTGTTACAATATAGAAATACAGGTAAAAATAATTTTTCATCACCAGCACAGTTACTCATGTCTAGGAACTTAAGAGATAACATTCCAACATCATATAAGAAGTTAAAGCCAAAAGTGGTAACATTTAAAGATTACAAAGAGTCTGTCAAGAAAAATGATCAAAATAAGTCAAAATACTACAATAAGAATGCCAAGTCAATGTCTATGTTACATCATAATGATCATGTCTATTTTAAGAGAAACCCTAGTAGCAACTGGGAACAAGCTATTGTTAAGCAAAGATTGTCAAATAATAGATCATATGTTGTTGAGGATGTCAATGGAGTTAGGTATAGGAGGAATAGAATTCACTTAAGACATAAATATTCTCATAATTGTGCTAACCCTCCCATGCAATCCAACTCGTCACAAAGGGGAGAGGAAGGTGACAGACAGGAGTCTAGGCATCAAGGATCCTCATCTCAACAATCCTCAAATGTAACAACTAGGTCAGGTCGTATTGTAAAACCTACCAGAAGGTTAATTGAAGAAATTGATTAAGTTAAGTTATAAATAAAGTCATAAGTAAAGTTTAAGTACAACCATAAGTATAATTAAGCATGTTGTCTTGTATAAAGTCAAATAGCATAGCACTTATATTAATTGTCAGTCAGGGGTCTAATTTGAACTCAACAAGGGGGATGTTGTAACATCACTATTTAGTTGTACTATTATGGTCTTCACTAGTCTATGTATTATCTGTGATCTCCCGGCGCTCTGCCTCACTTCTTCCTGTCATGTCTTACGATGTGTACCTACCGTGTCTCCTACCAATAAACCAGTATCATACCCAACGGAATATATTTTATTAAGAACCAAACATAACAGCGTGTACTTGCTAATAAGAAAAAGTCACTCTTTATCCTTTCCGGTTACGTGCTACTTGCAATTCTTCCATCTTCTGTAATTCTTTACCTTGATTGGCCTAGCCTTTTTCATTCTTATCGAATTCAGTGTTTCATTCAGAGCGAATGCCTATCTGTCTCCAAACTCCAGCCAGTACTGTGTACTTCGATACTCCTTGGAAAGACTGGTTGGTAGACTCGTGCTGGCAAGCATAACTTAACCTCAAGATTAACCCGAACAGTTTTTATTTAGCCAAGAACTTCTCCCACTCACTACTGTCAACTGCAATTCTTTATCTTGTATGAATTCAACTGGTTTATAAAAATATTGTTGTAACAAAAGTACAACTCAACCGGCGGCATGAAATTGAATATTTGCTCTTAATGGACAAATTTTGTGTAATCTTAGCAGGTATTTTTATTATAACACTTTATTGACGATACAATGATCTACACTTTTAGGTGCACTGTTTTTTAATACATAAATATGTGAAAAATGTCATACTTTTTAACCGACGAAAAAAAGGAGGTTCTCAATTCGACCTGTATATATATTTTTTAAGCTATTGCATAGCTTCTATCGCGGGCCTTGAGCGCGGGGACCGAATCCAGAAATTCCGTAACGGAAAAAAACCTGACGCTCCCCACTCCGTTATTTGACCCGAGAGAAAGAGAGAGAGAGAGAGAGAGATATTATATAGATTTTGTTTAATATTGCCGTCTTTTAATAGGGACGAACCTATTGCCGTCATTTAAAAGGGACGAACCAAATGCCGTCAATTGGGCACAAATCCAAACTCTATGGCTGCTAATGAGGAATTCCACATTTAAAAACCTTAGCTCGACTCTGGAATCAAAGACTTGACTATATGGTTTTCATTTCAAGTCGATACCTTTACAAGTTCCCGAGATAAAGGGTCTTGACAAACTGACATACGGACAACAAAGTGATCATCAACCACAAGACCTGTAATGAAGTAGGCTTGCATGAATTCACGGTGGTAATCGTGATGCAATAGCTTTACCGCGGCAGTCCCTGAGTGCCACACGTATTTTTTATTTTTACAACGTTGTCTGATAAGAAAGGTAATAATTAGGTTTACATTTAAAGCATTTTTCGCATAATTACTTAAGTTGTAAATGAGAAGTTCTCTTTCTTTTGTTATTATAGTGGTCCCGACAAGAATGGAAAGACTCAGGGGAGGCCTATGACCAGCAGAGGGACGGCATGGACTAGGCACAAAAAATACCATGGTGGTGAGATATCGGGCATAGGGTTACAGGTAAAGCAATCGTGCTTTACCTTAAACCCAATGATGTAAGATAAACGCTATTTATAGCATGCACATAAAAATATGAGTACGACTACGTAATAGAGTGAAGAATCATTCGTAGAAATATTCATATCACAATATTACCAGCATCATAACAAATCACTACTTTTGTGGGGTACTTATATTTCCTTTTCATATATTTTCAATCATGTCAACATACATAAATGAAAGTTGTTGCAATTTGAACTTCTTCGTTCGTTCCTTCTTACAGTTTTTTAGTAATAATTGGAAGGTTAAAGTGGCATGGCCTAGGTAACCATGCATTTAACTAATTTTATTTTGTCAGTAATACATATACGTATTTGTAAATGTTTGTGATGCTTTGTATGTTTAATGTTATTTTATTGTTATTTTGTGCACTCATCATAATCAGCGTCAAATAAATATTTTTCTTTCTTTCTTTTCTTTCAATTATGTCCAAACTAAACATTTATCCAATTTTCAGCTCCATCGGGCAGTAGGTCAAACTTAACTTAGATTGTTTACGTTGCTAGTCACAGAAAATGCTAAAAGAAACCGATTTTTAAGGCGTTATTTAGTCAGGCCGTCTATAAATAACAACAATGCAGTTTCTTCGAACAAATTATGTTTCGTTCGTACTAATTTGTATGTCTTGGCACTAGAAAGTTAGGTCTCAGATGAGTGCAATATTCATTACATCTTCACAAACTATAAACAAAGCCCTTAGCATCATAGAAAAATACATAAAGAATGCCAATACTTACTTACCGTATCGCTACAAAGACTTTGTGCTCACTAAACACAATTTATGCTACAGACGCTTGATCACTTCCATGTTCACCCGACGACGCCCCTCACAATAGTTGATTCGTAAATGTGGCTTTGATTACATGGAGTAATACAGTGTAAGCCTTTTGTGAGTGTGGCGAAACACACGCACTTAATTTAATGATCCAAGCGGTGTAGCCAATCTAGTGGATGTTTACACTTAAATGATTTTTCAGCTGCGAAATAAAATGGACCCGGATCTACCTTTATATTCGTACGAGTTAATAAAAATGACTGTTTTTACTTTTACGTTGTTATTTTTACGTTCTTCGTGGAAACAAATTTTAAGTCACATCCCGCGCTCACTTATACGTTTACGTAATTACGTTTCGTCGTTGTTTTACTCACGGGTCGACCACCGAAAACCAGCGCTGTGCTGTGGGTCCCCATAGCACAGCATTACGCTGAGTGATGACCTACTTGTCGCAGTCTAGGACACATAGTTGTGTGCTCGTCGTAATTGCGACAGATAAATATTTATTATTTCTAACATGACAAATTAAAATAATTTAACAACCAATGAGGGGCTCGCGGCTAAATAATAACTGCCATTCCGGTCGATCTATGGGTTAAGCCG
This sequence comes from Ochropleura plecta, assembly GCA_905475445.1. Taxonomy (NCBI): domain Eukaryota; kingdom Metazoa; phylum Arthropoda; class Insecta; order Lepidoptera; family Noctuidae; genus Ochropleura; species Ochropleura plecta. The sequence goes on along the minus strand of FR997721.1, from coordinate 17,453,993 downwards.
CGCTTGCCTAGGTTCGTCCGTGGATGGATAACCACCCATTGCAGACCGAGTTTCCTCCGTTACTCGGAAAGTACGTTAAGTCGTTGGTCCCTGGTGTCATTTGTAGATCTTTGTCAGTCGTTACATGTGGCTCGAAAGTCTGACAACTAGACTTACCTAGGAGTATCATAGGTTCTGAGGGTCAGATAGGCAGTCACTTCATGTAAAATACTGGTATTCAGCTGAATCCGGTAAGACTGGAAGCTGACCCCAACATATTGAAGTTTCTATAGTATGTGTAGGTACTATAGAAACACCTCCTAGAGCTAGTCCTATAGCATAGGTAAGTATAACAATAAAATATGTATGAGGGTGTCAAAGTACACTTAACGAAACCAAAACTTGTTCACCCCGTATTTTTTTTTTGTGGTGTGGCACCACTCCGGCATTGCGATTCTTTTTTGTTGTAGACCATACCTGGAACGTTCTAGTTACGTATATTACTTTTTCACGACCTTTTTTTTAATCATAGCCCGACGACATAGTGTAGTGTTCAATGCATCCATCAGCATAATGTTTTAAGTGCGTTACGTTGAGTTCTAACGTAAAACGTTATTTTGCACCCCAAAAAAAGTAGCTTCACAGCAAGAATTTTCGCATAGAATCACTGAGTTTGATGTACAGCTACCCTACCATGACGTCTTAAAGCAGAACTTATTCCACGGAGGGAAATAGACAGAGCTATACAGGGTGTCTAGCACCATCTCTTTCCCTCAGTGGAATAAATTCTGCTTTAAGACGTCATGGTAGGCCTACTGAATGCATTGTTAACAGTTTCGTGACGGGTTAATTTACATCCTGTATAATGGCGATAAAACAATCAGTTTGTCGCTAGCCACCGCCTTTTATTGACGTCCCGTTCGTGACGAGGATGGAACTCCGAAAAAGACAATTTAGTTTCGTTTTTATTGAATTGAAATTTGTGTACAAATATGGGCGGCGCGCCTGGCCGCATATGATTTCTGTATAGAATTCGTGCGATAGGCGGATAGCGGTCCGGCTGATGTTTTGTCACGATTACAGTTACCTCGGGAGGGTCGCTCTGTGGACACACGCACTGTGGATTATTGAAATCTAGTTGAGGCGATACGTCACTAAGTAAGATTAAAGGTTATGTACTCTTTGGGTGGATATCGCTTTTACCCCGAATGTATTACAAAATATGGAAAAGTCATATTTTTTCGAGAAATCAAGTATTTATGGTTGTGTATCATTTATAAATTGTAGTGTATTATTGTGTGTATTGTTGTGCCTTATGCAAAACAACCTGTCCGAAGTGCATATAAATAAAAAAAAGTTTATCGCTAAACTATGTACGTTCTACATTTGTTGGGTGAACCTAAATATATATAGAGGGTTTGTGTTAATAGTGTTGGGTACTGCAGCCCAAAAAAAATAATTTGTTGCTTAACACCGTTTTTTATCGAAGTCTCATTAATGACCTAAAAAACACTTCCAAGCACTCAATGCTTTACGAATACTATAAAATGCGAACAAATACATTCAACAGGTGTTGCATTGCATAGCACACACTCCTATCGAATTAAGATAATATTATACTTAGTAACGAAAAAGGTATTATGTTATCATGAATAATCACTAACTCATCAACATAGGCATAATTCATAGTATGGGACGCACAAGGTTTCTGTACCAAATTTTAAAAAGAACCACGAACATGACTAAACAACAAATCGGTGTAAAGTAAACGACTTCTAAAAAAGGGGTTAAATTAGGGTCAATATTAAAAGGTGCAAGTTAGGCTGTTCACGTATCTCTGTTGATTCAATTGAATCAAATATTGCTTTATTGAACCTTACCATTCATGTTGCAATTCTCATAAATGGATCCGAATTTAACTAACTGCATCATCGGGTCACAATGGTGCAGAATACAATGTGCCGAAGGTCTTGCCCAGGGCAAGCTAACCGCATGTTCACTTCACAGTGGAAATAATGCATCATATCGCAATCCAGATGCATTGGTAGAAATTCCATTTATTGGTGCGAAGAATAATCCAACTAATGTTAAGATAATATTACTCTAATTTGTCTGGTATTGTTGTGGTCAAGTATAGAATATTGAGGTTTGAACCTTTTAAATTTAGTAAAGATGTTTAATTTTCGATGAAAGATCCTTTTAATATTATAAAAGCGAAAGTTTGTGAGGATGTTTGTAATTGTGTTTGTTGCTCTTTCATGTAAATACTACTGAATAGATTTTAATGAAACTTCATAATAATATAGCTTATATGTATATCAGAATAACAAATAGGCATAGGCACATTTATAAAGATATATTGTATAATTTTCTATTACTACGCGAGTGAAACCGCGGGGCGCTGCTGGTATGATAAACTTAAGTAGCATTATTTAGTTTTTTCCGTATTCACCAAGGGCGTCGATAACTACTAAAGGTGAAACTTGTGTGCAATACTCTGTATGCACGCAGGCCGCTAAATGTGTCATGTTTTGAAATTCATAAGATTAATATTAAGTGCACAGCAACATTACTACTTTAGACCAATTGTAATTGATCAGAAATGAAAACCCAAGTTGATAAATAAAAAATGAGGAAAGTCTTTGCCATTATATTTTTTGTTTTTTTTTGTATATTGTAGTTTTACTCCAATTCTTTTTTTGTAAACTTATAAAAATTAATAGATCCCAAAATACATAAGTTATCCTTAAAATTATTTCAGCAGGTATGTTAACGGTTTTTTTTTATTGAGTTAAACTTAATGAGATTTCATTAAGTTTACGACGATTGTCATAATTCATGATGTCAATAATAGGCACTCTCAAGTTCTTACTTGGAACTGCCTTACTCGTTCTCAACGTCAATGTAAAAATCCATATCCGCAGCTAAGTAAACGAGATCTCCGCAATATCCTTTATGAACTTTATTGAAAGACGGAAAAAAAAACATTTTCGAATAACAAAAATCGGTAAATGAGGTTTATCACTAAAAGCAGGAATCCAACGGCGATATAACAATAATCGGTATGTATATTCACTACTCTTTTTAACTGAATTGGGAAAAAAAGGAGTTTAAGTCTTGGATTAACAATACGAATCAAAATGAACAGTAAAGATTATTTTTATAACGATTATTTGATATTAATGTCTTACTAAACACACTGATAAAAAGGGGAAAGTTTGAATATCTGTGTGTATGTTTGTTAAACTTTCATGCTCAAACGTCTGGACTAATTTCGATGAAATTTCATATGTAGATAGCTTATACCCTGAATGAATACATTTTTTACCCTGGTCTACGTGCTAGGGAGGTGTATATACTAATCACTACTTGCCGTCTTACTTCGTCTAAAATAAGGTGAAAAGAATTATATATTCATCGGATCATCCTTACTAATATTATAAAAGCGAAAGTGAGTTTGTTTGTTTGTTACCTCTTCACGCTTTAATGGCTAAACCGATTTTGATGAATTTTGGTACAGAGATAGTTGAGAACCTGGACGGACATAGGCTATTTTTTAATAAAAAAGAGTGGGATATGAGGGAGAAAGAGGGAAGAAACGGGAAAACTTAGCGTTGCTATTACAAATCCATAAGGCGCTACCGAATTTAACGCGAGCGAAGCCGCGGGCAAAAGCTAGTTCATAAATAAAATCTTAATAAGTAGTATCTAAAACTTTTTGTAGTAAATTGTGAATTAGTATTCAAATAGAGTGAATGTCGCGACAGTGGCCAGCTCGGGGCTCCCCGCCGCCAGTGTAGGGGTCGAGGTGGTGTTTGCTCGTAAATAATAACTTCATGCATAAACAATGGGCGCCATCTCCTAGCCTGGCTCCTTCGCTCGCGACGACGACACCCATTCATGATTTTCAGTAAAATATAACCAAGGAAAAGTGATATTGGAACTCTGTTTTCACACTTGTTGTTTCGTTTCAAATGCAAGATTGAATTATTTATAGACTGTTAGTATTTAGTACATAGGAAACGTTTGAAAGAAAACTTCTAGTTAGGGTAAGATATGTTCATTTAATAATAAATGCCTGTGATTGCTATTTTAAACTGAAATATTGTAAATAGCATTAGGTTATGTTTAATAAATAAGACAAGATAAAAAATATATTGATCTTTATTTGACGCTTTCTTCGAAATATTTAGTTGGTATTGTGAAAAAAGTCTGAATTCGTTTACAAGAAGCTTTCTTATTTTCCCGTTGCTTACATATAACATCAGAGAGAGGGATCCATAGACAAACAAAAAGGTGTCTGTCACCTCATCATACTATTTATTGCTTATACTCATGTATTTCAAACGTTTCAAGGTATGCATGCTTAGATATCTGACCGCGTCACAAGTTTCCATTGCAATCCAATTATTTTAATTGCAAATTATTTCAGCGTTATTCGAAACGACGCTGTTCGTTAAAAGTCCATGCTTAAGAAAGTTCTCCGCAGCGTGCTAGTTTTACTTGGGTTCGATATCCCTAAGGCATATTGAACTTAATAATGCCTAGAAAATAGTGTTAATTATGAAAATTGTCGAGACATTTTTTATTGTGGGTGCATTCAAAAAAGAAAAAAAAAACAATGTAAAGTAAATCGAAGTATTTTTTTTCAAAGTAACACACTCATTTTCATTTACTGACGTGTACAAAATGTCTCGAACTGTCTCTTCTACACGTATGTGAAGTACGAATAACAAATGGCGGTTACGGCCTGATTGAGATCAAATTTATTGGCGCGCATTCTGAGAACAGCCGCATTCTAAATCACAATAATGGCATACGGGCCTCGTTCTAGCCCAAGCCTACAGATTACGTGTATTGTAAACGGTTTCTCCCACACATTACAGTGTTCAGTGTCGTTAAAATTAATTATGGATGTTGGTACACGGTATCGATATCTTAATGTGCGGCCTCTTACAAAATTAATAAGTACGGTACCAAGTGTAAGCCTATTCCAAGTATTTAAATAAACGGTTTTCTATTACGTTGACTGCTTCGTAGGTTTAGTAGTTGCAACCGCAACTGCTGAGCGTAAGGTCCCGAGTTTGATTGCCGGGTGTTTGTGTTGTTAGGTTTTTCCATCTGGACTTCTCTCTGTAGCTACAAAGTATGAATTTGTGACCAGTTGGAGGCAATCATATTAGACTATTTTATGGGACTTCAAAATAACTGGTAAAATGCCGGTGTACTAATAAGTACACCTCTACCTAACCCTTCGGGTACTAAATGCGTGATGTTATGTTATAGCTTTCCGTCATTCCCAGCATACATGCAATAACACGTTTACAAGCGGTTTTTCACACTAGGCAGAGTGAAAAACTGCTTAAAAACGTGTTATTGTGTGGCGTTGTATTCGTTGATGGAAGCCACCTAACATTCACAAATTATTTATGATTATATGGCTTCTACTGTCTGTTGTTGTACCTGAAAGTTCTAGACAAATAGGCTTTTTCTTGACCTTTTGATACCAAGAAGCTCCGAATACTTAGGAAAACTACTACTCCAACCTAAGCAACAAACAATTATCTAGAGCGATGCTCAAACTATGCAATTCGATACGATAAGACGATAACTAACTGTGATACCACAGTTAGGTAGGTATCGTTCGTCTTGTTGCTCATGATTGTCGGCACAAATGAAAATATCGTCGGTAATATGGTCGGTAAAAATAGATTAAGTAGGTAATTAATATGTTGACGAACTTTAAGTTCTTGTTGATATCAAAGTTCCAGGCTTAAGATTAATACTTGTTTGCGTAATCTATTTCTAAAATAATTTTAATTAAGGGTTTGGATTATATGCAAAAATACAAGTTTCCAATGAAAGTACTTATAACTTCTATAAACAAGACATTGATCTCTCAAGTCAAAACACGAGTAAATCTTCCTTCCTTTCGTCATCCAAGATATATTATTCTTTATCATGTGGTTAGTGGGGACACTAACTAGGTTAGGACCTGGTATCAGAGTTTATATCATTCGATTCCGGCCTTTGATTTGGTTTAATATGCCGTCGAGAATCTCAGGCACGCTCGTTTTCGCACGATGTTTTCCTTTACTGACAGCAAGTGATCATTGTACAATACGCAAATGAATCCGAAAAATCAAAGTTTTACCTTGGCTTCGAACTTGAGACCCATTACTTGGCCGTCTGACGTTCATACTACTAAGCTATCACGGCGATCCAATGTATTGATCCAACAAAGCGTCAATAATAAACTATATTTATTAGAATCATTCGTGGATGAAAACTACGGAGACTACCAAGCACTTTCCTGTTGGTTTTAACAAGGAAATACTTGTTGTAGTTGATATTCAATAAAAGATAAAATTTTCTTATAAATTTACATTTTTGAATTAAGTTTAATTTATTAGATGGAAAACAAACAGTTTAAAAAGAAAGTCAGATTTGAATTAAAGAATTATGGACTTTTTCAACTTATTAATAAAATAATAAAATATGGTTTCTAAAAAAACGCCTATATGAGACCAATCTGGATACTGATCGCTTTTGTTGACGGTACATCCCTGCTGCATCATACTGTTTACAGAGCTACAAAGGCGGCGGTGTAAGCAAACACTTACATGAAGACTTGGAATATTTTGATCGATAATATAATCATGGATAATCAAATGTATGTGTCAGAATTGCCCAAGCTTATAAACTCAATATTGGAACAGCAAACACTCATTGATTTGCTTCCAAACGCAATAACGATTGGTTTTCTAAATATATTGTTTCGTTCCATTTGTGATAGCGTCTCAATAAATTATCTAAAATAAAATAATTATTAAGAATAAGAACACGATACTCTAATTCGTATTTTGATTCCTGTAGGGTAAGTTCGAATAGTACTTTATAAATTCTAGTTCGAGTTCAAAAACAGGAGCGATTAGCTATTGCTATCTTGGTGTAGGTTTTCTACTGTTTTTGCTGTTGTATTTTTTTTTCTTCTGTTTCTACTTGCAATTTTTCTATTTATCATTTGTTTTTCTTGTAACGTTAATTTGTTTATGATAGTTTTTTTTTGGGTACAGAGATTCTTTAGTGCAGATAGTAGTGTTTCAATGTTATTTTCCAATTTGGAATTTCTATCTAAATTTTTGAAGATTTCCATTAAATTTACATGATAGTGCTTCTATTAGGTTCTTTCTTTAGATAATTTTCATTTTTTGTGCAAAGATTAACTGAGTCAACTATTGAGTTACTGAGTCAATTAATCACCTAGCCAAACTGGACGAAGCGTACATTGTTTAAGTTTAAATTTGCTTGGATCAACGGCTTTGTTATATTTACTCAACTAGTTTCCGCCCGCGACTTCGTCGGCGTGGCATAGTTACTTTGGGCTAACGCTAACTTTATCCAGCGTGATAATCGAAAAAAGTATATCTTTCTCTCCCCTTTTCTTCCCTCTCTCTCTCTCTCTCCTCTATCCCACGTTTTTTAACCTTTGTCCGTCTCCAGTGTCCCAACTATCTCTGTACCAAAATGCATTAAAATCGATTTGGCCATTTTGGCGTGAAGACGTAACAAACAAACAAACTCGCTTTCGCTTTTTAATAGGTATTAGTAAGGATTTCATTGGCTTGTTTTAAGTGAAGAGTTTTATTTTTTTGAAACACCAGTGATTATTACCTGCGCCTATGTAAAGTACCATTATAAACATTTTAAACTATTTCTTTCTTTCTTTTTAAACGATTCAATAAATTAGATAACTATTTTAAGCGTTTGTTAAAGAGAGAGGTCGCTGATATGTTGGTTATCAATTATCATATTTCTAATGTTGACGCCGACTCCAACATAGTTGGGAAAAGGCTAGGCAGATGATGATGATATTTCTAATGTTGACATTTGCGTAAGCTAGGTATTCCTCTGCCTAAACTTTCGGTGATTTACAAGCGGGATGGTACGATATATATTTTTTAATAATTACCCGGTTCATATTTCTAAACATACAGAAGAAGTGAATAACAGTTTTACCGTAACGTCATGCCGTTTTACGTAAGATGTAACCCAAAGTAAAAGCAGCTTAAAATATTATTTGTGTAAACTGAGAAAAGATCGAGGGTGTGAGCGTTTGTGCAATCCCCCTGAAATAAAACATCTGTACGGTACTTCCATGTTATACTTTTCACGTGTTACGTTTAGTATTATGTGCGCGGCGCACGTTATTCCCAAAGGAACCGTAATAATAAAACATCAGGTGCGTAGACACTTCATGTTACTCTTCACTGATTACTTAATGCTGGAAGTATTTGATGGGTGGCTTAATATTGAGTACGCTTTATGAACTGTAGAAATTAGCCAGTATTTAGAAAAAAGAAAATACATTTATTTGGCCCATGCCACAAGAACACCAATAAAAATAAAATTTATGACAAAACACAAAAAGGAGATAATTGTTGTGTCTCTTAACTGCGCCAAATAATTAATTAGAATAAACAACTAAGAAGTACGTACTCATTACACTTTTGATTCACGAATCAAACCATAACTACTGTTTTCAAAATTAAATTAAACTTAAAATTTCACTTACATTATTTATAAAATTTGGAACGGGATATTTACAACATTTTCTATTAATGTTGAGTTACCATGCTACACGCCATAATCACAGATAAAACGTGACCGTTATCGTTTATCCACGATCATAGAGTGTGCAACTACGCTGAAATATCTGAAATTCAAAGTTAATAGTAAACAAGGTAATATAAATATCCTATTCCAAATGTTATTAATAAAACGAAAGGTGTTTATCTTATATGTTTTAAATGGTAACAGAAACATTCATTAAGTATAACGATGGGTCCTATGTATATGGGCCAAAGTAACAATTTGGCCATTTTGACTTTTTTAAGGTAAACGCATCTTAAAGATGTAATGAATTATATGAGCTATTAAAAAAAAAGATTTCTGCATAGAAACACGATTTTTTATTACAGTATAACGGCATATGTAACATGAATTTAAACGTACAAGGTCCTAAGAGTAGTTAGAGACTTTTACGTGGGGAATTCCCGCGCGTTTGTTTCGTAGTTCGGACCAGTCAGCTGATTTGACACTTATACGTTGAACGGAGCAACGGCCACACTGTGATGAATACAAAATGTAATTGTTGTGTTTTTGGGTTACAACTAGTTTAAAAGTCATAAAAGTAATAAATGTGAGTCATTAAGGCAATACAGGGATATAGTAAACAAAAATATTAATTTATTATTTCACCAGCCAAAAAAAGACCACTGCCATGTTTGTCATTCTTTCAAAAACGGTTCTGTGACTCCTGAAAATAAAATATTTTTTGATTATCATATAATCAGCAAAAATCAGGCTAGATCCTTAAAAGAAAAGGATAAACGTGATTCACAAAATGACACGAAAATATTCTGCGCTACTTTTGATTTGCAAAAAGTGTTGTTGTCCCCAAGTGGTGACATTAGTCTATTTTATTACAGTAAAAGGTTGAAAGTACATAACTTATCAGTTTTCGATATTGGAAAGTTAATTGGTACCTGTTACTTATGGAATGAACAAATTGCAATGAAGGGTTCGAACGAAATAGCGAGCTGTATTTATGATATAATTATATTAAAAAGTCAAGAAGGTTGTGACGACTTCAGATTTTGGTCAGACAATTGCACTGGCCAAAACCGAAATAGGATCATGTTTTTTATGTATCTGTACGCTGCTAAACAGTTTAATTTGAATATAAAGCATACTTTTCTTGAAGTAGGCCACACTCAAAATGAAGGCGACTCTATACACGCCACTATTGAAAGAGCTTCAAATATAAGAATATTTACACACCCTCTGAATGGAGCTCATTGATTCGATGGGCGAAATCAAAAGGAAGTCCTTATAACGTCATAGACGTAGCTCAAAATATGATTTATGACTTCAAAAAGATGCAGACAAATACACACTTTAACTGGACTAAAAACTCAGAAGGACAAAAAATTCTTTGGTCTAAAATAAAACAAATTCGTGTAAGCCGAAATGAACCATACGTTTTATACTATAAATATGATTTAAGTGAAGGTGCTATTGAAAATTATATTAAAATCTTAGATCAGCCAGTACGAACAAGATGGCAAATTGCCGATAGACCTACAGATATTCCTCTGCAACTATGTTACAATCAGCTGTTACCAATACAACCATCCAAGAAGAAAGACTTGCTTAATTTATGTCGAAAAAATATTATCCCACCCGCATACCACAGTTATTATGAAAATTTAGTAGCATCGAATGGCATTGTGTCAATTAATGAAAGCGATAATGAAGAAAATTAATGAAGACTTAATAACAATTTCTCTTAATGTTGATTTTGGTAATTTTATTGCTTTATTATACTACAGAGATTTTTTTATTTTGTTTTATACCAGATAGGTTTTTAATTTTGTTTTTTTTGTAATTTTATTAAGAATTTAATATGAAAGCGATAATGAAGACTTATTAAGAATTTCTAGTAATGTTGATTTTGGTAATTTTATTACTTGATTATACTACGGAGATGTTTTTTATTTTGTTTACATCAGGTTATAATTTTGTTATTTTTTTGTAATTTTATTAAGAAAATAATAATGTGAAGTCCATTATTTTGTTAATCAAACTAAGATCTCCAGTAACAGTTTCCTTCTTACTTATTTTTTTTTGTTATTATGAAAATACCAAAAAGACTGAATACGGGTCCGTCCATGAGTGAAGTTTTAAGGCTAATTCAATTTTTATTGCAATAAATGAATAAAACTATTGCGTTTGTTTTTATTACTCAAATGATCTAACTGAAAACTCAGTTCGTTGGTTAACAGATTGTAAAACGTATAAGTGTCAATGTGACATAAATAACGAAATATCTAAATAGCTTATATTCTTATTAATTAATTATCAACTACTTCAATTGTTACTTGATTTTATGGGTAAAAAATTTAAAAAATATATATTTTAAGCTAATTAGCGTAATACGCGTATAATGGCCAATATGACACATTGGCCCTTTTAGGGTGTTTTTAAAGAAAACTAATTTAAACAAAAACTAACGTAGAAGGGTCAACGTGACGTAAAAAAAAAACCTATATATGTATATGTTACCGGCCAAACCCGATTTCAGGATAAACTAATTTTGCCTAGGCTAAACTAATTCTTCCTACATGCGATAGGATAAAGTGGTATAGCCTAGGCTAAACTAGTTCATCCTGTCGCATGTAGGAAGAATTAGTTTGGCCTGGGCAAAATATGTTTATCCTGATGGAAATACACACACTCTCAGGATAAACTGGTTTGGCCTAGTCTAAACTAATTTAGCCTAGTCGAAAGTAATTGAGCTGACATGTCAGGACTTGTACATGCGGGGAATTGCCTGATCGCGTCCCGAGCGCCCCGCGCCTCTCTTCGCTTCTCATTTTGCATCTAATTGCCAGCCGTGCGGTCCTGTTTAAAGTGTTAAATTAATGAGTGCAGTTTAAAGTTAGAAGTTATCTTATAATATTACATTACAAAGTTTTTTTTTTTTATTATGGAGGAACCTACGTCAAGTCGACAAGCCGATCAAAAAAAATGGAGGGAAAAGTTCTTGGCGGAAATTTTAGAATGTGAAAATAAAAAGTCTTCTCATTATAATGTGTTATCTTCGGAGCAATATTTACAACTCGTTAAACAAGTTGAAGATGCAGAAAAATCTGAAAAAAGGACACCATTACAACAAAGAAGATTGAAACGATTTGCTGTGCTAAAAATCGGGGATGTGAAGAAACTGATTGCACGGAGTGAAGGTAATATAAAATACTATCTTTCATCAGATGAACTTTATGATGTGATTGACGCAGCTCATGTAGCTGTCGGCCACGGTGGTCGTGACAGGATGTTGGCGGAGACATCAAAAAAATATGCTAATATTACGAAAGAAATGATATGCCTTTATTTATCTATGTGTAGTGTCTGTCATGAAAAGAAAACAAAGACGAAAAGAGGATTGGTTTCTAAGCCCATTCTTCATTCGGAAATGAATAGTCGGTGCCAAGTGGATCTGATTGATTTTCAGACACAACCAGATGGAAATTTTAAATTTATAATGGTTTACCAAGACCATCTAACAAAATTTGTTCTGCTACGCGCGTTACAGTCTAAGAGAGCGACAGAGGTAGCCTACCATTTGAATGATATATTTCTAACTATAGGAGCACCGTGCATTCTTCAATCTGACAACGGTAGGGAATTTGTCAACCACGTCATAAGTGAACTTGTTAGTCTTTGGCCAGAACTTAAAATTGTGCACGGTAAGCCCAGGCACAGTCAAAGTCAGGGCTCCGTTGAACGAGCCAATCAAGACATTGAGAACATGATAGGTTCATGGCTGAAGGATAACCATTCAACGAAATGGTCAGAAGGCTTGAGATATGTGCAATTTATGAAAAACCGTGCCTACCATTCGGGGATAAAACAATCGCCATACAAGGCATTGTTTGGAATGGAACCCAGAGTAGGACTTTCAACGTCCTCTTTGCCGCAAGAAATCATAAATGATATTCAGGATGAAGATGACTTAAGGCAGGCAATCGACGTTGATTGCGATATTAACCTGACAGAACACAGTGATGATAACGATAAAGAAATTAGCAATCACGATAACCAAGATGAAGTTCTTTCATGTGAAAATGACATTCAAAAGGCTAGAAAAACTGCAGCAGAAAGTCTTGTCAAGCAAGCAAAGAAGATGAAAGCTACTTCTGACAGGTCTCATCCACCTGCTAACATTGGAGATAATGTAACTATACCGATCCCAGATGTTGATAAAGGCAAAGGTGATCTTAGAAACATCATTGGAGTTATTATTCAGGCAAATGACGAAGGTTTTTACAAAATTGGCACCAAACATGGTGTACTTCAGAAACTATATTGCAGGTTTTGTTTTTTCTTAATTAATTATTTATTGCTCTAGAGCATTAACGATATTCTAAAGTTTTTTTTTTTCAGATCAGAATTCGACGTTTGTAATCAGAAATTTTTAGAGGTAGCAGATGTAAACCAAGGCAGTGAAATATCATTAAGAACTGCAGCTATGAAACATTCAGTTGGATCAGGCCAAGGTTTTGTAAGATGCAGCTGCAACAAAAACTGTTCCACAAACAGATGCAAGTGCAAGAAACAAATGATACTCTGCAATTCTAAGTGCCACCAAAGCACACCATGCAAAAATAAATAATAATTTTAATAATTACTTCAAATATATAATTATATAATTGTTTGTTTTAAAAATACTTTATTTCTTTGTGCAACATAATTGTTCGTGTTAACATCGTGTTAACATTATTAATCATTATATTATTAATAAAAATTATTGATTTTAATAAAATAATGTTTTATTCAATTTTACCTATTTATTTTGCCTTTCTAGGTATTCTATAATGTTTAGCCTAGGCCAGACCAGTTTATCCTGAGAGAGTGTATTTCTATCAGGATAACCTAGTTTGGCCTAGGGTAAACTGATTTATCCTATCAGGCTTAGGATGAACTAGTTTAGCCTAGGCTATACCACTTTATCCTATCGCATGTAGGAAGAATTAGTTCAGCCTAGGCAAAATTAGTTTATCCTGAAATCGGGTTTGGCCGGTAACATATATATAAATTACTATAGTATAAATGAGGAGGATAGTTGTCTTAGCAAACAAGCAAATAATCGTAAAGTTCGGTTTTATCAATCTGAAGTTATAGTAAATTTAAACTTTAGAACCCTCTCCTGTAAAGTTGTAATTTTGCATTTTGGCCCATATACATAGGACCCATCGATAACTTGTTTCATAGTTAATAATTGTAGTCATTTTCATATAATCTCTATTCTTACTAATATTATAAAAGCGAAAGTGAGTTTGTTTGTTTGTTACCTCTTCACGCTTTAATGGCTACACTGATTTTGATGAATTTTGGTACAGACATAGTTGGGAACCAGGAAACGGTCATAGGCTAATTTTTATTTTAAAAAGTGGGATGTGTGGGAGAAAGAGGGAAGAAAAGGGAAAACTTAGCGTTGCTATTACAAATCAATAAGGCGTAAGGGGAACTGTGTTACCCCGAATTAAACGCGAGCGAAGCCGCGGGCAAAAGCTAGTTAACCATAAAAACAACAACAAAATGCACTTACCCATAACCTTCATTAACACACTATAGACACTTTATTAGGCTAGCAATGCGCCTATCATAAATTTAAAAAAAATAAAGTTTTGTACCTACTGGTAATAACATAAGCGTGACACATAGTATTCATGAGTTCATGACGACAAAAAAATAAAAATTATTTAGTTATAATTTGATTTCTAACATGTAGACCGTATAAAGAAAATATTACTCAGTTAAAAAAATATATCAGTTAACTGATCACTCAGTCTATGTAAACACAAGCAATGGAGTGGCCAGTTAACTATTCCTCACAGATACATACTTAGGTTGTATTGTAATTATATTGATTAAAGTTTTTTTTAAATTGACATAGAATTTTGTATGCTTAAGGTAAATTACTGTTTAAGGATCTCCAATACGTGTCAAACAGACGGGCCTGTTGGTCGGACGGGCCTGTTGGTCTAGTGGTTAGTGGCCCTGACTGCTGAGCCGGAGGTCCTGGGTTCGATTCCCACCCAGGACAAACTTTGTGTGATGAGCATGATTATTTGTTCTGTGTCTGGGTGTGATTTATCTATAATATGTATGTATTTATAAATTATATAAGTATGTATATCAGTTGTCTGGTTACCATAACACAAGCTCTGCTTAGCTTGGGATCAGATAGCCGTGTGTGAGTTGTCCCAAAATATTTATTTATTAAACATCATATTTTTATGTAGGTACCTACAGTGTAAGCAAATAAAATCTATTCTATTCTAACTCATTTATTGTAGTAATAATTTGAGAAAAAAATTATATCTCTACATTCCTAACTCCAATCTACGTATTACTAACATAAAAATATGTAAGAAGAATGTTTTCGTGTGTGAAGGCAAGCAACAGAGTAATGGTTCGTGTCGCTTACACCTCTTGTGGTATAATATCGCGGTATTTTATCGTTAAGACACGCTTGTCAATAGACACGGCGCGGCGTATGTGACTTATTTGCTCGTATTATGTGACTTGGTTACAAAATATACTCGTGTCGTCGAACAGCATCTACATTATTAAGTTTGAAATTGTGGAAAATTGGTGTAAAAATCTTGTAGGCGCTGATATTACTGAGTAACACCCATAATCGTCTCGTTATTACGGATCGAGAACTTAATCTAAGCTATCAAGTTAGTATAAAGTCAAGCTTCGATGGAATATTTTAACGACTTTATTATGCTCTTAAAGCTATTAAGCGTGAAGTGAATGTTAAAACTACGAGCGCATATTTTTGTGAGCACCGAAAAGGAAAATCTTCTTTTTGTGCTTTTAGTATTTACTTGACTAAACCATATTTTAGAAAAGGCCGCCGCTTCGAAATTCCGCAGCGTTCAATAAAGTGAATTTTAGTGTGATTATGGTTAAAGACTTAGATCGTCAATGTTGAACTAGGTCGGTTCGAAACAGAAAATCTTGATTTTAAAACGTTGACTTAAAATCAAAAATTTATTTTTATAGTTTTGAAGTGTGTTGCTTTTAAATACGCTTTTGTTAGCTTCACCTGTAACTGTCTATTTTATAAAATTGAGAATTTAATTTGTCCCACTTCCTTGCTTTCGACTAACAAAGATGAGAATGTGTGGTTAGCTAAGTGACGACATTTTAAATGCAATATGGCAGACTCAAAAAGATTGGCGGACTAGCTAACCTTCCCATGATATGGTTATAAAATTAATATTTTTGCTGAGATGAATACGAGAAAGCTTATTATAATGTACTCGTAATATTATTTATTTCATCTTTAAAATTTTATTGTAACATGACCTGAAGTAATAATAAAATGCAATATAATTATATTGAAATGGCCGCAGCGCATTAATTGAATGGAACGCGTTGATGATTGTCCCAAGTGTTGCGGCGACAGTTAAACTGGCGCTTGGAACGATAAATGCATGAACAATTAAGTTATTTCCAGTAAATTATTATATTACAGTAATAACCTTATTTAGTCAGACTTAAATGACGTTTTCAAACTTATTTACTTGTTGCTCATTTTACGATATAAACATTGGAATGTTTTATTGTTTGTGGTTACTTTGACACTTGTTGTTTATGGTAACTTTGACACCTGTCTGAGTTTTTATGCCACCCATGATGGGCCTCTGGCTTGGTTTAACATACCGTTAAGAAATATTTTTCAGGCATGCTGGTTTTCTCACGATATTTTCTTTGACCGAAGCAAGTGATAATTATCGACGAATCCGAATAATCACAAGTCATAAGTTCGAACCCGAGACTTGGCAGTCCGGCGGCTAAGGGATAATTTACAGGTCTAGTCGTCTGTCGAAACATAACCAAATGTAAACAACTGGTAATCCGATACTGATTAGGAATGTCGCAGGTTGTAAATGGTATTTTGTTACACACTCTATATCTGCCCTGTGGGACAGATCCTACGTAAAAGCAAAGAGGGTTTTAGACTCCGTGAGTGGATGGGATTATCGGGGCAGCACGAGACCTTAATAGCCACAGCTATGTAATAGGGGTCGATCCTAACTAATACGTAAGAGAAACATTTTCGGTCCCTGTTTGTCGACAAATCACTCCTAAATGCTTCGAATGCATTGTACTTAACTGTATTGAGATCGCAGCACTTTGATGATATTGACTTCTGATTAAGATTCCTCTTGTTTTGTCTTACAAGAATTGTCTTAGACGCTACTCGCTGTTTTACTAAAAAAGGTACCGCCTCCCGGCCTTTGCCAATGCCTTCATTGTTTTCTGGAACTCAGGACTCAAGACTACGCAATAAAACTGACTTTAATTAAAGTTCATCTATAAATTTCTTCGGCTTAGAAACTTGAACATGACATTGACTAAAATATGTCATAAAATGAAAGGATAATTTATGAATAATTAATTTTTTGTCCAAAAAATTTGGTTAAAAAAAAACATTTTGTAAATTGATATTCTTTCAGACGTTGTAGATTGAAGATTTTAATTCTTTGATTTTACTCAAAAGTACATTATATGTTGTCATTTAATTAAAACAAAGATCATAACAGGGAAAACTAATTATACCTAATCATAGCGGGCCTAAAATGTGAAATATTCGTACCTTAAATTAGATAATTAAACTATATTATTTGTATGTTTTTTTTAAATTAATAAATCGAACTACAACTCATGGTTGAATTATAGTTTAAAATAATCTAAGAACCGTTACGGTTAATTTATCTCAGTTTTGGGGCTGGCAAAACTGAAGACGTGGATCGAATGTCAAATATCACAAATACCATATGTCGTTAAAAAACAAAATATTTGACATTCGTGGCCGGCCCTCGTAATATGTTCGTTTTGTGTTTTGATATGGAACTTTTACAAGCTTGTGGTAAAACAATTAACGAAGGTCTTAGGTGTTATGTAATATAATCATTACAGTGTGTGACTCTTTATTAATCGGAGAGGTCAAATTTTGAGATAACTAAGTCAAAGTCTGTACTGTAGCTTTTAGAGAAAATGATATTTATTTAATGACAAAAAAAAATAATATGTACCTTTTCAGATAAAATATGTTTACTATATGTACTTAATCTACATCATTAAAACTGGCCAGTTCTGTGTTCCACACGGAAGATTTTTTATTATTATTAATATATTAAACACAGTAATCTCGAATTGACATTGGTGTGACCGTAGGTTAATTATAGAATACCTAGTTTAACATTTGATGAATAAACATTCTGGTTACTTAAGGAGATTATGAAATCCGCGGACTTCGGCACAGGAATCTAAAAGAAAGTTTTCGACCCTTGAGACAGAAATTAATGGAAGATGTTAGCGGAAGCCAAGCCAGGAGGCACACTAAAGTGTGTGCCTAAGTATCATATGAACACATTTTATTTTTTATTACCATGAAAGTTCTGAATAATAGAGATATAAAAGGCTTCATTATTTTTATTAACATTTGATATTTTTTACCATTTTGTTAAATGAGCCAGATACACACTGTGTTTACACCTAACAAGACAATCAACGCAATACTCCATTACGTAAACTTTCCCGCTGTTGATACCCGTGTTATAACGGTGTCACGGCAATTTTCTCCCCAATTCCACATTCCACCGCGCTAATATCTCTTTCGAATAGATAAACAATATACACGGTATTATTGATAATTCCGTGAATATTTTGTTATTACAATAAAAATTCTTCCATACATTTTTGGGACAGAAATTTTCATAGCGGTCCTCGCTTTGATTAAAATTAGAGAATGTCACAGTTTTACGACTCCTAATTTCAAAACATTGTTTCTAAACTTGCATACATGCGAACGATTTTATGTATATTTAAACCCTGTATGTTTGTGTATTTTTGTATGAAAACACAAAAATCTAGATCATCAGATTTCGATAAAGAGATATCGCATTTTTTTAATTGGCGTCTTTTGGTTGCGGCTATATTTATAGCTCCATTTAATAAAATGTGGTAGATTATTTGTATGCAGAAACAGTTTATTAGAAACTAGCAAATGCGCCCCGGTTTTGAGCAGTTTCAATTTACTAATGATAAAAACATTTTCTTTTATACAAAACTTGTCCTGACAATGTTAATACGAACACAAAAAATAAGCCATATCAATCGATTCGTTCTCAAGTGATCGACGTTCTCCCGTCATGCTATATAGAAATTTCTATTTTATTAATATAGAAGATAAGCAACACTTTTACCTATTTTGTTGTGCCTTGATATAATGTATTCAGAGTCAGAGATATTTCATTCATTTCAATTTCAACTGAATTAATACTAAAGTGGTAAATCTGATCAATTATTTATTTATTTAATAATTATGTCTCTAACTGTACAAAGTCGTTTTTATTATTTAATTTTAAACAAAGTTGTAAATTGTTGGAATGTAAACATAATTATAATATACTTGTACTCACTATGGTTATGTATGTTTTCTTACCACAGATAACAATACAGATGTATTGTTATCTGTGGTAACTGTGATTATCTGTGTTCTTAGTTACTTTTCAGTTCAGTAAACACGTAATTTTTTATCTCGTGGTATTATTTCCTACAGGCAATGGGCCCAGCATGCTTCCACTGCGCATTTCTTGTGATGATCAAGATGACATTGAGGAGGAGGTATATATGATACAACCTCCAATGTATGGTAATGGCAAGGGTAAAGAAGTTTGTCGATTGAAGAATTCTTTATATGGACTAAAGCAGGCAAGCAGACAGTGGAACAAGAAACTTAGTTCTATACTCAAGAAAATTTATTTTTCATAGACCAAATTAGATCTTTGTATCTATTAAAAGATTGAAGACAATTATAATATGATAATAGGTCTTTACCTATGAAATTGTCGTTTTGTATGAAAAAATTTAAACAAATTTTTTCATGTATTTTTTATTTGTATTAATCGAAATAATCACCCATGCAATCAATGCATCTTTGCCAACGCAGTGGCAGTTTATTGATGCCCTTCTTAAAGAAATCAGCTGGACTCGAGGCAACAAATTCTTCAAAGGCATTTTGTACTGCCGCTCGGGTATTGATTTTTTTTCCCGCCAAGAAGTTATCCAAATTCTGTAAAAAGTAGTAGTCTCTAGGCGCATAGTCTGGTGAGTAGGGCGGATGACGGAGAGCTTCTAACCCCAGTTCTTGCAACTTGGAGACCGTCTGCTGTGCAGCATGAGGTCGCGCGTTGTCGTGCAGGAGCAGCGGAGACGAGCGATTGACCAATGCTGGTTGGAGATGTGCCAGCTTCTCCATCATTGTGTTCAGTTCTTCACAGTACACATCTGCAGTAATGCTCACCCCGTTTGGTAAGAAGCTGTGATGGATCACACCGGCGCTAGACCACCAAACAGTGACCATCACTTTTCTAGGGGTAAGTTTTCGTTTAGGGCATTGTTTAGGTGCTGAACCAGGATCCAACCAACTTGCTGAGCGCTTGCGGTTATCAAACAGAATCCATTTTTCATCGCAGGTAACAATGTGGTTCAAAATTCCTTCATTTGTGTGTCTGTTGAGCAGTGCAAGGCACGTCTCGACGCGTACTTCGCGCTGGCGATCATTGAGTTCGTGGGGTACAAATTTGTCAAGCTTTTTTACCTTGCCAATTTGACGCAAATGGACCAATATTGTTTTGACGCTAACGTCGAAAGCTGCTGCTAATTCAGCCGTATATTCATATCATCAGCTTCCACAATCGCCTTTAATTCGACATTGTCGACCAAAGTCTTCGGACGACCGCGAGGTTCATTTTTCAGGTCGAAATTTCCAGAACGGAAGCGAGCAAACCAATAACAGGTGGTGCGTTGGTTTGTAGTGTTAGCTCCGTAAACGTCGTTGATGCCACGACGATACTCATATTCCATAATAACTCGAATTTTTAACGTATCCATGATGACGAAAAAGGTTGAAATGCGATGAAAATGTAACACTAATCAATAAACAAATGACTACCTTTGGAAAAAAAAACCATGTTTTTAAAATAAAATTAATTTGAAATTAGAATTCTTAGCCAAACAAAAATTATTTTGATTTGAAATGGCCAGTACTGCAGAACGGCAATTTCATAGGTAAAGACCTAAATTAGCAGTATATGTCGATGACATAATACTTTTTACAAACAATAAGGAAGCTAAAAATTATATTACGAAAGAGTTAAAAAAAATGAATATAAAGGATTTGGGAGGAATAGAATATTGTATTAGTATACATGTTGAGAGAGACAGCAAGAAAGGAGTCATATATTTAGATAAGAAAAAAAAATATAAATAAAGTCCTTAATAAATATGGTATGTTTGACTGCAAAAGTGTTAAGATTCCAATGGATCTTAATACAAAGTACAAGGAGACATCTGAAGAATCAGGAAGGAGCAATTAGCTGGAACTCTAAACGCTAGCCTACTGTTGCTCTGTCAACAACTGAAGCAGAGTATATGACTTTGTCGTCTTGTGTACAAGAGGCTATGTGGTTGAAACAATTGCAGGAAGATCTTCGGCCTCTACTAAAGAAAGAGCCAATGAGTCTAAACAATGGTAAATTAAAAGAGTTCGATGTAACTGTCAGGTTCTGATGGTTATCATTCAAGGACGAAACACATAGACATCATTTTATTAAAGATATGGTTACTGAAGGGGCCATTGATATGCGTTATATTTTAACAGATGCAATGGTGGCAGATGTATTTACCAAAGTGGAGTATGTTTAAGGAAGGATGTTGGAATGTTATGTCCTAACCTAGAGCCTAGACTGCGAGATGTAAAAGTGACGTGCCTAAATACGTCGATTTTAAAATGAAAAATACTTATTCACATTATAATATTCTCATAATTTAAATAATATTATATTATATTGTAAAAAAGTATTTTTCATTTGTATTTTTGAGTTGGTTGAATTCTGGTGGATGACACTGATTCTGCATGTTGCAAACAATCAAAATCAAATTTTTCTATTGCACATAGGCCTACATGGGTAATTATAAAACGGTGCCGTGTACGGCGGTGCGCGGCGCCTCACTTTTCTAAACACATGTTTTATTATACGAGATGCTATTTCGGTTAGGAGTTCTTCAAAACATGATATGAACATTCGAAAATATTCGTAAAAATTATCTCCTCATATTTTCAGCTCTACATCTTTCCTTTTGAAATGTTCTCCATCGTGGTGCATTAAAGAAAGTATGGATTCGCCCAATATTTTCTGTGATTCTGTTTTTTTCATAATACGTTGTCTTAGCAATAGAGGGGCAAAATATTACGTATTTACGAGCGATGAGCAGAAAAATACGAAATTTGGTGTGCCCCAGAGAAGTATTTTGGGCCCTACCTTATTCTTGGTATATATTAACGATTTATGTAACCAAAATCTCAGGCACGGTAAAATCATATCACATGCTGACGACACGGCGTTAATATTTACTGCTAAAAACATTACCGAAATGTTCGAAATCGCTCAATTTACTTTTAATTCTGTGACTAATTGGCTTCGAAAAAACTTATTAACATTAAATGCTGACAATACCAAATGTATACACTTTTTCATGCGCAAGCCTCAACAAAACACTGCTAACTGTAACTTGTATGCCCATCAATGTGATAACCCATCAGTCAGTATGTGTAATTGTCCTTCTATCCTAAAAAATTCTAACATTAAATACCTCGGCGTGATAATAGACGACACCCTCTCTTTTAGAACTCATATTGAAAGTTTGGTTAAAAGAGTGCGCAAATTAATATATGTATTTAAAAAAATACGATCTTTTTCAGACTCTAATTAGACAAGTTTATTTTATCCTATGTCAATTTATAATTCAGTACTGTATTTTATTGCGCCTGTTACAGAAAAATTGAAAGGGAGTCGTTTGTCTTGGTATGGACAAGTAATGAGGAGGGATGAAGGACATGTGACTAAAAGAGTGATGAATCTGAATGTTGATGGACGGAGAGCGAGAGGAAGCCCAAAGAAAAGATGGATGGATTGTGTAAGGTGATGATATGAAGGAGAAAGGAGTAAATGATGCCGTGACGTCTGATAGGGGAGAATGGAAGAAGAAAACGTGTTGCGCCGACCCCAAATAGAATGGGACAAGGGCAGGAAAATGATGATTATTTCTTAGGGTGGCGCACCAAAAACTATCTTGCTTCCTATTGAAAGAGCTAGAAGAGCAATTTTAAAGGTAGCAAACTTCCTTCCCTTTTTCTTTTCTACAGATCAACTATTTATATCCTGTTGATAGTTCGTCAGATTTTCATTACGCACTTAGTATTAAAACAGCACACCAAGCTCACATACAATGATGACAATACTAACAAGAGACGGAATGATCTTGTATGCACTTTTAACGCAACCTCCAAACACGCCTTTGGGGAAAGGTTTTTCTTGTGCTTAGGCCCATTTCTGTATAATAGATTAAATAGAAAACTAAGTATCTATAAGTTAAACTATTATAACTGTAAAAAAAAAATTGTTTCAAACCTTAACTTATCTTCTCTCTCGATCTTCTGTCTGTGCAGACAGAAGATCTACTTGTTGTCTGCAAATAAAACTTGATTTGTGTTCCGCAAAATTTCTAGTATTAGTCTACCAGCTTTCTTATCCTCGGTCCACGGTACTGAGAAATTAATCAGGAATATCCTGGCTTCCACACTGATTGATTTTGATGTGCCGTGCTTCTCCGAGGCTAAGGATGCATGGAAAGTCGCTTGCTCGATCACTACAACCCGACAAACCATTTTCCCAGAGACAGTGGGACGAGCCGCTCTGCAGAGTAGTTCAGAATAATCTACTGAACACGTTTGCTACTACTGCTGTGCGTGCGCGCCTTTTGGCTGTGAGCAAGTGGGAGTCGGGTCTTTGGCTTTACGCACTACCGTCGTCGAGCATAGGCACTTTGTTCGACGACACTACTTTCCGCCTCGCTGCTACCTTACGTTAAGGTGCTCCTTGTTGTTCTCCTCATAGCTGTCATTGTGGTGAAGTAGTCAACAGCCTTGGACACCACGGCCTATCATGCAGCCGAAGTGCGGGCCGTCTGGCGCGGCACGCGAATATTAACGACATCATCCGTCGAGCTCTTGTTACCGTCGGCGTTTCAGTACCCAATGGCTTGGCACGTGACGATGTCAAAAGACCGGACGGTATGTCTTTGTTTCCGTGGAAGTTGGGTAGGCCTTTAGTGTGGGACGCAACGTGCGTCGATACTGTTGCGCCATCCCATCTTCCTAGCTCTTCGTGCTGCGCTGGCGCTGCTGCTGCGGCTGCAGAGAACCTTAAGCGGCGTAAATATAGTAACCTTATTGGGAACTATATTTTCGATTCGTTTGGAGTTGAAACTCTGGAACCGTGAGGTTCTTGTGCTAGCCTTTTTAAGGAAATTTCAAAACGTTTGGTTGACACTTCCCGTGACGCAAGGGCTGGCTTTTACTTTGGCCAGAGGCTTAGCGTTGCCATACAACGTGGCAACGCGGCCAGTCTCTTGGGGACATTGCCAACTGACAGCGTTGAGGACGAATTTTTTGACGCTATTTTTTAATTTATTTATGAGTTTAGTTTAGTTTAATCATTTTAGTTTTTGTTGAATCCTTATCCTTACTAATCCTTACTAATATTATAAAAGCGAAAGTGAGTTTGTTTGTTTGTTTATTTGTTTGTTTGTTTGTTACCTCTTCACGCTTTAATGGCTCAACCGATTTTGATGAATTTTGGTACAGAGATAGTTGGGAACCAGGAGACGGACATAGGCTAATTTTTATTAAAAAAAGTGGGATATGAGGGAGAACGATGGAAGAAAAGGGAAAACTTAGCGTTGCTATTACAAATCAATCAGGCGCAAGAGCAAAAACTACAGGTCAGTTTGGTGTGTTATACCGAATTTAACGCGAGCGAAGCCGCGGGCGAAAGCTAGTTCGAAATAAAATTAATGCTCGAAATTTTTGTGTAATTTTTCAATTTTGGTAATCTAATTTTTTTTTAAATTACTCTTAATTTATTTATTTGAAATTAGTATTAATGCTCTTTTTAGCCTGAAACACAGGTCCAACCTGATTCAGGCAATTAAGCAACTGTGTTATATTGATTGTTAAGATGCTTTATTTGATTGTATAGTATATGTGCTCCCTTTTTATAAATAAACGATTTTATTATTTTAAAAAATGTGGTACTGGCGCCGTACGGCGGCGCGAGGCACCTAACACGGCGCCGTATAATTTGAATAGTACCACTATCAATTACTATGTAATTAAAAATAAAACTGAGCAACAACAGTTGCAGGAGCACGACTTGTAATTCTTGGTACGTATGAGACTTCCGGGGTAAATCAGGGGTTTTTATTGTTCAGATTTTCGGGTTAGTGACCGGCCGAAGGTCTATTTTCGGCTAGTTTCCAACACGGTTTCGCAAACTTATTGGCCGGAATTTAATGCCCACCGAAACTAGATATTAGTGAAATATCTTACGTTATACGTTTAACGTCTGGTGCGTTCGTTGCTCGTGATTTCCGCCGTTCTCGGTTGTAAAAAAATATTATTACATAACAATTTTATATTATTAACAAACTTAAATAACTATTCTTTTATTTCAAAATCATTAAAAAAAAATTCAAAAATCTAATTATTTAATTGAGTATCGGTTTTGACAGACACGAAGACCAGGGCGGAAAATACGGTTTCGGTTGAATATGCAGTCCGGTCGGACACGAAATATTGAATCATTGTCACATTTTGATCCATGCCCATTCGTATTGATCTTTTTAAACTAGGTCTTTATTTTTCAGCAATTCAACAACATATACAAGATGGCGACGAGAATACGACTATAATTTGAACTTCGTGAAAGTTGGAGATGGCGGGACACCTTGGATGACATTCTCGTTAATTGGCGAGATGAGGCTCAATAACGTGAAAGTAGAAGGAATGAGGGAATCCTCGCGATGTTCACAGGATATTATTTTAAATTTTAACACGCTTTTATTGGCTTAATTAAAGTTTTAAATGTTAAGATTTTTTTACACAGTAACAGGTGTTGGTGTTCAATTGGCTGAAATTTTACATACACGTAAAATTTGAGAGACAGTGTGTGGTTAGATTATGTCATTCAAAGTTTCAATTTTTTTTACAAGTAGGTATAATATCTCTTTGCGTACACTAGGAGTTATGGGCACAAAACAAAACACATTATAACAACATATTTATGTCAATTTGACGGCACGGTTGGCGCAGTGGCTGAGCGATCGACGGCCGCGCTGCGTGTCGCGGGTTCGATCCCCGCACGCAACAAATATTTGTATGAACAACAGGTAGTTGTTTCTGGTCTGGCTGTTTGTGTATGTGAGTTTAAGTGCTGGTTAAAGCACCCACGATACAGGAGAAATTCCTAATGTGGGGGACATAGTGTAAAAAAAAACAGTTTGACATTGAAGATGAAATAAGCATAGTGAAAATTACCTTTTTTAACCCTTAAGCCTGTTTTTATGGTTTTTACCCGAGTCTCAAGGCTAATACTAATAATTACATTCTGTAAATAACCTATTTACAAAATGTCATTATTAGTATTTTCAGCATGATGAGTTTATTAAAGGACTAGTACCGACAGGCTAACGACAGTATAAACATTAAACACATGTGGTTGTGGTCCCTATTTCAAAAACCTTCTCTCAATTTGTTCTTGAATTTTACTTCCTGATGCGAACTAGTGCAAAATATAGCTTACTAGCTTTTGCTCACAGTTTTATGCTATGTCCTAATAAATTGAGTTGTATTGAAGTAGTTAGTGAAATAGTAACGAAATATGAAACTAAACACAAATGTACTTAAACTCAGTAGGTATCTATGTAGATTAAACACATTTTTATGACCTTTTTTTAAGTTGACCCCCAACGCTTTTGGTTTTGCGCGGAAGCCGCAAATCGCTTTCGAATACACATAAAGTACATTACTTTATAATGACTTTCATCATCATCATTTAGTTTGTTTGGCCAAAAACTGCAAAAAAGAAACTGAGATTATGCTCATCGTTATTTCCCTAACATCTACGCTACATTAATTATTTTTAAACACGTTCTAAGAATGCTTAATTTATTTCTTATAATAGATAATAATGGTTTTAAAAGTGTGTACGAATTCTGAAAGTACAGTCGACGACTAATAAGCGGCAACATTGCTTTTCAAATATGAAGCTTACTGCATCGAATCAATAAGGTTGATTTTCGTAGCCAAAATGATGTGGCGGACTGTACATAATATTATTTTACAATTTGATAAAAACAAGTCGACGTTATTTAAAATATTTTTGGAATATAGATCCATACACGAAAAATGTAATGGCCGGAGGGATTATGGCCCATCCCGTAATTTATAGAGTAATTTCGTGGGAGCTTTGGTCGGAAGCAACACCTACCGCGTAGGTTGTTAATGACCAGTTTAATATGAACTTACATGCCTACAACAAATAAATTAGCTCAAAGGAATTAGTAATAATATAATATCACACCTGTAATCCCGTAAGATGAGGCAGAGCCGTTACTAGGTGTGTGTAATATGTTACTTCCACATTTCGCCAGTTAGGTTTAAGTTATACCCCTATACGAGCAAGCCTATTTTCATCAACTCAAGACTCCAGACTACGTGGCTACTATTCAGAAATTCTTGATAGAAAAATCAAAAGACACTTTTGCCCGACCTTGGAATCGAACCGAGGACTATATTCGACATCGTCACTTAACATCAATAAGAAGTAATTACTGAGTCTTCTTTATTCTTTATCATCTAGTTATGGTTTATTATGTGGTTGTGGTGGCAATTTGACTAACCTGATGTCCGAGTTTTTATACCACTCATGGGCCTCTGTCTTGGCTTAACATGCCGTCGAGTAAAATCTACTGAGTTAAATCTCCTTATTTTACGAACCCGTCCCAATAATAAAAAAAAATACTAATTTTCCACGAAGAAGTCAATTCATCAATTAATTATTATAAGAAACGCGACTAATTTTGACCACGATTTCAAGTTCGGTTCAAAAGAATACAATTTTCATTAAAAAGCAGCTGAATGCAAATAAAATAAAAAGGTCAAACGCGTGAATTAACAACTCGCCGAAGGGTTCAAGCTTTTGAATTAATTATAATCCTTATCAACGAGATAATATTTTTCTGGGTTTTTGCTTTACTCGGGAAGCTTAGTAAAATAATTCAAAATATGTGTTCTTTATTCATATTTTCCCTGAAATTGAAAGAGAATGTGATTACGTCAACCAAATCGATTTTAAGTACTGAAACGTAATTCTAAGAGCCAGTTGAGTGGTTTATAAGTAAGTATATTTAAGCTCAATGGAAATCACTTTGATGGTATGAATGGCGTCAAAATCGAATATTTTTTAGACTCGACATAAATTAACATAGGCAATAGCTGTCAGTGAAGCATGTAAAAAATATATTAGCCATAATGTGGAACGCGGCTTTGTCGTCATCCTTGCCTTTCCCTAGCTATATTGGGGTCAGCTACCAGTCTAACCGGACGCAGCTGAATACTAGTCTACTGCCTATTTGACCTCCACAGCCGAATTAGTACTGGTATCCCTTGATAAGACTGGTTGTCAGACTTTCGGGACACTATCTGTAACGACTGTCTAAGACGTAAAAATGGTAGTCGGGACCAACGGCTTAACGTTTTCGAGGCACAGAGGAAACTCTGTATGTAACGGGTGGACACCCATCCACCTAACGACATAGACACGCGCGGGTAAATTAAAAATCAACCCGATCGACTGTCATTATTAAGGACGTCCTTATAAATTAACATACATAAAAAGTAGCTGATAGTGAAGAATGTAAAAAATATATATAATGCGCCAATGTGGCGGCGGATAATTTGCTACCAAAGAAACCGTGTGATGTCTATATTTTATAATTCTTCATAGAGACAGAAATACTTGTATACCGAAATCATTATTTGTTTATTATTAATAATCGTTATTGTATATTATTAGCACGAAGTCTCACTAATAATTGTTTAAAACCGCAAGAACAGACATTTTATATTTACGTAATAATATCGAAAGTAGCTTCTACCATTTTCATTAAAAGTGCCATTTTCAACGGAATCGTCCGCAATAACCGGCCAAGCGGGGGTTCTCAAACTAGTTGTGCAAATAGAATCTGCTGGATGGCCGAGAAATAACCGAAGACCAAACTAGTTCGGCATCATTAATCTTTCGCCACTCATTAATCGGCTGCACGTGTCGCAGTTAGTAGAAATCCTGTACGGCAAACGAACCAGCTGATTATAACGCTTGTCAAAACAGTGTAATACTTTCTTAGAAATAAATCTTTAGCTTTGGCTCACGAAAATGTTTTCCACAACTATTTATTCTTTACTTATTTTAAGGTTAATTGAATTAAAATTATGGTTAGACTAGCATGACACCCACACAGTAAGTTTTAGGGAGGTATTCTTGAGATAAAAAGGAATACATACTAATATACTACCAAAGTCATTAGGCAGCGGTCGAATAGCGCTCAACGCATTCGGACGTGCACATCAATGCATTATTAAAAATAAATAAATTAACGTGAGCAAAAATATTGGCCTAGTTTTATAGTGACTCAGAGTGTTTTTACGTAAAATAATGTTCTGACTTGATAAAATTAATTCAAAGTGATAATCTAAAATATGGAAGGCTTTTTAGCCTTTAACCGCGAGCACAGCTCTCCGTCTACAACAACAAGACCACCTCAACAACCCAAGCAGACTCAAGATGAAGGCGTTGAAGCAGTCAGCACTCCGGAGATTCAGAACTGGTTGGGATCTATTGAGCAGTATTTGAATGAGGTCTGCGCTATTGCTTCGGATGGTAAACTGAATTCTGAACAGAAGCTAAGAATAAGCAATCTTTGCCGGAAAGTTGGCCACGGAGTTTCACAACTGGCTGTTCAATACCAGTCGCTAAAATCAAGAGCCATACAAACCCATACTGCTTTAAAAACCATGAACGAATCTCGAGACCTAGCGGACTATCTTACAGAGTTGAACCGAACCATTCAAGAGTCATCTGCAAAAAAGGAAACCAGTACTACATCTTTTGCCGATATGGTGAAAAAGGGGTCCAACAATTTTGTCCGTCCTAACAAACTAAGCTCCGTTGCGATTTTCCCGTGTGACAACTCTAAGACCAGTGAGGAAACTAAGAACATGGTTCAAAACATGATCTGCCCCGGTGAATTGAAACTGAAAGTGCGAGGCGTACGCAAAATTGGAAAAGGAGGCCTTATAATCAGCACTGAGACTAAGGATGATCTAGAAAAGCTGAAGCGTACAGTTCAAACCGCTCCATCAGTGCTGACCGTCGACGAACCCCGGAAGCGCAAACCTCGCATCGTAGTTATTGGCGTGCCCACATCAATGTCCGAAAATGAGGTTTTTAAGTGTCTCTTTGAACAAAATGTAGTTGACAAACTGCCTACAATGTCCCTCGAAGCATTCATGACCTCATTAAAATTAAGCCATAAATCGGGGAGGAAAGATGCAGAAAACTGCAATTACATAATAGAAGTTTCAGCCGCTATACGTAAAGCCCTCATTACCCAGGAACGGGTATTTATTAATTGGACATCCTGCCCGGTAAGAGACTTCACGCTAGTAACGAGATGTTACAACTGTCAGCAGTATGGTCACGCAGCCAAGACATGTAAGATCGCTACCTCTACGTGTGGACATTGTGGTGACGAAGGACACTCTATTAAGGACTGCTCAAAGAAAGCTGCTGAACCAAAATGTGCAACTTGTTTACACTTCAAGAAGCAAGCCAATCACAAAACGGGAGACGCGGCATGTCCGGCTAAAATAGCTGCCGAGTATCGCTATATTAACTCGATAGACTATGAAGGCTACTAAGAACGCCGATTTTAGTTTTTAGCTTATCGTAATTTGTAATTATTAATTGTTTTTAGAATGTAATAGGTATTAATTAGGTTACGTAGATAATCATGTATCTTTAAGTTGATGTATTACAATTATGTACAAAGACAGCAATTACTTTTTTGCGCAGCGTTGCATACCTAGAGCCATGTACGCCCAGACAATTTTTACTTTATGTCAGCAAATATTTAATAACACTCTGTTCCACTTTAGTTTTCCGCTATGTTAGTTTTAATTTTAGTATTTTACACTGTTTATTTATTTATAATTCGAATAAGATTTTTTATGTACTGTCTAGCCTGAGACACAGGTTCAACCTAGTTCAGGCAACTGTGCAAACTGTGATCTATTTTAGATGTCAAGATAATTTTATTGTAAATTATGTCCTTTTATAAAAAATAAACAATTATTATTATTACAATTATTATAATTTATAAATGTGAAAGCAACTCTCGTTTGTTCGGATGTTAAAATTTCGTGTTAAAGAAATGCATGCAAATATAGTGGCGGGATCGTGAAGCAATACGACTGCATACGTGATTGAAGTATATTCTCAACCTTACAGGCACTAACGTAGTTTACTTAGTAAGCAGTGAATGGCATCTTATCATGTTTACCGAACGACCTGCGTAAGTCTTTGAGTGAACTTAGGTATAGATTCTGTTTTTAAACATTGAATTTGAAAGTGCCAAGAAACTTTTTTCGGATTGTGACTCTGAGTAGAGAGGATTCTCGGAAGGGAGTGTCAGACTTTTACTGACTGAAACCCGTCTATGTTCCTTCTTTTGTTTTACTTTTGTCCGTATGCGTTACTGAGTTGCGGTATCTCTTCCGAACCAACCCTGTGCAAACATAATGATTTCTCAAATCAAGAAATGATTACAAGATGCCTTGCAACTTTGCGACGGATTCTACCAATGTCATATTGACGTTGGATTAAGAATTCTACACGACTAAACTATAACTTTACCTATTGCCAAAAACATGATCATAATCATAAATATGGAGTCTTTTTAACTTAAACACAATCTTTGCATTTTACACATCTACATCTTATATAATTTAAAAAAAAACATGTCATGTTCTACTTCTATCCGGGCTGGTTTATTGCTAAAAGTAGAGAAACGTGTGCAAGATTCAATGCAATTGCACTCACGTCAATGAATATGTGAACTCTTTTTTATCTAAAACACAAACTTTGCATTTTACACATCGTTCTGCATCTAAGAAACGTTAAAGGATTGAAGCAAATTACGTATTAGACTTATACCTACATTAAGCATACTTGAAATTATAAACTTAATCAAGGAAATCAATAATAAAGTTGCCAGGAAAATACATAATATGCAAGATAAGTTACTTAAATTTCTTCTATCTATATCTATAGAGAAGCGGGATATAAAAGTCAGAGAAGATCAAGAAACGATGGATCGACTGTGTGCTGGCTAGAAAGGAGGTAGCTTCTGAGACGACGAGTAATAGAGAAGTATGAAAGAAAAAGGTTGAAAACGTTTTTAAGCTATTGCATAGAGAGAGAGAGGAGAGAGGAGGGACGAACCTATTGCCGTCATTTAATAGGGACGAACCTATTGCCGTCATTTAATAGGGACGAACCTATTGCCGTCTTTTAATAGGGACGAACCTATTGCCGTCATTTAATAGGGACGAACCTATTGCCGTCATTTAATAGGGACGAACCTAATGCCGTCAATTGGACAAAATCCAAACTCTATGGCTGCTACTGAGGAATTCCAGATTTAAAAACCTTAGCTCGACTCTGGAATCAAAGACTTGACTATATGGTTTTAATTTCAAGTCGATACCTTTATAAGTTCCCGAGATAAAGGGTCTTGACAAACTGACATACGGACAACAAAGTGATCCTCAACCACAAGACCTGTAATGAAGTAGGCTTGCATGAATTCACGGTGGTAATCGTGATGCAATAGCTTTACCGCGGCAGTCCCTGAGTGCCACACGTATTTTTTTTTTTAAATTAACCATTTTACCTAAATTCCTACCGAGATACTAACTGGTTTGAGAAAAACTTTTTGGTAACAAGACCTTTGTCAGGGTTTTCTATGATTTTTCTGTCTTCGTAGTTTTTGATGGTCGAAAGTTGAAAGTTTGTCAACAAATTCAATTAAGGGTATAATAAACTTGATGAAACTTGTGATAGTTAAAATTGCACTTACGGGCATCGTCCGAACATGTAGTTTGTTTAGACTAGAAGCTCTAATCAACTGTTTGCTATTGGAGTAGGTGTTTTGACACCAACCAGACAAAACACGAGCTGTGTTTTGTCTAGAATTGTTGACCCGGAAATCAAACTCAGAACATCATGAATCGCAGACCTCAGCAATCGCACTTACATTCACATTCTTTTTAATGTACAATATATGTTTAAAAGACTAATTACTTGTATACAGTGATACGTGTACATTAATAAAAAAATATTTAAAAAAATCAAAAACCCGACTGCGTAAAAAGTGAAACAAACTACACACCTAATAAAAATAAAACTGAAAAGAGAAAAACAAGTACTGTAATCTGGAACTATGAAGAACAGTCGGGACCCATTATTGGAGTGTGAGCCGTTCCAGATTTTAATGGGTCCCGACTGTTCTTCATAGTTCCAGATTACAGTACTTGTTTTTCTCTTTTCAGTTTTATTTTTATTAGGTGTGTAGTTTGTTTCACTTTTTACGCAGTCGGGTTTTTGATTTTTTTAAATATTTTTTTATTTTTGACTTTTTAGTTATGAGTATCTATTAGGTATTCATTATTTATGAGATTATTATTTTTGGATCCCCCCTTTATAGCAGAACTTTTTATGTCATAATTTTATTTTGCATAACAACGTTTAGCATAAACAGAAAACTGTTTGGCAGACACTCATTTATCATACATTCAAAACTCATAATATTGTAAATCAGAATCATCTCTAGACATAAATTTCATCATTTTATTTAATAAGTAATTATCCTAATCTTAATAGTTCAGTTCCGGGTAACGGGTAACCTTTGCACACACGATCTTGGGTGATGCTTGCGGAATTTGGTCATTACCATGACCAAAAAAACCGTAGGTTTTTTTAAGTCTGTTTTGGTCCAGTTTATGATGCCGAAAGAATAGGTATATAAGATACATGCGCCGCCCGGACACCGCTGCGGCCGGCCGCATCAATATGTCCCTGCATTTTTAAACTGTAATATCTTCGGAAATATTCATTTAAATTATATGCTGTAAAGGGCCATATTGATCTATATTAAATAGACAATGTATTTAAGGTACTTAATTGGATAAAAATTAATGCTGTATTGTTTAAATACATATGTAAATACATGACGGCCTACATTTTAATTATTTATAAATAAATAGTCACTTGAATCGAAAAGTGATGTAAGAAAACTATTAATGATTTTTAAATACCTATTCAACGATACCCCACTTGACATATTTTGTTGGTTTTAATTTTTTTAATTTTCACAATATGGTGTCTCATGGTCGCCATTTGGTTTTTTTATTAATTTCATATCTTTAGTGACACTCGCAGGACTAAGAGGAATCGATTGACGTGTGAATCATAAAAATCGGCCCAGGCGTTTAGTCTGTATAGTGCTTCAAAGGAACAAACATACATACATACATACATACATACATACATAGACTGATGAACACATAACCCTCCTTTGCGGTGCGCAGTCGGGTAAAAAGAATGTGAATGTAAGTGCGATTGCTGAGGTCTGCGATTCATGATGTTCTGAGTTTGATTCCCGGGTTGGTAAAATATTACTGGGTTTTCCCATCAGGAAATTCTCAGTATTGGACTTGGTGTCTGGATTGGTGCCTAATTGATGGCAATAGGCTCGCCCTCTATTACATGGGACTTAAAAACACCTTGCGAAATAAATGTGTAAAATAAGGTACACTTCTGTCTAAGCCTTCGGGATTACAGGCGTTAAGTTATTGTCAACTTATTTTTAGATGTTGAAAAATATCGCAGAGTATTAACTACACTGGGATAATAATCCATATTCATATCTTTATTTGCATTCCTTAATGTGTGAAGATCTTACAATGAGGCTAAGGCCTTATAAGGCACAGCAAAAAAAACATAGTTATTGTAAAATAAAATTGATATTAATTCTATTAAAATGTTAAAAAATGTCCTTCCTATGTCCTAATTAAGTCAAAAAGTTGTACTCATGATAAGGACAATAAACATAAATAACTGCTTCTTTTCCACTTTTATGCAAAAATCTTCTTTTCAATATTATTTTACATATATTTATTAAAGTCTAAAGCAATCGGGGTTTAGAAGAAGTAAAAATTGTACCAATCAAACATTAAAATTTAAATGTTATTTTAAAATTTGTCAAATAACAAGAATTTAAAGTAACAAACACTGTTCTTGATCTATATACACGCTTGCTAATCAATTACAATTATAAATATGTGGAAACGACGTTTGGGTTTTGCTGCCGATCCGACATTGAATAACCTAAAAAAATTGCATATATAATTATGATAGAATAGATTTATATTATGCTGGTGACCTTAATACATAAACAATGACGTTCTATTGCAAATGTGTTTCTTTACAATTTGTAAGTGTGTTTTGTGCCAGACATTTCAATACTCGTAATGTAAACAACAAGATTATATATTCCCACCTGCCTTTTTGACTTTATTCTGGTAATCGTAGTACGAAAGCACAATATTTGAAAGTACAACAATTCCGATCGAATTTATTAATCGTTTTTCATTTACATAGCATTTTTCATTTTATTTTAACGATGATTCATTTTCGAGACGCAAGAGCAGCCGGGCTTCCAAAATTAGGCATTGTTCTTTTATCCTAATATTTTTAGTCTAGCTTTTAAAAGTACCTAGCGTAAAGACTCACTGAGTTTACAACTTATATTTAGTAATAAAAAACAGTAATTTTATGATTAAAGTTTTCATTTTGTTATTAAGAAACGTAAAATCCTACTTTGAAAAGTATAACAAAAAAAAAGTCGTGAACGATGTTTTTCTGATGTTTTTATTGAGTTACCCTTTTAAAATGTGATTGTTACGGGACGTAACTAAGTTATGTAATTTACCTTTGTTTAAAGCCGTGTTTTTATTAAATATAAAGAGTTTTATTATTTTGTTTTTATATATCAAATAGGGAACCGCTAAAACTAGAATAAAGCGTGATTTCTTAGAAAAGCATTGTCTTTACTTTCCCTAAGAAAGGGCCAGGGCATCTGACAAAGCATTTGAGTTAGCAAATGAGATAAGATGGCTTAATAAGATTCCAGGATAATCGAACCCGAGAAATTCAATCACTTCGAAATTTAGAACTAGCTTTGGAATTTCCCTTGAGTGTAGGCTCAACTTGCCCGTTATTCGGCTTTTCCATAATGTAACACGTTTACCAAAATTACAGAGCTGTGTTGTTACCGGCAAAGAGTAGCATACCTCCTCATCTTTTAGGCGTCGTCGTAAGAGATTATGTTGAAAAGACAGCGTGGGCGTAATCCGTGTGTATTAATAAAAGCACTCTCCGGACACTTGTTTTTCAAGCCTGGTGATAATATCAATATTCTTTGACGGCTGTTCATATGTTCATACATTTTATATAAAATGTTAAGTTGGTTTATGTACGATTTGAAACTCAAGAAATACTGGTTCAAATTTAGCAATAATTTTAATGTTGGATAGTTCATTTATTGAAGAAGTCTGTAAACTCTATAAAATCACGCTACGATACCAAGGTGCTGAACAGCGGGTAAAACTGCTGGACACAGCTAGTTTTAAAATAAAAAAAACATCAAGGCATGGTAAGGGTAAAATTATATAGGGCTGTAATGTGTAGCAACAGTTTATGTAATACAAGATATTAGCCTTTAGGTTTAAGTTCTATTCACTGGAATAAACCTACCGTTATTGAGGCCTTAAGTTTACTAGTAAAAATAGGTACGATTTATTTATGAGTACCTACAAGTCAATGAGGAAAGTCGTAAAAAAAAAGTAATAAACCCTATTCAAGCGTTCAATATAAAACTTCTTTAAGCTTATTTTTGGATTGCTTGGAAAATAAGCACATTTTTTGTAATGGTATTTTATTTATAGCCCATGACTTTAAAAATGGGTTTAATGAGTTAAGTGTATATCTGTGTGTGGGCATCGCGACTCCTAAACGGATGAATCGATCTAATTATTTAGTTGTTTTGAAAGATTCTTAGCGTGTAGCCACGATTTTTGCAGTTTCAGTAGCGTTTCAGTAGTGTCAAAAATCAAAAGTCATTTATTCAAACTAGGCTGATGATCAGCATTTTTTGAACATTATTATACAAGACAGTCTCCCAAAACGCCTACAATGATGATGATATGATCGCGAAGCTCAGCTATAATTAAAGAAAATCATTGCCACGCCATAATATCACGCCTGTTATACCCGAAGGGTATGGTAAAGGTATAGGTAGTTAATATCACACCGACATTGTGCCAGCAGATTTTGCAATTCAAAGTTTATCCGCTCAAAATACTCTTAAATATTAATTTTGTATTATATAAGTAATAAGTAGGTATAATTCATATCAGTTATGAACTTATGAACGACCTGTAAAGCTCCATTTTATTACTGAACATCTTAATGAAGGGAAGAATCGGTTTGAATATTTAACCAACAACAGCAAGAAGTTTAATTTTTCCAGTAACTTGTTAGCCTACTTAGCAAGTAGAAATTATCACCAAATTTTACTGTAAGAAATGTCGATAATACACAAATTTATAATTTACACGAATTAAAAAACAAAACTATTGGTCTATTTCGTTCATATTATTTATTATCTTTAAAAAAACCTTTAAAGTAAGTTTGCTGCCCTGGAGGTGTCGAAGGAACATAAATAAAATTATATAACATTGAACAACTTACCAATTGGAATTTTATCGGCAACTGGCACTTGGCTGTTCAACACATTAATATTATAGTACATTAACAAAAATGTCAGA
The DNA here is from genome assembly GCA_905475445.1 of Ochropleura plecta. NCBI lineage: Eukaryota > Metazoa > Arthropoda > Insecta > Lepidoptera > Noctuidae > Ochropleura > Ochropleura plecta. The sequence continues at coordinate 17,416,456 of FR997721.1, read as the reverse complement.
GAAACATTTTTTAATATTTTCAAAAGAACTTTGAACGCCATGGTGTTAAAAGATTTAACGTCTTTTTAAAAGTAAACCGGAATCACATTTTCACCCGCGCACTTCGTTAGTAGGTTCGCGCGGCCTCAGGAAACTAGAGTTCGGTTAGGGTAAAGTTCTGAAAGCGTCAGCTAGTGCGAAGGCAGCGTCACAACGCGAGCGTCGTCGACTAGCGACTGGCTGGGCGGACGGATGGCTGCCCGCCCTTCCCAACCCTCCCTCCAGAGCGGGCTCTACATCCTCTTTTCTACACGATACGCATGACTTGTTTTATTACTTTTATTTTTCTTTAATAATCTTGCTTAATGGTCTATTTCGTAGCTCGATGAAACTTCTTAAATTCCCTTTTCGAATGTTACTCGCGTTTACAATAAGTTTGTCAGTGTCTTTTCGCCACGTAGCCGTCCTGTCTTCGTCAATGTTTGGTTTACGTTGCCACCGTTAACTGGTGTTTTAATAAACTACGAATAAATTCATCAATTTTTAATTACTTTACTGTATTTCTATCAGCCTTATTTTGGGTTTCGGGAAAGTTTTGAGAATGATTCTGGATGGGTAAAAGAGTAGAGGACAAAGAAACGATGGATGAACTGTGTGAAACATGATATGGCAAGAAAGAAGGTGTTTTATTAGATGACGAGAATAGAGGAGTATGGTTAAAAAAGACATGCTGCGACTACCCCTAATAATTTAGGATAAAGGCAAGAAAATGATAATTAACTCTATTTTTTCGGATGGGAAATCATCAAATGATTTCTCTGGCTAGGGGCGGAGTGGAAGGGATTGTCAGACTTGTACAATAGCACTTGTACACTTGCGTCTCGGGGCTGAGTTATCTCTTTCGAACAATACGCAGCCCCAACGTTTAAACCTTGCCGTTAGAAAACACTTCAGTGTCAATTCTGTTTAAAATTTGTATAGTTATTCCTATCCAAATGTCAAACAAAATTGACAAGTCATTTATCGTTGTAGCAATCATATACCTCTATATATTGTTATTCTTTATTGCATACATATATTCAAAAAATATATATATGCAATAAAGAATAAGAATATATAATACAATATGTATATATATAGATATATACATTGTATATATATTGTTTTTAACTTATGTACAACAACGAGCTTAATCCAGAATCGGGTTTTCATAAATATATGTGTCTATAGACTGAATCTTCATCTATGTATGACATTGAACGAGGTGAAATGAGCATGTAAGGATAGTAGTAGGTGGCGTTCTGTTGTTTCTGTCTACCCCCGTGGAAAATGGAGTGTAAGTTATTTTTGTAAATAGGCTTGCGTTTGATTACAACTCGCTTCTAAGTGAAGTTTGTGTGGCGGAACAAAGCCGTTAAAAAAACCGAAAGTGTTATTATCTTTATAAAAAAAAAACAATTATTTAAGGTACAGTTTTGTTTGACGTTACTTTATAATTATTTATCTTTAATTGGAGATAATTTTAAGTGAAATTACTAAGACTATCCAAAATGAAAGTGCAACAAGGGTTATAATTATAAAATTACATATTTAATTTTAATGCTACAAGACCATAAATGTTTCACATTCTTTAAAACAGTTATAAATAATATTTATATGCTGTAATGATCATGCTTTAAAACACAAATAAAAAAAATACGTGTGGCACTCGGGGACTGCCGCGGTAAAGCTATTGCATAGCATTTTTTATCAACTTATGCAATAAATAAAAACAATCTAAATAAAATATTTAAAAAGTACTTCCAATGAAAAGAAGTCGCAAAAAGAAACTTTTTTTTATCAACTTAGACAGTAAATAAAAAAATAAAAAACTAAATATAATATTTAAAAAGTACTTCCAATGAAAAGAAGTCGCAAAAAGAATAACAAGACCTTGGGTTTGATCCAGCGTAATGTCGATTGACTATCCGATTTTCTACCAAACACGCTATTAGAACATTAGAATCGGGATTGAAATAACTGAACGTATTGTGTAAACGACGTTAGACAAGCCACACCTCCGTGCCCGTCGGAGTGGGGAGCGTCAGGTTTTTTTTCGTTACGGAATTTCTGGATTCGGTCCCCGCGCTCAAGGCCCGCGATAGCAGCTGTGCAATAGCTTAAAAAATAAACAAATCACAGATAAAAAATTAGCCCCTAAGGCTGATTTTTTTACTTAATATTTTTACAGGTTGCCGGTAGTCAAGCCTTCAGAGAGAGGAACTTCCTCACTATGCGTGCCGTGTCCAGTAGTTATACATTCTGAATCAATCCCTTGTCCCAACTGCACAAAGAGAGCTTCCTAAGTTTGGTCGATACGCTTTGTCCATTAACCGTAACGTCTGCCGTTACAATATTTAATAAAATTAAGTTAAAACTTCTTTAAACTTCAGGAAATTCGAAAAACCGTTACAATTAACCAAATAGTAACTTAAAAGCCATTTGAAAATCAAAAGTCATGACATCTGTCAAAATGTCATGAAAACCAGTAAAGAAAATAAAATAAAACGGACTTGCTTAGATAATAAATAAGCGGACATGATCGCCAGAGCTGCCAATCGACGCGTATGCATACCACCCCCGGACTCGTCGCCTAGCGCCACCTCGCCGCCGCTGGACATCGGATCACCTGTGTCATCGGCAGCAATAGTCGCCAACCTCAGTTCGTCGGCAGGAGAGGGGCAGCCACCAACTTGACTTGCAACACCGGCCCCGAGCCGGGTCCACGCTGCCGGTGGTTGTGTGCAGCGCCTGAGATGGGCTCCAACATTAAATGAGAACGTCATGCGCGCATATGACAGGTCTGCAGGGGGGGGGACTAACCTCACTGCGTACCGTATTAGGATGCTGTCTTTTTCTAGAACCTTAAACCAATCATCAAAGTTTCCGCCCAACGACTGTCGGATTAGGTGCGGGTTATCCAACGTAATCACATGTTGAACGATGCCGCACTTGACAAGCTGCGCTCAGAGGTACTAAGCAACCTTGTCATCTTGTTGCCACAGTCCAACCCTGGAGCTGTAGCGGAAGACGATAGGGTTGCCACGTTAAAAAGTAGTCGTTGCAACGACCGATTAAGGAGCGCAATGGTGGATGCAAGTAAATAAAAGAGAAAATTATAAAGTTAAAGCAACGATTTCGGCCTCAATACACATTATAAATTTTGTAAAATGTTAAACCAATTACAATACACGTTACATATAAAATTTCTAACATCATGGATGGATTAATATTACCTAACAAAATAATAGACAGACAATGGCAAAAAGACGTTGATATATTATACTGATATTAGCCCTCCAAACTACATATCCCGTATCACATGCGTGAATGCTTGTGCAAACCGTATTCGTAGCTATAAGCGGCGGGTGGAACGAAACACTCAAAATCGCATATTCCAAAGCAATGAAAGGGTGTATAGAGCATGGAAGCGGCCGAACCAACCGGTGTGTCTGTAACTCCTACCGGATGATAACGCAAAATAATACAGCCTTGTGGAATCGGAAGTGAATTACTATAGATATGTGCCCGCCCAGTTCTTAAACATGGCAATATCACAATGTAGTGGGACCAATCCATCATCACTGTCAGGACTATCGTGGTCAATAAGCTTGATATAGTGGTGGTGGATCGATCAGAGCGGCGCGCAATTATTGTTGACATACGGTCCCGCATGACTTTTCGACATGTGAGATGTGTCTTTTTTTTAGAAATATTTAAAAATGTAAAATAATAAAATTTAAAATGAAAAGAAAACTAAATAATATTGTAGGTATGGATAAATCCTATCTTATCGTCGTCAATACTTCCTTACGGGTGTACGCTAGGGCGATGAAATGAAAGTCTTCAGGATAGTGTTGTAGTCAGCTTAAAATGTGTTCCAAAGCACAGGTACACAAGCATATGAGCTTAATAAAGCATAAGCTTAATGCTTAAGATAACATGGTTAGTTCTAGTCGCACTTCGGTATATTAACGCGGCACTAACAAGCATAAACGGCGAGAGGGTGCAAGCAGAGCGGTAAGCAGTTTAAACGGCGTGCGCTTTGCGCCTAGGTTAGATCAGGACTGGTAAGCAAAGACTACAATATATATATGAGACTGGTAAGGCGGTGCGCGCGCGCCGGGCGACCGGCGAGCGTCGAAACTGGTTTTACAGAGTACTTTACCCCTGCGGCCGACAGACGAGGTTCCGACACTTAGGAATGTAAATGTGATTAGTGCCACCACAGTATTAAGTTATTAAATATAAAAATCGTATAATAAAATTCTGCTTATAAGCTTCACTGTAAACTCATAAAAGGTATAGTTATGCTTACCGAATGTGCGACATGACGGGCTCAGAACTGTCCGGGCAAATCAATCCGTCACATTATATCCGGGTGTTCTCGTCTAGATAACGGAGAGTACTTGCATATACATACACAATCTTGTAGCTAGGATCATCCATTACCAACTGGTTCTAAAATACAGCCTTGTGGAACCGGAAGTGCCTCACAGGTATGTACCCAAAAATAGCAAATGACATTGTACTGGAATCGACCCAACAATACAGAACTGCTGTAGTCAATAAACTTGTTAAGGTGGTGGTGGATCGATAAAACCGGCGCAGTGATTTTTGACATACGTACTCCACGAGTAGAGCCTCGCAGAAGCCGATAATAATAAGCAAATTAAGTATCTTAAATTAGCCCGCAACGTTGTCTACATTTGGGATATGAACTCAGCGATCATTGCGCAGATAGTCATAACAACCAATGGCTTTATTGCCAAGAGCCTCGTTAAATACCAGACGGGCCTTGATTGAGAAAATGGTACTTCTGGACATGGCTTATATTGTTAGAAAGTTCCTCTTTCTGGAGTCCTGGCCGCCGGTAGTTGGATCATTGGATCATGTTCCTTATACTAGTTGGATACAGTTCTTTTTTGTATATATTTTAAATACTGTTTTACATAACGACCGATTCTCAGACCTGTCCTGACCTGTGAAATTTCATAAAATCGGTCAAGCCGTTTCGGAGGAGTATAACAACTAAAACTGTGACACGATAATTTTATATACATTAGGAAGATTTTACGAAAGAAACGGCGTCGACTTATCACAATCAGCAGTTTATGATAGGGACGTAGAAACAATCTAGTTTGGTTCGTTTATAGGGGTCAAAATTGTTGCAAATTAGGTCTAGTTTCACCTATTTCAAATTAAGCATCCAGATACTAAATACCCTATAAATATAGATCCTTCTACCGCAAACCTCAGGTGTTGAGCATCTGACGTCTCAACGTTTGATGTGCATGGAATGCAACATGTTAAGTAACAATTATATTCGTGGAGTATTCTCTAATTGGTCAATGGTTCAAGGGCTTTTGATTAAGGTTGCATGACATATCATACAAATGTTGTTGGGTTTACATGATAATATGTCACGCTAACTGCTTTGCTGTTAAGGAGACAAAGGTGATTAAATGAGTATGCTGCTAACCATTTGGTAAATATACATATATGATACTACTTAAAAGATTTTTATATTCATATTTTAGTACCTGTTATTATAACTCAAAGTCATTTAAATCAATATATGATTAACATTATTGTTTTAAATGGTTAAATACAACCAGAACCGCTGGAATTGACAACTGTGTGTGGTGTTGCATGTTGTCACGTATAGGTATCTGCGGTAATGTCAATACATGTCACCGTCAGCCGCAATATAGATACCTACATAATGAATATGAAGCTTGTACCCTTTTTTTTTTTTTTTTTTTTTCGGGTGGGAAATCATCCAATGACTTCCCCCGCTCTGGGTGGAGCGGGGGGGCATGTCAGACTTGTACTGACTAAAACCCACCCATGTTCCTTCTATTGCCCTTTACGTTCCGGGGCCGCGGTATCTCTTTCGAACAACCCGCAACCCCGGCAGGCGGAGGCTCTGGCAAGCCCCTCTGCTTTGCTGACTCTCTTTGAGGCGCGCGTGAAACACGAACGCGCCGTCGACACGGCCTGTCGTCAATCGACGGACGGACGGTGAGCTACCCATTGCTCACCGTCCACAGGCCCGCATCTACGGTGGCCGGAAGTCGTCTCGCGGCGCCCGGCGCCCTGGGCGTCTCCCGCGGCGGCTGGGTTGGGCAGTTGTTCTCTCCCTCAAACGCCCAGCCACCTCCTTTGCTAGCATTACTGCTTCGCAGAAGGTGGTGACCGCTTCCCATTCCCTCTCGCTCCGGACCATGGCCTGAACCAGGGCCGGACGCGAGAGATCTCCGCCGCCGATCGCCTCCACGAGGGCACGGCGGTGCTCCGGCCAAGCTGGGCAGACCGCCACTGTGTGCTCCACCGTGTCCTCCGGGCGATCGTCACAATGGTGACACCCGGGCGCTTCCTCCCGCCCGATGATGTGCAGGAACCTCCCGAAACTTCCGTGTCCGGTGAGGACCTGCGTCAGGCGGTAGGTGAGGACGCCATGACGCCTCTCCAGCCACTCCTCAAAGAGGGGACTTACCGCCACTATTGTGGCGTGCCCTGCACGGGGTTGCGACAGTCGCTCTCTCCATGCCACCATGAGATCGCACCGGAGATCTGTCCGCTGAGCGGCAATTTGCCGCGGCAGCGGGTTTTCCCCCCGGTGTAGTGCCTCCGCGCGCCACTCAAACAGGCGCGCGAGGACTATCGCCTCCAGATCCCACGGTGGCAGTCCGGCAAGGAGGCTCGCTGCCTCGCCGGAGATCGTGCGGTAGCCCCGGACAAGCCGTATGGCCACCACCTTTTGGGGAAGCTTGTACCCTTCAGTTAGAAAATATAGCTTGTATTACTAAGCCTAACTCTGCCTACCCGTCCGTCTGTCTAGCACAGAACTGTACCTAGGGAATGTCACAGTGGGGTTCCAAAATACGGGGATCCCACAATTAATATGCTGGAATAAATGTCGCTTGTAATTTGAACGAGATCCCGCGCGGGATTTGCGGGACTGAGAAGAAATAACATGGCGGTTGTTCCTCCTAGTTGGGAGGATAATAGCGTTTTTGTAGCTGGCTACCTAGTTTGCAAGTTCAGGAGGAGCCGTTAAGTCAATGAAAAGTATAAAACTTTGACTTTTGAGTAAATTAAGTATGTCTAATACGTACTAATGGTTAATGGTATTGCAACAAGTTTTAATAGCTGACAATTTGTTGTATTTCTGTAAAGTGTATGTTTTTTTAACCAATGCCGTTCAATTTAACCGTACTGCGGTACAGACACACTGACTCTGGAAATACCTGAATCTAGCGGGATCGAGATTGGTCAGTCCCGCAAAATTACGAAAAATATCGTGCGAAATTGCATTTCACTATGAAATATTTATATAATTTTTTAGTGATTATATATACCTAAGTGATTATTTTTTTATCTTCATTCCATGTTTGTAGTACAACAGCTTTATGGAGGTAACTTACTCATACGTAACTTTTGTTACTGACGTAATGTGGTCGCAATCGAATCGAATTTATTAAATTCAATAACATATATTGTGGTCAGAAAACGTGCTTTTGCACATCAGCTTTCATCTATAATATAAATGCTTATCGTATCCTGTGTGACTGAAATCTGAATGTTATAAAAGAGGAAGTCTAAAAACCCTGTTTTAGACCTCTCCTCTTTTATAGAATTTAGATTTGAGACCCAGAATAGGGTTTGTGTGGTAGATAATCGGTTGTCATAGTATGACTGGACATGTGATGTGGTTATGAGTTTGAATATGCACGAAAGCAAAAGAAGGTTGGATGGAGTGTGTGAAAGATGGTATGTCTAGAAAGAAGGTGAATACTGAAATTTTTGACAGAGACACGCTGCGTTGACCTCATAAATAAATAATAAGAGCAACAGAATGATTTCAATGTGTATTCAAGGTTAATCAGACATCCTTACTTCCTTACTATAATATAATAATCCTTACTAATATTATAAAAGCGAAAGTGAGTTTGTCTGTTTGTTTGTTTGTTACCTCTTCACGCTTTAATGGCTGAACCGATTTTGATGAATTTGGGTACAGAGATAGTTGGGAACCAGGAGACGGACATAGGCTATTTTTTTTAAAAAAAGAGTGGGATATGAGGGAGAAAGAGGGACGAAACGGGAAAACTTAGCGTTGCTATTACAAATCAATAAGGCGCTACCGAAGTTAACGCGAGCGAAGCCGCGGGCAAAAGCTAGTAATATTATAAAAGCGAAAGTGAGTTTGTTTGTTTATTTGTTACCTCTTCACGCTTTAATGGCTACACCGATTTTGATGAATTTTGGTACAGAGATAGTTGGGAACCAGGAGACGGATATAGGCTAATTATTTTTTTTTAAAAAGTGGGATGTGACGGAGAAAGAGGGAAGAAAAGGGAAAACTTAGCGTTGCTATTACAAATCAATAAGGCGCAAGGGGAACTGTGTTAACCCGAATTTAACGCGAGCGAAGCCGCGAGCAAAAGCTAGTGGTAGATAAAGTTTTAAAGTCTGCACAAATCAAGTAAAAAACTTCAGTCATTACACGAAGAACATTTTTATTAATTTCTATTTAAGAATGTTTCGAAACATTAATCACAAATCCTGCCAAGTGTCGCACTCGTGCATGATAGGCTCCGTACCATCCTAACTAATATTATAAAAGCGAAAGTGAGTTTGTTTGTTACGTCTTCACGCCTAAATGGCTAAACCGATTTTGATGAATTTTGGTACAGAGTTAGTTGGAACGCTGGAGACGGATATAGGATATTTTATGAGGGATAAAGAGGGAAGAAAAGGGAAAACTTAGCATTGCTATTACAATAAATAAGGCACAAGGGCAAAAACTACAGGCAGCAGGTATCTGTAAATCAGGAAAAAGGAGCTGTGTTACCCCGAATTTAACGCGAGCGAAGCCGCGGGCAAAAGCTAGTTCTTAATATAAAGTAAACCTATCAGAAATTATTAGTAAAAAAGGTGTTTTAATATTATAAAAAAATACGTGTGGCACTCGGGGACTGCCGCAGTAAAGCTATTGCATAGCATTTTTTATCAACTTATGCAATGAATAAAAACAATCTAAATAAAATATTTAAAAAGTACTTCCAATGAAATGAAGTCGCAAAAAGAAACATTTTTTTATCAACTTAGACAATAAATAAAAAACTAAATATAATATTTAAAAAGTACTTCCAATGAAAAGAAGTCGCCAAAAAAAAAACAAGACCTTTTTTTTTTTTTTTTTTTTTTTTTTTTCGGGTGGGAAATCATCCTATGACTTCCCCCGCTCTGGGTGGAGCGGGGGGGCATGTCAGACTTGTACTGACTAAAACCCACCCATGTTCCTTCTATTGCCCTTTACGTTCCGGGGCCGCGGTATCTCTTTCGAACAACCCGCAACCCCGGCAGGCGGAGGCTCTGGCAAGCCCCTCTGCTTTGCTGACTCTCTTTGAGGCGCGCGTGAAACACGAACGCGCCGTCGACACGGCCTGTCGTCAATCGACGGACGGACGGTGAGCTACCCATTGCTCACCGTCCACAGGCCCGCATCTACGGTGGCCGGGAGTTGTCTCGCGGCGCCCGGCGCCCGGGAAAAAAAAAAAAAAAACGGGAAAAACAAGACCTTGGGTTTGATCCAGCGTAATGTCGATTGACTATCCGATTATCTACCAAACACGCTATTAGAACATTAGAATCGGGATTGAAATAACTGACCGTATTGTGTAAACGACGTTAGACATGCCACACCTCCGTGCCCGTTGGAGTGGGGAGCGTCAGGTTTTTTTTCGTTACGGAATTTCTGGATTCGGTCCCCGCGCTCAAGTCCCGCGGTAGAAGCTATGCAATAGCTTAAAAAATGTTCTTCTGAAAGAAGAAGAATCTGCAATGCAATGTGCTAGCTATAACAAGAAGCCTTATAAGTCACGGTCTTGATCCTGTCGCCTAGCAAGAGTTTGTGACATTTTTCGGCTCGGCTATCAAGCAATTTTGCACGAATAGCAGAATGACAGCCGAGTTCAAGTTGTTCCAAATTTCAGTGACAGTTACGTCGTTTTTCAGCCTAAACATTCACGTCTTACGATATGGTAACTGAAAAGATGAGGATTTAATAAGGTGGACTGTATTTTATAGAAACTGGTGCATTGCCATTGAGTTAAAAGTTACAGTAGCCCCGGACAAGCAATAATATTAGTTATTGGTTGGAGAGTGCGTCCGTAAGGGCTGCATCTCAAGAAGCGAGTGCGGGGTCGGGGACGGGGCATGTTGCTTGGATCGCCGCTTTATTGCTGCCGCCTATGCCAACAATAACACTGTCCCTGCGCGGTCCGATTTTATTATGAATGGCATTTCGCAGTTCAACCTAGGAGGTTGTCGTCTGCTCAGCTGGGCAATTCCTGTGGAGGCCTTAAAATGAAGGCCTCAAGCCAGGGCAAAAACTTACTAGCTAAGCGACTACCCGCTTAGAGCACCCCTGTGGGGTACGAACTTCGTTTAGGGCGTCGCTGGGTAAGGACAGCAAAGGGAGAGGCTGGATCTGAGTGACTGCGTGGTTTGTTTCGTTCGTTTAAGTTTAAATACAAACCGAGTTCTTTATAGGCCGTAACCAGACAAAGAACTAAAAATAATTAAGTAGTCTTCTAGTGTCACTCTAATACCCGACACACGACAACCGTCGGTTCTGTTATAACCAGACTCACACGTACCTGTTTTGCATGACATATTTATTGAGGACGTGTTTATCCAGCTGTACGAAAACCGGATAAAAATTGACAATCGGGTCTTGTTAAGGTATGCCTTTTTTGTTAACGTCCTTGTCGTTGTTGAGTTTTAGTTTTCAATTTTATTTTCTACTTTGTAAAAGCTATTTTTGATAGTAATCGTGTCTTTGTGTCTTAAAAATACTGGTGGATGCGTAATAATTTGTTAGACTGCTTGCTTTTTATTCATTTGTATATATTAACCAAGCTTTTATAATTGTTATTAAAACTATTCATGTTAATAGTATAAGATCCCGTATAAAACGACCTTCACCGAGATGCTTATTTAATGAAACGTATTTTATATTTAATTTAATATGTCAATAAATATAATACATATGGGTTGCCTAGCAAATTTCAGTCCAGAGTATGTTTAATTAATAATTAAAAAAAAATATTTTTTTAAATATTTCACCGGTATGATTATTAGATAAATTCTATACCAATCGAAGGTATGAAGCCCATAGAATATGCAAACGTTAGGTTGTCTTTTCTTTTCCGGTCACAACTATCGGGTTGCCAGGTATAAACAGGTAAATCTGTACTAGCATTTTGCAACGGTCTGTTTATTGAATGAAATTTAAATGAAATTAAAGATTATTTTATGCTGAACACGGTGGTATAGGGTTGCCTGCGAAAAATCAGTCCAGAATTGCGGTTGTCGAATTTTAAAAAGTAAAATATTGCTCCGAGTGAATGTGTGCGACTGAGAGGTCCCAACCAACCATCCCATGCGATAGAAGAGGACACAGCATAGCAGCTGTTTAAAGTCCGCACATTTAAAGAAAGAGAGTGCGCATGCTATTTGGGCTTGGTAAAGAAAAGGATAGCGATAGACTCGTATATACTATGCATCATTTTGGAGTAGTTTATTATTTAAATAGAGAAATAGTTATTTAATTTCTTTTTAATCAATTATTTATATAAGTGTATATTTTTTATGTGACACTAAAGTTTAAAATATATTATATGTTACTGTAAAAGCCCGAACTACGGTTAATCTTAAGATTTTCCAGTAAATCCTAAGATTTACCGACATGAGTTGGTAAATGTAAGTATTTATTATAAGGGGACGACTTTTTGGACTTTTGCCATTCCAATGCAGTAAATGCTAGGTTTTACCAATGTGGACTGGTAAATGTTGGTTTTAGGAATAAGGCGTAACAATTATTTGATAAAATTATCGTTTGGCATGTTTAAAACTCCGAATTTACAATGGCATAATTTTAAGATGGCAGAATGAAATTTTGTATAATTACGATTGGCAGAATTCAAATGACATGGCCAGAAAGGGTATAGAGCTCTACCCTAACAAAAAAATATTCATGTACATTGATGTACAGTACGTCATTTTAAAGCTTACATGCAGGGCTTTACAATAGTTTATGATTTATGATCAGAGAATAGGCGAGAGACACTATAAATAGAAAACAAAAATAGCGCCTAGACAATTTGAATAGCAATGATGAAACATTCAGAGTTTTATAGGCGTAACAAAACGAGGAAGACTATTCAGACGCCATTTAGTAAATAGACTAGGCTATTCATAAAAAGGAACTAATTCCACAAGGAAGGCCGATATCATGCAAACAGTTATCATGCTGTTCTACAAGAAAACAGCGTCGAGATTACCGCTGCTGCAGTGTCAAGTTTTATAGAGACTCGGCTAGAGTCGTCGCTGCGATCAAAACTCATTATAAGAGTGAAATGCATAGTAGTGTAATGTAAATGATATAATAGTAAAGTAGTTTGAAATGTTAGAGACAGTTTAATAAATGTGTTTTTTTTTCTCTGGTTACCCACATACCTATTTGTAAAACGTAACTTAAACTAGCAAGTCTAATAAGTACAGCAGTATGTTAATATTAGTAAACGATAGTTTGTGGTCTAGTTTCAATAGTAACATATTACGATAATACGTGATAAAATCAACGCAAGACGACAATGTAAATGTCAAAAAATGCAATGTCAGAATATAAAACCACACAATCGATGAACAAACATATTTTTTTTTTGCATTTTCTCTCGCCTATTTTAGGGAAATGTAATTAATGGGATTATTTTTTATTTATTTCAAAAGGATTTTTCATATATTAATCATTACTGTGCATTATCAGGGAAGATACCGCCAGTTATAAAATCAACGCAAGACGACAATGTAAATGTCAATCAAGGCAATGTCAGAATATAAAACCACATAATCAATGAACAAACATATATTTTTTTTGCATTTTCTCTCGCCTATTTTAGGGAAATGTAATTAATGGGATTATTTTTTATTTATTTCAAAAGGAATTTTCATAAATTAATCATTACTGTGCATTATCAGGGCAGGATCTGGCCATGTCCTTTAGAAATATATCGTTTAGCATAATGTTTATTTAGAGCGATGATTATTTGGTATAATTTCACTTTTCATACTATACAAATGGCAGAATTTCATTAAAAATAACTTTAATAGGCATGTAAATCTTTAAACTAACATGGTTACTAACATTATTATTAACGGTTAAAACGGGGTATTTACCATATTTGTTATTTATTTTGAGTTTCCAATATTTTGGCGTGAACTGATACAGTGAGTTACAATTATACAAAAAATATTAGGGCAAAATATGTTTTTTTGGAAATAATATAGAAAAAAAGATATTGTTTTTAGTTGGTTACCCGGAAGGCAACTATTTGGATTAGTTTAACTCCATAAAAAATTTGAAATGGGTAGGTTAGGTTAGGTTAATACTGCACAAGCCGAACGAGCGTAGCGAGCGGTGCCGCGGCAGCGGCCGGCGAGTGGCAGAAACGACTTCCATTAGTAGAAAAAAGAGATTGTTTTTAGTAGGTTACCCGGAACTGAACTATTTAGATTAGGATAACTACTTATTGAATTAAATGACATTATTTCAAAGAAATAAATAATTGAACAATAAATAATTAAATAAATAATTAAATAAATAAATAATTGAACTATAAACTTTCTGCCATATGTCAATTTTGCCGTTTAATGATTATCGATATGAAATATATGCCAAAAGACGATTCTGACTGTGAACTTTCTGCGATATGATGTTTCTACTTTTAAATGTTATGGATATGAAATATACTTAGGTATGTCTAGAGATGATTCTGACTTACAAAATTATGAGTTTTGAATGTATCTTAAATGAGTGTCTACCAATCAATTTTCTGCGAAATGAAGTTTATGCTACTTATCCATTGTTATGCAAAATTAAATTATGACATAAAAAGTTCTGCTATAAAGGGTGGACCCAATTTTTTCGACATTTACCATTCCTTTAATGTAAATCCTAAGATTTACCAAGTGAATGATGGTAAAAGTTCGAATCCTAAACTTTTATGGACATTTACCATTCATAATCGGTAAATATTAGGTTTTACTCGAAAATCTTAAGGTTTACCGTAGTTCGAGCTTTTACAGTAACATATACATCTTTAGTAAAAAAGAAGGTTATAGTGATACATATGTAATACTACCCTAATTAAAAATATAAGATTCAGAAGTTGAAGATCGTAGTTTTATGTCCGATAACTCGGATTCTGAATAATTTTTAAAAAAAATGTATTTTTAATGTTTTACAATAAATAGAAGTAATTTTTAATTGTTGTTTTTTTATTTTGTCTTCTTATAATAAAAATAGAATTTGCAAGATTACCCTGATTAAAAATATTGATTGAACAAAAAACACTTTTATGAATTTTGTTGTGTATGTTTTGAATTTTTTTCAATAGTTTCAATTGATTTCAATTTCTCTGTTTACATTTATAGATTTATAATTTGCATGTAGTAATTTTTTTCAATTAATATTTTTAATTAGGGTAGTATTACATATGTATCACTATAACCTTCTTTTTTACTAAAGATGTAAATATTATATACTTTAGTGTCACATAAAAAATATACACATAAATAAATAATTGATTAAAAAGAAAGTAAATAACTATTTCTCTATTTAAATAATAAACTACTCCAAAATGATGCATAGTATATACGAGTCTATCGCTATCCTTTTCTTTACCAAGCCCAAATAGCATGCGCACTCTCTTTCTTTAAATAAAATAAATATCTTGGGACAACTCACACACGGCTATCTGATCCCAAGCTAAGCAGAGCTTGTGTTATGGTAACCAGACAACTGATATACATACTTATATAATTTATAAATACATACATATTATAGATAAATCACACCCAGACACAGAACAAACAATCATGCTCATCACACAAAGTTTATCCTGGGTGGGAATCGAACCCACGACCTCCGGCTCAGCAGTCAGGGCCACTAACCACTAGACCAACAGGCCCGTCAAATGTGCGGACTTTAAACAGCTGCTATGCTGTGTCCTCTTCTATCGCATGGGATGGTTGGTTGGGACCTTTTAGTCGCACACATTCACTCGGAGCAATATTTTACTTTTTAAAATTCGACAACCGCAATTCTGGACTGATTTTTCACAGGCAACCCTATACCACCGTGTTCAGAATAAAATAATCTTTAATTTCATTTAAATTTCATTCAATAAACAGACCGTTGCAAAATGCTAGTACAGATTTACCTGTTTATACCTGGCAACCCGATAGTTGTGACCGGAAAAGAAAAGACAACCTAACGTTTGCATATTCTATGGGCTTCATACTTTCGATTGGTATAGAATTTATCTAATAATCATACCGGTGAAATGTTTAAAAAAAAATTTTTATTAATTATTAATTAAACATACTCTGGACTGAAATTTGCTAGGCAACCCATATACATTATATTTATTGACATATTAAATTAAATATAAAATACGTTTCATTAAATAAGCATCTCGGTGAAGGTCGTTCTATACGGGATCTTAGACTATAAAGAATCTTTCGAAATTGTTTAACATCTGCCTAGCTTTTCCCCAACAATGTTGGGTCTATCTGACCTGCACAACTTAGTAGAGACAGTTAAAACGGTATACAACTTAATAATACTGGATGTAAGACTTCCATGCCACTGACTACCGTAACGACTGTCAAAGATCTATAGCCGAGACCAACGGCTTTAAGTGTTTTCTAGGGCATATCTATCCGCAGACCAACTTACAAAAGCACGGCTTAGGGAGAAGATTGATTGATTGATGATGATTGAAGATGATCGGCTGTTATTTTATCAATCCACGAGCTTATTCTTCAGAAATAAGTATGTGTAATATTTAAATGTAACCAACATCACTATATTCATCGTTAAACCGGAAAGAGTAACAACAAAAAAAAACCAGTAAATGTGTCTTTCGATAACCATCACGGAGGTTCCTAAGTACTTAGTTTGAATTTTTGAGAAGTACTTTGCATTTTAGCTGTAACCGACTGAAAAGGGTTCTTTTAGTTCAAATACTCGTAGCAAGTGTTTCAACATTGGTATTGACTGGCGATCGAAAGTTGGAGAAGTTCAAATAATACCTCGGTTTTGTCGGAAAGCCACTTGACTCTGAGATGCCTAAGTTTATTTAGCACATTTGGGGATTTAGTACGTGTATTTTTAATGTGAATGCGTTTACGGGTTATTTTTTATCTACCATAAGAGGTACCTACACCAATAATAAGAATGATAAATAATAGATATTAAGTGTTTTTTTTTCAAAAAGGTTAAATTTTTCCGTTAATATTGAGATGATTGAGACGTGTGGATTAACGTCTTAACATACTCGCAAAATGTGGGCTCAGTCTTTATACTCTTAATATTAGTAATCGTTATCAACATGGCCTATTTTTACATACAGAGGGACTTGTTAGAAAGTGAATGTTAGAATGCAATCATATACATTAATGTCCCACTTAAGGCGCTGTGCAAAGCAAACACTTCGTAAAACGTCTAGTTTTTCGTCGCAAAGTTAGCCGTATCTGTGCATGCCACTAGCCAAAAAAAAATATCGTGTATAGGTCAATACATAAAGTAAAGAGTTAAACAAAATAAGTTTACAAAAGAGGTCTAGTACTACGAAAAAAAAAATGTTTAAAAAGACCAAGAAAAAAATTTTTTCGTCTCAAAATTCTCAATTTTTTCAGCGACAACCATCATATTTTTTATATCTATAACAAAGAAAATTGTATAGACTAAAGACATATTTAAAATTTTTCAAACACGGAGCTGTATTTTTTTATATTCAATAAAAACTGCAAAATGACCTACATTTTGGCGGACATGATATTCAAATAAAATCAAACACCGAAATATTTTCGACCTTATTTCTATTCTTTCGATGCAATACTGTCGTGTACTTGTGTCAGACCATGCCTAGTATGCATCTAGCGTCACTTCCGCGAATACCTAAAGATTAGCTTATTGCCGCGCCTTAATTATCAAACTTTGAGTGTCAAGACGGTTACTTAGTATTTTCTTTGCATGATGAAAATATCGAATGAGGCGTGTAGGGTAAATAAATGTTTAATGAAGAAAACAAAACAAGGCATAATCATTTTAATTAGGCTTGTCAGCTATTTATAGATAGTGAACATTAATTACCTACCAAGGTACGTTACAAACTTAGGTTTTCATGAAACAGAACGACCAAGAATTCGCACGCCAAAACAATTTTACATTGACAAAAATTTTCACTTGACATCGACGTGAATGTCCTGAACCTGATTTCTCAAGTTTTTGAAATTGATCAGTGTAGAATTGTAGATATAAACCTAAAGGCTTGAACACATATTTCTAGAACAAAGTCACAGTTATCAATAATATTCATAACGTAATAATAACTAGCATACTGACATGAAGCAATCGTTGAAAGAACGCTTCTTTGGCCGCCTGAGAAAAGTATTTAATAGTCTTTTATCAGGCGGAAACAAGGTGCGTGATTTTAACGGTTGGGTCATGCCGGTTATGATGTACTGTTTCGGCATGCTCAAATGGACTCAAACAGAACTGGACGCCCTTGATAGGAAGGTCCGTACATTTTAAACGGCATTTCGTATGCATCACCCACGTTCTTCGGTTTAGAGACTGTATATCCCGCGGAGTTGCGGAGGTCGAGGCTTTTTAAACGCTAAGACTCTCCACAATCACGAGATATGCATTCTCAGGGAATATTTCCTAGAAACGTGGGAATGCATCGGGATGCGGTTGCAGTGGACAAACACACCCCGCTCTGACAGCCTCACCCCGCTCTCCTTGGCTAAAGAGAACTGGTGCAAACCTGTAGTGCTTGACACTAACGGCCGCAGGGAGGTATGGCAGAGTAAGGAGCTTCACGGACGCTTTTTCCGAGCCCTACATGGACCCGATGTAGATCAATCAGCGTCCGTAGCCTGGCTACGTTCCGGGGATCTCTTTGGAGAAACTGAAGGTTTTGTCTGTGCAATTATGGATGAAGTTATGATGACAAATAACTACCGGAGATTTATTGTGAAGGACGGCACGGTTGACATATGTCGGGCATGCCACCGTCCGGGTGAATCAATTCGACACATTATCCCCGGTTGTTCTCGTCTAGCTAACGGAGAGTACTTGCATAGACACAACCTTGTAGCCAGGATTATTCATCAGCAACTTGCTCTAAAATATAGCCTTGTGGAATCGGAAGTGCCGTACTACAGGTATGAGCCCGACCCAGTTCTCGAACATGGCAATATCACATTGTACTGGGATCGATCCATCATCACTGACAGTACTATTATTGCCAACAAGCCTGATATAGTGGTGGTGGATCGATCAGCGCGGCGCGCAATGATTGTTGACATAACAGTTCCGCATGATGAGAACCTCGGGAAAGCCAAGAAAGATAAGCAAATCAAGTATATTGACTTGGCTCGCGAGGTTGTCGACATGTGGGATGTGGACTCAGCAATCATTGTGCCGATAGTCATATCTGCCAATGGCTTAATTGCCAAGAGCCTCGACCAATACCTGAGGAGGCTCTCGTTAGGCAGCTGGATCAAGGGCTTGATACAGAAAGCGGTACTCTTGGACACGGCTCATGTTGTTAGGAGATTCCTTTCTCTGGAGCCCTGACCGCCGGTAACTTGGACCCTGTTCCTGATACCGGTGGGCTCCTATTTTTGTATTTTTATATGTTTTTTAAAAAATATAAATAATATGTTAAAAAATTGAATAAACGGAATAATAACTAGCATACTAACAGCTTCGGTCGGACACTGTATTTTAAAAATAAAATAATTAATATTAGTGCAATACTGAAACTAAACCTTGAATAACCAATATAACTTAACCTTAAATATGCCAATTATGCCATCACACTCGAATGAGTAGAATACTTCAAATCTGAATTTAAAAAGCAAGGAAATTATGTGTACCATCTAAAAATATGTCACGATTGCAATGAAACATGCGTCGGCCGCCTTAAACGGTGCACCCACTCACTTGAAATTATCACGCTTTTCCGGACCGCGAAGCTTGCCAAATATCTGCCCATAAATTATTGCTGTTTGACGCATTACGGCAAAATCTATTACAACGCGTTATTTCGGTACATTATGTGTTAAGTTATACTGGAAGTTGTTTATGAGGGGTGATATGTCGCACTTCGAACTTCTTCGACGCAAGAGAGTGGATACAGGTGTATTGAGTTTATAAGTTTAGTAAGTACACAAAATTTCTTTCGACATATCGTTGTCCTCCGTTTTCTTTCAACGTTTTCCGGTCTATGCGGCTTACCGCTTTCTACTTCGTTCGGTGACATTTAACGGATCGATAGACAACAGTTACCTACCGCAGAGCAGCTACAGAGAGAAGACAAAGAGACGATTTAATAATACATTCTAAACGGTACATAGTTATCTTTCGTAGTTTCAAGGTTTAGTGTCATGTTGCTTTAGTGAAAGTGTTCCTGTTTTAAAAAGGATGCGTATATTAGGGCTGTGCTAAGCAATGTTTTCTTTAGATAATTTATAAAATAAAACTTATGGGTTAGTTACCGGCTGCACAATTTCATAAAAACTTTACAAGACTTGAGGTATTACGAAAAAATACTTTTTATCAACATTTATAAGGGTCTTCCTTAGAGCACATTAAGTTTTTTCGATATTGTCACTCATAAACTACCTCAATTTGATTCAAGTGAGAAAACTTCGTTATTGCGGCCGAAGCGTTATAGAGCCGACAACAGCAGTGACAAATACTCGCGTGAATAAAACGACGTTTTTCAATACACAAAAATAGTTTTGTCATTAGTAAATATCAAACTATGATTTCATTTGTCGTAGCGATAAATGAGAAAAAGCACACGTGTTAAACCTAATCATAATGCAATAAGAACCAGTTTTCGAGGAAGTGCATTGAAAACACTATTTTCTGCATTTCGAGACATGTTTTTTTTTTCTATATCAGTATCAGATATTCTACTTCTTTATTAAATGAAATTAAACTTACAATATTTTCATGAAAAGTTAACATAAAGTAAACTATTGAACATAGTAAATTTATTCATAATGGTACCTTCTTACTTTAGAACGCAATCTGAATCAAATATTAAACATACTAAGTAACTTACAAATAAATTAAAAAATAGCGTCAAAAAATTCGTCCTCAACGCTATCAGTTGGCAACGTCCCCAAGAGACTGGCCGCGTTGCCACGTTGTATGGCAACGCTAAGCCTCTGGCCAAAGTAAAAGCCAGCCCTTGGGTCACGGGAAGTGTCAACCAAACGTTTTGATATTTCCTTAAACAGGCTGTGAGCACAAGGACCCCACGGTCCCAGAGTTTCAACCCCAAACGGCTCGAAAATATAGTTACCAATAAGGTTACTATATTTACGCCGCTTGAGGTTCTCTGCAGCCGCAGCAGCAGCGCCAGCGCAGCACGAAGAGCTAGGAAGATGGGATGGCGCAAGAGTATCGACGCACGTTGCGTCCCACACTAAAGGCCTACCCAACTTCCACGGAAACAAAGACATACCGTCCGGTCTTTTGCCATCGTCGCGTGCCAAGCCATTGGGTTCTAAAACAGCTGGAACGCCGACGGTGACAAGAGCTCGACGGATGATGTCATTAATATTCGCGTGCCGCGCAAAACGGCTCGCACTTCGGCTGCATGATAGACCGTGGTGTCCAAGGCTGTTGACTACTTCACCACAATGACAGCGATGAGGAGAACAACAAGGAGCACCTAAACGTAAGGTAGCAGCGAGGCGGAAAGTAGTGTCATCGAATAAAGTGCCTATGCTCGACGACGGTAGTGCGTTAAGCCAAAGACCCGACTCCCACTTGCTCACAGCCAAAAGGCGCGCACGCTCAGCAGTAGTAGCAGACGTGTTCAGTAGATTATTCTGAACTACTCTGCAGAGCGGCTCGTCCCACTGTCTCTGAGAAAATGGTTTGTCGGGTTGTTCAGTGCTCGGGCAAGCGATTTTCCAAGCATCCTTAGCCTCGGAGAAGCACGGCACATCAAAATCAATCAGTGTGGAAGCCAGGATATTCCTGATTAATTTCTCAGTACCGTGGACCGAGGATAAGAAAGGGAGAGGGTCACCACTGCCTATAAATGGATGGGAAATCATCAAATAACTTGGGACGCGGATTTGACACGACCTGTCTTCACTAGACCGACGGACGGTGAGCTACCCAATGCTATCCCTCCACAGACCCGCATCTACGGAGGTCGGAAGTTGTCTCGCGGCACCCGACTGACACCTGAAGCGTCTTCCGTCTTCCGGCTGCTGGGTTGGTTTGAGGTTCTCTTCCCGAAATGCTAGCAAAACTGAATCGCAGAAACAGGTGACCGCATGCCTATTCCTTCTCACTCCGGATCAAAGACTGAACCAGGGCCAGACACAGCGGTGCACGGTGCTCCGCCCAAATTACACCACTGCCTCAGATCATCGCTACCAACCATAATCAAGGGGTTGAGTTATTATATTTATTACATTTACTACAGCGAACGCAGGATAGCAATACAAGTTTTATCTGTCAGTAACGTCTTTGCAGTTGCAAACTATTTTAATTAAATAATTATTTATATACAAGAATAAAATAGAAAAATCGAAAAAAAACATGAAAGACCGAAGTATTTTTATTGTACGAGTAGTTGTGCTCTTTTGTCACGGTTATGTGGTTTAGGGGTTTTTTGCTAAATGATTAATGATGTTTATTTTGCAAGTAGTTATTCACAATCACTCTTACACGTCTTTTTTAATAACTAGATGAGGCCGGTGTTTCGTATCCGACTACTCTGAGAAGAAACAGCCGAAACAAACTCAGAGTTCATAATCTCTTTTAAGGTCCAGACAAAAAAATGTTGGTCAACTTACATGAGGGCTATGAAGATTAGTGTCTGAAATGGTCTTTTTAAGAAAGCACCACACAGATTGAGTGGACCAGTCCAGTCAGTGCAAGCATTTGTCAGTTATCGTGTAGCTCGACTCAAAACGTCTATAGCGTCAAATTTTAGGAAAGAATACACACCCACAATAATCTATCTAAAGCGGTGTTGTGACTTTGGGCCGTTTGTAACTCTACACAAAGAACTGACTTGACTGTTTATCAAGCACACAGTAGCTTCAAACGATTCAGGCAATTATAGTCCGCTAAACGTTCTCTAGTACAATTAACGGACCACAAATCAGTTGTGCTGGTTTTAAGCGTATTGAGAGATCGGACTATGATCAATGCTGTCAATCTTAATTGGAACAAACAGTCAGTACTACGAGATTGAATGTCTGCGACGCTACAAGCCAATAGCCGTAGTTCAATCATATTTTTATTAAATTGAAGACCTGGATGCTATTTCAACATAGTTATTAGTCTAGTTAGCTGTTCAAATGAGAAATTTAATCAGCATTTGAAAAACGTAAAACTGCAGTATTTGAAAATAGCTAAGTAGCTTAGCTTTGTGGCTGCAGGAATCCTTAAGAACTCATACCACACAGGAAACAAGCTTAAGCACCCCCTTTGAATTATATTTATGTTTGTGTGTAACAACATACTAAAACCAGTTGTTCAAACGGTATTAGGGCCTTTAGGTATAGGTTTAGTAACCTACAAACTTAATATTTAGGTATAATTCTGTTAATCGTTTTTTAACTCATCTTAAAAATAAAACAAGTTGCGAAGCTTTTCTACCTCGCCCATAATATACATTGATGACAAAAATCTCATGTGTATTTTAAAATAGTCGTCACCGCAAGCTTAATGCGCTTCCCTGTGTACAAGTGCAGTTCATTGATTTTCTAACCCCTTTAATAATATATTTAAGTTAAGTTATTGCACGTTACATCGCCCATTTAGGTTAGGATGATCTCATTATCCGTAACCTAATATAGTTAATCCACAATCAACCATAAAACAACAGCTCATTCCCAAAACCTTATTATTTAAAAAGAATTATGACTAATTATCATAAAGCTTTGTAAATTAGAGAAAAAAAACTAATTTTGAATAAAGTTAGGGATTCAATGTAGCAGCTGTGTCATTCTTGAAATTTGATTTCAATTAAGGAAACAAAAGCCAAAAGTTTTATTAAAACGGAATATCATTCGTGGTTCTTCCGTACATAGTTCAATATTAAATACGTTCTTAAGGTCAGAAAATAATTTGAATATCTTTTGCTTTTACAAAGTTACAAGCAGTTGGAAAGCGGGCCCGTTTCTAATGAATAGATGCAAGTAATAACAGGAACCGAATATAACTAACGACGGAAAAATAAAACCATCTAGCCAGCGAAGACTTACAATTTTTTTCATCATCTTAATTAGACGGAGTCGCGCTTTCAGAACTTAATTTTTTTCTAGCTATCAAAGTTCTTTTATGCGATGTTTAAACTTTGCTATCAAGTAGGTGTGAATCTTGCTAATTAAATCAGGTGAATAATTGGTTTCTAAATATAAAACATATCTATGGTGATATAAAATTAGGATATAAAGATTAAAAAATCTATGAATCCATCTTACTAGCACACTGGGTATATGCTGGGGCAAACCGTTCAAACGGTGCAAATATAAGAACTTAATTGTTGGTTATGTGTTTGAGCCGTTTGCGGTTAAAACAATAGGCAATTATATATATATATATATATAAAAATTATGACCACTCATAATTTTTTTCGGGAAATCGCCAAAGGGGTTGGTGTACTCTTCACTCGACCAGAGGGCTAAAGAATCATCTTTGGCCAAGTAAAAGCCAGATCTCTAGGGTGATATAGGCTGTTACAATGAACATACGAGGCAATGCTAGGCTTCTGGGTATTTTTCTATTGATAAGGGACAAAGGGGTGTAATTCTTTTCCCATTTTGGGACTTGTACGTGATGTTATTTGTTGTTACTTAATTATATTTTATTTAAATTTATGGATAAACAAAATATGAGAATAAAAATGTATTTCAATCAATCTGGAAATGCAATACAACACCACTCATAATAGGTTAGTTGTGCGTTTCAAGTTTTAAGTCAATACATTCAGAATGATACGCGCAAAATCACGGTGCTGCAGTGCGTCTGAATTGTTTGCGGATGCGCCACAATAACGGTGAAAACCGTTTTCATGCGAAAAGAGAGGATTGCCTAATCCTGGTGTGAGGCATTCCCGAAACCCTTCGAAATTTTATATGTTATGTATGTACTTATACAATATAATATAACATGCAGGTATCTGCAATCCACTATGCCAATGTAATGCTTACTAATACTATAAAAGCGAAAGTGAGTTTGTTTGTTTGTTACCTCTTCACGCCTAAATGGCTAAACCGATTTAGATGAATTTTGATACAGAGATAGTTGGAACCCTAAAGACGGAAAAAAGAGTGATAAATGAGGAAGAAAGAGGAAAAAATGGGAAAACAAAACTTAGCATTGCTATTACAATAAATAAGGCGCTAAGGCAAAAACTACAGGTGGCAAGTACCTGCAAATAAGGAAAGGGGAACCGTCTTATCCCGAATTTAACGCGGGCGAAGCCGCGGGCGAAAGCTAGTACGTCATATAAATAAAAAAAAATATATAAAAAAAATACTCAGTTTTATTAGCTTTTCTTGTAACAATGTTAAAAAATACGTGTGGCACTCGGGGGCTGCCGCGGTAAAGCTATTGCATAGCATTTTTTATCAACTTATGCAATAAATAAAAACAATCCAAATAAAATATTTAAAAAGTACTTCCAATGAAAAGAAGTCGCAAAAAGAAACTTTTTTTATCAACTTAGACAATAAATAAAAAAACTAAATATAATATTTAAAAAGTACTTCCAATGAAAAGAAGTCGCAAAAAGAAAAACAAGACCTTGGGTTTGATCCAGTGTAATGTCGATTGACTATCCGATTCTCTACCAAACACGCTATTAGAACATTAGAATCGGGATTGAAATAACTGACCGTATTGTGTAAACGACGTTAGACAATGCACGGCCTTCAAGCCACACCTCCGTGCCCGTCGGAGTGGGGAGCGTCAGGCTTTTTTCGTTACGGAATTTCTGGATTCGGTCCCCGCGCTCAAGGCCCGCGATAGAAGCTATGCAATAGCTTAAAAATCTTATAAATTAAATTTGACCCTCTTTCCGGTTTCTAATTAAACTGAAATGTTGAATGCTTGTTTAGTTTAGATGACAAATGGTGACGTCATTTTTAACCGTATGCAGCGAACATGTATAGGCACGATAGAATAATACAAAGAGAGTTTTGAGTATTTTTAGAAGTATACTAATTATTTAACATTCGAGTCTTACACAGTCGTGTACCAGATGCATGTTTTTGCATTTATTTTAAGATTCTGACTGAGTTTTTACTGAGTCGAACTTTTGACCCTAATCATTGTGTGAGACAGACTACTGTTTTAACCTCGGTACCTTTAGGCATTATTTAAATTTTGGCGAGTAGGCAGTTTTAGTGGCTTTTTGTTGTAACTTTGTTTTATTCTCTGTACTATTTTGTGATACCTTGAAAATTTTAAGTAAATACAATACAATAGCCTCGTTATCCTCGATACTCCTTTTTTTTAAAATTATTATGTAATTTTATTTTTGGTCTGCAATACGACGGAGTTCGGTGTGCCTTCTGGCAAAGGCCTCCTCTAACGATTCCCACTGTTTTCTGTCCTTTGTAACCCTTCTCCAGTTGCAGCCCACAGTTAGTTTTATCTCATCTTCCCATCTCTTGCGTTGCCGACCTCTACTTCTCTTTCCATCCCTGGGGTACCATTCTGAGAGAATTTTACTCCATTTGCCATATGCCCTGTCCACCTCCACTTAATTTGGTCTATTTTTGTGAGAAAAGTAAATACCATGTGATATATATATATATATATAAGATCATGAAACAAAAATTCATAAGGCAGTGGCTAACGTTAGCAATGTCACTTCATGTAAGCATTTAAATGCGTCCAAGTATCAATTTAAATAAAAATCGGTACAAACATGGCGTTTAATCATTACAACACAACAATGTTATGTACTCGACATTGGGTTCATCTGTTGAATGTTTTCAACAATATTAATATCTAGTTTAACTTTCATTTGTTTCTCCAAATCTGACACAGACGACTGATTTTCAGTGTAAACTTTGTTTTGTACCTCGTATCATAGTTTTAGTAAAGCGGTCATTTCTGTTTATATTTCATGCAAATAACACGTCAAATAATATTAAATGACATATTTCAAATAATTACTGTCATTGACTGCCTTGTTGGTCTAATGGTCGCAAAGCGGCTACTGAGCGTGAGGTCTTGGGAACAAACTCAAATTCAAAGCATTTATTTCAATAAGACCTTTTTTTTCGGGTGGGAAAACATCAAATGACTTCCCCCAATCTGGGCGGAGCGGGGGTGCATGTCAGACTTGTACTGACTAAAAACCACCCATGTTCCTTCTATTGCCCTTTACGCCGCGGTTTCTCTTTCAAACAACCCGCAACCCCGGCAGGCGGAGGCTCTGGCAAGCCCCTCTGCTTTGCTGACATCTCTTTGAGGCGCGCGTGAAACACGAACGCGCCGTCGCCACGGCCTGTCGTCAATCGACGGACGGACGGTGAGCTACCCATTGCTCACCGTCCATAGGCCCGTATCTATGGTGGCCGGGAGTCGTCTCGCGGCGCCCGGCGCCCGAGGCGTCTCCCGCGGCGGCTGGGTTGGTTCGAGGTTCTCTCCCTCAAACGCCCGGCCACCTCCTTTGCTAGCATTACTGCTTCGCAGAAGGTGGTGACTCTCGCTCCGGACCATGGCCTGAACCAGGGGCGGACGCGAGAGATCGCCGCCGCCGATCGCCTCCACGAGGGCACGGCGGTGCTCCGCCCAAGCTGGGCAGACCGCCACTGTGTGCTTCACCGTGTCCTCCAGGCGATCGTCACAATGGTGACACCCGGGCGTTTCCTCCCGCCCGATTATGTGCAGGAACCTCCTGAAACTTCCGTGTCCGGTGAGGACCTGCGTCAGGCGGTAGGTGAGGACGCCATGACGCCTCTCCAGCCACTCCTCAAAGAGGGAACTTAACGCCACTATTGTGGCGTGCCCTGCACGGGGTTGCGACAGTCGCTCTCTCCATGCCACCATGAGATCGCACCGGAGGTCTGTCCACTGAGCAGCAATTTGCCGCGGCAGCGGAGTTTCTTCCTGGTGTAGTGCCTCCGCGCGCCACTTAAACAGGCGCGCGAGCACTATCGCCTCCAGATCCCACGGTGGCAATCCGGCAAGGAGGCTTGCTGCCTCGCCGGAGATCGTGCGGTAGCCCCGGATCAGCCTAATGGCTACCACCTTTTGGGGCGCGTTCAGGTAGTGGGCGGCGCGCCGCCCTAAAGAACGCGCCCATACCGGGGCCCCGTAAAGAGCCATGGATCGCACGACTCCGGCATAGAGCCTACGGCAGGAGGCGTTTGGCTCCTTCAGATTGGGCAGGAGCCGCTTGAAAGCAGCCCCCGTTCGCTCGAGTTTGGGAGCCAAACGTCGGAAGTGCTCCACGAAATTCCACCGGCTGTCGAGGACGATTCCCAGGTACTTCATCGTCGACCCGACGCCGATGCGAACCCCTCCTACCGTCAGCTGGGATCCCGACGGTGGCCTGTTTCCTGTTGGTGACGCCGCTGGGGAATTCAATAAGACCATTACAGGCACTTTTGAATGTCATAAAAACAAAAAAAATATGCTGCTACAGTCCCGGATCGATTGCCGGGTTGGGCAGTACTATTGGGTTTTTAAACCAGGTTTTTTTTAGTAGTCGCGTCAAAGTCTGAATTTGTGCCCGGTTGATGATAGTAGGATTAGTACCTTATTACAAGATACTTGAAACACAATTTTCTAAATGGTCAACAAACTTGACCGACTTCTGAATTAAGCATTCGAATCGCCACTTTTGAGTGGTTGACCATCCGACAGCGCAGAGCGTTGCGGGCTTTGACTACACTCTTTTCTCTCTTAAACAAACCTTCTTCCCCATTTTATCTGACTTCAAATTTTCAATATTTAATTTATACTCTGCGCACAGCAAAAAAATTCTAAAACGATTTTTTGAAAAATAAAACTTCTTTTCCTGTCCAGGCGGTGCGTCTATGGAATTAGCCCCCACTGATTACCAGATGACCAGCAATCGGCTCACATTTAAAGGAAAAGCTCGCAAACATTTACTTAAGAAGCTGGCAGATTCGTCTCGAAATTAATTGATTTTTAGTTTTTCTCCATGCAATCTTTACTTCTTTACTAATATTATAAAAGCGAAAGTGAGTTTGTTTGTTTGCTTGTTTGTTACCTCTTCACGCTTTAATGGCTAAACCGATTTTGATGAATTTTGGTACAGAGATATTTGGGAACCAGGAGACGGACATAGGATATAATTTTTTTAAAATGAGTGGGATATGAGGGAGAAAGAGGGAAGAAACGGGAAAACTTAGCGTTGCTATTACAAATCAACAAGGCGCTACCGAATTTAACGCGAGCGAAGCCGCGGGCGAAAGCTAGTTATGTATTAAAACTCTTTACTTTATTTTTATATATGTATAAGGTACATAAATTTTCTGTTATGCTGCATCTACTATGTTTCTCTCTGAATAACAATAAAGTTGACTGGTGGAAAATGCCCAAGGCATATTAATACCGCCTTTGTACAGTGTTTTATACATGTGCATAAAGTTTAAATCCTTACTAATCCTTACTAATATTATAAAAGCGAAAGTGAGTTTGTTTGTTTGTTTGTTACCTCTTAACGCTTTAATGGCTAAACCGATTTTGATGAATTTTGATACAGAGATAGTTAGGAACCAGGAGACGGACATAGGCTATTTTTTAAAAAAAAAAGTGGCATGTGAGTGATAAAGAGGGAAGAAAAGGGAAATCATAGCGTTGCTATTACAAATCAATAAGGCGCAAGGGGAACTGTGTTACCCCGAATTTAACGCGAGCGAAGCCTCGGGCAAAAGCTAGTAAAAAATAAATAATTGGATGTGCTTAAAGTCTCCAAACATCCGAACATCTCCGACATGTGTGATGTTATGTATGTTTTTACATTTTCAGGTACTCATATCCAAATAGGGATTACTTTATGTTATTCTGAAATCGGCAGCAACAACATTTGTAGTATGTATGTGGTGTCGCAGTCAATACAATGAAAGCTCATCGAGCACTTCCTTAATGCATTAATTTATTGCAGCAGTGCAAAATGGGTTAGTTCGGCTTCTAGGCTTTGGTTGCCGTTCGGAGATACTGATAGTCAACGTAATGTTTGTAGTCACACTTAAATTTTAAAAACTCTACATCAGGGATAACCGTGCCTACCAGGGCCACCGCCTGCAGGGGTTGCGGGTTGTTTAAAAGAGATACCGCGGTCCCAAAACATAAAGGGCAAAATAATACGGCTGAATGGCAAAACAGTACAAGTCTGACACTCCCCTCGCTCCGCTCAGAGCGGGGAAAGTTATTTGATGAGTTTCCATCAGCAAAAAAACGGAATACCGTATACATATGTCCATCACGCATAACAGCACAAATTTTGCCGGATACGGCTTGTTGACACAAAATATTGCAAAACCTTTTAGAAAATGTAGCGTAACGATACAGTGTAGTACAGTTCGAGCTACGGCGTAGCAAAGTTTAAGCTACGGCGTAGCAGAGCTTACGCTGCGGCGAAGCAATTTGTGAGTTACGCCATGCGCCACGCGTAGCGAAAGTCGGTTGCCACTGAGTCGCTCACTTTTAGCGTACCTATTAACACGTTCACTGTGCGTTACGCGGCGAATTAAACCTCGTATGACGCCTACACTCAGTACTCCGGCGAAAGGGATGTTTCTCTCGCATGTGTGGCTTTTTTTTGGAGTGGTAAATCATCAAACAGCTTCCCCGCTCTGGGCGGAGCGGGGGGGAGTGCCAGACTTTTACTGACTAAAACTCACCCATGTTCCTTTTATTGCCCTTTACGTTCCGGGGCCGCAGTATCTCTTTCGAACAACCCGCAACCCCGGCAGGCGGAGGCTCTGGCAAACCCCTCTGCTTTGCTCAGTCTCGCGCGCTGCGCCATTAAATGCAGACGCGTTATTATCGCTGCTCGGTGATCGTGTGTGTTGTCAAAAATGACTTCAAAAACTGTTAAGTGCGTGAACTGTAATGTGGTTATTAATGAACTCTTAGCTTTTCTAAGCAATGTGATGGATTTTATGGATGAAGAAAGTATACATCAGCTGTGTACCTCCTCTTTTTCTGATGATGAAATTGTGAAGGCAAAAGCATTGCTCGCTGAGTCGGTGCCTAGCTCAAAAAAGATGCCTATACGTCGAAAACAGGGAAAGAAGAAAATGTCTAGAGACCTCGATGACATCATTTGCCTTATGAAAGGTGCGGATCCAGAGATCTTCCCTGTTTTTGTTGCGAAGGAACTGCACAAACTCCCGCCAGTTACTTTCGACCACGTTGATGTGACTCGGCTGTTGAGGGATATTCTGTGCCTAAAAAATCAGCTGTGTGCGCTGGAAGACAGAGTAGTGTCGACTGAGGACTTTAATCTTCTGAAATTAGAGGTTGAGCATGTGAAGCACGCATCGCTCATCGATGATTTTGCGCCAAGTGCAAATATAAACAAAAAGCGTGGCGGTCAGTTACATACTAGTTTTGAATTTGATAGTGGACCTATAGGACTAAATTATGTGCCACAGTATGTACCTATGAAGACTGGTGTTTCAAAACTTAACGGTCGGCCTACACCTTTGCGGCATTCGTCACCCACAACACAACCAAAAGCAAGCGTTGATCCTTCCATCTCTTTCACTCGCATGCAAAACAAAGCGACGGAACCGGCCGGGCGCGTGGAGGCGCCTTCAAATAAACTGGTTTCGAATGGTGTGAAGAAGAGCGACTGCCAGGCGATCCGTACATACAGCGTCGCTGCTGGAGTGAGTGAGATGGAGCATCGGATGACAGGCGTGGAGGCCCTGTCAAGTACTGTGGTTTCGCCGTCAGCTGTGGTGTCGAGCCGGCCTACATGCGCTGACGCATCAAACAGGTTTGCTACTAACGTGCAGTGTAAACAAGTGGTTAGCGATAGTGTCTCTGAATGGCAAATAGTGAGAAACAAAAAGTCTAAACGTAATTACAAGCTTATCGGGCAGAGAGGTTGTTCTGATGCGCCTGAAGGTAAATTTAGAGCGGCTGATATAAAAATTCCGCTGTTTATATCGAATGTTAGTAAAGATACAAGTGAAATTGACATTATTAACTATATAAAGGACAAAACAAATGATATTGTTACTCTAAAAAAGATAAACATGAATCAGGCTAAGAATTATAACGCTTTTAAAGTATATGTCTCCAAATGTAATTTAGAGTTATTCTTAGATGATAATTTTTGGCCTAACGGAATAACGTTCAGGCGTTTCGTGCAGTTTATGTACAAAACAAAACCGGTTGAAAGTTGATTATTGTACCATTATGAATTTAAATCGCAAACAGTATTTTAATTTAATTAGCTTTAATTGTAAATCGGTCAAGAGGTCTATTGACGATATACGTAACATTTGTGAAATGGCTGATGTAGTAGCACTCCAGGAGACATGGTTGCTTCCCCATGACATACCATTGTTGGGAACTATTTCTAATAACTTTGAATACACAGCTAAGTCTGCTGTAGATACTTCTGTTGGCTTGTTGAAGGGAAGACCTCATGGGGGAGTTGCCATACTCTGGAGAAAGGGTATGTTTGATAGTGTTACTGTGGTGCCGTGTGCCAGCACTCGACTGACAGCTATGCGAGCTGATATTGATGGCCGCTCCATTATTGTTTTTTCGGTTTATATGCCAACTGACTCACCGGATAACCTACCAATTATGACGGAGGTTCTGGGTGAAATAAGTGCAATTGTAGCAAGTGAGAATATTGAAACCTTGTTTATTTTAGGTGATTTTAATGCTCACCCACGCGAAGTATTTTGTAATGAAATGTTAAATTTTTGTTCCGATCAGTCGTGGATCTGTGTCGATTTGGAAAGGTTAGGCACGCAGGCGAATACTTATACGTTTGTTAGTGAGGCTCATGGATGCAGGCGATGGCTGGACCACTGCATCGTGTCATTATCGGCTTGGCAAACTGTAGTCGAAGTTTGTGTTATAGAAGATGTTTACGTATCGGATCATTTACCTTTACTTGTTAGTTGTGACATAACTGTGGTTAGGCCTAGGTTGGTGACGAACGAAGTGCGGCGTGACTCGGTTGTATGGGGTCGGAGAGATAAAGCTCAGATAAAAACTTACCATGACCAATGTAACACAGCTTTTAGAGCCATTGATTTTCCGACCGAGTTCACGGAATGCAGTCGTGGGTCATGCAGCTTGGATGACCACAAAATTATATTGGATAAGTTGTATACTGACATTGTTGAAACTCTGAGTGGCGCCGCTGTTGGGTCTAGTGCGAAGCGTGACACTAAAGTTAATAAAAGTAGGCACTTATGTGGGTGGAATAAACATGTCCGTGAAGCTCATAGAGTGGCCAGGCTTAGGTTCGAAACGTGGATGGCTTGCAACCGGCCTACTTCAGGCACTATTTATGACGAAATGCTCGAGTCTCGTAAAATATTCAAGAGCCGCTTGAAATGGTGCCAGAATAATCAGGAGCAGCTAAAAATGGACATTCTGGCTAAACATAGATCGGCAAAGGACTTCTCTAACTTCTGGAAAGCTACCGGAAAGCATGAAGTTAAGCCTGGCCTCCCGGTGAGTGTGAATGGAAAAAGCGACCCTGTACATATTGCGGATACTTTCAAAGAATATTTTAAGGTGCGTTCCCCGCTGGGCCCTTCAGCGACGTTTGTCAGGACTGAGCCCAGATGTGGGGCGGGAGAGTCGCCTGTTCATTTTACAGCTAGTCAAGTAAGACGTGTTTTAAAGAAAATGACTGGCGGTAAGTCCCCCGGTCACGATGGGCTTAGTGTGGAGCATCTACGGCATGCGGGGGTTCACCTACCGAGGGTCCTGTCCATGTTTTTTACAATGTGCATGAGTCATTCATACCTACCACATGATTTAATGAAAACCATTGTAGTGCCTATTGTGAAGAACAGGACTGGGGACATTTCGGACAGGGAGAATTACCGCCCCATATCGCTAGCTACGATAATTGCTAAGGTGCTGGACGGTATGCTTGACTCCTGCCTGGATAATTATGTTAAATTACATGATGCACAGTTTGGGTTTAGACCTGGGCTATCCACGGAAGCTGCTATCGTTGGTCTCAAGCATACTGTCCAATACTATATGGACCGCAAGACGCCGGTATATGCGTGTTTCCTTGACCTCTCAAAAGCTTTTGATCTCGTTTCATACGATGTGCTCTGGAGAAAGTTGAGGAGCACGGGTGTACCGGTGTCGGTGCTTAATATGTTCAAGTATTGGTATTCTCACCAAACAAATTTTGTGAGGTGGAATAACACACTCTCTGAGGCATATACGTTGGAAAGCGGGGTGAGACAGGGAGGTTTGACGTCACCTAAGCTTTTCAACCTATACATAAATGACCTTATAGTTGGGCTCAGTAGTAAGCGTGTCGGTTGCTCGATAGATGGCGTCTGCGTCAACAACATCAGCTACGCGGACGACATGGTGCTGCTGAGCCCGACGGTGAGAGGTCTCGGAGAGCTGTTAAAAGTGTGTGAGGTCTATGCTAGTGCACATGGGCTTATATACAATGTCCAAAAAACCGAATATATGGTCTTTAGGGCCGTCGGTGGATGCCCCGAGTATTCACATCATATTACCCTAAATGGCTTGTGCATAAATCGTGTAACGAAGTTTAAATACCTGGGGCATTTAATTACCGAGGGTCTTGAAGATGATATGGATATTGAGAGGGAGCGCAGGGCTTTGGCGGTGAGAGGTAACATGTTGGCCCGCAGATTTGCCCGCTGTTCTGAACAGGTTAAAATAACATTATTTCAAGCTTATTGTCAAAGCTTTTATACGGGAAATCTGTGGGTCTGTCACACCAAAAGATCGTTGGAAGTCCTGCGTGTCCAATACAACAACATCTTCAGAATGATGTTGGGGTTGCCTCGCTTCTGTAGTGCATCGGGGATGTTTGCGCTGTACCGCACTGATGGCTTTCATGCAGTCATCCGCAAGAAAACTGTATCCCTGATCTGCAGAATGCGTGGCAGCTGCAACGGAATTCTTAAGACTGTTGCAAATAGGATGTCTTCTCCGCTATGGAGATGTCTTATCAAACGTGTAATTTAATGTTTTAAATGTAACCTTATTTGTAGTTTGATTATTATTAGAGCTATTTAATTTAATTTGACTCAAGATAATTTAATCTAATTTATATTAATCAAATTTAATTTAATTCAATTTAATTTATTTTAAACTAATCTAATTTATTTTGTCTAATCTAATTTAAATGAAATTTAATTTAATAAGTCTAATCTAATTTAATTTAATATAATTTATCTAATTTTAATTTAATGTAATCTAATTTAATTCAATTTAATTTAATCTAATTTAATCATATTTATTTAATTCATTTGTGATTTTATTTTTAATTGAGTTGCATATTTCATTTCATTTTTGTTTATTTTATTTTTGTTTTAATGTGTTTTTAATATGGATCCAGTTATCCGAAATAAATGAATTTTATTATTATTATTTATTTGCTGTGACATCTCTTTCAGGCGCGCGTGAAACACAAACGCGCCGTCGACACGGCCTATCGTTAAAAGACGTACGGACGGTGAGCTACCCATTGCTCACCGTCCACAGGCCCGCATCTACGGTGGCCGGGTGTCGTCTCGCGGCGCCCGCATGTGTGGCTTGATTTTGTCCAAACTTAGTATTAGGAGTGAAATGACTTCAATAAATTCAACCACTTTTGTACTTGTATTAAAACGTTAAACAAAAAGTTACGAAACTTTACTTATTTACCTATTACGAACCGATCATCCTTACCAATATTATAAAAGCGAAAGTGAGTTTGTTTGTTTGCTATGTCTTCACGCGTACAGGGCTAAACCGATTTTGATGAATTTTGGTACAGAGATAGTTGGGACCCTGGAGACGGGCATACATTTTTTAAAAAAGTGTGAGATATGAGGGAGAAAGAGGGAAGAAAAAAAACTTAGCTTTGCTATTATAATAAATAAGGCGCTAGGGCATAAACTACAAGTAGCAGGTACCTGCAAATCAAGAAAGGGAAACTGTGTTACCCCGAATTAAACGCGAGCAAAGCCGCGGGCAAAAGCTAGTATAGTTATAGATTACTTTTCGTGCAGGCGTGCGTCTTAACTCGCTGGTAGTTGATCAATAAACTGTGTTATCTTTTAAAGAAAAATAAGTTCACAAACCTTTCAAACAATTTTTTTACCAAAACCGGTCAAACCATTCAGGAGCTACGATTTCACAGAGAAACAGGTGCTTGCATTAAACTTTTAACAACTTATTTGGGGGTTAACAAGGATTACAAAACACTTCGAAGTATTATTTTCAGCAAACCTTTTTATTTGATACCCATACCCAGAAAATACTTACTCCACTATCTTTGGGAGTCCGCCATTTTGAATTTGGATTGACGTCACTTATAGTATTTTATGTTTTTATGTTGCATGTACGCAAAACAGCTTAACCGGAAAGTGGGCTAAATAATCCTAATATAAAAAAGTTTTCTAGTTACAAGCAAAGCTAAAGCGTTTTAAATAATTAATGACAAAGGTTAAAACTTTGACCACACCTTTGTTGCAATATAGTATTCTCTGGTACTAGGGGATCAGAGTAATAGGGCATTAAGCCCACACACTTCCTGACCAATCACGTTAATTTAATACGGCCGTTTCGTTGCCCAACTTGTTTCACAGTGATGTACGGTATGGCCAAAAGTTAGGGCTGCCCGACAGCATCATTCAAAATTCAATTACAATAATAATTTCCTAATCATAAGATCATGTTACAATTTGGAGTTCGACTTATGATAGAACTATAATAATAAATAATTAATCAAACTGTGATGGATGTTAACACGTCATCAAACAACAATAAATTTACAAACAAAAATGTAGATTATATTAAAACTAAATTTTTCTAGTGCTTGTTTTATTTATTTTATTTAAAGCAACTGTAGCGACACAAAGATGCAAGTGGCAAAAAGTACTACAGCGCCATCTATCCAACCACTGAAAAACTAACGGCAAGATTCCTACATCGCGCAAGCAAAGTTGTACGCGAAGTTAGCATATATACGAGCACCCGACAAGCAGCTGTCGGGCAGTGGCCCACCAGACACAACACCCGTCTGGTTGGAGGACCCTCCCTTTTCCATAGAGGATGGAGAACTTTACACCCTGTTCTTCATACCTCTAAACAACTTATTTTACCAATCTGACAACCCTACAGCTTCAAAGGATAATTTATCGTACGTTTGTTTACACCACTATGCGTGATACGAAAACAAAAATTTAATTTGGAATATCAAAAACATTTAATGAAAAATAACACAAACCGCGACCACCTGAATCCTTAATCAAGTATGTATGTGTACCTTCTACAACAATATGTTTATTACATTATTTTTTACGAGCTTCTATAGAAAACCAATGTAAATTCACACCATGCTTTCTAATGAAAAAAATAACAAATCGTCATCTGCTTAGCCCTTTTCATTTAAGGGGTTCGGCTTCCAGTCTAACCGGATGCAGCTGAATACTAGTATTTTACATGGAGCGAATGGTCATCCGACCTCCACAACCACTGGGTTCTGGCTAATACGATAACCTTTGGTAAGACTGATTGTCAGTCTTTCGGGGGAAACTGACTATCTGTAACGACTATCAAAGATCCAAAAATGACAGATGTGGCTAACGAGTTACTTTTTTTGTAAAATAAAATATGTTAAAATAGAAGCCTCAAGACACATATAGAGATAGACGTATACAGTAGCTTCATGCTAGACAAGACTATGATGCCAAGTAGAACCAAATTAAAGAATATTCGCAGATATTAATCCCGTGTAAGATCCCGATTAATATGGAGAACGTGGAGCTTGGCGCCAGCAGCCTATATTACCAGAGGCCTATTAATACCCAGCAGTGGATGACGAAGATGAAGAAGAATAATATAAGTAGGTATGTCTCAGCCGATTTGTGACGCAATCAATTTAAGTTGATATTGTTAAGGTTTTAGACTCAATAACAAATGGGTAAGGTAATAGGCTCAATAGACTTCTTTGAGAAAAAATATTTCATTTTATTAGTGAGCACAATGGTTTAACAATTATTGCGAATTTAAATTTGATTACGATTTTAGTTTATATAATTGCTTGAAAAGATCGTTTATTATTTTAAAAGGAGAGCTATTTTCCGGTCACGAATATAATCATATTTCTTAGACAAACAGATTAATAACCCTTATTTAAGTTACCAGTTAACGGCAGTTTGTAGACTAAGTACTAGGTTTTCAAACAGTGCAAACGTAGATGTAAAGTCAAGCAAAGTGGGTGTCTTCTGAGGGAACAGTTCGTTTGCATGTTCATACAAGCTTGACAGTCTGTACCAACTGAGAACCAGTCCGTGTCAACTCCTGCTTCCCGTTTCTGGAACATGACGGCGTATTGACTTAACATGAGATTCGATCAAACAGATTTAGCTTTGACTTAGTACCTAATATAGCAGGTTATACTCAGAAATTATTTTCAACCTATACTCTTCTATACGTCGTCGTCAACGTGTTTTGTGAAGGCACATACATTTTTAAAATAATTGCGAAATGTGTTGGTAAACGCATAACTCAACAACGCTTGGACCAATTTTACAAATTCTTTTTTTTTTAATATTCGTTGAAGTTCAATGATGGTTTTCAGGGCGAGAAAAATTCGAATAATTGCAGGGAAAACGCTAAAACAGCCCTTTTCTTTTTCCCATACAAACATTTACTTATTCAAATATAGAGTCAATTTGAACTCTATTGCTATTCAATAAAGTTCATGTTAAATTACAAGCACTCACTGTTGTCTAAGCAATGTGTATGATATATAATGCCTAAGGTGTGTTCCTTACTCGATCAAAAGATGAACTTATTCAAAAAGTTTTTCCAGATGTTGCTCAAAATTACAGAAGCCATGATTTGTTGAGCGAACGTGTCATATTGGCTGCAATAACAAATGTAAATGAATTAAATTTCAAAAGTCAAGAAAAAAATACAGACGAATTGAGGATATATAAATCACTAGCTTTTGCCCGCGGCTTCACTCGCGTTAAATTCGGGGTAACACAGTTCCTCTTCCCTGATTTGCAGGTACCTGCTACCTGCAGTTTTTGCCCTTGCGCCTTATTGATTTGTAATAGCAACGCTAAGTTTTCCCTTTTCTTCCCAATTTCTCCCTCACATCCAACTTAAAAAAAAATTGCGTATGTCCGTCTCCTGGTTCCCAACTATATCTGTACTAAAATTCATCAAAATCAGTTAAGCCATTAAAGCGTGAAGAGGTAACAAACAAACTCACTTTCGCTTTTATAATAATAATAATTTATTTATTTGTCAGATCAGTACAATCCATTATTGTTAGTAAAGACATACACAACTTACAAACTAATGTTAGAACGTAAATACTTAGGTCAACTCATTACATGTCAAAATTTATAATACATACATAATAACATCACACACACACACACGCATTATTTCTGGCAACGGTTTGAAGGTAACACTAACGTCGTCGTCCAGTGTTTACAAATAACGCCATCAGTCCTATTTGCTACGGTCATCAAGAGACTGTTGGCGCTGCCACGCACACGCCACAACAGGGATGCGATACGCTTTCGAATAATGGCATAAAAGTCATCAATATGCGCCTCAGCGAACATCCCAGATGCGCTGCAGTATCGCGGCAGCCTCAACAGTGCCCTGTATGCGTTATTGTATTGGACGCGTAAGGCGCTGTAAGCCCTCTGCGTGTAGTCAACCCATAGGCTGCAAGTATAAAAAGACTGACAGTAGGCCCTAAACAGAGTCGCCTTAACATTATTTGAACACTTTGCAAACCTACGGATTAGCATATTGCTCCTGACTGACAACGCCCTACGTTCCCTCTCCATGTCAATGTTATCGGTTTGTGTAGCAGTGACCCAGTGCCCCAGATATTTAAAAGAAGTGACCCACTTTAGACCTGTCCCCGCGAGTGTGATAGATGGTACATCATAGGTCTTAGTTCCTGCCCTGAATAGCAGACACTCGCTCTTTTTTGGATTGTATTTAAGACCCTGGGCCTCCGCATATCGCTCACAAACCAATAACAATGCCCTGAGAGCACTGATTGATGGAGCCAGCAGCACCATGTCGTCCGCGTAACTTATGTTATTAACAAACGTTCCGTCAATTGAACAACCTACAGCAGTGCTGCTGAGCTCACGAATCAGACTGTCCACATACAGACAGAAAAGTTTTGGTGAAGTCAGCCCCCCCTGCCTGACCCCACACTCAAGCCCGTATGGATCAGACAGCGAGCCTGCCCACCTCACCATATTGGTCTGATGGCCGTACCAGTATTTAAACAGTTCAACCAACTCACCCGGAACCGTTGTCTCATCATGCAACTTCTTCCACAAAACACCATAGGACACCAGATCGAAGGCTTTTGACAGGTCCAAGAAACATGCATACACAGGGGTTTTCCTGTCCGTATAGTATCGAACAGTATGCTTGAGACAGAGAACAGCATGTTCAGTTGACAGCCCAGATCTGAAGCCAAACTGTGCGTCGTGAAGCGACATATGCTTATTTAACTGTTTGTCAAGCACACTGTCCAACACTTTTGCAATGATCGTCGCCAACGATATGGGCCTATAGTTGTTTAGGTCCGAAGCGTCCCCGGTGCGATTTTTTATGATGGGCACAACTAAGGTCTTCATTAGATCGTGTGGTAGGTACGTGTGTGAGAAGCAGAAATTAAAAAATAAAGCCAGCACTCTAGGCATATGAACACCCGCATTTTGTAAATGCTCGATGCTCAGAGAATCGTGCCCAGGAGATTTCCCGCGCTTCATACTTCTCAACACTGACGCTATTTCCTTAGCCGACACCCATACCAGTGATCCCATTGCTGGCGTCTTAGCCCCCACGGCCTCTATAATGTTAAGTAATGATTTTATTCGGCTACTAACCAAGATGATGTCGTCAACTATCCACCGGAATTTTTAAAATCGCTGGATTTGCTAGGATTGCCACCTCCCAATCTTCGATTAAAGGTTGGATCGGTAGTTATAATGTTGTGACATATCAACCATCCGCGTCTTTGCAATGGCACACGGTTAGCGATAAAAAAATACTGAACAGCGGGATAGAACCAACTATGCTGAAAGGAAAGTATAAAGGAGAAGATGTTTTGATACCACGCATCCCAATAATTCCGCCTGATGTACCATTTGACTTAAAACGACTATAGTTTCCGGTGCGGCTTGCTTTTGCTATGAATATAATAAGTCCCAGGGACAATCATTATGTGTTTGTGGTATTAATCTAGAAAACCCATGTTTTTCACATGGTCAATTGTATGATGCCTGTTCCCGTGTTGGAAAACTGTCAAACATTGTATATCACAAAGCCCTATAATGAAAATTAAACTGGTTTTTATTAATAATTATGATTCACTTGATTAAAAATAAAGCGAGTACTTACTTTTAAATGCTTATATACGTTTTATTTCATTTTTTATATCGTATTCATGATTCTGTATGTTTAGTATCGCAAACTTATCTGTTCAGGTGGATTGTGCTATTGAAAATGAATGCTTTTTAGTGGGTCCCACAGAAGGGTGGCCAAAGTTCGTGGAAGCGAAGATACTTTGGTCACCCGAGCTGATCCTCACACACCGCCCTATCATTAAGGTGACGGTTCTGTTCAGGAGATTTTTTTGCGCCGACTATAAAATAGGTAGGAACAAAAACTGCCACATTCCAAATCTTTTTGACAGAACGAAGTCTGTCGAGTCCGCTAGTAACTACTTTAATAAAATTGTATTTGTTTGTAAAATATTGCAGTTTATTAAAAACTATAAAACACGCTTTATTGGATTCTTCTTAGCAAACCCTTTCATTTAAAACTCGTATCATGGGAATGCATAGAAACATCAAATCCACGATATTGAATATAGAATATCGTTCTTACCTAACCATGCATTGTAATAAAATTAAACTTTATAATCTTTAAAATTTTTGTTTGTGTAAATGTTTAGTTATATTTATTGTTTTATCATTGTATAAAATAATTATCAAATATAAATCCTTACTAATATTATAAAAGCGAAAGTGAGTTTGTTTGTTTGTTACGTCTTCACGCCTAAATGGCCCAACGGATTTTGATGATTTTTGGTACAGAGACTTTTTTGGGACTCTGGAAACGGACATAGGCTAAAAAAAGTGAAAACAGAGTAAGTAAGAGGAAAGAAAAGGGGTGACAAAGATAATTTTTTCAATCATTACGCGGGTTAAAGTTAGCGTTAGCCCAAAGTAACAAAGCTCTGTGGACGAAGTCGCGGGCGAAAGCTAGTATATTATATAATAAATCAATAAAATATATAATATATCAAAATTTCAAGTAAATGGAAAGTGGGTCGGACGATAAAAACCCTTTTCATAATTATGTAAATTGTTCATATGCAAAATTTACGGGACTTCAAGTTCCCGTAATCAAGTTCTTAGATATTTTACATACCTTGTAGGTAAGTTAATGGTGACGTTTAAAGCAAACGCGTTAAAAATAAGGGGACGGTCGAAGAGGTACGAACAGTTTGAAGATGCAGTCCGACAACGGACGCTGACAATTACTTCTGTACATTACTGTTAATTTTAAAGAATTTTGCAATTAAAACAGTCAGAGGTTAAATTTTACTTTACGATTTTGATAAATCAGCCCTAAACATAATAATGTGATGATAATATATTATTCTGATCCAACACCATTGTAGCCTCCACTAAGACATTTTTAAGAACACATTTTGCATAGTTTTTTATCTTTTTATTTAAGTCTATTTTGAGACCAAGGCAGAGGAGCTCGTGGCTAAATAATAGCAGCCGCTCGGGTCGATCTTTAGGTTAAGCCGCGCTTGCCTAGGTTGGTCTGTGGATGGGTGACCACCCGTTACATACCGAGTTTCCTCCGTGCCTCGGAAAGCACGTTAAGCCGTTGGTCCCGGCTGTCATTTGTAGATCTTTGACAGTCGTTACAGGTAGTCTGTGTCCCGAAAGTCTGACAACCAGTCTTACCAAGGGGTATCGTATTACCCTGGACTAACTGGGTTGTGGAGGTCAGATAGGCAGTCGCTCTATGTAAAATACTGATATTCAGCTGCATCCGGTTAGACTGGAAGCGGACCCCAACATAGTTGGGAAAAGGCTAGGCAGATGATGATTTTTGAGACCAAGGTACT
Organism: Ochropleura plecta; assembly: GCA_905475445.1. Taxonomy (NCBI): domain Eukaryota; kingdom Metazoa; phylum Arthropoda; class Insecta; order Lepidoptera; family Noctuidae; genus Ochropleura; species Ochropleura plecta. Next base: position 17,373,920 of record FR997721.1, on the reverse strand, counting down.
CACGTTTGTGTCGTACCCACACTAAGTTGTGAATCAAATATTTAATATACCATTCCACAATTCTACATTCCGTTGCATAATGGCGTTTCCCACATACCTCTGGTCAGCCGTATAGAAATAAATACATACCTACTCACAGATTGCCACTGCAATCCTATTTGCGGTATTGGCGTCGTACCCTTATGTAAAGCCTGTAAGCGGGAGGTTTAAACTTGACGAGTAACAACGTTAAATTTGTGTGTCATTTACACCACAAATAAGCCAAGATAAGTTAATTTTGCAAGCAGCAAAGGTGAATAATTTAAGGGGGCAAAATGGCACACAACCTAAAATAGTGGAATCGTGTCTCGGGCATGCATGACTGCTTCTGAAGCTTGTTAAAGTGAATCAAAGTTGATTGATAAACAAATCTCCGTAAAGCGAAAGTTTTTCATTTTCAAGAACACAGAGTCTGAGAAGAAAAGGGCAACTGTAACGGGTTACCTGTAGCAGCAATAAGAACCAGCGGGAAACCGCGGTGCGGCTTCTGTAGGCACAGTCGCAACTTTTGTTTGAATAATGGACAGCTTTGAAACAGTATAAAAAATAAAGTAGCAAAACATACAATTATATTCTTAAAATACTAAATTTGTGTACGAATTCTAGTTTAATTTGCCTGAGGCAGACACACTCAAAATGGCGGGAGCGGCGTCGAGTGTAAGCACTCAATGTGAAAAGGCAATTAATACCGCGGCCGCGCATTCTGTTGCTGAATTGTTCAAATCCTTTACTTGAGCGGGGGACATATACAGCTCAAATCTGGGTGTTTAAATGTGATAATGAAGTGGCGAGAGGCAACAGAGTGTAGCTTGCAGACATCGCGCATGACGTTGAATAAGTAAAGAATCTTCTTACAAAAACCAGCTTTGTCTGAATTTTAAGAAAAAAACTGCCCGGTATGATGATACATGGCTGGTATGGCTTGTAATAAAGAGATTATTATGCTCCGCAGGTTTCTGCATATTGCGCTTGCGGCATTTTCGTGTACAGTCTAAAGCACGATGTAGTAAGTGGATTGTAAGTGCCTCATGTCTAATGTTATACAAATTTAATTCTTTATCGCAAAACATCAAACTCAAACTCAAAACCATTTATTTCAATTAGACCATAACAGGCACTTTTGAATGTCAAGAAACAAAACTAATCTACAGTCCCGGTCACAAGGCATAATAACTTGTGAAAGTACTGTAGTTGCCCATTCCAAAGCGTTGATCTCTATGGAGAAGAATGGGCAAGAAACTCCATGGACACTCTTTTAAATTATAATTTTTTTACAAAATTGTATTTACATCATTCATGTTGAAATAATACAAATATGTGAGAACGATGTAGAAAGACGTGCATCAGAAATGAATGTAGGTATTACTAATACACTCATTTCTGATGCACTTTTATATGACTGGACTAACAATGCTGACCAACAACGGCACGGTTGGCTTAGTGGCTGTGCGATCGACTACTGCGCTGCGTGTCGCGAGTTCGATTCCCTCACGGAACAAACATTTATATAACCTGCATAATTGTTTCGAGTCTGGCTGTTTGTGTATGGGGGTTTAAATGTTTGTAATCGCACCCACGATACAGGAATAATTCCTAGTAAGGGGCAACGTTTAAAAAAAATGCTTTAAACAACGGCATTATTTGTTTTTAAACTCTCGTAACTGCGTTTATACTTATTCAACAATGACAAAAACATTTATAACTCAGCCGCCGCTTGAAATGATTTCTTCTAACAAATAAGTTACATGACTTAGATAAACAAAAGTCAATTTTAAATGCGTGTGATTACTGTCAGGTAAACCAGTGTTATTTCAGATTGCTACCGATCAGATTTTCTAATTTGTACATTCTCGTGAACATTCATGTATTTTTGTGTTTAATCAAAGTCCTACTATAATGTAATGTAATGTATGTTTGTGAGGATGTATGGAAGTCTGGATGTTTGTTACTCTTTCACGACAAAACAGCTAAAAGGATCTCGATGAAATTTGGCACAGAGGTAGATTATGGTCTTTTATGCGGGCGAAGCCGCGGGCACTAGCTAGTCTCAAATAGGGTTTACCAAAAAACCTGGCCTGACTAAAAAAGTACCTAATATTTTTTGCGTGGAAATATGAATTCCTATTTCGATTAATCCCGTAAGCTACGAACGCATTGACATGTCGTTGGTAAGTTAGCTTAGCGAGTAGCGCAGTAGAAAAGAGCATTCTAGAATAATAATTTCACTTTTCACTTCGTTAAGCGACTCAAAAGGCTCTAGGCACTAAGCAAAACACCGGTCAGAATGTGGGTAGGCTTTTGGTGTGGAACGCAATGACACCGACACCAATACTTTTATTTAATTAGAAGTTACAGTTTTGAGCTGTTTGTGGATGAAACGCTCAGCTTCAAGGTCTCAATTTGGGGCCCAAATGCGCATCTCCTTGTTATGATTTTTTTTGCCTGCTGGTCGCTACTTCACGTGACCAAGCAACTCGAATATAAATTAAATAATAAATTGCTCCAGTCTCGTAGAAGAATGACAATTAATATAAGACAACTGGTTTTTTGACCGTGATTAGTGCGTACTTCCTTATGCATAGACGGCTGGTTCTTTATTTGGTCAAAGAATTAGCAATGCCATTTAATGTGGCAATATTGCCAGTCTCAATATTTTTTCACGACTCAAAAGTAAATATTAATAACTAATTCTAAAGGGTACGTATCAAAATCCCGAAAGTTCATAATACCTATGATTGAAATAACGACGTCCAAAACACCGAAATTTTTAAATGCCGATAGTAGTTATACCGAAACACAAAATGCTTCAAATGCCCGAAAGGATAAAATCCCGAATGGACGACATACCGATGGATGAAATGCCAAAGAGCAGCGACGAATATTGCCATTTCTATAAACTATCATTTCTAACTTTAATATAAAATTAAAATATTGTATTTAAAGACAATATGTTGAGGTACAAACGTCAGTGACAGAAACAGATCGCTACAAAACCGACTCCACCTAGTCTTGTCTGCCCTACCCCTAGAGTGTAATTTAAATTCGCGTAGGCGCGGAGGGGCGAGGTGGCCCGCGAGCTGAAGAGCAGGTGGTTTTAAACGCCCGCACCACCGGCCAGCGAGCCGAAGCTGTGGTGGCATCTGCGATGAAAAGCTCGCGTGGGACCGTCGGAGCCCCACAGCGCTGGAGCCGTGACAGAAACCATGCCTGCTGCATGTTTGCTTGTATTCTGTATGCTCACTTGCATGTTGCATGCTGTATGTTTGCTTTCATGTTGCATGCCTGCTTGCTTGAATTCTTGCATGCTTGCTTGCTAGCATGGTTTTTTGTAGCTTTGGCTTGCAGCCGACTACGCTTTTTAGGTTAAAAATCGTTTATCTCGGAAATGGTGACAATTTCGGGATTTTAAACCACGGCATTTTAAACTTTCAGGCAAATGAACTTTCGAGATTTTAAACTTTCGACCAAACAACCATTCGGCGTTTCAATTTTCGGGATTTCGTCAAGCGGTGTTTCAAAATTCGGTCTTTTAAATTTCGGTATTAGAACCATGACAATATGTGTGTATGTTTGCATTTACAACCGTTCAGATGTCACAATTATTTTAGAAGAAACTTCGCTTGAAAGACATACAAAACAGTACATAGTAGTGGAAAATCGCACAAGCTTATAGAAGAGTTAAATATACTTATCGAAAAAGACGTTTACGATCGAGAAGCACTACGGAAAATTCACCAGTAGCGACGACAAAATAAATAATTTGTAAAGTCTTAAGAAACTAAGCTACTAACCAATAATGGACGTATATGAGTAAAAGTATACGTATAAAAAATACTGTGAAGTTATTTTAAGCAAGCTTAAATAATATACCTGACAATGTTAAAAATGTTTTATAGTGGTTTGAAAAGGTTTATAGTTTCGACTGCGTCTTGCAAAAAGTGGTTGCTTACCCCGTAACTGATCATCTAATAATTATATTATTGGTCACCGTGTATTGTAATTATCATAACTGGTAAACCCATTGAATCAAAGTTAATAAACATTTAACTTTAAAAAATGGATGAGCATACGTTGTTCTTTAATAAAAACGTTAATGAATGCGTTTCAACAGTACACGTAATAAAATTGTGAAATAGGAGGTGGTTTACCTTTCTAAGATACTTTTCTATATGAAATCACTAGCTTTTGCCCGCGGCTTCGCTCGCGTTAAATTCGGGGTAACACAGTTCCTCTTTGCGCCTTATTGATTTGTAATAGCAACGCTAAGTTTTCCCTTTTCTTCCCTCTTTCTCCCTCACATCCCACTTTTTTAAAATAAAAGTTAGCCTATGTCCGTCTCCTGGTTCCCAACTATCTCTGTACCAAAATTCATCAAAATCGGTGTAGCCATTAAAGCGTGAAGAGGTAACAAACAAACAAACAAACAAACAAACAAACAAACAAACTCACTTTCGCTTTTATAATATTAGTAAGGATTTACGTATATCAGTATCCAGCTACATAAAACTTTACCTTGGCGGTACTTTACGGCGAATTTTCTGCTTTCTAGAAAAGTTATCGTTGTCGGCCCTCGGGACTACATATCGCCCCCGTGCCTCCCCCGACCTTACTTCACCCCTCCGACGTAATAACGACCGACTTTATAACCGAGTGGGCTTAAATCTCACAACACTTTCCCATATCTTCTTTCTCGTCGGCAACACCGTCGCCTGAATGAAATCTAAGCCCACGATTACAATTGGTCCCGCTGGAGTCCGTAACTTATCCAAAAATCCGAGGTGATTTAATGTGCCCCAAGAAGTCACGGATTTAAAACGATCTCAGCCAGCACTGAGCTCCAGACAGCGCTCCGAGATTTTTTTCTTTATGTCCCTTTGACCACGGCTTCCGCATTACATTTGAAACAGGAAAACAAAACAAAACAAAACATATTTAAAATAATAAGGTTGTCATAGAATACTATCAAGATATTTAAGATAAAGATATGTTACAAAAATAGGTTCCATGCATTCATTTATTTTTGCAATGGGTTTGGTACTTTTACAATTCATATGTACTTTCTAAAAGTTTATCTAAGACAATGCAGACATAGGTGAAAGAAAACATCGTAAAGAAACCTGGACTTATAATTGATATAAGTCTGAAATCGCCAACCCGTATTGAGTAAGCGTAGTGATCAATGCTCGTGCCTTCTCTAAATGAAAAGAGGCTTTTGCCCGGCATTATTATAACAAAAATGGTCTAAATACTGTTTTAAATAATAAAAACACATTTTACAAAGATTTACAAGTAAGGTCAGGTGCGGATTACTCGTACCCAGCATGCGTGTATGATCAGATGTACATATAAACATGAACGAGGAGTATGTGGGTTACAGGTGGCATTCTGACTGGTTTCTGCCTCCATTGGGAAAAAGGAGTGAGCTTATGTATGTTAACAATCTCATATACTTAATGTTACACGGTTTTGTAGAAATTCTGCATCGACATTTTGGACGGATAGGGATACGCGACAGCACAGCAGCCAGGATATTTAAACCAATTCGTTTTCGAATGCCTAGTTTTCGACAATTTCAATCACTATCAAAACTCATTTCATATCAAAAATACGGCGCCCAATGTCATGCCCAACATTGGTTACATACAGTGAGCAAACGCGCCACTGAAATTGATCAGCTATTACGATAACATGCAGGCTTTAGCGCCGCAGGTAATGCAGAAACAACGTTTGTGCGAGTCTAATATGCACAATTTTGGACTTTATCATATGCACATTTTATATATGGCTAAATAAATAATATGGTAATTAACCGTATTATGTATTCATAGCTTAATTTTTATCACTTTGTTCGTCGGTGCCTAAAATTAGGAAGTAAAACGTCTTATCGAGTGTACTTAAAATCTTCGTTAAGCTCTATTGAAACAGTTTCTTCAAGTCGAGCATTAAGTGAACTCAATTGAGCAAGTTTTGAGTACTTTGCTTAAACATGTTTTGAAGGGTTTCATTTTACACCACCGCCGAAACATATTATGAAGCTAATAAATAAATAAATAAAATAATAAATATCTTGGGACAACTCACACACGGTCATCTGATCCCAAGCTAAGCAGAGCTTGTGTTATGGTAACCAGACAACTGATATACATACTTATATAATTTATAAATACATACATATTATAGATAAATCACACCCAGACACAGAACAAACAATCATGCTCATCACACAAAGTTTGTCCTGGGTGGGAATCGAACCCACGACCTCCGGCTTAGCAGTCAGGGCCACTAACCACTAGACCAACAGGCCCGTCAAAATAATGACGTTAATGTATCTACACTAACAGATTCGGACAGTACCGTTTACACATTGAAGGTTAAGTTGGCGAGTTATTGGAAACCCACTACTTCACTCATCGAAATGAAGGATGGGTTTATTTTTGACTACTTATCACATAACTCAACCTATTTTCGCATTACAATACTACTGAGATTTTGACATTTACAGGGTGATTTTTACAAGTGGGCGTGGCTAGTCAAATTCGAAACTATACAAAATAGCGAATATAATCAAAGAAGTCTCGAGGCGGATTTTGATGAAAATTAAAACAGCATAATTCATTTTTATAAACCGTTTTTTCATTTAGTAAAACATAAACACAGCATTTATTTTACAGCATTCGATAGTGTCGCTAACAGGAACTGATTTTTGGATATGAAATAGTAAAATTTTATTTTAAAAAACTGTTTCATATTTCAAATTATTGTTTCTATTTTTGCAATTCATCTACAAGACCTATAATAATGTGTCTTCTAATTGTGTCTTATCTGAGTTCAAAACTTATCCAATGGACTTTAAAATAAACCAATGCAGATATTTAAATAGTTTTTAAATCCAAAGATAGATCAAAGTCCAAAAAGATCACGTCTATAAAATGTAAGCTACACGACAAGTTAAAAAGGCAAGTCTTCGCTGTAGAGAGTGTAGTGGTAGAACTTGGAAAAGTTGGTACAGTAGTTGAAAACGGCAGGTAACTTTTTGCAATCGACCTTTGCTATATAATACAAACCCGATTTATCGGCTTATGGGCACAGATATAATTTAAGATTTTTGTAATCAATTACTAACCAAAACCTTTTGTGGTTTTAATATAAAAGGAATAAATAAAAAAGAAAATGAATATAAAATTATTTTTTTTAAATATAAGAATACAAATAATCGACGAATAAAATAATAAAACCTATTTATTTATCGTGCTCATTTCACAAATGAATCTGTAAAAATTTAATTGTTGTGAACACATGCTGGTTTGTAAACTAATTTCATTCGTATCATACGACATAAATTTGTTTACATACCTAGCCCACTTTGTATTAACTTTTTTCGCCATGATCATTCTAACAGTCGGGGAACGTAGCAAAGCTGTAAAGTTTCCAACTAGTCTCTTTACGACGGCTCTCGTCGTAACAGAATGATTGCACACTGAGCTTTCCACAGTAAAATACAATAAGTTAAAAAGAAATTGTCGTGACATGAATGTTACATAATTGAGAATTTCATATTCTAAGTGTCAGAGGAAATCTTACTAAATATAGCTAGTCAAGAAACTGAGAATTTGTTTACTAATTTATATTTCAAGTATCATGTTAAAAAAGTGTAACAGCTAGGTGCTGTTAGACTTTTAAAATAAAAGGAAAAACAGTAGTCTGTTTTTCCTTTTATTTTAACTTTTTGTGCAATTCGACGATTTTCTGTAAATTTCGAAGTAAACAGTTTATGCGATGCGCCGGTGTATTATTAGACTACGCCTCTGCATACCCCTTTGGCTATTGCCGGCGTGAAATTATGAGTAAATGCGAATGAAAAGGTTGTACTGATGTCATAACTCAGAAGCTAGATAGCCATTTGGGTTCATTTATTGGCATCACGCCAGCGTGTGTAGAACAAAATGTTAAGAATTTGAATACGTGGTTATTCAAATTCTCAGCATAAGGTTATTTCTGAATTGTCCTAAGGCTTTTGCTACAGTTATTTTGTTCTAATACCAAAATCTAATAGCACTTGTATTTGTTTCAAGTCATATTTTTTTTCTATTCGTTGCCTGGGTCTGTTAATTCTGTTTTTGTTTAAATAAAAAGATAATTTCTTAATTTTGAAAACCATTTTCAAACTTGTAAATATTTTTATTATTTATAGTCAGTAAATAATGTATATAGAGGATAAAACTTTAAATTATGGCAATACTATGGTAAAAAAAAATACAAATTAATATCTGTCTGAGTATTACCAGTGTGTTCTAAGGATCTCACTATTTTTTTCTTGTTTAGTTTGTAGTTTTTGTTTGCAGATATTTTGGTGTTTTGCAGAAATGTTTTCTTTTTTTCTCAATATTTTGAGCGTCAGAAAAGAACTGCAATACATGAGCGCCTCCGACCGACCATTAGGCACAAAATGTTTTAGAGGTTTCAGGGCATTTCAACTGGAGATGTTGAAATATTTCATACAAGCTCAACGTACCCCAGTATTTGTTGATATTTTGTAATGAAAACGACCGGCTTCCTATGCCACATACAGAAAATCATCAATTTCATGAAAAATAACCGAACGAGTTTGTCGGTCGAATCTATCGTGTACAAGCCACTTTACTAGCTAAACACGTAGATCTATTTATAAAATATGCAAATGTTACCAGATAATTGCTGATCAACGCACTTGATGGCGTTTAATCATGTCGATACGGTGCTAAGGACTCCTCGTTCTTAGCACCGTAAGACCCGTTCCTACAACTATCCTTATCCTTACTATCCTTACTAATATTATAAAAGCGAAAGTGAGTTTGTTTGTTTGTTTGTTACCTCTTTACGCTTTAATGGCTAAACCGATTTTGATGAATTTTGGTACAGAGATAGTTGGGAACCAGGAGACGGACATAGGCTATTTTTTTTTTCAAAGAGTGGGTTTTGTGGGAGAAAGTGGGACGAAACGGGAAAACTTAGCGTTGCTATTACAAATCAATAAGGCGCTACCGAATTTAACGCGAGCGAAGCCGCGGGCCAAAGCTAGTAACATATTAATAAGAAGTATCTTACTAAACTTACGCACCATCTTACCCATTGTAATATATTCACTATCTCCATTAAGAGTGCATGCCCTGACGAAAAGTTTTCATAACATAATTATCCAAGGAGGCATAAAGTAATCTTAATGTCGAAAGTGTGTTTTTATCTTAGTCAAATATTGTTAGGAAAAAATGCAATGTGAATATCGAGTTTACCCTTGTTTCGTTAATGCCTCAATTAAGGCTTCAACGTAGTATTACTAGTTATTTTCTCTGGGTTAATTATAAACCTGACATGTTTGTAAGGGCCACGTGCAGTAACAAGAGTAGCAGTAGTTATTTCAACCCACTGACCCTTCGTGCGCAAAAAGGAGAACAAACAAAAAGCCTTTTCCTCAATTAAGCAATTTGTGTGGACATAAATTTAGTGAGTGTATGGCGCTCACCGGCTGCCGGGATGTTTCAGTTCTGTTAGTCGAGCGCCCGTTCATTCTGAACTAAATGTTCAAGCGTGGAGCTTTACTAAAATCTCTTTTGTTGGGCGTCTCTAAAAATTAAGTTATTAATTCACGAAAGCGCTAAGTCTGTGACATAGTTAACTTTATGCAGTAGCTAATTTTCATGTAAGTATTTAACTGTTTTGTTAAGAATCTCATATTAAGTGTCTTTTTGTGATATCAATTCCTTTAAACAATCATAAAACATTCAAATGAAAATGTACACCATTATTACAACTACGTTGTCTGTGCAATCATGGACGAAGTTATGTTGACGAACAGCTACCGGAAATATATTATGAAGGACGCGACGGTTGACGTGTCGGGCATACCACCGTCCGGGTGAGTTCATCAGACATATTATTATTCCTGAGATCAGGAAGATGCAACTCTGCGCACCTTCCTGATCTCATGTATGAGGCAATGGAATACTATCCTTCGTTGTCCAGGATGTCGGCAGATTCAGAGGAATAGTGAAAAATTGTGTGTTTAGTTTTGCTTAGCCTTGAATCCTCTAAGCACGTTGCTGGAGTTTTCAGCGCTAGGCTAGGATTGAGATGGTCAGGTTATATCTCACCTCCTTTACATGAATGACCTGAAACTCTTTGCCCCCAACGATTCGCAACTGATGAAGCTACTGAAGGTAACTAAAACCAGTAGTGCCATCAGTATGGAATTTGGTGTGGAAAAATGTGCGTTCATGCATGTAAAGCGAGGGGAAATTGTGAAACCTGTGAAAACCCAGCTCTCGGATTCCATACACCTCAGATCCCTCTCAGCAACCGAAACTATGTTGCTGACATGAAGCAATCGTTGAAGGAGCGCTTCTTAGGCCGCCTAAAGAAATATTTATTAGTCTTGATCAGGCGGAAAAAAGGTGCGTGCTTTTAACGGTTGGGTCATGCCGGTTTTGATGTACTCTTTCGGCATACTCAAATGGATTCAAACAGAACTAGATACCCTGGATAGGAAGGTCCGTACATTGTTGACGGCATATCGGATGCATCACCCATGGCCTTCGTTTATGAGACTGTATATCCCGCGGAGTTGTGGAGGTCGAGGCTTTTTAAACGCCAAGACTCTCCACAATCGTGAGATATGCAGTCTCAGGGAATATTTCTTGGAAGCCGACGTGGGGAGGCATCGAGATGTGGTTGCGGTGGACACGGGCCTTACTCCGCTCACCTTGGCTAAAGAGAACTGGCGCAAACCTATAGTGCTTGACACTAACGATCGCAGGTAGGTATGGCATAGTAAAGAGCTTTTTCCGGGCCCTATATGGGCTCGAAGTAGACCAAACAGCGTCCACAGCCTGACTACTTTTGTCTGTGCAATCATGGATGAAGTTATGATGACGAATAACTACCAGAAATTTATCGTGAAAGATGGAACGGACATATGTCGGGCATGCCATCGTCTAGGGGAATCAATTCGTCACATTATTTCCGGTTGTCCTCGTCTTGCTAACGGAGAGTACTTGCATAGACACAACCTTGTAGCCAGGATTATCCATCAGCAACTTGCTCTAAAATACAGCAAGCAAAAAAAAAACTTAAAAAAAATGCTTTTATTTAAACGCTCTAAAAAAGGTAAACATTTTTTTCTTTATAAATTTTAACCATCAACTTATAACCTCATTCGAAGTCACACAGGACATTAAGTGTGGTTTCCAGGATAAAGATGAGTTTAATTGGATACCGAGATATCGTATTACTAATGCTCTGGTAACAGTGTGGCATAAGCAGAAGTTGGAGAGGTTGGAGCATTGGTGGGCTCTCACTGATAAAGAACCGTCTGTGGGGTGGGTAGATGGTCTTAGGCCGAAGGTGAAGTTGGTTTTTTACCAAATACGCAATTTTTTGATAGTATCTTTATAAATTATTTCCAATGCAAATACTTGGTATTGACCTATTGACTACTGCATTAGTCGTCAAATAAAATGCGTTATTGAGAATTTCTAAAAATAAACATACATTTTAAATATGTACCGACATAAATGGCGACATTGGATGCCATTTTTGGTTGCGTATTCACAGTGAGTGCGTGCGAATGAAAAGTTGGAAAAAATCGCGATGCGAAATCCAGTTTGTAAAAGGTTAACTCGTCACAATCATACTAGCAATTTTCTGCCTAACATTTTCAAATATATACATATATACTATTTTAAAATATGAAACTGTATTAATTTTGAAACGTATAAACAGCTTCTACAAGGACTTGAAAGTTTTAAAGTACGATCAAGTAGTTCATAGGGTAAGTAATTGAAGCAATATTTCATTAGTTGATTGAGCAAAATTCCAGTGGGTCCGGTTGCACAAAGGGGGTTGGTCACATCACAATCACGTGCTCTTTGATTTATTTGATGATAAAGAAAGGCTACACCTTTCGAATTAATATAATATATATTAATGAACAGTTTACATCACTTAGTGGTAACAAAAACATCTGCAATAAGGAAGACGTGAATCGGAAGAAATTTTTCAGACAGTTTTTAAAATAAACTGGGTTTTTCAAGAATGTATTTGTTCATAAGCTTTAAGAACGGTTTTTATCATAAACGGTGTCGATTTCTTACAGCAGCTTCTTAAAGCAGTTCTGATATAGATGTGGAAAATTTCCAAAAACCTTTAAAAGTTTTCGTTTCATCTACGATTTAACTGTTTTTATTAGGTATATTAGTTATTTCGATTAACTTTAGAAACATTTCAGTTTTGAGTACTTTCAAACAATACTGATGGTGAACAGATCCGATACCATGTGGTGGAGGACTGGTCGACGAGCCGAGTGGGTTCTGATCCCGTGCAGTATTTATAAATGTACGTTGGCCTTTATTATGTTGATGCTCCTATAGTCTATCTACGTAAAACTGTTAAATCTGAAAAGTCAATGAACATTTCTTTGACCTCATTCACCCGTTCATTGTTTATTTTTTAAACCTTATGGGGAACTATTAAAGTCGAAAAATGTTCGATAAAACCAATCTAATACTGAAACTTTTCCTTGTGGGAGCATTCGGTGGCACACAAATAATGGGACTCTGAATATCTAATGAACTTCTTCACCTCAACAGCTACTAACTTCCTCGACTCAAATAATTTGAGTGCGCCTCAGTCCGCGACGACTGCGGTTTCGCCTGTGCAATTAAGTGTTTCGGCTTTCATTGCGAGAAACTTGAAATCACTCCTTTGAATAAGCTTCAAATTCGCATGTCAGCAAACAATGTCCCTGAAAACTTGGCATTCACACTTTTACTTTGAAATGAAGAATTTCTCTAAGATTAGCTCATTTGTGTCATGCTAGCAGGGTTTGTAGTTGTATATTAAAATAGTTAGTTATTTTAGCTTGGCTTTTATATAAAATTAAGTAAGACATTATACATACCGCACATTTTTTCGGAGAGAATATTAGGTAAGGTAGATATAAAATAAGGCAGACTTGTAACAAGACATAAAGTCTGCCTTTATACAGATTAACTTGTAAATAAAGTTGAAGACAATTAAACATGCCTTTGCATATCTCTTTAGGAACGCATCGGCGGTCATAGAAAAGATTCAAGACAACGATTTTAAGTGGAAACATGCATACCTTAACAAGTTCATAGAAGAGCAGGGGAGATCTATTTCAAGATTATGTCGAGTTTTCCTTGCAAACATGATACGTAAAAAGCCGATAAACACACCAGTTATGTGATTCCTATATTTATTCTCTCATAGAGATCCGATGAATGCTGAAATGTCACCACTCAAGTTTGTAATACCTGGGGGTATGAGTTGGACTTGGAATCAAAGTCAGGTATATGGACTTATGACAAAAAAGCAAAAAATTATAGGTTGTTTGGCATGAGGATGGACAAGGAAGTGGAGTTGATGACGAGAGGGGTCATGGCCACAGGAATATTGGCAAATTACAGGCTAATTTCCCCACTTATACTATAGAAGGTCTCAAGATGTCTACCGCAAGAGCATTGGAGAGTGGAGCTGGTGATATATCAGAAGGAAGGATATGACTCTCCTTTTGATGTATCACCAGCTCCACTCTTCAACTCAACATATACTTAAATGGGTTATTATACACTGCTACCAAAGATTTCTCTATCGGGTATCATGGAGATTCAACCATTGTAAGACAGTTGGTAATGTTGGACTGTATGTGAACCCTAATATGGTTGGTAATTAAACAACAAATTGTGACTTAGGCTGGCTTTTACTCACTTTTTTTTTCTGAATGGCACCTCGCAGTTCAACCTAGGAGGTTGTCGTCTGCTTAACCGGGCGAATCCTGTGGATGCCTTAAAAAATTAAGACCTCCAGCCGGGGTAAAAAACTTACAAACTAAGCGACTACACGCTAAGGGCACCCCTGTGGGGTACGGCCTCGGTTTAGGGCGTCGCTGAGGGGGGACAGCAAAGGGACAGTCTGAATCTTAGTGATATTATTTATGGACTGATTTAAACTTACTGGCTCAGCAGCGCGGACTGGCTCTAGCAAGAGACGGGTGGGTTTTACTCACTTTTTCTTTATGAATGGCATCTCACAGTTCAACCTAGGAGGTTGTTGTCTGCTTAACCGGGCGAATCCTGTGGATGCCTTAAAAATTAAGAAAAGAAGATCCAGCCAGGTAAAAACTTACAAACTAAGCGACTACACGCTAAGGGCACCCCCTGTGGGGTACGAGCCTCGGCTTAGGGCGTCGCTGAGGGACAGCAAGGGACACGCTGGATCTGAGTGATATTAATTATGGACTGATTTAGACTTACTGGCTCAGCAGCGCGGGCTGGCTCTTGCAAAGGACGGGTGTGAGCGGGTTTCACTCACTAATTTTGTGATAATCTTATAGTACCGCAGGTAGCGTAACCATAGCGCGATCTATTTTAGCATCAACGCCATCTATCGAGCGGACAGGTACTAAAATTAAAATGATACCGCCTACCAAGGACATTTTGTGACAGAATGTCCGTTTTATATTGTACTTAATTTTTACTAATAACGAAATGTTGACAAACTTATCCTAAGTTATAGAGCGACAATGGCGCCAAATTTGTGGGTGCCTTTAGTAGAGAATTACAGCAGTTGACCTCTATAGAGCCAGCAATAGCAGAACACCTTGAGGCGGACAGCACAGAGTGGCATTTTATCCCGCCTCATGCTCCCAATTTCGGTGGTCTGTAGGAAGCGGGTGTAAAATCGGTAAAGTTCCACCTTAAAAGAGTGATTGGTGAGTCTACACTTACGTTCGAGGAAATTACTACTCTTGAACCAAATAGAGGCATGTTTAAATTCGCGTCCGATGAGCGTCATCAACGGTATCGTTTCTTCATATTTCCTCTTGCAGGCCTTCTGGTAGAAATTTCTTTTGTTATATACTATGCCTTTGTACTTTATGTTTTTTTATGATGTTTCCTTTTGTTTTCCCTGTGTGTACATAAATTATTAAATAAATAATAAATACTTTTTATAAAAACAACATTTATTAAACAGAAAAATTAAATTAGAATTATTTAGGACCCATTTTCATTTACCAACGTTCGTTTATCACAGTGACAAAATTTGGTGCTCAACGGTACGTGGGGAACAGTTTATGCATCGAAAACACACATTACCACACCACACAACATACTAATTGCTGTTTACAACTGTTCTTAATACAAATGCCAAATATATTACTCCTATAATGGTAGTAAATGTGGGTTGCTCTTTCTCAATGATCTAAGGTAGGTAATGGAAAACATGGAATGAAGAAACTGCGTCTGTATTAAAGTCGCGAGTCGATATTTTTAACACGCTCTTATTAGTTAAACCGTAACTTACAATGTAAATAAATTAAAGATTCCGACAAATTGAAACCTCCACTTTTTTTGAAGTAGGTTAAAATACCGTTTAAGTGCGAGACGAACTCGCTCACAGATGGTTCCGTACAAATTTCCGACATAAATGGCCATTTCTTTTGACTGCAAAGACTTTTAAGGTTGACTTTTTCACAGCTCTAAGGGACAACTAACTTAAGTATATTATTTCAACTTAAAGGTTCACGCCTTCCCGAGATAAAGGGTCTTGACAGATAGATGAGCAACAAAGTGATCTCATAAGGGTTTCGTTTTTTCCGGTAAGGAACCCTAAAAACTCGTAGAATTTAAATTTGACTCACTTCCCGGTGTCCGACTGAGCTTAAATATTGCATACATGCGTAGTTAGAAGACAATACACGCTTAGCTAAGTTACGCTATTCTAATCGTCCAAGTAAGTTTTAAGTGTATGATCTCTTTTCCTACACAAAACAGTTTTGAAATGACGGCACAAAACAAAATAAAATTAACGTTTAACAACATTCAATATTTTGCAAATCAATTTGACATTGACGCAAGTAAAACAAAACCTGTATGACACTTTCTATTGAACTGGAATTATGGCATTTGGCAAGAAGCAAGGTATTGCAGCAGAAGTAAAGGTAACTATTACCTTTGCTCCCAAACATGGTAATGTTTTTTTTCCAATAAATACCACGTAATACGAATTTGAATTGCGCTAATCACAATCAATGTTGTGCATGCATATGTATTTATCCCGACTAAGGAACCTTTAACTGTGCGTGGTCTAACACGCACTCGTTATGCTATGACTTAAAGTGACTAATACAATAATTTTTTTTTTAATTTGTACATGTTTTATTTTTATTAAATAAAGCTTTTTGCTTTAAAAACTTAATACTACTAAAATAAGCAACTAATCATTGGCATAAAAAAACTTTAAAATTCTTAACAAAAAACGTAATCGCATCTACAATTCAATATTATAAACATACTCGTCAACAGCTGCATCAGCATCCAGTAATTGTTTAAAATGGCTATTCAATTAATCCAAAATATTTAAGTTTCATGGATCAATTATGTTACTAGAATTTATGCCACTGTCACAGCTCATAATGGATCTTAGAAAATACAAAAATCATATATTCATCGGATCGAGAAAGCCACTGACTTTGTTTGCCATTAATATGATTGTTTAAAAAAAAAGTTTGTTGTAAGTAAGTTTAATGTCAATGACATTTGCTATATTAGTGCTTTCATAGACCTCGCCTAGAATTCAAAAGTCTTGTGTCATAAATGGCCAGAGAGAGGATACCGTAAAGCAAAGATGAAACGAAGTTACTCTTAGTCCATTTTCATGTGAATCTAACTCGATAGGTAACTCCGGCAAACTCCCTTATTTTTTTCATAAAGTCGTCAAATCGTCGTCATTCAAGCTGAAATTATTCTTGTTTCGGAACAGTGATATAGAAAAATGCTGAATAGCCACTTGGCCTCGGAGGCCACCTCCAAGACCGCTCACAAAGTTTTATGTTGTGGAACTTAGCTGTTTGTGCTTGACATTTATTGCTTTTATATTTTACGAGCCAAGAAAAACGACTCGCTAAATGTTGCTCAACAACGCACCTATATATTCTAGAATAATTGTGTTTTGCGTACTTGAAACTTATTTCACGCACTTATCTAGTTTCAAAACTCTGCGTTTCTCCCGCAGTTGAGTTCTGGCGGCTTCCATTAACTACATGTGCTTATTATCCCTTAACTACGTGTGTTTTAACCCCTATTTTCTTATCATCTAAAAGTAGACATTCATTGTTGATTGATGGTTTGGAACACTTACGATAACTATACATCAATCGTCAAAATTATTGCTCACGTTTTGGATCTATCTACTGATCCATCAGCATCAGCAGGAAGTCTTGCTTCATATACTAGTCCACGGTTTCATCCACCCCTTCGTGTATCATTAAATTAAGTAGTAATACTCATAAAAAACTTCGAAACGTTCATCATAAAATCGGGACTTTTTTATTTTATACGCCTGCGGTTTCACTCGCTTGGTGATAGAAAATATAATATACCTTTATGAATTGTAACCTTTGTGTTATTCTGATATGTAAGCTATATTATTGTGAAGTTTCATCAAAATTCATTTGATAGTTTTGTTCTTCTCACAAACTTTCGCTTGGTTAAGACCCTGGAGACGGATATAGGCTAATATTTAAAAAAAAGTGAGGTAAGAGGCAGAAAGAGGGAAGAAAAGGGGAGAGAAAGATATTTTTTTTTCGATCATCACGCGGGTTAAAGTTAGCGTGAGCCCAAAGTAACTATGCCACGCGGATGAAGTGGCGGGTGGAAGCTAGTGTTATATAAAAATAGGATTATCAGTAGAGATATGTCAAGATTGGAGGATGTATTTAGAGGGATTAGTATCGAGCGTTTTTGGGATTATCTTTTATTGATCTCTGTGATTAGTATTTAATATACTGAGATACGTCCGGTCGTCACTTGGAACGAAGTAACAACATAAAGTAAATTCAAATAGCGGTCAGTGGGCATATAAACAGTTTACAAATACCTTCCTTGTTTCAAGCCCAAAAATTTCGAAATAATTAAAACTGAAATGTATAAACATGTATGTAGATGCTATCGCACATAAATTGCCAAATTGCACAAAAAAAATTGCCTGACAGTCAAGGGTGCAATGAAGCAAGCACCCTTTTTTTGCACCCTTGACTGTCAGGCAATTTTTTAGAATAGCGTAACTTAGCTAAGCGTGTATTGTCTTCTAACTACGCATGTATGCAATATTTAAGCTCAGTCGGACACCGGGAAGTGTCAGGCAATTTTTTTTTGGAATTTACGTTTTCTTTACAACAGAATTTTAATACAAGAACCTTTGTTCTTAGTCCAGTTCAATTTCTAAGTTCTGTAAATAAATGGCTTCGCGACAAGCTTTTGAGACTGCCATGTATTGAGTTTAACAACTACTTGAGGGTTCTTTACGCGAACCGTTCAGCTGAAGTTAAACTTCTTTGATACTCACGTTTCCAAGAAAAAGCAATGCTATTTCTTTGCAACAGTTGTATGCGCCAGCGGTTGCTGTATGGTTCTACAGGAAAACAGCGTTCAGTTACGTGTCTCAAGGTCAAAAAGATAGAGTTAACCACTGATCGGTATTTTACTAATTTTCTCCAAGACCACGGTATCCCCTTTCCTCGATTAGCAGAGAAAACGAATTGTTAATGCATCATAAATCCCGTTATCAAACGCGGATCACTCAGAAATATCAGAACAAAGTGAAATTTGGACGATGAAATGGCTTGAAGAAGGGTTCCAGCCAGAAAACGATTCTCTTTGACCATCGAACAATAGAATTTAATTGAAGGTTATCATGTTAAAACATAAGAATAGTATATTCTTAAAGAGATCATCAACAAATAAAGAACCTGTGAATAATACCTGAGTGCCATTCGCTATATTAACGCCCGATATTTATCATATTAACGTGATTGAATGGTTGTCGTTATTTGTAACGACACACTCAATCATAACACAAGATATGTCAAATGATCATATTTATTTGTGATATTCAGTTGATAAATACAATTTAAATTTTTACATAAGGGCACGTGGCCGTTATCGGACGTCTCTGGGTCCATCGTGACTGCCGAGCTATTGTGGGTAGGCGGTCAAGGTGAAATCAAACTGCGTGCTGTGACTATTAACTTAGGATTATTATTTTAACGAAATACTAACAAAATTATAATCAGAACTTTCTAATTATATGGAGTGTAGCGGCGCTCCACCAAACACGTCTTGCTTTAGCGCGATGCGAACGGCTTTTTCCTTGGCCCACGCTCGCCTGTAAAAGTGCCCGGAGTTTCGTCAGAGAGAAGAAACGTCAACCCGCGTTTGTCCAAATGTCAGCTTTCATTCTTGACGTTTCTTAACAGTCTTCAAATATCAAAGCGCCGTCGTATATAAAAATTAAGGTCTTAAAAACATGCGCCTCCTTGCTCTGAAACACCGGCAGCCATACGAATTTGTTTATTGTTTTCCGCGGTGAAATTAGAAAAAAATGAGAACCGTCGTTGCGATAAACGAGAAAAAGACACGCGTGTGGAATACTTTGCGTGTTGAACGTAATATGTAGTAGTGCAATGAGAGCCAGTTTTCGAAGCAGTGTATTAAAAATTAATTTGCAGCACGCAGGATTGGATTTGAGGATGACCAAACCTTCACTGTTGACTAATCCCGCTGACTTAATATGACTTGATAACTGAAGCCGCTGTGTGTGCAATGGTATTGTATTTTTTTAGCAAAGACTTACTAATTTTGTACACAAAATAGCAATTTCCAGAACAACTGAGCAATTATTAGAGTGACATACTGGAATAATGAAGCTATGTGTCTGCGTTCAAATTTAGTCATGCCCTAGAGCGTGCGATGTATTGTGCGATATGGAGCATGTTAATCAAAAGCAGGCTCGTATTAATAGCTGATGCACCCCAGTCGTTTCCTAATTGTAAAGCAAACCGGACAGGGTATAACTGACGTAACTTTCAATAAATTAAAAACTAGATATGTAGTCTAAACTCATCTCCTGTACCAGTTTCAGTCATCCATGGAGTCTGAAACTCTACCTTAAAAAAACCTTAACAAATACAATTATTCTTGTCCACACAATTTAACACCAATTTCTCATCTGTGAGCAACGATATAAAGGACAAGATTCGAGAGTTAGAACTCTCAGGCCTTCAAGCCGATGAACTTTTCGCAAATGTACAGAAAATAATTAACATAATTAAGAAGAGAAATCAAAACGATGATTAACATCTAAAATGTAAGAGACTTTTCGCCATTGTATCGAACTCGTAATAATTCTAATTCTCTTTAACTATTGAATTTAATTCTAATTTTAATTTTACTTCAAATTCTCACCGATTCTTTATTTTATAACTAACAAATGGGTGGCTGAAAAGTCTACCATTCTTATCAAAGGTGAACTAGGCAGTCGCTCCATGTAAAATACTCCGTTTAGACTGGAAGCGGACCAAAACAGAGAAAATATTTTTTTCATCTAAGCATAGAAATCACATCACAGTTCAAAACTGAACTATTAATACATTCCAAGTTGTTGTGTATAAATAAAAAATTGGCTAAAAGAGGCCTACACAATTATGGTTCAGAACTAAGCTGCACTGAACAGTCGCTGTGGTAATAATTTTTTTGGCGTTATAATCAACCTGCACTAAATTAAAAAGGTCAAGAAAAACTTATTTAATTAAACAACTTTATTGGATGATAATTAATACTACATAGGTACACACGACGACACATCAACTTTTACTAAACCAGTTTATGCGGATCTCTCATCGCAAGGCAAATCTACGATGAACGATCCGTAGTTGAGACACTAGCATAAACTGGTTTTGTATAGATTGATGTGTCGTGTATAGATTTGTTGGCCTTTGTGAGTAAGAATCATTTGTTTTTTTTTTGTTTCTCCTACCCGTGGAAAAAGGCATCAGTTAATGTATGCTCCTCGAATGTGCGAGCGCCATCAACGTTCCATAAATCTCAAGGAAAACCTCTATGACAGATGGACAAGAAAATGAAATAATTATAATGGCTCCGATTTTCTCTTTAACACAACCTTAAAAATAATTTTCTTTTAAAATTGATTACTGTTAATGTGATACGTAAAATGTTATTATTCACATGTGGAGAATTTTTTGCTTTTTGCACATAGGTCAGTTAAATAAAGGATTAGAACTTAAAAAATGTGTAATAAACCTTGATTGTCCGTCAATTACAGTTTTTTTTTTCTGAAATGATCAAAACATTAATATCAACGCCTGTAATACTTTTTAGCAACTTAAATATTAAAATTTGCATGTTTGCAACACTACTTAGATCTGAATTTTTATCCAAAATTTCTGAACCCTAATATTCGACAAGTTACTGTTATTAGCGTCTTTACTTTAACAAACAATGTTAAGAAAAGGACGGTAAGTATTGTTCAATTTAAACAAGGAAATGTTTCTAAAGTCTGGGATTAGGACTTCACCCGTCCTTGTTTCTCATCGGCTTTCTCCCAAAGTAGTGATCAAAATCAAACTTGTTCAAATTTGCAATGGAAATATATTTTTATTTTCCCTTTGAGTTTTCGGGGTTTAAAGGGACCCGGGTCGTCAACTGCTTAAGGATATTAAACTTCCTAGTCGTTGCCTTAAAGTTATTTTAAGGGAGATTTTTTTTCTTTCTTCCTCTGACATACATCTTTTAGTGCAAGGTTTGTTGGATAGGTTTTCTCTTTTAAGTATTACTAGCTTTTGCCCGCGGCTTCGTTCGCGTTAAATTCGGGGTAACACAGTTCCCCTTTAAAAAAAATAGTAAATTAGTGCGATAGAATTTAATTAAGTAACCACATTTCCGAACAAACGATGCTCTTTCAACATAGTCTATGGCTGTGAATGACGTTGACATTCGTTACGCGCGTTTTTTAAAATCAAAATTAAATGTATTTTTTAAAAAAATCTAAAACCTTTTTTTAATATTTTTTCCGTAAGAACCTTCTACAGAGTATTAGAAAACTACAAAAAAATATCAGCCAAATCGGTCTAGCCGTTCTCAAGTTATGGCGTGACAACGGCAAACGGGTTTCATTTTTATATTATATATACACACATCAAAAGTGTCTAGGGATCAAGCATTTTTATGCGGATTTCTTGAGATTGAGATGTGGCTTTGTAATAAATTTATGATTTTATAAATTTATATGGATCCTTTTTGGTGCATTTCATAATTTGAATCAGGAACTCTCAATCAAATTCGAGTAAAAGATGAAAATAAGCTGTCAATATTTTCCCTATAAAAACATACAACGCATTGAAGACATTATTAGTGCTACTGTTTCCCTACTACTGATTAAAACCAACGTTATTATGGAGCGGCGACGTCATTTAAGCAGGGAAGAAATGCTCAGAGCCGTGGGAATGATAGAAGCTGGTTCCCGGCAACGTACTGTAGCTTTAGCTCTGAATACAAGTCAGAGTGTTATCAGTCGACTTTGGACACGTTACCGAAGCACTGGTACCGTGGCTGAGCGCCATGGAGGACGGTATCGCTGCACCACACGGAGACAAGACCGATACATTCAAATCTTAACTCGAAGAGCTCCAACAATAACCGCCATGATGTAAGCCGTGAGGCTTCATCACTCTTCAGGGAACTTAATTAGCGACCAAACAGTCAGAAACCGCTTGCATGAAGTGAACCTTCATTCCCGAAGACCGCTACGGGTACCACCTATAGCAATGCACAATCGTAGGATTCGATATCAATGGGCTCTTGAACACAGAAATTGGGCAGAAGAACAATGGCGTTTCGTGTGCTTTTCTGATGAGTCTCGTTTTGGTATGAGACCGGATACAAGACGTATACGACACTGGAGAACCCCTGGACGCCAACAGCGATTAAAATCCTGCCAGGAAGTCCATCCTTATAGTGGTGGAACCATCATGGTATGGGCGGGTATTTGGATCGGCGGAAGAACTGAGTTGATTTGGATCAGAGGCAACCTCAACGCTCAAATTTATGCTGAGACGATTGTATCAGACGTCATCGTTCCTCTACAAGTGCAAATCGGTCCCTTATTTCAGTTAATGCATGATAATGCACGACCGCACACCGCAAGAGTTGTAAGACAGACTCTCGCCGCAGCTAACATCAATGTCCTGCCCTGGCCTGCTCAGTCGCCAGACTTGAACCCGATTGAGCATGCATGGGATATGCTACAGAGAAGAGCTCTGCCGAATATGGAGGGTATCCAGTCGCAAGAAGACCTTTTTTTGTTGTTGCAACGAACATGGGCGGCCATTCCACAGCGTGATTTGGATGAACTCATTTTGAGTATGCCAAACCGATGTTCTTGTGTTGTTAGTGTTCGCGGTAGAAACACGGATTATTAATTGTTTAAGTTACCCAATAAAATTTTAAAGAAAACTGTTATTTCAGTCTTTTTTTCGAACTTTAATGTTAGTGGTTCAAATGTCAAAAATCCCTTTATTAGGAAAATGGCAAATTTCTTTATTAATGCAAAGGTGACTTGGTTTATCGTTACTGTGACAAACGAAAACACTTTATTTGATGAATCCTTAAAAGAAAATTTTAATTAATATCAATCAGGAGAAAAGTTATTGCAAAAATATATGTTGATCCCTAGATACTTTTGATGTGTGTAGATTAAAACATGTTTATCTATCCAAAATACACACGATAATTTTTAAAATAACCTACAGGTTTTTCATATAGTAATAAAGGGTAGCAATATGATCGGTAGGTACCTACCTACTAATAAAATGATTATTATTAATTTAGCAGATGTTGTAGTATGTATGCCATAGGATACTCTGAATAATCACAAAATGTTCATTGTGAAAAAAGTGGTGTTTTCTTTTGTTTTGGTTTCTCTGTTTAACATATACCTAAACCTTTGGCAACACCAAAAGGTCACTGAGTACCCAAGAAAACAATCTTAAATTAAATAAATAACCTTCGTACGCTTTGGTAAAGCTCAATAAATTAGTTTTCCTATAGGGTGAATTTCGTTACAAAGCTACGCGATCTCT
This sequence comes from Ochropleura plecta, assembly GCA_905475445.1. Classification (NCBI taxonomy): domain Eukaryota; kingdom Metazoa; phylum Arthropoda; class Insecta; order Lepidoptera; family Noctuidae; genus Ochropleura; species Ochropleura plecta. The sequence continues at coordinate 17,349,892 of FR997721.1, read as the reverse complement.
TTGGATATAGATTTACAATCTGCTTAGAATTCCAAAAATGTTCTTTTATTGCATTCTAGTCACTGGCATAACATGTTCTACGTACGGTCTGTAAACTATTTCCAATTGTATGAATTATTTAGTAAACTGTAATGTAAACTGTTCTCAGGACACATTTTTGAGCGTTTAATTTATCGTTATTGATATTTTTTCTCATGTAGAGATTTTTTAACAGGATCGTACTTATGATCTTGTCGCAAAACCGTTAATTATCGTGGTTTGGAATGTGAATTATTATTTATGCTTAGTAAACTTTATTCATACTTATCTATCAAACATTGGGTATACCTCGGCTCAATCGTTTTCAGACCAAATTTTAATACTTTGTCGCTTCATGAAGAAAGTACAAATCATACATTCATGTCACAATTTTATGTTTACGATTTTTTAAAACCTATAAGCGACGCGTGGTGTAATGGCAATGTTGAAAATTGTGGCTAATGCGAAAGGGAGGAGATCACGCTCCAAGGAAGAGGGTAGGGGAGGAGGGGTGCGACCCTTATCTCCGTGGAGAACGACGCGCGCACCATCTATTAAACAAATATCGCAAGTTTAAGAATAAAGAAAGCAAACGATGTGATAACACTTTCAATATTTTAAAACATGTAAAATTCGTTGCTACTGTTGTACTTTCATCATCTGCGGATAATTGAAAAAGTATTTATTTTTCACTATTATGTAGTTAGTACTCTAATATTAAAAATAAACTACAATAGTATTAAACAAAAAGTCTTAAATAAAATATTAGTGGTTGACGTAAGAATATTTTTGAACAATCCACTTTTATCGGGATACGCGTTAAGTGAGTAAGTGAGAGCGCGCGGCGAAGTGGGAGGGGCCCCCGCGTCCCATGCCACACTCGTTCGCCATCAGTCGCCCCTAAGTCTCAGGTTTGCACACAGCATCCCGACACTTTATCGCCTTATATTTCTCACAATACAATAACTAAAGCGTTCGTAATCACGTAAATATTGCCATGTAATTTATCAAATATCAAATTCACTGATCAGAGATAATTTCTTATCCAAAAATGGTGTTTAATAGTTACTACGCTACGCGATATACCGGTTTGTTGTTGTTAAACGCAGTGATATTGTCAGCACAACCCTTCACAGTTGAGAAAATAGCCGTCGGTAAGTTTTATTAAAGCACATGCATAGTAATATAATAATATTTATTTTAATTTATGTTTTTACTGCCGTAGAATAAACAATTTTCGCACGAACATATTTTATTTTATACTGTGTAAATAAACACTGAGTAGTTTTAGTGAATTATTTATTATTTAAAGTGTAATCAAATGTGTTTTGTTCTCGTCTCATTCTGACGCGTAGTGTTTTCCCATGTAATCACCATGTATGTGAATCGATTTTCTCTTTCTAACGCGCTGCGGTTCTCTCCCTCGCACGAAGCAGATGCGGCTATAGGTAGGGGTGAGCAATTTTCAGGCGCTGTTTTTAAAATAACTTCGTTTTGTTTCAAGTTGTTAGTGACACGTCGAAGCCTTTTGTAAACCCGAACCGAACCGATGGGTTAAGAATACCTTTGTGTGCTGTAGGACTTTCTATGAGCAGGTCACAGTTTATAGGTGAACAGTGAAACTTAAATTATATTAGTAACACAATTCCTGTCTCATTATTACTGTTGTTTCACAATTTATGAAGCTGATGTTGATTTACAATGGTTTTGTGTAAATGAACTGTAATATGCTCTCAAAAGGTGCCATACACAACATGTAATAGCGACTAAATATGTTTAAATGTTTTACAGAATTTTATAAATTATACCTGATTTTGTAGCTAACGTGTTAATTTTTTTAAGTTATGAAGGCAGTGTGATTAACCACTTATTAACTTGGAAAATACAGCAGACAAAAAATAATACACACATCAAAAAAGCCTAAGCAACATAATATTCTATTTCAAAATATTATTATTCAAATATTATATCATTTCTTACCGAGTAGGTTATACCTATGTAAACTTGTTTGATCTAGAGGACATACTAGTTGGTTGATAAAAAAATTCGAGTATCATTTGTTCGAATTTAATAGCGCTTTCTTTGCTTGTTAAAATTTTGTATTCTGTACCAATTTTATGGATAAAACATTAATTTTAAAAAAAGTATAAAAAAATTGGATTTTTAGAATTTTTTACGTCATGGAGAGACGTCATTTGAATGCAGAAAAAATGCAAAGAGCTGTAGGAATGTTGCAAGCGGAAAAAAGACAATCTCAGATATTTTGGTGTCAACAGAAGCATTATTTGCTATCTTCATCAGCGTTACACTAACACGGGAGATCCTGCTGAGCAGCACCCAGGTCGAGGAAGGTGTACAACCACACGGCAAGATCGATACATAGAACTGACTGCAAGACGCCAGCCAATGTTAACCGTCCGAGAGATAGGTTTAAGGCTACAAAATTCAAGTGGTGTTGTTGTTAGCTGAATAACTGTGCAAAATCGACTGCATATGGCCTACGAGCACGGCGGCCAATTGGGTGCCCACCGATACGTCACGGGAAACGCACTCGTCGAAATGAATGGTGTAGGGAACACATTACATGGACCCGGGAACAATGGAATAAAATTTTGTTTTGCGATGAGTCTCGATTTGGGTTCAAGCCTGGTACTAGAAGGGTAAAAGTGTACCGTCGTCCAGGAAATACTAAAGGAATGGGGTGCGTTCAGTAAGTGCATCCATCCATTTTACGGCTTAACATTTATGGTATGGGCGGGTATTATGAAGAACAGAGAAGAAGAACTGACCTCGTTTTTGTAAATGGTAACATGAGCGCTGTAAATTACGTTGATGATGTTCTAAGGCTTTATGTCCGTCCATTCGAACAAACCAAACCAAACGCTTGGCTTCGATTTCACGTTGATGCATGACAATGCGCGTTCGCATACAGCTTTGTACACACGGGAGTACTTGGCAAGAGAAAACATCCTGGTATTGCCTTGGCCTGCACAATCGCCACACCTCAACTGCATGCATGGGACATGCTCCAGAGACGTGTTTTAAAGGACTTGGATGGAGTGACTACAAAAATATCATTGGGAGCAAGTGCCGCAGGATAAGATTAACAGTCTCATCGATTCTATGAATAATCGGTGGCAGCAAGTTCTCAATAACAGAGGAGGCCACACTTTGTATTACGTTATGCAGTTTTTGTACAACAATTTAATTTTAGTTTAAGTTTAGTTGATTAGGCACCTAACATTATAATACGTATTTACAGTACTTACTCGTAATTATTGTTAATTAAAATTATTAAAAAAATGTTGTTTAATTTCCAAAAAGCATTAAAAATAATATAAATGAAAAATACTAAGAAATTAATACGAAGACACATTGTAAAATTGAAATTTATATGTTGCTTAGACTTTTTTGATGTGTGTAATACTTTATAAATCATAAATCTTAAAGACTTCTCTAAAAGATGCTTGCAGCTTATAAAAGAATGAATATTTCGGCAACTCTACTTGAAACTATCTCAATATTCGTAGAGGAACTTGCCATAATTAGCTGACTGGAACAGTTTGTTTCATGCTTTCGTGCACTGGGCTGCACCTGTGTTGTTGCAGACACTGCTTTCGACGCAGAAAATGGAAATAGTAACGGAGTATTTTCCACAGCTTGGCGCAGGAGAAACCAACGTTGCTCTGATGTTGTTTCGAATTACAATAGAGTATAGATTTATAGTCAATGCCGCCCCGTAGACAATAATTGTATGAGTAGGATGCAATTTTATGCTAGATTATTTATAAGTATTTAGATCAGACTATTGTTCTTGGATACATGTTTTTAAACAAGGAAAAAAGTTGCGAAAATTATTTATGGTACTTGTATGGTGATGGTGGTATGGTGGAAACTTTTCAACCCGACTTTTTTGTCCGACTGTCACAAGCAACGTATAAATTGGATTTTTGGTATATAATTAAGTCATAGTTGATCATATCCTCCTATCATTTTAGAGCTTACTCAAACGTTAAAAACTATATTTAAAAAATATTTGAATTAGCGCCCATGAAATAATAGCTCAATAGAGAAAGAAAACCTCGTTAGTTGGCGAAATTTTACAAAATACTTCTACATAAGGTTCTGCTGGTAAATGTTCCTAAAAGATTTAACCTGTTCGTCTGTCTATAAAGCACAGCCATTTTACTTTCAAACGATAGGCACCACTACTACGAATACTTTCCATATTTTTGAACAGCACAACACAAAAACGATGTAAAATTATGAAAAGAAAAAACAATAGGAGTTGCCATACAACTAAGGTGTTGAAAAAAAATCGACGTTTATAACTGTTTCCTTTTAATTTCTGAAGGAAGTGGAGAACAAACTGAAAAAAAGTAGATTTGTAAAACGTAAAAAAATTATTAACGAAAAGTGTTTTGAACAAGAATTAATATTTACTTTATGAGATAATATGGGATTTTATCGTGAAACTGCACTTCACTTTGTTTTTCGAGCTTTTTTTTGCTGTTGAGTACAGAAACAACGTTAAACATATTGTTTCATGTTACGGAACCCTGTGTGTGTGGCCTGTTTTTTTCTTATTCTCGAATATTCGTAAAGTAGGAACTAGCGCAGATTCACTATTCCTTCTTATTGCAATATATAATTCTGAGTAATAAATCGCCATGACTTTTTTCATTTAGGGCTGTTTGTTTTTTCGTGAATGTTAATTAACATCAACACATTTTTTTAAATTTGCCATTTAATATTTTACTTCTCTACGTTTATAATGATACCAGTACATAATATCCCAAATTATAGTTTTGACTCACGATAAATGTATATCCGCTAATCTAACTATTCCGCTAAAAATATAGTCTTTATCTACGGCAGTTTCATAGCAAGGGTTATGCAATATATACCTCTACTGGAAGCATAATGACTTTACAGACAAACTACCGATACTACGTCCGCAGAACCCACTTTAATAATTGTATTGCTTGAAGCAGGACTAAATCAAAGTAACTCGACAGCTATAATACAAAAATCTTTATTTTTTCCTCCACAAACAACACTTAGGTATAGGCTAAAACTTAAAAGATAACAATATTTGCAGTAAGCATCTAATGTTCATTTGTGGGAGACTGGTGCCTAACCGTGGCCTGTAAATGTATTTTGAGTAATGTAATTTGAGTCCTTACTCCGTTTCACGAGAACGGTGGCTACATTCGAAGACCAGAGTCAAGCCATCCACGTCTGCGCGCAACATCCGAGCGGGATTGTATGTATTGTATGTTGCACGGCTTTCTTTTGGAACAAGGTCTGTCAGAAAAATTGCCAACTGAACATGGTGGATATGGTACGATCCGAACGGAGCACCAGCAGTTTACAATGGCAGTGTTAGAAAAAGTTAGCTTGAAGCAGGATTGACTACAATCAACCACAAAATGGTTTACAATTGACCACAGATCACCGAAAACACCGACAATAACTTGCCAGGGAACATAAAAAGGCAGAAAGTCATCATGAAAGTCATGAATACTGTATAAACAAACGTGTTACTTTAGGAAGTGGATTAGTCGTGTATGTTTTGTGGTCGCATAGTGCTAGATACTGGAAATTGTATTCATCACTGGGGTGAATGCAGGCCCTATCTCGAGAGAACTGACAGCTGTACGATACGTCGAGGAAGTGCTCGAAGATCATGTGAGGCCACTTAAGTGATTGGGAAAAAATTTTTTTTTGTCAACGAACAACAACGCCAAATCCTACATAACCAGAACAGTTCGCGTATCCATTGAAGATGTTAAAATCACCACAATAAAAGGGCGAGTTGGTAGTCCTGACCTCAATCCACTTGCATCACTACAGTCAGAATTATAAAAACAAAGTTAATTAATATTCATGAAAAACAAAAACAATCTTAACAGGAAAAAGTCAAGATGTGATTTTACTGCTCTCAAGTGTACTACTTATGGAAAACCAGCGGCTGTTTTAGACTGCTCCCTGTAGTTCGGTACCTTAATTGTGGGAGTTTAACTCTTTCTGGGCTGGTTTCTTTATTAACGTAACATACATATATGTACCTATATGACCTACTTTTTTTTTTTTTTTTAGTTATGTACTTATATAAAAAATCATGATAAAAAAACATAGTCATAGACATTGAGACTTGCGGCCTGTGCAAATAACAAGGCGCTGATTTTGTAACAAGGCGCATTTTCACGAACTAAGTTCTCTGATGTCTATATTAATCTTGATTCCCATCCAACTGATTCACCGGCTACATTTTGATAACGTTTAAAGCCCCGTTCCAATAAACAAAAACCAGCCAAGAGCGTGTCAGGCCACGCTCAGTGTAGGGTTCCGTAGTTTCCCGTCCGTCACAATAAGTGTTCTTTACCACGGTAGGTCATGAAAGCACGGAAAATCTTAACATCGACTTTTAAAAAAATGACGTCATTACGCAACGCCATCTATCGAACCATTTATGAACTGGTTTTTACCTTAACATTTTGATGGTGTTAAAAAAATGAATTTTAGTTTTGTTCTAAATTGCCTTAGCATGTTCTTAATAGAAGTTTTATGTAGTTATAAGATACCGCCAATGCCAAGGAGAGACCAACCGAACAATTCGGTAATACCCGATCCAATGTAATAAGTACCTACAGCGCCATCTCTTCGGGAATTGGGTTACTAATTAATACAAATACGTGCAAGTAGGTAGTTTTCGGTGGTAATTTTGGATTGCGAGAACCGATTTCAATAATTCTTTTTTTGTTTAAAAAAAGATACGTTCAGGATAATAAAATATGTAAACGAAGTTAAAATTAAAAAAATGGTTGAATATACGATTATACTACAAACTTAGTCCAGAAATTATTTTGTACAACTTTTTGTCTTTTTTGTACAAAAACTGTTGTGTCAATCAAGTTCAAAATAATTTTCCTAGAAAGTCCTTATAAAGTTCTACTTTTCAGATTTTTTTCATATTTTCTAAACTTATGGTTCAAAAGTTAGAGGGGGGGGGGGACACATTGTTTTTTACTTTTGGAGCGATTATTTCCGAAATTATTGACATTATCAAAAAATGATTTTAGTAAACCCCTATTCATTTTTAAATACCTTTCCAAAAATATATCACACGTTAGGGTTGAAATTAAAAAAAAAAATCACTTCCCACTTTACATATAGGGTGGCTACCCTAATAAAACATTTTTTTTTTCCAATTTTTATTTTACCACTTTGTCGGCGTGATTAATATACATATTGGTACCAAATTTCAACTTTCTAGTGCTAACGGTCACAGAGATTAAGCGAGGACGGACGGACGGACAGACAGACATGGCGAAACTATAAGGGTTCCTAGTTGACTACGGAACCCTAAAAACGAGTCGTTTTGCTTACGGATAGTAGGATTTTGACATAAGTCTCATAGAACTTATGTCAAAATACTACCATCCGTAAGCAAAACGAGTCGTTTTTGTTTATTGGAAGGGGCTTTAGAAAACTAAGTTAACATGGTATAGAATGTCAAATGTCACAAAAACGCATTGCGTTTAGCATTCGCGACATCTGAAAGCGACCTATTGCGACATCATTAATATGTCAGAATCTCAAAACGCAGTTAGTTGTCAAATTTGACTTTACATTTGTGTCAATTTTATATTTCGTTTTGCAATATGTGTTGGATGGATTTTCTATTCTTATCTCTCTGAAATAAAATTAGTACATTTTGATTAAAATGAAAAAACTTTGGCATTACGAACAAGGTGGATTTAACGCCCAAACCATTCGGCGAGGGTAGAAAATATAGAGAACCTAGAGCCGAGAAAATCAGTGACAAATTTTAACGTGAATCTAACCACATTTTTTAATACACTCAATTTTTTCAAGAGATCTGTAAATTGTTGATGTTATAGGTGTCGATGTGCTCCCTCAAAAACTCCTGATTTTAAATTATCATCTAAATGTGTATGCGAATCCTTACTAATATTATACGTAAAAGCGAAAGTCAGTTTGGTTGTAACGTCTTCACGCCTAAATGGCAAAACCGATTTTGATAAATTTACAGGTTTTTAGGTACAGAGATAATTGGGACCCGGATTGACATAGGCAATTTTTTTATTTAAGTGTGATATGAGGGAGAAAGAGGGAAGGAAATTGAAAACTTAACTGTGCTATTACAATAAATAAGGCGCAAGGGCATACCACGGGTAGCAGGTACCTGCAAATCAGGAAAGAGGAACTGTGTTACCCCGAATTTAACGCGAGCGAAGCCGCGGGCGAAAGATAGAACTAATATAAACAAGGTTTTTTTTTAAAGAAAGTTTTTATTTCAAGCAAAATACCTGTCGTTAGATACAAACATATTTAAACAACTACTTGTATTTACGTAACATCCATTGACGGAGGAGACGCGCTTCATTAAATTTATACACAGGTTTGATGATACTCCACTTGAATTTGATCGGCAGCTCTTGGAAATGTAGACTAGCCCTGCGCCAGAAACCACCTTTCATCCATACGTTAAACATATGCCTGCCCTGTTACCACAGTAGTTAATCCAGCATTCTGAAAAAGAGGGTGACAAAGCTATATCTGCAGATAACCTGTAAAATGTGAAGTTGTGGAGCATTCTGCAGGTAGAGATTCTTTAGTAATGTAAGAGGTTTAATAACTTAACCAAAGCCGAATGCTGGCTGGATGGCCATGACGTTCCAATACTCAGGTCGTTTTATAGTAAGAAAGAAGAAGACTAGAGAATGGCGTAGGAAGTGTGAGATGTATCTTTAAAATGTAATATAAAAATATCATCTTAAAAGGATTTTATGAGCTTTAATTGTAGTAATTTAGCGCATGTCTCACAGTACACATCGCCTGACTTTAAACTACGGTAATCACATTTTACTATGAATAAAAAAACAGAGCACTGCTGTTTGCCCCGGATGCGATGTTACCAAACTTGATTAAAATCAGATTGAACAATTGCGCTACACACTCAACCATGTTTTGCACGGCTATAACAGTATGTGTAGCAAATGCTAAATAGTTTCGTAAACCTTTGGTCATCATCATCATTCTCCTGCTCTTATCCCAATTTATTTGAGGTTAACAGCATGTTTCTTCTTCCATACTTCTCTGTTACTCGATATCTCATCAGTCACCACTTTTCTTGCTAGTATATCATCCTTTATACAGGACATCCATTGTTTTCTTGTACCCATACACAAAATACGTACTCAAAACTGTCCTCACGACATTATCCACATACCTCCGTCCTCCGCATCATATGCCCATACTAAGCCAAGCAATTACCACACAAATTTATCATTAGTATCCGACACCTGTGGTGTGGGGAACTAATGACCGCAGGGAGGTATGGCACAACAAGGAACAAGGTGCTACATGTACGGTTTTTCCGAGATTCACGGACCTGAGCTGGACTTTCTTACGGTGATCTCTTTGGGAAAGCTATAGATTATTTCTGGCCGATTAAGGATGAAGTTATCAATTTTCGGAAATACTTGTGTTCACTGTCATGGACGGAACGGTTTACATCTGTCGGGCATACCATTATCCTGGTGAGTTGATCCGACTTATCGTTTCCGGTCGTTCATTTTTGAGAGCTCTTAAGATCGGCTTAAATACATGAAAAAATCAAATGATAAAAATTTGAATTACAAATGCTCTTGCGTTATGATAATGAAATAGCCATCGTTAATAGTCATCGATTAACGTTAGGCGGAAAACTTTTATTTATACCGTATTTGTTAAAACTTGGCATGCATACTAACTAAACCATTTTATGACCTTATTGGACAAATGTAAACACAAACGTTTTCAGGTAATTGTATATAACAGGCACAGTGTGAAGATATGGTGAATAATGGGAGTAAAATATGGTCGCCATTGAAAATTATTGGAGTTTAGCAAAAAAACTGTCAGCCGTCACTAGGTCTCAACAACAACCGCTAAGGGGTTAAACGTTGCCTACAATGATAACTTATCAGCTCGATTCTCAGCTTAGAGCTGTAATCAAAATATAAAGTCGTAATATATCTATCAGTACGTAGTTGAGAATTGCTTTAAGATTTTAATTTCTATAAAATTAATAGAGTTAAAACTCAGTGGGGTTCTATTATTGGACGCAGAATCGTATTTATATCATACTACATATTATATTTTTCCCCTCATAAAAACGGATGCTAAAGTGGGTCATTTCACTTAGATTGTGCGCGTTAGACTGGTTAATTCACCATTTACGTGTCACAAACCTTAAGGTTGCAACTGTGTATAGACCTTATTATAGCCCGGTGCATGTGTTCTGTAGTTTTGCAAAAAAAACCTTAACTTAACAAAGAAAACAGCAATAGGCAACCGGCTTAACCTTATATTATAACGGAACGATCATAGAAACACTACGATCTCAGACCATCATTTTGATCTTTAACATTTACTGGAACGGTTAAGTGATACAAAGCAGTGATTTTATGATAAGTTTATAATTCATCCTAAAAACCGCTCCCTGAGGCGCAGCTACATCAGGGCGACCAACGAACTTGACTGCTTGGAACGCCAAAGTGAAAACTACAGACCTGGCAATGGCGATATTGTTGGTTAATCATAAATTCTAATGATAGAAGGCGCAAAACGGCCTTTTCATATAGTTTTTTATAACATGTAACGAAAAAAAAACGATACATGTGTAATGGAATGGTAGAAAATGATTACTCGAGACCATTTACACGGATGGTGACCTACCCATTGCTCACCGTCCGTCCGTCTAGTGATGACGGGCCGTGTCGACGGCGCGTTCGTATTACACGCGCGCTTCAAAGAGATGTCAGCAAAGCAAGGGCCTGCCAGGGTTGCCGCCTGCCGGGATTGCAGAATGTTCCAAAGAGATACCGCGGCCCCGGAACATAAAGGGCCAAAGAAAGAACATGGATGAGTTTTGACAGTAAAAGTCCGATATCCCCCCGCTCTGCCGCCATAAAAAGGCCATTTATACCACATTATTGTTACAAACTGCTTTTGCGATTTTTCCCGTTTTTTTTTAGATTTCCACTTAACTCGCAAGTAATTTTAAATCGTCGATGTTCCGTTAAGTCGTGAAATCTGTGCGAAACATGGGCTCGTTCTTTTTTTTTCCTCGTTTTTGTATAAAACAAAATAAACACAAGCTGAGTTTTTATATAATACAATAGTGAAAATAAATCTGCATGTATATTTTGTAAAAAAAAAACGTTGCGTTTTATTTTTATCAGTATTCATATGCACCGACAGGCAGCCAGTGTTTCGTATAATCCGCAGTTTAAACGTAAACCAATTTTCAAAACGTTGAAAAGGTTTGAAAAAAGCTTTTGATCATTTCTTGTATTATTTACCTCAAAGTTAAGAATACATGGTTTGATTTACACACAATTGCCATCACACTTACCAAAATTTTCCGTTTTAATATAATGCTAGTCCGTCGCGCTCGGCTGATTGCAGCGCACTGAGCGACTGAGCGACGAAGTGCACAAATGAATAAAATAATATTCGTTTGGATTATGCTAGTCCCATGCGCCCATCCCATCTATTATGTAGTAACGCACTTCTTATTTATTTGTTTTATCTTGCAGTTGTCTATGTCTATATGTCTATATATATAATATATTTGCCTAACACTTTTTTATGTAAGTAGTTTATTTTTTTTATGATTTTACTCAAATGTATGCTATATATATATATTATATACCTTTTTATACACAGAAACACAAATAAATATAAAACTGTTTTACGTCCGTCACATCAGGTCTAAGGTCCAGTTGAAAACCAGCGTCGAGCACTAGCTGCTCGGCAGTTTGCTGAACTGGGCCTATTTGGCGCAGCCGTGAGACACACAATTACGTATTTGTTGTTATCGTTTAGTTTTAAGTTTTTATCTCATTTTGTGTGCACTTGTGGCATGGGCCAAATAAATGTTTTTTCTTCTTTCTTTCTTCTTTTTCTATTTAATTAAAAATTACTACTCTTAATTACTGCAATATTTTTAATGGAAAAATATGAATTATGCATTATTTTTTTCTAAACCAGGTCTAAATAAAAAAATCAGAAAAGTCTATGTTGTGATCAACTTACAAAACGTTAAGTAGATAGTCTTCTCTCGGTGTAACCAGCATCTAGAAGAAGTAAATCCTAATAATAGTATAAAGGCAAATTGCTGTGAGGATGTATGTATGTTTATGCGTGAAAGAGCAACTTTCACGCAAAAACTACTAAATGGAATTTGATGAAACTTCACAATAATTTAGCTTACATATTTGAATAACACATAACCTACATAAAGACTTATTGTATTTTCTATCATCGCGCGAGTAAAACCGCGGGGCGCAGCTAGTAATCTATCTTCTTCGTTAAAATATAAAAATGAATCGCAAAATGTGTTGCTAAGCGCATAACTCAACAACGCCTGGACCAATTTTACTAATTCTGTTTTTTAAATATTCGTTGAAGTCCAAGGATGGTTTTTACGTGAAAAAAAAACCTTAAGGCAGTATAGGTTTTTGTGTAGTTTAGGTAGGTAGGATAGAAACATTGAATTGCACAGCTAGTTATATATATATATATATAACACCTAGGTAAAGTAAATAATTTTGTTTGAGATTTTCATCTCTGCCTATAAAATGGCTAAGGTTTTTGGGACAAAAAGCTTTCATTGTGCCTAATGGTAACTTTTAAGGTTAATTGTTGGAGTTATCTATTGAATTACCTGAAACCTTTTGTAAAGTCTAGAAGGTCAAATATTTAAATAAAAGAGAAGAACGTTTTCACTTAACGTTCCTTTTATCTGCTTAAAAACACTTTCAATTAATGTATTTTTAATTTCAGCTCGGTGACAATACCGCCTTGTATCAATATGTATCTATTATACTATTTTTTTTCATCTTAGTAAAAATATTCTTAATTTATTATTATTTATTTATTTCTAAAACACTTATGCACTTACTTAACAATATATTGCCATAAACGCAAACGTCACAGGGTTTATCTGTGTGCTGGCGTGCCGTTCATTTGTTATTAAATAAATATTAGTACATTTATAAGTTAGCATAGTAACGTTTAGATTTATATTATCGTATATGTTCTTTATATCTGTACATACTTATTTACTAGCCATAAATTACCCAGTCGGAAATTATCCCACGGAAAACGTATTAGCGTGATAAAAGAGTATATATAATGTTAATTTTATAAGTTACATGTTACAAGTTTGAAGCCAACATCCTTACTAATATTACGAAAAATATAAGAAAGTGAGTTTGTTTGTGACGTTTTCACGCCTAAATGTGAGAGAAAGATATTTTGTTTCGATCATCACGCGGTTTAAAGTTTAAATAGCAATTATAGTGAGGATTTTAGCATTTAACTTGAAACTTATTTGATATGGCATTGTATAATGTAATTACATGAAGAATTCCCACATAAGCCGCTGGCTCCAGTCCAGGTTTCGCGGAACGGCACCAGCTCTATACAAGTTTTAAAATGATCCGCGCCCTAATAAAGCTGTATTACTGAACAACATGTTTATGATTTAATTTTGTTTATTAAAAACAGTGAAGCCCCGACATAAAGTAAAGGCGAGGGTGGGTGTTTATAAGATATATTATATACTAGCGACCCGACCCAGGTTTGCAGGGGTTCAATTTACCAATAAAAAAAGTGCCAAAAAAAGTGTTCTTGGTTTATATGAATACAATTTTTGACCTTTACGAACACTACAACAAAAATCAGCCAAATCGATCAAGCGATTCTCAAGTGATACGGATGACAAACATAGATACACATGGAAATTGATTTACGATGAATATGAATATAAAATTTTTATTAGATTTTCGGTATCTACTTTATTACAGCAACTCTTTGTATCCATTCAATATTTATTATTATTTAAATATATATTAAACATACATTTGTTTGTTTTAAATATCAGCTGGCATACTGATGCCATCTGTATTGACAAAGAACCGTAGTGTGGTAACTTGATGCATCAGAAAATGTTGTCTCATACAATATCTACCTGTCTGTATTAAGGTTAACTATTGACAGGTATTATGCGTCACCTTTTTTTTGGACGGAAAATTATCAATCAACTGGTGTGTCAGACTTTTTATCACTAAAATCCTTTCATGTTCCTTCGTTTGCCCTTTGTGTTCCAAGGCCGCGGTATCTCTTTCAAACAACTAGTGACAGACGAGCGAGAATAAAGTCAAATGACAGACGAGCAGCGAGGCCAAATATTCAATTCATTTTCGACAGATCTTATTTATAACCAAAGATGAATTAAGAATTAAACCTTATAATAAATTGTTGACACAATTATTATGCAAGGAACAAAAATGTAACACCATAATTCTTGTTTAGTCAGGAAACAATTATAAAATAAAACTGACCTGTTGGAAATCTGACAATAGGTATTCGCTGAAAGAACTGCAAGGCCTCTTTACTTCCATTAAACCAATCTTAGTTAGGTCATACGTGAATTACGAAAAAGATGTCATTAAAACTACAGTCAAAACCTACTGCTATTAACTGCCCCTGGCTGAACACCGAGCAACTCAATGAGGAGATGCGGCTAACATATTTCTTTAATTCCTTGCTATTCCAAGTAGACTGTACCCGTTACTACATATTTTGTAAGTTCCGTTTTCAACTAAAGTTGGTTAAGCAAAACGTATTCACATTTTGAACGTGTGGCTTGATTTCAGCCACTATTATTTGAACAATCGGGTCGGATTGTTTACTTGCAACAGAATTGACTGCTAGCTGTCTATTGTGAATCCTTACTAATATTATAAAAGCGAAAGTGAGTTTGTTTGTCTGTTAAGTCTTCACGCCTAAATGGCTAAACCGATTTTGATGAATTTTGGTACAGAGATAGTTGGGACCGTGGAGACGGGCTTTTTTTTTAATTGGAAAATGTGTGAGAAAGAGGGAAGAAAAGGGAAAACTCTGCTTTGCTTTTACAATAAATAAGGCGCTAGGGCAAAAACTACAGGTAGGTACCCTGCAAATCAGGAAAGGGGAACTGTGTTACCCCGAATTTAACGCGAGCGAAGCCGCGAGCAAAAGCTAGTAAGTCTATAAAAACGTAACTGGGGCATAGAGTTACTACTACGCCTAAACCACTGAGTGCAATATAATGTAAGTGGGAACAGCTGATACAACGTCAAACGTGCATCTATCAATACTTCACACTTCGGTGCACAGCTGTGGCAAGCTTCCAGTTAACACAGATAAAATGTCTATACTTGGTCTGTCATTTCGCATGAGTGCTTGGAACCCAGATTGTGATGTTCCTCGGTAGGTACTAAAATATATGCGGCCTTTAATATTAAAACCGTGAATTACCGCTTCAATGGTATTTATAAATAACAAATGCCTGTAAGTCCGTTCAAGCAAATCTGTTTTTGTGTATTCTATTTTTAGTACTATGTTTTAGCACATAAAATGGCAGTCTAGGGTTTAAATTTTCAGCTAAAATAATAGCTATTCCAAGCATATCAATTTAAATTCAGTTTCCTGTAACCTGAACCTTGTCCAATACCTCAATTTCTTAGACATCCAGTTTTCCTTACCATTTTATATTCTACTTCTGATTACGTTACATGGAAACGTTAACCTTTTTAGTAGCGGTACTGTGTGAGTGAACCCTTTTACTAAGGCTTCTTTCCTTCCTAGCAAAGTAGCAAGGTTTCCTTGAGCCTCCTTTGCAACTTAAGCCGACAACATTGTGAGCAAATAAAGCATACGCTTTGATTACTTTATGTTTTATCAATCTATCTATAACATCCTCTGCTATCACATCTTTTGGAAATATACCTATAGGGTGTCACTAGAACTAAAACTTATGACCAATTTTTGTTTTGTTCAGTCTCTTTGCATGGTATTTAAACCAAAATTGGTCATAACCTTTAGTTCTAGTGACATTTTGAAATAAATAAAATTTCACCAATATTATCATGGTTAGAAATTTTGGATATGACCTATTGCCACCATAATACCCTGTATAATAAAGAACTGTTATGGACATTTAATCATATAATATGATTTTTAGTATATATAATAGATTTTTTATTATATACCTAGTCCTTATATAATATAGTATATAATAAACAATAGGAATAAAAAAAACTCACATGACTCTAAAAGCCGTTCTATGTCCTAAAGGAAATTACTTCAAAAGACGGAATGACAATTATTTAAGTTACTGAATAAACCTTTTTTTTTACTTTTTGGACGTGAAATTATCAAATGCTATACATTGCTCAAAGTCTGGTCTAACACCGTGGTATTGTGTTAGCTTGAGAGATGACCAGAGCCTACGCAAACTCGTCGTGGTATTGCTGTTCATCTATATCCTCGTATCAAAATGAGCTTTCTAAGTTCAAAAACCTTGACCTACAACTTGTAAGTTGAGGCCGTTGCCATTGCCCTCATGGTGGCATGGAAAGAGCGACTGTCGCAACCCTGTGTAGTGCACGCTACAATAGTGGCGACAAGTCCCCTCTTTGAGGAGTGGCTGGAGAGCGACGTAGCGTCCTCACCTACCGCCTGACGCAGCTCTTTATCGGACACGGAAGTTTCAGGAGGTTCCTGCACATAATCAGGCGGGAGGAAACGCCCGGGAGCCACCATTGTGAAGATCGCCCGGAGGACACGATGGAGCACCACTGTGGCGGTTTGCTCAGTGACTCGTGTCCTCATAGAGGCTATCAGCGGCGGCAATCCCTTGCGTACGGCACAGGTTCAATCCATGGTCTGGGGCGAGAGGGAATTGGAAGAGGTAATTTCCTCCTGCAAAGCAGTTATGTTTGCAAAGGAGGTAGCCGGGCGTTTGAGGGAGAGAACCTAAAACCAACCCATTACTAACCCGCGGGAGACGCTCTAGGTGTCGGGCGCCGCGAGACGAGTCCCGGCCACCGTAGATGCGGGACACGGCCTGTCTTCACTAGACAAACCGACGGTGAGCTACCCATTGCTTACCGTCCGTCTGTCTGTGTAAATTTCACGTACGCTTTAAAGAGATGTCAGCAAAGCAGAAGTACCTGCCAGGGCCACCACTTGCCGGGGTTGCGGGTTTTTCGAAAGAGATACCGTGGCCCCGGAACATAAAGAGTAAATGAAGGAAAATAGGTGAGTTTTATTCAGTACAAGTGACAATCCCCCCTGCTCTGCCCTGACCAGAGGAAGTTATTTGATGATTTCCCATACAAAAAACAGGTCGTTGCTACTGCTCCCCAGCTGCATCTTCCTATCCACTGGGGCTTCCTTGACCTATCAATTTATCAAAATATCGCTTAGTTGTATCATAAAAATCGCGATATAATTTCTCCATTAAATGAAGAGCACGGAATAGTGAGAGATGACTGACCTGGCGCCCGCAACACTGGGAACATACTTTGTAAATGCAATCAACATGAAAGCCTTCAACTTCAGTGTGATTTACGAGTCCAAAGTATTTTTCCATAAATAAAACGTAGCCCATTGAATCTCAACGAATATAAGAGTTGCGATTAATGTTAAAATGATTGTGATTGAGCCCGTTCAGTTGCGCAAATGGAAATATGTTAATTGCAATTTTGTTTTATAAGTGTACACACAACACAAAAATATCTTGTTCGATCATAAAGTAGTTCATACTTATCTATATAACCAACTAGCTGCGCCCTCTTGTGTTAATCCAGGGTATAATTAACTATCAACAGATGACTGTAGATAGTTTATTATACCCTGAAATGAATCCAAATTCATTTAGCCGTTTGGGCTTGGAGAATTAACAAAGAAACACACACAAATATACAAACATTTTCCTTTCGCCTATATTATTATATCGCCAAGTATTTGCGTAAGAAGTAAAAAAAGCAATAGCTGTTAAAAATAATCTTGAGATAGTGCACAGTTTTGCATGATTTACGGCATCTTGAAGTGTTGTTCGCAAATCTGGGTCCAAATTAGTGATAACTTCTTCAATGCTGACTTTGAAAACTTGCAAGTTTTATGCTTGTTGTGGTAAAGTTGAATTCCAATGGTACTCACTGGGCTGACATTTCAAAATTTAAAAGAACATTTCTTTTCCTGAACGTAATTATTAACACCTTCCTGTCTTTGTCCAACGTTACTTGACGTCAGCGCAAAACGTTTTTTTCTTTCTTTTTCCATTTTAACAAAACAAAAACGCATAAAGTAAGCTAGATTCACAGAACGTTCCTTCTCATTCCGTAAAAGAGTACTAGCGTTGGACACCGGGGAAAATTCACTAAAGGTTTTTAAACTGCATAAATAATAAAAATGTTACTATGATAGTAATGTTGCACCTCGCTATTATCGTTTCATTAAATCCCCGACACCGGCGCCTGCTCGTGGTATAGAACACTTTTGTAGCGACGGAAAAGTTTCTTTTAATCTTCTTTTAATGAAGTTATAGTCTCACAACCAGGTAATCTCAAAGACACTTTACAAGTACAAACAAATCCTAGTTGATATGAAACGAAAAGTTCTCTAAGAAATTATTGCTGCTGTTAACTTCAGTATAATTTTAGTAACAATAAATTTTGTAACTTGTACTTAGAATATCAATACAGTGATGAGTTATTCATTTTATTCGGACGCTAAAAGTTTTCATTTTACTCATAGAGAACCCCCCCCCCTACCTATAGTATAGTGGTTGCAATAGCGGCTACTGAGCACGAGGTCTTGGGTTCAATTCCCAGGTCTAACAATTTTTTATTGGGATTTGCCATCTGGAATTTCTCAGTAATCATCTTGTCTTCAGACACGCTTGAGGTCAAATGTGAACCCATTTACAATAAAAATACGTGTGGCACTCGGGGACTGCCGCGGTAAAGCTATTGCATAGCATTTTTTATCAACTTATGCAATAAATAAAAACAATCTAAATAAAATAAATTTCAGAAATCCAAAGCCAAGCCAAAGGTCTCAAGACAAACACTATCAATGCCATTAATGGCATCTATCACTTAACTCTGCGTTCCAGTTGTTGTTCTGTGTCTGCAATTATAATAATACACTCAATAAACAAGTATTGACACATATTTTTAGGGCTTGTGCACTCGATTATTTTTATTTCTCGATGCAATTCGAGCTTCAAGTGCCAACCGCCACAAAGAGATGTCAGCAAAGCAGAGGGGCTTGCCAGAGCCTCCGCCTGCCGGGGTTGCGGGTTGTTCGAAAGAGATACCGCGGCTCCGGAACGTAAAGGGCAATAGAAGGAACATGGGTGGGTTTTAGTCAGTACAAGTCTGACATGCCCCCCCGCTCCGCCCAGAGCGGGGGAAGTCATTTGATGATTTCCCACCCGAAAAAAAAAAAAAGTGCCAACCGCCATACCTTACCTATAAAGAACCAGTGCGTGAGTGAATAAGATTATATATATTTTTACTTAACCAGATATTTTAAATTATGGCTCCCAGTTTCACATGACTATAACTCAACAGACCTCATCATGAAAACAGAACCACCTATTTATTTTCTAAATTATTTTGTTTCAAAATGCTTTGGGAGTCGTAATCAGCCAAGCCTATCACAATAGAAAACTAATACAATTCCGTCGACCCTCAAACTTGGCGGATCATTACTGTATTGTGTATGGATTATAATTAAAAATATGTATTACCATTACATGCCGTGCGTTCTCTGTATGAGAAGAGGCCCAGTTTGCCCAGCAGTGGGGCAGTTATAGGCAGGTATTATTATTGTAACAATCATGTTATGCATTTCGTGTTTATATTTACTCGTATACTCAGCAAGCTACTGCGTAAGGAGTCTCTAAAACTTTGGCAATAAACTATATACACATAAGATCTCTCTTGAAACATTCCAACGTAATATAGAAAGAAATGACATTGCAAATAGAAGAAATATTGCTGGAGATGGAACCTCAAAATGGCTCTCAGGGCATAATGTTCGACCACTGGGAGCGAAAAAAGACATAGTGATAGTATGCGGGCACGTAAAGCAAGGCGGGTTTGCGTGTTCCAACGGTATTAAAGGAGCCAGCGAGCTGTGGCTTCAGTGATTCAGATAAACGTTTCGGTCAGCAACCATATATCAAACGGATGACGCTTTCAGAATACGAGTGTTCTCGCTTTTTCACTGTAAGACCGATAAAGATGTCCAATGAAGTGTTCCGCCTCTTGTTTGTGGAGATTTTCATTGGCAAGCGATTTATAACTGACGTGGTTCCAAGTATATTTGGTCTTTGATATCAGTTGTTACTTCGAGAGGATACTTTATGGCTTGCAATTGATCTTTTTATGCTGTAATTTATAATTAACTAGCTTTTGCCCGCGGCTTCGCTCGCGTTAAACTCGGTAGCGCCTTATTGATTTGTAATAGCAACGCTAAGTTTTCCCGTTTCTTCCCTCTTCTTTAAAGAGTGTGATATGAGGGATCATATCACACTCTTTAAAAAAAATATCCTATGTCCGTCTCCTGGTTCCCAACTATCTCTGTACCAAAATTCATCAAAATCGGTTTAGCCATTAAAGCGTGTTACCTCAACAAACAAACAAACTCACTTTCGCTTTTATAATATTATAGTAAATAAATAAGGAATAGTAAGGATAGTTTAAATAGTACATCTTTCAAGTTATAACAACCAACCATTATTATTATACGTTCATAACTTAGCGCTTTTAAGAGCCTCACTAGTTTAGTTGAAGGTGCCTATTGCATGATTTCGCCAGTAACCTACATTATTTGTTGCATCGCAAGATCCGTGTGTTATTGTTATTGCTATGGCGCTCATTAGGGGAGGGCTATGTCCAGCAGTGGACTAATATAGCCTGATGATGATGATGATGAAGATCCGTGTGTGGATGGGTGACAGCCATAACATACCAAGTTTACTCCGTGCCTCGGAAAGCTAAGCCGTTGGTCCAGGCTGTCACACAAAGATATTTGACAGTCGTTACAGATAGTCAGTGGCCCGACAGTCTGTCAACCAGTCTTACCAAAGAGTACCGTATGACCTCTACATGTCCATAGATCGGCAGTCGCTCGGTGTAACATACTGATATTCAGTTGCATCTGGTAAGACTAGAAGCCGACCCCAATAAAGTGAAGAAAAGGTTGACAGACGATAATCGACATTATTAGTCCCGTAGAAAAGGCGCGAGCCTAAATACATAGGCAACAATTACATGGCTAATTTCGGTTGTTTATAATTCATCAAGTGCGGTGCGTTCGTATTAGAATCAAACGTATAATACTGTGGGAATTGCGATATACAATATGTTGATTTGCATCCTCGTCAAAATTTAGGAAGTGCTAGTAAAAGTCATAAATAATCAATGAAAATTACTGTACCTGATCAATAATAATATACGGCGCTTTTATGATCTGTCTCTGTGTGTTTAAATTTAACAGTATTACAGAATATTTCACTTCAAAAGTAGAGAATCACCTACAGAACACACAGAACAGTGTGCGTGAGCGTCGGCGCATACGTATCATACAGTGGCATGCACGCACCACTTACCGATTTTTGAAAATACGAAAAAAGTAAAAAAAAAAAAACTACTTATTTTATTATCGATTCGGGTCGAGAATCATTAGCATAGTTACGTCCTTTAATTTGACGAGGATGCAAAACAACACGCTGTATAGCACACCTGTCCTTACCATAAACTATAGACGCGGAAGGTGCAGGCATACATGGAGCATTTATTTTTTTACCTCTGTCTAAATATTTGTTGCATAATGCCGTGAACACATTTTCGTGTTGAGTTAAAGTTCGATTGGTAATATACAAATAAGTTCCCGTTAGTATTCTCTTTTTTTAATCAACTTTGTACTGAATGAATATGAAAACAAAAACAGAATGATTTTCTTTTTGTCTCCGCCTTTTTGTTCCGACTAATCTCCAAAATTCTCCGAAGACCGATTTTTCGACGGGACCTTTACAGGTAGAAAGCCGATGATATAACTTAAGCTAATTTTATTTTATTTCCAAAAAAGATTTAAGTTTCCGTGAAAAAAGAACTCTTAAAATTGTTAAAAAATATCCGATTCCATTATGGAAGCAATATACATATTTACAATAATTGGTTAAAAAAAATATTTTACAAGTATTTGATGAGATTTTTTTCACTCAAAAGGTTTTTTACCTACCCAGTATAAAAAGCAAAGCTGGCTTAATTTAGCGAGCTTAAAAGACTGAAAATGGTTGTTAAACAAAAATTATTCCTTTTTTAATCTTTCACCCGCCTCTCAACTAGGCACTCGCAGCGACGCAAATAAAATCAATAATTAAAGTAATGTTGCAAGCTGTACAAATAAAGCTTTTTTTTTCTAGGTGCGATATTCGACCAGAACACTGAAGAGATCCAGAATGTCTTTAAGTATGCGATGACAATTCACAACCAGAACATAAGTAGCCGTCGCTTGGAACTGCAAGCATACGTCGACGTCATCAACACTGCAGATGCATTCAAGCTTTCTCGACTCAGTGAGTATTTACCTTTTTTACCAGTTTAAAAAATAACAATTTATTTTGTTATAAAAGTAATGTAACTTTGCAGTCGCGTAAGAAAAGATTTTCTTTGTAGTCTGTGCGTCCCCTGGGTAACGGCAATAAATACCTACATAGCATTTCGCGATTTCAGATTTATTTTTTTTCCTTTTGATTCCTATACCTATTAAAATAAGTAAATAATACCAGCCTATTACTGTCCCACTGGTGGGCAAAGGTCTTTTTTCAATGGGAAGCGGTCACCTCCTTCTGCGAAGCAGTCATGCTAGCGAAGGAGGTGGCCGGGCGTTTGAGGGAGAGAACCTCAAGCCAACCCAGCCGCCGCGAGAGACGCCCCGGGCGCCGGGCGCCGCGAGACGACTCCCGGTCACCGTAGGTGCAGGCCTGTGGACGGTGAGCAATGGGTAGCTCACCGTCCGTCCGTCTATTGACGACAAGCCGTGTCGACGGCGCGTTTGTGTTTCACGCGCGCCTTAAAGAGATGTCAGCAAAGCAGAGGGGCTTGCCAGAGTCTCCGCCGGGTTGCGGGTTTTTCGAAAGAGACACCGCGGCCCCGGAACGTAAAGGGCAATAGAAGGAACATGGGTGGGTTTTAGTCAGTAAAAGTCTGACACTCCCCCCCCCCCCCCCCAAATCGGATCGTTTGCCGAAATATGAACATGCCTCGTACAATTGACCATGAGAAAAACATGCATTTTCTAGATTGAGCCCACAAATAGTCAAGGATTTGGCCTGTGATTTGTTCATAATTGAATTCGTTTAAACTCAAAGAGCATATCCGTTGCGCTCATCGGATTACTTGGAACGAAAACTTCCTCATCTTTAAATTATCTTTTGAGTATCGACGCGTGAATCATAGTCATCATCTGCCTAGCCTTTTCCCAACTATGTTGGGGTCGGCTTCCAGTCTAACCGGATGCAGCTGAATATCAGTATTTTACATGGAGCGACTGCCTATCTGACCTCCACAACCCAGTTAGTACTGGGTAATACGATACCCCTTGGTAAGACTGGTTGTCAGACTTTCAGGACACTGACTACCTGTTACGACTGTCAAAGATCTATAAATGACAGCCGGGACCAACGGCTTAACGTGCTTTCCGAGGCACGGAGGAAACTCGGTATATAACGGGTGGTCACCCATCCACAGACCAACCTAGGCAAGCGCGGCTTAACCTATAGATCGACCCGAGCGGCTGCTATTATTTAGCCACGAGCTCCTCCATAGTCGTTTGGTATTATATACCCCAAGCTAGTGCCACTTGCGGCTTTCGGGTATCTTCGGTAATTTCTACGAAAACATTATCGGTTCGCCAACACGGACTTTACATGCGGTTTTGTAAATAGAAGGGGGACAACGAACAGGACCAAAACTCAAAACTAAGTAAATAACGGTATAGTTATTTTACACCTACAATTGAACAGCAAAAAGAATTAATGTCAAAAGTTAATGGGTAAATAAAATTGTGCCTTAAAGAAAACCTTATCAGACTTTTGCAAAAAGACGGATTGTGCAAAACGAGAGATTTTTCCGTAAATACAGTGTGCATGAGATACGGACCTGCCAAAGTCTTGAGATACTACTCTAGCAATCTTTTTAAACCTACATAGTGTTTAGGCGAATATAACGTAGTAGACATTCTAAGTTCATACAATTTTGGAATTAAATTTATATGTCTATTTCTGTTTGGCAAGTGAAGCAACAACTTGACCGCACGACGCAAAGTGGCTTCTGATTGCAGGTTGCGGTCGCGGCTGCTCAAGCGGTCTCCTTGCTGCAGTTTTCAACGAAAAGCAGTTCGCTATGTAGCAGCACTTTCGTCAGTGCTAACACGTCATGTCAGCCCTTCGGCTGACATGTCGTATCAGATAAAATATAAAATTTTATCTGATACGAGATGTTCGTTTGCTAAAATTGCTGGTACAAGTACGCTTATATTTTACGACAATGATTTTAAGCTCCCAATAATCAAGAGTAATGTCATAATCGCCTGGTGGTTAAGGCTTTACCCCTAAGTATCAATGAACTTAACTGTTTCAATACATACAAGGTGCTACCGAACTCTTCATAAAGGCTTCTAATTATCTCAAAGATTATTGCATGAAATTTATTTTTGGGGAAACAAAAACACTTTTTACGATGAGACTCAATATAACACACTCAAAACGCTCGAGATGCACTGAATAAATTAATAGTACGCGGGGGCATTTTCAATAGTGTTAAAGCATTAAAAAATAATTGCTTGTGAAAAAGTTGTATCCTTTGACCCCAATATCTCCGTAACAAGACAGTTCCTTGGTATGTCTAAAACAAAAAAAAAAACACAGTGGCGATGAAACAAGAGCCATTAGGCTACATTGAGGGTACTTTTACATACGTTTTTTTCCTTCAAAGTTAACTTTAGACCATAACTGACATTAGTGAAGATGAACATCGTGATGAAACATAATTAAAATATAAGTTTGGGATCGCCAAGGCATTTGCATGTGTTTGAAATGAGAATGCTAAGTGAGTGTTGTCACGCGACGGAATAAAATAAGAAACGAATAAATAAAAGGAAGTCGGAAAGTGGCACCGGTGACTGAAAAGTTGTGTGGTAATTGGTTTGCTTGGAATGGTCATGTGACGCAGAGAAATAAGAAAAATGAAAAAATCTTGAAGAAATCTTAAATTAATTTAATTATTTATTAAAAATGGTAAACTAACTAATTAATTGCTCAAAATGGGGTCCATTTTCTTGAATAGGTACACAAATTTATTCTTCTAACGAATTCATTTCTAGTAACCTTTAATAACGTGTTGTGGTGAATGTTATAAATCGTATTCTGAACTTCAACTCTCAACTCGTTTACATTCTCATAAGATTTCATTGTTTTCCTTTCATTTAATTTATGAAGTTTCTAAAGAGATTTCATTCTTATTGACCCTAACAATCGATGCAATAAAAGTACAGGGAGCAACTTTTACAGATTTCAGTCGGTTCGATTATCGTGTGCGGCAAGCGAATTTTTAAAAATCTTTGAATGCCGTTTTCTTTCTTTTCGAAAATAAAGGAAAGTTTTCTTTGAGTACAATTTTCTATTTAAAGTATTAAGAGTACTTCCCCTTCAGGTGGTGTTACAAAATTCCAGCCTGTATATCTTTTTTCAAAAGGTTTAATTGGTAAAAAATATAAAATAAATCTTAATGGTAATGTAGGTAAAACAAAGTAAGATGTCTGTACTAGGATGAACCTGTATCACAGGCTGCATGAGTTAGGGCACGCCACAATAGTGGCGGTAAGTCCCCTCTTTGAGGAGTGGCTGGAGAGGCGTCATAGCGTCCTCACCTACCGCCTGACGCAGGTCCTCACCGGACACGGAAGTTTCGGGAGGTTCCTGCACATCATCGGGCGGGAGGAAGCGCCCGGGTGTCACCATTGTTACGATCGCCCTGAGGACACGGTGGAGCACACAGTGGCGATCTGCCCAGCGTGGGCGGAGCACTGCCGTGCCCTCGTAGAGGCGATCGGCGGCGGCGATCTCTCGCGTCCGGCCCTGGTTCAGGCCATGGTCCGGAGCGAGAGGGAATGGGAAGCGGTCACCACCTTCTGCGAAGCAGTAATGCTAGCAAAGGAGGTGGCCGGGCGTTTGAGGGAGAGAACATCTGCCCAACCCAGCCGCCGCGGGAGACGCCCATGGCGCCGGGCGCCGCGAGACGACTCCCGGCCACCGTAGATGCGGGCCTGTGGGCGGTGAGCAATGGGTAGTTCACCGTCCGTCCGTCGATTGACGACAGGCCGTGTCGACGGCGCGTTCGTGTTTCACGCGCGCCTCAAAGAGAGTCAGCAAAGCAGAGGGGCTTGCCAGAGCCTCCGCCTGCCGGGGTTGCGGGTTGTTCGAAAGAGATACCGCGGCCTCGGAACGTAAAGGGCAATAGAAGGAACATGGGTGGGTTTTAGTCAGTACAAGTCTGACATGCCCCCCCGCTCCGCCCAGAGCGGGGGAAGTCATTGGAAGATTTCACACCCGGAAAAAAAAAAAAAAGGCTGCATGAGTTCACACACATTACAGTAAGGACAACAGAATTTTAATAATATTTAAGTTTTTTAAATGGTGCGATTACGTGTTACGAGTACAAATATTAAATAAAATCTTATATATGATTATAAATTCTATGTCTACTGCAGAAATGAATTACAACTATTATGGTTGTATGAATGTGGATTGAAGATAAGAGGAAGAACAAAGAAAGGATTCATGAGCTGTACGAAGGATAATATGGCAAGATAGAAGAATATGTTATAATGAGATAACGAATAACGGAGAAGTAGTAGGTATCGAAGAAGAGAACACGGCGCTCCAATCCCAAATAATTTTGGGTCTTTTCTGTATGTGAAGAGATCATTGCCCTGCAGTTTAGCGCAGTAAAAACTAGTTCGAAGGTTCTATCTTCCTTTCATCATTGATCAGATTGATCAGACAGCTCATCAAGTATTCGTATTAAAAAAAAGTGGTACTTAAGAAATTCTCCAAGATGCCTTTTCTTTATAACCGGCGCTATGAGCTGTTTTTGACGTTAGTAATTACTGGAAATCATTATCGAGTCTAACAATTTCAAAAAGGTTTTATTGAAACACTGTTTGAAAGATTTATTAGCGTTTTAATTAGCAAATTCATTCGTAAATTGTGGGACGTTATTGATTAGATTATTTTTTTCCAACATTTCACTAGTTTCGAGAATAAACTTATAACTATAACTTATTTCGGATTATATGGTACTACGGTATTACAGGTTCATTCCATTTGATAAAACATCTAGAGTTCTATTTCTAAATTAAATAATAAGAACTGCGTTAAATTTCCGAAATAAATTGTTACCGTAATCATAGTGAAAACCGTATCACAACCCGTTGAGTAATTGTGAAGAACACACGTGGATAGAGACTTTGTTTTATACTTTTTCTTCTTAGGTCCTGTATAATTTTAATATGAGCCTGATGTGTCTCACTGTAAGACTCCAGCTTATCACGCCTTCTCCGTCTGGGACTACCGCCTCGCCGTGTTCAGAACCCAAACTTTTGGATGGAATATAGATCATAATAATTTAATATACTTTCTCTGTTGGAGAGTTCGCATGTCCAGCTTGGAATCGCTCCGCCTACGCTAGAGAAGTAGACATAGCGCCAAGAACAGAGACTATATAACCACCACTAAGCTCTACAGCTTAGTGGTGCTTAGTGGTAACCACCACACTTAAACATACGTAACCGCGTCGTAAGAGAGTTCCAAAAATAGTGCATCAGATGCGCGTTGTTAATTGAGAAAATAGGGACATCCCACCCCACTTTTAATTAAATAAAAAAATAATTCGGAAAATAAAAGATAATCAAAAACTCTAAAATGCTAACTTACACCAGTGCGGCCAGTACCACTTAGGAAGCGAAAAACAATATACTCAGTTTTCAGTGAAACTAAAACTGCTGTAAGTTAAACTTGTAACCATCACTCCACTCTCAAAACTACATCTATAGGTAATATAAAAATGAATCGCAAAATGTGTGGACCAATTTTACTCATTCTTTTTTTCAAATATTCGTCGAAGTTAATGGTTTTTACGGTGAGAAAAAAAAACAGCTTAATGCAGTATAGGTTTTTGTATAGTTTAGCTAAGTAGGGTAAAAAAATGCATTTCAACGCATGTACAGCTAGTTATTAATAAAGTCAAATAGTTAAATGTAAACTTGCGCGACTTTTACTTCATAATTCCTTTATGCTGGTCGATTTTTCAAAAAAAAAACGTGATACTAATATGATTTCCTTTTATTATAATATTGACATCATATTTACGATGCAAAACTGTGAGCCATTTTACCTGACTCGAAGGTCGTTAAGGAGTATGCGCTACGGCTCAAAATTCTTACTTTTTTTTGCAAATGCAGGTCAGGATATAAATATGAGTTGAACAAATTATAATTTGCGACCGTAACTATTTCATGAAAGGGGATGGAAGCAAATGAACTTAGTCGATTGTATTGATGATTTTGAAACTTTTTTGTATAAATTATAAGTGGTGCCATACTCGGAGTTGCAAATTGGAATTTCTTAATGATGGCCCATACATCGAATTTGGACCCTGTTAATCAAAATTATAGCTTATCAATTAAAAACAGTAGATTGATTTTGGTGATAATTGATTCGTTTCCGAAAGGTGTCTTTAAGTGTAAAAATTGGGACTACATTGTTGTATTGGGTTTTCGACCTGTAAAAACAATGTAAGTGGAAGGAATAAAAATAAATAAAATTAACAAAAACTCAATTAAGCCGTGTTACGGTCGCAAATTATATTTTAAACCACATACAACCTGACACAGACCTTGAATTGCAAAATACGTAAAAACAAAATAAAAATTGTGGGCCACCCTGGCGCTTCCACCTTAAGTGTTATCAGCACGTCTCGTGAACAGAATACTACAAACAGCGTCACCGTTGGCATACGCAGGACTTGATAGATAGCGTTCCTTTAGGACGATGTCCTATATTTTAAGTTTTGTATTAAAGTTCGTTCGTAGGATACTACAGTTGTGAAAAGCTGTGCCGTAGCCAACACTATATTTGTGTACACTACCATGAGCAGTGAAAAGTTGCATTTGACACATTGTAGTCACCCGTACTAATCAAATATCTAAACCAGCACACCGACAACTTCTAGGGATCATTAACTTTATTTATGGGTTTTTTATTTATTATTTTACGCTTTTAAAATGTCGTGATGACCCAGAGATCAGAAGCCTCGCAGTTTCATGCATGAACACCCACAATTTCTAGTGGGTTCAAATACGGGCAAATACCATTGTGACTTTTTCAATACATATTACTTTCTAAAATTTAACAAAGATATCACAGACTTCGGTGAAGAAAAATTGAACTTTAACTGTTTTAACCGTTCTCAGAAAGCGATCAATGCTCGTGCCATCTAGAATATAATAGGCCTTTGCCCAGCAGTTGGACAGTTACAGACTGATAATATTATCTATCGCCCTCAAACACACACAAGCATTTGGATTGTAATTCATTTTTAAGTCTTCATAATACAGACCTTGCTTTTAGCCACTATCTTTATTGACTAATAATAAAAACAAAACAAGACTAGGAGCATCATCATAAAAACTTAACAAAGACTCCAAACATCATTGTTTGAAAAGAACGGACTAAGGTTGGTTAAGTCATATTCCCGAAAGTCACAAAGTAACGACTTTTGATGTTATCATGTCGCCTGAACAACAATCAGGCGGCTCTACAGTCACCTGATTGTCACTTTACGAGAGCCAAAAAATTACAATAGATAACAATAATAAAATATATTTGTGCTTCTGTTAAAAAAGGGACAATACAAAAATACTGGCGCGGAAATTAAAAAAAGAGAAACAATGGCAAATTGCCCGTGAAAGGAATAAGCGGCCGCCGCCGCAGACACCCTCAGCCTATTTGCTCTAACGACAAACACTTCCGTGCCGGCGAGGCGCCAGCCTGATGCCACTCTACACATTTTGAAATCAAACGAGAAGAACGATACTCGAATGTAAACAAACAGAACATCAATTACGAAAAACGACAAGCCAATATGTTAGACTAAAATTAGCAATTAACAGGACCCACTGCACGGCTCTTGACGATTTCCT
This sequence comes from Ochropleura plecta, assembly GCA_905475445.1. NCBI lineage: Eukaryota > Metazoa > Arthropoda > Insecta > Lepidoptera > Noctuidae > Ochropleura > Ochropleura plecta. The sequence goes on along the minus strand of FR997721.1, from coordinate 17,319,688 downwards.
ACGAAATAACTTTTATGGCTACCTAATATTAGCCCCGGAATATAGCAGTTCTGTTTTATTTAAAAAATAGTACTTATTCAAAATAATTTTTTCATCAAGCTTTTTTTAAAAGAAGCTTTATTATTTCATTTTTAAAGACATCATTTCATTTTTATCGAACCATCTAATTTACATCATATTTTGATTTTCAAATAGCCTTTGTTCTTAAATTCGACTTTAATAAAAATAATTTTCAAAAAAGTACATAGTTGGTAAAACCTCGCCTTAATTGACTGCCTGGTTGGCCTAGTGGTCAAAGGTGCGACTGTTGAGCATCGTGGGTTTGTTTCCCGGGACGGGCCAAGTGTTATCTCGAATTCATCAGTAGCAGCCACGGAGTCTGGATTTGTGCCCAGTACAACTATTTATTTAGGAACGCCATAATTGTAGGTACAGTACATAGAGGGACAATAAATAAAAAGCATAGACAAAAAAATTGTTACAGCTCGCGCGGAATACAAAGTTATGGCAATGACTGCTGCGCTACAATTCGCGGGTTCGATCTTCGCACGGAACAAATATTTGTATGACCTACAGTTAGTTGTTACGGGTCTGACTGTTTGTGTATGTGAGTTTAAATGTTTGTAAACGCAATCACGATACATGAGAAATTCCTAGTGTGCGGCAACGGCAAAAAATACATAAAAGGTGTGAAAGTACCGTTAACGAAGCCAAAACGCACTTGTTCTCTCGTTTTTTTTTTGTTCTAGCTAGACCATTCCTAGTAAACTCCCAGTTACGGTGAAATTGGGTGCGAAAGTTTCAACTATTTCGGGTTTCTTAATCTGCGTTTTTAATGTTGTGACTTAACTTTAAATAACTCCCCAGCCCCCGTTACTCACCGCATCCATCACCACAATATTTTGAGTGAGTTACTTTGATTTTAACCGCCAAAAGTGATATATTCCCCAAAAATATAAGTAAATTCTCGCATTCTTTTTGCATAGAGTTTCTTAGTTTGATTTACAAAATGCATGGTTAACACTATGAATACTTGTATGCATTGCCATATTTTTTGCGAACCATTTATATCGAAATCCTAACAAGAACAAGGAAAATTCTTAAAAAACGTTATTTTACTTTCTTTTATAATATCGTACCAAAGAAAGGATACTCAATTATGGTTAGAGTGTTTTTCTCATGAAATTAAGTGAGTTTCCAGAAAATGGCTTATCAAGAAGTAGCGTTTGTTTTTCATCATAATTTCCTTTTAAAATGATTGAGACAGAAGAGTCTTCCTTTAATTTTTTTACCGAATTAAAAAAATGTTTCTCGATTTGAGTTTAAAACGGTACCTATACTTCCAGGTGGTTCCATGTTCCATGGTCATCAAGCCAGGATCTCATAATGGAATCCTGAAGAAATAGAGGAAACTCATTATTTTTTATTAACTATCTTGTATAGTGAATCCTGCATTTGTTTAATAATACACACATCAAAAGTATCTAGGGATCAACATATATTTTTGCAATAACTTTTCTCCTGATTGATATTAATTAAAATTTTCTTTAAGGATTCATCAAATAAAGTGTTTTCGTTTGTCACAGTAACGATAAACCAAGTCACCTTTGCATTAATAAAGAAATTTGCCATTTTCCTAATAAAGGGATTTTTGACATTTGAACCACTAACATTAAAGTTCGAAAAAAAGACTGAAATAACAGTTTTCTTTAAAATTTTATTGGGTAACTTAAACAATTAATAATCCGTGTTTCTACCGCGAACACTAACAACACAAGAACCCGCCCATACCATGATGGTTCCACCACTATAAGGATGGACTTCCTGGCAGGATTTTAATCGCTGTTGGCGTCCAGGGGTTCTCCAGTGTCGTATACGTCTTGTATCCGGTCTCATACCAAAACGAGACTCATCAGAAAAGCACACGAAACGCCATTGTTCTTCTGCCCAATTTCTGTGTTCAAGAGCCCATTGATATCGAATCCTACGATTGTGCATTGCTATAGGTGGTACCCGTAGCGGTCTTCGGGAATGAAGGTTCACTTCATGCAAGCGGTTTCTGACTGTTTGGTCGCTAATTAAGTTCCCTGAAGAGTGATGAAGCCTCACGGCTAACATCATGGCGGTTATTGTTGGAGCTCTTCGAGTTAAGATTTGAATGTATCGGTCTTGTCTCCGTGTGGTGCAGCGATACCGTCCTCCATGGCGCTCAGCCACGGTACCAGTGCTTCGGTAACGTGTCCAAAGTCGACTGATAACACTCTGACTTGTATTCAGAGCTAAAGCTACAGTACGTTGCCGGGAACCAGCTTCTATCATTCCCACGGCTCTGAGCATTTCTTCCCTGCTTAAATGACGTCGCCGCTCCATAATAACGTTGGTTTTAATCAGTAGTAGGGAAACAGTAGCACTAATAATGTCTTCAATGCGTTGTATGTTTTTATAGGGAAAATATTGACAGCTTATTTTCATCTTTTACTCGAATTTGATTGAGAGTTCCTGATTCAAATTATGAAATGCACCAAAAAGGATCCGTATAAATTTATAAAATCATAAATTTATTACAAAGCCACATCTCAATCTCAAGAAATCCGCATAAAAATGCTTGATCCCTAGACACTTTTGATGTGTGTATTAACAATAATTTTTTTTTAAACTATCACACAAACAAAATTCACATATTTCTGAGTTGTTGATTATTGTAGGTATGTTTATTAAGTCTCCATGACTTCCTTTGCAAATTATTATCTCCACTATCTGAGCAAGGCTTTTTAAATATTTGTCAGCTTTAGGTTCCCACTGTCCCTTAAGATTATTTTCCAATCAGGTTTGAACCCTAAGTTTGCCTCTTAGTTTAACCCTCAGACATCCCAGTCGAGGTTTTTAGTGGGTCCCTAAAGGGTAGCCAAAGCTCGTGGAAGCAAAGATACTTTGGTCACCCGAGTTGAACCTCACACACCGCTATATCGTCAAGGTGACGGTTCTGTTCCGGAGATTTTTTTGACAAAAAAACTGCCACATTCCAAATCTTTTTGACAGAGCGAAGTCTATCGGGTACGCTAATTAAATATATATTTTTTTTCTTAAACTCAAGGGGTATGCCATCACTTGCACCGTTGCGATTTTCTGTTGTTTTTTTAAATAAAAATATTAAACAATTTCCAACTAGTATGTCTCGTGTAGTTTAGTACGTTTGTATATTGAATTAACCACTGATAACTTCAGCTTTAGTACAGTATCCCACTGATTTACACGTTATATAGAGATCATGAGTTATCTTGATCCACTAAGTCTCCCGTCCGTCTGTGAATGCATGTGATTGGTTGGCCAGACATGAATTAAATTAAGACTCCATCATATAACAAATTGCTTACATATGTTATGTTGAATGCTATTTGAATATATTAGTTTATCTATGCAAATAGTAGAATTTTAGAAAGCAACCTAGTTTGTCATGAAATTCCTTGTAGGTATATGTAGTCAAAATAATGACGTCAGCACTTTCCTACATATTATTTATTATTATAATGAGCCTATACTGGCTCTAATACTGGATCTTGTGCGATTGGAGGCAAATCCTTTGAGGAAGACCTCAGCTCATCCCGCCATCTCCTTTTGGTTTTGTCGCGTTGTCGTTTTTTGCATCTTGGTGTCCACTGAGTGGTTATTTTTGCCCATTGCTCCTCCTACATGTGGCAGACGTGACCAGCCCAGTTTCAGTTGTACCTAGCAGCTGTAAGATTTTTAAAACCTGTTCTAGCGTAGCTGTAAAGAGTTTTGGAGATAGCGAGTCGCTTTGCTTGACTCCCCTCTAGATAGGAACTGCCTACATATAAAATAAATATTTATTTGCTGAGACTATTAGATTAGTTTAAAACTGTGTGCTATTTTACGTTCGATAAAGTTTTTCACTACATTAAGGTAACTAAGAATTATATAAAATTAATAAGATTTTTAAATTCGTGCAATAAATTCATAAATATCAGTGTGTTGTGTTGTACAAGAAAGACAAAATTACGCTCCAAGAATACAGTCTTGTAGTAACCTTGGTTTTAGTATATGAAGATCTTTTATTAAACTGCACAAATTATTCATAGACGTATCATGTATATTACGGCATACTAGCTCGAAGGCTTTACTCCTATATGTGAAATAATAATTCCACGAAAAACCTGAAGCAGACTAGAATCTGGGGCGCTTCGGATAGACTACTCACATAAAAAATCGAGTTGCTATGTTTCGGGTTACGCGATCATTAGTACACGTGGACCGTCGGCATCTAGTTGTTTTATTGGATTCTAGTAAATAATTAATAATAATTAACATTTCTGTTTTTACGGATGTCTGCTGAAATCATCAGAGAAAATGTGTAAGTTTATGTTAGGTTAAACCAGAAATAAAAACTGCTACCTACCTGATCAATATTTAGATGATATCCATTAAGAAGAAGAGACAGTGTCTCAGAAGGAGTAATAAAACCGAGCATTCTACGCTACTTAGTAAACGATAACGTCAACACACCACAGAACCAAACCAATAACTCACATCCATAGCAACCAACACCCCCCTCCCTCAACGATGCAACATTAAATCAATTTTAACTAAGCAACGAAAACCATCTTCCAATCCGGCTGGTCACCGTGGAAGATCAAGACCAAAACCCTCTAAAGAAAACATCTCAAACTTCTTCAATAATAAGAAAAGAGACACAAACCCAAGAAAAACCTAACTCAACTAAAAACAAGAAAAATCAGCTGTACATAGTAACTTACAACGTCCGAACATTATCTACTTACGAACGCTTAATGGAACTTGGCGAAGCACTAATTAGAATCAAATACGACATAGTTGGATTGTGCAAAATAAGGAGGACGGGCACCCGGATAGAAGAATATACTAATTTCATACTATGTCACACGGGACACACCCCGGCAGACATGGAGTCGGTTTCATAATAAATAAAACCCGCAAGAACTGGATTGAAAGTTTCATGGGCATAAATGATAGAGTAGCATTATTGAACTTAAACATACAAGGATTGCCCATGTCAATTATACAAATATACGCACCGACAGAAACAGCGTGTGAAGACGAGATTAACACCTTCTACTCGAATGTCAATAGAGCCCTAGACCAAGCTTACAAGAACTATATAATAATGGGTGATTTTAACGCGAAAATAGGACAACCAAGAAAAGATGATCATCTAATAATGAAACCAAACGGGTATGGTGAAAGAAATCAGAGAGGCCAGAGGCTAATCGATTTCGCCCTAGAATATAAACTTGCCATCTTAAATACTTTCTTTTATAAAAAAAACAAACCAAAGATGGACCTGGCGATCACCGAATGGTAAATACAAAAACGAAATAGATTACGTACTGTCAAATCAACCAAGCATCTTCCAAAACATAGAAGTTTTAAACCTGAATTACCCGTCGGACCACAGAGCAATTAGAGCAACAACGTCTATCACAAAGCAGAAGAAAAAACGCACAGCATACAAAAACAATGGATATTCAGCACTGAAAACTGAACAAGAAATAATATCTTATAAACAAAACATCTCATCTCGGTTTCAAGATTTACATAAACTTCAAGAAAAAACATCAGTACAGGCTTTCTACAATACATTAACCAAGGCTATAACCCAGAGCTTAAAGGACGCTCGAACTTCTAACGAAATATTGAAAGGTAACCACAAAGTTCTAAAAGAGCGTACACTGGAACTTATCAAGAGAAGACAACAGCATGCTAAGATAAAAACTCGAGCCACAAAAAACGAACTATCAGCTCTATATAAACTAATAAGTAAATACATTAAACATTACAAATGCTACAGATCGAAGACTATCGAATTTTCTATCGAACATTTGGAAAAAGCAGGAAGCTCAAAAAAAGCCTTTAAAGAACTAAGAACAAATAAATATTGGATAGATGGCTTAAACCGCAAAGACAAAACCGTAAACAAACGCAAAGAAATTATAAATGTAGCAACCCATTTCTATAAAACCCTATATAAGGCACAAGGAAACGAGTGTATCAGCCATGGCAATACAAGTGATATTAACACAAACAAGAGCAAAAACATAACACCAATAACTGAAAAAGAAGTCATACAAGAAATAAAAAGACTAAAACTAGATAAAAGCCCAGGACCAGACGGGATTACAAACGAAGCTATAAAGGCTGCCTGGCCGCTACTGACTCTCCCATTAACACACTTATTTAACCTTATATTAAAAACTGCTGAAATACCATCGCAGTGGGTAGAGTCAGAAATAATTTTAATTTACAAAAAAGGTGTCTTAAAAGATATCACAAATTACAGGCCTATAAGCTTACTCTCATGTATCTATAAACTGTTTTCCTCGATAATCAACAAAAGAATAAGTATCACAATAGAAGAAAACCAACCAATAGAACAAGCAGGCTTTCGCAAGCGCTTTTCAACAATCGATCATATACATACTCTGGAACAAATAATAGAAAAATACCAAGAGAAGCAAAGATGGCTCTACATTGCATTTATAGATTATAAAAAAGCTTTTGACACCGTGTCACATTCAAGTATATGGACCGCCCTGCAAGCTCAAAAAGTTGAACAAGATTATATAGATATAATCAAAAACATTTACAAAGACAGTACAGCAAAAATAAAACTAGAATCCACTGGTCCTACGTTCTCCATTGGAAGAGGCGTGAAACAAGGCGACCCGCTTTCCCCAAAATTATTTATATCTATCCTAGAGTCAATAATAAAAAGATTTAACTGGGAAAAGACAGGATTAAACATAAATGGCAAGTATCTATCCCACCTACGCTTCGCAGATGACTTAGTCCTGCTGTCTGAATCTAGCACACAATTACAAAACACGATTGATTCACTAAACAGCTAGCAAATAGATAGGACTAGAAATGAATCTTTCGAAAACAATGGTCATGACAAATACTATACAGAGAAGAATATCAGTTGACAATGAAACTTTGAAATATACAGAAAACTACATCTACCTTGGAAAACAAATTGGCTTCAAAAGAAAACAAAATGAACTAGAAATAGAAAGAAGAGTCCAAAACACTTGGAACAAGTACTGGTCCTTAAAAGAGATATTCAAAAGTAACATATCAACAAATATCAAAACAAAAATCATGACATCATGCCTCCTTCCTTGTCTAACCTACGCATGCCAAACTTGGAAATATACATCCAAAACAAAAAGCAAAATCACTACCTGCCAACGCGGAATAGAACGAAGCATGCTCAATATTAAAAAGATGCAAAAAATCCGTCACACCAAAATTAGAGAAACCACCAAAGCGACAGATGCTCTAACGTACGCCAAGAAACGAAAATGGCAGTGGGCTGGGCACGTAGCGAGGTTAAAGGACGAGAGATGGACCAGCAAGGTAACAGCGTGGAAGGGTCCAACTGGCAAACGCCACAAAGGCAGACCCCACACGAGATGGGCAGACGAGCTAACGAAGATAGCTGGTTCCAGCTGGCAGCAAATAGCCCAAGACAGGGACAGATGGAAGTCTTTAGAGGAGACCTTCACCTTCACTTGAGGAGGGGTTCATGCAAAAACTTCTATACTACTTACTTACTTACTTAAAGATAATACTACAGATATTTAATCATTTTGTAAAATAGTGAAACTCGTGTAAACAACATCAGTATTTATTCTTTTTTTTTTCTTTAAACTATACTTGTATTTTACTTTTCATGAAATAAAAGGTTTTATTTATTATTATTATTTGTTGTTCTTAAATTTTCTTCTCTAGTAAGAGAGTACAAAAACCCTACCCACGGGCCGGAGCCAAGTTTGTAGGGGGGAGTTTAAATGGAGAATGTTGATGATATTGTAGAAGAAGTAAGAAATTTCCGGGTGATGCGACAAGTGTTAAGAATTGTGGCTTTTTGCAGCATGTAGAGTGTGTGAGCAGGCATTTGTAGAGTATTTAGGCTTTGGGTGAGAGATTTTGGTATGATACCAGTAGATGAGAGAACAATCGGGACTATATGAACAGTCTGTGCTTTCCATTGGGTTTTAAATGCTAACTGTTGATGTATGATTGCGGCAACTTGGTCATGACGGTGTTTGTAATCGGTTTGTGCAAGTGATTTACATGCTCCTGTTATATGCTGTATAGTTTCAGAGGCAGTGTTACAATGTTTGCACAAGTCAGTCGGCTGATTTGTGTCTTTCATGATGTATTACCGCAAATAAACTGTGGGTTATAAACTTATTAAATTTCAATGAAGAGATGGCGTTGTGATATTCAACAAGTAAATTGAGTATTATGGAAAAAATTGTTGAAAAATTTTTGGCGTGCGTGTGTTTGATGTGCGTGTCCTTTCCCGATATTCTATCGGACTATCCAGTTGTAAAAATTAAGCTAAGATTGATAAGATGACATTAATAAGAACGAACTGATCCTTCCTTTATTGACATATGTGTATTGTAACATTTATATATAACTAGCTTTTGCCCACGGCTTCGCTCGCGTTAAATTCGGTATAACATACCTGCTACCTGCAGTTTTTCCCCTTGCGCCTTATTGATTTCTAATAGCAACGCTAAGTTTTCCCTTTTCTTCCCTCGTTCTCCCTCATATCCCACTTTTTTGAAAAAATGTCTGTCTCCTGGTTCCCAACTATCTCTGTACCAAAATTCATCAAAATCGGTTTAGCCATTAAAGCGTGAAGAGGTAACAAACTCACTTTCGCTTTTATAATATTAGTAAGGATTACACCGAGCTAGCTTGTATTCGAATTGTGTAATATACCTACGGATACCAACATAGAGAAAGCATCGTTATCGAAGTTGTACTAAACAATCTATCAATGAAGGTAGTCTGGTCAACATTATTCGACCATCAATCTTTTATCTAAGGGCTTGGTTAGATCTCAAATATTGCATGCAAGACGGAATTTTGCAAAACTTAGGTGCCGTGTCGACGGCGAATTCGTATTCCACGCGCGCCTCAAAGAGATGTCAGCAAAGCAGAGGGAGCTGCCAAGGCCACCACCTGCTGGGGTTGCAGGTTGTTCAAAAAAGATACCGCTGCCTCGGAACATATAGGGCAAAAGAAAGAACATGAGTGGCTTTAGTCAGTAAAATTCTGACGCTCCCCCATGCTTCCCCCAGAGCGGAGGAAGTTATTCCTCGGGAAAACGCGATTCTTTGGCCTGATGGACTTGAATTTTGCATACCTAGACATTCTTTCACGAAATTAATAGGCTAAATCACATAACTTTACTAAGGAGTTGAGCAGGACGTGAAACCGCAGGGCACAGCTAGTAAACTATAAAATTTGGAAAACATGGAAGTACATAGGAATTAAAATATGAGAAACAAATAAAGATTGCTATATTTTTTAATCTAGGTTAAGTTATGATGCGGCTGAAATGGCTTTCAACATAAAAGCCCCCAATAAAATATAGGATTAAAAAATACCTAAGTTACCTACCATAGTTATTTTTGTCAATCTATTACGTCCCTTCGAAATAATAAAACTATGAACGCAGCAGGTTTTATGTTGAGGCAACTATGTTTTTCCTTGTACTGTTTTCGTCTCTGGCAGGTAAAGTTTTCCCCCCGAATTGAGAGTACCAAACTGTACATTTTGGATAATCCAGGAAATAGAATTAAATACAAACAATCCTGTTTCATCATCTGCCCAGCCTTTTCCCAAAAATATTGGGGTCGGTTTCCAGTTTCTTACCGGATTTGGATGCATACCAGTATTTTATATGGAACTACTGTCTTATGTGACTTCCACAACCCATTTAAGTACTGTGTAATACGATTCTCCTTGGCAACACAAGTGGACTCTCGAGTCAATGACCTGTAACAATTGTCAAAGATCTACAAATGACAGCCGGGACCAACGGTTTATCGTGCTTCCCAAAGGCACAGATGAATGGATCGTCACCCATCCACAGACCAACCTAGGCAAGCGCAGGTTTACCTCAAGATCAACCTATGCGGCATTTATTATTTAGCCACGAGTTCAGTTCCAACGTGCATAATATGTAACAAAATTGTATAATAAATCTAAATATATTTATGTGATTTGAAGCATCTTTACTTCTCCATGTTTGATGCGAAGTCAAAGCCACCGATGTTCAAAGATGTTTGTGGCTCTGGCTGAAAGGGTCGCATTTGAAATACCCTACTTATACTTTTAGTCTGGTCTACCTACCTGCTTAAACTTGTACAACGCTGTGCTTTCGAATTTGCTATTCTTTTGAATCAATGCTTTTCTACTACATTTATGTTGAACGTATTAATATCGCCGTAGAAGATGTTTTGTTTGAATAAATAGGGAGATATTGGAAATGTGAGTCATTGCTTGGAGCCGAATGCAATTAATTTACTTATCTTGCGGTAATCTCAATTTCCCCTGCGAGTGTTTATATTACCAATAGTTTCGTCAATGGTAATGGCGTTCTTATCCAAATCCCAGGCTACTTACATAAACGGTCGGTTCAGTGGTTATATGGCGTCAATATGTGGATTCAGTATGTATGTAACATCCATACCATTACTATGTTTATGCCATTACAGTCCCTTCGATATTGAGATTGAAGTGATATCCGTTGTCAGCAAACTTGAATCTCTTAGTAATATTGCATTAGTATTGATTTATGTACGGTGTTGAACGTCGCGTTAATGCGTTTCTGTTGTATGATGCTCATCTAAGCTAAATGCATTTGTATTGATTTTGAAATTTCTTTATTTTTAACATAAACAAATCAGATAAATGACATTCAGATCTTATTCTAAAAGCATTTGTGCAGGCTATGGCGCCTTTATAAAATATTTAAAAAATACAAACAATATGTAATGTGTAAATCTTTCTCGTTGTAATCATAGGTACCTATCTCAATACTTACGTTAAACACATTGTACTGTACAGCGCGATGATTAGACACATATACGCACTTTATTACTCTTGTCTCAATGACTGCATATTTTATACAAGATTGTATAAACCTTTAATTAATTTAATTTAGTTTCACTTAATATTATTAAGTATTCCAAGTGCTAATGAGCTACGTAAACTAAGTGAGTGATTCGTTGTAAATCTACCTACATTCAAACGAATATCAGAAAAAAGTTCGATCGTGTTGTCGCATCGCCTTCGTTAGTCAAAAAATAGTAAGTGATGTGGGAGACGGTATCGATGATAAGTGTCGATATATTTTAAGTTGGAGGAACGGGTTAGACCGATGGAAGAAATAAGGGGGTTATGATGTTTAGGGTTAGTTACCAGATACAACTTCTTTGTGACTTTTGTAAAGTTTTAAGATTAGTCCGTAATGGTGTATTGAATGAAGTTTTTAATGCTTTGTTCTGAACTACCTGTAGTTTAGAGTAATTACTTTCGCATGTGCTGCTCCAGACCGGTGACGCATACGAAATGCAGAGTCTTACAAGGGTTGTATATATTTTTAATTTGGGTTTTGCGCTAACTTTGGATCGTCGCTTTAAGATTGGATGCAGGCAGTTAAGAGCTTTTATTCCTTTCACCCGGAAGTACTCAATATTTTTGGTCCATTTTATTGCCCAGCAATAGTCCAAGGTACCTGGTCGATACACGCCATGGCAAAGTACAGTCATCTACTTTTATGCATTTATTAGGGAATGATCGCTTACGTGTGAACAATATGGCTTCAGTTTTTGTAGAATTTAATTTTAATTTCCATTGCGTAAAATATGAAACTAGAAGATGCAATGATAACTGAAGTCGTTCAACTATTAAATCGATGTCTTTACTTGAAGTGAATGATGCAGTGTCATCAGCAAAACAAGCCAGATGAGTGTGGGCTTGCTTTGGAATGTCGTTTATAAACAGTATGAATAGCTGCGGCCCGAGCAAGGAGCCCTGTGGCACCCCCGCAGGAATGGATTTTGGTTTGGACACACTATCGCCAATATGAACACAGAACGACCTATCCGTTAAGTACGCCTGAATAGTTTTTAAAAGTCCAATCGGTACATTGAATTTAGATAGCTTGTGTAGAAGACCTGCATGCCAGACGGCATCAAAAGCCTTTTCGACGTCAAGCAACATCATACCGGTAGATTCACCCATGTTTAAGTGGTGCGTGACATGCTCTGCAACCCTGGCCAGTTGCTGGGCTGTAGAATGAGCCTTTCTGAATCCAAATTGCTCGGGCAATAACAGGTGGTTCGTAGCTATTGCTAACCGTGCCGAAATTACTCCTTCGAGTATTTTTCCCAAGGACGACAGGAGACTTAAGCCCCGTTCCAATAATCAAAAACGAGTCGTTTTGCTTACGGATAGTAAGATTTTGACATAAGTCTCATAGAACTTATGTCAAAATACTACCATCCGTAAGCAAAACGAGTCGTTTTTGTTTATTGGAACGGGGCTTAATAGGACGATAGCTAAAGTACGGCCAACGAGAAGCGATACCAAATTTCAAACAAAAGCATGGGTTTTGTTTGACATTTGGTATCGCTTCTCGTTGGCCGTACTGTAGTTGGTAAATTTGCATCTTTGCCTGGTTTCTTGAACGTTATAATTTTGGCTCTTTTCCAAGCACAGGGAAAGTAGCCAATTGTCAGACAACCATTAAAAAATTTAGTAATGAAAACTATGCGTTTACGACATAAATTTTTAAGTAAGCAGTTGTGTATACCATCAATACCCGGAGACTTCCGACTTTTGCTTTTTTTTTATTAATTTTGACACTTCTCTAGGACTCACGAGTTTGGGTGGAATAAAGTCATCAGCATTATTAAGTTTGTTTATTGATTCATCGACAGCAGTCTTTGTAAAGTTGTCGCTTGCCCAGTTCGTAGTCAAACCCATGTTATCGCGAAAAGTGTCGGCAAGAACTGCGCACTGTTCAGCAGGGGACTGAGTAAGATGACCATTTTTATCCTGTAACGGTAGAATTACTGCAGGCTTATAAGTCAGCGATTTAACATTTGTATTGTGTTATTGCTATCGATAAACATTAGGATTTTTCTAGATTTTTTTTCGGAAAATCAATAGTCTAATTTTGGAAGCCACATTTAAAAATTGGTTTATTTTCTTCGAGACCCGTGAACCTGTATAAAAATGAAGGGACTTAATAGTGGATACAGGTTAACAGTTTTTTTAATACTGTTTTTCTTTATTCTTAGTGAACACAACACTTCTTTACAAAAAAAGATAAAATGAAAACAAATTATCTGGAGCCACCAGATTATTATTATTATTATTAATAGACACTCAGCCAGCCGGCGCACCTTCTGCCATTGTAATTGCACCCTAACTCAATTACTTTAAAAGCCTGTCAGAGAAGCTAAATTTAATGAACTTGAAAGTAAAGTGAATTGTCTTATTTAATCCGTTTTCGCCTTCTTTAAGTTTTTATTTGGCCGTTGACGGTTGTATTGAACGACGGACTTTGTATTATACTGAAATCTTTTGGGAGCTGTTTTGAAAATAAGTGTTACCGACCGAGTCATCTAGTAAAACTTTATACATTTTTGAATAAAAAGTATAATGTATCTTTAAAGAAAGTCTATTACATTAAACACTGTTTTTGATAATGTATCTGACTTTACAATTACTAGATAATAACACATAAGTACTAAATAAAAGCGCAGCCTTTCCGTTAAAAATGGAAATACATTAGTTACAATTTAAGTTTGTAGCTACCGGTATCGTAGTCCAATCATTTAAGCATAAATTCGGTAAGAATCTCGGAATTCGAGATACCCAGCTGTAAGTCTGTAAATACTTGTATATTGACACCCTAAAAGTTGTCTCAAAACTTACATATGGTGTACGCAACTATTAAATTTCAAGGTCAAAGGTCACAAAAATCGGTTTTTTTGCGTTTTTTTTTTTGTAATAAGCTCATTTCCTATGGGTTTTTTGCTATTTGCATGTTCATCAATATTGTAGAGTACAAAATTCTCTACAAATTTTGTCTAAATTTTTTTTATACGTTGAACTGTTTTCGAGATAGAGGGCGGAGAGCGCGCGCTCACAGCCAGCCAAAGATGATGCGGATGTTCTTATTGTTGAAACTGCAATTGAAGAATCAAAGTCTGAAAAAACTGCAGTTTTAATAGGACAAGATATTGATTTACTTGTCATTTTAATTGGGCATACACTGTCTTACGAACAAGAAATTTTCTTTCAAAAAAGTTGGGTAAGGAAATGTAAAAACGGATATATACTCGAATAAAAGTTGATAATTATCCTCATTCCAAAACACATATTTTATTTCTGCACGCATTAAGTGGATGTGACACAACTTCTGCGCCTTTTCAAAAGGAAAAAAAATAATTTTTAAAAGCTTTTGAGAAACTGACAAATTTGGATTAACTAGCTGCAGCATTTGAGGAAGAAAATTGTTCGGCCCAGAGATTATTAGAGAGTGGAACTCAAACCTTATTGGCAGTCTATAATGCTCCGAAATCTGTGAAAAGTCTCGATCATCTTCGTTAAATGCATTAATTACGTCAAGTCTATAAAACTTAATAAACCTGTGCAGTTTTCAAATATTCCACCAACAACTGCAGCTGCTCATCAACATTTCAAACGGGTAAATTATCAAGTTTAAACTTGGTTAGGGCATGATTTGAAACTCCAGGTATGGGGTTGGGCAATTCAATGGGAAACGATTTTCTGGAGCCTATCATGACAATTTTACTACCTGCTCCAGAAGATTTGGTAAATACAATTTAAGATTAATTCATAATTAAGAAGTTATTAATATTAATTAGGTTAAAATTCAAATATAATTCCTATATTTTCATTAACAGTTCTGCAATTACATGGGCAGGTAAGTGTTGTTAAATAAATTAATATTGAATAAAAAGTGGATAGGTTAGGAAAAAAATGATAATAGTTAATAAAAATTGACAAATATTTATAATCATTGATTTAACGATAGTTCATCAACTATATATGGCGCGTTTTCGACCGTAGGCACCGGTTGACCTGAAGTGATGCTGTGACCGCGCGCTCTTTACCCTCTATCTAGAAACCGGTTCACCGTATAAAAAAAATTTGTAGAGAATTTTGTATTCTACAATATTGATAAAGATACAAATAGCAAAAAACCCATAGGAAATGAGATATTTACAAAAAAAGCGCAAAAAAACGATTTTTGTGATCTTTGACCTGGAAAATTAATAGTTGTGCACACCCTACCATATGTACCTAGGTTTTGAGACAACTTTTAGGGTGTCAATATACATATAAGTATTTACAGACAGCTGGGTATCTCGAATTCCGAGGTGAACTTACGATAATGACTGGACTAATCGGTGGCTTGGGCACTACCGATACCGATGGGGCAAAATATTTAAAATGTGAATAATATAAAAGAGAATTAATACAAAATAAACTATCCAAGAGCGGTCGGGTTCATACAATTTAAACCTCGCAAGGTTTAACTACAATTAATCCTGCGCCAGCATGCATTAATATTTTTCGAAACTTTTAAATCGTAATTTAAATAAAAACTGCTTAGCTGCCAGGACGATTTTTGACCTGATCAGATAGTACAAAACAAAAATGACTTAAAATATCTAGAGTCAAAGGAAATCGAGAGGGCGAGGACGCTATTTCCGGAAATAGGTGTGTTACCCATCAATCCTCAGGCTAAAGCCAGTGCAGCTCGGTGGTCGCCTAATTGGAGATTTCCGAGAGCTGACGGGCTATGTAACTTTAGTAGAAATGTCTGTATCAGAGCGCCAAGGCATCGCTGCTATGTGAAAAATCTTTCAAAAAGCAAGGTAAGACATTGCAAATTCTTTCAAAACTCAGAGCACAATGTTTTAGTTAACGAAGTTTGAGTTTGACAAATCTGCCGAAAATTAGGCGACGAAATCTCGCCCTGATGAGGTACCGAAACGCACTGTGGAAATAAGTACGCCAAATTAACAGCAAAATAGGCGCTTATAATATGATACATGGCATTGCACTTATATTTCGAAACCCGACTAAACTACATCCTATTAATATTATAAAAGCCAATGGTTGTGAGTATGTATGTAATAAGTTTGTTGCTATTTCACGCCAGAACTACTGAATGGATTTTGATAAAACTTCACAATAATATAGTTCACATATCAGAATAACACACAAGCTACCATTCATAAAGATATCTTGTAAATTCTATCACCACGCGAGTGAAACCGCGGAGCGGAACTAGTACGATAAAACTTCGAAAATAACCACTTTCAAATATTTTTTTGTTTAGAACTAAAAACAATGCTCAGGTATTTAAATTATTTGCCAACAGTTTGCAACCAGTTCGCGCGGGGCGTGTTCGCTATGCTTGGTGCGGTGACGCCGGAATCCTTCGACACTTTACACTCGTACACCAACACGTTCCAAATGCCTTTTGTCACTCCGTGGTTTCCTGAAAAGGTAAGACACAAGTTTTATTCATAAGCAGCTTTTGAAGTATAAATGTCTTGTAGTGTTCATGACTTTGTTTAAGCCTCCGCGTTTGAAGGTGTTTCAATTACGAATGATGTCGCATTGTCTATAAGTTAAAACAAACGCAACTGTATTTAGTTGCGTTTGTTTCTAAAGGTGCTCCCTCACCGGGAGCATTCACGTGTATTGTAACATTTTAGATTCGACTTTGAGCATTACATTACAATAATACCTCCCTGACTAACGAACATTTGCGTGTAATGTAACATATAAATTCGACTTTGAGCATTTCATAGCAAGATGTCAGACGAAGCGGTCGTTGTGCTGAGTGCGGCAATATTAATTCGACATTGTTATTTACGTAAAAAAACTCAGAAGAAACGATATTGGTGTCATGAATTATTTCAAAACCGGCAAAATACAGGTATTGTAATAATAATGCGCATTGTAATGCTCGCATTGATGTTACAAGTTGTATCAAGATATTACACATTGTATCATTACAAGGTGCGCATTGTAATGCTCGGTTCTCCTCCTTCACTGATGTAATGCTCAAATCTGTAACGTTACATTACACGCGAATGCTCCCGGTGAGGGAGCACCCTAAGGGTAACAGAGGCGTACAAGTACAATCAACTAAAGAGATAAATCACCTGGCTCGTCAAATACGGTTAAAAATTTCTACCAATCGAATCTATAAACAGTCAGTGTAGAACTAGCATGATAAAGCCAACGAAAAACTATAATGTTGCCAGTACCGTTATTTATTTATTTTTATGTAAACTGCAAAGATCATGACATGCAGACCGACATGCTTTACATTGTTTCTCACATTTATATATACCGCAGAAATTTATTTTTAAGCAAGGTTAAAATAACCGCTGACGTTTAGTGAAGCTGAGAATGTCAAACTTTTTTCACTTTCCACACTAAAACTGACTGACTCAATCCACTGCTAGCTTTGATGAATATAAATGGTCTCAGTATGGCAAACTCGGCTGTTTCCAACGAGTGCCTGAAGGATTTTGCTGACAAACCCACTCTGAATCAATTTTTATCTTTAATACTGAGAGTTACCGCATGTATTCGCTTTGATATATGGATTATATAAGATAATTCTGATGAATGATTCAGTTCTAGAATTGATTTATTCAACCTATTGTTTTTGATTACTTTGTAAATATCAGTGTAAGCTACTATCAAGTGTGCTCAAGAACAAAAAGAATACTGACAAAAACTTAATTTCTCATTACTTAGCAAAATGAAAAGAGAGATGTTGTTTTTATTTTATTCTTCTACCTAACCCTTCAGGAAAAATACACGCGTGATGTCATGTTATGTAAATTAGCTTTTATGAGTCGATATATAACAGTAGCTGGTTCCCGCGGCTTCTCCCGAAAAAAAAGTATCCCATATGTTATTCCAGACCATAATCTACCCCTGTGCCAAATTTCATCAAAATCCGTTCAGCCGTTTTGACGTGGAAGAGTAACAAACATCCATACATCCTTACAAACATTCACATTTATAATATTAGCATAATAATATTATAAATTATCTATCTCTTATTTTTCATTTGGTACCGTTATCATGTGTATTCTTAATAAAAATCTAGTTCGCCATCTTTGGAAGGCTGCCATATTGAATTCAGAATCGTCACATCGAATAACTTTTGGACGATAACATAACATATTTTCACATAGTTAGTTAGTTACAGTAAAAGTGTGTTTAAAATAAAACTAGAAGTTGAAATAAACACCAGATACATCAATATATTTATTATGCTATGAGGGCTAAGCATCACAAATATTAACATATTCCGTTTTGCAGGTCATACCGCCATCGTCTGGTCTAATCGACCACGCTGTGAGCATGCGACCGGATTACCACAAAGCTATCGTGGACACAATCCTGTATTATGGATGGAAAGAAATTATTTACATGTACGACTCGCATGATGGTAAGTATCTGTCACATGTATTTCGTGTTATGCATGTTCTAGAATATCCTGAATATCGCATAACCTAGGGTAGGAAGTGATTACATTATAAAATGTCTTCTCTACGTTTCTTATTTTTAGGGTTCCGTATCACAACCCTCTAAGTCTACGCAGTCAAAAAATATGGCTGTTTATGTCGAAAGTTAGTACGAAACCCCCGTTGCACGAGTCTGGCTCACCCTTTGCCGGTTTTGAATACATAATAACTTGTTTTCGTTATTTTTTTTGTGATTATTTAAGATCAAGTAATTACTTCGATTTGACTAAAGATACAAGTGTTAGTACTCATAAAGCAGTTTCAAGTGTAGATAATGTATCCATTTCAACCCTCGGTAAAAAATATTTTGCCATTTCATGCCGCCATTCGTAGCACATCGTTAAAACAAGAGTACAAAATCATTTCGTATTGTATGAATGACTACTAATGGAGGTACCATAGCGACGCCATTGTGAATCTCACAGTCAATAGATGAGCTGTCATCCGCACTCAATTCTATAGAGAACTATTATATGTTTAAGTCGGTTTGCGTATACGTTTATTTGACCCTGGTAATCACACTTCTATCTGGGAACAAATTAAATGGGAGATTATAATACGCTTCAACTAGTAGTACCAATGTAGGTCTGAATGGAATCGTACTTATTAAGTAGGTCGCAGTTATAACCTCTGTGAAAAAAAAAACAGAAAAATAAGTAATATCCCGTCTTTTTACTACCAGTCTGTTTGCTGTCAAGCAGCGTTTCTGCGTAGACTTTTGACATAAAGAAACCAAAATTTATACAACTACAATATGTAAATTCTAAGAATTTTCAATAAAACCCAAGATTTACTTCTCAACTCTCTTTCGTCGCTCAGTTTAATATTACACTATTTCATTAGCAGGCACTACATACTTAAAAGAATAATGGTTTATTTCCCAAAACCAACCTTAAACCAAACTGTCATTCCATCCATCCTAGCATGTTTCAAATAATTTCTTAACAACAACTATAACAGGCCGTTTTTTGTGGATGGGAAATCATCAAATAACTTCCCCCCCATCTGGGCGGTGCGGGGGAGGAGTGTCAAGCTTGTACTGACTAAAACCCACCCATGTTCCTTCTATTGCCCTTTATGTTCTAATTTACTAATAAGCGAGTACCTAAAACCAGGGTGTCAATACTATAATATGATTGTAAACGCAAATCATAGGTGATTGAAATTAATTTACAATGTTAGCTTGTTATTATCATTG
This sequence comes from Ochropleura plecta, assembly GCA_905475445.1. Lineage (NCBI taxonomy): Eukaryota > Metazoa > Arthropoda > Insecta > Lepidoptera > Noctuidae > Ochropleura > Ochropleura plecta. Next base: position 17,300,026 of record FR997721.1, on the reverse strand, counting down.
TCAATGACAATCAATTTGGTTTTGGGAGTTAATTAGCCTTTTTATTATTTTCACGTTGATAAAGAGTTATTTTTCAATTTTGTTTATATTTTTTATTGTTATTTTTAAAATGTGTCTGATTCCATAAGGCTGTATTTTTTGCTTTTGCAGTAATAGGTCTATTACATACTCTATAAAATTACATGAAAACTTCTTTCACAATTTAATTCATTTTCACACAATTTAAAAATAAAAAAAAACAGCTGGGCATTGTAATTGTATTGCAGCGCATAGCAATATAAGGCATAATTTATTTTACTATTTTCTTAATTAAATCTAAAACCGTAATTGCTGTAGGTTCATTTGTATTAGTAAGTTTATCAGAAGCAGCCATCGCAATAATAATTTCTGAAAGATCTGTATTGCACATGGCAAAATATTTTTTACCACACATTGAAATGGAGACGTTATCTATACTTAAAACTGCTTTATAAGGACTAACACTCGTATCTATAGTCAAGTCGAAGTAATTACTTGATTTTAAGTACTTAATTACAAAAATTATAACCGAAATATAAGTTATAATGTATTAAAAAGAGTAAGTCAGAATCGCGCACCGAGGATTCCGTACAAAATGACGACATCAACAGCCATATCTTTTGATTGCGTAGACTTAGAGGGTTGATTTTTTCACAGCACAAGGGGAACTACATAGTTCAGTTTATGGTTTTAATTTCAATCTAGATAACTCCACACGTTTTCGACACGAAGAGTTTTGACAGTTTACACCCGTCATTATATTTCTGAATTTCCGGCTATAATTACAAATAATTTTTCCACTTAACGTATGATTTTTGTTCCTTCTATATAACCTTCTACATATATCTATTGAGGGTTTACCTCAAGTTATTCATATACCCGGAACTAATAAGAAATAGTTTTGAAACACTGAGGAAACTTAGCTGTTGATATTTCCATTTGACTTTAAACTATGGGTGCCGACCTATACAAGTAGGCTTATACGTAGACTCGTAGTCGTGTAATTAATATTCTCCGTCGTATAAATTTTCAAAAGGAAGTTTATTAGGAATTTGCTATGAAGACCACATTAGATTACCACATTAGATTTAAAAAAACGTAACATACCAATTTAGATATTTTTAAGTAGCATTAAAACATTAATTCAAAGATGAAAGAAGAAGAAGACTAATTTTGAAAGATTTTCCTTAGCATTGAAGGTTTATCTACCTGTGGAGGTCATAAAATATAATTATGTGGGTTTGTAACAGTAAAAAACTAGTCTCATTCTGGACCAAAGTTCATTATAAACCAATCCCTAACAACTACTAATCGAACTTTACAAACTTTGCTCTAAGTCTGTGTGCAAAGACATCTCTGTCCGGATAGTTGTAACCTTGTACCGTCTGCGGACTTTCATAGGTTACATAGGCGAAGGCCTATGTAACCTATGTTCGCCTATGTAATAAACAACTCACTTCATTCTAAACATGAGGAACAGCCACAAAGTCTAGATTTCTGCTCGGTTTGATGGCATATAGGCTGGCCTTCTTGACATGGGGCTTCATCGCCACTAGCCAAATACTACAGGAATGTAGGGCGATGCTATGTTATGCAAGGCATAATAATTTTCATCTTTTACAAGTCAAATCAAATATCACCTACCCCTAAATAAAAGAAATACCCCTATTTAACTGTTTGAAATTAAACACCGTAATAATAAACGGTAAGCAAATTTAGTGCTACCAACACAAAGATACAGCTTAAAGCGACTCTATCCATGCTGTTATTTCGGATTAACTTTTTAATATCAGTGAATATAAAGATAAAAGGGTGACGAAGAACGAGGTGAGCATCGCCAAGTCGAGCCTTACTATTCTCTTTATCGCTTTGCTTTACAACAGAAAATGGCGGTTTTATAAATCGTAAATTGTACCGCTTGCCGGGGATTACAACAGAGCTGACTCCACCGATAATAAAATGTCGACACGAAAGAGATTGCGGGGAAAGCGTTGGTCGGGGCTAATAGTCGCTGCAGTCTCTTTAATGGGGTGCCTATCACCAATGGAAATGCGCCAATCTTTACTATTAATTCGTTTAGAAAGAGCCACAGACTAGAATGGTTTTATATAAGTCTATTAATATGTGAAAAACCAACAAACGTATGTTAAAAGTCAAAGTGAAGGACAAAAATAAGCGACATACCTATAGAGATTATATATTACATCTGCATTATCTAATACTGAGGTGGAATATGCTCTGAGGACGAAGATATGATTTTAAAATCCTATTCTATTTTCAACCGGTAAGTGGAGGTGGTCAAGGTTGTGTCACAAGGTGACATTCGCGTCGTACAAATGGCGGACCCCAAAATGGCGCTAAACTACAGATCACATCCAAAGAGATTGGAATGGTTCCAGTTTCAGGCTCTATTATTCCAAATGTGATCTGTATTCACTGAACAAAATTGCTTTACTGGTACTCGTTAGGTGTGTGATTGGATCGAAATAAAAGAGTTAAATTGTAGCGGACTGCTATTAGTTACGACTAGAATTTTACTTTTTGAAAAGCGCTGGTGTAAAACTTTGTCCACTTGTAAGTTGCAGTTCAGCCACTTATGGCTTTCTAAGCTGCTTAAGTTAACATGAATATAGACGAAATGTTATCTCTTGGAATATTTTCATCGTATTTCGAATTCCCTGAGCTTTCGTAGAAGGCAATAAATAATATTTATAGTACAGGAGCCTAACACCTCATTCGGGGCCGCCCTACCGTCGAGTTATGAAACTTTCCCGGATTTATAAGCAAAGAGTTAGCTAACAACTAAACATGTATCACGAAACGATCAACTTTTGCGCAGGTTATGTACCTCGAGAAATTTTCCTCTTGAAGAATTTTCATTTTATCGATACCGAAACTACGGTATTATAGCAGTTTTGCCGCAATACTGCACATAACGTTACAGATTACATACCCATTATAGTATCCGGTTCACGATGGGAGTACCTACTCATATTTCATGTAAGTTGGAGGAAAGTGTCTTCCTTTATATTAACATTATAGTTTTACATGCTTTTGGGACACATATAAAACCACTTCCAAAAAAACAACCTTTAAAATAACTAGCTGCGCCCCGGAGTTTGACCCGTGTTGATCAGGATTTAAATAAAATTAATATAGTCTAGTATAAAAGAGAGACCATATGAAAAGCTGACACCATTTGACTTTTAACTAAAATCCACAATTGGCATTACGTGCTGTTCCAAAATATTCGTCATGATATTTTACGGCGGCTGCCAGTTCGAATAGCAGGCGGAATTTCATTCGATTATCACAACTCGTTTGCCGGGTTGACCGTAAAGTTTTACGTCCTCTCATAGGATTGCGGAACCACTGTAGTAGAGCTGCATCTAATGATATTACTGAGTATTTCTTTCTCATTGCACCAATTTGCTCTGCTCGTTAACCGTTAACGGGAATCACAAATGAAATTGCTACACATTAATCAAAATTGATCATAGTTAGCACTGGACTGTTAAAATCGTTTACCTAAACTTTAACTTGATTTATACAGTATTTAAAGTTGTTTTAAACTTCCAAGGTCGTTATTTGGAATTAAGTTCATAACTCCGGCTTTCACAGGGACTATCCGTGCTTGACTTTGAATTTTGGTTTACATTGAAATAAATGTTGTAAACTTGCGGAGTTTAGATAAATCGTGAATATTGTGGTAAATAACTTACTGTCATCATCATTTGCCAAACCTTTTGCCAACTATGTTGGGGTCGGCTTCCTGTATAATCGGATAAAGCTAAATACCAGTATTTTACATGGAGCAACTGCCTATGACCTCCACGACCCAGTCAGTACCGAGTCATACTGGTTCCAAAAGGATATATATATATATACATATACCTTTACGTGTAAAGGCTCTTCTCCTTGATGAAGTTGTCGTGATGTGAGAAAATACTCACTAATTATAATATTATTATTTTTTGTTGATAAGTTTTTGTAATTTTTTTTCAGATTAGATTTCATGTGAACCAATGTAACAAACAAGCGCTAATCGCACCGACAAACTAATAAACAGTTTTGTGGGTTTACTAATTGTGCAAAAATTTTTGTCCAAAAATAAATGATTTATAAAAAAAAAAAAAAAACTATACCACTTGGTAAGACTGGTTGTCAGAGTTTCGGGCCACTGACTATCTGTAACGAGTTAACGACTGTCAAACATCTACAAATGACAGCCGAGACCAAAGGCTTAACGTACAAACGCCTGCACATCAAGCTACTACAATCTGTCAGATTTCTTTGATAGATTTTCGACTTTATTTCTAAAGTATTAGGTTCAAGGTTCATTGGGAAAAATTTACAGTTTCGGGTAGCTTGACCTGCTGGCGTCTGTACTTTCAGAGACTCGAAAGAAACTCGATATGATGAGTCACTGTAATATTGTAATCAATACCTTCACAAGGGTGCTTAGTCAAATTGTAAACAAAAACTTACCTAGTCATTTGTCTATAATAAACAACGAACAGTTACTGACAAATGCTGACCTCGTTGTTTCTGGCTTAAGACAAACATCTTTGAACAGGTATCGGGTTTGGCCGATAACATAATTATTATGTATTCTCTTAAAGTTCCTTTCATTTGTGCTAAGAAATCTTATTAAAGCCATTCTCATGATCGTATCGGCAGCAGTATTACATGCTAAAAAACCAAAGGTAATGTCGTATATACATTTGTATTTGCTATGGTTGAGGAGAAAGCAAGCAGAAAAATGTTTAATTATGCATATTTACTCTTATTGCACATTTAGTAAACCCACACAACTGTTTAACAGTTTGTCGGTGGGATTAGCGCTTGCTTGTTACATTGGTTCTCATGCAATCTAATCTGTTTAAACCTTTAAACTGTAGGTATTATAGTAAATATTTATAATCCACATAAAGGCCATTAAAATTTGAACATAAACTCACACATGTGGCCACCACGGATTTATTCGAGTAAATTACTCGTGTGCACCCTGTTAGACATAAGGCGTTTGAAAACACAATGTCTGCAATAATGATGATTTCCAATTGTGGCAAGAAAAGTAATTTATCATGTGTACGTTCTGAGCATAAACATTTTCAAACTTTTAACGTCAGATCAACTTTACGAAATCGACATGTTTAACCTCTTTCGTGCGATTTGACGTCGTCAGATTATTTTCTCTGGGGATATTCAAAGCCGCATGTCTACGCAGATATATCAGAAACAATAAAATTCAGCACAAGGAAACCAACATTCAACGCATTATTTCCGAAATACAGCCTGATTTACCATATTAAATGTGTGTAAATTGTCAGCTACGGTTGCTAAATAAACAAAATCGTATACAAACATAAATTAAAAAAATACTAAACAAAATTGGCTTTATTAGACTGATAGATTCAAATAAAACAATCTCTTGAAAATAAAACCATTTTTCTTAGTTTTATTCAAATGAAAACTATCCGCTCCAAATAAAACTCCTTAAATAAATACTTTTACTCATCATTGAAATATTATTATAAACATATTCTTCTTCTTCTTTTTAGCCTTTTTCGACCATTTTGGTGTAGGCCTCCTTCAACTTCCTCCATTCCTCTCTGTGTTGCGCTCTTTGTACCCAGTTCGAACCAGCGACTTTCCTCACGTCATCTTTCCAGCGCATTTGTGGTCGTCCTGGAGGGCGCTTTTCACCCCACGGCTTCCATTCTAGGATGCGTTTGCACCAGGACATCTCATTTCGGGCTACATGTCCAGCCCATTTCCATTTGAGGTGCGCTACTCGTTTAGTTACGTCTGCGACTTTGCTTTGCTCTCGAAGCCATTTAATCGTTTTGCGGTCCATCAATGACACTCCTACCAGTTTTCTCTCAACCGCCCTCTGGGCTACTTCCAGTCTGTTGATGGTGTCTCGAGTGAAAACCCAAGTCTCAGCACCATGAGTAAGCACTGGCAGGATGCATTGATTGAATATTCTGGCTTTTTGTTTAGGAGAGATTTTCATCTTGAAAGCAAAGTCAAGCTTCGAGTAGGCAGCCCACATGAGCCTTATTCGTCGGTGGATCTCGTTATTTTGGTTGTCCTTACCCATTCTGATCTCCTGTCCTAAGTAGACGTACTTATTTACTTGCTCTATGGTGGTTTGGTCAATAGTGATGTTGATGTTATTACTATCAATATTTGTCATTATCTTGGTTTTGTCCAAGTTCATTTCCAGACCAACTTGTAGTGAGACGTCACTTAGTTCCTGTATCATCACCTGTAATTCCTCAGGATTGTCTGTTAGAAGAACAATGTCATCCGCAAACCTAAGGTTATTCAGTCTAGTACCTGCTATATTTAGTCCACGTTGCTCAATAAACATATTATTTACCCATTAATTCATCTTCAACAATTTTAAAAACTAAGCGCACTTTTCTTAATTTGTGCTTTGTCCGTCACGTTCATTTCAGTAAGAGCTGAATTATTAAGGCTCTGAATGTTGTCTTTATTTTAATTATGAAGCCTGAAGACGCCATTTGATGGTATTCATGATAAAATTTGTCAAGAAAAGTAAGTGCTAAGTTCTTTCAGGTTGATTTTCAGAGTGTAATGTTATTGGATGATTAAAAGTGTAATGGTCGTAAGAGTAGCTATTGAATTTGAGGTCTTGGGTTCGATTTCCAGGTAGGTATATAGAATCAATAGATATTTCCGTCAGGAATCTCTTAGTAACACTCAGGAAGTCTGGATTTGTGCTTTTATAACAACAGACACACCCATATTATACGGGGCATAAACAAAGCTGGTGTAATGTTAGGGTTAGGAAGAAATGTATCTAGATATACCCGTATCTAGATACATTTCTGTCTAACCCTTCAGGGATTACTATCGTCATGTTTTGTTATAAAACATTTGCAAAATAATTTTATCTAAAAAGTAGTACTAATTACAGTAAGTACTGAACGCAAAGCCCTTTTAAAACAATGCTGCAATGGTGCGAATTGATCACAGATTTAAACATTGTGGTTTGATAAATTTTATGAATATTTGTTTTTAAAACTGTGCCTTGGATACTAAATACTTTAATATCCTATTTACATTTTTTATTGTACAACAGCTTGCTTGAGTAACCTTAAATTCTGATATGAAACAAAAACGAACATAGTTATTTAAAATTTATTTCTAGTATGGTTTTATTTGCCGTTTATTGACTTAATCAAGTGCCTTTTCCTAAATATGTCGAGATCGGGTTTCAGTATAACCGGATGAATCTGGAAAACAGTTCGTAAACGACTGCCTATCTTTGCCGTTTATTGAATTAATAACGCGAAATATATTTCATGGGTTGGATGAATGAGGTAGGATTTACATGTGCATTTATAACCTAAATAATGACTGACCAACCACATATTGATGTGGTTTTCGCTCTGTATTTAATAAATACCTTGTCATTTTACCATGTCGGCCGGTGCAAAAATGATAACAGTTTTCATCATAATCTGGGTGTTTAAGAAATATTTCTTATTATCTTATTTCATTTATTATAGTAGAGCAATAAAGACTAAAATGAGTCTGGCTGGCTTGATCGTTTTTTTTCTTGAATTGAGTTTACTTTGCGAGTGCTTAGAGATCGCGTCGTGGCCGGCGAATATTGCGTAAAATCAATCACAACATGGAACCCGCCCACCGTTTGGGGGTTTAGCGAAAAATATAAGAACTTTTATTCACCGTTGTGTAGAAGATGGGCTCTTAGATTGCCTTTTAAGGTAAACAAAACCTTTAACTTTTATAAGGTGAATCGCTGTTCATTTTTCGTGACATTTTATGTATATAGGCAGGCCGTCGTTAAATAGGAAAACTGAATAGGTGACTTTAGCATTGAATCAACTATTTTTAAATACAGGTTTGAATTTTCCAAGTGGGCGTCGATAGGATAGGATATAATTTCCTAATCCGAAACTATAAGAAATATTGAGAATTACCCGACGAGCCCGACTTTATGAAAACTAAAACTGCATCATTAGATTTTTGTAAAATCAATATTCCTAGCCAGGAATCACACACGTTGATTTTGAAAAAAAAGATTCCCCGTATTTTAAGTAAGTTATGGGTAGGTTATTATTACACAACGTGTTTTGCCGTTGTAAAACACAAAAAAAAAAAAACGTATTTGGTTGGACCAAAAAAATATTTGTTTTTATTCAAATCATACCTATTGTGGTACATTTCCGCAACGAAAGGCACCAACTGTGCACCCGAAGATAATGACGCAAAATTGTATTTGTGGTTACTAGTAACACGGAACCGAGTGATCAAAACATAGCAACATTTAATATTCAGAATGTCAAAGATCGAAATCTACACAAATCGAATGTACCGACATGGAGATTAAATCAGTATTCAATTTATTCAGGCAGTCCGCAGACTCCAACAAGCACTGGAATGTCCAGAACATGGTGTCCTGTGAACATGCTAGTGCAGGTAGTGAAGTCAGACGACGCCTAAAACATAAGGAATATAAAAAATATAGGTTTTTTTGTTAATAGAGTTTTATAATTATATCGATGGGTTCACATGTCAAGCTATTAAAGGCATGTAAAAAATAATCAACCTACACTTGCTGATTGTTTAGTCTATGTTACCAGCCATAGAAAACTTACCCTCATTAAAGAATATTTACGCTTTTTATTTTTTTTTAAATGCATTTCACTATCACTACATAGTATAAAACAAAGTCGCTTTCTCTGTCCCTATGTCCCTTTGTATGCTTAAATCTTTAAAACTACGCAACGGATTTTGATGCGGTTTTTAGTAATAGATAGAGTGATTCTTAAGGAAGGTTTTAGTATATGATTTGTTAAGTTTTTGTATTTATTTCTGTGTACATTAACTATATTTGTTGAAGATGTCGGCAAAAAGTATGCTGTCTGGGAGCTTTCAACGAAAACGCTGCCTAAACCCTTTAAGATATAACAAAATAATGTATGGTGTAATTGTGTATCTTATATAGGTCCACAGAAAAGTCAGCGGTGACATATGTCTATATCTTAAGGATAACATACTATATCCATTTTAATACTTTAACAAATGGGCAATTATAAAGCGCTAACTTGGAAAGCTATTTACACAAATACAGTATTAATCCTTATCATTTTAAATAGGTTGGTTGGCATGAACATTTCATGAAGATTATTTTTTCCTTTTACATCATGCAGATTAAATAAATACTTTAGGAGATATAGCAAAATCAAAATAATGCGCAACAAAATTAATTTCATGTCGCCGTGACTAGGCTGGCCCGCTCGGGCGCGGTGTAGGGAACAAGTCGCTCATCGCTGAGTGCGCGACCCGAACACGGACAGACGCGTGAGCACAGAGTACGTTGAGTTGACACGTTCCTTACAAACTAAATTCAAATCCTTTATTTGTGAACATATAGGTACAATAAGATCTAATTACATAAAATGTAATAAAACATAGGTTTTATGAAGTTTCATAATACATACCTATTAGTTAGATTCGTACCATTACCTATGGACGGACGGACAGCGAAGACTTAGTAATAGAGTTTTTACCCATTGGAGACGTAACCTTAAAAATGAGACGTACCTAATTTTATTTATACTTCGATTTTGTTATTTTTGCTATAGGCTGCTTTTTATCAACAGACCACGCGGGCGAAGCCGCGGGCGGAAGCTAGTATTATTATAATTAAGACTTGAAACGGGATATTTACCATGTTTGTTATTTGATTCGAGTTTCCGATATTTCAGCGATGTTGCAAACGCCATTGTAAAACTAAAAAGTTATAAATTTACCAAAGTTCTTGGAACAAAAGTTGTTTTTTTCGTGATCTGAACCATCACCCGAGTCTCGCATTTGTTATGGTACAAACCTTATAAATAAGCATTTGTTCATAACTTCTTTTTGCGGTTGAAAAAAAGGAAAGCGAATTTAGAGTCAGCAATCATTTGTAATCCACATTTTTCCTTTATAGTTTTCTTAAGTGCTGTTTTCATTTGTGTGGTTATTATCAAATAAGTGTTAGCCAAGTTCAAGACAAACTAAATTGTGTTGTGCGGTGCACTCATTCAAAACCAATTACCCGTCATAATAAAATGACAATTTATTACAAGTAACAAGCCAATTGATATTTATGCACCGTCATAAATTGTTTCGAGGGAAAGAACCTTCACCTGAGATCCCAACGTGCCCTTAAATAAATAAGAGGGCGCGGTGTTAGTCTACTTAACTGGTTTTACAGGCCACCTCTTGATTACGACCGCCCGGAGTGTTTGCAAACGGACACTTGCCGTTTTATTGCGTTTAAATAAATATTTTGATATTCTCAAAATTTCACGTCGTCATCCTCATCATCAGCCTGTCAGTCCACTGCTGGAATTAGGCCTCTCTCAAGCCGGCATTATACGGCGTTGGTCAATCCTATAGTAAATAAAAAAAACTAAAACACACGCTTAATTTAAGGTAATAAAAATATTATGCTACTGACCGTATTTCTCAGTCAATGTCAATTTGATTGACATAAATAAATGTTGTTATCATTACAATGTGTTTTGTTTCTGTGCCAGATATTTCATGAAACCAAAGAGATCTTACTTAAAAAAAAGTATTGCAATAATGACGAATTAATCTACTGATTGTCATCCAAAGCTAACATTTCTGCTCCAACGGAAATCGGGAAATGGGTCAAATATTACTTTTAAGATTTGTTTAAATTGTTAATTAGTGACAGGTGAAACTAATAGAAGCGTCTTAGTGAAAGGGTTTTTAAACATTATAAAGTAGCTACCCTTTTAGAATTCTGTTTCATACTACAGCTGTTATAGTTAAATTTAAATACTTAAATTGAGTATGTATTGAAAGCAATTATCTTCATAATTTAAAGATTTATTGCAGCAATAAAATCAAAGGTAATGTTGGATTTTCAGTACCGACAAGGATTGGGTAGGAATTAAATTTAGCCGAAAGCGTATTATCGACTGGCCAGATTCCGGGATCAAATCAGGTGTAATCCTCGCTGGTGTATAGATCTCTAATTAAACAGAGCAGTGCCGATAATGCGAGTACATAATACGACAGTAGGTAGTTTAAACTGCAAATAGGCGTCTTAACACAACTGTATATATCCGTATTTCCAATTGTTTAGTCATACGACATTATTTTTCAGTTTTAGCATTTTCTACATGAATTAGATTATTAAGCAAGCACCAAAAGTGTATTAAGATTTACACTTACCACATAATATAGGTAACATCAAAAAACCTTTACTAGTAATATTTTTAAATCTTATTTCCAGATGCGAATAATTTCTAATAATAAATTGAAACAATATTTGGTAAAAATGAAGTTACGATTACGTAAAAAGTTTTAGACTATTTATGTAGTTTGTTTGAGAAAGTAAATATTTTTGTAAAGTTTAAAAACCTCCTATGAACTAGAAGGTACCAGTGTTAACATTTGTTGTTACTATATAAAAGAGACAGTGTATTTAAACTTTATCAATTGTCTTAACCCCACGGTGCAAGGTAAAGCTTCGCCTCCGCTTACCACCTCCGCCTACCGAAGAAGTTGTATAAATAACTCATTAAAACAATAATGAATATTAATGGCGCTAACAGTTCTGTTAAAAGATACCGTTTCCATTGAATTTTATTTTTGAGATATAACTTTTTTAAACAAGCACCAAGTTTTTAAGATCAAGTAATAAATGCCCGAGTCTCTTAATCCCGCGCTACTTGAGATATTAAACATCTCACACGTGCACAACACTGTTTAACATAATTTGTAGACGCATAAAATATGAATAGTTTAATGACACAGTGATTTGTTAAAGCCGTTAAAAGCATGTAAAAACGTAAAATAAGTTAGTTAGCTATGTTCTTGTTGTTCTATCAGACGATCAGGTTTCAAATAGTACACGTACTATTATATACTATACATAGACGTTTTTTTAGAGCGGTCCATTTACGCTCTAATAAAAGGCAAAGACTAATACAATTCTTGTTCTTTTTTTTACATTAATAGTCAATTAAATAGTTAACTGAAAATTAATCTTTTTAGTAAGCTTCATTAAATATTTTAATAAAACATGCTAATAACATGGTTTTCTTAATATATTTTACAAAATAATGTTTAATTCGTTTTTCAAAACTAATAGTGACCTTTCCGATAGGCGCCAAGTTTTTTAGTGTAAACGAAACTTTTGGAAAATTAAAAGGATTGATATCGCTAACCATAGAATTAGCAATTTCTTTTAAATATTCAACTTTTGGTGTGCAATGAAGTATATTCTATTCTGTTTTAATTAACAATAACTTAAAACCCAACACGCATTAACTTATGTAATATAGGTGTGTGTAAACAAAAACAGCAATCATCATAGTAATGCTATGCTTATTCGGGATCACTTAGGTAAACAATGGCCGCAATGTCGTTTTCACATTAAATAAATACAGTAAAAATTTTATGTATTTTACTCTTTGAAAAATGAGGAGATACCGCTAGCCGGGATGCAATGTAACATATTGGATTTGTGAACCGCAACAAGGCACAGTGATTTTAAGTGATATTTAAAAGCCTACGTTCCTAAGAACTTCCACAATGTTCAACATTCAAATAATGTTGAATAAGGAGTTATGTAAAACATATACTCCTCCCGGCCACCGTAGTCGCGTGCCTGTGGATGGTAAAAGCAATGTGTAGCTACCGTCGACAGGCCGTGTCGACGGCGTGTTCGTGTTCCACACGCAAGCAAAGCAGACGGCCCTTCCAGGGTTGCGGTTGTTCGAAAGAGAACGCGGCCTCCTACACAGCATACAGTCTACGGACGCCCGGTAGGTCCTCCCACGGCAGTTGGAACGGTTCGAGGTTCTCTGCCTCAACATCCCGCCACTTCCTTCGATAGCATAACTGCTTCGCAGAAGGAGGTGGCTGCTTCCCATTTCCCCTCGCTTCGGGCCATGGACTGAACCAAGGCTCGACCAGATAGGGCTCCGCCGCCCACCCTAGGTGAGAAAATCACCAAAAAAATGAAACAATATTTAAATTTTTCTTACAACGTATTCTATAGCTGAGGACGCTTAGTTGCCCCTTAAAGAGCTGAAAGTTTTTAACCGCTAATTATGTCGACTTCAAAGTGTTTAAATGTTGTACTTGGCAAGTAATTGGACATTAAGATTCTATAGTAGTAGTCGTAACGCGTTCATACTATCAACCTCATTAGCAAAACGCCTTTTTGTACGGATGAACCTATTTCCTCCCATCAGACAAAAATGAACACTTTAATGACGCGTTTGACGAGTTTTTTTTTAAATTTTCATTTTTAATATTTTCCTAGTTCACAGATAGGTCAAAGAAATAGGAAGATTTATGGCAACGAATAAAAATATGTTTTATTAAATACATTACCTTAAAATCAAGTTATTCAAATGAGCTGGCTTAGTATAAAATTTATGTAAAATATTAATTACTGCAAGTAACTGAAGGCAGCTTAGATTCAACGACAAGTGCACAATAAATACAGTGTAGTCCCTATATGTTGCAAGCGTTGCAACCGAATGTTTGTATTAAAGTTACTTGTAGTGGATGAGGGCACATAATGGAGTAAGTTAATATTTAATTGGAACTTCGCCAAGTTGCCACGATGACTTTTAAGCGGGCTCTCTGTCACAAACTGGGAAAGTGCGCCACCCCACGAGCAATTCCTTTGCCTTTTGATGTCTTTATTAAGTGAATCATGAACTTTAGTTTATTACATTATAACAGAATTCGTATTACTCTACCCTTTGTCATCGATCTTTACCCAACATTTATTAATTTTTATTATTCAAAGTGTTTACTGGTTCACCCTTTATTCCAAGAGAACGAAGATCTCAAATCCAACCGAAATCTATTTACGACTTTGCCGTAATTACAATCTACAATAGAAAGCAAATTTTGTAGCTTGAGGCAATGCCTAAAAGATGAACAGTATAGTATTTAGCTAAAAACATATAACACAAATTAAAAGCTAAAGTAGCAACTGTACTAAATGTATTTTTCCCTACGTTAACAAAAAAAAGACATTTGTGTTGAAGAGAACTGCGAATTTATTGTTTATACTGTAGTTTATTAAAGATTTAAATTCAACAAGAATAATATTATCTAGGTAAAGTAAATCCGTCTAGTTGAGGAGCAAGCGCTTTCAGTTATTCAGCTTTATCTGAAAGTGTTGTGACCGTCTTAAAATAAGGTTCTACGAACCTATTGTGTTAGTTGTACTCTATAAAAATAAAAAAATAACCATAATAGAGTCTAAGTAAAATAAATATATCTGCTTGAAGCTGCGCTTTTTGTATTTTTGCTGTTTTAAAATAAGGTTACATTGTACTTTGTGTTTCTGTTTATTTTAAGTCTAGCTGCGCCCTGTGCTGTTACCCACTGAGACAAACGTTATTTGAGTTATTTTGTTATTTCAAGAGGAACAACGTATTTTTTCAGAATTTAAAATATCCTGCATATTAATACAGAGTGATCCGCATTTTATTTAAATCCGTTGAGCTTTTTGAAGGTAACCAACACACACACAACTTTCGCCTTTATAATATTGGTGTGACGGGTGTTAGAAATTTTATACTGATTTTTCATTATAGTTTCGATGATTGCCTTTTGAAATTAAGCCATTTTTTTTAAATATTCATTAACCAAGTCGTTAAATTAAAAAGCAGGTGTGATGTTATCTTTGCTCCGCTCATAAGTGGTAAAAAATGTTCGAGGCTGCATTTTTGCATTTGAGTTACCCAAAGTTTGTGTAAATGTAGACTAAGTATTAATTAATTAAGTGTTAATGACAAATACTGTCCAGTGGCTAGTTTCAATTTAAAAGAGAGCTCTCTATACAAACAGACAAACTATATATGTCACTTTTTATTTTTATGGTGATGGTTATATTTTATAATCATATTATATACCAAAACATTTCAGTACAAACGAGTATGGTAATAATTGTATGTACATTTTTCTGCCTAACCTAAATACGTTACAATTGCGGTCAGCTGGAAATTGAATTGACATCAATCAACGCCTTATAGAACTTTCGATCGTGCCTCTTCAAAATACGAGTCTATTTGGGTTACTTTATGTGCCTGTTGCACATCCTGATCATGACAACAGCTACTTCAACGAATTTCAAATTAATTTCATAGGTACTCACAAGGAAGACGTGGGTTCTATATTCAGGTTAAGCCGCGCTAGGCTAGGTTGGTCGGTAAATGAGTGACCACACATTACGTGTCGAAATTCGCCGTGGCTCGGAAAACACCTTAAGTCGTTGGTCCCGGCTGTCAATTGTAGATTTTTGATAGTCGTAATGGGTGGCCCGAAAGTTTGACAACCAGTCATACCATGGGGTATCATATTACTCAGCAATATAGTTATTATTATAACCCAGTAGTTATGAAGGTCAGGTAGGCAGTAGCTCCATGTAAAATACTGGTATTCAGTTGAATCTGGTAAGACTGGAAACCGACCGCAACGTAGTTGGGGAAACAAAAGACATACACATTACTTACACATTGTAAATACCTCATCAGGTATTTACAATGTGTAAGTAACGCGCCTGTATCAACTAAACCAAACCAGTAAACTGCACGGAGTTAACTGTACTTAAGTACTTGTAGTTTGAATGTCGGTGTACACACGTGTATGACACCTCAAAGCCAGTATTCAAAGTATATAATCGTATATTTAAGGCTAAATTAAAGTCACTTCCATTAAATAAATGTTATTCAAGAATTTATTGATGATAAAAAGTTAAAGAAAAGCTGAGATTTATAAAATTCATTAAAAATCCTGTCTGATCCGTAAGGGATTATTAGGTATCGAGATTAGATTCTATTTATGAAATTAATTCTTTGAAAAATAAGTAAAAAAAATAATGCCCCGATATAAATTGAATGAAATCTACTAAAATAAGGAAGCTGACAAGGCAACACGGGCGCGGGTGGCAACACTCCGGTGGCTTCTCGGATAACAACGTCATAAACAAACAATTGAAGATCGAACATATTAATGCTGAAGAAGGTGTTGTCGCGTTTTAAAAGTTTGTTAGAATTTAGGATAATGGTGATATGTGTAATTTAGGACAAAAATTTCAAAATTTATTTATATTTTTAATTTCATGATTTTTTCGTTCATTTATTGTTTAACTAGCTTTTGCCCGCTGCTTCGCTCGCGTTAAATTCGGGGTAACACAGTTCCCCTTGCGCCTTATTGATTTGTAATAGCAACGCTAAGTTTTCCCTTTCCTTCTCTATTTCTCCCTCAAGTCCCACTTTAAAAAAAAATAGCCTATGTCCGTCTCCTGGTTCCCAACTATCTCTGTACCAAAATTCATCAAAATCGGTTTAGCCATTAAAGCGTGAAGAGGTAACAAACAAACAAACTCACTTTCGCTTTTATAATATTAGTAAGGATTAACATATCACTACATTTTTTAATATTTCTTAAAAACATAAAAAAAAACATTTAAATCAAATCAAATCATTTATTTCAATTAGACCATTACAGGCACTTTTGAATGTCAAGAAACAAAATGAATCTACAGTTCCGGTCACAAGGCATAAATAATAACTTGTGAAAGTACTGTAGTTGCCCATTCCAAAGCGTTTGATCTCTATGGAGAAGAATGGGCAAGAAACTCCATGGACACTCTTTTAAATTATAATATTTTTACAAAATCATATTTACATCATTCATGTTGTGATTATACAAATATGCGAGAACGATGTGGAAAGACGTGCACAGTAAGAGCGTCCAGAGTAAATAAAAAGCAAAATTCAATTTAAAATCTAAACAAATTAAAAATGACCGTGGTAGCTAAAAAAATTACCAGTCCCAACTGACAGCGCCCGTTCACGAACATGACGTATGGATCAGCCCCATTTAGCTCGACCATTTTGAAGGGAGCTAAATGACCCGACACACCCGCCACCATCAGCGAGACATTTAAGTGAGCATGACACTATCAACCACCAGGGCTTCGTCAAGTCAATGATAATACATAGCACTCACATATGGGCTTAATAATTATACAATACTAGAGAATTGATTCTATACATTGGAAATATAGTCTTACAATCTTCTGCAGCTTCCACTATAGCTTCGTATACTAATCAATAAGTTTACCCCTATGCTTGACTGCTTGTGGAGCAGGACCAGCATTGAGCCAAGCATTTTTATCATCAATATAATCCCCCAACTTATAATATGCTTGCTATAAAAATATAAAAATAGTAGCCCACCGGTATCGGGAACAGGGTCCAAGCTACCAGCGCAGCGGTCAGGGCTCCAGAGAAAGGAACCTCCTAACAATACGAGCCGTGTTCAGGAGTACCGCTTTCTGTATCAAGCCCTTGATCCAGCTGCCTAACGAGAGCCTCCTCAGGTATTGGTCGAGGCTCTTGGCAATTAAGCCATTGGCAGATACGATTATCGGCACAATGATCGCTGAGTCCACATCCCACATGTCGACAACCTCGCGAGCCAAGTCAATATACTTCATTTGCTTATCTTTCTCGGCTTTCACGAGGTTCTCATCATGCGGGACTGTTATGTCAACAATCATTGCGCGCCGCTCTGATCGATCCACCACCACTATATCAGGCTTGTTGGCAACAATAGTCCTGTCAGTGATGATGGAGCGATCCCAGTACAATGTGATATTTCCATGTTCAAGAACTGGGTTGGGCTCATACCTGTAGTACGGCACTTCCGATTCCACAAGGTTGTATTTTAGAGCAAGTTGCTGATGGATAATCCTGGCTACAAGGTTGTGTCTACGCAAGTACTCTCCGTTAGCTAGACGAGAACAACTATTTATAATTTCATGATTATTATTATGTTGCTATATGTCATTTAGTTTTTTTTTAATATTATTGTTATAAGCCCTACCAGATCGGATAGAGTTTTACAACATATTGTTTAAATGTAAATATTTAAATTATAACATAAAATATAAACAGAAATTAGATATAAGTTTTTTTTACGCAGATAGTTAAAAGTCTCTATCTACGTAATGCAATATTAATGTTAAAATACTTACTAATTTAATGTGAAATTGCCTAGCCTATAAATGTGTACATCGAGCAATAAGTAAACAAATTTAAATCAATGAATTGACTTATTTAAGTATGGGTGGGTTTTTTTTTATTCGGGTGGGTTTTTTTTTTATCACCCAGAAAATATTGATATTTGAAGACCAGGAAACTCTTTCCGCTTTCAACTGTGTTTTTAAATAACGAAGGGGAGTTCAATATTCGGGTTCAATAGTATCTACCACTTTTTTCTGTGTCTCGAGTAGTATAAGCAAAGTGAAAGTAAAGGTTGGAATAACAAGATGGATCGAAGATTTTTTTCGATTTTGTCTAATTATTACAGAAAGTAAAGAAATGCTTTCTGTTTTATTGTTATCTCTAATTTCTGAATTCTAGATTTTTTTGCGAAGTAACTAGCATAGTGCTGTAAATCCTCACTAATAAAAAGCTGACTATTGTACAAATAATGAAAACCCATTAGTAGGTAAATCCTTCTACCTACGTGTTAAAAAATGTCTAAGTAATTCTGAACTTGTGTTTACTAGCCTTCGCTGCGCTAGTCGGCTATTCGCACGTTCCTTCGCGGCAATATTGAATAAATTGAATTCCGATGCGTCGCTGTCTTGAGAAGCTTCCATGATACCAATTTAAAAACGTATTTTATTCATTATGGTACGTTCTGTACATTTGATATATAAATTAAACATTCTTTTACAGGCCAACATCGATTTCAATTTTCTTTAGACATAACGACAAATAAGAATAGAAGTGAACACCTAACATGGCTTGAAATTGTAGGAAAGACCAATAACAAATACTATATCTTAGTTTTGTCAAGATAAAATACTTCTCGTCAAATCATTTTCGGTGAAACACTAGGCCGCGTCTTCCTAATCCAATTTGTAACCTATAAGCAAGGTTATTGGAATATAAGGCTGAAATAGAACAAAAAGATCCTATCAAACAAAATTGGCGTCGCAATAATAGGGGGGGCGACGAAACGCAAACCGCGTATACGAACTCGTGCTAGGCCCTGAACGAGCCATCTATACCGACAAAGGGTTTTCCTTCGCTAATATCACCAGCCAAGTGATTATTTACTTTATTTCATGGTATATTATCTACACTAATAAAATAAGGAGGAAATATTTGATTGTTTGCTTGCATTGAATAGGCTTTGGAACTACTGGACCGATTTTAACCATTTATTAATCAATAGAAAACTAAATTATCAGGAATTAACATAGGCTAAATAACATCATGCTATAAACTAAGGAGTTAAACAGCGGGTCAAACCTCTGGGCACAGCTAGTGTAGACAAAACTTGACTTTTATTTCCTAGGTAAAAGTTGATCCTGGAAAGTACCCACTAAGACCATTGTGCACTTCCAAATTATGCCGATATTAAAACGCTTAATTTGCAGCAAGTTATCTTGAACAATACCTGAGTGGTAAAGTGAAAAGTTTCCGATGAAGTTAAGAAGTTCGGCCAACTATTAACATTTCTCATAATCGTCGCGTTCGAGTACTCGAGAGTTTTGCAACAATCCTCGCAAAAGGTTAACAAAGCCACAGAGCCGTTGTCGGGGTGACAATCGAGAAGTTTTAATTCAACCATTTCAAACTGCAATTATTGCCTGAACTTTTGGCGTGAGAAAATAGTACTTGTAATCAATCAGATACCCCAGAACTTGAGAAACGACGAGTAAAGGTAGTCGTAAATCTGTGTAAATGTTTGAATGGATAATATTCTGTTCTACACTTTAAGATATATGCAAAGCGCTCAGGGGTGGTGCTGGCTGACTCATATCGCGTTCGACAAGTTTATAAGAGATTGCGGGGCACACGGCGGCTCAAGCAGCTGACGTCATAAGCCATTAGTCGACCGACGACAGTGGAAAACCTCAAGGGTCACGAGTTCACCCGCGACACATGGTGAGAATAGTCCGGGTGCGGACCAAACTTTCACCGCATCTCTCCCCGCACATTTATCTCCTAACAGCGAAACTGTTTTGGATATCCTTTTGCGCGTTAGCCACGAAACGGCCTAAATAAAGCGTAATTTACTGCACATTATGGTTCTTTTGCCACCTGCTATGTTTAAATTAAAATGTGCAGAGGCACATAGCAAGATAGATTTGTCCCATGGAGTTTCTTGCCTATTTTTCTCCAAAAGAAACGACCCATGTAGGCGAATATAAAATAAAATATTTTGATTTGGATTTTGATAGATTTTTAAGCTATGGCATAGCTTCTATCGCGGGCCTTGAGCGCGGGGACCGAATCCAGAAATTCCGTAACGAAGAAAAACATGCAATCCCCACTCCGACGGGCACGGAGGTGTGGCTTGTCTAACGTCGTTGACACAATACGGTCAGTTATTTCAATCCCGATTCTAACGTTCTAATAGCGTATTTGGTAGAGATCCGGAGAGTCAATCGACATTACGCTGGATCAAACCCAGGGTCTTTGTTTTTCTTTTTGCGACTTTTTTTCATTGGAAGTACTTTTTAAATATTATATTTATTTTTTTATTTATTGTCTACGTTGATAAAAAAATGTTTCTTTTTGCGACTTCTTTTCATTGGAAGTTTTTTGTAAATATTTTATTTAGATTGTTTTTATTTATTGCATAAGTTGATAAAAAATGCTATGCAATAGCTTTACCGCGGCAGTCCCCGAGTGCCACACGTATTTTTAAGCTATTGCATAGCTTCTATCGCGGGCCTTGAGCGCGGGGACCGAATCCAGAAATTCCGTAACGAAGAAAAAAATGACGCTCCCCACTCCGACGGGCACGGAGGTGTGGCTTGTCTAACGTCGTTTACACAATACGGTCAGTTATTTCAATCCCGATTCTAATGTTCTAATAGCGTGTTTGGTAGAGAATCGGATAGTCAATCGACATTACGCTGGATCAAACCCAAGGACTTGTTTTTTCTTTTTGCGACTTCTTTTCATTGGAAGTACTTTTTAAATATTATATTTAGATTTTAATTTTTTTATTTATTGTCTAAGTTGATAAAAAAATGTTTTTTTTGCGACTTCTTTTAATTGGAAGTACTTTTTAAATATTTTATTTAGATTGTTTTTATTTATTGCATAAGTTGATAAAATTGCTATGCAATAGCTTTACCGCGGCAGTCCCCGAGTGCCACACGTATTTTTTTTTCAAGCAGAAATAGCATACTTTTTGAATTAAAAATATCATTCACGTTAATTTACTATAGTAATAACTTATTTGTGATTTTGTGTTACTAAATTCTCGTGTATTACTAAGGATAGATCATTTTATTCTGAACAGAAATCCCAGAACTGCACCAGACTACTTCAGTAGCCCTTGAAACGAGTATCTCAAAGAATCAAGTGCCATCCTGGTCTTTCTCGGCTCCATTAAAATACCTCTTACAACTCAATCTCAGCTGCACTTTTGGACTGAAATAAGTTGTTTTTCCGTGTTACAATACTGAGACGCTTTTGCTTGTTCTTAAAACATTAATGGATCTTCCAACAAAAAATTACCTTACATCCTTACTAATATTATAAAAGCGAAAGTGAGTTTGTTTGTTTGTTTATTTGTTTGTTTGTTTGTTACCTCTTCACGCTTTAATGGCTAAACCGATTTTGATGAATTTTGGTACAGAGATAGTTGGGAACCAGGAGACGGACATAGGCTAATTTTTATTAAAAAAAAGTGGGATATGAGGGAGAACGAGGGAAGAAAAGGGAAAACTTAGCGTTGCTATTACAAATCAATAAGGCGCCAGAGCAAAAACTGCAGGTAGCAGGTACTGTGTTATACCGAATTTAACGCGAGCGAAGCCGCGGGCAAAAGCTAGTCGTACATAAGTTCGGAAAAGGAAGTCATCTTCATTTTTTTTTTAATGAAAGTAGTAGCTTGTCGTGTGATTAACCAAGAAATGTTGTGGATGCCTAGATAGTAAGGCCTCCAGCCAGGGCTAAAAAACCAAGCGATAAGGTGGGACCCCTGTGAGGAATGAACCTCGGGCGTCGCAGGGGAGGACAGCAAAGGGACAGGCTGGATCTGAGTGATGTCATATTTCAGAGACTGGTTTGAAAGGGCTTGCTCAGCATCTCGTAATAATTATGCAAAAAAATACGAGTTTTGAGCTAAAGGTGTAATGTCTTTATATAGTTTACCTGTCGCGATATGTAACAGTAATGAAAATAGATGTGGCAATGTTTACATAAGAGCTCTGCTAAACTTTAACCACGATATTTCATATCTCGAAGCTTTGTTATTTCAGAAATTCGTATACCAAGGAGATTTTCGATAAATTTACACTATGAGTTTACTTGTGTTATAAATAAGTTACCGATACCTGAAAATAGTATTCTGCCGTGCAGGCCCTAAAGTGCAGTATGAGGAAAAAAGCGGTTTCGAGAAAACCGCGAAAAACTTTTTAACACTGTTTTTTTTAGATTATTTATGTGTATGGCGCATATTTTTATTGCTACGAGGACTAAGTGACAACAAAGATGGTATTTACAAACACAAATGTTAATTTTGTTTATTAGATTTTAAATAAAATCAGGTTTTTTAAAATCCTAGCTTTTACTGCACGCAAAAAGTTACACATATGCAGATTAAAACGCGGTAAAAATACTTGATACTACAAAATCTTTGATTTTTTTGCTACTTCGCAGACTAACTTGCAGCATAAGATTTTCTTTACTGCATTTTAATTTGTCTTGAACTAATTGCACATGTAGTATTTGCAATTTCTTTCAATTTACGAGTATGTTTTAGGTAGGAATTTACAGAAAAAAATACATTATGTATATATAAAATTGTCGTTTAGTTTATAATATTATAAGGTAAGTAATTGTAACTTAAATTTAAAGTGCTTTGAACACATTTCGATAAAAAAAATGGTATAAAGCTTTTTGGTTTCGCAAGAAACATGAGATCTTTCCATTAAATGGCACATTTATTAGTTTTATATAAATGTGCCATTTAATTGAAAGATTTTGTATTGTGATTTTGATCTTTGATTTTTTTTTTAATTCCATGTTGCACTACAACGTGGAATAATCTTTAAACAAAATAAAAAACGAATAACGAATCGGCAGACATAAAAGTATGTCCCGGCTCGAAATACTTCAATATAATTTTAAAACGGCTATGTAACTAACTTTTAATAACTCCGATCAAATAAGTTATCCGATCCGATCCGATCAAATAGTAACTAGTTTTTGTTCTAAGCTGAACAATTATCAAGCCATTTTGTTATTTGAGGAGTGGCTGGAGAGGCGCCATTGCGTCCTCACCGCGTAACGCAGGTCCTCGCCGGACACAGTAGTTTCGGAAGGTTCCTGCACATAATAGAGCGGGAGGAAACGCCCGGGTGTCACCATTGTGACGATCGCCCGGAGGACACTTTGGAGCACACAGTGGCGGTCTGCCTAGCTTGTGCGGAGCACCGCTGTGCCCTCGTAGAGGCGATCGGCGGCGGCGATCTCTCGCGTCCGGCCCTGGTTCAGTCCATGGTCCGGAGCGAGAGGGAATGGGAAGCGGTCACCTCTTGCTGCGAAGCAGTGATGCTAGCGAAGGAGGTGGCCGGGCGTTTGAGGGAGAAAACCTCAAACCTACCCAGTCGTCGCGGGAGACGACCCGGGCGTCTGGTGCCGCGAGACGACTCCCGGCCATCGTTGATGCGGGCCCGTGGACGGTGAACAATGGCTAGCTCACTGTCCGTCCGTCTATAATTGACGACAGGCCGTGTCGACGGCGCGTTAGCGTTCCACGCGCGCCTCAAAGAGATGTCAGCAAAGCAGAGGGGCCTTCCAGGGCTTCCGCCTGCCGGGATTGGGGGTTGTTTGAAAGAAATACCGCGGCCCCGGTACGAGAAGGAACATGGGTTGGTTTTAGTCAGTACAAGTCTGTAGTAGTCCGTAGTAGTAGTCCCCCCCCCGCTCTGCCCAGAGCGGGGAAGTTATTTGATATCTTCGATTTTAAATTTTTGATGATCGCTTCGATTTGTGAGAGTTACGTAGCGTTTCCTTTTGGTCTTAATATTTGTCTTGGCACATTCATTGGTATGAAATAGACCTTTAAGAAAAAGTTCTCTGGATTCCCATACCATTGACCAGTAATCAGCATGGATAGATTGCCTTTTACCCTCACTAAAACTTACAGAACACAGTTTTTTGCAGATATTGTGAAAAGGTGATATGGTGAAGAGGTGGTCTAATAAAATATTTGTCAAAATTCTTTTTAAAATTTTTACTAGTTTTTTTTGTATATTTCTGGTTTTGCTTTTTCGTTTATTGGTAGTTCCTTTTCCGACTGCTTGCGTATGATCTGATAAACTACTTTCTAATGAAGGCACAGGAATATAATTTTTATCTGCTACCGAGTCAGAATCTGGAAAAACTGGTGTTTTAGCTAATGGAGATCGTGAAATCTGAAAAATATCTGTTGATGTTAGCAAAACCTCAGAACTTAATAAATCTTCTTATGTCACAAAATCATTGAATGAATGTTCAGAAGCTATTTTTGTCGTAGCTAAATCCGCTAGACCAGACTGAGGGAGAGCCTCGACAAGCCTTCGCTGCCTACACTGGCGCGGCGCAGACGTCTTCCTTCCTCGGCAGTAATCGACACACAAACACGACTGATTGAGCGAGAGAGATAGCGACAAATTCTGACTAGAACGCAGTAAAATATGACCCGTACTACAGTGAAATTAGTAAAATCGTTCAAGTTACCAATTATAATGCAGTAACAGAGTGTCATACTGCGTTTTAATTAGCATATAACTTATTTTCATCTTTTGTAAAATACCGACTATACTGCAGTAAATAATGAACATACTGCAATTTAAATAGTTAGTTCATGTTAAATAAACTAGTGATCAACCATGCAGTATAAACACTGTTGGTACAAAAACTACTTACTGCGTTTTAATTTATATCCCTCAATATTTTTTTGGGTATAGAATACAGTTTTTTTGTGGTAATATAGATATTTACTGCGTTTAACTTGGTAAAGTGATGGATCGTGGTAGGCGTAACTGCTATAACTGCATTTTAGTTGGTATTGTAATATATTTAGACATGCAAAGTTAAGTTACTGCTTTCACAAATTTGATTTTTAAACCGTTTAAAGCATCCTAACAAAAATCTGATTAGATCTTCATGTTCCTTATAACTTGTGCATTAGGGTTCAATATTCAACAAAAAAATGACAAAAAGCCTGTTACTGCGTTTTAGGGTCTGCACGGCAGTATTATTTAGTTTATATGTATCAGGTATGATAATGTAAAAGACAGTTCTTCTGCCTGTAATTATTAATGTAATATTTTTTTTACAACACTATTTAGTAAATTGTTTTGCTTCTTTATTCACATATAATCTTGTCTTTACATTTATAAAATATTTCTTAAAAAAATTGAATAGGATTGTTTTTAAAAAGACATCTTTTGCGGTCGATGAAAATGTCGCGATAAACAAAGTCTTATATTATTTACTTACCTACCGACTACACTATATCATTGCATTAGATATGTATATTATTGTACGAGTAAGTGTACCTTTTTGGGCTACCCAACCCACACAAAGGAAAAGAGTTTTTATTTTTTGCCTCTTTGGAGCACGCTTTGTCCCTTTTTCGTTCCGCTTGTTTTATATGGGGCGTTTAATTCGATAAAATTCGTGTGGACTCGAATTGGTTTAGGAGAACTGGGAAATAGACTGGGATATAAATGCTCCTGCCGATGTCAAACTGAGTATGTATGTATTTTTTGCTTTCTTTGTGAAATACACACTTCTTTTAAACTAAAACGGATATTATTTAGGTAATGCTGAAACCCTATTGTTACTTTAATATTTAGATAACTAAATCCAGGGGAGTCTTGAGGCCTCTGTGTCTCTGTGGTAGGAACATTATAACCTGATTATGTTGATGACTGACGGACATGCCTGATGATCCTTATTTCAACATTTTGTTTAAACAGTACCCTAATAATAACCGTGAGTTTAAAAGAAAAGTATTATTCTACAAAGGAAGCAAAAAAATACATACCTACTATACTAATACAAATATATACAATACTTATCTAATACATAAACTTTGATTCTCTAACCAATTAGACTGTCAAAAACCAGGGAAGATATTTTAGGCATTAGGTAACATACAGAACTAGAAAGAGGATGCGCGAAATTGCGAGAAATGGAAAGGATACGAGCGGAGAGATGCCGCGACTGTCGCAACCCCGTGCAGGGCACGCCACAATAGTGGCGGTAAGTCCCCTCTTTGAGGAGTGGCTGGAGAGGCGTCATGGCGTCCTCACCTACCGCCTGACGCAGGTCCTCACCGGACACGGAAGTTTCGGGAGGTTCCTGCACATCATCGGGCGGGAGGAAGCGCCCGGGTGTCACCATTGTGACGATCGCCCTGAGGACACGGTGGAGCACACAGTGGCGATCTGCCCAGCGTGGGCGGAGCACCGCCGTGCCCTCGTAGAGGCGATCGGCGGCGGCGATCTCTCGCGTCCGGCCCTGGTTCAGGCCATGGTCCGGAGCGAGAGGGAATGGGAAGCGGTCACCACCTTCTGCGAAGCAGTAATGCTAGCAAAGGAGGTGGCCGGGCGTTTGAGGGAGAGAACATCTGCCCAACCCAGCCGCCGCGGGAAACGCCCAGGGCGCCGGGCGCCGCGAGACGACTTCCGGCCACCGTAGATGCGGGCCTGTGGGCGGTGAGCAATGGGTAGTTCACCGTCCGTCCGTCGATTGACGACAGGCCGTGTCGACGGCGCGTTCGTGTTTCACGCGCGCCTCAAAGAGAGTCAGCAAAGCAGAGGGGCTTGCCAGAGCCTCCGCCTGCCGGGGTTGCGGGTTGTTCGAAAGAGATACCGCGGCCTCGGAACGTAAAGGGCAATAGAAGGAACATGGGTGGGTTTTAGTCAGTACAAGTCTGACATGCCCCCCCGCTCGAAGTCATTGGATGATTTCCCACCCGGAAAAAAAAAAAAAAAAAAAGCGGAGAGATGCCTTTGCCCAGGAGTGGATCAGAGCAGACTCAGAAATTCTTGCTTACCTACATTGTTCAGAAACTCAATCCAGTTATAGTTATTATACCTGAAGCGGCGCTGTAGGTAGCTTAGTATTGACTTTGCAAAAGTACCTATCACCAGGTACCGGTCTGTTTGAAATAAATTTTATGAGTTCGAATTAACGTCCTTTAAATTAATCATTTGGTTGAAGCAATCTTTTGGTTTGACAGTTCACGGAAAAGTCTGTACGGATTGTTTTTATTAAATTATTTGCATCTCTTCTCCTTTATAATAGCCAAAATATTATCTTGTCACTAAAGCAATAATCAACTACTTAAACTATTTAATATCGAAATAAAATGTTATCAATGATTTCACGTAAAACGACAGTATTTTTAACGGAATTCTTATTAAGTTCCCAAAATTTATAGAATACTTAATTTTTTGCTAAAATGATTTTTTTCATATATTGTTAATTGAAATAAATACCTAAGACAATATTATAAATGTAAATTTTTGTGCAAATTGTGATTGAACTTCTTAACCTGTGCATCGCTAGAGAATTCAATGATTGTATTTTTGCAGGCATTTTTTGTATCAAATTTTTTTTATATAATTTCTTTTTTAAAAGGCCGGAATAACTCCATATTGTAAAATTGGAATGGCTCTTGTTAATATTTATATATTAAGTAGTTAATCTAATATATAAAATTTCCGTGTCACAATGTTAGTTACCGTACTCCTCCGAAACGGCTCGAACAATTCTTATGAAATTTTGGGTACATATTGGGTAGGTCTGAGAATCGGCTAACATCTATTTTTCATACCCCTAAACCTCAGCGGGTGAAACCGCTGGGCACAGCTAGTATATATATATTAAGAGGAATCATTTGAAAAACGTATATTTATGTTTTCAACAAAAGTGACCCATAAAAGCGATTTGCATGTGTTAAATATTTTTGATTTCCAACGTATAACTTGAACCAGTCAACGACAGTTCTAAGATTTCATTGAACCATTTACCAACAGGATTACTGAGACTTCAGCAACTGTACCAGACTATGCAGCCGGGCCGAACCGCGTTCCGCATCGCACTCGTGAAGAGAATTAATAACGCTTCTGACGCCATGGAATTCTTGTTGGCTTTAGAACAATACGACCGTTGGGGAAACAAGCGGATAGTACTAGATTGCAATGCGAAAAACGCCAAAAGCATATTGGTCGAACATGTTCGGAAAGTGCAATTGGGACGCAGGACCTATCACTACATGCTCAGCGGACTGGTGAGTATTGCTTGTTCTGGCGTCTGGCCTAGATTACAAAAATCCCATTTCAACTTTTACGTTGCTGTAAAAAGTACATTTAAGCTCCACAGTTTTATAGAATACGATATACCCAACTGTTACTTACAAAAAGTGGATAGGAATAGTCCTACTGTTTCGATACCGCAACGTTTCGTTATGATCTACAAAAATATCAGCGAGCGCAATAACAC
Organism: Ochropleura plecta; assembly: GCA_905475445.1. NCBI lineage: Eukaryota > Metazoa > Arthropoda > Insecta > Lepidoptera > Noctuidae > Ochropleura > Ochropleura plecta. Next base: position 17,271,407 of record FR997721.1, on the reverse strand, counting down.
AATACGAAATTAAATAAAAATATTATGTTTAGCAGGAGGTGGAAATAAGTTGGAAGCGAATAAATTTCATATTTCGATGTTCGAAAATACATTGTGTGTAAAAATAAAGTGTTCATAAATAAAGTTGTTTAACGAACGATTGCATGTTCACAAAATGTTAACGAACTAATTGACGTGTATTGGCACAATGGAGATTGTGTCGGGTTTTATTATTCGCACCGGAACAACGCAATTACTTGAAACAAGAACTTAAATTGGCCCATTAACAGGTTATGGACGATCATTGGGAGAACGAAGTAACAGAATACGGCGCAGTCAATATAACTGGGTTTCGCATCGTCGACCACTCGCGCAAGATTGTGCGCGATTTCATGGACGGTTTGCGGCGAATGGACCCTCGGTTCAAGGGGACCATATCGGTAAGTGCTTTCATTACCTCATACCACTAAGTGTTCCGGTATTTGTAGGTTTTGCCAATTTCGATGATCAATGTGCGTTTATGATCTTCAAGCTTCTACAACTTTTCCATTTGTCGGAAAACACCTGAATAATAATATTATTTTTCGAAAATTTCATCGCAGTGCTGCTTACTACAGTGTTTTCAGTTTCAGTCAGCTTGTAGAACAATAGTTACACTATAATCATCACTATAATAATTAAAATCATTGATTTAATTTCACTCGTTGGAAGAATTTGTTGGGCCCTTGCTTTTTAACAAAAGCCTGTTGACATTTCAAGTTGAAATACTTTATAATACTACAAATATGTATATATATTTATTAAACAGTGCAGCCAGATTAGTTTGTGATTTCTTTTTTTAAATGTTAAGTTCTGGTCTCGGATGGTAGCTGAGATAAGAAATTCAAAGCAATGATTATGGAAAACTACGGTTGAATATTTATATACAATGTACTGCGTCACACAAACATACGGTTAAAACTTATTGAAAAGAAGCAGTGTTGTAAATAAATCATATTGTTGCGTCATCAAAGTTGTAATTAAACTCGATCATAACCGGCTATTACTCATTTTTCAGTACACTTTCTTGATAACTGGCTATTTTGTACTTTGATTAGGTTCAACAAGTATAAGAATTATTTTTTTCTATTTATATCAGCTAGTGTTTAATTATTCCTGATTTTTTCACAGATAATAATAACAACTGCTTAATTTTACAGTAATAGTTTTTTACACAGCAAAGAGGTGCAAGTTTTTAAGACTTAATATGAAATAACAAAATATTTTGTGTTTATGATCAACTAGCTGCGCCCCGCGGTTTCACTCGCGTAGTGTTGAATATATAATAAATCTTTATGAATAATTCCTATGTGTTATTCTGATATGTAAGCTATATTATTGTAAAGTTTCATCAAAATCCATTTAGTATTTTTTGCGTGAACGAGCAACAAACATACATAACACACACACAAACTTTCGCTGTTACAATACTATAATAGGATTGTGCAAGTGCCTACAAGGATAAGATTCGAAGTTGCTGTGCCCCGGCATGCGTTGCAATGCAATTTTTCTACCTTACCTACCCTCCATACCCTACCGACCCTAACTAATTAAACTACACCAAAACCTATACTGCCTTAAGCTTTTTTTTCTCGCCTTAAAAACTATCTTTGAACTTCAACGAGTATTTAAAAAAATACTTGGTAAAATTGGTCCAGGCATTGTTAAGTTATGCGCTTACCAACATATTCTGCAATAATTTTTATAGATGACGAGGTATCGGGCCAAATAACTAAATCATGCTTTTTTTTAAAAACTGTTAATCTGCAAAGGAACAGTACTTGACTACGGATCCGATTTTAATGAACACATATCCTATCCATAAAATATGATACACACACACACTTTATACTAAGGATTAAAGGATAAAGTACCTCGTGGTACGACATTTTAGTCAGTATTAAAACTAATGTATAAAATATGAAGGAAATTTTTCGATATCCAGATGTAGAACATAAAGAACACGGGGTGTTACCGGCATATCACGAAGAAAATTTTGGCGTAAAGTAATAACGCGTTTATGTAGATTTCACTAACTTACCTACACCGTAATGAAACAGAGAGTGGGGGCGCGCCTGCATAAATTATTATTCCATATGATCTCCCTTTTCAGTGTAAATACACTTAGGCCTTTTTCGACTCCACAACGTATGCTCAGGAGGATTCCTCTGAAGTAAAGTTAACTCATCACATTTGTTAATACGTTTTCTACGTTTTATGTACCTACTACGCTGAATGTAGGGCAATTATTTAGATGATTTAACAGTTATGCAAGGCTTAAGATGAAGTTGTGGTAGTTGTTAATTGCAACGTTAGCTGCTTTACACATTTTGTAATACAATATGTCTTTAGCAGTTAACTTTATTATTTGTAATGTTAGTCGGATAATCTTAATGCATCTATTTATAAAAGGCAACTGCTTTTATAAGTAAATTATTTTTCTTTTCATTTTAAAATAGGCGGAGACAGCCCTTATGTATGATGGAGTACAAGTGCTGATGGACGCATTAGGGAGATTGTGGAGGAAGAAGCCAGACGCGTTCAGGAGTGCTTTGAGACGCGCTGCGGGACAAGCGAACTCAACTAAAGTCATTGATTGTAATCCTGGCAAAAGCTGGGTGGTACCGTTTGAACATGGTGACAAAATTTCTAGACTAATTAAAAAGGTGCATCAAACTGAACACTTTGACATAGCTTAACAAGTAACTTAATTAAAGTTATACATTTTATAAATTAAATTTTGTGTATGTTTTAGACGGATATAGAGGGTCTCACCGGAAATATTTCGTTTAACGAAGAGGGTCACCGCCACAATTTCACTCTGCATGTGGTTGAAATGACTGTTCAGAGTGCAATGCTAAAGGTATGTACTTGAAGATTACTACTAAACCGAGTATAAGCAACTTTCATACCATGAAAACAAAGATTGGCTTTATCCATAACTAAAACTCGTTTTGAATCATTCAGCAGCAGTATAAACATGAACAATGTAGATCCATGTTATAAGCGTTATTAAATTTACGATAAACTTTGCACATCCGTTAGCAGTTACTTTCAGCAATGGTTAATTTTAACTTTATTTCACCCTACTTCTGTTCCACAGCTCGCTAATGATTTCTTAGCGTCCATAAATCAATGCGTACAAAGTTTTGGAGCCATTCTTTCAGTCGCCACTTGAAACTTTCAAAATTTGTTTTGGTTAGACCCCTGTTTTTATGTGGATCACTGGTTTCTGTAGAAAACTGTTTTACTCCACTAAATGATTTGTAAAAATTCATAAAAAACTCCAGATTCCTCGTTAGAAAGAGTTATCTGGTTTAAAGTCCACGTCAGTTACCATTTTCGGAAACTACTAGATTATCATCTGCCTAGCTTTTTCTCAAATATGTTGAGGTCGACTTTGAGTTTAACTGGACGCAGCTGTATACCAGTATTTTGCATTGACTGCCTGTGTTACTTCCACAATCTAGTTAGTACTGGGTAAGACTGGTTGTTAGACTATAAGACCACTTTTTTTGGCGGAAGGAAAATCATCAAATGACTTCCCCTGCTCTGGGCGGAGCGGGGGGGAGTGTCAGACTTGTAGTGCCCTTTACGTTCCAGGGCCGCGAAATCTCTTTCTAAAAACCCGCAACCCTGGCAGGCGGTGGCCCTGGCAGGCCCCTCCGCTTTGCTGACATCTCTTTAAGGCGCGAGTGGCCAGGTCCTTGGCCCGCGAGACACCTTCTAGGAGGGCGGTTTTCGCCGCTTTGTAATCTTTATACAGCTCCGCCTCAATGGCTGCCGCATCCGGTGGCCAGATGCGAAGGCTGCGGTGCCTGGTGTAAGTACACCTGACGCCGGGCGGTTCCCAGCCGGATTCGGGGCATTGCCACGTTACAGATCTCGGACATAGCCTCCTGGAACCCCTCCGCCTCGTGGTTGGTGTCGGCAGGCCTGGTTTTGCATGCTTTCCAGGGCACAGAGAAAACTCGGGTATGTTTTGGGTCTTCGTCACACATCCACAGGCCAACCCAGGTTCAAGACCGAACTGAGCGGCTGTTTTTTTTTGCAATGAGCTCCTCCAAAATCAACTATTTATAAGTTTAATATTGAAACTATATTTCCATGTGTTAGGTTGCTACATGGAGCGATGGTCATGGCTTGCAAGTGGCTTCACCTAGATATGTTCAGCTTCGTTCACCCGCCACGTACGATACGAACAAAACCTACTCTGTGACATCGATCCTTGAAGAGCCTTACTTGATGCAGAAGCAAACAGAGTTCGGTCAGAAAGAAGAATTGTTCGGATTTTGTAAAGACTTGATGGAGCTGATTGCAAAACAAATGGGAATCAAATGTATGTATATTATCTTTATGCCTATCTGCCACATCCTGAATCCTTACTTTCTTTATCCATCTTATAGCAGACCTAATTGATTGTTTAATCAATATGATATAACATTTTGTTATGATAGTTTTGTATTCTCTTATGCCCGTTTAAAATGTAGTCAGGATTCGGACTTAAGCCCGATATTATTACAATGTTTAATTTACTCACTGCGATAAATTTCAGTGGCAGAAAGCATTTATATTAATCGTGAAAACATTAAAGTGAATTTCGATTTATGAATGGTTTGACTTTACAGTCGAACTTCGTGTAATTTTTTCTCTTGTGTAACTACAAAGCTAATTCTAAATAAGTACGATCGTACTTATTTAAAAGCCGTTTTTATTTAACAGTTTTACCGATTGGTAAAACTGTTAAATAAAAACGGCTTAAGCTTGTCAAAGTAAATACCATCTTACTTATTTACGAAGTTGAATAAGTAAGATGGCATTTATGTTGACAAGCTTAACCCGTTTATTAAAAATCAAAAAAAATTGTTTTTAAAATTTTTGTTGTATGCAATTACGTAAATCAATTATGAATTGCATTTTCTAGTTCAAACTTTGTTTCAGACAAAATAAAGCTGTCGAAGGATGCCAAGTATACTAGTAATGCTACACCAGATATCTACACTGGCGTTGTTGGTGATATCATGAGAAAAGTATGTTTTTAAACTTTTATGAAATTATATTAATACTCAAGATATGGTAGGAAACTTTAACGTTATTAACAACTTATAAAACAAAAATAAATTCTTAATCTATTTCGGTATACGTACACATACATGTTAGAGTTGTATTCAAATTTTCTGACAGTCCGGAAGTTAGCTACGAGTGACAGTCTGCGCAGGTATAACGGTTGAAACTTTATGGCGGCCCGGGTCGTAAAGCTGCGCAAAACACATTTTTAGGTAGCAGCGGGGCACAGAGGACGCTTTGTTTTGACAGTAGAATGCGTAGACTGTCACTCGCAGCTAACTTCCGAGACGCCATAAAGTTTGAATAGAACTATGCTAAACTATTTAATAACCAAAAAGTCGTCAACCAACAGACGAACTAAGAACAACTTCTACAAGTAAGTTAGGAAGTTAAACAGGTGAATATGATTGTGTACATAAGTCGAGCTGCAGTTTTATTGCATACTTAGTTAACTTGGTCGCTTCAGTATCATTCAGTAACTTCCGCACAAACTATTATTTATTAATTCTATGATAATTAACTACCTAGACTGCTGAATAAATAATATATTTTTTCTAAGGTGTTATTATATTTCAACTACTTGTTGCTATAAACTAACAAAAAAATCTTTACTGTCTGCATTTGCAATTTAGTATGAAATTCTATAAAATCTGGTTCTTCTAAACTGACAGACTGTGTTGTTTGTTCCGCCACTTCTTCTTCCCAGCTAAAACACTAGGAGGTGGCGAAGAGCGGGTATTTTGGGGGACTGTGTCTTGTAATGTTGACGTTCAAGATGTTCTGATTTTCGACCTAATTTAAATAAAAGACTTAAGTATTGATATTGAATCAAAAAAGATTTTGTTTTCGAAAAATACCTACACATAAAATTTTGTTTGAACTTATCTTTATGACTTTTTCAATAAAAGGTGGCACAGTTTTAATATTTTGGAAAACAAGGATTTTTGTAAAGAATACAGAAGCACATAGGATAAAAAACAAGTTACAAAAACATTAACTAAATGAATCTTCATATCGACATTTATTTACTCATGTGAGAGCTTTAAGACAAAATCATATTAATTATCACGGTAAACAAAGGAGACGGTTGATGTCTCGCTAATAGAAATATTATTACACTTACACCCCCGTAATATAATAACGCGAGGAAGTCGCAAACTTTACGACTGTGTTGGTGGGATGTACTACATTATGACCAATGCCTCTTCCATAAACAAAAACACACACACCAACACACCGTCTACGTCTAATGTAATACGGGATTATTTTTAAATGGAAACACGTACGAAAAAAGTAAATCTCAATTCCATTAACCAGTGCACTACAAAGGCTAAAGTTTAGTTTAGAGATTTACGCTCCGAAGTAAATAAGGCAGTTTATTGAAACTTTGATACTTAACAAAGCAATGTCCTTCGTCTGCGGACGCTGCAGACTTTTTACGCGATATCAATCTCAGTAAAGTATGAATATCCCACGACTAAGACCCATGGAGACAAGTCTGTATATTATTCCACAGTAGGCTAGTAAAGTTTTATTCTTTTCTTTTTTCCGTCGCGGTGTGGAGAAAATGGACGTCCGCGGCGGAAAAAATGTAGCGCGCCAGTGTTGCACATTTATCCAAATCCACAATTTCGGAGCACAAAATTCGGTGACTTTTTACTTTCCGCAATGAATAACGGCTGGAACGCATTGAAAGAGCTAGCGGTTACTTAAACAAAAATTGGAGTTTGAAAAAATATATTTACCTGATCTGTTAGGGATACTATCTTACGAATTGTACTGTACATTAAGAGTAATTAAGCACCAGATGCAAGCTTTCGCTAGAATATACTGAGTGTTTTAATAAAACCATATTAATTGTTTTATAAGTCTGAGAAGTTTGTAGTAGTTATGTCGGTATCTCTTGCCCTTTCTCCTTTCAGTCTCCTTAAGTTAACGAAGAAATTTGACGGCAAATCTAATATCAAGTGAAGGTTTCGCCCTTAAAGCTCTTTGTCTCCATATGACTCGGTCATGTGTGCGCTTTATGTTATTTCATAGCTTGTCTCAATGTCTAATGAAATATTTGCAGGGGTTAGTTTCCCTTATCTCGGGTGTTACTTTATGTAGGTACTTTGTGGGAGACGTAAATACAACTATATTTAGTAAAACAGACTGCACAAAGACTTACCAAAGAATGAAAATACATTAATGAATGTCTGTGTCTATTTCTGTAACTAGAAGTCAGTCCGTGGGGTCCTTGTGCATTTTTAAGGACATTTCAAAACGTTTAGTTGACACTTCTCGTGACCCAAGGCTGGTTTCTACCTTAGCCAAAAGCTGAAAGTTGCCATAAACGTAGCTACACGGTCAGTCTCTTGGGAACATTACCAATTGACAGCATTGAGGAGGACTATTTTGGTGCTATTTTTATGTGTATTTATAAGTTGGTTTCTTTAGGTTATTTTAATTTATTTTTATAGAAAGCAAAGTATATCTACAAGAGATTGATTTTATTTTAGGTAGGAACTGCCCTGGTTTCCTACAGAGAGTTATCTAATTAGGGATTAGTAAAATTTATTAACATAATGATAATATTTATTGTTAAAAATGTATATAATATGTATTGATAACGAAAAGAGGACGATAATATCTACCTCAAATTATAAAGACAAATGGAAAATTAAAAGGTTCTTTATTTTAAATCTCCCACATAACCTCAGTGCTTACTTTGTATTTTTTTTATTCCTAAACATTCATCAAAATTTATTCCGTTATTAACACTTTGGAACATAACAAATTTTTCAAACTTGGTAATCAATGTAAATCTCGTGTCCTGATATCTGTACTAAGGATAACACGCATAAATATCATCAATAATTAGGAACATAGTATTAAGTACCAATAAAAAGATATCCTTTTATAACTATCCAAACTTCCTGAGTGTAAGCAATAATATTGGTAAACTATATTTATGTTATTATATATTTTTTTAATAATTAAAATTATAATTGGCGTTTTAGGAGGCTGACATTGCGGTCGCCCCTTTAGCCGTAACACATGAACGTGAGAGATTAGTGGACTTCAGCGAACCGTTTCTCTCAATGGATACACCGATCACTTACACAAGGACGCCGAAACAGTTATCAGATACGTTCAGTTTCCTTCGACCATTATCTAAAGAAATATGGGTGAGTTGCCGATTTTGTGTTCGTTTGAAAAGTTTTTTTATGTGTTTTATACATCTAGCATTGTGTAAACATACCGAAAACGGTATGTTAACTTTCGAAACTTCGTTTTTCGGGGACCAAGTTAAAACTTTTCTAACAATTTAATATACTACTAGTTACTTTTCACAAATAAAGCTATACTATACCATAGCTGTAAGTAATGCATTTAGCTATGTATTTTGTTCTATATATTTATATATTTGTTTCATAATATTATTGTGAAAGTCAAGGAGATAAACTGAATAAACCATCCGAAAAAAGTTTAACCGCGACTAGAAAATATGTATGCTAATATACAATATACATAAATATTTAAAGATACAAGTAGAGAACGGCGGTAAGCAAAAGTTAGCAGCTCAATCTACATAACAGTAACTGACTTAACACGCCCCAAGCGTATCCAAACATTTCGCCGATAAAACCATGTTCATTTTATTCCTACATATGAACGTTTTATGACAGTTCCTGGGTCGAATACACTACTCAATACGACGCCGATTACTTAGGATTTGTAATGGTAAAACATAACTATCGTTCATTTGAGATAGTAGGTGCTTATAAGTCATTCATAGGGAGATGAAGGCCAGTTTTTAGAAACAAAACTCACTTTGAAACCCAGTCGTGAAAACGCATTTGAGATATCGATATAATTAATAAACAAATATTGAAACCTGGTTTGCGACTCGATTTTAAAGTGAGGTCACTACTGATTAATATATCGGTTCTATCGCTAAGATGGTCTCAAGTGTAAGGCTAATTAGTCAAGATGTGGGCATTCTAATAATATCCTATCTGGTTTGCAACCATGAGAATAATATATTTGAATTACAATTAGAAGCAAATTATAAATAATAGTCTTGAAAAACCTTTTATGGGAGATTTCCAAAACAAATCGTAAATAATCTCAAGAATGACAAGTGAGCGATATGAAACGTTCCCAGATACTTACAAATCTTAACTAATTTTAAGAATGTCAAGTGAGTGATATGAGAGATTTCCAAGTGCCTACAAATCAGAACTAATCTGAAGAATGTCAAGTGTACGCGGACAAAATGCAACACTTGTAATTTGTAGATAAAAAGTTAAAATAGTTATAGCCAATAGGACGCGTTAGTTTTAGTTTTGGATTTTTATCTGTGTTCTCATTGGTTAAGGTTTCTGATTTGTCAGTTAGTTGTAGCCAATAAGATTCTGTTTTATCCTAAGTTATATGGTTAAGCTTTTGTAAATAATGCGATTCAACCTTCTGATCAGGAGTCGGTCTCATCTCTCTGCTACGATACCCTACACTTTTAAGACGAGGCTAAATATGTGCATTCGTGATTTGACGGTTGAACCAAACACTGATTTAAAATAAATCCGTTATACTTTTGCAAAATCCTTCTTTAATTTGAGAAGTAAAGTCCAGATCCTTTATCTCAGAAGTGGGATAAGTCTACTACGCCTACAATTTTGAAGAAAAATCGCCAAATAACGTGTGCAACGTGTGTAAATTTCCGAATAACTTGTGGAACGCAAGTTACTGTTTATAACAATGGATAAAACTAAAACTAATCGTAAAAGCAATGCACGTAAACGTCGCCGCGACCGGAGCAGAGAAACAAGAAGCAGAACTACGCATGAACGGAAGCAACGAAGGCAGCGATCGAGCAATCGCGATTCTTCGTCGGAATCTCGTCGTAGTGAAGACCACAGTTCCCGTGTGCAGCCTATGAAGCGCCGTCACCAGCCAAACCGGAACCGAATCAGTGACGGTTATCGCAGTCGGAGCAGCAGCTACGAGCAGCGTCGGCCCAGCCGGGGCTTGGAGAGGAAATGCAGACCAGGCCGCAGCAGGCGCCTAGAATCCAGCATCGAGCGACACACACCCCCACTGGCTGGTCACGTGAGTAATGACAATGTTGTTAATAATGACACGCAAGCGTTTTTTTGCTACTTTAGTGAAAGCTCTAACCCAAAATCGACCTCAGGGTAATAAATTTCCTGTACTAGGCAACGTGATTCCAGAGTTTGACCCTATGGTAAAGAGTCAAACCATCGTTATGTGGATCAATAAAGTTGAAGAATGTGCTAGGCTCTATGGCTGGGGTGACGATCAAATAATACATTACGCGCTGCCTAAATTGTCAGGGATTGCGAAAACGTGGTACCAAGCCCTCCCATCTATGTCATATTCATGGTCCGAGTGGAAAGATAAACTAGAGCAATCGTTTCCGAGCAGTGAAGATTATGCTGAATTACTAACCGAGATGTTGTCAAAACGTGTGAAATTTAATGATTCGTTAGAACATTATTATTATGAAAAAATTAACCTACTGAATCGATGCGAAATACATGGCAAATGTGCGGTGGATTGCCTACTATATGGGATTGAAGATCGGTCATTGAGATTAGGCGCGAAAGCAGCAAAATGTCAGGAGCCGGAGCAGGTTCTCACATATTTTCAATCGATCAAGCAACACCTTCGCGAACCGGATAGGTCAAGAGTGAATTTCGATAAACGTAACCACACTACTCCTTCATTATCTAGTAATAGTTTTAAGCAGATGGGTAACGGCAGTGAAAAGACTTCGAATTCAAACAATATTGCGTCAATTGTATGCTTTAACTGCAATGAACCTGGGCATTTCAGTTCTAAGTGCACAAAAAAAGATATTAAAGTGTAATGTTTGTGCCAAATTAGGTCATCTGTCAATTAACTGTCCCAGATTACCCTCCGAATCGGCTAATAAAATTGATAAACCCAAAGAAAAAGACGTGATGCGTATTGAAACAAATAGTACTAATGACACTAAATATTTAATTAATCTAAAACTCAACGGTGATGTTATTCAAGGCTACGTAGATTTGGGTAGCCAATGTACACTGATTCGTTACAGTGAGGCTGTCAAGAGGGGGATCACGTGGACTGATAGTAATTTACCAACTATGAGGGGTATAGGTGAGAGTATAGTAATACCAGTGGGCGTATCAAACGTCATTATTGAAATTCAAGGTATTTAAGGAACATTTTAGTTATTTCGGCGTTCCTTCTCGCCTTATAACAGATCGTGGCTCTTGTTTCACAAGTGCAAAATTTAAAAGTTTTATGGACCAATTAAAAATAAAGCACATCTTGAATGCAGTAGCCACTCCAAGAGCGAACGGACAGGTCGAAAGGTTTAACCGAACCATAACTGATGCTCTGAGTACAAAATGTCATGACGGTAATGATAATTTATGGGACGAATACATAGGTGACGTACAATTAGGTATTAATACCACTATTAATAAAACAACAGGGAAAAGTCCTTCTGAGCTGTTGTTCGGTTGTAGATTGACGAATGCGTCGGAGAACGTATTGAGTGACGTAATCGCCGAAACAACTCAACGAATCGAAGGTGACGCGTTACTAAAACTGAGATCGAATGCTAAGGAAAAAAAACAGAAAAACAACAGGATTATGCTAAAAAGCAGTTCGATAAGCATAGGAAGAGTCGGACAAAATATAATGTAAATGATTTAGTCAGGGTAGAGAAGACAGTTATAGACAAAGATCATGTAGGAAAATCACATAAGCTCATCCCCAAATTCCAAGGTCCCTACCGAATCCTAAAAATATTACCTAATGACAGATTTCTCGTCGAAGATACCCCATTAACAAGAAAGGGTAACAAGAGGTATGAAAATGTTGTCGCGCTAGACAAAATCCATCCCTGGATGAACTTTAAAGGTTACGCCAGTGACAGCACTGATAGTGATCAGAGTGAGGGTACAGAAATAGAGGTAAACAGAGAGTAATCTATTACTCTCTAGCTAGGTGATAGGTAGGAACAGTATGATTATTAATAAATATAAATGCTGGGTTAATCAACTTCCCTGATGAATCTGAGTAGAAATTGCGTGTCATTATTAAGGTTATAATATATATACATGAGCAATCAGTGCAGATAATGAATGGCATTGAGAAATCGATGTCGCACTTTTTATGATTGCAAGATAGTGAGTAAGATTATACGATGTGAGCACAATTTGTCATAAGAGGTCAGTGCAGATTACGAATGGTACCAAGATAACGGTGCCGCACAATTGACCAAAGATCAGGACAGATTGTGCAAGAAACAAAGAAATGAGAATGCTAATCCTGCTTCATGAATTAAAATTTTGATGAAGAATATCATCATCATCATCATCATCAGGCTATATTAGTCCACTGCTGGACATAGCCCTCCCCTAATGAGCGCCATAGCGCCCTGTCTTCAGCTTGCCGCATCCAGCATCTGCCTGCAGTCTTTCTTAGATTGTCATCCCACCTGGTCGGAGGGCGTCCTACACTACGCTTGCCGAGTCGCGGTCTCCACTCAAGAACACGTTTACCCCAACGGTTGTCGGTTCTTCGTGAGATATGGCCAGCCCACTGCCACTTCAGCTTGCTGATTCTTTGAGCTATGTCGATAACTTTGGTGGATGAAGAATATGACCTTGATTAAAACGATAAGTTAAATGTAACATGAATCTAAAAATACTTCGAAATCTTGATTGTGATGATATTTTTGAAAATAGTACATTAGTCGAACTGAAAAATAAAGAATTTACCTTGTAATAGAAATAATATTGTAAAAAAAATAATATTGTAATAGAAATGTAATAGAAGAATGAAAGTAGTGGTAGAAGTATGTTTGTATTCTTAATCAAGTTATTAGTATTATTATGGTTTATGCCTAATAAGTGAGAGGACTCACTTATACAGGATGGCCGAGTTGTAAGGCTAATTAGTCAAGATGTGGGCATTCTAATAATATCCTATCTGGTTTGCAACCATGAGAATAATATATTTGAATTACAATTAGAAGCAAATTATAAATAATAGTCTTGAAAAACCTTTTATGGGAGATTTCCAAAACAAATCGTAAATAATCTCAAGAATGACAAGTGAGCGATATGAAACGTTCCCAGATACTTACAAATCTTAACTAATTTTAAGAATGTCAAGTGAGTGATATGAGAGATTTCCAAGTGCCTACAAATCAGAACTAATCTGAAGAATGTCAAGTGTACGCGGACAAAATGCAACACTTGTAATTTGTAGATAAAAAGTTAAAATAGTTATAGCCAATAGGACGCGTTAGTTTTAGTTTTGGATTTTTATCTGTGTTCTCATTGGTTAAGGTTTCTGATTTGTCAGTTAGTTGTAGCCAATAAGATTCTGTTTTATCCTAAGTTATATGGTTAAGCTTTTGTAAATAATGCGATTCAACCTTCTGATCAGGAGTCGGTCTCATCTCTCTGCTACGATACCCTACACTTTTAAGACGAGGCTAAATATGTGCATTCGTGATTTGACGGTTGAACCAAACACTGATTTAAAATAAATCCGTTATACTTTTGCAAAATCCTTCTTTAATTTGAGAAGTAAAGTCCAGATCCTTTACAAGACATGGTAGACCATATTTTAAGGCCATCTGCTCGTTAAAATCACGTTTGACGCTTGGTAGACTTGTGTTGGTTTGTGTACGGTACGTGAAAAAACTAATTGTTATTAGTGACACGACGCTTGTGAACGCGAGTAATTAATAAAAACAAAATATTAAGTTCAAATAGAATAATTTTTAACAGAAACTTTCTTCAAAATAAATTCAAACCAAAAAAATAGTTTTTTGAGAGAACAGACAAACATACACAACAAGACCGCAATAATAAATAACGCTACTAGTATTGTTATTAAAATCTCATTCAGTAAAATAATAGCTGACACAACGGTGAATGCAGTTCATGTTATAATACAAACAAACTAGGGAGCTTAGAGTTTCGTACGTGAATTCATGAGACCCCACAAATAACCACCATTTGTAAACATTATGAGACCCACACTAAATGTGGTTGCACGTTATATCTATTATTTTCAATTCCACGCCGCGATAGTGTATATTCTAGTAATTACGTTTGTTTGCAGCTCTGTGTATTGTTCAGCTTCTTCGCTGTCAGCATTGTACTATTCTTAGTATCAAGATTCTCGCCTCACGAATGGAAATCTGTCTCCATATCTGATACTCAATTGGACCACGCAATGAGTAGCACTAGTGAGGTAAGTTTTAAATCCTGTTTTTGGTGGAAATAAATTCTAGAAAGCATGACATAACAATATTTCCAATTCTTTTAGATAATCCTACACAACGAGTTCAGTATTTGGAATTCATTCTGGTTTTCACTCGGATCTTTTATGCAACAAGGCAGCGATGTGGTACCGAGGTATGTTGTAAAGTCCCACTACACATGATTCAGGAATATTCAACATCAAAAACATTAAGTATAAAACAACAGCAGCGTTTGCCAATATTCAAGCATTTTAAGTAATGCGGTCAATATAAAGAGGCGAGCGAGCTATGGAATCCTAGATTAAATTCCATGTCATGTGTTAACTTGCGCGTAGGTACTTTAGATATAAAACAGTCGGTATATTGTGAACAAGAATACAAGGGAATAAAGAAAGTTTGGTACTATCAGCTCAGTTATTTCTCTGAATGCAATATAATGCACTTATTATTATTTATTCGTTTTTAAATGGTCAGCCATCATCCACAGAAAAAATAATTGACGTAAAATTTTGGTTGGGCTAATTTTGTGATGAACTGATCTTTAACAGCTTTGAATATGGAAAAGTAATAGACAGATGGGAGATTTCTGCTATGTAAGTAGAAATTATAGGCTGTTAGTTATAAATAATAGTAATTGTGCTTTTGAATGCAATTATACACGTTGTAATGTTAGGCATCTCACAATCTTTACAAATATAAAAAAAAACATTTTAGTAATTTACAAATTAATTTAATTTATGATTCATGTCGTAGTTTAAGGTATTCGATGTCACCGCTCCGTTCGATTTCGCCCTTGGAACGTAAGACATCGCTCGCAACAGGGTGTTTCAAATTACGCCATACGACAAAATTATTTTGAATAACTCAAATGTTCATTCTTTTTCTTGCAAATTTGTTTGACGTTGTAAGACGGTGTAGGTATGTACAAGTGTGCATCCATGATTAATACTGATAAAACTAGGAAATACCTGCAGATGAAGTGAACATTGCTTCACTGCAGACAAAATATATCGTTTGGTATTAGTTATTAGCTATGCGATTCTTAAGAAATTGTTCCAGAACCTTCAGAGCTTGCTATCTTTACAATTTAATTTAATTTTATAAAACCTTTGTTCGTATGAGCTCTGGTTTTAACAATTTATCGCTATAGTTTTAGCTGTTTCCTTAAATTTATGTAAGTTCAAAGTGAAAACTCACAAACACATTTAAATACATATTATAAATCGGCTCACGGGATACCGTGAACAACGTGGGACAACGTGATAACGTTGTCCTTTCTACCTTACGCAATGAATTTTGATGTAGTTTTCATCACCCTTTTATGTAATTCATCCCACAAAATTCATGTATACTATATGATACATAAAGGTATTAAACTTGCATATGAGAAAAGTTCGACATTTTGTTATGTCGTGAAACCGACAAAGCTAAAGCGAGTCGCTAGCAATGTATAATATTACATTTTAGTTTATACTTAATGAGATGGTGCGAGCGCAATCAAGCAAGTGCAGCATATCTTAACTTCCGTACAAGATTACATCGTGCAAGATGCAGAATTAAGCAGGGAAACCAACCTTAACATAATTATGAAGCCTCGTTACTTGATTCTATACTGCTAAAGATAGCTTAAGCTTTGCATATAATTTTCTTAGAACAGATGATTAAAAATATGAACGGTTACGCCCGCGGTATAAACTTCATCCAGGATATAAGCTAACATACCAAATTCCATCCAAATACGTCCAGAATTTTGAGCACTAAAGGATACAAACATACATATAAACTTTCGCCTGTAGAATATGAGTAAAACATTTTCCATGAAAAGTCACAAAATGACTAAAATCTATTAGCAGACTCCATGTGTAGCCACTTGAATACTTCAATCGCATAACTAGTGAAATTATTTTCATTGTAAGGTCTTTATCCATTCAAATATTAATTCACAGTATTTAATTTTGTGTTGAAAAATGAAAAACATCGGTTGACAATAAAATTTTTGGTACGCTTCAATGGATCGCTTTGACGCTGTTATCGAACAATAGTAATATTACTATTGTTCGATCCATATGGATCGTGTTTGTTCAAGTATTACCGTCTTTCATTGATTTGAAACGGAGACTATGTGAGACATTTGCACAATTCTAGTCAATTCTTTAAAAAAAATAATTCTCAGGAAAAAATTGGTTGCCTGTAAAGTCGTTATACGGGCGAAAGTTTTACGTGACAACGACTTTGAGTGGTTTATGTCTGTCTCTCTCGCTCTTAGGCGGGCTAACCATGCCCGAGTGGAAGGGACGCGTGCCTCTCACTCGCTCTCATTGTGAGCGCATAACGTGAGCGGAGCGTAACGCAGTTTCTTGAAGTGTCACCCGGCAAACCAATTTATAAGACGTTGTCACGTCAAAACTACTGAAACGGGAATGCATTTTGAATAGTCCAGCGATTTTTAACTATTTTCACAAAGTCTAAATGAAATATGTTTTAGAGTACATATCTGTTACAGTAAAAGTCTAAATATTACTGAACATAGGTCTTTTTAGAATCAACAAACACTAGTTGTTAAAAAGGTACGGAGTATTGATCATTAAAAAAATATATATATATAAATGAAAATTTATTAAATGTTGGTTTTGAAACTACAACAGCATCATCGTAATTAAAAAATATTTGGCTAAATATTGCAATCCCAACTCAAGTAGCTATACCTAGATTAACTACCTGCACTATCCTTAGTAATATTATAATAGCGAAAGTGAGTTTGTTTGTTTGTTACGTCTTATGGCTAAATGGCTAAACCGATTTTGATGAATTTTGGTACAGAGATAGTTGAGACCCTGGAGAAGGACATGGGATATTTTTTTTCAAATTGAGAAATAAGGGGGACAGAGGGAAGAAAAGGAACACCTTAGCTTTGCTATTACAATCAATAAGGCGCAAGGGCAAAAACTACAGGTAGCAGTTACCTCCAATCAGGAAAGAAGAACTGTGTTACCCCGAATTTAACACGAGCGAAGCCGCGGGCAAAAGTTAGTTTTAAATATGTTGATTAATGATGTGTACAATAACGTGGTACGCAACACTTTGACGTTTCTGCGGTGGTGTGTTTTTCGGTGCAGCTTTATTGAGTGAATGTTATGATATGATTACTAAGTTTTATCCGAAGTTTCACTCGAACTACCGCAAACTTACCGAAATCTATCAAAAGTAACGTCCTGCCGAGATTAAAGTATGCTCTATGTCCTGACCAAGGTCATAGTCTAGAAAATCCCTTCAACCGGTAGGTCTTGAATGTAAACTTACTCTCACAACAATGGGAGATGATTTTCATGAAATTAAAAACTACGAATTTTGTTTCTTTATTTACAGGTGAAACAATATTTTGCAAAGCAGTTAGTTGTAGTTACTTTATAAAACAAGTTAAACAAAGGTCATTGGGCATTTTGTTTGAACATTTGACCCACGTTGTTCTGAAATAAATAAAATAATCAGTTTGGACTGTTACCAATGAGACAAGGCAATTTTAGATTTACTGCAACATAACGTACGGATTTATTAGTTCAAGTTTTGACAGTAACGTGTACAAAACAATTCTCAAAAAAGCAGTATGCTTGCGATATTCAAATCGGTACGAAATAAAAAAATAAAAACTCTTATTGAAAACCCGTCGAATAATCTAGTGACTTTAGTTTGAATTCAAAACCAAACTTTTACAATCAATTAACATGCCGTTGGTTTCTATGGGCAGTATTTAGAAACAAATCTCACTTCCTAAACCCGGTCGTGAGACCGCATTTATATCAATATAATTAATAAACAAATATTAAAACCCCGTTTGAGACTCCAGTTTCAAGTGATCACTACTGATTAATATACCGGTTCTATCACTAAGATGGTCTCAATGACATGGAAGACCGTATCTTAAGACCATCCGCTCGTAAAAATCACGTTAGTTGACTTTTGTGTTGGTTTGTGTACGGTACGTGAAAAAACTACTTGTTATTTGTATCGCGACGCGTGTGAACGCAAGTCATCATCATTTTGCTGCCCTTGTCCCATTCTAGTTGGAGTCGGCGCAACACGTTTTCTTCTTCCATTTTCCCCTATATGTCATGGCATCATTTACTCCTTTCTACTTCAAATCATTCCTTACACAATCCATCCAACTTTTCTTTGGCCTTCCTCTCGCTTTCCGTGTGAACGCAAGTAGTTAACAAAATATTAAAATTAAAATGGCGAAATTTCTTAACTGAAACTTTCTTTGGAATAGTTTTTTGATAGATCAGACTTCTTTTTATTACGTTCTAGGTTCTGCCAACTTCGGTCTTTTGAGCATCAATATGACAGATTACATGTTATCCGTGGTAAAATAGAGGTCGCACTTTAAACTGTCTATTAATTCGTATCAAATGTGGTGCGATTGGGTATAGAGCTAAGATGATCTTGATACTGTATTTATTAATTAAGAAACATCTTAACAGCATAGTCTTACGTTGAGACCGCGTTTTTCTCAAGACCACGAGTGATATTCTTCAACGCATGGTTTAAACCGAAAAAAAATTTACGCCATTACTGGATGGCAAAACAAACTTTGCAAATTTTATCATCTTTATACACAGTCATGTTTTACAAAATAAATATATCTTTATCTTTGTTTCTAAATACTGCCCTATGAATGTAATACTAGCATAAACAAGCATCAAAGCCACAGTTTTGTAGAATAAATTCGTTAGTTGTTTTTCAATTCGTTTTAAGTACTCATATTAATTACACGGAAGACAGTAGTAGACGGCTTTATTTGCAAATCTGCAGTTTTTTAGGGTTCCGTAAATCAAAAGGAAAAAATGGAACCCTTATTGGATCCATTTTGTGGTCCGTATGTCTGTCTGTCTATCAATACCCTTTATCTTGGGCACTCGTGTAGGTATGAAGTTGAAATTAAAACCCTAAACTCAAGTCTACAAAAAAATTAACCCTCTAAGTCTACGCAGTCAAAAGATATAACCGTTTATGTCGCAAGTTTGTACGGAACCCGCAGTGCGCGAGTCTGACTTTTTTTTTACTATATTTTAAGTCAGCAAAAGAGATGAGTAACCAGGTTTGTCTGATTTAGTTGATTAGTTCTTAAAAATTGATGGACGTCTTCAATTCAACTTTTTTTTAACCCTGTCGCGCCCCTAAAAGTTACGTGAGCGGTCGCGCGGACTACATTATGTAGTCCATTTTGAAATTGAAATAAAACATTATTTAATTATAAATTCTTTATTATTTAAATGCAACTTTAATCAGTAGTGTTTTCTTAACTAAATATAATTATCAAAACATAATCACAGCCTTTGTCCTAAAAATAATCAACAAAATGAAAAATCCTCACTAAAATGGCACAAAAATCACATAGTTTGCTCTAATTGAGATCACTATAGTTTTTTTTAGTAAAAACTATTATCTAAATGTTATTTTCTGCACAGGACAAACACATAATCTTCAAATGATCCCCACATATAAACTTTTTGCACTTGGTGCACATCTTTCTGGTGCTTTTATTTCGTGCTCTTGCACAGTCATGGCAACGACGCACAACATTTACTCGACGTAGCTTCCGAGGTGGCGGGTTGAGTTTCTGCATAGGTAATACCAAGGAAATCTTTTATTCTGATTGTTAGAGTTCTTGGCAATGATGCAGTAACAATTCTCTTGTGCGCCAGTGGTTTCATCCACGCCAAAGCCAGGTCAATCAGGAAGTCACGTCGGCAAACAGGTTCATAGTTTTTGTTTGCTGTGTAAATGCACAATGCGTTGAGTGCACTTAAATTCAGCAAGTCAAAGAACACTGTAAGAGGCCATTTTCTTGAGTTTCTTGCAACATCATACATGGAACACATTTTATCCACCAGGTCGACTCCATTTTTTGTTCTATTGTAGTAGGTTACCATTTCTGGCTTTCGACTAGCTCCAGAGTCAGCATCAATGGAGGCATCGTTGTGCATCGTCGACATCAATATAACAACTTTGTTGGGTTTTGGCACGTAAGATACCAGTGTACATGGTGGATGAAACCCAAACTTTGAAGAATTTAGTGGATTTCCTCTGGCGACACGAAATTCCTGAGGGACTTCTCTTTTATCTTTACGTACCGTTCCGACCATAGTTGTGTTGTTTTCAAAAAGCTGTTTTGCAGTTTGAAGTGATGAAAACCAATTATCCATGGTAATATTCAAGTTTTTGCCAAGCACCGGCTGTGCCATTCTCATGACAATTTCGTGTCTTTCGTTGCTCAAGTGAAATGGACCATCTGGTTGTCGGCCAGCATATATTTCCAAATTGTACGTTTACGGATAGTGTACATCAACAAGCGCAAAAATCTTCACTCCATATTTTGCGGGCTTACTTGGAATATATTGCCTAAAAGAACAGCGGCCTCGAAAAGCTACCAGCTGTTCATCCAAAGCCATTTCGGCACTTGGAATAAAATACTTTTGAAAATTTGCAAGTAACAATTCAAAAATCTCTCGTATAGGGGCTAGCTTATCAAGGCTTACACGTTCTTGGCGGTTTTCAATATCATCAAACCGTAAAAGCCTTGTAATAAACTTAAATCGTTGTTCAGACATAGTCAAATATATGGCGTCGACCCCTGTGTGTTTCACATGTTCAAATACTATAGCGGTACTTGTTCTTCTGCCAACTACTCTCCAGCCATTAGTAATATTCCAATATAGCCTCTGATTTCACTTTCAGTTTCATCTGTCTGTCTAGCATCTCGTTCTCTTCCATATTTCTCCTTGATATAGTCTATTTTCTTATTAGTATATTGAGTAAGGAGGCTGACTATATTATCATCAAAAAAAGCGACATACAGTCTTCAATAGTTGTTTTTTGTCGAGCGATTCCTTTCGGCCCAGGAGGCACAAACACTATATTATGACTTCGTGTTCGTCCTCTGTTTAGAGGAACTGTTTTTGACCATAATGTATTGTCAACTCCTTTGTAAAAGTCATTGCGGCGGCGTGACTGAGGCGGCTCATCTTCTACAGAACTTTCGTCTGGGCTGTCTTGCTCCTGCTCGGATTCCGATTGATGGTATTGCTCTTCCAAATGATCAACTTCTTCGTCGGAGCTGGACTCGGCTTCATAAGCATCATTTCCGAAATCAGCTTCAGCAAGCCACGACTCAATCAGTGCAGCACGTCTATCAACCATGTTTTTTTCCAAAAAAAAAAAGTTATTCATAATAATCTGACATGAACAAACAAAATAAGGCAGTCTTTTTATCTAAAATAAATAAAAACACAATTAATCAATATGACAAAAATATTTACGTAATTGGTCGCGCGGACTACAATCGTAGTCCACGAACTTCACTGAGCTCCTGTCACACAAACGCGCGAGTCCTGCGCTTGCACTGCACTGAGCGCGTCACTCGATCATCCACTTGAAAGTACCTGGACGCGCAACAAGTTACCGCTAACCGATTTTAAAATATTGTCGATTCTGTATGAGTGGATTACATATGTAGTCCGCGCGACCACTCCAGGGAAGAAGTGAAGTTTGTTTTCTATATCAAATAAAGGACCATGGGAAGAAACGTCCCCACCCACCAACAGATTAGAAACACGTGTCATTTGAAAGATCTACTAGAATAGAGAACTTTTTACTATGGCGACAAATGTCAAATACGTGGGGTTTAGGTTTTATGATATATTGTATTATCATATATTTTTTCTCTTTGACTAACACATTTCCTTAGTGTGCGATAAATAGGGTTAGAATATGGTTATCATAATAATGTTTTTATTTAAAGAAAACGTACGATGGTAGCGTTCCTCGCTGGAAGATTATGAGCGGAGTTTCGCAGGGATCTGTTTTAGGACCTCTCTTACGATGTGGTTCTGGTTCTGCGTACTGATCTCCTCGTTGGCGTTAATATCGTTTGCTACGCGGATGACACCCTGGCGGGGATACTGCTGAAAAGACTATTCAGCTTGCATAGCTGGGACTAGAAAAGGTCGTGGCGTCGATCCGTGAAGTGGGTCTAGAGATAGCGCCACATAAAACTGAGGCGCTTTGGTTCCATAAGGGACCAGAGAGCCACCTAGCTTGTCAGTCAGAGTTGGAGATGCGCAAGTTCAAGTGGGACGACACATTAAGTACCTTGGCCTGACTTTGGACGGTCGAAGGGGATTCGAAGAGCACTTCGAGTGCCTAGTTCCCCGAGTTAGAAAGGTAGTAGGCGCCTTGCACAGACTGTTGCCCAATCTTGGAGGGCCACGAGAAGAAGTTCGCCGCCTTTACGCGAGGGCTGTGCGATCGACGTTCCTGGGGCGCCTGTTTGGTCAAATAGGCTGTCAGGCGTCCGACGTTGCAGGACTAAAATTAACAGTCTGCAGCGGAAAATAGCTATCTGCATCGCACGAGGATACCGTACTGTATCCTTTGAGGCGGTAACTCTCCTGGCACGTTTCCCACCGCTGGATATCTTGGCAGATATGGACGCAACGGTTTACAGCCGAATGTGCGCCAGCCGCCATAGTGATGATAATGTGCCAGGAATCACTGTGGCAAGGCTGAGGCGGCATGAACGCGTGAAGTGGCGTGAGCGGCTGCAACAGCCGCAATATTCACAAAAGCGTGTTGTCGAAGCCGTCCTACCACACTTCGAAGCATGGCTGAGAAGAGGGGAGCGCATCTCCTTTAGACTAACTCATGTGCTTACCGGGCATGGTTGCTTTGGTGAGTACCTGAATAGGATCGGAAGAGCGGCCACGGCAAGCTGTGGAGGCGGTTTGGACTCTGCGCAGCATACGTTCGAGGAGTGCCTTGCGTGGGACTTGGAACGAAGGGTCCTGGTCGCTAGGATCGGGTAAGATCTGTCTCTGCCAGCCGTAGTTGGGGCTATGCTGACGAACTCTGACAACTGAATAGGCGTAACCTCGTTCTGCGAGACAGTGATGGTCCAGAAGGAGGCTGCCGAACGGGATCGTGAGAGGTCAGATCGTAGTAGGAGAAGAAGTCAAGGAGGCAACTGTCTCGCCACTTAACATGCTGAAACCCCACCTGTAATACTTAAAGCAGGAGGGACTTTGGGGTCACGGACGTTCAGAGTGGGGACTCTGAGCGTTCAGTGAGAGACCTCAGAGATGATCGGCAGCACCGTGTTCACGTGCTGTTGTGCATACATTCACAGCGAGGCTCAGGGGTCACCTGTGTGTCGACATGTGTAGTCGCCCCAGGGATTTGCCTTAACAGGCGTTGCACAGAGGGGGCTAGGGACAGGTCTATTAAGAGGAAACGGGGCCTCCTTTCATGTGCAGAAGGTGATCACCGGAGTGGTTTTAGTCCGGTAAAAGTCCCACACTGTCCGGTCTTGTCCCCAAAGACCGGTCGATTTTTGAAGATGTTCCCCCGACAGCAAAAAAAAGGGAACTTTCATATTAAGCTTACGATTGCCTACGATCAGTGCGATTGCCTGTACAATCGCACTATAGGAAGTTGTACCGCTCACTACCTGAACGCACCCCAAAAGGTGGTAGCCATCAGGCTAATTTGAGGCTACTGCACGATCTCCAGCGAGGCGGCGAGCCTCCTTGCCGGATTGCCACCGTGGGGTCTGGAGGTGATAGTCCTCGCAAGCCTGTATGAGTGGCGCACGGAGACAGTACACCGGGGAGAATCTCTGCTGCGCGGCAAATTGCCGCCCAGGAGACAGACCTCCTGTGCGATCTCATGGTGGCATGGAGAGAGCGACTGTCGCAACCCCGTGCAGGGCACGCCACACTATTGGCGGTAAGTCCCCTCTTTGAGGAGTGGCTAGACAGGTGCCATGGCGTCCTCACCTACCGCCTGACGCAGGTCCTCTGCGGACTCGGAATTTTCAGGATGTTTCTGCACATAATCGGGCGGGAGGAAACGCACGGGTGTCACCATTGTGACGATCGCCCGGAGGACACGGTGGAGCACATAGTGGCCTGCCCAGCTTGGGCGGAGCACCGCCGTGCTCTCGTAGAGATTGGCGGCGGCGATCTCTCGCGTCCGGCCTTGGTTCAGTCCATGGTTCGGAGCAAGAGGGAATGGGAAGCGGTCACCTTCTTTTGCGAAGCAGTCAGGGTGCTAGTGAAGGAGTTGGCCGGACGTTTGAGGGAGAGAACCTCAAACCAACCCAGCCGTCGCGAGAGACGCCCCGGACGTCGGGTGCCGCGAGATGACTCCCGGCCACAGTAGATGCGGGCCTGTTCCATCTATTGACGACAAACCGTGTCGACGGTGCGTTAGTGTTCCACGTGCGCCTCAAAGAAATGTCAGCAAAGCAAAGGGGCCTGCCAGAGCCACCGCCTGCCGGGGTTGCGGGTTGTTCGAAAGAGATACCGTGGCCCCGGAACGTAAAGGGCAATAGAAGGAACATTGGTGGGTTGTAGTCAGTAAAAGTCTGACATACCCCCCTGCTCCGTCCAGAGCGGGGGAAGTCATTGGATGATTTCCCATCCGCAAAAAAAAAGTTAGTAGTGTATCGTTTGACATGCTTTTCGGTGTACTTACTCATAAGTTAAAATGTATATTAATTAACTGAATACTGTTAATGTTATTCAAAGACTTTCCGTTTGAGAACCAAGTTTTTTTTTTATAGAATCGTCATTTGTTTACGTGAAAATATACTTTTTGTTTGTAGTTTTTGTTTTTTTTTTTTCAGAAAAACCCAATTGATTTTGAAACCAACACTGGTACTTTAGACTTTTCTGGGTCCCAGTGAACAAATCGAGACGCATCCCAAGACTGTTGAAGGGTGGGGACGGGGTCCATACAAAATCCCCCATGGTCCTTACTGAATACATTCATGATTTCTTTTGCTGACTGTACGTATATGTGCTAACAAATTTACGCGACCATTCTCAATAGGCCAAGGTTTATTTTATGAATGGCATCTCGCAGTTCAACCTATGGGGTTATAGTTTGCTTAGCCGGGTAAATTCCTGTAGTGTGATGCCTTGAGATTAAGGCCTCCAGCCAAGGCAAAAAACTTAAAAACTAAGCGACTACATGCTAAGGGCACGTCCTTCTCCCTGGGCGTCGGGTGCCGTAGATGCGGGCCTGTGGACGGTCAGCAACGGGTAGAACAACGTCCGTCCGTCTATTTCCGTTGGTGTTCCACACGCGCCTCAAAGAGATGTCAGCAAAGCAGAGGGACCTGCCAGGGCCACCGCCTGGGGTTGCGGGTTGTTCAAAAGAGATACCGCGGCCCCGGAGCGTAAAGGGCAATAGAAGGAACATGGGTGGGTTTTAGTCAGTACAAGTCTTACACTAAGAGCGGGGGAAGTTATTTGATGATTTCCCGTCCTCAAAAAAAGGCACCTCCAGTGGGTACGAGCCTCGGCTTAGGGCGTCGCTGGGGAAGGAAAGCAATAGCCCAAGGAACACAAGCATTTTTTTTTTATCAAAATGTTCCAGCATTTAAGTTAACGGGTCTCCTGGTTATGATTCTGTTTCAGTACAATAAATATCTTGATATGATGTTGAATATTCCATTTTCTTTTGATAATGTTACTGCTATTCTGTACGCAACAACTTCTTAGTGGTTTATACAACGGGTGTTTGAGCTCTCTTAATTAGAAAAAAAAAACTTTTTTTGGACCTCCGTCTTATAATTATTCAAAAGGTTTTCTTTTCATAAACCTACATACTATATGTTTATTTTCATTTACCGGCCGAAACTTTAAATTTATTACTGCTGAATGTTTTTAATATATCTTTCTATCAGCTTTATTTAGCAGATGGTGATATGCTATTTATGTTTACATATGATTTCAGGAATACGGCCCCGCCCAACGGTTAATTTATCATTTCATAATTTTCCTGCCCTTGTCCCATTCTATTTGGGGTCGGCGCAACACGGCATTATTAACTCCTTTCTCTTTCATATCATTCCTTACACAATCCATCCATCTTTTCTTTGGCCTTCTTCTCGCTCTCTATCCTTTAACATTTAGATCCATCACTCTTTTGGACACATGTGCTTCGTCCCTCCTCATTACATGTCCATACAGAGACAATCGACTCCCGATTAATTTATAAACGTAATTAATTTCTGTTTTGATGTTTAAATGACTTAACTAAACCAAATTATCTCCATCAGGTCTCTATCAGGACGAATAGTTGGAACGGTGTGGTGGTTCTTTGCGCTCATCCTAGTTTGCTCTTATACGGCCAATCTTGCAGCATATCTCATAGTGGAGCGAATAGCAGAACCCGCAAATTCAGCTGTCAGCTATGGACCTAACGTTGCTCATACCGAAGTAAGAACCACATGCCTATTACAAGAAGCAGGTAACAAACAGAAATTGGTTACAAAAGTGCGAATGCGAATTGAACATCTTCAATGGTTTTTGCAAAGTGTTACGTTTCATAGTGGATTGATTGATAGAATCGGGATTAGTTTATAAATAGGTTTGGTTGATAATGTAGACTTCATCTGAAAGGAAAAGTTTTGTTCAACATTTATGGCCCATTGACTATGACGCTACCCAAATAACAGGCTACAAATTCAATTCTCCAATGAGGTAGCCATCATGTTACAGCTCTTGTATTTCAATGCCGATGAACACACAACGAACTTGCTGGAATCAAGTTATTAATTTGCAAAGTTTTGATTAGTTGTATTGATGATTGAGGACTTGTGTAAGCACTGAGCTCAAATTATGCAGTGAAACAAGGGAAAATATCAAAAGTGAAAAATGTTGTCTAGACTTGTACGAGTAATTTCATAGAGATTCAAATTGAGATTGAGGTTTTTTTCTAGAGATTAATAGATTTGATTTCATTCTTATTTCAAATCATTTTTTACCGGACAGGATATATTTTCGTTATTTTAATCAACTATAAATTTAAAAAAATACAGACAAAGTTCATAGTCTCGCGGCTTTAGTAGTAGTGGCTATAGTCTTAGGGTGATTTAGTGATGTCTAACTACCTACCTTGCATGCGAGTATTTTTTTGAGTCACTCAGTTAATCTCAAAATATGAGGGTCTGACACGACCTTAGAGAATAAGAAGGCGTGATGTTACGTTAAAATCATTAAATCGGTCGTCGTACTTAGTTTCCTGGACTTCTCACAGGTGGTTCTGATTTCTCTATTCAATTCATGTTAGTGTTTTTTTTTCAGAGCAGCCATTTGAATTTACGTAATAATTTTGTGAAAGATCCTGTTTTAAATGAGGAAGCTATATCAGTCTATTCTGATGATGCGGAGGCGTGTGGCCCGTCGCGTGTTTGCCGATATAAGCACGTTAATTTTGCTGTAGCCACGGCGAAGGGATCGCCTCTCAGGTAACGTATTTTCGAGGCAATTTTCTATCGATTTTAGTATAGTAGCCGATTACCTTTGTCTTACTTGTAAAGCCTTTACTCGTTTCTCAGCATCAAATACTCCAATTAATTGATGATTTTCATCCAAGCCCATTCAATCGTCAATTACCGTAATTGGTTTCTAGGTGTTTGATTTTATCTTTGGGATTAAAGATTGACTTTGACAGTCACTAGTTGGCTGAATTCTGATTAATAAGGAAAGTTATATCATAATAAAGGAATATAACTGGTATATTTGTGTTTACTTGATCATCAAACACAAAAGGTGCTCAATAGCTTACACATATGTTTCTTCGATCCTTAAGTCAGGTTTCGAAAATAATAATACCTATTGCAATTCGCAATATAGATATTTGCAGTTCACAAGCAATATAACTTTGATTTGAAAACTTCGTCACTAACTTCGTAACGCATATGTGAAAATACATGACGAGCACTGTAAACCAAAACAGGTCACAGTAAATCGAAGTAAACTTTAAATGATTGATTACTGGCGGCCAGTTATAAAACTAGTTTCAATTGATAAAGGAAGTGATTGCAAACAAAACAGTTAAGATGAATTCTTAAGTGATATACTTTCTGAGATATTTAAGTTCCAAAATTTGTTTTTTTTTTGGTCACCTTCGAATTAGCGATATTCGACCATACTCTATGGAATCGGTTCTATGCACCACCATTCGCCATATTGTGTGTCATTTTTCTGTTGTTTTCTAAACTCATTATTGTTATGTTTTTGTTGTAAAATATGTTTTAAAATATGCTTAGCATAATATTATTTATCAGAATCCACAAAATTCATAAAACCAATTATTATCAAACATTTATTAACTCGAAAAACTAAGAAAGGATATCACTTACGAGATTCATCACTCAATATCTTTGTTTGTTATCACATTATCTGTCGACTGACACATGTTTCATTGCTAGCCGCCAAAACGACTATTTTCAAAATGGCGGGCGATATTTTATATTTATGCCAACAAGTTCGGATATTTTTTCTCATGTTCACTAAAATGATTATAAGCAGTACTCTAAAGTTGTGCAAAGTGACTTCAATTCAGTTTGAAAGCAATAATAAACCAAAGTATTTGAACAGAGACGCTTATAAGATTTCTTTATAAATGTCAATATATAAACGGTACGTTCGCTAGCTTGCAAGTGACTTCCACCGTCTGGACGGCAAAATAAATATAAACGACACTATGATACGTACCCCAGGGGATCAACACAAACTCTGTGTAAATTTCCGTACAGACAAGAGCTCCTATCTATTTGAAATCTCAGCTCTATACGGTAATTCCCGGCGGAATACTGAAAAGTCGTAAATTTACATGGTACCCCGTCAGTTGGGAAGGCGGTGCACTCCGCTTTTCGAATTTATACTACCCATTTTTATGGTATGCGATTTGGCGGACGTGATTTTTGACAACAAGTTAAAAATTTACATTTTATATGATACGTCGGCTTTATAGCGCGGCCCTATTGAGGAGATACCCGCCGACTTTATTGAACGAAGGAAATTCGTTTGCCAAAATGGTTTTGAGTTGTTTCAACTGTTTGCTCGTGAAATTATAACAACGTTAGTCGTGGTTGGTAATATCGCTCTTTAGTTTTACCTACGCCTGACGAGGCAAAATATTACATGACAAAGCGAATATTGTTTTCATGATCTTGAATGTCTTGATATTGTCGATTGCTGCGATCAATTTCCAATTAAATAATAATCAGTTCACGAATTTATTCTTAACTTCGGTTATTACTAAGTAGTAAAAATACCGAAAAAATAATATCGTACTCATTTTCTTTTATCGTCTGTTTTATTTTCGTATTTGATTGAATTGCTAGTCAATATCGTTAAATCGGTTTAGATTTCGGAGTGAGTAAAACGTACGGTTATTCTAGCATATTTTAGACTAAAGTTTGGACTACTTTCCAGGGAAGCAATAAACTTGGCGATAGTAAATTTGAAAAAGGACGACGTAATAACTAAGCTCTGGCGCAAATGGGCTACTTATAACAAGAAGCCCGATTGTGAAGTGATCAAAGACGAGGTGAGATTTTACATTTAAAGTAGACGTAACTTTGGCCGTAGTTCGTTAAATTATATGTTAATTATATTAATACTTATTACGGGAAAAATATTTTGAAATAAAATCCTCATGATGAATTCTCATTGTGATATTTAATTCCTCATAAGACCAGTTTATGACCATTGCCAAATTATGTTACCATAAATTGATTTCTCATTACATTCAGCAGAAACAACTGCAAAAAGAAATGCTTTTTTTCAAGAAAGTTATTTTTCAGCTCAAGCTGATTTAAACTTACATTTAAGATGGAATCTATGTATATAATATTTCTAGTTTATTTTCAAGGAGACAACTATAACAGAGATGACGCTGAGCCAAGTGGCGGGTATATTCTACGTGTTAGTGGGAGGGCTGGCCCTGGCTCTGGGGGTTGCGTTGGTTGAGTTCTGCCAGCACGGGCGCGCGGAGGCAGCACGGGCAAACGTGCCACTGCGAGCTGCGCTGCGCGCAAAAGCTCGACTCGCTTCCCGCTCCGAGCGTAAGACCCCGCCGCAGCGCACGCAAAGTGATCACGAACGCCTCGGGTGGAATGGAGCGGCTTTCGCAGGGGTTAGTATTTGATAAATCGCTCAGTATTTACCGCCGAACACTTTGAATATAGATTACCTTGCAAAATGTCGTCAGCTTAACAAAGAAGTAAAATATAAATGCTTCTGCAGTGCAGCGTGGTGTGTGGTAGTAGGTAATAAATTACTATTTATTTAACACTTCGTTTAAAGATTTATCCATTACAAATATGCGTACTTAGATTTCAATAGAAATGTTATTTTCTTGCCTTAAAATTTAAAAAAGATCTAAAAATATAAACCGCTCATTTAAGTTATTCACTTGATACATTCTCGTTATCAAACCGAGTAAGATGGCTCCACTTTTCAAGGTACCAAAATTAGTGATTCTACACAAAACAAGCATAAAACAATTATATTTGTCTAGTCTAGCCATAAAATGGAATTTGATTCACTTTTGCACAATTTCACAAATACATTATGCATCCTTTTAAATGTATAAACACTTGTAATACTTAAAGTAAATACGTCGATTATTTAATCAAAAACACAACTATACTACATCATCGTTGTGTTTTTAGGGTTACGGAACCCTACAGACCTCATAAGGCAAAAACAGAACCTTAAAGGATCACTTTGTTGTCCATCTGTCTGTCTGCCTATCTGACTATCAAGACCCTTTATCTCGGGAAGGCGTGGAGAGTTCGAGTTGAAACCTTTCAACATGAGTTCAAATAGGGGGTTGATTTTTATCAATCCCCTATTTACGCAATCAAAAGATATGGCCATTTATGCCGAATAATTAAATTTGGCCAGAAGCAATATCATAGAGCATCAGCCAAGGTAAAAATCCGGAAATCGAAAATTTGTAGATGCATCGCAAACAAAATGTAATTACAAACTTTATTGCAGTTCGTAAACTAACTGCGAACTATGTCGATGTATGGGACCACAGTTTTCCTAGGTAAAAGTTAGGTTTGTCCTTCAATACAGTTTATATTTTCGTTAAAGCAATAGTCGGTGTTTTCATTAGTTACCTACAAGTCTGTACGGAACCCTTGGGGCGCAAGTCCGAATAACACTAATTGTTTCAATTTAAAATCGCGATACACCTTTTAACTGAACACGTATTTAAATCTAGCTTGGTAATAACACCAATAAATTACGAATGAGTTAGAATGTTTTATTACCAAAATAAAAAAAAAAAACAAAGATAATAAAATTATTATTTGCAATTACTTTCAATTGGATTAATCCTTTCAGGTGACCCCAATATCAATGATTAACCACTCACTTTCACATTAACCATTCACTGCCAGGAAAATTCGGCGTGCTAAATTTTGCCATAAACTTTAACACTTATTATCGTATTATTTACCACAGAATTACACTTGGTTTTACTCATAAAAGTTCAATATGCATTACAGGATAATGATGTTATATTAATGTTTTCGTTTTATGTTTAGTACAATGACTTTCTACTAGGAAGGGAAATGTTGGGAAATATTCATCGCAAGATCTATTAAACAGTTTCATCGACGTAAGTTATAATTTGTAACCACTACGTTTTTTTTTTTGTAATTTTACCGGTGCTCCAATTGTCCCAAACCTACAAATAACAGTAAACCTGATTAAAATTTTGAATTGTGTCCCTTCTGCACGTTATTTATTTTAAAGTAATAATTACATACCGAGGCACAAGCCTATAAATATCATCAAATAACTGGACTATGTTTGCGCTACGATTTCGTTATTACCAAATGGTTAATTATGCCACACGTACCTGATTAACTTATTACGCAAACAAAATAATTACATTTTAGTATTGTTTTTTCAAAGCTACTATAGTACTGTTTCTGATTGTCTATTTAAATTGAAGTGCAAGCAAAGTCGTTTTGATCTTCTCTTTCAATCTTCAAGCGGAAAATTCAGGAACAGCCGCCGATTTCATACAACCAAGAGGTAGGGACTCAAAGTCAGACGAAATAGGTTAATGAGCTGCTCACTGACGGCGGTATATTACTTATACGGAATGATGATCTTTAGATTAACACATCACTGTCGTGTCGTATTATATTATTATGATTATAGTGCCTTTCTGAATACCGTAAAATATTTGGGGACTCTCCCGGCCAAAGCTACCAGAACAACTTAATAATAATTATAATTATTGTGCAGAGTTTTAGCAGCATAGTGTAAAAGGTAGTTCTACCTTTTAGAACAAACCGTCTATCAGCTGTGCTGATATTCAGAACTTTGCTATTTCAATTAGGAAATGGTATTTGTCTGTCTGTAGAATGATATGATAATTATTACTTTTAAATAGTAGTGGACGTTCTTTGGCATTGTCAACCCAGTGACATATCTAAAATGGAACAGTTATAGTGATAACCAATAGTAAATAATAATAACCTACTGAGTTTTGGACAAATAAGTTTAATCTTAATAAAATATTCGCATATCGAAAACTGCATCGAAATAAAATGCTTACTCAAATTTTATAATTGCGATGTAATGAGACTAGAAAGTCAGTGTCGAATGATTTTCAAGTAGGTTTAAATTAGACGTGTTTGTTGGTTACATTGATGATTCAGCGAAAATAAAATACGTAGGAACCTTTTTTGCCTAACAAAACTCACCGAATAAACATCACCCGAAGTTACTCCATTCCATACCAATAATTCCACGTTGTTGCCTACATCACTGTGTGTGTTAATTATAACCCCATCGTAACCTTTTGTTTCTATATTCGTTACCCGGTACAAGTGGTTGTGATAGTTATTAAATGCCATGCGGATTCCAGACTCTCGCCGAAAAGCGTCAAAAACACCCAAGGGATTCGTCAATTTGTATAGTTTTGCATTGTTTTTGGTCGCATTGTCATGCTTCTGTCTCGCTGAGAGGAGGCTTTACTTCTCGTTGAGAGTCTGGATACTGCATTATCAATGATTATAAAACATGAAAATAGCAGAAATATTTATCTAGTTGTCAGATCACTGTGATCGATAACACGGCTGCTCAGTACGGGTTCGATCCTATAATTGGGTCCTATTGAATTTTTGAAAGTCAGAAAATCTCAGTTGATGCCGGTTGAAATCTATTCTCAGTGTATACTAACCTTTCAGTGAATAAAGGATCATGGTTAACGTTTAAGCATATTTCATATTATGAAAGACATTTCATTGAATTAAATCGAAGGTGTTTAATATAAAAATACCTGCGGCATTCAAAAAAAGGTGTATTGAACATTTATTTTGTACTTTTTGTAGTAGTAACTTCCTGTACTTTGCTCTTTTCAGTACTTCACTTCCGGCACCCAGATCTCCCAAGAAGATGCTGTCCACGCCAGTTTCACGCACGTGTGATCCGCGGAGAAGACCGGCGCTAATGTGCGTCAGTCTTCAACAACCACGAAAATACCCAATAATGGCGTCGACCTTTATCAACTTTAAGATCGTCAACGGCCCCTGTATAATCATATCAAGCCCATGTACCTACTTCCTCGATAGCGCTGAAACATATTACCAATAACCTATAAACACAAAATAACACCTGCTGTATACTACATCTATGACATAGTGTATTTTCGGATGTATATTATATATTCTAATAGTGCACACTGGTTACTTGCCTGGGCATAAAAATGCACAAAGACAAAAATGAAATATGCCCAAACGAATTAATGTTCTGTTTAATTTTAAATTTAACAAATGGTGCCAAAACAAGGGATTTCTCAGTAAAGAAAAGTAATGTTATATTTCTTTTCGTACCGGTCTGTACTTAGGAAAAATTACCCGAAATATTTTTAGGTTTCTTGGGTTGCGAATAGTCAGTCAACTCGTTATGAATGTTACTCGTAGCTATTTGCAATATATAGAAGACTAAACATTTTACCTGTGGATCTAAGGTCAATGCACAACTCTTGCGAGGTACGAATGCGTAAACGAGACGACGATGGCTCGTCGTAAGCGAGTGGTACAGTGCGTTGGATGCATAAAAGCATGTGGCTACTCGCAGTCGGTCAATGAGATTCCTAATGTTCACTATTTTTTTGTCGTATATCCGGTGTGGGAAATCGAAATTGAAAGTAACGCGTGTTTAAAAAGTTTTTTATTCACTTGTGTGTTAAAAACCCTATTACAACAGACATTATTAGACAACAGAAGTTATTTAGGAAAAAAGCGCTAGATTAGAAAATATATTACATGTAGAGAAACGTATAAATGGTTATTCCTTAGTAAGTAAGCAATAATACTTCAATTTACTTTCAGATGAATACATACCTGGATAATAATACTGTTCCACTGAAGGTTTTAAAGGTTTTTTTGTCCTTTTTAAGCGTGGAGATCAACGCTTGCTCAACACGGGTGGCGATTTCTGACTTATTTTAATTATGAGCCTATGTTTTCCATCACCGATGTGTATGATGTCTTAGATAAGCTTTTAGAAAGTACCTACATACATATGAATTGAAAATGTCATATTGGTACCTACTTGCCCGAATATTAACCCACACAACCTCATGCATGAGAGGCGAGGCTCTTAATTTCTGGGCCATCACGACACACGAATACATTTGTATGAACATTAAAGTGATCCAAACCCATGGGGTACTCGTAGTTATACCCGATTTTTGGGCGCCTATCTGAAGTCTTGAGTGTGGACTCAAGAGTTACACTTCAAACAGACGTCACTTTAGAAAAACAGCAGCAAAATACAGCAGTCAGGACATGTGCCACGTGAATCAATCTTAAACTACAGTTTAAGATTGTTTATTCGAGTCAGCTTTCATCGCCACAGCCAGGTGGCCCAATCGAATGAAGTGTGTTGACCCGAAGCATAAGGCGCCATTGAGTCGTACTAGTGACCGCTCAAAGATAGTCGTTGTGTCCATCCATTGCCGAATTATTATTTATAATGCACCTAAGTAATTATTTTAAGTTCATGCATAATTAAGACCGTCAATCCTTTTTTCTGTTGTGACAATTTACAGCTGCTCAGCAAAGGCACTGTGTAACTGGGGAACATAAATATTAGATCAAGTTAAAAACATTGATGGTGGAAATATCAAACATCTTTAAATCAAATGCCCTATTCAACATTTGCAATTTTCATCCTACAAATATTTATAAACTATAATAAACAAACTCTCACGAACAAAACACATGTAGCTGAGGATTAAATATGTTAGACGAAGTACACATGGAAAGTTAATAAAAAAAATACGTGTGGCACTCGGGGACTGCCGCGGTAAAGCTATTGCATATCGTTTTTTATCAACTTATGCAAAAAATAAAAACAATCTAAATAAAATATTTAAAAAGTACTTCCAATGAAAAGAATTCGCAAAAAGAAACATTTTTTTATCAACTTAGACAATAAATAAAAAAATAAAAAATTAAATATAATATTTAAAAAGTACTTCCAATGAAAAGAAGTCGCAAAAAGAAAAACAAGACCTTGGGTTTGATTCAGCGTAATGTCGATTGACTATCCGATTCTCTACCAAACACGCTATTAGAACATTAGAATCGGGATTGAAATAACTGACCGTATTGTGTAAACGACGTTAGACAATGCACGGCCTTCAAGCCACACCTCCGTGCCCGTCGGAGTGGGGAGCGTCAGGTTTTTTTTCGTTACGGAATTTCTGGATTCGGTCCCCGCGCTCAAGGCCCGCGATAGAAGCTATGCAATAGCTTAAAAATACTGCGATAAGTCTAGTCAAATAAACATTCCGCCCCGGACTGATGCCCTAATTTTTTCTGCTTATTAGACAAGAATGTTAGGCGACAAGACATTAACTAAAATAATATGAAAATATGCAAAATAATTAATTACTCAGTTGGTATAAATATACAAATTATAAAATTTATTGCATAGAGATACTACTACTATTGTTGTACATGTATTTTATTGCATACATGAAACCAGGACTTACAGGATTCGCGGGATATGCTTATAAGCACAAAAATGCAAAAGAGGAATACTGTCTCTAAGAAATTATGTGAATGTTATATGACAAATAGTCTTCCAATATTAACTCCTCAGAATCCAAAGATATACCAATGATTACCAAGACTTAATATAATTAGATACAATAAAATAGGATGAAACAAATAAAAAAAACAATGTCTCTGAATAAATAGTAAATAATTTAAGAAATAAACATTTTACGCTTCCAAATGCACTTATAAGCAATAAAAATGTACTTACTAAATTGCTACGAAGTAATGAAAACTTGTAACCTCACCAAAGAGCGGTTTGCACAGTTCCTTATATTTTAGACTAACTTAGTGTATAACGTAAATACCTATTATTTTTATCTTTCTATGTTATAGTTATAATACATTTCAATGTCTAGTATTAATGTCCGTAGAATTGTATTATCTCTTGGAGGTGAGTAGTAAACATATTTGTGTACTAAAATCTTAATAAGTAGTTTCTTACCATAATGTCAAAAAAAGTGTCACGTTCAGATAGATTAAATTCTTGTTCGCTGTTGGTTGTATTTTCTTTATAGTTTTTCAAAATCATCAACAACAATAAAGATGTTATAAATTAAATAAGTTGTCAACTTTATTTTTAATATTAGGTAAGCATAGATCATTATATGTACGGTACTCAATAAATTTCTTATTTTTAAGTATATCAGTGAGCTCAATCTCTTTTCTCAAACGGGGTCATTGATAATTAGGAGCAATACTTTAAATAAGTAATAGGAACTATAACGGTTTGATTTGGATATTTCAATAAAATGCGCATATAATATTTTTAGGATTATATTTTAAATCATATTTTAATTAACATGGCACACTTTTTCCTGTAACCTACGCTTCCGACATTTTCTATTCTCATTCTCAAACCAGCCAGCATTGGTTAGGTTATAAAACCTCTTACAGTACCTACGTGACCTGATACACTGATGATTTTCTTATGAACGCCCAGTGCGCAGAAACATTCCTCACAATTAACACTGTCTGGTCTAGAGATGCAAAATGTCCACATTGTATATGGTAATAACAACCTAATTTGACGTCACGGTTGGCGCAGTGGCAGAGCGATCGATTGCTGCGCTGCGTGTCGCGGGTTCGATTCCCGCACAGAACAAATATTTGTATGGCCTAAAGATAGTTGTTCTGGGTCTGGCTGTTTGTGTATGCGAGCTTAAATGTTTGTAAACGCACCCACAATACAGGAAAAAATTCCGAATGTGAGGCAAAGTTAAAAAATTATTATGTAGTGCACCCAAATACCAATCACCTCGTATTAGAATATATGTATCTGTTATTTTAATTCAAGCATCAAATTTTATTACAATTACAAGAAATGTATTGTACTGTAATACTTTTCTTGTTTTTTATTGCAATGTATTAAATGTATGTATGTGTATTACAAGATGTGTGTAAATGTATTACAAGAAAATCGATATATAGAAGTTACCAACCATTTAAAAATAATCAGATTGAATAAAGTAGGGATCTCGTTGTATAACAAATGATAATTATTACTCGTACTTAATAATTTATTCAAGACTTTCAATAGGGTTTTCAATTTTTGGACACTACACTAATTATTTCAAAATTTTCATGTTCTACTAGCGTAATTAATCGATGTATTAATGTATAAAAACGTTAGATAAAAATATTAAAAATCATTGTGCGGTTCAATCGTTGTTTGATTTTAGAATTATGAACATATTTCTATTCTTTAAAACGCGAAACAGGTTTCTAATGCTCCCCCCAGTCTCATGTTGTATTTGTTGTCATGCGCTCTTCCCATTTGTTTAGTATTATACTTTATACTTTTTGCACATCGGTATTATTATGTAGTTAGTTTGTTATTATTATCACTGTATACAATCTTATTTATTTAGGTTAGTATCTATTTCACACACTTCAACTCGTATGAGACTGTTTTACGTCCGTCAAATCACCATCACAGGTCCAATTGAAAACCAGCGTCGGACACTAGTCGCCCGGCAGTTTGCTAAACTAACTTCTTTTTGTGTTTATTATAAGTTATTGTACACATTTTACTAAATTTATTGTTTAATTTTGTTTACTTTTTTGTCTGACGTTTTGTGAACTTGTGGCATGTGCCAAATAAACGTATTTTCTTCTTTCTTTCTTTCTATAATTTATAGTCCTGGGTACTCAAGGATTGTTTTTGATGGAAATTATAGCAGGCAAGTTTTATAAGTTCTCCTTACAAAAACTCTTACCTACATTTATTTATCACCTACCTCAACTAGCTTATTTTATTTTAATGCTTAAAAAGAAATTAAACTGATAACAACCGGCCGGAAAATTAATATTTTTTTGTTCAACTTTTATATTTCTGTGATACATTTTAGACAGAAACAGATGATGGGTGCCTTCCTTGCTTCGGTTGCCAAGCGAAACAACAAACTGGCATGAGTCCACGTCGCATTCGCAATCGGCTAGTCTCTCTTAAGCAAAGGTGCTCGGTAAGTAGGTACCTAAATGAGGTTAGCTCTTTTTAGTCAGGCTTTGAAGAGTGAAGGGACGGATCGAAAGCACGTGAATATTACGACTATTGCAGCTCTGCATGCCACTGAGCTATCCTTCTCTATATTCCTGCGAGAATCAACCTTTAGGGTAACTAACTCAATTCAGTAGAATCAGTCTTCAGGAAGTGACTAAGTTTAATTATTGTCAGTTAAAAAATATAGCAGCGATAAGAGTTTTATTTTATCCTTTCGTAAGTCATTGAATTTTTCTTGGATTGGATGACTTCGGTAAGCTATCCTACTTAATTTCAATATATATATGTGTATATATACACACCAGATCATTCAGGCCATTCGTCACCAGTTACACACAAAAACCATGTCCAAGGTTAACCCCTCTTAGAACGAGTTGACAACGGATGGTTTTGTACCTTTAGTATTTGTTTCAAAGTTTTCTTAAATAAGCTGATTGTACAAAAACAGTGCCCTCTACTGTATGACACAGGAAACACGTAAGACCTGTCGTCAGATTACAGCGCTAACAGCAGAATTCTCTCAACTGAGATTCCTCCGACTTCAGAACTGAAGGTAGATGGCGCACCGACAGCTTTCTAGAGCGAGCCACTAGACAATAATTCTCATAATGTATTTTAATTAGGAGTAAACACACATGGTCAAGCTCCTACAAAGTTGTCATTATTCTATTTTGAGTGATCGATAAACGTAACGTGACTTTTAAAAATGTGTCTTACTCCACCCAATTCCTAAAACAAGCAGACGGTATGTTGTTTCATGAGATGTTGACGGTATGTTGTTACTTAAGTACAGGGCTTAGTGGTTTGACAGTATCAAGTACCGAAACATATTTCCTTGCTATTTATTTTTCTTTGTTCATAACCCATTATACGCCAGTAAACTATTATTGAAAAAATATATGATGAATGATATGATATGAACTAGGTACCTTCTGTGAGAATATCAAGAAAAAATTATGACTAGTGCTGAATGTTAATATTTACCAGTGGCTCGAAAGTCTGACTACTAGTCTTGCCAAGGAGTATCGCATTGGCTATGGCATTATAAATAAAGGCTAGCTAGGCAGATGATGAAGTGAAATGCCCGAGGCATGGTGAGCCTTGTAATCTGTTACAACAGTTTTATCTAAAACAGACACCAGTTTTGATTATTTGACTCTGTACTGTTTATTATGATAACGAGAAAATAAAGTAATTTATTATACATACTCATTTTATTTTTTTTAGCCCGTTTTTCCCCACTACTGGGCAAAAGCCTCCCCCAATTCCTCCCACGTCCTCTTTTTTCCACCACCTTGAACCAGCCCTCACGGTACGCATTTAAGTCGTCTCGTTACCGCTTTCTTGGCCGGCTCCATCGGCGCTTTCCATCTCTTGGCGTCCGTTGTGTAGAAACTGTTGCGCAGCAGTCATTGTGCAAACGACGCGCGACGTGACTCATCCAAACCCATTTCAGCCTAGCAGCCTTTTTCCCAACGACGTTTTGGAACGTAGCGTGGTGTTACGTTACACGTACTATTTCTTCGTCTTCTGACATCCAAAATGCTGCGTGCCATACCCAAACTCCAAAGCGGGACTTCTTCGACTAGGGGACTAGTAGATCACCCGTCATGACCGAATTCATGGAGTAATAACTTTTCCAGGCGTTTTTGCTTCAGCGATCGTTTTCCCATTCATGCCTCATTATATTTACTGCGCCATGGGTCCTGCGGTATCAAGCTTGACTGCTGAGCACAGGGTCTTGGCTTCAATTCCCAAGTCGGGAAAAAATTGATACTAGGCTTTTCTATTACGAATTTCTTAGTGACAGCCCGGAGTTTGGAATTTGCCGATATGATACCCCCGTGCACCTCTCTCCAGTCGTATCAGATTGCCGTCCCATCGGATTATGAGACTGAGGGAACAGAGAACATCTGTAGTGACCTGTACCTCACATTTGTGCACTAAAATCTGCCACGCTGATGGCTAATCTCCGCTGAGCTTGACCGCCGTGATCAAAAACGGTCAGGAGGACTATAAAGATATTATATATTTTTAAGCAGATAATAAGACCGAATGCGTGTCGGACTACCCCGTTCTTAATACAACATTATTTTGAACATAAAAAGTAAATGCAATAGTAAAAAATTATATCTATTATGCTACTACGCAATTAAAAGGAAACCTTGATGGAAAATCGAATTTTAATACAAAAATACTTACCCGTGTTAATGGCACATTACTCATATTACGTGATTCTAACTAGTAATTGTAAAAATAATAAATAGGTGTAATTATGTATTACTGATTTTTTCCATTCCCGTGAGCTAATAATAATTGTTTTCAAATAATTCCAGACGTGGGAATGCATCGAGATGTGGTTGCAGTGGACAAAGGCCTCACCCCGCTCTCCTTGGCTAAAGAGAACTGGCGCAAACCTGTAGTGCTTGACACCAACGACCGCAAGGAGGTATGGCAGAGTAAGGAGCTTCACGGACGCTTTTTCCGGGCCCTACATGGACCCGATGTAGATCAATCAGCGTCCGTAGCCTGGCTACGTTCCGGGGATATCTTTGGAGAAACTGAAGGTTTTGTCTGTGCAATTATGGATGAAGTTATGATGACGAATAACTAGGTACCGGAGATTTATTGTGAAGGACGGCACGGTTGACATAATATGTCGGGCATGCCACCGTCCGGGTGAATCAATTCGACACATTATCTCCGGTTGTTCACGTCTAGCTAACGGAGAGTACTTGCATAGACACAACCTTGTAGCCAGGATTCTTCATCAGCAACTTGCTCTAAAATACAGCCTTGTGGAATCGGAAGTGCCGTACTACAGGTATGAGCCCGACCCAGTTCTTGAACAAGGCAATATTACATTGTACTGGGATCGCTCGATCATCACTGAGAGGATTATTGTTGCCAACAAGCCTGATAAAGTGGTGGTGAATCGATCAGAGCGGCGCGCAATGATTGTTGACATAACAGTCCCGCATGATGAGAACCTCGTGAAAGCCGAGAAAGAT
Organism: Ochropleura plecta; assembly: GCA_905475445.1. Lineage (NCBI taxonomy): Eukaryota > Metazoa > Arthropoda > Insecta > Lepidoptera > Noctuidae > Ochropleura > Ochropleura plecta. The sequence goes on along the minus strand of FR997721.1, from coordinate 17,229,573 downwards.
AAGCGAATGAAGTATATTGACTTGGCTCGCGAGGTTGTCGACATGTGGGATGTGGACTCAGCGATCATTGTGCCGATAGTCGTATCTGCCAATGGCTTAATTGCCAAGAGCCTCGACCAATACCTGAGGAGGCTCTCGTTAGGCAGCTGGATCAAGGGCTTGATACAGAAAGCGGTACTCCTGGACACGGCTCGTATTGTTAGGAGGTTCCTTTCTCTGGAGCCCTAACCGCCGGTAGCTTGGACCCTGTTCCCGATACCGGTGGGCTACTAATATTATATTTTTAAATGGTTTTTTTTTGTATTTAAGAAATATTTAAAAATTTAATTATATGTAAAGAAAAGAATAAATGAACGAAAAATTGTTTTCAACTGTTATTTATTTGAATACAATTTCGTAAAGTGCATCCGCCGTTCTTAGTCAATGGTTTACGCACTAATTTTTAAAACCCATTTTTTTGTTAATAATAGCAACGCAGACAACACTAACTTCAACAGTGCGTCTCTCATTGAAGTTTATGTTGGAAGAATCAAGGAAGTTTCCAAGTTAATCAGTTCATTCGTATTCCTTCTTCTGTATAATTATGCTGCAAGGTTGTGGAACTCACTGCCGCCTAGCGTTCGTGATTTAAACCCCATTTCACTATTAAAGAACAGAGTGAAAGAATGACCTGTCCTCTCCATCGTAATTTACTTATGTATATAATATATTGAAGCATTATGTATTTTGTTAAATGTGCAAGTTTATAATATAATATAAATATAAGTTTATAAATATGTTTATATGTGCAAGTTAAGGCGCACACACACACATATTATTCTCATACTTTCTCAACAACACGTCTACATTTCGTTCTCATATTTCCATTCTCAGGTCTTCTGGCAGAAATTTCTTAAGAAATAAGCATTACCTTTGTACTAAAATTTTTATGTTTTTCTCCTGTCTTGTCTACTCTATGTACAAATATTTAAAATCGACTACAAACTTTTCTTCTGCTATTGCAGAAGAAGAATATGACATCCACTTTCCAGGCTGAAGAACGTTAGAGACAAATTAATATCAAGCGACCCTGTGCTTTATTTAGATGTAAACAAAATAAATTTGGCTTTTATATCTTATATTATTACTGAACAAGTCTGACATTTTTTGAATGAATGTTTAGGATGAATTATTAATTTATATTATTGTTGGACAGAAATATTTAATATGTTTGCCACTTAAAATGATTTTGTTTATGTAAATGTTTTGTATGAGATGTTTAACTGCTATTTAATGTTTCAACTAATTATTTTTCATTTTTATTTGCTTTTGTGTTGTTTTATTTTATTATCAAATTAATTTACAATACACTGACGTTGACACGGCACGATTGGTCTATTTTAGTTATTTCCATAGCGTCATGTCCTATGGTATTCTGCTGTGGGGCAAAGCCGCTGATATCCAGAATGTATTTGTTCTGCAGAAGCGAGCGGTTCGTGCAATTTACCAGCTAGGTGCCCGGGTTTCTCTGAGAGATTTTTTTAAAGAGATTGGTATTCTCACTGTGGCTTCTCAATTCATCTTGGCCAACATTTTATATATTAGGCAAAATATCCATCTATATAGTAAAAACAGTGATATTCACAACATTAACACTAGAAATAAGCATAAACAACGTGCTCCCTTCCACCGGCTTCATAAGGTTCATAATTCATTTGTAGGGCTTGGTATAACTTTTTATAACAAGCTACCTGCTTCTTTTCTAGATTTGCCATTTAATGCATTTAAAGCTAAAGTAAAATCTAACCTTTGTTTAAAAGCATACTATTCCATTAACGACTATTTAGATGATAAGCATAGTTGGTCACTGTGTTGAACTCAAGACGATTATTTTTTTTTTTTCTCCTTCATGTTTTTTCGCCAAATTAACTTATTGATACGTTACATGTCTTCGTCATGTAATTTTATATTTTACTTTTTTTGTTTATATACACACATCAAAAGTGTCTAGGGATCAAGCATTTTTATGCGGATTTCTTGAGATTGAGATGTGGCTTTGTAATAAATTTATGATTTTATAAATTTATATGGATCCTTTTTGGTGCATTTCATAATTTGAATCAGGAACTCTCAATCAAATTCGAGTAAAAGATGAAAATAAGCTGTCAATATTTTCCCTATAAAAACATACAACGCATTGAAGACATTATTAGTGCTACTGTTTCCCTACTACTGATTAAAACCAACGTTATTATGGAGCGGCGACGTCATTTAAGCAGGGAAGAAATGCTCAGAGCCGTGGGAATGATAGAAGCTGGTTCCCGGCAACGTACTGTAGCTTTAGCTCTGAATACAAGTCAGAGTGTTATCAGTCGACTTTGGACACGTTACCGAAGCACTGGTACCGTGGCTGAGCGCCATGGAGGACGGTATCGCTGCACCACACGGAGACAAGACCGATACATTCAAATCTTAACTCGAAGAGCTCCAACAATAACCGCCATGATGTTAGCCGTGAGGCTTCATCACTCTTCAGGGAACTTAATTAGCGACCAAACAGTCAGAAACCGCTTGCATGAAGTGAACCTTCATTCCCGAAGACCGCTACGGGTACCACCTATAGCAATGCACAATCGTAGGATTCGATATCAATGGGCTCTTGAACACAGAAATTGGGCAGAAGAACAATGGCGTTTCGTGTGCTTTTCTGATGAGTCTCGTTTTGGTATGAGGCCGGATACAAGACGTATACGACACTGGAGAACCCCTGGTCGCCAACAGCGATTAAAATCTTGCCAGGAAGTCCATCCTTATAGTGGTGGAACCATCATGGTATGGGCGGGTATTTGGATCGGCGGAAGAACTGAGTTGATTTGGATCAGAGGCAACCTCAACGCTCAAATTTATGCTGAGACGATTGTATCAGACGTCATCGTTCCTCTACAAGTGCAAATCGGTCCCTTATTTCAGTTAATGCATGATAATGCACGACCGCACACCGCAAGAGTTGTAAGACAGACTCTCGCCGCAGCTAACATCAATGTCCTGCCCTGGCCTGCTCAGTCGCCAGACTTGAACCCGATTGAGCATGCATGGGATATGCTACAGAGAAGAGCTCTGCCGAATATGGAGGGTATCCAGTCGCAAGAAGACCTTTTTTTGTTGTTGCAACGAACATGGGCGGCCATTCCACAGCGTGATTTGGATGAACTCATTTTGAGTATGCCAAACCGATGTTCTTGTGTTGTTAGTGTTTGCGGTAGAAACACGGATTATTAATTGTTTAAGTTACCCAATAAAATTTAAAGAAAACTGTTATTTCAGTCTTTTTTTCGAACTTTAATGTTAGTGGTTCAAATGTCAAAAATCCCTTTATTAGGAAAATGGCAAATTTCTTTATTAATGCAAAGGTGACTTGGTTTATCGTTACTGTGACAAACGAAAACACTTTATTTGATGAATCCTTAAAGAAAATTTTAATTAATATCAATCAGGAGAAAAGTTATTGCAAAAATATATGTTGATCCCTAGACACTTTTGATGTGTGTATTAGTCAACCAGAAGATTTAAATATTTATTTAGATAAGGATTCATAATAAATAGTATGAATCCAAAAAAATGCATTAATGGAAAATCGAAATGCATAAATATGGTTATTGTGATTCAAATTAAAAAGATAGGCATATTTAGATATCGCGAAGTTTGTAGAACTTCTCTGCTCAGAAGATACTAAAATCTCTAAATACTGTAAAGGTTATACACCATTAATCAAACCATAAAGAGTGCACATTGGTTTGCAATTATATTCAAATAGGTTGTTTAAATAGATAATAAAAAAGAGCAAAGAATAGAGTCGCAATATTGTGACTTCTATTGGTAAAATTATGAACTAAAAGTATAGAAGTGTTTTATACTTCTTTTATTACGAAAAAATGCCTCCACACATCACAAATAGTGGAGAGAAAACACAAAAGTTCGGCTATAAAATAAACGAAGTTAGAAGTATAGATTTTACCTCTCGAGCAGATAACACCGACAAAAAACAGATGAGTGGGTAATTTTACATGAAAATTGCAAGATGGCGCAAGCAGTGAATGTTCATTTTTCATCAGGAACGAACAATAATTGCTTTGACGACTTTATCACACAGTTTAGTACAGTTAGGTAGCTAATAATAAATGACCGGAGAGATTTATTGTGAAAGACGGCACGGTTGACATATGTCGAGGTCATACCACCGTCCGGGTGAATCAATTCGTCACATTATCTCCGGTTGTTCTCGTCTAGGTAACGAAAAGTACTTGCATAGACACAACTTTGTAGCCAGGATTATCCATCAGAAACTTGCTCTAAAATACAACCTTGTGGAATTGGAAGTGCCGTACTACAGGTTTGTGCCTGACCCAGTTCTCGAACATGGCAATATCACATTGTACCGGGATCGATCCATCATCACTGGACTATAGTTGCCAATAAGCCTGATATAGTGGTGGTGGACCGATCAGAGCGGCGCGTGATGATTGTTGACATAACGGTCCCACATGACGACAACCTCGTGAAAGCTGAGAAAGATAAGCAAATCAAGTATATTGATTTGGTTTGCGAGGTTGTCGACATGTGGGATGTGGACTCAGCGATCATTGTGCTAATAGTCATATCTGCCAAGAGCCTCGACCAATAATACCTAAGGAGGCTCTCGTTAGGCAGCTGACCGCCCCGGTAGCTTGGATCCTGTTCCCGATACCGGTGGGCTACTATTTTTTTGTATTTTTAAATGTTTTTTTTTATATAAGAAATATTTAAAAATATAAAAGGCGGTAGGAGAAAATAACAAAAGAAATAGTTTCCGCCAATTTCACACCCAGTGAATATTATAATATAAGAATTATGTGTATTAAAAAAAACTAAAATGTATTTAAAAAAACTAAAATGTGTTTCATTAATGTCCTGGCACTGTGTTCCACGTAGTAAAAACGTAAAAAGTCATTCTTTACACTGAAGTTGGCAATGTACTTCCTGGAGTACATAGATTTTCGCGAAAACTACAGTTTTTACACGTAGATTTTTTAATTATTTTTTTTCAGTCTTCCGAGATCTTACTAAACCATAAAAAAACTATTAAATTATTTAAATAAATTCCTTTGCCCATTTAAGGGTTAATGCTCTCCAGCGGTGTGAACGATGCCGTCGCCAATGTTTTGTACGGGGTCAATCTGTGTGCTTTCTGCAAGAAGTACGACATTCATCCTATTGCCGTCGTCGGCTGCACCTGAAGGCGTCTGGCAGCCAAAATTTGTTGCAAGCTGTACAGCGAATCGCTTGCAACTAAGTTCCAGCCCCTTCAAGTCGATTTTGGTTCCAGAGTGGGTTGTGAGGCCACCGTACATGCTACATCCTCTTTATTAAATTCCAAAAAAGGTGAGATGATCATCAAGGTTCACGTCAAAAATGCTTTTAACTCCGTTAACAGTGACACTTTGATGGCTGAAGTGAAAAAAGAACTTCCCAAAATTTATGGTTTCATGTGGCAATGCTATAGACATCCATCAAAATTATTATACAAGGAGAAAGTTTTGGAACCTGCAGTTGGTTGCCAACAAGGTGACCATCGGGCCTGTCATTTTCAGTTTAGCTATTCAACCCATAGTCAAAACATTAAATTCAAAATTTCACATTTGGTATTTGGACGATGGAACTTTAGGAGGTGATATTGACACCGTTTTGAATGATATGACAGACACTCCTAAAACAACAATTATTGTTATTGTTATCTATTGGGCTTGACCTTAACCCCTCAAAGTGCAAAATTTACCTTTCTGACAATACCGACAGACAATCGACTGTAGATAAATTTAATCCAATAGCCCAACATATCAAAATTTAAGAAAAGAGTTCCCTTCACCTCCTAGGTTCTCCTATTTTAGAAGAAAGTTTTTTACCTTTCATCGAAGACAAAATCAATTATTTTAATGATATTTCGGTCAGACTCTCGCAAATTAATTTGTATTCGGCATTCACCCTCTTTAGATATTGTGGTTTTGGTCCAAATTATATGTATTTTCTACCTTCTTCTCCTCTCTGGAAGCAACACCAATTTTTGGACAAAATTGTCCAAATTATTCGCAATACTTTATCTTCTATCTTTAATATGGCCTTGGATGACCGAGCGTGGCTACAAGCCACACTGCGAATTCGTTTTGGTGGCCTTGGCGTCCACAAAATTTCCAGTGTAAGCTTACCGGCGTTCCTGTCTTCCGTCCACAGTACTGACAAGCTGACGAGGAAAATATTAGCTCTCTCACTGGTTGACTCGGAAGTGCCGTGCTTTACCGACGCAGAGGACGCCTGGAAAATGGCTTCCCGGACTCGGATCAGCCTGTGAACCGGTTTTCCCAGAGACAGTGCGATGAGCCGCTCTGCAGGTTGGTACGGAATAATCTTATTAATACTGTAAGAGATTTTACCTTTTTATTAAATTATATTTTTTTTTTTGGTTTACCATAACGTGCAAATACTCAGGTCGTTTTAAAGTTAGAATAGAATATTAGAAGAGTAGGTTTTCATGATAAAAGTATGACATGTAAATTAAAATATGATTTTAATTATAATCCTAAAAGTATTATATGCGCATTTTATTGAAATATCCAAATCAAACCGCTATATTTGGTGGAGGCGCAAACCACCAAAGATTTTGATTGTAAAATTATGCGTGCACAAAGCTACAATATTGTGCGAAGATTTTTTTTTAGCCCCAAAATCACGTATAAATTGTACCTTTCGTAAAAAAAGCAAGCGAATATCTACAAGAGAAGATATCGCGAAAAAAAAACAGATAAGTGGTTGAACCAAATTTACGTAAAATTTGCTAATTAAGGCGCACGCAGTGAATTTTTCAGGAACGAACAATAACTGCTTTGATGATTTTATCACACAGTTTCGTGTAGTAGCGGCTATTAATACTTGCCAAAAAACTATTTAGCGCTCATCTTGGGAGCATATTTGAATGGACAAGCATTATCATATTTTAAATATGCTAATTAAAATATTTAAAAAAAAATCCAAACCCATTATTTCGTATTTACAAAATACGAATGTGTAAATAAACTATACTGTGGAGTTTGTCGCTGGAGACGCGTGCCCAGTTCCCGTCCAGGACGTGCCCAGTACGGTGACTTGGCGTCCCTGAACCGTGCTGCAACCATGCCGCCTGTGCTCTGTGTGCTGTGTCATTTTAAAACTGTTTTTATTTATTATACTTATTATATTAAAGTTTTAGTACTTAAGTTATTTTTTTAAGGAATAATGAGTAGCAATAGAAGCGTTGTGGTAGGTAATAGTGCTAGTCAACTTTCGACATCGCTGATTACCCTGGAGAGATGCCCGCTCTGTACCCAAGCACGATTTTGAAAGGTAAGCGAGGTCTGAATGTGCACATTGATAAAGTACATAGAGTACTAAATACACTCACTTCAGACCCTGTCTCAAATTCTCCACCCCCTACATCAGCTACATCCACTTTCGACCCGTTCTGGAAAATCCTTTGCAAATTCAAAAACTCGGTCCCCTTTAAAGCGAGTACCCCGCGGCGCTAGGCCTCTAGTCGCACAAAACCTAGCTGGTTGCGTAAGCCTTGTAGTCCGGGAAAACGCGCTAAGTGCATGGGAACAGTTGCTAGCCTTCCCTTACCGTATTCTTCACGTCCAAAAAAAATTGGCAAACAAAAAAGCTTTAACGGCTCAAGTTAAAGATAATTGTAACATTTCGGCTCAAAATTTTGATTCAAAAATACCGACTCAAGGATATACCTCTTCAAGAGGTATAACTCCCTGCCGGGGTTGCGGGTTGTTCGAAAGAGATACCGCGGCCCCGGAACGTAAAGGGCAACAGAAGGAACATGGGTGGGTTTTAGTCAGTACAACTCTGACATGCCCCCCCGCTCCGCCCAGAGCGGGGGAAGTCATTAGATGATTTCCCATCCGAAAAAAAAAAAGAGGTATAACTCATTTAGTGGAATCAAAGTTGGGGGAAGGTGACATCAGCAGTGCAGCCAGAATTCTTTTCAGTAGTGATGTGGTGGCACCGTGCTCTCCAAAAACTCTGGTAGCTCTGGAGACTAAACACCCTGCCCCAGCGGATGCCCTTTCTTTTCCCTAACCTCCTGATTCGGATCTTCACACCCTCACCATTACAGGTCGAGAGGTGGTCACAGCCGTTTGCTCCTTCCGGAGCGGGTCTGCCGGCGGCCTCGATGGGCTTAGTCCTCAGCACCTAAAGGACCTTATCTGCTCAGGCGCAAAAAACAAAAAAGGCAACAAGTTTAGAAAGTCTAAAAAGTTAGAAAAATCACGTTCATCTCAATTTTTAATCTGTCATTATCAAAATAATTTAACATTAAAATTCAATCAATTAACTTTTTATTACCAAACTTCTAGAAGTATTCGCGGAAAATTGGATGGTATTTTTTTGAATGTACTAACTATGAATTTTCATGTTATTGTACTCACTGAAACCTGGCTGAATGAAAGTGTGTCAGATTCAGAAATTTTTGATAGCCGATATCAAATTTTTAGAAGGGATAGACAGTCGGGAACTTTTTCTGAGGGCAAGGAGGGTGGTGTGCTAATCGCAATTCATAAAACCATTAATGCTTATAGAAATATATCATTCGAGTCATGTTGTGAGGATTTATGGGTGACACTAGACTTATCGACTTGTCGTGCTCTCAAAATATCTAAAAAAATTCACTTGTGCGCCGCTTATTTGGCTGCTCCGGTAAACATTAATCTTATAACTTACTTTAAGAATAGAGTTGGTAGTGTAATAAATGATGAACCAGTAATTATGATAGGTGATTTCAACCTAGGTTACATAGAATGGACAAAATCATCACTGCATCAACATGTGGAACCAAATGTCAGCACCAATAACATAAGTAAAACTTTTATCTAATTCTTATCCTCTAACGACCTTTACCAATATAACTTAATCCAAAATAAACAAAACAGGATTCTAGACTTAGACATCTTAACGCACTAATATCGTAATGTACTATTATCAATTTTCGCATTTACAATATTATGTAGCATATTAGTTGTAGCACATTATCACTATTTAATCTAATTTAATTTATCTAATTAATTTAGTTTTAAGTTTAATAGACCATTTATTAATAATTGTTAAAGATCCTTTTATTGATTATTATTGTATAGTGTGATCTAAATAAAATGCTGTGCTCACCTTTAATTTAGATCCATGCAATTCTATTGTAATTGTAGATGTTACTCACTACGAATGATTTTGTATGTATTTAGTTGGTTTGCCTAAATTAATAAATAAATAAATAAATGTAAGTCGATACCCAGAACAACAGCACAAAACATTAGCAAATTTTTTTGATTGAGGAGATATTTTGTAGGTTTGGAGGTGTCAAGGAAGTAGTGTCAGATCGAGGATAAGTTTTTACATCTCATTTAATCAAAGACACGGTTTGTTATTTTGGGGCCAAATCTCGTTTCACCACAGCATTTCAGCCGGCGACGAATGGTTTAGTTGAAATATTTAATAGAACTTTGACCCAGATGCTATCTATGTATGTTTCAGGTGACCAGCGAAATTGGTGTAATTTGGTATGTTATGCATATAATACCAGTGAACAAGCAAGCACTAGATTTTCACCATATTATTATATGCCAAAGAACCATTGTTTAATACTGACTTGATAGTTAACAACAACCCTTATAACCATACAATTAATTATGCGGAACGACATAATCATCACAAATACTTTAATTCATATCGCCTTAAATAATATAAGAAAGGCACAATTGAAGCAAAAGATTATCTATGATAAAAAGGCAAAAGTAAAGCAATTTATACGTTTTCAATTAGTTATGGTTTATACACCGAGACGAATCACTGATAAAAGTTTAAAATTATCCAGATTATATGTATAAAGGTCCTTATCAAATAGTTAGGCGTATATCTGAAGTTAAACGTAATCAGAATCCTTACCAGCCTTACTTCCTTACTAATATTATAAAAGTGAAAGTGAGTTTGTTTGTTTGTTACCTCTTCACGCTTTAATGGCTAAACCGATTTTGATGAATTTTGGTACAGAGATAGTTGGGAACCAGGAGACGGACATAGGCTATTTTTTTTTAAAATATTGGGATGTGAGGGAGAAAGAGGGAAGAAAAGGGAAAACTTAGCGTTGCTATTACAAATCAATAAGGCGCAAGGGGAATTCTGTTACCCCCAATATAACGCGAGCGAAGCCGCGGGCAAAAGCTAGTATTAAATAAAAGAAGATTTAGAGATATTGTGCATATTAATAGATTAAAACCATTCCATGCTAGAGTTTAACCGTTGTTAAAACATAAAATAGTTATGTAAATAATTCGATCTATTTCTCTTGATAATTCATTGTTCATTTATTAATTTAATTGATAGTTTTAGATCGACGAATGTATTTAATAAACTCAATACTTAAAGATCGTCATATTAAATAGATACATTATTTTAGTTTGGGTACTTAAGGTGTAATTATTTGTTTTTCATGTACCTAAACACTGTCATAATATTTGCTTTTCATGTACCTAAACACAAGTTAATAAATAGCTATCATAACTGTAAATGGAGTAACAAACTGTTTTACACCGGTCATTGTATGGAAATTACCTCTCCAGAGGCGTGTCTATTTTATTTTCCCCCATAGGTAGGGATTCTGGTATGGGGTTAGGCAGGAGTCCTTGAGAATTCGAACTTAATGAATAAAAGTTAAGTTTCATTTAAGATGTGCGTTAATCCTTTTATTCATAAGAGTAAGAGTAGTAGCTCATGTAAGAGGTTTCATAACCTAACCAATGCTGGCTGGTTTACCATAACGTTCAAATACTCAGGTCGTTTTAAAGTTAGAATAGAATTACAGAAAAGTAGGTTTTCATAATAAAAGTGTGACATGTAAATTAAAATATGATTTAGATTATAATCCTAAAAGTATTATATGCGCATTTTATTGAAATATCCAAATCAAACCGTTATAATACGTCCACCAATTCTGCTGAGCGTGCCCGCTTGCTGGCTGTGGGTGAGTGGGTGTCGGGCCTCTGGCTACAGGCGCTACCGTCACCTAACATATATTATGTGCCTTGTTAGGTGACACAACCTTCCGGCTCGCTACCTGTTGCTATTGGGCGCCTCTTGTGGGGATCTACATCGCTGTCAATTTGGTAACGCAGTTGACTGCCTCGGACACCATGACGTTTCCTGCAGTAAGAGTGCAGGTCGTATTGCGCGGTACGCTTGCATTAATGATCTCATCCGTCGTGCTCTTGCCACCCCACCGGGGTGCCAGCTGTCTAAGAACCCACTGGCTTGGTAGGCTTCGATGAAAAGAGACCAGGTGGTATGACCATAATGCCATGGAAGTTGGGTAGATCTTAGGTGTGAGGTGCAACTTGTGTCGACACCCTTGCACCATCCCATCTTCCTAGCACGGTGGGCGGGCTGCTGCTGCAAGTGCTGTAAACCTCAAACGGTGCAAATATCACAATTTGATTTGTAGTTATGTGTTTGATCCGTTAGGGGTTGAAACACTAGAACCATGGGGTTTTTATTGGTTTAGTAACATATAATTACATTTTAAAATATTTCTAATAATAAGAAGAAACAGCCGAAACAAACTCAGAGGTCATAGTCTCTTTTAAGGTCCAGACTAAAAATCTTGGTCAACTTACATGAGGATTAGTGTCTGAAATGGTCTTTTTAAGAAAGCACCACACAGATTGAGTGGACCTGTCCAGTCAGTGCAAGCATTTGTCAGTTATCGTGTAGCTCGACTCAAAACCCAAGGAGCTCAACGAAACGACGAACAATACCAAAAAAAGGACATTTGTGTAGGACAATGTGTGGCCTCCTCTGTTATTGAGAACTTGCTGGCACCGATTATTCATAGAATCGATGAGACTGTTAAGTTTATCCTGCGGCAATTGCTCCCAATGAAATTTTGATAAGTCCATCAGTTGTTGGGTGGTTGTCACTTCATCCAAGTCCTTTAAAACACATCTCTGGAGCATGTCCCATCCATGCTCGATAGGGTTGAGGTCTGGCGATTGTGCAGGCCAAGGCAATACCAGGATGTTTACCCTTGCCAAGTACTCCCGTGTGTACAAAGCTGTATGCGAACGCGCAATGTCATGCATCAACGTGAAATCGAAGCCAAGCGTTTGTGCGATTGGACGGACATAAGACCTTAGAACATCCTCAACTTAATTTACAGCGTTCATGTTACCATTTACAAAAACGAGCTCAGTTCGTCTGTTCTTCATAATACCCGTCCATACCATAACTGTTGAACCGTTGCATGGATGCACTTCCTGAACGCACCTCAGTCATGATTCATTTCCAGAACGACGGTACACTCTTACTCTTCTAGTATTGAACCCAAATCGAGACTCATCACAAACTTACTCATAACATTGGCTGGCGTCTTGCAGTCAGTTGTATGTATCGATCTTGCCGTGTGGTTGCACACCTTTCTCGACCTGGGTACTGCTCAGCAGGAACCCCGTGTTAGTTTAACGTTGCTGAAGGTGGCAAATAACGCTTCTGTTGCCACCAAAATACCGAGATACCTGAGATTGACTTCTTCCCGCTTGCAACATCCCTACAGCTCTTTGCATTTCATCTGCATTCAAATGACGTCGCTCCATGACGTAAAAAATGTCTTAAAATCCAAATTTGTTCAAAACTGTTTTCAAATTATTGTTTAATTCATAAAATTGATACAGAATAGTAAATTTAAATAAGCAAAAAATACGCTATAGAATTCGAACAAATTTTGAATTTAAAAAAAAAAATTGTCCCTCGATTTTTTTTCATACCTATCGGTCCAGCCGTTTCGGAGGCGTTTCGATGTAAAATAGATGTTGGCCGATTCTCAGACCTACCCGATATGTACCTACACAAAATGTCATACAAATCGGTCCAGCCGTTCCGGAGGAGTTTCGTAACAAACACCGCGACACGAGAATTTTATAGGTATACTAGCTGTGCCCAGCGGTTTCACCCGCTGAGGTTTAGGGGTATGAAAAATAGATGTTAGCCGATTCTCAGACCTACCCAATATGTACCCAAAATTTCATAAGAATCGGTCGAGCCGTTTCGGAGGAGTATGGTAACTAACATTGTGACACGGAAATTTTATATATTAGATATATATACAGGATGTAACGGAAAGGGTATATACATACCAATAGCGAGGCTTCTTTTTTTTTTCTTTCTTTCTTTTCTTTCTTTCTTTCTTTTTTTTTTCTTTTTTTTTTTTATATTTAGCTGAAACCCTTGCGATATCGTTTGATAAGCCTTGAAGAAGCCTTGCTCTTGATATGTATATACCCTTTCCGTTACACGTTGTATATGTATAAATATTTACTAAGGTTTGTGTCAAAGTTTTGTATGTGCAAGTGTGACTATTGTTTCTCCACGAGGCGAACAAATCACGAAGAAAATAAAGTGTGTATTGCGACGTGCCATCGCTCGAGTCTCTAGCATCAGGGGAACGTGACTTAGCACAAAACCCTTATTCTATTTATAACTAGGCACGACATAGCACATGTTGTAGGTATTGCGCTTACCAATGAGTGGAACAACAACTCCAAACAAAAGTTGTTCACAAAAAACGGTACAGCACTTTGTTATTTAAAACGGGTAATTTTACTACTGCAACGTACCAGAAAAAATCGGACACATTACATATATGTAATTAAAACTTGTTAAGTCTTTATTTATTTTTATAGTTATTAAGTTTTTCCATCACGAATTTCTCAGTAGCCACGTAGTTTGCATCTGAGCTCAGTTTATGGCAATAGATTTCCCTACTCTTAGATGGGACTTAAACACAACTAGCGTAATACGGGGTTTACTTGTCAGTATACTCCTCCTTTCGGAGATTACAGGCGTGATGTTATATTATGTTAGTTGAAGGTTGGTTAAAAAAGAGACAACTTTACACCTACATAACATTCGTAAAACAGGAAGAAACCACAACAACGTGTAATTAAATATTTTCAATCACCACATAATAGTTCAAAGATGTTGAATAATATAAGTATTGCGTAATTAACTCGGAGCCAAAGCTTTTGCCTTCACAGAAAATACTCCTTCATGAATGAGAACCGCACAGTTACCTGCGTTCAATTTGCTGCAAAACCAGATATCCTCGTATTTCAGAGAATAGTTAGAGCTCTGGAAAACCTGTGAGTTGAGTAGGAATGCGGTAACACATGCATGTATACAGCACGAATAATTGTAGACGGGAGGAATCTACAGTCATTGTAACTTCACGAATGCTGGCGTTATTTTATTTAAACTATACGCACATGTATAAAAACATCATACAATGGTGGATTTAATGCCTTGGTTATTTTCTATTCGTCTATCTTACATTTACAATTAAAATACAATGATAACTAACAAAACAAATATAGTTAGTACACACATACATTTTTATAGTAAAATTATGCCCCAAGAACATTTTTATCATGTCGTAATAACATTTAAATTCTATTAAAGATATATAAAAGTATGATTAGAATATTCTATGTTAATTTTCAGGCCATATTTAACTATTTCAAGATGGTTAGATTTGTAAGTTAAAGGCTGCGTTAACCGCTTGATTATTTTAGAAGCGAGGATAGTAAATTGAAATATAATGTAGGCAAACGTTCTTATTATCCATGAAATTTGCTTTATTGAACTGGCTGACTTTAATATTTTAATAATGTAAAAAAAATGTCAAGTTATTATTTTAGACACGAGGTCACCGATGCTAGCGCGTACATAATGTAATCTGGAGGTCCAATTATCACACACTCTTGGCAGTAAAGCGTGCTGTATTTCTGCAAACAATCTTCAAATGTCAGGTTCCGAGCACTCAATTGTTTCTCATTTGTTAGCATAGACATACGATTTTCATGATAACAAAATGATGTCACTTCAAACTGAAAACAAATATTTGAAAAGTCACGTCACAGAAAATTGTTAAACACATCGCGAGTTAGGAGTATGAGATCCTGAATTACTAAAGCAATTAAAAAGAATAAAAATGATCCCTGTCCAGAAGAGTTTTGTTTTAAATCAGCCATATCCTGAATTTTACAAATGACACATAAGACAAATAAAATAAATTAACTGTTCCGTCTAGTTGTTTGTGCTTACTCGCTGTTGTGGCGCCATCTATTAGAATACTGGAACGTAAACTCGCTAAACCGTTAGTGCAATGAGCGTTGCTGTTAGATGGCGTATACTTCGAATATGTTAATGGTGTGCCTGCATCATGCAAAATCAGTTGAGTCTTCTAGTCCTCTTAAGCAAAAATATGCGCGTTGCGCCCCCTATGAATGCGAAAGGATAACTTTTTCGAATAAAGCTGGCCAATTTATTTTTCTGGTGCTAGAACTGTTGCCAGAAACTGAGCAAAACCTTAATACATTGATTCAATACGAATCTATCAGTATTACATTAAAATTTATTCCTTTATCCATTCTACTTTGAAAGTGTATCACAGTGTAGAAACAAATCCTTTTTATTGATCCAAATGAAAAAAACAGCTTGAACAGCTTCCTTTTAGTTTAACCGCTCCACACCGACTTAGTTACGTATTCCGTGAATACGTTCAACTGTTAAAAAATTCATTTACTAACCTTCACGAAGAGCTTAAAATCGAACGATTCAGATCCGCAGCGAAGCAACACTGCCTGTGTTATTTTAGCATAAGGTATTATTTCGTGTATTTAACGTGAAAAAATAAACTTTACACTTTTTACGCGCCTACTTTCAGCAATTGTACAAGTATCAAATCAACATCGCAAATTAAGGCAACATTGCTGTAATTTAGAAGTTATTAATGAGTAGGTTTTTTGGTAAGGCTCCAAATAAGCTTAGACGCTTTAGACAGGCAGTTCTAGTGAGTTTTTTTTTTTTTAGAACAAAAGCTAATCTTGAAGAGGAAATAAATATCTGGAGGATTTATTTTGTAAATCCATCTTAGGTGTGTAACTGAGGCAGATCTGTACCTGAAAAGATAGAATTAGTTTTATGTTGATACACTACTCAAGAGAACACTACTGAAATCGCAAAAATGTTTTATAAAGTAAATCGTCAATGGATACAGCCGCTGATTTTTGTTTTGTGATTTCGTCGGTTGGTCCCATAATAAAAGCTATTCATGATATGAGGACATTGCTCTCTTCGTGTGTTTATAGCAAACAAAAACTAAGTTCGTATAATCTTGTTTTCATGCCGTTCTCGATCATCAATTTGTTTAAAGTAAGTAATGACATTAAACAATTACTACTGATAGGTTACGGAACGGTGACTATTATAACGTTGATGTCACAACAGTGTATAGATATTTAATTATGTTCACGCCAACTAAGTTAAGTAAACCTAATTCTGAACATGTCTCTACTACACGAAAAGAACCAAAGACAGACAGACAAGAGATAAAGGAACCAAATATTTCATACGAGTAGTAAAGGCCTTATACTTTTTGACTTATACTATTGTATTTTTCATGCGATAAGAACCCGTTTAATTGTAATCAATGTCCCTTGTTGTAGCGCACAGTTGGTACTTTTGTCCTTAATCGGGAAGGATATTTGTAGTAATACTGACATGTCTGGTTGGCTTCTTGCTGGTACATGACACGTCTACAGACAATTCTTTGTTGGTATAAATATGACACTTCTTAATACATAAAAATATGTGAAAGTTAAAACATTCTTTAAGTCAAAATAATATTTTTCAATAACCGAGGTTTTATTTCAGTATTTGATGCCCTTGCGGGCTTTTCCTGTAAATGTATATTAACGTAATCACAAATTAAATATATAAAATCGTTTGCAACAATATACTATATTGAAATATACCGTGTAAAACAGCCATAACATGTCCCATAGCGTGAGAGGTTGCTTACTATGTTAGTATGATGGAAAAGCTTCTTCTTATTGGTTTAGTGGTCGTAAGTGCAAATGCGACATGCTACTCAAATGAGGTCGTCGTCCCTATAAAGTATGGTTTTAGGGTTTCGTACCTCAATGGAAAAAAACGACACCCTTTTGAAATCATATGTTCAAGTTGGTGGTCTACGCAGTCAAAAGATATGGCTGTTTATGTCGCAAGTTTGTACGGAACCCTCGGTGCGCGAGACTTGCACTTGGCCGATTTTTATTTTATTTTTATGTATATATTGCTGATCTGTAGTGATAGATGATTTGCTATGGTTAAATATAAAAAAGCTTCATTTTATAAGGATGATTTCAACAATTTTGAAGGCAACTAAATGATCTTTCACACATTTGAGCAAGCATAACATTCTCTCAACCGCCAATTGTTAGGTACCCAGTAAATATTAGTCTTATTGCAGGTTCATAGAATTTACACGTATAGTCATTGGATTACATATATACAATGCTAAGTTAGTTTTACAATCTTCTGTAACTTCCACAATAACTTTACATGGTAATCGATTAGTTTGCCTCTATGATTGTGGAGCAGGACCAGCATTGAGCCAGGCATTTCATCATCATTGTAACCCGCCAACTTATAAAATGCTTGAATACTTTGTGATCTCTTTAATCAGTTTTTTATTTAAAAAGGTAGTTGACTAATCATAGCTACAGTACTGATGGCAACATAATATGTGTCACTTGTTTCAAATGGTTATTTTTTTGCACATTTTTTTCTATTTCTTCTATAGATTCTATTTTACCAATTCTTTGTAAATGAGTGGACGTTGTTGGCTTTGTAGATTTTTAGTTGCTTGTTAACTTCTATCTTATTTTACGTTTTGTAAAGTAAGCAAAGACTTGTTGTTGGGCCCACGCTGTCTTCTCATGTGTACTTAAGTTCTAACGCTGCTTTTAAAATTATTTGGTTTTACAATGTTGTGGATAACATTGTAAAACCAAATAATTTTAAAAGAGTAACCATAGAGTTTCCTGCCGTTTCTTCCTTTTCCCGGTGTTTTATAAGTGTCCATGTAAGCCTATGACAATAAAAATATTTTAATTTTGATTGATTGAGTGTGCATATACATTTAAATTTGTCTCTTTCAGATGTATAATGTGGGGCGACATTTAATTGAATATTTTTTAACAGGACCCCTGTAATGATTAGTCTACTCTAGCTAGACTAGAACCTGGCCGAACTAGTTGGTCCCTAATACATACCTAATCAAATATTCGAGCGTGTTGGTTGACTCTGAAACATAGGACGTGGTCAACTCCATCACTCAACATCAAAGTTGTCAGCCTTCTCCCGCCCATGCGGTATAAATCAAGTAACTATGTAAGTAATACCTTTGTCCTTGGCTACACTATACTAAAACTACAGTAACTTCATACAAAAATTATTGATGTGAAAGTAACTTTGTTTCTTCGTCTGTATATTTGTGTTTGTGTGATGGGTTCGTAATAGTTCACAACAAGATAAATTTCAACTTGAAGAAAGACACACATTGGCTATATTTTAGCGTTTAATAATTTAGGGGGGTGAGCAATATTGCATTATGTCCATTTTCCATAACTGTATTACAACTGGCATGACACAAATTAGAATAGAATGACTATAAGGCAAGGTAAATCACGAACCTAACGCACACGGCGATATGCTAGTACAGCTAGTAATCCATTAAAAACAACATGTTTGTGCAAAGTGCAGAGCGAGGGTTATTTTTTTACCTTAATTATGATTGCGTTTGGCTGCAACTCGTCTAAATGAGAAAATAGAAAAGCGAGAAGATGAAGTGACTCTAACCTCGAAGAGATCCAGACTATAATGACCGTGGAGTAAAAGAACCGGCAGAGGATTCCACAGATAAATGTGGAAAGCGTAGGGCTTTTTCGGATCCCTGGAACTTCAACCATAATATAATGCAGAACCGATGATGGAAGAGGGACGGGAGAGTTAAATAAAACGCTTGACATTTAATTTTGGCCTCTCAGGGCCGAAAAGGTTAACAGCAAAAGGTCACGCTTATTTAATGACGATACGAAAACGAAGAAAAAAATACGAAAAAACAATGTTTTTTAAAACAATATTTTCTGACGAGACTTTCATTTTAAGCAGATCTAAAACCTTTGGTTTGCACTGCCATAACGCTCATAATATTAATAAAATAAACTTGCTTAAGGAGTATTAAATTTTTCCATTAAATGTAATAAATTAAGTAGTGTTATTTTTCATAGGATGTTATTATGGTTTATATTCGAGAAAGCTAATCCGGTGGTTCTTTAATTATTCAAGCGTTGACTAATGAGACTTCTGGGAGTTTTGCATTGCTTTGTGAATAAATATTAAAAAAATCCGGCAACTAAACGAGCAGCTGTGAAAATATAGTAAGGGGAAAACATAAAAGAATGTTGAAATATTTATTGAATAAGAGAAAAAATCCGTAGTTCCAGTCAAACCTGGCGCAGCTGAATACCAATATGCTCCATGGATCGACTGTATAGTATATGCAATCTAGTAAGTACTAGACTATACATAACCCATTGGTAAGACTAGTTCACTGACTAACTGTAACGACTGTCGAAGACCTACAATTGAAAACCCGGACCAACGGCTTATCATGCCACCCATCCACGTACAAAACCGGGTAAGCCCAGAATAACCTCGATAGATTGGCCAATGAAGCTATTATTATTTAGCTAAGAGCTCCTCTACCGTTAGGTTACATAGATGCATAAATCTACTGTATTATATTTCTGAATTCGTTCATTTAAAAAAAAGTATAATTATCGTTTAAAATTTCTGGGTCTAATAATGAACTTCCAGAAGAATTCCTAGGTACCTAAATTAACAAAACAAACACTTAGATGGATTTTCGAAAATTCGTCCCCTAAATGAGTTCAATAGGGGATGAAAGTTTGTATGGAAGTTCAACATTCTTGTTGATAAGCAATCCCATTCAGCATAAAGCCTGTGTAAAGGATAATTAACAGGAAAGCTACGTACCAAAAACGTATGTTTTGGCCGTAAGAATGAGAGACGAGGAGAGAGATTTTGACATAAGCTTGAATACGCCTTCCTTAGATGGCAGCACAAGAAAAAACAACTCATAACGATTACGTTATTATTAGTCATAAAATATTTATATTGATTCAACTTGTTGGTACTAGTAATTTTATTTTAGCATAATTACAGTATTATGTGATTGTAAAAACAACGCAAAAGTTTTACTGCTTTTTCTCTAGATGGTGTTAGTGAAAATATTAGATCACGCTATGGTTTCGTTACATCGGTTATATGAATATCAGGGGATGATTTTCACTTCTTTTCACAACCGGTCATCAAGCGTCACCTCGACAAGATGGACGCAGAAGTAGAACGTAGAACTGCCCTACCTCCCGTAGAAGACCCCGATGATCCTCTGCCCCTCGTC
Source organism: Ochropleura plecta (assembly GCA_905475445.1). Classification (NCBI taxonomy): domain Eukaryota; kingdom Metazoa; phylum Arthropoda; class Insecta; order Lepidoptera; family Noctuidae; genus Ochropleura; species Ochropleura plecta. The sequence continues at coordinate 17,209,151 of FR997721.1, read as the reverse complement.
ACGCCCGACGAAGTGCAAGACGTCATCAAAAGGCTTCAACCACGGAAAGCTCCCGGCTCCGACGGTATCACCAATAGGGTCATTAAACTCCTCCCCGCTCAGCTCATCATCCTTTTGGCGGCCATCTTCAATGGCGCCTTGAGCAACAACTTCTTCCCCCAGATATGGAAAGAGGCCACTGTTATCGGTATCCCTAAGCCAGGCAAGCCCAAGTCTGAGCCCACGAGCTACCGATCCATCAGTCTCCTGAACGCACTCGGCAAAATATACTTATTTTTAAGCGACTCAGAGATTTCGCCGAGACTAGGAGTCTCATTCCCAACGAGCAATTTGGTTTCAAGACCGAACATTCGTGTATTCAACAGGTCCACCGCATCAACGAATACATGAGCGCTGGTTTCCAGCGCGAGGCGATGACGGGCCGACTATTCTTCGACATAGCGAGAGCTTTCGACAAAGTCTGGCACAACGGCTTATTATACAAGCTGTACTCACTAGGAGTACCGGACCGTCTCGTGCTCATCTTACTGGACTTTTTGTCGAACCGCACCTTCCGCTATCGCATAGGGGCCTCATTTTCTTCCTCTCATCCTATTAGGGCCGGTGTCCCACAGGGTTCCGTCTTATCCCCCCTCGTCTTCACGCTGTTCACTAGCGATATTCCCAAGAGCAAAAAAGTTCAGTTCGCGGATGACACGGCCATTTATTATACTGGCCGCTGTACAAACGCTATTGCTCGTACCCTCCCGACCTCAGCCGACGTCCTAGGCGCTTGGTTCAGGAAAAAGAGAATCGAGGTGAATCCCGGTAAAAGTCAGGCGGTTATTTACTCCAAAGCGCGCTTTAATCCCCCGATCCCCAGTCCGATCTCTATGTACGGCAAGCCTATCCCCTGGGAGAAGCAAGCCAAATACTTAGGTGTCATTCTCGACAGTCACTTGTCCTTCGCGGCACATATCAAAGCGGCTCGTTCGCGCGCTGCCTTTGCTATGGGTAGGCTTCACTTTTTAATTCAGGCAAAAAGCAAATTGTCACTCAAGTGCAAATTGCGTTTATACACCGTGATCATCCATCCCATCATGACATACGCATGTGTCGTGTTCGCCCACGCCAACCCGCGTTTCCTTCATAAGATGCAGACCTTGCAAAACCGATTCCTTCGTAAAATCACGGGAGCCCCTTTTTGCGTCCGTAACGATGGTCTTCACTTAGACTTAAGAAACCCCACCGTCGTTCAATTCATGAAGCGCCTTACCAAGCGCTTCTTTGACTCCGCGTTAAAACATCGCAACCCCCTTATCGCATCGGCCGCTCGATACGATCCCTCGCGAATAAGTAAAATTCGTCGTCCCCGTCACACCCTCGTCACTCCTGACGATGCTATTACCCTGCTTCAGGAGAGCAGCAGGGAGACTAGCACCCTTCGCAAATTCAGACGCAAAGCACCGTCATTCCGTCCTTGCCGACGAGGCCTGTCGCGACGTCCCGGTAATTGTCCCACCCGTCCCTTGCAAGAGCCAGCCCGCGCTGCTGAGCCAGTAAGTCCAAATCAGCCCATAAATAATATCACTCAGATCCAGCTTGTCCCTTGCTATCCCTCAGAGACGCCCTAAGCCGAGGCTTGTACCCCACAGGGGGTGCCCTTAGCGTGTAGTCGCTTAGTTTGTAAGTTTTTCACCCTGGCTAGAGGTCTTAATTTTTAAGGCATCCACAGGATTCGCCCGGTTAAGCAGACGACAACCTCCTTGGTTGAACTGCGAGATGCCATTCATTAAAAAAAAACACTCCTTTGCAATCCTGCCATAGAAAGCCGTGACGGGGTTGCCCGCTCCTGAACATGTCTTTGGGTCTTTATTTGCGAGAAGACAACAGAGACCTCGCGCATAAAACAAAACCACTTTATTGAAATAATAATAACAAATGAGGATTGTATGTCGTATTTTAAATAATTTCGTACGTATTATTATATAACGAAGTAACTCCAACTTATTCCAAACATTTTATTATTTACTAAACCCTTTTTTCTAATCTTCGAAGACAGGCATCGAATCAGTAACGTTGCGGAGTCTTTGTATAACCATACAAGTTTTTTTAAAAGTGTTGTGTCAGTTAGAACCAAAACAAACAGCAATTGAAAATTATGAATTCGTTACCGATAAACTAATGCAATTAATTACAATAATCAATATTGGTTCTGGTATGAGTATGTTTTTAAACGGTTTTATTTAGCTCACCCCGTTTGTTTTATTTATTATTCTTGGGTCAAATTTAGTAATTCAAATTTCACCCTCTTCCTGTCAACCGATTAATCTGAAATTTTGTATACACTTTGGATTTTGGTGACAACACAATTATGTTTATTCATTATCATTATAAATTCAAGATGGCCGCCGCTACAAAATGGCGGATAATTTATGTTTTATTAATCCCATCAATATGGGTATCAAATGAAAGGGCTCAACAAGCAGAATACAATGTACTATAAAAAATTGAAATCCGAGATGGCGGCCGCTACAAAATGGCGGATAACGTAGGTTTTATCAATCCCATCAATATGGGTATCAAATGAAAGGGCTCAGCAAGCAGAATACAATATACTATAAAAAATTGAAATACAAGATGGCGGCCGCTACAAAATGGCGGATAACGTAGGTTTTATCGATCCCATCAATATGGGTATCAAATGAAAGTGCTCAACCAGTATAATACAATTTACTATGCAAAGTTGAAATCTAAGATGGCCGCCGCTACCAAATGGCTGATAACAATTTTTTATCAATCCCACCAATATGGGTATCAAATAAAAGGGCTTGACAAGAAGAATACAGTGCACTATACAATCTCAATATTTAAGATGGGCGCAGCCACCAAATGGCGTATAATAATAAGATTTAAATTTAGAGATTGAATCTGTAAATTAGTGATCTGATTAATCCAGCCTGAATCCACCACCCAAGTCAAGATTTTGTATCGTGTTGAGGACTGTGTGGCGTTAGGGTGGCTCAAAATGATACGTCGTTAGCGGTACACCACCCAAGTTAAGGTGAAAGGTTAAAACGCGCCGAGAACTGTATGGCATTAGGGTGGATAAAAATGATATGTCGTTAGCGTTTTCCCCTCAAGACTCAGGCGCATCTTGTTGTACATAGCCTTGCCCCTTTATTGGACCTCTGGGGGGGTCGACCGTTTAAATGTCCATTATTCGTGGGAACAAAATGGTAAAAAAAATATAAAAAATACAAACACAAATAAAACAGAAACTGCAACACAACGTAAACGAAGGCTTCAAAAAGCGAAAGAAAAGTATAAAGCAAAACGAGCTAAAGAAAGTGAAGGTGATAGAAATAGTCGATTACAGAAACGACGGGAACAATTAGCGTCAAAAACACCTGAGCAATATGAGGCCAGGTTAAAAAAGCAACGTCAGCGATATACACAAATGACGGCGTCAGAAACGCCTGAAGAATATGAAACCAGGTTAACAAAGCAACGTGAGCGATACACACAGATGATAGCGTCAGAAACGCCTGAAGAATATGAAGCCAGGTTAACAAAACAACGGGAGCGATACACACAGATGATAGCGCCAGAAACGCCTGAAGAATATGAAGCCAGGTTAACAAAACAACGGGCAGCGATACACACAGATGATAGCGTCAGAAACGCCTGAAGAATTTGAAGCCAGGTTAACAAAACAACGGGAGCGATACACACAGATGATAGCGTCAGAAACGCCTGAAGAATATGAAGCCAGGTTAACAAAACAACGGGCAGCGATACACACAGATGATAGCGTCAGAAACGCCTGAAGAATATGAAGCCAGGTTAACAAAACAACGGGAGCGATACACACAGATGATAGCGTCAGAAACGCCTGAAGAATATGAAGCCAGGTTAACAAAACAACGGGCAGCGATACACACAGATGATAGCGTCAGAAACGCCTGAAGAATATGAAGCCAGGTTAACAAAACAACGGGCAGCGATACACACAGATGATAGCGTCAGAAACGCCTGAAGAATATGAAGCCAGGTTAACAAAACAACTGGAGCGATACACACAGATGATAGCGTCAGAAACGCCTGAAGAATATGAAGCCAGGTTAACAAAACAACGGGAGCGATATACACAGATGGTAGCGTCAGAAACACCTGAAGAATATGAAGTTTGAGCGCCACACTACACAAAACCGCCAGTTATAAATGAAGAGAGCATCGATACCGATGCTTATGCACCGCACGAGCAAACAACAAGAAGGCGTCTTATAACTTTAACAGACAACACCAAAATGACTATTAGAAACACGCCAGCTGTAGTACGGGTACCTAACTTCGTAGCAGCTTCTGATCCAGAGTCATATTATTACAGTTTACTAATCCAGTATATGCCGTATCGCAATGAGGCCGAACTTTTAGGAGAATTTAATAGTGCCAGAGATGCGTTTCTCGCCAACGAAGAAAGTTTAAGACAAACAAACGCCTACTTGGAAATATATCGTGAACGTGACAGGCAGCTTGAAAATGCATTCGCGCAAGTACGCATTTCAGATACTGGAACACGCAGAGCCGATGGAACTAGACCATGAAGAAGAAGTTCCTTATTTGCCAATGAATGAAGACCAGTTCTTACAGGCTAAGCAGTCTATGAATGCAGGACAAAAGGAAATTTTTACATTAGTTACCCAGTCCATACAAAATCAAATGTCAGGTGCTAAAGAACGTTTAAAAATATTCTTTACAGGAGGAGCTGGTGTGGGCAAGACTTTTCTATTAAAGTTATTACGAGACCAAATTAATAGGTGCTACGCAAAGGATGCGGTTAAAGTCTGCTCACTAACAAGAGTTACAGCTAGATTAATAAATGGAGCTACGATACACAGTACTTTAAAATTGCCTGTACAGAAAGACGGTCGCATAACAGGTATGTCAACACTGTCCGGAAACTATTTGCGAATAATGAGGCAACAATGGCATCAGACAGAATTTTTGATTATCGACGAAATTTCCATGGTGTCTTATCAAATGTTATGCATGATGGACCCTCGATTAAAGCAAATTAAGAACTGTGAAAATGAGTTTTTTGGAGGAGTAAACGTATTACTTTTCGGTGATCTTTTACAACTGCCTCCTATAAAACGATCAGGAACACCTGTTTTCAAACAGCCAGAACATCTCCAACCAGCTACACATCTCTGGCGTTTATTCACGCTGTGTGAATTAACTGAAAATATGCGTCAGCAAGGTGACCAGACTTTTATTGATATTTTGAAAGCTTTGAGAGTCGGTGAGCTAACAACCCAACATTTTAGTATTTTAATGGGAAGACTTCTTCAAGACACGAGTGATGAGTTTGCAATAGACAAAGCGTTAAGGGTATACCCCACAAATCAACAAGTTAACGACCACAACTCTGCTGTATTGAATTTGTACAGAAATAATGGTGCTCGCATTTACAAAATAAAAGCGCAGGATCAGCTAGTACACGCCACACGAAATGCAGACAATGTGGATATACCTACTATAATACCAGCTGATATCAACAAAACTGGGGGTTTACCAGCGGAACTGCAAATATTTGTGGGGGCAAAAGTCATGCTACGGTCCAATATTGACGTTTCAAAGGGATTAGTAAATGGCGCTATAGGCTACATCAACGAAATCGTTTGGCCTCAATTTCGTCGAACTCAGATGTATGCAACAGATGTACCTTCCGTCCGAATTGATTTCGCAAGAGACGGAGTACATCTTATACACCCGAAAGCCATACAGTTTCCAGCTAAGTACAATTACGGGACGGCTAAAAGAAGAATGTTGCCTTTAATACTATCATGGGCTTCTACAATACATAAAATGCAGGGCAGCACTGTGGATCACGCAGTCGTATACTTAGGTGCGAAACTGTTTGAAGAAGGTCAAGCCTACGTGGCTCTTAGTAGAGTAAGATCTTTGCAGGGACTACGTATAGAGGAGTTGGACTGCAATAAACTAACGGGCAAGAAACCTTGCAATAATGAAGCACTAAATGAATTAAACAGAATGCGAAATAAAAACTAAAAACTAGAAAATAAAAACAGGTAAAAAATCTTTTTAATTTAAACGGTTTTATGTTAAACATACATTGCAATGTTTAAGATAAATGTACTAAAAACCAAAAAATAATAAAATAGATACAGTCGTGGGAATTATAAACATATGCATAGACTAGACTAAAATAAAACCGTGGGGCACGTCAATTGTCTACAATCGTTGATTAAAATGTTTGTTTTGTAATGTTACACTATAATTAAGCAGTTGTTCAACCGACAACGATGGACGTGCGATAAGTAGGGCTAGAATGTGGAAAGAAGATTAGAAATAAGATTATACCTGGACTCATGGGTCGCAACTGGAAGCACGGGTTAACGGCAATCATGAGATGAGATCTTTATATGCAAATTTTCTGACATGGACATTATTCAAGGGTTACAAGGAATTTAACGTTGTTTTGAATAAACCTCTTCGATCCTAAGACTAAAAACTAAAATTAGCGCCGTTTGATCAATCATTATTAAAGTTATGGAGAAGATTGTTATAGGCAAAAACCTGCCAGTGACAATATATTACAATATAAACACACTTTAGTCACATGCTTAATAAAGCTTATCTGTTCCGGGGCGCAAGCTGGTGACTAAATAATTATCAGAATAACAATTGTTTGTATACTCGTATAAATATTGATTGTAGATAGTTATTGTGTGTGAAATAAATGTAGCAATTAAGTAAATGTGTAATTTCTGTTAATATGTGTGTTATGGGTAATAATCGACCGAGGCTGTGTCGGGGTTATTTGACAGTTCATCTATGTAAAAATATGACTTTATGTTTTATGGTCATCATAGTGTGGCCTGAATATCCCAAGAGAAATATTTATATATTTATAAATGAATCAGTTCGGTGACTGCTTTTTCTATATTCTTCATATAAATTAAACCGACATGCCACACGGTGTATTGAAAACTATTTCAACGAAACGAGTGTGCGACGTAAAAGGAACCAGAGAGAAGATGCGGGTCGGGTTGCTGCTCCTGTGTGACGCCGGAGCGGGCGACAACGCAGAGCACAGCAGTATTTTTTTAATGAGCCCAAAAACCGCACCCATCGACTACCACTGTGCACATTCCTGTCTCCAAATGCAGTCTTCACCTAGATAGTAACGTTTGTGGAAGGATTTAATTAGGGCCAATCACTTACCACCATAGCGTTCCAGTCATGACTTCCAGTCCCTGTTAGTACTACTTTAGAACCTACTTCTAATTCTACTGAAATGAAACAACAACTGTCTGATATAATTTTATTAGCGCAGGCTATTATGTCAATATTTGATGAACCATTTTATCCTTTGGCTCCCATTTCAACTAGCCCCTTGTGCATCAGAAGATGGTTGTGTACAGTTTGAGCAGGACGGATTCAGGACGGATCCGTCCTGATAGCTAAAAGTATTTGCTTGGTTGATGACTCCAGTGGCCATTGATCAATGCTGCCAGTGGAGTCATCAACAAGCCAATTCTCTAATCATATTAGACGCAAAACACCCAACAATACGCTTCTTAGTGCCCCGTTACCACCGGAATTCACTCCTGGAATATTCACCTAAGAAGCACATTTTGATCAGTCGCTAACCATTGACTATTTTGTCGACAGCGAAAGGCTACGCCATATAACCTACCTATGCAAAAACTTCCACCAGCAAGATAAGCTTACAACGAACGACCGTTCTCATACACTGGTCTGGACTACTTGGGCCTATTCTAGTTACCATCGGGCGCAGACATGAAAAACGCTATGTTGCACACTACAGCTGTTTACAGTGGCCAGAGTGGCCGATGTTCTGACTACTGCAGGCATACTCAAGAGGCCGCTTAGAAAGCTGAAAAGAATATAAGGACCAATGTAACCTTTTTCACATAGATTATATATTTTTTTCTCTGTAAATATAGTTTAAAAGGAGAAGTAAAATAAAAGTAGAGTTGTCAGTTGTTGATCTCATGACGTAGTTGTCATTTTCTCGAATCTTCAAGAATCCTAGTTCCTGGTTTCGACCAGGCCCCAGTTACTTGTATAACAGTAAGTATACTCCACCTGAAACAAATATTAATAAAATTATAAAAGACTTACCTGAGTTGAAGACTGGTGCTGCTGGACTTCCATGCTGACGGGCCTGTTGGTCTAGTGGTTAGTGGCCCTGACTGCTGAACCGGAGGTCGTGGGTTCGATTCCCACCCAGGACAAACTTTGTGCGATGAGCATGATTGTTTGTTCTGTGTCTGGGTGTGATTTATCTATAATATGTATGTATTTATACATTATATAAGAATGTATATCAGTTGTCTGGTTACCATAACACAAGCTTTGCTTAGCTTGGGATCAGATAGCCGTGTGTGAGATGTCCCAAGATAAGATAAGATGCTCGAGTGCTATGGACACTGCAAACAGTGTGGATAATAATAATTCTTTAAATCTAGAGTTTTTAAACAAATTCTCTACTATTACTAAAATGCAACGTGTACTTACCTATGTGCGTCGTTTTTGTAATAATTTGAACCCACAGTCAACAAAAATTAAACTTAATTATTTAACTAGCACTGAGTTAAGTGATTCTTTGTTATTGATTGTCAAGTATGAGCAGCAGAATCACTTCTCAACTGAAATAAGTTTATTAAGACAAAACAAAGGTGTCACAGGCAACTTAAAACCACTTAATCCTTGTATAGATGGTAATGGTATGTTGAGAGTAGGTGGTCGTTTAGATAGTGCCACAATACCTAACTCACAAAAACACCCTGTAATCTTGTCCAACAAATCACGAGTCACGCAATTGATTGTTACTAATGAACACATAAAAAAATTACATGCAGGTCAAAAACTTATTTTGTCTTCACTTAATCAGCGATTCTGGCTTATCAATGGTATAAAGGAGATTAAGAAAATCATCCATTCGTGTATTATCTGTTTCAGACTCAAAGCTCAAGTTGCTAATCAGCTGATGGGTTCCTTGCCCCCCGATAGGGTGAATATAACTAGACCATTTCAAAAGGTAGGCGTAGACTTCGCTGGGCCGATCTCTATTAAACAGTCTCGCATCAGGCGTGCCGTAGTATCAAAGGGATACATCTGTGTCTTCGTTTGTTTTACGACGAAGGCAGTGCTACTCGAGATTGTATCAAATTTAACTACTGCGGCATTTTTAGCTTGCTTTAAGCGTTTTATATCGCGTCGTGGCCTACCCAGTGATGTCTATTGCGACAATGCCTCTAATTTCAAGGGGGCAAAGAATCAATTAGATGAGCTCTACAAACTGCAGAATTCTGCAGACCACCGACAACAGGTGCAGTCACAAACAGCTGTGCAAGGTATCAATTTCCACTTCATACCTAGCTACTCGCCTGTCTTCGGGGGTCTGTGGGAGGCTGCAGTAAAGAGCACCAAATTTCATTTAAAAAGAGTTACTCAAAAGGCTTTGTTAACTTTTGAGGAACTATGTACTGTTTTATGTCAAATAGAGTCAATTTTAAATAGTAGACCTTTATCTCCTATGTCTACCGATATAAGTGACTATTCTTATCTTACTCCAGGACATTTCCTAATTGGTTGTGCATTGAACGCGTATCCAGACAAAAATGTTATAGACACGCCTATAAATAGGTTGAATTTTTGGAATATTTGTTGTAATATGTTTCAGAGTTTCTGGAAAGTGTGGAGTAAGCACTATCTTAATGTTCTTCAATGCAGACCCAAATGGAGAAATAGTTCAGATAATATTAAGGAAGGGTCTTTGGTAATTTTAAAGGAGGATAACATTTCACCCCTTCATTGGCCGATGGCCCGAGTTGTAAATGTATATCCAGGTTCTGACAACAGAGTTAGAACTGTTGAGTTGAGAACTCTGTTGTCAGAAGGGGTGAAATGTTATCCTCCTTTAAAATTACCAAAGACCCTTCCTTAATATTATTGCTTTGCTTATTGAGTCCCCAATCCAGGCGCAAGGAGATGATGGAATATTAAATGCCAACTGGGCCATTCAACATCGGGATCAAATCAATTTCTACAGGGAAGCAGCCCAATATTTGACAAGCCAACTTACCGGAACCAAGACCAAAGTAAAGGCAGGAACAGACCAGGCCATTGTTCTGGCGGAGATGATGTCCTCAGGTCCCACAGTCCCAACAAGGAACATTCAGGACCACAAAGCGTCACTGGAGTTGGACCCCAATGATTTATAATTGGGCAATCCATGAAATCTTCCAATTGGACGAAAATCAGTCCCCCTCAAATCCATCCTTCAACCCCTATATCATAATCTTGATCATGATTTTATGTCTTCTTTTAATGGTATTAACACTTTATCTCTAATGTTTACTTTTATATTAAAAAAAAAAAAACTAATACTTTGAATGTCATCCATTTGTTTATCTGATACCTGTTATTCCTGGAGTTACAGTTATTTGGATCTCAGCATGGTTGACTCAAACATCTGGGAGGGGTTGAATATAACCGATGATGCATTGAATAATACTATAGACATTCCAGGGAGATCCCTCAAGGTGGAGAAATCAAACTGGAGTGAAAAACTATGTCGTGAGATCAGTTCAAGCAAGAAACTCCCAAGTGAATTATGGGAACTGAATCATCAGGAGGATGTGTTAAGGAGATTCTTAAATTTCTATGCAACTGGTTTTGTCCCTAACACCCACACAGTTGCTGATATTGTGTTAGCAATGGCCGCCTTAATATTCAAGGCTAAGGCAAAAGCCCCCAGGGACATAATTTAGAATCCCAATATGAAATCTGACAACACTGACGATTGTGGATTCACAGTATTAGGAGATGAACCTCTCCTAATTGATCATGACAACACACTTCAGGACAATGAACATCCCACTGATGGTGGTCAAAGCCTCCAGGATCAAAACAGAGTAAGTGTGGAGGATGCCTTAAAGTCCTTGGGAATCAATGAGGAACCCCAAGATATCAGTCAGATGAGTGGGATCCATTTTGAGACCAAGGAAGAAAGAGAAGCACGACTAAAAAATGAAAGTACATTTAAGGTTGAGACAGATATAGGGGCCCTTACTCAAATAACAAAACAATTTCTTGTCAATTATTCCACTGGATCATTGAAAGCATTTATTGCTGAAGCGATATCATTCTTTTGCGCGACACCTACAACAAGAGGGTTCACCCTAGGCCACCTTCATGCCTTTAACCCTTAACTTGACAGCGTACATCACACTGTACATACATTTAAAAAAAAATAACTCTCACTAGTTTTGGAAAAAATAATAATTCTGTTTTTCATTAATACATTGTCAAATAAAGTAGAATTGATAGAAAATTATTTTTCTGTAAAAACACTATAAAAAATACATTTCAAAATCAAAATGGCTGCGAAACAACAAGCTGTACGTGTGACACGTGTAATGTTTTTTTTTTTTTTACTTTTTGGTTCGAAACTTGGCAATGTTTTGTCTGTACTTTGATATAAAGAATATTCAGCATCTAATTAGTGCATGTTTACGTAACTACCTAAACACTAACTCACGCATTTGATAAAAGAACTTAATGTACATTGCACTGCACGCTGCCAATGACACGCTGAAGTACTCACCGTAAACTATGGTAACCACACTGTACATTGCCAGGTTTACGAAGTATTTGGATTTTGTTTATTTTGGGGGTATTTGCTGTTTTTTTTTGTAATGTTTTGCAAGGCGTTGGTTTTGACTTTTGTTTTTTTTTATATTGCCTGCAAAATTTAAAATTAACTCGCTCGCACAAAATTGGCTTTGGTTCCTGCAAAAAAATGCATGTTCTGAGGGTAGTTCTTCGTCCGATGAAGAAACCAACGTATTTAAACCACCTTCTCCAGATACTTCTGTCTGATCCACCTTCGCTAGCATCTTCGTTTGAAGCTCTCAATTTACTAGATGGCTCGACTGAATCCAATAAAAAGCAGGTAGATATCTCTGTAGATGCACCTCTAACGCCAATATTCAACGAAGTTTTCCTATCACCGACTACAAGCAATTACAACATTTTACCTACACTGAACTCCATACAGTCTAATACCAACCCCAACCGTTGAAAAATCGTCTCCTCAGCCGGCACTAGCCGACAACAGCTGCCACTTACCAGATCTACGCGTAAGAAGACAACAAAGAATGCAGTGACCAAAAAAGTTGCAGTCAAGAAATTTGTGCTAGATTATCATTGGTCCAAATCAGTATTCCGTCATAGTGCTTGTCTCGAAGAAAACCTATACGACCTCCAACAAACAGAAATTGATACAGCCCTGGATTATTTTTTACTTCTTTTTTCCACCTGATATAATAATTACTAATGAAACAAGTATTGCAAAAGTGATAGGACAACTTACTTCTGTATAAAATGTAATGTGCATATATGTTTTGTTGAGGGAAAACAAAAACGTAATTTTTTCCGTAATTTTCACACAAAATAATTTAGATATTTTAATATTTTATCCTATTCCTTAAAATAAATAAACAATTTAAATTAAAAATGTATTTTATTATCAACCTGGCAGTGTCCATCACAATGTACAAAAAATATAATATCGACATTTTGGCATAATTGGCAGTGTGCACTGTGATGTACATAGATTTTCTCGAAACCTAGGACATCTAGATTTTTTAATTTTTTTTTCGTATCTTTTAATCATAATTAACGCCAAATATATCAAAAAAGTTCATATTTTAAAGATTTTTACTTCCTGCCAAGTTAAGGGTTGGTCATGAATTTCATTGCCTTAACCATGCTGCGTAAGGTGACTAAATCAGAAGCACAGATGATCAATGCATTCTTGAAAGATCAATATAAAAGGAATATCCTTTCATTGATTCCTGGAGCCGTGTCTTCTAAATTTGCACCTCCTAGTAAAACCTGTGTTGAGCAATTGGCAGCAATTTCCAAGAATGATCCTGCGATTAGCTCCTTCATAGCAAAGGTTGTAATATTAAACGTAGACGAAGAGCTTGTGTCCTGCCTCGGAGCATCAATCTTGACTCACATTGCCTGGAATGGCATGGGAATCCTTCATATGATATTTGAGGTTTGTAATTACCATCAGATCAGTTGGAAACAACACGTGAGTCCCTCACCTCACTCACAAAAGTCTCGTGGAAGGAGATTGGACAGTTTTTTATTGGATACCAAAGATCCGGCTCGAAGGACCATGTTAGAGCTTGGACTTTTTGGAGGCTTGTAGTTTTTGGAGGTTGTAGGTCTTTTGTAGTGAAACACTGCAAGTAATTACCACAAGAACTATTTATTATTATAATTTGCACAGAATACAATGCTTGCATACAGTAATGGTAGACGGAAGGAAGGTAAGACCGAACGAACAATTGAGTACCCAAGTATAAAATGGCAGTATTGCCAGTTAATATTGTAGGATTCCTACACCATCCATTGACAACTAGTTAATAAAAAATGTTTTTATGAAAAAAGGTGCGTTCATAAAATGATTTCACAATAGTCATTGAAAGTACTCGGATGGTCTCGAATGTCGTTTTAACTACTCGATATCGGGTTTGCCTGATTGCGGTTTGCCTTTTTGTTAAGTTGCACAATGCGAGGAAAATTGTGTTGGATTTAATGACCGCAGTGGAAAAAACGTATAGGGTTTCCTGTTTTAAAGTAATTTTGTTACATCTCGTATCTTGTTGGTAGAACTTACTGCAAAGCATCTGGTCTCTCTGGTCCTGGAGAAGAGTCTAAATGAAGCAAGACGTATAATGGGACTTTAAAAATCCGGCGAAATACATACATGGAACAACTTCGGAAGGGTCGAGTTCGAGTCTTACCGGTTGCTGCTAAATACTAGTATTTTACATGGTGCGACTGCTTATCTGATCTACACAATGTTCAATCATAGAATACTTCACTTGCTCGTGACTTAAAATCAGCACTCGTAGCAAAAAATACTTAGCTCTCTTTTTACACAAATTACTATTAAATTTCTCTGAAACCGGCCAAGTGAAAAATCACACGCGCGGAAAATAATAAATAGGATAAATATTTTACGCAGTGGGCGTTCAAAATATTTTTACAAATCAAAATAGTAAATCGAAACTAAATTTGTTTTTCATAACAAGTTAAAGAAAAGCAAAGTTACTGCTTCAGTTTCACGAAAAGTCCCTTATATTCAAAACTGAATATCAATCTTATTAAAACACGGTTTAGCGCAGTGACTGAGCTACTGACTGCTGCGTTACGTGTCGGGGGTTCGATCCCCGCTCGGAATAAATATTTGTGGGAGGTCTGGCTGTCTGTGTGTGAGTTTAAATGTTTGTGAACGCAATCACAAGACAGGAAAAAATCCTAGTGGTCTAATAATCCTTACCATTATAAAAAAAACCTACTAAAATTGCTTCCAATCCTTTTTCGTATTTCTTCAAATCACCAACACAAAATCTCAGAAACTACAAGTGTCAGGAATCTCATTTTTTTCATGGGTGATACTTTTAGAACGTAAGTGCTTAAAACGGGATTTCGCCAAATTCAAACTCTAAGGGGGTAAAACAGGGAAAAGATTGTAAGAGAGAACGCGCTCTTTTGACCGGAGAGATTCAAAATTTTGCAAAAGCTTCTTTCACAAAAATAATAACTATATACGCTACGACACTCAGAAGGTGAGTAACGGATGAAACCGCTACGCACAGCTAGTACTTTATAAATTTGAGATAAAGGGACAGAATTTACAGCTTAGGAAGCGATTTTCTCATTAATCATTCATTGCCATGCAAAAAAGTTTTTTAAGAACCTCGATAAAAAGGACAATGGTGAAATCATAGCTGAAATTAATTGGAGCGTCTAATATGATTTATATGAAGGCAGTTCAATTTTTTTTTACGTTATTTCAAAGTATCACATTAACTAGTCAAGGCCGGATAAAAAAAAGTTAAATTAAAAGTTATTTGTATTTATTCTGCCAAGTAACAGCAAGCACAGCATTATTGTATTAAAATCATTTTTGTTTGTTATTATAATTAAATCGAGTAAATGAAATAACGATACTGTTTATTTCTAAGTGGAGGTGTTCCTTGCAGGGAGGTAAACAAATGTAGCGTAAAATAATTGAATCACTTTAATCATATCCCAATATTTAAAAAAAGATAGCCTATATCCGTCTCCTGGGTCCCAACTAACTGTGTACCAAAATTCATCAAAATCGGTTTAGCTATTAGGGCGTGAAGAGGTAACTAACAACCTCACTTTCGCTTTTATAATATTAGTAAGGATATAGTATTGCTGTAATTGGTTAGTTGGTCGGCGCACAGCAGGATGTTGCGTTGATGTCATGACTAGGGAATGCAATCTCGATCGCGCGAGATCTCGCCTTATTTTTTGAGATTAATCTCGAAGCATATAATGACGAGATCTCGGCCGAGATTGACGAGATTGAATGGCGGTCAGGGACGCATTACGCTCGCAATTTACGCTGATGATGTTTTATAAGGAGTTATTTCCAAAACCATTCATAAGACTTGTTTCTTTTATATTTATTAATTTTGTACTCTAACATAGGTTCAACTTAAGTCTACTGATAAGTAGTTACTGTAACCGTTTACTACATTAATGATCCATGCTCTTAAATGAAAAATAAGAACGGTTTACTGCGCAATAAAGAGTCTATTTTTTGTTAAAATTCTTTATCGTGAGAGATGTTGTTAATTTTTATATCTTTATAAACCAAAGACTGGTAATTTTAATTTCAAAAACTTAATTGTGATTCGTATGTTCATTAATAGCTTAATTATTATTAATAGTAAATGATTACTAAATAAATGAGGGTTTTATTTTCCAATTCGTTCTGTATCTTATTCTCGTAATAAAGAAAACTAAGCTGTTTTCTTTGCGTTTTACTTACTTAAGAAAAACGATATTTTTTTAAATTTCAGCCGAGATCTTGAAATTCCCGAGATCTCGCGAGATTGACATTTCTAATCTCGCGAGATCTCGAATTTGCGATCTCGCCTCGAGATTGCATTCCCTAGTCATGACGCTAGTCTGGTATTTAGGATGGGCCAGACATCAGCAAAATATTTCAGCACCTGCAGAAATTCTGGATGAAATAATTATAGGAGAGGATGACGAAGAATAAATATTAATATAAAAAATAACTTGTTTTATTGATACTTATGAACATACTCAACATATCCCAGACGCATTCTAGGATTTTATAAATACTTATTTATCTGAAAGTTGCAAGTATTTATAAAATCCCAGAATACTATTATAGTGCTATTGCTTCAATACTTATAACAATGCTGATTGATGGTGAATGGCAGCCTCAGTCCTGTTGTACACAGTCATGCAATCAGTATACCTAAGGTACCAAAGACTATTTATACCTTTCACAAAGCATTGCGTGCTAAAATAAATGGGTAAGGAAAATACTAATGCAATATTGCCGTTTTAACTTCCTCGAATTGAAATTACCATAGACATAACCTACAAAAGTTCATAACTGAATTTCTATTAATTCCGGCCTTCTCGAACAAAAATTCTTGCACCAGCTAATTCAGAAGTTGACGCCGAATTCAACAAGATATTTTTTATTTATAGACGCAATAAATAATCTTTGCTAAATTTATGTATGGGTGGCTGCCATTGTTCTTTCAGACGCTGTGGGTAGACCGTTAGTTACATTCGTAGATATTCTACGGAGGGATATTGTTTTTAAAAAGTTCACTGTTTTTGTGCAGTGCAGGCTCCAAATTACATGTCAGTGCTGCCAACAGTTTCGGAGTGATATGGCTGTGATATACGGACGAACAGACAAACAAGACTGACAGGACGAATCTACATATTATAAAGGTTCCTTTTTTCGATTTGACCACAGAATTCTAAAGAGACGCAGTTCTCCGAGCTGTTATAACAAGTTCCAGTACACGAGCTTATGACTATTTTCAGGTTTTCGCTAAAAGCAATTGCGGTGACTATTCATACAATTCCCGGTACGCTCCAAAGCAATTTAATCGCGGTCTGCTATTCTGTGCAGCATTCGCATTTACTTTCCGTAGTCGGCTGAATGAACTAATTTATTTTACTTTTTTCCTTCTCCCCTTCAAAAAGCAAATTGCTAGTGAAGTAGTTTAATGCATTTAATTGTATGAAATTCTCAGCAAACGTTTAAATGTTCTTCTTTTAATTTAGTTAAATACAATAAATTACTTTGGGTAAAGAATAAATATGTATGCACTTGATTATTTATACAAACAGCAATCAACAATCACTTCGTGAATGAACATTATGTGTTTATCGATGTAAATATCCAATGTTACGAAACTTTAACAAATGAGCTTTTTTGTGTATGGCTTTTGTATATGAGAGAGTTCTGTGGGCCTATTGCCAACTATGCGATAGTCACTTCTTATGTAGGAGAGTGGGGCCTGTGCCAACTAAATTCACCCTCCGGGCTGAATATTTGGCACAACTCAACGGAAGGTAAATAATACATCTGTAAGGAAACAAAAATACTGCAAGTAGCTTTGTACGTGTAAAGTGTTATCTTTAAAACAAAATTAAAGTTCTTGAATTAAATTAGTAAAGTTCTTGAATTAAATTAGTACAGTTTTTGAATTAAATAAAAAACTATCAGAACGTATACAATTATATCTGAACGAAATGTTAGCGCTATACAACTTAGCGCTAAGAATTGTCAGTTTAAAGTGGCAGCCGGCAGGGCGTTGCTCGCAGAACTGAGCGGAGATAGCCGAGAGAATCGTTTCTTTGAAGTAGAAAGACTTTTAATATTTAAATAAAAACAGTGTCGGCAATTTGGTCATACTTTTGTTTGCGAACTCATTTTTATCATTTCAATTGATAACGCATTTCCTAGCGTTTAGCTAGAGAGACGAAATGGTGGAAATTGACATAATATTATTCTGCAAAATCACTTTGTCTATGACACAACACGTGACGCGTTCGCGTCAATCGCCCCGCGCCACACAGCCTTCACCTCCCCGTCGTCTGCGCAGCCGGCCAATCAACACAGCCCACCTGCGCAGCCAACCAATCAAAACACACCCGGCTCGCGGCGGCGAGCGACCGCCGCCGGCGCCAGCGAGAGAACAGAGCGATTCAGAACGGCGAGATGGAAGCAAGCAAATACGTCTTGCGCGTAGATTATATTCACCTTTCATTTATATGGCCTTAACACACTCGAAAAATTACATTCCTCCTTTTTTTTTTTTTTTTTCGGGTGGGAAATCATCCTATGACTTCCCCCGCTCTGGGTTGAGCGGGGGGGCATGTCAGACTTGTACTGACTAAAACCCACCCATGTTCCTTCTATTGCCCTTTACGTTCCGGGGCCGCGGTATCTCTTTCGAACAACCCGCAACCCCGGCAGGCGGAGGCTCTGGCAAGCCCCTCTGCTTTGCTGACTCTCTTTGAGGCGTGCGTGAAACACGAACGCGCCGTCGACACGGCCTGTCGTCAATCGACGGACGGACGGTGAACTACCCATTGCTCACCGCCCACAGGCCCGCATCTACGGTGGCCGGAAGTCGTCTCGCGGCGCCCGGCGCCATGGGCGTCTCCCGCGGCGGCTGGGTTGGGCAGATGTTCTCTCCCTCAAACGCCCGGCCACCTCCTTTGCTAGCATTACTGCTTCGCAGAAGGTGGCGACCGCTTCCCATTCCCTCTCGCTCCGGACCATGGCCTGAACCAGGGCCGGAATTACATTCCTCCTTACAGTCGCTTCCTTTGCTCAATTCTGATAGTAGATCGTATTATTACTTCAACCTTTTTATGTTTCTTGTGATTCAGTCATTAACAAAGTACGATTTTTTCCGACACATATATTTTCGTCTGCAACACTCATAAAATTCCGTTTCGTTTTACGAAGGCTAATCATGTTCAATTCAACGCATTTCGAAATCAAAAGATGTATATTAGGTCTTTACCTATGAAATTGGGGTCCACCCTTTATAGCAGAACTTTTTATGTCATAATTTTATTTTGCATAACAACGGATAGCATAAACTTCATTTTGCAGAAAATTGATTGGCAGACACTCATTTATCATACATTCAAAACTCATAAGTTTATATCCATAATATTTAAAAAGTAGAAACATCATTTCGCAGAAAGTTCACAGTCAGAATCGTCTTTTGGCATATATTTCATATCGATATCATTAAACGGCAGAATTGTCATATCGCAGAAAGTTTATAGTTAGAATCATCTTTATCATTATTTGTTGTCATTTATTTTAATTATTTATTTCTTTAAAATAATATCATTTATTTTAACTATTATTTAATTGAATATGAAATAATGTAATTTAATTCCATAAGTAATTATCCTAATGTAAATAGTTCAGTTCCGGGTAAATTACTACAAACAATCTCATTTTCTATTAATGCAAGTCGTTACTGGCACTCGCCGGCCGCTGCCGCGGCACCGGTCACAGTTTTAACCTAACCTAACCTACGCATTTTTTTTACAAATTAACCTAATCTTAATAGTTGAGTTCCGGGTAACCTACTAAAAACATTACCTTTTTTTTCTATATAATTCCAAAAATATCTTATTTTTGCCTTAATATGTTTTTGTATATAATTGTAACTCACTGTATCGGTTCATGCCAAAATATTGGAAACTCAAAATAAATAACAAACATGGTAGATATCCCGTTTTAACCGTTAATAATAATGTTAGTGACCATGTCAGTTTAAAGACTTATTAGGCATATAAGTCTTTAAACTTAAATTAATTAAAAATTAATTAATTAAATTCTGTCATCTGCATAGTATGAAAAGTGAAATTATACCAAATACTCGTCGCTCTAAATGAACAATATGCTAAACGATATTATGCGAAATTTGAACTCTGCCAATCGTAATTATACTAAATGTAATTCTGCCATCTTAAAACTATGCAATTGTAAATTCGGAGTTTTAAACATTTTGCCAAACGATAATTATACCAAATAATTTTTATGCCTTCAACATGTTCGTTTAAAGAAAATTATGCTAAGTGTTATGCCAAATAAATTTCGGAGCATCAAGATTCTGCCAGATAGACCCATGAAATTGCCGTTCTGCAGTACTGGCCATTTCAAATCAAAATAATTTTTGTTTGGCTAAGAATTCTAATTTCAAATTAATTTTATTTTATAAACATGGTTTTTTTTTTCCAAAAGTAGTCATTTGTTTATTGATTAGTGTTACATTTTCATCGCATTTCAATCTTTTTCGTCATCATGGATACGTTCAAAATTCAAGTAATTATGGAATATGAGTACAGTCGTGGCAGCAACGCGGCACAAGCGGCACGCATCATCAACGACGTTTACGGAGCTAACACTACAAACCAACGCACCACCTGTTATTGGTTTGCTCGCTTCCGTTCTGGAAATTTCGACCTGAAAAATGAACCTCGCGGTCGTCCGAAGACTTTGGTCGACAATGACGAATTAAAGGCGATTGTGGAAGCTGATGATACACAATCTACGGCTGAATTAGCAGCAGCTTTCGACGTTAGCGTCAAAACAATATTGGTCCATTTTCGTCAAATTGGCAAGGTAAAAAAGCTTGACAAATGGGTGCCCCACGAACTCAATGATCGCCAGCGCGAAGTACGCGTCGAGACGTGCCTTGCACTGCTCAACAGACACACAAATGAAGGAATTTTGAACCGCATTGTTACCTGCGATGAAAAATGGAGTCTGTTTGATAACCGCAAGCGCTCAGCAAGTTGGTTGGATCCTGGTTCAGCACCTAAACAATGCCCTAAACGAAAACTTACCCCTAGAAAAGTGATGGTCACTGTTTGGTGGTCTAGCGCCGGTGTGATTTATCACAGCTTCTTACCAAACGGGGTGAGCATTACTGCAGATGTGTACTGTGAAGAACTTAACACAATGATGGAGAAGCTGGCACATCTCCAACCAGAATTGGTCAATCGCTCGTCTCCGCTGCTCCTGCACGACAACGCGCGACTTCATACTGCACAGCAAACGGTCTCAAAGTTGCAAGAACTGGGGTTGGAAGCTCTCCGTCATCCGCCCTACTCACCAGACCTTGCGCCTAGAGACTACTACTTTTTCCAGAATTTGGATTACTTCTTGGTTGGAAAAAAATTCAATACCCGAGAGGCAGTACAAAATGTCTTTGAAGAATTTGTTGCCTCCCGTCCAGCTGATTTCTTTAAGAAGGGCATCAATAAACTGCCACTGCGTTGGCAAAGATGCATTGATTGTATGGGTGATTACTTCGATTAATACAAATAAAAAATACATGAAAAAAAATCGTTTAAATTTTTTCATACAAAACGGCAATTTCATAGGTAAAAAAAACTATTAATATCCCTATTTCCCGAATGTTGTGCCTTTATAGCGTGGCGTATGATGAATAGGGATATGTTAATCTCAGGGGCAAACGTTGATATATCTATCAATTTTACATGCCGGTTACAATGTCTAAACCGTTGGGTTTAACTGCTCTCGCTTGTATTCTAGTAGACCAATTTCACATTGGTGTTTTTCAATATACGTCCGTCCTCGAAAACTGCCTCTTATCGCACTACCATTAGGTTTAACATGCAATGTATATTGAATTAATTGTTTTCATTTATCACAACTAGGGTATTGTTTTTCACATTCTGTCACAGATAACAGTAAAGGACAAAACAACATAGGCGACGGTGATATCTTTTTCACAGTGGTGTTTTAAGGCCTTCATAATTAAAGAAAATTTATGTAGTGTATATGGACAGAATATCATAAGTAAAGATTATAAATTATTATTCGTAAAATAAGATAAACGAAGAAGGTTATATTATAAGGCACCTTTGCCCAGTAGTGAAACAACATGATTTAAAAAAAGCTTTTACCAACAAATTTTGTTTTGTGGCTTCATACCTTTATTTCTCCTTGCGAATGCAAAGCAGGGGGAAAAACGGCGTTTGATTCACGTGGCCACGTGGATCGTAACGTGGCCACGTGGATCGTCACGTGACAACTAGATCGGAAGGAGGAGAGAAGGGTCAATAAAAACCTCGCCTACGGCTCGGGTGTGAGTTCCGTCTCGAGCTTTGCAGCTCGTCAAGTTTCCTTGCCTCGGCGTTTTCTTGGTAACCGTCACTGTTGTTTTGGTCTCTCAGGACTTGCAGGTGTTTGGAGTAGTGTGGCGGGCCTGTCCCAATAAAACATAATTTTACTTAACAATAATTGAATGCCCTAACCACCGGTAGCTTGGACCATGCTCCCGATACCAGCGGACCATTATTTTTATATTTTTAAATATTTATGTTTTTGTTTTTTTATTTAAGAAATATTAGAAAATTTAAAAATGAGAGGAAATTAAAAATAAAGAGAATAATTTAATCTAACTTAACCAAAACAATTTTCCTTTTATTATGCAACCAGTAATTATGTCTGACCTTAGTAATAAAAAAATGTCGACGACAGCACACTTTCGTTACATGTTTCAAATTAATTTTTACGAATATTGTACAGGGTGTCGGTACTGACATGCTAATATTCGTATTACATACTATATTTATGAGTAAACTGCCGTGCTCTAAGTATGGGAGCAGTGATCTAAAGTGTGCCTTTGTCTTGGTTGAACTTAATCCGCACTATGTCTCTGCTACGGTTGAGTAAAACTTGAAACTTTCTTGTGTTGTGTACTATAACTGTTATTTGCATGGGCGACACTTTAGCTATTATTTTCTCTGTTAGTTTATAATAACCGGGTCGAATTAAGAGACTTTAGATGCAAAGAGAAACCTTACGAAAATCACACTTATCACACTCTGTTATAAAGGTGGAACTTTGTATTTGTGTGTGTATGTTAGTTACTCTTGACGTTCAAACTAGTTTAACGGTTTTTATCCAAATATACGCGGGCGCAACGGCGGGGTGCTGTTTAGCAAGATTGTCTAATTAGTTAGTTACCATTCTAACACTTAACAACTATTCAATGCAACTATTACAACAACTGTTCAATGCATTCATCAGAAATGTATTGAGTGCGTTATATTGCGCTCTGTTGTATTCCATGATTTCTCACACAAAAAAAAAACGTTTCCAAGAAAAAATAAATCCGCAGTGTTGCTTAGTTTGCTGTGCTGGGATGCTACGTGAAGGGTCAGTTTACATTGACGACAGGCCGTGTCGACGGCGCGTTCGTGTTTCACGCGCGCCTCAAAGAGAGTCAGCAAAGCAGAGGGGCTTGCCAGAGCCTCCGCCTGCCGGGGTTGCGGGTTGTTCGAAAGAGATACCGCGGCCCCGGAACGTAAAGGGCAATAGAAGGAACATGGGTGAGTTTTAGTCAGTACAAGTCTGACATGCCCCCCCGCTCCGCCCAGAGCGGGGGAAGTCATTGGATGATATCCCACCCGAAAAAAAAAAAAAAAAAAAAAGGGTCAGTTTACAACTTTTTGTTTTGTATCGGATGGGATATTATGAAATTACTTCGCCCATTCCTCAGCGGATGGAAGTGTCAGGCTAGTATGCGCCTGTGCTTCGCTGACATCTCTTTAAGGCGCACGTAGAACATGAACGCTCCGTCGATACGACCTGCCGTCACAAGATGGTCGAATGGTGAGCTACCCATTGCTCACCACTGAGTCGCCGGGAGTAATCTGGTAGCTTCCGTTGCCCGCAGCGTTTTCCACAGCGGTTGAGTTTTGAGGTTCTCCCCCTTAAACGTCCAGGTGCTTGGACGTTATGCTAGTGAAGGGAGGTCTCTTCACTAGCATAACTGCTTCGCAAGAGGTGACGGCTTCCCATTCTCTCTCGCTCCGGACCATAGATTGAACCAGGGCTGACTACCACAGTGTGCTCCACCGTGTCGTACGGACGATTGTCACAGTGGTGACAACACCCGAGCGTTTCCTCCCGCTCGATTATATTCACGAACCTTTTGAAATTACCGTTTCCGCTGAATACCTGCGTAGTGAGGACGCCGTGGCACAAAGAGTGTACTTAAAGCCACTATTATGGCCTCGTTTACATCCTTTAAACCAATATAAGACAACAAACAGGAAGGGTGCTGCTATTAAATTATAAAAGAGTTCAGAGGGTTTAGGGTATGCTACAAATTTGTTGTACATAATAATTTACATTCTAGAAGCCACTGCGTCATTTTAATAAGATATTCAAATACTTTTATACAAATCGGACTTTTTCCATTCGAGGATTAATCAGTTTTTTCAAGCAAGAACTTAAAGGATAACCACAAAGTAGGATGCCTTTTCCGCCCCTAATCTTATGGCCGGGCTTTGAAAATATGTTGTAATTTGGGAACTCCTGGATGTACATATTGTTTTAATATATCATGCTGTCATAGCATTCATTTTTCTCTTTACTTCGTCAATAAAATAACAAAGTGACAACACAAAGTTCAAAAAAGTTCAACACGTTATCAGCACGAAAAAGTTAATAGGAATCAATAGAAAATATTGTGATGTGATATAATTGTTATTTCGGAGCGAGTTCTCATCAACAGTGACTTTTTCGGTAAGTACTGAAAATGTCTAGCGACCACGGAGACCATGGATCAAGTTCCATACATAGAGGGCTCAGTTTCCTCGTCCATGCCGAACTTTATTAAAAAAAAATAAAGATGGATATGTGGTATGTGATTTGGGGCTCTGATTTCAAACAATGGCGGATGCATCGATGAAATCAAACGACGTATGGGCATCACAAGAACAGCGATGGACAGGATGCGGAAAATATGGAGGAATAGAAACATTACTAAAGCCACAAAGACCAGACTTGTGAGGACACTTATATTCCCCATATTTCTATACGCGGCTGTAACGTGGACTTTGCGAGATGTGGAAAGGCAGAAAGTGGACGCTTTGGAAATGTGGTGCTGGAGAAGAATGCTTGGGGTTTCGTGGACCGAGTTTCGCACGAACGTCTCGATACTTCAAGAACTCGGTATCAGGCAGCGTCTATTTTCGACAGTACAATCTCGCATCCTAACATTCTTCGGACATGTTTTTCGGCGTGACAACCTGTCCCTAGAACGCCTTGTCGTCCAAGGAAAGGTGGAAGGTACTAGACCGCGCGGAAGGTCACCCACGCGATGGACTGACCAGATCAAGTCAGCCGTTGGAGGTTCACTAAACGAGTGCAGCAGGATGACCTCTAGCAGGCAGCAATGGCGAAACATCGTAAAGCGCATCACATCTGCCCCCTCCAATAATACTACAAGTTCATAGCGATCACGACCGCTCTATCAAGAGCGTACCGGCTAAGAAGAAGAAGATATGGTATTTGGAAATTTAGAATGCATAACTACTTCGTACATGAAGAACTATGGGATGCAATAGTGGGTTTCGCACTTGACGACTCAACCCCGGAAAGAATTAAAAGTAAAATTGATCAAAAAGCCTTATCAAACATCTGTTTAACGTTAGATGGCCAACCTATAACTTATGTTCGTGCGGCAAAACGGCCAAAGAAGCTTGGGATTCGTTACAGTCTGCATATGAAGACAAGAGTATGGGTCGACGTTTGTCCCTTGAAAGGAAATTATACAGAATGACATTAAATCAATTGGAAAATATAGAAAGTATATTAATGGTGTACTGTCAGCAGCATTAGATTTAGCTGATATTGGGAAGGTGATAGACGATGGTTCGATTGCTGCAATTTTGCTAGCAGGCCTCGGTTCCAGATACTAACCCTAGTTATGGCTATAGAAAATAGCAACATTAATATCACTACAGAAATGGTTAAAACTTAACTATTGAATGAAATGGCTCACGGAATCACGGTGAAACAACAACAGAGACAGCGGTAGGCTCTATAAATCAAAGTGGAGAATTGAGGAAGGAAAAACCTGTGTGCTATGAGTGTAACAAACCTGGGCATAAAAGACTAGACTGTCCCCTTAGAAAAAAAGAAACCATTTCCAAGGAAGCTACTGCTTTAACGGCCCTAGCTGTATATGATGCGAGCAAAAAGGATGTATGGTTCATTGGTCCCGGAGCAACTAGACACTGACACACTAAACACAAGACTGAGACTTCTTAGGAAATGTGGTCTTGTAGCTGGTGTAGACTATTACGAAACCTTTGCTCCAGTGATCAGAAACTCATCTTTACGCACTTTGTTTGCTTTGACTGCAGAGAATGGTCTCATGATGCATTGAACACGACTTTCCTTAATGGGGACCTGGAGGAGGAAGTCTATTGAAGTCTTGTTTGCTTTGACTGCAGAGAATGGTCACATGATGCATTGAACACGGCTTTCCTTAATGGGGACCTGGAGGAGGAAGTCTATTGAATTGAAGTCTTGAGTTTCATAGTCAAAGATCAAGAAAACAAGGTCAAGAAATCAATTCCTAAGATGTTATGACACTCCCCCCAATCCGCCCAGAGCGGGGGAAGCTATTTGATGATTTCCCACCCAAAAAAGAGATGTTATGATAAGAGGCATTGGAATGCTGCAAAGAGAGTGCTCAGTTTAAAAGGTAATATTGATCGGGGGCACGGCAGTGCCCCCGCCAAGTCGAGCGCGAAGCAAACACTGCCGTACCACAGTAATAATATGGACAATACGGAAACTACGTACTAAAGTTCGAAACGGCATACTCAAACACGCGAATCGACGAGACCTTTAAGCGGACATCGCGGTGCAGTCAGTTGTAGGTGCCGCGTTAAGACGAGTGGTTGCGTTTATCTCCACAAAAAAACATCAATTAGACATCGGTTCTAATACCCTGTCCTTGTTTCCCAATAGGTAGTTTATTTGAAGAAGCTATTCATTAGAATGAGGATTTATTATACTATATAATTTAATGATAAAGTATTCCGAATATGTAGCAGACGAAAGTATTTTTCAGTAAATAAATTGTAACTGTGTAATATAAAGATATTTTTTATAAAGTGGTTTTTTAGGGTTCCGTAGTCAACTAGGAACCCTTATAGTTTCGCCATGTCTGTCTGTCCGTCCGTCCGTCCTCGCTTAATCTCTGTGACCGTTAGCACTAGAAAGCTGAAATTTGGTACCAATATGTATATCAATCACGCCGACAAAGTGGTAAAATAAAAATTGGAAAAAAATGTTTTATTAGGGTAGCCACCCTATATGTAAAGTGGGAAGTGATTTTTTTTTTAATTTCAACCCTAACGTGTGATATATTGTTGGAAAGGTATTTAAAAATGAATAGGGGTTTACTAAAATAATTTTTTGATAATGTCAATAATTTCGGAAATAATCGCTCCAAAAGTAAAAAACAATGTGTCCCCCCCCCCTCTAACTTTTGAACCATAAGTTTAGAAAATATGAAAAAAATCTGAAAAGTGGAACTTTATAAGGACTTTCTAGGAAAATTATTTTGAACTTGATTGACACAACAGTTTTTGTACAAAAAAGACAAAAAGTTGTACAAAATAATTTCTGGACTAAGTTTGTAGTATAATCGTACACCTCCTTGCACGTCTTTGTAACCCAATTCCCCGAGAGATGGCGCTGTAGGTACTTATTACATTGGATCGGGTATTACCGAATTGTTCGGTTGGTCTCTCCTTGGCATTGGCGGTATCTTATAACTACATAAAACTGCTATCAAGAACATGCTAAGGCAATTTAGAACAAAACTAAAATTCATTTTTTTAACACCATCAAAATGTTAAGGTAAAAACCAGTTCATAAATGCTTCGATAGATGGCGTTGCGTAATGACGTCATTTTTTTAAAAGTCGATGTTAAGATTTTCCGTGCTTTCATGACCTACCGTGGTAAAGAACACTTATTGTGACGGACGGGAAACTACGGAACCCTACACTGAGCGTGGCTCGTCACGCTCTTGGCCGGTTTTTAATTACTGTCACACGTATTTTCGAGTTATAACCCAGTACTATTACGTTTCAACTAAGAAAAGGATGACCATGCTATGTTCTCTTAGAACATTGCAGCCTGCTTGAAACTTTTGTATGGAAACTAGCTCCATCTATCCCTCGTGGTGAAAACTATTTACTCGTTGGGTTACCACTTCATTAAAAGAGTTATGATTTAATCAAATATAATAATATACATAAATATTTATGTTATTAAACCTTATTCATTTAATTTACGCTAGTCTATTTTAGTAAATAGAAAAAGTAAAACAACGATTTCAATCAACATCGTTTTTTGTCATGGTTACACCAAGTAGGTAAGTGACGTAGAACGTCACCTATAAAAATGCGTTATTTTGATTTCAGTCGAAATTTCGGGTGAGATTGTTTGTAAAACGTTTTGCCCTGGATTTAGACTTCGAGTTGAGCCGCCGACCCTGGATTTCCACTACGAGTTGAGCCGCTGATCCTGGATTTCCACTTCGAGTTGAGCCGATGCTCCTCCGCTCTTGTTTTGTGAGATAGGACTCTGTGTGAGCAATTGTCTCTTGTTTGGTTTGAGATAGGACTCGTAGTAAGTGATAAGTGTGAGAAATTGACTCTTGTTGGAGATAGGACTCGTGGTTAGTGTAGTGAGAAATTGACTCTTCAGTTATTCTTAATTTTCTGGTGTCCAACTACACTCGTACAATGTCTTTCATGTCTTGTTGTGTGCCTGGCTGTACGATCACTACAGAAGACGGTTAGAATACATCATATTATATTATATAGTTGTTTGTTATTTTACATGAAATAAGCTCAGTCAAAAGTAATTCATCAAAAAAATTCCAGGTGTGCTTCACAAATTTCCAAACCCAAATATTGAAAGAGAACGCTTCCAGAGATGGGTTAGAAGTGTGGGAGATACCATCAAAGAGTTTGATGAATTCTTCATTTATAACAACCGAAGAGTATGCCGAAGACATTTTGCAGCGGTCTTCCACTACCCAAAGAACAGATTAAGTAAATTGGCAGTACCCACATTGTTAATTGAAGGTAAATATATACATTTGCTTGCAAAAAAAACACATGCTCAATTATTAACCATTCAAACAAAGATTAAATTCTGGAAAGTAATAATAAACTTAAGATAAATAAATGCCTGAAAAATTAAAAAGTAACACAGTTGTGATTTTAATTTTTTTTATACCTAAAATTGATTTCATTTTCAGGCATGCACTTGAATCAAGAAGAGCCTGCTCAAATGTTAAGTGTTGAGCATTCAACAACTTCAGCTCTATTAGACATAACCAACATCAGCCTATCAAGTATGTTGTATTTCATTTTTATTAACTTTATTTGGCCTATTCGTGGGTGCCAGTAGGTAGTGACAATTGGTGGGCACTTATCCTGGCTTTGATGTTAATTGACAAAGTTGTAAAAAATAGAACATTTACATTACACCACTAAACTGAATTAATAATGGCACAATATAATATTTTTTTTCTAGATGCTGGATTTAAGATTAATATTGCTGATGGTAAACCATCCACTTCAAGGTCATGTAAAGAAAACACCATGCCTATGGAAATTGTGTCTTCAGAACCAACAACGCCTTTAGATAATCCTAACAAAATCCAGAAAAAGCAAGGTACTTACTTGAACCAGTTTGTCATTGTATTATTTAAAACTTAATTAACTCAAATTTACTTTTTTGGTTTTTGTGTCTGTTTGTCTGCTAAGTTCTAAACAGTGAATTTAATGAGGTTTTTACCACTATTTGGAGAATTTGTTCATAAAGGTTTACTTATGTCATAATTTCCTAATATTTAAATTGGCCGAAAGAGTGATTATAATTCTGTGTTTATTCTTTTGATTTAATAGCTTAATTTTTTTCAGAAAACAAGCATTTGTTATCTTTAAAGAAACGTGCGAGAAAAGAAATGGAATTAAGAAAAACAGTACGCCAATTAAAATCAAATTTGATTAGAGCCAAAGTACAAAAACTTACCTTCAAAAAAAGGCTGTCAATAGCAACAAAAACCATTAATACAAAGGCATTTGAGGTCCTTACCCGAAATATGTCCAAAGCGACCAAAACTTTTTTAAACATGCAGGTTACCCAAATCGGTAAAAAACTTAAGGGAAGACGTTTCACTTTTGATGAAAAAGTTTTGGCTCTGTCTTTATTTAAAGCCAGTCCAAAAGCTTATAGATATTTAAGTGAGCTCTTCATTTTGCCAAAAAGAAAAACAATACAAGGTGTGCTTCAAAATTTAACACTGCAACCTGGAATAAATCAAATTATGATGAAGCAGTTGAAAAAAAGGGTTTTAAAGTTGCCAAAAACGCATAAGTTCTGCACCATAATTTTTGATGAGATGGCAATTGCTCCCAGCTTGAACTACGACATGAAAAACGACAACATTATTGGCTTTGTGAATGATGGACACAAACAGACAGCAGAATTTGCAGATCATGTTTTAGTTTTTATGGTGAGAGGGGTGGTAAAGAAATATAAACAGCCAGTAGCTTATAGCTTCTGTGCCGGGTCCACAAAAACGTTAGACTTAAAAAGATTAATCAAAACTGTGGTTCAAGCTGTGGAGGAAACAACTCTGCAAGTTGTGGCAACTGTATGCGACCAGGGCTCTACAAATGTGGCTGCAATAAACACCTTATTAAGTGAGACAAAACAAAAATATGTTAGGAGGAATGAAGAATGGCGAGGGGGGTTTTTTGAAATAAATAGCACAAAAATTATTCCCCTTTATGACCCTCCACATCTACTGAAAGGTGTACGGAATAATTTACTAACAAAAACATTACACTACAAATATGAGGACAAGCAGTGTGTGGCAAAATGGGATGATATAACAAAATTGTACCAACGTGCTTCAGGCTTCATGGGGGTGACTGTAGTTCCCAAATTAACCTTACTACATGTGATGCCAAGCATGATACCCAAGATGAGGGTTAAATATTGTACTCAAGTTTTTAGTAGTACTGTCTCTGTTGCAATGGCAGTGATGGCAGGTAATTTTGACAATAATAGTTTATTATCAATGTATTTTTACACTAAAACTTTTTTTGTACTATAAACTCATTTCAGAAAGGTTTTTGAACATCTTACTTCTTACTATCTTGTCATAATCTTTCTTACTAATATTATAAACATGAAAGTTTGTTTGGATGGATGGATGTTTGTTACTCTTTCACGCAAAAATACTGAACGGATTTGGATAACATTTGGTACAAAGATAGTTCATAACTTGGATTAACACAGGATAATTTTTATCCCGAATTTACCTTCCCGTGGGTTAATTTTCGAGTTGTAGCGGGAGAAGCCCCTGGCAGCAGCTAGTATAAGTATGAGACGGCAATCTGCTGTAAAATTAATGAACTCCACACCATGCCAGTGTGGGTCCCTTTTCAGTCATAGGTAACGGACATGAATGAATTCCACATGTTTGATGTTATTTTGAATTTAATTTCAGATGAAGGTAAACTGAAACCCACGGCGAAAGAAACTGCGACAATTCTTATGATTTTCGACAGATTGTTTGACTCTGTTAATGGAAGTTTCAGTGAGATAAAAAACGGGAAGATATACAGAGCAGCTGTAACGCCAAGATCGCCACATCATAGGTTATGGATAGATAGCTTGCCAATTCTTAAATCTATGAAATTTGTCACAAATGATGGAAAATCGGCAAAAGTTCCGTCACTCTCCAGTTGGGTAAAAACAATAGAAGGGTTTCAGATTATTGTTAAAACAATGTCCACTAAAGGCGTGAATTCCCTTCTATTAAGAAATTTTAACCAAGACCCCTTGGAAAACTTTTTCGGGGCCATTCGAGCACATGGCTCTAGCAACATTATGCCAACCGCTGTAGGGTTTCAAGCAGCCTATAAAACTTTATTAATAAATAATATGTCGTCGGCTCACTCAGTTGGATCCAATTGTGAGAAAGATGAACACAAATGTCTCAAATCATTAAAACATTTGTTTAAAAAAAACCACACTGAGGAGTCACGACATGAAAACATAGAAATTGCTGAGGAGCATTTATTTATGCAACTGAAGGATCTAAATAAACTGATTGAGAGTGAATCTCCTATGGATCGGGAGAAATGTGCAGCTATTGGCTATTGCAGCGGCTGGCTGATAAAAATGGCAAAAAAGAAAATTTATAAATCATGTGCAAATTGTAAACACAACTTGGAAAGTGACGAGACAAACGATTTTCACAAATTTATCAAAGCTAAGGAGTATGATAATAAGCGTTGGTTGTGCTATCCCAAACGGGAATTATTTGATAATTTTGCCCACATTGAAGCAATAACATATGAAATATTAAAGAAAAAACATACAAGAATTGTAGAGTATATAAAAACAATTATAAGTATCCATATACAGTGGGACTTCATATCATGTCAAACCCACAAAGAACAACTTATAGAATATTTATTAAATAAAAATGTATTATTTTGTGTTAATAACTGGTGCAAAGAGGTAAACCAAATATTGTGTGGAAAGGCACCATTAAGTAATCCAACAGATCCTATAAAAGTTCAGGCCTGGAACCACCATCAAAAATATAAATTGAGGAAGAGAATGAGGCAAACTGGTGTTGAAGTAAATCTTTGAAAAGTGTCATTACTAGATTGCCTACATTGCATAATTTACATTGTACATTGCATGATTAATGATACTTTTTAAACATAGATTTCTTACATTATTCTATAATCGTCGAAGTATTTACGATGCTTTCCCGTGAGTTATAGCTGTTTTTTTTTTCGTTTAGCAGAAATATTTTTTTTGTCAACTTATTATAAATTTCTTTATATTTTTGATAAATTTCTTTTTAATAAGTAAATAATATTTCTACCAAACGCTAATCTTTTGACACAGTATGTCAATAAAATCAGACTATTATGTACTTTCAACTTGTGAGAATGATAAAAGTTATTTTATATAATATTTTTAACTATGATAAAACATGTATTTGGCCTAGGCCTGCAAAATTAAAGATATAATCAGGATCGTAGCAAGCGAGATTTGCATTAATTGAATACCTACTACTTGTTATGTATTTAGTTAGACAATTCTTTGTAAACCTTATTGTTTTAATAAAAGTGTGTAAGTAATTTACAACGTTTTTCATTAAAGACAATAAATCGATAAATCGTCTCTTCCCTGTAAATAGATTTTGACAATACTTTTACAGAGCTAAGTCAAAATCTATTTACGGGTAAGAGTCGATATTACCAGAATATAATTGAAGCGGTCATATCTATAGGTAGGTACGTAGCTATAGTTATGGATTTAGTTTAACCACCACCGCGGATAGATGGCACTGCTCGTATAATGACGGAATCACGGTCGAGAGTACCGTCTATCTCATATATATTATTGTAGTCTTTGAGGATGACCTTGGCCCAATATTAGAATTCTCTCATGCCTCATGTACGCTTTTCTAATACTAACACGCTCTTAAATAAACAATAATCATAAGAAAATATGATAATTGTTTACAGAACTTGTAAAAGGTTACGCCATATTGTTAAAGCTCACAAGTTGTTGTCTATTAATACCTATTAAACTGTTCCGTGTTATAAACGATTTTTTACGGATATTTACCGAAGCCATGAGATTACATTTTTAAATTTTATCTATAAAATAGTTGTTTTATTAAATACAGTTCAGTTTCAAAATCATTTAGAGTGACAACCATAATGCTGCAGTGGAACGTAGGTATTTATTTCTACAACTAGGCCTAGTTTCCATACTGTCCATATTTATACTGTGGCTGGACCATCCTTTACAGGAACCATTTCACCGCATTTTCAGGCCCCTATTTGAGAACCTCTGGATAAGACCAGAACGCAGAAATTTTATCATCCAGTAAGCTATAATCACATACTTAAAATCCAAAATTTCAAGTCTGTAGGTCATCTAGTTCCGAAGTTAAGCGAAAGCAAAGTTTCGCATTTATGACACTCACTCATGATCATTCAGAATAGAACTAGTACTTCACATAAACTCAGAGAGCTGTTTGGTACAGAGTTAGGATTTAATGGCCACATATATATATAGTTATAGTTATTAAACTAGGATATCGAAGATCTGGAGTACCTGGTGACCCTGATTAGAAAACACAAGAGCCCAACCAAACTATAAGAGATCGACATTCCGCCTTAACAAAAAATATTCAACTTGGTGGGCCGGTTCATTTGATATCAAAAATTTAAGGTCTGATGTATCTGATGAAGAACCCTCAGCTGGTTTCAGCTGTATTAGAGATATGACAAAATCCAGCGTAGTGGGACACATCTTCTAATTTAATCTAGCCTATAGCGTCCCACAGCTGGGCAGATCCCCCTCCCTTTTGCTTTTAGTACGCATATAAAAAAAAAGAAAAACTCCGGATAAGACTAGACTGGGTTTTATACTTATACTTACAAGTTTACAAGAAGAAATAGTCGAACGATTAACTTAATTCTACTCGAACATTACACAGATTAAATAAACAAATTACACAAAAAAATATTATTTTCGCTCAAAATTTGGTATTTAAATATAATGCATTTTACTAAGAGTGGCGGTGATAACCGCACACGTCGCTAGATGGCGCTGACTGTATTTTAAAACTAGCTTACGTTTGTTATTCCGATAACGACATTCTTCTACTGCGCTTAAAATCGTTTGCTAGGGATAAGGAGGGATAATTTGCAGCAAATAAATAAAGTAAATCAATATACGTTTCTACAAAAATAAGTCAAATCCCACCAAAAACATTCTGTAAAAAACTAGCCAAGTCTCGATGGAGCTTCTTGTTTATCTCTAAAAAGTAATGAAATCTAAACAAAGTCGTGCCAAGTCTAGGGTTCCTTACTGCAATTTCTTTATTGTTATAGTTAATGTTGTGTGACTGATTTTTATACTTTTGAACATTCCTATTAGTCCAGGATCCCTGGCTCTTTTTTGCACTTGATCACTAACAAGCAAATATTCCGTAAGTAGCTTCGTTTCATTGAGACGCCAAACTTTTCCATTGCAATAATTCACGATTGTGGTAGGTAACAGAGGTAGCAGAGATAAAATATGTTAATTTTATAACTCTCCAAAAATTCTTACTAACTGGACTTTTTATGTTAAATCATATGATATTTATCTAAATTATTTGAAAAAAAAATTGTCCTACAAAATGTATGGTTTGATCAAAGAGTCCCCCCCTCCTTTCAACTTGTATCGTTAACGAGGTCATCACAAGTGATTACTAACCAGCTGATTTTTTTTTATTTACTTAGTAAGTATTTATATAATTTAATAGTAACATTGTCCTACAAGTTGCTTAGTACGTTATCCCGGTCCTACGCTTTAAAGTAGTAGTACAGATCATTGATATAAAAATAATTACTATCAAGCCGAATCTTCGTGAGTAGCTTCATTTCAATGAGACGCCCAACTTTTTCCTGTGCGATAATTCTTGATTGTGGTAGGTAACAGAGGTAGCAAGGATTAAATATGTAGATGTAATCATTCTCCAAAAATTATTACTAACTGGACTTTTTTTATGTTAAATCTTACGATAATTATCTAAATTATTACAAAAAAATTGTTTTACAAAATGTATGGTTTGATCAAAGAGTCCTCCTCCTTTCAACATGTATCGATAACGAGGTCATTACAAGTGATTACTAACTAGCTGTTTTTTTTTATTTACTTAGTTATTCGCCGGTTAAGCAGACGACAACCTCCTAGGTTGAACTGCGAGATCCCATTCAGAAAAAAAAAGCGTTGAATATTTTTTCAGTTGACCACGTGTTTTATAAGATGTACTTATACATCAACTAAATTTATGCCAAGCTTGGAGATCAATTATCTTGTTCACTCGCCATATGCCATATTTTTATAGGTAATGATTATAATCCCGCATTAAGATAATTTTTTACTAATTTACAGACGAGTTTAATTAAAATATATTACAGTCGTATTTAAGTAGGTATTTCTTTATATAAATCCATGAGGAATCATCAAGATTCCTCAGTACAAACATTTATGAACTGAGGGCCCTAGATATACCGCTATAACTCTGTAATATCGTACTCTACATATTTATTTAACACTTCAAGTACAAAGTACAGAGGTGGACTTAATGCCATAGGCATTTTCTACCAGTCAACCTTTGGGTTATGCAGAGACAAACAATGGTAGGTGTAAACAAAAAATAATAAAAATTATCCTATATAGATATATAAAATACTATACATATAAAACAAAATACTATAAATATATATCTAATAATAGATACACTAAATAAAAATGCAAACAATGGGGAAAACATTAACGCTGTGACGATGCTGCCGACTTTCTGCGAAGAAACTCACGAACTTTATGCTTAAAAGTTAAACGGTTGGTTGCCATCCTGATTTCCTGGGGAAGTGCATTCCACACCGAAATAGACTGGACAAAGAATGAACGGTGAATGAAGTCAGTGCGGTGAGAGGGACAATGCAGAATACGGTTCTCCGATGACCGCAGACTCCTATTGTGGTTGGCACAAATATACTGAAAGTGGGGAGCAAGGTAACTAGGGGATGTAGGAGAAACAAGAAAAGAAAACAAGGTAGTTAGTGCTCTTAGCTCCCTACGCTGACGTATGGGCAACCACTTAAGAAGAGACCGGTGTTCAGAGACATGATCATATTTACGCAAATTGAAAACAAATCGAATGCAGTTATTTAGAAGACGGTCAAGTTTATCGAGGAGTTCTGCATTCAGGTCAAAGTAGCACACATCACCATAGTCGATGATAGGAAAAATTAAGGACTATTTCGCGTTTAAGAAATTTATGTCATATTGCCCTAAGTTTTACCAAATTTTAACTAAATTCCCTGTAAATCTTATTTTCTTTCATAAGGGAAAAAGAGACCTTTTAGTATTTTAAAAAACAATATTAATTTTCAAGAGGCCTTTATATTAACTCTTACAAAGCGAAAATACGGCACTAACAACATCGTATAAGGTAGTTCAAAATATTTGAGAGTATGTATGTAGAATGTATTCGTTAAAAACAAAAAATGATATCAACAAAGGGCGGTATGAGTTATTTGAAAAAGGGTATAAATCAAAAAATCCTAGGATATGATCCTTGGAGTTTGCCACCAACAAAACCAGAATTGTTGCAACAAATTAAAAGAACTACATTCATCTGCAATATATGGTGTAATGTACACATGCGGTGCCCCACAGAAAAATTGCCAGAAAATTTTGGATGGACAATTATTGATGGCAATTATGAATATTATAAGTCAGATAAAACAAATGAGGACAATGAAATAGATGAAGATAAAAGCGATGCAAGCAGCGAAGATTCATCAGATAAACCGGATGAAGATTAATTTTCGTTATGTAAATACACAAATTTTTGTACCCATCTCACTAAAAAATAAAGTTTATTAAATAATAAAAAAAAATTCATTGTATCTTATGTTACAAGTAAGAAAACGAATGTTGGGAATCGAACCCAACACATACGCGCGGCCATCACACACTGGCGGCGTGCACACTCTCTGCGTCATCAGCTGGTGAGCAGGGGAGCGGCGGGCGAGCGACTCATTCCGCCCGGCCCCGCCACGGTTCTCGCTTCCACGGACCCGACCGCGACGGACCCCTCAACCGACCTCTAAAATATTAATGTTTGTCCGGGACTTATTGTACTTTTAACTATACGGCATTATACCAGTACCTATTTTATACAGTCCACTTATTGTCGCTACCCATCTTCTATACAATGGTCCTTCTGGATCTCGCCGTATTTAAGAAGTAAGTAACGGTCTTGGAAAAAATCTTCAACCTCGAAGCACTTCAGTTGCGGTCTTCAGCAGCGACAGTTCCCGCAGGAGTCATCAATTTCCTGTCGAAGAAACCTCGCACCGCACCCGCACACGCCCAGAGGAAAGAAGTCACCTAGAGGTCAACCGCACGACGGCCGTTGCAACCGTCGAATGTGCGAGTCATCGTCAAGGACAAAGAAGGTCGAAGCTTGCGGCGTCATCATTTACCCTGTGGATGGTATCTTAGATGTTCTGTGAGTTCGTTCCAATTTATTCCTTATTCTTTTCCTATTTTTTCTAGTCACATTTAACGTTTAAATAGCAATATTTAAGTGAGTGCTTTCAATTCATCTTGTATTTACGGTCGCTAATGACGAACATCAATTTCATAGCCTAGCTTTCTTATGAATCATCTGTTCTGCTTATAAAGCTACATCCATAGCTATAACATAACGCACATCTGTTTAAACGCTTCTTATCTACAACAGCTGATCGCTCGGCGACATACACGCACATCTGTTTAAACGCTTCTTATCTACAACAGCTGATCGCTCGGCGACATACCGCTACCGGTTCGTCAGGTGATCCTGTGTTCGCACCGTTGAGTCATACATAACTCATTAGCAAACGTGCGACATCGAGTTGTTGGTGGAAGACCCCGATGACGAAAGCGAGGAGCATGAGCAGTTCGAGAACCAGTATTACAAGCTGGTGGCGATGGCGCGGAGTCTACTCGGTGCTCATCCCCAGTCCAGCAGGCTTCTGGATGGTTCCGTAACGGGTGACGAGGCTTTAAGCAGGTGGCTTAAAATCGAATTGTGTTAGGTTGCCAAAAATTAATTTACCTGTTTTTAATGGTCACTATCAACACTGGCTAGAATTTAAGGACACTTACATATCACTTATTCATTCGCGGTCGGATATTGACAACATAAATAAGTTGCATTACTTGCGTGCTTCTCTTAAAGGTAGTGCGTTGCTCGTTATCGATAATTTAGATTTTCGTGCTCAGAATTATGATTCCGCTTGGAATTTATTATGTAAAAGGTACGATAACAAAAGATTGCTCGTTAATAATCATGTCCATGCCTTATTTAACATTGAACATATGATGAATGAGTCGTGTTCGTCTATTCGAAACCTTATAGATGTTACGAATAAAAACCTGCGGGCTTTGTTAACACTAAGTCAGGATTCAGAATTTAGCTTACAAGATACCCTCTTAATTCATATTATGGCAGAAAAATTAGACAGTGTCACACGCAGGGAATGGGAGGAACATCGAAACACACTTGATGATCCACCCTCTTTAAATTTATTTATAATTTTTTTTTGCAATAGAGCCGACTTGTTAGAAACCTTACAAGAGCATAATAAAAACAGTAATAAAAAACAAAACTTAGACAATAACAAACATAATTCAAATCTTATTACAATTTCAAAAACTAATCAAACCACGAATGACAATAAAAACAAAAATAAAAAATTCAATAATAATAGAAAAATATTTACATGTCCTATGTGCAATCAAACGCATTTCTTATTCAATTGTGAAGCTTTTAGAGCCCTAACTGTTGAAGCTCGTTGGCAAAAGGCCAGAGAAGCAAAGGTCTGTCTTAATTGTCTTCGACCAGGGCACATAGAATCAAAGTGCAGTCTTGTTCCTTGCAAATATTGTAAGAAACAACATAGTACATTGCTTCATTCTCATGAGGCAGAAATTACAACCCCTCAGTTAGCAATTCCCGTCAATAACTTTGCTGCTTCAGCTAATGTTCAACAGCATACTACTGCTCCGAATGTTTTGCTTTCCACAGCGATCGTGAGGGTGGCAGACAGCGAAGGGAACATGCACACCGCTCGAGTACTGCTCGACAACGGCAGCACGAGTAACTTCATTGCTGAGGCACTTTGCGGTAAGCTGGGTATGTCGCGACGTAGTGCGCGCACCACCGTGACAGGTATAAATAATAATACTTCTCATTGTACACAGTCTTGCAGCCTTACTATTGTGTCTAATTATGATGACGACTGTAGATTAACGATAGACTGTCATATTTTACCACAAATCGCTACAGCTTTACCGTCTTCATTTATAAACATAAGTGACATTCCTCTTCCATTGAGAATAAGCTTAGCTGATCCGTCATTTAATATACCGTCAGCTATAGATATTTTAGTTGGAGCCGAAATATTTTGGTCCGTCTTATGTAACAATTCCATTGATTTAGGTAAAAATCAACTTAAGTTATATGAAACAAAACTGGGTTGGCTGGTGTCAGGGTATGTTGCCCGTCATAAATCACACTCTTCGTCCCAAGTTTGCCATTTTTTAAACGAGGGCGCCGACCCAGACTTATCTCGTTTCTGGGAATTAGATACGATTGCAGAAAAGCACTCCTTCTCTCCTGAGGAGCGTGCCTGTGAGCAGAGTTTCGAACAACACACTTTTCGTGGAGATGACGGACGCTTTGTCGTAACCATGCCGCTGAAGAAAGATCCTTCAGTCTTAGGCGATTCTTTTCAAAAGGCAAAGTGTCGCTTCATGTCATTGGAGCGTAAGTTTCTTAGAGACTCTGTCTTCAAAGGCAGGTACGTTGAGTTCATGAAAGAATATGAACGCCTCGGTCACATGACTGAAGATAATGAGCCTTTGCAGAGCTCTCTCAACAAAAACTGCTGTTATTTTCTCCCGCACCACGGTGTCATCAAAGAGTCCAGCACGTCTACCAAGCTTCGTACAGTTTTTGATGCTTCGGCCACCACTAGTACTGGCCTGTCACTAAATGACATCCAGATGGTAGGCCCAACTGTACAGGAAGACATCTTGTCTATTCTGTTACGCTTTCGGCAACATAAATTTGTTGTCACTGGAGACGTAGAGAAGGCGACATTCATACAGGCGATTGACATTCACCCATCTCAAAGGTCTCTCCAAAAAATTATCTTCCGCTCAGATTCTAAGGAGCCTTTAAAAACATACACTCTTAATACAGTGACTTATGGCACGGCGAGTGCTCCTTATTTAGCCACCAAATGTTTGGTGAGCTTGGCTTCCAGCGCACCTGATGATGATGTCAAACAAGCAATTCAAAGAGATTTTTATGTTGACGATTATTTAGGTGGCTCGAATTCATTAGATAACACAATAAAAATTGCTAAGGGTATTATATCAACTTTAAAATCAGCGCAATTTAATTTAAGAAAATTTAAATCTAATAATAAATTCATTTTAAATCAAATTACTTCCTCTAATGAAAATACATCAGATAACATTTTAGACTTTGCAGAGACAAATAAAAGTGACTCATCTAAAACTCTTGGTCTAAATTGGATTTGTGATTCAGACACTTTGTCATAATTAATATTAATTTAAATAAGAAAGTTACAAAACGACACATACTCTCTGTCATAAGTCAGGTCTTTGACCCATTGGGACTAGTAGGCCCGTGCGTTGTTGAAGCCAAAATGGTTATGCAAAGGTTGTGGATCGAACAATTGTCATGGGATGATGAGGTCTCACAAGATATTAAAATACTATGGGTTGCATTTGCAGATACCCTCCCCTTTCTAAATCATTTAAGAATTCCTCGATGGGTTCTTAGTGATAATTCAGAAATTCATGAAGTCCATGTTTTTTCAGATGCTTCAGAGCGAGCGTACGGCGCTTGCTTGTACATTCGTTCTGTAGATCCATCAGGATTAGTTAAGGTACAGTCAGCACCAAAAGTCGATGAACAGAATCAACATTACAAAACACCTGTTCACAATGAAATGCCATAAGTTATAGTCGCAGCTAGGAAACAAAATAGCCTGTACACCAGAAATTTACAAAAGTCGTTAAACACGAGTATTTCAAAAGTACATGTGCACTAGTATTCCTAAAGTCGCTGTACACCATCAATCCAAATGTCGCTGAACATCATTGTATCAAAAGTCACTAAACAGCAGTAAAGACAAAATTAGGTTAACAAAGTATATTTTTAATGTTGCCGTGTGTTAATATACTTTTGACGTTAGTGTTGTTCAGCTAACACCGGTTCAGTTAGCACCGGGAATCTCTAGCATTCGGGCCCCCGTTGCGGTGACACGTAGCCGGAGCCCCCCGGTGATCTTTAACTCCTCTGAATTCACCGCCGCCTTTGCCTTAGCCAGAACGTCACGGTACGTTACGCCCTTCTGTTCCGCTTCTGGCTGTAGTGTGAGCACTACAGCCGCGGTCTTTGGGGTGCGAAGTCTGGCCGCGACGTTTCGCCGCTGCTTCTGCGCCTTCTTGTGGGCAGCCCTGGCAGCCTTGTGCCTCCTCTTCTTCTGCCCGACAACTTCCCATCCGGCTTCGGCTGTCTGGGGTTCAGGTGGGGGGGGCGATGGTGGCGGCTGGCTCTGGTGCCTTCGCTGCCTTGCCCTTCCGTGCTTTTTTCTTCTTCTTCTTTGCCGGCGCCGGTTGCGACGGAGCCGGATTCGCCGAGGTCGGCGTTGCAGGGACTGACTCGGGTTTAGTAGGGGCCGTCGATTTCGTGCCACTGGACTGGGGTGATGGCCT
This sequence comes from Ochropleura plecta, assembly GCA_905475445.1. Classification (NCBI taxonomy): domain Eukaryota; kingdom Metazoa; phylum Arthropoda; class Insecta; order Lepidoptera; family Noctuidae; genus Ochropleura; species Ochropleura plecta. The sequence goes on along the minus strand of FR997721.1, from coordinate 17,166,917 downwards.
CGGTCCAGCAGCGACGGCCAAGTACGAGGCCGGCCCGGGGCCCCCTTTTGCCGTCCCCGTGGCCCCGCCTGCCGTGACCGGACCCTTGCTTGCCGCCAAGGGCGAGCGCAGAACGATGCCCTCCAGAACGGAAAACTGCGCCTGGAAGGCAGTCATCTCTTGCTGAACCAGCTTGAGAACACGATCCTCAACCGGTACGGCATGGCTTGCCGTCTGCTGCCCGCCCTCGGGTGCTTCGGGGGAACTCCTTCCCCGGAGACCGGCCAGGTCCGCCTGGAGCCACCGGTTCTCCTCTAGAAGGAGCTCCGTGGCGGCCGTCAGGCGGGCCACCTCCGCCCGCAGTTCGGCCACCTCGCCCAAACAATTATGCACTTACACAACGTTTCAATTACTTCAGACTACGACAATCATACGCTAGACTAAAAATATCACAAGTCATGTGAATAGAAATGATAAATTAAAAATTAAAGGAAGGTAGATTTTGTAAGATTCGCGCAAAGTAAATTGCAAGCACCGTCACAATAATCGCTTCGTAGATCAATAGAGTTATGTTTATGTAATTTCATATTATAGTTTAGTATGATGACTGACAATAAAATATAATTGTTTTGTAAATAAGTATTGAAATAGATACTAACTTGTTAACCTACATTATTAAGGTCAAGCAAGCATTTTCCCAAAAGTAGCTGAACAACATTAGCGTCAAAAGTATATTAACACACGGCAACATTACAAATATACTTTGTTAACCTAATTTTGTCTTTACTGCTGTTTAGTGACTTTTGATACAATGATGTTCAGCGACATTTGGATTGATGGTGTACAGCGACTTTAGGAATACTAGTGCACATGTACTTTTGAAATACTCGTGTTTAACGACTTTTGTAAATTTCTGGTGTACAGGCTATTTTGTTTCCTAGCTGCGACTATAACTTATGGCATTTTATTATGAACAGGTGTTTTGTAATGTTGATTCTGTTCATCGACTTTTGGTGCTGACTGTACACCTTTTAACCTCTAAAAGTAGGGTAGCGCCGATTAAGCCTACGACGATACCTCGTCTAGAGCTTTCGGGAGCCTTGTTGGCTGCAAGGTTGTGTACAAAAGTATTAACCTCTCTTACTCTAAAGGTAAGCAAATGTAGATTTTGGTGTGACTCTACGATAGTTTTAGGGTGGTTGAGAACGCCCTCATCACAACTAAAAAGTTTCGTTCGGAACCGAATCCACGAAATTCAAGAGAGCACAGAGGGTCACGTGTGGCGCTACGTACCGTCGAAAGACAATCCGGCGGATCTTGTTTCCCGCGGGCTGAAGGCTGATCCTATCAGTAGTTCTTCCTTGTGGTGGTCTGGTCCCCCTTTCTTAGAGAAAGATGAATATGAATGGCCGGCAATGCCCAATCAGAACGAGAAACGGGATCTACCAGAATTAGTTTCTTATTCAAGCATTGTATCTAGCAGTGATCGTTGCGTAGATAGCATTTGTAGCTTTATTAATAGTAGATCTAGTTTAATTAGTTTGCAAAGATCATTAGCGTATTTGCGGAGGTTCATATACAACTGTCGAAACAAAACCAACAAACGTATTGGTCATCTCACAGTACCCGAACTTAAAGAATCTTTAAATGTAATATTACATAAGGCGCAGTTGGAAATGTTTCCTCACGAATACGCTACTCTAAAAATGGGAGAAACATTACATAAAAAGAATAGACTTATTTCGTTATCCCCATTTCTAGACCCTAATAATCTGTTACGTGTTGGTGGTAGATTAGACAATTCCCCATATACCTTTGATACGAAACATCCCATTTTATTATGTAGCAAACATCATGTTACCAAAATAGTTTTTGAACATTTTCATTTAAAATATTTACATGCTGGCCCCCAGCTCTTATTAGCTAACGTTAGGCAAACTTATTGGCCTTTGCGTGGCAGAAACCTAGCCAAAACCACCGTAAATAGATGTGTTCGGTGTTGTAGGTTTAAAACAGAAACTCCACAGTTACCTACAACTCGAACTGAATTAGAATATCCCTTTTTACACTGTAGTGTTGATTACGCATGGCCAGTGATGATAGCGGACAGAAAGGGCAGAGGCTGCAGACTTATTAAGTCATTTTTGGCAATTTTCATTTGTAACTCGACAAAGGCCTGTCATATCGAGCTTGTTACGGCACTATCCGGTGAAGCTTATTTAGCCGCTCTTAATCGCTTTGTGTCACGTCGGAGGAAACCACAAAGTATTACGTCCGATAACGGCACAAACTTTGTCGGAACTTACAATGAGCTATCAAGGTTTCTGGTACAATCAGACCTTGAAGGTCAAATAGCTCAAGAGGGCATTGAATTCAAATTTGTATCTGCCTATAGTCCTTGTTATGTTGGATGTTTATGAATGATAGCCCGTTGGGTAAGATACAGTTTTATTGGTAGGAGACACAGGAGAGAGATACACACAGGGCTACATCATGACATGAAGTGTGGCAGAGCGCCGCAGACCACAGATAATACATTTACTAGTGAAGACCATATTAGTAACATACTAAAATAGTGATGTTACAACATCCCCCTTGTTGAGTTCAAATTAGACCCCTGACTGACAATTAATATAAGTGCTATGCTATTTAAGTTTATACAAGACAACATGCTTAATTATACCTATAGTTATACTTAAACTTTACTTATGACCTTATTTATAATTTAACTTAATCCATTTCTTCAATTAACCTTCTGGTAGGTTTTACAATACGACCTGACCTAGTTGTTACATTTGAGGATTGCTGAGATGAGGATTCTTGATGCCTAGACTCCTGTCTGTCACCTTCCTCTCCCCTTTGTGACGAGTTGGATTGCATGGGAGGGTTAGCACAATTATGAGAATATTTATGTCTTAAGTGTATTCTATTCCTCCTATACCTAACTCCATTGACATCCTCAACAACATATGATCTATTATTTGACAATCTTTGCTTAACAATAGCTTGTTCCCAGTTGCTACTAGGGTTTCTCTTAAAATAGACATGATCATTATGATGTAACATAGACATTGACTTGGCATTTTTATTGTAGTATTTTGACTTATTTTTATCATTTTTCTTGACAGACTCTTTGTAATCTTTAAATGTTACCACTTTTGGCTTCAACTTCTTATATGATGTTGGAATGTTATCTCTTAAGTTCCTAGACATGAGTAACTGTGCTGGTGATGAAAAATTATTTTTACCTGTATTTCTGTATTGTAACAATGCTATGTATGGATCTGATCCATTTTCTTTGCATTTTCTTAGCATGTTTTTTATGATTTTGACTGAACTCTCTGCTTGTCCATTAGACTGTGAATGATATGGGCTAGTTACAATATGTTCTATGTCCCATTCTTCCATAAAATTTTTAAAATCAACTGACTGAAAAGGAGGTCCACCATCTGATACCAGTGACAATGGTATTCCATGACGAGCAAATATAGACTTTAAATGAGTTATTACATTTTTTGATGTACTGTTGTTATTTAATAATGCAATCTCTATAAATTTTGAATAATAATCAGTGACAATTAAATATACTAAACTATCGAAATGCATTAAATCAATACCGACTTGTTGCCATGGATATTTGCTTATTTCATAATTCTGTAGTGGTTCCTTTTGGTTACATGGTTTGAATTTTGCACACACTAGACATTGTTCTACTAAATTCTTAATATCACTAGACATATTTGGCCAATAAAGAGATTCTTTAGCTAAGTTTAGACATTTATTTATACCTTGGTGACCTTTGTGAATTTTTACTAACATTTCTTTATGCATTGACTGTGGTACTATTAATTTTGAGCCTTTGAATACTAAATCTCTAATTTTATGGATTTCTCCTTGTATATTCCAGAATGGTTTTATTAATGGACTGACACTATTTTTGGTTTTTGGCCAACCTTCATTATAATACTTTATTAATAGCTGCAGGGTTTCATCTTTCTTAGTTTCCTGAGCCAATTTTGTGCTATATTCATCTGTAATTGCTAAGTTAGCATACATTAGATTGACATGACAAGACATTTCTGATTCATTTTCAGGCCTATAATGTTCTTTCAAAGCTGCTCTTGACAATGTGTCTGATATGAACATTTCTTTGCCTGGGACATGTATAACTTCTAAATCATATTTTTGACAAGTTAACATCATACGCTGTAATCTAGCTGGGACATCATGTAATGGTTTTTTAAATAGATAGACTAAAGGTTTGTGATCAGTATGAACTGTGACTCTATTACCATATACATATTGGTGAAATTTTTCACAACCAAATTGAATTGCTAGCAGCTCTTTTTCTATTTGAGCATATCTTTCCTGGGTTTCAGTTAAGGTTTTTGAACTGTATGCTATCGGTTTATTTTTTTGTAAAATGACTGCGCCTAACGCTGACTTTGACGAATCGACTGACAAGACTAATGGAATCTTGGGATTATAATGAGCTAAAACTGGTGAATTTGTGATTTCATCTTTCAGTTTCCTCAGACATTGACTATGATTCTCATCCCAAGTCCAGACTGAATCTTTTTTCAAAAGATTTCTTAATACTTGTGTTTTTTCTGACAGGTTACTTATAAAGGGTCCTAGGTAGTTTATCATACCTAGTATTCTCTGTAACTCTTTGACATTTTGCGGTGTAGGCATGTTGACAATTGCTTTGACCTTCTCAAGATCTGCCCTTGCACCGTCTTTACTGAAGACATAACCTAAAAAACATACTTCTGACAGTGAAAATTTACACTTTGACTTGTTAAATTTTAAATTAACTTGACGAGCTCTTTGCATGACTTTATGTAATCTTTCATTATGAACTGACTCATTTGGTCCATAGACTAAGATGTCATCGATGAATATGAGTACGCCTTCTATGTCACCAAATAGATTCATCATGACTCTTTGAAATATTTCAGACGAGGCATTTATGCCATAGGGTAATCTTAAATACTTATATCTACCAAATGGTGTTTGAAAAGTACATAATTCTGAACTGTATTCATCTAAACGTAGCATCCAAAATCCTGAAAATGCATCTAAATGAGAAAAACATACAGCCCCTTCGAGCTGAGACCTAATCTCATCAATTGACTTGAGTGGATAATGTTCCCTCATGATATTTTTATTTAAATTTCTGGGATCAAGACAAATTCGTAACTGACCTGAACTTTTTACTGTTACAACGACTGAATTAACCCACTCTGTAGGTTTTGTAACCTTTTTTATGACTTGCATTTTCTCCATGCGATCCAACTCCTCACGCAGTTTCCCTTGTAATGCGAATGGGACTTTCCTGGGCGGATCCACACATGGTACTGCATCAGGCTTGAGTTTCAGATGACAGACTGGAGGCAGACAGCCAAGACCCTGGAATACATCATTATATTGTGTATGAATTTGCTCACAAAAGTCTTGTTTTGACACTGAAAAGACACGTTTTATTATACCTAGCTTTTCACAAATTGGGAGACCAAGGACATTTGGACACTCTATATCTGGTATAATAAACATTATGTTTTCAACAATGTTCTTATTGTTTAAGCAAAAATTACAATTTAAGTTGACTTTGCCTAAAATCGGAATGGATTTTCCACCAAATCCTGTGACATTTACTTGACATTTGACAAGTGACAATTTTGACAGCTTATTTTGACTTTTAACATTTTTAAATGTTTGTTTTGACATTATATTGACATCTGCACCTGAGTCTATAATACATTTAACTTTTGTATCACCTACCAATAAGCTAATTTCCCACGACTGCTTTGAGTGATTCAAAGTATTGACGACTGATGATCCTTTGTGTGACTGACTGGACGACTGTGCCTTATTGTGAAATCCCTCAGACATGTGACTGATTTCATCATTGAGACTCTGACATTTTTTCTTTTGACTTTTTGAATGGACATTGGATCTCTCAGACATGTGATTTTTTTCATACATGTGATATGAATTGGGACTCTGACTATTTGACTGGATAAAAAATCTATCCGACATGTAATTGTTTTCATACATGTGATATGAATTGGGACCCTGACTATTTGACTGGATAATAAATCTATCCGACGTGTCACTGTTCTCCTCATAGGGATGTGATGTCATACTGTGTGTTTGTGACTGATTGTGTCTCTGACTGAGTGACTGACTGTGAGAATGACTATTATGACTGTGACCATTATGACTTTGCTGACTAAGTGACTGACTGTGAGAATGACTATTATGACTGTGACCATTATGACTTTGACTATTTAGCATACCAACGAAATTATCTTGACTACCATTATCTGAATTAAACGATTGCAACTGACTGACTTTTTTATTTTTGTGACAAAATTTAGCAAAATGATTGTAAGATTTACATGACCTGCATTGAACTCCTTGGGCTGGACACTTGTAGCGATGAGACTGCCCACAGCGGCTACATGTCTTCAAGCTGCCTGAAGCTGAAGGTGACTCGCGACTGCCTGAAGCTGGCTTGCGACTGCTCGAAGCTGACTTGCGACTGGAAGCTCGCTGTCGACGATCTCCCCGACTACGGCTCCTCCGACTGAGATGCATGACGTTTTCTGACGTTCGTTGACTGGCGATGCTGCTTCCTTTGACTATTTTCTCAGCATCCTGCTGTGCGACGATGAGCGTCCTCGCTAGCTCTTGCATTCTCTGATATGTTAAGTCATGTTCTTGCAGTAACCTTTGACGCACATGTGACAAGTCCAAATTGAGGTTTGCAATGAAAATATCTTTGATGAGCGATTCCCTGAGCGTGCCAAACTCACATTCTCTGCTTCTATTCTCCAAATCCGTGAGGAACTCGTCGATGCTTTCGGATTTCTCCTGCCTGCGTGTGAAGAATAGATACCTGCACATGGTCACGTTTCTTCTTGGCTCGAAGAATCTGTCAAATTTCGATTTGACTTCGTCAAGCGTGCTCTTGTCTATTTTTAGGTTAAATGAGTTAAATATATTGAGACCTCGTTCTCCAATGCAATGTAAGAGAATTGCGATTTTCCGTTTCTCGCTTGACTTATCTAGACCTGTGGCTAACAAATATAACTCAAGTTGTTGCCACCATCTTTTCCACGTTTCAGCGTTATTGTTCGTGGTATCTGACGAAATATTTAATTGCTTCACACGTGTTTGAAAATTTGTCTCACCATCATGGCTGACGTCCGCTTGGTCCGGCATTTTGTTCGACGACCTCGACTTTTTCTTGAATGATTCTTCTTAAACCACTTCTGACACCATGTTATGTTGGATGTTTATGAATGATAGCCCGTTGGGTAAGATACAGTTTTATTGGTAGGAGACACAGGAGAGAGATACACACAGGGCTACATCATGACATGAAGTGTGGCAGAGCGCCGCAGACCACAGATAATACATTTACTAGTGAAGACCATATTAGTAACATACTAAAATAGTGATGTTACAACAGTCCTCACTTCAACGGCTTAGCCGAGGCAGCTGTCCGTTCAACAAAATATCACCTTAAACGGCTGCTGCAGACCACGCACCTCACATATGAAGAAATGGCTACATGCCTCACTCAGGTAGAAGCTATATTAAACTCTCGTCCTCTGACTCCTCTATCCTCAGAACCTCTCGATTTTTCCGCTTTGACACCTTCTCATTACCTTATTGGACGGCCACTTATTGCTATACCCCATCCACAGGTATCTGATACTAATATTACTCGCCTGGAACGCTTCAAGAGAATAGAGCACATAAAGCAGCACTTCTGGCAACGTTTCTCGCTCGAATACGTAGCTCTACTCCAGCAGAAGGTGATGTGGCGCTCGACGAAGACAGAACTTAAGATAGGCTCTCTTGTCCTGATAAAGGATAGAGCTCTTCCTCCTTTACTGTGGGCCTTAGGAAGAGTAGTAAAGGTCTACCCTGGCAGCGACGGCATCTCACGCGTCGCTGAGGTTAAAACCAAACGGGGCACCATTAGGAGGGCTTTTAATAATATTTGCCCCCTTCCAGATTTTTGAATCATGTGCTTCAACCCGGGCAGCATGTTGGGAATCGAACCCAACACATACGCGCGGCCATCACACACTGGCGGCGTGCACACTCTCTGCGTCATCAGCTGGTGAGCAGGGGAGCGGCGGGCGAGCGACTCATTCCGCCCGGCCCCGCCACGGCACTCGCTTCCACGGACCCGACCGCGACGGACCCCTCAACCGACCTCTAAAATATTAATGTTTGTCCGGGACTTATTGTACTTTTAACTTTACGGCATTATACCAGTACCTTTTTTTTTACAGTCCACTTATTGTCGCTACCCATCTTCTATACAACGAAAAAATCTCAATTTCTGTCGGATAAGTGATACATACCTGTTTTTTTGTAGGACATTGTTTGATTTGGGCAGAGATCACACTAATCTATCATGTAGTATTGTCGTCCTACAGTTAGTAATGAGAAAAATAGTCTTGTGGTATTAACCACTTCTAAGCGTAGGACCGGGATAACGTACTAAGCAACTTGTAGGACAATGTTACTATTAAATTATATAAATACTTACTAAGTAAATAAAAAAAAATCAGCTGGTTAGTAATCACTTGTGATGACCTCGTTATCGATACAAGTTGAAAGGAGGGGGACTCTTTGATCAAACCATACATTTTGTAGGACAATTTTTTTTTCAAATAATTTAGATAAATATCATATGATTTAACATAAAAAAGTCCAGTTTGTAAGAATTTTTGGAGAGTTATAAAATTAACATATTTTATCTCTGCTACCTCTGTTACCTACCACAATCGTGAATTATTGCAATGGAAAAGTTGGGCGTCTCAATGAAACGAAGCTACTCACGGAATATTGGCTTGTTAGTGATCAAGTGCAAAGAACAGCCAGGGATCCTGGACTATATTAAAAACTTAAACAAAATAAAATTGGTCATGGACATAAACAAACTTTTTTTCTCAGTAGTTGCTTTATTTTTTTTTAACACGCTTCTATAAACTTCACTTGTAAAGTTGTAAAAAAAAACAAAAGTTAAACTTTACCCACCTTTTCTTTCTTTTGCAATTTGGCATACTTGTGAAGTTTGGAAGACTATCAGTCAGTTTGATAAAACATAACAAATTTAAATTATAACATCATATATTTATGTCAATCAAAATTACATTAAAATAAGGTTACCCGCATAATAAAAATATATAATTATAACCTAACGAAAGCGTAATTTTTAGAATTTAAATAAACTATGATATTATTCATCTTCAGTATTAAGCTCAAATTTTACACAATAGCAAGATTACGATGTTCTATGCAAGCAAACACATAAACGAGCCCGATTTTTATAAATACTCGCTCGTATTAAAGGAAAGGTTTAAACGTGAAGTTAATGTTTTAGTTATATTATAGGCACATTGGCAAACCACATGCATTTTATAAAAGCACATACTTTTTAATATAAAATTGTATTGCCAGCCGCAAGACGTTTAATCTTATGATGACTTACAATATTTGCAAATTTATCCGAGAATCCAAGAATTCGAGTGCATGATAATTTGTCAGCTTTCCACCTAAATGTGTAAAATTATTAATATTATACAAATTTCGAGCTTGTTTTCTTTATTTTTCAGACGCTGTTACTATGATTAGAGGAAGAAACATAGGTGTTACTTTAAAAGATTATATAAACAAACAAAGAGAACAGAGACAAATAGAGGATGACAGTATACAGTGGGTGAGAACGAGAGGGTATGAGAAAGAGAGGAAGTTGGAAGATGGCAGAGTGTAAGAAAAAACGTTAAGATTGTAAAGACGATTTATTATTGAAATGTGTTATAATGTTATTTCAATAACGAAAACAATTTAAATAACTTTGAACTACATAGTTCAAAATTATTACAATTTACAGCCACAAAAGTGGTAAAACTGGAAAAGCGTCAAAGAACGGATTTGCCAAAGTAAAACAGGAAAAAAATGAGGGTAACGACGTGAACTTCTTTTTCAGTTTTTGCAAGGAAGTCATTTTTGACAACAGATGCAACAGGTTTAAACTACAGTCACCCAGAAGACAAATAGCGGAGGCAACCCTCATCATGCAAGCCTGTGCAGAGTATTTTGCAGACGATCTGGTTGACAAAAACAAGATTTAAATAGATTCAAGATTAAGATGACAATTCAGTTTTTTATAGAGATGCTATTGCATCAGCTAATTAGAGCTCGAGGATGGTAGCAGTGGTGATAGTTACAGCGGCCCTGTGGCCCCAGTCTGAATGTCCATTTCGGTCACCCGACCGAAATGGACATTCAGCGTGGGAAATCTTCCTTCTTCCTTCACGACTGAAATGGACATTCAGATTAACTTTGCGATCGCAAAAGAACTACGTGACGTTCTAGACCAACTGACTGCCCATGAAATAATGAGTGGCTGGAAAAAGCAAGACAATGAAAGTTATATGGACTGCTTACTAGTAGTAAGATTAAAAGTTGTACGATTACGTAGCAATAAAATATGTCGCAGGTGCATTGAACAAGAAGGTAATAAAAAACGTTTTACAACATCATATGTTTCTATGTTTCACATAAGTCCTCACATAGAAATTAAAAAATATATATTACCGTCTTCAGGAAATTTAATTTATCGTCATCTCCACATTATATGCAGTTACGTTTCGTACTTAATTTTCAGAAAATAACGGTAAAGTTGGTGAGTAAAAACTTGTACAAACTATCTATTTAAATAAAAACTATTCAAATCATTTTCGCAAAACTGCAGATTAAAGATTTATAGGTAATGTGGGTTACATTACCTATAAATCTTTAAAATGCATTCAGTACCTGGTTATATGATACCCAATCTAATGTCGTGTTGACGGACCTGTTGGTCTAGTGGTTAGTGGCCCTGACTGCTGAGCCGGAGGTCGTGGGTTCGATTCCCACCCAGGACAAACTTTGTGTGATGAGCATGATTGTTTGTTCTGTGTCTGGGTGTGATTTATCTATAATATGTATGTATTTATAAATTATATAAGTATGTATATCAGTTGTCTGGTTACTATAACACAAGCTCTGCTTAGCTTGGGATCAGATAGCCGTGTGTGAGTTGTCCCAAGAAAAAAAAAAAAAAAAAATGTGCGGAACCTCCGAACAATAAAATACATGAAGTATTAGAAAAACAAAGGTGAATAAATATCCCGATATATTTCTAGGTCGCGATTGCATGAGCCGGCTTCAATCTATGTTTGTTAGTTTGCTAGGGTTTAAGCACGCTATTCCGTTCCGGCGCCCTACATTAATCAAAACTTTGTCCAGGGAAGCGGAAAACGAACGGTACAGCTGAAAGTTTTAGAAGAATTCTTTGCAATATTGGAGTCCCGTAGTCTAGACAAGCTGCCTATGAGTACTGTGTACTAATTCTTTTTACCATTCGACTGTTAGGACTTCACAAAAGCGAACTTTATTTATCATACTTTTAATTTGCAACTAACGTAAGGGTTATATTTTCTCTTTTGTAGGATTGAGCTTTTGCGCGATAGTGTTTTGCTTTGCAGTGGCTATTAGCTGACGATCTAGGAGCTACAAAGGATGCCGTTTTGTCATGCATCAAGTGCCACAGTTTTTTTTCATAAGACATGTTGCTGTCGCTACCATCTATAAGTAAGTACTTTTTGTAATAGGCATTGCACTTCATTTTCGCCTCGTTAGTGAGCAAAGCAATTTAATAGTAATTAACATAATTATGTTACATATATGTACCTACTATTTGAGTTTTAAATCACTTTACTCCTTGATTCAAACCAATAGGTAAATAAGTTTACTACCTATAATTCGACGGCACACGTCTTTCAAATTGGTCTAAGATGTGGAAGGTTCTGCAGAAATTATGTAATGGTCGCCAACGTATACGCTGATTGTGGCCAGGCGCTCGCTAACGGGCAGCCTGGTGTCATTAGCCAAAAGACGATACTGCAAGTTTTCTGATAGTAACAATTCTAAAGAAGCGCAGGAATTACATGCAAGAGATGGCGAAGCGAGCGAAAATTGCTTACTGCAGCAGTAAGTATCGGTCGAAAGCAATACAGATTATTAAAGTGAGAGTATGAGAAGTAAGTAAGCTGTACTTTATAGATATACTAGCTTTTACCCGCGACTTCGTCCGCGTGGATTAATAGTTCCCGTTCTCTGGGTATTTCCGGGATGAAAACTATCCTATGTTCTTTCTCGGGTCCCAGACTATATCTGTACCAAATTTCATTGAAATCGGTTCAGTGGTTTAGGCGTGAAGAAGAGACAGACAGACAGACGGACAGAGTTACTTTCGCATTTATAAACTGTTCTGTTTCCCCAATTTGCCTTGAGAGCCACCCAGGAAACACTCAGTTTAGGGCTTAGTGTACTCAAAAGTTTACTAAAGAATCCTCGATTTCACGCACAGGTCCACAACCTTTTAGATATATCCAGGCCCCAGCAAGTGGACCATCTTCAACTGATCAAAGACCCCAGCAGTATACCTTTAAACCTGCCTCCCCAACCGGAAAACATGTTCAGAAGGAAGTTGAAAGAAGGTCTACCTCACTTGGTTCAGAATAAAAGTAAAGCTGCCATATTTGGAGCTCAGGCAGATGAAGAGGAAGCCCGACTGAAGAGAGACCTTCTAGCCATTGAACCTGTGAATCCTAAACTCCTATGCAAACTATGGCAGTTGTCTAATATCGGGGTAAGAGAAAAGGTGATGGGAAAGTTCGCAACTGCGCGGTCCATTCAAAGTGCATCTCTAGGGACCTGGATAGATGAAAAGTCACTGGTAACCACAATCCGTGCTTTACAGGAAAGGACGGCCCAGTATTACATGAGGAGGAAAATAAGATCGTTTACTCTAACATTGCAAGATTGCAGGTGTGTGACTATCTTGACACAGCAGTTAAGAGAAACCCTGTGGGGTTTGCAGATGGAAGGCATAACGATGCCTACAGCTACACCCTGTGACAAACTGGTGATCACTCCCTGGACTCAAGTAACAGAAGAGATGGTACCGTCCGCAATTATGGTGGGATGGGCAGGGACAAGCGATGAAAATGGTTTCTGCCATACACTCCTTACATAGGTTCACAAACCAGAGTTAGGACTCGTAGATCTGCATTGCAAGTATTAGAGGTTGGGAGCATGGTCGAAAACATCAAAACACTGCTAGAACTGAAGAGTTGGGTAAGAGGCAGTGAAGGTTTGCAGGAGCTGCTGAAAGTGTTGGTGGAAGAGAAAACGCACCTTTCTCTTGAAGAGCTAGAACCCTATGAGGAGCTGGGGAACAAAAGCGGACTTGTCCACTGTACTCGAATTTTTTATTTTTATTTTTTTGCACTCTTTAAGCTCATATCTATCGAACCCCGGAGTATTGTGTATCAAAAGCGGTCCGATCTTAGAGAAAAAAATTGTTAAAAATGATGATTTCGTTCAAAAGCGGACTTGTCCTGTTAGAAATTTATTAAAATTCTAAGGGATTTTTTCTCCAATCAAAACCGGACAAAAACGTAAGGAGAATTGCCGTTAGTACGAAAAATGTCAAACAAAACCGGACAAGTCTAAAAAAAATCATTGTTTTTTTGTTATGATATCCCTAAATCAGTTGTGGCAACACTGCTAAATTAAAAAAAAGATAATCAGCTGTGTGACGGTCATTGCTTTCGTAATTTTGAGAAGAATTTTCCTAGAAAACCGACAAAATTATGGACGGAATCGAAGAAATAGTGGCCAATATAAATGACGGCTCACGTAAACGAAAAAAAACAGGACGGCAAGCGCAAAACAACAGGGAATCGAAGTGAGTATAAAATTATACCTACCGGTGCGTGTTTGTTATTATTCTAACCTATGATGAATTTAAAATTGCTATTATTTTGTTTTAGGTACGCAGATAAAGACCCCCTTGCTTTGAATTTCGTGTCTGCGTGTGAACATAACAAGGGAAAATTTAAGTGCCAGACTTTGACATTAAACGAAATTGTTTACAACCGCAAACTACTATATGAAAAAATTGGCAAAAAATTACAGGATATTTACTTGTCACGGCTCATATCACCATGCCCCATAGAAAGAGAAAGATCGAGAGAGGAATCTCGCAAACCGCAGAGGAATAAGTACTTTGTGACATACTTTCTCTTCCGTGATTCAAAAAGGTTAGTAAAAGTATGCAAATCTTTTTTTTTGGCTGCTCTTGGGCTCAGTAAGCACAGGGTAAACTTAATTGCGAGCAAATTATATGAAGGCAAAACGCCACTTGACGGCAGAGGAGGAGACAGGAAAAGTTTCAAAAGTATTGATAAAAAGGAATCTGTAAGAAAATTTCTCGGTGGTTTGCCAGCAAAGGAGTCACATTACAATCGAAATAAATCAAAAAGAGTGTACCTGTCATACGAGCTAAACGTAAAAAAGTTGTGGGAGTTGTACAATAATTCAGCGACTGATGATTTGAAAGTCTCACAAACGATGTTCCGAAATGTTTTTGAGAACGATTTTAATATTGGGTTTGCGTCACCATCTTCCGACATATGTAGTACCTGCGAACTGCTTAAAAATAGGCAGAAGACTGAAAATAATCCTGAAGAACTTCAATCATTGAAACTTCAACTCCGAGTTCATAAAGCTAGAGCCAAAGCGTTCTTTTCCCTTACCAAAGAAAAACCTGAAAATTCTATGACAATATGTTTTGATCTCCAACAAATTCAATCCCTTCCTAAAACGCCAATCCAGGAATGTTTTTATTTACGACAAGTTGGACTTTATTCTTTCTGCATTACTGATATGCCTACAAAGGAGCCACATTTCTTCATATGGACAGAAAACCAAGCTAAAAAAGGCGCCACCGAAATTGCGTCTGCCCTTTTAACATACCTGATGTTTACTGATTTTTCTGAAGTGGAAGTTTTACGCCTTTTTTCGGACGGGTGTGGAGGTCAAAATAAAAATGCACATGTCGTCCACACTTTGATTTTCTGGTTGAAAAACTACGCCCCTCAAAATGTCGCCAAAATCGTACTAACCTTTCCTGTACGCGGTCACAGCTTCTTGCCGGCGGATCGAGTGTTCGGGAGGGTCGAAAAGGATTTGCGGAAGATGCCTTTCATTTTGGATCCAAAAAAATATCATGAGGTTTACGCAAAGCATGGCAAAGTTCATATTTTAGCTGAAAACTGGAACCTTTACAACGTCAAAAACCTTGAAGACTATTACAAGAAAGTGGAAAGTATTCGTGATGCAAAGAGAATAATAATAGAAAGAAAGTCAACCATCATCCAAACAGAAACTCCTAGTCAATCTCAACAATCAACACGAAGAAGTCAGGGCCGTAGTCGTGGCAGAGCACGTGGCCGAGGCACTGCAAACATACGAAGAGATCCTACTGCACGTTTAAATCACGTAAACTTTGGTGTGAAAGTCTTAAACACCTATTATGGAGATGAATCATCAGAAAATGCTGTATCATTGTTAAAAATGACAAAAAACCATCCGAGTTTACTACAAAGATTTTCAATGGTTAATGAACTAAAACCAAACAAGAAAAAAGATGTTGAAACACTCTTAAAGAAACAATTCGGAGATAATTGGATGGATAATCAAGAGCTTGATTGGTTTAAAAACAATATATTCCATACCTCACCAGTGGCAATTGCTGAAACAAGTCAAATAAATGACGAAGACGACGACCACAGTGACGATTGTGACTGTTGCGAACCAGATGTGGGAGAGTTCATATAATTTTTAAATAAAAAAATACAATAATAGAATCTAGTTTTCTTTCATAACCGGACATGTCCATAACTCTTTCAATCATAACCGGAGTTGTCCACCTTTTGTAATCAAAACCGGACTTGTCCATTACAAAAAAATAAAAAAAAAATTGAAAACGCATAGTTTTATGACCAACAAGCAGGCTATTAGTTATGTTGTATTAAATACTAATTATACTGAAATGCACAAAATTACAGCCCATATGCATATACCTATTTCAGTTTTTTTGCTCTAGTGTAAAATTTGATTAATTGGACAAGTCCGCTTTTGTTCCCCAGCTCCTCCCTTTACTTCTCAAGTCTACTCCAGTATGCTATCCCACAGATTACCGTGTCCTGCTTTAAGAAGAGGAGCGATGTGGAATGGATGCACAAACATCTTATCGTGGCTCAGAATAATATCAGACACAGCCACACACTATGCAAAACAGGGTACTAACTACAACATATGCTTCCAAGAAGATTTTCTATATACGCTAGCAGTGTTGGCCGAGTGGTATAGAGAGTACGGTTACATACCAGCTACCATGGCCTCAATCTTCTCAGAAAAGTGTTGCGTGTGGGAGCTTCCGCCCGAGACTTTTGAGCTGGACACAAGCACGTACAGAGGGCTCCCTCTTTTAAAGGTCATAGAGAATCTTACTCAGGTGGAGGACAGACACTTAATACCCACCACTGCGGTGGGAAACCCCAGGGTCTCTTACACAGTATATACAGCCCATAAACTGGCAGCATGGATATTATATATTCGATCTATACATATTTTTTATATTTTTACATATTCATAAAACAACAAAGAAAAAAATACGTGTGGCACTCGGGGACTGCCGCGGTAAAGCTATTGCATAGCATTTTTTATCAACTTATTCAATAAATAAAAACAATCTAAATAAAATATTTAAAAAGTACTTCCATTGAAAAGAAGTCGCAAAAAGAAACATTTTTTTTTCAACTTAGATAATAAATAAAAAAATAAAAAACTAAATATAATATTTAAAAAAACTTTTTTGCAAAAAATAAAACCGACTTCCAAAAAAAATACTAAAAAGTGGAAAATAACTTTATTTCCGGAAGTCGGTGGCAAAAAAGTCAACGAAACCAACAAAAGCCACCGACTTCCGGAAATAAAGTTATTTTCCACTTTTTAGTTTTTTTTTGGAAGTCGGTTTTATTTTTTGCAAAAAAGTTTTTTATTTCAGCATTTTTAGTTATAGTATTATTAGAAGTCGGTTAAAAAAACTTCCCTCGATTTCGCCAAGATTCCATCATCAGATCCCGACTTGGTGACTATGGGAGCAATTTGGAAAGCATAGGCTTTAAATTTTTTTTTTTGTTGATTTTTCAATAACCGCTTGTCCGATTTCGATAAAATTTTCATGGGACCATTTGGGAAGTATAACCTTTCCAACAAAAAAGAATTTTTGAAATCGGTTGGCAAGCGACGGAGTTAAGCGCGAACAAACCTAAAAAAAAAAAAAAAAAAAAAAACACAAACATCCGAATTGAGAACCTCCTCCTTTTTTAGAAGTCGGTTAAAAAGTACTTCCAATGAAAAGAAGTCGCAAAAAGAAAAACAAGACCTTGGGTTTGATCCAGCGTAATGTCGATTGACTATCCGATTCTCTACCAAACACGCTATTAGTACATTAGAATCGGGATTGAAATAACTGACCGTATTGTGTAAACGAAGTTAGACAAGCCACACCTCCGTGCCCGTCGGAGTGGGGTGCGTCATTTTTTTCTTCGTTACGGAATTTCTGGATTCGGTCCCCGCGCTCAAGGCCCGCGATAGAAGCTATGCAATAGCTTGAAAAAAAAAATTTAAAAATATAAAAAATAGTAGTCCACCAGTATCGGGAACAGGGTCCAAGCTACTGGTGGTCAGGGATCTTGAGAGAGGAACCTCCTGACAATACGGGCCGTGTCCAGAAGTACTGCTTTCTGAATCAAGCCCTTGATCCAGCTGCGAAGCGATAGCCTCCTCAGGTGTTGGTCGAGGCTATTGGCTATTAAGCCATTGGCCGACACGACTATCGGCACAATGACTGGTGTATTTACGTGCCACATGTCGACAACCTCGCGAGCCAGATCTAGATACTTGAATTGTTTATCTTTCTCTGCCTTCACGAGGTTCTCGTCGTGCGGAACCGTTATATCAACAATCATTGCGCGACGCTCCAATCGATCTATCACCACAATATCAGTCACACATATATATTATTATTATTATATATTATTAAGTACGGAAATTAGTACGGATGAGTTTTTGTTGTACTTACGAGTCAATAAAGTATGATACGTCAAAAGGGTGCCGCTGTTCGCCTGTACTTCTTGCACAATTGGCTGAATGCAAAAATGGGATCCTTTATTCTTCAACAAGCATAGGTCTGGACAAGACACCAGTAGAATACGTATATATTTTATAAACAATACAAGGCATGGGATGTAAAGACATTTAATACAAAAATATTCAATAAATACAGGAAACAATCTTTAGGGACATAACGTTTTGTGAAGCTGAATTTACTGCCGGGACGGGCTTTGACCTCAGTTCGGTGCCGACAATAATATGCACCGCATTGCGACTTTTATACGACACGAGGTATCATCTTTTATTTATCAGGCTCAGAGATACCATGAATATGTGTCCTTAATGTAAAGTTTCATCCTCACATATTCCACCATTTAATAAAATAAAATTATACTAAATAGTGATATATATATGCATGATATATAAAGACGTCATGCCAGATACGTAATGATTAAACATCTTATTTTTTTTTATAAATTGCACATAATCATCAAAAAGAACAAATAAGTGCGAGTCGTGACTTTTAAACATTAAGATTCAATGCTTTGAATAAAGAAATTTTATATTACGCATCTATTTCTTAATCCTCCCTTATTTCTCAAACGGATGTTTATGTTTAGAATAATTTTTACACAATACTTTGTTTACTTGTGCACAAGTTTCTTACTTATGTTAATTTTAAAATATTTGCTTTGGAAATGAACACCCAAACATTTTGTACAAGTCTCAAAAATATCTTCATGTATAATACTATAACTAAAAATGCTGAAATAAAATAGTCGGTGGCAAAAAAGTCAACGAAACCAACAAAAGCCACCGACTTCCGGAAATAAAGTTATTTTCCACTTTTTAGTTTTTTTTTGGAAGTCGGTTTTATTTTTTGCAAAAAAGTTTTTTATTTCAGCATTTTTAGTTATAGTATTATGATATAATTCGCAAACATGGTTATTTTTAGCTTTTTAGTGCGTAGGTCCCGTCTCCTCCTCCTTTTTTTTAGAAGTCGGTTAAAACAACTTCCCTCGATTTCGCCAAGATTCCATCATCAGATCCCGACTTGGTGACTATGGGAGCAATTTGGAAAGCATAGGCTTTAAATTTTTTTTTGTTGATTTTTCAATAACCGCTTGTCCGATTTCGATAACATTTCATGGGACCATTTGGGAAGTATAACCTTTCCAACAAAAAAATAATTTTTGAAATCGTTTAGCAAGCGACGGAGTTAAGCGCGAACAAACCTAAAAAAAAACATACAAACATCCGAATTGAGAACCTCCTCCTTTTTTAGAAGTCGGTTAAAAATAAAACTAGGGTGCCCAGAGTAAGACAAATTTATTGAATGAACCACCGCTGAGGTCGTGTTCCGCAGAAAAATCTTAACACCGCGATTCAGAAAAGTGACGTCATTGCATATCGCCATCTATATTCTAAAAGCGGTACTAAATGACAGAAGTTTTTATATAAGACTAGCTTTCGCCCGCGGCTTCGCTCGCGTTAAATTCGGTATAACACACCAAGCAGACCTGCAGTTTTTGCTCTTGCGCCTGATGGATTTGTAATAGCAACGCTAAGTTTTCCCTTTTCTTCCCTCGTTCTCCCTCATATCCCACTTTTTTAAAATAAAAATTAGCCTATGTCCGTCTCCTGGTTCCCAACTATCTCTGTACCAAAATTCATCCAAATCGGTTTAGCCATTAAAGCGTGAAGAGGTAACAAACAAACAAACAAACAAACAAACAAACTCACTTTCGCTTTTATAATATTATAAGTAAGGATTAGACATTCCGCCCACCATGGACGGCTCCGTCCATCAACCTTAACATGACTATATAAACATAAATTAATTATTGATTATTCAGTCATCTATTACAACATTAGCCTAGAGTTTTATATCTGCGAAACAGTGCATGCCATACGTAACAAAAAAAATAAACAACGGTAAAACAATAACATTTGCAAGTTCATTCAAGTTACAAACGAAAAGTATATCATATAATGTTTAAAATAAACAGTGTATAAAAATTCATATCTTATCAATGAGGTGATTGACAGTAACTAGACGTTCCCAGGTAATATAATTACATAAACAGGTCTTTTAAACTCATTATTTTAACATCGTATAGTTATAACGCGAGTAATGTTGTCCAAACCTGAATGTTTATTTTATTTTGTTTAAGTTCCTTCAATCTTAAAAATCCCCTGCAATAAACTATCATTCTAATTAACCTACCAAATTTAGAAAATCTACTAAATAGACTATCATCACATACTATCACAGTTGCATGCCATTTTTTTATCTTTCTTTCTTCAATCGTAGTTTCTTGTATAATACTTCTATTGTAGTCTATTTTTTCATTCTGTAACCATACTGGCTCTTTTTTACAGAGTGGCATATCGCTACACTCATAAGGGCTTGCTCCCTGAGTTGCATAATTAACTGAATTTTCCGACGACGACACATGTAACCATTGACTACTATATAATTATAATGATAAGTCTTTCGGAAGCACGATTCGCGATGAACATTTTCCAACGACTACGGTGCCTGCTTAACCAAGCCAATACGACGGATGGAACAATACGGTTCATCGCTAAAGGAAATTCTGTACCTTCGTCCTGAGCTAACTGCTGCAATGGTTTAACTGCTAAGCTAGGCGCCGATGATGTTTCAAACATTACTCGTAAATTACGTAACACCTGAATTTCGTCATCTAAATTCTCACACCATGATATACAATGAAAATCTGTGTGACCATCGCATAGCTTAATCTGTCTGTACATCTTGACGATGTCCGCTACCAGACAGATAGGTTCACAACGCCAACGCGTGATGATATGACGAAGTTCAGGTTGTAGACGAGGGCCCACCATTAAATCGCGAATAAGAGATACCCCATTACTACCGACACTTGATGCGTCAAATACGCGTACCGTATGTAACTTTGTTTTACTTTTATCATTACGGATGACGGCATGACGAGGTAAGCACATAGAACCTTTTAAAAGAAGTGCATTATCACCTGTATGAGTAGAATGCAATGTGACTATAGGTGTGTGGCATGTCTCGCTTTGGTTGATTTTACCTACTTGACCAGATAAGATCCATCCTAGTTTGGTATTTTGTGCGATAGGATGACCAGGTGGACCTTTGATTAAACCTTCTAACAAAATCTGGCCATAAACTTCGGCACCTAAAAGCAAATCAATCTTGTTCGGAGTATCGAACAAAGGATCTGCTAAAGCCAAAGACGAGATTGTGGTCAAAACGTTTGCCACTACCTTTCTTTCCGGTAAAATAGTTGTTAGTTTCTTTAAAACATAAGCTTTAATAGTCATCATAAAACTAGGGTCAACGCGTGATTTAACTTTAATGAGCACCATCGAATTCAATGAAATCAATGATTGATCACACCTTATACCTGAGATTGAACCCTTAGTTGGTATTCTTTTGAGACCCAAGAGCTGGACTGCAGACTCCGTAACAAAGGAAGCCTGAGACCCCTGGTCTAACAGGGATCTTAAAACTATAGCAGTTCCACTCTTTGATTCCGCTGCAATTAGTGCAGTGGCCAATAATATTTGACTATGACTTTTAGCAAAACAACTTACGATATTAGTGGAAATACTCTGGGTACCAGCAGGAAAGCTGGTCTCTGCAACTTGATCAGTTTTGTTAATATTATAAACTGATTTGGAGATATTCTTGAGATGAAGAAGACTATGATGCTTCCTTTGACATATACGACATCTAGTGGATTGGCGGCATGCGTATACGGTGTGATTTCCTCCTAGGCAGTTATAACATAAACCATTTCTTTGGACAAAATTACGACGCTTATATAAATCGAGACTGGCGAACTTTTTACAATTAGCAATCTTGTGATTATCTTGACAGCAAATACACACTACAGTTGACACATGGAGTGATTTGAGTGAAACATTTCGATTGTACTGATGACGTTGACTGTTATTGTCTAAAAATTCTAGTGATCTAAATCTCTGTTCAAGGAAAGATGTGAACTGATACATTGTAGGCAAGTCATCTGAACAATCACTAATTTTCATTTCCCATTGTTTACGAGACTCAATATCTAATTTTAAACTCAATAAATAAATAGCTATAATATCCCAATGCTCTACCATTATGCCTAAATTTTCCAAAGCATGTAAACATTCGTTAGAAGTATCCAATAATTCCTTAACTGCGCTGGAAGATTCGGTAACAATATTTTTCTGATCCATAAAACGTTTAATTATGCAATTCACTAAATATTTTTTATTATTATATCGATTCTCTAATTTAGTCCAACAAATTGCATAATTACTACTGGTAATAGGAATGTGCCGTAACAGAACTTCAGCCTCTCCAGACAAATGCGACTTCAAATAATGCAATTTCTGAACGTCGTCCAGAAGGTTATTGTTGTGTATTAAGGATTGAAATAAATCTCTAAAACTTATCCATTCAGAATAATTTCCAGTAAATATAGGCAATTCAATCTTTGGCAATTTTACAGTACATATCTCCCTAAGACCCTTCGCAGAAGATTCAGGCTCTTTACTTAAACTATTCGAACATGCAATTTTCTTCAACGCTTCCTTCAACTCCGCTTTATAATCAGTAAATAATTCTTCAATGTGTTCATACAAATTTGCTACGTTATAGTTCGATTTTTCGAATTCAACGGACTTAACTGATGATACAATTTTCATGTGAGTTTCAGAAAACGTTGACCAATTAGCTTCTAAATTTTCCAATCTAGTTTCTAGGTATGAACTGGTAACTCGCTCCTTAGGCGATTTCTTAAAATTAGACCTAGCCTTACTGATTGTAGAATTTAAATTAAATTGCACATTACTCAAAGCTTCCATGTTGAATCTAGATGAAGTCTTTGGTACAAACTGTTCTGGAACGCTATGTTGAGATCGTTGAAAATATGTGAAAAATTACAAGTCTTTGAACTTAATACACATCGCTGCAAAATTGGGCATAGGTTCCCCGTAGTTCACTTTTTCTTGAAATTATTCTAAGTCCAAATTGGTTATTGAAATTTTCTAAGTTAATAAGATCGAAATTTGCACAACGGTTAAGTCTGAATATTAAAATAATGATTTTAGACACTGATAATATTTTAAAGTACTCACAGATAATCTTCGTTTCAATTCACATCACTGTTCACTCACTTTTACGTAGCTCGTCGCAATGGTATGCGGGGACCGCTCCCCCACACCGCAGCTGCTGCTCACGCCAACACGAACTCTTGCTTGCACTAGCGCTGACCGTTGTGTACCATTTCTAGTACATATGCGCTTAAGCGCCTCCTTGGACGATCCGCTGATGCTGCACACCACTGGCCGCGCTGACTTCACTTGCAGCAGGTTGACTGGTCAACCTGACCTCACCACCACAACAGGGACTATGCACACCAATCCTTTATCCGGCTCGAAGGACCATTTGTACAAGTATCGCGTATGGATACTGATTTAGATGATATGAAGGAGCGTGACAATGAAATTGATAAATTGATGAACATTTTAGATATAATCTTAAATGAAAGAGGTGCGGAAAATCAAACAAAACTCTGTGCGGATCTGAACAAATTCATTTTTGACATTGATCTATCTGATGAGATTTCAGGGTTCTTAATGACTGTTTTTACATGCTTGCGTAAAGAAGAGAATGACAAACCTGGGCATTTACGCTTTATGGAGTATACCGCTAACGTGGGAGGCGTTGAAATGTCCGTAAAGTCCGTAGTTGAAAAAATTAGGGCTAAAAATATCAAGATAAATTTCTTAATCTGTACACCGATTGTTGAAATAATCACCTTGTTTAGGTCCTTCTACGACGAAGTGAGAACAGGAGTAACCAGATTTAAAGTCAGGGACTCTGTGGCAAAACGTGGGGTTAAACGGACAAAAGATGGTAAGATGATATCTGTTACAAAGAAGCAAGAAAACCCTCAAAATATATCACAATACGGATTGACAAATCAGCATATTTCCCTCCTACAAGGGGTTACACTTGCGCCTGAAAGAAGGACTGGAATTTTAAGGAGTGTAGGTCCATTGACTCAGGCTATCCTGTTAGTTATGGAAGACAAGTTCTTTGATAAGCTTAGATCAGCGCTTTCTAACAGTTTACAAATGCTCCCAATGGCAGCTGAAATCATAACAGCATTGAAAGAAGCAAACCATCCCGGTAATGTCTCTGGAGTACTTAAAGAGCTGGGAGATATCTTACTTTTCACAACTGCACGTTCAACACCGAAAGTTTATCTCCCACTATTAGTGTTCGCATCTCTTTGGAAATATAGGGGAAACACGCAGTGGAGTTTTTCTGGCGCCCCGATGATAAAGTTTTACAGTGACTTCATCCAAACTAACAAGGTTGTCTTCAGAATGAGGAGTGGTGCAGACCCTATTAAAACATCTGAAGTGGTTTTCCACGCAATCTTTGGAACATACTTTGAGAATCTTAATGTTTTGGAGAAAATAACGAATAGACCTAAATGGCATAATAGGAAAGAAGTGAACAGCGTTTTCCAAAAAAGAGCCGAAAAATCACAAATATTGTTCAGCCCTATAACGTTCAAATATGTTTCTAAGATGGCACAGGCTTTAATGACTAAATCATTGGGAAACATTGACCTTATGTCCATAGGCAGACCCTCATTCACAGGTTTTAGAAAAAGGCACTTTACTCAAGAGTTTTTAACTTACATTACTACGGGTAAGAGCGCACTAAACTTTACAAGCGAACCTACTCAACTGCAGTATGCGCTCAAGAAATTATTCTAAGTCCAAATTGGTTATTGAAATTTTCTAAGTTAATAAGATCGAAATTTGCACAACGGTTAAGTCTGAATATTAAAATAATGATTTTAGACACTGATAATATTTTAAAGTACTCACAGATAATCTTCGTTTCAATTCACATCACTGTTCACTCACTTTTACGTAGCTCGTCGCAATGGTATGCGGGGACCGCTCCCCCACACCGCAGCTGCTGCTCACGCCAACACGAACTCTTGCTTGCACTAGCGCTGACCGTTGTGTACCATTTCTAGTACATATGCGCTTAAGCGCCTCCTTGGACGATCCGCTGATGCTGCACACCACTGGCCGCGCTGACTTCACTTGCAGCTGGTTGACTGGTCAACCTGACCTCACCACCACAACAGGGACTATGCACACCAATCCTTTATCCGGCTCGAAGGACCATTTGTACAAGTCTCAAAAATGTTTTCATGTAAAATAAAACTAGGGTGCCCAGAGTAAGACAAATTTATTGAATGAACCACCGCTGAGGTCGTGTTCCGCAGAAAAATCTTAACACCGCGATTCAGAAAAGTGACGTCATTGCATGTCGCCATCTATATTCTAAAAGCGGTACTAAATGACAGAAGTTTTTATATAAGATTAGACACGTTTTGAATGGGATTGGTGTCAGGCAACTTGTGAGAGGACAACAGATTTAACGTTTGACACCATGCTCACTCACTGATTTGAAAAGTTTATTGTGATGTGCATCTAATAATAACTGTGAGCTACTTGGGTGGTGATAATAAATATGCGATATAATTTCACTCATCATTATTTAATAATGTGTGATTCACCAACTGTCGTGGTGTATGATAACATTTTCTGATGAATGAATGAAATCGTTGTTTAAGAGTATAATTTACGGTCGATCACTAGCGAGGTAGGTTAATGTTATGTACTCTATTTTATACTCAAAACGCAGGGTTTTTAGGATACCATAGGTACTCGTATTCTTATCGTATGTATATTCTAAAAAAAATAAAGGCAAACAATTTTTGAACACGCTAATCTCTGAAAATACCAGTAAGATTTAGAAAAATGTTTTAGCATTTGATACCTAGATTATTTATTCTAGAGGAAGGGTAGTGATTTTTACATTACGATATTAGCAGTTTATTAAAAGCACCCAAGAACCGACCAAATTGAAACAAAATCAGAAACGGCGGTAGAAACATCATGGCACAGCCAGTGATATATATATCTTAATGTATCTCTCTACATCACCGTGTAAGTAAGTTAAATTATGTCTTGCAGTTAAAATCTGAATGTTTAAAGTATTTTTATTCGTTGGATAAAACTGGCGATTCCCACGACTGTAACCACTTAAGAACTTACGTTCTGCAATTTTCTACTAAAGCACATAAATGAATACTCATTCAGTTCCACAAAGTAACACTTACCGTGAGCTAGCTTGTGTGCTTATATCCGTAGTTTTAGTTTGAAGCGTCTGTTTAGTGTTCTTACTTTTTTCCAGATTCAATTTATACCGCGGTAGAGTCAGCATATGTATGTATGCCACACATGCTGGCGCTGCCGCTTTGCCTGCGAAGAACCTCAAACCGCAATTTTAATTTTGTTGCAAATCACGTAGAACGTGTAAAGAAATGCGAACGTGCACGATTGAGTAGCCGCAACTGGCGGGCGTAGATTGCGGTCCGGAACTTTTACACATTCATAGGCATCTTCATGAAAGCATTCTTTTTACGTAAGATCAAGGCTTTCTCACGAAGAAGCTCTGCTCTTTACGTTAAAAAAATACCTTTTAAGGTATGCATTGATGTTGGTAGTACAGTATTACATATATTATAGAGTAGGCACAGTTTGGTAATATTTTTCAAGCCATGTACCCCATACCCCGTAGATAACGGATCAGAAATGTGGAGCGCCCGAAAACTTAACAAATAATTTATAAGAACTTATTCCTGTAGATAGACACTAGCAGATACTCACGAATGACGTTTTAACAACAGTAAGCCTTGGCTACCTTTGCTTATATGTACTTAGTTGGCCAAAAAATCGAAAAACATGACATTTAAGGCCACAAAGGAAGATACAAAAACAAAAATGATCCTTATCTCTTAAAAAACTGAGCATTTTGAATTAAATCATCGTCTAGCTAGTCTTTTACCTATTATGTTGGGGTTGGCTTCCAGTCTAACCGGAAGCGGAGTGACTGCCTACCACTTGGCTAAACCATTTGAACAACATACCGAAATAAATTATTTAATCATGTCCATAGTTTTAAGATAACACGTTAAGTATCTCAATATTGTGTGTACAAAAACTAGACTCGAAATCACCATGCATTCATACTAATATTATAAATGGGAAAGTGTATGTGTTTGTCTGTTTGTTTGTCCGTCTTTCACGGCAAAACGGAGTGACAAATTCGAAGACGTCAAAAAGAAGTAAGTACATAAAGCCTCGGAATGCAAAGTATACTAAAAAGGCGAATCCATGCTTAAGTATGGCCAGCACCGTAAACAGGAACCGATGGTACCTGGATTGGTTGTCGCACCATATGAAATACGATGCCAAGATATTAAGCTTTCAGAGAAGATGGAATGCCATCCCGAAAGTGAACAAAAATCACGTTCCCGGTACGTTACGTTCAGTAAGCGACGACTTATTGTAGACTCGTACGTAAAATAACGATCATTCATAGACATTGCTGTTGCGTCCATGCAGGTAATGTAAGTTTACTCTTATCTGGAAGTGGGGTCAGTTCTTACAGCTCATCTGACAAAGTACTCTTTTTGGTCCACGTTTCCCGATCTGAACCGTATCTTTCTCTGCCGGGGGGTTGATTCGAACGAATTATGTTTGTTCAATTTTTATACAAAAATAACATAGTAAATATCAGTAGGAATGGTATTAAAAAAGTGGGGAGGAACAAAATCTTTGTCGAGTTCACCTCTGAAGATGCAGAAATTGATTTATAACCCGGTTTATTTTTTGTATTATATCGTCATAAAAAACATTACAAAAATGTGTATCATCCGTCAAGTGTCGATATATCCATGGATGAAATTGTGCGGACCTTAATTCTCCCTAATGGGTGCGGAATTGTGTTAAAAGCTCGTGGGTTAAACAGAAAAAGCAAAGAACCACCTACAGGAGGGTCCTGATTTGATCCTTGAACGTGGATCAAATTCTTCTGCAAAGGATATTTTAATATAAAACTTCTCTTTCTGTGGAGGTATACCAGTAAGTACTCCACTATCCAATGACAAAATTGTTGGTGGTTTGGTCATGTTAAGGCACAGTATCGGTCCAAAGCAAGGTGTTTTAGGTGCTTTTACGGTTCCTGTCCAGAGCAAGGGTGAAAAAAAACGATTAAAATATTAATGTCTTAGGATATTTTTGTTACGATGAGGAATTGGAAATGGAAAAAAAATCTATCGTCTCCTTTCTCTTTTTCCCCAATCTGCTAGCTGTACTCTTACAGCTTCTGGAACAGGAGAACCTTCTTTTCCTCTCAGAGGGTTCGTGATCATTTCCTTGTGGTTTCTTTCCAATTTTTCTCAAATCCCCAGTGTCTCTTCAAGATTCCAAATTTTCACTAATAATAAAAATGTATCATCCAGTCTCTGCTCTTCAGTGGAACAGTCAAAGCATTTGGAAAAAGCTTAAACTTTTATTTTAATTAAATAAATTTCAACCCACAGGTTTTGCCATTTCGGAGTATTTTATGGTTAGTGCCTGGGTCTTACGGGTATGCACGTAGTGTTTTTCTTGTTAGGCGCTCCCTTTCCTTCACTCTTGTTTTTTTCCCCTTTCTTCTCCTGACATTATAATCGTTGCTGTTAGGGATTTTAATTTAACTTTTCTCGGTTTCCTCTCCAATAACTTTTAAGGGTGATTTAAATCTTCATCATCACACTTGAAGTTTGAGCCATGATCATAACTTTGGTCTTGCTCTACCTTGAAATTATTAATGTAAAGTTAAAACAACGATTCCCCCACTAGGAGAGTTCGCCCTACTGAAAAAACCAACTCAGTGCTCTGCCTCTCTTGTTCTCAGTTTTTTTCCCAGAATATCATGCCTCATTTTTATGATAGTGATCACTTTCTTATCTGTCTTTATCTCTGATAGAGTAGTATAATGCGTAATTTTACGAAACCCTGCCCGTTTAAAATTTTAATTCTTTGGATGTTAGAATGCACTTCAGCTGTCAATATAAAAATTAGGAAAATTTGCGGAGGCTTTAATCAAATCCAATGTCTCTTCAAAATTTTACTAAAGGACGCTGCCATTGCCATAAAACTTCTTTTCAAAAAGACAAATAGAAGGTTGGCATAGCTTATGTCAAAATTTTCAAAAACGCCTGATCAATTACCAATCAATACTATCTATGTATTGTAACTAATATCTTTCGAGTACGGTTTGGTACCTCAACCTTGGAAAAATCAAACGATAATTACAGTTATTAAACGTGGTGAGAATCCGTCACACCCAAATAGTTAGAGGCTTTATTGACCGTTTTATGTAAGGTTCCAGAGAATATGCTTAAACATCGACTTGAGTGGTTTGTGGAAAATAGGAACCTGTTGCCCGTATCCTAGTTTGGATTCCGAAAAGGAACTATTGATAGTCTTAGCATATTAACTTTCGATATACGTATCTCTTTGCTTCGTAAGCAGTTTTTAAGTAGGGGCTTTGTAGCATGTAATTTTATGAATGTTGTTTGCCAATACGAGGTAGCTAATTTCAAATCCACCCGCAGTTTTTCTTTAACAGCTAGTTTTTGGGATACAGCTATTGACCGTATTTTCGTACTA
Organism: Ochropleura plecta; assembly: GCA_905475445.1. NCBI lineage: Eukaryota > Metazoa > Arthropoda > Insecta > Lepidoptera > Noctuidae > Ochropleura > Ochropleura plecta. The sequence goes on along the minus strand of FR997721.1, from coordinate 17,137,229 downwards.
GTTACACTAACTTTCAAGAAAAGAACAGTTTATTTAAAAAAAGTAAATATTTTTTACTATGTCCATGTCGCGAAATATCTGTTAAAATAATCCTAACTATTTCTGTAATATATGTGGTGAATATACATTTAAAGATTGTAGACCAAGTGTATCGGAGTTCGTAAAACGGGTGTACTTTAGTTACTTTACATTTTCTTTGGACATCCGCGACAGGTGGACTGGGTGCCTAAAATGGTATGTAAAACATGCGTCGAGTCTTTAAGATTATAGGCCAATAATAAAAGACCTCGTTTCAATTACCAAACAACACCAATAATCTGGCGGGAACCCTCGAACCACCAGGATTTTTATGTTTGCGTGGTTGATTTAGACGGGATTAACAAAAAAACGGTCCGAATTTCACCTTAACTTAATATCGGTAGCCCGACTAGTCATGTACATTAAACTTGGGCTCATTGAACAATTTGTCAAAGCTCTAAACGAAAATGGCGATTGTTTTCAATAAATCCTAAAAAAGTTCCATAATTTGAGTACAGAGTAACTGAAAGCCGAAATGTAAGGTTTGTGAGTCCGGGGAGATGTAAAAACAAGGTGTCCATTAGGAATCGTGTTTAATTATACCCTAATACTAGTGTACAATGGTTTATATAGGTTTATGTATGTGTATTTACATAAGGTTTACACACTACAGGAATTTATGATGCTCCACAAATATGAAGGTTGATAAAGGATGAAAACTTTCATAGTTACATGACCAATATGGAAAAATGCCTGGAATGAATAGGTTTGGATTGCATAAAATTTTCTGGGAAACAAATAGGATGAAAACTATGCGAAGCACCTCCGCCCATAGCCATTTGGATCATTTCCCTGAAAATCTAGGTGATCTCAGTGAAAAACAAGGTGAGTGGTCCCATTAAGATATCCGGCATATGGAAGAACGGTACCAGGGTCATTGGAATGCCAACATGATGGCGGACTACTGTTGGAGCATTAAAATTAGCCCTAGTGAACCAAGTCAAGCAAGAAAATATTGGCATTTTGTGAAATATTACAGTATGCTGATAATTTGGTATTGTACTTTTCTGAAACATCTTAGGATGAGGGAATGTATCAATCTGCCTTCTTCAACACAGTTTATCGTTTCGTATCGTTTATCAGCCTCTAAAAGAGCTCTGTAGTTGTGTTTACTAAAAAAGGCTGGTTCCTCCTGTTGATATTCAAGTTAACGGTGAAAATACGTTTCAGGTGAGCGATGATATTTTTTTTAGGAATGTGGTTGGATTCATAATTATCAGCAAATGTTCCTACAGACATTATTACTCAAAAAAAAGAAACTTCGCTCTCTTCATACTGTTTCGGTGGGGTGCAATGCCATAGTTTGTGGTCATTTTGATTATGCCATGTTTCTATTAGATCTTTGTGGTAATGCCTTCAAAAACTTGATTAAAATCAATAATTAAATGAACAGACATTGTTTACAGAGTATTCTAGGGGCGATGACGTCGTTTTCATTTACGCCCGGTTCCAATAAACACAAAACAACTCGTTTTGCTTACGGATGGTAGTTTACGAGGCGTAAGCTAAAACCGTTCCTATAAAAAAAGTCTCGTCGTGCAACTTACTGACGGTTTGCGACTGTCGGATGGGAGGGTTACCGATAACGGATGGTAGGCGTATTGTATGGAGATTACAGTTTTTAGTATTCCAATAAATATTTTTATCTTTCGCAGACTGTTAATATTACTATTGGTAATGTCATTTGGTTACTAGCAAATTTCAGTCGGTAGGAGTAGATTTATTTTTATTTTTCTTTAAAAATGTCGAGTTCAGATAGTAACAGAGAAGTGTTCGATATTTTATCGAGCTCCAGTGAGACTGATTCAGGAGAAGATAATAGGCGTGTCAGAACATTTAAAGTAAGAGTGAATTATTTATCGACTCTGGATTCCTACGAATTTCAAGTGAGATTTCGACTTGATAGAGAATCTACTGAACATTTACTTCTTGAAATTCATCCACATATACGAGTAACAGGATCCAGGTTAGTATCTTGGAGGCATTTGTATGCTACACTCTAATAATTGAACATAACCATAACCTAATTTACTGATGCTATTTCAGGAATCATGGGATATCTCCACTTCATCAACTATTGTTGACCTTAAGATTTTACGCTTTAGGAACAATGTTGTTGTCAGTGGCAGACTTTGTAGGGGTTTCAAAAACGTCAGCTTGTCGCATTGTGCGTGATATAAGTTTTGCTATTGCTAAACTTTATAGCAAATACATTTACATGCACACTGACACCAAACAAGCATTTTATTATAGTGTAGCTTGGTTCCCACGTGTTCTTGGTGCACTTGATGGTACACACATCAGAATACAATCACCAAGTAAGTCTCCATGAAAGTAGTTACTTAGTACTTACATTTAAAAACAGTTTCTCTAGTTCCTTACTAGCTTTTTTTCAACACAGATGCTCGGATTGGAGATGAATTCAGAAACCGAAAAGGTTACTTTTCCCTGAATGTGCAAGCAGTATATAATGCTGATCTGATTTTTATGAATGTGGTGGCTCGATGGCTTGGCTCTGCCCATGATGCTACTATATTTAACTGTTCAGATCTTTGTGGTAAAGACATGTAACTAACTATCTATAAGTACTTACTTTTTAGCATAAGTTATATACAAATGAAGCATTATTTATTTTCAGCACAATGTGAGAGTGGATTATTTGGCAACAAATGGTTGCTTGGGGATAGTGCATATCCTCTGAAGTTAAACTATCACTACTAAACCCGCAAACACCGGGTCAAATATTGTACAATGAAGCGCATATCCGAACAAGAAATTGCATTGAAAGGTAGATATGTTGGCAATTTCATATCTATTCCCCTCCTCAGGTTTTGTGTGTTTTGTATGTTGTTAATGTGATATTGTACCTAAATAGTATTCTTTTGGTTGTTACTATTAATAATTTAATTATTTAACTGTTGCCAGAACTAATTAGTAATTATTTGGTTTTAGATGTTTCGGAATTTGGAAACGGCGATTTCCTGTTGTCTCTTTGACTTTACGCCTGAGTCTCTTACGAGCTCATGCTGTGATAATAGCTACAGCAGTGTTCCACAACATCTGTTGTTCAAATAATTTAGCAGAAATAGAAATTCCTGATGCAGAGGCAGTGCCAGTAGCTAATAATGCTGATGACACGAATATTTCTATGGAAAGAGGAATATTGATTGCAGAGTATTTTAATAAGTGAGTATTAATTATAGTTGTAATAATTAAATGATGATGTAATTACGTAACCAATAAAGTGAAGAGTACCTAATACATGGACTACGAGTTTTCCTTTATTGTTTTATATCACTTCATCAAAGTTCTTTATTTTCAGTTTACACTAATGGATCAAGAGCAAAATTGGATTGCAAGTGTAATTTAGTTTTATGAATAAAAAAAATCTAGACATAGAGATCATTCCATATAATTTTTTTGCAACCCATACGCAAAATACGCGCCTCAGACGTGGAGTTGCGAACACCAGCCCGTTATACAATACAATCATTTTTTTGCACCCTGTTGGCCTGTGTTGCTGCTTGAAGTCCCAGCTTGGGGACTAAAATCCATTTTCCTCTTCATCGCTTAAATGTAAAAAAAAAATTACAATGTGTGTCTGTATTGTGTATGTATACAATAATACCTATCAACAGTAAGCAGGCAATAAGGAAGGAATAGGTAGGATATCTACTTGTACTTGAACGCAAAAGTGTTTCATCCGGGATGTTTACATCATCTTCAATTTCTACGGTATCAGCAATGTCCAGATCACTGTCATTTCTTCCATCACCATTAAATGGAAGAATAAAACCACTGCATGTAGATGTAGACCCCATAACACCAGCTATTTTATCCTAAATTTCATCTGGTGGAATGAAATCTGGTTTGCCACCACCAGTCTATAACAAAAGAACAGGATAAACACAGGTAACACCACAGAGTACAGCTAGTATTGCTAATATTAGGTCCTTACATATGAAATTGGCGTTTTGTATGGAAGGAACAAAAAGTCGAATATTTTTTAATATAATATATTTAATTAATCAAAGTATGAACCATTGTTTTCAATGCACTTTTGCCATCTTATAGGTAGTTCATTGATTCCTTTACTAAAAAAACCAGTCGGACGGGAATCAATAAAATCTTTGAAGGCGATTTGGACTGCCCCATCGGAGTTGAATTTTTTCCCTTGCAAAAAGTTATCCAAATTGCGAAAAAAATGGCAATCTGTTGGAGCAAGGTCCGGGGAGTACGGAGGATGTCTAAGACATTCCAATTCAAGCTCTTCTAATTTGGTAGCCGTCTGTTGCGCAGTGTGTGGTCTGGCGTTGTCGTGAAGCAGCAGTGGCGTGGAGCGATTGACCAGCCTTGGTTGTTTAGCCGCTAGCTTTTCCATCATGGTTTGTAATTGCTGACAATAGACATCAGCTGTAATAATCTGGCCAGATTTGAGAAAACTGTAATGAACAATACCGGCACTAGTCCACCAAACGCTTACAAGTAACTTTTTTGGGGTTAATTTTCGCTTGGGGCAGGATTTGGCTGGCTGGCCAGGATCCAACCATTGCGCTGAGCGCTTCCGATTATCGTAAAGAATCCATTTTTCATCACAGGTAATGATTCGGTTTAAAATACCTTCATTGTTGTGCCGGTTCAGTAATGTAACGCAGCAGTCGACGCGCGTTTGCCGGTTTGCTTCAGTCAATTCGTGAGGTACCCACCTTTCAAGCTTTTTAATCTTCCCAATTTGCTTCAAGTGAATTAAAACAGTTTTATCACTAACATCGAAGCCTGCAGCTAACTCGGACGTGGTTTGCGATGGGGCCGCTTCCACAATAGCCTTCAATTCTCCATTATCAACTTGGGTCTCAGGCCGTCCACGGGGCTTGTTCTGCAGGTCGAAATTTCCAGAACGAAAACGTTGGAACCAAAAACGAACTGTGTTTTCTTTTGCAACATGACCGCCATACACATCATTCACCCTTCGAGTCGTTTCCGCAGCACTAGTGCCACGGCGGAACTCGTACTCGTAAATAATGCGATATTTTAAATTTTCCATTTTGTAAAATGAGTGACGCAAACAGAAAAAACAGAAGAAAAAAAACAAATGAATGACGGTCATCGAAGCACAAATACATGAGTAAATAGCTGTACAAATTTGAATTTGGAATTCCTTACCAAAGAGGAGAAATTCGTGATTAAAGTGGCCAGTACGAAAAACGCCAATTTCATATGTAAGGACCTAATATTAAAAACATACTTTTAAATGGTTGATTCTTATATCTGCAGCTCTCTTACGAGCTGCTTTCTTTAGGTTATCCCTTTTCAATTTTAGTTGATTGAGCCTACGTGGTATTTTACCACTTTTTGAATTAAAAATGTTGGTCAAAGAAGTCCAACATTCATCTTTCAGCTTATTTGTAGCAGCATTAGTCGTCTTGCTCGTTAAAATAGGGTGGCTTTGTATAAAATCCACAAGCAAGGAAATCTCATCCTTGCTCATGACCCTCTTTATTTTCTGTAACTGAAATATCCCTGAATGAAGCTTTACCGAAGCAAACACGTACAACTTTGTTAAAATAGATGTTATCTGTAGGTACTCACCGGAATAATATCCATTTAATATTAAAGGACGACGCAACGTAGGTTCAACAACACTATGTTGAAATACAATTCCTACTTATAATACTGTTGCTTATTTGACTGAATTATGTTGGACCTTTGTTTAAGGCTATAAAGACCTTTATTTATTTATGAATTATATATAACATTAATAATTATTTAAAATAAATAATTTGAGTACCAAAATGAAAACTTACACAAAAGTAGAGTTTATTTGCAGACAACAAGTAGATCTTATGTCTGTGCATAAGTAAAGGTTTGAAACAATTTAACTATTGTTTTTTTACAGCTTACCGCTCTTTTTAATCTATTGTACAGAAACAGGTCTTAAAATAAGACAAACCTTTGTTAAAAAAAAGTTTTCGTAGATAGAAGATGCACATACTGAATGATGATAAAAAAACAAACGTAATCAAACCTGTCTAGTGAAAGTCAAAGTGTGATCAAGAAATGGTGCTGTGAGATCTGTTGACTTAATCTGTACCATGTGATTTTATTGTGGTTTAGAATTGTAATTGATATTTTTTATTTTGTTTTTTTTTGTGATTCCATTGTGAAATATAATAGACAAATGTAATAAAGCTACTTTGTTTAAGTTATTGTATGGTAGGAGGTAGAATAACGAGTTGAACATAAGTGTACTTAGGGTATGTGCACACTCAACAGTTTAAGGGGCACTCCCCTTAAACTGTTGAGTGTGCACATACCCTAAGTAACACAAGGTAGGTAACAATATGTATGTCATGCCAGGATGCTTCAAATAACATGCCAATATATCGGCAAATTAATAAAAACCTATTTCTTGTTCTTCTTCATTGAAGTAGAGAAAAAAATCTAAAGAGCCCGTTTTTTTTTGCAAAAGAGTTTTGATGTTGTAATTTAGCAAGTAGACGCAAGACAGACACCGTATTAAATGCCTTAGCAAGGTCTAAGAAGTTACCAAGCTCTTTTTTGCCATCATCAAGTTTTTAATAACATAATAAGTTTATGCATTACATTTTCCGTTGACTTGCCAGAATGAAAATCAAACTGAGAGGAGATCAAGTAATTGCTTTCAAGATACCCAGCGAGTCTACCATTAATAATTCTTTCTAATATTTTAGAGCGGGTAGTATAGCTATAAAGGTACATAGTGGGATAAAACTTGCGAAGAAAGTGAGGTTATGACGCTTACGGGTTGTAACATGAATTAAGTAATCAGTCCATATACATATTGTTCAGTGTTGATGTGTTTCATGTGTTTACTTTATGCGGTGAGTAATTAATTATTTTCAGTGGGATCCAACATTGGTGGTCATTGCAGTGTAAGCAGTGTATTAGTGAAGGTATATGAGTAATATAAGAGTAAAAGTTTGTTTGTGTTTTAGTTGATGTTGGGGTAAATATCAATAGGTATGTCATTTTGAACATTTTTTTTTAAATAAAACTATTTTTAAAGTGTTATTATAAAACAATCATACTGTTTTATAATAACACTTTAAGCAGAGCAAAAATGAGGCAGTATGAAGGGCAATACACGTACAAAAGGTCCAAGGATAGTCAAATATAGTTACATTGATTCTTCTTGAGATAATATACTTCGTTTTTTACACAGGTTTTCCTTCAACTTTGCGTATATAAATGTGGGCCATCCAGCAGTTGTTTCGCAAAAGGAATAAAAGGCGCTTCATTTTGGCGGTGGGTAATTTTGAGATGTAGATTAGCTGTTTTGAAGTTAGAACTCCATGTTGGTTAAGTTGACTTAATTAGGTTATTGTTTAAAAATATAATATTATTTTCTTACCACTTCTTGTTAATATTGTTTGGTCAATGTATTTGTAAATGCAATTGCAATGAGGAGGGATGAAGGACATGTGACTAAAAGATTGATGGATCTGAATGTTGATGGACGGAGAGCGAGAGGAAGGCCAAAGAAAAGATGGAAGGATTGTGTAAGGAATGATTTGAAGGAGAAAGGAGAAAATGATGCCGTGACGTCTGATAGGGGAGAATGGAAGAAGAAAACGTGTTGCGCCGACCCCAAATAGAATGGGGACAAGGGCAGGAAAATGAAATGAATTGCGACTGACGAACTGCTTGTTCCTTTTTTACACGGCAACCAGGTGATATCATGTACATCGGAACTAATAATTCTAGAAAGTTTACAGTGTTGCATACGTCTATGACGTAACCAAATAAATCATATTTATTTTTATTGTTGACTTCAAATGTATACCCAGCATTTCTAATTTCAGTCTGTAAAACTTGATAAGTTATTCAATGTACAATAGTCATGTAAACTGATGTCACACGAATATATATTTTTAGACGTGATGCAGAAATGGACTTGATGATAATATTTGCTCGTTAGATTTACTTACCCTTCTCTGTATCCATTGCAATATCAACAGTATTCTTGAATTAAGAGCCTGTTGTTTGTCATTCGAAATTTCGCTCTTAGCAAAATATTAGTGGCCTACAGTGGAGACAGTTTATAAACACTATGGCCGAGTTGCGTTGCAGTGCTGCGTTATGGTGATGTGTGCCATATAGGTACCTCAGTACGGTGGTAGGTCGTTTGTGAGGAGCGGGTTGAATGTCGTATGATGCCCATAGTTGTTTGCTAATTATTTTAAAAGTTTTTCCTTGTCACTTATTAAACACTAATCATGGATCGAAATCGCTTGCTTTATCAAGCAAACAATGTGCTTGCTAAAGCACCACTAAACGATCAAGTTCATAACGATGTATGAATAGTGAATTTATATTGTAAAAGGGTAGGCAAGTACCTACGTTCCTGTTTGGTAAATAGATAATCAGCAGCCAAACAGTGTGCCTGATGTAACAATTACCAGCGAAAACGAAGAAATTGATATTGGTAAATAATATACCTTAAGCTGTATTCAATAGCAAGAAAATTGCGGTGAGCGTGGCCAGCTTCTCATGGAGGTGTTAAAGAAACCAGTGGCAGCTCACAAGCCGCCACGTTCTACAGGAACCCCTTTATTCTGAATACTAATTTTCGTGTTCGCTGTTTTCCTTATTAAAAAGAAAACTGTTTTTATTTTCTCTAAATTATGAATAGGTACCTACTATATAATAATAATATGAATACTTTGCACTACTATTTGTAAATTCAATTTGGGAGATTGTTTTCATTGAGTTTGTGTCTGATTGAGCTAACATAAAAATCGTAACCCATTAAAATCAGTCCGGCCTGAGTTTCGACCTTTTACCGCTGTTTGTTATGTTATTTTCTTCTTTATGTATTTGTAGTATTTATTTAATATTTTGATAAATGTCTTTTGAACCTTTCAAAATTGTGTAATGGATCCAAGATATAAGTTAAAGCTTGCAATGAATGCCTTGGTGTCCTTATTCTTAAGAAGAAACTGTTCATTCTTAGTATTATATCACTTATGATTCAGATTATCTATTTGAATTCAATAGAATGCAGTTCACCCCCAAACTCTGTGATTTACGATTACCGAATGGTTGGTATCAACTTTGAGAAAATGGTTTGTCTCATCGGTAACTTTATGTATCTAACATGTTCTCGCGTTAACTGTGCCAGTAGCCTGATAATGTCGATACCAAGACACAAGCAAGCAACGTGGTATACAAATAAGTTTCGAGAGGGAAGGTGGTTCTGCTACTAACTGCTTCAAACTTAGGTACGCCCTTTTATGTATAAAAGGGCGTACATAAAACGGCACTCAAGAAAAAAATCAAGGAAATTGTTTGAATTTTTTGTTGTTATCATTTATTTTGAAAATACAACTCCTATCAAATAAAATTTGTAACCGGAAGGCAAACACAATATGATTTTAGTACAAAATACTCACGAAACGATATCCTTACTAATATTATAAAAGCGAAAGTGAGTTTGTTTGTTTGTTTGTTTGTTACCTCTTCACGCTTTAATGGCTAAACCGATTTTGATGAATTTTGGTACAGAGATAGTTGGGAACCAGGAGACGGACATAGGCTAACTTTTATTAAAAAAAAGTGGGATATGAGGGAGAACGAGGGAAGAAAAGAGAAAACTTAGCGTTGCTATTACAAATCCATCAGGCGCAAGAGCAAAAACTGCAGGTCTGTTTGGTGTGTTATACCGAATTTAACGCGCGCGAAGCCGCGGGCGAAAGCTAGTCCATAATAAATGCTTAAATTCTTGCGTCACATAAGTATATTCCTATGAATGAACTAGTAGAAATATCTATATTTGTAATCTTTATAGTATATAACAACGCGTTGAGTAATCTCAACCATATGGTTGAGGTTACTCAACGGGTTGTTATATGGTTGCAATCCCATCAACCCAATCAAAAGGCTAACTATGCTTCCACATTTATTATTTGAACTGCCAGGCCAGGTATTCTCTGTCGGTTTGTCTTTTCCCTGATCACTATAATCTTGATCTTGAAGAGTTCGCGAGAATCGCAATATTTAAGCGGCAAGCGTGCTTCACCCTAGTCGCGGCTTCGCTTCATATCAGGCGAGTTGCGGCCGCATATCTTATAAAAAAAACTACTAAGCTAAAATTGTTGACAAAGAAAAAATAAGGGGAATCGTGACACTTTTACGAGTAAGTAGCATAAAATATGTGTGCCCTGAATTAAACATATTCATGGCAAAATCTCCCGGCTCGTAGTATTTGTTTCCCCTCAAATTTTGGGAAAGATCTTTAAACGAGTTTTTCTGGCTTTGGTTGGAAAAGGACCCGCAATTTTCAATTTCATCAGATTAATATAATGATTGCGATTGTTAATGGAAACCTCTCAACACCAACATTTCTCGATTTGAATACTTTGAAGCTTGTGCCACGTGGAAGCCATGATCGTGTCACGAAAAAGTTGTTTACAAACCCTTTTTTCGATTTAAAGTTATGTTTGACTTTTTAAAAGAAAAACTGAGTAAACCACATTTTTGTAAATAAGTAGACATGTAATAAGTATAAATGTAATACATTATGTCTAATTTTTAACGTACGTGCTACACTTAATTATCAAGCTTTAAATATGCATTATTGCTTGATATATACTGTGTATGAAAGTATCTCTAATGAGGTGCGAGGCAGAGAATTTTTATGAAGAATAAGATAGCAAAGGAAGACTAGGGATCTATTTCAATTATACTTGTCAGCTATTTATAGTCAACGTCAATTACCATCCAAGCTACGCTCATTGGCAAACATAGGTCGCCTTTAAGAAGAATAGACAAAAAACTCCGCGGTAATATCTTTTGAAGTATTTTGCGTAGATTATTGAACATTCAGTAAGACAAACAATTAGCAATAAAGGGCATGTTTTAAACTATAAAAAAAAATTGTCGTCAATAATATACATCGTATAATATTTAATAAGAACACTAAGGTTTTATAGCAGAAGTTTTAGTGTTAACACTAGGGATCCCTATTGCAATCGGAAAAGCCCTTGATTTGGGATCCGGTCTCCGGGACAACTGAGCGCCGTGAACGCTGGTGATACTTAGTTGACAAGATTATACGGTTTATTCTCATCTGCTCCCAGACTACCAAATCTATCCAGTGGTGGATGATAAATAAAACTGCCATCACTGGTGACACACCGGTGCATAAGGCGGGAATAAAGCATTTACAGCCCCCCTGTAAGTGGAACTTCACTCCTTCTGTCTGTCGCCCTTTATGAGAGGTTGATAGAATAAACTTAATCGTATTTCCGCGCGCAGTGATGATAAATAAGTCAATCATTCTGGTGACATTTTATTATTATTTATTATACCAGATATATTAGTTTCTTGTTAGGTCTTCAAACGTACAAGGCTCTTAAGGAGGTTGTTTATTGAGCTCAACAAACAACCTCCTTCATAGAAAGGCCGTAGTTTTTCATTGCCAACAGAGTAGCCTAAAGCTATTCGAAGTTTCTGTACGAGCGTGCATGTAGCTGACTCAATCACCAAAGATTCACTGACAACTGTCAGAAAACAGGTTTTTTTTCGAATGGTTACAGTCAGAAGCATGCCAAAGATACTAGCAAAGCCATAAAGGTAAGCGGATTGCACAGACCCTAACACCATGAAAAGTAGTAGTAGACAAGAGAAGCTTTTTTTAATCTTTATTGAAAAATAGAGGATTTGATCATGCATGATCATGTCATCCCCATAGTAACAGACAAATTAACAAAATATCTTAATTATTTTCTTATCTACGTTTTAAAGCACAATCAACAATATTATACATGAGTCTCGCTTCCCGTGATAAGGGGGAAGCATGAATGGTATTACAGACACCGGGGTCGTGTAAGTTTGTAACAGAGTGGGTATTTTACCCTCTCAACATTGATTTTTAAATATTCATATTTCCAATTTCATTCTGTCATTTCATCTTCAACAGTAATTATTTGGCTCATTAGGTACGTTTTTGGATCACGGCTAGCAGCCACTCGTGCTAGTTATTGTTTTTTTATTATGCTGTATCTATTTGTAAAATTAGTTTGTGAATCAGTTTTTGTGCAGTTCAGTTTTGTGATATTTCACCTAAAAATACACAATAGTGTATTTTCACCCTAGTTAAAAGTCCCAATTGAAAACTTCAGCCACGCTCGGAGGGCAACCAGCGAGTGTTAAAAGTTAATGTCCAAAAGAAACCCTCTCAGCCTCGTTCCGGACAAATTCTACTAAAATATGAAATGCATCTTCAATCAAATTACAGTCAGTACAATTCTTGGAAGTAATTTTACCCATTAGGAAAGCAAAACTATTCAGTGGGAACTACACTTTTTTTTAAACCTTTGCCCCACACTAGGAATTTTTCCCTTATCGTGGGTGGGTTTACAAACATATAAACTCACATACACAAACAGCCAGACCTGTAACAACTATCTGTAGGCCGTACAAATATTTGTTCCGTGCGTGAATCGAACCCGCGACACGCAGCGCAGCAGCCGATCGCTTAGCCACTGCGCTCTTCTATGTAAATGTAAACCATCTGTTTGAGGAGCTCAGACTGACTGATTTATCGCTTCAAAAACTTATTATTAAATATACATGTTAATGGATTGTGTAAGTTATGATATGAAGGAGAAAAGAGTAAATAATGCTGTGACGACTAACAGGGAAAACTGGAAGATGAAAGGTGTTGCCCTGACCTCAAATACAATGGCGAAAAGTCGAGGAAGATGATGATGATGATGAATCTCTTAAACTTAAAAAAAATTGGTTGTTTGTAAAGTAGGTTTACGATCGAGATGTTTACGTGATAACGTCTTATTGGTGATATAAGTTATCACCAGGGGCCTTAGACAAAGTAACATCGCTTCGTAGCGAAACGATATCTAAATTCGCCATCGTCTCTGAGATAACGATAAACATTTCTTAGACAATGTAACAATATGATCGCGATCGTTGTGCCGATTTCTTTTTGCGCTAAAAATCAAAAATATTGGTTATGGTATCGAAAATTTTGCTGTCAGTGTCAGTCAAGAAATTCAAACCGGATCAAACCCGCGTGTTTTCAAATTTTATTTACTAATTAAATAAAATAGAATAGGTAAGTGAGTTGTTGGCGATCGCCGTACTAAAATCGTTTTATTTAAGTGAAATCATACATTTAAAGAGTAGCCAAAGTATTTTAAGTCATAATAAAAACATTTTTTTAACATTTTTTTAGTCTAACTATTATAATTTTTAGAGATAAAAAATGGAAACAAGAGTGCGAGCAAGTCCCGAACAGTTTTCAACGCTGCTTGAATATATGGAAACGTACCTAAGTAAATCCAAGTTTTATTCACTAGTATGAAACGTAAACAACGACGCGATCTTAAAAATGAAGTACTCATATTGAATCTTGGTTTGTTTATATTACAGTCATGGTGACCTGGCGAGGCCTCTTGCCGGAGCACAAGGTCGGATACGGTCAGACCGACTGTGGACTGACCTGACCAATATTTTGAATGCTGCTGGTGGCGGTGTCAGCAAGACAACAGAAAAGTGGAAAAAAGTAAGAATCTAATGAACATTTTTGGAAAGACTGGTGTGATGGTAGAGTGGCTAGCAAGCTATTAAGGGTTTTGGATAAGTAGACACACCCTTGCGTTAATGAAGATTGGATTGTTATCATTTCTCTGTTATTACTAGACTGGGGATTTTTGATAATTATGATGATGATGATCAATCTCTGACACCCATAGTAAGAAAGACAGAAAGGAAAAATGTTTATTGGCACTTCCCATATCACATACGATAAAATATTAAGAAAACTTGCAAATAAACTTAATGTTTATTTGCAAGTTCCACCACCCCTTCCGCTCGTGCTCACTGAGACTTCGGCTCAAGGACGACAGCCTGTTGCGCCAGCCCCACCAGCCACATCAGCCCCGGCAGCGCCATCCCCGCCGGCCCAGTCCCCGCCAGCCCAGTCCCCACCAACCCCTGCAGTGCCCACTACTACCAGGCGTCGTCCGCGGTTGAGGTTGAGATTGAGCACGAACGGAACCAAGTTTTTAGCTCATTAGTAAACGTCGCTCAAGCTTGGCTTGACTATTATCGCAGTAGGGACAACACAGAACCGCTGTACAATGAGTAGTTCAGCAATTGTCTTGTCCCTATTGCTATAGTAATCAAAGGTTTTTTAGTATGTATGTCCGAAGCCTTAGGCATTCTGCATCTCAGACTTTTGCGAGTGCGATACTAGCAAAAGTCTGAGATGCAGAATTCCTAAGGCTTTTTAAGATGTTAAGTTTGCAGCAGTTGACGTATAAAGGCTGATTAATATAATTATTATGTTAATATAGATACTAACTAGCTGTGCCCCGGCATGCGTTGCAATGCAATTTTCTACCTTTCTACCTACCCTATCTTTTAAGTTGGATCAAACTGCACACGGTGTGCAAATTTAATTTAATATCGGTTAAGTAGTTTAGGAGTCCATCGCGGACAAACAACGTGACACGTGATTTATATATATTAGGATTATAATATAAGGTTAAAATTTTATAGTTTTTCAAGTGACTTAATAAAAATATTTAATAGTAATTTTTATTTATTCACCTATATTACATCCTACTTACATTTCAAGTAACATTAAATCTGATTAAAGTCAAGAAGCTGTTTGTAGAGATAAAATAATAATTTTAAAAAAAATATTACATCCTACTAACTAAACGATTGCGCATAGCCCTGCCTCGGATTACATCGTTTTGGTTATCATTGGAGGTGCTATACTGTACAGCATGATCTTCACTATCGTGTACCCCTGCAGCTGGCATATCACTTGGAGGTGGTATTCTAGCATCTAATGCAATGTTGTGCAGCACACAACATGCATTAGTGATGGTGAGGTCGGAAAACGGATCGCGGTCTGTGCTTGTATTTACGGATTGTGCTAGTTTCCCTACTGCTTTCTTGCAGGATTGTGATGGGGTCATCGGGGGTGATGAGGGTATGCATTGGTCGGCGAATTTTCCCTATCCTAGTGGGAGTATAGTGGGTTGCCCCTACTATAAGACTGTTGGTGTGCCTTTCAGCAGCATCGAAGAAACGCTTCGTAAGGCGCTTCGTCGTTTGGGCTGTTGTCGGTATTTTGAGGTCGACATGTAGTCGTGTATTCCTTAAGTACCAGGGAGCTCCCACGGCCTTTCGGAGAAGTCGGTTCTGAAGGGTTTGCATCTTATGGATTCGGGACGGAACACGGGGTTTAATAAAGTATGGTGTGAACACGGGGCACGCGTACGTCATGATGGGTTGAATGCACGCTATCTATATGCGCAACTCGCACTTCAGTGACAATTTGCTGCATGCATTCAACAGGTAGTAGAGTCTGCCTAGAGCGAAGGCGGCGCGCGAGCGCACCGTTTTTATGTGCTCTCCGAAGTTGAGGCGATTGTACCTTTATTTCCAAGGGAATCTCAGGGGATCCTTTTAATCCTGCATGAGCCTTTAGGTCCCTGCATAGCTTCCTAAATGCTCTTTTATTAAGCCTGAAATGTTGGATGAACAACAATTCAGGCATTTCTTCTATTGTTTCCAATTGCCGTCGCTGTATCAATCGCTTTTGGCGCCTCTCCCAGGCGTTTTCATTGTGCGCAGCCCACAATAAACGAAGGGAGTTCATTTTATTTATTTGGTCTGCAGTAATGCCTCTAACACAGACAGAATGAAGAGTATGTATCATCAAGCAATGACAAATTGTCAAAAACCGCTAGGTTGGTGTTGTCAAAAATCAGCTTGGGCGAATGAAGTCCGGCCATATTGTTTCAATAACTACAACGTTTTAGCATTCGTTTCGTTATCTTCATTGACGATCACGATCGAGGCGAAGACGAACACTGAAAGTGCTGCTTGTCTACGCATTTGTATGGAATAAACACGATAACGATTCGTTAGTTTATGGTTTCGTTATGAAATGCAACATTGTCTACCAAATTGCGATAACGATGTCGATTGACCACGTGACTTAGCGCGGCTTATGTCAATCCCATACATTTTAGTCTTTTCTAACTTCGTTATCGTTTTTAAATTGTTACTTTGTCTAAGGCCCCAGTAGTGACATCTAAAATGAAATTAAGTACTAATTTAAAGTTTTTTTTTCGAGCCAAGTAACAGATGGCGCTACCATCTTTATGAAATGTCGCTTGTGAGGTTTTGGTGTGACACAAGTTTCTGAACATGTCACCCGACTAAAACGATTTTAAAGACGTTATCACGTCAAAAGTACTTAAAAACCTCAATATAATATTTCAAGACCCATTATTTATAATTTTTCAGATAAATATATAAGGAAATTAAATATGGACCATCCCTTTATTTCACAACATATTTTTGGTTTAGACGGCACCTACTCCCCAAATTTAATCTGTATGGTACCATAAGTCTCGGAGTAAAACCCTTATTATAAATTAAAACAGAATTCTACAGGGATCTTTATAGAACAAAAGAGTTAGAAGACACCAGCCACGAGAACCAAAACAACAGCAGCGATAGTACCATACCAAAAAGACCCCAAATTGAAGAAAGTGACGTCATTGAGGCATCGAATAAACTAAAACTGGACAAAAGCCCGGGCTCAGACAACCTATCAAACGAGACTCTAAAGATAGCTGCCCCAATACTAGCTACAAAAAAAAATGTTCAACTCTATCCTCAAATCTGGAGAGACACCCACACAATGGTCTGAGTCAAACATAATTCTGTTGTATAAAAAAGGCAACCTGAATGATATTGGGAACTATAGACCTATAAGTCTGCTGCCCAGTGCGTATAAGCTATTTTCTACAATCCTGACCAAAATAATTAGCTCAACATTAGAAACAAAACAACCTGTCGAACAGATTAGGCTTCTCTACCAGCGACCATATTCACACACTCGAACTTCTCATCGAGAAATATCAAGAGAGAAATAGACTTGGCATTTATCGATTACAAAAAAGCATTCGATTCGGTGTCACACAGCTACATCTATGTATATTTAATTAATCAAAAGCATATACAGAAGGAACAAAAGTAGAGTTAGACTAGAAACAGCCGGTTCTTGGTTCCCGGTAAAGAGAGGCGTAAGACAGGGGGACCCACTATCGCCTATACTATTTATAGCCACATTAGAGTCAATAATAAGCAACTTGACTGGAATGAGTGCGGTATAAGAATAAAAACTAAGTATTTAAGCCACGTTTTACGTTTCGCCGACGACCTGGTGCTGATATCAGAGAAAGGAAAAGAACTACATACAAGACCTGGTAGAATCACTAAACGAAGCTAGCAAGCTCGCCAGGCTAGAAATGAACCGCTCTAAAACGATGGTACGATGGTGGACCAACAGCACTAAGGTACAAATATACGTCGACGATGAGCCTCTCCAATGCACCGAAAAATACATTTACCTAGGCAAGCAAATAGGCTTCGACAGATTAACTACCAGGAGATGGAGCACAGGGCCCAGGTAACATGGCATAAGTACTAGAGCTTTAAAGAAATATTTAAAAGCTTCTTTAAAGAAATATATAAAATATAGTTACCAATAAGGTTACTATATTTACGCCGCTTGAGGTTCTCTGCAGCCGCAGCAGCAGCGCGAGCACAGCACTAAGAGCTAGGAAGACGGGATGGCGCAAGAGTATGACGAGAGTATCGTATGAGACGCACGTTGCGTCCCACAACAAAAGACACAATACAAGAATTAATATAAAAAAACAAAACACATTAAAAAAAAAAGTACGGTAGACTATGTTAAATCGACCCATAGGCATTTAGACACATCACATATATTTATTAAGGTCGCCCATTACTGGGCGGTGTGTGTCTCAAAGTTGCACCAAAAAGGAGTCCAGCTCAGCATAAGGCCAGGTAGATTACCTGACGCTGGTATTCTGCTGAATCCTGCTAGTGACACACGGATGTCGAGAAAATGTGCGGCGAATATTATGTAGGTAAGTTAGGTTAGGTTTTGAGCTATTTAAGTTCAAAACCTTTCGTACTGACAACTTGACAACTAAAAATAATAAACATGATTATCACAGTATAGGTAATATGTGTAATGATAACTGTAATTTAAGTTGTATGGAGTGTGGCTAGTAGTGTTTGTACGAGTTTACTTGTTCGTGTAGGTATCATTATGTTTCAGTTTTTATCATAATGTACGGTGAGTACAGTTGTAATGTGTTTTGTGTATTGTGTAACGTGTATTGTAATGTGTTTCGTGTATGCGTTTCATTTTTCACAGTTATTGTCTGTTGTTAATAGGACAAAGTGAGCCGTTCGGACCAGAAATCCCTCTATATTATGGAAGTGTTGGTGACGGTCAGGCCCAGTTTCTTCTGAGCGTCAATCAGATACTGCGTGCATTCTCTTCTACTAGCGATCCAGCTCAGCTTTTTGGAAAGATAAGCCCGGCTCCTTGTGCTGAATAACCCCAAACAATAGACATGCTAAGTGTAATTTACGGCGTAACTTCATTTTAAGAATGGAGTGTTGATTTAAAAAACGTGTTATATGGGTTTTAGGCGGAACTGAGAAGCAAAATCGCGCACAAGCGTTCTGCACTCTCTGGATCAGTCGCTCAGTCCTTGCCAGTAGTCGAGGACCGAAAACGGTATCGCCGCAGTTCAGGTTAGAGAGTACTAGTGACTAAACTAGTCGAATACGCAGCTCTTCCGACAGATACGGCCTTATGTTGTACAGGACCTTGAGCCTATAAAAGCAGTTGCGCACCGACTCTTCCACGTGACCTTCGTACCTCAGCTCAGCATCCATAAACAGACACTCGAGACAGACAGTCGAGTCAGTGAGGCACGAAATCTGGTGCCTCACTGACTCGACTGACCGACTCATCCAGTAGAGTAACTTTGAGCTCTGGAGGCAAGACATTTACTTGGTGCTTGGTTCCGAGTAGCATGTATTTAGTTTTGATCGGATTAAGTACTAAACCATTACTTTCGGCCCAGCATGCTATCCTCCCAAGATCCTCATTCAGGTCCTTTAAGGCTCCCTCATATTGCACATCATATATTTGCAACACTGTAGGGTTTTTATTATGTCCGAGCAATGTAAAATAAATATTATGGGGTCAAGTATGGAGCCTTGCGGGACTCCCCTGTTTACAGAGACTGGTTATGAGGCAAGAGTTGTTTCATCGCTCAGACGTATTTCGACAGGTTGTTCTCGATTGCTGACGTAACTTTGGAACCAGCCTATTGATTCGTGGTCAAATCCATAGTATTGTAGCTTGGCTAGGAACAGATCAATGTTTATACAGTCGAAAGCCCGCGAAAAGTCCAACTGGACTAAGAGTGTGTGCCTTTGTCTTGTGCAGCAAGGATGTTATCTGTCACATCCAATAAGGCCGTGCAGGTGCTACGTCGCTTACGGAACCCTGACTGTAGTTCCGGTAGAATATTTTTTTTTTCTAAATAATGAGAAACTTGCTGACATACTGCCTTTTCCAATACTTTAGATACACAAGGTAGATGACTTATAGGTCTGAGGTCTTTGAATTCAGTAGGGTTACTTTTTTTTGGGATTGGTCGAACAATCGCTACTTTCCAGATGTCAGGGAACGTTGAAGACACAATTGAGTAGTTCACTATGTCTGTGATAGCTTTTAGTGTTTGCGGAAGGGTTAACATCAGCATATTCAAGGTAATTTTATCGCAACCTTCAGCATTAGATATCAGCTGACCCAGATATCGTAAAACTTGTTCCTCAGTTACTGGCTGTAAGGTGAAAGATGCATCGCTAAAACGGTTAGACTCAAAAAAAGTACGCTGTGATAAATTACAGTTTGGGTTGCCAGGTACACTCAAGAAATGGGAATTTAATTGGCTTACATCTCTTAAATAAGAAGGGAGATCGCAGATTTGCTTAACTGGCAATACATCCTTTTGATATCACGCAGACGAAGCCGCGGACGCCGCGCCGACTAGTAATATTATGAATGTTTGTGAGGATGGATGTATGGATGTTTGTTACTCTTTCACGTTAAAACGGCTAAACGGATCTTGATGAAATTTGGCTCATAGGTAGATTATAGTCCAGAATAACACATAAAACATTTTTTTCGATATCACGCGATCTAAGCCGCGGGCGCCAGCTAGGTGTCACATACGAACGAACAGTCAGGCAGAAAGACTGACAGAAGGAATCTAAACGGGATCTGTATTTTTTTGTCATTTGGCGCCGGAACCTTGACAACAAGTTTTTAAGTTTTTCGAGCGCCACTCAGCATAGGTCTTGTATAGGTGCTAATTATTTTTTACACTATTGGTATGTATCCTAATAAAACGATCCGAGAAAAACAAACTGTAGTTTTTGCAACCTACGATCTTTTTAATAAATTACTGATCGAATAAAAAGTTTTTTGGTAACTATTTCTAAAATTTACGCTTACTAGCAGCATTCGCTTTGAAATATTTCCTTTGAGAGCGACATTTCTAGAATGAGAGGCACAAATACAAGTTAGTTTTCACTCGCACATCCTTCACAAATAAGCTGATATTGTGTTGCCGAGATATGGGTACTATAAAATGTAGGGCAAGCAACTCCGCGGTCTACCACACTCTGGGGGTACAGAGATTAAACAAATACACGCTCACATGTAACATGTATCCGCGCACCCTACACATAGACGCATTGTTTACTTTTTACTTGGCATTTGACTTCGTGCGAACTAAATTTAAACTACGATCGCGGGTGGAATAATCTGTGGCTGCTGAAATGTGTTACTACTATTACAATTGTGGTAGTTTTTGGATGTGAATGTTCATTACAGATTCTCAAAAAACAAACTAATCGGATTAGGGTATAAAAGGCACACAGTTTTAGCCCGGTAGTACGAACTCATAGGACAATTGCCTAACCCAAAGCGTGAGTCACCTTTTCGTGCATCCATTCACCCTGCACGAACTCGTCGGAATGAGTGCGTATACGCGCGTAAATTGTTACGATATGTATTTTGTTTTTGTTTTATATAAGTAGCGCGTACACCAAAAAAAAAAACTCAAAATACACTAGTAAGATGCCGCCCTAAAGTTATATTTATTAAGTATGATACTATTGAGCCGCCCAAACACAATCAAATTAAATGTTTGTAATTGCCAGTTATTTGTTGTATTGTTTTGAAACAGAGACATAAATGCCGGCTAATAACTGTATTTTCTGACTTCGGATTTTCTTGAATGGTGCACGTTAAAAAAAATCTTAGCCCAAAACCTGTACAGGATTGTATATAAGAAGCTTATAGTCATACCAATTTTAAATTCGACTTTCATGAGTTTTTAACACGGAAATATTTTGGGCCGATTTGACAGAAAAAAAAAATAGTTTGCCCAAATTGGGTTTAGCAGAATCCCCAGCAAGTTTATGCGAGTGTTAGTGTGAAGCACCATTATTAACACATGTACATACAAATATAACGCTTTACCTTCTTGATTTCAGGAATGCTCATGTGTTGCAAGAAATAAACATACTTAGCTCTTTTTCTGTTTGTATGTCCAAAGGCATCTTTAGCTCTACCAATTACGTCCGATGACCAATCAAGCTATGCAAAACCAGTTTAAGCGGATCTCTCAATGTACGAAAAACTTGGTCATGTATTACTAAAAATGTACCTATAGCTTGATGTGTCGCAGTATGTGCCAGTGTTGGGTTTAAGTATATGTGCTGCAAAGATAATGTACAAATCTGCCCGGCGTGTCCCGGTATTTTACCAACTCTGGCTATTTTCATGCAGTTGAGTTATTGGAGCTGTTAGGAAACTTTGAGTTTCCCAGCTACTTCACATTGTTTATAAGCAAAGATTACTTTCATACAAGCGCGGGCATATACATACCATCTACAAACTTCTCAAATCTTTTTAATTTTTCCCACATAATATCTTAAATTTTGCTTGACATGCCTAATAATCAATTGCTATCCGAATACGCAGCACAGCACTATCCTAACTTCATTCTGAGAAATGTTTTTTTTTTATAAATTTGATAAAAGGATAAAACTTATTCACTAAAAGATCTCAAACAGAATTTGACTAAGATCATATTATGGGCGTCTTTCACCGCGATGTAATTTCTAAGCGCTCATTGGTCGGGCGTATTTCGACTTTGCAGCTCCGAAATAGCAGTTTTGTAAACAAATTGTATCAATTCGAACGTGTTATTTCACCAAACCCTTTTTAGCTTTATTATTTTATAACTTTCAAATAATGTTCTAAGCCATAAATTCATAGAAAAACACGTTCGAAATCGTAAGTTAGTGTTAGTTACCTCAAAAAGTAAAAACGGAACCCTTATTGAAACACTTTGTTGTCCTACTGTCTATCTGTCAAGACCATTTATCTCGGGAATGCGTGGAGGTAACGAATTGAAATTAAAACCGTATACTCTCTGGATCTTTTGTCCAGTGAAAAGATCAACCCTCTAAGTCTACTCCGCAGGCAAAAGATATGGCTGTTTATGTCGCAAATTTGAACGGAACCCTCGGTTCACGAATCTGACGCGCTCTTGGCCAATTTCATTTTTACTGAACCTGCTATGTTATATCATGTTTTGACTTTCACACAGAATTTGTTCAGCTTTAATAAAAATAAGTGTTCACGGTGTTTTAATAAAAATTTTTGATTTACATCGGTGAGAGAGAGATCAGGCGAGATTTTACAAATTTCGAACTTTATTCATATACATAAAGTTCAAAATTTGTAAAAATCTCGCCTTAAAGTATACCTCACATTATGGTGACTAATGTGTACTACGTAATATTTTCACAAAATCTAACTATCGCCATTCACGATGTTACGCCAGTAACTCATTTGTTAAAATCCGTCCACCTGATAAGGTCCAAAGCGTACCAAAAAAACATGGCCTTACTACACAAACAGCATTCGTTTATGTTTTAATTTATTTTCAATCCATTACTTTACTTTATTTTTATTAATCCCATCCAATTATGTGTAAATATCTATTAAAGTTAACCAAACCGTTTTAACTCGAGACCTTGTAGTTTTGAAACAATTTCATGACAAGTCTTTTAGCTTGCTTAAACGTTTTACTTTTAACCCTAGGCGCAAACGGTATCCGTAAAATCAAGTGAGATTTATTTTCCGTGGTGTCGCGCGCAGGTTTGAAGTTTTAATGCGAAGGAGTCCGGTCGTGTAGTAATTAGGAGGTGAGTACGCGTCGCATCGGCTGCGGCGGCGCGACGGTCGATAGCTGGAGCGACAGGCGGTGCCGGCCCGGGTCACGCCTGCTGCGATCGATAGCGGCGCGGCGGCGGGAGCAGTCGAGCGCCACGCGCCACGCCACCGGACACGGAGCAGCGCGGCAGCAGTCCGCCAGTCCGCCTCGCGACACGGCGACGAGCGGCGAGCAAGCGAGCGCGCCCACGCGCACACACGCGCGATCTCCCATGCGACTGTCGGCCGCGTCATGAGCGGCGCCCGCCCCCGGTCCGCGCCGCTCCTGCTGGCGCTCGCGGCCGCTTTTCTACCACAAGCCAACCATGTCGCGTGAGTACCACCAGCATGTGCCACAGCCCAGCCTCACTATTTACGAACTTGTCTCAGCTCAATGTGTCAGTTAATATAAAAGTTGAGTACAATCCCCGAAATAAATGCTGGGACGATCGTAAATTTCGGCGAGCAGTAAACTGGAAAGCATTAGGTTTACGATCTATGACTACATCAATGCTTTATTATTTATAATTAATTAAAACTTTTCTTTTTTATATGAACACGTTTATTAAAACTCAGTTAGTTCATAGTATTTAATTCGTAATTTAAATTAGCGTAACCATGAAAGACATTCTAAAAAGGTGTTTCATAACTACGATTAGTACCAATCATAATTAAGTTCTGCTTTATTATACCTGAAAGATTATTGAGTACCTCTGCAATTCCAAAAAATGATATCTGAAATTTACACAGCATTTCGTAACTCTTTTACTGTAACTTCTAGGAATTGCTGAAATAAAAACTTTTTTATGGATCAAAAGGATCTTATTAAGTATTTGGTGACTTTGCTCAATCGTCGGATAGTTAGGATAATGCAAGGTAGACGATGGCGAAAATACGTTTCTGAGTTTGTCTTGTATATGGGAGAATTCTTTTGGAATCTTATTTTAAATAACAATGCGAGAAACACTTACATTAAAACAAACACTTTTGTCGCTACCGACTAGACGTGTGCCTCCCACTATTTTCCCTCAATGCGTCGGCATAATATGTAAATGTGGCAAAAACCTCCCGCACATCTTGCGCCAAATCTTTCCAGGACCTATCCACATATAATGTAACACAAATATTTCGAGGCGCAATTCGAGGTCTTACTAATACAATAATTAGTTCCATAACAGTACCGATGTCGAAACCGAATGACGTCACGGGCCTGCCGTTCCTTGTAATTCGGCTTTATATTTGAGTACAAAGCCTTTGGACACAAGGACGAATATACGAAAAAAAGGCACTAGGGATGTTTCTATATAACTGTTATCCACCGCAATATACTATTTTTTCGTAAAATTTTATAATTAATGGAATACTTTTCTTTGAAATTTGAGAAAATTCAACTAATTCCTTAAGTAAACAAGTTATACATACACCCAATAAAAATAAAAGATATTCAAATTGAATCATTTATTCCTTTTTATTATAAATGATTAAAATTTAGGCGTTGCCTAAGGGTGCGCACAACTTAGTTATATTTCGGGGAATACCTAAGTGTAAAAAACATAACTATGAAATACATAATTATTCATAATCACATCGATTTTTAGATGAAGTTACATTGTATTTTTGGAACATTTTTTTCATTTGCACAAAGTGATTTAATTGTATAATCTTCTGGTGGTTTTGGTAACATGAGAGCGTAACCCGACTATGTTCATTTTAAGCTAATGGAAAAACTGATTATTTTTTTAAATTAAGTACATATCTAACTAAAATGTGTGTGTAACATTTTAACACGACGGACGCCTTATTCCAGCTAATCATCATTCAGTCCCTTCTATTTGCTTACAAGTAACTGTACTCGTTCCAGAGATTTTATGAAATCAATACAAAAGAGTTGGTATGTGTAAATGTACTAATATTGTATATCGCAATACAACTGTTTATGATGATCATAACTTTAACCCCATTAGTAGTGTTTAATTGCATAACTCCGCGCCAATTCTCGTTGCACTCAATATTGACAGTAGGCTACATAATTTTGATCACTAATTCAATTACCAAGGAAATGTTTGCAATATTAAAACTTAGAGAAGAATTCTGACAAGGGTTATCGTGTGACAAAAATAAAAAATACCGGCCAAGTGCGAATCTGACTTGCACACACAGGGATCTTAAGCACCCAACAATATTATAAAATAATTTTTAATGGTCAAACAAATTAAATGGAAATTTACACTAAACCGCAAAACTTGATTTGTTCCTCATGGCATCTTATTAAAAAACGAATTTACATCTGCAGTTTGATGAAGAAGTTCTAAATCTTCAAAACTAAATACAAAATCTTGTTCAAGACATTATTCGTTATTTTTTTTTTAATTTCTTTTGAAATTAAATAGTATCTTTATATTTTAATATCTGAACGAGTTTTAAAGCAGATAAAAAATGAGATAAATATATATATGACTAACGTCGGTGTTTTACCTCCACCTCTATTTATTTATTTTGTGTAATGTTCGGATCATATTTTTGTAGCGGTTCATATAAGGCCTCGACTCTCAAAATGCAACAACTATTTAGTGACATTAGTTATGGAGCAAAATGGCAGTGACATACGGACAGACAGACACAGGCGGACAGGCTAAATCTATAACGGTTACGTTTTTGCCATTTGGCAACGAAACACCAAAGAAACCGGCAACAGAATATTGTTTGATGATTCGGAACCTTGTTTGTGCGAGCCCAACTTGCACTTGGTTGGTTTCTTTAGAGTTTTGTTGCTAAATGGCAGAAACGGAACCCTAAATAGTACCGGTCAAAAGTTATGGAAATCAGTTTTGGTGAAGTATTAGTTATATTGTTTATTCCTCATTGAATTCTACATACAAGTGGTCTGCAGAACCTGGGTTGCAAGCTGTTCAAAAGAGATACCGCGGCCCCGGAACATTAAGGAAATAGAAGGAACATGGGTGGGTTTTAATCAGTACTGTAAGTCTGACACTCCCCACCGTTCTATACAGAGCGGGGGTAATTATTTGATGATTTCCCACCCGCAAACAAAAACAAAGTGTGAAAACGTTCTCAAAAAATATTTCGTGATAACTTAAAAATGTTGGGTTAACGATGCATTGTTTTGGCACCGTCTTTGAATGTTCCACCGAAACTACTTTACCGGAACTTCCTTTTAAGGCAATACTTTGGTATATTTATTAACTAAATACTTTTAGTCAGCTAAAAATATGTTTGTTAAACCTTTGATTTAAATGTACCTTACATTTAAATTAATCATGAATAAGCAAAAAATGCTTATTTTTCATCGCATTTAAAGCGTTTTCATCTCGTTAAGTAAAATAACAAAATGCCATCTTTATTCTATATTTTATGTAAACACGGTTGGCGCAGTGGCTGAGCGATCGACTGCTGCACTGCGTGTCGCCTGTTCGATTCCCGCACGGAACAAATATCTATATGGCCTACAGATAATTGTTCTGGGTCTGGCTGTTTGTGTATGTGACTTTTATGTTTGTACCACGCACCCACGATTTAGGAGAAATTTCTAGTGAGAGGCAAAGTTTAAAAAAAAAACTAAGTAGGTAAGACATAATCCTGTATTATTTATTTATTTTGTACGAAAAGTTCGCTAAGTTTTAATTTTTTTCCACGTTACACGTTACATTTTACTATTTCTGGTAGTTAGATAAAGCATAGTCGTTTACTTTACGCCACAAGGTAACTAATAGTATTGCGTCGTCGCCTACAACTCGTGTTGCCATTCCGCTTTATGCATAATGGCAAACTTTGCTCACTTGTATCAGAATGTTTAGGCGATGCTGATCATGTGCATTGCGTCTAAGCAGCCTTAAACTTTATTGTGTACGAGTATAGTAAATCTTCGTGAAGAAAAATAAATAACTTTTCCATGCTTGAAACAATTATGTGAGTTTTATTATTTAAGTTCGAGCTTCAAAATGTATTGCTTTTATCACATTGGGTTTTGGACCTACCTAAGTATTAAGTTGTCCTAAATGCAAAGCCCTATACTGCGCCGGTTTGTACATATACATAATCTCACGCTTTTATTTGTGGGGGTAATCAGAAGCAGTCTACCACCGCGCACCGCCTCGTTTACGTTCATACATATCCGCATTCGTTTTTAATCCTTACTTCCTTACTAATATTATAAAAGCGAAAGTGAGTTTGTTTGTTTGTTACCTCTTCACGCTTTAATGGCTAAACCGATTTTGATAAATTTTGGTACAGAGATATTTGGGAACCAGGAGAAGGACATAGGCTAATATTTTTTTGAAAAAAGTGGGATGTTAGGGAGAAAGAGGGTAGAAAAGGGAAAACTTAGCGTTGCTATTACAAATCAATAAGGCGCAAGGGGAACTGTGTTACCCCGAATTTAACGCGAGCGAAGCCGCGGGCAAAAGCTAGTTTAATTATAAAAACAAAAATTAGGTAATTTATGCGATAAAGATATGCAAATTGCACATATTTATCACTTCCTTCTTATTTTATTCGTTTTACGAAATAGAAATAATGATTTAAACGTGGATTCATGTAATAACTTTCCTTGTCCTGAAAAATAATTTTCTGCAAAAAAAAACAGCAATACTTTTTGCAAAAAATGCTATTAGCGATAGTTTATTTATAATTATAACATTTATTTCCAACTATAAAGTAGGTTATCGTGCTACATCTCTAATAAAAAATATAACGTGCAAAGTTTACGTAATTATACTTTAATACTGGAAACACTGGAAGTATTCAAATCCGATTTTTTTGCCTCCACAAGTTGCTTTAACGCGCAGAACTTGTATTTGCATACACGATCGAGTGCTCACGCGACGGCTTACACGCGAACACGTATTTAACTGTCAGCCTTACTCACCTTAGGTATTAAACCATTTTTTAAGTAACTCACATGATACGGTGTTTAAAAGTCAAGCTGTGCTTAATCACGCGCCTTCGTGACAAATTGAGAGTGGGTACAACTAAGTACGCCACTAAACAAATAAAAGAACATTTGGGGTCCTTGACCTATTAGGGTATCATTCCGGTAGTTTTGGGTAGTAGCTTTATACTTCTGATTAAATTATATTCCGTTAATAACAAGCGTCGAGCAGACCACGCTCCTTATAACTTTCTGTACGACACACAATTGGCCTTTTAGCTCTTAAGCTTCATAATTTAGGCAACATAAATATTACTTTTGTAACTTTTATATCATTTCTTTCATGTTAATCAGCACAAGCAGTATTAAAACAAACTCGATCGCAAAGGGACTCTTGTTGTATGGCATTATCGTTTCCACAGTAGTGCGTTAAAGTGCACCATAAGTTATTACTAGCTCTGCCGGGTTGCGGGTTGTTCGAAAGAGATACCGTGGCCCCGAAACGTAAAGGGGAACAGAAGGAACATGGGTGGGTTTTAGTTAGTACAAATCTGACACTGCCCCCGCTCCGCTTATAGCGGCAAAAAAAGGCTATTACTAGTCAGAAATGAGCACTACACCGTCGGTTCCATTACAACATTATAATGTGTGTTATAATGAAACGTTATGATATTTTTGTAGTCAGTAGTCAATAAATAGTAACAAGTCTATCTATGATTAAATAACCAATTATCCTAAATAATATAATAAAAGCGAAAGTGAGTTTGTTTGTTTGTTACGTCTTTACGCCTAAATGGCAAAACCCTGGAACCCTGGAGACGGACATAGGCAATTTTTTTTTAAAGTGAGAAAGAGGAAGAAAAAGGGAAAACTTAGCTTTGCTATTACAATAAATAAGGCACAAAGGCAAAAGCTACAGGTAGCAAGTACGTGCAAATCATGAAATGGGAACTGTGTCACCCCGAATTTAACGCGAGCGAAGCAGCCGGCAAAAGCTAGTTAAAAATACGTTAGACTTAACAGAAATGTTTCTATAAGTTTTTTAGTTACTGGCACTCCTTCAAAGTCCCGTAGCGGCCGTAGCGTCGTAACAACGACGTAGCACATTGCTACGCCGCGCATGCTCATAAAATTA
Source organism: Ochropleura plecta (assembly GCA_905475445.1). NCBI lineage: Eukaryota > Metazoa > Arthropoda > Insecta > Lepidoptera > Noctuidae > Ochropleura > Ochropleura plecta. The sequence continues at coordinate 17,107,910 of FR997721.1, read as the reverse complement.
GCTTGCTTGTGATAGGAAAAATACGTTGAATTCCTTTCTATGTTATATTCTTTTTCTGAATGAAATGAAAATAATCCTAATAAAGACTCGTCGCATACAAACTCGTTCGGTTTTTTATAATTTGTTGATGTGTACGTAATTCGAATGCCGATAAAACGAGATAACAGGAATTATCCGAACTTACAATATTTATGTACTCTATTTCAAAAACTACAACATACGCTATTTTGAAGTCCAAAGTCATATTTTACTGTTTCATTGTTAGTAAAAATGACAATACAGCACAATAATAAGTATCACAATCGGAACGCTTATTATGAAATAGGCGATTGTAGGTACTACGATATTATAAGTAGGTATAAAGATAAATGAGCGCACGGTAAATTCCTTCACTCACGGAATGGCGCGTTTTCTCTAACCATTAGCAATTGCTTATTGGTCTTAAAGACTGTTAGAGAAATATAATTTATGCTGATACTCACATTTTATTTAAATTTTTGCTTAATATTAAGTGAAAAGTGCGGTCAAATTTCAGGATGTGATTCTGATTGACCTGAACAACTAACTCTACGGGACCACCATCGAAATTGCGAAAAACTAATTGTTAAATCAGACAGAGACAGATAGAGTAAGAACTGTACAGATTTACTAAGAGCTTTCCAAACGTTTAGTTGGCGCTTCCTAAGGGCTGGCCATTATATTGGCCAGAGGCTAAAGCTGGTCGTAGACAGGACTTGTGTCGAAAATTGACTTATTAAGTTCCGCCCCATTAGACAAACAACTTGATCAATACAAGTACAACTCAAAAATATAATTTTTCAGTCGACGAAAAAGCTTGTTTGCGGTTGTATGAACATTAAAAATAATTTAGATCATAAATAGGTAGTAAAATGTCATGTTATATAAATTTTGTTATTTTAGAATTTTTTGTCTGCGTTTGATCACCGAGAATTTGTACAATTGCGTATGATCACCGAGAATACGAATACAAAAACAACTAAACAGTCACTATTTTTAAGTTGTTGATAAATGTCCAATGAAGTGGAATATGGGGGTGTCGAGTTTGTCAGCTAGTTTGTTCATACTGGAATTGACATAACATCTGTCAAATTCAACGTACTAAACCCTGATTACTACATCTGACCGATGCAATTTTTTATTGTATTAATACTTTGTAAAAAAAAAAATTGGTTGTTTGTAAAGTAGGTTTACGATCGAGATGTTTACGTGATAACGTCTTATTGGTGATATAAGTTATCACCAGTAGTGACATCTAAAATGAAATTAAGTACTAATTTAAAGTTTTTTTTCGAGCCAAGTAACAGATGGCGCTACCATCTTTATGAAATGCCGCTTGTGAGGTTTTGGTGTGACACAAGTTTCTGAACATGTCACCCGACTAAAACGATTTTAAAGACGTTATCACGTCAAAAAAAAGTCTTAGGCTCTGTTAATTCACGTCGTTCGTTTATTTTAACATGAATGATGCAACCAATATACCAATAATGTATCTGTGTTTGGCTCCTCAGCGCCGACATGTATTATTTTTTTGCAACGATATTTTGATTTCAAAGACTGTCTAAAGAGTCTCATGTATATTCTTCTCCACAGAGATTTACGCTTTGGTATGGGCAACTACACTACTTTCACAAGTTATTACGCCTTGTGATGGGGACTGTAGCACCATCTTTTTGATTTTTCAACATTCAAAAGTGTCTGTAATTGAATAATTTAAGTAAATCCTTCGAGTTAATGATTATATATGTTTTACCTAATTATTTCCAACGTAGTTTTTTTTAATGTTAATGTTTACGGTCGGTGGTTCCATATTTTTTGTCAAGAGTACAAGATATTGTGTAGAGCATTTTCAAAGTTAAAGTAAAAGCTTTATTGCTAAACACAATACATAAAATACATTGGCTTATTCGTCAACAAAAGACAAAACACTTTGTTGATGACTGTAAATACGTAAGATTTTCACTCGGTCGCGAGTTGACTACAACAAAAATAGGTAAAATCGGAAAGTGCTAACTCGTGCGCAGTCGCGAGTTTATGAGGCGCGAGTTGACGAATAAGCTAATACATTTCTGGGTTTTGTGTGAAAACTTAGCTTACTTGTTCTATCAAATTAGGCACGCCAAATTTAACCACAAAACATTTCATAAATTATACATAGCGACTGACACACCCTATGCGATATCGTACGATTTGTCCGCGCTCGGTGTTTTTGCCCGATGAAATGTTACACAAGTTCGCTCGTTTCTTAGCAAAATCATGGTTTAGGAAAGTATCAAGTGGGCTCTATTTCTTGTTGCAAATGCATGCCTTATTGCATACACATCATGATGATAGTATTTAATAACAACATCATTGAGATCCGGAACATGCTGAGCGTTAAAATTGTTATCAGGACAACAAATAACGTTTCATCGAAAATGGACTTCAGTCGCCTTTTTGACTACTACTCTAAAACATGGCCACGATGCCAGTCTCTTGGGCACTTTATCGGCTGACAGGGTTGAGGAGTTTTTGATGCCTTTTTATTATATTTTGTTGTTAATTTAGTCGTTTTTGATTATTATGATGAAACAAATATTAAATGTTTAGGTAAGACAGTTTCATCATTATTGATATGTAGTCTAATGGATGAAGTTGCCCTGCGTGATGGTCTGAATTTGTCCATGAAATATGATCACACCCTTCCGTTACACGCTGTATAGTACCAGAATTTTGAACTAACCCTTATTTGTCTTTCACATTATTCAAATAGGTATATCCCAAACACATTACGATGAATATTTTCTTCTATCCAGTAAATGTTGACTTGAAATTGTTTCTGTGCATCTATTACATAACCAATGTACTCGTAAGGTTAGATCGTATCTTGATACTGTAGTACCTACCAACTTTGTTCAGTATTCGATAGTTATTCCGAGACTGAATACATATTTATTGAGTACCTCATACCGTTTTATCGGTCGATTCATGAGTTACGTGACTTCAATAGTCTATTATGAGGACAATGTTCTGTCGTGGAACCAAAATACCGAAGTATTTTATTCTTCTTATATTTAAGCTTAGACATCCTAGCTTATAAAAAGTAATTTTTACCAATCATATTTTGTTGATCAACAGTGTTCATTCAGTAAGATGTGTTTTATTTAATGTGAACAGGTAGTTGCCTCTATACAGGTGCGATTCCACCATGCAGTGAGCGCAATATGGCGCCTATTTTTTTTTTCAGTGGATTTACTCAAGTATTTATGATCAAAATAAGCCAGTGTTCATCACAAAGTTCGCGCACAACTGCAAACTTTATTATGTGACACATTGACACCAGTATGCCCTCACTTTGTATAGATTTCACTTAAAATAAGAGATCCGCATAAACTGGTTTTGTATAGTTTGATTGGTCGCCGTGCTTACAACCAATGGAGTCGCGTCGCCGCGTCGGCGAATGTGCACTGGCTGTTCGCGCATTCAGTTAATAGTCTAGAATTCACTTATCTGTTTACCGAATCTAATAATACATTTCGTTAAAAGTGGAAAATGAAAAAAACAAAAGTATTATTGTCATTAATCATTAAAAACCCAGCTAAGTGTTACTCGCGTACTGAGGGTTTCATATAAACTTGCGACGTAAAGGGCAAAATCTGTCGACTGCGTAGACATAAACTATAAATATAAATACGTTCATAAACTTATTAAGACTAAATTTTTTTTCACAATTATATTTTAAACTTAATACTTTGGCGAGTTCCAGAAATAAAGAGTCTCGACGGACAGACAGACGGACGGCAAAGTGATGCTGTAAGGGTTCCCTTTTAGGGCACGCCACAATTAAGTGGCGGTAAGTCCCCTCTTTGAGGAGTGGCTGGAGAGACGTCATGGCGCCCTCACCTACCGCCTGACGCAGGTCCTCACCGGACACGGAAGTTTCGGGAGGTTCCTGCACATAATTGGGCGGGAGGAAACGCCCGGGTGTCACCATTGTGACGATCGCCCGGAGGACACGGTGGAGCACACAGTGGCGGTCTGCCCAGATTGGGCGGAGCACCGCCGTGCCCTCGTGGAGGCGATCGGCGGCGGCGATCTCTCGCGTCCTGCCCTGGTCCAGGCCATGGTCCGGAGCGAGAGGGAATGGGAAGTGGTCACCTCCTTCTGCGAAGCAGTAATGCTGGCAAAGGAGGTGGCCGGGCGTTTGAGGGAGAGAACATCTACCAAACCCAGCCGCCGCGGGAGACGCCCCGGGCGCCGGGCGCCGCGAGACGACTCCCGGCCACCGTAGATGCGGGCCTGTGGACGGTGAGCAATGGGTAGCTTACCGTCCGGCCGTCGATTGACGACAGGCCGTGTCGACGGCGCGTTCTTGTTTCACACGCGCCTCAAAGAGATGTCAGCAAAGCAGAGGGGCTTGCCAGAGCCTCCGCCTGCCGGGGTTGCGGGTTGTTCGAAAGAGATACCGCGGCCCCGGAACGTAAAGGGCAATAGAAGGAACATGGGTGGGTTTTAGTCAGTAAAAGTCTGACATGCCCCCCGCTCCGCCCAGAGCGGGGGAAGTCATTGGATGATTTCCAACCCGAAAAAAATAAAAATAAAAACCGGCCAAGAGCGTGTCGGGCCACGCTCAGTGTAGGGTTCCGTAGTTTCCCGTCCGTCACAATAAGTGTTCCCACTTATGAGTTTAAAGGTGGAGGAGCGTGCAACATTGCACGCTCCGCGGCAGGCGCTCCGACTTGTGACGGTTTTTAGCGCGAACACAAAGGGGAGCGCAGTGTGATTGACACACTGCGCTCCCCTTTGTGTAGAAGTGCGCGCGACGTATCCATTGAAGCAGTTGCAGGAGCGCGGAGCGCTGCTGGAGCGCGAACATAGTGGTAACCCAACTTAAAAAAGGCTATTTGTTACGGAACTCTAATAATTACGGGACACTAAAAACGGGCCCATTGTACTTAATTGTATTTTATTATTATCCAAGTATGGGAATAGTGCGTTAACGTAAACGTGGTGCGAATGACTTAAACTATTATATAAACTATCATAGACCCGTAATATTCCATTGATGTAATAAATGCAAATCCAATGCCCCACAAACCCGACTTCTCCGCCATATATAATTTGTAAATGAGACTCGTTTTGAGGCATTTCTATTAGTTCCGGGTAAAGAAAAAGAGACACTTCTCTAGGCCGAAACGATGGCTAACAAATCATGAAAGGCGCGCACAGCGTCGTCCTCAACATGATTATCACTGTTCAAAATATACGAGAACATTTTAAAACTGGACAAATCAAAATCAAACCTCGACGACTAATTAGATTATGCACTCATAAATAAAATTACGAATATATTTAAGTGCAACTTACTTTACCACGGTAGGTGATGAAAGCACAGAAAATCTTAACATCGACTTTTAAAAAAATGACGTCATTACGGAACGCCATCTATCGCACCATTTCTGAACTGGTTTTTACCTTAACATTTTGATAGTGTTAAAAAAATGAATTTTAGTTTTGTTCTAAATTGCCTTAGCATGTTCTTGATAGAAGTTTTATGTAGTTATAAGATACCGCCAATGCCAAGGAGAGACCACTAACGAACAATTCGGTAATACCCGATCCAATGTAATAAGTACCTACAGCGCCATCTCTCGGGGAATTGGGTTACTAATTAATACAAAGACGTGCAAGAAGTTTTCGGTGGTAATTTTGGATAGCGAGAACCTATTTCAATAATTCTTTTTTTGTTTGAAAAAAGATACGTTCAGGATAATAAAATATGTAAACGAAGTTAAAAAAAATGCTTGCATAATATACGATTATACTACAAACTTAGTCCAGAAATTATTTTGTACAACTTTTTGTCTTTTTTGTACAAAAACTGTTATGTCAATCAAGTTCAAAATGATTTTCCTAGAAAGTCCTTATAAAGTTCTACTTTTCATATTTTCTAAACTTATGGTTCAAAAGTTAGAGGGGGGGGACACATTGTTTTTTACTTTTAGAGCGATTATTTCCGAAATTATTGACATTATCAAAAAATGATTTTAGTAAACCCCTATTCATTTTTAAATACCTTTCCAACAATATATCACACGTTAGGGTTGAAATAAAAAAAAACACTTCCCACTTTACATATAGGGTGGCTACCCTAATAAAACATTTTTTTCCAATTTTTATTTTACCACTTTGTCGGCGTGATTGATATACATATTGGTACCAAATTTCAGCTTTCTAGTGCTAACGGTCACAGAGATTAAGCGAGGACGGACGGACGGACGGACAGACAGACATGGCGAAACTATAAGGGTTCCTAGTTGACTACGGAACCCTAAAAAAGGGTTCCCTTTTTAACTTTTGAGGTACGGTGCCCTAAAACTATGATTTTATTTATTAAAGGAGAAGCAAAGGTTTGAAGCAGCCAATCAGCAAGAACTACTATTAAAAAAAGAAAACTCAAGAATTTTTAAGTTTAATACACCAATAAATGTTGCTTTGTAGATAATAGCAAATAATTTATTCATAATTAAAGGACCCGGCAGATGTTGTTCTTGTACACCAAATCAAATTTGATGACATACCGTCAGCAGCGCCATCTACTGGGTCCAGTCGTGTTTTCAAACCTGGATGGTTTGACCTCATTAAAACACACACGCAAAGTTTTTCACGCGAAAGCGGTCGGGTTCTTGAAGCTGTTTGAAAGAGCATCCTTTTTTATTATGGAGCCAAAAAATCCGCTGAAAAAAATTACGATCATTTTAAATAAACTATTTTATTAACGATTGTATTAATTACAAAAAGTGTCAGTGATCGGACTTACACTGCTTGTTAAAGCGCGGTTTCTTTTTACGTTCATAGCAAAATCGGCATCGTGATACAAAGTTAAGCTCTAAAATTTGTAATCGCTGACAACAAAATCTTCTAATTCAAGAAATACAAGTAGCGCCGGTAATTGCAAGCTTGTTAAAAGACGGTTTTTTAAAGCTATAAGCAAATTGGCGAAACGAAACGCAAGCCGCAAATGACGAAAGAGCTGCCAGTGGTGTCTGATGAACCGACCAAACGTAATATTAACGTCACTTTAGTTGTCGCACTACGTAACAGTTGTAGTTTTTAATTTGGCAACATTATCTTATTAATTTTTCATAAGAAACCGTTAAGCACCGTTAAAAACCGTTAAGCTCTTTAGAATAGGCTGTAACTGTAACTGATAAATATGTGCTCAAGTAGTTACATCTACAGGGTGGGCCAAGAATTCGTTAACATTTAAATCTCACACCCCGCGCAAACGAATACATTGCGGGGCGTGGGGAGGATTCCTACCGCTAGCTAGTTTCTCGGAAATTTAGTCACAATGGATCGCCGCTTCACGGGGCCGCAACGCGCTTTTTGTGTAAAACGATTTAATTTTAACAACAGTTCGCTCATTATTATGAGACGCTTATTTCGCGTCGAATTCAATTTACATGACTTGAATCAGTGTCCAAGTAGTCCTTTAAAAAAATGAGTTAAGAAGTTCGAAGAGCCCGTCTCTTCGAACTTCTCACAACAGCTTCATCCACACTGAATGTGAAGCAAACCGGGGGCCCGCGGTCTTCTCGGACTGAAGAGAATATGCAGCAAGTTTCGCTTCTGTTCGAATTGAACCTGATTTATCGACGCGCAAACGTTCGGCTGAATTAGTAACACCCCGCACATCACTACGCCGTATTTTGAAATTAGATTTAAAATTACTCCCTTTAAGATTCAGATAGTGCAGGAACTAAAACCGAATGATTTAAATTTGCTCATGTCCTATGCCGAAACAATCGATTCAATAATTTAACAACGTCTTGTTTTCTGATGAAGCACATTTTCACCTCAACGGACATGTAAACAAACAGAATTGTAGGTATTGGAGCAATGAAAATCCCAAAGCCAAACACGAGAGGCCATTTCATTCGCCAAAGGTAACTGTATGGGCTGCAATTTCTGCAAAAAGAATCATTGGACCCTACTTTTTTGAAGATTCTCACGGCCATTCGGTTACAGTTAATAAAATTCTGCTGAGGATGCGAAAATGCTACGAGAGTTTTTATTGGCACCGAAGATACTGGAATTTGCTGGCTACAATCGAAACACATGGTTTCAACAAGATGGAGCCACTAGTCACAATCCAACGAGTCCCTGCCGATGCTGGTCAAAGATATGTTTCCAGAAAAACTGATTTCTAGACGAGGCGACATCCCGTAGCCAGGGCCACCCGGAAGTCCAGATCTATCCCCAGCAGACTTCTTTTTATGGGGTTATTTAAAGAGTTGTGCCTATATCCGTAAACCAAAAACACTACGTCAACTAAAGGACAAAATCAGTGATGAAATGTCAGCGATCTCGCAGTCTCTTTGCAGACGAGTATTCAAAAATGTTGGTGCTCGCTTAGAAGAGTGAAAAAGACGAAACGGTCATTTACACATCGATCATTTACGTAAATACACTTTTTTTCAAAGAAACAATTGTATGTCAATTGGTTTTTTTCACATTTTTTTTTCAAATGTTTCCCAATTCATGGCCCACCCTGCTTGCAATACACACATGCAAGACAGCGAGAGCCCTCGGTCTAGATCGGACTAGGGGTGGGTGGTGTATGGATAGTAGTTAAGGAATAAATAAAAACGTGTAACATGCATTAACAAAAGAGAAAACTGTCTTAAAAACGTAAATGAATTTAATTAGGTCATTGCGTATTTTAATTCATGGAAGTTTCATCTATTAACCACCCTTTTTATGATTGGTTAACATTTAGTTTACTACCTAACCCGATGGTTGGATGGTATGGAGTATAGTAAATTTTTGTTAGTTTTTGGTTTTAAATAAAGGCAAGAAACAATTTACAAAAAATAAAAAAAATATCTTTTTTTACGCGATTTCCATAAGGTGTGGTAGTAAATTGAAAAGCATCAAACACAACAATTGATTTGAGAATCGCAGAATCAACAAAGCTTCTGGGACCTGGGTTCGTAGAAGTATGCTCGATCTCCTTTGCTCCCTTTATTGATTCGATTGAGAAGCGCCCTTGTATCCCATCCTGACAAAAATAAATGGCGAAACAAATAAATACCTTTTTTATCATAAATTGATAACTTATTAATTTTGGGAAAAAGTTTATACAAAATTATTATGTAACTTGAAGGTGAAAGCATCAAGGTACGCTACAAAATTCAATATTTCTTAAGGTTTTTTTGCATTTGTAAGTTTAGTTTTGTCAGTGTCAAGCTGTATCTTAGGGTGTTATAGAACCAAGAACAGCGGTAACACATTCTGAGAAATAACAGAACAAAAAGTATTTTTGTCATTAATCAATATGAAACTATAATTTAATTTGTTTTTTCCCGCGCTTTATCTTGTTATACTGAAGCAGATACAAAGGCATAAAACAATAAATTATTTTTTGAATTTTAAACTCAAGTAAATGACAATTTGTTATAAGCAAATTATTTTCTACATGATCATGTTTATTTGCAATATTCTGTAAATAAACACGTTTTTTTTAAAATAAATATTATGGCCTTAAAAACATGCTCGCAACGACTAGAGGGATTTGAACAGTTGTTTATTGTTATCCGTGATGATATCAGAAAAAAATAAAGCCCTTGTTGCGATAAATGAGAAAAAAATACGCGTGTGAAATACATTGCATGCTGAACCTAATCATAGTGCAATAAGAGTCAGTTTTCGAGAAAGTGTATTGTAAAATAAATATGAATTGCGATCGTAAAACGTATGTAGGTATTTACAGAAACAAAGTCATTAATATCATCAATAGGCACACGTAATGATGATTTTAATGACTTTGTTCATTTAATTCTAATTTATAAATAATAATTTGTTAACGTAATAGTCATATAATGGAATAAACTGAACTTAAGAGGATTATATTAATGATTTCAATTTTAAGTATTATATTATTTCTGTAAAATCGCATTTGTTACGGTCGTTAATCGTTTTAACATAGACCCTGACCTGCAAATCGCATTGAACTTCGCGGGTAACAACCTTAATTTATAATTTACAGTTTTTATATATCATCGCAAACGTAAAACGGAATGTCCCAATCACGACAGACTATTATTTCTGCCACTCGACGATCAGGTGCGTTGAGTCCGCCCTGCGCCCCTATAGCAAATGAATTGACATGAGACGATTAATTGTTATAACATGTTATTTGTTCAAACAATCAAATCATTTCCTTATTACATATATGAAGGATACAATTGTGATATGGTGCCGTTGTAGAATATTTTTTGAGAAATTACGATCTGTTTTTATAGGCTTTAAAAAAGGGAAAACCTGTTAGACTCTCCAGCCACAACCTTATCATGTCGTGGACCAAGTCCGCCAAACACAACATATCCTGTGCCTATTGCCTTGCTTATTGTCTTGTGGCATTACTCGTAAGTTCGCCTATTGATGGAATTTAAATAAATAAATAAAACTTTGTTGAAACTTTCTGGATCCAAAGGCTAGCTTTTACTTTGACTAAACACCTAACCTTACAACGTGGTGACGTGGCCAGACTCTTGGGGACATAGCTAATTGACCGAGTTGAGGATGATTTATTATTTATTTATTAGTTATTTTTTTTAAATTAATATTGTCTAATTTTAATATGTAAAGAAAACCTCATTGATCTTCGTTTTTCGTAACCATTTTATAGATGTCACTTTTGACAGTGACATCTAAGAGAACTGAAAATTCGCCTATAAAGTTTAAATAAGATGATATTGTATTATAAATAACTAAACCTGAATTAAAGACATTAAATGTTGTTTTTTGTATTCACAGGTAAGTAATAAAAGTTATTTATATTAAAAAATGTGTAAAAAACCTTTGTATAAAACGTCTTTTTTAATAAATTAATTTTGTATTCACAGAAAACGCAATTGTGCTTTAATTTCATTCAATAGGTGTAATCCTATTATAAATATATAAATGTTACTTAATTTGTGTGTGACAGTAAAAAATATTAATTTATTTATATAAAATGTCAGTAGCCAGCATGCAGGAATATAATTACTATAATCCTTACTAATATTATAAAAGCGAAAGTGAGTTTGTTTGTTTGTTGCCTCTTCGCGCTTCAATGGCTAAACAGATTTTGATGAATTTTAGTACAGAGATAGTTGGGAACCAGGAGACGGACATAGACTAATTTAAAAAAAAATTGGATGTGAGGGAGAAAAAGGGGAAGAAAAGGGAAAACTTAGCGTTGCTATTACAAATCAATAAGGCGCAAGGGAAACTGTGTTACCCCGAATTTAACGCGAGCGAAGCCGCGGGCAAAAGCTAGTTACTCATAAAGTTGCCATAACTGGTGAGATTTTGAGCAATACTGTGATTCAACTCCAGCTAAGTCCTGGTCAACCGCTTGAGTACGAATGGCAATTGATGGAATTATTTCACTTACATTGCTATTCAGATTAAAGTTGCTCCCCGACTATAGTTTATGGTTTACATAATTTCTAAAGACTTGATTAAGCACGGTCACGTTGAAACTATTAAGTGTTTCCATTTTTCACAACGTTCTTTTCTGCTTGAGTTGCTGTGTGCAAGGATGAGCAAATATTAATTTACTCATTTTAACAAACAGTTGATTGACCATGACATTCTCTCAACCGCTAGAGCAAATTAGTCAAGAAAAGACGTAGGTTTCCATCGAATGATAGCTTTATAGTACATAGTACTAACACAATTTGCACAATTTGGGTTATGCGATTATATAATGCTAAGAAATAGAATCTATACAATATCTTTAGCAGCTCCAACAATACTATTGAATGCTAATAATTTATGCGCCCCTGTTTTTGTGGAGCAGGACCGGCATTGAGCCAAGTATTTTTGTCAGTAATATTATCGTCCCGACTTATAATATCCTTGTTTACACAGTGTGCGTTTAGTGCACGTTTTAAATTTCGTCTCACTCAGTTCAAGGATACTAAGTGGAATTTTATTAAAGCACCTTAAACAGTACCCCATGAAAAATGTGTCTACTTTAGCGAGTATTAATTTATTCATTCTAACACACAGTAACTTTAGTAATAAATAACTAAAAAACACATTTTCTCGTATTCTTCGCAACTAACCCTTTCATTTGATACCCATATCATAGGTACGCATAAAAAATAACTAGACCGCCATCTGTAGGAGTCCGCCATATTGGCTTTAGAATGACGGTATTTAGGTGACCATTCATTGTCATCCTAACTAAAACGAATATATGCAAAATTTCAATTCAATCGGAAACCGGAAAATGGGTCGTTAGCTTCCATGTTTTTGTACATGTATTTACGTGAAGCTAATAAGTGTGTAAAAAACATCATCAAGATTTTTGGTGTGCAAGGGCCCGAACATAGTTGCACATTAGATTGCACTACTTCGACAATCAATTGAGGGGAGGGTTTTAGTAAATTTTAATATTCTAGCAATCCTACGCACACGACTTAACATGAACGCTTGAGTTAGATCGACTTAGACGGCTTTGCTTAGTTATAATAATACCAATTAGGCTAAACGAAAATCAGGAGCGAAGATATTTCACATTAATAATTCGTTGGACAAATACATACTAATTAAATATTGCTTCCAGGTAGCTTTTAATTTTACTACTGAGATTACTATTTTATCCAGTTATTTAACTAGATCAATTTTATTATAATAAACACGGCATGTTTTAAAAGCTAACATATTATGCATTGTAGTAGTAAGGCTCAAAATACTACCATAACTACACAATAAAGAAAATTGACGATTCATAAAATAACTAAAATAAATGCCAATAGCTTAATTGACAAGAGCTTCAACCCATAACCGAGAATGCTTTTGATAGGCAGTTGGATCAAAAGCTGAATTTAGAAAGCGACACTCCTTGCCACAGCTCATTCTTTTGAGAGGTTCTATTATCTGGAGCCCAAACCGCCGACTGTAAGCCGAGCACTGTTCCCGATACAGTTGGGCTACATTTTTTTTTAATGTATATTGCATTTTTTTTTTAGTATAATTAATAATAGGAATACCCAAAATAACACAAAAACCTTTTTATTAATACACACTTTAGCAGTCTAAACTTTTGTATGTTTCAGTCTTACTTTGCCCCCCTATTTAATGTAATTAAGATGTAAAGTTAATAAATATCTATAAGAACACACAATTGGCAACACCTTTTAGGTAATATACAAGTCACAATGTTATTTCAGCAAATATAAAAAATAATAATGCCTTACCTATGCTTTGATGTGTTCTGCCTTTGATATTTTATGTGTGATTAGCGAGCGTCCTTGGGTATAATATGGGACCCTGTACGGCACAGCACAGAGTAATAATTTTTAACTTTCTTTTTTTTACTTATATTTTTGATTAATTAATTGCTTTTCAAAAGTTCCGTTCAATAAATTAATTAGCAGTAGAAGAATTTGAATTTTCGCACACGCCGTTTGCCAACTGATTCTCTTGACAAAGAAATTATTTGTTACACTCCTTCGTACATCAAAAGTTTGCCCTCAGAACGCTTCAACGCCGATCAATACAAGGGTTCAATTACATACATAGCTACGATCCATTGGAATTGGGTAACTTAAACGAGATAATAATGAAGTATTGACAGACATTCAGTGTATTCAATCCAAAAATCTTTTTCAAATCTAAAAGTTTGAATATTCATTGGCTGCAGGATAATACAAGCAGGCTGTACTGAATGTTAAAGAAACGCTAGCCAATGACGGTAGGGTGAACAAATTTAAACCCTATTCCTGAAAATACAAGAGCAAATATGTCCCGTTCAACGGAGTCCCGCGCACCGCGCAGGGCAGGGCAGGTTAGCCTCGCCCTCGCTTCAAGATACGGCGGCATCTATTTTTAGACAGCTGAAAAAAGGCGCAAATCCCTTAAAAATTTAAGTTCAGTGCATATGTTAGAGACTCGTGAGCGTACTTTATTTATAACGTTACTAACAGTAGAAATGAATTTTAGATATCTACAGAGGGACTATTTACATGCAACAACGATAACGGAGGATAATTTGAGAATATAATATTTAAGCTTGAGTTCCTACTGTAGTCCGTAGCAGAACAATGCTCCATACCCTTTACACAAAGGAGTGCTTTGTTCAAGTATGATAATGTAATCTACAATATTGTATTCTGTATATAGAAACCAATATTTGGAATTGGAACCAAAAATACACAAATGATATATGAAATGCAATAAAAGTCGACGATTTAACATGACAAAATTCACAAATATACAAAATCTTCAATTTTTCATTGACTACAAATTACTCCTTGACATTTCTGACTAATTGTCGTTTTAATTTTAAGATAACGACAGTGGAAAAGCGACAAGTTAATTAAAAAACAGAGCGGTGTTTTATATAAAACAGCTCAAGCATTATCGACCTTTTAATAATGCCGCTTCGTTGTAAAACGTAAGCCCATGTTATTAAGAAGACAATATGAATTATTTCTGGATTGGGTGCCTTGAACCTGTGAATGAAAACAAGTAGGTAATGATTGAAAACTACATGCCTACAAATCTATGATGCTAAAAAATCATACTAAAGTTAAAACTCCATACTATCTTTAAATCCAACACGATTTTATTTATTTAATTGAACGAGTATTTTTGCAAGCACATATTTAATTTTCAATGTTTGTTTAAAACCCACAAACAAATATACAAACATTGCAAGTTAAATAAAAGCTTGTAAAATCTGACAACTGAATTTTCAAACAGTTATTCTCTACATATTGAGTTGAATTTTGGCATGTTACACGTTTAGCTTGGATGACAAAGCATGATTAGCTTAGTGACGTTTTTCTAAATCTAACATGGTTGACACAAAAAAAATACGGATTATTAAATCTCTATGCATATATACGTCTACAAACTAGCTGTTACCCGCCACTTTCTATGCTTTAAGTTCGCGGTTTGCTTAAAATAAGTTCTTTAGTAAGGTGGTTCTTAATTCCATTTTTTGTTTACATTCACTATCTGACGTCCCCACTATTATTAATCCTTTAATAATAGTGGCATTTGTGAAACAGTTGAATATGGTCATAATGCAATATTGCTTCCCCTTAAATTATTAGTCCTTTTCCAGGTTAAAATGTCCTTAGTAAATTACGATCCATTCCATTACCAGCCGTTTACTAGCGAAAATGTCACACAAATATGCAAACAAACCAATAAACTTTCACATTTATAATATGAGTATGGATTCAAAGGGTTTTCTTAGATGAATACGAAAAATAAACCGACTCCCAAAAAACACTAAAATGTGAAAAATAATTTGATGTCTACACAATTTAGTCGGTTAAAAAGAAGTAAATTTAAAGGCTTGTTTTTAAAAAATGGTTAATGATTGAACTTTAAACTCGTTTTTCAATTTATTTTCACAAATTCTCAGTTAAATATCTCCCTATTAAATTACCACATGTACAAATGGTTTTAACAACATTTTCCACTGGGCCGGCAACATTCCTATAGAACATTTTATGCGATAAACGCCCGTACTTCCGCCGACAAAGTAAAAGTTGGCCGGTAACCTCACGTATCGTTCTCCTTGCAACGTCAAACTTTCACACAGCGGGTATAAAAATACATAGGAGATATTTTATTCGAACCACCGTTAGTGTTGGGAGGAATTTCCAAACCTTTTTTGAGTTTTGTTTTTATGGATAATATTAGTAAGGATTATTTTGTGTTTTAATTAAACATTTACTGTGTTCATTATCTTCTTCTCGAAATGTATATGTATGGAGTGTAAATACCGTACCCTATGTCAAGCCGTAAACCAAGAATTTAAAAAAAAACTACGTAACGTTATGAAAAAAATATTGCGGGGAGGCAATTTTTTTTATAATCGATGTCTATTACAAAAAAACCGGCCAAGAGCGTGTCGGGCCACGCTCAGTGTAGGGTTCCGTAGTTTCCCGTCCGTCACAATAAGTGTTCCCACTTATGAGTTTAAAGGTGGAGGAGGAAATTATTTTGTACAACTTTTTGTCTTTTTTGTACAAAAACTGTTGTTTCAATCAAGTTCAAAATGATTTTCCTAGAAAGTCCTTATAAAGTTCTACTTTTCAGATTTTTTTCATATTTTCTAAACTTATGGTTCAAAAGTTAGAGGGGGGGGACACATTGTTTTTTACTTTTGGAGCGATTATTTCCGAAATTATAGACATTATCAAAAAATGATTTTGGTAAACCCCTATTCATTTTTAAATACCTTTCCAACAATATATCACACGTTAGCGTTGAAATAAAAAAAAAATCACTTCCCACTTTACATATAGGGTGGCTACCCTAATAAAACATTTTTTTCCAATTTTTATTTTACCACTTTGTCGGCGTGATTGATATACATATTGGTACCAAATTTCAGCTTTCTAGTGCTAACGGTCACAGAGATTAAGCGAGGACGGACGGACGGACGGACGGACGGACAGACAGACATGGCGAAACTATAAGGGTTCCTAGTTGACTACGGAACCCTAAAAAGTTGAAACGTGATGTTTAAATAACACGGAGCTGATGCATAGATGCAATAATACAGGGGCCGTGGAGATATTCCAAGTAAAGTTTATGAACATGAATAAACATTTGTTTATAAGTATAAGTTACCCAGGTCCACAAAAAAAAATCGTAATGACAGGGAAAACAAACTTTTGCCAATCCGAACCGGATTAATAATATTTTACATAAATAGAAATGCATTATACATTATTATACATATAGTTATAATACTTTAGTTAGTCCGGTATAATAACCTATTTTGACTTATCTTTGGGACTGTTATCGAACATCAGTTAACTGGTAGTTTTACAAAAGGAGTTTTGAATGCCTCGTCGTACTAGAGGTCGCCATCGTGCTTGCGGAGCATGAGGGTCCTGGTCCTAGGTTCAATTGTTATTGGGTTTTTCTATCAGGAATTTTTCGGTAGCAACCACAGAGTTTGGTTTTATGCCTGGTTGCTGGCAATAATAGACAGGCATTACATGGCACTGAAAACATAAAATGCGAAATATAGGAGTACTATTGGGTACACCTCTGCCCAAACCTTGGGGGAATATATGCGTGATGATGATTATGTAGTGTTGCGTGATGATGATTATGTAGTGTTCCTAATTAGATTTTTTAAGGTGATTGCAATGATGTGCATGAGTATAACAGCCGCAGCGTGATACTTTGATAAAATAGTAAGTTTTTAAGATAAAGTGTCGCCACACCGAGTGGCATGTTTGAACTTCATATTATTATACATACACAATGGCGCCACCGTAAATCAAACTACCTTATTCTCTCGAAATTATTCTGAATTTGCATTCAACTACATAATATTCCACAATTTCAGTGCAACGCTAAATGGAATGGCGCCGAGACATTCGGAAATAGGTCACTTCAATAAATATTTCAGGAAAATAGTTGCCTGCATATAGCCAGGCGGAATTGCTGACTCATTGGCATCTAAAATATCAGAATATGTTTATT
The DNA here is from genome assembly GCA_905475445.1 of Ochropleura plecta. Taxonomy (NCBI): domain Eukaryota; kingdom Metazoa; phylum Arthropoda; class Insecta; order Lepidoptera; family Noctuidae; genus Ochropleura; species Ochropleura plecta. The sequence goes on along the minus strand of FR997721.1, from coordinate 17,090,393 downwards.
TGGTTGTGACGGAATACTGTAAACATGATAGTTTTGCATGTTTAGTATATTATTCTTACCTAGCCTTACTTATTTCTTACCTGGGACAATGTCTCCCACAATTTTAGAATTAAAAATTATCTAAGTTAAACTTGTTAAATTTAGATTTTAAATTTGTACTTAAAGGCAAAATCTAAATTTGTACTCTATACCAATATCATAAAACTGAAGAGTTTGTTTGGTAGAAAGCGCTAATCTTAGGAACTAGTGATTCGAATTGAAAAAATATTTTAGTTTTAGATAGTCCATTTATAGAGAACAACATCATGCTACGACACTTAGGAGCTAAGTAACATTTAAAACTACTAGGCACAGATAGTCAAAAATATACATTCTGTACTAAAAGAGTTAAAACTAAAGAAACAGCATGGTCTCATTGCCTCCGTAAAGGTTAAAAATACGAAATAGATTTTTTTATTTACAACGGAAGTCGAATCTTGGAATCAAAACCAATTTGCATTTTAACTTATTTAAATTACCTTTGAATATGTTACGAGATCTTCAGAACGAAATAAACTCATCATTTATTAAAGCTAGAATAGATTGGGTTTGTGGAACACAAAAGGTGCAATGCCATGTGCTCTAACAGACTGCGGTGGATAGAGGTTTATTGATTTTAACAATAGGGAACCTTTATCTGTTAGTAGTCAAATAGAGCCTTTAAGTTATCGCATGCGAGGCAGGATAGGCCTTAGATACTGCGTACGACAATGATCCGTCAAAAATAATATTTTACAGTAAAATGTGCAATTAGGTCTTGTTTTCTTGGTGTGTCCTTTTTTATTTTAAGAAGTTATCTAATCAACTGATTCAGATTATTCTGTGTACAGACGCGCCTGCAGGTCAAGCTACCCGAAACTGTCAATTTTTCCCAATGAACCTTGAACCTAATACTTTAGAAATAAAGTCGAAAATCTATCAAAGAAATCTGACAGATTGTAGTAGCTTGATGTGCAGGCGTCTGTACCTTACGCTGTGCCTAAGCAGTAGAAGGTACCTAATAAACTCGTACGATTCACAAATAAAACAACACGAGGTTGCCATTTAAACCTCTATGGCTATTTTTTGACGGGCCTGTTGGTCTAGTGGTTAGTGGCCCTGACTGCTGAGCCGGAGGTCGTCGGTTCGATTCCAACCTAGGACAAACTTTGTGTGATGAGCATGATTGTTTGTTTTGTGTCTGGGTGTGATTTATCTATAATATGTATGTATTTATAAATTATATAAGTATGTATATCAGTTGTCTGGTTACCATCACACAAGCTCTGCTTAGCTTGGGATCAGATAGCCGTGTGTGAGTTGTCCCAAGATATTTATTATTTTTATTTATTTATTTTATTTCGATGATCGTATGCTTATCGTGAGCTGCGATCGGCTGAAGAAAAATCGTGCCAAATTTTTCTCATGCGGCAAAACAGGTTCCCGGTCGAAAATGTTGCACACGACAACCTCACCGAAGTATGTATAGGTATATTGATTTTCATAGCCTAGCTAGTGGCTGTGATAATCAATTTACCTGTATACAATTAACTGCTTCTAAATGCATACAGGAAGACCAATTGAGTTGTCACTTTGCCTTCTGTGTCATGCCCTTTATGCTGACCTTTAGCATGACTAACACATGACTATAGTTTGTGTGATGTACCAAAACACATTACGAGAATCACTGTTTAAACTGATTGAGTATTAAATGAAGTTTAGTCATTGTCTGTAAATTATTTTAGATCCTTCACACTAATGCTTGTGCAAAAAATGACAAAATAGTAGAAACGTAAATTAAGATAAACGTGAGCAGCAGACAAAAGTTATTGCGTCTCTTTTTTGTGATAAGGGTTATCCTTTGCTCTGGCAACAATTTGTACAGCTAGCTTTACTAGTCTTTTACCGTGTGGTCCAAAAACTGGACTTCCGCAATTTTGTGTTTTCAATAAAATATCAATACACCCTTTTTTGTTTTTAAGCTATTGCATAGCTTCTATCGCGGGCCTTGAGCGCGGGGACCGAATCCAGAAATTCCGTAACGCAGAAAAACATGACGCTCCCCACTCCGACGGGCACGGAGGTGTGGCTTGTCTAACGTCGTTTACACAATACGGTCAGTTATTTCAATCCCGATTCTAATGTTCTAATAGCGTGTTTGGTAGAGAATCGGATAATCAATCGACATTACGCTGGATCAAACCCAAGGTCTTGATTTTCTTTTTGCGACTTCTTTTCATTGGAAGTACTTTTTAAATATTATATTTAGATTGTTTTTATTTATTGCATAAGTTGATAAAAAATGCTGTGCAATAGCTTTACCGCGGCAGTCCCCGAGTGCCACACGTTTTTTTTTCCATGTTTCTTTCTTTTGCCCTTTATGTTCCGGGTCTTCGGTACCTCTTTCGAACTACCCACAACCCCGGTTTCAATACCTTAAATCAAGGCACAAAAATATTTAAGTAGCAATGTTCATGCTAGACGATGTTTTGGGATCTATAATAATAAACTGCTATTTAATTCATAAGTCCTTCTAAGTTACATTGTATGTTTAAAAATATGCAGAACATTTTGGAACAAGTATTTTTAGTGTAAAAATAGGCTCCGGTACCGAATCCAATCAACGTTATTCAAACCAATTTTCCGTTTCCCGCTGCCGCAATTCATACAATGACAGCACTAAATTCATTTCAAATGACATGTGTTTTGTTTTTATTTCAGGGGTGCCGGTGGGGGAGGGATGTTCGGCGATGTCAATATTTCAGCCATTTTGGATTCATTTAGTATAAGTTACGACAAAAGAGTAAGACCAAATTATGGAGGTTAGTACACAATGATGAATTAAAAAATATAATGTTTTGCGTCAATTATAAAAATATGAAAAATTAGTTCTAGCATTACTTTTTTTGGAAAAGTTGGGCTATAATGGCTATAAAAAATTCTGGTTCTTTTTTACTTGAGTTATAAGCAGTTAGTAATTTCAAAAAACTAACTGAAATCGCGAAATCATTGTTCCAAATATAAACCACTTTATAGTGTATGTATGTGTAACAAAAAATAAACGACAATTGCAAAGGTAAAAAATATTTGAGATTTGTCCACCCTAAACACATTTTATTTATTACTTCAGGATTGGCTTGTTACTAAACAACAAAATACTACAAACAAATCGAACCATTGGTTTCCGGTATTGTTATCCCTAACGAGTGCCCGACCATAAAATTTAAATGAAAGTTCCTTTGTAGCAATGACTTATACAGTTAGGAACAAAAGCATTTGTTTTAGCATCAAATAAAGCTTGACTAGCTTTTGCAGTTACTAATCCTTGTTAATGACGAAAAAACTCAACGTAAAACGGCAAACCTAACGCCATTTAACTACACCGTCGGATGTTTTTGAATTCGGTACTTAGTTCAGATTTGTTAAGTATGTTTTGCTTGTATGGGAATACGCGATTTTTTTCCTAAGTATATTTTGAAGAAAAAACTAATTTATGGCCGACACTTCTTTTAAATTTACGATATTCTTAAACAAACTTCATACATTAGAATATGTTTCTACCAAAAATGGGGTCAAACATTTTTGAAACATTGTAGAAACCAATAAGTCTACAGAAACGTATTTAACCAACCGCATATTACAACAAAATGAAAAAAGAATAAGTATATCATTAAAAACTTATGCTGTTTTGTAAGTTTAAAATCAAGTCATCCAAACAGTTCATTGACGTACACTATCAACAAATAAAATACATATAGATAATCTTGTTTCCACGAAAAAGTAAATGATCATAAAATTTTATGAATAACTAATACCTAGTTACAGACTTTGTTATAATAGACGTTATGAGTAAATTAATTTTGCTAAAAAGCATTTATATTATCTATTTCAAACATCCACCGAAGTTTATCGACATCGACGCTAATAACTCGCCAATAGAATCTTCATAATGTCATTGTCTTCATAATTAAGCCAAAGTTTTAAGCGCGTTTCTTATTCTTTGTGGCTTTGGTACGAAATATTCTAATAGGTGGCTAACATTATCACAACTCAGAAACACAATCATTAGGTACTACGGATAACTAACACTTGTTATGTGTTGTGTATTGTGTCGTTTTCAGGACCACCCGTGGAAGTGGGGGTTACCATGTACGTGCTCTCCATCAGCTCTCTGTCTGAAGTGAAAATGGTATCTTATATTCAAAGCAATTTTAAAGACACAACGCATACATAGCAAGATTTGATCCCTTAGCATTATCACCAGCATTAACCGTTTCATCGTAGCACCCGTGTCCACGGTTCGATTGTATTTGATCGGTGTAGGCGCGACACACGGCCACGCGGTTGACGTAAGTCTCATGATGCGTGCAGCTAACAGGGCCGGGTGCGCCGTGCCCGCACTCCACGTGCACCAGCAGCGATCACTTCATTCCGCAGCCACCCCGCGCCTTTTGCGACCCTTTTGCTCCGTTCGCGCGGCGATGGGGCACGTCACCGTCCTCTGGTTTGGTTTTCACGGCGCGAGGCGCGCGCGCGACTCACGATTGGGCTTGATTGCAGGTCCGCCAGTGGAGGTGGGCGTCACCATGTATGTGCTCTCTATCAGCTCCGTCTCCGAAGTGCTCATGGTACTCGCCACTGTCAGCTCACGCTTGTCTCGGTCGCTCCGGCCGCGCGCTGCGCCGCTGCGACCGAGCAGCCCCAGACACGAGGCTGCGAGCATGTCCGCGTTTGGTGGAGCAGATCGCCCTTTGTCCGCCCACTTGCTTTCTTATTATGTTTCCTTGTAAAAACGTTGACATTCGAGAAATAAAAGGACCATGCCCATTTTCTGCCTACCTGTTTGTAGGATAACTAACCAATACCACATTTTATAAACATAAAAGTAGTAGAGATTGCTTTGATAACAATTCAGAGTAAGCGGACGGTAATTTGAAAAGTATTACCTACCTAATTACCCATTGACAATTTTTATTTGTTGTTTTATTTTTTAATGCGCAACTAGAAATATTGTACATGAGTAAAGTGTTTAATATCTTTCACCTGTCCAAAGTGTCTATTTATGGCAATCTGAATAGATCAGCTTTAAACTACAAACAGTATTAAATACTTTCTTCGTTACTTAAAATTTAATGCGGATAAAGACGATTTCTTTTTGAAGTCAGACTCATTCTTTTATATAAATAATTTCGGCCTCAGTAACATGCTTGAAAATCCTACTTGTTTTAACAAAAAATACATTTAACTTGTCAATCGTTATTGAAAATATGTTTTAGATTATTGACATCCATTGACAGCTGCGCTTTGCGTGTGTCAGATCGTTAGTTTATTCCATGACCGAATTTAAAAGCTGTTTTGAGTTTGGAATATTTTAACATCTTGTTGCTTTAAGTCAGGTGGGCATTGTCCTTTAATAATGAGATCATAATAAGAAAGGCAACCCGTTGAACCTTAAAATACCCAGTTGTGTGTCCTGCAGTACTCGTAACTCCAAAGTTGCTGCCATATCAAGTGATGAGGTCTGTTCTCTGATTGCTTTTTCGTTTATGCAGATTATTATAAGATTTTGTGAATTATGTTCACAAAATAAACGTCTTTTAAATGTTGTATGTACTGTAAACAAGAATAAATTTATAATTAAAGATCTAAAAATATTTTCCAAAATTAAGTGTAAACATTTAACAATGCTATAGTACATTTTGAGAACCTGTGTAGGCCGTGCGTATTCATGATAGACAAAATATCTTTGGACACGTAAACATTTCTAAAGATGATCTGATCGTATTTTAAATTACTTCAAAAGGATGAGCATACTATATCATGAAATGCTCTTATGTTTATTGGTAAAAATCAATTGTTTATTGGTAAAAATCAATAGAGATCCGTTTTTTTTGTTATTGTATTAATTATTTCTATTAATACAGCCAACAGATTATCATCACTTTATTCGCAAAGGTTTGACGTAGAAACAAAATAAAAGTAACCATTACAAAATAAAAACAGCATTACATTTTCGTTTTAAATGGCAATGAAGGTGGTCTTTTAAAAAGGGTAAATCTTAAAATACATTTAATTACAACGTACATGAAATGTGTTCAGGCTCTATGGACTTGCGACGACTGTATAACTCTTATCGTGACTCATTTTGTAGTTTGTTGTGAATGTACGTATTATGTGTATTTACTGAAATATTGCCAATTAACTGTAACTTTCTAATCTCTCCAGTGACTTGGAACATCGATACTCTCTGACCTTATTTAGTTAAAATTATGCTTTCGTGAGTTTGCTATTTTTGACACCGATTTCTCCTAAATATTACTTCAGTTAGTTGGTCAGAATATAAAACCGAATTCGGTTTTCCAATATGTCAAACTGTGTAAGCTTGCTAGGCGTATGTTTGGGTGAAGGACCCTGAAGTGGAAACCAAATCAAGGTTGGGAAGGTCACAATGAGACGTGACCCATGGCCCAGGGTGGGGAGGTTGCCTAATTCACAATCCACAAACTCTCGAATCGACCTCATTAATGAAAGTTAATTTGTTCCACATACCTGGTCCAAACTTATTGGTGGCGACTTGTATACGTGCCGGCTTGTTAGCTTGAGTCAATAGAGGATTGCCTCTATCGAGCCGTGGGTGTCCGCCTTCGCCGCCACCCACATACCTCGCCCTCTCCTGTCACTTAGAGCACCCATAATATCCCCATTCATTCTTAGACCTCACCTGTGTTCATGTCACAATCACACTCTCTGCACATTTTGTTTCTTTTGATAACTGTTTTAAGCTTATCGCTCAATTTAACTGTTCAATGTAGCACTGTGTCTATACATTTCGAAGTGTTATTTCTCTCCGAAGTCACGAGAACTAAGCTTCGACTTATCTATTGTTTTTATTTTTATAAATATTTTTAAATAGCCTCTTGTAAGTATCCATCGCAGTGTATCTATACTAAGACATTGTGTGGGATGATATAATTTTGGAACAACGCATGCAGATGTTAGATGTTAATTTATTGTTACCCAATTAAATATTGTTTATCTTGAACGTATTGTAGTACAGTTATACACTGATACATATGAAGGTATCCGGGAAATTCGACGTTCCTACTACACATTTAATATAATGGTGCCGATCTTTGTCGTCATGGTATTCCTTAACTTTAAACTGTTTAGTGGGAACGGACAGTATCATAAACCCTATCCTATAGTCCTTCAAGTTGCTTTCAAGCTGATAATTATTATTTCAATTAATAGAGCGTCATAAGATTTAATGTTAATGATTTCCTTTCTCAGGATTTCACATTGGACTTTTACTTCAGACAGTTTTGGACCGATCCCCGATTAGCATACAAAAAGAGAACAGGAGTTGAGACGTTATCTGTGGGCTCAGAATTCATAAAGAACATATGGGTGCCTGACACGTTCTTTGTAAACGAAAAGCAATCTTATTTCCATATAGCAACAACCAGCAACGAATTCATACGTATACATTATTCTGGCTCAATCACTAGAAGTATCAGGTAATACCAAATATTACATAATATTTTATTTAGGCATAGAGGTTACATCGCTGATTCCAAGGATAAAATATTATCATTTCTAGTATTATAAAGATGTTTTTGTATACATTTCAGATTGACGATCACAGCTTCGTGCCCCATGAACCTGCAATATTTCCCAATGGATAGACAGCTGTGCCACATAGAGATAGAAAGTTGTAAGTATCTGAACTAATTCAAATAAATTTGTCCATCAGTGTGTGTGTTGTTAATAATCTTGTACATTAATCACAAAATGCTAACTTTAATAATACAATATTGATAATGTTTTAGCTAATATGAGAGTGTTGCTGGACAATCGCACGCTTTGTGTGTCAGTTGCAACAAACGTAATTTTGTTTTTAAGAATTGTAATTTTTGACGGGGTCTATTAAGTTGTTTTAAATTGATGAGCAAAATGCAGTTCAACGCAGTCTTAGTTACAGATGACAAAAAAAAAAATCTAAAGCAATATTACTTATACGTGTGAATTGTTCTCACCAAAGCAATCATTTATTTGATTCTTAACCACGATGCAAATCTATCACTAGGCTTACAGATATTGTGTTGTGATCACTTTCTTGTATCACAGATGCTACTCAGGGGTACCCTGTGAGCACAAGCGTACTACATAATCGTCGACACGTGCTGTAATTTCCCTCGTGTTTTCATAAGTTGGAACGTCTCCTTCTCGCATACAGCACCCGCAGAAGGCAGACTCGTACATAGTAAGCCTTTGTTCTCACGAGCATTTAGCGAAATGATACTGAGACATCGACGCTGCGATATGCTGAGCGGGTCGAAGGAGGCGGGGGACGGTGGCGCCCGCGGGGTCTGCTCAACCACCGAGAGCCGTGCCGCAGACGAGGCACCGCACACCTACACACCCTCGCACCACCGCCGCTTACGCTCATCTAACTCACACTAACTGACTGCACTTGCATGATCTTACATTAAAGGCGCTGTACAAAGCAAGCACTTCGTAAAACGTCTAGATTTTCGCCGCAAAATTAGCCGTATCTGTACATGCCAACCAAAAAAAATTACCGTGTATAGTTCAATACATGAAGTAAAGACTTAAACAAAATCAGTTTACAAAAGTGGTCTAGTACTACGAAAAAAAAATGTTTAAAGACCACGAAAAAATTTTTTTCGTCTCGAAATTCTCAATTTTTTCAGCGACAACCATCATATTTTTTATATCTATAACAAAGGAAATTGTATAGATTAGAGAGATATCTAAAATTTTTCAAACACGGGGCTGTATTTTTTTTTATATTCAATTAAAACTGCAAAATGTCCTACATTTTGGCGGACATGATATTCAAATAAAATCAAACACCGAAATATTTTCGACCTTATTTCTATTCTTTCGATGCAATACTGTCGTGTACTTGTGTCAGACCATGCCTAGTATGCAGCTAGCCTCACTTCCGCGAATACCTAAAGATTAGCTTGTTACAGCGCCTTAAAGCTTGCCTTACTAATCACTCTGCGTTATTATGTCATATATTTATATAATAGCCATCATCACACCTAGTACAGTGATCTCATTATCATTTCTGGTCCTTTATCATCCTTGGAGGTAGTTGTATATTTTAGTGTCATTCATACTTTGCCGAACCCAAGTACAATTTCGCGCCTGCATTCAACAATTTTTTGGGTTCGGCTTACTCAGTAATTTCTCGCCGCGAGTACCATCCTCGACACAGGCGCGGCCGCGTGAGGGAAACGCGATCCTTCGCAGCGTAAGTGATAGCGTTTTGTGTGTTTGGCATGTCTCCGGAGTCGGGTACACAATGAGAGACATTCGGTACCATTGGAAAGATGGGGTGACCAGCGTCGGTATGAGCAACGAGGTGCAGCTGCCGCAGTTCCGGGTGCTCGGCCACCGGCAACGCGCCACTGTTGTTACACTGACGACAGGTAACCGATCGCAATAGCCGCTCTCCCAGCACAGCACGTTCATACCTCCGCCACCGACCCCGTCTCCCTCAGCCCGTGTGCAGACGATCGAAATCGCGACACAAGCACACACGCTAACTACATAACACGACAATCGCACGAGACGCGCGAAATCGAACTCGCGACTCCCCCGCTCTTACCCCAACCGAAAGACGATTCGTGTTGTAAAACCCATTGCGATGGGCCTGGGGTTGTTTCATTTATAATGTCCGCTGCGCACAGTCGGCTACACCATGCGGGACATCAGATACAAATGGAACGAGGGGCCCAACTCTGTGGGTGTTTCCAGCGAGGTGTCGCTGCCGCAGTTCAAGGTGCTGGGCCATCGCCAGCGAGCTATGGAGATCTCCCTTACCACAGGTACTTGGGTTCGCGGGGGAATCTAAGAGTAGGGATCAAAGAAAAGATTTGTAACACCACAACGTGGAACACTGGACAGAAACAGCCACGATTCTTATCACGTCCTGCTTTTGTATTATTGCACAAAACACTATGAGTGGTGTGAAATAGTTTTTATGTCATGTCGTTTAATTTCTATTAAAAAGATATAATATTACAATTAAGCAAAATTACTATATGTATGTCAAATCTCTATTGTGTCTTTTGTCATAGACAAATTAGTTATTTAACCAAATGCATCTCTTAATGTTCATAAATTATATTTGAATAAAATCCAGCTCTATGATTCTGTAGGTAAACATATTTATTTATTAAATTAATTACTTTTTAAGTTCCATGAAACTTTACTAGTATCAAGTGTTAATAACTATTATATCTACAGTTTTTGGTATTTGTAAAACTATAGTCATACAAATTAAGAACCGTTCTAATTTTATTTTTAAACTTTTTGCAGGAAATTACTCAAGATTGGCATGTGAAATACAATTTGTTCGATCTATGGGATATTACCTAATTCAAATTTACATTCCGTCTGGTTTGATTGTCATCATATCATGGGTTTCATTTTGGTTGAATCGAAATGCGACACCGGCGCGAGTAGCTTTGGGTGTCACCACTGTACTGACGATGACGACGCTCATGTCATCTACTAATGCTGCTCTGCCCAAGATATCGTACGTGAAGTCTATAGACGTTTATTTGGGAACCTGCTTCGTTATGGTCTTCGCTAGTCTACTAGGTAATAATTATATGTTTTATTTAATCTATTCACTACTGCAAGGCGATTTTCTCAAACTATGTCGAATGTATTTTTTTTATCGTAAGCGAATGTAATAGCAGAGCAATGGTTTCAAACAATTAAAAAATAACCTCGTTATGGATGCATTTCTCTTATCTTTACAGAGTATGCCACGGTGGGTTACATGGCAAAGAGAATACAGATGAGAAAACAGAGATTTGTGGCCATTCAGAAGATAGCGTCAGAGAAGAAAATCCCTGTTGATTGTCCACCCGTTGGAGACCCCCACACGCTCTCCAAAATGGGCACGTTGAGCAGGTGCCCACCCGGAAGACCATCGGTAAGTTATTTATATTATAATAATTATCCTTTATTCTGCCTTCACATGTTTTCAACATTTCAAATGTGATTTTCAGGAGGTGCGGTTCAAAGTACACGATCCAAAAGCTCATTCCAAGGGCGGTACCCTAGAGAACACTATTAATGGAGGTCGCAGTGGAGCAGAAGAAGAAAACCCAGGCCCGCCTCCGCATATTTTGCATCCCGGCAAGGTAAATAATTCTATTAATTAATTTGTATAAAGCGATTCATTCTTGACATGCGATTTTCATTGCTTTGCGATTACAATGTTTTATAAGTTTTCCTTAAGTCAGCTGAGCGGGTATCTAATATTTTATCGATCATTACTTTAAAAATCGATTTTATTTTGCTGAAAACAATTTGGTATAATCAAAAAATTGACAATAAATTTTGATCAACATACACTTCATTAAATTTTATACGCAATTTCGAAATCAAATCGATCTAAATAATTTTTTTTTTTCATTTATGTCGTTTCGTTTCTTTCGTAAACGCTTGTATGTCCCAAAAAAATTGTATCGTCCATACAAAAAACATCGGTTAATGTTTCTGTTAGCCTGTTTTGATGATTTCGTTCAAATTATGGTTTTACCACGCTTAGCGCTTTCTACTGTTTTTTTCATGTCTATGCGTAATATCTTTGCTTAAATAATGTTGAAATTGGCATACTGAGAGAAGTCTTTTAATTTCCAGGATATAAGCAAATTGCTTGGAATGACTCCTTCGGACATCGACAAGTACTCTCGCATAGTGTTTCCAGTATGCTTCGTATGCTTTAACTTAATGTACTGGATCATTTATCTTCACGTTTCTGACGTCGTGGCTGACGATCTGGTTCTACTGGAAGAGGATAAATAGAGGGCGCTGTATATAATCCACTTATTTTCCCACAAATGCAATTTAAATAATAATTTGAAACAAGTAATTTAACTTAATTACTCCACTCGTTTGTAGATGTATAGGAAACATGTTGAAAAATATTCTTTGCAGTTAAAATATTCGTATCCCGAGATAAATTTGTAGATTATAACTATAGGTACATAGAATATTAAACTAAATTAACAATTTTGTAAATACTTGAAAGACTCGAAAGATACGAATAATTGGGGTCGATTTAGCGTAAGATCTACACTTTGTATAACAATCTGAAGTAGAATGCAAACGACTGAAGCTATTGTGTCATTTAGATTTCATGCAAAACGAGGCATATTTGACTAATGATTCAGATTTAGAAATAATAGAGACGATACAAATTTCATAGAAAAATCGTTTTTGAATCTCAGATCAAAATCCTTCATAAATTCTTCATTAAACTTTTAGGAGTACCTCATTTAAATTTATGCTCGTAAACCTTGACATTGCGAATTGAACGAAATAGTATAAAATATTACTTCTTTGCAATCTGAGGTACAAATCTTTAGAGCGCCTTACGATTAGCTGGGTACGAATCGTCTTCTTTAAGTTGTTAACTTCATATTTTTTTAGTTAAACGCGATGTATTTAATCATTAAATGTGTAAGTAACACTAATATGCTATGACATTACCTACAAATTGTCCAACATGAATACCTACGCATTCATATTGGAAAATATAATACTAATAATAGGTCTTTACCTATGAAATTGCCGTTTTGTATGAAAAAAAATTAACGATTTTTTTTCATGTATTTTTTATTTGTATTAATCGAAGTAATCACCCATGCAATCAATGCATCTTTTCCAACGCAGTGGCAGTTTATTGATGCCCTTCTTAAAGAAATCAGCTGGACGGGAGGCAACAAATTCTTGAAAGACATATTCATATTCCTATATATTATATTATATATATATATATATATTATATATATATTCATATTCCATAATTACCTACTCGAATTTTTAACGTATCCATGATGACGAAAAAGATTGAAATGCGATTAAAATGTAACACTAATCAATAAACAAATGACTACTTTAGGAAAAAAACCATGGTTTTAAAATAAAATTAATTTGAAATTAGAATTCTTAGCCAAACAAAAATTATTTTGATTTGAAATGGCCAGTACTGCAGAACGGCAATTTCATAGGTAAAAACCTAATATGTATAAATCTATTGTTGTTTTAAAGCATACTAGTCATAGAGTGTGTCTGTTAGTACCCCCACTTACCAACGATATACAAGCATTTACATTTTAAAGTTCCTAAGAAATGCGGGGGCTTCGCCTGTACATATTATAAGTATAGCTTAATCAAGTTTCAAATTATTATTATTTAAGTGGTAAAATGAGTGGAATAATAATATATCCATAGTAATACGAATCTGATGCTCAAATTTCTCAGCTTAACTTATTTAATTATTTTAAGTAACATTTTGTAATTGTCATAAAAATAGTAATTCGTTTATTCTTTGCTAATATCGTTGTAATAATATCATTAGGAATTTTGTTTTTAACTGTAGTTGCAAACCATTCCAATATCCTTGACAAACTTTTTTATTTATGTCGTTGTTTTACTTTCTAACTTGTAAATAATTAATGAATGTTTTGAGCAATTGATTTTGCTTTTCATCATCGAATGCGAGTTGAGTTTTGATATTACTGTTCTTATAGTTGTATGCTTAACATTGTTAATTATAAATCAATTAATAACTGACAAATAATTTACGTCAGAAATCAGCAGCATTCAATTATTTTTAGAACATGTCCCTACGCTAATTGAAACAGGTAAATATTCAGTAATTACCATGAATCTATTCTTATTTTCATCGGAGCAAATCAGTTTCATTAGAGGCATGCATTCGTCAAATATTAATAAAAAAAGTCTAAAACCCAGCATGTATGTTTCCACTATCGTCATATTGTACTTTTTCAAAATATCGAATTTGATTGAAAAGTCAAGCTTCTTGTTTATCTTTTACACTTTTATTTGGAGTTCAGTAATAATTGTTAACTGACGAGATTATAGTTATTCTAGTTCACATAGTTCTCTAATAATTTCGAAATCATTAATTTGTAATTTTTATAACTTTTAACTGTATTTAAACAGTTAATTTATATTTGAGAGAAAAACTTAATGACAAGTGTCTTTTTAATACAATCGGCAATGTTACTGTCTAAAAGCATTTGAAAGACTACAATATAACTAACTTGAATGTTATAGCAATCGGTATACCCAATTTAGGTCCCATTATTGAATAAACATGATTTCAATTAACTTATCAGATGTAATGTTCATTACAAAGTGAAGTAGTATTTTTTTCATCTTAAGCTTTTTATATAAAAATGACTTCATGTTTCAATAAAAAGTCTAACATGCAATATCATTCAAACGATTTTGACCAGTGTGTTTGCAATTGTTTTAAAAATCCTCTAAAGATGGATTCCAATTACTTCTCGTCTATGAATTGTATATCCGATCAATTTATTATACACAATCGTTATGTTTAGTGACTACATTTGGTACGCGAGTTAGTATCAAAAACGGATCGGATGCTTCCTTCCCTCAATTTTGTTGATTGGATATACGGAATCATGAACAAGACAGTCATTGCAATCCATCTTAAGACAATATGCCAACAACACGATAGTAATGTAAATATCCATATCCAAAGAGAACTTCCAAAAGTTACATATAGAATACCTTCATCCCTTTTAAAAAACCAATCATACCAACCTGCATTTAAGCCAACGTACACATGCTAGCCCACCCGTTGATGCAGATTTGCTGTCACAAGTAACAATTAATTAGGTTTTTTGCAAACCGTATTTACTGTAAAAGTAAAGACATAGTTTAGTCCTGTATTTAAATAGTTTTACCTCTGAGAATATTTGCTATTTCTTTACTAGCCCGCACAATAGTCCATGCAATGCTTTCCTAAATTAGTACAATTTAGATGAATTAGCTTTTTTTGCTCGCTAGTATTCTACTAAAGCAGTAGTTGAAGCATAATTGAGCATTAGAAATGAGTTGTTAATGTGGGAATATTATTCGTAGGCTAATCACTAATAAAGTGATAAGTGCCGAATAAATGTTCCTATCTTCACAACGTTAATTAATTTTCCCACCCTCGAATATCTGACAAGCAGGGCTCCTGTCTTCAGCTACGACTCACAATGGTTATGTTGTGCGTGGGTTCCTTAAGGTTTGAAACATGGCAAATAGATGAAATATTTACATTTTGGACGCATTGGTAAGCCTGACAAATTCAAGTTTAATGTAATCAGAATATCATCGCGGTATAAACTTCACTTTTAAAGGACAGTCAAACATAATGTGTAACTAAAAAATATTGAATAATAAAAAGTCAACGAATGAATTGCCAGGTTCATTAATTAGTACACACAAGGCGTACTGCTGATTTCTGTTATTTTGGAGAAATTTCTAAAATGTCTCAGGTGGCGTCAACTCATATTTATTTCAGCAGTCCACCTTCAAAATCTTATGGAACCCTGATCTTGAATAACAAAGTTTATTTGCCTGATTTGCGCGATAAACAAAACACATTTTGGTTAAGTTACCAAGAAATCACAAGGAACTTTCAAGCTGGATTTATTTATCTTATGTTATAAAATATCAAATATTGGCATTTTAAGAGTAAATTATAGAATGAAATCACTTTGTATTGAAATGTATTCAAATCCAAGCTTCATTGATTATTTTAATTATTTAATTCCTTATTCTAATGTGGTAGATTGAAAAAGTAGCCTCTGAACATTTTGGATAACTAATTTTATGATATTGTACTGTATAGGTACATTTTAGGTCATAATGTACATAAGAACATTATTTATTTATTAATTCATATAAACAGCACTCAAAATATAAGGCACCGTGTAATCTGTGTTTTCACTTTTTTATTTAAATGCAATTTATTACGACTACGAAAGTGTGTTGTATTACTTAATAACAATATTAGATTAAGATTAGGCTGCTGGTGAAAAAAAAAATAGAAAGTAGGTTTTAAGACGCGACATCAGCCACGTCTCTCCGAAACGATATTCTAAAATATTTGTCTAGTGACTAGCAACTAAGTTTAAGACAGATAGGTCTAAAGCAATGCATCCTAGATAATTATGGTCTTAAATTAATATAACTATGTGTAGTAATGCACTTTTAATAAGTAAATCACTCATCCTTCGGAACACATAATTCAAGATGTCAGTGAAACCACGTTTGACTTCAAATTGAAAACTATTCAACATTGAGTTGCATAAGTAAACTAGTTCTTGTTGGTTTATTCAAGATATATCGATGGAAACGAATGATTTACTGATATATGAAAATCGTTAGATAAACGTAAGAGTTATATGTACTTGAGTGGAGAGGAATCGCAAGGGCAGCCACCAAGGACATACCATGATCACGACCACTCTGTCAAGAGTGTACGATTAAGAAGAAGAATATGTACTTACTGTAGTAAAACTTTTCTGAATGTTAGAATCAGTAGAAAAAAGAATAAATTAAATCTCATCCGTATTTATATAGAAAAACGTTTTAAAATTGGAATTTGATATTTTTTCGTATCAAGAATTCATTATTATATTTACTTAAATGAATTTCTCGTATCAAGATACAATGTAGTTGACTAGTATAAACTAGTTCAACTCCAAAAATAAAATGTAATCGAGTACCTGATGAACAAAATTAATTGCTCATATGAGCCGCCACGTTCGTGACTTAAAAGGGCAAGTAAATTCTTACAATACTAGCATTATCTTCCCTAAAAAGATTTCACAAACTATCAAATACCTACCACCTACCTACTAGTTATTTTTTTCTATCGTTTTATTATACCACTAGTGTCTAACATTAAAATTGATGTATCTTGATAGGCGCACTTTTTGTTGTATTGTGGTTAAAACTATTTTTGTAACACTAATGCAGAACATTGTTTTCAGTAGCAATTAATATTAGTTTTGAGAAACTTAAACTTTATTTTCTTCTTTGAATTTCTGTGCTTTTTATTTCCTTGTTTGATTATCATTTCATTTCCTTTTAATTCTTTATTCAAACTAAAGATGAAAAGACTTAAAACTGTACATCTAAACTAGTATAACCTTGTACACTCAGATTTTTCTCTCCCTCTATATGTATTATTCTTATTCATTGCCAAAATATGACGGTATTGTGATATTTTAAGAATCGAGTTTAATTTATATTATCAACTCTCAGTTTCTTGAGCCTACGATTCACTTGTAGGTGATCGTGCTCTATAAAAGTCCTACTATGCTGTCATGTATAACAACATATGTAACAACTTATTATGTGTAGAAAATGTAAATAAAATTTATTTTTTTATAACATTAATATGTACCGCAAATAAGAAGAGATCTTTAAAGTATCACGATCTATTTATTAAGAGACAAGATACAGACATATAAGAACGTATAGTTATATACCTAAATACAGCAGTAAGTCTTTTTATCTATGGACATTATTTTGAGAGTGTTTACGAATGAAATAGTTTTATAATAATATTGCAAAGATTATAATATAAAAATAAGATACCAAGAATGCCTACCAAGCTGTCAATCACATTTTTTTTAATGTCAGAAAATATTATGTAATACAAAAGAACGTCGGTTTTTATTAGGTGGGACATTAAATTAAGACTTCAACACTGATCAAAATGAATAAGGTTTTATCCAATACCTACCTATTAGATCGTTAACAAACATACAGGGTGAGTTTAAAGCTTACTGGAAAGCAGAAGATGGAATTAAGAGAAATTAATAAATGTTATTCGGTTTTATCCTGCCACGATTTATCTACGATTCCGCAAATCAAAACTGTTTTTTTACTTTCCATATTGAAGTTTTTCAAAAGCTTAATTTGTCAAAAAAAAGCGACAGTTTAGTTGAAAAACTTCAATTAAATGTTTGGGTTTTCCCGAAATAACTCCTTGGTAGAGGTCATATGGCACCTCTGTCCACTTTTAACTGTATCAAAACTTATTCTGTATTTTAAAAGGGGAATATGTATTACCTAAACTAGTATACTACCCGTGAAATAACATAGCCGTCAATTAAATGTCATAAACCTCAAATTTAAAAAAGGAGTGTTTTTCAATGCTATTTTCCGGTAATTAATAAAATTTACACCCTTGTCAGTCACACTGGGCACAGACAAAACATAAACAGCACTTTGTTTTAAAAATATATTCTATGTTTGCAATATTTTTAACGAATGCTAGTTATGGAAAACTAATTTAACATGCAGATTATTTATGTTTTAAAACCAGTCTGTTCCTGCAGTTCATAGAAAATTTCAATGATAAAATTACGTTTCGAAACCAAGAAATTCCATTTACCATTAAAAAATAATATTATAAGAAATATACATTTTGTAAGTTGTAGAACATAAGGTAACATTAACAATAATATAACATGCAATAATCATGCCCCTTTATTAATATTACGAATAAAAATATGTACCCTTACCATTCTAAACAATAAATAGATTTTCTGAAGAGACGCTAGATAACGTTTGAAAGTTGATAATGAATTGAATGATAAAGTTGAACGCACGTGTCTTAGATATTATAGAGTTTTATAAATAGATTTACAATAGTTATAAATAGCCACAAGTTCAAGGACGGGGGGACTTTTTTTTGTTGTGTTGTATTTCAAACAATACAATATATTTGATGATGGACGTCATACTAGAATAGAAGAATAGAAACGCAAATATGTATATGCTCTCAAAACCAAGTTGTGTTGCCATTGCTACCCATTAAAAAAACAATAAAGGGCATGTAAGGTTAAAATTAAGCTAATTATAAAATACAACCAGTCACTAATTATATTCATTTTTGTTCATAGCAGTGGAAATTGCCTTAATTTTGAAAGTAAATTATGTGTATTATGTTTCACTTATACACATTTATACAATAACTATGTTTAAAAAACCCTGTCCGATACTTAAGGTTTTATTAGGTGTCAAGATTACATTCTATTTATGTAGTACTTTTTTAAAATTCAATAAATTGTAATATAGCGAGGCACCGGCGGAGACACTGGTAGTTTTTTGGATAAAGAAAACAAACAATTGACGATCGAACACACTAATACCAAAGATGGTGTTGTTTTGTTTTAAAACTCAATTAGAAAAACAATACATTTCCAAATTCATTAATACGGCAATTTTTATAAATATTTTATATTCCTTATTTTCATTGACAATGTCATACCATATCTGTACCTATGCCCTTTATTGATAGGACAGGATTATTTTAACATATTGTATATTAACAGTAAGCAGCCATTTGAATTTGAATCTTTTCTTGCTGTGTATTTTCTACCTTTTTCAAGGTTCATCGTGACCTTTATTTACCTCGTTAATATTATTTATGTACGGATAGTAGCTTCTGTAATGCCTTAGAAGAACCTCACCCATACCCATAACCTTGACCGTTAACTTAGAACGTTCTAACCAAAAAATAAAATAATGAAGAAATTAGTTGGTATTTATAATTATTACGTATAACAGTTATGACACATCAAATGTACTATACACTATTAAAAAATAACAGAATTCACTTGTTGAAAAACCAGTTTATTCTATAAACTAAATTAAAAGGTAACAAAATGGAAACTTGCGATTGGTATCTACCTATCGAACGCCAAAAAATGAACCGTCTTGAAACGTTTTCTTTCTTAACCACCACAAACTATTTTACATTTGTTTGACATGTGTATTTGAAAACCTACTATTTGTATGTATAAAATAATTAACACGAACGTTTAATACTACTTAATTTAAAAGTTGATAATAATGCTTTAAATTTTACTTAAAATCTTGACACTCATTGTCATCCCATCCATTGAATGTCTGATATTACCTTCCTAACATTATAACGTAGCTACCAGATACTTAGAAAATAGAATTAAACGTTAAATATTTAAGTTCGTGATACTCAAAACTATGTCTCTCCAATTTCTTCCATTTTACTGAAAGTTCTTCATAAAACTTGATTGCCTCCAATTAATTGCAAAGGCACTTCACTTCCGCATGTTTTATCAATTGCGTTAATTTAATAACAAATTATAATCTAGATAGTAATGTAAACTGTATTGCTCACACGTAACCTAAGTACCTATAAAATATTAGAGAAATCATCTAGTCTCGGACTTATTGCACATTACTAACACTCCTTACCTACTTCCAGATAAAATAGAAAGTAAGCCTGCACCTTTGCTTTTAAAGTTAAAACTGAATGTAAACTAACATTGATAAGTACGTAAAGACGATAAAACGATGTAACCATGAATCGAATTTTTACCATACATTTTGGCAAGTTGCTAGAAATACCACCCTTATAGAAAAAAACCAAATTTAGATAGAACAAATAGATGATTTTACAGAAATAGAGTGTGATCATTATATAATCGTAGAATGAATAAAATAGAACAAAATTAGAATAATAAAATTGAGAAAGCTGTTACCGAAAATGATGGATTTATAGGTATTAATCGACGTTAAACTAAACGTTTAATGTTTTCATTGTTTGATTTGGAAGCTTAAATTATGATCGAACTTCATTTCTGTTGGTTGAAAGTGGACACGAAAACCTCTCGATGTCTCTGCTATTTCGACTTACAACTGACAGTAACACAAAACGTTTTGTTACTGAATAACTTGTGTTCAACTGACAAGCTTTACAAGCTCCTATGGACATAGTCGATGTCAATATTACTAAGGTGACGAAACAAAACATTGTTTCGTCATATAAACTTCTTAATATATAAAGGAAACGAAACAGTGAGGTTATTGCGTAACACACTCGCATTCCTAATACTATTTGTTAACCGACTTCCAAAAGCAGGAGGTAATCAATTAAAGATCGTACCATTGCGTTTTAAACGTTGTCGAACAGACGATTTTAAACGCGAGAGGTGTGTTACGCAATTAAGGCGCAAGTATCGTTATAATTTGCAACACTATTGTTATATTTGAGTACGTATGAACGATAATTAATTATGTAAAATGATAATGAAAAATAAAACTTTTTTAAATAACTAGACTCGTTACTATTTATTTAAAATCCTTGGGGGTCCAATCACATCACATTTTACAAAAACAGATGCTGGAATGTTGATTTATTTCGTTGACGTCGAGAATCCCGCCACGTCGAGTCACAGCCTCGTCAAATTTCTTCCACGTCTAGTCGCGTCCACGTCTACTTATACTGTACTACGTTTGTTACTGCGATAAAAAGTTTATGCCTGGTGCCATAACGTCGAATGTGACGAAAGGTACAGTCAATGAAACGAAATATTCTAAACAGAATAGACTGTAAAAAATGAAGTGTAAAAGTGTTTGTTAAAACCTACTTGCAAAATAAACATCATTTATCATTTATCATGACTTCTCAACAGAAAAATCGGAACACTTCCGTTTTTACGGTTTCTGTCCTAATTTACCATAAGAGATGTGGCAAACATGTCCGGACCGCTTCTTTTTGTTATCCTGCAAGCATGTTTTTTGTACTTTTCATGTTTCAGTAAATAAATATCTTTAGTCCAGGATCCATGGCTCTTTTTTGCACTTGATCACTAACAAGCTAATATTCCGTGAGTAGCTTCGTTTCATTGAGACTCTTAACTTTTTCCTTTGCGATAATATTCTCGATTGTGGTAGGTAACAGAGGTAGCAGGGATTAAATATGTAGATTTAATAATTCTCCAAAAAATATTACTAACTGGACTTTTTAAACGGTTTTATTTAGCTCACCCCGTTTGTTTTATTTATTATTCTTGGGTCAAAGTTAGTAATTCAAATTTCACCCTCTTTCTGTCAACCGATTAATTTGAAATTTTGCATACACTTTGTTTATGTTAAATCTTACGATAATTGTCTATGTGCGCAACGCACCTTTTTTATAGATATTTACTTTTCAATATATTTTGAACTAGTGTTTCTTTAAATTTAGAATAGGTTTATTTTTATACTCTTTTGTTATTCTGTATTAAAATGGCAGTCTACCAAAAATCATCAGCGCGTTTGGATATGTAGTTTAGTCTCAAGTCTTAGAACCAGCAATTGGTGATACAGACTCAGTCCGCTAAATCGTGGTCCTTCGACAGCCATTGTAGTAAGTAGTGGTTATGTTGCTTACTCGTGCGGGTGCCAAGATGGGAGCTGAAGGGAACGCTGCGGAGAGGGAGCTGGAACATCCAGACCCCAGACCCTCAACCGCCGACGCAGCGGCCGCAGTCCAGACCCCTTCGAGGCCCGTCTCCGGCAATCAGCCCCCGCTAAAGCCAGACACTACCATCCAGACTCAGTCCAGAACAGTAAGTAGAACTTCATCTCGTTCTTCTGCTACAATGGTGGCTAGAAAGTTAGCCGCAGAGGCGTTACATGCTCGCCGTATGGCTAAATTAGAGCAGGAGACTGCAGAGAGGGCCACCGCGGTCGCCGCGCGAGTACGCGAGGCAGTGGAGTTGGAACTCCGAGCGAAATTGGCGGCTATAGATGCCGATGCCAGTCATCGTAGTTCATTAAGCAGCCGTTCGGTCAATGACTGGCTGCAGAAATCGCAAAAAGCGTTGAAAGATGATCCAGTTGGGCTAACTGACCGCGCTGAATTTAATCCAATTATTTCGGTCGGCCCCTCTCGCCAGGCTCTAGTTTCCCCAGTCCCGGTAACGCCTATAAAACCGGCTGACCTAGCCACCACAGCTACAAATATTAACAAGCATTTTTGTTGCAGCGATTCAGACCGCCTTGTGAAGTCGTTAGGCATTCTCATAGACAATGTAAATAAAGGCGCTTACCACCGTAGGGGTGATAGGGATTTTCCATTGCCGTTTTTCGACGGTAAATCACATTTAGAATGGCTTACTTTTAAAAGAGCGTTCCTAGACACGATGGACTCGCATTCTGCAGTGGAAAATCTAGCAAGGTTAAATAAAGCGTTGAAGGGATGCGCGCGTGAAGCGGTCATGATGCTGCTGGCAACGGCGCGAGAGCTTGGTGTCGTGCTGCGCGCGCTCGATACACGCTTCGGCCGCCCCGAGCTTATAGTGGCTCAGGAGGCGGCCGCAATGCGCGCTTTACCGCGCGTCTCCGGTGAAGGTAAAGACCTTGCTATTTTTGCTAGTCGTGTTCGTAATTGTGTGGAAGCGATTCGGTTACTTGACCAGCCTCACTACCTAACATCGCCAGAGCTGATTCAATCGGCTATTTCTAAAGTTCCCCCACTGTTACGAGCACAATGGGTGGCCTACGCCGGCAGTCACGCGGCCAGTGGTCTACCCATTCTCGACATGTTCGCCGATTTCCTGGCCGACATAGTCGAGCTTCAGTCAAGATTCGGTCTTCTCCCTGAATCGGCTGGCGTGCCGAGTTCGACTCCCGCTGCCATTAGCCGATTAAGGGATAAGGTGCACGCAGTCGTTGATGGAGAGAAATCTAGGTCAAAATCAAAAAATAGTTCATCCACGGGTGCTGCAGGCAAAATTCATTGTGTTTTATGTCAACAACAGCATTCATTGACGCAATGTGACAAATTTCTTTCCTTGTCAGTAGATGACAAGTGGCATTTCATAAAAAGTAAAGAATTTGTCACAGGTGCCTCAAGGAAGGTTGGCATAAACTAAGTTTGTGTTCAGCAAAAAGTTTGTGCGACATTGGCGATTGTAAATTTCGCCATCATAGAATGTTACACAGTACTAGTGAGCGCGCAGCCGCGGCTCACATAGGCTTAGAAGAGGACGACGACTCTGCGCCGTCCACGGCGAGCTTCGCCTCGTGCGCGTCGAGCTCCGTACCTATAGTTTCTCTTGTTGAAGGGAAAGAGATCCTGTCCCACGCGTCAACTTCTTTTTCAGCTGAAAGCCCGGTGCGATTGCGGAGTCTTCGTCCGTTGTTGAAAGTTGTTGCCGTGACTGTGTCTGGTCCGTCTGGTAGTGTCGATACTCATGCCTTATTGGACGACGGGTCGACCGCTACTTTTGTTGATGCGGAGGTCGCTGCTAAGATAGGTGTCAAAGGGCCAGAAGGACACGTTCATGTAGATTGCATAGGGGGCCTTAACAAGAACGCACTGGTCCGTTATGTCGACTTCTACACCAAGGGTCGTCACACGAAAGATAATCACCTTATTCATAGAGCTAGATCTATTGGCGGTTTAGGGGTGTCGTCTCAGTTTGTCAACAGGGACGCCGTCACGAAATACTTCTTCGATCTTGCGGATCTTGCAGACGACTTGTGTTACGGCGAAATTCAGCCGTTCCGAATTAGAGCAACTTATTAAGGATCAATACAAACTCGAGTCTATAGGTATTTCGAAACGTGAGGCGCGCAATGCTAATGACGAACGTGCTGGTCAGATTATTGACGCACAGCACGCCGCCTGCCCAGTGGTCGTTTTGAGGTAGGTCTGATTTGGAAGTCTGACGTTTTATCGGTACCGGATAGTTACAACCTTGCCTTATCTAGGTTTTTAGGTTTAGAGAAGAAATTGTGTATAGATGGAGGCTACGCGGAGAGGTATCGTGCCAATGTTCTCGATATGGTTGGGAAGGGCTACGCCGAGTTGTGTCCAGAGGCACCCACAGGGTCACGTATTTGGTACCTGCCTCACTTCGGCGTAGTCAACTCAAACAAGCCTAATAAGCTGCGGGTTGTGCACGATGCCGCTGCCAAATCCGAGGGCGTTTCACTAAATTCGTTATTGTTACCGGGCCCCGACCTACTTCAGCCACTACTGGGCATTCTTTTTCGCTTTAGGGAAGGCAAAATTGGGCTGACCGCGGACATTCGGGAAATGTTTCCGCAAATTAGAATCCGCACTGAAGACCGCGATGCGCAAAGGTTTTTGTGGCGCGATAGTCCGAGCGGACCGCTGCGCGTTTACCGGATGTCGTCGATTATGTTCGGTGCCGCTTCTAGTCCCTTTACGGCAATTTATATTAAAAATAAAAATGCTGCCGAGCATCAGACACGATACCCGGACGCAGCGCGTGCAATCATTTGTGACCATTATATGGACGATTGCATCTGCAGCCTTGACAGCGTGGATAAAGCAGCAAAACTGGCCGCTGATATTCACGCTGTCCACAAAAATGGGGGTTTTGAAATGCGTGGCTGGGCCTCCAACAGTGCTTCGGCCCTGAAGTTGTTGCCGAAAGAGATTTTGCTGGAGGCGCCGGTGACGTCACCCGTAGAGCTGGGCCACCTGGCCACTCCTGTGAGGACGCTTGGCTTTATTTGGCAGCCCACTACAGACTGTGTCGGTTTCAATATCGGATTAAATAAGGGTGGGCTACCAAAAAAGCTTACCAAGCGGGTAGTTTTGGCCCACGTGATGCGGGTTTTTGACCCTCTCGGAATTCTTGCGCCTCTAGTAGTGACCGGTCGCATCATGTTCCAAAATGCGTGGCGCAAGGGTCTCGAATGGGATGAAGAACTTTCACAGCGAGACAGCGCAGCGTGGAGTCTATGGTTTCAGGATTTATTTGGGGTTGCCGAATTACGGATCCCACGCTGCTACTGCCTAGCAGACTGTGAAGTGAATCACTGCGAGCTTCATATTTTTTCCGACGCCAGCGAGTCTGCCTTTGCTGCAGTAGCTTACTGGTGGTGTGTGCTTAAGGATGGAGACGTCAACTCGCACTGGTTTGCAGCAAGGTTGGAGCTGCAGGGAGCTTTGATCGCCGCGCTCCTCGCTTCAACAATCTGCGACTCTCATGTTTTCAGACCCGTCAGGCAAGTTTTGTGGTGTGATTCAAGGACGGTGTTGAGTTGGTTACGAAGCGAGACCCGCTCATTCAAGCCATTTGTTTCGCACAGAGTCGGTGAGATCCTGGAGCTGACGAGTGCCAGTGATTGGCGATGGGTGCCTAGCGAGTTGAACGTCGCTGACGATGCAACCCGGTTAAAACGCACTACGTTGACCCTAGAGAGTCTCGCTGGATTACTGGTCCAGAATTCTTGCTTTCTTCTGACTGGCCTACTGAGCCTAGTACTCCCTCAGAGAACCCAAGCGTAACAGAAGAAAGTAGGAACCCAATACATACCATTGTAGGGACACATGTATGTATGTAAGGCAGAGTGCAAGGTTAGCAAATTGTATGCGTGCGTGATGTATGAATTGGAACGACCAGTTACTGCGCACTGGTCCGGGCGAACGGTCCTCTCTCAGGGATCACGCGAAATATATTCGGTCAATATAACCCGATTTTCATTGACCCCTGAACCCCGATCCAGAAGGAGCAGTGCTCAAGCAGGGATTACCGTGGACACTCACACGTGTTGTATAATCCCTAAACCATAACAGCAGTTCACCTCATCAATAATGTTGAGAGGCATGTGCCTGTCTCAGCTGATCCCAAGCGGTTTAGCTCTTGGCTGAGATTGGTACGAGCAACTTATAGAGCTCATAAATATCTAACTCAGATTAGAATCCATTCCTTATCACGAAGGGGGTTTCACGTAGAAAATTTAGTGCGCGAGCAAGGGGGGATATTAACATTTTCTTTCCAGAAGTCAAGCTCTTTTGGCTCTCCACACTCGACGCATGAGACAGCTGCCGATATGCACCTGGCCGAGACGCACATTTCTCGCCAGCCACAGCTGGACTCATTTCCCGATGAGATGATGCGTCTTAGCAGCCTCCCACCCCTGCTCATACCCCGCACCAGTCGGCTGTTCCGGCTGTCACTGATTGTGGATGAAGAGAGCCTCCTACGCCTATCCAGCCGTATTGCCGCGGCCTGGGGAGTGCCTGAAGCCACAAAGAACCCCATCGTCCTTGATGGGAAGCATCCTGCCGTCCAGCTACTGGTGGACCACCACCACCGCCGAGCCGCCCATGCCAACACGGAGACCGTGGTCAACTAGCTTCGCCAGAGCTTCTACTTGCTCGGCTTAAGAAACGTCGTCCGTTCCATTACCTTCCGTTGCCAGCTATGCCGCATTCGCCGAGCAATGAAGCTCCAGCTGCCTACTGGAAATCTACCGGAGGCACGTTTAGCTCACCACAAGCGCCCCTTTACATTCACTGTGCTAGACTACTTCGGGCCAGTTCAGGTGACTATTGGCCGAAGACGGGAGAAGAGATGGGTCGCTTTGTACACGTGCCTAGTCGTCCGCGCCATCCACTTGGACGTTGTTGGAAGCTTGTCGACGGATTCTGCCGTTATGAGTCTTCGGCGCTTCGTGGCTCGTAGAGGAGCGCCGTCTGAGATCTGGTCTGACAATGGCACTGCTTTCATCGGGGCGAGAAGAGAACTCCGCGCACTCTATGGGGACGCAGCTTTGGAGTATGCTGCGTCGGAGTAAATCAGCTGGCGTTTCATTCCTCCGTCGGCTCCGTTTATGGGTGGAGTATGGGAGCGACTGGTGAAAAGTGTGAAGACAACACTCCGAGTGACCCTCACCGAGCGTGCTCCAACGGAAGAAGTTCTCCGAACGAAGGGCTCTTCAACTCCCGACCCCTGACGCACGTCTCGGTAGAGCCTGGCAGCGAAGAGGCGCTTACTCCAAATCATTTTCTCCTTGCAGCTTCGTAGGGCCTCCTATACCAGCAACCTTGACGGACCGAGATCTGGTGTCAAGAAGCGGCTGGCGCAAAGCGGTCAGACTGGTGGACCACTTCTGGCAGCGCTGGGTTAAAGAATAGGTACTTGCCGAATCTTATTCCCAGACCCGGGCAAGGCGATGTTCCAGAGTTGGCTGTGGGCGATCTGGTCCTGGTGGCTGACGGCAACCTACCGAGGGGCTCCTGACCGAGAAGACGCATCTCAGCGACTTACCCGGGCCGCGATGGGGTGATCCGAGTGGCGGACGTCATGACTGCAGCGGGCACTCTGAGAAGGCCCTTGAAGAAGCTGCTCAAGCTGAGGGCTTAACTTTGGGGGGAAGGAATGTGCGCAACGCACCTTTTTTATAGATCGTTACTTTTTAATATATTTTGAACTAGTGTTTCTTTAAATTTAGAATAGGTTTATTTTTATACTCTTTTGTTATTCCGTATTAAAATGTCAGTCTACCAAAGATCATCAGCGCGTTTGCATATGTAGTTTAGTCTCAAGTCTTAGAACCAGCAATTGGTGATACAGACTCAGTCCGCTAAAGTCAAAATTATTCGAAAAAGAAATTGTTCTACAAAATGTATGGTTTTATCAAAGAGTGTGAAATGTTATCGATGATGACCTCGTTATTGATACATGTTGAAAGGAGGGGGCTCCTTTCAACATGTAACAATAACGAGGTCATCATCGATAACCCTGTCCTACAAATTGCTTGGTACGGTACGCATGCGCAGAGCATAACTTACTGTATATTAGGTATCCCGTGTTAGTGTCGAAATTTTGAGTACAAGAATACGCAAAAAGTTAAAATTAATTAATGGAAAAGTAAAAGAAGTTAAGATGCAAAGAGATGTTTTTTGGTCGTCTACTTTATGCGTCATTAAAAAACAAAATTGAAATAGAAAAAGCATTAAGCTATCCTCTAGCTCCTATTCCATTTTCACTCTGTCATGTTAATTGAACAATTTGCAAGACCCCTAAATCTGTGGTTATTAATGAATTACTAAAATATCAAACTGAATTAATAATAGATCCTCCAGAAGCAGATATTTATTTATTTATATTTTTAAACAGACGATTCGTAAATATCATCAAATTAGTACCAGTAGATTTATTTTTGACAAAACCGTGTTGTTAAGGAACTAATTGTTGGTGAATGAATGGATAAATTTTGAGGTGGATAAGTTTTTCGAATTATAGTTTCGCTAAGGTACAGATCAGAGAAATAGGTCTACTACAGTTTTCCACATTCTGCCTAGAACCACTTTTGTAGACAGGAACTAAATTTGCATTTTTCCAGATGGATGGAAATATACCGTACATTTATTAAAAATGACCGTTATTGGCTTAGAGATAGTCTCAGAAGTCCATTTAAGGAAGCAAGGAGGTATCCCATCAGGTCCTGGGCCTTTAGTGATGTCCAACAGCTGTAATTGTATGCGAACCAAAGAGTCGCTGAAATGTAAGCTGTGTAGGGAGGTGAGGCTATAGTTACATTGATCAGGTTTCGGGCACCAGCCGGGAGTGAGACTAGTTGGTTCATAAACTGATTGAAAGAAATCGGAAAGAGATTAAATATTTGTAAGGGTCTCTAGATATTTCGCTTTTATAAAACATACGACTAGGGACACCTGACTTGCCTCGGCGATTAGCTATATACGTCTAAAAATGTTTAGAATTAAGCGGAATACTGTCCTCAACACTTTTCATGTAAATAGTCGTCATGTAACGTAAAGAGTAGTAATCTAGAAGCTTTAACTGCCATAGAAGTTTCAGATGAATGCTGTGCTATAAACGCTGACATCAATGGCTTCTTGACAGCGGATGTACTGCTCATATGTGTAATGACGCGACAAGGTTTGGTGAGGCCTTCAAGTCGAAAACTAAAATTAGCTACTGAGTCACAGACGTCCGTGCAAGGTAAAGGTAAAGTTAAGATATTAGCATGCAATAATGAAGGTACGCGTAAAATTGAATTTCAAGATACTTTGTTAGTTCCCACCATTACGTAATAGTCTCATTTCAGTCGCTAAACTCACCGAGCGAGGCTGTGAGGTCATGTTTAAACGTGACGAAGCATACGCATTTAAAAATAGTGAGATTATGCTAACTGCTGATAG
This sequence comes from Ochropleura plecta, assembly GCA_905475445.1. NCBI lineage: Eukaryota > Metazoa > Arthropoda > Insecta > Lepidoptera > Noctuidae > Ochropleura > Ochropleura plecta. Next base: position 17,060,740 of record FR997721.1, on the reverse strand, counting down.
GCAAGGAGATTTATATTACTTGAGGGAGTCGGATGCGTCAACATCTATGGTATCCATGGCACGAGCGTATGGGATATTTGAATGTTGAATTGAAAATGTTCATTTAATTTTAAAGAAAAATGGTTTAGTCAAAAAAAACTTTTTATTCAAAAACTTGTATTGCCTCCTAAAGCATTAATGACAGCATTCATGCGATTTGGCATCGAATTAATCAATGTTAAAATCACATGTTGAGGGATATTCTCCCATTCTTCTTCGATAGCAGTTTTCAGTTCCTGTAATGTTTGTGGGGCTGGATGGCGAGCTCGAACGCGTCGCTTTAACTCGTCCCACAGGTGCTCAATCGGGTTCATGTCGGGACTTCTTGATGGCCATTCCATTACGGTGATACCAACGTCTTGGAGATAATTTCTGACGATTCCTGCTGTGTGGGGTCTGGCATTGTCATGCATAAAAATGAAGTTTGGAGGACCTACAAACTCGGCATACGGCATTACATGATTCTCCAAACATTGGCGTTTATAACGGTCAGCATTTAGTGATGGCATCCGAGGCCCAGACACAAACTCAAGTGCAGTTTTGCCTGCGGCGGAAATGCCTCCCCAAACCGTCCACGACATACCGCCATAACTAACTTTTTCGTCTATACAACACTGCACGAATCGTTCTCCCTGCCTACGGTAGACCTTCCTCCTTCCATCGTTACCATGAAGCATGATTTTAGTCTCGTCACTAAAGAGCACCTGGCTCCAATTCCTTTGTGTCCAGGGTGAATGTTGGCGCGCAAACTGAAGGCGCGACATTCGGTGAGCACGCTCTAATTTGGGCCCATTGGCTGGCTTATGCGGTCTTAGTCCACGTTCTGCAAGTCTTCTCCTCACAGTACGAGCACTAACAGCTACTCCATGAAAGTCTCGAAGCTGTTCCTGGATCTGGACTTAAGTGAGGTGACGATTTCTCAAACTGGTCGTAACCATAAATCGATCCTGTCGTTCTGTTGTTACCCGAAGTCGTGGTCCACGTAAACGACGAACATATCCCCCAGTCTCTAAGAACCTGTGGTACACTCTTTGAACAGCGGACCGGCTTATGTGGAGTTGCGTACTCACGTTTCTCTGGCTTAAACCGGACTGAAGAAGAGCCACAGCTTGAGCCGCTACTTCAGGCGAAGTATCCATAATTTCAAACCAGAAACGATAAAAAAATTGACAAAAGCAATTGAGAAACTTTTTCAACCCGTAGATACGAAAAAATCAATAATCAAAGCTCATCATTTACAGTTTCTGTATTGTTAGGTTTCCTAAACACAACAACAACTACAGCTCTTCATTTGTTTTTCGAGATTACCAATTTAAATTTAGAACCAATTGCATTTCAACTAGGCGACAAATATGCCAGCTACAAAATTGCATAAAAACTTTTTGATCATTCATTCAATTTTTTAAAGTTATGGACGTTACTAAATCATTATGCTAGGTGGCTCGATTTAGGAGTCCGGGAGTGTATATATATATATATTACCATTTTCCATAAGTATAAATCATAACATCAATGTTCATCAAAAAACAATCATAAGCACAAACACTAAAGGATTCTCCGAAATTGAGATCAAGAAGACTCTAGATCACTTGTCACACTGGTCTATAAAGAACACAGTCCTTCACATACTAAAGAAAGAAAAGAATCATACTTTATTCCGATTGATGTATAATTTGGACAATCCCATAATGAGAAACAATTGAGTTATAATGATATTTGTAAGGTTAGATCTAAGCAACTTTCCATTTTAAATTACTTGAGATTCTAAGGATAGACTTTGCATGGAAAAAAAACATTTATTTTTAATACCAGCTTATTACTGTCCCACTATTAGGCTACGGCATCTTCTCATACCGAGACTAATCACTAATCAGGTGATCACCATGGTTGTTCAAAGTCGCCAACCCATTTGAGGTAACAATTATAGACTTACAATATTTTTTATAAGTCAAGGTTTTCTCGCATATTTCATATACATTTCTTTCAGCGACATCAGTGATTTCCAAGATTAATATAAGTACAGTCGGGGGCGAAAAGTGGAGAGGCAAAATTCTAACGTAACAGCTTCACGTTTAGTTTGACTTACGACCTTATATTTTCAAGTATATAGTCGTTGTCGTCAACAAGTGATTGTAGCTCATAATTTCTACTTGTAAATTAGAGTCAGGATGGCTTACCAGTTAATCGGGTTTGGACAGACGTGTGAATCAATTAGCCGTGAGTTCAAATCTAACGCAAGACTGTAGACTTTTTGTAAGTTTTTATTTGGTTGGTAGTAATGGGACAGAAATATTATATTCTTTACGTTGTTTGCTTTGTTCACACAATAATTCTTTAAGTTAGGGAGGTAGATCATAAAAAGTAACTAAAGAATAAAGATCTCTGTGAGGTAGACATGACTTTTATGAATATTTAACTTGATCGGAATTAACGTTGTCGATTGATTGTAGTTGTTGGTTGGTGAAGTGTGGCCTAATAGATAGCGGTATAATTATTATTCTCAAAACTCAAAATGCAGGCAAATATTTATATTGAGGCGAGGGTGACTATAATTATTGCACTGCATAGAAGTGGTTTTAATGGAACACAAATATCTGATTAAACCGGACTAAATGTGAGTATTATATTTATGAATTATAACTTAAACTTTTATTTGATATTTGCCTAATAATAATCTTAGGCATAAGGACTAACTCTTTTTTGTTTACTGACTTGCAAAAAAAGGAGAAGGTTGTTGTTTTTTTATCAAGAGGATTTTAATTTGTTAGGTCTGAGAACAGTTCGTAGGATATTTTTTACACCCCTAGGTCTAGGTGAAAAGGGTGGATCTCTCCAGAAAAGGAGCTGAGCACCGGGTGAAACCGCTGGCCACCGTTTATGTTATAGCTGCTTAATATCACTTTCTTTTTGTTTTAGAAGAATACTGTAAGTCACTGAATTAAAAGATGTGAGGAAAACGGTAGCCGCCGCACAGCGACGACAAATTTGACGACAGAGTTGACGAGTTTCAAACGAATGCTTTCACACCAACGAGCTTTGCAGAATTATTCGATACCTCAGTGCAAACCGTTCGCCGTGTCCTCCACGCTGACGGCTTGCCAAACCACACAATTAAAAACACATTGTTTAGAGGTCTGGGAAAATTAAAGAGGAACCGAAACATGTGTGGTAATATGGTAACATGTGCAAATGTCTACTTGACTGCATTGAAAATAATGGAGGATATACTAAATATTAATATCTAGATGTTTTTGTTTTAATTATTAAACGGTGTAACTAAATATTGAGTAAGTAACATTAACATTTAATTATATTAAATTGAGGTTAAGTTTCAATCATCTTTTCGTTAAGAAAATGAACACTTAAGCTATAACCTCAATTCATTCATTCATTGTGACGTTACATAATAATAAAACATGTTCATAAAGTCTAAATCATAAACATTAGTTTTCATTAAACTCTGCAGAAAACCGATACCCAAAGACATTCAAATATTAACGAACCGATACCTGTATCAACAATTATATTTGTGTTATTAGAATATCATTTTCTTGATATGTTATTATTAATTGACTTAGTGGGTATACCACAAAAAAGTGTTATAAAGTTACAAGTGAACTTTTTTTATCTAAGTTGGAATGTGACGTCACAATTCTCATTAAAGTTTGTTAATTTTAGAATAAAACGAATAAACATTTTTATTATCATTCAGCACGACTTTTTTATTTCCACCTTCGAACACCGAAAAGATAAATTTAAAATTACATAAATTGTGAAGTAAATATTAAAATAAGTAATATTTAACTTCATATAAATAAACATAAACCTAACACTTTTTGGTTAAAACCTAAATATGGTTTTAAAGAAACAAAAACAAATACACCTTTTGAATGATATTCGAACTCGGGACACATTGATCGCTAATCCATGGCTAAATCCAAACAGCTGCTAACAGCACATACTAAAACCAAGCGAATTTTAGCAATACAATGTAACGAACGGGTCGCCACTATAATGCGTAAATGCAACAGATATAATATGTAATATAATATTATTTCGCTTAATGCGACTACAATTTGTGTGTGTGTTATCTGTTGAATGTTGAGACATCACTCTTACACGAACACGCACTAACAGTATTGTGCTCGCGCAGTTCATAGCATTGTAATTCTCAGCGATGCTTGAAAATAGAAGGTCGTAAGTCAAACTAAACGTCAAGCTGTTACGTTGTAATTTTGCACTTTGCGCCCCCGACTGTACATATGAACTGAACTGAGAGGCGAGGCCTTAATCTCTGAGCGATCACGACATCACTAGTATAAATATATAGATAATATTATCATAAAAATAATACAAACTAATACGTAATGAACAAATCCTCCCACTTTGACTCAAAAGTTTTTATACTACAACAACACATCCCATGTAACAGATGAATCTGACATGTTTCACAGCTTATATTTTGCTGATATTATGCAAGAATTCAAAATATCGTATAACGAGCACAAATATTTGTATCAACATGAAAGCTGGGTATTTGATCGATAAATGACATCACATTTTTTTTTCTAAATCTACCGGCCTATTATACAATACAACCAATCAAGAGACTTAAATGACTTATAGAGCGGACATTACGAATATTGATAAGATTTTTTTTTTTGATCCGGAACATTCTTTTTCGATTTTGACACACGCGCAAGCGACAAAACTGTGCTGCGACTCACTACGACACTAAACAGAACGACTAGTTACCAAGTAGACGAGACATAAAAAAATCGGAAACGACGAATATTTGAAAGTATTTTTACCAATGATGCACTCGATTTAAATCTAGTGACTACAGCCAATTTACGGCGACAATCTCCTAGGTTTTCTATCTCATAAATTTCCAAATATTAACAATCAAAGCACTGACAAATAGGTACACGAGCAGATCATTCTGATTACAATTTCACATTTGTATACTACGCACTGATAGAATTGTAATTCTTCGTATCAAAAATAATTAAATTTCGTTGTAATTGTAAATGACGTTTTCAAAGACTTTTGACATAATCAATGTTTACTTTTTTTGTATAGTGCTAATAATAATTCCCAGAAAGGAGTTTGAGTTTTAATACCTCTACTCTTTATTTAAAACCACTCTGCACGACAGGATTTTGACATATGACACATCAGCTGAATCGGTGGGGTGACGCGAATTGTCATGAAATTCAAGATTTTTCATCAATTTACAGCATTCAATTTTGCTATTAAAAATAAATCACAGCGGCTGTTTCATACGATAGGTTTGAGGTTTATATTTCCAAAAACCTCATAAGGTCGATAAAACGCCGTCAATCTATTGCAAAATGTGTGTAAAATACATATTACTACACCCTTCCAAAAATTAGATACTTTAAAAACGCTGGAAATAATGTACATACATAAGATAACTATTTGATAATAAAGTCGGAAATCTAAAATAAAAACAGTGACATTCCATCTGCATTCTTATTTTTGCCATTTTACATATAAATTAATAAAAAAACACGATACAAATCTCGACAAAAAATAGTACAAAGTGTGTTGCAATACTTGCAATATGACATTTCTTAGTGCTGACCGTAAAGCTAAGTTTCATCATTACGATTAAAAAGTTGCATTCAATCTAATCGATAATCGTAATAGAGTAAACTTTAAAGAAAAGTTTTGGGACCACTGAGGAAATTACCTATGGAGATGGCATATCATTCTACTATAGATATTTTAGTTGTACAAATATCTATGATATCGATAATAAGAGAAAGACAACAACATTTTGTCACGTGCTTTTTTATTATGCTATAATTATTTTGTTATGCGCCCAGATTTGAGGTACATTTGCTGTCAAACGGTTTCGCGGTAAAAGATTTTGGCTGTTTTCTTGAATGACGATAAATGAAAATGGCGGCTAATTTTGTAGGTCATGCTAATTCTGTAGGTAGCCAGTCAGGCAGCCCAGCCGGCACAACAATACCGTACCGGACCTAGAAAGCCATGCCTCCGCAGTAGAGCCTATTTAGACATACAGGGACTCCGTACACAAGTACACATCGGGGCTCTAAAATATTGTCACTTAAAAGTATTGGTTGGATAAAAAAATTAGAAAGGTATAGGGAGACCTTTGCGTAGCAGTAAGCGGTTCAGCCTACGCAAACGCACCAAGGGTTCCGTACAAACTGACGACATAAACGGTCATCTTTTGTCTACGTAGACTTGAAGGGTTGTTTTTTTCACAGCTTCAAGGGACCACAGATTTGATATTTGGGTTATTTTTTATGAGGTACGGAACCCTAAAAAGTATTTTTAAATAGTGTATCTCTCTTTTTTGGAATTTAAGGACTTCTTTAGGAATTTAAAGGAGGCCTTCTCATAAACTTCTTTAGGAATTTAAAGGTGGCCTACTTTAAATTCCGCCATTTATATCGGTCTTGCGCCACTTGGATGGGAAATCATCAAATATCCGCTCCTGCTAAACTTTTAACAAAAAGTCGTTGTCGTCTCGCGGCGCCCGACCCCTGTAGCGTCTCCCGCGGTGGCTGACTTTGTTTGAGGTTCTCTCCTTCAAATATCACCATCTCCTCCGGGACAGAGCGGTGCTCCGCTCAAAAGAGCAGACTGCCAGTATGCTCCAACGTGTCCTCCGGGCGATAGTCACATTGGTGACACCTGGGTGTTTCCTCCCGCCCCATGATGTGCAGGAACGTCTCGAAACTTTCGTGTCCGGTGAGGATCTGCGTCAGGTGGTAGGTGAGGATGCCGTGGCGCCTCACTTCCCCCGCTCTGGGCGGAGCGGGGGGGAGTATCAGACCCGCAACCCCGGTAGGGTCCTGCCGGGATTGTGGGTTGTTCGAAAGAGATACCGCGGCCCCGAGTAAAAGAAGGAACATCGATCGGTGGACATTAGTCAGTAAAAGTCTGACACTCCCCCCCGCTTCACCTAGAGCGGGGAAGGTATCTGATGATTTCCCACCCAAAAAAAAAACCCGGTACACGACATCAAGAAAACTCCAAACTCCTTTTTACCCCAAGGCTTCCACTCCAAGAACACTTTGGCCTACGAGCCATGTTTTAGGAAAGAATGAAAACGCTTTCCAAATAACTAATCAAACCATACTACAAACAATTTTGTCGAACAAATATAATTTATCTATTCTTGGCTGATTTTTTTACTGTGCCTACCATGATCATAATAAGGGCGTTCTATATTCAACCTTATTTATTTCTGTTTGCAATTCACATTCAAATATGTAGTAGGTACAAAACCAAATTATTAATAGAATAGCAAATAAACATTTTAATATAAATTCGAACAGCGAGCGCATTCCTTATTTGAATTTTTATCTGAAAATAAAATTGGCGCGAATTTAGCCATAGATCAGATTCTACTGTTTGTTGTTGAGTCGGTTTTAGTGGCGTAAAAAATATTATTATCAATATTTATAGTATTTTACACGTATTACAAAATTATTCTCATTTTAATCTATCAATTTCTGATATTCCATAATTTAATTATTCGAGTTGATTGATTTACAAGAAAATAATCGATTGAAATAATCGCATTTACACATCACAAAATAAAAAAAAAAGAAATGGACGTCATTTTCGAAAGTGAATTTAGAAGTGGTTATGAATATTACGTGTTAATGGTTCTATTATTGCAAATTACGATAAGATCTGGGCATGTTCATGTTATTTATAATATTTGCAATGATATTTGTCTCATTTGTTATAGAAACTATTCGCGTCCGTGTGATATAATGTGGAATGAAAAATGTAAACAAGCACGATTGGCGCGAAACTTCGACTTTATATTTCAAAATGTATCATTACCACTGCTAATTTAAGTTCAATTACGAATGATTTCTGCACGTAATAAAAGGACAAGTTAATCAGGCCCAACAATGTGGAGCTTATATGTCCGAAAACCATTTTTTTTATGATTTTTAGCGTCGACCTACACTGCCATCAAAATGGCTATGATCGTAATTTACGCACATGGATTCTAAAAAGGTTAATTAAGAAACTTGCTCAATAATTAAAGAACTTCTAACGACGTTTACATATGAGATTTTTATTCTACTATCTTAATGAATGCACACCCATATTATTTTTTAACCAGAAAATAAAATATTTACAAAAATAATGAGGAGGTCGTATGACTTAAATGTTCGACCCCTTTCGGGGCCAGTACCGAGCCAGCGGAGGTTTGAATGTCGAGCCCCCGAAGGGGTCCGTACCGAACTATACGGTTAATACTGCGACACGTACAAAACTACGCAGTGATTGAATTCCATGATGATCTGCGATCCAAAACGGTCACTTAGACCGAATCATATAGGTTTATAATATGAATCACGTTAAAATTCATGAAATGGTTAGAATTAGACAACTCATAATATTTTAAATGAGACAAGGCACGCTGGTTCCACATTCAAATTTGAACAAAGCTCGATTGTAATAATTAATAATTATATAACCGTATAGTTCGGTACGGACCCCTTCAGGGGCTCGACATTCAAACCTCCGCTGGCTCGGTACTGGCCCCGAAAGGGGTCGAACATTTAAGTCATACGACCTCCTCATTATGTTTGTAAATATTTTATTTTCTAGTTAAAAAATAATATGGGTGTGCATTCATTAAGATAGTAGAATAAAAATCTCATATGTAAACGTCATTAGAAGTTCTTTAATTATTGAGCAAGTTTCATAGTTAAGTCTTATAAAATCCACATGCGTAAATTACGATCATCGCCATTTTGGTGGCAGAGTAAATAAATATCTTAATAAATATCTTGGGACAACTCACACACGGTCATCTGATCCCAAGCTAAGCAGAGCTTGTGTTATGGTAACCAGACAACTGATATACATACTTATATAATTTATAAATACATACATATTATAGATAAATCACGACCAAACACAGAACAAACAATCATGCTCATCACACAAAGTTTGTCCTGGGTGGGAATCGAACCCACGACCTCCGGCTTAGCAGTCAGGGCCACTAACCACTAGACCAACAGGCCCGTCAAAGAGTACATAGGTCGATGCTAAAAATCATAAAAAAATGGTTTTCGGACATGTAAACTCCACATGACATGGCATGATTAACATGTCCTTTTATTACGTGAAGAAATCATTCGTAATGATGAACTTATATTAGCAGTGGTGATGATACATTTTGAAATCTAAAGTCGAAGTTTCTCGCCAATCGTGCTTGTTTACATTTTTAATTCCACGTTATATCACACAGACGCGAATAGATTCTATAACAAATGAGACAAATATCATTGCAAACATTATAAATAACAAGAAAATGCCGAGATCTTATTGTAATTTACATTAACACGTAATATTCATAACCACTACTAAATAATTCACTTTCGGAATTGACGTCCATTTCTTTTTTTTTTTAATTTTGTGATGTGTAATTGCGATTATTTCAATCGATTATTTTTTTCTTGTAAATCAATCAACTCGAACAATTAAATTAAAGAATATCAGAAATTGATAGATAAAAATTAAATTAATTTTGTAATACGTGTAAAATACTATAAATATTGATTATAATATTTTTAACGCCACTAAAACCGACTCAACAACAAACAGTACAAACTGATCTATGGCTAAATTCGCGCCAATTTTATTTTCAGATAAAAATCAAATAAAGTATGCGCTCGCTGTTCAAAGGACCATGGGAAGAAACATCCCCACCAACCAACAGATTAGAAACACGTGTCATTTGAAAGATCTACTAGAATAGAGAACTTTTTACTGATATGGTTTTATGATATATATTTTTTCTCTTTGACTTACACATTTCCTTAGTGTGCGATTATAGGGTAAGAATATGGCTATCATAATAATGTTATCAATTAAAGAAAACGTACGATGGTAGCGTTCATCGCAGGAAGATTATGTGCGGAGTTCCACAGGGATCTGTTTTAGGACCTCTCTTACGATGTGGTTCTGCGTACTGATCTCCCCGTTGGCGTTAATATCGTTTGCTACGCGGATGACACCCTGGTGGGGACACTGCTGAAGAGACTATTCAGCTTGCATAGCTGGGACTAGGAAAGGTCGTGGCGTCGATCCGTGAAGAGGGTCTAGAGATAGCGCCACATAAAACTGAGGCGCTTTGGTTCCATAAGCTGCCAAGGACCAGAGAGCCAGCTTGTCAGTTAGAGTTGGAGATGCGCAATTTCAAGTGGGACGATACATTAAGTACCTTGGCCTGAATTTGGACGGTCGGTGGGGATTCGAAGAGCACTTCGAGTGCCTAGTTCCCCGAGTTGGAAAGGTAGTAGGCGCTTTGCACAGACTGTTGCCCAATCTTGGGAGGCCACGAGAAGAAGTTCGCTGACTTTACGCGAGGGTTGTGCGATCGATGTTCCTTTATGGGGCGCCTGTTTGGTCAAATAGGCTGTCAGGCGTCCGACGTTGCAGGACTAAAATTAACAGTCTGCAGCGGAAAATAGCTATCTGCATCGCACGAGGATACCGTACTGTGTCCTTTCAGGCGGCAACTCTCCTGGCACGTTTCCCACCGCTGGATATCTTGGCAGATATGGACGCGAGGGTTTACAGCCGAATGTGCGCCATCCGCCATAGTGGTGATAATGTGCCAGGAATCACTGTGGCAAGGCTGACGCGGCAGGAACGGTGACGCGCGCTAGAGTAGTGGCGTGAGTGGTTGCAACAGCCGCAATATTCACAGAAGCGTGTTGTCGAAGCCGTCCTGCCACACTTCGAAGTGTGGCAGGACGGCTTCGTCATGGCTGAGAAGAGGGAAGCGAGGGAAGGCGTGCCCTGCACGGGGTTGATCCTCTCCGCGACCATCGCAACCCTGCGTGTCATTTCTTCGGCCGCCGCCTGGTGCGACCCTCCCCCCTGTGCCAGGACGAGCATGTCGTGATGCTGCATACACTACCAGCTTTAGTTAAGCTCTGAAAAAAATGTTTTATTAGGGTAGCCACCCTATATGTAAAGTGGGAAGTGATTTTTTTTTTAATTTCAACCCTAACGTGTGATATATTGTTAGAAAGGTATTTAAAAATGAATAGGGGTTTACTAAAATCATTTTTTGATAATGTCAATAATTTCGGAAATAATCGCTCCAAAAGTAAAAAAGAATGTGTGTCCCCCCCCTCTAACTTTTGAACCATAAGTTTAGAAAATATGAAAAAAAACTGAAAAGTAGAACTTTATAAGGACTTTCTATGAAAATTATTTTGAACTTGATTGACACAACAGTTTTTGTACAAAAAAGACAAAAAGTTGTACAAAATAATTTCTGGACTAAGTTTGTAGTATAATCGTATATGCAAGCATTTTTTTAACTTCGTTTACATATTTTATTATCCTGAACGTATTTTTTTTTCAAACAAAAAAAGAATTATTGAAATCGGTTCTCGCAATCCAGAATTACCTCCTTGCACGTCTTTGTAACCCAATTCCCCGAGAGATGGCGCTGTAGGTACTTATTACATTGGTCCGGGTATTACCGAATTGTTCGGTTGGTCTCTCCTTGGCATTGGCGGTATCTTATAACTACATAAAACTGCTATCAAGAACATGCTAAGGCAATTTAGAACAAAACTAAAATTCATTTCTTTAACACCATCAAAATGTTAAGGTAAAAACCAGTTCATAAATGGTTCGATAGATGGCGTTGCGTAATGACGTAATTTTTTTAAAAGTCGATGTTAAGATTTTCCGTGCTTTCATGACCTACCGTGGTAAAGAACACTTATTGTGACGGACGGGAAACTACGGAACCCTACACTGAGCGTGGCCCGTCACGCTCTTGGCCGGTTTTTTAACTTAATTTTACCATCAATTAAAAAATCCCAAAACTTATCCGCGCCTATTAAAATATCTATGTCCGACGGCGAATGAAAGCTCGGGTCAGCCAGTTGAATATTGTCGGGAATACTAATATTTTCTATATTTATATTAAATGCCGGTAACCTATTAGTGATACACGGCAACACTAAACAATCAATATTAGTATGGTAATGCTTAACCTTCGAATGTACTAACATTTTACAAGTGTGGGTAGACTTCGCGATTGAATGACCCACACCAGTAACTTGGCAAGTGGACTGTATTAAAGGTGCGTTTAACCTTTCGCACAAAGATTTAGTGATAATTCATTCATTAAGATTGACCTTTTATAAAACTTTCTTTTGGACAGATTCAACCATTGTTCTTGGGTGGCTTCATATGTCGCCTCACTCGTTGAAAACTTTTGTTCAAAACAGAGTAGTAGAAATAAATGAACTTACCAGCAATGGTCGCATGTAGGTACTAAAAATAATCCAGCGGACTTAGTCTCACGCGGGCTCAGTCTTGACTCACTCAGTGACAGTAGTCTGTGGTGGAACGGCCCACCGTTCTTACAGAAACCTGAGTCGATGTGGTCGCAACAGGGCATAAGCTCACATTGCGACTATACCATTATAGACTTGCCGGAATTAAAATCACAGACAACAGCTATGGTTTGTGTTGTAACACAAAATAAAAATATAGTAATTAGTTTTGACAGGTTTTCTTCTTATAACCGTATACGGCGTACAGGTGCCTAAGTATTGCGGTTCATCCGTTACTCGCGCACACAACGACACGATTGGACTGTAGGGCCGTTATCTCTTAATGAGTTGTTTGAGTCAACACAGCTGTTGTCGCGACTTGCACAACGGAAATCTTTTCCTGAGGAATATAATAGCTTGAAAAAAAACTTATTTTAAAAACTACAAGTGCAATTTCTAGCCTTAACATATTCTTGGATAATAATGATATAATAAGAGTAGGCGGACGCCTAAGTAACTCACCTGACTTCGAGTATGATAATAAAACCCGACCCTACTATGCTGTAAACATCGGCTTACCTTATTATTGTTTCAGCATTTACATAATAAACTTCTCCATGGTGGTCCCTAACTGCTGTTGGCTACTATGCGTGAGAGTTGGTGGTGCGTGAGAGTTGGTGGCCCGTTAGGGGGCAGAAATCTAGCCAGAAAAGTGGTCCGCCAGTGCGTCCGCTGCACACGACTGAGGGGAAGGACCGTTTCCCCAATCATGGGTAACCTATCTGCAGAGCGGTTGGAACCGGGTTTTTCTTTCATTCGTTGTGGGGTTGACTATGCTGGACCTGTATCTGTATTAAACCGCAAAGGTAGGGGCGCTAAGCTTGAAAAGGATCTAAATGCCTACTTGTTTGTTTTGTAACACGAGCTCTCCACCTCGAACTAGTCAGTACCCTTTCTTCACAACAGTATCTCTTGCACTTAAAAGATTTATATCCCGTCGTGGTAAACCGGCTTAAATTTTCTCTGATAATGGGACAAATTTTGTCGGAGCCATGAAGGAGCTCCAGTTAATGTTTAACGAGCATTCACATCATATTATTGATGATCTATCTAATGATAACATAATGTTTACATTTATACCGCCTTACGCTCCTCATTTTGGGGGATTATGGGAAGCAGGAGTTAAATCCTGTAAACACCACCTGCGGCGTGTTATGGGTATCGCTAATCTAACCTACGAGGAATTCAGCACGGTGTTGACACAGATCGAAGCCGTCCTGAATTCCCGCCCAATGTTCCCTATGTCCGCAGACCCACAAGATCTTCTTCCTCTTAGTCCAGCACATTTCCTGATCGGCCGGCCACTCCTCTCACCAGCTTGCAAGGACCTCATAGAAGTGCCGATGCATCGCCTGACTCGGTTCCAGAGGGTGGAATAGGTCAGACAGCAGTTCTGGAAGCGTTGGTCCACTGACATTTCGGAGCTCCAGATGAGGACTAAGTGGAGGACGCCTAATCAAGACCTAACCCTAAATACCCTTGTCATCATAAAAGAGGACAATTTGCCCTCTCTAAAATGACGCATGGGTCGGATTATTATGGTGTCCACAGGCAGTGATGGTGTCAGCCGGGTAGCGGTGCTCCGAACAGCGACGGGCACAGTACAACGAGCATTTTCGAAGATCTGTCCACTTCCGGTGCCATCGGCGATGAGTCATGCTCCAAGGATGACAACGGAGCCATCGCAGCACGGCCACGCAGCCAACGAGCGTTGAAACCTGAGGATTCCAAGGCGGCCGGCATGTTCACGCGCTACACCCAGCGCCATCTCTCGAGCGATCGTAGCGCCACGTGGGCCGGTCAATATACACAGCAATGTGTGTCGCCATCTATTTGACCGTGCCCACAACTTTCCAATCAATTATTTTAACTTCCGTTTCCCTCTTTTTTCTAAAAAGTGTCTGCGTTCTTGTCTCGAGGAGTAAACGAGTTGAAAACTTGTCTCTACAGAAACCTTATTTCAAATATTCCTAGCAAGACGCCCCAACATATGGCTTTATAGAGCTGAGAACAGCAGTGCAAGTGATTGCACTGCTGTTCTCAGCTCTATAAAGCTCTCGCCTGGCGGCTGGGGCGTTAAGTCCACCTCGACGGCAATGGCAAAATTTCTTTACTTGACTCAAAATGAAATGTTGTGTTATTGTTTACTTTGATAGATTTCGTTTCCGCATTTAAGTGCGTATCTAAATGATCCATACTTTTTTTTTTGTAAACAATCATCATAGTAAACCACCATGATGATGGTTTACCATCACTGGAGATTGACAGACTTTTACTGAATAAAACCCACCATGTTTCTGTTTTTTGCCCTTTATGTTCCGGAGCCGCGGTATTTATTTCGAACAACTTGCGACCCCGGAAATGAATTTACTTTATATTAGCCGTTCTTCTTTAATATACAGATGCTCGTGGCTACATAATAATAGCCGCACGGGATGATCTTTGAAGTTAAGCCCCGGTTGCCATGATCGATGGATGACCATCCGACGACGGTGACGTACCGGTCACTATTTCAAAGTAATAAAATAAAATGATGATTGAACTGTTTTTTAGAAATATCAAAAAGTAAAAATTTATGTGTTGAAATGAATGTCCTCCATTAGACTATTTTTTCACACATTTTAGATAGCTGCCATCTGGCGGTATCTATTCACTAACCGGTTACCGGAGATATCACCACCTCTAACTGCGGCCTGGGAAAAGCTGCAGCTATACCTACGTCTTGCAAAGCGCCATCTAGCTCGCTCTCATAATACTAATATTACTTGTACGCATACGAAAAGACGAAATATTTAGCGGTGAGGCTATAAGTTTAAGTCTAGATTTTTTTTAACGTAGGTTCAACACTGAGAAAATAATAATTTATGTTTAATTAATCAGTAATATATATTATCTAAATGATGTGCTTGTATTTATTTTGATGTTTTTTTAATAATGATACTGACAACATTTCACCTAATGTTATTTTCATTTGTAATTATGTTATTTTTGCTTTTTTTTATACCTTAACGTTGTACGCCATCTATTGGCAAAACATAGTGAACTTATCTCTTGTATACAACCTGTAAACACCTATGTTTTACAAAATAAATGATTGATTGATTGAAAGAGGACAGCAAAAACATAGTATCAATTCATCACATACTAGGTTTAAACATCTTGAGGGAGATATGTATATTTTTGTCAATCAAGTACAAGACTGCAACCTTTGAGCCTTCAATATTAAATACACACATGAAAAAAGTCTAAGCAACACATACAAATTTCAATTTTACAATGTGTTTTCATATTAAATCCTTAGTATTTCTTATTTATAATATTTTTGAATGCTTTTTGTAATCAAACAACTTTTTTTAATAATTCCAACTAACAACGACTTCGCTCCATGACGTAAAAAATGTCTCAAAATCCAAATATGTTCAAAACTTTTTTCGAATTATTGTTTAATTCATAACAATATTATGTACTAAATTTTAATAAGCAAATAAAACGCTATAACATTCGAACAAATACATTCGCTTTTGAAATTGTAAAAAACAAAACAAATGATACTCGAATATTTTTTACAACCAGCCAGTATGTCCTCTAGATCAAAAAGTTTACAAATATATAACCTACTTGGTAAGAAATGATATAATAATTTAATAATAATTTGAAATAGTACGTATTGCTAAGACTTTTTTGATGTGTGTACACTTGTATTTAATAATAGATATATATTATATAATATATTATAAAAAAAATATTGGCGCACCCGTAGTTTCTTCTGTATCGCGGGTGCGTTTACAAACATTTAAACTCACATACACAAACTGCCAGACCCGAAACAACTACCTGTCATACAAATATTTGTTTCGTGAGGGGATCGAATGCATGCGACATGCAGCGCAGCAGTCGATAGCTATATGTGTGCTATAAAGAGAATCCAGTTTATCCAAGCACTTTGGTGTAGAACATTCACACTTTGTTCTCCAGTTAGTTGTGTTCCATGGATGGATGTTTGAACTTGTGATAAATACTTAATAATTTAGCCTAAATAGAGAACCCTTCTATTTGTGTTGCGACACGCACTTGGTTGGTTTTACATTTAAACTTCTGAAGAGCAGTGTACGTCCGAATGCAATCAAGCATCTTGTGAATGTTTTCGTGATACTTTGATTGTATAGCATCGGAATTTTAAAATGCTGGCTCTGTTTGAAGTTGTAGGAAGGCGAAATAAAAAACAAATGAAAATACAATAATTTAATTTACGTGATAAGTGATAAACTTACATTTAAAATTGGTTATTATGATGAAACAATTATTTAATATATTTTAAAACCTGTGAATTCCATATAGACAGCTTAAGGACGGACCTCTAGTTCATACTTTCATTATTATTCAATTGTAAAATTGATCAAATCTGAAAAGAGGAAGTTGTTGTTATATTAATACTTATGCAGATTTATTTCAAAAGGACATTTGAGCTTTTAGGCCTTTATTATAAAAACTAGCTGTGCCCAGCGGTTTCACACGCTGCACAACTCCTAAGTATTGTAGCGTTATGTTACACAGTCCATCGCTGCGCTCGCGTATACTGGGATAAAAATTGGGTTTATGGATGCAAGCATCAATCAAACTGTTGGAATTAACACGACCGTGAATTCATGCAAGTTTAGTAGTTTTATCATAAAAGTCAATCCAGTCAAGGAATCTCGTTCTCCCATACAAACTTTGCCACCCTGTTTCAAACCCTTAAGGGTAGAATTTTGCAAAATGCCGTCCATGTGCCAATCCCATAAAATTCAACAGTACATAGCATCAACGTGAACTAGATACTGAGCAGCCTCAATAGAGCCTCTAAAAAACACATTTATCTATAACAGGATATCTATCAATTGAAATCTTCTTCATTATATTCAGTAGGAAAATAACGTTCTCGCAGCACACCATAAATAGACCGTATTTATGGTGAGCTGCGAGTACGCATAGTATATAGGTATATACTTTGCATAATTATTAAACCAGTTATTGTGCACTTCATAAACCATTTTTTCCCCTCAGCAGCTCAACATGCAGATTTTGCTACGTGAAAATAGTGAGGAAAATTCGATTTTCATCACTACGTGAAACATGTCTTTATTTTTTTTTCAATCAAGACAGCTGTCTTTTTTCCGTCAAGTTTGAAAACGCATAATAAACTAAAATTTAAAGTAAATTTTAATAAACTCAATTATGTTTTTTATGTAAATTATTGAATAATCAGTTTATTATTAATCTCAAGAGTTTAAGCTGATTTTTATACTTTAATAATCATTTCTAGAGTCACCAATATTACATTTGAAAAAAATACATTACGGATGTTGTTTCAGAACGCGCTTATAAACGTTATTTCAATCTATTCTGTTCATTGTGCTAAAAAGAAAAAATAAATAAAAAGACTTTAGTTTAAGAGCATCATATTATATGGAATAACAAACTTTTCGTTGTAAAAATAAGAAATAAGAGTTATGTGTTCTCGCTTCTGAAGTGAGAAGTTGTATTTGTTGCAAGCCGGCAAAAAGAGCGAGGGTTTTGTACCTCAAAATTAAAAAGCGGAACCTTTATAGGATCACTTTGTTGTCGGTCTGTCAATACCCTTTATCTCAGGAACACGTGGAGGTTTCGAGTTGAAATTAAAATTACAAACTGAAGTCAGTCTCTTGGAGCTGTAAAAAATCAACTCTTTAATTCTGCGCAGTCAAAAGATATCGCCGTTTATGTCGCATTTTCCATACATTTGCAGAAGGAATTAAAATCTATAGGTAGGTATCATATATTCCCGTTGATTTAGAATCATGAAATTTTACAAGAAGCAATAACATAGAGTACCGTACCATTTAGTAAAGACGAAATTGTAAAATTGTAGATGCATTACCATTAAGGTTCATACGGAACGGACTCGCACTTGGGCGGTTTTTGTACATTTCGTACTTTTGAATCTCTCCATACACTCAGAATTAGAATCTCTCTCTCGTGATACAATCATAAAATCTTTTGTTTGATCGGGACCCTAATTCAGCACTCACAGCAAAAACTAACTTTGCTTTCTTGTTGCAACTATTAAGCCCAAATGCAACGAAAAAACCAGCCGGCGAAAAGCGAGTCAAACTCGCTTACCGAGGGTTCCGTACAAACTTGCGACATTACAAAACTTGCGACATGAGTCATTTTAGGCATTTTGACCCCAATCTGTGATAAAATTACACGATATCGATGTGAATTTTCCACATCTTCATAATACACCGTAATAAAGGTGTATATACAAAAATTCAGCTCGCTAGGATTTTTCCCCAGATTTAACCCTCTATAGGGTTGATTTTTTCCAGTCATTTTAGGTTCAACTATAAAGGGGCCACAAAGTTAATAATAATAATAATAACCCCACCGTTGTATCTCCCCACCGTTGTATCTCTACGTTGACGTCGTGGTGGGGCTTGTGCGCTCCAATGAGCCCTAGGTCTGTTCCGGTAGAGTTTACTTTGCTGAGATAGGTCTAGGGTGAGGGGCCAGACTAAAAGAGATACAAAACAATCCAAGCCAAGGTCGCACACGCCGAGGGCTGCATGGCTAGAGGAGAGGCTAGTCGCTAGTGTGCCAACTCTGGATATTTGGGGACCTCCAGTTTTATTTACCCTTACCACAGTGAACGCAGGGCTCTGCTGTGGCTGACTTTGTTAGTCCCTAGCTACTCGTGGGAATAATATGTTAACAAGGTCAAAAACAAAAAAAAGTATTCAGGCAAATATGCCTTCCGCAGATGACGAAACATCATCGGTTTCTTCATCGTCCTCACCGAAATCCATATTTTCATCAATCGCATCATCACCACCTTCATATTTATCACGCTCATCAAGATCATCATCAATTTTATCACCTATGGCAGCAGATGTTGTGTCGGAGGCTAGTTTGGCCAATAACCCTTCACCCATTGCTGTCTCAACAACTACGCGAAAAAAATGGAGTAAAGAAATGAACGAATTCATTTGGCGTAACTACCTTATCATCACAAACTTAGAAACTGACACGAAAGCATACCTAACATCATTACATCATCAATTCATAGAAAAATTTCCAAACATGAAAGTCTCCAAGCAAAGAATTGGAGATCAAAGAAGAGCAATAGTTTCCAAGAATTTATTACCTTCCACCATACTTGATACAATTAGACTTGAAGTAGGCAACCATTTAAAAACTCAAAACAATGACCCAGCATTACAATCACCACCAGAGTTTCGTTCGTCTCAACCGGAGTCACAAGCAGAACCTAAACGGAGAATGAAATGGTCCAACGAACTAAACGAAACACTCATGAAGTGCTATTTTAGGGTAACAAAAATGGAGACGGATATGACAGTTTGGCGAAAAAATTTGAAAGAAAATTTTATAGAATTTTACCCTCAGTTATCACATTTATCCGAACAACGCATTTCAGACCAAAAAAGGGTAATAGTCAATAATGATATGATTTCAGAAGCACGGTTACAGATATTAAAAACAACTGTAGAAAATGAATTGTTCGAAACAGAGTCTTTCCAGAGGCAAGCTGATAATATAACATCAAATACAGACGCCGTAAATGTTCATCTACATACAAATACAGAAACACTCAATATTGATATAAGAAATATAGAACCATCACAAACAGATAATGTAGGAATAGGTATAGATGATGACAATTTTAATAACGTAGAACAAATTATACATTTAAATACACAACAGACAGACCTAGTTAGAAACCCTGAAATAGATGAAATATTCTCACAAACATTACAATATTACAAAGACACCCTGCCTACAGAAAGGAGTTACATTCCTAAGCTAAAGTCATCAAAAAAGTTAGCGAATATAGTTAGTTACATTAACAAAGTAATTTTGCCAGAACAAGTAACCAGTGAAACAAATTTCAATCATCTCCAGACAGTAATATACTGCGCCGCGTGGACTGCTGCAAAAGCCAACGGGAGTAAAATTTATCTCTCCTCCTCTGTAGAAAGTAGCAGACTCCAACAAGTCTACAAACCTAAATGGCAAAAAAGGTTAGAAAAGAAAAAAGAAGCTCTAAGGGCCAAAATTGGAAGATTAACTCAGTATATTCAAGGCCATAGAAGCAGAAAACTAATAAAAGCAGTTGAGACAATATTGAAAGACTACAGAACACATACATTACACGAACAACCTAACACACAACTTGAGCACTTTCTAGATACTCTCAAACAGAAACTCACTGTAGTTAAAAGTAGACTAAATCGATATACTAAATGTACACTCCGTAAAACCCAAAATAACCAGTTTAGAAACAACGAAAAACAATTTTACCGATCCCTTAAGCAGTCAACTACTAATGAAACAACACCTAATAGCAATACACATACAACATTTCCAACTACAGAAGAGTTACAGCAATTTTGGGCTGGGATTTGGGAAAATGCTGTCTGCCATAACACTGAGGCAGAATGGATTAAAGCAGAGCAGGCTTTTCACATTAACACAGAAACAATGATCACAGATCATATTGAAATAGCAACTTTTCACGACGTCCTTACAAAAATACATAATTGGAAAGCACCTGGTTCAGATTACATACACAACTATTGGTACAAAAAATTTACACACATACACCCACACATATTTAACCATATTAACAATTTCATAAAAGACCCTGCTACGATCCCTACTTATATCATGGAAGGTAAAACCTTTATGCTTCCAAAAGACCCTAACGACCCCGCAAATCCAGCTAAATATAGGCCAATCACTTGTCTGCAAACCATATATAAAATAATGACATCATGCATTAGTCACATCATTTATAATCATCTTGAAACACACAAAATATTAACAGAAGAGCAGAAGGGGTGTAAGAAACTAAGCCAAGGATGCAAAGAACAGTTGACAATAGATGCAGTAATACATAAACATGTCCAACGTAACAGAAATGATTTACACACTATGTATATAGATTACAAGAAAGCATATGATTCAGTACCACACTCGTGGTTACTAGAAGTTTTAAAAATATATAAAATACACCCTCAACTCATCAATTGTCTAGGTAATATTATAGAAAAATGGAAGACGCGATTACAACTCAACACATCAACAGGAATAGTCCAAACAGAATTAATTAAGATCCAACGAGGAATTTTTCAGGGCGACTCTCTCAGCCCACTATGGTTCTGTCTAGCGTTAAACCCTCTTTCAAACAAACTTAATTCATTATTACCCGGGTACCAACTCCAATATAATGATACTATGACTGACATACTGACTGACCAACAATATTGTAAAGTAAACCATCTCCTTTATATGGATGACATCAAGTTGTATGCATCGTCTCCTGATGACTTATATGAACTAGCTGACGTAACAGAACAATTTTCAAATGATATAGCTATGGAGTTTGGTATTGATAAATGTAAAATCAACTCAATAAGAGCAGGAAAAACATATACACATTCATACCAAATGCAGACAGGTGCGACAATAGATTCATTAGACGAAACCGGGACGTATAAATATCTGGGGTATATACAGGCTAAACAGATCATGCATAAGGAAATCAAGACAAAACTTACTAAGCAATTTAAGCATAGATTAAAAACAATATTTAACACTCAAATAAACGCTAAAAACACCATTAAAGCCATTAACACCTATGCTATCCCTATTCTCACCTACTCCTTCGGCATCATAAAATGGAACAAGACCGATCTCCAAAACTTACAAAGGATTATAAACACTACTCTCACTAAACACAGGAGACACCATCCCAGGTCATGTGTACAAAGACTCACACTGCCAAGAAATGACGGCGGAAGGGGAATAATAGATATCACTAACCTACATAACAAGCAAATAACCATTTTAAGAACATACTTTAAAAATAAAAGCTCCATTTCAACCCTACACAAAGCAATAGCATTTAATGACAAAAAACTTAACCCTTTGAATATGTATAACAACACAACACAGAGTAATGAACAACAGACAGACCGGCAGACAAAAATCGCAGAATGGACCCAAAAGTCACTGCATGGGAGACACCGACATGACCTTAACCTACCTAACGTCGACAAGTTAGCGTCGAACGAATGGTTGAGGCGTGGAGAACTGTTCCCTGAGACGGAAGGGTTTATGATAGCTATCCAGGACCAGGTCATAGAAACCCGCAATTACCAGAAACACATAATGAAAGTTCATCAAACAGTTGACATATGTAGGCGATGTAATAGTTCTTCGGAAACCATTCAGCACATCACAGGTGCATGCAAAGCAATAGTCCAGACTGATTATAAGCACAGGCATGATCAAATAGCAAACATAATCCATCAAAAATTAGCAATAAAATACAACTTAATCTCCACACCTCCCGTATCTTATTACAAATACCAGCCCGAAACTGTGCTTGAGAACGCCACTCACAAATTGTACTTCGATCGAGGTATCTTCACTGATAAAACAATACACTACAATAGACCAGACATCACTTTATTAGATAAATCTAAAAAAACCGCGCAAATCATAGACATAGCCGTACCTAACACACACAACCTACAAAACACAATAGCGGAAAAACTCGCAAAATATACTGACCTTAAAATGGAAATCAGCCGAATGTGGCATCTTAATAATGTCTCCATAATCCCTATTGTCCTATCAACAACAGGTATTATACCTAAACAGCTTCACCAGTCTTTAAAAACCCTTGATTTACCACCGTACACGTATCAAAGCCTTCAGAAAGCCGCAATCCTTAATACTTGTAGGATTGTGAGAAAATTTTTACAAATTCAAAATGAGACAGTCACCTCCACCTCACGCACTCGACGCCCAATCACCGCACAGTCACAGCTTAATGGACAGTCATCATCACACAACCCAATCATATCATCATCTCATCGTATCACCACTCTCTCGGGTTAGTACTTGGCTTTGGCCCGTACTATCCTATAAATCCGGTAATAACGCCGAGGAACGTAAAAGTTTAAAAAGAAATAATAATAATAAAATCTTTATTCACATAAAAAGGTTACAAATTGATTTAAAGTCTCTGATTCCTGAGCTAGGTTCAAAGACCTGTATTACAGAAATCAGTGGAGTTGAAGTTGAGTATATGGTATTAATTGTAAATGAAAAATAGCTAAACTAAATATAATTTCAGCGTTTTCTCAGTGGTGAGATAACTTAGTGGCAAAGTAGGTACGGCGGCGGCGTGAGGCGTACAAATATCAGCTACCATATTTCTAAAATAATCTGTCTCTAAAATATGGTTAAGACCAGAAGGTTTATAACAATCATTAAGTTGCCTACTTATTCGGTGACTGCCGTAAAGTTTAAAAGTAAAAAATATTTGGCCGAACTTACTTAGGAGTAAGTTCGTTAAAATAGTTTTTAATTTCACTTCGGAACGAATATTTAATTTAGACCAAGGATTTATTTAAGAGAAAAGTTAAGCAACTCTCGTAAAAACTGACTGCACTCATTAAAATAATTACATTTTAGATGGGCAATATATAGAAGAATCTTTCAAATCGAGTACGAACCACTTCACCGCCACATGCCGTGTTCAAATTGCAATAAACTACTACGTCAATCAAATTCATTCGTGCGCCAATATAATTGCACTCAATCGGTTGTGCAGTAAACAAATCGTATTGAGTTGTCATTATGATTGATTGAATGTTTGAATTTCATACACAACAGGGATGATATTTTGTTTTCTTGTCTATCAATTAAGTATTTTGTAAAAAGTATTGACGACATATTTTTTCTTTTTTCACATTATTAAAACATTACGCATTTAGACATTTTAACTCAACATATCCATGTTGAGTTAAAATGTCGCATAACTTTTGGTACAACTTTTGACGCAGCAGTGCTGTCACGAGCTCCCTCCCTAATCCCGAATTTTGACGCGCTTTATCTTTGAGAAATTTTGAGTCCAATATTTTTTGGTATTGTAACTGACGGACTGAATTTAGAATTTTGTTTTATTTATCCTACCCATTGAAACGCACAGTACATTAGAAAGCCACCAGTTAAAACACAGTTACAAACTATTTTCACAAGCTTGCCTAAAAGTTGAAACGAGTGCTTGAACCAGACCCCATTAATAAAACTGTCTTGAACAATGCAAACTTACGGTGACAGGTTACGGCCCACTCTTTTTTTCACCGCCAAAAACTTATTATTTTGAATATATTACCTTTTTTCTCGTTAAAATCTAACTTCAATCAACAGCGTATATATGGCCTGGCTCTTCTTCATTTTCGTAACGTCTCCACATTTTCTGATAGAGCGCTTCCAGTCCACGAACATAGTGTTTGCAGTCGAATAAGGTGCTCTCAAAACGTGCTTTTGAAACCTTAGCCCGAACATATCTTCGACTGTAAAAGAACATGCAATGCATCCAAGTATGATTCTTGAATTTGACTATAATGTTTTATGAGTGTACACAACTGGCAGTGGCGCATGTTGCGCCGACAAAAATTACGACTTTCTTGTTGGTCTAGTGGACGCAATCGTGACTGGTGATCGTGAATGAGGTCCTGAGTGATTCACAGGTTGGGAAAAGTATCATTGTGTTTTGTCATCACGAATGAAAAATGATACTACACTATTAGATATAATAGTCTACCCACATTTAGACAGTTTTGTTTAAAAAGGCTTGAAATTGCCATCAACCGGACACTAATCCATGGCGTATACTGAGAAATTCCTGATTGAAAAACTTTAAAACACTGCTCAACCTGGGAATCGAACACAATATCTCATGCATTTGTTAAATAAATAAAATACTTACTAATTCCTATTCGTCCCCAATTTAACAGCGATATCTTCGTATTGTTTTTTACTTATGGCTATCAGTTCCGGACAACCTAGAGCATTTAGCTGTGATGCGGCAACTCTGCAAAATAAAACAAATAAAAGTTCTATGAATGGCTACACATCAAGCCATCATTTCTAGACATTTCCAGTATATCATGACCACGTCTGTGTGTAGATTTCCTGTAGGGGCTGCTGCAGCTGGATTTGCTTTGATAGTTTATGAAATAGGTAGGTACATATATATATTTCGGTTAAAAAAACCGATACACGATGTACAAAAACTGACTTAACGACCTAAAAAGAAGGAAAATAGTCGGTGAATTATTTGATTTACCGATTTTATTGGCCACCGCCTTTCGAAAGAATAACTTATGTACCGTCTTTTTAGACTTTTTTTAAAGTCGGTTTTTTATACACCGTGCGTCAATGGAAACTAAAAACTACTAAATGAGAGCGTTGTTCGAATTGTACTTCACGGTTTTTGTTTGCACTTGGTTCCAAATTAAAATTACTTTTTGAAATAAAAAAAAATTCTTATCACATACGCCTATATGGGCACCCAATAACCGGAAAGAATATCTATGGTTACCTTTTTAAAAGCATTTGGAGGACGTATTATTTGGTATATGTCATTTAATGACTATTGTTAAACATACTGTTTTAAGAGAAAAGAGAAAAAAAAACAAACACATACATCTACATATTTGTGACGTTTACCAGGAAAACCACATGCGCAGAAGGAACTAAACTATTTATTTATTTTAGCTAGAGCCTTCGGCAATAGTGACTTTCGTATGCAAAGTTTACATGACATATAACTTGAGACTAACGAGCAGATGGTGTGTAAATAAATTATAGTATAAGCATACCGGGAAGCTAAGGTTTCTCCCGGGAGTGTTACGACCGGTGTTCCTGCCCACAAAACGTCCATAGCAGTTGTATGCCCGTTGCACAGAGGCGTATCCAAACAAATATCTGCCAGTTGTCCACGCCTCACGTGTTCCTCCTTGCAAGCGATGCTAGAGAAAATGATTCGGCCAGGTGGTAACCCTGCAAACCATTATAATAGTTACACACAATCATTAATCATGCCTAAAACGAGTAAACAAATAAAGTCAGTACCTAAACTCTGGGCATATTTATGTACATTCGGTTCGCCAGCAGCGGGGAAACTTAACAACCAGAGAACGCCGTTTGGTACCTTTTTCAGTATATTCACCCACATCTCCATGACTCTGGGGTCCATTTTATACAATTGATTGAAATTACAGAAAACAATTGCATCATCTGGCAAACCGTATTGTTTTCTTGATGTAATAATGATATTTTCGAGTATTACTTCAGCGGCTGCCACTTTATTATTATGTGTGTTTAACGATAAACCGTTTTGTATGGATATATTGTCGACTAACACCTTAAACAAAAAATATATAATTACATATCAACTGGTAACTTCAGTTAAAAGTATTAATAAAAATAAGAAAATACCTGCATGACATTAGGATCTATGGTAGTCTCAATAACGGATTTTGAAATGTTTATTTCCCTTTCGCATATTTCAATCGGTTCTAAATCTTCAAATTCAATCGTTTCTACTTTTTCAGTAACATCTAATATTTTGTTGATATTTATGCTCTCAGCACAATTTATGATAGCCACATTTTGATGTGAATTATCTTCCCCACCAGTTATAGCTTTATAGTAAATTTTCAAATGTGGAAACATTTGTTTGTGGTCTCCAACGAAATATGTGTATGGCATAAACGCAAACTTCTCACTAAAATCTATTGCAGTAGATAAAGGCGAAGATACTTTGTCGGTTATTATGTAGTCCATGTATTGTGCACCGCTTGTTCCAGGATATCCTAGCCACATTACTTGAATGGGAGCTGGTTTCAAAGCAAAAATCTCATTCCGTGCACCTTTAGTATAACCATTCATATTCACTAAAATATGTATATCGTCTCGGTTTATTTTTTTTGCAGCATCAATATAACAGGACACTGAAGATAGATCGACAAAATGTTCGGAATCTTTAAATATTTTACTACGGAATGTTGTACCATCATCAAAATTTAAAGCATAGCAAAAGATTTCTACTTCTGAGTGATCGTGAAGACCTGGTATGGATTGCATTAAGTGGGAAGTAGGGTGGTTACCAAAGTCACTGCTAACATACCCGATCCGTAATCGCCCTTTTCGTTCATTGTTATGTAAAAATATTTCCTTACCCAACATATTTACTTTCTCTGTGTACAAGTTGGCATGCCTAGTAGCTATATCTTTTCTTACTTCATTTGTCAATGGATATAAAATGGAATGATGTGGATGTACGGAGGTAAGTTTTTCCATATTTAATTGATTTTCTACTATTGATACTATGTTATGCATTCGATCCTCATAACCATCCCAGTTGCAAATAATTTGTAAACAATGTGTTAAATTGCAATAAGCATCTGGAAAAATTGGTTTGTATTTTAACGCGTTTCCATAAGATTCAATAGCTTCATTAATTCTCCCCATATCTTTATAAATACTTGCTAAATTACAATGCGCATCGGCGAATGTTGGGTTTATCTCTATTGCTTTCTTGAAGCAAACAAGTGCGCCTGTTATATCTTGCAACTCTCTGAGAGTATTTCCCATATTGCTATAAGCGTCTGCAAAGTTTGGCTGAATATTGATAGCTTGTCTATAATGCATCAACGCTTCATGCAGTTTACCTGTAATCGCAATAAAAACAAAACAACAGTTATTACTCAAAACACACTTCATAGCCGGGTAATGGCCACTTCATGGTCTGACCCGGTCATGGAATGCGTTTCGACATAAATTAGTATCTTTATCAGAAAAATGTGTCTGTTACCAGGATTCCATGATCATATCCTTCGAGTGTTAGCACTATTAAATTCGTTCTGTAATACATTCTAATTTAATACTAATGAACACAAATGACCACATGTTTTAAATACACACTAATTATAGTTCTCATAGTTCAGAAGATAATTATTAACACAAACAATATTAACAGTAGTCAAATAGATTTGTTAGTTTTAAAAACTTCTTATTTTGCACTTAGTAAACGTCAAAACGTGTGTAGATAATTACATAAAAACGTTTTCGTTAAATGAAATACACACCTTGATGTTGTAAAAGCGAAGCTAGGTTACTGTGAGTAGCAGCGAAATCGGGAAATACTTCTAAAGCTTTCATGTACAGTTGGGTAGCTTCATAAATTTTTCCTTGTTCTCTTTTGACATTTCCAAGATTGTTAAGAGTGTCAACGTGTGAGGGGCAAAGTCGTAATGCTTTGTTGTAACATTCCTCTGCCTCGCAGGCGAGGCCCTTTTCTTTGAGTGCATTAGCGAGATTGCAGTATGCATCTGGAAAATCGGGCTGTACTTCTATGGCTCGCCTATACGTGTCTATTGCGAGATCTATGAAGCCCTGCTTATAGTATTGACACGCCAAGTTTCCATGTACAACTCCACTGTTTGGGGTCAACTTCAATGAATGAAGATACACTGCTACCGCCCTGGAATAAACATATGACTTTGTAGTTTTATAATAACTCGAATACTTCGAAATATACCAACTTATTTTAGTAGAACGCTATAAAATTCAAAATATTTTAGGAAAAAAGGTGGTTTTAAATGATTTAATACTTTTATTTTCTATTATACTATGATTTTTTGTTCCATTTCTAGTTATGACATAAGCGTAAACAAGTTCAAGCGAGATATAATAAACGATTCTAGGGAATATCAATGACCTACTTTAATTAATTCGGTTTGCTGAAGTTTTTAATAACTTATTTTCATTCAACGGCTGTCACCGGCTTCGTTATTATTTTAGGACAATCCCAGAAAAAAAAATAACCTCTTTCTAACCATTTACTACAACTTTAGTTTCTTTCAGATCAATGTAATAGAAAAAGTTAGTTTGAAAGATGATATATAAACAGGCATACATTGCTGATGACCATTTCCTGAAAAGAATTATTTAAAGGTAACACACCTAATAGATTTTGTCACTATTTCAGTTCGTTTGTTTCCTCCTGTATTAAAAATTAGCTTTCCCCACCGGAAACAATGCTGGTACCTTCTTGTTTCTAACCTTGTATTTACCTTTATTTGTGTTTCTTTACAATTATGACGCCTTGACTTTAAAGTTCTTACTTATTTTTATATACAATTATTGTTTCATATAAAGAGAAAAAAATAAATAGTGTTCGAGGTGGCAGGACAAAATAGTTCGTGGAAGGAACTGGAGGAGGCCTTCCCAGCAGTGAGACAGCACACGCAAAATAAAAATAAAATAAAAATAAGGTACTTTTTACTCACCTTTTGATCTTGTTTTTAAACCAGGTGATACAACCGTCGGAGAGTTCCGTAGCCTGCGCGGCGAGCCGCGGAGGCGCGATATTGATGACGGTGTAGACGACGATGCATTGATAATCCATAACACGGACATGTCCTCAGCGCGAGCAAGGTTGTACTGACAGGGGCAGACCAGAGACACGGTCGAGTCAGGGCCCGTGCGCCACGGCGCCACGTCACCGAACGAAGCGCCGCGCGCGCGCACCGTGCCAACTTCCCCGGAGCGACGCGACGTCGACGTAAGTCGCGGCCTTCGTTTACCGGCTCGTTTATACACTCAAATCGTGAGCATATATCACAAGATCTATTAACGACACGAAGACCATGCGCACACGCCATTTAGTCGCCTTCGTGTTATATTTACAACATAATTCGTTCCATATAACATTATCGCCAACCGCGGCGTTCTGGAAGACTTCATCGGGTCAGATACGGTTCCAAAATACACTATATTTACATATTATTTACTAATACAGTTCTTTTAAATAGCACCGAATTTGAAAACAGTTATACCAAAAGACGTAATATTCAAACTCCGCGGGCTTTTCATAAGAACGATCAGCTGTTGGCACAAAAGTCAGCTGATACGTGCTCTCGTATGTTTCGGCGTCTATTGTTTACTTCGCTATGGAAAGCTGTCACGAAAGCTTATACTGTATCAAAGAGCAAACGTCATTGTGTGCCTATAATAGTAAAATCTTGCTATAAAACTTATTAACGTCCGTAATACGTAGTGTAAATAAGCGTGCATGTGCGACGGTACAGTAAATACGGTAATATCGATTTGCGAATAAGCAGGCAAGCGACGGCGGGCGGGTTGCGTGGCGACGCGACGGAATCTCAACGCGACTGCGGCCGTGAGCCTACTTTCTGGAAGCTGGCACCCTACTCCTCCACACTAATACTAACGGCTGCTAAATTGGTTGACAAAAAAAACTTTTCTGCTTGTTAAAAAAGTAGCAAATGTAATGTGTTATATTTATTACGAATTTAGATTTTAGATAAAGTTTCGGTAAAATGACAAAGATTCCGCCCCCCTGAGTGCTTTAATTTGTTCTACTGACCTATTTTCAGTCATCATAGAGATGAGGGAAGTTATCTAATACCCTTTGGAATAAAAGATTTTTTTCGATAAGGTTCATTGAACTTGTACAGACGGATACATCTCTGATATATCCCATGGAGAAATCAGACAAATACACTTTTACACAAAAGTAATAATATTTTTAAGTTATTTATCAGGGTATATTAATTCAAGTAAGTTTTCAATACGTACACACGACGACACATCAACCTATACAAAACCAGTTTATGCGGATCTCTCATCGTACGGGAAATGCACGGTGTACGATCCGTTGTTGAGAGATCAGCATAAACTGGTTTTGTATAGGTTGATGTGTCTTCGTGTGTACTACATTAAATGGTAAATATAAAGTAACTAAATAAAAACAACAGGATGCTTAGGCGTCAAGTACTTTTCCGCATTGCCGTCATCAAAAAACGTACCTAGCAGCAATTCCACATTCAATGGCAGTGCTAATTCTTTTGCCAAAGGAAGAGCCAGCCCTCTGGTCACGCGAAGTGGCGTCCAGTAAGCGAAGCATTTCTTTCTAAATAAAGTGTTTCGACCCCAAACGGCTCAAAACTGTAACTATCAATTCAGTAACTCTTTTTACGCCGTTTGAGCCTCTCAGCAGCCGCAGCAGCAGCGCCAACAACAGCCCGCACTGCTTGGAACATGGGCTGGCGCAAGGGTCTACCCAACATTCAAAACAAGGCATTGAGACATTGGCTAAACAAGTTGCCGTTATAGTCTAGTCAACAAGTGCTTTTTTAGTCAAAACTTTTTAAAAGGCTCGGAAAAATATGGTTGAGGGCTCATTCGATTCGGGATCGAATCTAGAAAGTTTTTGAAAAAATTCAAGACCCGCTCGAAAAAATTGCAAAAGTTATTAACTAATTAGTAAACAAAAACAAAGGGGTTTAGTTTTTTTGGTATATCTCGAAAACTATTTGATATATTTTGATTTTGAAAAAAGATTCAAAAAGAGGAGAAAATTTCCTAAAAAAAACTCCCTACTCGCGAAATTGTAGGACCAATATTAAAAAAATTACAGGGAGCTGAAAGTACGCCTGAAAACGGGTACTCGGGTTTCCGCAAGCCACGCCCCCTTCGAGCGCTTTAATGAAAAATATTATTTAAACATATTAAATGTTGATATTAAAATTTGAAAAAATTCAGACATGTACAGGACAAATTAAAGAATGAAATGCCGTAGAAAAAATATTTTTATCGCGATTTTATAAAATGTTATCCATAAATTAATTAACAATTTCTTCCGACGGGGCTATAGACATTGCAAGTTGCATAATTGTTAAACCAGAAATCTCAAAATTTTTTCCTCTCGTGGAGCTATTCTTCAAAGATTCAAGAAAGGATTTCCGTCGAGTAAATTAAAAAATTGTTAATTTTCGATTTGTTATTAACAAATTACCTAGGCGGCAAATTAAATATTTAAATAAATGTTACAAGATTTTTTTTTTTCCAATGTCGATGATCATTCGTTTTTCTATCAATAAAAGCTACCTAAAAATATTTTTTTATAAATTTTAATTCTTTTTGTTTATAAAATTGTTATAAACAAATAGATTATTTATAAGATAATTAAATTTTTTTTTTTGAAAATAGATTCCTCGTAAAAAATTTTGAATTTTAAGATAAAAAACGATGCTTAAAAAAAAATTTTATTGCTAAAAACCGTTTTGTTAATTAACAATTTTTTTTTACCACTTGTTAATAATATTAAGGTACGCTTTTTTTTAAATATCATTATTTATTATCCTCCTTAATAATCAAAAACCGACCAATTACCTTTTTGCGGAAAAAAAATTAATTCGAAAATAAATATAAATATTTTTTTTTTGCAAAAAGGTAATTAGTCGGTTTTATTTTAGTGTAAAGAATTCTACAAAAATTATACAAAAAAAAATTAATTGTTTATAACAAATTGTTTATTTAATAAACAATGAAAATTTAAAAAAAAACGAATTTTTTTTTTCATGATTATTAAGGAGGATAATAAATAATGATATTTAAAAAAAAAACGTACCTTAATATTATTATCAAGTGGTAAAAAAAAATTGTTAATTAACAAAACGGTTTTTTAGCAATAAAAATTTTTTTTAAGCATCGTTTTTTATCTTAAAATTCATAATTTTTTACGAGGAATCTATTTCCAAAAAAAAAATTCAATTATCTTATAAATAATCTATTTGTTAATAACAATTTTATAAACAAAAAGAATTAAAATTTATAAAAAAAAATTTTTTAGGTAGCTTTTATTGATAGAAAAACGAATGGTTATAGATATTAGAAAAAAAAATAATTCTTGTAACATTTATTTAAATATTTAATTTGCCGCCTAGGTAATTTGTTAATAACAAATCGAAAATTAATAATTTTTTAATTTACTCCACGGAAATCCTTTCTTGAATCTTTGAAGAATAGCTCCACGAGAGGAAAAAATTTTGAGATTTCTGGTTTAACAATTATGCAACTTGCAATGTCTATAGCCCCGTCGGAAGAAATTGTTAATTAATTTATGGATAAAATTTTATAAAATCTCGATAAAAATATTTTATCTACGGCATTTCATTCTTTAATTTGTCTTGTACGTGTCTGAATTTTTTCAAATTTTAATATCAACATTTAATATGTTTAAATAATATTTTTCATTAAAGCGCTCGAAGGGGGCGTGGCTTGCGGAAACCCGAGTACCCGTTTTCAGGCGTATTTTCAGCTCCCTGTAAAATTTTTAATATTGGTCCTACAATTTCGCGAGTTGAGAGTTTTTTTTTAGGAAATTTTCTCCTCTTTTTGAATCTTTTTTCAAAATCAAAATGTATCAAATAGTTTTTGAGATATACCAAAAAAACTAAACCCCTCTTTTTTTGTTTACTAATTTGTTAATAACTTTTGCAATTTTTTCGAGCGGGTCTTGAATTTTTTCAAAAACTTTCTAGATTCGATCCCGAATCGAATGAGCCCTCAACCATATTTTTCCGAGCCTTTTAAAAAGTTTTGACTAAAAAAGCACTTGTTGACTAGACTATTATTGAACATTGTAAGTCAGTCAAGTTACTCAGTCAATAGTTTGTTCACAATTAATGAATCTGTTCATCATTTCAATTAGAGATGGAGACAATAGAGGCAACCTCTTGCAAATAATGTAAGGAAGCCAGATAATAAATCAACCTGGTGCATCAAAATATTTAAGGATTTTTGAACAAAGAATTAGATGTAGGGCTTTTCCTCAACTGTAACAACATAGATATTCTTTGTATCACAGAGCATTGGCTCATCAATTAATTTTTAATTTTAGTACTCATCTGGTTGTTCATTCAGTAAATGCGGCGCATTAATCTTAGTAAATAATCAGCTAAAAATTTAAAGAACGCAAAGATATTGTAAGCCTGTCTGCTGAGAGAACAATTGAAATAGCCTGTATAGAATTGGAGCAGTTTATCTTATTAAGTGTGTATGAATACAAACCTGAAGGGGGTCTCCCTTCAGGTTTGTATGATTGTTTTGAAAAGATAACGGTTGAAGTGTTGCAAAAAATCTGTAACTCAAAGAAAAATCTGAGTTAAGTACTAAAAGCCTGTTTCAGTCATACAATCTTGAAAACAAATTTTTGGAGCCCACTAGAATAACCCAGACTAGTGTCACTTGCCTAGATAATATTTATACATGTTATACCAACCCACAAACCACCACAAATCACCAACCACAAAGGGAGACCCCCTTCAGGTTTGTATGATTGTTTTGAAAAGATAACGGTTGAAGTGTTGCAAAAAATCTGTAACTCAAAGAAAAATCTGAGTTAAGTACTAAAAGCCTGTTTCAGTCATACAATCTTGAAAACAAATTTTTGGAGCCCACTAGAATAACCCAGACTAGTGTCACTTGCCTAGATAATATTTATACATGTTATACCAACCCACAAAGTAATTATTAAGTTATTAGATTCAGATCATTGTGGGCTGATCACAATTCCAAATGTAAACAAAAAAGTAGCCAAAAAGGAGATCATTGTTAACCCAAAAACTAAAAGACGCCTATAAACTTTTAAAATTAAACTCGCGACTAAATTAGCAGTTTTGACAACTAATGAGGTCATCATTTATTTAAACTAAAACTTCAGCAGCTAGCTACTGACGGTGTTAATAGCGCTCTGGCAAAAGTCGTTAATTGGTTTCACGTTAATAATTTACTTTTAAATGAGAAAAAGACCAAAAGCAATAAGTTAACGTTACTTCATGTTAGAAAAGTTGAAACTAGTGTACTAATCAAGGATGAAGAGTTGAAACCGGAAGATAACACAGTGTTCTTAGGCTTAACTTTGGATGCTAAGTTTATGTGGGGCCCTCATATAGATAAGTTGTCCAAAAAACTTCATGATTTGACTGATTTAGAGGCAGCCCAACTAGTTTATTTTAGTTACTTCCACAGTGTGATGTCGTATGGTATTCTCTTGTTGGGCCGCCGATATTCAATCAATCTTTATTTTGCAGAACAGGGCAATTCGTTCAATTTATAAATTAAGTGTCAGACACTCCCTTAGAGAAAAATTTAAAGAGATTAATATACTTACTGTGCCTTATCGGTTTATTTACGAAAAACTTTTTTATGCACATAAAAATATAAAATTATTTAATAAGTGATATCCACACTCCTCGTATAAATACGAGGAACAAACACAAATTTGTTGTTCCTGCAACGAGGCTCAAAAAATAGGGGGTACGTTCACATGCCAATGCATACGTTATTATAATAAACTACCAAGCGATATTCAAACACTTAGCCTCAATAAATTTAAATCTTTTATAAAACGTAAGCTATGTCTGAGAGCTTACTATAATATTTATCATTACCTTGAAGATAAAAAGGGCTTGGGATTAAGCTACTCTAATTTAATTCACTTAGTGAGTGTCTACATTTTCCTTTGTTTCATTTATTTATTGTTTATTTTATACACTTTGACATTTAATGATAATATTTATTTTGTTTAAATTTTTTTTATTTAATTTTACATTTTTCTATTATTATTTTGATTTGTGCCATTTTATGATTTCATTAGTAGTAGTAATAGTAGTTTTAATTAATTATTTCTTTACTGTTAATGTGAGGACCATGTGGGTCATTTCTTTTATTTACTTTATTTGTTTTTGACGATTGTCTGGCAGTTTGAGTACTATAAGCGACCTACACAAATTTCCTATTTTTGGTGTTTTGTTTGTCGTATCGTCGAGCTCCTTGGGTTATGAGTCGAGCTACACGATAACTGACAAATGCTTGCACTGACTGGACAGGTCCATTCAATCTGTGTGGTGCTATCTTGAAAATACCATTTCAGACTCTAATCTGCATCGTCCTCATGTAAGTTGACCAAGATTTTTTGTCTGGACCTTAAAAGAGACAATGACCTCGTGAGTTTGTTTCAGCTGTTGCTTCTCAGAGTAGTCACCCGACTACTCTTAAAAACTAGATGAAGCCGTTCTCTCTATATCTAGTTTTTTTTTAAAAAAAAGGTAATTTGTTTGTGAAAACCTACTTGCAAAATAAACATCATTTATTCTTTCTTGTTATACATAATAGATCCAACCTCGTTTGTCCAAACATGACATTATTTTCCCCACTTTATAGAATAGGAATATCTACTACCCACACACTAAACAAGGCCGGTAAATATTATGAAAACCGCAAGGAAAAGATATCAACAACTTTAAAACCAGAAAAATCGATCGCAGACATGTAAATGCCTGCTGGAGTTGCGGGTTGTTCGAAAGAGATACCGCGGCCCCGGAACATAAAGGGTAAAAGAAGGAACACGGTTGCGTTTTAGTCAGTAAAAGTCTGACGCTCTCCCCCGTTCCCCACAGAGCGGGCGAAGTTATTTGATGATTTCCCAACCACAAAAAAGGACCTCTAACTGCAGCGGCAAAACCATAACCGCAATATCGTTAATTACAAATTGCCAAGATAAATACAATTTAAATCTACAGCAGCATATTTCTACGAATTAGTAGTTAGGGAATAAAACACCGAAGAACAATACTAAAAATCACTTCCGGCGACCGCAGACGGCACATACCAGTAGTACAGTCGAACATAAGGAAAAAGAAAACCTTCAAAATCACACTTTATTCCGTCTGTCACAGATGTTTATTTCAAAATCCCTGCTATTGCCACGTATCGGTTCAGCAGCTAGCGTAGGTATATTAATAATGGACAATTCACATTTATGGCAGGCCAGCGACCGTTCCAGAAACTGCTACGTTTGTTTACTTTGCGTCGAAAACTTATTTGTGTTAGCTTGATTACTCTTAGTGACTTTCGTGAACAAAAGTGCTGCTAGCGACCAGTTGTGACGTCGCATTCAAGCCTGAAATCGAAAAATGTCTGCGTTTTTTTTAAGAAGTGTAGGTACCTTAAGTAGGAACTTAATAACTATTCGATTTCAAGAAAATTTTAGGTAAATATGCTTGTGAGCTGGGGAAGGATCCTATTTGCTAAAAAAACTTTCGCCAGTCTGAACCTACTCGTATACTAAGCATAAATTATAAGATAAGAATACGGAATAAGACCTTTCTCTAAGCCCATAATCGAAGTATCAGCTTAAAAACAATCTTGCTAATGGCACATGTATGTTGTTACATTTCCGGAACGTTTTTCAAAGAATCCTGACAAGATGTATCAAAGAAAATGGTCATAACCGGATGAGAGCAGAAATAACCAAGCATGTATGACATCCAAATTTTCAATGTTAAAAGCTAATTTTAATACTAGTTTTGTCGCTCACTTGCCAACTTTCATATGATTTTGACAGACACGTAAGTTGCTATAATTAAATTCAAGAAGCAATGCCAAGGATTCTGTAACGTAATACCAGAAGGTACTAAGTTCCGCTCTTTAATAAGAACATAAAACTTAACGATAAATTATTTTAAATGCAATAGAAGTAAGTTATAGTTATTAATAATAAAAAAATGCTATTTAAAATTTCTGTATGTTTGAAGCACTTTGATAAAGAATATAAAATATATTTTTTTAAATTTAATGTTAAACCATTCGAGTTCCGAACACGACCTCATTTTTAAACAGTTGCATCACATGTTTTAAAAAATTAATGGTTTTATATTCTGGCTTCGTGCCAAACTGATGCCAGTCCCGAGCTCTCAGTTATGTGTAAGTGTGGACTGATAGTTACTGATCGTTTGATCCGGATAGCATGATAGTATGTTGATACTGCGTTATTGATGATTTACATTTTTATGTTTGGACTAGCACCAATATAGATGATGATATTGCGAAATCGATTGCTCTCTAGACAAATACGGCGATTACTAATAATAATTTTGTGTATAATTGGTAAACCAAGGTTGCAATTAAAAATATGAGTAAAATTATCTAAATTACTGTTGTTCTAGATTTAAACTAATTCACAGGGAGAATAAAGCACAGGGAGAAATAGTCAATTACTTTCAAAATTAACAAATAATTTCCTGTAGCATATCCCTTCAGTAGTGTTATCTTGGCGTGTGTTTATTATCTGTATAGATCTTTGTTTTCATTTAATAATAATCTAGGCTTAATCTTCACATCGAAAATGCCAGTTACAAGGTCAAAAGAAACATTTGTCTGATTTACTGTCGAAGTAAAAAAAAATCGTCGTCATAAAAACTGTTCAAGTTTTCAATCATACAAAACGAACGAACGACATTGACAAGGTTTTTACAAAAGTGATGCTAAACCTTTTTCCTTCCTTCTCCTTTAGAAGTACAAACACTTGACACTTTCTATTTTTTTGATATTAAGTTATTGCCTAAAGAAAAAGGTTGTATAAATAAAACAACTTTTAGTTTTGCTACCATATAATAATTATATTCGATACATTTACGTAGCAAGCAAAAATTCATAATGATTAATGATGAATACACCGACATAAACTTTCAATGTTAGTAACAGTAAACAATGAAATACCTTTAGGTACTAAAGCTAAATTTAGATGCATCCGCCTACGTTTTAATTATACGATACAAGATATACTTCGACACATACTGAGAAAAGATTATATTATGTATTAAGCTGGTCGTAGTGACCCGGTTTAGAAGCTTGACCTAGGATTAGCAATGGAAGATTTGGAAAAGATTGATTAATGTCTTTAGACTTCGGGTTGTTCTGATTTCTTTGCCTCAGGTCGAGGCGAAGCACCACGTTCGGAGTTGGGTGTGCTTCCGCCAGACGTGCTCTGTGGGCTTCGTTCTTGCACCTGGCAGATAGATCAATATATTAGTAATCAATATATAAATAACGCATGGACTAACCACATAACACGTGTCTTCAACGTGATTCATGTTTCAATTATTATTTTTGCTATACGCGGGTTTTCCAAAAACTGATTTTTAAAATACTTTTTAAATCAGAATCAGACTTATTTTTGAACCATAGATATTCACAAAAGATTTTTTTTTAAGTTTTTAGTTTAAACAAAAGGGCGCTTTGTTTTGTTGTGAAGTCGTACAAATATTATTCAATAAAATAAATTGATAGCAAACAACTTAAAACAAAATTATGTACTTAACTGTAACAATCAGTTTTTTTTTTTGTACTATTTGTACTAGTCGCAGTGTTTTCGCTCAAAATTTAATGAATGATTATTATTTTTTTTATATATTTACGATTGAAAAAAGCCGCCTACATGCAAGTTTGACTCGCGCACCGTCGGTTCCGTACAAACTTGCGACATAGACAATCATATCTTTTGACTTGAGTACAGATAGTTTTTTTCTGTTTATTATGTTTAAAAAAAAACGTTTCCCCACACTAGGAATTCCTCCTGTATCTCCACGATACAGGAGGAATTCGGTTTACAAACATTTAAACTCACATGCACAAACAACCAGACACGAAATAACTATCTGTAGGCCATTCAAATATTTGTTCCGTGCGGGAATCGAACCCGTGACACGCAACGCAGCAGCTCAGCCACTGTCTAAAGATTGATATGGTGTTAATTTCAACTTACATGATCCAAAGATAAAGACTCTTGACAGATACACAGACAGACAGACGGAAAAGAAAGTGATCCTATAGGGGTACATTTTTTTCTCTTGATGTACGGAACCCATAAAACATTTGTGAACAAAGTTTATTAATCAAAA
Source organism: Ochropleura plecta (assembly GCA_905475445.1). NCBI lineage: Eukaryota > Metazoa > Arthropoda > Insecta > Lepidoptera > Noctuidae > Ochropleura > Ochropleura plecta. The sequence goes on along the minus strand of FR997721.1, from coordinate 17,020,848 downwards.
TATTTCACGACCTCTTAAAATCTATAATTAACCAAAACTAATGTCAAATATTTAAATAACCATTTAATAAAGATTTTATAGCTCAAACAAAAACCATAATAAGCAAAACATTTGACTTCTGTAGACTAAGAACTTCCAATGGTATGAATTTAATTTCACTGCAGCTCGAACGAATGTTTCGACTGTTTTATTGCTATTCAATCTACACCGTTTATTAATGTCTGTAAATAAACCTTACTTCTAACTCTGATTTTCTTTCTAACGATTTATAGCCCATTTGCCTCTGCAAAAATCAACAGTTTAACGCTATTTTTCTGATAGTTTGTGAACTTTTCAGTAACTTTGACCGTCACGGTGATGGCAAAACGTGAAACGTCACAGTTCTGATTTTTAATATGTACCCTATTATTTACACAATAAACTTTCCATACTTATTCATTTTCACAGAAATTGTTCGAGTAAATATTGTGTAAAGTTGGATTCACATCAGACCAATCTTACGGTTATAATGAATGCAATTCCATATTTAAGTGCCATATTTCATGTTTCTTTTTAGCTATTTGCGACGTTCACTTTGTGTTTGCACCCTCTTAAGAGCAGGAGGTAGAAACCATTTAGTATGGCAATGAATTACGCAATAGCTTCTGATCAGAAACCTTAATAAAGATTGTTTATGAAAGGTCGACCCGCAAAGCGAACCACAACGCACGTTCGGAAATCCGTCGCCAAATGTTGCCACTCGTTTACCCCAGCCCTACTTAATGTTTGTTCTGTAGGATGGTGATTCATTCAAATTCTTTAAACCTGCTGTGATATGGCGCCATATAACGTACAATTTCTTTACGGCTCTATAAACAGAAAATACTACTTAAATTACCATTAAAATTTATGAGCGCAAGATTGATACAACGAGTGCCAGCCAGTATTCGCTGACTGATTGACTCGATTACATGTTTAAATAATATTCACTGCTTTTTAAGCTAGCAAGTGTATGTTCTTATGTCTGTAGAATAAACCATTTTTTTTGCTGATGGGAAATCATCAAGTAACTTCCTCAGCTCTGGGCGGAGCGGGGGGCAGTGTCAGACTCGTTCTGCTAAAATCCACCCATGCCTTTATATTCCGGGGCCGCGGTATCTCTATTGAATAACCCACAACCCCGGCAATAACGACACCTATAATGCAAATTTAGATTTTTTACTCTGTACGGTTTGGCCTGGGCGGATTATGTGACACCTACTTACCATATACTTGCCTTATTTCACCTAGTGAGCTGATTGGATAATAATTATTTTGATAATAATTGATGAAGTAAAAAGTAATAATTGATGAAGTTTTGATAATAGTTGAATGAAGTACCATGTTATCATTGCTTGGAAATCTTCTGTACCACCATTGTGGTTGGTAAATCAAGGGTCCCTATGTGGAGATCTGTCTTGCCTGTTTGTTTGCTATGATACATTCGCTGCAGAAAATACAGCTGTTTTAATTACATGGAACAACAGCATCTGTTCATTTGTAACGAACAAGCGTAGTGTTATTCTTTGTTAAATATCTAAAACACACATCATTATGCCACCTTTGATCCTTTGATCAAAGGGAACCTGCAAAACGTTAGACAAACACCGACGGTACGCTTTTAATGAACGCCACACACTTTAGAACAGAGACTGACAATTTTACACAAAAAAAAAACAATATTTCACAGAGCTGAAATATAAATGGCAGCTTTCAGCAACATCATTTAAAAAAAAAAGATTTTACCTAATCTATTTCTGCCCTAAAATACTCAATCCGCAAACCCCGGGTTATTCGAAAGAGATACCGCGGCCCCGGGACATAAAGGGCAAAAAGAAACATGAGTGGGTTTTAGTCGGTACCAGTCTAACACTCGCTCCGTTTCCCAGAATAGGGTAAGTTATTTGATGATATCCCATCCGAAAAATAAAAAAGTATAGGTATTGTTGCAGTACAAGGGAATTAAGCATATTACCAAGCTAAATGTTTTGCGTAAAAATATCTACATCTGAGCTACGGCGTTGATGAGCTATTTATAATTGATATCTATTATTAACGTAGCAGACGTCTTAATCTTTCGCTGCGTGGGTAATTAAACTTCGATTACGGACGAATGGAATATTTTAGATCTACGATTAGACACCCTGTTGAAAGTTTTCAACAAGATGGATTAATGGGAAGAAACGCGTTACAGTGAATACTACAATTCGTTTTAGTTCGTTCATTTATTTTCAGCGCATAACGTCTAAGAAAATAAATACTCTAAAGACAGACAGACTGATGTGTCAGTTTTAATAACACTTTACCTGAATAAAAATAGCAACAGAATAAGAACAGCATATTGTTTTATTTGTCTGCTGAAGGTTTAATTTTTGGCTAGAAACACAAATTCTTTGAAAAAATGTGTCCTGAATTTATTTATTGTTCATCTATCCTTCAATCTTTTTAGAACCAATAATAAAATTCCTTCAATACGTACATATATTCTACATATACTCTTAAGGCTCATCCTAATTGAGACAATCGAACCTGAATTAATATAAATCATATAAATCGTTAGGTTGGTGATTAATGTATGTATTGTATTGTATAACGAGTTAGAGTCCGTTACTCCACGTCCAAAACGCGTATGTTGCGTACAGTTGGCGATTACGTGAGTTTTTGAATGGAAATCGTTTACAATTTGGAAAGACTGAGATATTTTCACTGAAACGTTCAAATAAGGTTCGCTGATTTTTACCTGCAGTCCTGTATGGAGCATATTTGCGATAGTCTCAACGTCTAAAGTTGCGTCTTGGGCAGAAATCTTCTTGATGGCGGAAGACACAATGCAGATGTCACCTCGCAGTTCTCTAACTAAAGCAGTAATCTTCTGAGCATTGCTAAGAACCTCAACGCTTTGAGTGTACGGGTTGTATCGTACTCCGAAGGGTCGTTGTATGCTGTCCGCAAAAGCTCTGTGACGAAAGCGTAATTTACTATAATTAATACTAAAAATTAACGAAGAAAATAACAGTGGTGCAAATAGAAATAAACTATAATTAACAAGAAAATATTCGTTATTTTAAAAGACGTCACATTACTTTTTTAAATTAAATCACACTTTTTGTAAATTGTATTCATGATAATAGTCCACTTGTTCTGAACGCTTTTTAGTCAGTAATTGGTTTACATTTCCAAACATAGTTACCGTTGCATGACGGTGAATGTTACTTTAAAAAAACAAACCTATTTTATTAAATTGCAAAGGACATTACTCTACGCTCATACATTGTTGGCCCTGGAGTCAAGAGCATCGGAAAATGATGTTTTGTATTCTCTATGATTAGTAAACTTCTTTTTAACACCCTTGCTCGTAAAGCTGATGTAATTCCACCGGTTTTACATATGTAAAGAGGGTCATAAAAAACGCGTGTGTTATCAAAGCAAATAGTTAAGTTATAGTCCATACAAATTCCATAACAGTATTATTTGCCATTTCAAATTTGGAACTGATCGCCCCGCCGCACGACTCCAGCTAGTGAGCAGCGCGCTGTTGCTATTCTTTTTCTTTTTTTTTAATTTATATAAAGGGTTTTTTCGCTTAGCACTGTTGCTATTCAAATTTCGAACTAATACGAAAGTAGGCAGCGCTAGCTCGCTGTTAAAATGGCGGGAAGCAACAATGTGCATTCACAGATTGAGTTTATTTAAAATGTTTTTTTTCTGTTTCCTCGCAAATGTGTTAAAAAACGTCGTACGATATACGTGCGTATTGGTTATAACATGCTCGACTCAATTACGCCCTCGCCTACGGCTCGGTCTGAAATTCCGTCTCGCATGTTATAACCATCTTAACGCACTAATATCGTAATGTACTATTATGATCACGTTTTTATAGCGGACCAGCTGCAGAAAAGATATATTTAAAAAAGAGAAAAGTTTGAGGTTATAATCGAACCATAATAACGAATAGGTATTAGGTAAGATTTTTCATAGCTCAAAGTGATTTTTTAGAAAGTGAAAAATGATGTTATAATACATTTAGCTATTTTTAATACCTACCTACCTAGACAATTAGTAGGTATCTGCGCATTTCAATTTCTATCGCTAAAATGCATAGAAACTGTTCATATAAATTATACATAACACAGGTATGTAGGTAAATGTATTCTTAATACTTATTAGGCGTAGATGGCGGCTGGTGGACGTCATTAGTTGCGTTAAATACTATAAAATTTATATTTTGGTATATAGCGAGTCCGTACTACAGAAGTTTTTGACAGAGACATTTTGGAAATTGTCCTTTATTAGCACTAACCTCATCTTTTCCTTCGCCTCTTCAAAAGAGTCAGTGTAGTAATAAGCATTTTGGTAAGAGGTTATAATGCATTCTTCGTTGACTGTTATTTCAGGATCGAAGCGCTTAATCTTCTCCGGTGTGACCAGAGCATGTTGTAACTCAGCAACGGAAGACAATAAACCGGCGCCATAGACTCGGAAAGTTCCATCGGTTTGCCGACACAAGCCAAACTCAACGGTAAAGAAGTAAAGCTGAAATATAATATAGACTTACAATGTAGTGCCGATGTTTTCATCTTATGGAATCGATCCAAAGATTTATACTTCCTGATTTCGAGTAACGCGATCATTCAACGCAACATTTAAAATTGTTTAGCTTTGCTACTATGAAAATAAACGTAGAACGTGATCTTCAATTTATTTTATTTATTTATTTTTATTCGCTTTATTTTAACCTCCATGTTCAATCGCTTCTGAAGTGAGTTTGTTAGAAAAACTAAACATGTCACATGTATGCATGTAGTTACCGTTGCCAATTTGTCGATGTCTTCGTCTGAAGCGCCGAGGGATGCAAGCCCGAGTTCTTGTGAAAATTGTGCAAAGCTAGGGTTGGCCAGCAACGGCATGTGTCCCAGTAGTTCATGACAGCAGTCACTACAAAAGGAAAAGAGATATTGAAACTCAGTCTGTCTGTGGTTGTAAGTATGATTCTATTAAGCAGCGATACGAATTGACCCATGTAGCTATAGTAGCCGATAGTTTAAAAAAGCTCATGTTTTTCTCATTGAGGTTCGTAACATACGTACGGTTCAGGTGTATAAAAAGGATCCGAGGAATGACGAATGTATTGAGTGCAGTGAAACACTCTGAAAGCAAGTCCTGACAGAAAATCTCTAGGAGACAGGTATCCCGCGACGGGGCGCAGCTGAAATCCAGTTTTACGCTTGAGAAAAGCGCTCACGTCCTCCAACTGAAAATAAGTCCCGTGTTTATTACAAAAGCCTTCATCGTATTTGACGTTTGGCCGAGAGCCAAAAGGTTTAAGATTATTATACAACCCGAACAACAGTGTATTAATAAACGATCATGTTGCAATAAGTAAATATCATTTGTGATTGTTTGTAGACTATAAATATTTTTTTAATTTAGTTGGAAAAAGGCTAAGCAGATGATTTTGATGAGTATTAATGTTCTGAATACGTGATAAACTTTTGTGAGTAGATGTTTCTTCTATGCCACCTTGTATAATATCTCAATTTACGAAGGCTTAAAGCACGTACAGATCATTATTACAAAGTTTATCTGCATTATTATCTCCAAAAATATGTTGTAGGTAGACAAACATTTCAGGTAATATAAAAATTATCCTTATTGCGCGCTCATCTACAGATTTATTACTCTAGATACCTCATCTAAATAGTTCAAAGTTTACAACCTGAGGCAAATTGTCTTCCCGATAGCCGCAGTACTTGACCAGTTGGGGCCAGTTCTCTAGGTACTCCTCGCAAGCGTGCTTCTGGTAAAGTTTGTGGAGTTCACGGAGCACGATGCCCCTGTAACGAAGACACAACTTCACCAACTACGTATGAAGTAATAATGGCGGCACTGACTAGACTACGGCCCTCTCCAAACTTGGAACACAACAGCACACGAAATTAACTTTGATAAATGAACTTCCTAAACAAATATAAGCAACAAGTGGGGACACTAAGCAAAGAACGCCAAGAAATACGCCACACATATTTATTATACAGATATACGCAGATGATACAGAACTAACAAGATACTTGGATTGTCATAGTATTATTTTCAAAGGCAAATGAAGTCATTTTGGTTAAGAATATTTAGGTATAAATAAGAAGTAGCTCCATCCGCAAAGTTTTGTTTAACGTTCTGAAGCTTATAAAATCACAATGAATTAACCCACCTACGCAAAGCCCAAGATTTAATATAGTTCGCAAACAGATTATTTTAAAGTCTACCTCCAGCAATAAAAATAAACTAGCAGACTTTTAAATTAATAATGTTTTTTTTTTCGCAAAAGCAATTTATGAAATATAATCGCGACTTTGCAACACAACATCTTCAGTTTTCAGAATTCTATTCAGAATATTTCAGTACATTGAAGTCAAAACAGAACGTGATTTCAAACAAAGCGTTGAACTAATTTATATGTTAGTAAATACTTACCACGTCTTAATTTCCACGTCAGTGTATTGCACTTTGGGAATCGGGTTGCCACTGTAATACAAGAACGATCATTTAAAAACCGGCCAAGAGCGAGTCAGACTCACGCAACAAGGGTTCCATACAAACTTGTGACTTAAACAGCTATATACACACATCAAAAGTATCTAGGGATCAACATATATTTTTGCAATAACTTTTCTCCTGATTGATATTAATTAAAATTTTCTTTAAGGATTCATCAAATAAAGTGTTTTCGTTTGTCACAGTAACGATAAACCAAGTCACCTTTGCATTAATAAAGAAATTTGCCATTTTCCTAATAAAGGGATTTTTGACATTTGAACCACTAACATTAAAGTTCGAAAAAAAGACTGAAATAACAGTTTTCTTTAAAATTTTATTGGGTAACTTAAACAATTAATAATCCGTGTTTCTACCGCGAACACTAACAACACAAGAACATCGGTTTGGCATACTCAAAATGAGTTCATCCAAATCACGCTGTGGAATGGCCGCCCATGTTCGTTGCAACAACAAAAAAAGGTCTTCTTGCGACTGGATACCCTCCATATTCGGCAGAGCTCTTCTCTGTAGCATATCCCATGCATGCTCAATCGGGTTCAAGTCTGGCGACTGAGCAGGCCAGGGCAGGACATTGATGTTAGCTGCGGCGAGAGTCTGTCTTACAACTCTTGCGGTGTGCGGTCGTGCATTATCATGCATTAACTGAAATAAGGGACCGATTTGCACTTGTAGAGGAACGATGAAGTGAACCTTCATTCCCGAAGACCGCTACGGGTACCACCTATAGCAATGCACAATCGTAGGATTCGATATCAATGGGCTCTTGAACACAGAAATTGGGCAGAAGAACAATGGCGTTTCGTGTGCTTTTCTGATGAGTCTCGTTTTGGTATGAGACCGGATACAAGACGTATACGACACTGGAGAACCCCTGGACGCCAACAGCGATTAAAATCCTGCCAGGAAGTCCATCCTTATAGTGGTGGAACCATCATGGTATGGGCGGGTATTTGGATCGGCGGAAGAACTGAGTTGATTTGGATCAGAGGCAACCTCAACGCTCAAATTTATGCTGAGACGATTGTATCAGACGTCATCGTTCCTCTACAAGTGCAAATCGGTCCCTTATTTCAGTTAATGCATGATAATGCACGACCGCACACCGCAAGAGTTGTAAGACAGACTCTCGCCGCAGCTAACATCAATGTCCTGCCCTGGCCTGCTCAGTCGCCAGACTTGAACCCGATTGAGCATGCATGGGATATGCTACAGAGAAGAGCTCTGCCGAATATGGAGGGTATCCAGTCGCAAGAAGACCTTTTTTTGTTGTTGCAACGAACATGGGCGGCCATTCCACAGCGTGATTTGGATGAACTCATTTTGAGTATGCCAAACCGATGTTCTTGTGTTGTTAGTGTTCGCGGTAGAAACACGGATTATTAATTGTTTAAGTTACCCAATAAAATTTTAAAGAAAACTGTTATTTCAGTCTTTTTTTCGAACTTTAATGTTAGTGGTTCAAATGTCAAAAATCCCTTTATTAGGAAAATGGCAAATTTCTTTATTAATGCAAAGGTGACTTGGTTTATCGTTACTGTGACAAACGAAAACACTTTATTTGATGAATCCTTAAAGAAAATTTTAATTAATATCAATCAGGAGAAAAGTTATTGCAAAAAAATATATGTTGATCCCTAGATACTTTTGATGTGTATATTTTGACTGCGTAGACTTAGAGGGTTTTTTCACAGCACAAAGGGACCACAGAGTTTAGTATATGGTTTTAATTTCAACTCGATCCCTTCACGCGTTCCCAAGAAAAAGAGTTTGACAGTTAGTGACAGATAGACAGACAGACAGACGGACAACAAAGTGTTCCAATAAGGATTCCGTTTTTCCTTTTGAGGTACGGAACCCTAAAAACGAGCACAAGAAAACGTTAAAATATCATCAAGAATTCATATCATCAGGTAAATATAGTCTAGGGGGACTCCAACAGTTGGCTCCTAGTCTAATCGAGGTACCGCACTAACAATTATTGGTGTTGGGAAAATCGACACTACCTCATTTCGTCACATTATGTTTACGAGTTTCAAGAACCGAATAGACTGTGATATAGTGATCCGTTACTAGGATTTGTGTAATGAAGAATGTTAAGTAATTTTGATTATTAGCAGTCCATATTCTCTGTCAAAAAAAAAATACTAGTGAAAGAATTACTTCGATGTGACAATTAGTTTCCGATTTACTGAGAGTAAAACAAGTTGTAACGTACGACGCGGGCTGCCGGTTACGGTGTTGTGACGTCATCACACAACATGCTCAGTCTGGCTCACTCAGTCCGCTCTCGGCCGCGCGCCCTTGCCGTTGAAATTATAACTAAATACTTTTAAAAATGTCCAATCCAAATACTAGAAAATCATGCGTTGTGCCTAAATGTATACAAGTACCAATTTGGCGGAAGTTGTTTTTATAGTCACAAAGGACGTTAAAATAAAATAAAAAAATGGCCTTACGTATTTTATTAGTAAAACAAATTCAAAAAACTAAAAAAGGTTTAGTACATTTGTTCAAACATCTATATTTGGAATAAAAAAAAAATGGCCTTACGTATTTTTTAAGTAAAAAAAAATACAAATACAAAAAAGGTTTAGTACACTGGTAACGTTTAACCCTAACAACAACGTAACACATAACATCTACATAAGCACCTATCCTACTTCCTACCAATATTATAAATGTGAAAGTTTGTGAGTGTGTGTTTGTTATCATTCACGAAAAAACTACTGAACGGATCTGGACCAAGTCTGGAATAACACATAGGCTACTTTTAATCCTGGGAAAATGTACAGATCCCGAAGGAAACGGGGCCGTAGCTGCTGGCGGAAGCTAGTTTGCGATAAATCAATGTATGTAATATTCATTTAAATTTACTAAGAAGAGCGGTACCTACCTATATATACAAACGTACCAATGGCTACAAAACTCTTATACATATTTGTTGTCTTTAACAATAACTTTTAAAAATAATGGTAGGTAGACACTTCTACTATTTGAGTTGCATTCTTTCGATACGAACTTACTATGGGTATTTTGTTAAATAAACTATTAAGTACTACTACTACTAGTGGAAACGCGGCTTAAGCATGAAATCACTATTTGTTGAGAAATAATGCGCAACCATTAATCCATCTATTTTAGGTAGATTATCCGATTGCCCTTTTGAAATCGAATCCTTCCCTCTATCCTTGCATCCTCGAATCCTTCATCCATTTTATTAATCGAATAATATTTACTTTTATTAGTCTAATTTTTTTTAAATTAAACTTAATAAGCGAACGAAAACCAACACAACAAAACACTGCGCAAGCTATTACACCTACTATAACCGCTGCCGCGCTAGCGACTTCATAGAGCCGTGGCCCGCGCGGCGCATTTTGAAATGACGTCACAAGCGGTCACGTGACTGTTAGCGGGACTCGATATTTTTCGAAACTTTGAATGCCTTTAAAATCAAAACTACTAGGTTTTTTTGACTAGAACAAAAACTAGTGTGTTTGTATACATACAGGCTTTACTGAAACAACATTTCAAGCGATTTGGAATACCTAGTAACATTCTCCATTCTAAACAGATCTGCATTTGTGCTAGTTATTTTGTAAACTTTGTACATAGGTTGGTCATCTTTTGCGTTTGTTCATGCAATGCCATGTACTGTGGGAGCTTGATTCTGATGTACACATAATCGAGCTCGTAACCAAACCTTTAGATTTTGATATAATTTCCACTCGCACTAACACTTTACAGTTGCATCACATTTTTCACTATTACAAAGAAGATAGTTTCTTTGAACGTTATTCTTTCATGCATCACAAACTGCTGTATTCATTTTGATGATACTTAATACTAATATAGCTTTTCTATCAAAATTAAAATATTCAATCAAGATATTGTAAAACAAAAGTTATAATCCTTACTTAATATTGTAAAAGCGAAAGTGAGTTTGTTGGTAAAAGAGGGAAAAAAAGGGGAGAGAAGGTTTTTTCGATCATCACGCGGGTTAAAGTTAGCGTTAGCCCAAAGTAACTATGCCACGCGAACGAAGTCGCGGGCGGAAGCTAATAAAACGCATGACCGATCTGAAAAGACGTAATAATCATCAAATAAAAATCGGCCCTGGCTTTTGGTCAACTAAAGATTGTCAATAAGCTAAATCCATGCCACCCGTACCCAAATCTTCATTAACTGCTTCGCCATTTTCGTCCTTTTTAATACCTGTTTTAACTTCATAACTCTATGGAGATATCTACAATTATTTTTAGAATATGTTATGAAGTAACTACAACACAAAACAAGACAAACAAATTTTTTTTTATTACTTAAAAATGACGTTTTGTTTGCTTTGGCTTTGGAAAGGTGCATCCACGAATAGGCCTTTAAGTACATTTGCGATAATAACTGTTTAAGATAATAATTTGTTTCACTGCTATGCTGAGTAGAGTACCCTCTTGGTTTTGCTATTTAAATCCCGGTTTTGTTTCCTAATTGCCTGCCTTTTGAAGCCTTTGCAAGAGATATACTCCCGTGTTGTTGTCAGGGTTAATTAGGTGAGACTTTGTGTGATAAGGAAACCAAACGTTATTGTTCCAATAAGTTTGTGGTTTTACACAACAAATGTACGTTTACGTTTTGGAAAATTAGGAGGCGCTGCCGCTACGCGCTGCGCGCTGGGCGGTCTTTTTGGCTACAGATATCGTGTTGATAATAATTATAGGTACAACACTCGTTTCATTTTAGGCGAGACCCGAAACTGGTGTCTCGTTTCTAGTATTTTTATGTAAAGAATCTATAAACAAAACTATAGATCTGATTAATGAAAATATACAAAATTAATTTTTACTTATTAAATTACTTGACTGTCCGTACAAAAACATGGTCATCGCGCGGCACGCGCGCGCCGCCTGCGTCTTTTGCCGCTGTAACATGCCGCTTGTACTATAACTTATTCTGTGCTTGCTGTGACCTGTGTTGCGCTCCGAATGATTACGTATACCTACTAAGTGTGTATATTTCAACCATTTTTTAAAAAAGGAACTTAATATAACATTTACCTAATAAGTAATAATGCTGTACGTATACAAGAAGACACCATATAATGTGTTTTAGAATAAGTCTCATCACGGTAAAATAGCGTTTGAACCAGCTGAGTCTTAATTTTTTCTAAGGTAAAATAATACACTGTCGATTTTCCGAACCCTTTTCCCCATGTCCCATTATTTCCGGGATATCACAACTTACTACTACTATTAAAATAATATGTCATAGGTTTTTCGGCATTGTAATGTGAGGATAAAATTAATCTGTACTGTCATTCTAACAAACTAAAATATAGAACCTTCGGACTTGCACCTGCAGGACCTGACCTAGGATGAATCAAAACCGACTTTTGAAAATCTCTGGGAGCATTGTAAACAGTTATTGTCCAATAACAGAATCGAACATGGAATCTATTTAGGTTAGAGTGGCTATATCGACGCTAGAACATTTGGGTCACCCAATCACTTAAGGCGCATGAATTCATGAATTATTTTACTATGGATGAAAGTCAAGTTCGTTAACACTTCGCAATACTGCCACCAAAGATTTTTTGTCATTATACGAAAACTTAACTATTGCATTAATGTTGCTTATAAAAAATAACTTTAAAGAGAATGACGAAACTTGTTCCCAAACAACAGAGCAGACATATGATCAAGCATATCATTTACAAAAATTTATAGTACGGTAACTGGTAAAGACTTATTATTATAAACAATCATACTATGGCCTGCTTGAGAAAAAAAACGTTTTTTATTTTTCAAAGCATACTAAATCATTTTTTTGTACGGAAAACACAACAACATAACGTAACGAATGAAGATACGGAAATTTTGCTGAAAAAGTTAGATTGGTACTTACTATTTGTAATTGTTGGCAATAGCTGCGAATTGTTCCCGTCGTTTGCGGTAAATAGGGTCCTTGAAACCAGGGTGGTCGGCGTCCAGCTCCGAACCATACATAAGGACGTTTTGAGCTCGATCCAGATCTGATATTTTACGAGGGAACCAATGCATCTCCCCAAAATCTACAAATTCACTTTTATCGTCAACACTGTAAATTATTCAATCAAGGAGTTTTTCTTTCTTTCATTTGAAATTGAAATAATTTAATAATTCAATTTAAGTTCGATGGAACTTTATTCAAGAGTCGACAGTTAATGAAATGAAGCTATCTATACGTTCCATAAGGTATTTTATAGAGAGATAACACATTATTACCGCACAAGTCATAAATAGAATACCTCTGCTAAAGTAACAAAATTGGGATACCTTAGAACAACAAAAACGTTGATAGAAATTCAAATGTCATTTTTTTTTATTAGAACTGTCATGGAAAAATAATACTAAGCGTTCTAATTAAACGTCAACCAAAACACATTTAAGGCTTGTACTTATAAAATAGTGACTTTTATAATGACTTTTATTGTACGTATAAAATAGTGACGTCATAAAAAATATATTTCTCATGTCCTTGCCCTTATCCGAAAACAATGAAAGTTCTACAATTCTTGATAGCTTACGGCAGATTCTTAAAAAAATATGGGAACTGCTTCTAAATAAATATTCTTTCTTTATTTTGACATGGTTTTACCACATGTTTTAACGGTAACTAAAGGTATTTTCTAAACTCATTGGCGTTAAGAGTAGCAAAAACACATGATTACGAATAATTTAAAACTAAAGTCGTCTATTAAAAACGGAATCACGAATTGTAACTCAAAAACTGGCATGAATCGTGGGACATGGATATTGGATATTTTCGGGCACCTTTGGACATGAGGTTTTTTTTATACCACTTCTATTCAGCCAGTCAATGTGTCAAGATAAATAGCGTAAAATAAATATGAACTTAGCCCAAATAGAACAGTATTTAAAAACAATATTTATAAGATAATCTAAACTCTTGTTCTGTTTTCCATTAGTAGAACATTTTGATTCAAGTCAGGAAAGTTTGTCATTGCGCTCGAGGCAGATTTAGCGAGCCGTTATGGGAGGGTGTTAGGGTGTAGCAAAATCAGAAAAAAATGTTTTGTACCTTCGTTGCAGTAAACTAGAAAAAAACACACGCGTGTGAAATATATTGCATGTTGAACCTAATCGTAGTGCAATAAGAGACAGTTTTCGAGGAAATTTATTAAAAAATATATTTACCAAAACTAGCTGCAGCAGACAGCGGCGTTGGGGGTGGGAACTCCTCACCAGTTTGGGATGACACCACTTCAAAATCTTGAACCTCGCGCTTTAACATCCTCTTTAATTGTTCCATGCGATGAGGATCGCATTCCACATCCACCAAAATATCAGACTAAACAAAAAAATATTCAAACCTGAATTTAACTCGTATACAATTAGTATGCTGGGATGAGAATTACTGAATGAAATAAAGTGTGTGGCCAACAAACTTGGTAACAGATACAATATAAATTTCAAAGGAAATGATCCAGCACCAAATAAGTAACTAGAGTATCAGCAAAACACCAAATGATTTATATCAACTTACTGAGGAAACTTCAGTAACTGATTTTCGGGATTCAATATGGAGGACATTTATACCAAGATCTTGAAATACACTTAGAGCTTTAACCAGCCCCCCAACTTGGTTCCTCAAAGTAAATATCACTGAAATCCTCTCGCTCTCTAAAGTTTGGGCTTGTTGTTTGGCTGCCATGTTAAGTTCACCAAGTTTAGGATGGTGGTGAGCCTCGTTTTTAACTTCCCATTCCGACCCATTTCTATAGAGCCAAAGTCCTAAGAGACCTTTCCCAGAACCACTCATTTTCCCTCTGAAATTAATACCTAATATGAGTAAAAATATTTACAAAAAAAGAAAAGTCACTGTAGTATTAAAAAAAAATTACAGTTGGTGAAGTCCGTGAATTTACTGACTGAACTGAAATAAAGTTAAATGTATCTATGGTGTATTAGATTGCGACTAATTGAGGGATGTATCGCTGCAAAGCCTGGGATATACTGCGCACTTGCTCGGGATCTCTTCGCTTATAAAGAGAAGAGGCGCGGGAGACTTGGCGGAGGGTGGGTATATTTGATTGGCTGAATCAAGTGTTCGGAGTAACTTGGAAAACGTTCTCTTTTCACACCGTAAAGTCACGGACACACTTTTGCTACGTTTTATTTGTTTTTAATCTTTTATAAATCTTACGACTGATGGGGAAGTTTTCCGAGTCGTTCGGGAAAATGGAGCGGTAAATTAAAAAAATAAACCTAAGAGCTTACAACGGCTGTATAAATAGAGCTTGTTTGAGTTTAATGTTTGCAATACTAATTGGAATATTGCTTTGACATATTATTTGTGGCAATTCACCTATTTACAATTTCCATCTCACTTATTATTTTTAATTATGTATGTGTTAGTTACCTTATTTGTTTTAGATATTTTGATTGTCATTCGCTCTGTATGGCTTAACCATATGAACATATGGATCTACATTACGAAATTAGTAACATGTATTTAGCTTTTCATTACTCGTTTATCCACATATTTTTATAAGATGAAATCAACAGAAACCAGAAAATCTTCCTATAAAACCTATTTTTAATACTTGTACTTTGTTCACGTTCTTTTGAAGAGTAGACGTTCCAAAAAAAGTTTAAGAAACCCAACCCTTAAAAAGTTTATTTCTAGATCTAATAGCATCATAGCATCTAGTACCTTCACAGCCAACACTTACTTGAAGTATTATTTATGAATTAATAATAGAGCCTATTACTGTCCCACTACTGGGCAAAGGCCTCTTCTCAAAATAGGCACGTGTATTGATCGTCACGCTTGCTCAAGACAGGTTAGCGATTTTAGACTTATTTTAATTATTAATCCAAGTTTCCTTCACCAATGTTTGTGATTTCCAAGAAAAAACTTGAAATGTACACAAGAATTGAAAAAGTTACATTGGTTCTTGGCCGGATTTGTACCCAAAACTGTGCATAAGAAGCGAGACTTCCTGGCAGGACCATCACGAAATTTATTAATTACTTGTTATATAAAAAAAACATTTAAAAAATCTAAGAATTTTACTCAATTTTTAATTATGTAAAATTCAGATCAGGTGATTCTTTATTGACTTTAGTACTTTCCAAAATACATTAAGTTCGTGAAGCAGATTACATGTTCGAAGCCCACATTTTTCGAATCTCCACCAAACTGTATTAAAACATTTCGCTATCGCCGCTAACGTGTACGCGAGTTTACATGGTCGCTACCCACACTGTGATAGTTTCTTTAGTAAGTGTGGATCTGAACACAAGTCTGCTACCTCGTAGCCGTTGGCTGACGGGCGGTAAGCGATCCAGTCACTGTATTTATTACCATTGTTTAGCGAAAACAGCATCCCCTATCATTCATTACGAAGAAGCGATTCCACCTTTTGTTCACCCCATTTCCTTAGTGTGAGAATTGTAAAAGTAGGTTAGTACTTGAAATATGTTTCTAGGAGAAATTATTCACTCTAATTCTTAAAACACTGTCGGAAAAGACAAACTAAATAAATTTTATAATAATTAATTTCTTTTCCCCCGTTAAAGTCAACAACATAACATCCTTATGATTTTAAAATATCAAGCCAAGTCAACGTATTGTCTTAGTCTTGCAAAACAAATGAATTTGTAACGAAACATGGAATTAGATTTCGTGCCTATGAAAACCAATATTTATCTCTCTGAGACCAACTCAGTGAGATTCACTACTTGGCTATGTCATTTTTTCAACTATGTTGGGGTCATCTGTTAGTTTAACCAGTTTTGCATGAAGCGTCTACCTATCTACTACACAGTTACTGCGTAACATGATAACCCTTTTTTTTTGTCGTGCGGTTAGTGCCTAACCAGCTTTACACGACATCGTCGTGCTAGTTTCCTCATTATGTTTTCGACACTCAAGCAAGCAATGATAATACAGTCAGAAGTACGTGCTCTTTTTTTGCGTCATACTTATACTACTTATACCTACTGACTATAACCCACCCATGCTCCTTCTACTGTCCTTTATGTTCCGGGGCCGCGGTCTCTCTTTCGAACAACCCGCAAACCCCGGCAGGCCCCTCTGCTTTGCTGACTTCTTTTTGAGGCGCACGAGGAACACTAACGCGCCGCCGACACGGCTTCTCGTCACTGGATGGACGGACGGTCCGGTCGGCTACCTATTGCTAACCGTCCACAGACCCGTATCTACGGTGCGGCGCCCGACACCCGGAGCGTCTCCCGCGGCTGCTGGGTCGGATTGAGGTCCTCTCCCTCTAACGCCCGGCCACCTCCTTTACTAGCATGACTGTTTCGCAGAAGGAGGTGACTGCTTCTCATTCCCTCTCACTCCGGATCATGGACTGAACCAGGGCCAAATGCGAGAGATCGCCGCCGCCGATCGCCTCTACGAGGGCACGGCGGAAGTACGTGCTACGTGGGGTTCGAACTCGAGACCTATAACTTGGCAGTTCGACGGTCACACCACTATGCTACACGATACTTCTTGATGCATCTGGTATTCAGATTTTCTAGTTTCTCTGTTCTCGAAACAGTGGTCTAGAATCTATAAATTTCCGAGACTAATAGTAGCCGTTGCACAGAGGTCTGCAATCACGGCCCGGCCTTGGCTTGCAAGCATTGTTTATCCTTGAAGTTCGATCCTTGATACTATAATTAATTGCCCATTAGCGCTTCCCCACACGAGGATGTATAATATACATGTAGGTGTGGTATAGTTTCTAAACTTTTAACATTTTTTTTTGGGTGGGAAATCATCTAATGACTTCCCCCGCTCTGGGCGGAGCGGGGGGGCATGTCAGACTTGTACTGACTAAAACCCACCCATGTTCCTTCAGTTGCCCTTTACGTTCCGGGGCCGCGGTATCTCTTTCGAACAACCCGCAACCCCGGAAACTTTTAACATTGAGGAGTGTTAAAAGCGTCTGTACTGAGAGTTTAGGTTTTGGTTTAATTTTCTTAACCTTATTATAATTATCTCACATAAACATCACTAACATCCTTGGACATAGGGAAATTAGATACGACCCTCATGTCGGTTTTGTATAACTATAACAAAAGCTCTTTCTAGGGTGACGTTCATTATTATCTTGACTTGTTCATGCCTCGTTACACAGTGAAATTAATGTAACGTTGTTATTCACCTGCTATATGTAGTTATGTTAATGTATTTGTATCTTTAAATGTAGCCTGAAATTATTCAATAGTTGATATTCTTTTGGATAGCAATAATTTATTGAGCATATCCTTCCTACTTATATTATAAATGCGAATGTTTGTGAGGATGGATGGATGTATGGATGTTTGTTACTCTTTCACGTCAAAACGGCTGAACGGAGTTTGATGAAATTTGGCTCAGAGGTTGATTACGGTCTGAAATAACACATAGTATATTTTTCTTTTTTGGATATGACGCGGGCGAAGCCGCGGGCGCCAGCAAGTGTATAGGCTATAACCAGCTTTTGCCTGCGGCTTCGCTCGCGTGAATTCGGGGTAACACAGTTCCCCTTTCCTGATTTGCAGGTACAGTCAGCATCAAAAGTCGATGACCACATTCAGATTTTCAAAATCACTGTGCATTATATCACCCATAACTCGCTCAACAAGATTTTGCGTCAGTATT
The DNA here is from genome assembly GCA_905475445.1 of Ochropleura plecta. Taxonomy (NCBI): domain Eukaryota; kingdom Metazoa; phylum Arthropoda; class Insecta; order Lepidoptera; family Noctuidae; genus Ochropleura; species Ochropleura plecta. The sequence continues at coordinate 17,002,620 of FR997721.1, read as the reverse complement.
GAATGAACATCATTAAAGTTCAAAATTAACTGAACACTACTCGTCAAAGGTCACTGAACACCATTTTGCCAAAAATTGCTGATCGTTATAATATCCGAAAACATCTTAACATTCAGTTTTACAAAAGTCACTGCACAATGTATAATACTTGTTTTGGTTTTCTAGTGTAACCACGGCAACGCCCAAAAATAACTTAACATCATAAAGAACAAAAGTTACTGAACATTACTTTGTTTCGGATACGTAGCGTGTAAACTTTGACGGCACGGTTGGCACAGTGGCTAAGCAATCGACTGCTGCGCTGCGTGTCGCGGGTTCGATTCTCGCACGGAACAAATATTTGTATGACCTGCAGATAGTTGTTTCGGGTCTGGCTGTTTGTGGATGTGAGTTTATTTGTTTGTAAACGCACCCACGATACAGGAGAAGTTCCTAGTGTGGGGCAAAGTTTAAAAAAAAAACTAATACTATCAAAAGTAGCTTAACTGCAAACTAAACACGTGCGCGTTACTATCTTCAGAGTTTTAGAACCAATCTTGTCCTATCCAAACTAAATCATGTAAAAAAAAAGTTAAATGGATAGATCTTTTCTACCAACCCACTTGGACCGAGTGAAAATGCATAAAAAACATGGCAGGCAGCTGTCAACGCCTCTTTTTATTTTTTGTTTTAAAAACAAAAGACGACAGAAGAATATGGTGTCAGTTATCAATTGCGCTTTAGTGACAAATAAACATTATAATCTACTATATAAAAATAAGTCGGGTTTTCCTTCCTGACGCTATAACTCCAGAACGCACGAACCGATTTCCACGGTTTTGCATTCGTTGGAAAGGTCTCGGGCTCCGTGAGGTTTATAGCAAAGAAAAGGTAGGGTAGGCAGGGTAGGTAGGGTAGGTAGGGTAGGTAGGGTAGGTAGGGTAGGTAGGGTAGGTAGGGTAGGTAGGGTAGGTAGGGTAGGTAGGGTAGGTAGGGTAGGTAGGGTAGGTAGGGTAGGTAGGGTAGGTAGGGTAGGTAGGGTAGGTAGGGTAGGTAGGGTAGGTAGGGTAGGTAGGGTAGGTAGGGTAGGTAGGGTAGGTAGGGTAGGTAGGGTAGGTAGGGTAGGTAGGGTAGGTAGGGTAGGTAGGGTAGGTAGGGTAGGTAGGGTAGGTAGGGTAGGTAGGGTAGGTAGGGTAGGTAGGGTAGGTAGGGTAGGTAGGGTAGGTAGGGTAGGTAGGGTAGGTAGGGTAGGTAGGGTAGGTAGGGTAGGTAGGGTAGGTAGGGTAGGTAGGGTAGGTAGGGTAGGTAGGGTAGGTAGGGTAGGTAGGGTAGGTAGGGTAGGTAGGGTAGGTAGGGTAGGTAGGGTAGGTAGGGTAGGTAGGGTAGGTAGGGTAGGTAGGGTAGGTAGGGTAGGTAGGGTAGGTAGGGTAGGTAGGGTAGGTAGGGTAGGTAGGGTAGGTAGGGTAGGTAGGGTAGGTAGGGTAGGTAGGGTAGGTAGGGTAGGTAGGGTAGGTAGGGTAGGTAGGGTAGGTAGGGTAGGTAGGGTAGGTAGGGTAGGTAGGGTAGGTAGGGTAGGTAGGGTAGGTAGGGTAGGTAGGGTAGGTAGGGTAGGTAGGGTAGGTAGGGTAGGTAGGGTAGGTAGGGTAGGTAGGGTAGGTAGGGTAGGTAGGGTAGGTAGGGTAGGTAGGGTAGGTAGGGTAGGTAGGGTAGGTAGGGTAGGTAGGGTAGGTAGGGTAGGTAGGGTAGGTAGGGTAGGTAGGGTAGGTAGGGTAGGTAGGGTAGGTAGGGTAGGTAGGGTAGGTAGGGTAGGTAGGGTAGGTAGGGTAGGTAGGGTAGGTAGGGTAGGTAGGGTAGGTAGGGTAGGTAGGGTAGGTAGGGTAGGTAGGGTAGGTAGGGTAGGTAGGGTAGGTAGGGTAGGTAGGGTAGGTAGGGTAGGTAGGGTAGGTAGGGTAGGTAGGGTAGGTAGGGTAGGTAGGGTAGGTAGGGTAGGTAGGGTAGGTAGGGTAGGTAGGGTAGGTAGGGTAGGTAGGGTAGGTAGGGTAGGTAGGGTAGGTAGGGTAGGTAGGGTAGGTAGGGTAGGTAGGGTAGGTAGGGTAGGTAGGGTAGGTAGGGTAGGTAGGGTAGGTAGGGTAGGTAGGGTAGGTAGGGTAGGTAGGGTAGGTAGGGTAGGTAGGTAGGGTAGGTAGGGTAGGTAGGGTAGGTAGGGTAGGTAGGGTAGGTAGGGTAGGTAGGGTAGGTAGGGTAGGTAGGGTAGGTAGGGTAGGTAGGGTAGGTAGGGTAGGTAGGGTAGGTAGGGTAGGTAGGGTAGGTAGGGTAGGTAGGGTAGGTAGGGTAGGTAGGGTAGGTAGGGTAGGTAGGGTAGGTAGGGTAGGTAGGGTAGGTAGGGTAGGGTAGGGTAGGTAGGGTAGGTAGGGTAGGTAGGGTAGGTAGGGTAGGTAGGGTAGGTAGGGTAGGTAGGGTAGGTAGGGTAGGTAGGGTAGGTAGGGTAGGTAGGGTAGGTAGGGTAGGTAGGGTAGGTAGGGTAGGTAGGGTAGGTAGGGTAGGTAGGGTAGGTAGGGTAGGTAGGGTAGGTAGGGTAGGTAGGGTAGGTAGGGTAGGTAGGGTAGGTAGGGTAGGTAGGGTAGGTAGGGTAGGTAGGGTAGGTAGGGTAGGTAGGGTAGGTAGGGTAGGTAGGGTAGGTAGGGTAGGTAGGGTAGGTAGGGTAGGTAGGGTAGGTAGGGTAGGTAGGGTAGGTAGGGTAGGTAGGGTAGGTAGGGTAGGTAGGGTAGGTAGGGTAGGTAGGGTAGGTAGGGTAGGTAGGGTAGGTAGGGTAGGTAGGGTAGGTAGGGTAGGTAGGGTAGGTAGGGTAGGTAGGGTAGGTAGGGTAGGTAGGGTAGGTAGGGTAGGTAGGGTAGGTAGGGTAGGTAGGGTAGGTAGGGTAGGTAGGGTAGGTAGGGTAGGTAGGGTAGGTAGGGTAGGTAGGGTAGGTAGGGTAGGTAGGGTAGGTAGGGTAGGTAGGTAGGTAGGGTAGGTAGGGTAGGTAGGGTAGGTAGGGTAGGTAGGGTAGGTAGGGTAGGTAGGGTAGGTAGGGTAGGTAGGGTAGGTAGGGTAGGTAGGGTAGGTAGGGTAGGTAGGGTAGGTAGGGTAGGTAGGGTAGGTAGGGTAGGTAGGGTAGGTAGGGTAGGTAGGGTAGGTAGGGTAGGTAGGGTAGGTAGGGTAGGTAGGGTAGGTAGGGTAGGTAGGGTAGGTAGGGTAGGTAGGGTAGGTAGGGTAGGTAGGGTAGGTAGGGTAGGTAGGGTAGGTAGGGTAGGTAGGGTAGGTAGGGTAGGTAGGGTAGGTAGGGTAGGTAGGGTAGGTAGGGTAGGTAGGGTAGGTAGGGTAGGTAGGGTAGGTAGGGTAGGTAGGGTAGGTAGGGTAGGTAGGGTAGGTAGGGTAGGTAGGGTAGGTAGGGTAGGTAGGGTAGGTAGGGTAGGTAGGGTAGGTAGGGTAGGTAGGGTAGGTAGGGTAGGTAGGGTAGGTAGGGTAGGTAGGGTAGGTAGGGTAGGTAGGGTAGGTAGGGTAGGTAGGGTAGGTAGGGTAGGTAGGGTAGGTAGGGTAGGTAGGGTAGGTAGGGTAGGTAGGGTAGGTAGGGTAGGTAGGGTAGGTAGGTAGGGTAGGTAGGGTAGGTAGGGTAGGTAGGGTAGGTAGGGTAGGTAGGGTAGGTAGGGTAGGTAGGGTAGGTAGGGTAGGTAGGGTAGGTAGGGTAGGTAGGGTAGGTAGGGGAGGTAGGGTAGGTAGGGTAGGTAGGGTAGGTAGGGTAGGTAGGGTAGGTAGGGTAGGTAGGGTAGGTAGGGTAGGTAGGGTAGGTAGGGTAGGTAGGGTAGGTAGGGTAGGTAGGGTAGGTAGGGTAGGTAGGGTAGGTAGGGTAGGTAGGGTAGGTAGGGTAGGTAGGGTAGGTAGGGTAGGTAGGGTAGGTAGAAAGATAGAAAATTGCATAGCAACGCATGCCGGGGCACAGCTAGTGCCATTTAATAAGTATTCCTGTTGGTATTACGTCAAGTTTGAAATAGGATTGCTGTCACACGTGCTGGAGAGATATTTTTTTTCTAAACAAAAAAATATATTAACGGTATTGATTTATCGAACCATTTAATTTAATTTTGTTGATAATAAGTAAAAGGGTGGTGATTTATATTTGCATGTGTCTATTTATTTTATATACCAAGCACATATTATACGTACCGAAATACACACACATAAAACCCAAAACATATTTCATTTTGTTCAGGGACTTTAGAGATAAACCATGGTATGCTATTTTTGTCAAAAATTTGTTCAGACACTTTAGAGACGAAGAATATTATGCTTTTTCTAATATAACTTTGATATGTGACTTTTGAAAAGTGGTGGTCACCTACTTATGGCCTTTTATGATAATCATTTATTTCTGGCGCTTGTCATGTTGATCGATTTAGGTGTAATACGGTGTACAGTGATTTTGAAAATCTAAATGTGATCATCAACTTTTGATGCTGACTGTACCTGCTACCTGTAGTTTTTACCCTTGCACCTTATTGATTGTAATAGCAAAGCTAAGTTTTTCCATTTCTTTCCCCTTTCTCCCTCATTTCCCACTTTAAAAAAAAATAGCCTATATCCGTCTCAATACAAACCACACATAATCGAAGGCCTATGCTGATTATACATCTGCGTCTACCTCTAAATTACCAACAAAGAATGGAGAACGAATGAAATGCAGAAGGAGCTTTGCTGGCATTTAATAAAAAAGACTATAACATATTTTGAAGAAATTAATATTGATATCTTGATGGTTGGTTCTAGGAATAACTACCGACACTACAGTTACCGTGATCAGTATCATCATCACACACCATATCAATCTCGTCAAAGAAACAAATTCCAACTCAAAGTTAAGATTCCATAAAATGCATGCAAATATGGACTAGGCGAATCTATTTTCTTTTATGCTTGTCGAAGTATTAAAATAGTATCCAGACATATCTATTTGCTCATCCTGGCTCAATCCGAAACTAAATGTATTTATATACAAGTAGTCAAAAGAACCACATGTAAGTGACAGTTTAAATATAGTTTTAACTATTAGGTACGTTTTTAGGCAGCTGACAAAAAGTGAGTAACCTGATGGACAAACTGTAGTTATTATCATTTTTTATTACAAAAATCACTTTTAAACGAGTACAATCTTTTTTTTAAATAAATAAAAATGATTCTATATAGCAAATAATAATTATTATTCCTTGCAATGATTTCTGTGAAGATAAAATCAAACAAACCATACATTTCAAAGCAAATAAATAAAAATTTGACTTAAGTCGCAGACGAAGGAGCTTTTAATTCAATTTCCTTAGAGACGCGTCTCAAGCGCCTCTCTGATTTGCAACGATTTGTAGCTTGTTATTACTACAAAGCATTCTTATTCAGCTTTTAATTTGCTTTACACAATGTTTAGTCGTAGAAAATATTTTTAAATAAACATTCAAATGTTTGTTTCTTCTATTTTTAGGAACTTATTGAATCTGAGTGAGATCAAACACACCAAGCAAGTTAACAAATTATTATGGGTTGGTCCCTGTTCCAGAAGTGGAAAGGATAGACCGAGGACGCTCTGCTTACATTCCTGAGTAAAGGCTCTGTTGATTGTTATTATTACTTTCTGTCCTTATTTATAAAATAAACTTAATTCTTTGCTATTAAGAGTTACACTAATACAGTTCGTAATCACTTTATTTACCTAGGCACTCTTTTATGATATGTGAACTTATTAAGTAGAAATCGAAAGTGCATGTGATGATTACCTACCTACATAGTTTATCTCTAAGTAACTAAGTTACCCGCACCCTATTAGCTAACACAAATTGATTCTTCATGTCCTACTTTAGACTAAACTCGTTTGCAAACTGTTCTACTTAAACCGTAGGTATAAGCTAATACTATAAACAAAAACAAAAGAAAAAAAACGGAACCCTAATGGGATCATCACTTTATTATCCGTTTTTGTCTGTATTCAAGACCCTTTATCTCGGGAACACGTATTTACGTGTAAGTTGATACCTTTGGTTAAAATTAAAACTGCATATATACTCAACTCTATATACGTTTATGTCACAAGTTTGTACGGAACCCTCGGTGTTTTAAAAACGCTACGAAATCTTATCCAAAAGTACACAGTTTGACACTGTAAAAAGGTCTATGAAATCCCATTATATTGATCAATCTTAGGATTGTCTAAAATGCCTGTGAAATTTTCAAGGAAATTTGGACATGCTATGTCATGCATGGTTTTACAAGTACCAATGCAACATATATATATATATATATATATATATCAGGGGGATTGTCAGACTTGTACTCACTATAACCAACTCATGTTCCTTCTTTTTCCCTTTACGTTCCGGGGCCGCGGTATCTCCTTAGAACAACCCGCAAATCCGGCAGGATATCAACTGCTGTACGTCTGTTTGTCACCTAACTACACATAAACAGCTAAACCGATTTGGCAGACAATTTGTGTATATATTTCAATGGGTTTTTGGGTGATTTGACACCACAATTGGACCCGATAGGTGGCGCTGCTGTAGGTATGTTATCAAATTTGATTTACTGTACAAAAGACAGGACAACGTCTGCCGGGTCTACTAGTAGGTAATATCTAAAATACATTTATCAAAAGCAGGAAGATGCCAAGTGTGTGGTGGTAAAAGTTCGAAATAAATGATGATGACAGAACAGTTTTACCATTAAGCATGTGGGTTTTTACAATAACATTAATAACAAGAAAGTTTTTGAAATCCACATGGAACGGAGTTAAGAATTATTTAAATAACATTTTTAATTCAGTACGAGGTCAATAGATTGTCGTGTTGATCCCACTTGTGATCGCAATGTCCTAAAGCCGTTTCAGAGTCATTTGGAGCGATGCCAACCAAGCCAAGCTAGGTTTATAAGCGGAGGTGTTACATCGCAAACTAATATTTTCGTCTAGAATTCTCTTACCTATAAATTATTGCTAATGTTAGGTACTGTAGTGCGAAAAGTCAAAACAAAACGTGTTATTACTGTATTCTATGTACAGGTAGCAAAAAATATAAATAACCGGGGTCAGCAGATATAGTCGAATTTTTTTTAGAGACCGATGGTCTTCAACTCAAATTTAATTTGTATGATGAACTGTTTCTTTGCTATCGAATAAATTTAGCTACATTCGAAAACATCCATGGATTTATAAGAAAATAACTGCATATAATAAACAATAATAATATATATACAATATAACTGACGAGCCTATGGTAACTTATCTCTTTTTATGACTGTACATAATAAATACACCACTTACTTAATGGATAGCGCCCCTCGCAGCGCTCTGCGGCTATCAATATAAGGCAAATATGGGTTATAATGAAACGCTCACTTATGTCTAGTGTCTACCTACATACGGTAATACATAAATGCCCCTCATGAAAGTTATATCAATTATTTTTAGTGTAGGCGTTGCTTAACTATAGATTATATTATTATAATTCTACGTATTTATTCGTAAAATGAAACCTAGTATCCATTTAAACGTTTGAGCCTTCAATTATGGTGACTTCAATTATGTGTATGACACCGTTGGCGTGGTGGCCGAGCTATTGACTGCTGCGCTGCGTGACGCGGGTTCGATCCCCGCAAAGGAACAAATATTTGAATGGCCTATAAATAGTTGTTTTGGGTCTGGCTGTTTGGGTATGTGAGATTTATAATAAACTACCGCCACATTTAAAAGAATTACCAATCAAAGTTTTTAAATACAACTTAGCAAAACTGCTACTGTAAAAGTGTTACTATTCAATTAAAGGAATTTATTAATGACAAAACTTTCTGTTAACGGTGTGTTTGTCGCTCTTTTGTTATTTAATGACATTCGTAACGGCCAATGGCTTGATTGCCAAGAGCCTCGACTAACATCTGTCGAAGCGCTCCTTAGGCGGTTGGATCAAGGGCCTGCTATGCTATTCTGAAACGTTCATTTGCGATCTCACTTCTGAATCCGCAGTGAACTCATGAGAAATCAACGTTTCGTATTCTGAAATTGAGTGAATTCGACACTAGCGCCACCGAGTGAGAATGAAAGTGAAAGGAATTACAACGGATGAGTATTTTGACGTTTTATTTCGTATTCTCACACACGTTTTACTCGCTATCTCTAAAGTCATCTCGCATGTCATACACGAATTCAACTGTCAAATGAAAAGTTACTATTTCTTGAGTGAAAATAACTGTATTGATTAAATTAATTAATCAAATAAGCTCCTAAAGAAAGGAACAATTAACATATATATTATTGATTGTCTTGCAGAGAAATTTAAACGGTTAGTATGAACTATGAACTAATATACCGACCATAAAAACATCATAACCTCAGTATTTTCATTTATTTCTAACTTTCGTAGATGTCTCATTCTTTTTTGATACTGAGTTTGCTGAAAGAAACTGATAGTCTAGACGTTGCCGCAAGCCGCCGCCAAGCCCAGAATATTAGAAATTTATTTTTTTTGAGCCGTGGTCAAGACTATGCATGTGTACAGACTAACATTACATAGGAGCTTATAGAAATTTAGAACAAGAGCTTAGACCTCTAATACCCGTGACAGCAAAAAAGGGAATAGTCTAGTCAACAAGTGCTTTTTTAGTCAAAACTTTTTAAAAAACTCGGAAAAATATGGTTGAGGGCTCATTCGATTCGGGATCGAATCTAGAAAGTTTTTGAAAAAATTCAAGACCCGCTCGAAAAAATTGCAAAAGTTATTAACAAATAAGTAAACAAAAAAAAGGGGTTTAGTTTTTTTGGTATATCTTGAAAACTATTTGATATATTTTGATTTTGAAAAAAGATTCAAAAAGAGGAGAAAATTTCCTAAAAAAAACTCCCTACTCGCGAAATTGTAGGACCAATATTAAAAATTTTACAGGGAGCTGAAAATACGCCTGAAAACGGGTACTCGGGTTTCCGCAAGCCACGCCCCCTTCGAGCGCTTTAATGAAAAATATTATTTAAACATATTAAATGTTGATATTAAAATTTGAAAAAATTCAGACATGTACAGGACAAATTAAAGAATGAAATACCGTAGAAAAAATATTTTTATCGCGATTTTATAAAATGTTATCCATAAATTAATTAACTAAAAGATTACTTTGAAGAATAGCTCCACGAGAGGAAAAAAAATTGAGATTTCTGGTTTAACAATTATGCAACTTGCAATGTTTATAGCCCAGTCGGAAGAAATTGTTAATTAATTAAATAAATATCTTGGGACAACTCACACACGGCTATCTGATCCCAAGCTAAGCAGAGCTTGTGTTATGGTAACCAGACAACTGATATACATACTTATATAATTTATAAATACATACATATTATAGATAAATCACACCCAGACACAGAACAAACAATCATGCTCATCACACAAAGTTTGTCCTGGGTGGGAATCGAACCCACGACCTCCGGCTCAGCAGTCAGGGCCACTAACCACTAGACCAACAGGCCCGTCAAAATTTATGGATAACATTTTATAAAATCGCGATAAAAATATTTTTTCTACGGCATTTCATTCTTTAATTTGTCCTGTACATGTCTGAATTTTTTCAAATTTTAATATCAACATTTAATATGTTTAAATAATATTTTTCATTAAAGCGCTCGAAGGGGGCGTGGCTTGCGGAAACCCGAGTACCCGTTTTCAGGCGTATTTTCAGCTCCCTGTAAAATTTTTAATATTGGTCCTACAATTTCGCGAGTAGGGAGTTTTTTTTAGGAAATTTTCTCTTCTTTTTGAATCTTTTTCAAAATCAAAATATATCAAATAGTTTTCAAGATATACCAAAAAAACTAAACCCCTTTTTTTTTGTTTACTTATTTGTTAATAACTTTTGCAATTTTTTCGAGCGGGTCTTGAATTTTTTCAAAAACTTTCTAGATTCGATCCCGAATCGAATGAGCCCTCAACCATATTTTTCCGAGTTTTTTAAAAAGTTTTGACTAAAAAAGCACTTGTTGACTAGACTAGAAGAGGTCTGACCAATAGAATTAAGGTATATAAATGATTTATTATTTACTTTAAAGTTTAAAAATACTTAAAACCTGTGTGACTCATTTTCCCATTATGCTACAGACCTACCTATCACTGCACCATTTTAATTTTTTTAAGGACATACAAGTACTTAAAAAAAAGGTTATTTTTTCAGCTACTCTCTACTCTGTCGTTTCTGGCCAATGAAAACTATCAAAAAATATTAAGTAAAAATGAAAATACTTTTCTCTCGCAAGCTTCAATATCATGCAGCCTATAGGCTGCATGATATGTATATGATATGGTGGTTTAATACATTAACTATTTGATATATCAAATAGTTAATGTATTAAACCACCCTATAATGGCAAAAAAATACATAAGGTTTCCACAAAATGCAGCTGAAAGACAAACATTAAAGGAACAGTAAGTATGTTTAATGGTCTATTAGATTCTTCTTTAAAATAATATGATTTGAGATTATAGGCAGCCTAGGTACAAATCACCACTTTTAGAGCACCTTTGATCATGATGAATGGCCTATTGTGCTAACCCAGTATCATTTGGTTTACATGTATTTTTAGTCACTGGTCTCCTTTGCCAGTAAAATAAAAAAATAAATAATTGAAAGCCATTATTTAGATGTACTAGTACTTATTTAAAATGTTATTTTTTAGGTTTCATAAGAAAACTAACATACCCGGTGTTATGGAATGTATAGATAGCACATTGGTTGCTATGATAAGACCTAAGGAGAATGAAGAAAGATATTACTGTTGCAAAGGATATCATGCAAGACATGTTCTATTGGTAAGTTTAGTGAAAGAAACACATGCTTAATTTTTTATCTGTTTATTTGGATATCAAACAGTATAATATCAAATTACATAAGTACATTTAAAAACATCATTTATGTTAAATTAAGATACCAGCACCAAAATAAACAAATTTATTATTTTACTTCAAATAAAGTGTAAGTAAAAAGTATTTATTTACTCTAATTGCAGATAACAGATTTAAATAATATATAATACATGTGGATGCTTCATAAGGTGGATCATGTCACGATAAGCAGCCTGGCACATCCATTAAATATTAATATTATAAGACGGGCCTGTTGGTCTAGTAGTTAGTGGCCCTGACTGCTGAGTCGGAGGTCGTGGGTTCGATTCCCACCCAGGACAAACTTTGTGTGATGAGCATGATTGTTTGTTCTGTATCTGGGTGTGATTTATCTATAATATGTATGTATTTATAAATTATATAAGTATGTATATCAGTTGTCTGGGTGTGATTTATCTATAATATGTATGTATTTATAAATTATATAAGTATGTATATCAGTTGTCTGGTTACCATAACACAAGCTCTGCTTAGCTTGGGATCAGATAGCCGTGTGTGAGTTGTCCCAAGATATTTATTTATTTATTCATCAATATCCTGCAACAATTAATTTTTAATGTCAAAACTTACATTGTATTAAACCAATATAAATCATTGAGCTTGTTGTATTTGTCAGTTTAAGCCCCTCCTGAAGCTCCCTGTGCATGGGAGTGTATGTATTTATAATGTAAACACATTATGTAAGTCATTGATCTCAGCTGTTGTTAGAAGATGACAATAATTAAGCAAAGTCAATGGGCTGCAGCCCACTTGAAAACACTGGCATCTGCCTAGCCAGAAGCAGCATGGTGAAGTAAGCTTGAAGACTTGATATTTTTATAATACTTAGGTATATACAAATGACTCACTAGTGTATTTGTGCAAGTGCCAAATACCTGAACGCACCTGATTAGTTTTTTTTTTTATAAATAATTAACTTAAAAGAAAGACTGGGTCAGTAGATTCCAAAAAAATGATAATGAGTTAGTAACATAATGGGCTTATTAACTACCTTTATAAATAACATACATTAAATGGTTGTATTTGTAAATGTGTGTCGCCTGTAGCAAAACCTTCACCTCCCATTAACATTACTATGCGCTCTTCTATATTTGATAGCTTTGGTATGCCACCTTCCACCATTCCTAAACCTTTTTCACTGCACTTTTTTGTCAGACCAATACTGTAATGAGAAATACAGAAATAATAATTATTTCACACTGCATGATAAGCAAAGACGCAAATAGCACAACACACAATGAAATAAATGAAGTATACTTTGTAAATAAGATAACTGAAATTACCAACTAACCTTAATTCATTTTTTGCAGTCTTCACCGTACCTCCACCCATACTGTATAGTTTTACAGTTATTTGATCCCAATCCTTATTAGCAGCCTGCTTGGCGCTTTGATTTTTGGAAAATCCTTTTGCTAAGCTAGGTTTTCGACTCTACTTGGGCCGCAGATAGATGGGAAGTACGCTCGGCACAGTCGGCACTGAAGTAGAGAACTAATAATTAAATATGAATTATACCGATACCGGCTGTTACTAATTACCTAAGAAATCGTACTTACTTCATTTTGTTAAACACTTCACTGAGAAAACTTGAGGAAATAAAAATAATACTTTGCTTGTAAACAAAAAACACTTAGGACGATCACGATTGACATTAATGCCATTACGTGATGTGTTTTTTTTAATACACAGGCTTCTCATCGCACCACGAAGCAGCAACACCGCATTCAGCCTAGTTATTTCATTCTCGATCTCAAATAAGACTTTTAAATATTAAAATGTGCAAAATAATGCATTTACATTGCATTTAAGGCCAGAATAAACTATAAACTATTAATGTAGAGCGCATATTCTGCTAATTTAGTGTGTCGATATAAATTTTAGCAAGACACAATTCAGCGTCACTCCCTATTACCATAGAGAAATCTCACTTAAGTTTTCGGAAGTCACTTCACTTCACTTAACCTTGATCTTGTTTTGTGAATACCAAAACTTTTACAGGTGAGGTGAGAAGTGAAGTGAGTGTGACTTTCAAGATGACTTGCGAATTGAGTTTTGAAGTGAATCACTATTTACAGAATAAGCACCCCTGATTCAGAAGGCAGTACTCCTCGATACGGCTCGTATTGTGAAGAGGTTCCTGTCTCTGGAGTCCTAACCACCGGTAGCTTGGATCCTGTTCCCGATACTGAAGGGCTACTATTTATGTATTTTTAAATGTTTTTCTTTTCATTTATTTATTTACATACATATTTTTTATATTTTTACATATTTTTTTTATCAAAAACAAACAAAAAAAAAACATTTAAAAATATAAAAATAGTAGCCCACCGGTATCGGGAACAGGGTCCAAGCTACCGGCGGTCAGGGCTCCAGAGAAAGGAACCTCCTAACAATACGAGCCGTGTCCAGGAGTACCGCTTTCTGTATCAAGCCCTTGATCCAGCTGCCTAACGAGAGCCTCCTCAGGTATTGGTCGAGGCTCTTGGCAATTAAGCCATTGGCAGATACGACTATCGGCACAATGATCGCTGAGTCCACATCCCACATGTCGACAACCTCGCGAGCCAAGTCAATATACTTGATTTGCTTATCTTTCTCGGCTTTCACGAGGTTCTCATCATGCGGGACTGTTATGTCAACAATCATTGCGCGCCGCTCTGATCGATCCACCACCACTATATCAGGCTTGTTGGCAACAACAGTCCTGTCAGTGATGATGGATCGATCCCAGTACAATGTGATATAGCCATGTTCGAGAACTGGGTCGGGCTCATACCTGTAGTACGGCACTTCCGCTTCCACAAGGTTATATTTTAGAGCAAGTTGTTGATGGATAATCCTGGCTACAAGGTTGTGTCTATGCAAGTACTCTCCGTTAGCTAGACGAGAACAACCGGAGATAATGTGTCGAATTGATTCACCCGGACGGTGGCATGCCCGACATATGTCAACCGTGCCGTCCTTCACAATAAATCTCCGGTAGTTATTTGTCATCATAACTTCATCCATAATTGCACAGACAAAACCCTCGGTTTCTCCAAAGAGATCCCCGGAACGTAGCCAGGCTACGGACGCTGATTGATCTACATCGGGACCATGTAGGGCCCGGAAAAAGCGTCCGTGAAGCTCCTTACTCTGCCATACCTCCCTGCGGTCGTTAGTGTCAAGCACTACAGGTTTGCGCCAATTCAAACGGACCCACGATACAAGAGAAATTTTAAGTGTGGTGCAACGGGGATGGGCAGTGTGAAAGATGATATGGCAAGAAAGGAGGTGTCTGATAAAATGATGAGTAATAAAGAAGTATGAAAGAAGAAGACTTGCTGCGACGACCCAAAATAATTTGAGATAAGGGCAGGGAGTAAAACTGTAAATCTTACATGAAGAAGATTATACAAAAATATACCATTCACTTTTTTTCTGACGAATGACTCAGTATAGACAATATTTGACGTCACACGTAACTTTAATGGGCTATATCTTTGTCATTTTTTGGTCTAATTAACAAATAAAAAATACGTGTCCCTTATTTTTGAATAACTTGCCCCCTCTGGGAAGATCTGTTGATTCGTGGTTCTTGGTGGAAACCATACGGTGCCAACGAAGCCAAGAGGTGTTGACCCAATACACCCAGTCTACCCCCTTCAGGGGTGACCAAATTGGAAGGGCACTGATCACGCGGCCTTGGGGGATCTCCTAGTCGCGCCCAGTAGCTTAACCCCGTCCTCTTTCACCTTGCACCCGGGACGTTTGGGTGTTTCAACCCCTGCGGCCCGGATCGGTCGCAATAGAATCTACACCCGAAAGGACTCGAACGTAAACTCGCTAAACCGTTAGTGCAATGAGCGTCGCCGTTAGATGGCGTACACTTCGATTACATTAATGCGTGCGGGCATCATGCAAAATCAGTTGGGTGAACTAGTCGCCTTAAATAAATAATTGTTGCTTTTGAAGTTCAAAATTTAAAAAGAGTAACTGTAACATGCCCCTAGGAAGTACAATAATGTACTAAATATTATATGGCACCAGTCTCTCACATTAGGGGAATACAGCTGTGATATTTTTCTACATTTTAGTTTAACCCACAAAGTCTATAACAGTTTTGTTTCAATGTTGGTGTACAATAAAGTATAGTATATTCTATTTTATGCTAGCTTGGGAAAGAGAAAATAAATTATATATATTTACACTTTGTAAAACCTATCTGAAGGAAATCTTCGAAAGCAATTCCTGTATCATCTATGCTATGGAAATCTGTGCCCCAAAAATGTACACTTATTATACTCAGTTATTACTTTTATTTATTGCACAATGTACACACAGTTCAGTTATAAGCTACTAAACACAATAGTATCTCTTTCTACCTGTCTGTTTAATAGTTCATTTACATTGCGAATTGCTTATTTTATAAAGACGATTGGTTCACTTGTGAGTAGAAAGTGTAACCTATTCAGGTTTTATTACTTACTTATTCAGATTATGATGAATGTATGAAGTTTTTGTGAAATCATGTTTTCTTTTTAGGATGGATGTTGACTTGGGTGACGGATTGCAGGCAGTCAACGCAGCTCCGGTTAGCCCGCTCTCACTGCCCCGTTACGCTAGCAGAGACGTGCCTGCCTTCCTCTAGCAGGCACGGTGGGCATTAAATAGGCCGAGGAAGCTACAGTGGTGGATGGAATAGGGGGGGGAGGAATTAGTTGAGAAGTATCCTTCCAACGAAGACTTTTCTCCAGATATGGCTAACGAAATTGGCCGTGTTCAGGCCAGGCATGATAGGAATGCCAGGAGATCTGCAAATGTGAGGACAGCAAGTGAAAGTGTAAATGAGAAGGAAGCACTTTTTTATGAAATAGATAAACCATATGTTTAGTGGCTTAAGGTTCACTTTTGATTCAATAATTTTGAAAGAAGTACTGCGCCGCATAGCTCGAGTCGCGGTAGTGACATTGGTTTTACAGGTGCAACTCTGGATTTGGCAGCAATGATGGTTGTTTTGTATTGATCATCTTCTCCCAGCACCCTCAGGTAAGCAACAGCTCCGTATGCCTTTTCTGAAGCATCGCAGTAACCGTGGACAGAAGCGTGCTTCATGCTTTCACTTGTACATTGTAACCATCGCTGCAGTTCAACAACCTTCAAATGTGATAAGCTTTCTCTTATACTAATCCATTCTTTTTCTATTTCAGGGTCTACTTCGTCATCCCAGGCGCTTCGCTTCAGCCACAAACTTTGGATTAATATTTTTGCAGGTACTATCGCCGGTGCTAGCCAACCCAGCGGATCGAATAGCCGGTGTATGTCAGCCAAAATCTTCCTTTTGGTTACGACTCCAGTCATAAGGTCATAATCAAGATGATAATGAATAGTGTCTTCCCCCATATTCCAGGATAAACCTAGTGTTCTGACGGTACCGTGCAACTTCATATCTATTTTAACTTGCTTACTATGTTGGTCAACTTCAAATTGTTTCAGAAATTGGCTACTGTTGGATGCCCATTTCTGCAGCTTGAAACCTCCTTTCTGTAGGATATGGTTGATATCTTTAGCTACTTCTATAGCCTGTTTTACTGTATCCTGTCCAGACATTAAGTCATCCATAAAAAAATCATGCTTGATGATTTCAGTTGCTATAGGATAGTCTTTGCCTTCATCTTCTGCTAGTTGTTGCAGTGTTTTAACAGCAAGGTAGGGGGCAGAAGCAGTGCCAAATGTGACTCGTAGCAGACGATAATCCTTAATTGTTTCAGTTGGATGCTGACGCCAAAGGATACGCTGGTAATCTGCATCTTCTTTTGTTACCAACACCTGTCTGTACATTTTCTCTATGTCAGACACAAAACAGATAGGTTTCATTCTCCACCTCATGACTAGATATCTCATTTCTTCTTGCAGCTGAGGTCCTACCAACAGTTCGTCATTAAGAGATATATTATTGCAACCCTTAGACGAAGCATTAAAGACAACTCTAACCTTCGTTGTTGTAAGTGGGAGACGATGAATGGTTGGCATGGTGAGAAAGAGTGCTTTCTTCGCGATTTTGTTGGGCCTTCTCGATATTTCGTAGACCCCTATGATGCTTTTAAATCGTTTTGGGATGAAAGTTTCCTAGGCCACATTGTTGAAAAAACCAATAGATATGCTGATGAAATAAAGAGAAAGAGTGCTAGATTTGCTAGGTTATGAAGATATACGAATGTGCATGAGATATTGGTGCTGTTTGCATTTTGGATGATGATTGGCACCATCAAAATCACATCGGTGAAATTTTGCTTTAGCAAAATGCCACTATTGAAAACGAATGTGTTCAGGTACCTTTTCAAAGAAGAAAGGTATTGGCTTTTCAACCGAGCCCTACATTTTGCTAGGGGTTCTACGGATCCTTCTGATCTTGAGAATGTATTATATCCGATAAGGCCTATTTTAGACCACTTACTTTCTAAATTTCAGGAACTTATATTCCAAGCCAGAACATCTGTATTGATGAATCCCTTATTCTTCGGAAAGGACCTCTGTCAATAAAACAGTACATCAAAACAAAATCCGCACGATATGGTATTAAGACTTTTAATTTGTGTGAATCTAACACAGGGTACTTTTTTTTTTATTTATCTTGGTTAAAGAACAACTAACTCTGCGTTGCCTTCGAGTACCAGCACAGTTCTTAAACTGATGAGACCGCTTTAACCTTTGCACATGGATAATTGGTTCAATTTACCTTTACTAGCAAGATTTTTGAATAGGCGAAAAACGGATTCGTTGGTAAACTCCGTGTATGTCGGAAGAACGTTCCAGCTTCAATTCAGAAAGTCAAGCTAGTGGAGGGCGAATACATGGGTCGTTAATTTGGCAATATCATGGTGATGGCTTACCTAGACCGTAAGCGGTTGAACCTTATATCCACATCCAAAGATACATAACATGGCTCAAACTAAAACGGCTCCAAAGCATAATATGGACCATTAAGTTATTTAAAAGGTTTCTAAACATTAGCATTCAGAACAGTCGGGTACTACTGGAGAAGTCAATGGGACAGACGTACCAAGCTTTGTTGTTTCGTCTGAAGTTAGTGGGAGATTTGGCAAGTCACCTTTTGCCTCATGTCCCAGTGCCTCCTTCAGTAGCAACCACTTGCAGTAGACGTCCACATTTTCCACTTGGTCGTTTATCGGAGCGGCATTTTATTCAGCGCATAGCACGTAAAGAAGGTGCCTCAGCTAGGACAGCCCGTCGAACTTGTGTGTGGTGTGCTAATCGACGGGGTAACCTCAATGCTAAGACAGCCTATGAATGTGCGGAGTGCCGGCCGGCTCCCTCTGTGCTTGAAGTTTTGCTTCAAGGAGTTTTACACTATTCCATAATTATATGTATTTGTTATGATCCTATCCTTTATATTTTCCATCTTTTTATCATTCTCTGTATTATGTAGTTTATGTATTCAAATATTTAGTTTTATTTACAGATTTCTACGTAGTATAATAAGTTCCTAGTCCATTGGAGATTTTTTTTTATGTATTGTTTTTTTACATTGATGATTGATGATGATTGACGGAGATGGATGCTTGATAACGTAAAAAAGTTTTTTATATCTTATTTGTCACATATTAGTGGACATCATAACCCTGAGGGCCAATTTCACCAATTTAATAAAATCGAGATCAAGTTTCCTGACTTGATCTGACACACCTTCTCGCGCTTTATTGGCTCCACCAGCACCATTGAGAGCTCAGTAAGACTTTGAGGGTCTTCATAATCAAATTGAAGTGCTTGATTGGCTTCACCAGAACCAATGAGAGCATGGTGGGACGGGTTGAAGTAAAACACTGAAAACTGATTTAACTTTCGAATTTCGAATTCCGTTCTCTAAAATGAAGTTTCCAAGGACAAGCAGCGTAATAGTTGTCCACAAAACAAAAAACATTTAGAATTTGCAGCATACCAAAGCGACTTGCTGCGTCTCTAAAACGAAACATGTCAGCATTTCAAAACACTGCAAGTTATCAAAATATAGTTGTGTCAATTTCATATTTCGTTTCGCGATGTGCTGCAAGCTTTTCCTATTTCTTTACATAAAAGGTATGTCGTTGACCGGTGGATATGGAACGCTGTGCGTAGCGTGCCTTAGGAGGACCAACTTTTGAAGTGATTGAATAAAAAACGGGTGCTGAACGTCTGAAGAAGATTTCGCATGAATCAACGTGCTTATCTTCTTTCAAGCTCTAACCTTCTGGTCGGTTATGAGAACATCAGTGAGATCGTGCAACTCTCTTTACCTGTGAGGACAGCCTTGAGGAAATTCACCGTCGTACTGGTATGGCTAAAAGTGGTACAACTTGGGAAAGATTTGGAAGACGCGACATCCGGCGGATTACTGAAATATGATTGGTCCGTGTACTGGTGTTCTCAATACTTCTGTTTTGGCTCTGTAATATGGTGCAACAAAAGTCGTAAAAGCAGTAAAATGGATGTTTTTGAGATGTGGTGTTAGCGAAAACTGATACGTATTCCATGGACCAAGAATGACCGTAATGGGAACTATTGAGTCCACATTGGACGAGAACAACATCACCAAACCGCTTTCCGCAATCTACCAGGAGCTTACTTTCTGATTTTTGGACATATTATGCGTGCGTGTCTGGAAAGACTTGTAATACTGGGCCGGATATAAATAAAACGCGCGCAAGGCAGAGCGCCGGCAAGATCAAGAAGGCTGGTTGAGACAGTTTCTACCGAACGGTTCGAGCTGCAGGAAACCGCATAACTTGGAGACGGGTCATATATGTGGTTGCTCGATCCTCAGCAGTGAGAGAACTACAAAAAAAAAGTAGAACATGAACGTGATCTAATCAAACGATGTAATGGCTCTTGTGTTTATTAAGTATTGTTATATTTTTAATGCTATTTTTAAATGAAAAAGCTTAAAACAAAGAGCGTATTTTCTTCAGAATATTTTTTTGAGTTTTCTGCCATCTATTAGTACGTTGTTGAACTAACTTTCAATTACTCGTGATTGTCACTATTTTTAGAGAATTTATAAATAAGGAAATGGCAAAGCTGAGCTCATCCATCTGCAAAACCCTAACTCGGCTGTGGAAATTACAGTATGCTCTGCCTCTCTTGCTTCTTTCCTGGAATATCTTGCCTCATTTTTATGGTAGTGACCACTTTCCTATCCTTGTCTCTATCTCTGATAGAGTGTAAATGTGTAATGTGTAATTTTAATCCCTCTCTTTAGTACAGATTAAAGCATGCAAGCTGGTTCTCTTGAAAATAAGTTAGTTTGTCTTCCCTTTCCCAAAAGAAATAATATTGTTGATTGTTATCCCAAATTTGTAGATTCTATTATCACTAGTGCTGATGACAATTTTTCCCAAAAGAAACCCTACAAGTTTAAAGTCTCTACTCCTTGGTGGGATTCAGAATGTACTTCAGCTGTCAAGGAAAGAAAAATAGCAGAGGATGTTATTGCCAAAGCTTATCTCCTTGTTCCCCTTCTTCCCTAGTAAGCAAATAAAAAGGTACAGAGGCTCCTGCAATATTGTCGATATTTCAGCCAACGATCCTTCTTCCTGGATTGAATCTTTCTTGGATAAACTCCCCCCCCCCCCCTTGAGTTCCAAGTTTAAACTCTTTTTCCTCTTTACCTCTCTTTTTTATCTCTTTAAATGTCTTCTTTCTTTTATGTTTTCTCGTTTTGTTTTCAAACTATGTAAATTCGTCAAAATTAATAAAATTAAGTTGTAACTTTTTGGATCGTTTTTTTTTTTACTTGAAGTCTCTGTTCTGTTTCTGTCATGAATTGATAATCTAAATCTGCAAAGAAATATCTACTTTTATTGTTTCTATATTTTTTAAATTACTTGCTAAATATTCTACAGCGTTTGATAGTTTATTGGCAAAATTGTGGTATCTCTCGTAGCCATTGAATCAAGTTGAAGAATGAATAGTTGAAGTTCAAAGACTTCACGTAAACTTTATTAAAAATATTATTATATGTTCCCCGAAACGGCCTTATTGGTATAAAAGTATTGTCTCTTTAGGTTTGGAAATCGTTAATAATGTCTTTAAAACGAAAAAGGGGCCCCGTTTTTACAAAAAGTGAGAAAGAGACTCTGATTGAGCTGGTGGAAGGCAGTTTTTAGTACTAGAGTACAAAAATCCGATGTTGTGAGCGTACGCGAGAAATGAACAGTGGAAAAGACTTGCACGTTCGTTTAATACTATCTCAAGCACCTACCCGCGCGAGTGGATCGTTCTGAAAAACTGCTGGGAAATTTTTATAAAAGAGTCAAGCTAGAGCTAACCTTAAGGAACCAAAATGTTCTTAAAACTGATATGTACTTATTCAAAGCAGGCAGGGCCTATTACACATATTATGATTTTACAATTTGTATTTAGATCGTATATCACACAGTAAATCATTTTAATACACCTTTTTCATTCAAAGGAGGAGGGCCGCCAACAAAAAATAATGAATCGCATTTAATGGAGAGAGTGCTGGCACTTATTAAAAAAGGGCTACTAGTTTTTTTTTAATATTGACGACACGGATGGGGCCTTCGTTTTAAGTAAGAGTTCTTAAAAAAATACTTGTTCTTCCAAAATGCTTTCAAGTCAGTTTATTAAACAAATTTTTATTTTGAGCATCTAGTAGTACGGTGTTAAACGTGCAGACGCGTCCTGAAGGTTTGGTAGATGTAACAGGTATGTACGTCCTGAAAATGCCTTTTTAACAGAAGTCAAAAGTCTCGTTTCTGGGGAAGAGAAATTTGTTTTTTGATCTTATAGTTGAGCCTACCTGCTGTTAAATGTATTATTTAATTTCATTATTTTAGAACCCGCGTTATCAGGTTATCAGATGCAGGAAAATGTCGACGATGTGTAGACGATGAACCACAGGCAGGCACATCAATGGCTGTAAGTATGCTGTACTACAATTGTTGATAAATCGTTTGTTTGTTTAATGGTCTCTATACACCAAAGTCACCAATATATCAGCGGCATTTATTTATAGAGTTCTTGATTAATATCAATAATTTTATCAATGTCGTCATATTAGGACAGTGTACAGGACTGGTCTCAATATCAGGCTACTATGTTAAGAGGACCAATACATTCGAATTTGGCTAGGTCACCAAGCCCAACCGCATCAAGTACCCCTCAAAGGTTAGTAACATTCATTTAATAATAACAATAATTTAGAATACGTTCTATCTTTTGATTTTACACACCTTCTTGGAGCCCACATTTATATATTTTTTATATGTTTAAGGTTCTGCTAGTGATGTTAACATTTAAACTAAATATTTGCAAACAACAATTTCAGAGAGCGTGCAGTCTACAGACCACTACTCACTGTGCCTACGACCACGGAGGTACCGGTTCGTACTAGTACGAGTCGCAGGAGAGTAAAAATAAGACCAGATCCATCCCTCAATAAGCAGAGGCTAGACTTTTTACTAAAATCAAACGTGCGTGCCGAGGAGGAACAGGATATTGAAATGTTGATTAAAAAAGAAATTTATGAGCAACGAAAATTTATAACTCAACAAGAAAAACTAAAAGCTGATCCAGAACTACTTAAAACGGAACAAGAAAAAATTAAAGCAGTCCGAGAAAAACTAAAAACTGAACAAGAACTACTTAAAACGGAACAAGAAAAAATTTAATTACTAATTTTACAATTGATAAAAAGTAAAATATTTTTAGAATTGTAAAAAGTGCATAGTACTCTCTCAACCGGCGTTATAACATTGGGTAAACAATACACACATCAAAAGTGTCTAGGGATCAAGCATTTTTATGCGGATTTCTTGAGATTGAGATGTGGCTTTGTAATAAATTTATGATTTTATAAATTTATATGGATCCTTTTTGGTGCATTTCATAATTTGAATCAGGAACTCTCAATCAAATTCGAGTAAAAGATGAAAATAAGCTGTCAATATTTTCCCTATAAAAACATACAACGCATTGAAGACATTATTAGTGCTACTGTTTCCCTACTACTGATTAAAACCAACGTTATTATGGAGCGGCGACGTCATTTAAGCAGGGAAGAAATGCTCAGAGCCGTGGGAATGATAGAAGCTGGTTCCCGGCAACGTACTGTAGCTTTAGCTCTGAATACAAGTCAGAGTGTTATCAGTCGACTTTGGACACGTTACCGAAGCACTGGTACCGTGGCTGAGCGCCATGGAGGACGGTATCGCTGCACCACACGGAGACAAGACCGATACATTCAAATCTTAACTCGAAGAGCTCCAACAATAACCGCCATGATGTTAGCCGTGAGGCTTCATCACTCTTCAGGGAACTTAATTAGCGACCAAACAGTCAGAAACCGCTTGCATGAAGTGAACCTTCATTCCCGAAGACCGCTACGGGTACCACCTATAGCAATGCACAATCGTAGGATTCGATATCAATGGGCTCTTGAACACAGAAATTGGGCAGAAGAACAATGGCGTTTCGTGTGCTTTTCTGATGAGTCTCGTTTTGGTATGAGACCGGATACAAGACGTATACGACACTGGAGAACCCCTGGACGCCAACAGCGATTAAAATCCTGCCAGGAAGTCCATCCTTATAGTGGTGGAACCATCATGGTATGGGCGGGTATTTGGATCGGCGGAAGAACTGAGTTGATTTGGATCAGAGGCAACCTCAACGCTCAAATTTATGCTGAGACGATTGTATCAGACGTCATCGTTCCTCTACAAGTGCAAATCGGTCCCTTATTTCAGTTAATGCATGATAATGCACGACCGCACACCGCAAGAGTTGTAAGACAGACTCTCGCCGCAGCTAACATCAATGTCCTGCCCTGGCCTGCTCAGTCGCCAGACTTGAACCCGATTGAGCATGCATGGGATATGCTACAGAGAAGAGCTCTGCCGAATATGGAGGGTATCCAGTCGCAAGAAGACCTTTTTTTGTTGTTGCAACGAACATGGGCGGCCATTCCACAGCGTGATTTGGATGAACTCATTTTGAGTATGCCAAACCGCTGTTCTTGTGTTGTTAGTGTTCGCGGTAGAAACACGGATTATTAGTTGTTTAAGTTACCCAATAAAATTTTAAAGAAAACTGTTATTTCAGTCTTTTTTTCGAACTTTAATGTTAGTGGTTCAAATGTCAAAAATCCCTTTATTAGGAAAATGGCAAATTTCTTTATTAATGCAAAGGTGACTTGGTTTATCGTTACTGTGACAAACGAAAACACTTTATTTGATGAATCCTTAAAGAAAATTTTAATTAATATCAATCAGGAGAAAAGTTATTGCAAAAATATATGTTGATCCCTAGATACTTTTGATGTGTGTAGATATCCGAGCGATTGCAGGAATCACGATAGATTTGCAGTTGAAAAAAAACAAAGCATATATTAGCTATTAGACAATTATAGGCACTTTTGAATGTCATAAAAACAATAAAGATGCTGCTGCAATCCCAGTCACAAGACATAATAAATTTTGAAATTACTTTAGTTTCCCATTCCAAAGCGTAGATCTCTATGGAGCTCTATGGGGAAGAATAAGCAAGAAATTCCATGGACACTCTTTTAAATCATGTATTTTTAGAAAATCTTAGATACATCATTCATGTTGAGATTATACATATATATGAGAACGATGTAGAAAAACGAGCGAACATAAAGAGCGTCCAGAGTAAATGCAAAAACAAGAGTTAATTAATAAATACATTAAAACAAACCGTGGCGGCTAAGAGATGACCAGTCACGACTAACAGCGCCCGTTCACAAACATGACGTATGGATCAGCCACCATCAGAGACATTTAATTGAGCATGGCAATCTCTCAACCACCAGGAAATTATTATTATTATTTGTTAATAATAAAACCAAACTTCGACATACCATCTATGTCAGAGTTAACGTTATAAGCTAATTACGTATTACTGAAGATTTCCATTGTATTAATTCCGAAGATCAGTACCAGCTTTTAACTAAATAAACGACACCACCACAAAATAACACTCTTAACAAGAATCTTAAAAATCAGTTCTCAATTGGCGAATATATTGTTGAACATACACAAAAACACTGACTAATTGAAATCTCCTCTTTTTGGAAGTCGGTACAATATTTGAAAAATGTTTGGTCTGTGTTTGTATTGTGTCTATTATTTCGCTGTAAATAAAAATTTCCGTAATATTATAAAACTTTGTTTATAATATTAAAAATACAAATAAATTTTAGCAAGCACTTTTGAATTGTCGAAACAATGACAAAAATAAAATAATGCTACAGTACCAGTCTGTAAAGTACTGTAGTTGCCATTCCAAAGCGTAGATCATTATGGAGAAGAATGGAAAAGAAACTCCATGGACACTCTTAAGTAAGAATATTGTTACAAAACATCATTCATGTTGAGATGCTAGATTATGTGAAAACGCTATAATCGTCCAACTCGTAAAATGTTAATGTTTCCTTTTACATCTCAATCTAGTCCTGTAGTAGATACTCAACTTGCTAATCTGAAAAGAACAGAAAATAAAGTTGTAGGTCATGTATTGTTTGTTTAAATATATATTTTTCGGCTGTGTTACATCTGTTTTTGACATTCTTAATTTTAAGAGAAACTGCCAGGTGTAGTCACGACATATAAATCAGTTGACAGTGCTATGAATCAAGATGAGGCATTGAATTTTCCAGTTGAATTCTTAAAATCATTGGAACCGGCTGGTATTTCTGGTTCTTTAATTATAATATTATTGCGAAAAATTAATCCACGAAATATTAAGCTGAAGACAGGGCGCTATGGCGCTCATTAGGGGAGGGCTATGTCCAGCAGTGGACTAATATAGCCCGATGATGATGATGATGATGAATCCACCAAAACTGTGTAATGGCACCAGATAGGCAGTGAAAAGGTAATTGCCAAATTTGATCGAACCTACGATCGTAACCCTATGATACCAACTGATATGCCATTCAAGTTCAAACGATTACAATATCCTGTTCGTTTATCATTTGCGATGTCCATCAACAAGGCCCAAGGGCAAACACTTCACGTTTGTGGTGTGAATTTGGAAGAATCATGTTTTCACATTGACGGGCCTGTTGGTCTAGTGGTTAGTGGCCCTGACTGCTAAGCCGGAGGTCGTGGGTTCGATTCCCACCCAGGACAAACTTTGTGTGATGAGCATGATTGTTTGTTCTGTGTCTGGGTGTGATTTATCTATAATATGTATGTATTTATAAATTATATAAGTATGTATATCAGATGTCTGGTTACCATAACACAAGCTCTGCTTAGCTTGGGATCAGATAGCCGTGTGTGAGTTGTCCCAAGATATTTATTATTACATGGCCAACTTTATGTTGCCTGTTCCAGAGTCGGTATCCCCAGCCGTTTGTTTATTTACACTCAAAATGGAAAAACAAAAAATATTGTTTATCCAAATGTTCTGGATTAAGTTTTTAAATAGCTAGCAATTAAGTTTTATATTTTTTTTAAGAAATGAATCGATTTTCTAACCGATTTTTGTATTATTTCACTTTATACGTAGCGAAGCACGTACCGGGCCGCTAGTTATGTATAATAACGCATCAGTTAGACAATAACAGTAATATTTTATATGTAAGCAAAACTTCTTATCATATGATGAATCAATAAATTTTACAAACCCTATTTTTGAGTTCTATGAAAATAACGTTACGTTTTAATGAAGTTAGTCCGAATAACAATGTTATCGATAACATGAGGATATACACTCCCGGACTCCTAAATCGAGCCACCTAGCATTAGTAACGTCCATAACTTTAAAAAATTGTATGAATGATCAAAAAGTTTTTATGCAATTTTGTAGCTGGCATATTTGTAGCTGAAATGCAATTGGTTCTAAATTTAAATTGGTAATCTCGAAAAACAAATGAAGAGCTGTAGTTGTTGTTGTGTTTAGGAAACCTAACAATACAGAAACTGTAAATGATGAGCTTTGATTATTGTTTTTTTCGTATCTACGGGTTGAAAAAGTTTCTCAATTGCTTTTGTCAATTTTTTTATCGTTTCTGGTTTGAAATTATGGATACTTCGCCTGAAGTAGCGGCTCAAGCTGTGGCTCTTCTTCAGTCCGGTTTAAGCCAGAGAAACGTGAGTACGCAACTCCACATAAGCCGGTCCGCTGTTCAAAGAGTGTACCACAGGTTCTTAGAGACTGGGGGATATGTTCGTCGTTTACGTGGACCACGACTTCGGGTAACAACAGAACGACAGGATCGATTTATGGTTACGACCAGTTTGAGAAATCGTCACCTCACTTCAGTCCAGATCCAGGAACAGCTTTGAGACTTTCATGGAGTAGCTGTTAGTGCTCGTACTGTGAGGAGAAGACTTGCAGAACGTGGACTAAGACCGCATAAGTCAGCCAATGGGCCCAAATTAGAGCGTGCTCACCGAATGTCGCGCCTTCAGTTTGCGCGCCAACATTTACCCTGTACACAAAGGAATTGGAGCCAGGTGCTCTTTAGTGACGAGACTAAAATCATGCTTCATGGTAACGATGGAAGGAGGAAGGTCTACCGTAGGCAGGGAGAACGATTCGTGCAGTGTTGCATAGAAGAAAAAGTTAGTTATGGCGGTGGGTCGTGGACGGTTTGGGGAGGCATTTCCGCCGCAGGCAAAACTGCACTTGAGTTTGTGTCTGGGCCTCGGATGCCATCACTAAATGCTGACGCCAATGTTTGGAGACTCATGTAATGCCGTATGCCGAGTTTGTAGGTCCAAACTTCATTTTTATGCATGACAATGCCAGACCCCACACAGCAGGAATCGTCAGAAATTATCTCCAAGACGTTGGTATCACCGTAATGGAATGGCCATCAAGAAGTCCCGACATGAACCCAATTGAGCACCTGTGGGACGAGTTAAAGCGACGCGTTCGAGCTCGCCATCCAGCCCCACAAACATTACAGGAACTGAAAACTGCTATCGAAGAAGAATGGGAGAATATCCCTCAACATGTGATTTTAACATTGATTAATTCGATGCCAAATCGCATGAATGCTGTCATTAATGCTTTAGGAGGCAAAACAAGTTATTGAATAAAAAGATTTTTTTGACTAAACCATTTTTTCTTTAAAATTAAATGAACATTTTCAATTCAACATTCAAATATCCCATACGCTCGTGCCATGGATACCATAGATGTTGACGCATCCGACTCCCTCAAGTAATATAAATCTCCTTGCCTATCAGCAGTTAGCATAATCTCACTATTTTTAAATGCGTATGCTTCGTCACGTTTAAACATGACCTCACAGCCTCGCTCGGTGAGTTTAGCGACTGAAATGAGACTATTACGTAATGGTGGGAACTAACAACGTATCTTGAAATTCAATTTTACGCGTACCTTCATTATTGCATGCTAATATCTTAACTTTACCGTGGGATCTGGAGGCGATAGTCCTCGCGCGCCTGTTTGAGTGGCGCGCGGAGGCACTACACCGGGGGGAAAACCCGCTGCCACGGCAAGTTGCCGCTCGGCGGGCAGACCTCCGGTGCGATCTCATGGTGGCATGGAGAGAGCGACTGTCGCAACCCCGTGCAGGGCACGCCACAATAGCGGCGGTAAGTCCCCTCTTTGAGGAGTGGCTGGAGAGGCGTCATGGCGTCCTCACCTACCGCCTGACGCAGGTCCTCACCGGACACGGAAGTTTCGGGAGGTTCCTGCACATCATCGGGCGGGAGGAAGCGCCCGGGTGTCACCATTGTGACGATCGCCCGGAGGACACGGTGGAGCACACAGTGGCGGTCTGCCCAGCTTGGGCGGAGCACCGCCGTGCCCTCGTGGAGGCGATCGGCGGCGGCGATCTCTCGCGTCCGGCCCTGGTTCAGGCCATGGTCCGGAGCGAGAGGGAATGGGAAGCGGTCACCACCTTCTGCGAAGCAGTAATGCTAGCAAAGGAGGTGGCCGGGCGTTTGAGGGAGAGAACATCTGCCCAACCCAGCCGCCGCGGGAGACGCCCATGGCGCCGGGCGCCGCGAGACGACTTCCGGCCACCGTAGATGCGGGCCTGTGGGCGGTGAGCAATGGGTAGTTCACCGTCCGTCCGTCGATTGACGACAGGCCGTGTCGACGGCGCGTTCGTGTTTCACGCGCGCCTCAAAGAGAGTCAGCAAAGCAGAGGGGCTTGCCAGAGCCTCCGCCTGCCGGGGTTGCGGGTTGTTCGAAAGAGATACCGCGGCCTCGGAACGTAAAGGGCAACAGAAGGAACATGGGTGGGTTTTAGTCAGTACAAGTCTGACATGCCCCCCCGCTCCACCCAGAGCGGGGGAAGTCATAGGATGATTTCCCACCCCAAAAAAAAAAAAAAAAAAAAAAAAAGACCCCACACAGCAGGAATCGTCAGAAATTATCTCCAAGACGTTGGTATCACCGTAATGGAATGGCCATCAAGAAGTC
Source organism: Ochropleura plecta (assembly GCA_905475445.1). NCBI lineage: Eukaryota > Metazoa > Arthropoda > Insecta > Lepidoptera > Noctuidae > Ochropleura > Ochropleura plecta. The sequence continues at coordinate 16,973,260 of FR997721.1, read as the reverse complement.
CCGACATGAACCCAATTGAGCACCTGTGGGACGAATTAAAGCGACGCGTTCGAGCTCGCCATCCAGCCCCACAAACATTACAGGAACTGAAAACTGCTATCAAAGAAGAATGGGAGAATATCCCTCAACATGTGATTTTAACATTGATTAATTCGATGCTAAATCGCATGAATGCTGTCATTAATGCTTTAGGAGGCAATTCAAGTTATTGAATAAAAAGATTTTTTTACTAAACCATTTTTTCTTTAAAATTAAAACAAATGTCTTAGTCTGTACAATAGCAAAATCAACACTTAGGTCATTGAAGGTCATTTAAAAAAAAACAAATTCAGAACAATAAATAGTACTTACATAAGCCTAATGTTGATTATGCCAGTTACAAAATTGCATAAAAACTTTTGGATCATTCATACAATTTTTTAAAGTTATGGACGTTACTAAATCATTATGCTAGGTGGCTCGATTTAGGCGTCCGGGAGTGTATTATCTGTCACAAAAATCGATAAAAATAAGTAATTTCTAAAAGTTAATATCTCGTGTTGAAAACTCATGTTGAAAAGAAGCTCTATATCTTAACTTAGTAGGTTAATATCAGTCGTCAGAAATTTTATTATTTAGATATATAATAACAGTGATAACAATATGTAATTTTACAGATGCTTACAAATTTACGAATATATTTTCTAGACTTACCCACTACAAAAAAGTAAGGATATTATGATTTTCATATTTGATTCGACTGTCAAAATCATACATAAATTTTGATTTTCGTTATGTAATTCGCAACACGCCGTCGAGTCAGCGGATGTGTCATGTGTCAAAATCTTGTCGTGCATAGTGGTTAATATTAGAGTTAATCTGTTTTGTTCCATGTCAATCTGCATTCATGCCATTGTCGTAGGTTGTACTGTTGATATAATGTAATTCGATTTCTATAGCCTCTTTATCTTAATAGGCCCCAGATCATAGGTAAAAATAACCCTAGATTAACGAATATTTTTTGTTATTGTCGTCATTAAAGTGTTCGTGTTCAATTTTTTTAGTCATGTCAGATAAAAATTATGGTTCAATTTCTAGAATTAAGAAATGCAGAAAATATCTCCAACTGGAAATTTGTAGCGAGAAAAACTGGTTTAGAATCATGCAAACTTCAGAATTAAATGGCGAGTTTAAAGATATTGACAGGAAGGCACAAACGGCCTTATATGTACTGCTTTTATATTTCGCACATGTATATTAGGTCCTTACATATGAAATTGGCGTTTTTCGTACTGGCCACTTTAATCACGAATTTCTCCTCTTTGGTAAGGAATTCCAAATTCAAATTTGTACAGCTATTTACTCATGTATTTGTGCTTCGATGACCGTCATTCATTTGTTTTTTTTCTTCTGTTTTTTCTGTTTGCGTCACTCATTTTACAAAATGGAAAATTTAAAATATCGCATTATTTACGAGTACGAGTTCCGCCGTGGCACTAGTGCTGCGGAAACGACTCGAAGGGTGAATGATGTGTATGGCGGTCATGTTGCAAAAGAAAACACAGTTCGTTTTTGGTTCCAACGTTTTCGTTCTGGAAATTTCGACCTGCAGAACAAGCCCCGTGGACGGCCTGAGACCCAAGTTGATAATGGAGAATTGAAGGCTATTGTGGAAGCGGACCCATCGCAAACCACGTCCGAGTTAGCTGCAGGCTTCGATGTTAGTGATAAAACTGTTTTAATTCACTTGAAGCAAATTGGGAAGATTAAAAAGCTTGAAAGGTGGGTACCTCACGAATTGACTGAAGCAAACCGGCAAACGCGCGTCGACTGCTGCGTTACATTACTGAACCGGCACAACAATGAAGGTATTTTAAACCGAATCATTAACTGTGATGAAAAATGGATTCTTTACGATAATCGGAAGCGCTCAGCGCAATGGTTGGATCCTGGCCAGCCAGCCAAATCCTGCCCCAAGCGAAAATTAACCCCAAAAAAGTTACTTGTAAGCGTTTGGTGGACTAGTGCCGGTATTGTTCATTACAGTTTTCTCAAATCTGGCCAGACTATTACAGCTGATGTCTATTGTCAGCAATTACAAACCATGATGGAAAAGCTAGCGGCTAAACAACCAAGGCTGGTCAATCGCTCCACGCCACTGCTGCTTCACGACAACGCCAGACCACACACTGCGCAACAGACGGCTACCAAATTAGAAGAGCTTGAATTGGAATGTCTTAGACATCCTCCGTACTCCCCGGACCTTGCTCCAACAGATTACCATTTTTTTCGCAATTTGGATAACTTTTTGCAAGGGAAAAAATTCAACTCCGATGGGGCAGTCCAAATCGCCTTCAAAGATTTTATTGATTCCCGTCCGACTGGTTTTTTTAGTAAAGGGATCAATGAACTACCTATAAGATGGCAAAAGTGCATTGAAAACAATGGTTCATACTTTGATTAATTAAATATATTATATTAAAAAATATTCGACTTTTTGTTCCTTCCATACAAAACGCCAATTTCATATGTAAGGACTATGCGAAAGGATAATGCGAAAACAGCTCGAGATGTTTGGGTCAGTCTCTACGAGGCTTTCAAAAACAAGAGTTGGGGCATTAGATTACAACGTGTCGATTAGATTGTAATAATCCGTGTGATGTAGTTACCAGGTCCAGCCCTATAATTTGACACATTTTACACTGTTGACTAATGAAGGCAAAAGGCAGAAGAACAATTTCATGGATGTTAGTCGGAAAAAAGCCAACGGTTGCTGGACTGGTAACTATAGATAATAATTAATTCTTGTACACCTATGTTTATCTTTCATTATCAGTTCCTTTTAACCCTGGTCATTACAAGAGAAATGCGATACCATGGAGAAATACCTATCTAAAGTTATTTATTTGGCACAAACAGTTGCCAACATTGACGCAAAAATATCTGATGAAAGGATAATCTGTACTGTTAAGCGGGTTAACAGTGGACAACTATTAATAATGGCAGTCGACAATAGCTGGAAATAATATTAAGTTGGATCAAATTAAAACAAAACTTGTGCAAGAATGAAACCGACAGATAAAAACTGAAAAGAATGATGAGCAAGCAATGATTGCAACTAAGGCAAATAGTATAAATGTCAGTTTTTGAAAAGGTGAAAATATTCAAGTTCTTCAATTGTCATAAATAATAGGATAAAGCATTGGAATGCAAAGTAACTAAAAGAGCGAATCCATGCTTGAGTATGGAATATTATATGATGTTAACTAATATTATTTACAGGTGATATTTTAAGTAGTTGATGATTTGTAATAGATATTTTTATTTTGTTTGTGCATGTTTATGTTATATGAGACCTAGGTGAACATGTTATATTTATAGTTTCTTATAAATACAAACCTTGAGAACAAAACATTTTCAAATGGGATATTTGCGCTGTAACACCCACCCGCAACCACTTCAGATTTATCCGTGATAATGGCGTTTGCAAGAGCGTGCCGCGAAGAAATGTCTGAAAAATCCAGAAAGAAATGAACATGTTAAAAAACCCGTTTCAAACGTTAACAATAATGATTATGTCAGTTTAAAAACAAGGGTTTTTAAACTTACACCTGGCACCTTATATATGAAGCTCTTATTAGACTTTGTCTCAAGCAAGGGTTTGAGGCTTGTACTTGAAATTCATTGCAATATCGTAGTTGATAAAAATAACTGAAAAGCTAGCGACTATAGTATTTGCGTTGGTTCGTAATCGCTCATCCTAGCAGTCGGGGAGAGGGCACGTCCCAAGAGTTCTGTCAACACGCTAAGCCTCTCCGCCAGTCGTCACAATAGTCACTACGAACCTCGAACTCTCGAGAGCCTCTCGAAGTTATTTTTTTTTTTTACTTACCACTAGCTACTAAAATAGCTAAACACACACGAGTACCTAAATCGCATCAATTCTCTGTGTCAATGCCATGTCAATGTATTTATTATTTTAAACTAGCTGGGCCCTACGGTTTTACCCGGGTAGACTGGAATAAACAGTATATGAGTTAATCCAGGGTTTAAGCTATCAACATAACGAATTTCATACAAATCCGTTCAGCATTTTGAGTAGAAACAGATATACACAAATACAAACTTTCGCCTTCATAATACTAATATTAAAAAAAAAGTCACTTGGGAAAAGTCACTTAACTCTAAAGTTAAGTGACTTTTCCCAAGTGACTTTTAACTTTCGTAAAAAATCCAGTATCGTAATATTCCAAGACTATAAGCACCTGGTTTGTTTATGGTTTTGATAGTTCATGATTAGTGCTATTGCCAGCTCTTTTAAATTGCGTAACAAAAAATTTGTAGTATTTCCTTTTAAAATATTGACTGTCGTTACTGGTTATCTGTATCTCGCAAATGTCGTCACGAGAGATAAACGTATGGCGTATTATATGCATAATCGACAAACTTCTCAAGTTCATCTTCCTGTCGCAAAGAAAATATGTTTTCACACGTTATCTGAGGGTTAGGGTATAAGTATCCAAGCGTAACTGCTGCCGAGTTGGTCTGGTCTGAACATACTATTTTACAGACAGAGTATTTTACGTTGGTATGTTCCCTCAAAACCACGTATGATAAAATCATAAGACACTGTAAAAATACTAGTAGAAGGTACAAAACGTTGCAGTGGAAAAATATTAGATATTTCCCTTGAATCTACTAAACTGTAGAATTCAGATAGCTGGTAAATACCGGATACTTTCAAGTTGATGCGAGATGAAAACAGCCCGGTGCGGGAAACGGACCAGTGATATACGCACACGAAATAAATAAAAGTTTATTGGTCCAATAACTTCAAATTAGACAAGACCTGAACTTACTAGAATTATAGGTACATAGTAAATGCCTGACCAAATCTTATGTATGAAATTACCATGTTAAATTTACGAGTACTGTATATAATTTTCTAGGCAATGTCGTTTTCAACTTGGCCAAGATATGCAGAATTTTATTTTCTCTTGATCATATTTAACAGGCGATCAGTGTGCGCGTCACCAATACTTTGAAGATCAAATACTTAGAAAACAGTAATACTGTGTACAATATCTATCATCTCTCTTGGTGTAGATAGTAAAAACAGTCTTGCAAAAAGTTCAGTTGGGCCATTAGTCGTTCAACCCTAGTGGATAGATTTCCCGCTGATGCATCATCCGTTGTGCCACCCACACAATGATATATATTTATGTAGGGGTGAGAAATGCACGCGTGCGCCCTGCAGGGGTGACAGCGGTGCGCTCACTGGGGTTGAACATGCGCATAACGACCGTCGTGCCCTCGTACTCGGTCGATACAGTTGCGGGGGGCTGGTCGCGCATGCGGCACTCTCTCTACCCAACAATCAGATGTAAAGCGACATGGCTGATAGCGAATTTGAAGAATTTCGCCGTGTTTTCGACAGATTACCACAACACATAAAGGCTCCAACGCCGTTTTATTCGTAAGTACACCTTTTCCCATACCTTCCCAACCGATACCTAACAGCCCTCTTAAGAAATAGTGTTCCATTGTGACTAATTGTCATGTGAGTTCGAAATAAAGACTTTAAAGACGCATTTTTTTACAATTACATTCATAAAGCGTCTGCGAAATGTTTATGTGTTAATTTACTATTTCAGATTAGTGCCAAATGTGGGATTGGATGATGATTCCCCTTCATCCAAGAGCGAGTGTTCGCCGGAAGAAGACACCAAAGAGGACATGCATCCATGTATGGTGGATGGGAATACAGGCACCCCAACAGTAAAAGATGACGTCGTCTCACCACCATCGCAGCCTGACATAACTGAAACGCAACGAAGCCCCCAGCATTATTCATTCACGAACGGGGAACGCAAGAGGAGAAAGCTGCCAGAAATTCCAAAAAACCGAAAATGTGAGTTTATTATTTCCTTTTCTTACTTTCTTTTCCTTATAGTTTTTTTTATTATATTTATCTTCATAACCCGATAATGTTTTCATTGTGTTGAGTGGAGAAAGGTCATCGGTTCATTTACATATGTAAGCTCGCGTCGACAGCAGCAGCGCCTATGCAATTGTTTGAATTATTCAACATAATAACTGTTATTGTCGCTGGCGTAGTCTTTTAATTTTACAATAGTCATGGCCGTCAATAATGGACAGGTAGGCTATTTAACTAATTTATTAATATCCCTTGACGGTTTCTTCTGAAACCTCATTTACCAATATGTTTTGTACAATACAATGTTTTGCAGTAATTACTGGCGTAATGTTGTACATAATTATATGTACCATAACAGATACCTATATCCTACCACTGAACAATCATAATTCACAAACAAAATATTTACAAGCAATAAAAAAGTGACTAAATCAAGCTTAATATTAATTTATCAAATTAAGATAACTAATGCGCACTTTCCCTATAAACAGCGATATGAATTTTTGGCGCCCGGTAATTCCATTCTTATTTTAGAACTTGAAGACATTTTTATTATTTGTTTTTTTTTTGTTGTACTGTATAATTTATCAATTTTTTTTTGTTTGGTGAGCGAGGAGAGGAGTAAGAGAAGAACCGGCAACCGGCTGGTTCTTCCAATACACACAATTATAAAGAATGATTGTGGTCTAATACAAGTACATAATTATTGTAAATAAAACCTCTCCGAGTACATTCAGGCTATGGAGCGCAGGGTAATGTTTCTCACGCGATCTGTACGCTGCGCTCCACTGCCCGCTGGAAAATCTTGATTTGGACTTTCAGTTAGCGACCAGCGAAGGTTATGACGGGCAGAATATATATGTTGATAGGTTTTATCCTCACTGTCATTGAAAGACTTCCTCTCATGTGTTCCGTCCGTCTACCTCGACCCTACGTTTTGTTGGTCATGACCTGAGTTTTAGATAAGTTAATGAATGTCTAAGTTCAAGACTCGCTGTGCTCAGATCTTAGTAGCAGTATTTCTTTACTTGATGTGGATAACAGCACAATGTGCAAAGCAGAGGTTTGTTAGTTAGGTCACTAACATTTACCTAATTTGCCTTTCTTTTCGCATAAGTTATCTTAATTTTATAATTTAATGACGATAAGTACGTGTTAAACTATGTGTTAAAACGGCACAGTACTAAATCGCAACACATACAATGTTTGTAACCGTCTGTAAAGTCAATCTCAGGTTATTGTTAAGTTAGTGTTTCCTTAAGATTTTTAATTTATGTCTGAACAATTATAATATGCTGATCGTTGAAATGAAATACGTAACATATATTTTAAAATAACGCAATAGTCGAGACATTACATTTTGAATAAAATTACCATTATTAACATCAACTGTTTACGGTTATTCGCAAATTAAATTGTTATTACTAGACTTATGAATGTGATTTTTGAATACCATACCCAGTTATCTGTAAAAAATATGACTTACCAATGACAAAAGAAATCTTTAACGTCGATTTTTTTTAAAATTAATTAATAATTTAAAAAAAAAAACAATAATTAAAGAAAAAAGATTTTTTTAACTTGGTTTATGATTTTCGTAAAAACAATAAACAGACCAAATTAACATTTAATGAATGCACACAGGACTTTGCCCTCAACAATTTGTAAACTGATAAAGCTACGGAATATAACAGACAGTTTCAGTAGCGTGGATGGAATTTGGTCTAGACAAATGTGCAGTCATTCATATTAGATTACGGAATCTGCGGTAACTCAACTCGGAGTCCATACACCTAAGATCTTCAGGGCATTTTCAAAAAAAAATCCAATTGAGTTAATTTTCCATTGCTACTAAGAGATATTAGCATATCGTCCATATGCATTAGGAGAAAAAATATGTATTATAGAAGATAACTCATAAACTACCAAGGCAATCGGTAAGAAACCTTTTCGATTATAAAATGATGTCGAAAATCGGCCCGCAATCGACGTAAAAATCGCATAACAAGCATAAAATACAGTCAAATTGAGACCCTCCTTCTTTTTTTGAAGTCGGTTAAAAATTTACAAGCGGCGAAAAAACTCTTTTAAACTTTAAAAATCCCATGCAAATCTGGCCTTTACAAAACCGAACCGTTTCTTTTTGTGTAATTTGTACTAGCCCTGTACAAATTGCACAAAAAGAAACGGTTCGGAGTTGTTCGGTTAAAGTCAAAGTTGTTACCTTAACGACTAGCAAATGAAAGACTAATGATGAATTAGACACTTCGCGTGACCCAAGGGCTGGCTTTTACCTTGTCCTTTTTTATACGTGTGGAAATCCTCGATGGATGTCCTCCGCCATGGCGGAGGGGTCTGTCAGACTCCTACTGACTAAAACCACACGGTGTTCCTTCTTGTCACTTCTGGCTGGGGTGAGGGGACACAATCGCATTCTACACAATCACCCACGCAGTGGCTTTTACCTTGTCCAGGCTAAGTGTTGCCATACAACGTGGAAACGCCACCAGTCTCTTGGAAACATTACAAGTTGAGAAGGCATTTTTTTAAATTTATTTAAAAGATTGTTTTTTTAAGTTATTGTAGTTGAAGTACTATTGGTAGATAGTTAAAGTAACCTGATGAATTAAAATGTTATCTAGTCTTTGCAATAATACCTACCTTCAAAAGCACAAATCATTTTTTTTTTAAACTCTGGTTCAATCAAGTCCTAAATGAAGATTTTAAAGCTGATTTGAGCAATCAATAGTTTGTTAGTTAGCATGACTTTGTTAGTTAGCTAACAACTTTTTTGGATGATACGTTTCGTTGCTTTAGTCTAAGCACACTTCGACAAAAGTTATTTGAATGCTGAATAACGAATAAATTATAGTATTCTCTATTCGATTAAAGGATAAAAATAGGTTAAGGAATTTGTTAAGTATTAAAAAAACATATTTGCTTTAAATTAGCCGGTATTTTTACAATTTTAGATTCACACTTCAAACATCATCAAAATGTTTTTTGCCTTTTGTTAATAGTTGACGAAATGCAAATTGTATCAGTTCGTCTTAACACTGTATCTTTTATAGGTTATTTTTAAATAATTTATCCACGACTTATTCATTCGTGATAGAATTATTCACTTATAATACCACAAGAGCTTCAAAATTATCGGGAAATGCCAGATAATTTTGAAGCTCGTGTGGTATTCGGGGGATTATTTTTCCGTCCCAAATGTCGGCCAATAGAATTGCACAAACTCCAAATCGACTCATTTTCATGCAAAATCTCCAATTTTCATAATTGAATTCAACCTGTCAGTTTGACGTGTGGTTAATTTGACTGGATCATGTTTTGTTTTTTATGCATAGCAACGACCAGAGAAAATTTTCAAAAAATTATCAGTATAATACCATGTAGGTTGTACCACGTGACGTCGAATGGTGCAATTCTATTGGTCGATATTTGGGTCGGAAAAATAATCACCAATAACTATATATTCGAATATTTATGTAGTTGTAATTATTTATTTGAATAATGTCCAACTCTACGTCTAAGCATTAACGTTGCACAATTAATGATAAATTCAGGTTTATTTCACAGAAAAGTTGTGTATCGGTTATCGTGTATGGCTGTATGCGAAGATATGAGAAAAATAAGAGTATGTAAGTAGAGTATGAATGTGGCTATATTTTGTGTGTGGATAGATTTTTTGAAGAAAAGATGTCAGGGAAACAAGTCCTCTTCTGAAATTATGAGATTCGTTTTTTACGTTTAATTGACAGGCGTTATTAGGGATTTTCATGCCGTGTCACTGACAAGTAGTATGTATCAATATATAGTGTATAATTTAAATTTGTTCAGATTAGACAACACCTCTCAGAAATATGCTGCTAGCTCGAGATCAGTGATCTATGTACCATTATTTTGACATTCTTTTTACCACATACTGTAAATTTATCAGTGATTTTGATGATGTTTTTCTATTATTTCCAGCAAAAATACTAGCATGCAGCCAACCAGCATCATTAGCGGACGAGCTTGGAGCGCTTACTGGTCTGCTGATCAGGCCGGGATGTCATACGAGACCACTCCTTGTGCTCAAATGCGGGTACCTTTTAGACGAAGACTCTAGCCCAGATTCTGAGAGACTGCAAAGCCTAGGGGATGTTGACAGCGGACACAGTACTGCTCACTCGCCGATCGACACTGGTCCGAAGAGTATATCACCAACGCCACTACAGCAAAATGGTTAGTTAATTTACCCTTTAATTTTCTTATTTATAGCTGTAAACCGTTTGACGATGGAATGTTAGAGCCGTGTAATTAATTCTTGTTTTTGAATGAGGTCTCAAGGAGTAAAAAACGGTGCTTTTGAAAACTCTTGCTTGATATATTGAACAATCGCCCTGCAAGATAACACTGCCAAGAATCGCTTGTTCCAAGATATTTCACCACGCTAGTTACATCATCAACACGTTTTATCATTACTTCATTGCTTAGGTGCCTATAAGAAAGCTAATTGAACTTACAGACTACAGGACTATCAACAAATTGTTTAAAATGTCAAAATGACAAATGAATTTTCAAATAAAATGTTTCTCTTGTTGCTTTTTGGATTTACTTTTTTGTAAAAGTATATTGATAGATCTAAAGTTCTCAGAATGTCCAATTACATTAACAAATCTACTAACTTCACAGCTTACCAACCGTTACCCAGTACTGTATTTACAAGTTTAATGCACAAATTACTGCTCATGGGTTGATGCACATATTGAATTACTTTTACGTTGTGTTCATTTCGTTGCGATGCAAGAGGTCTTTACATAGTTGACTGCACTCCTGCAACAATATTTGGATTCTTACCATTCCAACTGGCACCTTTAACTTCCAGTGTCTCCAGCTTCGAGTTGCAGTATCACCGGACTAAACCTTGCCGGGAACATGACAAACATTCCCCACAGTCAGCTTGAAATGCTTGAAGCTACGCACAGAGGCCTACATAAGTTTAACCCTAGACATCACGACGAAATCGAAGTGGAAATTGGCGACCCCATTTATGTCCAGAAGGAAGCTGAAGATTTGTGGTGTGAAGGTAAAACAATATGAGCGTTACACGGTTCAATAAGTTTTATAGATACTATTAAGGGAGCAACTTCGTTCTATACTGCAATTACTACTGTCCACAATGAAGATTATATATTTGGTGGTTTGATTAGTAAGAGAGTTATATAGGCGTTCACGCCAAATAATTAATTTTAAAAAAATTCCAGGGGTTAATCTAAGAACAGGTCAACAAGGAATTTTCCCGTCAGCCTATGCAGTTGACATGGATTACAACGACTTCGATCCAGCAAATGCTAAGGACAAAAAAGAACGATATCTATTAGCGTAAGTTATTTTATCTATCATATATCGAAAGGATTATTTAAGATTACTGTACAATTAATTTTGATTTAAGGTAGACGTAGTTCAAATATTATGATTTCATATCTCTAATGTTTCGGAAAATATGAACTTAAAATATAATTACTTAATAACCATTTCGTTCACAGGTACATGGGATCAGTCGAAACCTCTGCTCATAAAGGCACGGGAGTTGTATGCCAAGCAGTGAGGAAGATAGTTTCGGAATGTAATGGAGAACCCACAATGCAGCCTTGCATACTGGAAGTATCAGACCATGGACTTCGCATGGTTGATCGATCGAAACCCGCAGTAAGTGCTTCAGAATTACTACAGTATTGTAGCCAAAGTTTAGGTAACTTTCTATTAGATAGTGCATTGTATTTCGACACTTTGAATGGATAGCTACGTTATCAAATTGAAAGATATTTTGTTATCTTTCATACAATTTAATTCTGTCTACACAGCAATGATTCAATCGTTATTTACAATTAATGTGGACTATTTTACTAAGTGACAAAAGCAACAATACGTATTCCAGAGTTCGGCATGAGTGAAATGGCATAAGTAAACCAATATCTACAACTTTGCACCAAAAACATACCTAGCACTGAAACAATCGCCTGAAATAAACCAGTACAACTCGGTTTCTGACAGAAACTAAAGAAACTTCTAGTTTATCAAACAGTCAAACATTCAATCAACTACATATTATACGTTTACATCATAAAATAAAAGATAGTAGCTGCATGGCGTGCTACATAGTTTCTTTTGAGCAAAAAATAATATTTGCCTAAGATTTTGAAAACATTCGAATTATAACTCATATTGTTGTAAACAAATGCTGCAAGCTTACAAACAGTTTTATTTTTACGTGAGAAAACCTGTAGAATATGTTTAAAATAAATAAATAGTTTATTTCAGTTACTAGTTTACAAATTTATACAATTTTCTTACAATAGAGGCTTCCTTTTAAGTATTGGAAACCTGTGCTAGGAATGTTGAGATCTTAACGATTGCTCTTAAAGAGAGGAAAGGTAGTCTTTAGGGATTCACTCGGACAAATAACTAAAATAAGAAAAAGCCCTTTAAAAAAAATTGGTTATTTTCCCTAGGCTTGTCCGTGGATTCAATTCCACTTTACATACCGAGTTTCCTCCGTGCAACGGAAAGCACATTATTTCGTTGGCCTCCGTCTTTCATTCGTAAAACTTTGACAGTTGTTACAAGTGAATCGAAAGTCTGATAACCAGTCTTACTATGGTATTTACCCAGTACCTACTAACTGAGCTGTGTAAGTTACCTTGGCAGTAATCATGTAAAATACTGGATTTCAACTGCATCCGGTAAGATTGGAAACCGGCTCCAACATAGTTGAGAAAAAATTGAGCATATTTTGTAGAAAAATCGTAGCGCGTAAAAAAATAACATTCAAAGAAACGGACTATAGAGGCCTTCTGACCTGCCAATGTATCAACTGTCACAAAATTAAACTTATATAAATTATATTTTAGTTTTTCTTAGACACTTTGTCATTTAGATGCATAGTTTAGGAGCTGGCACAAGTTTATTGATTACGCACGTAACATTAAATACAGCGTGAAACTTGACGCAGGATAACATCGACTGTTTTTAACATGGCTTTACTTGAGGAACATTAACAGTGTAGGCTAGACGGTTTTTTTTAATCCTTTTTTTAGTTTATTATGGATTAGCAATCATTACGGTCAATAATCGTAGCGCCTGTGGACTTACAACAGACTATACATTGACAAGTGGCTGTAGTGAGCTTCATTAACCGTAGGCGTTTATAATCTTAGTATAATTATATAGACAAGCACAATAATATCACTAATTTATTGTTGGTTAGATAGTAGTATACTTATATTTAAACAAAAACAGTTAAGTTTCTTAATTTAATTTACAATACACCCTTTTTTTAAAATCTGACTCTTAAAATTATAGTACGCAACCAGTTCTAACTGGTCTGAGGAGGTCAAATTAGCGACTGCTCCATGTAAAATACATAGTATCCAGTAAGAGTGGAAGCCGATGGCTAGGCAGATGATGAATAGGCACAACTTTAGGAACATTTTTAACTGACTAATTTTACTAAAATCAAAACTACTGTTATCACAACAGAAACGTAAGCATAGTCTTAAGTAATATAGGTAACGGTTTCTTTAATATTTATTTTCCAGAGAAATCGAAATGGGCCATGCATTGACTACTTCTACTCATTGAAAAATGTTTCATTCTGTGCGTTCCACCCACGAGATCACAGATACTTGGGCTTCATTACGAAGCACCCGACGCTACAGCGGTTTGCTTGCCATGTATTCAGGGGGCAGGAGTCAACGAGGCCCGTAGCCGAGGCCGTGGGGTATGTGATTCCTTTTTCAATTATTACAACTAGCCAGCGTGACAGCTTTCGGAGTTCGTCCTGGACATATACCGTTGAATAGTTTTTCCTTTTTAAGGAAAAGTGTGAATGGAATGGGAATGTGTTGTAGCAGAAGACGTTAACTCATTATTTAGCGGAATGCGTCCGGAACGGAGTTTAGTTAATTTCGGTTTAAAGAAACTTTATTCTCAATAAAAACATAAGTCACTTACTTGAGAACAATACTAAAAATATAGATTACAATAAGTTCGTCATCAGTATTACAACTTAATAGTTACCCATCCAATGCATTCATTTCTCCAGAAGTGATCGATCCGCAATTATGTGCTGGCTAAGTTGAGTTTTGAATGCATTGAAAGAGTGTACATTTCTTGTACAGGACGGTAATTTGTTATAAAGTGCTCCTTCAAAAGTTAGCATTTTTTTTTGCCATAGTTAGTTCTTGTTTTCGGTAAAACTAGCAAGTTTGCTCGCCGTGTACTGCGTTGACTAACTTGTTTATATTGAGTGAGTGTTAAGTTTGAGTGAACGCTTTTGTTAAGAATATTTCTGATGAAAATGATTAGTAAGAATTGCTTTTGTTAAGAATGAATTAGATACATTGAATTTAGATACATGATTGGGTTAAGAGGCATATTATGTTGGTGTATTTAATATTATGCTGTCTACTCCTTTGCCTAGGACAGATAAAGCATTTTTTAAAGTTATTTATATAGAAATTAATCAATCTTAATGCTTTCACTGAAATGAGCAAGTATTTAATAAAAATAGCAGCCTTTGTTTACGGGTAAAGCTAAGAAACTGAGTTAGCATCGGAAACATAAAACTTTGATGTCTATGAAAGTATAACTATTGACATATAAATCATTGCATTGTTGATCACTTTACTAGTTATTAATTGTAATCTTTTGTCTATTTCAGGCGGGCATTCCACAGATTCTATCAAACATTTATCGAAACTGCGTACCCGATCGAGGATATCTACATAGAATAGCTACTCGAAACAAATTAAAATAAACCAATAACGTATTACACTAACATTAGCTTACTTATGCCACAAGCATTGAAAGAAATGTCTAGGATTGGAAGGATGCTATGTACCTAATGAAAATCCGAGTCTAACGTTCATCTAGTTTCTTGCCTTCTATTTTCAATGTTGCGCTGAAGAATTAAATTTAGGCCATCGATTTACTCTGTGATATCGATGAAATAGGTTATTTGTTTTCTGTTATTAATTCACGCATAACATTCGAAGTAATTGTAAATCGCTGTATGCATGTCGCCTTCATAACAGATTGAGAGCTATTAACCTTAGACGGTCATGGGATTTATATCATACAGTTAAATTAGTTTAAAAAAAATCGTTGTATAATTACTTAAGAAAAACACAACTAAAAAAAAACTTAAAGTAAATCAGTTATTCTGTAGCTCTCAATCAAAACACATAATGTATATTTTCATGTAACATAATATCGTGTTTTTATCATCATCACAGCGAAAGCGTGTAAAATCGTTGTTGGCTTTGTAAGCCTATGTTTTATTGTACTGATAAAAAAAACTTCAGTTAAAGTAATACTTTAGTACCTACTTATACTATATAGACAGTAGATACAGTTTTAAGTCGGACACTCTTGACGTCAAGTGTGTTGACTTTAGCACATCAACCGTATGAAACTTCCTTAATTTCGTTGTGAACCAAAAAAAAAACCGTATTATACCGTTTTGCACACAAAAAAATCAGTTGTGAAACAAACTTAATAGGCTTATTTTGGGTCAGCTCGTTCCACCGTCAACCTATCTCTGTTCTAAATATAAATAAATAAATATAAATTTTTCAAACTATTTGAACTTAGTTAAAATGATCAAGGAAGTGATGTTGTGTCTGCTCATGAGTTAACGTGAGCTGCATATAATTTAAATCACGGTCATTATTAATATGTCTAGAACTATAACTTACTGGAAGAGCATACAAATTATAACTATACGCACACGAATCAATTAATTTGAATAATCGTATGCAAAACTTATGACCACAATTACTTATTAAATCTGAAGACTAAATTTCACGTAATAAACAACATGGAATATGAAACAGTTTTTTTGTGTATTAAACGATTAAAATACTTATTGCATTGTGACTGATAACTATTAACAAATATACATGTGCGTAGATAGATATTTTACAAACAGTTATTATGATAATTCAATTTATCAAGCGATGATACAATAATAACTATTTCAATAATAGTAAAAACGTATAGATGCATACAAGTAATTCCAAAGAGTATCAGATCGACCAGGATTTGGTCGATAAGATACTAAAAACGATGTCCCCCGTGTTTATTTGGCTAACAAACAAAAACGTATATTACTTATATACATATTCATATCAATAAAAATCTAAAACTATGAAGTAAAAATCATTAATTATAATCGATTTTCAACCACTGTGATATGAGCAGTTGATTTTTTTATGTCTATAGGTAAAAATCTGAAATCAGCCCTTTCGGTAAAGTTGGTGTGATGCTAATATACTTACCGGTTAAGTATTACTATCAATATGCTTAATCAATTGTAACTATAATGTTTGTAGCTATTTATATTGGTTAGGATATCTGAAGCACATAAGCAAGATTTACTTCTTAAGTGGTATGTAGATACCTTCTGACAGTAGCCATTGCTTAAGCAATGTTATCTAATTAATTCGCTATGGACACGTTCACGTTACTATAGCTCTGTACTGTGAATAGTAAATAGTTCTAAAGAGGACGCGTTCACATTTGGGTATGTCAGGATTGCCCGGACTTCCTAAAAACATTTCTGCATGAACAATAAAACGTCTAGCCGAAAAGATAAGAGATCTACATAGGACCACAAAAGTTTGGACACCGATTAGACACTAGGTTTCTTTCGATCAAACATTCATATGACAAACGATTTTTAGTCTAACCTTGTTCCAGTAATCACTATTTCGCTGAATTGGTCAAAGAATTATTCGAGCACGCGTTTTCGGGTAAACGTGACTTAAATACTGGCACGCTTTTTAATGAGCGGAGATAATTATGTAAAAAAAAAACATGAGTGGTCGAAACTAAATAGATAGTAATTAAACCAATTTATCTACTGCTGCATTCTACGTATATATATACACACATCAAAAGTGTCTAGGGATCAAGCATTTTTATGCGGATTTCTTGATATTGAGATGTGGCTTTGTAATAAATTTATGATTTTATAAATTTATATGGATCCTTTTTGGTGCATTTCATAATTTGAATCAGGAACTCTCAATCAAATTCGAGTAAAAGATGAAAATAAGCTGTCAATATTTTCCCTATAAAAACATACAACGCATTGAAGACATTATTAGTGCTACTGTTTCCCTACTACTGATTAAAACCAACGTTATTATGGAGCGGCGACGTCATTTAAGCAGGGAAGAAATGCTCAGAGCCGTGGGAATGATAGAAGCTGGTTCCCGGCAACGTACTGTAGCTTTAGCTCTGAATACAAGTCAGAGTGTTATCAGTCGACTTTGGACACGTTACCGAAGCACTGGTACCGTGGCTGAGCGCCATGGAGGACGGTATCGCTGCACCACACGGAGACAAGACCGATACATTCAAATCTTAACTCGAAGAGCTCCAACAATAACCGCCATGATGTTAGCCGTGAGGCTTCATCACTCTTCAGGGAACTTAATTAGCGACCAAACAGTCAGAAACCGCTTGCATGAAGTGAACCTTCATTCCCGAAGACCGCTACGGGTACCACCTATAGCAATGCACAATCGTAGGATTCGATATCAATGGGCTCTTGAACACAGAAATTGGGCAGAAGAACAATGGCGTTTCGTGTGCTTTTCTGATGAGTCTCGTTTTGGTATGAGACCGGATACAAGACGTATACGACACTGGAGAACCCCTGGACGCCAACAGCGATTAAAATCCTGCCAGGAAGTCCATCCTTATAGTGGTGGAACCATCATGGTATGAGCGGGTATTTGGATCGGCGGAAGAACTGAGTTGATTTGGATCAGAGGCAACCTCAACGCTCAAATTTATGCTGAGACGATTGTATCAGACGTCATCGTTCCTCTACAAGTGCAAATCGGTCCCTTATTTCAGTTAATGCATGATAATGCACGACCGCACACCGCAAGAGTTGTAAGACAGACTCTCGCCGCAGCTAACATCAATGTCCTGCCCTGGCCTGCTCAGTCGCCAGACTTGAACCCGATTGAGCATGCATGGGATATGCTACAGAGAAGAGCTCTGCCGAATATGGAGGGTATCCAGTCGCAAGAAGACCTTTTTTTGTTGTTGCAACGAACATGGGCGGCCATTCCACAGCGTGATTTGGATGAACTCATTTTGAGTATGCCAAACCGATGTTCTTGTGTTGTTAGTGTTCGCGGTAGAAACACGGATTATTAATTGTTTAAGTTACCCAATAAAATTTTAAAGAAAACTGTTATTTCAGTCTTTTTTTCGAACTTTAATGTTAGTGGTTCAAATGTCAAAAATCCCTTTATTAGGAAAATGGCAAATTTCTTTATTAATGCAAAGGTGACTTGGTTTATCGTTACTGTGACAAACGAAAACACTTTATTTGATGAATCCTTAAAGAAAATTTTAATTAATATCAATCAGGAGAAAAGTTATTGCAAAAATATATGTTGATCCCTAGATACTTTTGATGTGTGTAGTTCATGTAGAAATACAATAGCAGCGTTTACGTTGTTCTGCGTTAGCCGTTGAATTCGGCTGTCACAACTTTTGGATAATTCTATAGCGAGACTTATGTAGAACTATTATGAGTATTCAGAAAATAACATTGAAACATTGGAAAAGTCCTGAAATAACTGGTAAATGTTACTTGTAAACAAATGCTAGAGTACAATTTAATACTTAAAATCACAATTTTGAAAGAACTCGAATCCGCCTATTTATTGCAATTTTTTTTAAACTGAAATGACTATTTAATTGGCATACTCTCCTAATTTAAGTTTCAATTAAAAATGATTTAATAGGTGTCCTAGTTTCGTATGAAGTTTCTACTATGTGGTTACAATAATTGACTTTTTTACTTTTGAATTGGTTATTGGCATTGCAATCATTATTTTAGTAATGTATATTATCTAAACAAAATAAAACCTAATTCTCCATTGTAATGTGAACGTAATCTGGGACTTGTAAATACAATAATAATCAGCAAAAGCAAACGAACTCAACAAAGCTGAACAAAGCTGTGACTCAAACAAAAAAATATATATTTATTTTTCCAATAATTGTCATAGCGTATTCGATATAGTGATTAAGGCATGAAATAATAATAATAAATATTATTTGGGACTGATTTAAGTGTTTTATTGCATAGAGTACGTTTTCCCGATAGTGGCTTTTAAATTACGTAAACAAAACGCGTTATAGTCAGTCCTCTTTTACCAGATGGTAAACTCAAAAACTCAAACTCAAAGCATTTATTTCAATTAGACCATTACAGGCACTTTTGAATGTCATAAAAACAAGAACAAAAAATGATGCTGCTACAGTCCCGGTCACAAGGCATAATAACTCGTGAAAGTACTGTAGTTGCCCATTCCAAAGCGTTGATCTCTATGGAGAAGAATGGGCAAGAAACTCCATGGACACTCTTTTAAATTATAATATTTTTACAAAATCGTATTTAGATCATTCGTGTTGAGATTATACAAATATGTGAGAACGATGTAGAAAGACGTGCACAGTAAGAGCGTCCAGAGTAAATAAAAGGCAAAATTCAATTTAAAATCTAAATAAGTTAAAAAATGACCGTGGTAGTTAAAAAATGACCAGTCCCAACTGACAGCGCCCGTTCACGAACATGACGTATGGATCAGCCCCATTCAGCTCGACCATTTTGAAGGGAGCTAAATGACCCGACACACCCGCCACTATCAGCGAGACATTTAAGTGAGCATGACACTATTAACCACCAGGGCTTCGTCAAGTCAATGATAATACATAGCACTCACATATGGGCTTAATAATTATACAATACTAGAGAATTGATTCTATACATTGCAAAGATAGTCTTACAATCTTCTGCAGCTTCCACTATAGCTTCGGATACTTATCAATGAGTTTACCCCTATGCTTGAGGAGCAGGACCAGCATTGAGCCAAGCATTTATATCATCAATATAATCCCCCAACTTATAATATGCTTGCCTACATAGTGTGCGTTTAATACAAGATTTAAATTTCGTTTCATTCAGTTGAAGAAAGTGGGGAGGTATTTTATTGTAGCACTTCAAACAGCACCCCATGAAAGATGAGTCCACTTTAGCTAACCTGAAACCCGGCTGAACCAATTGGTCCCTATTTCTAGTATTATACTTGTGTCTATCACCTCGTTTACCAAATAGATGCAATTTTTTTCTGACGTACATGATGTTTTCATAGATATATTGACAAGGTACTGTCATGATGTTAATTTCCTTGAACTGTTCTCTTAGAGAATCTCGCCTACGTAGATTATAAATGGCTCTAATGGCTCTTTTCTGCAGAATAAATACAGACTCGATGTCTGCAGCCCGTCCCCAAAGTAAAATACCGTATGACATTATACTATGAAAATAACTAAAATAGACTAGCCTCGCGGTATCTACATCAGTAAACTGACGGATTTTTCTGACAGCATATGCTGCTGAACTAAGCCGTCCTGCAAGAGATGTTATATGCGGACCCATTGTAGCCTTGAATCGAGCGTTATCCCCAGGAAAACAGTTTTATTGACGAATTCTAGTTTCTCTTGATTCAATACTATGTCACAATCACTACTTTTGACGTTTGGCATAGCAAATCTTATGCACTTCATTTTTTTCCCATTTAATACCAAATTATTGGCGGTGAACCAATCATTTACCTGTAATAGGGCGTTATTTAAGTCGTCTAGATTTGTGGCACGTCTATTTATCTTAAATATTAAAGAAGTATCGTCAGCAAACAACACCATTTGTGGTTGGTTTTTAAATAAATAGGGTAGATCAATTATATATACTAAAAAGAGGAAGGGACCTAATATCGATCCTTGTGGTACACCCATCTTTACATTTAAACCCATTGAATTGACACCATTTATTTGCACTTGCTGCTGTCTATCATTTAAATATGATTTTACTAAACTAAGCGCAAGTTTTCCTAGGCCGTAATGTTCAAGTTTCAAGAGTAGGGTTTCGTGGCTAACACAATCAAACGCTTTTGAAAGGTCACAAAAGATTCCTATGGCATCCTGTGCCTCTTCCCACGCAGTAAATATGTGTTTTAACAAGGTAACACCAGCGTCAGTCGTACAACGTCCTTTGGTGAAACCATACTGTTTTTCATGTAAGATCTTATTGGTGTTAAAGTGGTTGAGCATTTGATTAAGCATTACCTTTTCAAACACCTTGCTGAAAACCGGCAAAACGGATACGGGTCTATAGTTATTGGTGTCTTTACTATCCCCAGATTTGAAAAGGGGTATAACTTTACTGTATTTCATAAGGTCCGGAAAAACTCCTTGGTCCACACACAAATTGAATATTATGGCTAAGTACGGTGCTATTGTCTCAATAATTCCCCAAAGATCTTCGGTTAATTTGATTTTGATTTGCTTGAAAGCTTTAATGACTGCAGTGTGGTTGATATGCTTAAATTGAAACTCAACCGGACATGGTGAAACGTTTGCTCTTAATAAATCAATGGAAAGCAAGGGTGAAGAATTTAATGTTTCAGTAGTTTTAAGTGGGATACTAGTAAAGAAATCTACAAATTCTTGAGCAACTTCGTTTTTAGTGGTTAGAAGACCACGCGAAGACTCTAGTGTGATCTCATTACTACATTTTTTGTTTCTGTTAGTTTCACTATTAATGATTTTCCAAACCGTCTTAATTTTATTATCGGCGGATTTAATCTTGTTGCTAATGAATAAAGATTTAGCTAATTTGCAGGTGTTTTTAATTTTTTTTTAGTAAGTTGCAACATAGTGATTGAAAGTTTCTGAGTTGAAGTAAGGCTTAAGGCCGTAAAGCTCAAACAATCGTTCCCTACTTTTTCTTATACCCTTAGTTGCCCAATCACTAAACATAAACTTTGGGCTAATAGATTTAGTTTTTATTTTTAACGTATCATTGAACTCTGTGTAGACAACCGAAAAGAATTCCTCATAAAATTGATTTACATTTTCAATATTATATCCCGGAGTGCCTAAATTACTAATTAAATTATTATTAAATTTATTCAAATTGCTGGGTGTTCTTTGTCTAGATTTTATCTGGGTTTTTGTAACGGTGTGTAAGACTCGAAAACGACGGTTTGACCGCTGTGATCAGATGGAAGGTAATTTTCAATGGCTTTATTTAAGTAGTCGCAGCAACAAAAGACATTATCAATACATGTAGCAGTGTCTGTAGTAATTCGGGTAGGCTCCGAAAAGACATTTATCAAAATAAATGATTTAAAAAGATGTAAGAATCTACTGCTATTTGAATTTATATCTAAAATATTAATATTAAAGTTTGCTTTAGCAAGTTTTGCTAAAGCATCTTCCATTACTGACTCAAATACAGAGTAGTTTTGATAATTTGGGGGTCTGTAAACGCACACTATGACATGCTTATCTAGCTCAACACAAGACATTTCAATATTATGTTCAACCGAAAGATCAATTATATCATTACGAGTTTTAAATTGAATGCCATTTTTAATTAAGATAAGTGAACCCCCACGCATCATAGATTTGCGGTTAAAGGAACTGCCTACACTGTAATTCTCAAAGTTAATTAACATTTCATGATCTTTTAGCCAATGTTCGGTGAAACATACAATATCAAACTTGGTTTTTTCTAAAAACAATTCAATCTCTAGTTGTTTCGAAGAGAAACCTTGAATATTTTGATGGAATAATTTCAAGGAATTCTGCTTAGCCCCTTTTTTAAATTTAATTATTTGGTAACATGGTTATGTTGGGGTCGGCATCCCGTCTCACCGGATGCAGCTGAATACCAGTATTTTACATGGGGCGGCTGCCTAACAGACCTTCAAAACCCTTAGTACCTGGTAATACGATAGTTGTTGTTATGAGTAACAAATTTAATGAACATGAAATTTCAAATGTATACGTTATTATAATAAACTACCAAGCGATATTCAAACACTAAGTCTCAATAAATTTAATTCTTTTATAAAACGTAAGCTATATCTGAAAGCTTACTATAATATGAATCATTACCTTGAAGATAAAAAGGCTTGGGATTAAGCTGCTCCAATTTAATTTGCTCTGTGAGTGTCAAAATTTTCCTTTGTTTCACCTATTTATTGTTTATTCCTTTATTTTATACAATTTGACATTACTTTGTTTATTTATTTTTTTTACATTTCTTTTTATTATTATTATTTGTGACATTTTATTTTCCTTATTATTTTAATTTATGACATTTTATGATTTCATTATGATCTCATTAATTTAATTTTGTATTTTTTTTTTATTTGTTAATTGTGAATGTGAAGACCATGTGGATTATTTCTTTTATTTACTTTGTTTTTTGACGATAGTCTGGCAGTTTGAGTACTATAAGCGACCTACACAAATGTCCTTTTTTTGGTATTGTTCGTCGTGTCGTTGAGCTCCTTGGGTTATGAGTTGAGCTACACGATAACTGACAAATGCTTGCACTGACTGGACAGGTCCACTCAATCTGTGTGGTGCTTTCTTAAAAAGACCATTTCAGACACTATCTGCATAGTCCTCATGTAAATTGGCCAAGATTATTTTGTCTGGACCTTAAAAGAGACCTCTGACCTCCCTGACCTCTGAGTTTGTTTCGGCTTTTTCTTCTCAGAGTAGTCGGGTATGAAACACCGGCCTCATCTAGTTTAAAAAAAAATGACGTGTAAAAGTGTTTGTGAAAACCTACTTGCAAAATAAACATCATTTATCATTTATCAAACACCCTGAGCGTTTAAAAAAAAAGACAAGAAAGCAACTCTGCATATCGTCCAATATGCTAAATTGTAATTATGTGAATATGCTAAATTGTAATTATGGATAGATATTGAAACTTTCTAGTCGTAACTAGAAAGTTTCAATATCTATCCGTCATCACGCCGGCCCATCATACAGCGATGATAATCATAACATGCCTGTAATAACCGAAGAGTTAGGCAGAGATGTGTCTCATAATGTATAAGAGGGCGAGCCTAAAGCCATCAACCGGGCACCAATTCAGACTCCGCAGCTGCTACTGAGAAATTTCTGATGGAAAATCCCAAAAACACTTACTTTGACCGCTAGGGGAAAAGAACCTTACCTATACTTTATTGAAATAAACTTAAGTCTATTATTTACAAACTTTAAATAGACATTAATTAATAATAAAAATATGTACAAGTATGAGAAAGAAAAATAATTAAGGGCGTTGAAAAATTCGTCCGCTTCGCAGTCAACAGGAATAGTGCCCACAAGGCTGGCAGCATTATTGCGTTGGATGGCAACGCTAATTCTTTGTGCAAAAAACAGGCCAGCCCTCTGGTCACGAGAAGAGTCGACCAACTGCTTGGCGATTTCTCGAAATACTACGCGGGCACTCGGACCCCATGTCCCTAGTGTTTCAACCCTAAACTGCTCAAACACATAACTATCACGCAAATTGTGATATTTGCGCCGTTTGAGGTTTTCAGTACCTGCAGCAGCAGCTCCAGCGCAGCCCACCGTGCTAGGAAGATGGGCGGAAGCAGTAGCACTACCGACATTTTACAGACACATAAATTATTTTACGTATCAAGTTGTATCAAGTGACAGCAATATATGTATAACTGTTGGATACGACATTCTTCTACAACGAGCTTGTTCTAGTGTACTGTAATTAACAGTCACTACGTAATTATTCCACACTTCTTTAACTATTTATTATTAAAGATCCCATCTACATCATATCTCATGGCGTGAACCTTGACGCATCAATCAATCAAATGTTCCTCTGTTTTCAATTCAATCTTATAATTATGCTGATGCATAAATTGATCGAAGAAGTTTGAATCTATAAGAATGTGATCAGCGTACGTACGTATGTACTGTCAGCAAAGGAAATAAGTATTGTAACCAATTTCAATCAGATACGGTTGAAATTTTCCTAAACGTCTATGAATAAGTCCGTGGCTGGCGTGAATATGTTGACATGTCTAAAACTGCAATTTGTCAGGACGGCCATTTTAAAGTTTTGGCGTCTTCTGGTAAATCGGTTAATTAATTTTACATATGTGTTTAAGTTGTTTTAAAGGTTATTTTGTGCCATCTTTTCAATGATAACAATAAATAAACGAAATTTTCCATAGATTGCAAAATAATAGACTTGTCAAGTCGTTCACCAACGAGTTATCAACTTATGCACCGAGTTGTCAACTTGTTCACCAACAGTTATCAACTTATTCACCTTCTGAGTGGGAAGTTATAGTAAGTAAACAATGTAATTTAATGACAACCACATTATTTTAATTGGATAGCAAACAGATGACAAACATAAAAAAAATATTTAATTTGCTGCTACTCACTCAAATCAAGTAATGTTGTTTTAACTGAAGAAATATTTAATTCAAACACCACGAAACTATCAGTTTAGTATTTTCGCAATAAAAAAATTATAAAAAAATAGAAAATTGCTTTATTGGACCACAAACAACGTCATCAAACAGATACAAGTATGTTACTAACACAAATAACTACGTTGACTCCTCAACCTCGTCGCAGACCATTCGTATTTTATTAGACCTCAGAATCCTCTTCATCTGGGTTGTCTTCGTCCAAATCTGGATCAGTAGATGCAGAGACATCACCGACAGTTTTTATATTAATATAAAACTCTTTGAACGAATCGTCAATCAGGTCAATCATGTCCATCAAATCCTTTTTTTTCTCTGCACTGATTGGCAAAGCTTCCTTGGAGATTTGGCTCAACCTAAAGACATCTATGGTGGTTTTTCCTCTTTTCCGAAAGTTCACTGACTCGAAAGTGGGTTCGCGATCCAGGCTTTTCTTGAAATTTATTTTTCCTACGCTGTTTTTATTATATTGCAGCCATTTAATAGGTTGCCATAGAAATTTGTCCCCAGAATCGTCCAGTTTTTTGATAGTAAAGGGTCCTTTCTTGGCTTTTAGTTCAGCAAAATCCAAGAAATCATTTACCGTCATCACCACGACCTTAAATGGTTTCTGAACTTTGCAAGTCCTCACCAGCTGCACCCAATCATACAAATGATTTATTCTCATTTGTGTTCTCTTTTTTGTTTTCTCAATAATAGCGTGGTCAGAGTCACACTCCATATGTGTGTGCCCACTGAGGAGAAATTTGTGATTTATCTTTTGCAGCGTCGGATGATTATGTAGCAAAAACATAAACATCATTGCCACGACATTGTTTTTGTTTTGACCACCACAAGTATCCGAATAAAAAATCAGTTCTTTTACTTCGGAGGACAAATTGTTGCAGAAGTGCCACAAACATGAGGCAATTTGGTTTGCACCTCGAGCTCCTATTGTCTCGTCCCACATGTAGCAGGTAGCCTCATTAGTTGCTAAATCATGCACTGTTAAATTAAAAGACCAAAGCTGTCGTTTGTAAAACGAGACAGATGTTTTTAAATATGGAGTCGGCAAGCACTGCTGGAGGTCGAATGCAAATGCCCTAACAGACGAATCTGCTTTGACATTCTCTTTATCCACACGTTTTTCAGCATAAGCTTTATCAGCTTGATGTTGGTGTTCAGCTAATTCAGCAGTTAAATTAATTTTGCGATCTTCATCTGCAACTTTAATTTTAGCGTTCAGCACATCGCACGTGTTGCATGTGTCTTTTGATGGTTGCTTAAACGACAGATTGAGGTCGTGAAAGCATTTGGCATATAATTTTAACGAGACAGGATTTGAAGAAGTGTTTTTATACTCTCTGTACATTTTGGCGATTGACAGGTCAGCAGCTAAATATTTCTTCCCAGTCGAATTTCTACAGTAGTGACTCTCATAACTTGGAAAACTCAAAATGTGGTGATTGACAAGCGAAATGTCTTCGATAGTCTTCTTATTTTTGGGAGGTTGACGACCTCTCTGATCCTCATCAATGATTCCGTTGGGAGACATTTTTTTTTTTTCTATTATAACATTAACAAATCCCTTGGTCTCTCCTACAATTTTACAAAAACACTCTTTACAAACCGGTTTCATCTCATTAGAAATCTCTAGCATGTATTTACAGTAGCACTCTCTATTTAATGTCCTGCTGCCCGTTTTTTGTGATTTTTTCGGGAAAATCATTACTGACTTAGACACAAATGCTGCCCGTCTATCTCTATCTCCTAGTTGCCAATAATTTTCAAAACAATGCGTCTGTTCAGCCGTTGTAATTCTTTCAGCACATTTTAGTCTACATGAACTCAACTCTTTCGGTTTTCTGTCAGGAACTACTTTACCTTTTTCCGTTATATAACTCTTTCCTGTATTCCGACGTGTTTTGCTTGCATTTCTCTCCACTCTTGATCTTCCTTTTTTTGTATTATTATTAGTCCTTTCTTCACTAGTACTTTCGGTTTCCATAGTTAAAGTTAAAATCTCATTTCTTTCACTCGTCTTTTCTAGGATCACTGTTGGTGTTTCTATCTCATATATAGTAGGAGCTGCATTCTCATATTCATTCATTTCAGGTGAAACACTTCGGTTGGCCGTTTTTTCGTCTGTCACACACGTTGAGCTCCCCGTTTCCTTGTTCTGTGTATTATCCATAGATGAATTTTGTAGTGTTTCTTTCGTATTTAAGGTAGGTGCTATATTTTCGCATTCGTAGTTGACTTCGATATATTTTTCCGGATTTCTTGTTGCTTTCGATATTTTTCCGGAGATTGGTATCAATTCTTTGCTTTCAATTTTGGCATCATCACATGATTCGCAGTCAGTTTCTGAATCATCTACTGTGACTTTTTTTATGTTAAAATCAGGATCACGAACACTGTCGTCACTGCCGCCATTAAACGATTCATTTTCTTCAGACGCTTCACTGTTTTCGACAATGTCTGACGTATTATCTAATTGTAGGCTTGGGTCAGTAATTAATACATTATAAATTTCTTGGGTTGCTGGGGACATTACCGGAAAAGGAGATAATGGATCATCGTTACTTATGTTCCTCAATAACGAAGAGTTTGACAGTGGAGTGGCAAGATTAGGGTAACCTGAAGCAATAAAAAATAATAATCAGACAGATAAACACAGTTACTCTCGTATTTATAATATTAGTTTGGGTGAATAACTAGCGGTGTCTAACTGCTGAGTCCTATTCCTATTACAGGGTCTAGATTATCTACACACCAAGGTTCATCCAAATCTGCCCAGCAGTAACAGATGCAAATCGTTTCAAACACACACACACACACACACCCACACATAAACTTTCAGATCTAAAATAGTTCAGGTAAAGAAAGAAAATAATCATTATTACGATAGTAGCCAAAGTTAAACCGTTATACTACACACCCTTCATTTCTTTTAAATAGTTATTTTTGTTTTGATTTCAACATTAGAGGAGCAAGTTACTCATAGAACAATTAGGCTGACCCCACATTAGGCGTGCGCGATCCTCGGGCGTGTGAACGCCCGAGGATGAAGCGAGGATGAGCGCCGCGAGCACGTGTGAGTAGCGCGCGCGGCGCCCGCGCTACTCACACGCGCGCGCGGCGCTCGAGTCGCGTTCATACCCCTTCGACTTTCGACTTGACTGAAGGGTTTAAACGCCAACGCGAGCGCCGTGTGCGCGCCGCGCGGTCGCTGCACACACGTTACACGGTGGCAACACGTGACGCTTACGCAGCGCGCTCGCGTCGCGCACGCGGCGGACGCGTCGCTCATACGCCCGAGGAACGCGCGATCCTAATGTGGGGGAGGCCTTACCCACGACGGTGTATATCTACCTACTACAGCTAGATTCCCATCGTCTACATACATCTAAGTTCACAGTTTCAAGTAAACAATCAGCTGACCGCGACGTTCGCACGGACGTAAACATATCGCAGCGGGATTTTATCGCGCACTGGATTTTCAACTCTCGGTGTTGAGCCGAGCATTGAGAATCCAACAGAGTGCATTCCAACGCGTTGAACAAACACACTGGTTGGATTTTCAACTCTCGGCGCTAAGCAGAGCGTTGAAAATCCAGTGCGCGAAAAAAATCGCCGCGATATTTTTACGTCCATTCCGAACGTCGGCTTACAATATGTTACTTACCTAGATAACTAACTCCCAACCTTCATCAATATCTACCTAAAAAGTGGCAAAAAAATATTTGTGAGTATAAGATCTGTATCTTACCGTTTTCGTCCACTTCATTCATTCGCTGACGAGATGAATTTAACTTAATGTCACGAAGTTCTGTTAACTTGCGTTTCCTAGCCATTAATTCGGCAATCGTCGGATTCTGCAAAAACCAAATATTGAAATACCTAGATATCACGTCACATAATCAGGTAGGTATTCCCTCTGTTACGATAATACACTAAGGTAGACCGTAAGGTTTGGTCGGTAGGTACTCACTTTTTCCTCCATTGCAAATCACAAACTATACACCCAACTTATGAATTGAAACACTGTAGTAATAAATCAATCAATAGATACACTCAAAAACAAACGAAATCAATTTGAAGCACTCACACTCGTTCGCGGTTCGCGCGCGCGTGGCTTCTGAACTCTAAACTGACGTTTGTTTACCAACACACGAGCGAGGGATTTGCCGCGATATTTGAAAAATTATTACTTCTTACGAAAGTTTTTTGATAACTCGATTATTTTTTAATACAACTTGGGTACATAAGTTGTCAACTAAACATATTAATTTAACGTTACAAGTTTTTTATAACGGACATGTAGTGATACCTATACTTATTACTTTTAGTGCTCAGAACTTCGTTGGCCGTAACTGGACATCTCAATATATCGCAATTTCAACAGAAATTCTTCGGTGGGCCATAACTTGATATCTCAATTTGTCACGATTTAATCAAAAAGACCTCAGCTGGCAATAGCTTGACACTTCAATTTGTCAATTTAAAATAAGTACTTAAACAAAACTTTTAAGTGTATTAATTGAGATATCAAATAACGAATATTATTTTGGGTGCTGAGTATAGGTTGATATAACAAAATATCAATGTTCGATCACAAAAACATGTGAATCGTTAATTTGACATGAGGTTTTGTTAAGTTAGACATGTCAAAATGCGAGATGTCAACATATTACGAAAGTCGATTGCTCCAAAAATTATGTATATCTATAACTGTCAATTTTTTTCATATAAATTCCTAATGCGTAGGATGTAATAAGCCAATAAAAAAAAAGTCATAGAAGTCGACATGTCAATGTGTTCACGCCAGCCACGGAATGTTCGAATTAATTTAAATTTATTTGATAAAAAAAAAACAAAAAAATATTAATTTAATTACGTTTCAGAGTTGAAAACGTTCATCGGATGGACCATATGGGTAAACCACTATCTGTTTCCTTGACTTAACTAACCCCAATGGTTTCGTCGTCAAAGTACTATGGGGGATTTTGTATGAACCCCGTCCCCACCCTTCAACAGTCTTGGGATACGTCTCGACATGTTCACTGGGACCCAGAAAAGTCTAAAGTGCCTGTGTTAGTTTCAAAATCAATTGGGTTTTAAAATAAACAAAAAAACAAACCCCAAAAATAAATATATTTTTTTTAACAAAAATCATTATTTTCTACAAACAAAAAGGCGCGCGTGGAACACAAACGCGAGGTCGACATGGTTTGTCGTCAATAGACGGACGGATGGTGAGCTATCCATTGCTCACCGTCCACAGGCCCGCATCTACGATGGCCGGGAATCGTCTCGCGGCGCCCGACGTCCGGGGCGTCTCCCGCAGCGGCTGGGTTGGTTTGAGGTTCTCTCCCTCAAACGCCCGGCCACCTCCTTCGCTAGCATGACTACTTCGCAGAAGGAGGTGACCGCTTCCCATTCCCTCTCACTTCGGATCATGGACACAACCAGGGCCGGACGCGAGAGATCGCCGCCGCCGATCGCCTCTAGCGCTGGGCACGGCGGTACTCCGCCCAAGCTGGGCAGACCGCCACTGTGTGCTCCACCGTGTCCTCCGGGCGATCGTCACAATGATGATACCTGAGCGTGTCCTCCCGCCCGATTATGTGCAGGAACCACCTGAAACTTCCGTGTCCAGTGAGGACCTGCGTCAGGCGGTAGGTGAGGACGCCATGGGGCCTCTCTAGCCACTCCTCAAAGAAGGGACTTATCGCCACTAGTGTGGCGGGCCCTGCACGGGGTTGCGACAGTCGCTCTTTCCATGCCACCACAAGATCGCACAGGAGGTCTGTCTGCTGGCAATTTAGCGCGGCAATTTGCCGCGGCAGCAGAGATTGCCCCTGGTGTAGTGCCTCCGCGCGCCACTCATACAGGCTTGCGAGGACTATCACCTCCAGATCCCACGATGGCAATCCGGCAAGGCCGCTCGCCGCCTCGCTGGCGATCGTGCAGTAGCCTCGAATTAGCCTGATGGCTACCTTTGGGGGTGCGTTCAGGTAGTGGGCGGCACGCCGCCCTTAAGAACGCGCCCATACCGGGGCCCCGTAAAGGGCCATGACCGGACCGCACGATTCGACACGACAGCACGTGACCACGGTGCTGCCGGTCATCTCTGAGGTCTCTCACTGAACGCTCAGAGTTCCCACTCTGAACACCCGTGACCCCAAATTACCACCTGCTTTAAGTGTTACAGGTGGGGTTTCGGCATGTTAAGCGGCGAGACGTTTGCCTCGTCGACTTCTTCTCCTACTGTGATCTGCCTTCTCACGATCCCGTTCAGCAGCCTCCTTCTGGACCATCACTGTCTCGCACTCTCGAATGAGGTTACGCCTCTCCAGTTGTCAGAGTTCGCCAGCATAGCCCCAACTACGGCTGGCAGAGACAGATCTTGCCCAATCCTAGCGATCAAGACCCTTCGTTCCAAGTCCCACGCAGGGCACTCCACGAACGTATGCTGCGCAGAGTCCAAACCGCCTCCATAATGATGACAGCTGGCCTCTCTTCCAATCCTATTCAGGTACTCACCGAAGCAACCGTGCCCGGTAAGCACCTGAGTAAGTCGCTGAAGATGCGCTCCCCTATTTTCAGCCATGCTTCGAAGTGTGGCAGGACGGCTTAGACACACGCTTCTGTGAATATTGCGGCTGTTGCAGCCGCTCACACCACTGCTCTAGCGCGCGTCGCCGTTCCTGCCGCCTCAGCCTTGACACAGTGATTCCCGGCACATTATCACCACTATGGCGGATAGCACAAATTCGGCTGTAAACCCTCGCGTCCATATCTGCCAAGATCTATCCAGTGGTGGGAACCGTGCCAGGAGAGTTGCCGCTTCAAAGGACACAGTACGGTATCCTCGTGCGATGCGGATAGCTATTTTCCGCTGCAGACTGTTAATTTTAGTCCTGCAGCGTGGGACGCCTAACGCCCATTTGACCAAACAGGCGCCCCATAAAGAACCATCGATCGCACAAACCCCGCGTAAAGGCGGCGAACTTCTTCTCGTGGCCCCCCAATATTGGGCAACAGTCTGTGCAAAGCGCCTACTACCTTTCCAACTTGGGGAACTAGGCGCTCGAAGTGCTCTTCAAATCCCCACCAACCGTCCAAAGTCGGGCCAAGGTACTTAATGTATCGTCCCTCCTGAACTTGCGCATCTCCAACTCTGACTGGAAAGCTGGGTGGCTCTCTGGTCCTTGGCAGCTTATGGAACCAAAACGCCTCAGTTTTATGTGGCGCTATTTCTAGACCCCCTTCGCGGATCGATGCCACGACCTTTTCTAGTCCCAGCTCTGCAAGCTCAATAGTCTCTTCAGCCGTCTCCAGCTAAGACCAGGTTGTCATCCGCGTAGCAAACGATATTAACGCCAACGGGGAGATCAGTACGCAGAACCACATCGTAAGCGAGGTTCCATAAGAGAGGTCCTAAAACAGATTCCTGTGGAACTCCGCACATAATCTTTCTGCGATGAAAGCTACCGTCCCGATCCACATAGCAAATATATCTGTCACGAAGATAAGCCCCGATGATGCAGTGCAGGTAAGGTGGCACTCTGTGATTAACTTATGCCGCCCTGATAGCATCCAAGGCAGAGAGTTAAAGGCATTACCGATATCCAAATTAACCGCCAACGCCACCCCACCCTGGGTAATATGATAGCGCGAAAAGAAACACTACAGCCTTATAGACGATTCTGGGATTCGTGTCAGATTCAGATTTCTGCAATGCCGGTGCCCGGTATAGTGCAGGTTTGAGAAGAATTAGGAGCTCTTCAGCGTTTGGTTGGGAGTCTCTTGGATTGTTAATAGGTTCGCGGGAACTCTGCGCATGATCCCAAAAGGAAACAAAATAAATATTATAAAAAGTTCTCTATTCTAGTAGCTAGTTCTTTCAAATGACACTTGTTTTAATACTGTTGGATGGTAGGTACATTTTATTTATTGTAAAAAATAAATCCGACTTCTAAAGAAAAAAGTGGAAAATAACTTTATTTCCGGAAGTCGGTGGCAAAAAAGTCAACGAAACCAACAAAAGTCACAGACTTCCGTCGTTCCATCAAGTACTACGTTCCAGGTAACAAAGGGTTACGGAGATGTGGAGCGCCGTATGCTGCCTCTAATATTAAGCGGTCACAGTGAATAAATTACAGGCCACCACCCTCGACACAGCCGTGATCGACTTTGGCAAAAAAAACTTCGCGAAAGGACAAATGTATGTCGTACTCAGTCGTGTGAAAAGTTTAGATGGCATAGTTTTGTCTGATTTGGACGCCAATAAACTATTAAGCAAACCGCACGATGAGAGATCATTGGCCGAAATTACGAGGCTACGAAATCTGTCTCCCGACAACGAAGGTCAGACGTAATTTATAACTTTAATTGACTTGCGATACTTCTCCCATAATCTACGTTTTAGCTGGTACCCTCCTCTTAGCCATTACCATTAAAATGTTTTCATTTATATATTTTTTGTCTTAACTACAAGTTTTAGTTTCACATCACGCTATAGTATTAAATACTATCTATATTTAGTATAAAACCAATTCTGAAATCATATCCGGTCACCCTGCCGGGGAAGGGGGGGCAGAGTGACCGGATAACCCCCCTGCCTACCCTGGGATCCCATACTTATCCATGTGATTGCAGTAATCACGGCAGATGTGCTGTCATTCATTGAAGAGTTCCGTTGTATATCACTGAAATCTTCACCAGAATATCACCAAATTAAAATACAATCACCTCAAAATACTACGATGACCTTTCAAACGACAACTTCTAAAATGCGTATATCATCAACGTACACAAACAAAATCTAATACGCATTATTAAAGACAACTCAAAAACTACTGGCCAGATCTTGATAAAAAATATGGGATCAAACCACAACCGCCAGCTTTCGAATAATTAAAGAATCATCAAAATCGGTTCACCCAGACCATAGTTATGAGGTAACAAACATAATAAAAAAAACAAATTCGACTTGAGAACCTCCTCCTTTTTTGAAGTCGGTTAAAAACAAATCAAGACACCTTAAATTTTTCGTGGAATAGCGAGGAATGGGAAACACGCTATAACAAAACAAAGTTATAAATGTTGAATTAATTCATATAGTATATATCTTCACTCCGTCTTCTCACTATTTCGCCTTTTCTACAGAACTTGTTATAAGTTTATTCCTCAGTGGAGTCTAATAAAGATGGCGTGACATCCACACTCCTACTTTTTGAACTTTCCTAGACAAACTTATGTTCATCTCTTCTATTCTACTCGGAAAATAACACTTGGAAACCTGAGTTATTTGAAAAAAAAAACGTGTGGAGCCCACGTCGGTAGATACCTGTTGTTATCAAAAAATAAACACATTTATTTTGGAATAATAAAATTTTGGTTTATTAATTTTACAAAAAGAAACGACTATGGTTGCAAAAGTTTAATACTGCGGAACAGCTATTAACAGCCAACTCCATACAACAATAATTTTAAATAAATTGTTAATTGTTGAAAACCTAAGAAGCTTTACCTAATTTTGTGAATTTGGAAAAGATAAGTTACGTTGATCTGTTATTGAAAACCAAATAAATAACACATATAAATAATGTTTATTTACTTTGCACATACATTATTTACATTTTTAAATATACAGAATAGTGGACCACGCGTGACGGGCGGAGGGTCCAAGCCATCGGCGATTAGCGCTCCAGTGACAGGAACCTCCTCACAATGCGGGGCATGTCCCTCCGAACGATGCCGCAATAAAAAGTAGTGTAGGGAGTTATGGGACAGATGAGGGAAGAAAAATAGCCAAGCAAAGTTTAGTTTAAAAAGTGAAGCAGCTTATAATAATGAGATATTTCAGTACAGGTGCAGCTGCTAGTCGTGATCCAATGTGACGAAACTAAAAAGATGACGCAAATGACAGAATGAAATTCGAAATATAAATATTCAAAAAATTAAAAACCGGCCAAGAGCGTGTCGGGCCACGCTCAGTGTAGGGTTCCGTAGTTTATTTTTTTGTTTGAAAAAAGATACGTTCAGGATAATAAAATATGTAAACGAAGTTAAAAAAAAATGCTTGCTACGATTATACTACAAAAATTATTTTGTACAACTTTTTGTCTTTTTTGTACAAAAACTGTTGTCTCAATCAAGTTCAAAATGATTTTCATAGAAAGTCCTTATAAAGTTCTACTTTTCAGATTTTTTTCATATTTTCTGAACTTGTGGTTCAAAAGTTAGAGGGGGGGGGACACATTGTTTTTTACTTTTGGAGCGATTATTTCCGAAATTATTGACATTATCAAAAAATGATTTTAGTAAACCCCTATTCATTTTTAAATACCTTTCCAACAATATATCACACGTTAGGGTTGAAATTAAAAAAAAAATCACTTCCCACTTTACATATAGGGTGGCTACCCTAATAAAACATTTTTTTCCAATTTTTATTTTACCACTTTGTCGGCGTGATTGATATACATATTGGTACCAAATTTCAGCTTTCTAGTGCTAACGGTCACAGAGATTAAGCGAGGACGGACGGACGGACGGACAGACAGACATGGCGAAACTATAAGGGTTCCTAGTTGACTACGGAACCCTAAAAATCGATATTGATCCAGAAGGAAAGAGGTTGAGGCAGATGAGTTGGAATACGTGGGTATTCCTTTCTGATTCTGTTACAGTACTGCCTTCTGAATCAATCCACCTCGACAGATAGTCGTCGAAGTTCCATCTGTCAAGCAGTGGTAGCCTACTGCTAGCCGACGGTCACACCAATGACTCGGGTCATTGGTCTCGAGTTCGAACCTAATTCACGCACCTCTTATTCTTCGGATTCAAGTGTGTATTGTATAATTATCTCTTGCTTTGCTGAAGGAAAACATCGTGAGGTTACAGCATGCCTTTTTTGCGGATGGGAAATCATCAAATAACTTCCTTCGAAGATACAAAAAAGCATTTCTGAACATATGAAAATTCAAAGGTCACGTTCATGTCAAACATAGGTCAATGTTCAACCACCAACTAAGATGTACCTACGAATAAATTCCGTGAGATTGTTGCATTTGCTTTAAAATGTACAAAGTTTATATGGCAACCGTAATGAAAACTGATTTGACACTAAAGTGTAATTTGCATAAGTAGGTACAGTACCTACAAGAAGTACGATGGAAAACCACGCAATGGAATTTAAATACAGTAAAAATACCCTAGACTGTATTGTTTTGTTAGAGTAAGTGCTATGCGACTACGGCTATCCTTTGAACATCACAATGAATACGATTTTTTGTTTCATGATTTTTAAGCGTTGTTTTTTGTCGTAGAGTTTATTTACTATTTAATTTATTTGGTGTTTGAAACAAGTCCTTTCAAACGATAATAAACACGGTATCTATATTTATGCTTTTTGACCGCAAGAGGTATGGTATAAGGTATTATGTGAAAGTTTTGAAAAGTAAAAGTGAAGATAACGATATAGTGATTTGGAATGATATAAAACACGGTGTCTCATCTTAATTTTTTTTTTAACAAATGTCTTTTTTCCGCTAAAGGGCGCCACATTGAGTTTTGTATCACATCACGCCTATGTTCAAAGAACGATTGGGTACAATGATACATCTTTTCTGAAGTTCGTTGTATAAGTAGTTAACGAGCTATAAAAAGATGAACATACATATAGCCAGTCAAATCATTACCAAGGTTTGGCTTTGCCGTAGTCGAGTAAATAGAAAAGTAAACAAATTAAATCTAAAGTTACCAACAAACTCGAGCTAGTTGACTACAGGTTCCAATAACAGGTATTTCACAGCGCTCGGAAAAAAGTTATAAAATTTTCATTTGATTTTTTTTGTGATCATAATTTAGTATAAGGTCAGAGAATCATTGAACTGGTAAGAACAAAGGATTATGAGATGATTTCATTTTTATCTCGACCTTATAATAACACGAAATAATCTAAATTGAGTTTCATTGCCAGTCATGGAGGTAATCAGACACCACAGAGCGTTACCTGCTACGATCCTTACATTTTGCCTCGTCTAGATATATGAATCTACTAGCTTTCGCCCGCGGCTTCGCTCGCGTTAAATTCGGTATAACACACCAAGCAGACCTGCAGTTTTTGCTCTTGCGCCTGAATGATTTGTAATAGCAATGCTAAATTTTTCCTTTTCTTCCCTCGTTTTCCCTTTTCTTCCCTCGTCCTCCCTCATATCCCATCTCATATCTAATATTTTTTTTAATAAAAATTAGCCTATGTCCGTCTCCTGGTTCCCAACTATCTCTGTACCAAAATTCATCAACATCAGGTTAGCCATTAAAGCGTGAAGAGGTAACAAACAAACAAACAAACTCACTTTCACTTTTATAATATTAGTAAGGATAATATTTCTGTATACATACATCTGGTCATACACGCACGTTGCGGGTACTCACTTTTTGCTGCGCACCTGACTTTTTCTTTATCTATAAGGTCAGTATATTTCCCTCTAGGGTGTTGAGTGGTGTTGGCGGATGAGTGAAAGGCAGATGATTAAGGCAGATGTAAGATCTGCCTTGTTACATCGCCTTTCACTCAATCTCTCTACATGACCAAGCCATCTAAGCATACTCTTAAAAAGGGTATTTTTGGCACAACATCTTTAAACCGTTTGAGTTTGAGACCGTTGCCTCATAGAACCTCATTCTCATTGTTTTGTTTTGTCAATAAAAGCAAAAAGTAAACTATCTGGAGCAAAGCGACCAAAATCTTGGTTAGTTGTACCTATATGTTGATGGTATACGATGTTGAAAGAGATATTATAGGATACTAGCTTTCGCCCGCGGCTTCGCTCGCGTTAAATTCGGTATAACACACCAAACAGACCTGCAGTTTTTGCTCTTGCGCCTGATGGATTTGTAATGGCAACGCTAAGTTTTCTCTTTTCTTCCCTCGTTCTCCCTCATATCCCACTTTTTTTTAATAAAAATTAGCCTATGTCCGTCTCCTGGTTCCCAACTATCTCTGTACCAAAATTCATCAAAATCGGTTTAGCCATTAAAGCGTGAAGAGGTAACAAACAAACAAACTCACTTTCGCTTTTATAATATTAGTAAGGATTTTTATATTATGCAGTAGTGCATGCATTTTTGTCTTCGCGTCAGGTTGCGCTGGCAGTGAGCTCTACTCTTATTGCATATTATGTTACCGGCAATATATATAATTCGGTATTTTATTGAGTACTAGGTATTCTGTAGATTGCTTTAATTGTTCAGACAGTGTATGAAAAACAAATCTTTGGTTTAACTAGGCATTTTATACAATACTAAACGTCCAGACCGCAATGTCTTGAAAGCGCGGTTTGTGGAATGGCTGGACCGACCTTGGATGTTGTACTCGCCATCGCCATACAGTAGGATGTATGCAGAAAAAACAAATATATACTCCGGAAAGAAATAACGGCGCCGCCGGCGTTAAACAAGCATCAGCCGGTTCTATGCACATGGCCGATAATTTGAATGCGCGTGATACTGTCTCGCTCACTCAACCGTCGGACAGCTATGCGTCATCATCAGCGCGAGTCACCTAAGCAACCGAATGAACAATGCAAAACCCCTACCGTAGGCCCTAATCTCATTAACTCGAACGTAAAAAATAACCATACAACGCTTTCTCGAGTTATTGAACGCAAGACTATGGCGGAAACGGTTAAGGCGAGTAATGAAGGTAAAGAAATAGTAGGGGATGGATGGAAACTAGTGATAAAGAAGAAGAAAACGAAGCATAGTTCTAGCAGAATGGTTGGTAAAGCTGATATCGGTCCCGATGGAAAGTTTAAAGCGGCTATTATCAAAATACCATTATTTATATCAAATGTAAATAAACAAACGCATGAGAGCGTATATAAAAGACAACACTCA
The DNA here is from genome assembly GCA_905475445.1 of Ochropleura plecta. Lineage (NCBI taxonomy): Eukaryota > Metazoa > Arthropoda > Insecta > Lepidoptera > Noctuidae > Ochropleura > Ochropleura plecta. The sequence goes on along the minus strand of FR997721.1, from coordinate 16,934,035 downwards.
AGAAGATGTAACCCTATTCAAAATTAATAGAAAATCCGAAAAATCTTACAATTCCTATAAGCTGTATGTTCCCAAAACAAAACTCGACATATTTTTAGATAATAACCTATGGCCTAAAGATATTACCTTTGCCGATTTGTAAATGAGCCTTATATGTTAAAAACGGCATATTGAAGCAACAATTTGTGACATAATTATGGATGATAGCAATTATGACATCAGAAAATTTTTAAGTTTCAACTGCAAATAGATAAAACGATCGGTTGATGCAGTTAAACTTACATATATGCCAGTCAGCAGACTTAGTTGCCCTCCAAGAAACATGGCTGCTACCTCAAGATATACCGTATCTTAGTTAAATACATCAAGATTTTGAGTACACAGGAAAGTCAGCAGTTGATACGTCAATAACCCCTATGGATGTACTTGTCCGAAATAAACATTATTATTTTTTGTTCATTTATTTCTTTCTCCACATATCATTAGATTTATAAATATTTCATAAAAACATAAATAAAATATTTAAAAATATAAAAATAGTAGCCCACCGGTATCGGGAACAGGGTCCAAGCTACCGGCGGTCAGGGCTCCAGAGAAAGGAACCTCCTAACAATACGAGCCGTGTCCAGGAGTACCGCTTTCTGTATCAAGCTCTTGATCCAGCTGCCTAACGAGAGCCTCCTCAGGTATTGGTCGAGGCTCTTGGCAATTAAGCCATTGGCAGATACGACTATCGGCACAATGATCGCTGAGTCCACATCCCACATGTCGACAACCTCACGAGCCAAGTCAAAATACTTGATTTGTTTATCTTTCTCGGATTTCACGAGGTTCTCATCATGCGGGACTGTTATGTCAATAATCATTGCGCGCCGCTCTGATCGATCCACCACCACTATATCAGGCTTGTTGGCAACAACAGTCCTGTCAGTGATGATGGAGCGATCCCAGTACAATGTGATATTGCCATGTTCAAGAACTGGGTCGGGCTCATACCTGTAGTACGGCACTTCCGATTCCACAAGGTTGTATTTTAGAGCAAGTTGTTGATGGATAATCCTGGCTACAAGGTTGTGTCTATGCAAGTATTCTCCGTTAGCTAGACGAGAACAACCGGAGATAATGTGTCGAAGTGATTCACCCGGACGGTGACATGCCCGACATATGTCAACCGTGCCATCCTTCACAATAAATCTCCGGTAGTTATTCGTCATCATAACTTCATCCATAATTGCACAGACAAAACCTTCGGTTTCTATAAAGAGATCCCCGGAACGTAGCCAGGCTACGGACGCTGATTGATCTACATCAAGTCCATGTAGGGCCCGGAAAAAGCGTCCGTGAAGCTCCTTACTCTGCCATACCTCCTTGCGGTCGTTAGTGTCAAGCACTACAGGTTTGCGCCAGTTCTCTTTAGCCAAGGAGAGCGGGGTGAGGCCTTTGTCCACTGCAACCACATCCCGATGCATTCCCACGTCGGTTTCTAGGAAATATTCCCTGAGACTACATATCTCGCGATTGTGGAGAGTCTTGGCGTTTAAAAAGCCTCGACCTCCGCAACTCCGCGGGATATACAGTCTCATAACCGATGAACGTGGGGTGATGCATACAAAATGCCGTTAACAATGTACGGACCTTCCTATCCAGGGCGTCCAGTTCTGTTTGAGTCCATTTGAGTATGCCGAAAGAGTACATCAAAACCGGCATGACCCAACCGTTGAAAGCACGCACCTTGTTTCCGCCTGATAAAAGACTATTAAATACTTTTCTCAGGCGGCCAAAGAAGCGTTCTTTCAACGATTGCTTCATGTCAGCACCATTGATACCCAACGCTTCCGACATACCCAAATACTTGTAGGTTTCGTTTGCTGAGAGGGATCTAAGGTGTATGGAATCCGAGAGCTGGGTTCCCACAGATTCACCAATTTCCCCTCGCTTTACATGCATGACCGCACATTTGTCCACACCAAATTCCATACTGATGGCACTACTAAAGGTTTCAGTTACCTTCAGTAGTTCCATCAGTTGCGAATCGTTGGGGGCAAAGAGTTTCAGGTCATCCATGTAAAGGAGGTGAGATATAACCTGACCACCTCTCCTCAATCGATAGCCCAGACCTGAATCCTCCAGCAACGTGCTTAGAGGATTCAAGGCTAAGCAGAACCAAAGTGGACTCAAACTATCGCCCTGGAATATACCTCGCTCTATCCTTATCGGCTCACTATTCCTCTGAATCTGCCGACATCCTGGATAGCGAAGAACTGTATTCCATTGCCTTATACACGAACTCAGGAAGGTGCGTAGAGTTGCATCAACTTTATACAATTCTAGCACCCTCATGAGCCATGTATGTGGCACGGAGTCATAGGCTTTCTTATAGTGTATCCAACATGTCGACAGATGCCTTCGGGAACGGCGAACCTGTTGACTAATGGCCATATCAATGAGGAGCAGCTCCTTAGTACCACGGGACCCGTTCCTACATCCATTCTGAGAATCAGACATGATAGAATTGTCATCTATGTGTTTAGTGATTTTAGCCCTCAAAATGGATGTTAGAACTTTATAGATTGTAGGAAGACACGTTATTGGTCTATAATTTTTGGGTTCCGCCGTACTACCCGATTTATGGAGCAGGTGGGTTATTCCAGTCGTCAAGAACTTGGGTAGAGACCCTGACTCTAAGGCTCTCTGGAATAGGGTCGCCAAACGAGCGTGCGACCTTTGGATCCATTTTAACCAAAAGTTGAGCAGTCCGTCCGGCCCTGGAGATTTCCAATTAGGCAACGGACTAACCGCACAAGCTACATCTTGGGGGCTGATTGTTATTGCCCCCATTTCTGGTATTGGATCGCACGCTCGCTCGACTTCCCGAGTCCATTCACCCTCGGTATGACTGACAGGCACCGACCAGATGCTGCGCCAAAACGAACACATGGCGTCATCATCCGGTAGGGGCATGTCAGACACATCTTGGTCTGGTCGCTCCCATGCTCTATATACCCACCTTTCATCACTTTGGAATGTGCGATTCAAAGTGTATCGTTCCACCCGCCGCCGCTTATACCTACGAATACGGTTTGCCCATGCATACACTTTCTGTTTCAGAAAGTCGATGCGCTCTGTGATGCGGGACATGTAATCTGAAGGACTAATATCAGTCTCTGCAAATGCCCGCCTCACAAAGCGCATCACTCGAGGTCGAGTGTTACCCTCCCTGAAACAGATAAGTTTGCCGATGAGCGCTCTGGCCACATCAATACGTCGCTCAATCCTGTACTGCCAGACTGGTACAGCTGGTTTCGGTCGTGTAGCTCTGTCATCAGGAAATTTGACATGAGCTACACAACATGCCGCTACAGCCGCACAATACAGGAGTGAGTGAGCATCAGTGAGGTTTTCGCAGTTATCAAAATAGTTTGACAACTGCGAATCCAGAACAGCCACCAGCATCCTATTTTTATTATGCATGGGCAAACGAGGTAAGCGTGGTCTAAGTTCGGGCGATATGTACCGATATTCTCGAATCGCACCCTCCAAAGCACTCCTCATTTCCTCATTGCACTGGGTACTTACATTAGTAGCCATGTCATTACTTACCTCGTCAGCGTGATTAACTAGTCGGTGGGACTGTGGTGGAACCACAGCCTGTGACGAAGAGGTAATGACCTGGCTACTCTGCATTTCCGTTCGCAAGCGATCAAGTAGGTACGCTGTCATCCAACATATGATTACGCTGGATTACCCGCACCTGATCCGACAGTCGTTGTGCCGACACGTTGACAGCTGGCTCAAGCACCTGAAACAGAGAGAGCATCCGAACCCGGTACGCAGTCAGGTTGTTTCCCACCTCTGTAGCCCCATAGTATGAGTGCATGACATTTTCGTTGATGGAACTAGTCCATCGCATGCGCTGCACACTTCCGCCGGGAGCTGGGACCCTATCAGAGGCCGGTGGGCCTCGAAGTCCTAAGCCGTCCGGCGGCCGGCGTCCTTCCCGTCGACGAGCAGGTGGTGGCGTCGTGGGCGGGGAAAAATACTCGTCGCTTGAGCTCGACGCAACTGCCACGGCCGGTGTCACTGCACTCACGACGAGGCTGGGTTCCGGCGAGGCGGAGCTAAGCGACGGGTCCGGAGGTGGAAGCCGTGCAAATTGGCGAGCCGCTGATCTTGTTAGCATTTTTAAGCATCAAGCGTCGATTGATTCGTGTTATTCCAATATTTTTCTGACAGTTGACGTCTGTCTGCCGGTCCGTGTTATTTTGATAAAAGATATTTTTAGCTATATTTTAACTTTTTACGTTTAATTTCTATTGGATTATTTTTCATTATTTACTAAATATGTATATAATTATATGATTGGAGGCCGAAAACTGGTTGTTTGATTTATTTTAGTGAGGAAACAGATAACGACGTGCATGACACTTAGGGTTGCCAGCGATTGTCTTATTATTATTATTATGCACCTTTTGACGATGGAACTTTAGGAGGTGATGTTGACACCGTTTTGAATGATCTGACACTACTAAAACAGCAATTTAAATCTATTGGCCTTGACCTTAATCCCTCAAAGTGCGAAATTTACCTTTCTGACAGATAATCGACTATAAAATATCAAAATTTTAGAAAAAAGTTCCCTTCACCTCCCAGGTTCTCCTATTTTAGAACAAAGTTTTTCATCTTTCATCGAAGACAAAATCAATCATTTTATTGATATTTCGGACAGACTCTCTATATTGCTGTTTTGGTCTTTTCTGCGTTGTTCTCCTCTTTGGAAGCAACCACAACTTTTGGACCTTGGAATTGATCAAATTATTCGCGAGAGCGAGAGAGAGATTTTGAAGATTTTGATTTTTTTAGAGGAAGTTGGGTAGATCTATGGCGTGGGATGCAACTTGTGTCGACACCCTTGCACCATCCCATCTTCCTAGCACGGTGGGTTGCGCTGGAGCTGCTGCTGCAGGTGCTGAAAACCTCAAACGGCGCAAATATCACAATTTAATTGATAGTTATGTTTTTGAGCCGTTTGGGGTTGAAACACTAGGGCCATGGGGTCGGAGTGCCCATGTAGTATTTCAAGAAATCGCCAAGCGGTTGGTCGACTCTTCTCGTGACCAGAAGGCTGGCCTGTTTTTTGCACAAAAAATAGCATTGCCGGTGCCAGCGGTGTCTATCTATACGTTGTATGTATACAGTAATTAATTCAATTATATGAAGAATAAATAAAGGTTATTAAAAAAGAGATTAGCCTAATCCATTATTAGTTGGGGGTAGTTTTTATTGCGACTATGTAAACAATAAATAACAAAATGCCATACTAGTTTTATTTTTAATTCGAGTTCTTTCTCACTACCGCATATTTAACCTGATATATACAGTGTTTACGAATTATATAAATTGACTAATCAAGATATGATAAACTGTTGCAAAAATATAGACGGGCTCGGCATTGTCTAAAATGATTAAGTATACTCTTAAATGACTGAATAATATGCTTTGACGGTAACACATACATTCAACAGAATTCTGATGATATTTGAGGCTGAATGTACGAGTATGTTATGAAATAACGTTGTGCTTTGTGTGTGTGGGTGTACTGTAGAGGGCACTAAGTTAGTAGTATTATTTAGTAATACAGTTTGGGCATTATTTATTACACGCAGGAGTAAACCAAAGATGGGCAATTATTAAATGTAAAATATAACCCGTGTATCGTCTCTCTTAGCAAGATTTAAAATAAATCAGCATCTTTAAATTGTGATAGCTGTTGTGTAATGTAGTGAGTCAAAATACCAATGAAGTGTTACGAACACTTCATTGGTATTTTGACTCACTTATTGGAGCCAGTCGCAAGAACGCCTGCTGAGCATAAGATCCTGGGTCGGACAAAGTGTTTTTGGGTCTTCTCATCAGGAATTTCTCCACGCAGCCTTAGAGTTTTAGAGTTGAGAGAGTTGAGCTGAGAGAGTCAGCCTTGGATTTGTACACGGCTGATGTTAATAGGCTCGCCCCCTATTAAATGGGACTTATAAATCTCATTTAGCACAGCGCAGCTGGTGGTGTCAGGTATTTTTAGAACCAAATCACGTTAGGAATGCAATGCAGATTCTGCATGAGCACTACTTGAGCCTACAGCGCGAAATCCTCGTGTGCGAAATCAGGGCCTTCTGATAGTTAGTGGTCGCCTAGTATTCGGTCGACAAATTCTGGTTATACATCGATTCAACCATAATTTGTGCAAAAAGGTTCTTTTTTTAAGTTTGACATATTTATGAACTCCTACATAATTTTTTACTTATTCGCGACACAATGTGTTTAAAAGGGGAATTAAGATTTTTCTTCAATATAAAGGATGCAAAAGTACCTTTAACGAAAGGGTCTGTTCTCGCAAAGTATATATATGTCACCGGAAAATAACAAGATCCGTAAGTTTATCAATTAATTAATAGCATTTTTTTCCCAGCGACAAAAAAAAATGGTTAAAACTGTGACCCCCAACGCACGAGCCGAGCGAGCGGAGCGAGCGGTGCCGCGGCAGCGGCCGGCGAGTGCCAGTAACGACGTAAAATATTACAATTTATCTCCCGTTTAGAATCTTACGAAAGTTTATAAACTTCCTAGTAAATTGATAAACTTACGGATCTTGTTATTTTCCGGTGACATATATATTTTTGGTTCTAGACCATACTTTCTAGTTATGGAGATATTGGATACAGTTCTAACTTTTACACATATTTTTTATTAATGTTGTATATGCTTAAATTTCACTTTAAATACCTACTCGACCCCTTATTATACAATGGATCCATCAGCACAATATGTACAGTACAGTAAGATTGATTTACCGTTAAAATACATATATCACTTAATTTGATGTACAGAACGCATGGTTGAAGGTTTCGTGAAGGGTTGGTGTATACCATGTATTAACATCAAGTAAATATACAACTGGGTAGTTGTGCAGCTTGTTTGCAATATCGAGAACTCCGAGCCTACCGCGGATATGACCTTTCCGTTTCCGATCTTATCAGTTTCACCTCAGGAATTTCCGTGACATCTTGCATTCACGGAATCGTAGCAATATATTGTGGCGAACTATGTATGTCCCAGTAGTCATATACATTAATCATTATTTTTTAGCAAAGGTATGTGTAAAGGTGTGGCTGTACCTTTTAAGAAAGCGTAAGATATAGGCAGACGTTACATATGTGATAAACGTTAATAAAAATAAATGAATCCCTATCGAATGCTAAAAAATGTTTCACAAAGTCGAATTCTTTATTTTAAAAATCCTAATTGGAACAATTAATAAACTACAAAAAACATAGTTGTACGGCCGCCATCCACTCCACTGCAATCCACAATTAAACATGACAAAAGCATACCTGTTAATTCAGATAAATGAATACATAATGGTATTTTTGGTATGTAAACGAATAGTTTTCCTGAATTCGGCTAACGAAAAAGCTTTGTGATCAGCATCATATTTATTTGCATTTATAACAAGAATTTTCGACAGCATGCCTTACGGGAAAAATATTTTAGACTAGACAACTACCAATCTACTGGTGAACTAGAAATCACCTGCACAAAGAGCTGCGATAACAGCAGATTTACAAGCTGTTTGATCCAAGTTCATCAAGCATTTGCGTGTACAGCACAGTGTCTTCGCATAGTGATGACTACCGAGCATCTGCTCTTGTCCTAGCTTTTGTGACATCCAGATCATGAGGGCACCGTTTCGCCAGTATTGTGGCATTCCGTCACGGACGGAACGGAGAAGTTGCTCTCAAAATACAACCACCAAAATCTGAAGGAGTTAAGTCCTTCGTGTCTCGAATTGGCATAAACCCGGCTAATGACCGGGAACTACCTCGGCCTCCTTTCATACAAGGACTTTTACGGCTAGTTCACACGCAGGTTGCTCAAGCCAGGAAGGTTGCTGACTCGTAGGACATCGTGCGGTGCACCCCACACTAAAAGCCGTCAACATCTTTGATCCTCGCAGTATTGTAACCTTTTTTTGCGAGTCTTAATTTCTCCAGAGCCGGGGGGGGGGGGGGGGAGTGTCAGACTTGTACTGACTAATACCCACCCATGTTACTTCTTTTACCCTTTATTTTCCGGGGCCGCGGTATTTCGTTCGAACAACCCGCAACCTCGGCAACGGGGTGGCCCTGGCGGCAGGCCCCTTTGCTTTGCTGACATCTCTTTGAAGCGCGTGTGGAACACTAACGCGCCGGACGATGAGCTACCCATTGCCTACCGTACTGAACCAGTCAGTGCTACCCCTTATGGCTACCCCCTTTTGGGGCGCGTTTAGGCAATGGGTGGCGCGTCGCCTTTCTTTAGAACGCGCCCACACGGGGGCTCCGTAAAGGGCCATGGACCGCAAGAGTCCGGTATAGAGCCTATGGAAGGAGGCGTTTGCCCCCCTAATATTGAAAGAGTGCCGCTTTAAAGCAGTTCCAGCCCGCTCCAGTTTGGGATCCAAACGTAGGAAATGTCCACTAAATTCCACTGGCTGTCGAAGATAATTCCCAGGTACTTCATCGTCGACTCGATGCCGATGTGAACCCCTCCTATCGTCAGTTATAATCCCGACGGTGGCAATTAGTACTCTACAAACTGTATAGATTTTGGTATAATACAGGCTATTACCTTAAAAGACTTGGATCTTAGTCGATGCTAAGTCCTATAATAACTAGACACTTACATGACATGAAACATTCTTAATACATATTGCCATGAATTCCTATTCTTTCGTCGTCGTTTAAAATGAATAAAGTAAAACTCCGATGAGCGTTGGTTGAAAATGAGAATGTTTACTGGAGGTGACCTTTTTTTTAAAAAAAGTCATAAACTTATGCACTTGGTCTGTGCCAGGGGCTTTCTGTTTGTTTATAAACAAGTCAAGTTAGCGGTCAGGAGTACTACACTGATTTCAACTTTTACTTTCAATTTGTGTAACCTACATAGTCGTTCAAAGACACCGGGTGACATTTCAGGCGCCATTTGTGTTACTGCAATTTTATTTTTCAAGTAAACTTTAAGCTTGGTAAAACGAAAATCAATAGAAAATAAACAAATGAAACACAACATTTAAGCATTTGTTTGTGGATACGTAATAAAATGCTTAAAATGAGGTCCCGAAAAGGGGCACTAAGAAACTCAACAGACATTCAGGCATAAAGATAAAATGTTGACCTAACTATGTTTTGAGTAGCCTAGTTGTACCTATAGACCAGGGTCGATAATTTTTGAAACCAAAAAAAATTACAGTAAGATGAAACCCATTAGAAAATGAGGGGAATATGATCAAAATGAAAGGAAAAATAAATTACGGTCGATCCGAGTTCGGGAAGGGTATGGGGGGGGGGGGGTTTAAGGGTAAAAAACGTTTTTTCTCAATTTCCGGCAAAACTAAAAGTCCTATCGAAAAAAGTCAAATGGCAAAGTTGTAGGTAAAAAAAAGATGTAAAACTTTTGCATTCACACTTTTTTCACATAACCTCAAAATTTATGTGATTTAAATTATAATTAATTAGAATTGCACAAACTCCAAATCGACTCATTTTCATGCAAAATCTCCAATTTTCACAATTGAATTCAACCTGTCAGTTTGACGTGTGGTTAATTTGACTGGATGTTTTGTTTTTTATGCATAACAACGACCAGAGAAAATTTTCAAAAAATTTTCAGTATAATACCATGTAGGTTGTACCACGTGACGTCGAATGGTGCAATTCTATTGGTCGATATTTGGGTCGGAAAAATAATCACATAAATTTTTAACAACGAACAAAAAAATTTTGCAACGAACCTATCGGAAAATACCCGATAATTTTGAAGCTCTTGTGGTATTATATGTGAAAAATTCAAAAATCCAAGTTTTTGGTTTTTATTTTTATCTTTTACAAAAATAATTTTTTATAACGAAATTTGGTGAAAACTTACCTTATTATGTCCCAAATACACTGTAATTTATTTGATTTAAAATATTAATTTTTTCGCCTTATTTTAACTTAATATCAAAAAAGCACCCTAATTTTCAATCGAAAATTCTGACGTCAAAATATCAGCTTTTTTCAAAAAGTTTGGAGGCTTTTTGTTCGTAAAATATCAACTTTCTGATGGTGTAAAAATATATACTACTCTGTCAAGAAAGTACCGGGAAAAGATCAATAATACACAAAATGTCTGTTATTCATCCAAATTTATTTTATCACCTTCAAAGTATGCTCCTTTAGAAACGATACACTTGCGCCAACGAATAATCCATTCATCAAAACATTTTTTAAACGCTGCTTCCGGAATTGAGTTCAGTTCTCGCCGCGAATTCTCCTTTATGTCTTCTATTGATTGAAAACGGGTGCCACGAAGTGGTAATTTGAGTTTAGGAAAAAGAAAAAAGTCAGCAGGAGCCATATCTGGTGAATATGGTGGTTGCTGGATGGTATTTGTTGAGTGTTTGGTCAAAAATTCGTTCACAATGATAACCTTGTGCGAAGGCGCATTGTCGTGGTGCAAAATCCAAGAATTTTCTTTCCACAAATCTGGCCTTTTTCGTCGAATTTGCTCTCTTAAACGCCGCATAACGCTCAAATAATATTCTTTATTTACCATTAGACCTTCCGGTAAGAATTCAGAGTGCACAACACCGCGATAGTCAAAGAAAACAATCAACATGACTTTGACTTTTGATCGACTTTGGCGTGGTTTTTTCGGTTTCGGTTCAGTTGGAAGGCGCCACTCCGAAGCTTGTTGACTAATTTGCATGTCAAACTCGTAAACCCACGTCTCGTCACCAGTAACAATGCGTTTCATGAATGTTGGGTCCGAACTGACTCGTTCTAGCATGTCCTCAGCGACTTTCATGCGATTGAGTTTTTGGAGAAAATTCAGATCTTTTGGGACTAGCCGAGCAGCAACATGTTTCATACCCAAATGATTAGTTACAATGGTACGGATCGACTCGTGAGATACAGAAAGTTCGGCGGCTATCTCTCTCAGAGTTGAATGGGGATTTTCATTCACTATTTTCTTCACTTTTGCGATGTTAACTTCAGTTGCAGACGTTGACGGCCTACCAGAGCGAGGCAAATCTTCCATCACATCTCGACCGCTTTTGAACGCTTTGAACCACTCATAAGCACGAGTTTTTGATAAAGTCGATTCACCGTAAGCCTTCTGTAACATTTTCAGTGACTCCGAACACGAAATTCCATTGGCGATGCAAAATTTAAGACAAACTCTTTGTTCGATATTTTTGTCCATTATGAAATTCGCAATACACACTACATATGATATTACTAAAACCAGCACTGTATCCTTACTTCCTTACTTATATTATAAAAGCGAAAGTGAGTTTGTTTGTTTGTTACCTCTTCAAGCTGTAATGGCTAAACCGATTTTGATGAATTTTGGTACAGAGATAGTTGGGAACCAGGAGACGGACATACCATGTAGCATGTAATCTAACGTTTTTCGAGTAATTAAAGTGTAAATTTTAATAAATAGCTCAAAATTATTTGTAATAATAAAAAAAATCGAATTCGAGGTTTTTTCTTTTTTTTGCATTTTCTGAGAAGATTTACTAAATTAACATATATGACGGAGATTCGTCGTCGGATGGTCGAGATCATCATGGCGGAGGACACGAAATAATACTCGCAAAACTTTTGTTAACACTTGTATTGTCCTTTCACAAAATCAATAAAACAAAATAACTAAAGATGCTAATGATCGATACAGATTTAAATCAGAAACGCGGTAAGTTCGGTACAGGCTGGCAAAACGACCTCTCACGCTCGTGTCCATCCAAAAAGTAACGTCTCTTCAATCTCATTCCTCTAATGCCCACAAATGACAACTGACAGCTATCAAACCAGACTTGCCACCTTGTACCGACCTCACCCAAACATACTGCTTGACGTTTCCAACAATCGATAATAGATGGCTTTGTTCTAAAATAACGATTTCAATCATTTCTCTTTGTTGATTCTGCGACACGGCCGTCCTGATGGTCACACGACCTCGTGTGAAGTACCTCCAAGCGTATCCATCGTCACACTTATGACCTCCATCCAGTCATAATCACCAGACAATACGACCTCCATCCGGTCATCACCGCGTAACCTCTATCCGGTCACCACTACACGTAACCTCTATCCGTTTACTTACACAATAGGCAACCTGAAACAAGAATTCATGTAAAGTAAAACGTTCTCCGCTCGGCCTTTCTGACAAACACGCTGAGAAATAAAGTCACACGATTCAACACAATTTTTCTGATTCGCATGATTCTCATCAACTCTCATAAAAAAAATCTTAACATTAAAATCACCACTCTTAATCAAATTGAACCAATTCATGAAACTTTACGGTCAAATCCAGTCAAATTTAGTATGAAATACTCTTTCGGTAACCAGTTTCATCACATTCAACACATTTTTCTGATTCGAATGATTCTCATCAACTCTCATAAAGAAAATCTTAACATCAAAATCACCACTCTTAATCAACTTCAACCAATTCATGAAACTTTACGGTCAAATGACAAATCTAGTCAAATCTAGTCAAATCCAGTCAAATCTAGTCAAATCTAGTCAAATCCAGTCAAATCTAGTCAAATCCAGTATGCAATACTCTTTTGGTAACCAGTTTCATCACATTCTACACATTGCCTCCATCCGGCAACCAACGGGACCTCCATCCGGTACCCGTCCTCAACACATCACATTGCCTCCATCCGGCAATCAACGGGACCTCCATCCAGTACCCGTCCTCAACACATCACATTGCCTCTATCCGGCAAACCAACGGGACCTCCATCCGGTACCCGACCTCAACACATCACATTGCCTCCATCCGGCAAACCAACGGGACCTCCATCCGTACCCGATCTCAACACATCACATTGCCTCCATCCGGCAACATTGGGACCTCCATCCGGTACCCAATCTCAAGACAATACTTAGCACCATGCTTGACCCCAAGTGCCCACCCAAGGTCACCAACCTTAAGTAAGCACCAGGATTCAAGCAATCCGAGTCATTTGCATACTACATTTGCATCTTTTATACCCCTCTTAAGGTCTATTATCCTCATCGTCAGTCGGTCTCGTCTCGTCAGTGTCTATCGTGTCGAACTCAAATTTATAATCAACAATCACGTCATATGTCTGAACAGTCCGTATTTTATTAAATCGTTTCTTATCTGACGACATATGAACTGCTAAACCAATTAATAAAACTTCGCGTCAAATCGCCAATCATGATTTCATACCGCAATAAAAATGTCAGGTAAAACGTGGAAAAGAATTACAAAAAAAATTAAAACTCATTAGTACTCAATATTTGTACAGTCGACCTTTTAGAAGTCTGTCCGATACTAGTCAATGTCACATTTTCATAAAGTCGTTTACCACTAAATTTACAGAATACAGATTTTTTAAATAAACAAACATTCTGCACCAGAATCATAATAAAAATGAAGTTGCTCACCAAAGTGCCTTAAGGATCCAGCAGGTGCGTCCACAAGGCATACATCAACTCGTTTTCCCTGACCGGATCAACCGCCGTACTGCTGCGTGCCTCCTTGGCGTTCCTTTTAGGGCAGCTGGATGCGTAGTGTCCTTGCTCGCGACAGTTGAAGCCAGTGATCCAGTCGGCTTTCCCTGTTGCCTGGTAACTCTTGCCACTGCTAGACGCCGTCGATCTCGATTGTTTTTCATGTGCGACATTACACCGATCGGTGTCCTGGCATGTCTGCTGTTGCCAGCCAAGCACGCGGGTCAACTTCCCGTTTTTCAGGGTCAAAATCTGGTAGGCGAACATCCACAATCACAGAAGGTGTTTTCATTGCTTGCACGATAGCCATAAAGTTTTTATTTTGCTGTTCTAACAGAAAACGACATTTTTCCGTTTCTGTGACACTTTCAAACACGCACGTATTGTCTTTACAGTTTTCTTGGTTAGCACTGTCACTCGCACCACGTGTGGCGTTTGGATTGCATTCCACTTCTGATGACGGGGATTCGTCGTCGGATGGTCGAGATCATCATGGCGGAGGACACGAAATAATACTCGCAAAACTTTTGTTAACACTTCTAATGTCCTTTCACAAAATCAATAAAACAAAACAACTAAAGATGCTAATGATCGATACAGATTTAAATCAGAAACGCGGTAAGTTCGGTACAGGCTGGCAAAACGACCTCTCACGCTCGTGTCCATCCAAAAAGTAACGTCTCTTCAATCTCATTCCTCTAATGCCCACAAATGACAACTGACAGCTATCAAACCAGACTTGCCACCTTGTACCGACCTCACCCAAACATACTGCTTGACGTTTCCAACAACCGATAATAGATGGCGTTGTTCTAAAATAACGATTTCAATCATTTCTCTTTGTTGATTCTGCGACATATATATATTTTTACACCATCAGAAAGTTGATATTTCAACGAACAAAAAGCCTCCAAACTTTTTGAAAAAAGCTGATATTTTGACGTCAGAATTTTCAATTGAAAATTAGGGTGCTTTTTTGATATAAAGTTAAAATAAGGCGAAAAAATAAATATTTTAAATTAAATAAATTACAGTGTATTTGGGACATAATAAGGTAAGTTTTCACCAAATTTCGTTATAAAAAATAATTTTTGTAAAAGATAAAAATAAAAAACCAAATCTTGGTTTTTTGAATTTTTCACATAAATTTTGAGGTTATGTGAAAAAAGTGTGAATGCAAAAGTTGTACATCTTTTTATTACTTACCTACAACTTTGCCATTTGACTTTTTTCGAGAGGACTCTTAGTTTTGCCGGAAATCGAGAAAAAACGTTTTTTACCCTTAAACCCCCCCCCCCCCCATCCCCTTCCCGAACTCGGATCGACCGTAATTTATTGTTTCTTTCATTAGATCATATTTCCCTCCTTTTCTAATGGGTTTCATTCTACTATTATTTTTTTTTTCACTTTGTATTCTTTTTAAAGGCTTCTACCCTGGTCTACTAAACGTAACAATGCGTATGTAATTGCCGAAGGGCATAAGTGTACAACTTCATTTCGCTAGTCATGTTATATTCCATGAAATATGGGGCGAGGGTATTGCCACGAACCAGTCATAATTTCAGACTACTACTGAGAAATTCCTGACGGAAAATCCAATACCACTTTGCCAGATTTTTCTTTTTGAATTGTTTATATTCTATAACGCATTTGTTCCTTAGCAAAATCCTACAAAAAATAAAATAAAATAATTTAAGTGAACCAAAAAAATATTTTTAATACCAAATTGACAGCGTTGAGGACATTTTTTAAGGATTTGTCCTCAACGCTGTCAATTTGGTAATGTCCCCAAGAGACTGGCTGCGTTGCCACGTTGTATGGCAGCGCTTAGCCTCTGGCGAAGGTAAAATCCAGCCCTAGGGTTGCGGGAAGTGTCAATTAAACTTTTTGAAATGTCCATAAAAAGACAAAGAGGACAAGGTCCCAAAGTTTGAACCCCAAACAACGCGAACATATTGTGACCAATAAGGTTGCTATTTTTACGCCGCCCACTTTATCTCTTAAGAAGGAAAAAACATTTGCTGGTTGCGTTGATTCGTCAGTTTCGCTAATTGGACAGTTTTGTGTATTCGACAGTTGCGTCGAGTCGACAGTTTCTATATCATTTCACTCATTTTTAAAGACATATCACATTTTTCCAACCACTGTTTTTTCCTAAAGAGCTTAAGTTATTTAGAAAAGATTCCCGGTGTCTCTTACGGATCCGAGTTTTCCTATGTTAAGCACTCAAAGAAACACTCTGTATCATCATCACCATGATCATTCTCCTGCCACAATCCTATTTTATTTAGGGTTTTTATACTTTTCTATTAGTTGCCAGTTTAGATGACATATATTTTCTAGTTAAATCATCTTTTACACAGTCCATCCATTGTTGCTCTAGTCTTCCTTTACTCTTATAGCCATCCACAAATAATTATGTTCACATCTTCCTTAAAACTCCGCATCCGCTGCATACCATAATAACCGATTAACACACATCTTTTCAGTCAACGGTGCCACTTTCAGACTTCCTTCCGATAGCTATTCCTCATCTCTTTAAATGGATAATAATAAGAAATGATATCAAAATAGTTATTAGATTAGGGACCACGAGTAACACGGTTTTATGTTTAGAACACTTTAAAATAGAATCAAATATTTAAAAAAGGCTGACACACTTTGCCTATTACTGCATTTACATCGTCGAGCGCTTACGTCATAGAGTGGGCAGGGGTCTAAAAGTAGCTTTAAATAAAATACACTTTGCGCGACCGAAGAATGATTCATAATTTAGCAAGGAAAATATTAATAAATTTGTTCGTTGACTGTCTGTCGTGTTGACATTGAGGTACTCTAAAGGGTTAAATAATAAAAAAACAACATCCTTACTATATATATGACGGAGATTCGTCGTCGGATGGTCGAGACATCATGGCGGAGGACACGAAATCATACTCGCAAAACTTTTGTACACACTTGTATTGTCCTTTCACAAAATCAATAAAACAAAATAACTAAAGATGCTAATGGTCGATACAGATTTAAATCAGAAACGCGGTAAGTTCGGTACAGGCTGGCAAAACGACCTCTCACGCTCGTGTCCATCCAAAAACTAACGTCTCTTCAATCTCATTCCTCTAATGCCTACAAATGACAACTGACAGCTATCAAACCAGACATGCCACCTTGTACCGACCCTCACCCAAGCCTACTGCTTGACGTTTCCGACAACCGATAATAGATGGCGTTGTTCTAAAATAACGATTATAATCATTTCTCTTTGTTGATTCTGCGACACGGCCGTCCTGATGGTCACACGACCTCGTGTGAAGTACCTCCAAGCGTATCCATCGTCACACTTATGACCTCCATCCAGTCATAATCACCAGACAATACGACCTCCATCCGGTCATCACCACGTAACCTCTATCCGGTCACTACACGTAACCTCTATCCGGTTACTTACACAATAGGCAACCTGAAACAAGAATTCATGGAAAGTAAAACGTTCTTCGCTCGGCCTTTCTGACAAACACGAAGAGAAATAAAGTCACACGATTCAAACAACACAATTTTTCTGATTCACATGATTCTCATCAAATCTCATAAAGAAAATCTTAACATTAAAATCACCACTCTTAATCAATTTGAACCAATTCAAGAAACGTTACGGCCGAATCTAGTATGAAATACTCTTTCGGTAACCAGTTTCATCACATTCAACACATTTTTCTGATTCGCATGACTCTCATCAACTCTCATAAAGAAAATCTTAACATCAAAATCACCACTCTTAATCAATTTCAACCGATTCATGAAACTTTACGGTCAAATCTAGTCAAATCCAGTATGCAATACTCTTTCGGTAACCAGTTTCATCACATTCAACACATTGCCTCCATCCGGCAATCAACGGGACCTCCATCCGGTACCCGTCCTCAACACATCACATTGCCTCCATCCGGCAAACCAACGGGACCTCCATCCGGTACCCGACCTCAACACATCACATTGCCTCCATCCGGCAACATTGGGACCTCCATCCGGTACCCAATCTCAAGACAATACTTAGCACCATGCTTGACCCCAAGTGTCCACCCAAGGTCACCATCCTTAAGTAAGCACCAGGATTCAAGCAATCCGAGTCATTTGCATACTACATTTGCATCTTTTAAACCCCTCTCAAGGTCTATTATCCTCATCGTCAGTCGGTCTCGTCTCGTCAGTGTCTATCCTGTCGAACTCAAATTTATAATCAACAAACACGTCATATCTGTGAACAGTCCGTATTTTCTTAAATCGTTTCTTATCTGACGACATTTGAACTGCTAAACCAATTAATAAAACTTCGCGTGAAATCGCCAATCATGATTTCATACCGCAATAAAAATGTCAGGTAAAACTTGGAAAAGAATTACAAAAATAATTATAACTCAATAGTACTCAATATTTGTACAGTCGAACTTTTAGAAGTCTGTCCGATACCAGTCAATGTCACATTTTCATAAAGTCCCACTAAATTTACAGGATACAGAAGATTCTTTGATAACGAACATTCTGCACCAGAATCATAATAAAAATGGAGTTGCTCACCAAAGTCCTTAAGGATCCAGTAGGTGCGTCCACAAGACACACGTCAACTCGCTTTCCCGTAACGGGATCGACCACGGTGCTGCTGCGTGCCTCCTTGGCGTCCCTCTTAAGGTAGCTGGATGCGTAGTGTCCTTGTTCGCGACAGCTGAAACAAGTGATCCAAGCTTTCCCTGTTGCTTGGTTACTCTTGCCACTGCTAGACGCCGTCGATCTCGATTGTTCTTCATGTGCCGAATGTCTTTTCAGGCGACATTGCACGAATCGGTGTCCTGGTTTCCCACAATTGTAACATTTAGGCCCAGCGTAGGGCTCATTGGGGCGGTTTCTCTTCGCATCAGGAGCTTCATGCTCATCACCACCTGGCGGGGCGCTCCTCTTCAGAAACGAAACAGCTTTTTCAGCTCCCGGTGTAGGTCGTTTCGGGTTTTGATTTCCGTAGTAAAGGACAATCGCTGGACTCGCGTATCGTTCTTCGCGATGTGAGCTAACACCGTCGCGGTGACAATCTGCTCTGTTGTGAGGCCGTTCCATTTCGACATAATAGTTGTCATGAGGGTAGCTGCATATGCGACCAAACACTCGTTCTTCTTAGGCTTATTTCCATGCAGATTGACAAGAAAAGAAGCGGTAGTCTCTGAATAATCATACCTGGCTAAAAACAGTTCCTTAAAATCACTCCATTTCATCCCAGGGTAAGATATGGATGACAACCATGACGAAGCTTCTCCCTAAGTGCGCGGCTCAAGGCAATCATCAACGATGCACCTTGACTATTAGGGTTAATAACACACATGTCTGCTGTTGCCAGCCAAGCACGCGGGTCAACTTCCCGTTTTTCAGGGTCAAAATCTGGTAGGCGAACATTCACAATCACAAAAGGTGTTTTCATTGCTTGCACGATAGCCACAAAGTTTTTATTTTGCTGTTCTAACAGAAAAAGCCATTTTTCCGTTTCTGTGTCACTTTCAAACACGCACGTATTGTCTTTACAGTTTTCTTGGTTAGCACTGTCACTCGCACCACGTGTGGCGTTTGGATTGCATCCCACTTCTGATGACGGAGATTCGTCGTCGGATGGTCGAGACATCATGGCGGAGGACACGAAATCATACTCGCAAAACTTTTGTACACACTTGTATTGTCCTTTCACAAAATCAATAAAACAAAATAACTAAAGATGCTAATGATCGATACAGATTTAAATCAGAAACGCGGTAAGTTCGGTACAGGCTGGCAAAACGACCTCTCACGCTCGTGTCCATCTAAAAAGTAACGTCTCTTCAATCTCATTCCTCTAATGCCTACAAATGACAACTGACAGCTATCAAACCAGACTTGCCACCTTGTACCGACCCTCACCCAAGCCTACTGCTTGACGTTTCCGACAACCGATAATAGATGGCGTTGTTCTAAAATAACGATTTCAATCATTTCTCTTTGTTGATTCTGCGACATATATATATATATATATATCCTTACTAATATTATAAAAGCGAAAGTGAGTTTGTTTGTTTGTTACCTCTTCACGCTTTAATGGCTACACCGATTAAGATGAATTTTGGTACTGAGATAGTTGGGAACCAGGAGACGGACATAGGCTATTTTTTTTAAAGTGGGATGTGAGGGAGAAAGAGGGAAGAAAAGGGAAAACTTAGCGTTGCTATAACAAATCAAAAGGCGCAAGCGGAACTGTGTTACCCCGAATTTAACTTTCGGGGTCATTACCAGCGGAGGAAAAAGCGGAGAGGTTTTTTCCATACCGAACTATACGTTTAATGTAACATTATGACATTTGACATAGAATTGACAGAATGAGTGCTCTTATATCATCAAAGAGAATGTAAAAAAAACCTTTAAAACAAGTGCGTCGATCGAAGTTATTTTATTGATAGAAAATACAAATGTTAATTGATGTATTATTTTCCACAAAAAAGATGTAAGAAAACTGAATTTCTTAGTGGACATTAGTTTAGAGCCATTACGCCTAATATTTAAAGTTTAATTTAATACGGAGTTTTGGTAAGTTTGGATAGAATAACATGAACGTTACTAACATAACATGATATACTCGGTTATAAAGAAGAATACTATAGTTGTCTTTGATTTACAGTTGAATTTTCGTTTTTGAAAATGCCAGCAATTAGACGTTCAAACTTAAGTCGCAGAACTCGAAATGCTGCGAGTCAAAGGTATACAAGAGCAAGTCAAACTGAACAACGCGAAGCGCGGAATGAAGCATTTAAGTTTAAAATGAAACTCCTGGATAGTGTTGCGCGAGCGCTCAAGTCAAATTGACGCCACATTGGTAACGCCACCGGAACCATTACATTCATTGGTTTCCGGAAATGGGGCAGAATCTAAACAGATTCTTGACTTATATACAATAATTGTTTTCTAATGACGTCATTTGGTGCAACAAAAGTTATTCAAGAAATTATAATGCCAATTTTTAAGATTCAGAGTCAAATAAATTATTTAACAGGTTCCTTATTGCCAACGCCAAATAGTGACTACAAAGTCTTGCAAATTTATTTTATAGGTGATTCAGCAAGACAAGTCGATTAGCGTTGTGCACACAATAATTCGATGAGAAGACCAATTGTGGAGCAACTCCAATCCTTTTTTCGTAGTTGCATTATTTACGACCGCTTTGGACCGCATGCTGTCTGTTAGTCACAAAATTGTCCTCAAAGCTGATAAGTCGCCTGCAGGACAACACGCAAGACGTTTTAATGCGCTAACAATTGACGAAGTCAGTATTATCGTCATGGGGGAAAATTTAGAAAACCGAGAAATCATTTTACATCGGCGTAGCAATCAACTGCAGCGTGTATCCGAAACACATCGATCATATGATGCGCTACAATATCCTATGTTATTTTGGCAAGGTGAAGATGGATATTATTTTTCAATGAAGATGATAAATACAGTTACAGGTTCCGAAACTAACAAAAAAGTTAGCTCAATGAATTATTTTTCATACTGATTGTTAGTTCAGGAAAATGAGGACAATCATATCTTAAAATGTCGGCGTCTTTACCAATAAACTGTAGATATGTAGAGTCGTCAACAAAAGTCGAGAGGCAAAATTACAACGTAACAGCTTGACGTTTAGTTTGACTTACGACCTTCTATTTTCAAGCATATAGTCGTTGTCGTCAACAAGTGATTGTAGCTCATAATTTCAACTTGTAAATTAGAGTCAGGATGGATTACCGGTTAATCGGGTTCGGACACACGTGTGAATCAATTAGCCGTGTGTTCAAATCTAACGCAAGATTGTAGACTTTTTGTAAGTTTTTATTTGGTTGGTAGTAATGGGACAGAAATATTATATGCTTTACGTTGTTTGCTTTGTTCACACAATAATTCTTTAAGTTAGGGAGGTAGATCATAAAAAGTAACTAAAGAATATAGATCTCTGTGAGGTAGACAAGACTATTATGAATATTTAACTTGATCGGAATTAACGTTGTCGCATGATTGTAGTTGTTGGTTGGTGAAGTGTGGCTTAATAGATAGCGGTATAATTATTATTCTCAAAACTCAAAATGCAGGCAAATATTTATATTGAGGCAAGGTTGACTATTATTGCACTGCATAGAAGTGGTTTTAATGGAACACAAATATTTGATTAAACCGGACTAAATGTGAGTATTATATTTATGAATTATAACTTAAACTTTTATTTGATATTTGCCTAATAATAATCTTAGGCACTTAGCAAAGACTCTCCATAATCGCGAGATTTGCAGTATAAGGTATGGATGGGAAGAGTTTCCTAGAAACCGACGTGGGAATGCATCGGGATGTGGTTGCAGTGGACAAAGGCCTCACCCCGCTCTCCTTGGCTAAAGAGAATAGGGTATTTTACTCTATATGAAAGAAATATAAAAATATACAATTCAGATAGCTTAGGCAATAAGCAGTCGGAAAATGTTAGATTTAGTTAGTAAAATAACTAAATAAATTTTAAAATGGATTTCAAAGTTTTCACTTTTTTAGTCTGTTGTTTTACTAAGCGAAACAGTGTCTGCCATGATTATTACGTCATACGGTCATGTAAACCATAAGTGACAACTGTCAACTGAGCAACGTCATGAACAAACTTCCAAAAATATATACTTTACGTGTAACCTATTGTGAGAAATATTTTAGATAAGTAATAAATAGGTATAATACTTACATCGTAGTGATCTTCACAAAAGTACAAACGAGATTTTTCGGACAATTGTGTTGGATCCCTTCTCGCAAGTTTGAACTAAGTTTTTCTTATATTTAAATTAGTTGGCACTTGAATCCACAACTTGTCCGGTGTTAAGATAAAGAAGATAAAGATTCATTTATTTGTATAAACATGTGTAACATGATACATTGGATATGCACATATGGATGGAACGAGTTTAAAATTGTTGGTTCAACATGTTTTGTCATTTTCGACGTACAAAATATTTCACAATTTATAAATTAGAGTAAAAATAAATTAAAGTAAAAACAAATTATAGTCAAATATTCAATTAATTCAGATACACTATTACAATTTAAACAAATTTATAGTCAAAAAATAATAAAATAAATAAAGTCAAAAATAAATTTTAAAATCGAAAATAATCATAAAATTTATAAAATAAAAACACATATTAAATTATCTACATTCAAAATTTGTCAGCCAAAAATTCTGTTATATTATAATATCCCTTACAAATAAGCAATTTCTTAAGTTCTCTCTTAAATGAATTTATATTCATAATCTTAAGAGAATTAGGAATTGTATTATATATTAATGGGGCCATGCATATTACACTTTTTTTAGAAATGCTGTTTTAGCGGGGTGTGATTGTACCCATAGTCTATACTTCTCACGTCGATTTCTACCTGTGTTATTATTCAGCAGCGGAAACAAATGAGGATTAGTTTTAACAAATACTGATATTTCAAATATGTATAGTGATGGAAGTGTTAGAATTTTGTGCTGTATAAACATTGGCTTGCAACTTTCAATAGTTTGCAACCCAAACATCGCCCGTATACAACGCTTTTGAGCCTTGAAAGCAGCTTCTTTTAGAGTTGAATTGCCCCAAAAAATGATTCCAAATCTTAATACTGATTCAGCAAGCCCGTAGTATGCTGTAAGCAAAGTATCTGCGTTAACAGTCGGTGCCAACTTATAAAGAGCATATGACGAGGTACTAATTTTTTTGCAAAGTTCATTAATATGAGTTTTCCAATTTAATTGTTTATCAATGATTAATCCTAAAAATCGCGCTGTTTCAACTTCCTGTATTATATTATTTTTGTATGCTAATTTAAATTTTGATGTATTATGTAAATTTTCTCGTTGTCTAAAATGCATTATGTTTGTTTTACTAATATTAATTTTTAAATTATTATCGTTAAGCCAAGTAATTATGGATTTCAATGAATCATTAGTATCAGAATGGTAGTTAACCATATTTTTAGATGCTATGGTTACTGTACTATCGTCAGCGAACAGTGACATGGGTTCCTTTGTTGCAATTGGTAGATCGTTAATGTATAGAAGAAACAAAGGAGGGCCTAACACACTTCCCTGGGGAACACCAAATGTGATGTATCGCTTGGCAGAGGAAAAAGTCAGTTCTCTTTTAGCTTTAATATTAAATGTTGAAATTTGGGTTATTTGTTGGCGGTCTGATAGATATGATTTTATCAATTCCAAAACATTACCCCTTAAACCATAAGCCTGAAGCCTGTTTTAACACTAGTGTTTTTGTATTCAAGAACAGCACACCAATGGTAAGGGTAATAACTCATTTTTAAATTATAGTGAAATATACAACTAAACAGATAGACTAATAACAGCGCATTTGTTTACATGACCAACTGACGTCATGACCACAGAGTAACATGGCGTCAAGCGTTTTTGTGATTTTACGCGCGAAAATAGAAATTGTAAAATTGAAATGCATTTTTATGGCGCTTATCGATCGAATAATTTTTTTTTGTTTTTTTTTGGTAGTTTACAAGGACCCTAGGATCAAAATGAGATACTTTTTAAAAATGGGTTTAATACCGTATTGGCGCAAACCTGTAGTGCTTGACACTAACGACCGCAGGGAGGTATGGCAGAGTAAGGAGCTTCACGGACGCTTTTTCCGGGCCCTACATGGTCCCGATGTAGATCAATCAGCGTCCGTAGCCTGGCTACGTTCCAGGAATCTCTTTGGAGAAACCGAGGGTTTTGTCTGTGCAATTATGGATGAAGTTATGATGACAAATAACTACCGGAGATTTATTGTGAAGGACGGCACGGTTGACATATGTCGGGCATGCCACCGTCCGGGTGAATCAATTCGACACATTATCTCCGGTTGTTCTCGTCTAGCTAACGGAGAGTACTTGCATAGACACAACCTTGTAGCCAGGATTATCCATCAGCAACTTGCTCTAAAATATAACCTTGTGGAATCGGAAGTGCCGTACTACAGGTAAGAGCCCGACCCAGTTCTCGAACATGGCAATATCACATTGTACTGGGATCGATCCATCCTCACTGACAGGACTATTGTTGCCAACAAGCCTGCCTGATATAGTGGTGGTGGATCGATCAGAGCGGCGCGCAATGATTGTTGACATAACAGTCCCGCATGATGAGTACCTCGTGAAACCGAGAAAGATAAGCAAATCAAGTATATTGACTTGGCTCGCGAGGTTGTCGACATGTGGGATGTGGACTCAGCTATCATTGTGCCGATAGTCGTATCTGCCAATGGCTTAATTGCCAAGAGCCTCGACCAATACCTGAGGAGGCTCTCGTTAGGCAGCTGGATCAAGGGCTTGATACAGAAAGCGGTACTCCTGGACACGGCTCGTATTGTTAGAAGGTTCCTTTCTCTGGAGCCCTGACCGCCGGTAGCTTGGACCCTGTTCCCGATACCGGTGGGCTACTATTTTATATTTTTAAATGTTTTTTCGTGTTTTTTTTAGTAAGAAATATTTAAAAATGTAAATAATATGTAAATTAATCAATAAATGAACGAAATCTTAGGCATAAGGATTAATTCTTTTTTATTCACTGACTTGCAAAAAAAGGAGAAGGTTGTTGTTTTTTTATCATGAGGATTTTAATTTGTGAGGTCTGAGAACGGTTCGTAGGATATTTTTTACAACCCTAGGTCTAGGTGAAAAGGGTGGATCTCTCCAGAACAGGAGCTGAGCAGCGGGTGAAACCGCTGGCCACTGTTTATATTATATAAAAATGTTATAGCTGCTTAAAATAACTTTATTTTTGTTTTAGAAGAATACTGTAAGTCACTGTATTAAGAGATGTGAGGAAAACGGGAGCCTTGCTAGTTGACAGAGAAGTGAAAGGCCGTCGCACAGCGACGACAAACGTCACACCAACGAGCTTTGCAGAATTATTCGATACCTCAGTGCAAACCATTCGCCGTGTCCTCCACGCAGACGGCTTGCCAAACCACAGTTAAAAATCCTTTTCTGACAGCAACACAAACAAAAAGATGTCATGCAATCTACTGTGTGTAACATTTACCCAGCTGATGATGAAATATAACATTTGTCTGGGACATTTGTCCAGGTCAACTGTCCTGTTCACCGGGCGAGCACTGTGCGCTACTAGTTTCACAATCACACAGAGATATTTTTTGTTGCAAAGGTGGGAGCCACGGGGGATCATGACAAGAATATTCAACAATTAAAAACACATTGCTTGGAGATCTGGGAAAATTAAAGAGGAACCGAAATATGTGTGGTAATATGGTAACATGTGCAAATGTCTACTTGACTGCATTGAAAATAATGGAGGATATACTAAATATTAATATCTAGATGTTTTTGTTTTAATTATTAAACGGTGTAACTAAATATTGAGTAACATTTAATTATATTAAATTGAGGTTAAGTTTCAATCTTCTTTTCGTTAAGGAAATGAACACTTAAGCTATAACCTCAATTCATTCATTCATTGTGACGTTACATAACAATAAAACATGTTCATAAAGTCTAAATCATAAACATTAGTTTTCATTAAACTCTGCAGAAAACCGATACCCAAAGGTATTCAAATATTAACGAGCCGATACCTGTATCAACAATTATATTTGTGTTATTAGAATCATCATTTTCTTGACATGTTATTATTAATTGACTAAGTGGGTATACCACAAAAAAAGTGTTATAAAGTTACAAGTGAACTTCTTTTATCTAAGTTGGAATGTGACTTCACAATTCTTATTAAAGTTAGTTAATTTTAGAATAAAACGAATAAACATTTTTATTATCATTCAGCATGACTTTTTTATTTCCACCTTCGAACACCGAAAAGATAAATTTAAAATTACACAAATATGTAGTGAAGTAAATATTAAAATAAGTAATATTAAAAAACTTAACCCAACACTTTTTTTGATTAAAACCTAAATATGGTTTTAAAGAAACAAAAACAACTACCCCTTATGAATGATATTCGAACTCGGGGCACATTGATCACTAATTTTTGGCTAAATCCAAACAGCTAGCACCACATACTAAAACCAAGCGAATTTTATCAATACAATGTAACGAACGGGTCACCACACGGGGCACTATAACGCGTAAATGCAACAGATATAATGTTATTTCGCTTAGTGCGACTACAATTTGTGTTTGTGTGTTATCTGTTGAATGTTGAGACATCACTCATACACGCACACGCACTGACAGTATTGTGCTCGCGCAGTTCATAGCATTGTAATCCTTAGCGATGCTTGAAAATAGAAGGTCGTAAGTCAAACTAAACGTCAAGCTGTTACGTTGTAATTTTGCCTCTCGAGTTTTGTTGACGACTGTACGTGAAAGTTGAAACTGAGCGATTGACATTTATTAGGTTGAACCAAGCAAAACTGCGTTCTGAAGAATACATTCATCTACGGGATGCTATCAATGCTGATGGAAATGCACGTAGGTAGAACAACTATTCTTCCAGCAACATACGTCGGTAATACGCGACATATGCATGAATACGCCCAGGATACTATGTCGTATGTACGTCATTATGGCACACCAGATTTGTTTATAACGTTCACATACTGTGGATTACAGTGGGCAGAAATTCGACAAGACTTATTTCCTGGAAAATCAAAGACATTACCGCAAGGGTGTTCAAAAAAACATTAAAATCACTCATCGACTTCATTGTTAAGCATCGCGTATTCGGCGAGACACGCTTTTGGGTGTATTCAGTCGAGTGACACACACCCTCATTTGGTTGGTAGAGAGGATACAACCAAATGAAATTGATATATGTATATAACTCGTGTCACAATGTTCGTTCCCATACTCCTCCAAAACAGCTCGACCGATTCTTATGATAGTTTTTAGGCGTACAGTAAGTTTGAGAGACCGCCAACATCAATTTTTCATACCCCTAAGAGATGGAACAGAGCTGAGCTGCGAGTGAAACCGCTGGGCACAGCTAGTTTAATATATTTATGTTGAAAGTTGACGGCATATTTTCCGTGTGTATAAGTGGCTGTGTGATGACTACTGCGCTGCGTGTGGTAAATAAATTCGATCTAGGGTTGCCAAGCGTAATAAGAAATCCTTCGTACAAATGCTACAAAAAATCTCGTATTTTGAGATGTGATGGGTAGCTCACCGTCCGTCCATCGATTGACGACAGGCCGTGTCGACGGCGCGTTCGTGTTTCACGCGCGCCTCAAAAAGATGTCAGCAAAGCAGAGGGGCTTGCCAGAGCCTCCGCCTGCCGGGGTTGCGGGTTGTTCGAAAGAGATACCGCGGCCTCGGAACGTAAAGGGCAATAGAAGGAACATGGGTGGGTTTTAGTCAGTAAAAGTCTGACACGCCGCCGCACTCCGCCCAGAGCGGGGGAAGTCATTTGATGAATTCCCACCCGAAAAAAAAAGGGTTCTAGAAAAACTTCGTACCTCGTACAGAAGACCACAAATCTCGTATTTGTACGAAGAACCTCGTACATATAACCCTGGTTCGATCCCCGCACGGAACAAATATATTTGTGGCCTACAGGTAGTTGTTGCGAGGCTGGCTGTTTGTGTATGTCAGTTTATATGTTTGTGTACTCATGACACTGGACAAAAATTTTAATTTGACAAAAAAGTTTTTTTTTATGAGAAGAGAGTAAGAGAGACTCTGTTATAGGATATAATTAAACAACAAAACAGATCATATATTATAATTTATTGGATCACAGAACTAAATTTCGTACAATGTAACTACTTGTTTTAAAGTTATTCAGTTTGAGCAACATCATTAACCACACCAATACCATAAAATTTAGTTTTGCATCGACAAAGATTCTTTAGTTACAAATTCAACTTATATAATAGACATTTTATTAAATTAAACGCCATTACACAACTTGCTTTCACATTGACACAACACTTTTTAGACGATCAACATGTTCGAGTGTTTTATAACTTTTCAGCCTCAAACAATAACAAACTATATAATTATATTTAGAATCAGTTACGTCAGTTTCATTTAATAGGTTTTATTTTGTGGAAGCAAAGCACTGCAAACAGCACATTAGGAAATCAATGTATTCACTATAAAAGGAATACTCAAACTTATGCTTATTCGTACGTGTCATAATTTTGTTAATTTACTACCTATCACTTAACCTGCATACCAGTAGAAGTACATATGAATATACCTTGATACATATATTCTTGAAAATGTAACGTAAGGATGACTAGTGTTCCACGTGCACCTCAAAGAGATGTCAGCAACGCAGAGGGGCTTGCCAGAGCCTCCGCCTGCCGGGGTTGCGGGTTGTTCGAAAGAGATACCGCGGCCCCGGTACATAAAGGGCAATAGAAGGAATATGGGTGGGTTTTAGTCAGTAAAAGTCTGACATGCCCCCCCGCTCCACCCAGGGCTGGGGAAGTTATTTGATGATTTCCCACCCCAAAAAAAAAAGGATGACTAGTGTCCTGCTGGGGTTGCGGGTTATACAAGAGATATCGCGGCCCCGTAACATAAAGGTATACTTAATACGGAAAATAGAAGGAATATGGGTGGGTTTTAGTCACCCCATGGCGGGGGAAGTTATTTGATGATTTCATATCCGCAAAAAAGAGATGGCTAGTAATGGTTAAAGCTCGCTTCCCGGGCATTTAGTTGCATACTGGGAATTGTCAACAGTGCCTTTTCAGTTAAAATGATTGGGGTAACGTTACTCCGTCGATAGTCAAAAAAATATGTATACGTCCCGCTGAAAAGGTTCTTAAATAAACACATTTGTTCAAATAGTTGTTTAAATATCACAACTTCTACTGATAAACACGTTTTAATAAACAGCAGGTGTGTTAATAATCTAAAAACTTTGGTAGTTTCATTAACGAGCAAAAAGATACATCTATAAGGTATTAACTAGTTAAAGCTGTAAGGTACATAATAATATTCCACTGAAGTACTAAAATAGTAGTATGATATTTCAAGAAACGGACGGTGTAATGTAAAGCGGCACAGTCGTTTACAGATTTTTACAAAACTTATATTACAGTTCCTGCAGCAGAAAAAGAAGTAACCATTGGTCGGCTTATTTGCGAATGCATTCATCGTTTTATCGTTGATAATGTTAATTGAAAGAACACGATTCACGTAGTACCTAACAATAAAGAGGTTTTGGTAATGCTTGATGCCAAAAAAGGAAGATTTAGTACCTATATATCTGTGAACTGTATATATTACAAGAATAACATGCTATTTAAATTATTTTGTGTTATAAGTGGAAACTTTGTAATTCGCCTTATTATCACAAAAATAAAACAACATTTGTTATTATTAGGTGTTACTTCCTGGTAAAATAAACTTAGTACTTACTTATCATAAACTAGGCGCGAAGTACATATAAAACTCATCTGCAAAGGGCTAAGTTTATTATTTGCATTGTGTTTTATTTTTCTCTGATCTTTAAAACAAATGAGTATGACGCCGCTAATGGTTGGAAGACATCTCATTAATGTTATTTCAAAAAAACATTTATTTCTGTCAGCAACTGGAATCTATTTTAACTATTCAGCAATAAATTTAATTCGATGTTAAGTTTCAGGCGTTGTATAGGGTAAAGGGTTTAACAATTTATTGTCATAAATATTTGGTCGCATTCATTTTGGAACCCACAAACTAGGAATTTGTTTTTAGAGCAAATTTTATGGGCAAGCTGAAATAGAAAACTTGATAATGATTTTTAAAATATGGTTCTGGTCTCTGGTTTCAAGCGCTATCAACAATATCCTGGGCGAAGCCATGTTTAGGCTCGCTTCATGCTGTTTGGGAACTCTACTGTCAATGTGGCAACGCAGGCAACTACCTCGGACCCCATCGTCATTCAGAGTGAAAACCGGATAACACAGTACGCCAGCATTTATCGCATTGTCCATTGCTTGATCTTAATTCTCAATAGATAAAATCAAGGCGTGATGCGCAATGAAATTAAATGAACTTCTAACATACGATATGCTTCAAAAATATCGACTCTAATAATACATATAAAAATAAACATCCTGATAATATTATTTTAATATTTGCAATACATTACACTGTCTGTAAATGAATTTCTATTCCACACAGATTACAGGATAGATCCGCTTGATTTTATTTACAAAAGTGGTATACATGACATACTCGTGCACAACAACAAACCATTGCTCCAAGTTTAAGGGGTTTATAATAACTGTATATTTTATAAGTATATACATCACATTTTTGATATCTATTATCTAGGCATATTTGGATGTAACGTATGAAATGTCTAATGAGACTGACAGTTATTTTATATTTAATTTGACAGATATGGTAGAAATACATTTCATAATAAAAGCGAATAAAAATTTAAAGCCTCGCATTTGGCACTATTCAAGTCCGTATTTCCTATTCTTTATCTAATTCAATCTCCTATAATGCATTTTACACTTTTCTGTTGCAGTAAATGAATCCAGACGAGTTTCTAATCAAATAAAAATGGCAACGGGTGTTTTACTTACATAATGTGATAAAGAAGTATAATTCATGTATATTATATATATATATTGAGTCGCGTGTGCTTTTTGCAGGCCCGAACGTGTATTATAAAATCAGTACCTATTCAAAATAGGCTGTAAAGCCGAATGCGCAAGTGACGGTATGTGACGGTTGTTGCTTACACTATTTTTAAAATCTGTATTAGTTTAGAATATTTACTTTCAACAGCCTTTGTTGTTGTATGTATGATTAATACACTTCATTCACAACTATTATTAATTCGTCTGAGCACGAACAGTCACTTGCCAGTAGTATCTCGACCAAGAGGTATACATCAGCAGTAATTAGTTATTTTTGCTAGTGCATCGAAAATATTCTTTCATCGTGGTTCAGTTATACGAAAGTGGGTACATACTATTCTGGAAAACGTGATAATATATATTTTTATTATTAAATATTTTATTTGATACCTATATCATAGTAAATTATCATCATCACCTTAGTTCCCTAGATTGATTTTACTCACACAGTATAATTTCTTTAATTATGCTAGATTTTATTTAAATGTGATTTAGAATTTGGTTTCGCGAAAGAGGTTTGCGGGCGACGTAAGCCTGAGTACATATTTCTTACTTGACACACTTGTGGTATGAAAGCCAGCAACGAATTAATCATGTATGGTGAGCTGCGGGCCTATCGCGTTGTCGCTTGGGCAGAGTCCACCAGTTTGGTAAGCTTTGCCCTATGGTTTGCATCGCCCGCTCCCCCGTACGCTGAGCTACGCTACTTACTTACTAACTAGGTGCAATATAATGCGAATTTCACATCTTACTTTTTTTTTCATAATCATTTACATTTAATCCATAGTTCATTTTGAAGGTCGACTAATAGTTAATCGTTAAAGATACATTTTGGCATTTTAATTACTAATTACAACGTAACATTCTTAATTATAAATATCTTTTAGAACAGAATCTTATTTGTCACTAACGTGATAATAACGGTGTTTTATATATATTATTACTTTTTTATGCATTATCTAGTAACAAAAGAACACAGATACATAATCAAGGGAACTTGATGGCTGTCATGTTCAATATTAGCTTTACCCTAAATATGAGGAACAAAATTAATATTGACTCAGTCTTTATACAATTGTTAGGATTAATTGTATTACTAAACAAATTTCATTTTTTTTTAACACAAATAGACCTTCTAAATTATACAATTTTTAAACGCTAGTCTAATGCACAGTCTGAGTATGTGGGTATAAAATAGGAGGCAAATTATATTTACTTTCAATATTACTACCTAACCTATTTATTACAATTCCTATTCAAATGAACTATTTGCACTCCCTTATATACATATAAATAGTGTCTTTGAAAAACGTTGAGCAAATTCAGAAATAAATAATTAGGGATCTTTCTAACAAGAAATTACTTGTAGCTCAAATCTTAAAATACTCCAAAATGATATTGTAAATATCTAAAAAATTGGAGTCACAAGGAAGTATCGTATAGGTAGGTAATGAAACGTTATAAAATGTTTCCTCAATTAAATTTGAACACATACGCATAAATCATGTTAATCAAATATCTACAAGCCTTTATGGTTACGGATACAACGAAGAATTGTATACGTTTAGGGCCTGTTTTACCATGTCTGATTAGATATTAATCACCGAATCAACAAATTTGTATGATAGTATCGCCGGATATGAGTGAGTTATGCGGGAATTTCTCGGTGAAGGTGAATCAGGCGCTTAATCTAAGTTTATATTTTGATTTAATTGTGAGATCAAAACTTAGAATAGTCACAGCGCTAATAACGGTACTCTATATGAATTCTCTCCATTACCTTTTTTCCTCATTCATTCTTATAGATTATTATACCTACTAACTAAGTACCATTTACAACGTACATAAGATATAACTGCAGTTCTGACGACCTTTTGACCCGCGTATTACTTATAATATAGACTGAGAAGTAATAACTTAAGATCGAAATAACCAATCTTAATATTTAGAACATATCATGGACATGTCACTTTTTCAGATCTAATACATTAGGTACATTTATTGATACATGTAAAATTTTAAACTACGTAGAAAAAGTGTTCTGTGCACTAGATTTAATTTGAAGTGTATTACCGGTGTTTATCTACATGTTAAATAGAAACAAATAACATTTTTTTTAAACTAGTCTATTGTGTATCCTAATCGTATATATATACTGTTATATATAATTATTTACATCTTGACCTATAAAGGACTCGTTTTTATCCCGTTGTTTTGTAAGAATATTCAGTGACAATCCGAATTATTGCGTTAAAACAAGAACGTTTGGAACTTTTGCATTAAAACAAGAAAAGTCTGCTATGATGTGATATTGATCCTTAAACTATCTATTCGTAATGATCGGTCTTGAACTAGTATGTGGTTATGATTGGATAGTTTTCGTTCGAATCCATTGAATGATTATGTTATTAACAAAATTGTCTTTCAACGTCAGGTGATCAGGCTTTTGATAACTGTTATTCTAGGGGCACCGTTGAATACAATATAATTTAATAAATATTTGTTCTTTTATTAATTTACAGTTTATTGTTATTAGTATACTGTATGAAATTGCTACTTAATCACTTATAGAAATGAAGACAGCCATCGTTTAAATTTAGCAATAAAAGCGCATAGAACTCGAATAAGTATTTTGTATAGACACTTGGATTATTTATTCTTATCAAAAATAACTAAATTCAATAAAAACGAAATCACTATTTAACTGCGCATTTTTATGTACACATACAGATTATGTCCAGACTGATAACTATTGAAGATATAACATTTTGTCTGTTAGACAGATTGACTTATATTTTGAACTTTATATTATCACTATTTTCTAAAGAATTCAGTATTACCAGTGCCAATATACACGATATAATTATGGATTATATTCACGTGATCTTTACTATTATAATTATTGATAGGTTAAAGAACGCTAAAAGTTAACCGAGCGTTTCTACGATTCAAAAGCACTTTACCGAAACTTGATGGATGGTTGGTCATTAGCACCCTCAGTTTGAACAAGTCCGGTAGGTACAGTTTATTATAGAGAAATTAGTTTTCTTCGCCTAGAAGTACCAAGTCGTCAGCTACGACGTCGGAAACGTGTAGGTAAATGATCCAGTACATTAGGTTAAAGCAAACGAAGCAGACGGGGAACACGATGCGTGAGTACTTGTCGATGTCCGAAGGCGTTGTGCCGAGCAGTTTGTTGATGCCCTGTAAACATCATTCACCTTGACTTTGATGATTAATGTTTAGATTATTTTATTTATCCCATTTCGCTGTTATGAATGCGCCACATTCGCAATGCATGTATCATTACTATGCGTGTATAAATCGCATTCGCATGTCAATGACCTAAAACAATCGCTTTCTACAGAATATTTTAAGGATTAACTAAAAGTACCTTGGAAGCATGAATCAGATGCGGTGGCGGTCCAGCTTCTTCGTCAGGTTGTGGAGCTGGTCCAGGAGCTGAACCCCGAGAACCATTGATAGTGTTTTCCAAGGTGCCGCCTTTTGAATACGCTTTTGGATCGTGAACTTTGAACCGAACCTCCTGTACAAATATCATGATTTTATTTTTGAGGGTGTTTAGTATTAAATAAAAAGGGATCTGTAACATACACTCTTTTGCAAAAAAAACGGGCACCTAAGGAAATTTACGTTCTAAGGTCGATTTGAGTTAATTAAATCAAATTTATTTCTTTGACGTATACTTATAATTTGTAGGTGTACTTATAATCGTGTAAATTAATGCGCGTGAAGTGAATTCGGGCAATTAAAAGAAAGAAAAAAAGCGATGGATTCTTTAAAACCGATGTACACGCCCAAACAATAAGAGGTGGCAATAACGACAAGATTTTTATTTTACTTTTTTTAATTAAATAAAGTTACAAATGTAAAAACCTAATAACGAGTGTGACATCCTCGGTTTACTCCCAACGGTCACCACTAAAACGGGCACCAGTAGTGGCCGCTGGATCAGTGCATTATTTTTTGTCCCTACGGCTACCAGTGGCGGACGTTGGAACATTCCAAATAATATTTATTATCAGTGTTTTGTCAATGTAATCTAACTATAGCAAATGTACCTGTAATTTAACTAACAGATTGATTGCTTACAGATATAGGTACATACATATATCTGGTGAATTTCTAAATAATGTTAATTCAACAATTTGACACTAGTCATTTTATTCGCTTTACTACTTAATATCATTTCATTCATTTTACTATTTACAACATTATTTTTAGTTTATGCGAAAGCCGAAACACCTGTCCAGTATTTTTATACAAAGAATTTATGTACAAAATTTCAGAACTGTATCATGAAAAACCACAAAGTTATAACACTGAAATTGTACGGATATCCAGGTAACATAACAACCTGGATATCCGTACAATTTCAGTGTCACCAACGGCGCGCGGCCGGCGTCCCCGCGCCGCGCGCCTTGCTTTTATTGATAATAATGATTTCTCAGTTTGTATTGTAATAAACTGGTGATAACATTTTCCACCATACTGTCTTGCAGGCTTTGGACTGTCGTAATGGTCAAGTGTAGGTAGATATTTTGTGCGCTTGCGAATAGGTACTTAGTGTCGCATGGTGTCCATATTATAAACTTTTTTAAATATTTTTGGGAAAAAATATAACATGGTGTAAAAATGATTGGATTCGATTCAGTTACTTATTCCGAACAAACTATATTCAGGTTTCGCATATACTAAAAATAATGTTGTATTTGGATAGAAAAACAATAATCACACTAGCAGTTCTCGGAATTCAAGGGAGATAAGTAACAACGAACGATAATAAACGGCTACGACTCACGGTCTACTTTTGCCACTTTGGTAAAGAGAGACAAACAATAAAAAAATAAACCAATATTGCGAGGGGCGGGGCTGGGTGGTATTGTTATTGCAGTTTACTTTAGGTACTTACTATTGCATTCTATTTGTATCACATTCCACCTACAATTCGAGCTCGATTGGTCTGACTGTAACTGCCACCAATGGCAGGGGCAGTTGACACAATAAATAATATTTATCCTAACGGCCCCCAGTGGTGGCAATTTAGTGGTGGCCGTTGAGACAAATATTAGTTGGAATGTTCCAACGTCAGCCACTGGTGGCCGTTCGGACAAAAAATAATGCACTGATCCAACGGCCACCACTGGTGCCCGTTTCAGTGGTGGCCGTTGGGAGTAAACCACCTCCTCTTGCCAAAATCACAGCTTGAATCCTTCTGGGCATGCTTTCCACGATGTTATTAATAACGTTTTGAGGAATACGTTCCCACTCTTCTGCATTGACTCTTTTTAGCTCCCTGATGTTTTGTGGAGCAGGTTGCACTGACCTTACCCATCTCTTTAGAACGTCCCAGAGATGCTCAATTGGATTGAGGTCAGGACTTCGAGCTGGCCAATCTAAACGACGCTTCCACGTCGCCAGAACGGTGCGGGCGAGCATTGTCGTCCATAAAAATGGAATCTTCCCCAAGTGCAGTCAAATGTGGGTTGTGCATATGGAATTAGGACTTCCATTATGTACCGGTGTGCATTTAATGTTCCATTTTCTATGAAAACTAACTCTGTACGCTCCGTCAAATTAATTGCTGCCCAAAACATAACGGAGCCTACGCCATAAGGAGTGATTTCTTCGAAACACACTTCCACATAGCGTTCCCGTGGTCTTCGCAGCACACGCCGGTGTCGGTCCTCTCCACACAAAGAGATTCTAGCTTCATCAGAAAACAATACTTTATTCTAGTCCTGCAGAGTCCATGAAGCACAGTTCCGAGCAAACTGAAGTTGAGCAACACGGTGATCACGGAGTTATTTAGGTAACTCCTGATATTGGCAGCCAAAAGCCTCCTCTTACTTCTTCAAGGCTCTTCTTCAGGTCCACACTTGACGCCTTACGATTCCGCAACGCCTGACTCACCAAAAAGCGGTCATCTCTTGGTTCTGTGCATCGTTTTCTTCCCGAACCGGGTCTTCTTTTGACCGAACCGGTCTCTCGATACCGTTGCCAAGTCCTCTGGACAGTTGAACGACTCACATTTAGCCGCTGAGACACGTAAGTTTGCGAACAACCTTCTTCAAGTAGGGCTATAATTTTACCGGCCCTTATCAATTTATCACTCATATCAAAAAGTGATATTTAATGTAAAAAGAAAGATTAAATTGTTTAATTTGCAGAAAATATCCAAAAAGTTTTAAAATATCGTAATCAGTTAAAAATCGTTTCAGCAATTCGCGCCATTAGTAAAGCAATTTTAGAATAATCCACAATAATCATTATTTTTCTTTTTTTAATTTAAAATTTTAAATTTGGAACGTAAAGAATCATGCCAGGATGCTTCAAATAACATGCCAATATATCGTCAAAAAACAACAAACAACAATATATCGTAAAACCTATTTCTTGTTCTTCTTCATTGAAGTAGAGAAAAAAATCTAAAGTGCCCGTTTTTTTGCAAAAGAGTTTTTATTTGCTCTTACCGATGACCTGCTTGGTGGTGGTGGCCTCGTCAGAGTACTTGTTCTTGGCGGAGGCAAAGGCTCCGATATCCCTGGTGGACCGTCTATTTGAATTTTCTTTTCAGCAGCCATTTTTTGAACAGCAGTGAATCTTTGTTTTCTCATCTGTATCCTCTTTGCCATATAGCCAACCGTAGCATATTCTGCAACGAAAAATTAATGGTTCAGTGAATTCTCATATTGCGATCCAGTAAAAATATCGCCGAGCAAAATTAACGTGTACGGCCCAGCAAATATCGAATGTGAATATTAGGAAATGTAACCAATCGTAAATACTCATAAACGCAATAATATAATTACTTTATTTAAATCACTGAAGTACAACTACAATACTATAATAAGAAACTTAAAGTCTATATTGGTTTGTGTTTTTAAGTTCTTATTTAAATAATTATAGAAAAAAACTGTTGCCAGTTACTAAATTGTTAACATCCTTCCTCATAATTGTTACCTAGAAGACTGGCGAAGACCATGACGAAACAGGTTCCCAGGTAGACATCAATGGACTTGACGTACGATATCTTGGGCAGAGCAGCATTAGTAGATGACATGAGCGTCGTCATCGTCAATACAGTGGTGACACCTAGTGACACTCTGGCAGGTGTCGCATTTCGGTTTAACCAAAATGACACCCAAGATATTATGACAATTAGGCCAGATGGAATGTATATCTGAATTAAATAGTATCCCATCGAACGCACAAATTGAATTTCACATGCCAGTCGCGAGTAATTTCCTGCAATAAAAGTTCAAATTGTAACATCCAATTTCATGTTGAACCAAAATGGTGATCGTCGAAATATCGAAAATATTTTTTAATCGAAGTCAAAAATCGATTTTGCCTTACCAGGTCACTAAAGGAAAGTCACTGATGGATCAATGTCCTGGCGAAAGCGAATGCATGCATGTGTCTAATTTGATAGATGAAGTAAACAAAAAGCGCCAACGATCGGTATTCGTTATATTGTTGTATGTTCATCGGTGCTGTATACCTGTCGTAAGAGAAATCTCCATGGCTCGCTGCCGATGGCCCAGCACCTTGAATTGCGGCAGAGACACTTCGCTCGAAACGCCCACAGAGTTGGGTCCCTCGTTCCACTTGTATCGGATGTCCCGCATGGTGTAGCCGACTGTACCATGCAGAGATATGGAACGATAAAATAAGCACCCATTGCACTGGGGGTTTCGTAATATTTGTATAAGGTGGATGAATTTAACGCTACCGGTCTACCGAGGGTGAGAAATGTTACGATAACTGCTTCGCCAGACAACGGCGATCGTAGTGCAAGTTCTTAAGCGTTATAGATACTTTAGTTAGATTTTATCTACCGAACATGAAAGCATCATGAGTCTGCAGCTCAAGTACTTAATAAAATTATTTATTATATTGTGTATCACGTCATTTGTTTCATAAAGCAAAAGACGTGAAACTTTATTTCTCTCTGGGTTTTTATAAGTGTTGTTAACCAATTATAGTATTTAGGTGTGTCCAACTCACAACTTTCGATTTCAATATTGCATAATTGACGGTCCATCGGAAAATACTGCAAATCCATCGGACAAGAAGCGGTGATAGTCAGTCTGTGAACAAGTGCAACCTGTTTTAAAAAATAGTGTCCATATTCTTTGAAGTGTACGAAGCCAATATTTTCACATAAACTAGCTACCTAGGCTTAAGGTCAACTCACACCGAAACGTGACGCAACGTTTTTAAGATAGCGATGAAATAGAAAATTTTAAACATTACAATTACGCCTATTTAAATTCCCTCAATAAAATTAAGGTATATTTTAGTGACGGAATTGAAATAGGCGCCGTGGAGTCACGATGCGCCTCTAAACTTCTTGAGGAGCTGCGTGGCGCAATGCAAAGTGACGCCAAGCCTCTTGCGAGGTTTCAGGTAAGCATAGTCGCATGTTGCGTTTCGGTGTTAACTGACCTTTTTAAATATGAAGGAAAAACAGCTATGTTTAACTGCATTATTATTCCATGAAATACGTTATAAAA
Organism: Ochropleura plecta; assembly: GCA_905475445.1. Lineage (NCBI taxonomy): Eukaryota > Metazoa > Arthropoda > Insecta > Lepidoptera > Noctuidae > Ochropleura > Ochropleura plecta. Next base: position 16,894,288 of record FR997721.1, on the reverse strand, counting down.
CTGGATAACAAATTTTCATTTTTTTAAGTTTCATTAGTATGCTCTACCTTTTCACTATTTGAATTTACTACTTATTTTTAACAAGTACTCCGTAAAAGTAAATGTGGATTATAATTTTTTTTAATGGCAAATTATATTTTTTAATCAAATTTGAGCTGATTTCAATTCTAGATAGCTAAATAATTCCACCGGCAACACATCAGCTATGTAGATTATTCGGTTATTAGTGACATGTGGTATTGGTAATACACCACAAAATGCATAGATCAGATATAGGTGATCTACTTGTTGTCTGCAAATAAACCGCTTACTTTACTTTAGTGTTAGTTTTTAATTTAGTACTCTAATTTACTTTCTTTTCATTAATTTATTTTTAATAAGTATTAATTGTTCTTTATAGCCTGACACACAGGTCCAACCTAGTTCAGGCAAATAAAGAACTGTGCTCTTTTGATTGATTGTTTTATATGTTTTATTTTATTGTTTATGTGCCATTTTATGAATAAACGATTTATTATTATTTTTATACTTAATTGATTTATTTACCTATAAGTTTACATTTTTAAATATATCTTTATATAACATTTAAAAATAAAAAAAATATTATTATTATTGGTCAACATCGAATGTATCTTAGTTCATTGGCTAGTTTGAGCTACATTAACGGGTGTATGTCAATTATTGTAGCGTGTGTGTGTGTCAGTATCATTTTCCTCGATTTGCATGAACTTCCCTCATTATCCTGCAGGTATTTAAAATTGCGGCTTTTTGGAGTGTTATATAGTTGGGAAAAGGCTAGGCAGATGATGATGATATAGATTGAGTCCTTGAGGTCTATTAATTTAAGGCTATGGTGGAAGTGATTGGGAATAACACCCGTAGTGGAGACTACTATGGGTACTACGTACACTTTTCCCTGTCACCTCTTCTTATAACTCCGCATATTTACTGATTTTCTCACCTATTGTTTTTTGCAAGTTATGTGTATTGGGGACAGCTATGTCTATAAGGTAAGTGGTTTTATTGATTTTAACCTGAAGAATTACATCTGGTCTGTTGTAGTAAATGGTCGTGTCAGTCATAATAGCGCGGTCGTAGTAGAGTTTGTGTGTAGTGTTTTCGAGAACCTTTTCTGGTGTGTATTCATAGTATGGAGTGGTGTCTTGTATCAGTTTATGTTTGAGAGCTAGATTTTGGTGAATGACGTTTGCTACCTGATTGTGACTATAGGTATAGTCAGTTAGTGTGAGTGTTGCGCATGCTCCTGTGATGTGTTGAATAGTCTCTGGTTGGTAATGGCATTTGCGGCATTTATCGTTTGTTATTGTAGGATCCTTAATAATATATTTTTTGTAGTTTTTAATGTTTATAATTTGACTTTGTATTGCAATCAGAAATCCTTCTTATCTCCCGGAGAGTTGACTTTTACACACTGCGACCATTCTTCTCTTGTATTCTGTGTTAAGTGTTTGTTCATTGTTGTGTGATCTGATCCTTTCATTATTATTGTTGATTATAAAGGGAAGAAAACGAATAGTATGAGAGGATCCCAAAACGGTTAAGCAGGATGATACTGTTTTGACTAAAATAGCTTTTAGAATATTCGTATATCGACTAATCTTTTCAATACCTTTGTGTAGTTTTTCACCACGATTCATGCTAACATGATACATATATTAATTTGAACTAGCGAAGTTGCAGCAATAGACTTTTCGTATTTTTTTGTAAAAAAAAATTAAACCAGTATGACAGATAGACATTGTATCTTTTGAATGAGATATTAAACATGAAATGTAAAGTTATTTATAAAAGTACTTGCCTTATACTCCTAGTAATAGATCCAGAATGATGAATGCGAATAAATTCGTTGCTTGTGGTAGCTATGTGGAAATAAGACTGTTTTTCGTTAACAAAGAAGGTGTCGGGTACCCATATGTTTCTAATAAATTCTGAGCCGACGGAAAGTGTCTCCACACCCGTCCTTTTTTTGTAAGCAAGTCTGGGGTCTGTCCAAAACTGCCTGAAGTAGAAATCCAGGGTGAAATCCTGAAACATTTTCTATTGTTTAAGAAATAATAGCGGTACATGATTGACTTACAGTGGCACAGCAATGGATGTATCCGGCATTAGGGCTCGTTTGTAAGGCTGTCTGCCGCCTGCTTAAAATGTTAATTTGTTTTAATGAATGCAACGAAACGTAACGTTATCGCCGAACCACATTCATTGTCTGTGCGATTCAAATGTCAGCAAAATATCAGCTAACAAACTTGGACGGAATACAGCATTCAGAAGTTGTATCGGTAACCATTTCCTCGCAGTTAAATAAAAATGATAAAATTCCATGCATAACGGACATGAAAGGAAAATCAATTAAATTCTTGAACTGACAAGAATTGAATACAGCGCGTTTCAACCAGGTGTGATACTGACAGAAATTATTTAAATATTATAACGCTATTTTATGATTACAATTAATTAATACAGTTTTCAGCAGAAAATGTGGCCCAAAACCTAATTGCGAAATTGTAGAAAAACCTATGCTGAGAAATTTCATTTTGTAATAATACTTATATGACAAGATTTCTCCTGCGACATGACTGTAAAGGAGTTTCAATATGCTCTAATAGTTTCAAATGTGCTTCCTTGGTCATGTTGTTAGGTCACTGATTCTGTTTTATATTGTCAAAGTTTTTCATTGTTAATTTACATTATACAATGTGTCCCAGGGATAAGTCACCGCCCGGCGTTTTTTGAATATTTGTACAAAATTATTAATAATTACATTTATATTTGTGACTTAGCGGCTTTTTTTTCTTTTTTTTTGTAAAGACGCGAAATTATGCTTAAACTTTTATTACAACTAATAAAAAAAAGTATCTAATGGATAGTAGACTTCTAACAGTGTCAATAGCGGCTTAAGTTAGCTTTGAAGACTTTTTCTTTTTTACTGAGTATGGGAGTCAAATTTCAACTGACTGTACTTTTGCTTTTGTTAGAAATTAGTAGCAAACATTGTTCTGAGCTATTGTAGGAAATATCATGTAGTTAATTAATAAATCAAAATAATGTGATATTAACGGGGCATTTTTCAGATTTATTTTGAAAAAACTGAAAAGAAGAGTTATTTTTTCTTCGAATTTTAATTTTATTTTTTATTTAATAAATGTTTTACTACATTTTAGTTATGTTTAATTATTTTAATTGATAAACTATGATGTCGGCTAGTCAGTAAAAAAAAAATATGGAAAAAGATGAACAAACTTAGGAAATATCGTAAAAAAAACTGCAGCACGTCACGCGTCTTTACAAAAAAAAAAAGAAAAAAATCATAAAAAAAAACTAAAGCCGCTAGCTAAGTCACAAATATAAATGTAATTATTAATAATTTTGTACAAATATTCAAAAAACGCCGGGCGGTCACTTATCGCTGGGACACATTGTATATCTGCCTTTTCTCAACATGTTGGCAGAGGGTTTGGGTTAATTCTTTTTGCAGAAATATTTTATGATAGTTTTTTGTATGGAACGAAGCATACTAAACGTCAAAATTTCTGACCGTATAAGAAACAGTATGCTCCGATCCAAAACCCAAATAGCAGACGTTGGCAACACAGCCGCAAAATTAAAGTGGAACTGGGCTGGCCACATCTGCCGCATGTCGCAACAAAATTGGGCCAAAGTAACAGCCGATTGGGTTCCGAACAACAAGACCCGGCGACGCGGTAGGCCCAGAAAGAGATGGCGTGACGAGCTAGACTTCCACGAAAAGGACTGGGTCACAACAGCAAAAGATAGAAAAAAATGCGAGGAAGGAAGGGAGGCCTTTGCCCTGCAGTGGGACACAATTGGCTCATAAAGCAAAAAAAGCAAAGCAAAAAGTTTTTTGTTTGAGGGAGAGGGAAAGGGAGAGGGAGAGGGAAAGGGAGAGGGAGAGGGAAAGGGAGAGGAGAGGGAAAGGGAGAGGGGAGGGAAAGGGAGAGGGAGAGGGAAAGGGAGAGGGAAAGGGAGAGGAGAGGGAAAGGGAGAGGGAGAGAGAGAGAGAGATTATATAGATTTTGTTTTATATTGCCGTCTTTTAATAGGGACGAACCTATTGCCGTCATTTAATAGGGACGAACCTATTGCCGTCATTTAATAGGGACGAACCTATTGCCGTCATTTAATAGGGACGAACCTATTGCCGTCATTTTATAGGGATGAACCTATTGCCGTCATTTAATAGGAATGAACCTATTGCCGTCATTTAAAAGGGACGAACCTATTGCCGTCATTTAAAAGGGACGTACCTATTTAACTGCTCTGAGCAGTCTGCCTGGTCGCTGTAATTACTGTTGACGTACAATTTATAAATTCGCGCTAATAACGTGAAAAAAACAACTTTTTTTAAGTTTAAAAAACATTATGACTTAAATATCTTCGATTTTGTTTTTTAAACAAGCCATTGTGTAATTAATTATTCATAACTCGTGACGGTACAATGGCCTAATTCTCTTTTAAATAAACCACGAGCGAATAGGTGTTTCCTCGTGCACTTTAAGTGAATTCGCATGAGTTTCAAGTTATTTAAGACATTCAGAAAGAGAGAAATTATTATAATATTGGTATATTCTTTCATAATATGGCTAGGGACTTATTTATTAAGAGATTTTATTCAAAGTTTATTTTTAGGTCTACACCTGTTATACTAGCGATAAGGAGAATAAATAAATAATAAATTTCTATTGAATTAAATGCATGCAATACAAATTTAGAATTTCTAGCCTCCAATACTACAAGAATGATATATACATCAGTTAATTCAAACAAGTTTTGCAGGTAAGTAAAGATTTTTTATGAGAGTGAAATTATCACAATGTGAGCAAATCTGTGATGATAAATAGATATAAAAAAAATTACGCTCAGGGTTTGGACAACATTAAACGCCGCTGTGTGCATTATTATAATTAACTGCATGTTGCTTGCAGAAAGCTGTTCAAGTTTCCATAAAATAGACCAGTATCATCGGTTGCGTCATTAAAATAATTAAACTCGTTGCAAAGTTGACGCCTGGGACATAATATTAATTTGATATTATAATACCCAATTAATTGAGAATCACATGTAGGTATAATAAATTGCATACAATCGAGTTCATGTGTCGTAGAAAGTTGATATTACATATTATTAGTGCAGTATAAACATTTTATTTATTGATTGGACTGATTGGAAAGTGTATGCATTTTATTAAATAATTCGTATATCACTTATGGGAATGAGATGATGCTCTTTCTGAATTATGATTTTATTGATAATGTAAAATAATAACTGGTGAAATGTGAGTGTACTATAAAGTACATCGCTGCCATTCACATTACACTAACTTTTTTTTATTGTGATTTCATCGCAATTAATATTTTACATGTTCTAAGTACACGTAAGAGTACCTTATTAAAAAAAATACAAAGATTTGAAACGTAAATAAAGATTAAAAGACGAAGTCACTACAAATAGTCGAAGTAACACCAAAAGGGCAAAGTTCCGGTCTAAAAAATACCCTGAAATTATATCTTGCATAATTGAATATAACCAGATAATATACAATGCTAACATTTACTAGTACGTGTACTTTTGATAAACTGTCTCTAGGTACCTATATCTATTATCCGGGTAGGGTCACGTCCTGAAGTGACTTTAAGAGTCCCCTGATTTGGTTTCCACTAGGGGTCATACACCCTGATTTTAGTCTGACAACTATCTTTCAACGGCTGGGATTACAAATTAAGAATCAATCATTTAATATTCTTGGATAGATTCTCATTTAGTGGAATTATAATAAGAGCCATTAAGCACATCTAGACCTCACAACATATCATTGTTTTTGTGGAAAACCATGTACCGCAGGAGATTAATAGTTGCCTATTTATTTTTCATATACGGGAAACTCCTAAGTTAGAGATTTTATCCACTGCAAAGTTAACAACTAAAACATGGCAGTTGGCACGAGAATTAAACACATTCACAGAAAGGTTACATGAAGTAAGAAGTGGATTTAGGCACCTTAGTTACATAACTGAGGTGTTAGACATCTGTCAGAGAGACAATAATAAGATACCCAGAGTCACAACAAACAACTTCTCAAGAACATAAAAAGCTTAAAACAACAACAATGGAACAAAACGACAGTGTCTAGCTTGAGGATGCTTAATGGCAAAGATACATTTTAGTATGCCTTTTTGGGGACACACCCAGAGGGGCACACCACTACAATAAACGAAAGCGTTAACAACACGCTGCTCGCACATGTCCTTGAATTTGATTAATTTAATGAACTTCAGTAAGTGGTGCGTCGCCGTCCGGGCGGTCGGCTCCATAACGCCGGCATGCTCGCAACCTCGTGTCTTGGGCTGTTCGGTCGCAGAGGCGCAGAGCGCGCAGTTTATGCGACCGAGACAAGCGTGAACTGACAATGACGAGTACCATGAGCACTTCGGAGACGGAGCTGATAGAGAGCACATACATGGTGACGCCCACTTCCACTGGCGGACCTGCAATCAAGCTCAATCGTGAGTCGCGCGTGCGCTTCGCGCCGTGTTAACCAAACCAGAGGACGAGGAGTGACGTGACGCCCGGAGTCCCTCGATCGAACGAGAACCGCACCGTTTAATCAACTATTGGTAAAAAAAATGTCCTTAGCTCGACCGAGGTTTGATAACCTAGAGATTGTTATGTCATTTCATATTCCTCAAATGACAAGCTACTTAAAAGTAGGTTTGTAGAATTAAATACCATTTTCACTTCAGATAAGGAGCTGATGGAGAGCACGTACATGGTGACTCCCACATCCACTGGTGGTCCTGAAATAATATATCAGTTACATTACCTGAGGCGACCCTATCAAAGCGTATCCATTTACCCTTCCATATTTTTTTTATTATCACAAGATTGAAAACGTATACCATTCAAGTTAACGCTGTCAACACACGTTCAGTGATACATTTACGCATCGTTTCGTTTATTTATCAAGATGTAGTAAGAAATAAGGTAAGAAGTTAGTACCAATTAGCTTCCTACTATATTATTATGAGGCCCTTAACATTTAATATATAAAAAATAATATTACCTACATAAACTTCTTCGGATTAATAGTTAGATAGCAATAAATATTACACTCACAAAGGTGTTTTGTAGTAATTGAAATAATGATATCAGTTTAACTTTAAAAATATTTCAAAAGACATCGCGCACTTTAAATTAAAATTTGTAACAGTAAACACTCACAAAAACTGAAAATTAAATATAGCTATAATTAGCATCTATTAGGTTCACGTTTTTATACAGTAATTATAAGAAAGTAATACACACATAATTAAATCATTACACAAGCTAATAAAACGGTGAGCAATTTTTAACTGGTGGATTATTGTATACCTATACTATAATGCAAGTGAAACATTTATTGGTACGAATAGGGTTGATTGTCTCTAATTTGATTCATTTAATATTTTCATCTAATTTGATTAACGTTTGACTTACGTCAGAAGTACAAGCCTCTGACGTAAGTCAAACGTTAATCATCAGTTATGTCGAATTGTGTCATAAATGTTGATGCGCGAAATGATTTGCAGCATAGTGGAAGAGAGATGATTCTCGTTTTGATGATAATCGTACTTCTACAGATCACTATCTAGAAATGCATTGATTTCAAAACATCCGAAGCTTTCACTAAACATTTACACATGGGTTCATTGAAAGCATACCGCTAGCGTTGACGGTAAATATATATCGAACTGTGTAGATATGGATGATGGCATGTTCGTATTCACGTATAATGATGACTCAGAAGAGAATTGAGTATGTGAAATAGAGCAAATTATAGATATTTTAGGAAATTTTTGGTTTTCCTTTAGTAGTTACACAATAATGCAGAAATGGATCCAGGCCAGATTTTTGGATTCTGGAATGCAGCTGATATAAATTTAAGATTTTTCCGTGATTTCCTAGTAATGGTTCACCAACGCACTGAGAGATATTTATAAGACGCTGATCTGGGAAGGACATACATCGGACACTTGATTTGCAGATGACATTGGCTGGCTGAGTCAGTAGATTTACTTATTAGGTCTACATAGTTGTTGTCTTTATTTTTAGGTCTAGTTGTTTCTTCTATACGCATTGATCTCCCACTGATTAGCTTATGTTTAAAGGACACGTCACCCCAGGACCATTGTTGTCAGTGGCGCTCCTCTCGAGGTTGTTCGAGAACATGTTTATCTTGTGCAAACTACAGTTGGATAAGGAAATCTTTAAGAGGGAGGCTAACCGAAGAATTCAGCTGCGCTGAGTCTTCTCGTTTCGTTTTCCACAGAGTAGACAAAAGGTCGGTAGTGGGTCCAAACACGACTTTCTCACTTCACTTATACAAACAGCCAGACCCAAAACAATTATCGGCCATACAAATATTTGTTCAGTGCGGGAATCGAACCCGCGACACGCAGCGCAGCATTCGATCGCTCAGCCACTGCGCCAACCGTTATTTCTTTTTAATATATTTTCTCTCGTAGTTATTTGAAAACTAAAATCAAATAATCTTTTCATGTAAGATTTCAGAAAGAAATTTAAACCTTTAAGAAAAATTGTGAAATTAAACATCTTTTGGTTTTTCTGAACCGGGAGAACAGGTTTATTTTACCCCAGAACCGGTTTTACACACCTTGAAAGAACTGGCTACACCCGATTATTTCAGAACTGGGAAAAACCGGGTGCATGGCCCTCTTCAAAACCGCAAAGCTAAGCAAAATAACAATATTAAAAGTATTAAAAAATGTTTCGTACAAACCTCCATAATTCGGCCTCACTCTTTTGTCGTAGCTTACACTTAGCGAATCCAAAATGGCTGAGATATTGACGTCACCAAACATCCCCCCTCCACCCGCACCCCTGGAACACAGATTATAATATACACTTACAAAGCCTGATTAGCCTTAAAGATATCTGCTAATAGGGAATATGCATGATTTTTTTATGACTTAAATTAATCATTTACATCTTTGTAACATAGAAAAAAATATAAATAGGCTTGATATTTTCAAGCCTATTTATATTTTTTTCTATGTTCTTCAAGTTACTTTTTTAAATCAAATTTAATACATTGAATAAATTTGAGCCGTTAAAACGCCACCATTTTGCGCGCGCTTATGATGACGTCATTGGTCATTTGTTCTGTTTGTTTACTATAGTAGCGTTTCAGTTACTTAATAGTTATTTTCAGTTTTAATTGCTAAGCAAACCATGGAAGAAGTTAAAAAACCTTCTTACAAGTATTGTAAGGTACCGAAATGTAGAAACACTACCATTAGTACATCAGATTATGTGTTTTTTCGTATTCCACGCGATGCAAAATTACGAAAACAATGACGTAATAATATGAAAAGGGATAGTATATCACCGCCGTGCCCTCATAGAGGCGATCGGCGGCGGTGATCTCTCGCGTCCGGCCCTGGTTCAGTCCATGGTCCGGAGCGAGAGGGAATGGGAAGCGATCACCTCCTTCTGCGAAGCAGTCATGCTAGCGAAGGAGGTGGCCGGGTGTTTTGGGGAGAGAACCTCAAACCAACCCAGCCGCCGCGGGAGACACCCCGGGCTACGGGCGCCGCGAGACGACTCCCGGCCACCGTAGATGCGGGCCTGTGGACGGTGAGCAATGGTTCAAACTCACCGTTCGTCCGTCTAGTGACGACAGGCCCTGTCGACGGTGCGTTAGTGTTTCACGCGCGCCTCAAAGAGATGTCAGCAAAGCAGAGGGACTTGCCAGGGCCTCCGCCTGCCGGGGTTGCGGGTTGTTCGAAAGAGATACCGCGGCCCCGCAACGTAAAGAGCAATAGAAGGAACATGGGTGGGTTTTAGTCAGTAAAAGTCTGACACTCCCCCCCGCTCCGCCTAGAGCGGGGGAAGTTATTTCATGATTTCCCGCCCCAAAAAAAAGGGATAGTATATCTATATTTTCGGTTATATATTGTTGTGAAGATCATTTTAACGTTAGTATTCTATATTTATGTACAGCTTAGTGTGAATTAGCTATTAACACTTTCGCTGCCCAGTCCAAATTATACTATATATTATTATATATTTCGTCTTAGATTAACTACAAATATATATTCACAAAGTAACCACACAGAAATACAGTTTTAAGCAATTTTTCTCACAAACACAGTATGAATATTGACGCCGATAAATCAACGATGGTGACCATTAACGTCACATTTTGTTTCGACCATTAGTGACGCGTTTTGAAAGTTTGAATTTCTCTCCGATAATTTTCACTTTTCATGTAATATTTCGGGTTTAAATGATAACTAAATAAAAAAAATACCATAAGTATATGTAAAGTATAATGTAATAAGTATGATGTAAAGACTATAAAGAATCTATGAATAAATATTTGAAACAAATTTAAATTTTATGCATATTCTCTATTGACAATGTCATAAGTTGAATAAATAATAATTTAATAACTATTTTGGTATTTAGACCTGGGAAGCAAATGACTCAAAATAAAATCCTCAAAACCTTCTAGACTGTTTGTGAGAGCTGCTACACAGCTGCTTTACAGTAGTTAAACCTTTTTGACAACTTATTTGTTTACTTTTAACATTAGTAAAGGAATGGCGGACGAACGATGGGAAAAAAAGCGACGCCGCCGAAGCATCACACAATAATGGCGACACGGCCCGTATGTATAATGTAACATTTGTTCCTCACTATAGTAGAGTAGTGTTTTTGTCGATTGTCTCTTCTCATCATTAAATAACAAAACATCACGCTTCTCTGAAGGGTTCGGCAGAGGTGTACCTAATAGTACACCCACATTTTACCAGTTATGTTTTCAGTCGCCTTTTAATACGGAGCGAGCTTCTTGTCATCAACCGAACACAAATCCAGCTTTCATGGTACCTACTCAGAAATTCTTTGAGGAAAACCCCAACCACACATGGCTCGACCTCGAAATCAGAACCGAAACCCAGGAACTAAACTAAACTGAACCAGTTTAGCAGTCGCGTTTGGGACCACTCAACCAACGAGACACTCATTCGTAGGTTTTACCACGGAATAACAGATGACAAGTAAGAAACTCATATACACCTTTATTTTGTCGTTCTAAAAGTAAAGTTCTGTCTAAGTTTCATGGTGTTTCTTAACATGCATTGCACAAATCTTATAACTGAATTATAAACAAGTAGGTACCCTTCACAGAAACTTTGTACACGCATTCTATGTTGACAGATAAACCTATTTTTGTCTTTTAGAACACCATTTTTTACTATGGAATACTGTGTTTCATTAAGTATTGTGAAACACATCTTCCTTTTTAATTAATTCATTTGAAGTTTGTGTTTTGCATTGCAGTCACATATCATATAGCATATGTACCTTACGTACGTAACTATCCAAACGCGTAATTTTTCTGTCGCATTCCGAATGTTAAAAAGCGCCTGTTTGACAACTTTAGAAACGCAATGAATATCTTGTCTTAATTCCTATGTTGAAAAGATAAACATTGAATATGTGGGTGTAATAAGGTACTACCCTGTTGGTATGCGATACTATATTTTTTCATAATTATCGGAAGGATATACCTATGAATACGACTGAGATGTCGACCAGAGAGTTAGACGACACGGTTAGCGCAGTGGCTGAGTGATCAACCGCTGCGCTGCGTGTCGCAGGTTCGAACCCCCACGGAACAAACTATTTGTATGGCGTACAGATAGTTGTTTCGGGTCTGGCTGTTTGTGTATGTGAGTTTCAATGTTTGTAAACGCACCCACGATACAGGAGAGATTCCTAGTGTTGGGCAAGATTTTCTCAAACAAAAACTAACCCCTTTCATAGCAAGTAGATATTTAAAGAGACATTAACACAACTCTTACGATTAACATTTCAGTTTATTTTCGTAACGAACTGGATTTACTGAATAGTCTATTAACAGATTGGAATGGCTATTTATGTGTGCTTAAAACAGCACCACTCTAAAAAGTTGCAATGTTACACAGCAATGAATCAACTCAAAGTCCGTTGCTATCTATAATTATCTCAAACAGCGTTACTATGCAGCGAGTACGTTATTTAGTTCATGTTTGTGCAGTAGCTGTAGTATAAATATATGATTCTGTGTCCGTGTGGGTAGCTTCTCAGCGCGTTGCAGTTTTTATCGAGTCGTTTTATTAAACAATGCTGCAGATAACGGACACATGGGACTTGTCACAATAGAATAAATGTGGTGTATTTATAAACTTGCAGATAACATTATCGTGTGAATGTTATACGGCGTTACAATTCTTATACATATATACCTGCTGGATGTGTCAAATGTACCTGTAATGTGTTTATATTGAAGATTTCTTTAAGGCTTTACTATCATCGGTCTAACCTTTTCCTAACTATGTGAGATCAAATTACAGTCTCACGGGATGCAGCAGAATACTAGTATTTTTCATTGAGCGACCGCCTTTCTGACCTCCACAACCCAGTGAGTACTGGGTAATACGATACCCCGTAGTAAGACCGATTGATTGACAGACTTTCGGGTCACTGACAAACGATCGCGTAACGTCTTTCAAAGACCAATGGTGGAACGTGCTTTCCATGGCACAGACGAACTCGATATGAAATAACTGATCACCCATCCACGGACTAACCCAGGCAAGCGTGGCGATCCGAGCAGCTGTTATATACTAGCTACACTAAACTACGAGCACGAGCTCTAAATACGCTCTCACAAACGAAACGATATTTATTAGTTAGTTTTTTACGAATGCAGAGTCGTGAGATACTGTCGTAGTACAGTGCCTATGTTTTCAATTGTAATGTAAGAAAATTGTGAGAACAACCGGTCGAGAGTTAAAACGAAAAAATAATTCTTATTTCGGACGCAAGGAAAGGAGAAGGTCACCAATTTGATGCGTAAAACTTTTTCTTGATCACGTAATACAACACAAATTTAAATACGAAAACAAAATCAACTTATCTTCTATACATATAATAAGACTGTAAAAGATCGATTTCTGTACATTGAAGATTTTTATGAAAAATTGTTACAGGGGGTCTTAATTACCGTAATAGAAGCCAAAACAACAATTTTTAAAAATTTTGTCTGTCTGTCTGTCTGTTTGTCCGGGCTAATCTCAGAATCTACTGGACCGATTTTGACGGGACTTTTTTTATTTGACTCAGTATCACCTGGAGAGTAAACTGGGATATAAATAATCACGCCGATGAACTTAGGGGGCAGGCAGGAAATTGAATCTCAGAATCTACTAAACCGATTTTAATGGGACTTTTTTTTATTTGACTCAACATTACTTGGAAGGTAAAGAAGGATAGAAATAATCACGCCAATAGACTAAGGGGGTAGGCAGAAAATTGAATCTCGGAAACTACTGGGCCGATTTTAATGGGACTTTTTTTATTTGACTCAGCATCACTTGCAATAATCACGCCAATAGACTAAGAGGGTAGGCAGGAAATTGAATATCAGAAACAAAGTAACTATGCCACGCGGACGAAGTCGCGGGCGGAAGCTAGTGTTGCATAAGATAAGGTACAACTTCATGATCTCATTATCTGTTAATTTCAATAGAAAGCGACTGCGCGATGGGACTAGTTTTTATAAAATCAAATTCATTCATTCATCTATTAAACGTATCTGTTTAGTTCTGTATCAAAGGAACGCTTCCGTACAGGAGTCTAGTTTTGATATTCTGATTCTATTCGGCGGCGGTCTTCGCTTAAATACTAGGAGTAAATCAAGTAGATACTCGTATATGGAATACGCATGCGTTATCTCACACAAAGGGCTTAATATTGTTCGATTATTTTTGTGATTCTGTTTATTAATGCATCTTTAAAAATAAAATAAATACCAGAATATAACTGTCCCCTCGCTGCGCTGAGGCGTCTTATCATACAGTCAGTCATCTGGGAGGTGCTCAGCTATAGTTGGGAGTTGGACCAACTATTATTTGCATCCAGTATTTTTTTTCGGCTGGTTACAAGTAGGCAGAATCTTATATTATTATATACTAAAACCAGCAGAAGAATCAGTATTAAACATTTCAACATATCACGCCATGTTATCCCCGAAGCGTTATGCAGAGGTGTACCTAATAATACGTGTACCCACATTTCGCCAGTTATGTTCAAATTACAAGTAATAAGGGGACGAACCTATTCACATCAACCGGGAACTAATGAAAACTCCGTGGCTGCTACTGAGAAATTCTTGATGAACTAGCCGCCGGAAATTTTTCTATATCGCAAACTGAGATCTAAACTGGGACAACTCCAAAAGAGTCATTTTTCAGGAAACGAAAAGAAAATTCGAAACCGAAAACAGGATACTGTTTGTATAGTAAGATATGAACATTAAATTAATTTAAGATTATGAATAGGTTGTTAAATGTCACTGTATAAAAAAGTAGATAGGCAACTATCTAACTTATCAGAATTTACATGATCACCGAGCAGTCGAATACAAGGGTAACTAAAAAAATACGATTTTTGAGTTGTCCACCATTTAGATCTAGGTCTGCGACATATTATATGGCTAAGAACGCGCAATACAAATACGCGATAACCCTTTTTAGAGTGTCAGTGTTTCTTCCGCGCTGTTTTTATAAAACTTGTAATAAAAATAAACTAAAAACACGCTTTACTAAGGGCGTACATGTTTAATGTACTACTAAACTTACCTTCTTTGTCAATATAAAAAAGATCCCACTAAAAACATTCTTTAAAAAACTAGCCAAGTTTCGATGGAGCTGCTTGTTTATCTCTAAAAAGTAATGAAATCTAGACAAAGTCGTGCCAAGTCTAAGGTTCCTTACTGCGATTTCTTTATTATTATAGTTAATGTTGTGTTACTTGGCCGTTGAATATTCTTTATACGTTAGTGGGTACAAGTCAATTTTGTTTACACTTTATGTTATCTCTGTTGTCACTACGTATGTTTGTTAAGTGAGATAATAGCTCATACTGGTATTAGTAATTGGACGCTAATGTCTCATTTCAGGCTGTTGTTCAACACAGGTATTCAGCATTGACAATGTTGACTTCTGCTCTCTTCTTTTTGGAGCGTCAAATCGACCACCGATCTAACATAAAATAGACGTACAGACGGACATCTTTTAATGATTAGAAGTCCGTCTGTACTGGAAATATTTTTTATACTGTTTGTTTCAGGCTTGCCTATACATAAGTATTATTGAAATTCGCAGCTTTATCAAGCCTACAATTGTCTTGTTAAGATTACAATGACTTGTCATAAACAGTCATCTAAAAAGATCATGTATGCACAATTTCAGTTCATCGGAAACCGGAAATGAGTCAAATTTCATTCAAAGTATTTTTTTTTATTTAGTTACAGTTTTTAGCTATTCTTTTCAATTTATTGGTTTCTATTATCTACGTTAAATGCACAATGTATCATCATCACCTATCATCAATTTCATTAGATAAGGAATAATGATAAAATAGCTTGGTTAATAACCCATATATTTTTGTATAATAATGAATTAAAATTAGATATGGTGGTGGGGTTATCCTCAAGAGATAAACTAATAACCATCGCGGACTTTTTATGGATCTTTTTAAGATATACAATTTCATATTAAGCGCACATAAAAATGTTTGTTGCGACATCACGATAAAAATCTTTGAATTTTGCAGTTTTTCTCTACTATTACATGTAAGTATACTGTATGACAGGCCTGTTGGTCTAGTGGTTAGTGGCCCTGACTGCTGAGCCGGAGGTCGTGGGTTCGATTCCCACCCAGGACAAACTTTGTGTGATGAGCATGATTGTTTGTTCTGTGTCTGGGTGTGATTTATCTATAATATGTATGTATTTATAAATTATATAAGTATGTATATCAGTTGTCTGGTTACCATAACACAAGCTCTGCTTAGCTTGGGATCAGATAGCCGTGTGTGATTTGTCCCAAGATATTTATTATTTATTTATTATAACAACCTCACTCTTGAAAATCCATCGCGTAATTTTAAAATGGTCTAAGAGTACAAACAGCGGGAGCCGGAGCTTTGTTTTATACAACGTAAGGATTGATAAGCCCAGGATGACACTTGTTTAAGCAACAGTATTCTCATTACGTTTTTATTAAGATTCGTTATCGAACTGGTTACACAAATTAATGTTAAAATGTGTATTAGAAGTTGTTATTCGATAACGTATTTCGGCACAGCAAGAGTAGTATCAGCAGATAACTACTGGCAGCGGTAGGAAACGAGTCCACAGCGATCGACTTCCTACAACTATGACCTAAATTGGCCTGACGCCAATATCGATGTGCAGTCCCAAGCACTGATATATGTACACTTAGCAACTTCTAAAAGTGATTCGACGACGACCATAGCATTTTCGAACATGTGTTCTTATATATATAAATATATATAAATTCTTTATTCGAGTAACCATGACTCAATAATGTTAGTAATACTTAAAACTATGTTAGTAACATTTCACAATTTAATTTACCTAAAAATAATCAATCAACTCACACGAGTCACCGCTGCTTCACCCCATGCGAGACGGCACAACAATGATTTACGTATGAGCAATCCAGACGCCCAGCAATCATACTCAGGACACTGTTGGAGCTGGCCCAAACCCTGCGCACCAGAGAAGCACACCTCTTTCGCATGGTCGCATAAAAGCAATCTACGTGTGCGTCAGCAAACATCCCCGATGCGCTACAGAAGCGAGGCAGCCCCACCAGTACCCTAAACGCATTATTGTATTGAACGCGGAGAGCGCTGTACGACTTTTGAGTATATCTGGCCCAAAGGCTACACGTGTAGAAAGAAGTACAGTAAGCTCGGAAGAGTGTGATCTTCACCTGAAGGGAACAACGTGCAAACCTACGGGCCATCATGTTCGCTGGAATCGATAACGCTATCCGCTCCCGTTCAATGTCGTCATCGTCGTGGAGGTTGGGGGTCAATATGTGGCCCAGATATTTAAACTTATACACTCTCTTTAATGGCATTCCATTGAGTGCAACAGGTGGTACAGCACTAGTGTTTTTTCCCCCAACCTCGAAAACCATGATTTCCGACTTTTTAGAATTATATGTCTGGCCATGTTGTTCTGCGTCTTCTGTGTCTCAACCCACAGACCGACGCACTTAACAGCACCATATCGTCTGCGTAACTAATAGTATTGACGCAGACACCATCTACATGGCAACCGACTCTGGTGCTGCCAAGTTGCTCAATCAGCTCATTCACATAAAGGTTATGATATAGGTTAGATCACAAAGTTGTAATCGTTATTCCACGTGAAAATCGCCTTTGAAGTTTGCCAAGTGAAGACATAATTATGCTCATGACTGTACATGATAAAGCACGATATTTGAAATTAAATTTTTGTACCAACCGACCTTTCACGAGTCTGAAAGACGTTTATTTTCTTCGTTATAGTGATCTTATTTTCTGAAATGTATTTGGGAAACTTATAGTTTTCAAAGATTAGGGATTCCAATGTTTCACTTCTTTTAAACACAAGTTTTTAATCTTACAACCTTACTTTAAATACCGCCGTAACCTCTTTTCTTTCTAATTTTTTCACAACATAGGAGTGCTACGGTTAACCGGGATTATTCATGACCAAAAGAAAAGCCGTTTTGCAGCATTATTTGTGAGTAGACATACTTAGTTTGACGAACGTAGAATACTAACTTGGTTGTCGGCTTGGTGAAGGTTCCACACTTTGTATATAATTTATAACATTATTTATGTCTTAGTAATGTTGAAATTTAAAATATTAATGATTATTTTTCCGACCCAAATATCGACCAATAGAATTGCACCATTCGACGTCACGTGGTACAACCTACATGGTATTATACTGATAATTTTTTGAAAATTTTCTCTGGTCGTTGCTATGCATAAAAAACAAAACATGGTGCAATTCTATTGGCCGACATTTGGGACGGAAAAATAATCCCCCGAATACCACACGAGCTTCAAAATTATCTGGCATTTCCCAATGGGTTCCCTGCAAACAAATAAAATCGTCAAGTTTTTCAGGAAAAATCACTCGCGCTTCGCGCTCGTGATTTTTTAACCTGAAATGAAAAACTTGACTCCTTCATTTGTTTGCAACGAACCTATCGGAAAATACCCGATAATTTTGAAGCTCTTGTGGTATTATAAGTGAAAATAAATATACAAACCTCAAAAAAGTCTAAGCAACACATACTATTTCAAATTATTATTAGGCTGGTTTTAGTGTCATGCGTACTGTTAGTACGGATCACTCCGCACTGATCGTCCGCGTGTGTCGTTTTAAGGTAAGCGTCCACAAGCCTGCATCGCACGTATCGGACGCATCGCATCAAACGGATTAATTAGACTGCGTCCACTATATCGGCAGTGATCGGATTGCCGACGCGAGTATCAGCAATCGGATTGCCGATGCCACCTTCATTCGGATTTTTGTAGTGCGGAAAATGTTTGTGAGAATGGAGGAAAGCGATGAAGCGATCGTTATTGCTTGTTTATTAGCAGAAGAGGAAAAACAAACGTGCGGGGCGCGTCCACTGATCGGCATTCCGTATGACGTCATCGGCACGCAGCGCATGTAGGTATTGCCGATGAGCTGTCCGTACGGTGCGGATCAGTGGACGCTGTTCTATGAGTTTTGTTGGAAAATACTCTTTAGTTCATAGTTTTTTCTTTTATTCTAATCAAGAATTCTGTCACATATATTCTCTAGTTAATTCTTTTATAAGACTTCAAAAATGTAGACACTTCAAATTATAATTTTTATTCACCAAAATCTTCTATATTACTACACGTTATCAGCACGAAAACAGTAATTTAAAGAAGAAAGTGAAATGAAAATTCTGTGAAAAAGTGTTTAGAATTAGTTTTTTGAAAGTTTTTTCGTTATTATAAGAACTATGGCTAGTGGTGATAGTAGTAGCAAATCATCTTCCTCGAACCTTCCCTCGGGCATACGCCTGAGCGGGAATGAAGGCTTATGTACGTGGAAATTCAAGATGAGGAACTACTTGATACATGAGGACTTATGGGAGGCAATAGACGGTTATCCTGTGGGAGATACCACTCCAGCTTTAAGTAAATCACGTAACGATCGTAAGGCGTTAGCGAAGATTTGCTTAACATTAGAAGGTCCAGCAATCACCTATGTCCGGAGCGCAACTTCAGCAAAAGAAGCATGGGATGAACTGAGAAATGCTTACGAAGACCGCGGAATGGGACGGAGATTAGCCCTAGAACGAAAACTATATAGAATTAATCTTGTAGACTACACTGATATGGAATCTTATATCAATGCTGTGTTGAGTACAGTGAAAGACCTCGATGATATTGGCAAGAAAATAGAAGATGCTTCTGTAGCTGCTATCCTGTTGGGCGGACTTACAGCTAAGTACGAACCAATGATCATGAGCCTAGAGACGAGTAACATTACAATAACCGCTGGTCAGCTGAAAACTAAACTGCTGAGTGAAGTATTTCGGAATGATCCAGAACAGGTTGCCTTTAGAGCTGGTGGTAATGCAGTTCCAATGAATAAAAGGAAGGCTAAGAAAGTAGTGTGTTTCGAATGCAAGGAGCCAGGACATAAGAGACCAGACTGTCCACGACGTAAGAGAAACGAAAAGGACAAGGCAGCAAGTTTTAATGCTACTGCTTTAACGGCACTATCGGTCTCTGACAAGAAAGACGTATGGTTCATAGACTCCGGAGCTACGACTCACTTGACGTCTAGGTTGGACTGAATACCAGATATAAAGACTGTTGATTGTGGTAAGGTTACTGTTGCTAATGGTCAGGAGATTCAATGTGATTGATTCAATGTATTGGTGTTGTAAATATTAGTACAAAAGCCAATATTGTTAATAAGATAAGTGATGTAATGTATGTACCAAAGCTGAATACGAACTTGCTTTCCGTTAAAAAGGCTGTAGAAAAAGGATTTACTGTATTGTTTGATAGCAGTGGTTGTAACTTTTTCAACGCAGATACCTTCTCTTATAAAGGTGATTCTATTTTACATGGCTCTGCATACAGAGGTCTGTACACTATTGATTGTACTATCAATAATCCTCGTGTTGATGCTTCAAATGTGCAATATGACTCCTGTTCTAGATTCATGTTGTGGCATAGGAGGCTCGGTCATTTGCGCCGCATCGGTATGAACCAGTTGAAAAATATGAATGTTGGTGTTGATTATACCACAGTAGATAAGGGAAGCTGTATTGCCTGTGTGGAGGGTAAGCAAGCCCGTAAACCTTTTAAAAGTTGGCTTACGATAAGGGTACGAAGATGTTGGAGCTGGTACACTCCGACCTGTGTGGACCGATGTCGGTTCCATCATTTCAAGGTAATAATAGTAGATTATTAACCAAGGGGATAAAGCAGTGTCTTCTGTCGCGGGTGACGATTTAAATCGCGAGCGTAACGAAGGACCCGAGGTTTACTCCCGAGCGTAGCGAGGGTGTCAAAAACTTAAATCACGAGCGAAGCGAGGGATTTAAGACGAGTCCTGAGTGTAGCGAGAGATTTAAGTTCACCCAAGACTAAGACAGCTTTATCACCGAGGAAAATACTCTACTTTTCGTACCGTTTGCAAAAAAATAACACAGTAATAATATGAGATAAGCATTTATTAAAAATAATGACAATTAAAAGTAAAAGTTAACATTCGAAACATTAGTCCAATTATTGATAGAGAGAGTTACTTTTTTTTGGTACATTTATTGTTGATGAGTATAATTGGGGCAGCATTTGCACTGATGGAATCCGACAATTCACTGTCACTGTCGCTTTGATTTAACATCGTAACGTATTTTTAGAACATTAACTTATTTATAAAAATAAATTAAAATAAACTTTACGTTTATGTATGTGAAGAAAACAAAAATACGACAAATTCCAAGACCAATATTTTTTGTCGGAAAAGCAAAGGCATCATCAAGCTCATATGGCCTCGTCGGTTTTCGTAATTTTATTTAATAATCATAACTGCATAATTAATGCGTATTCCTTTTCCAAAAAGATATAAAATGCTTTATTTACAAACTCAATGTTATAAACACAGATGTAGTTCAGTATAAACTGTAAGTATTCCAAATTTAAATCACATTCTCCCCCTAGAGCATGAATGAAATTCAGTACAATTTTCTTTCCCTGTTTGTAACAGATTAAAAATGACTATTGTTATGTTCGCTTTTTGTGGCATAGAATGAAAATATGTATTATTATTTATTGATGACTATTCGCGGATGATATTTCCATATTTTATCTCGTCTAAGACAGAAGTGAAGGAAAAGTTCTGTTCCTTTCAGTCACTAGTAGAGAGGCAGACCGGTGCGCAGATAAAAACACTAAGGACTGATAATGGTACCGAGTATGTAAATAAAAGTTTTCTTGATCACTTGAGTGCAAAAGGCATTGTCCATCAGACGACTGTCCCCTACAGCCCTCAACAAAATGGAGTTGCAGAACGAACTAATCGTTCTATAGTTGAAAAGGCGCGGTCGATGTTGGCCGAGAGCACTTTATCCAGAGCTTATTGGGAAGATGCTTTTGCAGTGGCAGTCTACCTTAAGAATAGGAGTCCTCATAGAGCGTTGGGCTGTGGTACACCCCATGAACGGTGGTACCGTAGCAAGCCTGATCTGAAACATCTAAAGGTATTTGGATGTAGAGCACTTGTAAATATTCCTTCGTGTCATAGAAGTAAATTAGATAATAAGGCGATTGAACATATTTTTGTAGGGTATTCCGATGACTCTAACGCGTATTTTCTTCGAGATGCTGTAAATCCAAGACGGCTAGTTAAGTCTAGGGATGTTGTGTTTTATGAAGATTGCTTCATAGGGTTGAAGACTAATAAATTTTCGGAAGCTGAATGTCCGGCAGCTCCTATAGTCCTTATAGGCGGTAATAGGCAGCAGTGGGAAATCAGTGAAGAGGCACAACAGCAGGAAGTTTCGGTAACTGTTCCTGAACGTCTAGATACAACTGTGGCTGAAGAGGTTGTCCAACCTAGTGATGGCTGAAGAAGAAGCAGTCGACTGTAAAGATGCGGAAGTAGAGCTACCGTTTGAAGATGCGGAAGTAGAGCTGCCGTTAGTCGATGAAGGGCGGAGATATCCCTCAAGAAGTAGGAAACCTCCAGATTTCCTAACTTATCATATAGAGGATAACTTAGTAGAACCTCTGACATATCGTGAAGCGATGAGTTCTCCAGATGCTGACAAATGGAAGGTAGCAATGGATGCTGAATTTACTTCATTGAAGAGGCTGAATACCTGGGAATTAGCTAACAAACCCGATAAGAAAGTTATTCCCTGCAAATGGGTGTTCGAGGTCAAGAGAGAAGCCCATGGTAATGTGGTAAAATACAAAGCTCGTCTGGTGGCGAAAGGTTTCACGCAAATGGCTGGTTTAGACTATCACGAGACATTTGCACCAGTAGTAAGAAACTCTTCGCTGAGAACTTTGTTTGCCCTAGCGGCGGACATGGACCTCACAATGAAACACATGGATGTTGACACGGCATTCCTGAATGGCGATCTACATGACACAACCCGAACGTTTCGCTGAAGGTGGGGAAGAGACAGTGTGTTTGTTACGCAAGTCTCTGTATGGCTTAAAGCAAGCACCTAGAGCTTGGAACGATAAGCTCAACGAAACCTTGTCTTCAATTGGGTTTAGGCGTACTGCTTCTGAGCCATGTGTTTACACAAAAGTTTCTGACGGTGGAGTTGTCATACTGGCTGTGTATGTCGATGACATAATTATCTTTTATAAAAATGAAAGTTCGTTTGTCACTGTCAAACAAGATCTTTGTAAATATTTTTCTTTGAAAGATCTCGGAATTTTGCAGTTTTATTTAGGTTTAAATGTAAATAAAACGGCTAAAGGAATTATTTTGAACCAGAGTACTTATATTATATTAAAGACGTACTCAAAAAGTTCGGGATGCAGGACTGCAAGGTTGCATCTACTCCGTTGCCTATAGGAGGCTTGAAGTTGGAGGAGAACCAAGGTGGGTCCTGTCAGCCATACCCGTATCAAAGCCTTATTGGCTCTTTGATGTTTGTGGCCATGAATACTAGGCCGGACATTGCTTTCGCAGTGAGCTACTTAAGCCAGTTTAATAGTTGCTATGGCAAGGCTCACTGGCTTGCGGCTAAACGCGTACTACAGTACCTGAAGGGCTCTATAAACTGGTGTATAGTATATAAGAAGAGTCCCTTGCCTCTATTAGGTACGCTGACGCAGACTGGGCTAATTGTGTAAGAGATCGACGCTCATACACAGGCTATTATTTCAGGCTATCGAGTGGGCCTGTATGTTGGGACTCGAAGAAGCAGCCTACGGTGGCATTATCCTCGACGGAAGCAGAGTATATGGCGCTGACTGCTGCTTGCAAAGAAGCCTGCTACCTCCGTCGCTTTATAGCTGAAGTAACAGGAAAGTTGCACTCTAACATCACCATTTATAACGATAGTCAGAGCGCGCAGAAACTTGTGGCCAACCCGGTACATCACGGCAGGACAAAGCATATAGACACAAGGTACCACTTTATAAGAGAAAAGGTATCTGAAAACGTTGTGAAGGTAGAATATCTCAGTACATCGAGCATGCCTGCAGACGTTCTAACTAAACCTCTAGGTAGTTTTGCGCACAAGCGGTGTGTTACAGAAATAGGGTTAGGTTAGATTGTTAGGTATGTTATTTTTGCTATTAATGTATGTTTACTATATTTTACTTCAGATAGAATTTTTGATTAAGGGCGGATGTTGGAAAATACTCTTTAGTTCATAGTTTTTTCTTATATTCTAATCAAGAATTCTGTCACATATATTCTCTTGTTAATTCTTTTATAAGACTTCAAAAATATAGACACTTCAAATTATAATTTTTATTCACCAAAATCTTCTATATTACTACAAGTTTCTATACAAGGCAAACTAAAATCCGTTACATGTGATGCGTCCGATACGTGCGATGCGGGCCTGTGGACGCTTACCTTTAGTATCGCCTCTGCCGGCCGCGGCAGTGTACAGACGCGCGCAATGCTTACAACGTCGCGGGTTATTTTAATGATTGCCCTATATTACATAAGAAAAATTCTTTATTCAAAAGTAATAACAACATTTCCGCGCATGTTTAAGAAAAAATATTTAATAACATAGCCGTGGGCTTATTATTGAATGAAATATTAATTACGGGTAATATTTTGAACCCCTGAAGTCCCTAAAACTATTTTCAAAAAGTTGTCAACTCCCGGATTGCTTTATTCAAACTTTAAGTGCACATGGCTATTTATTTATATAATCCACTTTAATCCTAGCGTAATAGTAGGTATATGCATTAAATATTTATGTAACTATAGACATGGATGTAATGCGCATAGAGGGAAAAACCTCTATTTTATTTTAATATTAAATACAATAAAACACAAGCAGGTCCTTACCATTTTGTTTTTTGTTTTTTTCACTTATAATACCACAAGAGCTTCAAAATTATCGGGTATTTCGATTTTTTCGATTTAAATCGTCAAGTTTTTCAGGAAAAATCACTCGCGCTTAGCGCTCGTGATTTTTTAACCTGAGAAACTTGACTCCTTCATTTGTTTGCAACGAACCTATCGGGAAATGCCAGATAATTTTGAAGCTCGTGTGGTATTCGGGGGATTATTTTTCCGTCCCAAATGTCGGCCAATAGAATTGCACAAACTCCAAATCGACTCATTTTCATGCAAAATCTCCAATTTTCACAATTGAATTCATCCTGTCAGTTTGACGTGTGGTTAATTTGACTGGATCATGTTTTGTTTTTTATGCATAGCAACGACCAGAGAAAAGGAGACGTTCAACAAATGTATGGGGCTTGGACCTAAAATAATTTTAAATTTGAACAGCAAGCTGACCTATACAGGTTGAAAGAGCGTAATTATTTTGATTTTTTGAGGCATTAAATAAGATTTTACAGGCCGCCGTTTATTTATAAAACGAAGTTGAAAAAATATAAGCTTGTAACCCTACAAACATTATTTTAAAGGGCTAGCAACCCTGTAGCAATTGCCAGGACGGTATATTTTGTATATCTGTGGTAATTATATATATCTGTGGTGGCGACAACAAAATGTAAACAAAACAATCTGACGACTTTCCGACATCGTTTTTACCGTGTTGTGATCATGAGTGTTATCGTGGTGGTGTGTTTTTACTTCCATTTGACCTTTGCATCTGCTCTACGGACTCCGAACCCTCTTTAGTGATCAACCTACCGCTTGTGTTAACTGGACTGATATTCTTTGCGATTTGGACTATCGTTTGTTCGAAACCGTACAACACATCCATGTGTGCTAGATAAACATCCTTTTAGCAACTGAGCCGGTGTCGACTAGTTTGCCATCAGCGAGGCGCAATGAAGTACTTTGCGGGTAATCATAAAGCTCATTTCAATCTGGAATTATATAATATTGATTGTAATTTGCATTTCCCATCAACAATTTATTTTAATGTCAAACGACAATTGACGTCAAGTCGATTATTTGACAAATTGTCAATCTGACATTTACGAATTTGTCTTTTCTGCCACGTTTTGATATTGCAATATTATGATAATACATATTTTCGTCTCAATTGCATGTTACTGTAGCTTAAATCATCATAAGATCAAGAAGTATTAAGTATAAAACTCAATTTAAGAACTATTTTAAATAACTATATGTTTCAAAAACCAAAATAAAACAAAATGTGCGTTTTGTTTTTACTAATACACTTTTCAGTTTTTTACAAAAACGGGGGGCTGAAAAAATCATATTTATATATAATCGAGTAGCATAATAAATAAGCTTTCTAATAAGGTATATCATATTGCTGTTCTAATTTCTTCGGAATAAAGGCCCACTTTTAGTCGTCTCCTTTTCAAAAAATTATCAGTATAATACCATGTAGGTTGTACCACGTGACGTCGAATGGTGCAATTCTATTGGTCGATATTTGGGTCGGAAAAATAATCTGTTGTATTTTTGAATATTACATTAACAACATCCTCCCAAGCTTTATTTCTAGCAACTTGTATTTTAATATGCGGATCAGAAGCATCCCACAAACACCTTCTCAGCCGAACTTCATCAATCACTCGGCTCGTGTCCACATTGGATTGATTACGGCTCGTCATGATTGTACTGAGGTGATGCATGCGCTCCGCACGAAACTAAAACGCTCACTGAAGCCAGAGACGCGCAAGCGACGGTCCGCGCGGATAGCTCCGCGGTGCGGACGCGCTGTGCGGATTGCTCCAGAGTTGTCCGCGCGGACGATCGTCCGTACGGGCCCCTCCGTATTACTCTAAAACGCTCCCTGAAGCTTGTATACATATGTCTAAGCGGAGCGATCCGTACTGACGGTACGCATGACACTAAAACCAGCCTAACTATTATCTAGCTGCCGCCCGCGACTTCGTCCGCGTGGCATAGTTACTTTGGGCTAACGCTAACTTTAACCGGCGCGATGATCAAAACAAAATATCTTCTCTCCCCTTTTCTTCCCTCCTTCTCCCCCTTTTCTCAATTTTTTAGCCTATGCCCGTCTCCAGGGTCCCAACTATCTCTGTAGCAAAAATCATCAAAATCGGTTTGGCCATTTAGGCGTGAAGACGTAACAAACAAACTCACTTTCGCTTTTATAATATTATATTAGTAAGTATTATTATATCATTTCTTACCAAGTAGGTTATACCTATGTAAACTTTTTTGAAATAGAGGATTTGTTTTTTTTTTCACAAATTCAAAAGCGAATGTATTTGTTCGAATTGTATAGCGTTTTCTTTACTTATTCTAATTTAGATTTTGAGACATTTCTTCATATCTTGTGTTTTCGTGAATCTTATTATCGTTAAATCTGTTTAAAATAATGCCGAAAACAATCAAAAGTTCGACGAGGAAGCTTCTATTTACTATGATAGACAAATATAACGAGAGAAAAAGTGATTTGTATCAGAAATCTATAGAGAAAATGCGACGATTGGATTCAATCATTTCTTTTATAGGTTAGTTTTTTGAATTTCTAATAAAAAAGCTTGATCCTTTTCGACAATTTAGAAAAAATGCAATATTTTTCACGTTATATCTACTTTTCAGGAAGTATCAACGACGAGGAGACAAAACGTAAAATTGTGGAAACCGTAAAGAAATTAAAAACTCTTGAAGAAAGTGAAATGTTAACTTCTGAAACACATTATTTGGAAAAGATTTCTTCAATGACAAGTATTCTTATCACTTCAGATTATATAGATTTTAACATGAAGGGTTTATACAAAGGATATGTGTAAAGTTGGCTATAATGAATAATTTGCTATTTTTGATTTATTATGGTCTATAACTGTTATAAAGGAGTCAGTTAAAATTATTATAATGTTACATAATTAATTGTATATTTTGTTCTTTTCAGATGTAAGTGTGAAGACTCTAAGAAGAATTAAAATTGAAGGGTCTAAAAATCATGGACAGTGGAATACTCCAGGGAAAAATCGTCCACATCCAGTGACAGTTACTAATTTGGATAATTTTGATATTTCGGCTATAAGAAACAAAATTAACGAATTTTATGGTGTGAAAAAGCAAGTACCAACATTGAGAAGCCTGCATAATGAGTTAAAGGAAGCAATTGGATTTTTGGGATCCCGTGAAACTCTTAGAAATTTTTTACACAGTAATGGGTTTGTGTTTCAAAACAATAAAAATGAACGGGGTTTGCTTACAGAAAAATATGATATAGCAGCATGGAGACACAGATTTTTGAGAACAATACATCAAAAGAGGCTAGAAAGTAAACAGATAATTTACCTTGATGAGACATAATGTACATCAGAACTATAAAGTAAATAAATCATGGCAAGGACCTTCAACAAGTGGTGTCACTACTAATATATCAACTGGAAAAAGACATTATTGTGCATGCAGGATCGGAAGAAGGGTTTTTACCAAGGG
This sequence comes from Ochropleura plecta, assembly GCA_905475445.1. Taxonomy (NCBI): domain Eukaryota; kingdom Metazoa; phylum Arthropoda; class Insecta; order Lepidoptera; family Noctuidae; genus Ochropleura; species Ochropleura plecta. The sequence goes on along the minus strand of FR997721.1, from coordinate 16,866,252 downwards.
CATTATTAGTATTCAGCACAAAATCCAAATCAGCTGACTACCATGATGATATGAATGCTACCAATTTCATGAAATGGTTTGAGGAAATATTGATACCAAATCTTACTAAACCTAGTGTACTTGTGATGGACAATGCAAGTTACCATGTGAAACAAGTGAACAAACCACCTACTATGTCTGATTCTAAAGCTAATCTCAGAATATGGCTTCAAGAAAATAATATTCAGTTTGAAGAACATCATACCAAAGCTGAATTAATGTGTTTGGTGAAAGACAATAAACCTGCAGCTGTTTACGAAGCAGAAATAATTCTAAAAAAATATAGTCACACCCACAGCCACGAAATTTTGTTACTACCAATGCAATTGAGCTTGTATGGAGTCAGGCAAAGAGAAAAGTAGCAAGTAAAAATATAGGAAAACCAGGGTCTGAAATGCAAAATTTAATAAAAGAATGTTTTCTATCCATAACTGCTGACGACTGGAAGAAGTACACTTTTTACTTAATGTTGAATATCAGTACAAATTAAGAGATCGTATTGATGATAATGAGCTTGAACCATTTATAATACATGTTGGCCACCATTTATAATACATCTGATTCAATATTATCTGGTGTAGAGTTCTTGGAATCTGATTTTGACTATGACTAATAACTCGTTTTGTTTATTCAATTTTATTCACATCACGTCTCATCACGTCACATTAGTGGTCTCTATTCCATTAAAAAAATATTATAAAAACTGTTCTTTTTATTTACATTTTTTAAATGTCTTTAAAAAAGGTTTTTATATAACCTTTTTTGATGACAGTTGTGCCACTGTACGAGTATGTATTTTTTTTAGGTATGTATAATTGTACATAGATTTCTCCCCAATTTGTGGCCTAATTCTCAAAATTCTATTTTTATTTGAAAGAGTAGGTATACTCCTGAGGTGGTCCCATTGCCACCAAGTCAGGATCTCATGATGGAATCCTGGGGGAATCGAGGACTCTTGATTTTTGTTATAAGTTAATAGAGAGAAAAGTTTTTAGTAAGAGAAAAACCTAAAACAATGTGTTCTTACATTTATGATACAATGGTGCAGTACCAAGCACAGCTAAAAAGTAAAAAATAAAAATCCTTTTTACAAAAAAAAAACTGACTTCAAGAAAAAGTCGGTGTCCTTACTCGTTTTGTTTTTTCCATTTTTAGACACCGACTTCCAAAAGTGACATTAGTTTTTACCTAATAGTGTTTTTTTATTGAAGTCACAAATATAAAACACAGGTACCTAAGTATTGCATAATACTTCTTGAATATCAACTCCGTTTGGGCAATGTGAAGCCAGGGTTGACAGCTCCCGATTTTTTAAAATTACCGCCTTTTATTTTGGACAGCTTTCGTTGGCCAGACTCTACTAATATATTGTCGTCATTATGACAATCCACTGGTCAGTCCGCAGGTTTAGAATGGTAATCTCGTACATAATGACAAATGAATGACTGACGTATGCGGTAATCTGCTAAAATTTTGACAGTTCTTTTGATCAGTGATCTACTATTACAACGTCATTGTGCAGTCATTGCTTTTAGTAGCTCGGTTGTTAAAAAGTGTTTGCTATCCATCGTGTTTGTGGAATATTGATTGGAGAAATGTGTTCACTACGAGCTAAAGAATATTTATTAAAGTTAATCATGCCCATTATAATGTGGATTTACATGTCCGAAAACCACATTTTTCATGATTTTTAGCGTCGACCTACACTGCCGTCAAAATTGCGATGATCGTAATGTACGGTCTTGGATTTTATAAAGGTTAATTAAGAAACTTGCTCAGTAACTTAAGAACTTCTAATGACGTTTACATAAGAGTTTTATTCAACTATCTTAATTGATGCACACACATATTATTTTTTAACCAGAAGAAAATATTTATAAAAATAATGAGGAGGTCGTATGACTTAAATATTCGACCCCTTTGGGGCCAGTACAGTACCGAGCCAGCGGAGGTTTGAATGTCGAGTACCTGAAGGGGTCTGTACTGAACTATACGGTTAACGTTAGTTGCTTACTGACGTTAATGTCACATTTGACTGTGACAGCTAAACAGATAAAACATTAATGAGTTGTTTCAAAAAATTGCGTTACTCATAAATTTTATGTTTTTGCTATTTATGAACTTCTTACTATTTCAGATAGCTTTTAACACTAATAAATCATTTGTAAAAATATATATTTTTTTTATAAAAGTTTATATTTTATAAAAGTATATAAATAAAATCTGGCTTGAATAAACGTTAAAATGTAGTGGTAGTTTTTCGAAAATCATATCTACTAACGGGTTTTATAATAATGGCAATACTACAATGTCATTCTACTACGATTCTATTACGAGACCATTGGCCAACCAATGATCGACCATTGTAATTTAGCAGATTACGAACTTTTAGCACAATGACAGGGGATCGTGTTGGAATGACGAAGTTATATAAAATAGCAGACTTGAGGCCCTGTGCTGCCATAAAGGTATCCTCAATGTTGTATATTTAAAATAATATTAATCGGGCTATTCTTTTTTTTGTAAAGTATGACATAAATAGAATTTAGACTCGATACCTAATAATACAAAAGGCAAGGCAAGGACAAGATTTTATTTACAGATCGTGTATGTGGGTCAAACAAAGCAAGACAAAAAAAATGTTTGCGAGTGTTAAAAGCACGGTAGTGTTTGTAATATATATATATTTTTTAAATTTAATGTATTTTTAATGAAAATGTAAATACATTGTGTAAAATCCTGGCAGTTAAATGGCCTTTGCCTTACGAATTGTGTTTGTATTTTATGAGCATTTTTAGATAGGTTTTGCATTCGATTTTTACGCCACTTCTTATAATATTTATTATTTTAAAATATAGGCTTTCTGCACTTCTTTTCTATATATATTTTAACTGTGCAAAATCTCAAATACCTCCCCACATACTACAACTGAATGAGACGAAATTTAAAACTTGAATAAAACGCACACTATGTAGGCAAGCATATTTTTTTAAAGAAAACGTTGTTCCACACTAGGAATTGCTCCTGTATCGTGGGTGCGTTTACAAACATTAAAACTCACATACACAAACAGCCTGGCCCGGAACAACTATCTGTAGGCCATACAAATATTAGTTCCGTGCGGGAATCGAACCCGCGACACGCATCGCGGCAGTCAATCACTCAGCCACTGCACCAACCGTGTCGTCAATTATAAGTTGGGGGGCTGTATTGAAGATTAAAATGCTTAGCTCAGTGCTAGTCCTGCTCCACAACCATAGGGGTTAACTCACTAATTAGTATCTGAAGTTATTGTGGAAGCTGCAGAAGTTTGTAAGACTATCCTTCGCAATGTATAGAATCAATTCTATATTATAGTATAGAATTGATTCTATTATATATACTATAATTATTAAGCCCATAAGTGAGTGCTATGTATTATCATTGACTTGACAAAGCCCTGGTGGTTCATTCATCATTTTGCTCCCTTCAAAATGGTCAAGCTGAATGGGGCTGATCCATACGTCATGTTCGTGAACGGGCGCTGTCAGTTGGGACTGGTCGTTTTTTTAGCTACCACGGTCATTTTTAATTTATGTAGATTTTAAATTGAATTTTGCTTTTTATTTACTCTGGACGCTCTTACTGTGCACTTCTTTCTACATCGTTCTCATATATTTGTATAATCTCAACATGAATGATGTAAATACGATTTTGTAAAAATATTATAATTTAAAAGAGTGTCTATGGAGTTTCTTGCCCATTCTTCTCCATAGAGATCAACGCTTTGGAATGGGCAACTACAGTGACCGGGACTGTAGATTCATTTTGTTTCTTGACATTCAAAAGTGCCTGTAATGGTCTGCTTAGTAAGAAGGGGTACAAATTTTTTGCTTCACGTAATATTCTTATTCTTTATTGCACACAAAACAAATATACACACAAATTACAATGTATAGCTTATGTACAACGGCGAGCTTATCTTACAGCAAACCTTCCTTATTGTTTAAAATATTTGCAAAATAGGATAGGTAAGTACATAATGTGCATAGAAGAACATTGAAAGGCTTAAAATAACTTACATAAACTGAACTGTTGTTAGTTCACTTACATTGAATCAAAATTACTTACAATGAATGCATAAATGGATAAAAAAAGAAACATAAGATACATACATACGGTATTGATTATATTGACAGGAAATGTTCCCTGATTCCTTTCCGGAATACGTCTTACGAGGGACTATCCCGCAAGGAGTGGGGAAGTGAATCCCAAAGGCGTACAGCACGAACAGTAAAAGATCCATCATACCGACTTGAAGAGTGGGGAGGGAAACGAAGGAGAAGAGATGATGGTGAACGACAAGGTTTACCTCTAGGGACAAGGTACTCAAATCGTTCCTGAAGATACAAAGAAGCTTTAGTATTGTGAAGAACAGAAAAGAGAAAAGAAAGTGTATGAGAATCTCGACGTTGCCGAATTGGTAGCCATTTAAGCTGCTTCCGAAACTCTAACACATGGTCGTACTTACGAAGCCCTAAAACGAAGCGGATACACAAGTTCTGCATACGTTCGAGCTTATCAAGAAGTTCCTCAGTCGCATCAAGAAAACAGACATCAGCATAGTCTAGAAAAAGTAAAAGAAGAGACTGAGCAAGAGTGATTTTGGTTTTAAATGGCAGAAACTTTTGAAGACGTTTAAGGGATCGATACGAACAAAACATCCTCCTGCTTACTACAGCAACGTGAACGTTCCAAGATAAGTTGCAGTCCAAGAACACTCCTAAGACTTTGTTTTTTTTTTCAATAAGCTATAGCAACACCATCGTAAATAATAGGCGGTAGAGACAGGTGATTCAGTAAATTGATGAAGTATCTGCCACGATTAATGAGAGCTTGTGATTTATTTGGGTTAACTAATAATCCAAACTTTTTAGACCACTGACTGATGTTTTGAAGATCATCATTGATGGCATCGATGGCCCCAGGAAGCTGTTCGAGGTTAAAAAGACGATATAGCTGCAGGTCGTCTGCATAGAGATGATAATGAGAATTTAGTACTTTAGTGATAGCGTTAATGAAAAGAGAGAAGAGAAGAGGAGAAAGGACGCCACCCTGGGGAACCACCAATCACCCGCACCCGCAGTAAGATCGCACCAATCTGAGCAAGCATCATTTAAGTGTACCGACTGCGAGCGACCCCGAAGATACGAATCAAACCAAGCAGTCACAGAAGGAGATATATTTAAAGAGGAAAGGATACCTAAGAGGATGTCAAAATCAACTGAATTAAAAGCACTGCTGAAGTCCAGCAGAACCAGCACCGTCAGGCATCGGTTCTTCATGGCCAATCGGATGTCGTCCGTTATTTTGAGTAAGGCTGGTACAGTACTATGGCCACGGCGGAATCCAGATTGGAAAGGACTAAGCAGGCTATTAGAGAAAAAGTATTGAGAAAGTTGATTATTAACAACACTCTCAAGGACTTTGGACAGGATTAGGAGTATGGAAATTGGACGAAACTGAGATACTGAAGAGGGATTTGGAACTTTGGGAAGAGGCAAGACATACGCCTTCTTCCAAGCTGAAGGAAAGGATCTTGTAAATAGAGAATAATTAACAATGTGTGAGATTACAGGAATAAGGTTATCAAGGATAGGAAAAAGCATCTGAAGTTGGAGCCCATCATCACCCACTGCTTTTGTGGAAATAGATGTAATGGCCCGTTTAACCTCCCCTTCTGTAACTGGGTGAAAAGAGAAGGAGGTACACATTGGTCGAGGAAGATTACAGAGATCGTTTAGAGCGAAGGGTTTAAAGTTGTCATCCAAAATTACTGGTGATTTGGAAAAATGAAAGTTAATTTCGTTCAGGTCAATGTCAGGAACGCTATCATTCGCAACTTTTCCGATTCCAAGAGATTTCAGGAATTGCCATACTTGTGCTGTGTTAGAGTTTTGAACAGAATAATGTATGTGGCGCCTTTTTGCATTCCTACACAAACGATCGCAGCGATTACGCAGTTTCTTATAAAGAGACCAGTTCTCATCAGTGGGGTCCCTTTTGTAACGCCTTTTCGCCTTATCCCTTTTAGACATCGCGTTTTTAATTGACTCCGACAACCATGGAGCTGGAAGATGCTTCACCCTAACCTTTTTTAGTGGAGCATGCAAGTCATAAAGCTACAACACTATTTTGGTAAATTCAGCGACCTTAACGTTCAGCTCATTACTATCATAAACGGGAGACCAGTCGATATTGCCCCTAAAAGCTCCAGATCAATGTTCTTAAAACTGCGGAGGACAAGATATTTAGATTTGCGTTTAGGAGGGCGAATTTTGTACGAGATAAATAATAGATCATGATAAGAGAACGGGGAAGAAAGTTGCCCATACATGGCTACTTTGCTTGGGTCAGAAACTAAAATTAGGTCCAGAAGTGACACCGTGGGATCTGGAGGCGATAGTCATCGCGCGCCTGTTTGAGTGGCGCGCGGAGGCACTACACCGGGGGGAAAACCCGCTGCCGCGGCAAGTTGCCACTCGGCGGGCAGACCTCCGGTGCGATCTCATGGTGGCATGGAGAGAGCGACTGTCGCAACCCCGTGCAGGGCACGCCACAATAGTGGCGGTAAGCCCCCCCCCCCCTTTGAGGAGTGGCTGGAGAGGCGTCATGGCGTTCTCACCTACCGCCTGACGCAGGTCCTCACCGGACACGGAAGTTTCGGGAGGTTCCTGCACATCATCGGGCGGGAGGAAGCGCCCGGGTGTCACCATTGTGACGATCGCCCGGAGGACACGGTGGTGCACACTGTGGCGGTCTGCCCAGCTTGGGCGGAGCACCGCCGTGCCCTCGTGGAGGCGATCGGCGGCGGCGATCTCTCGCGTCCGGCCCTGGTTCAGGCCATGGTCCGGAGCGAGAGGGAATGGGAAGCGGTCACCACCTTCTGCGAAGCAGTAATGCTAGCAAAGGAGGTGGCCGGGCGTTTGAGGGAGAGAACATCTGCCCAACCCAGCCGCCGCGGGAGACGCCCAGGGCGCCGGGCGCCGCGAGACGACTTCCGGCCACCGTAGATGCGGGCCTGTGGACGGTGAGCAATGGGTAGCTCACCGTCCGTCCGTCTATTGACGACAGGCCGTGTCGACGGCGCGTTCGTGTTTCACGCGCGCCTCAAAGAGAGTCAGCAAAGCAGAGGGGCTTGCCAGGGCCTCCGCCTGCCGGGGTTGCGGATTGTTCGAAAGAGATACCGCGGCCCCGGAACGTAAAGGGCAATAGAAGGAACATAGGTGGGTTTTAGTCAGTACAAGTCTGACATGCCCCCCGCTCCGCCCAGAGCGGGGGAAGTCATTGGATGATATCCCACCTGAAAAAAAAAAAAAAGGGTCCAGAAGTGAGGGGTTACAGTGAGGAGCATAATGAGTAGCATTAAGATCAAGAATGTGCATGTTTACAGAAGAGACAAGGGACCTGAGTTTATGGCTGCGCGCATCGTCTTTGATCAGACAGGTGTTGAAGTCTCCGAGTATTATAGTGTGGTCATATAAGGATGAAAAATTTTCAAGTTGATTTTCAAAATAAGCGAAATAATCAATATGGCATGAGGGGCTATAATAAACATTTAGGTGTTTATTGTAGCCCCTCAGTAATTTTGTATGGTTGAAAGTGATTTCAATAAAAAGATGCTCAGCAGATTTAGAATAATTACTCGGAGACTGCTCGATGATTTTGAAAACAATATCTCCACGGAGATAGATGGCGACTCCCCCACCTCCCTTGCCCGTTCTGTCATTACGCACAAGCTTGTAGCCGGGTAATGAATACTGCGATGAGGGTAGAGCAGGTTTGAGGAAAGTTTTAGAGACAAGCACAGCATGAATAAGATCTGAGCCAAATGAGGATAATAAATCGGTATTTGTGGTCGGCCAAAATAGTCGTCAGTGTGCCAAATTTCATCAAGATCCGTTCAGCCATTTTGACGTGAAAGAGTAACAATCACCCAACATCCATCCATCCTCACAAACATTTGCAATTCTAATATTAGAGTAGGATACTGATTTTGCTTGTCACTAACAATTTAACTAAAATGCTTTATGATATTTATACAACCTTCGTTCTTAATAGTTACAGTACTCATGGCAACATCTATGTAATTTTATGAGCATTGCTATGAAATGCATTGAAAAATTTGTTGTGGCAAGAAAAGGTAGACGAGAGTTGTTCGAGTAGGTGAACAGAATCGTCACTAAATGCACTAGCAAAGCTTTCGTCAGCGGAACCAGTGGAAGAACAGGAAACAAAACTGTCATCCATATTGACTAACATGACTGTCAAATAACAAATAAGAAAAAAAAATACGTGTGACACTCGGGGACTGCCGCGGTAAAGCTATTGCATAGCATTTTTTATCAACTTATGCAATAAATAAAAACAATATAAATACAATATTTAAAAAGTACTTCCAATGAAAAGAAGACGCAAAACGATTTTTTTTTTATTAACTTAGACAATAAATAAAAGAATAAAAACTAAATATAATATTTAAAAAGTACTTCCAATGAAAAGAAGTCGCAAAAAGAAAAACAAGACCTTGGGTTTGACCCAGCGTAATGTCGATCGACTATCATCCGGTTCTTTACCAAACACGCTATTAGGACATTAGAATCGGGATTGAAATAACTGACCGTATTGTGTAAACGACGTTAGACAAGCCACATCTCCGTGCCCGTCGGAGTGGGGAGCGTCAGGTTTTTTTCGTTACGGAATTTTTGGATTCGGTCCCCGCGCTCAAGGCCCGCGATAGAAGCTAAGCAATAGCTTAAAAAATGCAATGGAAACAAGATTATTCAAAGCTATTTCTAAATTAATACTAAATTAACAATTTATAACTATGATCCTCGACGCACCTTTCCATTAAAACAGAGATTAAAATGCTAGTATCCAATACATAAAAAAAACAATTATTGTGAAGTGTATCCGAACGAGCAAGCTGCAGTCATAGACTTATAGTTGTCAAAACTGAATCTCATTAAAAAAACAGTGACCGACACAGAAAATAAATAAAATGAAACTTTACTGTAGCTACTTATATGTTGTGGACGTGATCATTTTGCTTGCCTCCGTGATCTCTTGTCCAAAACAGGGGTGCTAATAGTTGACGACGCAGCCTTAGCAACCGAGGTAGCCGCCGCCGGGAACCGCGCAACATGTTCTTGAAGTTCAGTAGCTGATTCAATCTTTCGAAGCGACTTGTCTGGAAGCATGATGACAATTTTGCCCTCGGAGGTCCAACACTGCTTTACACTGAAGTGTTTGCGAGCGGCCAGAAACATGTCATGCCTAGGCTTAGTTAGAAACTCCGAGAGCACCAAACCAGAACCTTTCAGCTTTGTCTTGCTGCGCCATTTTCATTGCGCAAATTATAGCTGTTAAACCGTACAAGAAGAGGACGTGGCTTGCCTGAATCTGATCCCAGTCGATGGCAGGATGTGATGTCAGAGGAAGAGATGTTTGCAATCTTCATCTTGTCTGTTAAAACTTGGACAGCCTGGGAGGAGTGATCCTCATTCTCTTGCTCAGGTAGACCATGGCGAAGAAGAACTTTCCTGCGAGATGCCATTTCATGCCGATCCAAGGCCACAGTCAGCAACTCCATCTGAGTCTTCAGAGCGCTCATAGTTTTCCAGATGAGGCATTTGAACTCCATGAAGTCCCGAGAAAGGCTGGCTACATTCTTGTGGGATGTCTCATTACTACTGATACTCTTCAGTTCCTCTTCATAAGTATTCATCCGTGTGGTGAATGTGGCTGACAGCTCCTCCATACAGTTTGACAGCTTTGCATACAGGTCCATTTTGTGATGACTTGATTTTATGAGTTGAAATCAAAGGAAATAGTGATTTTATAAGAGAATTGAGTGCATTTGAGGATTTATCAAAGTTTTAGTGCATAAGCAACATATAAAATTATAATAAACTATTTTAAATAATTAAATGAACTGAGAGCTCTTTTAAAGTTATGTTCACTTAAGCCTACCCTCAAGAGCAAAAAAACATTTATTCATTATTTTTATTTAGTTGTGAGAACGATATAGAAAGATAAACAAGTTTGTCCAGAGATAAACGATAAGATTTACAAATTCAAAAGTAAAATAAACCGTGCCAGCTAAGAGGCGACTAGTTCCTACTGACGGTGCCCGTTCACAAACAAGTTCAACTTTCAGTTAAATTTTGAACGTAATGATCCAACACATTGAGCCACAAGATAAAAGCTCTTTTTAGTTTGTGGCTGACCGATTATGTATGACACAACTGTTGAGTTTCTTTTGATTTAATAAACTTATAACTAGTCAGTCATAAGTTTATTAAATCAAAAGAAACAATAACATGTCATAATCAAAAGAAATAACGACGAATACTAGTTTCTCTTTACTTCACAACAATCACTACTTATGACATTTCCTGAAATTGTAATACAACGTATTTTTACCATTTAATACAAAATGATAACCGGTAACACAATTATGTACCAATTTGTCCGTTAAATCTTAATATTTAAGAAGTATCAGCAAACAACACCATTAGCGGTTGGTTGGTGCTTAAATAAATGGGGTCATTAACATTTACTAAAAAGGGGAAAGGACAGGATCAAAGTTCAAACCTTGTGGTTTGAACACCCATTTTTACTTTTAAACCTTTTGAATAAATATACACTGTTTATTTGTACTTGCTGCTGTCTTATTTTTTTTACGATTTTTATTAACTATGCTCAAGTTTATTTGAACGAGAATGCCCAAGTTCTTAGCAAGGCTTCATGTTTTATGCAATCAAATGCTTTCGAAAGGTCACAGAAGATTCCTATAACATCCAGTGCCTTCCCAGCCAGTAAATATGTTTTATAAATGAACACCGAAATCAATGTATATCGTCCTTTATTGAAACCATGACCACTGTAGTTCGTGTAAGATTTTATTGGTGTTAAAATTTTTGAGCATTTGATATAACCACTGCTACCTAAATACAGGTTACAGGCCAATAAAATCTATCCAATAAACAATATCTAACCAATAAAATCTATCAAATGCAGCATGCATACTTGTAGGTGAATAACTATTTTATCCAACACAGATTTAAGTTACATAAAGTTAAGTTATAAAGGTAGGTATTACATTATTGTATTTCATTTCAGTTATTTAAAAAAGTGGACGATTTTTATCGCTCGGCACCCCAATAGGAAAAACCGGAACCCTTTGCTCAATTTGCCGTCCGTCTGTCTGTCAAAACTCAAATCTGTGATCCCTTGGAGCTGCGAAAAAACCTATAAATCTACGTAGTCAAACGATATGGACTTTAATGTCGCAAGTTTGTGCAGAAAACTCGAAACGCAACTGCGACTCACATTTGGCCCGTTTTTTTTTTCAAAATGGTACTTGACTTCATTTCATGAGGCTAACAGTTCGCAATTTGTTTATTGTTGTATTTAGATTTGTAATAAGTAGTCATTAATATATTTCATTCAGTAAGCAGAACGGTAAAGGGGGACGAGTAAAATGTGAAAATTTCTTAAACGTTCCATTTAAAAATTTAATCACTTTGTTGTTTAATATTGAGAGTCAATATTTGACATCATTACAAGAAAATCTTTGCTCGAACCAAGTGGTAATCGCGAGTCAAAGGAAGAGGCTCTCGATATACAAGCACCCTCAGTCAATGGGGCCATTCTGAATGCTCAACTCAAGCTGTCACTCGTAGTTGCCGCTTAAAATCTTCATCTCAATTTCCTCAAAAATATATGCGATCCGGGAGAGGAGAGCTATTTTTCGGTTAGAATTCATTATTAAAGCAAGCGTAAAACTATACTAATATTATAAATGTGAAATAATTTGGAATATTTGTTTGTTTGCATGTATGCACCTTTTATTTTTTTTAAAAATCACTAAAACTTTGTTAGCATACACACATCAAAAAAGTCTAAGCAAAACATACAAATTTCAATTTTACAATGTGAGTTCGTATTAATTCCTTAGTATTTCCTATTTATATTATTTTTCATGCTTTTTTGAAAGTAAACAACAATTGTTTTTTTTTATTAATCTTAATTAACAATAATTAGGAGTAAGTTACTGTAAGTACATAGTACAAAGTAAGGTGCTTAATCAACTAAACTTAAATGGTTGCATAAATTAATAGCTGGGGAGGTAGCGTTGCATTTCACATAATAATTTCTGGTCGATTGATTCATATCTGAACTTATTCTTTATGGATAATTATTTAATAATCTAAACGTAGTTTATGCTTATTTCTAGTGTTAATGTTGTGAATATCACTGTTTTTACTATTTATATGGATATTTTGCCTAATATATAAAATATTGGCCAAGATGACTCATGATGGTCACTCCATCCAAGTCCTTTAAAACACGTCTCTGGAGCATGTCCCATGCACGCTCGATGCGACGCGCAGCATTTGTGCGAATGGACGCACATAAGGCCTTAGAACATCCTTAACGTAATTTACAGCGTTCATGTTACCATTTACAAAAACGAGCTCAGTTTGTCCGTTCTTCATAATACCCCATACCATAACTGTTGAGCCGTTGTATGGATACACTTCCTGAACGCACCTCAGTCTTTCAGTATTTTTAGGACGACGGTACACTCTTCCCCTTTTAGAATCAGGTTTGAACCCGAATCGAGACCCATTTGTTCCCGGGCCATGTAATGTGTTCCCTACACCATTCATTTCGATGAGCGCGATTCCCGTTGCGTATCAGTGGGCACCTAATTGGCCGTCGTGCTCGTAGGCCATACTCATGCAGTCGATTTCGCACAGTTTAGCAGCTAACAACAACACCACTTGAATTTTGTAGCCTTAAACATATCTTTCGGGCGGTTAACATCAGCTGGCCTTTTGCACTCAGTTGTATGTATCGATCTTGCCGTATGGTTATACACCTTCTTCGACCTGGGTGCTGCTCAGCAGGATGTCCCGTGTTAGTATAACGCTGATAAAGATGGCAAATAACGCTTCTGTTGACACCAAAACACCGAGATACCTGAGATTGACTTCTTCCCGCTTGCAACATCCCTACAGCTCATTACATTCAAGCGGCGTCGATCCACGACGAAAAAAATGTCTCAAAATCCAAATTTGTTCAAAACTTTTTCAAATTATAGTTTAATTCATAAAACTGATACTACTAAATTTTAATAAGCAAAGAAAACGCTATAAAATTCAAAAAATGGATTCGCTTTTGAATTTGTGAAAAATATTACAAAATGATACTTGATTTTTTTTTACAATCAGCCACTATGTCTTACAGATCAAAAAAGTTTACATAGGTATAACCTACTTGGTAAGCAATGATATAATAATTTGAAATAGTATGTATTGCTAAGACTTTTTTGATGATGTATTTAGAAAACAATTACTTCGAAAATTTATTTATCTCATACCAGATCAGTAAAACATGTTCTACTCTGCCAAATACGTCTATTATGATTATACTAGCTTTTGCCCGAGGCTTCGCTTGCGTTTGATTCGGGTTAACACAGTTCCCCTTTCCTGATTTGCTGGTACCTGCTACCTGCAGTTTTGTCTCTAGCGCCTTTTTTATTGTAATAACAAAGCTAAGTGTGTTTTTTTTAATTTTTGTTGTGCAATAAAGTATATTCTATTCTATTCTATGCTAAGTTTTCCCTTTTCTTCCCTCTTCCTCCCTCATTTCTAAATCTTTTTTTTTAAGTTACAAAATAGCCTATGTCCGTCTCCAGGGTTCCAACTATCTCTGTACCAAAATTCATCAAAACCGGTTTTGCCATGTAGGGTTGAAGACGTAACAAACAAACTCACTTTCGCTTTTAAAATAATATATTAGTAAGGATTAATATAATAATATTTATATTATTTTCTTCCCTTTATTCATTTTTCATACGTATTAATAAATTTCTTAAAAAAAATATATAGAAAAACATATCAATTTTTATATGTTTTTCTATATATTTTTTTTAAGTCTTCGCATTCCGGCAGGAGCAGGGTCCAAGCTACCGGTGGTTAAGGCTTCAGAGACAGGAATCTCCTCACACTGCGGGCAGTATCGAGGAGTACTGCCTTCAGAATCAAGCCCTTAATCCAACCGCCTAAGGAGTGCTTCGACAGAAGTTCGTCGATGCTCTTGGCCATAAGGCCATTGGCCGTAACTACTATCGACACAATGACAGCCGAGCTCACATTCCACAAATCAACAACCTCGTGTGCCAAGTCGAGATATTTTAATTGCTTCTCTTTCTCGGCTTTCTCGAGGTTCTCGTCGAGTGGGATGGTAACATCGATTATTATTAGTTCCTTTTAGAGGGCATATTACACCTTTTCTAAATGAGCACAACATTTTAAAAATGAAAGCTAGACGTAAACTGCACTTGGCGACCCTTCTTTTTGGTATTATCAAGTCTCACTCTCCTTCTTACTTATACGACAGGCTATCATGGACTAGTAGGCACAGAATCGGTAAGGGAAGAAAATGCTCTCAACAGCTTTCTACTACCCGACATAAGTCAGCGGCTTTTAGGGGCAGTTTTCGTTACGCAGCTACAAAATGTTGGAACAATATCCCGCCGCCCATTAAATATAGTAAAAGTTGTTCGACTTTTAAATTGAAATTAAGGTTATTTTTATTAAATCATCAAATAGAATTTCAGGATGTTCGAGCCGACATGTCAGCCATATAATATATTATATGATTTTGATGAGAGTAGCTTTGATTTTAGTTTAAAAGCCAATTGTAATTTATTTTATTATTTAAAAAAAAGGTACCTTATTATCTACTGTATAGCTGTGTAATATTACGCATTTTTCAATTTTAGCATTGTTATTTCCTTTTTCTCTTTTATTTTATATACCGGTATTTAACGTTTTTAAATTTTACTAATGTTATTTTTTTTTTTCTTTACACATTTTTACTTTTCAATATTGTTTTTATTTTATTATTCAATTTTATTACTGTTGTCAACTGTGACTTTTATACCTATGTGTTTGGTTATGTTTTCGAGCGTATGGCACTCGTGGGCAGCAGCTGAAAATCAGCGTCAGGTGGCGGCCTCGTGTTGCCATCTGGCATTATGCTGAGCTGAGGCCCTTTTGGCATTATTTATTTTATTTCGTTTAATGTTAACGTGTCCCTGTGTTTTTTTATTTTTAATAATGCTGAATAAACGCAATTTTCTTTCTTTCTTTCTTTTGATTATCATTACGCGGCGCGTTGATCGGTCCATCACCACTATGTCAGGCTCATTGGCGACAATAGTCCTGTCAGTAATTATAGACCGATCCCAGTACAGCGTGCCATGGTCTTTCTCGAGAACTGGGTCGGACACATACCTGTAGTACGGTACCTCAGATTCCACAAGATTATATTTCAAGTTCTAGGCAAGTTACTGGTGAATAATCTTGGCTACTTGGTTGTGTCTTTGCAAGTACTCGCCGTTAGCTAGACGAGAACAACCAGAAATTATATGTCTGATGGAGTCACCCAGACGGTGGCATGACACACGTCAACCGTCCCGTCCTTCATAGTATATTTCCGGTAGTTGTACGCCAACATAACTTCGTCTATAATCGCACAGGCAAAACCTTCAGTTTCCCCAAATAGGTCACCGAATCGTAGCCAGGACACGGACGCTATAAAATCTACATCGGGCCTATTAAGGGCCCTGTAGAAGCGCCCGTGAATCTCCTTACCTTGCTATACTTCCTTGCGGTCATCAGTAGTAAGTACTGCAGGTTTTCTCCAATTCTCTTCAGCCATGGACAGCGGGGTGAGTCCCTTGTCCACTGCGACTACATCTCGGTGCATATCCACGTCGGCTTTTAAAAAAATATGTATATTATAATATTAAGAGGTTACAATTTGTAAGTTTGGATGCACAGGGACAGAACGGGACGAATGTTCGGAACCACTGATCGGATTCCAACAAAATATGGAAAGCAGAAATCTTTTAAAAGAGAATGAAGTAAAAATGGTTCCATTCTCTAAGCACAAAGGTAAATAAAACCGATTGTGTTATTTGAACGCAAAAAAAACTGTAATATTTATAATTTAAAAGCGTGGTGTGTAGGATATTTTTATATATTTTGAATAATAAATGTTAGTTCTAAAATGTGTATCGTATTAGTTTTGAGTACTTTTGAGTTTATGCTTGGTTCACAACAATAAAGCTACAGATTAACAGATTACTTTGAATTTAAACCTGTCAAAGCGAACAAAAATGCACGTAAAGCTGACCGTAGCTTGCTAAATCGGAAGTGCAAGACCGTCGCCGGTTGAGTAGAGATTAAGTTGTTAACTGTCAGTGATGATGCAATGGCCGGGAATTTTAATAATTTTATTGTTTTGTAAATGTTAATAAGACCAATGTAGCTTTGATAAACCTATGCCTATTAATGTCATCTAAGTCGATAGATATGTCTCCTTCAAAGTCAGTAATAATGCTGAGTTTGATTGTCTTATGACAACCACAATAGATCATCATCATTCTCCTGCCCTACACACAAGTTATTAGGGGTTGGCGCAACATGTCTTCTTCTTCCATACTCGTCCATTATTTTATTTTGCATTTATTTTTCATCTAACACCTCCTTTCTTGCCTTATCACTATCACTCAGGCCATCCATCGTGCATCGTTTATTTAATCTTCATCTATTTTTATATCATTCGTGCACTAAACTTTTCTTATGTCATTTTCCTCATTCCGAGCCAACTGATTACGACACAACTTTTTAGTCACCGGCGCTACTTTCAGACTTTCTCTTATGTACTCGTTTCTTACTTTATCCAATCACAATAGATATAACATTTAAAAATATTAACTTTAAAAGGCCGTTTATTGGAAAATATTAGGTTGACAAATTTTGGGGCTATCATAGTTCGGGCTTTAAATATAACTGCTCAACAAAGTCTAGAAAACAAGAATAGTTTTGTAAATCTTTGAATTTAATTATAATTTTAATTGTGGCGGTTGAAATATAAAAAACTGAAACGGTGCCAAATCCCATGCATAGCCACTATGATTGAGATCAGATGATCCAACAAGTCACTCTACTAGCGACTTGGATTCGTAAATACATAACTAACAAAATTTCGGTGCCAATCCTTAGGGAATTACAGACGTGATGATGATGTTATGTTATTTACAAGGAATTCTTGTTACTAACTATTGTAACTATGTATGTTTTTAACTTAAAATAAAACTTGACAAAAACTCTATTTTTATCATGTTTTATTTTATTAGTTTTCTGGTACTGATACTATTAGCCTGGGCATGGGAATAACCCTGTAACACTCGCTCTCCGAGCGAGGTCGAAGTTTTCACGTGTTAGAAATGAAATAGGTGGACAAATAATAGCCACTACAGGTTTTTGATACCTTTAATCCCCAAGGGAGGACCTTTTAACAATGAAATTACTAAAATGAAACACTATAACACAAAATAAACGTGGAGAGGTAGAAGACTAACACAAAATAATTTAACACATACCTTTTAACAAGGGTGAAAATGCACTATTGTGTATTTTTGGTTAGGTGAAAAATCACAAACTGAACTGCACAAAAACTGATTTTACAAATAGATATAGCATAATAAAAAAAACAATAACTAGCAAGAGTGGCAGCTACCACTCTTGCTAGTTATTGTGTAAGATGATTTGACGGAATGAAATTCGAAATATGAATATTAAAAAAAAATAAAAATCAATGTTGATCCAAAAGGAAAGAGGTTAAGGCAACAGAGAGGGTAAAATACCCACTCTGTTAACTATAACATCCGGGCCTGGATAAAAAAAAATTATGGTGGCATTTTAAAGGTTGAAAAAAATGGAAGTGTTATAGTTGTATAAGTGTGAGTTAATAGTAGTTTAACATTAAAAATATAAGTAATAATAATAAATTAAAGTGATAAACCTATCTAAAATAAAATATATGGAAAGGTGAGTGAAAATTTAGAGTAGTACAAACGACGTACGAGTATGTACAAAGTGATAATTCCTTTAAGTTAATTGCAAATTAACAAACATACTTCAATCAAACAATGTCATGATTTTCAATGAACGGTAATCAAACCAGGGTACAAAAGAGAAAAAATCATATTATTAAGAATTTTCTCAAGGAATCATGACTCATTTGTGTAGGCTTTAGTTAAGTCACAACCCACTGTTTCAAATTATAGTTTATGGCTTTACGCTAAAACCGCACGGTGAAAGTATTATGCAAGCGTAAGAAACAACTAACAATTACTAAAAAATACAATTAAGTTTGTCAATAACTATGACGAGAAAACTAAAGCCATAAATTAACTAAGTTAATAAGATATTCACATAAAGTGATTCGAATTGTATGTGTGTCCGAGGCGTCTTTAGCGTGTTATCAAAGCGGCGGTAAGTCCCCTCTTTGAGGAGTGGCTGGAGAGGCGTCATGGCGTCCTCACCTACCGCCTGACGCAGGTCCTCACCGGACACGGAAGTTTCGGGAGGTTCCTGCACATCATCAGGCGGGAGGAAACGCCCGGGTGTCACCATTGTGACGATCGCCCGGAGGACACGGTGGAGCACACAGCGGCGATCTGCCCAGAGCGTGGGCGGAGCACCGCCGTGCCCTCGTGGAGGCGATCGGCGGCGGCGATCTCTCGCGTCCGGCCCTGGTTCAGGCTATGGTCCGGAGCGAGAGGGAATGGGAAGCGGTCACCTCCTTCTGCAAAGCAGTAATGCTAGCAAAGGAGGAGGCCGGGCGTTTGAGGGAGAGAACATCAGGCCAACCCAGCCGCCGCGGGAGACGCCCAGGGCGCCGGGCGCCGCGAGACGACTCCCGGCCACCGTAGATGCGGGCCTGTGGACGGCTGAGCAATGCTATGTAGCTCACCGTCCGGTCGGCGGCGCGTTCGTGTTTCACGCGCGACTCAAAGAGAGTCAGCAAAGCAGAGGGGCTTGCCAGGGCCTCCGCCTGCCGGGGTGGCGGGTTGTTCGAAAGAGATACTGCGGCCTCGGAACGTAAAGGGCAATAGAAGGAACGTGGGTGGGTTTTAGTCAGTACAAGTCTGACATGCCCCCCCCCCCGCTCCGCTCAGTGCGGGGGAAGTCATTGGATGATTTCCCACCCGAAAAAAAAAAAGCGTGTTATCAACCGCACGTTTCAGAAAGTTGTAGTTTTGAGGATGAATGTTTTGAGAAGAATGAAGGAATAACGATTGATGTTGAATTATGGCTCTCGCTCTGTAAAGGTAGCATGGTAAATTAAGTAGCAAATTAAAC
This sequence comes from Ochropleura plecta, assembly GCA_905475445.1. Classification (NCBI taxonomy): domain Eukaryota; kingdom Metazoa; phylum Arthropoda; class Insecta; order Lepidoptera; family Noctuidae; genus Ochropleura; species Ochropleura plecta. The sequence continues at coordinate 16,846,942 of FR997721.1, read as the reverse complement.
TATAAAATTAATTTATTAAGAGATTATTAACAAGTTAGACATTTAAGTTTAACTCCTTAAAGTATAGTTAAGTATTAAGTGATAGTAATTAAGTTTAAATTAATTAAAACAAGATAATAAAATAATGAAATTAATTAAGTTAGTTGACTCCGTCTATAAGTAATGAAAGTTTCCATAAAGTGTAATGAAGTGGAAAAGATTTGCTTAAAAATGAATTTATTAATAACATAGGAAAACTACGTGCCGTTATAACTAAAGTAGTTTTGAAATGGAAATTCCCGCTTAGAAAAAAAAATAGCAATATTTATTGATAAGATAAATGTGAAAATTATTTAATGAGTGACATTTTAAGAGAGTAAATTATAAAATTCTTTAAAGAGTGATATTTTAAGAGAGTGACGGTTTAAGAATAAGGTGTTAAAATAATTATAAATTATTTAGGGAATAACATAGGTTTTAAATCTTTGACATGCCAACGGCCTAGGATATTATTATAAATATCTGTAAGGTTGTGAACAAGTGGAGAGACTTTCTCTGAAACTATACACTTTATTAACTTTGGTGCTAGCTTTGCACAATAATGTTTTTCGGAGGAACTAATAGGGTAATTACGTTTCCAAACAATATCTCTTATTTTAAATTCAAAGTTTTGCCGGTGTTGATTATAATAGTTTGATTGACTCTTGTGAAAAGTATATAAACGCGTTTGCACTTTAGCAAAGATTGGAATAAGATGACCTAGGCTTTCGGCATAAACGTCGCGTGCACTATAAATCATGTCCTCTGTGGTCTTGTTGAGAATATATAGAACCACAGGGCACTAATTCTCTGCTGAATACTAAAAAAGCTGGGGACAAGTTAGTTGATTCGTTAACTGAAGAGTTAATAGCAAATGGTATTTTATGTAAGTGATTATCCCAAATTCTGTGATCGTCATCAACAATAGAAGCAACAGCTGTTATTATAGTTCTGTTGTATCTTTTAACTGTGTTTACTTGAGGACAGTGTCGAGGAATAAAGTGTATTTGAGGGATTTTATGAGAGTGTAACATATCCGTTATTTTTGGACTTATCATTTGTGGTTCATTAGCAAGGATAACCGTTTCTGGTTTACCATAATTCATGAAAACTAAGTCTTCTACGATACGTTTAATTATCGCGGTTGTTGCACGTTTTATAGGGTAAACGAGGCAATATTCTGAAAAACAGCAGGTTACTACTAATATAAATCTATTCAGTTTACGCGTAATTGGAAGCGGACCGATAAAATCGATTGATAAACATTGGAATGGACGTGAGCAACGTTTTGGTTCACCCATTAGACAATGGCATTTTTGTTACGTGATTTATATTTTTATTTTATATTTTTTTTATCTGGGCCCCCCGGGTACTGTAACAGAGTGGGTATTTTACCCTCTATGTGCGTCAACCTTTTTCCTTTTGGTACAACTTTGATTTTTAAATATTCATGTTTCAAATTTCATTCTAACTACACACATCAAAAGTATCTAGGGATCAACATATATTTTTGCAATAACTTTTCTCCTGATTGATATTAATTAAAATTTTCTTTAAGGATTCATCAAATAAAGTGTTTTCGTTTGTCACAGTAACGATAAACCAAGTCACCTTTGCATTAATAAAGAAATTTGCCATTTTCCTAATAAAGAGATTTTTGACATTTGAACCACTAACATTAAAGTTCGAAAAAAAGACTGAAATAACAGTTTTCTTTAAAATTTTATTGGGTAACTTAAACAATTAATAATCCGTGTTTCTACCGCGAACACTAACAACACAAGAACATCGGTTTGGCATACTCAAAATGAGTTCATCCAAATCACGCTGTGGAATGGCCGCCCATGTTCGTTGCAACAACAAAAAAAGGTCTTCTTGCGACTGGATACCCTCCATATTCGGCAGAGCTCTTCTCTGTAGCATATCCCATGCATGCTCAATCGGGTTCAAGTCTGGCGACTGAGCAGGCCAGGGCAGGACATTGATGTTAGCTGCGGCGAGAGTCTGTCTTACAACTCTTGCGGTGTGCGGTCGTGCATTATCATGCATTAACTGAAATAAGGGACCGATTTGCACTTGTAGAGGAACGATGACGTCTGATACAATCGTCTCAGCATAAATTTGAGCGTTGAGGTTGCCTCTGATCCAAATCAACTCAGTTCTTCCGCCGATCCAAATACCCGCCCATACCATGATGGTTCCACCACTATAAGGATGGACTTCCTGGCAGGATTTTAATCGCTGTTGGCGTCCAGGGGTTCTCCAGTGTCGTATACGTCTTGTATCCGGTCTCATACCAAAACGAGACTCATCAGAAAAGCACACGAAACGCCATTGTTCTTCTGCCCAATTTCTGTGTTCAAGAGCCCATTGATATCGAATCCTACGATTGTGCATTGCTATAGGTGGTACCCGTAGCGGTCTTCGGGAATGAAGGTTCACTTCATGCAAGCGGTTTCTGACTGTTTGGTCGCTAATTAAGTTCCCTGAAGAGTGATGAAGCCTCACGGCTAACATCATGGCGGTTATTGTTGGAGCTCTTCGAGTTAAGATTTGAATGTATCGGTCTTGTCTCCGTGTGGTGCAGCGATACCGTCCTCCATGGCGCTCAGCCACGGTACCAGTGCTTCGGTAACGTGTCAAAGTCGACTGATAACACTCTGACTTGTATTCAGAGCTAAAGCTACAGTACGTTGCCGGGAACCAGCTTCTATCATTCCCACGGCTCTGAGCATTTCTTCCCTGCTTAAATGACGTCGCCGCTCCATAATAACGTTGGTTTTAATCAGTAGTAGGGAAACAGTAGCACTAATAATGTCTTCAATGCGTTGTATGTTTTTATAGGGAAAATATTGACAGCTTATTTTCATCTTTTACTCGAATTTGATTGAGAGTTCCTGATTCAAATTATGAAATGCACCAAAAAGGATCCATATAAATTTATAAAATCATAAATTTATTACAAAGCCACATCTCAATCTCAAGAAATCCGCATAAAAATGCTTGATCCCTAGACACTTTTGATGTGTGTATTTAATTTTTTGGCTCATTACGTTTTTGGATCACGGCTAGCAGCCACTCGTGCTAGTTATTGTGCTATTTCTATTTGTAAAACAGTTTGTGAATCAGTTTTTGTGCAGTTCAGTTTGTGATATTTCACCTAACCAAAAATACACAATAGTATATTTTCACCCTTGTTAAAGGTATGTGTTAAATTATTTTGTACTAGCTTTTGCCCGCGTCTTCGCTCGCGTTAGATTTGGGGTAACACAGTTCCCCTTTCCTGATTTACAGGTACCAGCTACCTGTAGTTTTTGCCCTTGCGCCTTATTTATTGTAATAGCAAAGCTACGTTTTTCCTTTTCTTTCCTCTTTCTCCCTCATTTCTTAGCCTATATCCGTCTCCAGGGCCCCAAGTATCATTGTACCAAAATTCACCCAAATCGATTTGGCCATTTAGGCGTGAAGACGTAACAAACAAACAATAAACTCACTTTCGCTTTTATAATATAAAGTAAGGATTACTCTTCTGCCTCTCCACGTTCATTTTGTGTAATAGTGTTTCATTTTTGTTGTTACATCGTTAAAGGGTTTTCCCTCGGGATTAAAGCTATCAAAAACCTGTAGTGGCTATTATTTGTACACCTATTACATTTCTAAAACCTGAAAACTTCAACCTCGCTCGGAGGGCAACGAGCGATTGTTACAACCCCATGGCCTCCAGTTGCTTCGATACAAGGCTAATATGGACCACTGGTCGTTCCATGGGACAGCGCAGTATGCGGTTCTATTCCTTTTATTGGCTTTGATAGTAACTAAGCTACTAGTTAATAATATTTTTGTAAAAGGTAGGTTTCCCTAAAATCTGAACTTACTAAAAATATAGCTGTGGTAGCTATATTTTTCAATTAGTTCAGATTTTAGTGAAACCCCATTTTCTTAAAATCATGAGTGCATAATGCAGAGCAGAAATTAGCCAAGCTAACACCCCCGTGACATTTGCAAGATTAAAGGGGAGGTGGGGAGAGCGTCGACATCTAATCATGAAAGTGCATCGTTGCGCATAACTCGAGAAACAGTTTGGTGTATATACACATAGGAGTACCCATATCTAGCATATTATTAATATGCAGGTAATTAGTGAAGCTTTTTCTGACGGATTGTTTATCGCTTGTTAGTCATTTCTATTACCGACCTTGTTTTGACAGTAGTTAAATTGCTAAATGTCCCTCACTATTTTTCCTTTTTTAACAGACTCCAAACATGGGAGGAGGCTATCAATACGACTGTTTTTTATGTTTGTTACCTCAGAAAATTCGACTGAGTAAACCGATTCTGGGTGCGTGGACCTATTTGGTTCGGTTTTGACAATGGCATCCATGAGAAAACCATGTCTTATTTTTTTCTTATGGACGGTGTCTTAGTGGCAATGAAAAATGAATACTCGATAAGAATTTGTGTATGATACCATCATAACTTAAAGGCTGAAATAAAATAACTATTTTGATAAAAAACCGGCTTCCAAAAAACACTAAGTGACGTAAAATAAATTAATTTCAGAAGTTAATGGTTTTGTTTGATTTATCGATTTTTTACCACCAATTTGCGGAAGTAATTTTATTTCCGTCTATAAGTGTTTTTTTCATGACTTACAATCTTACCCGTTGGACACAAAGGATTTTCTTTCACATGGCTACGAGTTTGGCGTTTCAAAAATATTACTTTAATGAACAAACACCAGACCACGCTGTAGATACCCAACGTAATATTAAGTGGCTTATTGTATGTGGAACATCACAAGTTGAAACTATAGAGCTTGCGCTCTACATACTAGTATTACAAATGCAAAAGTTTTTGAAGATAAACTCCTGAACGAATTCCACTTAAATCTGTCACACAGATAGTTTATAACTTAGATTAACACATAGGCTAGTTTTTATTCCGGCACTGTGTACCCTAGGGATGAATTCCGACTTCTACGCAGGCAATTGCTAGTTCATCTATGAATATTCACCAGTTTTTTTGTTTCGGACCATCAGTATCCGTATCTGTTTAAAGACCTAAACTAGGTTAGGGTTTTCAACAGGTAGTGCGAATTCTTCCCGTAGACCATTGTCCAATGAATATAAAGACATGTTTACTTTGTATAAAAAGTTACTTTAATTCCTATGAATAATATTACTTGTGTACACTATGCAGCTCTCGTCATGCTAATCTTCAAATGCTCTAAATTCCTATTATATACACCAACCTGTCTGTTACAAGCAAATACGTAATTTAGTAATGCCGAAGGTGCCTGCCAACCTCTTGCATCTCCCAAATTAAGCTTCATATACGTTATTCATTCGGCGGTGCCTTAAAGCTCACCCGTAACTACACTTAATTGGTTCCGAGTAAGTTAGCTTCACAATGCAGGAACTTATTTTTCACTAGTTTATTTCTACCAACGCAAGCCGAGGGAAGTTCAGACGCGAACATTGAAAAAGTTGTCGGTTCGGCGAGCGAGCGACCGCAGACATGCCTTATAATCGAAGTGCCACAGTAACTTTTGTAAAGTGATCTTTCTTTGTCTAGAGATCTTACGCTTGACCATTCTGACTAACTTCTTGTTTTGCTTTAGTATTTTTAAGCTACTTACTCCTAAATTAATGTGTGTTTATTAAAGGTAAGTTGGGTTTACAAGTTTTCTCTGATAACCCAATTAATTTCCTGCTGTCCTAAAAACTCAATCGCTATATTCGCCACCTTTGCTAAGTAAGCGGGTTCAAAATAGAGATTTATAACTGCTACATATCCACTCCAATACCACTAAGAAAGGTTAACAACATCAAATATTGATACGAATAAGTCCGCCGCGATGTCAATGTCACCTATTCTAAGCTAGTAGACGATAATAGATAACTTACACAAGTCTAAGATATTCTCGTGTTGACATACATTGGGCCAACAGGAACAAAAAAGATTAAAATAAATATTTCGTGTGTTTTTTTTTAGTAAGAAATATTTAAAAATGTAAATAATATGTAAATTAATCAATAAATGAACATATAATAATAATAATATCTTGACTTGGCACACGAGGTGGTTGACATGTGGAATATGAACTCGGCTATCATTGTGCCGATTGTCGTAACGGCCAATGGCTTAATTGCCAAGAGCCTCGACGAACATCTGTCGAAGCTCTCCTTAGGTGGTTGGATCAAGGGCCTGATTCAGAAGGCAGTACTCCTCGATACGGCCCGCATTGTGAGGAGGTTCCTGTCTCTGGAGCCCTATCCACAGGTAGCTTGGACCCTGCTCCCGTTACAGGCGGAAACCTATTTTTATATTTTTAAATGTTTTTCTATTATTTTTTTAAAGAAATATTTAAAAATGTATTTGTAAGTATAATGAATGAATAAAGAGAATAATAATAAGCCCCCTAAACAACCACACGTCCTGATTGACCATCTAATCACGTGGGGGGCGGACACACGAATGAGAAATTACTGGTGTGGCTAACGTGGCTCTGGAAACCCACTAAAAATGGAGACTCGTTCAAAGAGGAAACGTATAGGACCGCTGCCCGGGGGCGATCGCCGGGGCGCACCTGGAGCTGACGCTGGGTGTCACAGCATGCGAACCGTCAGCGGTGAGGAGTTGAACAGGCGGGCTTCCACCGACAAAGATACTACAGCCGAAATCATTGACGATGGTGACAGACTGACGGACAGGACAGACACCCCTGTAGAACCGTATAGCCCAAGCACAGTATCATACACGCCTTCAAGGCCATCATCACCATCCATACCATCGTCACCAACATTTTTATCACCCCCCATTATTAATTCAAACACAGTTCTACCCATACCAACCTTGAATGTTGCGCGGGGGGTATCTACCTTCTTACCCGCGTCCACCAAGGCTGGAAAAGCAAGAGTTTGCATGAAATGGAGCAAAGAAGTTAATCTATATATCATGCGAACTTACCTATACATCACCAAATTAGAGACAGATATGACCACTTACAGACAACAACTGCATGAACTTTTTACTCGCCAATATCCAGAGATAAATGTCTCAGAGCAACGGATTTCAGATCAAAGAAGAACGATCATTAGAAATAAACTTTTGTCACTAAGTGAAATAGATCAGTTAAGAGAAGAAGTACGCCTACAATTAGAGTTAGAAAATAATAGAGACACAAACAATATCGCTACAACACAAAACATAACCGAAAATATTCAGGAAGTACAGTCACAAACATATGCTCAATTAGAACCTTACACTCAATCTCAACCATGCTATCAATCACAATCAAACTCACAAACCACATATATATCCACACAAACCGAAAATATAACAATAATGTTAGAAAATGATATTCAGATTCTGCCAGATACTCATCGAATGCAGCCCTCAGATACGCGTATCCACGAAATTCACGATAAATTTAAAACAGCTCTCACTCTATACTCTGGTATGGACCCGGCAGCTCGACCAAAACTGCCTAAACTTAGATACTCACCAAAACTCTGTCAGCTTGTTAAAATTTTCAATCAAAATATCCTCAACCAATATATTAGTGAAGAAACACAACTTATAGACGTGCATACTTTAATATACTGCACAGCATTAGTAATATCAGAAGAACTTAATTATAAAATCACAGAATACACAGGCAATACAAGACGAAAAAATATTAATAAACCAGCATGGCAGCAGAGACTTGAACAAGACATAGAAATACTTAGAGCAGACTGCGGTAGACTTACACAATATATTAATAACAATAGATCTAACAAAGTAGTTAAAAGAGTTGAAATCATATTTAAAAACATGGCAACTCACACTAGACACGAAACAGATAATAGTAAACCGGAAGAATTTTTGGATACCCTAAAACAAAAATTAGCTGTAAAGGTACACAGGTTAAGAAGATATAAGAAAGCGCAAGAGCGTAAAAATGATAACTCTTTGTTTGCTATGAACGAAAAGAATTTCTATAGAAAGTTACAGACTAAACCAGAATCTGACACAACACGCGAAAACAGTATAGTTGAATTACCAACCCCGGAACAGCTTGAATCATTTTGGTCTGGGATATGGGAAGAGCAAATCCAACATAATGATAGAGCTGAGTGGGTAACAGACGAAAATACAAGATGGATTTCATTACAAGAAATGGAATTCGTTGAGTTAACCGAGTCTGACATTACTAATATCACAGCAAGACTACACAATTGGAAATCTCCCGGCATTGATAAAATCCACAATTACTGGTATAAAAAATTAGAAACAATTCACAAAGTTTTAGCCAAAAATTTAACAGACATTATATTAGGGAAACAACACATACCCGAATTTTTAGCTACAGGAATAACCTACATGTTGCCAAAAACCCAATACTGTCCACAGCCTTCTCAATACAGACCTATTACATGCCTACCTACTATATACAAGATTCTTACATCAGCAATCACTACAAAAATCAATAAACATGTCGAACATAATAACATAATAGCAGAGGAACAAAAGGGATGCAGGCGAGGCCACATGGGTTGCAAAGAGCAACTAATCATAGATTCAGTAATACACAAACATGCTGCCACAAAAAATAGAAACTTACACTGCACCTACGTAGATTATAAAAAAGCTTTTGATAGCATTCCACACTCCTGGCTCATCCAAATTTTACAGATATATAAAATTAACCCAAAAATTATTGACTTTTTGCAAAATATGATGTCCCGATGGAAAACTACCCTTCAGTTAAATTGCCACGATAACACTATCACAACAAGACAGATAGCCATAAAAAGGGTATTTATCAAGGTGATTCCTTGAGCCCATTATGGTTTTGTCTCGCTCTTAACCCTCTCTCACACTTACTGCAGCGTTGCCAGGCTGGATATTGTCTCAAACACACGACAGAAGAAACCACTATCTCACATTATTTATATGGATGACATTAAATTGTACGCAAAAACTGAAAAAGAGATGAAAAAATTAGTAGAAATCACGACAGAATTTAGTAAAGATATTAACTTGCAATTTGGACTAGACAAATGTAAAACGGTACATATAATAAGAGGCAAAATAAAACCTGGTGACTATGCAATTAACACTACCGACACAATCACAGCTATGGAACACACTGGTGTGTATAAATATTTAGGATACAGACAGTTGAAAGGAATAGATCACACAACAATTAAACAAACACTAAACACAGAATACAAGAGAAGAGTGGTTGCAGTGTGTAAAAGCCAACTCTCCGGGAAATATTTAATAAAAGCGTTGAACACTTATGCGATCCCAATATTAACATACTCATTCGGAGTGATCAAATGGTCAAAATCTGACATCCAGCAAATAGAGAGAACAACACGCACAACACTAACTAAACACAATAACCTACACCCTAAATCTGCAATAGAAAGGCTGACCATCAAAAGACAACACGGAGGGAGAGGCCTAATCGATGTCCATAACCTCTGGCAGAAACAGATAACTAGACTGAAAACATTCTTTTACAGTAAATCAAACACAAGCAACATGCATAAAGCCATAATTATGAACGATTTCAACTACACACCACTTCATCTAAACGAACAAATAGATACACACCAAACTAACAATGAAGACCCACAGGAGAAAAAGATGGAAGAGTGGAAAAGAAAGTGTTGCATGGTCGACATCCCCATGATTTAGGACAATCTCATATAGACAACAAAGCATCAAATAAATGGCTAATGATAGGTAACTTATTCCCGGAAACCGAAGGATTTCTAATTGCAATACAAGACCAAATCATAAACACTAAAAACTACAGAAAATTTATTATTAAAGATCCCACATTAACAAACGATAAGTGCCGCAAATGCCATAGCCAACCGGAAACCATTCAGCATATCACAGGAGCATGCGCAACACTCACACAAACTGACTACACCCATAGACACAATCAGCTAGCAAACATCATTCACCAAAATCTAGCTCTCAAACATAAACTCATACAAGACACCACTCCTTACTACAAATACACACCAGAAAATGTTCTTGAAAACACTACACACAAACTTTACTACGACCGCGCTATTATGACTGACAGAACCATTCACTACAATAGACCAGATGTAATTCTTCAGGATAAAGCCAATAAAATCACTTACCTTATAGACATAGCAGTTCCCAATACACATAACTTGCAAAAAACAATAGGTGAGAAAATCAGTAAATATGCGGAATTAAAAGAAGAGGTGACCAGAATATGGAGACAGGAAAAAGTGTACGTAGTACCCATAGTAGTCTCCACTACGGGTGTTATTCCCAATCACCTCCACCATAGCCTTAAATTAATAGACCTCAAGGACTCAATCTACATTACACTCCAAAAAGCCGCAATTTTAAATACCTGCAGGATAGTGAGGAAGTTCATGCAAATCGAGGAAAATGAAATTTCGTCGCACGACTCACACACACACACGCTACATTAACTTGGCATACGCCCGTTAATGTAGCTCAAACTAGCCAATGAGCTAAGAAACATTAGAAGTTGACCAAAAATAATAATAACGAAAGAACAATCATCATTTTCTGCCTAGCCCTTATCAACTATGTAGATGTCCGCTGGCATTCTAACCAGATGCAATTGAATACCTGTATTTTACAAGACTTTAACAACGACCACTATCCAATTAGTACTAGGTTCACTCATATGGGAATTTTTACCATTGTTAGAACAAACTCATTTATGTGTCGTGCTTGTGTAGCGGTATGCTACGGCCCAGGCTTCATGAAGTTTCTTTTGATGGTTTGAACAATGGATGAATCTAAATGTGATTCGTATTTTTCCAATAAATATGTATTTGCTGTAATCCCATTAAATGAGGGCGAACTTGTTGTCTTCAACCTGTTACATTTTCGGATATCAGGCTGCTATGGTTAATTGATGGGCGAAAACCAAATAATAATAAACTTGATAAAAAACCGGGTTAGGCACTAACCACACAATAAAAAGAAAAAACGGTTTGATCAAATTAAACGCATTCTGTATTATTATTCTTAACACGGATGACCTAAAAACAACGTCTACCCCTATCTGCTTTTTTTTTAAAAGCATCAAACACTATAGCAGGTTTAAAGAGAATTCCTGTTTCCCATTTCATCTCATCAGCAAACACATGTGGTGTTCTCGAGAAATACCTAGCTTTCATATTCTAACAAAAATGGCAAATCCATAAACAATTTTTTCGTTTTACATTTTTGTTCAGAAAAGAAACTTTGTATATCTGTCTAACTTACCATTTCACAGCCACACGGATACAACATGATCTGAGTCAGGACATGAAATACTTTTATCGCAACGGTAAGTTTTCGTGGGATAACTTTATACTCGATGACTAATCACAAATCTCAAGTTTTAATTAATTAACTAACTTGAAATCTGACACGTTCTTTATAGGGTTTACTCACTAAGAAAGGATCACTAATTCCACTAGGTTCGGAGAGGACCCTCAAGATGTAGGTGGAACGTGGAGTTGTAGGGCAGCAGGGGGAGCATTGCCTCTACATTCACATTTTATTTCATCGGAGTAGCCCATCTAACAAAATTGTACCTGCAACCTGGCTTCGTAGACCAAGTTTCCTTGGGAGCCATTGCAGTTGAAGTTTTTCTGCAGGCTCAACACTGTCAATTAGAAGTGGACGCTTCAGGAACGTCAGTTTTGTCCTCCTAACTAAGCAATCGAAATCCTTATACAAAACACGGATTTGACAGGTAGTTCAGGAGGATATTGCAAAATTAACCTATCAAAGCTATAAGGGGTACTGGATCCACTCGCTGAAGTCTACTCGTTAGGGTAAACGCGGGCGAACCCTGTCCCGGTCGCACGGAAAGTACGTTGCCTTGGCAACGGTATAATCGGGAAACGTTTAACAATGAAGGAGCTTAATGACCTCTGCCAACCGCTAACTTGCTAGCATGAAGACAAGTATTCAGCTGTAACTTAAACTATCGGACCTGCACGAAAGACAAAAGAACATCATCGAAGTAAGTATGAGTTGATTATCAACCTTGTATCAACCCAACAAACACTAAACACGATCAAATCCAAGTAGTTAACTTGGGATTCATAAATAAACATAAAAGTCAATAATAAACAAAACTATTTTTCAAGGCTCAGTTGAAGGTAAAGCGCCTTCTGTCCTATTTTATTCCTGTTTGCTTTTACTTTTATCTAACGATAGTGAAACCTCGCAATACTACTAAGTGGAGAGACATTTAAATATATTTTATGCTTTGCTTTCGTTGGCTTAGTAAACACTAAATGGTTTGACGTTTGATTCAATAAAGAATTTCTTTCTAAAACAAAATAATTACATAAACATACTGTAATTCGGTGACGGTTCTGTTTTGGCTGCACCCACGTTCACTTTTATTTAACGCTAGGGAAAGTGTATAGTGATAAATTAATTATTAACAGACTTCTCTTTTAAAAAGTAATATTATTAACGGACTTCCAACGAACATGTTATAGGTCAAGGTCTACTACCGGAACTAAACGAAACTAGCGAAAACTTAAAACAGATACATGCAAACTATCGACTAGGAGAAATTAGTCACCTACTTTGTAGGTATCGTGAGCGCTGTAATTAACAACAATGTTTTACCAACAGCAACGTAGTTTTTGTTTCATACATATTTTTGCTAATATCACTTTTTCAAAAGACAGAATCATTGTCAAACAAAACTTATTAGTTACAGGTGGTATGTTAAATGCAACATCGATCATCTCTATGTCATATATGTAAATAATTACAATGAGTGAAGTACGGCCAAATGACAAATGACCTTGGATGCTGTAAAAGGATTTCCGAGCATCGTCATACTTATGGACTGTGAGGGCGTTATCAAACACATAATGAGACTGATATTCCGAATGCTGAAAGGCATTTGGTCCTCCACACACCAGGTTGTTCAGGGGATATTGCTAAACCAACCATTTAAAGCTACGAAGAGAACTGGACCCCAGCCGATAGCCTCGTCACTTGGATAAATGCTGACGAACCCCTTCGCAACCAACGCAGTAGTCGTGGCAGAAGAAGATACCGGATAAGGATCTTAATCAGAAAAAGTCTGACGTATGCAGAACGGCTTTTGCGTTTATTCAAAAACTTCAACCATAATAGACCTGCAAATTCAAAGACTGTTCGTGAGCTTTTTGAGATAGTTTTTTTTTATTCCTTTGTACACCAAAAATCCATAATGTTAGTAAAAATTATAACAAGTGTTACTAATTAATTTAGCTAAACCAACTAACTAACTTAAAAACATCAGTTTGAGGACCATTTAGCACTGCAGATGACCACAAGTTCTTACTCGGTCATCCACTCCACAAAATACCTCAAAATGGGAGAACAAACACTCTGCCACTGTTTCCAGAAAGCTGTTGTCACTGGCCAGACTTCTAGCTACTAGACATGCCATGTTTGTTTTTAAAAGATCGCTTGGTATTTGTCACTTGGATTTTGAACAAACATCTCCGAAGCACTACAGAACTGGGGGAGGTTAGGAACGATTAATCATTATTCAAATATTAATAGGAGTATCAATTTAATTATGCATCTGATATTACTCTTATAAATATTAATGGGAAGGCGATGGGTGTATAATTATAACAGAATGACGTAGGCACCTACTTGTGGAGTTAATCCTTTTAGTATTTTCATTATTTGTATGTTTGGTTAATTAGCCAACTAGGCTGTCATAATAGGTTTCGCACAAAATTATTACGGAGAAAGTTTGTATGTGTGTGCGTATTTTTGTTATGTCTTCACGCCCAAACATCTGGACCGATTTAGATGAAATTTGGTATATAGAATGCTTTTTAACCTTAAATTAACCCGAAATTCTTTTATATCCCAGCGCAGCCAGTTGCTTATAATGAGGTCAAACGTCACAAATGTATGTAATTAATACAAATGGTGTTGTACGGTTTGGATTATCAGTCACTATTTTTTACCTGCTTTTTGCAATATTTATGTCCAATAAGGACACTAATCAAACTGTGAAGCACGCTTATGGTAGAGATAACTAACTATTGTAATTATCGTTATTGCCTTATTATTAATCTTCAGGTATACTGTATTAAGTGATTGCCATCAGGTTCATGTAATTTATTACTCTGATCGTGCAAATTTACGAGTGCACTGCTGCTGTTTTATGACAGAACATATGGTAATTAGACGGTAATAGCCACTTTTGAATGTCAAAACTAAAAGGAAGAAGTAAGTACAGTTGCAGTCGCAAGGCTTATGAAAGTACTTCATTAATTGTCATTTCAAAACGTAGATCTCTATGGAGAAGCCTTACTAAACAATGCTACGGACACTCTTAAATCATATTTTTATAAGATTTTGGCTCACGTCAGCTAACATGCATTACGAAATATTCATATATTATTAATAGTTTTTTTTTGTACATTATTCATTGAATATCAACATTGCATCATCCAAAGCAACTTTGTGTTTAACGCACTGTTAAGAACGTAGAAGCTTTTACAACGATCCATGAAGAAATGAAGTCAACTCGGGTTTATAAATAACTACACAAGTCAATATGAAGACCTTTACTTCAAGGCAAAGTTGAAGGTAAAGCGCCTTCCGTCCTATTTTATTCCTGGTTGCTTTCACTTTCATCTAACGATAGTGAATGCTCGCAATATTATTAAATGGAGAGAAATTTAAATATATTTTATGCTCTGCTTTCCTTTTCTTGGTAAACGCTGAGTGGGTCTGGTGACGGGAGATTTGATAAAGAACTGTATCCAAATTGATCACCAAATTATAGTATATTGGGCAGCCACATTTCACATTTTATTAACGATAGTGAAATTGTATGGTAAAGGTAATATTATTAACTTCAAACGAACACGTTATGTGTCAAGGTCACACAGCGCAGTTATTTACAAAACTACCGACAAAATTTAACCGAAACATGCAAAATATCGATATGGAGACTTACCTACATATGCCTAAAGTTACCTACGTTGTAAAACTTTCAGTTTTTAACGTTGTTTTTGTTTTAGATACTTATATGTTTGTTGTTTAAATGTTTTTTAAACGACAAAATCTTTAATAAAAACAAAACAATTAGTTGGAGGTTGGTGTTAAGTTCAACAACAACAGTTATCATTTTAGCGCCAAATGTGTAAATTATTACAGTAAATTAATTAAAGGAAAATGATCTTGAAAGCTTGTAAGACTGCAAATAAAAATGCTGAATTGATTAGATATTATATAGAATTGTTTTGTATGTACCTTTGTACCTAAATTTCAGATAAGGTACTCAATTTTAAAGTTTTATTTTAAAATTGAGTGGTACCCCTACATAAAATAATATTTATGTGGAATTAGCATTTAGCTAAAATATACAGAAATGATGTAACAGTGCACAGTAAAGCAGTATATATTATAACATAGCATTTATTATAGCAGTAGATATTGGCATTAACTACAAAGATATATCGAAACAAAGTCTTTTTAGTAACGTTATCACATTGATCCACGTTTTAACTTCAATGGTTATTTCTTACCTTGTTTACTAGTAACGTAAGATTTTTTTACTTATAGGTAGTCGAGTACATCATTATACCCTTATTTATTTCCATTCACATCAATAAACTGATAAGAAAATGAAATTGTTTACTTAAGAATGGTTCTGATTTCTTGAAATATACTTTTTTCCTACACAAAAGAAGAAGATTGTATCTTAAATTCTTGCAATAATCACAGAAAATCCTGTCCCGCTCAACACACTTTATGTGAACTGGTTTATTTTTTTATTTATAGCTAGATAACTATTTTTTTTTATTCAAAAGGTCATCTGTTTGTCTCACTGCTTGACATTTAGCTCATCTTTTCTATAGTACTTCTCGGCCACGACACATATTTGGAAGAATACACAAAATAGGATAAACCAATTACCTATGAAATATCGTCCCTGTTGGTCTAATGGCGGTCTCAAATTCTTCGATATTGTTCTCATGAGCTCAAATCAACGTTGAATATGTAAATTAAGATGACAGCATCAAGATCCATATTGCACAGTTAAAAACTAAAATTGAAACAAGATTTACTTTCTAAATAACATAGAACGGCTGTCTAAGAAATAAACTTAGACTAGATTAAGGTGGGCTTAAAAAGGTGTTGGTTTTTCTCGCTAGATTATTTTAATAAGCGAGCGACTAAGCTCGGGGAACCTTGAGCCCCAACCCTTTTCCTTATTAACTTATTTGCGAGGGATTAGCATCGAGGTCTTGTTATAAACAAATCAGACGCGCATCGAGCAATGTGAACTCTCTGCTTGGAGAGATTTACACGCATGCTATGGCTTCTCAAGTGCGTGCGGGGTGCGCACGGTCCTGAGCATCGTCGTCACGCAATGAGATCGATGGTCACGGCTGAAACCTGGTGACAGAACTGGTGATACTCACGCGGCGTGGTCTGCATGAGGCAACCAGGCGATCGCTAGAGCCACCACAAGCGCGAAGCTGTGCACGCCGCGCGGACCGCTCGTATGCATGTTTTGCGCGTCCGCGTGCGCCCTTGCGGACGCTGGCTGCCGGCAGCCGCGTACCAGCTTGCCGGCGGACTGGCGTGTTCTTGTAGCCCCTCCGGCGGCAAGATCCCGCGCCTGCGCCCCGGCGTCTATCGACCGCGGCCCGGCCGCCTCCTTCCGCTCGCTACGACTACGCTCGAATCCTCACTGGGAGCCTTATTGAGCGACAAACGCTCTAAACGCTCTATCTTGACGTCGGCACGATATGACTCTACGCCACCGCTCATGTTTTATTAACGCCTTGATATTTTCAATTTCACTTTTTTAACCATGAATAGGTATCGAGTACCTATGTTGCACGTTAAAAATCGTTTTGGTTGTTTTTGGTCAAGACTCTTAAACGGTCGAATAAAAGTCAAAGAACATCAACTGCTGACCATGTGCTTCAAGGCGACCATTATATTTAAGGACCAACGAGAGTAAATCACCACTTTTGATGTACTAATTGAGGAACGAAGTTGGCTGTACAAGCGCTTGCTAACATTTACGTGATTGGCAACTACTGGTTGCTGATTGATCACATTGAAATTATATAGTGTGCCTACTTTTGAATATGGATGGGTATAAAAGTAGAGGAGAACGAAAGAAACGATGGGTGGACTGTGTGAAGGATGGCAAGAAAGGAGGTGTCGGATGAGATGACGAGTAAAAGTAGAGAAGAAATGCTGCAACAATCCTTACTAATATTATAAAAGTGAAAGTGAGTTTGTTTGTTTGTTAGGTTTTCACGCCACGCAGTTTTTTATTAAGTGGGAAATGAGGGAGAAATAGGGAAGAAAAGAGCAAACTTGGCATTGCAATTACAATAAATAAGGCGCAAGGGCAAAAACTACAGGTAGCAGGTACCTGCAAATCAGGAAAGGGGAACTGTGTTACTCCGAATTTAACGCGAACGAAGCCGCGGGCAAAACCTAGCCCTAAATAAATTGGGAAGAGCGATGAAAGTCTAATTACTTTGATGGCATTCAAAAAGGTGTTCCATTCAATGTTTTAAACCACCAACGGACAATGGTGTTGCTGTTCTATCCTGGTCTATATGTAATGAAAGGACCGTAATCATTTAAATACTTAGCTGTTTAAGAGTGAAATGAAGAACACAGCATTAAAATGCAATTTGAAGAAATTACCATACATTAAATCGTAAACTGTTAAATCAAAGTTGCAAACTAAAACGCGTAAAACGCCAGTTTTTCGCTTAATTTGCACTTAGTTACCGTAGAAGTAAATAAAGAGCACATTATAAAGATTCATGGTGCATCGGCGTTATTACTGATGTTTGAGGATTGGTGCGGGATCTTAAGCACACTGACCGCGGTCGATTTTAAATGTTTTAATGACCTTAACGGATTTCAATTAAATTTAGCAAAGGGCTATTTATGCCCTTAATTAATATTATTCCCTGGTAATCATACTATAGATACATTATATTCCATTAGTACGTTTACGTTACATATTTATAACTTTTTTACATGTTATTGCTTCTTCAAACCCAAGGAAATGAATAAACCACTAATTTGAACCAACGTAATTTAAACATTACACCTAATCTTTATGTAGTTGCCTTTTATTTATTTTTTTCGGGTGGGAAATCATCAAATGACTTCTCGCGCTCTGGGCGGAGCGGGGGGGCATGTCAGATATGTACTGACTAAAACCCACCCATGTTCCTTCTATTGCCCTTTACGTTCCGGAGCCGCGGTATCTCTTTCGAACAACCCGCAACCCCGGCAGGCGGAGGCTCTGGCAAGCCCTTCTGCTTTGCTGACATCTCTTTGAGGCGCGCGTGAATCACAAACGCGCCATCGACACGGCCTGTCGTCAATCGACGGACGGACGGTGAGCTACCCATTGCTCACCGTCCACAGGCCCGTATCTACGGTGGCCGGGAGTCGTCTCGCGGCGCTCGGCGCCCGGGGCGGCGCCCGCGGCGGCTGGGTTGGTTCGAGGTTCTCTCCCTCAAACGCCCGGCTTCCCATTCCCATTCCCTCTCGCTCCGGACCATAGCCTGAACCAGGGCCGGACGCGAGAGATCGCCGCCGCCGATCGCCTCCACGAGGGCACGGCGGTGCTCCGCCCAAGCTGAGCAGACCGCCACTGTGTGCTCCAGCGTGTCCTCCGGGCGATCGTCACAATGGTGACACCCGGGCGTTTCCTCCCGCCCGATTATGTGCAGGAACCACCCGAAACTTCCGTGTCCGGTGAGGACCTGCGTCAGGCGGTAGGTGTGGACGCCATGACGCCTCTCCAGCCACTCCTCAAAGAGGGGACTTACCGCCACTATTGTGGCGTGCCCTTATGTAGTTGCCTTTCGTTATATTTCGATCGAAACTATTTTTTTTATTTTACTTAAATTTCTTCGTTCGTTGTTTTCATAATTTCAATGAAACAGACATTGACATTTAGACATGAAATTGAAAAATTTCAATTTCATGTCTAAAATTATCGTGTCACCGTTTTATTTGCCATACTCCTCCGAAACGACTTCACGATTTTTATAAACTTTTTTGTGTATATGCGGTCGGTCTAAGAATCGGCCGTAATCTATTTTATATTTTGGGGGATCAAGCCCAGTACAGTATTCTTTTTATTAGCAGTAATATAATTAGTTTACAAAAAACCAAAGCATTTTAGCTGCGAGTGCTGATTTTAAGTCCCGAGTAAGCTCAGGATTCTTTGATTGAATCACGGACGTAGCGAGGCTCAGGATTCTAAATTAGAAACCTGAGCGGTGGCAAGGGATTCAAAGACACGAGGTGCAATTAATTGTGCTGTTGTGTAACACACATAAACTTCTATCTCATCGCGCAATATGGTTTATTTTACGTTCTACTAGAAAACAGGATCAAATACCATATTATAATTATGATGATCTTAAGCTAAAATTTTGTTCTAAATTTTTTCTTTTCGAATAATGCCTAACCAAAATAAAAACAATGAACAGGAATTGACAGGAGTAGATTGAATTGAAATAACTTTTATTAGCGCGTCCTGAAACAGCACCCGTGATGTTTAATTTGTAAATGTAATAATGTTGAAACTAGAAACAATTATTTTCAGGTTTAATTACAGTTTTATCTGCGGCAATAAATTCTTGTTTTCGTTTAAAAACAACAAAAAATTCAATCATTTAACTACAAAACAAATTGTTCAATTATAGCTTATTATGCGTTTAAAGTAAAGAGGAAAATGCGCGGCACACTTTATTGAAAAAATAAAAAAGTTACTTTGTCTCACGCAACAAAACCTACATGTTTTGAGCTGCAGAGTTGAAAACATAATATTTATCACAAAACTGTCAAAAACAAAGTTCTGTGGGTTTTCGAATGAAACGAAAATATCTCTATAATCATAATTAGGTTTCTTAACCCTGGGTGTTACTGCGTAAAAAAATACCAGAAATGTAAAATCATGTCGAATCTCATTTCACTCTAATTTATTTAGGCTGCCTTTTTCAATAGCGTCCAAAATAAGAGTACGGAACGTCCTCCGGCCGCCGCGCTCATCTTCAGCCACTTGTTTGGACACCACGTGTATGGACGCTTAAAGACGGTGGACGGTAACGACTGGTCTTGTTCTCATACTTTTTGTGTATTTATTTCCCATTTTCTTTAATATAGTGAACACGACAGTTACACCGTGCTAGAAGAGAATTCTCATCAAAATCTAAATAAATCATTACTACAACACAGAATTCTACCCACAGCGTCGGTTGTGATATAAACCAAATATTAATTTAAAGATAATTTGTAGTAGATAATATTATTTAAGTATATAGAGAATAGAATTAAATATTATGAAATTGTATGATGTGATAGAATGGTTTAATAATACAACTTAAACATTTACTTGCTTTTGCCTTAATCTGAGAATACTATCACTAATACAGCAGTGTTATGTCACGGGCGCGATTTTAAATCCTAAACATATTTGGGGATTCTAGGGCTCTCAAGCGCACCTACGCTCCGACTCAACTTTTGTGGAAAGAAGGGTAGTTAGCATACTTGAATACTTTCGTATACCACTGGTTTTTTCCAACTTTCGCAAAATACTCAAGTGGCTCCCAATTCGACTTCGCCGGAACTCTCGAATATTGTTTGTTTTTTAACATCGTCAGTAACCCTAAAAACGCCATTCTATCTGCGGAAATGCTTTTCCTATTCTCGACCTTCTGATGCTCCTTGTAGAACGCATCTAAGGAATCTCCTTAAACCCTCTCCCTACTCTACCGACTTCTACTCCTAGTCCTCAACTGTTCACGCTGTGCGGATTGCCAAACTACATTAACACAAAAAATTAAAACAAAATAAAATAATACATTATAAGACTACATATTGTTACGAATTGTGTATTATTAATTGATGAGTCTGTTCTCCGCTATTCCTAAAGGTATCAAGACCTTATTGATATTATTAAGTCAACTGACTTCATCATCCTCCCCCACTGAAACCTTAATCTCAGAGCTTCCTATATCACCAGAAGTTTTTATTATCCTCCTTGGAATCTCATTAATAATGGCTGGAGTTCAGAGAGACGCACCGCGCCTGGAGGATAGCCCTTCCTTTGAAGAACTTCTTAGTATCATGCCAAACATAGACGAGATTGATCCAGTTATGGTTGGACAAGATCGGGATGCTGTGATGGCAGGGCGGGATCACAGGCAGATCCTTGATCAGCTCAAACAGGTAACCTTCAAATCAGAAAATGATCCATCTCTTGACAATGACTATTCTGAGGGATATGATCCAGAGGAAGACTCCAAGTTAGCTTTATGTAATCCCTTAATGTGTCATCCGTTAGAACCCTTCTTGAAGGCTGCTGACCTTATTCTCAAAAGTAATGACCCAATGTCAACAGAACTCATGGAGACAATACAAGGATTAAGTAGTCAAAATCAGCTTAATCCCAACACCTTGATGTCTAAGTATCGTCTTTTGGCAGGATCTGCCTCTCTAGACTGGTCAGTGATTAAGGAGACAGTCTCTGATGGATGCAGGGCAGGGTATTCAGGGTTGCTTGGGGTGGTGTCTGGGATGAATATAGTCTACCAGATACAGCACGGACGTGCGTTTAACCAGAACATTGAATTATTTGGTCAGCTTGTAGATCCATTCAAGCTTAGCACCTCCCAAGCAAAGCGCCAACAGGAAATGGATAAGACCTTTAATGAGGATTTAACGAGACAACTGAATTCCTTTACTAAAGGGGTGGCTGAACTGTCAGAAAAACTGGACAACAAGACCCTAGAGATGTCCAGACCAACCGGAAGGAGACTATGTCCTGGGGCCATCCCTCCTACCACTGATTCGACCAGCTCCCCCCAGATAGAACTTCCATGCAACATGGATTGCCTCCCTAACTCATCTTACAGGTCCACCCTGCTGTCAGTTAAGTTTGGCCCTAATGGAGATCCATCTATTATGCCTCTTAGTGCCAGGGCAAAGGCTCTTACCGAGTTGGGGCTGCTCCGTTTGTCCCCACAGGGGTTGGTCAGGATCCTGAATAAGGATCTTACTGGCCTTTTGACTAGGTGTACCATGTATCCTGGATTTCACCACGAATTTAATAAAATGACGGAAGCTAAGGACCAACTTAACCTTCTTAAATCTAAGTTTGGGGATATCCCATCACGCCCGGACCAATGGGTCCGCAATCCCTAGTTTGAAACTGTTTCAGTTTTTAAGAGAAAAGTGAAAGAACATTATGTTTCTATTTTATCATGTCCTGCTGCGTATGTGCTTTGCCCTCCCGAAGATCGCATACTTGCTACGAACCACCCCTACTTGGCTTTGTTCCGAGGAAGTTTCTTCTTTTGACAAAGTTTTAAAATCAATTGTGGAGTCGATCCTCAATGTCTCCCTGGGTTGTCACCCAGGGAGACATTGAGCCGCCTGACTCCACTGGGTGTCCCCAGTGGAGTCAGGCGGCTCTACCGGTTCGGTGTGGTGGTCTTGGGGTGCGTCGTGCGGGGGATGTGGGCCTGCCGGCTTTTTTGGCGTCCGCCCACGGTGTTGCCAGCTTTGTCACCGTCTTATTGAGTCCAAATGGTGACGAGGTGGGCATACCGTTTGTGTCGGATGCTGTTTCAGCTTGGTCGGCCCTCAACCCGAGTGCAGCTATTCCTGCAGCACTGCACGTTCAGCGGGCGTGGGACGACGAGGGGGTGAAGGGGGCCCAAGGAAATTTGTTAGGGGAGGCATCTGGGGCAGATAAGGCTAGACTGCGAGCTGTGTCGCAACCTGAATCGGGGGCGTGGCTGCACGCGCTGCCTTCGCCTCACCTGGGCACTTTACTTGACGACGATTCTTTGCGGGTGGCGGTGGCCTTCCGCCTGGGCTGCAAGGTGTGTGAACCCCATGTATGCACCTGCGGTTCTATGGTGGAGGCCGATGGTCATCATGCTCTGAGTTGTCGTCGTTGCACAGGGAGATTTCCGCGACATCACGCCCTCAACGACATAGTTCGTAGAGCCCTTGTATCGGCCAACGTTCCTTGCCGTCTTGAACCTCCGGGTCTGAGCAGATCTGATGGAAAGAGGCCGGACGGGCTGACATTGGTACCTGGAGTACCTGGAGGAATGGTAAATGCCTAATTTGGGACGCCACATGTGTCTGCACTGTTGCCTCTAGCCACCTGTGTCGCACCGTCCACTGTCCGTCAGCCGCTGCGGAAGATGCCGCTTCAAAGACGAGGTTGAAGTATGCTCCTTTGGAACCGCTGTACCATTTTGTGCCCATGGGCAGTTGGGGTAAAGACGCTAAGGACTTTGTTCAGGACTTAGGGCACAGGCTAAACATTGTCAGTGGTGACTCCCGCTCCAGCCAGTTTCTGCCGCATTCCTGCGTTGGATGGTAATGGACAACCCATTGCCATCCAACGCGGGAATGCGGCAAGTATTATGGGCACTTTTGCGCCGGGAATGGTCAGGGGCGGGTTTTTTAATTAGTTTTGACAAGTAATTTTGTTTAGAAAATATGTAATTTGTATAAGTATTGTTTTTGACATTTAGGGCAATGACCATGTGCTCAAGATCAAAGACTTCATTGCGGTAAATATAAAATGGGATAATTTATTTTGAATCTAAGGTCAAATCAATAAACGTGTTATCGAAATCAATGATCCCAGAGCGTAAAGGATAGATTAGTAGATTTTTATAAAAAAAAGTCTTTTTCGTTTTCCTTATGGTGTACAAGGAAGATAAGACTGTTTTTTACTACTTTGCAACACTCTAGCCGGGATTCTAACTTGTCAAAGATGAAGACACCTCTCAACTCTTTCTGAGTAGCAACCAATTCAATTTCCGAATTGATAGTTACGAAAGTACCCACATAACCGGAAAATACCAAGTTCCATATGACGATTATTTCTTAACTCATGCAATTTTATCAAAAACTCGATAAGTTAATAATATAGTAAAAATTAATTTAGATTTCGTACGTAATACATAAACATACAGTTATACAAATTAATTAGAACGACGTCATAATGATCTAGATTGTAATCACTATCTATATTGATGAAATACGTCAGATAAACAGTGCTTTTTGTTACTAGGATATAATAATATTCATGACAAAAAATACGAAATACGTGGTCAATATTTGGATACCGGGAAAGATTACGCTGTTTCGTGAATACATGTGGTGTGTTTATAGGAACTTTTCATTACAATAGGAATTCAATAAAGGGAGCACTTTCTTAAATCGTGCATTTGTACCAACTAAATTTAGTTGGTACAAATCCACGATGTGAACTAGTAGTAGAACGTTTTACGTCATCCAGCACCAGGTCAACGTTTGATTGCGGTCCCGATTCCATCGAAGCGCTCCGTCGCCATGAACATTCGCCCCTAATGTTACAGTTCAGGGGGTCTAAAATGGCCGCTTTAGCAGAATCATAATAAGATAATAATATTAGTTACGTTAAAATTGTTAAAGTGATCACTGACGCAGTTAATATTGTGAATTGTCACTTTGTGATTTTACGAATGGTAACGTAATTCATATTATTAATCTATTATGATTCTACTTAAGCGGCCTTTTTATACCCCCAGATTTAAGTATAACATTACGCCCTGAGGGGACAGACTGGAATAGCAGAAAAAAATTGGTTGTTTGTAAAGTAGGTTTACGATCGAGATGTTTACGTGATAACGTCTTATTGGTGATATAAGTTATCACCAGTGACATCTAAAATGAAATTAAGTACTAATTTAAAGTTTTTGTTTCGAGCCAAGTAACAGATGGCGCTACCATCTTTATGAAATGTCGCTTGTGAGGTTTTGGTGTGACACAAGTTTCTGAACATGTCACCCGACTAAAACGATTTTAAAGACGTTATCACGTCAAAAACAGCTAGTAATAATGACGTTGCTCTTGACCTTAAACAGAGTTACCGTCCATAATCACTTTTTCTCATTAAATTAGTTCTACTTGCGCTAGGATGCGGGCGTCATTGTTATTTGAATGGCACGCCACAGAGTCTCGAACGACTTTCCCATTCAAGTTTTTGAGCAAATAAGTAGATAAGTTTTTTATACGTTTTTTTGAGATTTCAATATTCCGTAGATACTACAGACTGTATCATCTCATTAAAATGTAATTTTTAAAGGGTGTTCAATAATTTATATTTATTCTAAAAATATATATTTTTTATAAGAAACTTCGCCTTAAACTCTTAAATACAACAGACACAGCCGGGAATGCTGATCTCTTCATGGTGGTGGAGCCAGTGGAATCCCATCGACTTCATCTTGAGTCTCTGAACTAAATATATTCAACGATGAGTCGTTCGCCTGGCTCGTTGATGAAATTTTTGATGAGCTCTCTTGTATTAACTTTTGATGATTACATTCAAACCATTCCTGAAAACCGCGATCACATTTACAAATTGAGGAAACCAGCCTTTAAACCATTTTACAGGTGCATAAAAGTGAATTAATCAATGATACTATGAATATTAGACTCGGCCCAATTATCTGCTGACTCGAGAGACCAGACTTAACCCCAAAGAAGTATTTCCTCGTTTGTTTAAACCCTCAGCAGTTCCTTTAAACGCCTGGGATGTTAAGTTGTTCATTGGTGTGCTCTCTTCAGATTAGAAGTAGTAATGCAAATCTATGTATCTTATGTGATATAAATCTATGTGTTTTATTAGCATTTATTAAACTTGTCTTGTTAGGAAGTTTGTTTATTAGTTTGTATTGGGCAAATATTGCAACTGAATTTTCAACCAGTTGTGCAAACTGTAGTTGTAGTGACAATTTTTTTTGACATAACGGGTGATTTTTTAAGAGGTATAGAATTTGATTTTCAAAAAAAACAAAAACTTTGAAAATTTTTATGAAATCTTTATTGGAATCGATAGAACGATCAATATAATTTAATGTTTGAAGATGATTTCATGCAAATGCTGGCCGCGGCTCCGGTTTAGATGGCCTATTCGCAAGGCCCAATTGCGGCATACTCTCTCCAACATATCAGCCGGTATATCACGAATAAATGCTTCAATATTGGCTACCAGTGCGTCAATCGTTGCTGGTTTATCCCTGTAGACATGAGCCTTAACATGGCCCCACAAGAAATAGTCCAAAGGCGTTAGATCACACGATCTAGGCGGCCAATTGACCGGCCCAAAACGTGAGATAAACTGTTCACCGAAGGCGGCTCTCAATTGGGCCAAAGATTTCATCAAATTTTTCAATTTTTTTGTGTTTTTCTTGTAAATCAAATCCTTTACCTCTTAAAAAATCACCCGTTATTTCATATTATTAGACTTACTAGTATTGGACTTATGGTGAGTGTTTTATTTTCATTGCCACTACATTCCTCTAACGAGTTTCCTTATTTACACCATACACAAACGGATGATGTAGGTGCGCACATACTCACATCCATATCCAAACACTTATGTCTGCATTTCCTTATCCGGGTAAATTGATTATAATACAGTCTTCGTTTTCGATCTTCAAATTCAGGGGGGCCATAATTTTCATGTGCTCTGAACACACCAGCTAAATTCTAGAAAAAATAGATAATATAATATAAAGGCTGTTATTACAAAAACTTCTGTTCAATAAATAAAAATATTGAATAAGGCCGTTCGTGGACAGGTTCAGTGGCGGTCCATCGTAAATAGAAATAAATTTTGGTACGGAAGTCGGAGTGCGCAACTTTAAAAAATATACTGCAAAAACAATAACAAATTGTATTTGCGGAGAGCAGTTGAAATCCCACTAAAATAAAAATCTGATATGATGCTAAAGATACTCTACGGTTTTGTCCGTATAAATTATTATTTTTAACCACCGTGTTTCGAATGGGTATTTTAATTGATTTGAACTAGAATTGTGCCATTGAGATAAATGATCCTAGCGATCATTTATTTCAATGGCATTTCAATAAGTTTGTATCATAAAAAACTGGCATTATCGTGATTTTGAGTCTGACTCAATACCTAGTATTTTGCTACATGGACACTCAATGTTCTTTATTCTTCATTTTTCCTGTGGTCTGCATGTATAAAGGTATCCGTCAAACAAAAAACACAGATACAATGTTAAGAATTATTTTAGGTAGGGTAATTTTTGTATGACTATGGAAACCATGAAATGACAAGCTAAAGTTAAAATATATGGTGGTAGCTAAGAAAAATTCAACATTTTGTCATGATCATCAATTGTATGGTTTTAGAGGGAGCTGATGACGATTATTTTGGCCCCATATTCGAAAAGATCTATTATGAAAAAGTCGCATATTTTTGCAGCGATTGAAGAGCTTTCGATAGTCAATGACTTCTATGACGAAAAATATGCTTATTTTTCCTGCCGCTTTCCTTGACTTGACTCTATTTTTGTATAATGAACGCCCTCGATAACATAAAAACGCACATACAACGAAAAATTGAGAACCCCTTCTTTTTTTTAAATCGATTAAAAAGGAGAAATGCTGGCTCAATTGTGTCCTATATGTTAACTAAATCAAAGTGAGCTTGTTTGAAAGACATAGACAAATGGCAGAAACTGATAGCTCAACATTTCAAAATAAAAATAACTGTTATTCATAATATGTAAAACAAAAAGAATACTACTACTGCATTTTGATAAAAAAGGATCATGTCTCAAAAATTATATATTAAATCATATTCAAACAAATTTTCATCGTTTGGAGTGGCGAAACAGAATTTAGATTTGCAATGGGTAGATTTTAAAATAACATATTAAGGCGCTGTACAAAGCAAACACTTCGTAAAACGTCTAGATTTTCGTCGCAAAGTCCGTATCTGTACATGCCACTAGGCAAAAAAAATAACCGTGTATAGTTAAATACATAAAGAAAAGACTTAAACAAAATCAGTTTACAAAAGTGGTCTAGTACTACGAAAAAAAAAATGTTTAAAAAGACCACGAAAAAAATTTTTTCGTCTCGAAATTCTCAATTTTTTCAGCGACAACTATCATATTTTTTATATCTATAACAAAGGAAATTTTATAGACTAAAGAGATATCTAACATTTTTCAAACACGGAACTGTATTTTTTTTTTATATTCAATTAAAACTGCAATATGACCTACATTTTGGCGGACATGATATTCAAATAAAATCAAACATCGAAATATTTTCTACCTTATTTCTATTCTTTCGATGCAATACTGTCGTGTACTGGTGTCAGACCATGCCCAGTAGGCAACTAGCCTCACTTCCGCGAATACCTAAAGTATAGCTTGTTACCGCGCCTAAAACACACATTTTAAAAAAATGGTATGTTGATTTTTTGAAAAAAGCTAATACGCTTTAAAGTATAATAATAATAATAGACATAATGCTTGTTTATTTTGGTCTTTCTCAGCTCGTTTTAGCGGCACTGGCACTGGAAGGTCTCTATGGAGTTGCCAAACTTGGCTTGGAAGGCCTTAGATTTAATGAAAGGGCATTGAATCTTTTAAATTTAGGTAATAAATTCAAGTTCAATTTATTTAATATTCTACGACCCTGACATATGATTATACTGATCACTTATAAATAGGCACTTGATGGAATTTTTATCTAAAGAGTAAAGTTACTTACATTACTCATTAAAAAACCAGCTATTGAATGTATATTCATCCCTGTTACGGTCAAAATTGTGAACGACGCCCAGCTTACAGCTGACCACTTCATTATTGAATGTTCCCACTGGACTAACAAATATGCTTCACTTGCTGAGAAACACTGGAAATGTATATAAAACATGGTTTAACCGTCTGAGATCAGAAACCAAAAGCTTAGAATCGCCGCGCCTGCATCGTTTATAAAAGCCTTAGCACGAGTGCGCGGTGTAAACGTAACGTAAAAATACCCGCCTCACATGTAAAATTTTCATGATGTACACACACATACATATATGGATTGATGCTGATTGTGCTTTTCGCAAATGAGTTAACTAAAATGATTGGTTTGGACAGAAAGCTGTCCACATTGCCACTTTTAGCAGCAAGCAGACGCTCCGGACGTTACTATTTTGACGGTGCACTATGCAAACCTCTACATTCGTACATCGGAAAAGCGTTCAGTGAGTCATACTAACACCGGCGCCGACGAGGCAACTGAAATTCTACGAACAGTAACGCCAACCTCAGACGATTCTCTTTGAAATTTGACCCTGCGGCAGCGCTAGCTTGACGTTTTATTCTTAGAGAATAACCCTACAAGATTGTGACAGCCAATCGTTCTATCAATGACATAATGGTTTCACTAATCCACTATGTCAGTGATAGAACGGATTTATGGAAAGGACTCCTTTGCTATGATAAAAAGTTTATCTCAAAAACAAAACAATGTTTGAGACAGATGGCAGAATTTCATGGGTCAACATATTAAAATTGGCTATAGAAAGTCTGCAGACTTCAGATTGATAACACAAAAAATATAAGTATTTCAAAAGGATGTGGCGTTTGAATAAGGTCAATTCTAAAAATTAACTAAATCTTTTTTTTAATTTTAATTAATTAAACTTTTTTTGTTGTTTTATAATGTTCATTCAATCTATCGCTATTGTGAAGTCAAACAAACAAAGGTAAACAATTTCCATTGCATTGCATTCACACAAAATAAACCGACGCTTTAATTTTTATTTTTCAGATACAGAACAGTTTAGGTATAGATAACCGTTTTGCCTTTCCTGCTAAGAGCCAGAGTAGAACAGATTGTAAGAAATACATTTGAACTTACTTTACGGCTGATCCTTTACATAATGCATATACTTACTAAAAGCACGACAGGAAGCAATGCCCAACATATCTTCCAGAAACGCGTGGGCCTAAAACCCAGACAAAATCGTATATCGGTACAAAATTTCTTCAATCCGTACATCCACATGACTACAGCCACGTAAAACCCACCAAGGTATAACGCGGCAACTTCAAAACCGGCGGTTAAAGCTTTTGCACGACGAATTTGTATCATTAACTGCAAAATGAAAAAAATATGATCAACTGCACTAAGAATGGTCAAAGGTACTCCCCAAATGACAACATTACAAGAAATATGCTATCGTTCTTTTATAACCAGAAAAAAACCCACATTATTTGCATAGGCTTTTTTCAACCTACATACAGGGTGTCCAGTAAATAGCACGACATACTGCAGGGGGTGATAGCTAGGGTCACTACCTATCAATACAACACAATATATGTTCAGCAAAATCTTACGGATTTACAGTTTTACAAAATTTTCCGAAATACCGAAAAATCTCTACCTTGAAATAGATTTTTAAGCATCTCGTAATGAAAAAATCCTTTTCTAGTACTTTTTTTACATCAAATTATTCGTGAATAGTTACTTTACTCATTGATAAGTCTTTTTTCTATCAAAGGCAAGAATGTTTTCAAGAAATACTATTTTTTGTTTAAATTTGCACAGAACTATTTTCTTATCACTTAAGTTTAAGTTTAGTTTACAGTGGTGAAAAAAAAATGTATGTGGCAGTTTTGTACAACAAACTTAAAAACTAGCTTGTTTAATGGTGATTTTGGAAAGATACAAAACTAGTACATTTTCATTTTACAAAATACGAAAAATAAGCTATTATAGTTAATAAGAGCATTTTATTTTAAATGCAAGTAATGTGACTTTGAATTCGAATCGTTGTAAGGTCGTACTACGGTCCGAATTACATAATAATTAATCTACAGCCGACCGGCCGGCCGGTCTGTAAATGACATCTTGAAGGATAAGGTGATAGTAAAAAAAATGGAGGAGTTAACTTTAATAAACATTTATTTAAATAAATTACAATAAATGCTCAAATTGCTTCCCTTGTGCCTTAATACACGCTCGGCATCTTCTTAAAAATGAGCTTTTGAGTCTTCTCAGGCTTATTTCCGATATTTTTCTTGCTGCAATGTTAATTAACCCTTGCTCTCAATTCATTGTCATTTTGGATCGGTTTTTCATAGACTTTGTCCTTCATGGCACCCCAATAAAAAAAAAACCAGGGTGTTTAGGTCCGGAGACCTAGGTGGCCATAATATCGGTCCCAGTCGCCCAATCCACCTGCCTGGATAAGCTTCATCTAAGTAGGCTCTTACTTCCCGGCCATAATGAGCAGGGCACCCATCATTTTGAAGCCACATCACCTCTCTTAGCTCACTCGGAACATTTTCAAGGAGCGTGGGTAGGGTTTCTCGTAAAAACTCTAAGTAATTATTGGCATTTAATGTAGGTGGAAGCTCGACGGGACCCACAATTAAAAATCCCACACCATAAATTTATTTTGAATTGGTACTGGGACCTGTCTTCTCTTGACACATACGGATTTTCTAATTGCCAACTATGTAAATTATGCAAATTCAAGTAGCCGTCATTTCTGCAGGCTGACTCATCACTCCGTAACACCTTATTAAAAAAGTTTGGGTCCTCCCAATGCATTTCAAGCATGCGGCGGCAGAATTAAACTCTCGGCAGGTAGTCTCTAGTTAAAAGAGTTTGCACGCGTCGTACGTGAAATGGATGGTATCCATACCTCTTAAGTACTGAATGAACAGTGGACTTCGGTATCCCTGTGCGCCGTTGTATCGCCCTAACCGAAGTTGTCGGGTCTTGTTCTCGTTCCTGAAGCACTATGTCTTCGTCAACAACTTGAGGCCGTCCACCGCCACGTTGACCAGGGAGTCTGCCTTCCATGTAGGAGTTATGCATTCTGGTAAACATTTCATGGTGTGGATGTCTCCTATCGGGAAACCTTTCCCTGTAGAGGGTGGCAGCAGCTCGGGAACTTTGGCCAGCTTCTCCGTAAATAAGGTGCATCTCAGCATACTCTCGCTGCGTATAATCAGGAAAAACGCGGCGGTTGGTCATATTATAAAACACAAAAGTCCAGGTGGTCGCCAAGTCGTCGTAGTGATCACAATAAAAAAACCAAATCGTAAGGCAAACAAAGTCCGGGGTCTAAGGCACAAAACAGTCGTCAGTACGAAACAATAATAATTTGTGAACACAGAGATGCGTTGCGCACGGTTTAAGGTAGCGTAATGACAAGTGTCGCAAATAAGCTTGAGAGTGAGACACAAAATCCCAATGCAAGAAAGAGCGGGATAGCACATGCGCTTCTCTTGTTAGACAGTAACCGGTCGGGTCGAGTCGGTCGGCGAGCAGGTAAAAACCTTTAGTCATTACACGTGCATGTCGCATTTTACGTGTCACAACTATTTTTATAATAATTCGCGTAAATGAGCAGCTATTACTTATTCTCATAGTGGTTTTTGTCAAAATTACGTTAATTACATTTTCAACAAAATCAGCTTCTCTGGAACTAAAATAGCATTTTTTTGTATTTTTTTAATGAAATTGCACTAGTATTGTATCATTCCTAAATCACCATTAAGGCTATCTTTTAAAGTTTGTTGTACAAAACTGCCACATACATTTTTTTTTCACCACTGTAGGTTAAAGTTATGCGAAAAGAAAATCGTTCTGTGAAAATTTTAACAAAAAAAACTATTTCTTCAAAACTTTCTTGTTTTTGATAAAAAAAAAACTTATAATGAGTAGAGTAACCTATTCACGAATAATTTGATGTTAAAAAGTTCTAGAAAAGGATTTTTCATTACGAGATGCTTAAAAATCTATTTCAAGGTAGAGATTTTCAATATTTCGGAAAATTTTGTAAAACTGTAAATCCGTAAGATTTTGCTGAACATATATTGTGTTGTATTGATAGGTAGTGACCCAAGCTATCACCCCCTGCAGTATGTCGTGCTATTTACTGGACACCCTGTATGTTGGGGTCGCCCACTGACACACGCAGTTTAACCGTTTATAGCTGAATACCAGTATTTTACATGAAGCAAATGTGAATCTGAGTACTCGGTAATACGATAACTCTTGGTAAGACTTGTTTATCTAACTTTCGTGCTACTGTCAAACGGTTATGACTGTCAAAGATCAACAAATAACGGGAACAAAGGCTTAAAGTGCTTTCCAAGGCACGGAGAAAACTCGGTATGTACCAAATGAACTAGACAAGTTACATACTCATTTGGCACAGCCGCCAACATTCACACCCATACATGGTCACGTCACATGCAAGCATCAGCACACCATTGTTAATGTGGACAGCCAGTCGCACCTTTTTGGACTAAAACTGCTTGATCATAATGGGCACGTTAACCACAATTTTACTTTATTTCCCGGATTCACTTCCTTTCCTCATCTGCGTCAATCTTTCTTTATCTTGTAAGCAGACTGCAATTATATACAAACTCATTTACTTCTTCCGCACTCTTATTATTTCCACACTGGTCTCTAGTTGGTTTTCTTTATTTTTATACAACATAACTTCCATCTTATTCAGATTTACTTCAAATCTTTAACCATACCTAGAAACTACTGTGCTGAAGAGAGTAGAATTTGATTGTCGGCATATACATATAAGACATTTGACAGGCAAATTATTCATCCTGAATTCACTCTCTTTTAAATCCGTCATACAATAGACCATATGCAAGCAATACAAAAAAAATATATATATGCGTTGTCCTGTACCATTAAGCTTATTGTATTTTCTAATACAGCACTTATTTTACAATTTATTATTTTATGTCGCTTGTTTATGGTGAAACGGAACGCAAAACGCTTCGTATCTTATATTTAAAAAGTACTTTAATTTTCACTAAGGATTTATTATAATATTGTAATGGTAATTTTTGCTTGAATAAAGCTAATACATTTCTTTTAAGAAAAAATACATTTAAAAAGAGGAAATTGTGGTAAATAACGTCACATCATGGCCACAACTCAGGCGTTTGAACTGTAGTAGAAAATTGTAGGAGTTCAATTGGACTTTATTTTTTTGCGACAAGTAGTAGTTGTAATTAACTTTTAATACTTTTCTTGGGTTAGTACTGTTTTAATTTGATTAAAATTAAGAATATATACATACAAACACGCCTACACGCCTACACACGAGACACTATACACTATTTGTAACACTTGTCTAACACCTCTTTATATAGAAAACCAGTCAGTGTATGCGTCATTTATCCTAACACAAGCACTGGAATAATTCTATAAATGTTTCAGAATCAAGCGCCTGTCCAGTGTCCATACCATAAATGGCCAGCATCGACTGTTCTTTCCGCCACACACTGTCATAGGCTTTTCCCGAGTCTGCCAACTTACGACTTTTTTGTGTTATGCCAGAAGTTTTTCAACAATGCACCATAAGGAGATCTGTTTCATTTAGCCTATTCCTTTCCAAAATCTGGCTTGTACAAAACGAAACCCAATTCTCAACTTATAAAACTCAATTATTGAATACTTTCCCATTCGGTTCCAACGCGACGGCGGCCTAAGCTGCAGTCTGCAGACTATTTCATTAACGCTTCAATTAACTTTAACACATGGTAAATCCACTCGGATGCGGCCCGACGCGCTTGTCCCTGCAAATCATAGATATGGCGCGAGGTACTGCGAGACAAGCGCGGTGTTTATGTTTGCCTAACTACCTATTTAGTTGTACGGCCTGTTGAACTTTGTCATGGGATTTGACACACGTGCGAAACTTGTTTTGTTTGCGGAATTAAGCTACAAATGACGGCACGGTTGGCGCAGTGGCTGAGTGATTGACTGCTACGCTGCGTGTGCGGGTTCGATTCCCGCACGGAACCAATATTTGTATGGCCTACAGGTAGTTGTTTCGGGTCTGGCTGTTTGTGTATGTGAATTTAAAAGCTTGTAAACACGATACAGGAAAAATCCTAGTGTAGGGCAAAGTTTCTATAAAAAAAATTAAAAATGAAAAAAAACCTAATATCTCATCACTTTCATATTGTAATTGAAAAATAACACCACAAAAAATAAGGTTTTTAAAATAACCTAATTTACCGAAAGCAATTAGTCAAAAATATCAAATAAGTGAAACGAAGTGTAGGTATAGTGGTCGAATTTTAACAATAGGCTGCGGGGTTAGTGTGAGTGTACAGCCACATTTACGTGGACGGAACATACGCATATCATCATTTGCAGCTTGCAATCGTCAAATGTCGCTGTCATGGAGAGTTGGCTTTAACTGGAACTCACAAACCATTTTCAGACCCAATTGTTCACTTTTTGGTCAAATACTTTTGGAAATACGAATATTATTTTTATATGTAACAGAACTACACTTCTGGACACATCTATACCTTAGAGTTTAGGTTTCGATGGCCCCTACCGAAATATGATTGCTAGATTGAACAAAAACTGTTGATGCAGTTTTAAACCTGATACATTTTACCATCTTTTTCGATCGTATTGTTTTAAATTTGGATTCAGAATACCATACGACATGGAGCTACGCCTAACAAGTCGGATATGCGCCTTGTTAAAGGCAATTGATTTTTGAATAAAAAACATGTTTTATCAAATAAAGGTTTAATTTAATAACGCGTGTTGCCTCCATGGGCATCTACCAGAGCTCTCATACGATTAGGCATAGAGTTTATCAACCGCTCTATGAAATTTTGAGGGATCATCTCCCATTCCTCTTCTATGGCAGTTTTCAACTCCTGCATCGTCTGGGCAACTGGCTGACGAGCCCTAACACGTCTTTTTAGCTCGTCCCACATGTGCTCAATAGGGTTCATGTCTGGGCTTCTGGCTGGCCAGTCCATAACTGTGATGTTCACATCCCGAAGATATTCCCTGACGATGCCGGCCGCATGGGCTCTTGCATTATCATGCATAAAAAGGAAATTTGGGCCCACATAGTCCGCGTATGGCATCACGTGAGGTTCTAAGCACTTACGAATGTACCTTTCAGCATTTAATGTTGGCAGCCGTGGTCCTGTAACAACCTCAAGTTGAGTTTTGCCGCTCGCGGATATACCGCCCCAGACAGTCCATGAGCCACCGCCATAAGCAACCCTCTCTTCAAAGCAGCATTGTGCGAAACGCTCTCCCTTACGTCGGTAGACCTTCTTCCTTCCATCATTGCCATGTAACACAATTTTAGACTCATCAGAAAAGAGTACACGGCTCCAATCTTGCTGTGTCCAATTTAAATGACTGCGTGCGAAATGAAGGCGCGCTGTTCGGTGGGCTCGCGTTAGTTTGGGCCCATTAGCTGGCTTGTGTGGTACCATATCGCGTTCTTTTAACCTTCTCCGAACAGTTCGAGCGCTTACAGATACTCCGTGGAAGTCGCGAAGTTGGTTTTGTATCTCAATGGAGGTAAGGTGACGATTTCTCAAGCTGGTCGTCACGATGAATCGATCCTGCCTTTCAGTTGTGACCCGAGATCGTGGCCTTCCTTGGCGACGAACAAAGCCGCCAGTCTCTAGGTACCTCCGATAAACATTTCGGACCGCAGATCGACTTAAATTAAGTTGAGCACTCACGTTTCTTTGGCTGTGTCCGGCCTGAATAAGTGCCACAGCTTGGGCGGCAATTTCAGGTGAAGTATCCATAGATTATTGATAGAACCTCACCTTAATGTTAAGAATAAGTAATGTTTGTTGCAAAACCAAAGATATCAATCACTTTTTCAAGAATTAAATCCAAGTAAACCAATAAAACCTGATTTTCTTAGTATTCGATTGTTTGATATCAACAAACAGGCTCCAAATTGTCTTTTGTTTCTTTAAATTCTGTGTTCGAAATTCAAAAAAAGACTATTGAATGAAATTGTGAATGTGCCAGGTTAAAAACTGCATAAAAACTTTTTGCTCGACCTAATATAAAATTTTAGCTAGGACCAAACGAAACTGAAAATACAAGGTGGGCCAATAGATGAGTCCAGAAGTGTATTATCAAGTATAGGTACAAACGTAATTCACAAATTACTTTTTTAAACCAAACCAAATCTAAGTTACGTATCAAACACTAAAATAAAATTTATTTTAGTGTTTACCAAACCAAATCAAACAAAATTTTACTAAAATAAATTTTATTTTAGTGTTTGATACGTAAATAAGATTTGGTTTGGTTTAAAAACGTAATTACATAAGGTTGTAGGCATATTTAATATGCCTACAACCTTATGTAAAATAAATATGAACAACATTCATTACACTTTCAATGGCGCAGACAAATCATATTGCGACTTAACGCTACCAGCAGCAGTTGTTATTGCGTAAGAGATATTATCCGCACAAAAAATTCAAACGTTATTTTAAGCATGGAGATGAAGTGTTGCTGCTTTACGCCGGGGGAGAGCACACAAGTATTGCACTGTACACTGCTATGCCTTGCATCCAACGATGATAAAGTGGTCGCAAAACAAGGTCTTGTTGCTGTACCGCTAGGCAAGGCCAACGCATTAAAAACTACCATTTCACTAGATGCGAGAAGCACTTCGATTTCTAAATACCTTTGTACTTGAGGCTGTTAGCGTTTGATTTTAGAGCTTCTCCAGTGTAACGTTGGATAAGATTGGCTTTTCTCGCTGACGAAATTTTGAAGACGCAGTACCAACCCAGTGATTTGTCCTCGTCCTTGGTGTTAAGCATAATAGAGCCGTTAGGATTCAAGGTGCAGTTCGAATACATTCACGGACAGTTTTCGTAATTTAAGGGCTTGTGTTATGCTTGGGAAGGTCTGCGCCATTGTCGCATCGTTCTGCAAAACGGTTATTTTGTATAAAAAGGCGGCGGAGTGAGTCACGAAGACGGCCACACTGAGGCTATCCATTACAAACGAACAAGTACCCATAAGAGGCAAAACGCTCAGCCGATGCCGCCTCAATATTTACTAGTCAGTGGTTGATCGGGAATCATACAGGGAATCGGGGTTATGTAGTGTATATATCCAAACTGTCAAAGATTTTGCCATCTCAAGTGCAGGGTTTTAAAAAGGGTCGTGACAGTTGTACAAAGCGTATTCGAGGTATAGGCATGGACGGCATTTTTAGCAGGTGCAAACCCCCTATAATTACAGCGGCTACCCGGGCGGTGACCGGTATGTGCACAGGCATTATCTATACCCAAAATACAGCCACTGTGTCGTATCGTAAAAGATAAACTAAAAAGATTGCATAGTAGGTAACATTGTCAGAGCGGACGTGTGCGTTAGATATTCGATCCCGGCTCGCAAGCGGAGGCGCAATGAA
This sequence comes from Ochropleura plecta, assembly GCA_905475445.1. Taxonomy (NCBI): domain Eukaryota; kingdom Metazoa; phylum Arthropoda; class Insecta; order Lepidoptera; family Noctuidae; genus Ochropleura; species Ochropleura plecta. The sequence continues at coordinate 16,808,760 of FR997721.1, read as the reverse complement.
TTTTTCGTTCTTTCACTGAATGTTTTATGCCAGTCGAGTTGTTTAGAGGAAATGTTTTGCTAAATTTTCCGAGTCGCAGCAGCTAGTCTTTTTTTGTTACCTTACCTAAATAAAATCGCGTACATTTCAAGAAACAATCGGCCATGAAAACCTGGTTGTGTCTCAAAACTATTCGTTTTTGTTGAGAACTAATGATTTCTGATGAGAGAATTTAACAATATATATCACACTAGCTATTGCCCACGGCTTCGCTGGCGTTAAATTCGGGGAAACACAGTTCCCCTTTCCTAATTTGCAGGTACCTGTTACCTGTAGTTATTGCACTTTTTGTTTTTTTTTTCGGGTGGGAAATCACCAAATGATGTCCCCCGCTCTGGGCGGAGCGGGGGGGCATGTCAGACTTGTACTGACTAAAACCCACCCATGTTCCTTCTAATGCCCTTTACGTTCCGGAGCCGCGGTATCTCTAGTTTTTGCCCTTCCGCCTTATTTATTGTAATAGCAAAGCTAAGTTTTCCCTTTTCTTCCTTCTTTCTCCCTCATATTTTTTAATTAGCCTATGTCCGTCTCCAGGGTCTCAACTATCTCTGAACCAAAATTCATCGGTTTAGCCATTTTGGCTTGAAGACGTATCAAACGAACAAACTCACTTTCGCTTTTATAATATTAGTAAGGATTATGTAAAAATACTAAAACTTAATACTTCTTCTTACTTTATTCCGTTTGTCGAAGCACGAAAACTTGAATTTGTATATAAAGATATGGATTATTCATTTCTAATCAGGGTAGATATTCCATTTACTTCCCACTTAGCAAACATAATTAGACAAACTGTATGTTAATAGAAGTAGTTTCAAGGGATTGACATTTATTGGATAGACACATTTAATGTGCCAAACTGTATGGAATGTTTTAGCTGGGAACAAACTTTCCAGCATCACAACTTTTTGCTAGGTTTGAAAAACCAATCGAGGTTTCTAAAGTGTTTTCCTCTCCTGTTTTACTTAAGTCAATGGTTGATGGAAAAAAGAACATAAAAACTCGGGTGAAGTTTTTCTTCATTTACACTACTGGAAAAAAATTGCGAAATTTTCAACAGGCCGTAACTTCGAGATAAATGGTCGTAAGAGAAACAAAAAAAACAGGAAATTGTAGCTCCAAGTGTCTAGTTTTTGGATTAGAAGTTTCAAATGTTGTAGCTCCCGTTTTTTTTTTTAGTAATCCTAGGAAAACAGCAACAATTTTGTTTTTGGTCTACAGGCGTGGAAAAAAAATATTATTTGTTACATGAATTTGAAAATGCAACAAAAAAACTGCTTTTGGTGGTTTTTCGGAAAGTCAAGCGCTGGCTCGAAGATATTGAGGTAACCACTAATGTTAAGTGTGCCTTGTACAGTTCAATATGTCTATAAAAACCCTACAAAGAGCCAAATTAATCCAGCCAGCCGTTTTTTTGTTGCTTTTTCAAATTTATGTGACAAAAAGGAAAATATTTTTTTAATAAAGCAATGGCTAGTCGTTAAAGAAAATTTATTCAAGTTCTTGAAACCTACCTTTAACTTTCTTTGCAATCATTGGTTGCTGAGATATCTGGTTATTGAAGATCGATATCTCGGCGAGAAGTAGACGTATCAGAGTGCATAAAAAAAAGAAATTTAAGCTAAACGATCCTTAAACTGGTTTAGCAAACAAAATTTTATACACACCTGTAGACCAAAAAACAAACTATTATTTTTTTGTTGCTTGTTTTTCTAAGATTATTAAAAACTACCCGGGAGCTACAAAATTTTAAATGTAATCCAAAACTAGATACTTGGAGCTACAATTTCTTTTTTTTTTTGGTTTCCCGTACGACTATTCTCTCGAAATTACGGCCTGTTGAAAATTTCCCAAAAATTTGTTATTTTTGTGCCGTAATTTTTACCAGTAATGTATTTAAATAAGATTTGATATTTAGCTATCGAGTTAAACTGTGTTGTGAAACTGCAACATTGGAGTGAATAAGCAGTAAAGATACTGTTATTACTTGTACATTGTTTGATGATACGTAACCGTGTTCAAGCCCGTCTGGCACTTGGCCGATTTTATTTACAAAGATTGATTTTAACGGAGTGAGGAATAGAGGTACAACAATCTGATACTTACCACAAGTAGGGGTATGGATAAGGCGAAACCTAAACAACTCAAAAACCCAACTACGTAAATCTGCTTGACAGAAAGAAACTCGTAACCCAGAAATTTCGTAAGTATAACCATTAGATTTGTCTGCAACAAAAATAAATTGCAATTTAATGACAATTACATTTGGTTTAACCACTATCAGTAATGAGTAATATATTAATTGCTTTTTTAAGATACCAGTTTTTGCGTGCGGCCGTGGACTTCAAAAATTTTCCCAATGGAATATATTAAGTGCCGAAAGAAAACGATTGAAACAGTTTCAAAATAATTAGGTGTTCGTCGTCTTTTTCGTGTCGCTGGCATTACTGTTTTTATACTTTGTTAGCCCAAAGCTTAGCCACTTCCACCGCATCGCCGGTTGTAGCGCCGAGTTTTTTTCGCCTACATGTTTTTTGGGCTAAAAGGGCAGCATAGGAAATGGAGCTTTTTGTGACACAGCTCCACAACCGCACCCCGCTGCTGTTTCATAGAAGAAGGTGTCCCGTACTATTTGACTGCATATTATGCTCTAATAAAGGTCAAATTAGAAAAAAATATCTTTTGGGATATTTAATTTGAGGTAGAATCATAAATTGATTTCGTGGTTAGAGTTCACACGATGATGTCCTAAACTTCGGAGGTTAACTGTTGTATCATACAAGGGTTCTTGAAAGTAAAAGCTAACGAATGCCTGCGCGTTCGTTCATGGAATACGAGTATATCGATTCGACAAGTACATACAACAAGCTAACAGCCTGTGCCGGTCTCATTGCAAAAGAAATATGAATACATTTCTCACCATATGAGCCAAAGTGCCTATTAGCGTGTTTCCATAAAAATATATCACATACAGCTTGTGAGCATGCATAAACTCAGTAGTTAAAGGAAGTATTGCGTAAAATAATACATGTGTGCCATATTGTCTGTCAACATCAACACAGCTTTGCATCACTAAATATAATATTTTCACAATCAATGATCTCATAAAAGCCAAAGCTGTAAACGTTGACATATAAACCACAGTTGCAGTATCCACCATAGTAAAAGTAGAAATGTCTCCAAAATCGTGCATACCTAAGAACCCAATGCCGTATGCATAGCATACATGCTTCATGGAAAACATCTGCAACAAACATTCAATTTTATTTAATGATTATAGTAAGCATCAATGATTAAGTTACGTTTATTTTGTAAATAGTAAATGAATGTCCTTCCGTGTCAAAATATCCTAGAACAAGTAGGTCATTGGGAATTACATTACCAATCAAGTAACTGTAATTGCAATAAAAGTACGTAAATATATCTCTCTGACACTTGTGATTGAAAAAAACAGACCCATCTTATTTTGAGATGCGTTCATCAATGAACGACCTCGACAGAATCATCAATGGCCACAATTAAGTTCTAGAAGATATATGTAAGTATCCGATACCATGGGCAAGAGGGAAGATGCAGCATGCTGTCTCGGAGTGTAAACACTTACACTTCGAAACAGTATGCTGCATCTTCCCTGAGAAGCACGAAAGGTGCACTGCAACAATTATCTTATACACATAAGATACTTGTTGCAGTGCACCTTTCGTGACTTCAAAAGAGAAGTTTTATCTCATAATATCTGTTATATTGTTGTATTGTTTAAACCCTGAGAGGTTTGCGTGTATGGCAAAATATTGTAACAAATTTGTAAAAGTGATTTAGAAATAAATAATGATAAAAATCTCAGGAAACTCTTCGGCTCTTCAACGAAAGTATTGAATATGCATAATTGCAGCTAAATATTCGAAGCCAGTTGTTCAGTCCAAAAATTTTTGTTTCATAAAATGGCCAGCTACCCTACAATGACGTCTTAAAGCAGAATTATTCCACTGAGGGAAAGAGACAGAGCTATACAGGGTGTCTAGCACCATCTCTTTCTTACACAGGAATAAGAACTGCTATAAGATGTCATGGTAACCCTACTGGTATTAAAAAGATAGTTAAAGGTGTATGCCATTTTGATTTTTGTTTGTAAGTAAATATAAGTTTGAGATTCTATGCTCAGTGCCATAGCTTCAATAGTAACTTTTTTCCTAACTTGTTGAGGGAGAAGTTGAATAAACTGGAAATTACCGAATAAATAAAAGACTTGACTGTACAGTCCAGACTCCAGACCCACACATAATAGAGAATATCCGAAACATTTTTATTTATTTTTAATATGCTTTATCCTGTTAAAGAAAAATGTGGTAAACTTATTTATTATTTTTAATTTAATTTATTATTTCATGTTGCGTGGTTTTGGTGAAACGGAAAGCAAACTCAAAATCTCGCATCATGTGCGACAATATCGCACCTTCAGAATGGTATGGACTTAACTCAAAAATCTAAGAAATCGAGTTACGGTCATAGAGGGTCACTAAAAGGTACGCACTTTTAGGTGAATATTAAAGAAGTGACGTTTTTATGATAGAATAAAGATGACGATACTTCGGTCTCTTTCACACTCCCTCTCTCTACCCGCGCCGCTCGGATCGGTAGCGACGCGTCGACGCGATTAGTGATGCATCGAAAGTGAAGTGGACAAGTCGTCGCAAGTTTGTTAGTGAACTGACCTAAAACATATTAAGTCGCTTGTGTACTGAACAAACGGGTAAGTAAACTTCTTAATCTTCAGTTTAAGAGAGACTTCTTCTTCTTCTTTTATATATTAGGTCTTTTTATTACCGATGTTGGTTTTTACTTCTAGGACTTATTGGTAATTGGGTCCCTTTAATACTTAAAACTGAGAATAGTGATAAGGACTAAACAGAATTGAGTCTCTTTTAAAATAAAACGAAGGACTTCAATACATTTTACATCAAAATGTGTCACTACTGCACTAATTTGCTGACAAATAAATGAGCTATTTTATTAAATGAGTCCTTATAATTATATAAGATGGGTGTGTTTATTTGCCGTAATGAGATTTAGGACTCTGTATTTCCTAAATACCTAATACTTAAACTATATTAGTAGCCCTGTTTGTTTCAGATAAGAATAAAAATGAAGAGAAGAGCAGACTTAATATTTGAGAAATTACGAACAAATGAGCAACGAGAGGTTATATCTACATTATACTAATAGCATTTAGTGGTTTTTTGAACAGTTATCATAATTATCTTAAGACGTTTTCAGGTGGACGTAGTACCAAGCAATAACAAAAACGTAAGTTGGCCCTCGGACCAAATGCGGAAATCTAGTGACGTGGTTTGTATGAATTTGATCATTTTAAATACCTATTCCTTGTTTCTATTTATTAGATATCGTTTTTACGGAAATGTATTACAGTTAATAGGTAGATATGAAATGTATATTATTTTTTGTGCTTTTTCGTTCCAGGATGAAATTAATAAAGAGAACATTCTTCATTTTATTGAGCAAAGGAAACGAAAGTTAACTCAGGTAACGAAATATTAATGTATTTTACCTAATTATTTCCCCCACAATTTTCTTTTTAGTTTTATAACTAAGTAGGTACGGTAGGTACCTACCTAGCTTTAAGAAGGTTAATAGTGGTTATGATATTTACAGAATGAGTATGAAAGCGGTACCTCTCGGCCATCCAGTCCATCAATAATAGAAGGCACACCTGAAAAAAGTGTGCTGTTTCCAAATTATGCACACGATCTTTGCGATGGCAAAAGGGACATAACCAGGGTTGGTCTCAAAATATTCTCTCTTTACGTAAATAATTATTTAATGCTACAACATAAATTGCATATTCACTTATTTGATAATCTATGCTTTCAGGTCAATACTGAACAATACTATTCTCAGCCAATAGAAGCTACTCATGAAATCATTGTAATGGTAAGTAAATAAATTAATGTTTTTTTTTATTAAATAAGTGTACGTAGTATACTTCTGACATAAGAGTCACATGATGTAGATACAACATGAGATATTTATATTACACATAATTATATCTAATTATTCTAAAATATGTATACTATTCATTTTAAAATATGTATTACATTTTAGGAACCTGTAGCAGATGAAGTGGAAATTCTGAAATGTCAGAAAAAACAAGAAATGAACTGCCTAGGCGAGCACGCAGTAAGTCAGCGTCCAGCAGTTCCTCGTCCAGTAGTTCCTCGTCCAGCAGTTCCTCGTCTTCTAGCTCAAGTAGCTCATCTTCCGCCAGTCGCAGTAGCCCGCTCCATAATGGTAACACAATCGAGTCAAATACAAAGAGAGATGAACCCTCAACCTCTACAGGTATATATCGTAACACAACACAGCCACCTAAAAATTATTGTGAGTCGCCTATTAATTCGAACGAAAGTGATGCAGACTTGAGCGACGATGACCCTTCATATTCAAATAGACCTCGTTCACGTCTTGGAGGTGCAGTCAGAATATCTGCATCGAGTAGTTCTGATACTACAGACAGTGAACCCGAAAATGTTAATGCTCCTATAGTAGAAGGTCCAAAGAAATCTCGCAAACGTCTACGAAATCCCAACAAGTGGAAACAAATTGTTTCCAAAACTTTGCGAAATACTGGGAAAGAATATGTTTCTAACACTAAATCTAAAAAAATTGTTCCTGCTCGTTCAGTAAAAGATCCATGTACCAGCAAATGTAGAATCAAATGTGTCGATAACATAAATGAGATCGATAGAAATCTATTATTTCAAAAATATTGGGTACTAGGAAATATAGAATTACAAAGATCTTTTGTTAGAAATTGCATGGTAGAAGTAAAACCAAAATATAAATACACAAATGCAGCTAGACCAAGACAGCCTAATAATGCATTTTATTTTACACTAAATGATACTAAAATTAGGGTTTGCAAAACTTTCTTTATAAATACGTTAGGTATATGTGACAGGCAAATAAGAACTGTTAAAAAAAAGACAGATGCGCAAGGTTTTGTAGAGAAAGATAACCGAGGTAAAAACCAGAATAGAAAAAGGATAGAACCAGCAATCATACAAGATATAAAGAACCACATTAATAGCATACCAAGGATTGAATCGCATTATTTAAGGTCTTCAACTTCTCGTGAATATATAGGTGGAGAAAAGACCATAATGGATCTATGGAGAGATTTTGATAAAGATCAACGCGACGCAGGAAAAGCTGCATGTGAATATTGGTTATATTATGACATTTTCACAAAAGAGTTTAATATTGGATTTTTCCAACCCAAGAAAGACAGATGCGACCTATGTTTTGAATATGAACTTGTTTCTCCAGAAAAAAAACTACAACTAAAAGATAAATATGATCGACACTTAAAAGAAAAAGACTTATCCCGAAAAGAGAAACACAATGATCGACTCAACATTGATGAAACCCACATTTGTGCAGTTTTCGACCTGCAAGCAGTTATGCAATGTCCTAGCGGTGATTCGTCATCATTTTATTATAAAACAAAACTGAATTGCCTCAACTTTACAATCGTGGAATTACTAAAGAAAAGAGACAAAAATCTGGACGAAAACACAGAAAGTGAACACAAACGTGATATTGGAGCTTATGGAGATGTCTACAGTTTTTTCTGGGACGAAACTCAGGGGAAACGCGGATCTAGCGAGATCGGATCGTGTGTTCTTAATTATTTGGAGATTTTAAATGCAAAACATCAGGGTCAGGCCGTTCACGTTACGTTTTATTCCGACAATTGCTGCGGACAAAACAAAAATAAATATGTAGCTTGCTTATATTCCTACGCAGTATCACATTTTGAGAACATCCAGTCTATAACCCAAAAGTACCTAATAAAGGGTCATACCCAAAATGAAGGGGACAACGTCCACAGCCTCATTGAAAAGGAAATCCAACGGAATAAAAAGGCTGGACCAATATACGCACCTTGTCAATATGTCACTCTAATAAAAAATTCGCGAAAAAACGGGAAACCGTTGATTGTTCAAGAATTAACGTATGATTTTTTTTGGGACTTAAAGATCTTTCAAGAGAAATGGGCTTATAACTTTAGTGAAAATGAAAATAAAGGCAAAATGACTTGGAATGATGTAAAAATCCTTAAATTTACTAAAGAGGATACGTTTACATTTTACTATAAGACATCTTATAGTCAAAACGAGTTCAACAAGGTAAACATGAGAAACAAAAGGAAGAAGATGAGTAATATAAGGGAAATTGCTATGACCAAAGCATACACTCAAAGACTGGTGTTATCTGAGAGGAAAAAAACTGACTTACGTTCCTTGATTGAACATAATCTGATACCTCATTATTATGCTGATTTTTATAATAACATTATTTAACTATTTTTATAAGTATAACAGGCTCTTCTGCTATAGGTTTTAGTTTTAAATAGCATTGTATTACCAAAGTATTGATTTAAAAATGATAACATGTTAAGGAGTTTTTTTTTGTTATAATTGATTCAATTTATTTACATAGGTAAACATTCTATGCACCTATGCATAATTTATCATTGCCGTACTGCACTCTTTTTTTAATGAAGGTTTTTTGATTTTTAATACTTTCTTATAACATTGTGTTAAACTATGAATATTGATTTAATTTTGTAATTGCTAACTTGTTAAGTACAAGTTCTTGTATTTGTTAAAGAAAATTAAACTTAATTATTATAAACATTGGCTGTGCAAAGTATTGCCTTAAGACTGATTTACAAATAATTGTGATAATTCTACTCTGAAAAAAAAAAGCTATTTCTTTATGGATAATAATTGTTGTTTTGTTTCTATTGATTTTATTATTTTTAATTTTATAATTGCAAATTTTGACTCAAACGAACGATATTATTATGTTTATTTTCTGTGCCAAAATGACTGAATATAATTCTTTTGAAAATTAAAAAGTGTTTAATTTCAAGATCTTCTTTGTGTCACATAATGAAATAAGTTATTTTATAATGACTTATTTCGCTATGTGACACGATAGCATATTTTCAGTTTATTCTTGTAGTGCACTTTTCAGAAATAGGATAAAAACTTTACAATGATTTCAGAATAAAAGAGACCTAAGACGAAAACGGTCTTTAAAAAAAAAACAGTTTCTGTATGATACTGACTTAAATTGGGAACCTTTTTAAAAAACCTTAATTTTAATTAAAAATATGCAATATACCATTTTTTTTTCTCATATTTCACAAAAGATAAACTTAACTTAATACAGAAATCAAATAATTGATATGTTTTTATACAAAATGAATTAATTAAATCAGTTCAAAGTTGAAAGTTTGCAGTTTCAAAACTTCGTTTTTGTTTTCCCAATAAAATGATTTTTTGAGATACGTCACTACTATTCTGAAGGTGCGATATACTGAGTATTGACGTGAAAACCGTGTGTCAAAGTAACACTTATATTTGAAATGTACTTACTTACCCATGTGTAAAATTATTCAAATAAGGGGGGGGGGGGGTTGTTATTACCGTATTTCATTGAATGAAGAAAAAATACATGCATATTTTATTATGAGATTTTTCAAAATAATTATTTTTATTTTTACGAACATTTTCACTGGGCCAACACTTTATTTAATAGCACTTGATAAACAGTATTCTTTCTTAATTGCGGGTGTTTGATGTTTTAATTCACCCTATTTTCGTTTTAATCGTATCTTTCAAATACACTGAGCCATGAAGATAAACCTACTCTGATTTTTTAGCATTACTCTACTTTATTACTGCCCCGTTAGTCTTGTCTTTGGTCTTCTTGGTTGTATTGTAAGCGTTGCAGGGGTTCCCACGATGGGTCCTGATTTGATTTCAGGTCGAACAAAGAAACCAGAAATTTGTTAGTAGCATACCGGAGTTTGGAAGTTATTGTATCTGAGCTTTGAAAGTAAAAGAAGAGTGGACTTGTGTCTGCGGATACATTTCTGCGGAAAAATTAGTCAGGAATTAGCTCAGAAAGACTATAAACTAATCATTTTACAAATAACACGCAAGCACGTTCTAATGTGACATTTTGCAGAACTGTCGTATTGCTCATCAAGACCACTTTGCTTTCCTTTTAGGATTTTTGATACGGAAAGATGTTTCGTCTTGTTATTATTTTTTAAACTACTACTTACGAAGTCACGTAGACTTGTCGAAGGAATCTTGACTATTTGAGAAAATGCTTCTGTTGCAACATTGTTCGTCGAAACGACTATAAATAACAATACAATCAGCGTAGAAAGAGATCTAAATATGAAGGATAGTTTAAAAATCTGAAATAGAAATACATTTTACATCAGTCGAAAGAATATTTTTTTTATATTTTATTTAAATAAAACTGTTTTTTCATTAATTTTAAACGTGTAGGTATTTATAGTTTTCCACTTCGACCTTTATAACGCAACAGGACTAAGCTAGTATAGCTGACTAGGACGTTTTAGTAACTGAGCTTTTTTTTGTTTTTTTACAAATCTAAATAAATACATTACCTTTACAATTGTTTCTTGGCTTACCGATGAACAAATGAATACTAACACCCACACCAGGCCAAGAACGAAGATCCTTAAGGTCATCGTATTTCTATCTAATGCACAAAACGATTTCCTAAAATGTTTTATTCGGTTAGTACAATAGTCTCTATAGAGAAAACTGGCTTAAAATTACATGGAATTTAAAAACAAATTAGATAGTTATACTAATAACAAGTGCAAAGTGTTAACATTGCACAGGGTCGAATTCCGATATCACTAGCGACGTACTTTCAGTACACAGCACCGACAGTTTGTAACAACGAATGATATGACGACGAAAGCACGCCGCAGCAACAAATATCGTGAAAACGATTTTACATTACAACGAAATTCATCAGACTACGTGACACAGAAACGTCGAAACAACGAAAGTATCAACGACAGCAATACAGGCAAACAAAAAAAAACATATTATTTATCACTTTTTCCATTAGTTTTATTAAGCACTTTTCCAGAAATTTTGATACTGCCTTAGTGGGTGAGCTACTAAGGCAGTATCATAATTTCACGCATAGAGGAAGCCTTTTTCCCGGCTGATTGCGTGACGAATTAAAAAAGTGCCTTTATGAGTGTGAACTCACTAGTCTAGTCAACAAGTGCTTTTTTAGTCAAAACTTTTTAAAAGTCTCGGAAAAATATGGTTGAGGGCTCATTCGATTCGGGATCGAATCTATAAAATAAAGTTTTTGAAAAAAAATCAAGACCCGCTCGAAAAAATTGCAAAAGTTATTAACAAATTAGTAAACAAAAAAAAGGGGTTTAGTTTTTTTGGTATATCTCGAAAACTGTTAGATATATTTTGATTTTGAAAAAAGATTCAAAAAGAGGAGAAAATTTCCTAAAAAAAAATCACAACTTGCGAAATTGTAGGACCAATATTAAAAATTTTACAGGGAGCTGAAAATACGCCCGAAAACGGGTACCTGGGTTTCCGCAAGCCACGCCCCCTTCGAGCGCTTTAATGAAAAATATTATTTAAACATATTAAATGTTGATATTAAAATTTGAAAAAATTCAGACATGTACAGGACAAATTAAAGAATGAAATGCCGTAGAAAAAATATATTAATCGCGATTTTATAAAATGTTATCCATAAATTAATTAACAATTTCTTCCGACTGGGCTATAAACATTGCAAGTTGCATAATTGTTAAACCAGAAATCTCAATTTTTTTTCCTCTCGTGGAGCTATTCTTCAAAGATTAAAGAAAGGATTTCCGTTGAGTAAATTAAAAAATTGTTAATTTTCGATTTGTTATTAACAAATTACCTAGGCGGCAAATTAAATATTTAAATAAATGTTACAAGAAATTTTTTTTTCCAATGTCGATGATCATTCGTTTTTCTATCAATAAAAGCTACCTAAAAATATTTTTTTATAAATTTTAATTCTTTTTGTTTATAAAATTGTTATAAACAAACAGATTACTTATAAGATAATTGAATTTTTTTTTGAAAATAGATTCCTCGTATAAAATTATGAATTTTAAGATAAAAAACGAGCCTTAAAAAAAAATTTTATTGCTAAAAAACCGTTTTGTTAATTAACAATATTTTTTTTACCACTTGTTAATAATATTAAGGTACGCTTTTTTTTAAATATCATTATTGATTATCCTCCTGAATAATCAAAAAAAAAATCATTTTTTTATAAATTTTCATTGTTTATTAAACAATTTGTTATAAACAATTAATTTTTTTTTGTATAATTTTTTTAGAACTCTTTACACTAAACTAAAACCGACCAATTACCTTTTTGCGGAAAAAAAATAATTCGATAATAAATATATTATTTTTTTCAAAATCGAAAATTATCAATTTTTTAATTTACTCAACGGAAACCTTTCTTTAATCTTTGAAGAATAGCTCCACGAGAGGAAAAAAAATTGAGATTTTGGTTTAACAATTATGCAACTTGCAATGTTTATAGCCCAGTCGGAAGAAATTGTTAATTAATTTATGGATAACATTTTATAAAATCGCGATAAAAATATTTTTTTTACGGCATTTCATTCTTTAATTTGTCCTGTACATGTCTGAATTTTTTCAAATTTTAATATCAACATTTAATATGTAAATAATATTTTTCATTAAAGCGCTCGAAGGGGGCGTGGCTTGCGGAAACCCGAGTACCCGTTTTCGGGCGTATTTTCAGCTCCCTGTAAATTTTTTAATATTGGTCCTACAATTTCGCAAGTTGTGAATTTTTTTTAGGAAATTTTCTCCTCTTAATGAATCTTTTTTCAAAATCAAAATATATCAAACAGTTTTCGAGATATACCAAAAAAACTAAACCCCTTTTTTTTTGTTTACTAATTTGTTAATAACTTTTGCAATTTTTTCGAGCGGGTCTTGAATTTTTTCAAAAACCTAATTTTATAGATTCGATCCCGAATCGAATGAGTCCTCAATTATATTTTTCCGAGACTTTTAAAAAGTTTTGACTAAAAAAGCACTTGTTGACTAGACTACACCGTCATAAGTAATACACGCAATGATTCAGGACATAATATAGAGGTAGTGCATTTTAGTTAATCACCACAAATGCCTTGACAATGATAATTCATCTGGCAAAATCAAAAAATCCCAAACATTCAAAAGGCAATTAATAATTTAGTCATCCCGAACCTACACAATGACGTTTTTAGACTTACTTAACTCATAAAGGTCATATTTTAGTCGTTGGAATTTTCGGAAGCGTTAAGTTACTTCAGTTCTCGCCATTTTGGGTACAAGATGGTATATTTCTTTGCTGTCCAAAACAATTTTAGCAAATTTACACCATACACGACATGGTCTGACAGCATAGAAACACGCCAAAGATGGTACTAATAAAAATATTGAGTTTATAATTGATTTATGAATACTTATATAAATCGCTAAATGCAAGTGAAGCTCCACGTTTTGCCTTTTCATTTTTTTTTTATAATTTAGTCACATCGGTTTTAGTAACAATGGCTTGTTTTAAAATAATGATTTTGCAAACAAGTCATTGGTAGCCTGGTATCCAGTATTACCACGGGGGTTTTGTATTAAACAGTAATTGGGTTGTAGAGGTTTGATAAGCAGACTGGAAGCTGTATAGTTGGATCAAGATTAGACAGATGATGATATCAATACCAACTCGAGAACTTACATATAGTTTAGGTAGGCAGCTGTGCTGGTAAATTTGGTAGTAATATTCCGATTGCACTGTATCATTATATCCTTCGTCGGTACACAGTCGTTGTCGTTGTCACATATCGACCAAGGAGTCTCGGTTCGAAAACTTACTGTCAAAAATTCTATGCTGTCAGCTAAATAACCTGCGTGCTAAAACAAAATAATATTTACAATTGTGATCGCGTGGTAAACTTTTATAGGTGGTATTTCAGAGTAAAGCACAATGCGTTGACACTTTTTTAAGTGTGACTTAAAGAGGACCCAGCGTGATGGGGACGTTTTTATAACCATTCTTTTACGCAACGGAACAATAACATGATGACAGATATACGGCTCCTGCAGTTATTGATACTTTACTTGTACAATCGATTCATACTAACTTGTTTTCAGGCCCATGAAGTCCTGTCATGACTCAGTATTAGTGTGTTGTGGACAAATCTTAGTATTAATGACTTCATGGTTGAAATATTATTTTTAAATCTTCTAAAACTTATAACTTAACATTTACTGTACATAAGTTTGTGTACTCGAAAACCTGATATACCAGATAAGAATGATGTGTTAGATAGTACCCGCTTTTAGTTTTTTAGGATAGTAAATCATTAAATCCCGCTCTAGGCGGAGCGGAAGGGTGTGTTAGATTTGTACTTCTACAACAGTACCGCTGCACATCATGATGTGGTCTGGCCCTAACTATAAAATAATTAAATAACTAAACGCACAACCACTTCAAGTTGGTAAATTTAAAAATACATATCTTAAAATATTTGTATTAATATACCGGTAGAGGCGCTTTTGTCGCTTTGTTTTTCTGATGCATCATGGCGGAGGACAATTATTGTTCGCGTTTTAGAAGTGAACAAAACTAAGCTATTTAGTAACTTTTCTCTTCCAAATAAGAAGATAAAACTGCAGCGAAATATCGTTACGACTCCAAGTACGTGTCGTTCAACAGTCTTATTTATCTATTGACCAGGACTAATAATAAAGGATTACTAGCGACATTTTTCAAATAAAAGAAAGAGGTGTAAGGATAATTAATGTATTGGATTTCAAAGTATAATTATGATGTTAAGTTGACGACACTACTATTAGTACCGTTAGTTCCGACGGAATAATATTTTAAAATACCAACGGAAGTCTATAAAACCGTTAGTATGATGCCCGATTAAACATGATTAACAACAACTTGATCTATCCGTGTGGTACCTGTATTGAAGAATGCGGTCACCTCATCTTAATTACCACTGTGAGAACTTACTACCCAGTGCTAACTAAGAGGCACATTAGGTCACCCGACTGGTGACGGGTTAACCAGCGAGAAAAACATTCCCAAGGTCAGTGTCAGGTAGACCCTAACAACGACCTGGAATTCAAAAGTCTACAACTATGTACGCCGTGGATAGTGTGAGGTTTTGATTCTGAGCATTCGAATTTAATTATTAAAATAAGTGTAATTTTTTTCTTTGTCACAATCGAGGGAGTGCTCATAAAAGTCATAAATAATCAGTTATAATTACGGTAAGTGGTCAATAATAACATTCACTGTTTTTTTTTTTAGTTTAAATTTGGCAGAAGTTTCGTAAGCGCCATGGTTTAGGAAATAAAATCTTCGAATACACATTGGCGTTTATTTGTGCGTATGAAACACACAGTGTTTGTGATAAAAGGCAAAGATCAGACGGGCTGCGTGTGGTATGGCACTTCCCGATTTCCATTAATGTATGAGAAAAAAATAACAACCAATTTTATTATTGATTCGCGTCAAGAATCATTAGCATAGACCTTCAAGAATTAGACGGAAGATGCATAACAACAGTTTTTATTTTTAAGGACATTAACATTATTTTTAAAGTTTTTACTAACACAATTATATGGATTTATTGTGGTCTAAAACAACGGTTTAGTTTTATTAATAATTTCAAGCTACCCCACACGATAGTCCGGATAAACAGCGCCTCAAAGAATCAACTAATGGTAATAATTCTACATCTCAAATAATGAAATCCACAAATATAAGGCAGCATACCATGTTAAATTATTTTCTCAATTGAACACATTACTAATCGCTGTGTGAAAATCAAAATATTTTTGATAACCTTAATAGTTGGCTCGATAAAAAAGGATCACGAATGTGACACGAACTTACGATTCCAAACGTGTATTTCTATGAAATTGTGTTTCATAAAAGTATTAAAGTTACATAAAGTTAGCTCAGCTTTAGCTCAGTTTATAAAAACAAGCTTTGTTAGCTTGTTTTTATAAACTGAGCTTATAAAATATTTTTTGAATAGATAATTTTTTTTTGTAATAAAAACAGAAAAACTGCTATTACGGAGCTGTGAAGTCGACAGACACTCGACTAGTCCCCGCTGAGAAAAACGTCGTGGTAAAAGAAAACGTGACAATACTTCTTGGTAAAAGAAACGCGAAAAAACGTCGCGGTAAGTAGTCGCGGACATAAAATATCACCAGCTGTCCGCATCTTGGTTAAATTTATCGATTATGGTAGTGACATAATAGTAAGCGCAAGAACAACGTTTGTTGCATGACTTTCGGATATTCGTAACTTTTTTTTTATTTTACCTTGCATGTTGCTGAGGTGATCGCGTCAGTTACTATAATACAAAGTCCATTGCGAATTTCAAGAACTCGTCAAACAAACGAGAGGTCTTACATTTATTGTATCTTTTTAAGATTTGCTGCCAAAATTCAACAGCTGATTTTTGTTGCTAACCAAATAGTATTACCGCAAACCATGTAATTATTTTTCTTATATTTTTTATAAAACCTTTAATTGCCATTTATTATATGGCCAAACGTGAATTACCACTATCGTCAAACATTGACGTTTCAACACGATAACGCTAGTTATTGCTAGCTATATCATGCGCGCCCTTTTTTTTCGGATAGGAAATCATCAAATAACTTCCCACGCTCAGGCTGGACTAAAACCCCTTCAACACCGATTCACAATATTTTTAATACCTAAGTCTAGTAAGACTGCCTCGGATCATTGGTCTAGCGGTCGCAATTGCGACAACTGAGCATGAGGTCCTGTATTCGATTCCCGGCTCGGGCTAATTATATTATTATTGGGTTTTTTCATAACGAATTTCTCAGTAATAGCTACCTAATTTGGATTGGTGCCTAGTTGTTGGCAATAGGTTCGCCTTCTATTATATGGGATTTAAGCATAGGTAGCGAAATATAGATGTACTACTAGGTGCACCTCTGTCTGGCGCTGTGGGATGAATCATCACTGATAATGTTATGTGTATTAGGAAGATGAATACTTACAAGTAGTATTAACAAAGAGGTCTGTAAAAATCTGCCGAAAGATATTCCTCTGAGAAGAGGATTCATGTATTTATTGCAGTCATGTCTCCTAGTGTATAGTTTGATAAAACTATCCATGCACATATACGTTATACCCAAGGTCGCTTCACATAAGACATATTCAACAAACCTCACTGAAAATAATTTTTTTTTTATTAGATAACGTAAACAGAGTTGCGTAAAGTAATTTACGTGTCCAAGCTGCCAAGGTACTACTGGCCGTTTTTATTCATTGTCGCAGTTTGGAAAACGGTTATTTTACACACCCTTTTAAGTCCACAATGTAGGATTTTCCTTGGACAAAAACAAGAAACTAATAAAAAAAAAGCGGGCACTGAGAATTCCATACAAACTTGCGACATACACAGACATATATATATTTTGACTGCGTAGACTTGGAGGGTTGATTTTTCACAGCTTCAAGAGACCACAAACTTGAGTTTTAATTTCATTTTGATACTTCCACGCGTTCCCGAGGTAAAGGGTCTTGACAGACAAAAAGACGGATAACAAAGGGATCCTATAAGAGGCTCGTTTTCTCCTTTTGAGGTGCGGTACCCTAAAAACGAAAACTTTGATCCCCCAAAAGAATACGTTCCCTTTTGGGGATGATATTTCAAAATTCCTTTATATTCCAAAACTTTTCGTTTCTAGACGGTGGTTTTGGCTGTGAGTTGTTAGAAATTATTAAGAAATTGTTGGTAAAACTAGCAAACCGTAGTCGTACACCAAATATTATTTACAATCTCAAGCTTTTTTCACTCCGTGTACCTACTTAAAATCCAGAGAATAACTCAAGTCAATTTATTAATTTAAACGCATCTAGGTAGGTACCGTTTGCGCACACCTTTGAAAATATGTCATAATTATACGCTGAGCAAGACCATGTGCATGCAAAATATACGAAGTTCATAATACTCTGCCATTGAAAGTGCCCATCACCAAGTGTGTCCTGGAAAGAAACAATCAGCTTTTAATAATTATTATTTTTATAAATATGTTAAATAGGCTTGCGTTTAGTTGCAACTAGCCTGACGATATAAAACGATGATGCGGCCGAAGATGGAGCACGCTTGCCAAGACGAAACCGATTGGCTCGAACTTTGAAGAGGTTCTAGATTATAATGTTCAGGGAATAAAAAAGCCGGTAGTAAATTATTCGTGAAACTGTTAATGTGACGGTAAATAGTAGTGAGTTTGACGAAATTTTTTTTAGAAATCAATATTGGTAGTGGATTTTGTGTAAACGACCAATCCTTATGTATGTCCTGGTACGCTTTTGGATGTTATAATAATACTAGCTGTGCCCAGCGGTTTCACCCGCTGAGGTTTAGGGGTATGAAAAATAGATGTTAGCCGATTCTCAGACCTACCCAATATGTACCCAAAATTTCATAAGAATCGGTCGAGCCGTTTCGGAGGAGTACGGTAACTAACATTGTGACACGGAAATTTTATATATTAGACAAATCAATTCAATTTAGCCCACCTTTGCTCCTTTAATAGAAAACATCAAAAAAACACTATAGATTTTCTTATAATAACACTTCTAAGTTTTTGCCTACGACTAAAAGTGCACATAATAAGAAGAGACTTATAACTTGACGATCTTCGATCATACGTATCGTTATTAATTACAAAAATATTTACTGCATACAGCTGTATGTCATGTAGGTTTCTGTCAAAAACATGTCGAAGTTCGCTGACGCGTGGCATACTGTCAATCATATCAAATTATTGTCACTCTATGTTAACTTTACTCTGGTTTAAAGCCGAAGGAGGTTTTAAAAACTCTTTTACTTAGTTTTGTTAAAAATTATGAAAATATTTGTACTTCTAACTAATTAATCTCAACTACTGGTTCAGTGGTGCTCGTCGTTTTGATTGTCGAGTTCGAATGTCGTTCTTGCTGCGTAAGTTTTAGAGCCTGCGCCCACGGCAACATGCGCTGCGAACGCAATATGGTCGCGATAGTTATTTTACCCGACACAATCCTCCATAATCCAAATCAAACGTTATCATCATTTATTTATTTCTATGCTATTCTTTTCACAACCTTGTTATAATTTGAACTTGAATTAGAATAATATCACTTCCAATCCAACTACCTAACGCACTAACGCATTTGGTCACACAGTTGAATCGGTAGGGCAGGTAAGTGATTACGTAGATTACAAACTCTTCTTATGCCCACTTGTATTCATATTATAAGTCTGACTAGGTCAATCCAACGCGCGGTCCATATGTGTTTTGTTTATTGTCTTAAAAATTTTAGTTCTATGATATTTTGCTTTCCTCACGATGGTTTCCCTCAGCGTTTTAACAGCAGAGGTGTAGAAATAAATTATACAGAAAGTGGGTGTGCATGGGTCGTACCGCCCTCGCGATTCGTCAGAGCCGCATTTTTTTTTTTAAATAACTTTGTGCCACTCTAGTAATTTCTATCCTGGTCTATTGTACATATGTGAACCCAAAAATGGCTACGTACGAGTACACCCGTCTCTTGCTAGAGCCAGCCCAGCTGCTGAGCCAGTAAGTTCAAATCAGTCCCAAAATAATATCACTCAGATCCAGCCTGTCCCTTTGCTGACCTCCCTCAGCGACACCTTAAGCCGAGGTTCGTACCCCACAGGGGGTGCCCTTAACGTGTAGTCGCTTAGTTTGTAAGTTTTTTGCCTTGGCTGGAGGTCATAATTTTTCTGCTTGTCCGCTTTGTCTGCTTAACCGGGCGAATCCTGTTGATAGGCATCAACAGGATTCGCCCGGTTAAGCAGACGATAACCTCCTTGGTTGAACTGCGAAAAGCCATTCCGAAAAAATAGCTACGTACGAGTACTATGCATACTATTCATCGCACCGCTCTCGTTCTACTGCTGCTCGATCGCCCGACGTTGTCGGCGTAGTGGCATTGAACTTGACCAAGTTAACATCACTCTAAATCTAGACCACGCAGCCTTATGGGGCAAGTTCACGCATTCCAATTTAAACTTGCCTCTCGTAGAAACTGGATTATCTAAAGCCACGTCGTAGCGGCGTTTGTGCAGAACAATATTGTCGTCTGTCTACCAGGTTGTGAATTAGCAGACACGAGACATCAACTAAGTCGCACTGGGCCAACATGGTGGATATTATTTCTCGGGTTGTGCCCTAACAGCGGAAACGTTGCTATAGTAAATAGTTTGTCTGTCGAGGGGACAATTTCTATATATTACTAGCAGTGTCCAATGGTTTCACCCGCTGCTCACCATCACCCTTATCTTTTAGGGTATGCCGATTCTCGGACCTACCCGATATGCACACAAAATTTCATGCAAATCGGCCCAAACTTTTCGGAGAAGATTGGTAACAAACACCGCGGCACGAGAATTTTATATATTACATTACTTTGTATTCAATGTTTATTATGCATAAAAAACGTAACTTTTCGCGCTTTCGAGTAAGTCGGGGTCCTATGTGCCTACGTTTCGCACACGGCGACCAAGAAGAAAAAAGCTTTCAAACTCTCTATGAGTACTTAATGCAAATATTGAAAATCAAGATCTGGATATGTATACGTTATGATTATTTATACTATAGAGCACTAGACTGACCAAGAAGTAAACATCATAAATATTCTTATTTATAGTTCTGTCTCCGTAAGGATTATCAAGGTTAATGTAAAAGTTTACGTAATAATTAGATTTTAATAACATAATCGAAAATTCAGGATTAACTTAAGAGAGGGAAGGTGACATCTAAAAGTTATAATGACTTCGTTCGATAATACAAACTCATAAACACACAGAAAATCATAATGTTTTTACGAATTAGTTTACATACACCACTGGAAAAAATTAAGGGATAAAAAAAAATTCCAAATTTTTGGGAATTTTTCAACAGGCCATAACTTCAAGAAAAGGTCGTATGGACAACCAAAAAAAGGAAATTGTAGCTCCAAGTGTCTAGTTTTTGGAAACTTAAAATTTTATAGCTCCCGAGATTTTTGAGTACTCTTATTAAAACCAGCAACAAAAAAACAATTTTTTTTTTGGGGAAAAAAATTTGTTTGTTTAACCACTATAAGGATCGGACACTTTGTTTAGCTTCAATTTCTTTTTAACACGCTTTTATTAGCTTCACTTATAATTATGTAAGAAAATCTAGGAATCCTCATTTGACCCACTTCCCGGTCTTAGAATAGATGATGAACCAAGCGCTGCTTCGAAGATATTGAGGAAACCACTAATGTTAAGTGTGCCTTTTACAGTTCATTATGTCCACAAAAACCCTACAAAGAACCAAATTAATACAGCCGGCCGTTAAAATAAAAAAAATAGAGTTTTTTCGAGCTTATTCCACATGTTTGTTCCAGAAAGTGCTTAAATTTTCAAATAAATTTAAGCACTTTAAGTAATTTAATTAAAAGGAGATCTGTAGAATCACGGAATGCAGCGGTAAAAATGATTAAACGATGGTTTCTTGAATTGCCTAACATGATCCTTTATTTTTTCAGAAATTCGAAGGAGTGAAACAAAAAAACGGATGGCTGACGGTTTCCTCAATATCTTCGAGCCAGCGCTTGACTTTCCAAAACACCACTAGCCGTTTTTGTTGCATTTTCAATTACCTACATGGGACAAAAAGTGTTTTTTTTGAAAATGCAATGGCTAGTCGGTAAAGAAAATACATTCAAGTTCTTAAAACCCACCTTTAACTTTCTGTGCTATCATTGGTTGCTGAGATTTCGACAGTCAAAGACAAAAAGATCCTTTTCCATTTGAAGACCGATATCTCGGCGAGAAGTGAACGTATCAAGGTAAATAATAAAAAAAAATTAAGCTAAACAAACTAAGTGTCCGATCCTTATAGTGGTTAAGCAAACCAAGATTATTCCACGCTTGTAGGCCAAAAAAAAATGATTTTTTTTCTGTCACACTACGAATAGAAATTGTAAAGTTCTAATCCAACAACTAGACACATGGAGCTACAATTTCCTTTTGTTTTTGAAGTTACGGCCTGATGAAAATTTCCCAAAAATTTGGATTTTTTTTTTTGGTACGTTATGGTTTTCCAGTAGTGTATAATATGTGCATTACTATTAATAAATGACTTTTGAATTCACGAGAACAAAGACTCTGGTGTAAAAACAGGTACCGTTCGATCCCGTTAATCCCGCTTACATATTTTAAAATTAAAGGACTTCAACCAAAATGGGCTAACCGGTGAACAGCTGTATTGGGAAAAAAGAAATTCATAAATAATTTAGTTATAATATTTAGTAAACATTGGTTGCTTTTGGGAGTGTCAAACTAAATGATATTAAAAACGAATAAAAAAGATTTGAAATTGATTATTGGTAGTGTATGGTGACAGTTGTTGTGCAACATGGCGGGATGCATTGAGTTAGGGTTGCCAGAATAAAAACTCAGAAAAAATAACATCGATATTCTATGTTTTGATTCGAGAGCTTCAAAACATTAAACTGTTTGATGGAAGACCGAGCTTTATCTAGCCGTTGGAATAGTCATTGTTCATGTTGGAATATTCATCGTTGGAATAGCATCATCATCATCTTAACCTCACACAATTAAAAAAATATAGTTTATGTAGAAAATTTTTTTTTTTTTGAGTGTTTAAAATCTTCAGCTTGCCTACGCAACATGGAACAGACCAAGAAAGTATTTATCGGGGAAAAAAATGTAACAAACATAACATTGTCTTCGTTCATTTGGGTTTTGTCCGTCATGGTAGCGAGTTTATTAACGCGTGCTTTTCTTGAAGATTCTAATTAGAATGCAGCATGGGCCATACCCAAAACAATTACGCAAAGCAAAACAGCTCAGCATAATATCCTTACTAATATCCTTACTAATATTATAAAAGCGAAGATGAGTTTGTTTGTTTGTTTGTTTGTTACCTCTTCACGCTTTAATGGCTAAACCGATTTTGATGAATTTTGGTACAGAGATAGTTTGAAAAGGCTAAGAGCGAAATGGAAAGTTTGGATGAAACCAGATTACGGGCCCTGTCCTAGTGGACGTCGGCCTGAAAGGAGTAGGCACGACTCGTGGAGGAAGTTAAGCGAAAAAAAGAGAAAATAAAAGAATTAGAGAGAGAAAACCCATTCCTCGGCAATCAATGTGAAGGAAATCATTTCTCGTAAGCCAAAAAGGAAGTCTGCTGCCGCTCTCGAAAGTAAAAAGGAGGGGGGAGCCCCCCGAGAGTATGGAAAGGCAGAGCGCCCCCAAGAACAGAAAGGCTGAAGAGACCATCTCTTAAAAGAAGGCGGTTCAGGGACCGGCCGTCGGGTACGGTAGGGTATCAGGTGCATTGCAACGCATGCACAGCTAGTTATAATAAAAGTAGGCTGAGGATAAATGGTTTTCCGAGTAATACCTACAAGGTCGATATTAGAATTTATTATTACACTTAAATAATCACACTAATATTTTTAAGGCGAAGGTTTGTATGTGTCTATGTTTGTTACTCTTTCACGCTCACAGCTAATGGCTCACAGGATTTGGATGAAATTTAGTATGTCTAATAAGCTTATACCCTGGATTAACTCATAGTCATAATCTCGGTGTACGTCGCTGAATTATTTTAAAATAAATATGCTTTCAAAGACTAACAAAATATGTATTGTACAATACACGTACCTACGCACGGCGACATATCAGATTGCAGCATTTTACAGTTTTTTTTTTTTACAAAGTGAGACCATGCTATACTTTGAATGTATCGTCTATGTGTACGGTACGTACAAACGTATCCCACCAACTTTGTAACGAAGGCTTACCACGCGCTTATCTTGTATCATGTTAGTTACATTGTTTGCAACAAGCATAATCAGTATCATCATCATTAGAGATAAATAAATTCATTAAAATATTATTAAGTGAATTTATTTATTTATTTAAACTTCATGTACAATAGTGGTATATAGGCGGACTTAATGCCATAAGGCATTCTCTACCAGTCAACCTTTGGGTAAAATACGACAACATTGTGATAGGGTACAAAAATTATATAAAATATATAATAAATATATATCTAAAACTATTTGTTAACGAAAAAGTATATTTTTATACGGATACTAATACACATATACATATCAAATAAACTAATAAATACATTTAAAAAATAAATAAAAAACGAGAACTTTAACAGTAATTACAATGACTTTTAGGACCTAAATAGTGGTTACGAACTTTTCTTTTAAAAATAAATTTACTTTCAGATTTTTTAATGCCAAAGGGAAGCGCGTTCCAAAGCTTTATTGTTGAAATAACGTATGATTTGGACATAAAACCGGTGCGGTGTAAAGGGATTTGGAGGAGTAGATTTTCGGAAGCACGAAGGTTACGACTGTGAGAACTGCCCAACACATTAAAATAAGTTTAAGTAATTTAGTATTTTTAATTGAAAAATTGACGTATTTAGTAGAAATGGACCGAAGTTCGTTCCACATTCGGTAATGCCGAAGTTCAGCAGATTTTACCGTATTTCGGTATTCGCCCAAAGTTCTTTTCACATTCGGGTTTTACAACACCGAAATTCGGAACATGACCGGATATTCGGTTCGTGTACCAAACATTCAGTTGAAGATTTAGTAATATTTAAAGAACAGACTAGTAGTGTGTACCCTGCGTTTTATCAACTAAACTAACTGCTAGTTAGTTTAGTTGACATAACGCAGCCGAGTAAATACTTCTTTGGCTTTTAGTTTACTTACTTTTTATTCATCGCTTGACCTTTTAGAATTTAGTGGTTAGAAGTAGGAGTGGAAGTTATCGCATGCGTGTCACAATTGTGTGATGTCGAAGGTGAATTGGTTATCAGATTGGTACTTATATCTAACTCGCAGATTATTCGACACTGCAGAAGTAGACCCGCTTCCATTGCTGCCTTCGCGAATGAATGAATGGTTCACTTGGTCCATTTTGTTTAGAAAGTTCATACACTTAATATTTTTTGACACTCATGTATTTTCCGTACGACTGAAAGATTTAGGACTTGAAATATTATGTAAACAATGCATTAATTCACGTGTGCCGAACTTTGGTTTCGGTTCATGATCTGACCGAATTCGAAATTCGGCAGAATCTACACTCAGTCCATCTCTAGTATTTACGTTACGTTTAAACAGCGCGATTACGTAGGTCTCTGGTAACACCTGCATTTTGCAATGTCTGCGTATAAAATATTCTTTAGAATCGTATAGTGGTGAGTAGAACTGAAAACCATTTAATCTAAAGGGATAAATAAATCACATTAACACGAATTCTTAAATTTTTAATCAATTTATAGTTACACAATTCTAAGAGTAATAATTATTTTCTTAATGTAAACTCAGCTGTGTAAGGCCTTGGTGTTGACAATATACCTATTACTGGCACATCCGACGGCACTGTACCATTGCTGACGTGGATCCTATACTTCTGGAGTATACCCACAAAAGTGATAAATATAAACGATTTGGCTAAAGAGTCACCCGGACAGCGTCTGCGACCTGAAAGACATGTAGATTATATTAACAACTAGTGATTATGTTTGCTTCTCTTTTAAAGCATCTCCAAGGTCAGAAATACGGGGTTGCGGGTTGTTCAAAAGAGATGCTGCGGCCCCGGAACATAAAGAGCAAAAGATATATTATACTAGCTGTGCCCAGCGGTTTCACCCACCACTCAGCTCCCAACTATTGTAGCGTGATGTTATACAGCCGATAGCTGTGTGTACAGACCAAACTGTTAGAAAGAAGACTATGATTTTCATGCAATCCTAGTAGTTTTATCTCAACGCAGTTGGTTCTACCAAGAACTTGCTCCACAGATCAAACTGTTGTTATTTATACCGCCGTGAATTCATGCAAGCCTAGAAGTTAAATCATAATTCATTCAAATCGATTCAGCTGTTTAGTTGCAATATAGATTAATAACCTTGATACCGACTGCAGGCGCCGCCGGCCTGAATTGTGAATCTTAACCTGTCAGGGCGCTATCCAAACGCATACCAAAAAAAACATTCAAATCGGTCCAGCCGTTTAGGAGTTGCGTGACATACACACGTACAGCAGAATTATATCTTTAATAAATAATATTATAAAAGCGAAAGTGAGTCTGTTACGTCTTCACGCCTAAATGGCTAAACCGATTTTGATGAATTTTGGTACAGAGATAGTTGAGACCCTGGAGCCGAACATAGGCAGTTTTTCTTTAAATAAGTGAGAAATGAGGGAGAAAGAAAAGGGAAAAATAAGCTTTGCTATTACAATCAATAAGACGCAAAGGCAAAAACTACAGGAAGCAGGTACCTGCAAATCAGAAAAAGGGAACTGTGTTACCCCGAATTTAACGCGAGCGAAGCCGCGGCCAGAAGCTAGTATATATAAAAAGAAGATACGGAATATGCTTAGCAGTTGTTGTATGTATTTTTGTTTGTATTTTTGTCTGTTGTTTGTATTTTTGTCTGTTTCTAAGTTTGTGTTCTTGTATGATTGTATGCTTGTATGTTTTTGTGATTTGTAATGGTTGATCAGATCGTAATGGAATTTGATTAGGAGATAGATTTTAATTTGGGGAAAGACTGGTTCTATATTATAATGCATATAACGCACCCCACTGGGTGTGCAGGATTGCATTATGTCCATATACCTTAACTTATTGACAAAAGACACCTATCATGACATACATTAGAATAGAACGGCTATAAACAAAGCAAATCTAGAACCTAATGCGTACGAAGTCGCAGGTCATGGCTAGTGTTATAAATAAACAAGGACGCCTTGATATAGTTCAGATTTTGATCTCTTTAATAAGTTTTTTTTTGCAATAGTTGTCAAATCACATATTTTTATAATATGTGAATAATTACAGTACTGATAGCAACATCTGTGTGACTTGTCTCATATAGTTATTTTTTTGCAATGTTGTTTCTTAATCTTGTATAGATTCTTTTTTACCAATTCGTTGTGCGTGAGTGGACATGGTTGGCCTAGTAGATTCTTAGACGCTTGTATGATTTTATTTTACGTTTTGTAAAGTAAGCAATGACTTATTGTCGGGCCTACTCTGTCCTCTCATACTTAAGTACTAACGTTGTAACAACAACATTGTAAAACCAAATGATTTTAAAAGAGTTAACCATGGAGTTTTTGCCGGTTCTTCTCCATAGGAAACGACCAACCCGAACCGTGCACTTTTTCTCGAAGTTTTTTAAGTGCCCATGTCGGCCTATGTGAAATAATAATATTTTAATTTGATTTGATTTGATTGACATTGCTGAGGTAGTACAAAGAAGTCGTCTATGCGTCGCTCATCGGAGTTGCGCAGGTGCCATAATAAGAAACTTTATTCATTAAAACTGTCACATACGAGACATTTTCTGTAATTTGTTATTACTCTGAGCTTCCGATATGAGTTTTTTTTTAATAGTTTATCGTCACACAGTGGGTGCCTGAAGACTGCCTTCGTCACCGATGAAGGCTTAAAGAACGCTGGCGTGACGGATTTGGTCTCGTTCCTGCGTATTGTCCAGAGAAGGCAAAACACCGACCAATTTGGAAAGGAATAGTGAACATGATAATTGTTCATGTAGAGTGTCCATGGAGTTTTTTGCCCATTCTTCTCCATAAACATCAACGCTATTAATTAATTATTAATATTGTGAAGCGTGATCGGGACTCTGGCTTCATCCTTTTGTTTATTATCATTCATTTTTTTTGTGTTTTAATTGAAATAAATGCTTTGAGTTGGAGTTTTCCTTTGCCCCTTCACAGTGGGACAAAAATTGTATTTTTTAAATTATTTGTTCTTGCGATTTTGGCGCTTGCAACTTCGAAATATCGGGAGCTTACATTAATTAGCGTCGGGGGTTAAAAACAAAGCACGGTGGATATCCCGTGCGTGACAATTTGAAAACAGTTAAAACCGTAAAAGCTTAAGCGTAAAAAGAGAGCATGAATGAACCCATGATTTCTTTTCTATTTACACGACTGCCCCAAAAAAGGAGTGTTATTTTAAATTGTTGTAGCCTAGCTCGAGTTTTTCAATTGATGAACTAAATTAAATATGTAGTATCAAAAGTCGCGTTGCTTGGAGAGGATAAAGAATTATTGGTGGAATAAAGGTGGAATTTGCTGATTGGAGTGGTAAAAGTTTTATCAATCGCGATGCCCTTGCATCATGGCCCTTTCTCTGTTGCACGAGGTTGAGTTCAAATTTAGGATTTCACTCGTCAGTCACTTCAGTTAGGGAGAAACGGAGCTATGCGGGATATCTAGCTTAATTTCTTTCGTATACTGAAGTAATAAAATCCCGGGGCTAAGAATGAGATTTTTTTAACAGTTTAGTACTCGCGATAACGAATAAACCTGTTAAAAACCATTTTATACGGATCTCTTATTGTTCGGAAGATCTAAACAAAACGAGATGTTATATTGGAAATGTATAGCTTGATTATGTCACCGGGTTATACTTGTATTGTCGTTTGTCGGTCATTCAACGCGTATGTATCGAATGTTGTCAATAAGTCTAGCTTGATGTAACTTGACATTTTAAAGTCCCATGTCATAGGGGATGAGCCAATCCAGACTCCGTGGCTGCTACTGAGAAAATAAGATGGAAAAGTCCATCAGCACTGCCCGACCCGGAATGGAACCCAGGACCTCAGGCCGATGAGCAACAACAACGAGGCATTCAGCGGCGGCGGAGGCGTGGCAGTTCTTAGCTTCAATTTACGTAAAAGAAAAACATGGCTACCCACCTAATCCAAAATGGTAGAGGTGTTCTGAATTCTTCAACATTCCACATTCATCGATGAATCTTTCAGGTTTAAATACATACGGTTCGTCCCACAATTCGGGATCGAAGTATATATCGCCCACAGACATAAGTATAGTGGAACCTTTGGGTATTAAATACCCGTCAATCGAAGAATCACTTTGTAGCAGTCTCGGTCCCGCCATGGGAACTATAGGATAATATCTGTGCACTTCTTGTATGAACGCTGACGTGTAGACAAGCCTGAAAAAGGAAAGTGTTTATATATATGTTACCAGAAATCTATGAAATCTAGGAATTGTTTACAAATCCTTGGAAATTTATACAATTCCGAAGCTATTCATATTATCTTACCAATTAAAGCTTCCAAAATGAACTATCTAGTAACTTTTAGAATGTATTTACCACAAAATCGACTTATATTATTCTTATAAAGTCAAACTGTCGTTTGGTAAGTAATCAGTCTGTTATTTAAGTAATAATAAATGTCACAATATTAAAGGAAGTCTTTATATTATTATACTATGTTAATTGTAAACGAGTCAGGTAACCTGGAATGTCACGTAGAAGTACACAATCATTTATTTTTATAGCACAGACATCTGGCTGTACTACAGTTTTTCTTGCAAAGGCACTTTTTAAATCTCTGGCCGGTTCCAGTGGATTGTAGGTTAGAAACTGACCGTATTGCATATTCGGTACAACCTCTGCATCAAGAAGAACTCTTAGATACAATCTATAATCTGAGATCGAGAGTATAATTGTTTTAAGATTCCGTTCTTGTTACCAATTTGATAAAGCTCATCATCGGTTTCAGCCAAAACTACACCTATAATATTTCGTTATTAACCCTTTGGAACTGTATTTCGTAAAGAAGTGCCAATAGGTACAGGGGCAACTTGTGTTTACTCGATTTTAGCATTTTTTCAGCCTGCCCATTGATATCTCAAATGTTATCATTTCCGATTGCTATTTAGGAAATTTATAGATTTCCTAAATAGCAATCGGTTCCTTTAGATGTCTAATATAATTTATTTTACACATTTCATAAATCATCAGGAATTCCATAAATTTACTAGGAATTGTATACAATGACGGATTACATACATTTCCGGTAACATATATAATACTAACGTGTATAAATAAGTTTATCAACAGCCGCCCTGTGACCAAGTTGTTGTTTTGGTAAAGGGGCGGCGGTTGATTTCAACCAAGACTAGGTAACCAACTGGCATCATTCAATGACCAACCAATCAACCATTTAATGAGAATTTAACCTAAAAAAGAGCGTGTCAAAAGGTAAGAGAGAGCTAGACAGACTGCTTAAGGCTCTGACTGAATAGCATAATGTTACTTATTAATTTCAAGACGGCGTAGAAGTTCTACACAAATATTACACTGTGCTTGACTGTGGTTCATAGACTCCGCAGAGCGGGTACAGCAGTGGCTAAATTTTTGTTGACCTATTTGATATCTGAACGTTTCAAAAGATTACGAGAATTGAACATAATTTGTAACGTAACATGGATTTAATTTCCGTGATATTTCTTCTTATTGTATGACCTCATTTTTTTGTTTGTTTTTTCTATCTTACTCTGTCCCACATCTGGAGGAAGGCCTCCCTCTACTTCTTCTACCTCTGACGAAGCCGCGCCTCCTCCTTGCAGCCATGATGGAACCTATCTAGTTCGTCCCGTCATCTCCTTCGTGGCCTGCCGCGACATCGCCTCTGTTTCCTGCTCAGTCCCATTTGAGTAGGGCAGCCTTTTGGGCGACGTCAGCTACATTTGTTTTGGAGCGCAGTATTGTGTTTCGAACACGATCCCTTAATTTAACACCTAGTATACTGCACTCCATTGCTCGTTGGCAAATCTTGCGCTTGGATTTCTGGATGTTAGTCAAAGACCAATTCTGCGCACCATAGGTTATTCAAACCTAACCTAACCTATCACCTCATTTGTTTTAATAAATAGTGTGTAGACTTACTTATCACTATCATTCCAACAAGGCGTTCTATCCCCAATAACTGCGTCTATTTCCTGGTATATTTTATCTTGTATTTCTGGACATTTTAATGCCTTGAGAAAAGCGAATCCGAGTAAACTGCTACTTGTTTGGGAACCCGCAATCAGGAAATCTAAACACACCATTTTCAACTGCTCCTCTGAAATAAACAAAACATAATCGTAAATAGTATATAACATCACACCTGTAATCCCCGAAGAGTTAGAGCTGAACCTAATAGTCCACCCACATTTCACCACTTCTGATTTAAGTAATAAGGGGCGAGCGTATTGCCATCAGCCAGCCACGATACAACAAGCTGCAATTAAAACATGCCTGATGGAAAAACCCAATAACACTGCCCGACCCGGGAATCGGATCAGAGGACTCAAACTAAGTAGTCGCGCCTGTGACCAGTCGATTAAGGAGGCAGTCTTTAGCCTCTATCCAAATTACCCGCTAAAGCGCCTGATTGAGTACGAACCCGAGACGTAAAGCTCATGAGTCGAGGCCGATACTACAGGTCTACTCTTAAAAGTACCGTACGCAAATAAAGTCACTTACCTGTAAAAGTTGGATTTTTATTCGCATAAATCTCTTCTAAGAATAAATAAATAAAATCATTTCCTTCCACTTCTTTATCTTTATGCTTTTCAATAGCTTCCTGAAACGAATTAATGATAATATCACGTTAAGAACAAAAAAACAACAATTTTTCCTACTTTTACAAAACTATATTTTACTACAAAAAAATACAAAAGTATATTTTAATACAAAACAAATATTTCCTACTTTTTTGTAAATGCGTGAAAGCATCGCAATGATTTTTTGTTTTTTAAGTTCACAAATATGTTTTTAATAATGTATGCAGCATTCCAATGTGTACAAACTATTTCTATAAGCTTCGCGTGTAACTATGTAAACAAATCTTAGTAGTTAAATTTGACCCACTTCCCGATTTTTGATTGTGCTGTAATTTTGCATTCATGTTTAGTTTAGATGAAAATGCACGATTAGCAAAGTGACGTCATTCCAATAAGGCGAACTAGTTATTTTATTATGTATTCCTATAAGAAATAAAATGACGTTACTCTAAAGTGTTTATTTATGTTTAAATATAAAAAATAGGTCAAAATCAATTAGTACTAAATGTATATTTTTAAGATATTCAAATTAATCGACTGACTTCAATTGGAACACTAATAAGCCGTAGCAATCATGCCCTTACCCAAAATTCCTAACTCAGGTTCCAACACTGATTTTAGAAAAAATCTAGTTAAATGCTTGAGCATAAGCCTCATCAGCGATTTCAGCATCCTATCTAGAGATGACCTTCTTAGGAATTTTCAATCTGGTTTTCGTCCTGCTTATAGCACTGTAACGGGTCTTTTAAAGATTATTGTTGACATCCGATGTTATATGTACCACAAGAACATATCATCATTTATTGGTGTCCGCTTCCAATCTAACCGGATGCACCTGAATACGAATATTTTATTTGGAGCGACTGCTTATCTGACCACCACAACCCGGTTAGTACTTGGTAAGTCTGGTTGTCAGACTACTGACTACATGTAACGAATGTCATAGATGTACAAGAGACAACCTAGACCCAGAATGTAAACAGCAAACATAACAAAAAATTACTTACCTCAATGACTTTGGATATATCTCGATTCAGTTTGGTTATAAGTGAATACCCACTCAACTTAGGTATAATGAACCTACACCAAGGCATTTGATTTAACATGCCTCCTGCAACCGAGAAAGCCTTTCCTCGTTGTCTAAAAAGATCCAATAAATGCTTCAGTTTATCTTCTTTTATCCGCTCTCCTATAAGTACCGAATATAAATAAGTTAGGTAACAATATTAAATAACACGCCCACCTTCAAGTTTGTTTTCAATTTGAACCCTTTTTATTTTTTGGTATAGCTACCGATACTACTAATTCAAAATGGATGTCATTAGGTAAAGTCCGGGTAATTAATAGTTAAACTAATAATACACTAACTGAAACAGTCTGTTTTCTATACTCAACTCACAACTGACGGTCTTTGTCAGAGAGGCAAGAGAGGGGCAACGGAAAAACTTATGAGGAGACTTTCCTTAACCTTTTAAACGCCATCGTCTCATATATGTGACAAACAAGCACGTGCCCCAGACACCAACGACACAAAAATGTAGTGAAAATGAGTGGCTTGGTGTGGACCACGCGGGTAGTTAATGCACTTACAGCATTTTGTGACACTGTTGAACTACAAAATATCCGTTTTACAAATTGCAATAGATTACGTAGTCCGTACGGATTGAGATGCCACGTTTAATATTTTAATACAAGGTGCAAACCGACCGTTCACGAAGCCGTCAACCAAGCATTCTGTACTACAATGAAATTAGTAACTCTACGCAAAAAAAATGTGGGGAAACGACTTTTCTTTATGTGATGTACAATCACGTTTTACAGTAGAACTTATATCACCTTATCAAAACTGTATTTAAAGTGAAGTTATTACATACAAAACCTTGTGAAAAAAGGTTTACTAGAACAAAAAAACAAATAGCTATCACAGGGAGAACAACTACCTTTTGGCTTCGTTAAGGATATATTTGCAATCATTATAAATACTGTCAATACCTACTTTCTAATAAATTAGCATATTTTGTGGGCCCAATCAATTCAAACTTTTTGAGTTGCTACGCCTTCTTAGAAATCAAAAATTTGCCAATGATAATGATAAATGATGTTTATTTTGCAAGTAGGTTTTCACAAACACTTTTACACGTCATTTTTTTTTAAACTAGATGAGGCCGGTGTTAGGAAAGGAATGGGCATTCTTAGAAAATACGAACGCCAGATGGTTGTCATGCACTTTTAAATCTTTATGTATTGGTTTCAATACCTGTGACAAGATAATCTCAATAGCAATTTATTATTTAGTTATAGCGAGTAATAAATCCACTCAAATAATTTCACCAACATGATCATTCCAACTTATGCATTTTAATATTACCCATGTACTCATTCCAATGTAATGTAGTCATCGCAGCATGTCTTTTCTTCCATATAAGACGTAACCTCATAAGTCACACACAACCGATTCCTACACAACTTTTCAGTCAGGCAGCGGTGCAATCTTCAGAATAATTTTATTAAAACCCACATCGAGGAATGGCAAACAAATTAGTTTACTAAATATTGAAAGTGATAGCGATTCAACGTACAACATAATCCACTATATATTAACCACTAACAGCGCTTCTTGTCAGTAGTAGTATTTCCGCTGAAATAAATTTATTTTTCGCAAGTATCCATTGATACAATTTAAAGTACTATTTGTTGTTTGATAAAACTGAGGACGCTAATTGGAATTATTATGCGAGGAAACAGTAATTTTCATAGTGATATACGATACAACGGAAAACTAGTTTTTAATCAATTAGGTACTCAATTTACACTTAATAGCGTTATAGAAGAATTACAATGTAAAATAAATAAAAAACACACACGTTTCCTATAATAGCAATGCATTTCATTTTTATAATTTAACAACCCTCATTGCGTTGTTTTTTTTTTTTTTGAAGCAACGGATTAGGTACATTATTTATCAATGGTTATTGCCTATTAATTAATTTATTGGGTTTTGATTGAAAGAGTGTAATTAGTGTGCAAGTGCATAAGAACACTGTTGTTACTGACAAGTATGTGTACACTTACCAGCCACGTACTTCCATAGTACATTCATTACAGATTCGCTCAGTAAATTAACAAAATTTATTGGCTTGCTATTACTTTCTTTAATACAGTTCAGTAATCGAGACAATTCTTTTTGTATTTCCGTTTCCATCACAGTTTTCCCATAACCGACGTGTTTTAAGTTCTTCACTGCAAACTGTCTATGTATCTTCCATACTTCACCATTGGCAAAAGTTATGCCTAGAACAAAATTCAAAGTAAAAATGTTGTAGCCTTTACGAATTTATTATGATTAATTATCGATTTCTTTTTCTCTCTTACCCATGTTTTTATTTCCAAGACATCTTAATCGTGAAAAGAAGTTATGTGGTCGAGCATCAAATTCTTTGTCATTAAATACTTGACGAACATTCTTCTCTCCAAACACGACTACTAATAATTCTGTGCTCAGTTTCATGCCTAACACATTTGTAGAATATTGTCTAGATAATTCTAAACATGCTCTCCATTCTGAACCATATTTTCTTGCCATCTTCTGCAAAACACCGCTACTGCCTATGAATGGATACCATACTGGACCTGAAATGAAAACCAGTCAATATTTAATTAATTGTTCTTGGGCATATTAAATAAAAATACGGTTATTTATACAGGTTAGTCTTTTAACTGTAACTTGCAGTTACAATGGTCTTGTACTATGCAACATAGAATACTGTGATTACCAAATTGATATTATTTCAACTATCAAGGAAGTTAGCTACGCACAATAAAAGTCCTGCAACTTTTTTATGACACAGGTGTGGACGAGCAGCCTTAAGGTCTGTCCACACCTGCACGAACAGCACGGTTTGCATGCATCTTAGGCCATAGTCGCGAGCAAGTTATAATGTCCTCTCTTGAACACAACCGACGCGGTTCTCGTGCATCTTAGGACATAATCGCGAGCAGTTCGCGAACAAGTTATGATATCCTCTCGCGAACACGAACAGTGTGGTTCACGTGAAACAAATTTATTATGAACACGACCACGAAAGGCGCGCGCATAGCGTTAAGGTTTCGCGCGCGTGCGTTGCAAGTTTTCTACAATAAAATATATAATAGTAAACAGTTTTTAGATTATTTACCATCGTTCGTTAAAATTCCCAGTCATAATATTTTATTAAGTTTTTATCAACTGATTAGCGTCCCACCCCGGCTTTGCACGAATTGCACGGTTGCAATGTAGATACGAATATACTAACATTATAAATGTAATACTTCCTCTTGAATCACTCTATCTATTGCTGAAACTGCATTAAAATCCGTTAAGTAGTTTAAAAGATCTAAGCAAACAGACAGCGGAAGCGACTTCATTTTATACTATGAAAAGATAAAGCAAATATTAAAGCTAAACTTTCAAAATACAATTGCACGTTTTAACAAAACAAAAATCTCAGAGATATTTCTGCAGTTAACTAGCTGATCTCAAACCGTGATTAAAAGTTGCGTTGCAGTTTGGAGTTTCAAAGGAAGTATCCCAAACGTCTCGAATTGAGGCGATGTTCATTTCGTTGAGCGCTTATAACGCAGTCGCATTGCTAGCCACCATTAAGTTACACTACAGTACATTTTCAAGTTGTCTGCATAGGTTAAAGCTTGATTATATACTACATGCTATACTGTAAAGAGCATTCAGCGAATACTGCATATATTTTGAACTATCTTTGCCCAACGGTTTACCAACTGTTCAGCCGTACAGTAGATAGATGCTATAAAACTTTCAGATAATTTTGTAAAAATCGGCCAAGCCGTTTCGGAGGAGTATGGCAACTGTGTCACGAGAATTTTATATATAAGAAAACACAGTCGCATAAACTAAAGATATTAAAACAAAATAAATATAGTAAAACGACTCAATAAAGGAGACCAATTGAGTTCGATTAACACAAAGCATGATGTACAAATAACAATTGGCATAGAGCGAAAACATGGCGGTCAAGGGCAAATTCACACATTGCTGTTAACTTCTGATAAATTTTATAGTTGATGTTGATCTAGCTAGTTGAATTGCCTAGCGGCATCTATGGCAAAATGGCGGTAACACGAATTTTAGAGACTTCTAGCGACACCTCTCTACTTTCGACGGTACTACAGAGTGATGACTCAACCTACCCTCTCACGTAGTTCATACACATGACCACCACAAGTTCAGAATCAAAAACATGGCATTTTCGTTGTTTCTATACATTTTTTTAAAATATATAATTTTATTAAGGGTCTGAGTCTCTTTTTATAAGTATCCAATCGCTTAAAATGGAGACAAGACTCCGGCCAGGCCTCTAATATGATTTGCAAGAAATGTTACTGTTATGTTACTTTTTTTGTAAACTATTATGGATTGATTTTTAATAGTAATATCGCGTCCAATCATTGTCTCGTTACAAAAAGTTACTCAGACACTGAATCGCAATGAAAGTACCGACGTCATTGAAAATCACAATGGTACATTAAGGTAGTGTTACAGCCACGTCACAGAGCTCTAAGTAGATACGCGCAGAGCTATCAAAACGCCCTTCCATGAACAAAAATGCGAAGACAATTCTCAAGAATTATTTTGCGGACCCCGTTTTGATATAGATCCTTAAATTAGTTTAAGTCCACCAGCCGATAGTGATGTGATGTAGTCGCAACTTGTGGCGTTCCACCTCAATAAAGGAGCTTTTGTTCTCATTTTTTTTAAAGTCTACGAAAGTCCGACGTAATATTCGCGCAGATTTACAATGTTTTTTTTTAACTTATTTTTAGTGACAATAATATTCCTTACAACAATATAACAACAATACGTAATCTTACTTTTTAGTCGCTCTTGTTGGGTAAATCAGCAATCTCTCGCACCCAACGCAAGTTCTGTTTCACCATTAGCATTTGCAAAATGCGAATTCTTTGCGAATATGAACGTCAGTAAAAGTAAGATCAAGTCTGTTTTTGTTTACGATCTTTGGACACAGAATTGGTGAGCAAACAGCAGCTCAACAATTCAGTGTGTGTTCGGTAAACGTGACTAGTTATAAGCCTGATGCAAAAACGAATATTTTATACCGGAAACAACGTAGACCATCTTTAGAATAATAAATTATCAGCCACCGCTACCCGACCAGACGATTTGTTTTCGTTTTGTAGTGTATTTTCTAGTTTTTCAAACCAAGTATTTCTATTAATATTAATTTCGTTACTTAAACTTTTGTATTTTTCTTGAGGCAACATAAAACTAGACACTTAATGACTACCATCATCGAATGCTGTAGACTATATTTTTAATTTTGCTTAAAAACAACTGTTGGCTAAAACAAATTGATGTTGATGTGTCTTCCTTTTTTACAATAAAATCTTCGAATCTAGCCTGGACCAAACGCTGTCAATTTTTAAATACCGTTTAATTTTTAAAATTACTAAAGCTATAGCTACATTGTGGACAAATTTGTTGACACATACCGATTGTTCTAACTAATTTGTAAGGAGGTGTTCAATAAGCAAGAATAGTCCCGTGACCTAATCATTAAAGCAATCGACGTACACAGTGGCGTCCCGATCCCGAGCGGGATTCGTCTAAGTATGATTGGCCACGCTGGCAGCTGGAGTTGCATGAAAAAATAAACTGATGTCTGGGTAAATATAACCCTGTAGCTGCTAAATGAATAGTGGTAATAAAGTGGTAACTTAATTGTAAACTGCTGAAAAATTCTATTGAATTGGAAAAAGACCAATCTTGACTATGCTATTTTAATGACTCTACTACTAGTAAACCTACATTTTACGATTTTAAAATAATTTTAAGATATGTGACGACGAAGTGCACTTATTTAGACGGCAATTAGATATTATCTTATTTATGCCATTAACGATAATCAGACGAAGTCGCCCCCAAGATAGTTGGGAAAAGGCTAGTCAGATAATGAAAAAATAAAAATCTGTCATCCTGGATTACAGCTGTTTGGTTAGCCAACCTACGACAGGTATCTGTAACCTAGATTCGGCTTATAAATGCACTAGCTGAAAAAGTAACTGTATCGTGAGATTAACAAAAAAAACCGCAACCTAATTCTATGGTTCTGCTGAATACACACACAAATTCACACCCGAATAAATTAAAACACGCACAATTTCTAAAATATTGCTTTTATTCTATTACTTTCTAATACATAATCTGGCTAATTTATATTCCGGTTTCGTTAAAAGCTTCGAAAAACTAGTAGTTAATAAAAAGTTATTTGTAGATTATCCTCAATACATAGAAATGTATATACATATATAGAATATATCATAAACTACAAAACAAACAAAATTAACGACATTGTTATGGGACAATATTTAAACATCCTTTTTAAGTCTGTTTATTGTATATGTATATCAGAATGAATGGCAAACACTAATAGCCATAGACATAAACTCACGTTTTTCTTTAAAGTATTATTGATTAAAGATTTAGGGTTCCGAAGTCAATTGGCCAACCCTTATGACATTTTCATGTCCGTGTATCCTTCCGTCTGTTGGGATTACTAACATAATTTGAATCGGGTACGACCGTATCGATTAAATTGGAGAGTATTCTGAACAATGATAAACAATGATAAAATATGAACGTAACTAAAATATTAGATATATTATAGGTTTTTAAAACTCTGCAAGATTCGAATTTATTTATGCGGTTAATAAAATCAATACTGTGCATGCGTTAACATTAATTCTAAATACGGTATTGTTATATCGGTTAGGTTAGGACTTTGGATTTTTATAAATTACCTAAGATAAGTTTAGTACAAGACCTCGCCTTATTAATATTTTTTTACTAGATGACAACAAGAGTGTGCTCACGACAAAAGATTTTGTATTATGCTTTTTTAAAAAGGACATGTCTGATGTTGTTTTTAAACTTTCTATAGATCAGTTCTGTAACTAACTTGGGTAACTTGTTATGCAAATGCGTACTGCCTATTAGAAATGGCTTGCTAGTTTTTGTTAATATAAATTTGGTTATTATAATTTGGTGTTTACTGCGTGTATTTATATTATGGAAGTCACTTCTAATTTTGAAAAGCCCCCGATTTTTACGGACATAAAACATACATTCTAAGATATAAAGTGAAGGCAGAGTCAGTATTTCGATCTCTTAAAATATTTCTCTGAGGGACTCGCGGGGACCCATTTTATAGATCGCGCGGACTGCCCGCCCTCTTTTGAAATATGAAAACTGAACCGACGTCTGCTGCCGATCCCCACAGCAAAAGGCCATAAAACATTCTAGATTAAACATTATCATACATTTTCGATTATATAGTTTTGCGACTTAAGTGGTCAATGGAGTTCCTGAATGAATATTTGAGAAAGAAAGCCTATCAAATTAGCATAATGAAACTTGATCTTTTAAAGGAAATGCTAAATATTAACCAATTCTTTGCATATATAATAAACTTTCAACGTACTAAACATACGTTATCCATTTTATAGTTCCGTATCTCAAAAAGAATAACAAAGAACCCTTATAGGAACACTTTCTTGCGCATGTCCGTCTGTCTGTTTGTCGAGACCCTTTATTA
The DNA here is from genome assembly GCA_905475445.1 of Ochropleura plecta. Classification (NCBI taxonomy): domain Eukaryota; kingdom Metazoa; phylum Arthropoda; class Insecta; order Lepidoptera; family Noctuidae; genus Ochropleura; species Ochropleura plecta. The sequence continues at coordinate 16,768,633 of FR997721.1, read as the reverse complement.
CGGTAACGCGTGGAGGTATCGAGTTGAATTATAACCATATACTCAATTCATGACTTCTTTTAAGCTGTGAAAAAATCAAACTTCAAAGTTAACGTAAAAAATTGGTTGTTTGTAAAGTAGGTTTACGATCGAGATGTTTACGTGATAACGTCTTATTGGTGATATAAGTTATCACCAGTAGTGACATCTAAAATGAAATTAAGTACTAATTTAAAGTTTTTTTTTCGAGCCAAGTAACAGATGGCGCTACCATCTTTATGAAATGTCGCTTGTGAGGTTTTGGTGTGACACAAGTTTCTGAACATGTCACCCGACTAAAACGATTTTAAAGACGTTATCACGTCAAAAGCAGATACGGCCGTTTATGCCGCAAACTTTCTCATTCACAATTGCAATGTTCGGTACTTTTATTAATTACATACAAGTTTGTACGGAACCTTCGGTGCGCGAGTCCTACTCGTACTTCACCGGTTTTCTTATTACAATTAACCAATTCCCATATACGCATTTTGTTAAGTTAGAACACATTAAAAAAAAAATATCTATATATTATTTTATCTATGAACCCTCAGTATAAAAAAAAAAAACAATTGTAATATATTCACAAAATGCCAATTCAGATCTACATTAAATCACAATAAACACTACAATAGAAAACCGACGAAACAAAATCATTTATAGTTATGTAGGTCCGTAATTTCGTTACGATATCCAGAACATTTACTGACACGAAATGTCGTGTAAGTAAATGTTAAGACTGGATACGATTTGTGGTCATGCCATGGAATATCTACTTCCAAGTATTTAAAATTTGCTGATCTTAGTGTATTTTGATAAACTGTGGACATAATCATGACTGATGGCTAGGTACTTATATTTATGTAAGTTTAGTATATTACGCCTTTTTATCGAGTATAATTTTTTTCTCAATTGTAAGGATAAAATGTTATTTCCTTAAAAACAATACTAGTAACTTGTTAATCATGGTTAAATCGCAAATGCTTATCTTAAAAATGCATGATTGTGAACAATTTATAATAGTACCATATTATATAAAGAACAAAACGCGGCATAAAATGTTTTTTTAAACAATCGACAAACTAATGTTTAATTAAACTTAAATACAATAACTTACCCGGCGGAAACTTCCTTGGCTTGATAGTTGAGATAAACGCATACAAAACCAATGTGACCATGAACAGTAGTAGCAACGTAGGGATCATTTTTAAAGATCGTTATTTTTACAGTGAGCAGTGTATAATACGGTTGTGGTATAAATATCCACAGGCGGCCTACTCGGCAACCGAAACGCAACTGTTCAACGCGGACAGTGAGCGTCAATTTTAGTACGAAGGATTTACGTTTGGTGACGTCCTTGAAGCGTGATCACGTAACTGTTCAATGAATATAATATCATCTATTAAACGTGACACCGTCACGGTTGTTTCAATGTATCTGCTTATGAGTTAAAGATTAAAAATCTTAACCTTATAATAAACTTAACCTTATTAGTCAGATCTAGAAGTACGAAATACGGAAAAGATTTTTTTAAACGACATAATTAAGCAATACTGAAGTCATTTTGGTTCATTCCCTAAATTCTTAGACTGTATTAATTTTACATTGTAACTGAAAGTTATTAAGTAGACCAACGCGCTTGCTCTACCAAAAGAAAACAGAATCACGTAAGTCGGCCCAGTCATCACAGAGAATTCAATATATCGTGTGTAAACCCATTCAATATAATATCGTCGCCAATTGGCCAAAAAAGAACACCTTTCAGATTTACTGAGCAAATCTACAAAGGTTTCGTTAGCGATTGTTTTGACAAAAGTCTGTCTCTCTCACTGTCATAGTCATTTTACTCCGAAACTGTTGGCACCACATAATTGAAATTTGGAGAGGTGTTTTTTGTGAATCACTACACAAAAGTGATGAGAAACTTAAAAATAGGGGTGGCTCGCCGTACAAATAACTATATGGGGTGTCTACTGTCAATCGACAACCCTTGAAAAATGATATGGACGTTCTTAAAGCATTGTTTTTTTTTTATTAAGTCTTCACAAATCTATATAATAAGACTGTAAAAGATCGATTTCTGTACATTGAAGATTTTTATGAAAAATTGTTACAGGGGGTCTTAATTACCGTAATAGAAGCCAAAACAACAATTTTTAAAATTTTTGTCTGTCTGTCTGTCTGTCTGTTTGTCCGGGCTAATCTCAGAATCTACTGGACCGATTTTGACGGGACTTTTTTTATTTGACTCAGTATCACCTGGAGAGTAAACTGGGATATAAATAATCACGCCGATGAACTTAGGGGGCAGGCAGGAAATTGAATCTCAGAATCTACTAAACCGATTTTAATGGGACTTTCCGGACATAGGCTATTACTTTTTTTTAAAAGAGTGTGATATGAGGGAGAAAGGGGAAAGAAACGGGAAAACTTAGCGTTGCTATTACAAATCAATAAGGCGCTACCGAATTTAACGCGAGCGAAGCCGCGGGCAAAAGCTAGTACTTAATAAGTTATTGTCCGTCTGCTACTGCCAACGCAGTCTGAATGTACTGGACCGAATAAGTTGAACTTTTGTACAAAAAATCAACAATTAATTTCGTAAACAAACTCATATATTCTACTTTCTTCCGGTGTACCAATATTTGCATATAGCTAAATTCAATTGTATGTATGTTATAACATCAGAGAGAGCTAAAAATACAATATTAAAAAAATAACTATTAAAGATTTATTATTTTATAGATTTATTCTTTATTGAGGTACTCCATTGTAGAATAATTTTTGCTTGAATGAGTTTACTTACCTAAGACATTTTAGATCATTCGGTAATCTTCCATTATAATATTATAAATGCGAATGTTTGTGAGGATGTGAAGAAAATAATTAAAAAAATGATTATTAGACACAACAAGTTCTCTTACGTTGTAAGTAGTGATTGGAGCCTCCTTTTACAAGATCTTTCACGTCATAACGGCTGAACGGATCTTGATGAAATTTGGCACAGAGGTAGATTATGGTCTGGAATAACACATAGGATATTTTTTTCGATATCACGCGGGCGAAGCCGCGGGGGCCAGCTAGTTTATATTAAATACGAATCACCTTACAGTACGAGTTCTTCCTATACATTTTGGTTCGTTGGTAGGGGAACATACATTTTTTCAGGAAATCTACAAATTCTGTTTATTACACTTATATTTTTTTAAAGAAGTTGGACGGTAGAAGTTATTTGATGATTTCCCATCCGCAAAAAAAGGTAGTGGTTAAATGTGGTGTATTTTGAATAACGGTACACAGCTGTCTAAGTATTCTGCTCCACTAATTGCCCTCACACACTTTTTATGTGCCTTGAATGCTCTGATTAGATCCACTGAGTTATCCCATATTTATGACTATTCCATAACGTAACACTGAGGAAAGATATCCATGCACAAAGGGTAGCATTGAATGTGGTGAATGTCGTAGTCTATTTAGTACGTTTACGTAACTGTCTGGCATTTTTTTTTTGGGTGGGAAATCATCAAATAACTTCCCCCGCTCTGGGCGGAACGGGGGAGAGTGTCAGACTTTTACTGACTAAAACCTACCTCCTTCTATTGCCCTTTACGTTCCGGGGCCGCGGAATCTCTTTCGAACAACCCGCAACCCCGGCAGGCGGAGGCTCTGGCAAGCCCCACTGATTTGCTGACATCTCTTTGAGGCGCACGTGAAACACTAACGCGCCGTCGACACGGCCTGTCGTCAATAGACGGACGGACGGTGAGCTACCCATTGCTCACCGTCCACAGGCCCGCATATACGGTGGCCGGGAGTCGTCTCGCGGCGCCCGGAGCGTGTCCCGCGGCGGCTGAGTTGGTTTGAGGTTCTCTCCCTCAAACGCCCGGCCTCCTCCTTTACTAGCATGACTGCTTCGCAGAAGGAGGTGACCGCTTCCCATTCCCTCTCGCTCCGGACCATGGACTGAACCAGGGCCGGATGCGAGAAATCGCCGCCGCCGATCGCCTCTACGAGGGCACGACGGTGCTCCGCCCAAGCTGGGCAGACCGCCACTGTGTGCTCCACCGTGTCCTCTGGGCGATCGTCACAATGGTGACACCCGGGCGTTTCCTCCCGCCCGATTATGTGCAGGAACCTCCCGAAACTTCCGTGTTCGGTGAGGACCTGCGTCAGGCGGTAGGTGAGGACGCCATGGCGCCTCTCCAGCCACTCGTCAAAGAAGGGACTTACCGCCACTATTGTGGCGTGCCCTTAACTGTCTGGCTTGGAGCATAATTTTTACTATATATTGCGTCCAACTAGTGTTATATTTTTTATTTACATTTATAGGTATCACATCCTTACTAATATTATAAAAGCGAAAGTGAGTTTGTTTGTTTGTTTGTTTGTTTGTTTGTTTGTTTGTTACCTCTTCACGCTTTAATGGCTAAACCGATTTTGATGAATTTTGGTACAGAGATAGTTGGGAACCAGGAGACGGACATAGGCTAACTTTTATTAAAAAAAAAGTGGGATATGAGGGAGAACGAGGGAAGAAAAGAGAAAACTTAGCGTTGCTATTACAAATCCATCAGGCGCAAGAGCAAAAACTGCAGATCTGTTTGGTGTGTTATACCGAATTTAACGCGAGCGAAGCCGCGGGCGAAAGCTAGTTACTGTTATAAGTCTGAAATTGAATGAGTTTAGTTTTATTAATATTCACATTAAAATTATTATAATCTAGCCATTCCGTTACACTATTCAAAGCATTATTTACTTTATCTTCATATAAATTGATATTATTGCAGTGGACCACTAAAGTCGTATCGTCTGCGTATAGAACACATTCGTAAGTGATGGCGACTAGAAGGTCATTGATATAGAATGGGAACAAAATGAGCCCTGGATCGAGCTGCCCTATGGTACCGCATAACTGTTTTGAGATCTATGAGAGGTCTTATGTAGTCCTGTTGGTCCTGGTATTTTGACACATTGATAACGATGGGAGAGGTGGCTTTGTATCCAAATTTCCTCTTATGCCATATCTTTCGGGTTTTTTGAGAAGTAGTACCGCATGTGATACAAAGTCGAAGGCTTTTGACATATTTATGAAGATTGCAGCTATTGAGGTATTTTATCTAAAAACTCTATTATGATTTTAAGTAATGTAAAACAAGCTAATGAAGTCGAACAGTAAAAGTAAAAGAGCTGTACCATGTGACATATCAATCTTTTTGTAGGGGTAGGTACTAAAAATGTTTTGTTTTATCAGTCGAAAACAGAGTATTTATGACGAAATCAAAAGGAATGAAATTTTAAGATTAATTGACAAACTTATAAAATGGACTTGGGAGAAGCAAATAGGAAGAGATCATAATGAAGACTACCTCTAAAACCACAATAGGTACTGTAGTTTTTCAATCTTTGCTACCTCCGCCTGCATTTCGCGGTGGTACTCAAATACAAACTTCCCTTCAGATTTTATATTTTATAACTTCATTAGTTACCACCGTCCTATATGGGCCCGTTTATAGCCGTAATCCGTGAACACAAATATGTTCATGGTATCAAACAAAGAACCGTTCTTAGTCCGAAAATTGTGACGAGCAACTTCAGGAACCTGTACTTATCGTGGCCCAACTCACACTTGTTCGGTTTTTATTTTTTGTATCATATTGTCAAGTATAATCTAATTAACTGTCTTCACTTTCCCTGTCGTAACCTGTTCAGTTTGAGTTGCTTTGCATAATTATGTAATTTTATGTTTTATTATCTGGTATCTGTTGTTAAGACAGCGGTTATTAAGTGTCGTTATATATTCGTTTTGCGCAATACTTTAAAATCATGATGAAATAGATAAGCAAAACTCCGTTTAGTGGATACAAAGTAGTCAATGTTGCCGAGTACTTACTGGAAAGTACTTGGCAATGTTGGTCAAATTGTTGAGAATAAATAATCTATCTTTGTGTAGTAGTAGAACTAATCAGCCAAATGCATATTGGCTGATTAATATATAGCAGACATTTCTGCTAAATGTTAGTATCTCTGGCTTTAGATTCCGGTGAGATCTCAGGTGGCTACAGTCAAAACATATATAATTAGAACGTCAGGATTGAGGAGCCAAAGAAAATGTGTTCATATACAAAAGGACATTAGCAGATCCTGCCCTGATAATGCACAGTAATGATTAATATATGAAAATTCCTTTTTAAATAAATAAAAATAATCGCATTAATTACATTTCGCAAAAATAGGCGAGAAAAAATACAAAAAAAATATGTTTGTTCATTGATTGTGTGATTTTATATTCTGACATTGCATTGATTGACAATTTCATTGTCGTCTTGCGTTGATTTTATCACGTATTATCGTACTTTGTTACTATTGAAACTAGACCACAAAATATCGTTTACGCTTCTAATATTAATATTCTGCTGTACTTATTGGACTTGCTAGTTTGAATCACGTTTTACAAATATGGTATCCAGAGAAAAAAACACACATTTATTAAATTGTCTGTAACAGTTTTATTAATTTAAAAGGCACAGCTAAAAATGACAATCATCGTGACAGGATCGGAGGATAAATCTGCAATCATGATTTCATTGCTGATCGATGCGAGCCGATCGACAATTAGTTTGAAGTACTACAGGAAAATGAACCTGGATTTCCGGAACCATTTAACACTACTTTACTATTATTTCACTTACATTACACTACTATTTATTTCACTCTTGTAGTGAGCTTTGAGCGCAGCGACGACTCCAGACGACTGTCTATGAAACTTGTCGCTACGGCAGCGCTAAGCTTGACGCTGTTTTCTTGTAAAATAGCACGATTGCTGTTGTATGATGTCGTCGTACCAACGCATCTTTTACCTTTCTTGTGGAATTAGCCGTTTAATGAATAGCCTAGCCTATTTACTAAATTGTGTCTGAATAGTAGTTCTCGTTTAGTTACGCCTACAAAACTCTGAATGTTTGATCATTGCTATTCAAATTGTTAAGGCGCTTTTTTGTTTCCTACTTATGCTGTCTCTCGCCTATTTTCTGATGATAAAATATAATCTATTGTAAAGCCCTGCATGTGAGCTTTAAAATAACGTACTGTACATTAATGTACATGAATATTTTTTTGTTAGGGTATTGCTCCATACAAGTTCCGGCCGTGTCATTTACTCTGTTTTACTATTTTACTCCTATACTGCAAAAACAAACACAACACCTTCTAAATGATCAACATGTCGAATATATTAATTGATCGCTCACATCTAATAGAAATTCACTTCTTAAGTTTAAAATAAGCTACGTTGCTGCTAAATAATGGTGACATCAGACTTTAAAAATCTGATGTGGCTGGCTCCTCAATCCTTACGGACATTTTAGTTTTGGGGTATCTAAATTGTACACTTGTTTTCCAATAACTGGTTTTTGGTTTTTCTGCAAATTGCTATTGCATTTACGAAGCTAATTGTTAGTTGCGGAAGGTTGCTAATAACTAAAATAACTAAACTAGATAATACTACATATTTTATTGCAAGTAACTATTAATAATTATTGTCGTGCATATATGTAATTCATAATTAAAAAATATCCTTTAAATATAAATGTCATCATCTGCCTAGCCTTTTCCCAACTATATTAGGGTCGGCTTCCAGTCTAACCTGATGCAGCTGAACACCAGTATTTTACATGGAGCGACTGCCTATCTGACCTCCAAAAACCAGTTATTGGAAAACACGTGTATATGTAGTTGCCCATGGTATGGCTGCTTGTCAAGACTTCGGGCAATAAAATAAATCCTATCCTACTTATATTATGAATGCGAAAGTTTGTGAGTATGAATGTATGTTTGTTCCTCTTTCACGAAAAAACAACTGAACGGATCTTGATGAAATTTGGCAGAGGTAGATTATAGTCTGGAATAACACATAGGATACTTTTTTATCATCACGCGGGCGAAGGCGCGGGCGCCAGCTAGTAAAAATATAAATGTAACTATATCAATAATATCATGATAATTATCATGTTTAGTTTTACACAAGACACGGTTGTTTTATTGCTCAGAAACTAGTCAACCGTTCATGTGTATGTTTTCTTTTAATTGAGGTACTTTTTGAGTACCTACATTTTTTTGGTGTAAGTAATTATATTTTATGAGTAATGGTTAAATAATAAAACATTATAGATGCCATCTTGATTGCAATATGGCGGGTGTACCTTACTTTCTAAATAATTCGTTGTGAAAGAGTTACAGATTTTTTAGACCTAGGTACTAAATAGTACATTTTAGGTACATTTTTTGGTAATTGGTATAATTTAATTCGCTATGGTAAACCCGCCATTTTGACTCTCACGACTGCGGAGCCGGCGTGTCATATCCCGCGGCACGCTACGCGCTCCCGCGGAGATGGGATGCCTTCCTGCGCATTTCCGTCGGCAGTGTGTTGTGCTAGGCGTTATTTCTATATAAATTGAGATACTTGCATACATTGGTAAAATTTGCCATCCCGCGCTACGCGACGGGGCGCGGTGCGGTGGGTGGAGCGCCTTAAGTTCAGCCATGCTTGCCTATGTTGGACGGTGGATGATGGACCATCCACCATGGACCATACATGACAAGTTTTTTCCGTGCCTCGGTAAGCTCGTTGGTTAGATCTGTGGTACTACATCTTTGACATTTGTTACAGCTATGCAGTTACCCAAAGGATATCGTATTTACCCAGTACCAATTGGGTTCTTTTTCAAATAGGCCAGTCGCTCCATGTAAAATACTAATACCTGCATCCCGACTGGAAACCTGGAGGGCTGAAAAAGCTAAGCTGATGATGAAGTCTTCCTAGCTATTCCAATGACGGTCTATTTCTTAATTAAAAGTTATTATATCTACAGGTATTTCAGACAATAATAACTGAACAAGCAGTGGTGGCTTTCATATTTTTGGCGTTTTTTTATTTAATTAACTTAAATAAAAATGTATAAATCTCCGCCGTGAAGTTGCCAGTTAGTTTTTTATTACATATTTTATCATCGGACAAGCAGAGGTACGGCGAAACGTCACCGTTATATGGTTGAAGTCTCACGGACCCGATCAAGAGCTTTGCTTCTACATTTTTTTACTATCCGAACGGCCAGGCTGTGGAATTCTCTGTTTCTAAATAATAATATGGACCTCGTTTTCTAAGTTAGAATGAAACCGTTTTTTCTAGACCAGCGTGTTCCAAACAAGGCCACGGCACCGCGCGAGTTATAATCTAGTCAACAAGTGCTTTTTTAGTCAAAACTTTTTAAAAGTCTCGGAAAAATATGGTTGAGGGCTCATTCGATTCGGGATCGCATCTAGAAAGTTTTTGAAAAAATTCAAGACCCGCTCGAAAAAATTGCAAAAGTTATTAACAAATTAGTAAACAAAAACAAAGGGGTTTAGTTTTTTTGAAATATCCCGAAAACTATTTGATATATTTTGATTTTGAAAAAAGATTCAAAAAGAGGAGAAAATTTCCTAAAAAAACACCCTACTCGCGAAATTGTAGGACCAATATTAAAAATTTTACAGGGAGCTGAAAATACGCCTGAAAACGGGTACTCGGGTTTCCGCAAGCCACGCCCCCTTCGAGCGCTTTAATGAAAAATATTATTTAAACATATTAAATGTTGATATTAAAATTTGAAAAAAAACAGACATGTACAGGACAAATTAAAGAATGAAATACCGTAAAAAAAATATTTTTATCGCGATTTTATAAAACCAGAAATCTCAAATTTTTTTCCTCTCGTGGAGCTATTCTTCAAATATTAAAGAAAGGATTTCCGTTGAGTAAATTAAAAAAATATTAATTTTCGATTTGTTATTAACAAATTACCTAGGCGGCAAATTAAATATTTAAATAAATACTACAAAAATATTTTTTTTCCAATGTCGATGATCATTCGTTTTTCTATCAATAAAAGCTACCTAAAAATATTTTTTTATAAATTTTAATTCTTTTTGTTTATAAAATTGTTATAAACAAATAGATTATTTATAAGATAATTGATTTTTTTTTTTTTTGAAAATAGATTCCTCGTAAAAAATTATGAATTTTAAGATAAAAAACGATCCTTAAAAAAAAATTTATTGCTAAAAAACCGTTTTGTTAATTAACAATTTTTTTTTACCACTTGTTAATAATATTAAGGTACGCTTTTTTTTTAAATTATCATTATTTATTATCCTCCTTCATAATCAAAAAAAAAATTCGTTTTTTTATAAATTTTCATTGTTTATTAAATAAACAATTTGTTATAAACAATTAATTTTTTTTGTATTTTTTTTTAGAATTCTTTACACTAAAATAAAACCGACCAATTACCTTTTTGAAAAAAAAAATATATTTATATTTATTATCGAATTAATTTTTCTTTCTGCAAAAAGGTGATTGGTCGGTTTTATTTTAGTGTAAAGAATTCAAAAAAAAATTATACAAAAAAAAAATATTTAAAAAAAAATAATTCTTGTAGTATTTATTTAAATATTTAATTTGCCGCCTAGGTAATTTGTTAATAACAAATCGAAAATTAATATTTTTTTAATTTACTCAACGGAAATCCTTTCTTTAATCTTTGAAGAATAGCTCCACGAGAGGAAAAAAATTGAGATTTCTGGTTTAACAATTATACAACTTGCAATGTGTATAGCCCAGTCGGAAGAAATTGTTAATTAATTTATGGATAACATTTTATAAAATCGCTATAAAAATATTTTTTCTACGGTATTTCATTCTTTAATTTGTCCTGTACATGTCTGAATTTTTTCAAATTTTAATATCAACATTTAATATGTTTAAATAATATTTTTCATTAAAGCGCTCGAAGGGGGCGTGGCTTGCGGAAACCCGAGTACAGGCGTATTTTCAGCTCCCTGTAAAATTTTTAATATTGGTCCTACAATTTCGCGAGTTGGGAGTTTTTTTTAGGAAATTTTCTCCTCTTTTTGAATCTTTTTTCAAAATCAAAATATATCAAATAGTTTTCAAGATATACCAAAAAAACTAAACCCCTTTGTTTTTGTTTACTAATTTGTTAATAACTTTTGCAATTTTTTCGAGCGGGTCTTGAATTTTTTCAAAAACTTTCTAGATTCGACCCCGAATCGAATGAGCCCTCAACCATATTTTTCCGAGACTTTTAAAAAGTTTTGACTAAAAAAGCACTTGTTGACTAGACTATTACGGCCAAAGGTAAAACCATCTTGATGTAAAAAAAAGACTTAGAAATTAGCTACAAAATATATGTTACATTCTTGATGAGGAAGCAATACGAAACTGAGGTGTTAATTTTTTGGTAAATGAATGGTGAAAATTAATACCATGCAAATTCATCCAAAATCGAATTTTTAGTTTATTAATACTTTCTCATCAAGAATGCAACATTTATTTTTAGCTAGCTCTTAGGGACGGTATTATTATACACGGAACGACGAAAATATACATTTAAAAAATGTTATAGAAAACATCACATTTTGTCACAATCTTTTGAATGAAAGTCTTCCAATTAAGTAACTTGAAAATTTGGTGGACACCTCTATTGTTTATCATATAAAAAACTTTATTTTTGTTGATTAAAAAAAATAAATTGTGGTTAACGAAGTGACGGAGGAGGCTAAAGGCCTATTCAGACCTAAGCGGTATTCGCTACCGTCTGCGTCAGAGAAAACCCAGTGGGTATGCGGTAATATTACTGTTCACACCAAAGCGGATTTCGCTATCCTTGTGGGTAGAATAACGCGCGGTAGCTATTCAGACCTATGCGGTATTTGCTACCGTCTGCGGCAGCGAATATCGCTCAGGTCGCTCTAGCCGCGGTACTTGATACTAAATACCTAAGCGAAACCCGCGTGGTATGTACATCTACCCACAGCGGCAGCGAATATCGCTCAGGTCGCTCTAGCCGCGGTACTTGATACTAAATACCTGAGCGAAACCCGCGCGGTATGTATGTACCTCTACCCACAGCGGCAGCAAATACCTACCGCTTAGGTCTGAATAGGCCTTAATAATGATTACCCGCTGCACAAAGTTGATCTTAGAACAGACTAGCTTTTGCCCGCGGCTTCGTTTGCGTTAAATTCGGGGTAACACAGTTCCTTTTTCTTATTTGCAGGTACCTGCTACCTTCAGTTTTTGCCTTCGCGCCTTATGGATTTGTAATAGCAAAGCTAAGTTTTCCCTTTTCTTCCCTTTTTCTCCCTCATATCCCACTTTAAACAAAACCCTATGTCTGTCTCCTGGGTCCCAACTATCTCTATACCAAAATTCATCAAAATCGGTCTAGCCATTTAGGCGTGAAGAGGTAACAAACAAACAAACTAACTTACTTTCGCTTTTATAATATTCGTAGGATTTAAATTATTGAAAACAATCTACTATACGTCTTCTTTATGGGTATAAATTCTTTAGTAGATATTAATTCAGTCTTATAATATGTTTTCGTTTACCCTGATTATCAAATTTTCCATTAACCTGATTGCCACACTTTAAATTTACAAAGTAATCGACGATATAATAACCAACATTAGAAAAATAACAATCATCTATTACGAAAATAAAATCAGGCACTAAGTTCCAGGAATCGTGCGGTCCATGGCCCTTTACGGGGCCCCGGTGTGGGCGCGTTCTTTAGGGCAGCGCGCCGCCCACTACCTGAACGCGCCCTAAAAGGTGGTAGCCATACGGTTGATCCGGGGCTACCCCGCACGATCTCCGGCGAGGCGGCGAGCCTCCTTGCTGGACTGGGGGTGATAGTCCTCGCGTGCCTGTACGATTGGAGCGCAGAGGCACTACACCGAGGGGGCTGTCGCAACCCTATGCAGGGCACGATGGCTGGAGAGGCGCCATGGCGTCCTATCTACCGCCTGACGCAGGTCCTCACCGGCCACGCGAGTCTCGGGAGATTCCTGCGTATAATCAGGCGATAGGGAACGCCCTGTATATTTTGTATATACAAGGAGTCACGGAATTAGCGCAAGACCTCATACACCCCAATTAGTTCATTAATTTATAAGACTAAAATACCTACCATATGTAATTTTATTTATTTAAATCTCACATAGTTTTTTTTAATAAGATTTAGCTCCCCTGAGTAGCCGTCAGACGTTTGGGCACTCGAAGTCGATCTCTACGCACACACTCTCGCACGCCACACTACGACACACCCAGCTGACTTGCATGCGTACCGCCCTACTGTTGTAGGTAGTTTACGGTAGTTCAACGTCCGAACAAAATACGTAATTGGATTAAGTAATCACAACTTGTGATATCACTTTTATTGATAGTTATTTTGCTAGTAAAATTATGATTCCTTCTTTCCATCACACTTTCACAGGCTTTGACTGACGGATTGGAATATTTTTGTTTAATTTTAAGATACCGCCGCGCGATCACAAAGACCGGTTTACTATTTATTAAATGCTATCTCTAATGCGTGGGGAAATAGGTACTTACCTATTTTACTGTCGCGATGTCATATTCACAATCGACGCGTTTAAAAGATAAGAATATTTGCTCGATGCACTATATTGCACTTTTTCTTAAGTTTAATTTTAGTATATTAAGCACATTAGTGGCACTTTTCACTACATTGAATGCACCGTCATACATGTACCGTCGTTCACATAAACAAGCGATTTTATTCGACCCCACAAATCACGGAGGTCACTGCACTGCACTGGTCCTCCACGACTAATCCACCAGGGGCCATATTCCTCAAGATGCCGTCACGTTCCATGAGAAACGCGCGGGAGTGTTAGGATAAAACGTATGCGTTTAGAAAAGCTTTAATCTTTGAGATAAGTTCTATTTTTACGCAACTAATATTTTTTTAACGCAGCTAGTTACTATGAGTGAATTACAAATACATTCGTGCAGTTAAATAGTCTTTGTCTTTCAGTTAAGGTCACAATTTCTTTAAACAAAATGTATTTTTACCTTGTTATGACGTGGTGGACATAATTTCAATTAGATGAAAGATATTTTCGTGAAAAATTAACACATTAATAATGACGGAAATCGATTCAGAAGCCCATTCTGAGCAAACTATTTTCAGGTCTTGCGCTTATTATGTTACACGTCGTATACAGATGCAGGATGACTGTGTAGAAATGTTGGAATAAGTCAACCAACCGTGTCTCTTTTATGCCAATAGGTTAATCGTGCACTTGCAAGCAAGGGTGTGGATATAACACATTAAAAATGCCATCAACTCTAACGAAGAAGAGTCATGTGCAAAGACTGTTCGAGAATAGTTGTGGTAATCTACAAATAATTGGAACTAGACTGTAAATCGAACGCGGTAATGAAGCCATCTGTGCACTTTTCCTATATAGAATTTATTGACGCCCTGTAATTATTTTACCATTTTATTGTACACATTCTTTATTCATTATTTATTTCGACACATATTTTTTTTTATATTTTACTAATATTTACACATGTTTTTATTAGTTTATGTACATATTTGTAGTATAAATAATGTACATAAAAGTAATACTTAAGTCAAGGGTCTCAAAGTATCGTTTATACCAACATTTTAAGTATTGCTTAAAACTTAATCAGGTTTTATTTAGCTAATGCTTTAAAGTGTTATAAACTAAACTTGTCACTTACTATGCATGTACCAGGCTCAGCACAGCTATGATGTAACAGTAGTAATTCGAATAATAACTAAAATGGAGCATTCGGATTGCTACAAACCACATTTCGAAAACCTGTGTATTTTTGAACAACGTGCAAAGTAGCAACCAAGGTACACTTTTTGACAAAACAAAAAAATTAACCTCAACCCCGACCAAAATGCACTAAACCAGCCTTTTAGAGTCCCTAAAAATGTTTTGCTTTTATTAGAGAAATAACATTTATTTATTAATAAATGGAGTCACCTTATTTATCATATTATTAAATTAATTACTATATATATACAACCGATAAATAGACACAAACTAAAAATAAAAATATATACAATAAGTAAAAAATGGAAAATTACAGGGCGTCAAAAAATTCGTCCGTATCGCAGTCAACAGGAAAAGTGCCCAGAAGGCTGGCAGCATTACCGCGTTGGATGGCAATGCTTATTTTTTGTGCAAAAAACAGGCCAGCCCTAATTTTAATAAATTGAAACAATTCCTGGACACCAAGGCATACTACTCAGTGAAGTAGTTTTTAGATGACAAATCAATTGCAACATAAAATTATTCTCTCTCTTATTCACAATTTACATATATGAAATACGTACTTTAAGAATAAATAAATAAAATGTGTTTTTTTTTTTTTATAAAACGTTGCCCCACACTAGGAATTTCTCCTGTATCGTGGGTGCGTTTACAAACATTTAAACTCACATACACAAACGGCCATACCCGAAACAACTATCTGCAGGTCATACAAATATTTGTTCCGTGCGGGAATCGAACCCGCGACACGCAGCGCAGCAGTCGATCGCTCAACCACTGCGCCAACCGTGCCGTCAAAAAATAAATAACTATTAAAAATATTATAAATAACTAGCTCTTGCCGGCGGCTTCGCTGCGTTAAATTCGGGGTAACACTGTTCCCTTTTCCTGATTTGCAGGTACCTGCTACCTGTAGTTTTTGCCCTTGCGCCTTATTTATTGTAATAGCAAAGCTAAGTTTTCCCTTTTCTTCCCTCTTTCTACCAAATTACTCACTTTAAAAAAAATAGCCTATGTCCGTCTCCAGGGCCTCAACTATCTCTGTACCAAAATTCATCAAAATCGGTTTAGCCATTTAGGCGTGAAGACGTAACAAACAAACAAACATTCAAGCAAACTCACTTTCGCTTTTATAATATTAGTAAGGATAACATAATTAAATCTCAAAATAATTACCTTTTTTCGTATGTAAGGAACGGAGGAGAGTGTCACACTTTTACTGCCTGAAACCCATCCATGTTCCTTCTTTTGCCCTTTGTGTTATGGGGCCGCGGTATCTCTTTTTCGAACAACCCGCAACCCCGGACAATAATTACCTATGTACGCTATTCTTATGCAATACATACAAAAATGACTAATAGGTACCTATATCAACCCTTCAAACACTTAATAATAAATAAACATGAATTAATTTATCTTATAATGTATAATAATTATTGTATTCCTTGAATTGATAGCTAAACCTCATCCACTTCAAATTATTCCATAATGATATTTTATTTTGTGATACCATCTCTGTAATATATTTGGAATGCAATAAAGACTTGAGTATTAGTAATAATTAGAGATAGTAATAATTAAGGTATTTGCATCAAGTTTTACATTTAGCATTAAATACATGTTGGTACCTACAATTTAATAAAAATATATACAATGGTGTGCGACCTTTACTAAGTTTCTAAGACAGACAACTTGTGTTAAAAGAGAGTGAGCATTATTCAAATAATTCTGTAACGAACAGCGTAAGTAGGTTTCTACTTGAAGTCTTTTTACACCATTTCATTGTGCGAAGCCGGGACAAATGTTTGGGATGTTATATAATATAACATAATGACAACTGTTCCAAATGTATACAAATATTGGGTGTACCCTACTAGAAATAGACGACGTTCACTCTTGGAAGTTCTCTCGCTGGGAAAGCTTTTGAGAGTCGAGTCATTATTCCAGTTAGTACCTATAAGTATAAGTTCCTTGCATTTATGACAATCAAATTGACATTGTCAATGATAAATAAGGTTAATAGCATACTTAAGCGTGATGTTTTGTTTTTAAGGGTTTCGTACCTCAAATAGAAAAACGGTACCTTTATTAGTTCACTTTATTGTCCGTCTGTCAGTCTGTCAAGACCTTTAATCCCGGGAAGGCGTATAAATACGCGTGGCGTAGTTGAAATTAAAACAATATACTCAATTCTGTGTTCCCAAAATCAATGCTGTTTATGTCGCAAGTTTGTACGGAACCCTTGGTGCGCGAGTCTAACTGGCTTTTGGCCAGTTCTTTTCTAAGCTATAATTTGGTACATATAAGGAAATCATCATGGCCATGTCGGCCACAACCTAAAACCTCATTTTTCATACAAAAACCATACCATGAGTCTTGCCCGGAAGACAAAAGTACTTTCGCGCGCACCGAACCATTTCCTCTGTAGAATCACAGAAGCCCTATTTTATGTCCTAAATGAGAAAGAAATACAAAGAGAAAGACACTTCACATTTCAAAGTTTATGAATTGTCAATCAAAAAGTTACTTCGACTAACCTACACACATTTTTTAACGGACAGAATGGAAAAAAGGACGAGCCAACACAAGCTGGCGTCGTTTACACAGATTAAAGTAAGGCTTTCGATACATTTGACCACAACATTCTTAAAACCAAGCTTTTTAATATAGGTATAGACCTGCTTCGTTGGTTTACCTAATACCTTTATTTTTTCGGATAGGAAATTATCAAATAACTTCCGCACTCTGGGCGGAGCGGCGGGAGTGTCTGACTAAAACTCACCCATGTTCCTTCTTTTGCCTTTTAAGTTCCGAGGCCCTTTTGCTTTGCGGAAATCTCTTCGAAGCAGTTTATTTTAATAGCGCATAGTGCATTTTGTACCTGTAATTGGCTCTGTGTTACACATACCTTTTACAATTCTTTTTGACGTGATAACGTCTTTAAAATCGTTTTAGTCGGGTGACATGTTCAGAAACTTGTGTCACACCAAAACCTCACAAGCGACATTTCATAAAGATGGTAGCGCCATCTGTTACTTGGCTCGAAAAAAAAACTTTAAATTAGTACTTAATTTCATTTTAGATGTCACTACTGGTGATAACTTATATCACCAATAAGACGTTATCACGTAAACATCTCGATCGTAAACCTACTTTACAAACAACCAATTTTTTTCTATATATTATAACTGTTGGTTCTCTAATGTATAAATAAATAATGGAGAATGTTCAAGTGACTGGACATTAGTATCGGTATCAATTGTGACACAAATATTTATCGCTTAATTTAAAGCTTGATTTTAGGTCTAATTTAAGTATACATATAGCACAGTAGTAAATAATTCAAGGGTAATGTATCATTTTATTGTAAATAGTCGCACAGTAATTAAGTCTCAAAATCTAGATCTGCAGTCAGTGCCTTAGCGAATTTTTGACATTATGTTTTTATAATACTGATGAATTAAAAATACAGAGCAGCCGAATATTTTCTAGGAACATTCATAATATACTCGTCAATTCGGACACCTAAAGGGTGACATATTAATGTAGATGCATTGTAGGTAACAATAACTCAAAAAATCATTTGTAACAGATTGTGAGAGGAATCATCAAAAACGTCACAGTAAGGTTACATATCTCATCTAATATTCTAATACGAAATATTGTGTAGCTTTTACGACTTCTACTTACGGTTACGATATGTTCAACTGGAACAAACAAATATACCTATCCTTTATCAAATACGTTACATTGGGACTAAAACATATTATTCAGAAACATGGAACATTTAATTGAAATCGATTGAAATGGATAGAAATGTTTAAGTTTAAGATATCAGCTTCTGCTCGCTTTAACCGTTTTAACTCAATTTATTTTATTTATATACTAGTTTGTCCGTTTCATAACCGGATAGTTTTTTTCTTTATGGGGTTTATATACAGTACATAAACGGGATTACAATAATCAAAACCAGCAAAACTTATATATGAATCAGAATTCATTGCACATTTTTATTTACGATTTGGAGCTTTAGTAGCGGTCGTCTGAAAATTCACTGTCAAATATATTGGGTGTTAGCAATGTCTCAGTTAATATCTATAATTACGTAGAACGACAAGGAGAGAATATTAGTATAAAGAGTGTGTAATTTAGTACGAATTCCTCTGCAGTTCTGATAGAAAAAGGATTAATTGTTTTTATGCATAATATCTTATTAGGTTATAAAAGAGTAAACAAGGAACAAAGTTGGCAATTATAGTCACGGTTATATTTGATAGCTTGGAGACAGGACGAAACTGCGTATGATGTAAAATTCAAATTGAAATCATTGTTATTATACAGTGAAACTTGGTTAAGTGGGACCTGGATAAGTGAGAAACCTCCATAACTGGAACTCATGCTGAGGTCCCAACACTTTGGCACTGAATTACCTCTGTTAGTGGGACGAGGTAAGCCTCTATATCTGGGATTTGTTCTTTCGATTTATCATCATAGTTACCTCTATAACTGAGACAGCGAGTAAATTTTATATGCATAAACCTCTGTAACTGAGATCACATAGTTTGTTTACTCATTCTTATTCTATTTCTATACATAACACGTTATTTTATTTAATGATCGCACCTCTATAACTGAAATAACCTGTATTCTCACCTCTATTAATGGAACCCTCTGTAAATGAGGCAGATATTTATTTATACCTGTATATCTGAGACACTGGGTAAGTGGAATACAGGTCCCTTGATGTCTCACTTAACCAGGTTTCACTGTATTACTAATTGCAACAGGAATTATGCGCGGTTTTGACAACACAACGGTTAAACAGTGTACGTAATTGTGTGACATAAAAATGTAGGATAGTTTATGATTATGAAGTCGTACAGTACCTAGTACTATAATAATAATTAAGTTGATAAGATTTGAAATGCAATAGTTTATGACACGTTCTTGAAATTTTTATGGTAATTAAGTAAACATGAAGTGAGGTATAGCTGCTTAACATAATAATTTATGCAAACACTTTTCAACAGTTTACATAGGCACATACATTCACAATAGAAAGATATAGGTACTATTCGTTACGTGTACATAGGGCAATTTTACTGATATCATTTTGGGAACGTACAGCGAATTTATGAAGTAGCCGTTGCCTTAACAAGAATAGTGGCATTTTCAATCCACACATATTTGACATTACACTTGCTAGCCATCTCGCGACATTCACGAAATAAGTTTTTGTTGTATAAAGTTAGATGCTGCATTTTGTTAATGACGCATTTATTAGTCTAGTCAACAAGTGCTTTTTTAGTCAAAACTTTTTAAAAGTCTCGGAAAAATATGGTTGAGGGCTCATTCGATTCGGGATCGCATCAAGAAAGTTTTTGAAAAAATTCAAGACCCGCTCGAAAAAATTGCAAAAGTTATTAACAAATTAGTAAACAAAAACAACAGGAAAAGTGCCCAGAAGGCTGGTAGCATCACCGCGTTGGATGGCAATGCTTATTTTTTGCGCAAAAAAACAGGCCAGCCTACTGGTCACGAGAAGAGAAGACCAACCGCTTGGCGATTTTTCGAAATACTCGGACCCCATGGCCCTAGTGTTTCAACCCCAAACGGCTCAAACACAAAACTACCAATCAAATTGTGATATTTGCGCCGTTTGAGGTTTTTAGCACCTGCAGCAGCAGCCCCAGCGCAGCCCACAGTGCTAGGAAGATGGGATGGTGCAATGGTGTCGACACAAGTTGCATCCCACACCAAAGATCTACCCAACTTCCATGGCATTATGGTCGTACCATCTGGTCTCTTTCCATCGACGCGTACCAAGCCAGTGGGTTCTAAGACAGCTGGCACCCCGGCGGTGGCAAGAGCACGACGGATGAGATCATTAATGCAAGCGTGCCGCGCAATACGACCTGCACTCTTACTGCAGGAAGGCTTGGTGTCCAAGGCAGTCGACCACATTGAAAGCGATGCGGAGCCCCACAAGGAGCGCCCAATCGCAAATACGTAGCGAGCCGGAAGGTTGAAGATGGTAGCGCCTGTAGCCAGAGGCCCGACTCCCACTCACCCACAGCCAGCAAGCGGGCACGCTCAGCAGAATTGGTGGAAGTATTAATAAGATTATTCCGTACCAACCTGCAGAGCCAACCTGCAGAGCGGCTCATCCTACTGTCTCTGGGAAAACGGGTTCACGGGCCGATCCGAGTCCGGGCAAGCCATTTTCCAGGCATCCTCTGTGTCCGTCAAACACGGCACTTCGGAGTCAACCAGAGAAAGAGCTAATTTAATTAATTTTCCTGGTCAACTTTTCAGTACTGTGGACGGAAGAGAGGAACGCCGGTAAGCTTACACTGGAAATTTTGTAGACGCCGAGGCCACCAAAACGAATTGGCTAGGTGGTTTGTAGCCACACTCGGTCATACAAGGCCATATACAAATGGAAGATACAGTATTGTGAATAATTTGATCAATTTTGTCCAAAAGTTGTGGTTGCTTCCAAAGAGGGGAACAACGCAGAAAATACATAAAATTTGGACCAAAACAGCAATATCTTAAAAGGGTGAACGCCGAATGCCGAATTTGTGAGTCTGTCCGAAATATCAATAAAATGATTAATTTTGTCTTCGATGAAAGATGAAAAACTTTCTTTTACAATAGGAAAACCTTCCTAGGTTTCCTATTTCTAGAAAAAAGTTCCCTTCACCTCCTGGTGGGAACTTTTTTTTTTATTTTGTTATTTGGGGCTATTGCATTAAATTTTTCTATACTTAGTCAATTGTCTGTCGGTAATGTCAGAAAGGTAAATTTCGCACTTTGAAGGGTGGTCATGGCAAAAGGACGAATTTTTTGACGCCCTGTAATTTTTCATTTTTTACTTGTATGGACACATTTTTATTATTAGTTTGTGTCTATATTTAGTTTGTATGCTTAGTTAGTTTAATTGATGTAAATAAATGGAAAAGTATAATTTTACGTTCAGCGTTTTCGATATTAAATTCAAATTCAAAATCATTTAATTTGTGAACATAAGTAAAAAATAGTTATAGAAAAATAGTAAAAAGGAAGCCAGAAACTATCTATGTTCCGCCGCACAGTGTTTTATTTTACCTCAAAATGACCACCTCCCTGATTATTAGTGAATCAGATGGAGCTTTTTATTCTATTTGCGAGAGTAAAACTCCCACGAATCTATGTTAATTAATTTAGGAGATATCCGGGGGTAAAACTTTTTACCCATATTTTGAAAAAATAATTAAAAAAATAATTAAAAAAATATTTAAAAAAATATTTCATCTAAACTTTTACAGTTGCTTTATGTTTTTAACTACATTATAAAATGTCTTGTTTTTATCTATGTTACGAGTCCTTTATGGCTGCTTTAGACCTCGTAGGAACCGAGAAATCAGCGATTTTGTGATTTTCGTTTTTATTTTTTTTTTGCCCATGTTCTTCAGTATTAGAGTCTGCAATTTGCTTTAAAAAAGAGGTAATAAGGTAGACTACCAACACAAAAAAAACAACAATTAATTCCGTGGAATCTCGGAAATATTAAGGTTTACCCGAACTTACCCGAACCGGGGGTAATTACCCGCAATTTTTTAAGACGTAATTTTTATATTTTTTACTTTATAAATATATTAGAATTCTTTTGGCGTAATAAAAATAATTGTGCTTAAACATCATCTGCGTTAAATAAACTATCTTCGTTGTAAAGAAGTGTTGTAAATTCATTTTCTTCACTCTCAGTACATGCAGTTTCTTCTTCGACATCACTGTTATCTTCACTTAAACATTCAGAATTGTGCGGTTGTAACATTTCTATAACAGCTTCTGGCAGTGGCATTCTCCTTCGGTTACTTAGGCGTTGTTTTAGCCGTATCGCTGATATGACAGGGTCGGATGACTCAAGCGCCCTGTGGAATAAGTCCATCATAGTATGAACCCTAGAATCTTTCCGGCTGTGATGTTCCCTATCCTGACGCCAAAATTTATTCCTCGACTCTCCAGCCTGTTCAGAGAGTAGTCCTATGGGTACCGCTGAATTCACTATTATTTTTTCTCCGTGAATTAAAATTTAAAAATACATGCACAAAACGTTAGTCATATCAAAACAAGTACCTAATTAAAGCAAGAATAAATAAATAATATGTCAACATTCTTAAAGTTTGTCATTAAGAAATTCGCTAACTGAATAATACACTTTTCATCCCACCATCTCGGAAAGAGTATTTTTAATCTTCAATATCTGAGTGGAAAAGCCGTTTTTATTCTCTAGAGCAGCGGTCGGCAACCTCTTGGCCAGCAAGGGCCACAAGGTGACAGATTAAACTAAAGGCGGGCCGCAGTCATTTTACTCGCATAAACCCAAGAAGCCCAATATATATCTCGCTCATAATAATTGTTCATATTCCATAACAAATAAAAATGATGCCATTGAAAATTGTTAAAACATAGGGAATTTAATTCGTTCACGTAATACTTACATTATGTTTATATGTTTGGGCTTTTATAAAAACAAGAGAAAAATAAAGAAATGCAAACTACAAGCTACCTACCTAAACAGGAAACCGATTTTACACACATTTTAGTGTGATGTCTGAGGTTGCATTTGAGAGGCCGTAGGGCGGAGGAGGTATTTCTTGTATGTTAGCAGTCATATTTGTCGTGAAAATGGTAGAATAGCTCTTTTTTTGCAGATGCGAAATCATCAAGTAACTTCCCCTGGTCTGGGTGGAGCTGGGGGGAGTGTCAGACTTGTACTGACTAAAACCCACCCAAGTTCTTGCTATTGCCCTTTACGTTCCGGGGCCGCGGTATCTCTTTCGAACAACCCGCAACCCCGGCAGGCGGTGGCCCTGGCAGGTCCATCGGCTTTGCTGACATCTCTTTGAGGCGCGCGTGGAAAACTAACGCGCCGTCGACACGGCCTGTCGTCAATAGACGGACGGACGGTGAGCTACCCATTGCTCACCGTCCACAGGCCCGCATCTAAGGTGGCCGGAAGTCGTCTCGCGGCGCCCGACGCCCGGGGCGTCTTCCGCGGTGGCTAAGTTGGTTTGAGGTTCTCTCCCTCAAACACCCGGGCACTTCCTTCGCTAGCATGACTGTTTCGCAGAAGGAGGTGACCGCTTAATTCCCATTCCACTCCGCTCCGGACCATAGACAGAACCAGGGCCGGACGCGAGAGATCGCCGCCGCCGATCGCCTCTACGAGGGCACGGCGGTGTTCCGCCCAAGCTGGGCAAACCGCCACTGTGTGCTCCACCGTGTCCTCCGGGCGATCATCACAATAATGACACCCGAGCGTTTCTTCCCGCACGATTATGTGCAGGAACATCCCAAAACTTCCGTGTCCGGTGAGGACCTGCGTCAGGCGGTAAGTGAGGACGCCATGGCACCTCTCCAGCCACTCCTCAAAGAGGGGACTTACCGCCACTATGGTGACGTGCCCTGCACGGGGTTGTGACAGTCGCTCTCTCCATGACACCATGAGATCGCACCGGAGGTCTGTCCGCTGGGCGGCAATTTGTCGCGGCAGCAGAGATTCCTCCCGATGTAGTGCCTCCGCGCGCCATTCGTACAGACGCGTGAGGACTATCGCCTCCAGATTCCACGGTGGCAATCCGACAAGAAGGCTCGCTGCCTCACCGGAGATCGTGCGGTAGCCCCGGATCAGCCTAATGGCTACCACCTTATGGGGCGCCTTCAGGTAGTGAGCGGCGCGTCGCCCTAAAGAACGCGCCCATACCGGGGTCCCGTAAAGGGCCATGGACCGCACGACTCTGCAATAGAGCCTACGGCAGGAGGCGTTTGGCCCCCTCAGATTGGGCAGGACCCGCTTGAAAGCAGTAGTCGGGGCCCGAGAGCCTCCAAGGCCAGGACCCAGGCTTTGCCGTGCAAGCCATTGGGTCCCGGGGTCGTATTTTTGGCTGTAGAATAGTACTTAAATGCTCATATGTAAGACGAGAAGCATATTTATTTTTTATACAATTGACAATTCAAAAATTGTAATGAACTGCTTAGCAAACTTTTTCAACTCGTCAAAATCAGATGGCATTTAACAAGATCATTGGATTCATAGAAGGAGCTTCGAGAATATCAGCTAGTACGACACATTTCAAAGTGTTGCCGAGCAGACGGGTTAAAAGGCGCGCTTACTTAACGCGTTGATTTTGATAATAATTATAACTTATTTACAAAACATTCATGGGCCGCAAAGAAGACGTCCGTCCGTCCGGGCCGCGGGTTGCCGACCCCTGCTCTAGAGGATAAAGTAAATTGAATTTAGAACATCGTGTGCACTAAGTTTGTGAATTAAAAAAAACATTAAACCGATTTACTGCTACCTCTATGCTGCCCTGGTAATCGAGAGGGCAGTAAGTCGAAAGTGGCCATTTTTTTTTATTATCGATTTTTAATGTACGTCAAACGAGCTTTCTTCCTATCTAGGTTTCATATTTCTACGTAAACTAGAAATGCATTTTCTTATTTGATAAAGAACAGTAAGAACGATACCATAAATCTACTTACTACGTAAAAGAGCAGTATTTCATTGACATACTACCCTTTTTCTTTGTATTAACTAATTCCTTATCAAAAAAGCAGTAAATCTCTGACATACTGCTCTTTTCGTTTGTTTGAACCAATGTACCAAATGAATTTACTAATAAAATGTACAGTATGGAGCTGTACTGCACTTTTAAGATATTAATTATAATGAATGTCTTCTAAATATACAAATATAAACACAGTACCTTCCCTTACTGCTTATCTAACACGGCATACGATAAAACAATAATATAGTATTGCAAATCAGTAGAGCAGTAAGTAGTTGCTACTGTGCTACCTAGGTACAAATAATGATCAAAATATTCTGCCATTTCGCTTCGAGCGGCGGTGAGTGATGGTCGTTGCTTAGTGCCGTTTATCTAGTTCGCGCCATTTTTCGACGCGTAGTTTTGTCGTCAAGTTTAAGGTTTGTAATTATTGTTTTTTTAAATATTTTATGCTTTTTTTGCTTTGTTCTGTGAATAAATTACTTAAGTACCTAATCTTAAATAAAGCTTATTACTAATCGGTGTTAAGAGGAAACACAAGGGCCGTTTTTCCATACAAACTTAGTCCCCTGTTTCCTCCCTGGATAATGCAAGTAGATCAATAATTTTTTTTTTAAATATCCATGTCTACTATTGGCATGTCCCTATGTTTTCCTTTTTCTCATAAATTTATTATTAAAAGAGATATGAATATTCAAAAACCTAAAAAATTGGCATGATTTTCCGCTGTGTTCAAACATTCAGAAAACAAATTTGACTAGATTATATAAAAAATAGAAAACATAGGAACACGGCAAAAGCCTTTCTTTATTTTTTAATGAAAAAAGCAGTTAAATCGGTTAAGTTTTGAAGAAGAAATCAGGGGACTACGAATCATTGATTTTGTGTACTTTTAATTGGCATTTTCGGTCAAAGCTGCAGTTGTCTCTCTCGCGCTCTGCGGGGGGAGGCTTGAGGCTTTCGGGCATTGCGCGACAGCAATAGATTTTACAAATACCTAATTTTCAATTCTCTAGCCCGTGGTATTTCCTCTTAATAATATCTAACTGAGTTCGTCTTCCCGCTCGCTTGTCACGATCTCGGTCGTGTAGTCGTGATGCCCGCCGCGCTTTTTTTACTATGTATTTCTGTGCTCTAATAAAACTACTTCTCATACTGACACTTCACTTGAGTAAATAAAATAATATTCGCGTTATTATTATTCTTATTGTAATAGGGTAAATATTGTATTACTCGAAGCTAATCATCATCATAATTATCAGCCTTTTTAACGCTATACAGGCCTCCTCTCTAGGAGAGGGAATGTGCCATAATCCACCACGGGGGCCCAGTGCGGATTGGTGGATGTCACATGTCTTCGAATTTTTGGTTCTAGGACATGCCGGTTTCCTCACAATGTTTTCCTTCACCGTTTTGAGAGGAGTGGTGATGAAATAAATTACACAAAGTAATGCGCCTGGCTGGGTTTGAACCCGCGACCTACAACTCGTAAGTCGGAGCCTTTACCATTCGGCCACCACTGCTCTCCGAAGCTAATACCTACTTAAATTAATACACTTTATTCATTTTTGTTTTAGATTAAATTGCTTAAAAATGAAACGAATTGACAAAATCATCAATATGACTACCAATCGAAATGAATATACCATAAACATGAATAAATCAGCAACTTCCGAATCAAAATTTCGCAAGTGTTCCCAAATCCAAAAAGTAAATAGTAATAATATGAAAATACCCAGGAGTAGCGATAGGCAAATAGAGGAACCTACAATGGCTAAATTGTGGTCTTTCGAATTAGATTACAACCAATTTCAGGCGATCCGATCACTAAACGTAGAACAAACCTCATCTATCATGAGTCCTCATGATGAAATAAGTTCAATATTGCGTTTCAAAGAAGCAATATTAAACCCGATTAAAGATCAACTCACGCCTACCAATGTGGTTTGTGAAAATGAAATATCAGCTGAACCAAGTGTGACTTTCTTGGGATGCACTGAATCTGACCCTAATTTATTTCATCCTAAAACAATATTGAAGACAGGAGAAAAAAATAATGAAACCGTATTAAATAATGAACCTACACTTAACTTAGCCTGCCAGGAAAGCATGCCAGATTCAGAAAATGATAACAGCTTTTATGAGGATTCTGATGACTCAGTCTGTGATAAGGACTACGTGCCACCTATTTCTTCTTCATCGTCCGATGATAGCATAGAAATAACGAAAAGTACAAATGTATTTCCATCGTCCTCATCGATGTATTCTGACAAACAAGCACAGCATATGTTAAGAGAGCAAGAAAACGCTACTCCGGAAACTGGAGATCAAATACTATCAGAGTCAATTGGGCAAAATGAAAGTAGTTTAGTACAAGATTTTCACACAGAAGCTGATGAAGAAAATACAAACAATCAAAATGTTGATATGCAATACACTAAACAAGGAACACTTAGAAAACGAAGAAAAATGAACAAAAGTCTAAATGAAAGGAAAAAGGCAAAACATGAAGCACGAAATTTAAAACTGAATATTAAAAGTCCATGCACTCAGAAATGTCCAAAAAAATGTTACGAAAAGTTTTCTCAAGACGCGCGATTAAAGATTCACGATGAATACTTGAACCTTGGTTGGGAAGCACAAGGAGTAATGATAAAGAACCTAACATCTCAAGTCAATATTCAATCAAGAAAACATCTCAATGAAAGCAACACTTACAAGCGCAATAAAACGTACTTGACAAATATTTTTTATTGACAGCTGACAATCAGAGAGTAGAAGTTTGTAAGACTTTTTTTTTGACGACTTTAGGATATAATATAAAAAATGATAAAAGATTATTAAAAATATTAGAAAGAGATATATCCGATCAAAAAGATAAGAGGGGCAAACACGACAACAGACAAAAAATAAACACAGAAAATTTAGAAAACCATGTCCTGCAGTATAACCCAGTCATATCACACTATCGAAGAGAACATGCTCCGAGAAGAAGGTATTTGTCGAGTGATGTGACTCTTAAGATTATCTACGAGCATTACAAAGCGAAGTATCCAGACCATAAAATTTCATACGAATTTGTAAGAAATTTTGTTACAAAGCGAATGAATATTTCATTTACAACTCTTTCTAACGAAGAATGTGAAATTTGTACAGGGTACAAAATGCACATAGCAGAAACTAAGCACAGTGAAGAAGAAATATCCTCAGATTGCGTAAACTGTACTGATTATCAGAAACATAAGGATAGATACATGAAAAGCAGAGAAGAATATCAAAATGATGCAAAAAAACAGGAAAGTAATGAAGAACTAGAGTTCACTTATTTTTCAGCTGACCTTCAAAAGGTAATTATGCTTCCACGTATTGATATGTTTAAAATTGTTTTGTTTACCCCTCGGATTATATGCTTCAACGAGAGCTTTGTGCCATTAAGCAAATTTACAGCCACACAGAAACCGGTTGCTGTTTTGTGAAATGAAGTGATATCGGGACGAAAACAGGAAGATGTTGTGTTTGTGTGGGCTTTTCGTGCTTTCCTTTTGGAACGACGCGATGACAGGTGTATAGTTATATGGACTGATAACTGTTCTTCGCAGAACAAAAATTGGGCACTTATGACATTTTTAGTCCAAATAATAAATAGCAATGAAATCACTGCAGAAAAAATAATAATAAAATATCTGGAACCTGGGCATACGTTTATGTCAGCCGATAGCTTCCATCATTTGGTTGAAAAGTCTCTACAAAAGCAAAAGAAGGTTTATGATTACAACGATTATGTCAATTGTGTCGCAACTTGTACGAAACATGTTATTGTTAAGAAAATGAACGTTACTGACTTCTTCCAGTTTCAAGATAAATCATCTCAGCATAGGCTCCGAAACTCTCAGCCTAGGGTTTACTTGAAAGACATAGTTGCTGTACAAGTTATCAGAGGTAGTTTTGATCTCCACTTCAAGACTTGCCATAAAGCTGTAACATTCCAACCCTTAAGCTTTTTGCAGGTGAAAATCCTAAAATTAAAAACTATACCACGTCCTGATTCAAGGATTCGTGAAAGAGGAATTACTGACGAAAGGAAAAAGCAGATAATTCAAAACCTGTGTCCTTTAATGCCTGCTAATCGTAGAGTTTTTTGGGAAAATTTATTTGTAAATAATGTTGAAAATTTAGCAATCGAGGACGAAGTTGGAGAAAATGAAACACAGATATAAAAACTGGAAGAAGTCGTATTTTAAATTATAATAAATGTTTTGTGTTTCAATTTTTATATTTTTAGATTATAAAGAAGTTATTTTATTTTTCCAAGCTCTTTGAAGTTAGCTACTTTTGGTTTTCTATTTCATTTTATCTTTTAGGTGTAATGCCAAATAATTAAAACTAAGATTATTGATCTCATTGATTGTGATATCTAATTAAAACGGTAGTTCTCGTACGTTAAGTTAGATTGTAAGAATAATTTTGTGCCACTAATATGTGATATTTGATCTGTCTGATTAAGTCTTAAGTTTTGATAAAAATTGTTTCTAGAAAAGTTTTTATATAATTTGTATAATAGCGTTAATCCAAATTCCAAGCACTAAGATTGTTCTCTTTGATTATTTTTAATAAATAAATCGATTTTTGATTTTATTACTAAAGATTTTTTCTTCTTTTTCCTCTATTCGTAGACAAACTGCTTATGAAGTTCTGATAATACCTAATTTAAAATATTACTTTAAAAAGCAGTAACGTTCTATACTCTATAGTGAAATTAGCCTAAATCATTTTCAAGATCTAAGGTAAAGGGCAGTATGACGCTAACTTACTGATATTTTAAGATAAAATTTTAATTAATTATTTTAAATTCCGTAAGCAACAGAGCGGTATGAAATAATACTAAGCAAGAGAGCAGTATCAATGGCAGTTACTGCTCTCTTACCTAAATATTGATTTGAATTAGATAAGAGTACAGTAATGAAGACACGGTTTGTTATGTTTTACGATAACTCTGATGAAGATGTTAAAGCAATATTATTCTACTATAAAAAAAACTCATTTTTCCCTTTCTTTTGACATATAGAACATAAAAATCAAGCGTATCGTTTTATCACAAACTCAAAAATTGTAATCAAAATATTTGCGCGCCGTTATCTCGAAACCGCCTTTTTTGACTTACTGCTATATCGATTACCAGGGCAGTATGGTGCCGAATATATCATACAACTTTTTTTTAATTTGTTAAAAACTCAGACTCGGAACCTTCTTGGTGTTTTTTCAATTTGCTTTGTACGCGGTTCTTTACGCGGCATTTTTTCACGTCATTGTTAAACCTTATATTAAAAACAAGAAACTTGAAAACAAGTGAAAAAACTAAAATGAGTGATTCTAGCGACGAGGAAGTTTGTTTGACACCAACAGAATTGACTGAAACTGTTAATAATGCGCAAATGAGCTTTCTCCCTCAACAATCACGCGAGAAGTATTTAAAACAGTACGACATGTTCAACACGTGGCGACTAGCAAAAGGAGCCAAAACTTTCTCAGAAAACGTTTTGCTGGCATATTTTATAGAATTATCCGAGAACAAGAAAGCAAGCACTCTATGGAGTACGTATTCGATGCTAAAAGCAACAATAAAGATGAAAAAAGACATACATATCGATACCTATCCTAAATTAGTGGCATTTTTAAAAAGAGCCTCATCTGGTCATCAACCAAAAAAATCGAATGTTTTCACAGTATCTGATATTGAAAAGTTTCTTAACGAAGCACCCGATTCCGTATATTTGGCGGCAAAAGTAAGTCAGTTGCACATTCAGTATCTACTTAAGTATATTAATCTCAATTAAATAGTATACTTAGTAGATGTTGATAGGCATAATTATGCGTTCATATCAATTTTATTCATTTATCTACTACAACACTCTTTACATTACAGGTTGTTCTTATTATTGGAATAAACGGAGCATGTCGAACTAATGAACTAACACAACTTTATGTCAAAAACATTGAGAAACATTCAGATGACTTACTATTAATTAATTTACGTAATACAAAGACAAAAAGAGACCGAACTTCGTCATTCGCAAGGACTACGTAACTATTGTTGAGAAATATCAAGCCTTACGCCCGCCTAACACTCCAATCAATCCATTTTTTCTACAGTATCGCAATGGAATGTGTGTTAGACAGCCTATGGGTACTAATAAAATTGGCAGTATCCCACGAGAAATAGCAACATTTCTTGAACTTCCAGAACCCCTGTTTTACACTGGTCATTGTTTCCGACGAACTTCAGCCACACTTTTGGCTGATTCCGGAGCTGATCTCCTGTCCCTTAAGCGCCACGGAGGCTGGAAGTCCAATGCAGTTGTAGAGGGATACATAGAGGATTCCATCCAAAATAAGTCTAAAATATGTGAAGGCATCGTAGGAGCCATTACACTGAAAGAGCCTCAATCGGATCCTTGGACTGGCCCTTCTACATCAAAAATAAACCGTTATGAAACACCTAACCATCTCCCTCTCTCTCCAACATTCACGCCAAGGGAATCCGATGAATCGGTACAACTATTAAGTATGACAGATAGTTTACCGAAAAACAGTACCTACACAAGTGACTAACACCAATATTACAGTACCAAACAAAAATATTACACTCAATTTAAATAACTGTAGCAACGTTACTTTAAAATTTTCTTAATTATACCTTACTATTATTTTGTTATAATTTAAAGATTATTCTGTAATACTTACCTGTCATAATGTAGTAATTAATACCTAAACTGAAATAAAAGTGTACCTATCTTGTGATTGTAAACGTTTTTTTTTTTTTGCATTTACTCATTTCCTCGCTGAGGTGGAATGAAAAGTTACGTGTTGCACTCGAGTGCAAAGATTTTTCACCTCGTGCTCTTTTGATTCCCTCGCTAACGCTCAGGATTTTAATTTTGAATCACTCGCTGCGCTCGTGATTTAATTTTAGAATCCTTCGCTTGCTCGGTCATCAAAATTGAACACGCGGTTAAAAAGCAACTTTGCACTCTTGTATAACAAATAACTATTTTCTATTAATGGAAGTAGTTTCTGGGTCGTCGGAGGTCACAGTTTTAACCTAACCTACCCATTTTTTTAAGAATTTAACCTAATCTAAATAGTTGAATTTCGGGTAACCTACTAAAAACAATATCTTTTTTTTAATATAATTCCTTATTTTTGCAATCTTATCTTAACAGCACGTGCCGAAAGACGTTGCAATATTTAGAATATATACGCAGATGCAACAATCAGTATAATAGAAAGAGAGGTCAACAAATCAAAGTGGCGAGCATGCAACTGCTCGCGTATAGATTGGAATCGTTAAGTTTTTCGCGACTATTCCGATCTATACATGATTAGTTGCATGCGGACTAGCACTGTATATTTTGGAGCAAAGCTAGTTACTTTGGCCACTACAAAGTATACGCGAGTATTTGCGTACTGCTGTTGTATACTTTAGAAAACTTTGATTAAAAAGTGATTTCCAATCTATACGCGACTAGTTTCACACCCTTGCGTTCTAGCCATGTACATATTGGAAATACGCTGCCATTCATGTCTGTTTTTTATAAGTATTTAACTTAATTCAAATTTATGATGCGTAAATTAATTATGTTGTGTAGAACAAGAGGAAGGATTTTTGTATGGCATGCACTTCTATTTAATTGTTGTATGCATGAAAATACATGCAATACTTACATATGACATGTACATGTATTCTTGAGAATAAAAAAACTGCATGAAGATACGAAATCGACATAAATACTATTTTGAAGTGTTATTCTAAATCATAATGAAAAAGAGGAATTATCGACATTACTAGCTTTTGCCCGCGGCTTCGCTCTCGTTAAATTC
This sequence comes from Ochropleura plecta, assembly GCA_905475445.1. Lineage (NCBI taxonomy): Eukaryota > Metazoa > Arthropoda > Insecta > Lepidoptera > Noctuidae > Ochropleura > Ochropleura plecta. Next base: position 16,735,496 of record FR997721.1, on the reverse strand, counting down.
GGGCTAACACAGTTCCCCTTGCGCCTTATTGATTTTTAATAGCAACGCTAAGTTTTCCCTTTTCTTCCCACTTTCTCCCTCACATCCCACTTTATTTTTTTTAAAAAAATTGCCTATGTCTGTCTCCTGGTTCCCAACTATCTCTGTACCTACCAAAATTCATCAAAATCGGTTTAGCCATTAAAGCGTGAAGAGGTAACAAACTCACTTTCGCTTTTATAATATTAGTAAGGAAGTAAGGATATTCTAAAGTCACAACGATTTGTGTCAACAATAGCGATAAGTAGGTACCATCAGTAGTCAATGTCCTTTAATTCTAATGTGAAACATAGCGACTCTAAACAGTCGGAACCCATAACAAATCTAAACCGACTTAAAGGCGCTCCGCATTTGAATTTAATGGTGAAGCTAGTCGATATAATTCTACATAATTTTAGCTAGAGTACAGAACTTGGGTTTTTATTTTCAGTTAGGCAGACGGGACCTTCGCTTTGTCTTTTTAATTGTTATTGTTTTATTTTGTATTTTATCAATGATGAGATCATATATTTTAACTAATGATAACCCTAGATTAAGTATAGGAAAACTCCTTTTTTAACAGTCTGTTGCAGTACCTGGCCGTTCTGTGATAAGAGTATAAGAAAAACTACTTTGATTGTTCACATTTTTCTGTAATTTTCGGTCCGCAACACAAAATTCTCGTTTTGATATCGATTTTCGAAATGCCTTTTTATTTGTTTACGCTGCATGAATACTTGAAAATTAGTGACTCTGAAAGTAAAATGTCACAGGCAAAGGAAGCAGAACTAAGAACACTGAATTCTACCTGTAATACACCTGTAATACATAGTCCATTGAAAAGTTACATTAAGGTTGCGTTTTTAGAGGACGCAATTTTATTTTTGAAGTGAAAACTTCTTTAGCGGCGTTGAGCACTTTTTCTGTAATGGGTATAAAATCTTAAACTCGCGTCAGGACACGTGACCTGATCAAAAAAGCGTAAGACGGATGGAGAGTAGACAGCTATCCCCTCTCTACGGCGCGGCGAAAATGTATGCCTGGGCCTACTGTTTTTTTTTTTTGTTAAAGTTAAAGATATTCTTTAGTGAGTTATGAGAGCCAAAACACGATTGACCCAATTTGGCTCGATACAAAAAAATCGCAAAGTTTATCCAAAATCAGCATTTTTAAACACGTCCATGAAAAGCAAAACCAGTTTTATTCGATTGTTTTAAGACGAATTTCAATAAAATTTCGTGTACACATTCACTATTAAACATATTAAGGTATGGTTTTATTTTAATGAATTAGGGAGTGTCAAATTTTAAAAGGAATTATTAACAAAAAGACGTGCAGTATTTTTGCGCGCAGGCAGGCTAAACCACCGCTCCCGTACCGCGCCAGTCGGCCGCAGCGCGCCTTAGAGAGCACTTGTGTACAACTTTTTTGCGTCCGTTGTCACCGACTACCCAAGAGAATATATAAGCGTATATTGACACCTAAATACAAAAATGGTGAACAAAAATAATAAAATCAAAAAATATTCACGACTGCAGCTCAAGAAGCTGAAATTGATGAACCTGAATAGGTGAGTTTATACAATTCCTAATCTGCTTCATAACATTTGTTTACTTTCGTAGCCAGCTAAATATTTCCTTTTCATCGACAACACGGTTTTCCATAATTTACTTACTACACTTTGCCTGTGGCTGTTTATTGGAATAAGCATACAACTTTAATTTTATAATAGTAAAAGAATATTATGGTCTAAAATTTTCATTTACTCCAATTACTTCATTTCTATATTATTATGATTTATTTTGTTTTACATACAGAAATCGTATAAACACTTGTGGATTTGCCAACTGACTCGGAAGGAATGAGTGAAACCGTCACTCCACAAGCTCAACGTTAATAATCAAGTTTTCACTTCTGCCGGCACTCCCGGAGTGCAACCCGTCATTTTTTTGATGTGTAGGGGGGGTCAGTGTAAAGCTAAAAACAAGTTTGTGGGGTCGCGACCCTTGTCCCACGGCCGCCATCTTGAAAATAGGGGTTGAAATGGTTTTTACGATATATCTCTTAAACTATTTATTTGATAAAAAAAAATTGACAATATTTTTTGTTGCAAATTAAATTCTCTACAACTTTGGTCCAGCAACTTTTTGTCGTAGAACTATAAATAAAAAAAGTTATAATCGAAAATCTTCAGAAATTCTAGAAAAAAGATTACATTTTTCGATGTAACTTTTTTTTTTATCATCTTACGAAAAAATGATATCTGACCATTTTTGTAGATCGTTTTTTGAGGAACAATTTTTATTCGCAACATGTTTTCATTAAGTCAATAGCTAAGGTTTTACAGCGCTCCGAAGTGAGTACTATTTTTCAATATTCTTAACTATATTATCAAACTTGTTTTTTGCTTTACACTGACCCCCCCTACACATCAAAAAAATAAAATTGCGTCCTCTAAAAAACGCAAGGTAAGGCCTAAAAAATGTAACATTTCAATGGACTACTACAGTTTCAGTACAGTCAAGAATGTTACCGTCCTGGCGAGGGTTTCCTCGTGTCTGGTTCATTGAATTTATAGCAGTTGTGATTCACAACTGCTATAAATTCAATGAATTCTTCACAACTTGTGAAGAATTCGGACGAAATTGCGTTACGTTTTACAACAATACCAAGCCACCGATCTCCAGCATATAACTCACATTGTATGTAACTAAAAGATGGTCTGCTCAAGTAATATCCTGAAGTGATCGGACCTTTGAACCTGAAGGAACCAGCAAAACATGATGTCGTGCATTGCATTGAATAGAAACAAGTTCCCAGCTTTTTGATAGAGCCCTTCCCCTACCTGATAAAGCTGCAAAGGAAGAATTCGAACATTTGCTAGAACTAGACACATAATTATATTATGTATAACTTTAGAGATCCCATGGGCAACTCCACATTCAGTCCTCTATACCTACTTCTTATTAACAAGAAGGATGGAAGACTACGAATATGCGGCGTTTACCGAAAATTAAATGTTACTCAGCCAAAACGTTACAAGAACGCCAGCATTCAAGACATGTACTTTAACAATCTCAGCTGATTCTAGGTTAGATAGTTCACCGCTATTGTTGGAATTAATTAGAGTCTACTTAGTTTTGGCACAAAGTTTTCAACATGATCTGCTTTCAGAACAAATAATAACTTCGACAAAATACAGGCAGCTATATCTTTTTTCTACAACGATGTAATAATATGAAATTATTATGAGCTATGATTTGATGTTGTGTAATTTTCTTGCGAGTTGCGCACATTTTGACCAAGACCCTACGAGGCCACGCATAAAACCTGTATCAATATATAACTCGTATCGATACAAACAAGTATTGTACCTATAAGAAAAAACTTCTAAAGCAAGTTCCGGCTCGAAGTTAGAAGCACATGGACCGATAGCGCCATTGAGATTAATTGGTTTTTGAGTTGTCGTGATTTGGTTGACGACTGTAAATTGTCATTAATTAACTGCGGCTGGAATAGCCGCCGAGATTTTACAAGCCGTCACTAGAAAATGTAGTCTACCAAATAAGTCTCTTTTCTTATTTTCATAAAAGAAACTGTTGTAGTCAAGTGATATAGGATAATAACAATGATTAGGTATGTTCCAAGAAACTAGTTCAAAAAGATATTCTTACTGCACCGAAGTTAGTTCATTACAACAAGCTTTTTACTTTACCACACTGGTGCGGGATTTTATGGCACATTTCGGTTTTATCTCGGTGAATCAATCGAAAGGGCTCAGATACTATACCTAAAACAAGCACGATCATTTCAGAAAGTTTTGCTGCAGTGGAAAAAAAGAAAAGTATTGTTTTTTTTTTCATTGCTGTTTTCTCTAAATTGATTGAAAAAAATGGTATACATTTAGGTGCGACCAACGGCAAGTGCAGTAACATAGATTGTGTGAACTTATTTACAATACCCTTGAAGTTTATACCACAGTGGCAGGCAACAGACTGAACCAGAGTGTTGGAGATGTTAGGGTGAAAATATCTCAGAGCTAAAAAACAGTTGAAAAATGTACTATTATGGGATGGACTGACTGAATTTTCAACTAAATAAGTGTCAGTGATTAGTGGGTACAGAGTTAACTTCAATGAGAAGCCCTGCAGTATCAACAATGTCAATAGAATGCTACTCAGATCAGATAAGTTAAGATGCAATATGCAAGCCAAGACACATGTAACATTCAAATGTGCCATGCATGCAGGAACTGACACATTAAAATATTACATGTACTAAAATTATATATAGATAGAAATCCTTCATTCCAATTTTTTCTATAAGTTTTATGATTAAAATATATTGTGTAAATAAATAATATAATATTTAATCAAAAACAGTATGTATTTCATTCAATAAATTAATATTACTTGTAGAGTTTTGTACTATACCCTAGTAGTAATTCATTGTTATATAATTAATATTTACTAAGGGCCGATTTTTCAATCGTCAGTTAAGTTTTATCCGACGAATAAGTCTATCATTTTGACAGTTTTTGTATGGGCACTCTGTCAAAACGTAACATTTACTCTTTAGATAAAAGTTATCTAACGATTGAAAAATCGTCCCTTAATGCATAAATCTTGAATAACCTATTTTCTAATAATATGAAGACTGATTCAAAATCCTGTTTGCGTTTTAGAAGACATAAGAATTGGAAGACATTCATGAAAAGCAAGCCTAGCTCAACTGCCTTAATATAACCTCAAGGTTCGACAAGCAAAGCTTGTAAATAGATCAAAGAATGCCAGCACAAGTCGAAACTTTGGTTGACACCTAAATTTGAATAAATATATACAGCTAATAATGGCCAAATATGTTCTTCGTCAATGCGTCATAGAATTATTGCAAGATGTATCTTTATGCAACTTAACTATACAGATCACAGATATCATACCCAGTTCCCTTAGCCCAGCTTTTCTAAAAACAAATTGACATTTACTCATCCCAACTATGCCATTTATAATAATTTTCAAGAAATACATAATATTAATTGGTATATAAAAATAAAATACATTTATACTATATTTAAATAACTAAACTTTAATGGTTAGAAGAATGTTTTCCAAAGGCACCCTTCTGACTATATTGATAATAAGATTATCTGTGTGCCAGAATTTGCAGAAACACAGGTGCAGTCGTTTTAAAATAACTTCTTGGCAAAAAAAAAAGTGGAGTTAATTATTAACATCCAGAAATCTGCAACTTCAGTTCATTTTGTTGACTTTTTTATCACCTTCCAGAAGTAAAGTTATGTTCTACTATTTAAATGTATTTTTTTAGTAAGTCTGTTTTTGCAAAAAATATTTTTATTTCAGGATTTTTAGATATGGTATGATGATACATCACATTTTTTTTAAAGAGTATTCATTTTCCATTGTTACGTAAAAGATTAGCAGATCATCCATATAGACATAGATGAAAAAGTATGTATTATTAACGATAATTCATAAACTACTCAAGCAGTACACGGTCGAACAGAGAACTTCCTCTTTTTTAAAGTCGTTAAAAATATCCAAGTGCGTTTAGGAACACGCAAACTACTTATTTTCAGATTACAATTCTGGAACATGTTTCTATGTTATAATTTGATAAATCTATTGAAAAAATAAAAATGCTGACAAATAAGAAACAGTGACCATGATGGTAACACTACTGCCACCTCTTTGATACAATAATATATTTGATATTGACAACAGATGAAACCAAGATTCCTAATGATTTAGTGAATCATAGCGAGAATAGATGGCGCCAAACAAAAAAACGAGAACCAAGTAGAGCTATGATCAAAACTACATGATGCCAAACTCTCAGAAAAATTACAAAAATAGATATCAAAGACAAGCATCTGGAAACCAAACCTCCCTAAGAAGAAGTATTTTCCAAATAGTTTTTATATGAGACTCCAAAAAGAAAATAAAGAAAAGCTGCTTCATATTTTAAAAAGATTGAATTGAAGAGCTTGAATTTCATACTACAGTTTTGCCAGTCATTGCCTTTTCTTAGCATGTTCTGCTGTTCTCTTCAGCCATTTTCATTCTGAGCTAGTAGTCAAGAAATCTGAAAATGTGAAGAAAAATGTTTTAATCATATTTAAATACCCAAATATTAACAATATTTTGATAATTATATTCAGAAATGGTTCCTCAAAATATAATGCTTATTTTTTCAGATGGGAAATCATCAAATGCTTCCCCCCGTTCTGGGCGGACTGGAACCGTCAATTTTGTATTTATTAAAGCCCAACCCATGTTCCTCTTTTTGCTATTTCTGTTCCAGGGACATGGTATCTCAAAGCCCATCTAGTAATGCAAGAAAGATTGGGACAAGTGAATGCGCGGTTCACCCACACACAAAAAAAACATTTTGTTAGCCCTTGAAAAAAAAAATGTTATGTAATCCAGCTGTTAATTCTCCACTACACAAACTACTCATTATGCACCACATAACTCTCGACAACCATTAGTGCTGTGCTACCTAAATGCATAGGTACTCATTTTAATCTGGGTTCATGAAATGTGGCTTTTTGCAGATAGGAAATCAAATGTGGCTTCCAAATCATTGTTTTAATTCAATTTATTATATTTTATAGAATGTGGGCTGGTTCTTAATAAAAAAAAAATGAAATAAACCTCCACAATAAAATAGAAGAGGTAATTATAAAAGATTTTTGCAGAGAATTTTGCAGGCTTCCCAGGCTCTTAGTGCATTTTCCATAAGAAAGTTTTCCAGTAAAGAATCAATAAACAAATGTTTTACCTTTGTCTGATCCAAACAAAGTTTGTACATGTTGCTTTATATTCCATGGTCAGAATGGGCATTTTTGATGGGCTAAACAATATGCACCAGTGTCTTGAACCAATTTTGTTTGTAGATTATAAGCTGCTACTCCGTAAAAGGCAGAATCTGCTGAACGGCTAAGTCACTGAAAGTAGTGAACAGAAACTCTTGAGATGATTAAAACTCATCCATAATTATTTGAGTAAATAATTGAAAGACTGATTTTCAATGTTAAATGATAAACCGTAATGACATATATACTTTATTTCAATATATTCAGAAGGCAGTGGACCAACAAGGAACTAGCCTGTTATAGTAACCATAGAGTGCAGGAAGGAACAGCTGTAGCTCAAACTGATTACATCACAAAACGCAACCGATTTAATTATTTTAAGTAAGAGTTTAACAAAGTTCCTATCGTTTACTTACATGTTTTAGAAAAAAACTGGTGGTCCTCTATCGGTTAAAATGGGGCATCATTGTCATTGTCATGTTTGGAGCGTCGTATTAGCGTTCCGGAAATGACAAAGGCATGCCAAACATGCAAAACTTGAATGTTTTTATTATGAGTGTTCTTTACGCAGTAAAAAATTACATGGAGAATTTATTGCAGCCTTGTTCATTTTAAATTCTGTTTTGCAATAAGTTCTACTGTTTATTTTAAAATACACTTAGACCACAAAAACTACTTCAGTAACTCTTTCTTTAAATACCTATAATAAAATTAACAATCAAAGAAGCGAAAATATACAATCGTAATAGCACAATATTTAATGTAATTATCTCACTGACCAGAATTACTTACTTCTACAAACAATAAAATTGACAACCGGCGTCTCTATATTATTTTATTAGCTATAACTGTTTGAATTTGAAAACAGAACCGGCCGGGTTGCCAACCGTAAATGGAAATCCCTCGTACATTAGCTAGGTACTAAAAATCTCGTATTTTGACTTACAAACCTCGTACATTTTATTAGTGAGCCTGTGATGTTTGAGTAACATCTGACAGATAGTGCTACTACTAAAGCGTAACGCGAATTGAAATATTCAGGCATTTCAAATTATATTTCGAATCTAGAGATGTAAAATAATAATTTTAGATAAAAATCGGAAATTCTTAATAAAAAAAAATGCTTTTAGGACGTAGGTTTTCTTTCTTTATTTATAGCTTTCAAAAAAAGGTAAACGAGACTTATTCATCATAAAAGTTTGTATTGTAGTTAAGGGTACTGGGAAAATTTAAAGTGGTTGAGTGATTTGTGAGATTCTGATGTAGCTTCATTTTGTTTCTTGACATTCAAAAGTGCCTGATGTGATCAGGCAGATCCAGACCCACGTTTTTGACAGATGATATTTGAGACTGTTGGTGACGCAAAATATTCATATGGCCATATTATCAAAATCTCGTATATATTTGTACGAGGTTGAAATTGTCCTCGTACCTCATAATATGGAAGACCACAAATCTCGTAATTATCGTATTTGTAGTTTGTACGAGCAAATGTCGTACGGTTGGCAACCCTGCCACAGATCCACACACGATTTACTTTGACCACTGAATTCTTTGTTGTGGACAGAGGACTGCTAATCTTCAAGTAAAATATGTGAACCTTTAGTCTATGGTTCACATATCTCATATGATAGTTGTCTTGCCTCCCGATCCCGATCTTCGTCGGTCGTACAGTTTGTGTCAATGTGTCCGCATGACGCCATGTTTATAGGGGTGCTCGATCCAGTTGCTTTGTATCGGTTTATTAGAGCGCAAAGGATTGTTACACAATTAATCATTCGCTCCATTTGAAGCGATCCACTGAATCGATCCGTTATCGAATACCAACAGAAGTTAAATTTTATTTGCTGTTATTCTTTGTTGTTATTTTTCCTTTGGTTTACACATCAAAATGGCACAATTTACACTTTGTTTTTTTTTTTCAAAGATTACAAATCACTTACGAGGAGAAATCTTTATATATCAAATGAATGTATCAAATGAAGTCGCTTCCGCTGTCTTTTCACTTAGATTTTTGAACTACTCAACGGATTACAATGTACTAGCTTTCGCCCGCGGCTTCGCTCGCGTTAAATTCGGGTAACACGGTTCCCTTTTCCTGATTTGCAGGTACGTGCTACCTGTAGGTAGTTTTACCCTTGAGCCTGATTTATTGTAATAGCAAAGCTAAGTTTTCCCTTTTCTTCGTCTTCCCTCTTTCTCCCTCATTTCTCCCTTTTATTTTAAAAAAATAGCCTATGTCCGTCTCCAGGGTTTAGCCATTTAGGCGTGAAGAGGTAACAAACAACAAACCAACTCACTTTCGCTTTTATAATATTAGTAAGGATGTACCTACTGTTCAGCAATAGATAGTGATTCAAAAGGAGGGTTTAAATGTAAAAGCTTAGACTACGAGGCTGAAACCGCGGGTGTAGCTAGTCAAATATAAAATTAAACTAAAGTAAAGATACGCGTAGACGCTATTCTTAATTACATTTCCACCTCCAATTTTTTTCTAAAACTGAATAAACAGTTGACTTTTTTGGTGGAGCCATGTTTACTAGTTCACTTAATTTGCAAATTTAGAGCACGTTGTATCAAGAAGAGATAAATGTGCTTATCAAAAGAATAACATAGGTACTGATACCATCATGAACTTGTACATTATTTTTGTCATCTTATAAAAGTGTTAGAGATAATTTAATTTTGCAAACATGGGTAAGTACCTGGTTGAGTGTCAAGCTCCAGTTGTGATGCTGGTGGTCTCGACTAAATAAAACTTCCGTTTCCATAGGACTGTGTAATATTATTGACTGGTGTCGTACAAAGTAAAAAATGGCCGATGTATGCGCACGCTAAGTGACGGCGAGTGAGCGAGTATGTCTCCATCGGTATGGTCGAGGGCCATACGTTAGGTGGGGCGTTCAGATGACGTAGCATCGCGCGATCCCACTGACCACTACTACTACGTAAAGGCTTCAAAATGATGCTATCGAGACGGGAAGAGGGCAAATGTTGTTGTATGCACGTGTAATGGTGCCCTTCTTTGTTAGGATCTCGGCGACTCTGTTATGCCCATCGGATCCTGGTTTTACGTCTGTCACTCGGCCCAGCATCCACAGGAGAGGAGGGAGATTAGCGTCTCTCACTAAGATCATGGTGCCTATATTCAGGTCATTCCCAGCTGTCTGCCATTTGGTTTTCTGCTGCAGGAGAGACACATACTCATTAGAAAACCGCTGCCAAAAATGTTGTCGGAGCTTTTCCACTCTATGGAAGCGATGAAGCCGCTGGATGTTGCAGTCGGTGATCTGAGGACGAGGAACTGAAGTGAGTGGTCGTCCAATCCGGAAATGAGATGGGGAAAGGTATGAAAGATCAGAAGGATCAGTGGATAGAGGTGTTAAAGGTCTGGAGTTTAAAATAGCCTCTATCTGAATTAAACAAGTTGAGAGCTCTTCATATGTCAAGTGAGTTAGGCTCATGACTCGACGTAGCAAATGTTTGGTGGATTTTACTGCAGCCTCCCAAATACCACCGAAACGTGGGGAGTAGGCAGGAATGAATTTAAATTCTATGCCCTTGTTTGCAATCTCTGATGCCAAGCTGTTTGATGAAGCTTTTAAGAAGCGTGAAAGCTCATTGAAAGCCCCCACGAATGTAGTGCCGTTGTCGGAGTACACGCGCTGAGGTTGGCCCCGACGACTAATAAATCGGCTGAAGGCCGCAAGGAAAGCTTCATTGGTAAGGTCGGCAACGAGCTCCAGATGCACAGCTCTGACTGCAAAGCAGACAAAAACACAAATATAAGATTTGACAAGCTTACATCCCCTACCTCTGCGGTCGGCTATCAGCACTGACCCGGCGTAGTCAAGCCCTGTATTCAGAAAACGGTACTCGAGATGCGTCCTATCACTTGGTAGGTTGCCCATGACAACCTGAACAGGTTGAGCTTTAAAGCGAGTACAACGAACACAGTTACGCACTATCTGCTTAGCAAGGTTTCTGCCAGCTAAAGGCCAGTAGGTGAGTCGAATGTGTGCTAGAAGTAGTTGAGGTCCAAAAGAAAAAGTGTTTTGTGTTCTTTTTTGAATATGATTTTCGTTAAAATGTGTTTACTACATAAAAGAATAGGGTGTTTAATGTCGTAGCTGTAGTTTGAATTATTAAGACGTCCACCAACGCGTACTAAGTTATCTGAATCGATGAAAGGAGAAAGACTAATCAACCGATTCTTTTTATGTAAGGTCTGATTGGTTTTAAGACATGTGTATTCCTCAGGGAACATTTCCTGCTGAGAAATCTGTAATATAAGATTTTGTGATGACTTTAACTCTGGATATGTAGGTAAGATGATTTATTATGATTATTTTGTTTGCAATTATTAATAAATCTTTGTAAATCAGCTATGATTCTAATTAATGATGTGAATGATGACTTTTTATGTATTAAATTAGATATTAAATTGTTATGAAATGTTTTGTTCTGTTCAGCAAATGTGTGGAAAGATATTTTAGATGATGAATGTATTTGTGTATTGGGTGAAGTGGGAAGTTGTACTTCTTTCTGATTTAAGAAATCTGGACCCGACCACCAAAGAGTGAACGAGCTGATGCAATCAGCCTTCACCCCCCGAGATGCAAGATCGGCAGGGTTGCTCTTTGAGGGCACGTAGTTCCACGTCTGGCCGGCCGTAGCTTCTTGGATCTCACTCACTCTATTGCGAACAAATTGATCAAGTCGACTCGGCAATGTAGTCAACCAACTCAACACAATCGTTGAATCACACCAAAAGTAGCAGTGATTGAAGACTAGAGTGAGTGATTTGCGTACCTTCAGATACAGTCGTATTCCCAGTAACGCGCCACACAACTCCAAGCGTGGTATGGTTGTGGGTTTTATGGGAGCCACCTTGTTTTTAGAAGCTAAAAGGCGAACGCAAACTGTTCCGTCGAGTGCAACCGTCCTTACATATGTACACGCACCATAAGCGCGTTGATGAATGGTAATATATTTTTTATCCACGTAAGAGCCAGGCATCGTCTGGGTGATGGTTGGTAAGACAAAACAGCTTACAGTCGCCTGATAGCTACCATAACAAGATTGTAAATGAAGAGAACAACTTTCTGTGGTACTCGAAACTTGTCCGTTAATACCTGTGACGGTGGACCTAGTGCTGTGAGTCACCAGACCAAGCTTCCCACAGAGCTCTCGGGTTACGAAGTTGGAGGTGCTGCCATTGTCCAATAGGAGTCTGGCAGTATGAAGTTCTCCATTAACGTCTGCCACCTTAGCCAAGGCTGTGGAAAGTAAAATAAGAGTTTGAGAATTGTTTGATGGGGGTAAAATGACATTTGTTGACAATGCTACATTGTCCCCTGACTTGTTGTCTGTTGCTGACTCCCTATGTAAGAGGGTGTTATGTTTAGATTTGCAATGAGAAAGATTGCAACGCTTTACTGTATGACCAGGTCGAAGGCAGTTCATACAAACATTGCTTTCTGATGCTTTTTTAATACGAGCTTCAATGTTAAGGTCTCTGAAAGGTTGACAACTAAATAAAAAGTGATTCTGAGTGCACATAGGACACTTGATATTCTCAGAATTGCGAATAGGTTTAGATATAGTTGTAATATGATAGTTTTTAGACTTATTATTTTCGTTTGTGTTTTTAGTTGATGTATGTATTGTTTGTAAATAATGTGTTGTTATGATGATTTATGGATTCAAGTAAGTCTGCTCTGTTAGAAATAAATTTTAGGAATTGTTTTAAGCTTGGAAATGTGTCTGAATTGTTTTTAAATTGTTCCCACTCACGGTTGGTTACAGAATCTAGTTTCTTGGACATCATGTAAATAAATAATATGTCCCAATGTTTGGTTGGATGTCCAAGTGTCTCAAGAGCTCTAATGTTTTTGTTTGTGACGTCAATCATGTTGCGTAATGCGCTAGAAGATTCCTGTTGAATGGGTTCAAGATTAAATAATGCCTGTACATGATTATTGATAAGAAGGTTCTCATTGTCGTACCTTTCGGTTAATATTCGCCAAGCAATACTGTAATTATCGGCTTTAAAATCAATACTTTTAATTTCTAAAGATGCGCTTTCAATTAAAGCTGCGCGAAGATTATGAAATTTGTTTATGTCTTGTATGCTACTATTATTGTGTAAGTATAAGGGAAAGATACGTATCTCGGAATTCAAACCAGTGCATCAGCACTGGTTTGATCTGACTGCCCAAGATAGACTTGCCTCACTTCAACGGGGACTATCAAGTCCCCGTTGAAGTGAGGCAAGTCTATCTTGGGCAGTCGAACGAAGTCGTGTTTGCAGCCAGAGCCGTGCTGCGCGAGATCATCGGTGGAAGAAGCAGAGACGAGGGCGGGCGAGGAGGAGCGCGCGGGGGCGAGGATTGCTCTCGCGCGCGCCACCGACGCATGATACTGCGTCTCGAACTGCTCCCTCTCGGTATACATGTCGTCCGCGTTCTCCGACAGCAGCTCCAACTCAGTCTGTAACACGTCCTTATATAGCGTTTCCATTAAAGCTAAATGACCTTGTAATTCGACTTCTTGGAAATGATCTAAGTCTGTATTACTAGGCAGCAACCTTAAAAAGTTATTAAAATGCGTAAGCTTGGCTTTGAAGCTTCCACGCTTCTTTATAAGTTCCTTTAGTTTTACATCAGCCATAATGGTAGGTAGGCGTGACAAAGCAAAGGGTCAAAGTGCAAAATAGGCAAAGAATAAGAAAAAATAAAAGAATAGTAATTAAAATGAATTAGATAGGCACAAGACGACGATTAATGGTAAATCAGCTGTTCTGTAAGACGCAATTGAGCCAGATATTCAAACTGGTTTAACAAGCAAAAAAGTCACTAATGAGGTTGTTTACGCTAAAAAAATATGTGTCTATTCTTTCACCGTGCACCGGTGCGATAAGCGAACAATTAAGAACAGCAATTGATAAATCTACAAAATAACGTTAACTTGATGAATGCAAATGAACATGTAAAAAGCTATAACATATGAAGAGATCAACTATGACTGATCCGTAAAATAATTATTTTAAATTCCTGGAAGAAGGAAATTAAGAAGACAGGAATTAAGGAGATTGGAACGGACTCACTCAGAAGTATGTTCCTCCCTGGGTAGACTGTCCTCGAGTTGTCTTCTACTGCTTGTAGGCACGAGGCACGAGGTGGGCAGTCCAAAGTCTACGGGTGGTGTGACGCAACAAAGACGGCGAATTTCTTCTTCGCAGAACCACTTTTGTTCGCTCGAAGGACCACTGGTTGAGTGTCAAGCTCCAGTTGTGATGCTGGTGGTCTCGACTAAATAAAACTTCCGTTTCCATAGGACTGTGTAATATTATTGACTGGTGTCGTACAAAGTAAAAAATGGCCGATGTATGCGCACGCTAAGTGACGGCGAGTGAGCGAGTATGTCTCCATCGGTATGGTCGAGGGCCATACGTTAGGTGGGGCGTTCAGATGACGTAGCATCGCGCGATCCCACTGACCGGCGCGGGCGGCGCGATGTGAAGATCCGGAACAGTACCCATGTTTGCAAAGTAAAATTATCTGTATCTTTAGAACACAAGCGAAAAGTTGGAGGTAAGAACAAAAAATGAAACGGATACCTACCGAAATTTGTATTTTTTATGTTAATAGAATCAACCGCAAGATAATTGTTTACAATAAATTTGCCATTGATGTAGACCTACATGTGTGATCCTTTGCATGTTAATAAAAATACTATTAATTACATAATTCAATAAGACTTTTTCAGTCAGTGGAAGATGAGATAGAAATAGAAGTTTTAAATCGATATTGATCGAACATCCCTATATGTTTGTTGTTCTGTCAAAATTTTTGATCAATTTCTATGTTGATTTATTTCGAAGTACCTATATTTGTAACTTATCCTATTGTTTCCGGAAACTGCAAAATTATCATGCTACAGGTACAATAAGTGTTGTGTTTGTGTTGTGCCCTGTGAAACTGACGAAATGTCGTCAGTTTCCAAAAGTGAGATGGGATTCAAATAATAGAGTCGAGATTCAAAAAGTTTGTGTGTTAAATAATTTCGAGAAAAGGTTGTTCTTCAACAACGCACGATAGTTATAAATTGTGAATCACATACGTATGCTGTTTTTGAATGTTTTCTTCCATTAACTTGTAAGATAAAAAAATACTTAGTTTGAAAATAATTTGACATCTTTTTATTACGCGTCATTCCCTTTCTTCCTAATTCTTAGAACGTATTGCAATACATTATGAATACAATTACAATGTATTCATAAAATTAAACTTAAATATCCAATTCCTAGCAAGGAAAAAAATGTGAGCCATAAGCGCATCGATTTTTGTTTTATGGCAGTGCCCCGTCTAAAGCTATCTGGTCTGTAGTGACAGACTTAGTAGAAATAATAGAGGACAGCAAGAAAGAGAAATAGTAGTGCGTCAAAATAATTTTTTTTACAAAATAATCCTTAGGATGGAAGCTGTAAGGGACTAAAATATAGCTTATTAATAAAATTAAATGGTAAGTTCATCCTAGTAGCACAGTAATAGTGTCTTCATGTGTCAATAGATGGCACGATGGGATGTCTTAAGAACCTGGTAGATAGCAGCATTTGTTCATCGACTAACGAACAAGTTTCTAAATTCAAAAGTGACGGACTGCCATCGATCTGTTTATAAGAGCTATTGTATATTTTGAGTAAGTGAAAAAACTTTGTCATCGATACTGAGGTGGAATTCACACACGATCGGTTAGGACGCGAAAGTGTTATGGAGCCAAAAACAGCAGTGACAAATTCCCACGCGAATCAATCGACGTTTTTAAATAGACTTACGAAGAAATTCAATAACGGAAGTATTTTTGACATACTTAAATCAAAATTTGTTTTCTTATCCGCACTTTGACTTTTAAGGCTGAAGGAGGAGCAAAGATAATTAAGGCGCCGCTAAACAGCTTGATTATAAAAAAACAATTTTTTTTTAAATTTAGAACTTAAGTTGTTAAAAGCAAATTATTTTATAAATTATGTTTACTTCTGTTGAAAAGTACGATTGTTTCTTTTTTATTAAATACTAGCTTTTGCCCGCGGCTTCGCTCGCGTTAAATTCGGGGTAACACAGTTCCCCTTGCGCCTTATTGATTTGTAATAGCAACGCTAAGTTTGCCCTTTTCATCCCTCTTTCTCCCTCACATCCCACTTTTTTTAAAAAAAAATTAGCCTATGTCCGTCTCCTGGTTCCCAACTATCTCTGTACCTACCAAAATTCATCAAAATCGGTTTAGCCATTAAAGCGTGAAGAGGTAACAAACTCACTTTCGCTTTTATAATATTAGTAAGGAAGTAAGGATATTCTAAAGTCACAACGATTTGTGTCAACAATAGCGATAAGTAGGTACCATCAGTAGTCAATGTCCTTTAATTCTAATGTGAAACATAGCGACTCTAAACAGTCGGAACCCATAACAAATCTAAACCGACTTAAAGGCGCTCCGCATTTGAATTTAATGGTGAAGCTAGTCGATATAATTCTACATAATTTTACAATTTGAACTAAACTAAACTAAATACGCGCCTCAGACGTGGAGTTGCGGACACCAGCCCGTTATACAATACAATACAATACAATTTGAACAGATAGGAATGTGAGGAACATCAAACAAATATGTACATACTATACAAATAAAATATGTTTTAAATTTCGTTATTGAAACGCATCCTTTACGATCCGTACATTCCTATCTGTTCAAATTGTATGTAGATAAATTAAAACGATAATTTTATAAATAAATTGATTTCGAGTCGCTGGAAATTAATGTTAAGAGTAATTTAAACAACTTATTAAATAAAAAAATAGTCAGCATAGTGATTGAAGAGAGGAAAGTCGTCCGCCAGCTAACATATAGTATATAGATTATATATGCAATAAAAAAGGCATTGTTTATAATCAAATTAATTTCTGGTCGCTTGAAATTAATACTGAGAGTAATTTAAACAATATATTAAATAAAAAAATAGTCAGCAAAATAATTGAAGAGGGGAAAGTCGTCAGTTGGATGATACAAATAGTTACTTATAATCCCCCTGCTGACGATCTTACCCCTATCAATAGGTCTGCTGAAGCATTTTTAGGGTTCCGTAGTCAACTAGGAACCCTTATAGTTTCGCCATGTCTGTCTGTCCGTCCGTCCGTCCGTCCGTCCTCGCTTAATCTCTGTGACCGTTAGCACTAGAAAGCTGAAATTTTGTACCAATATGTATATCAATTACGCCGACAAAGTGGTAAAATAAAAATTGGAAAAAAATGTTTTATTAGGGTAGCCACCCTATATGTAAAGTGGGAAGTGTTTTTTTTTTTAAATTTCAACCCTAACGTGTGATATATGTTTGGAAATGTATTTAAAAATGAATAGGGGTTTACTAAAATCATTTTTTGATAATGTCAATAATTTCGGAAATAATCGCTCCAAAAGTAAAAAACAATGTGTCCCCCCCCCCTCTAACTTTTGAACCATAAGTTTAGAAAATATGAAAAAAATCTGAAAAGTAGAACTTTATAAGGACTTTCTAGGAAAATTATTTTGAACTTGATTGACACAACAGTTTTTGTACAAAAAAGACAAAAAGTTGTACAAAATAATTTCTGGACTAAGTTTGTAGTATAATCGTATATGCAACCATTTTTTTTAACTTCGTTTACATATTTTATTATCCTGAACGTATCTTTTTTCAAACAAAAAAAGAATTATTGAAATCGGTTCTCGCAATCCAAAATTACCACCGAAAACTTCTTGCACGTCTTTGTATTAATAAAATTAGTAACCCAATTCCCCGAGAGATGGCGCTGTAGGTACTTATTACATTGGATCGGGTATTACCGAATTGTTCGGTTGGTCTCTCCTTGGCATTGGCGGTATCTTATAACTACATAAAACTTCTATCAAGAACATGCTAAGGCAATTTAGAACAAAACTAAAATTCATTTTTTTAACACCATCAAAATGTTAAGGTAAAAACCAGTTCATAAATGGTTCGATAGATGGCGTTGCGTAATGACGTCATTTTTTTAAAAGTCGATGTTAAGATTTTCCGTGCTTTCATGACCTACCGTGGTAAAGAACACTTATTGTGACGGACGGGAAACTACGGAACCCTACACTGAGCGTGGCCTGACACGCTCTTGGCCGGTTTTTTAATTATTTTAATAGCATAAAGAATAATATGTATCAATTTCATTCGACCAGAAATGAATTGAAGATAATTATTTTTAATATGTGCGGATATGACCTGCTGACGTACAACCCGCCATTATCTTTACTGCTGATTATTTATATAATTATTATTATTGTTTAAACTATTGCTGTTCAAATTTTCAAACGACCAGATTTAATTTTTGGAATATATTTTTTTACATAATTAAATTTTTTTCCCCACTCGATCCACCCCTTCTGAGCCTGCTGACGTTTATATTATTAAATAATTATCCATAAAGAATAAGTTCAGATATGAATCAATCGACCAGAAATTATTATGTGAAATGCAACGCTACCTCCCCAGCTATTAGTGCAATAAGAGCCAGTTTTCGAGGAAGTGTATTAAAAATACTGTCTTTACCCAAAACGATTAAGCGATTTAAAAGGCACAAAATATTTGAATATCTTGTTTCTACCTATGTCCGTAGAAGACTTTAAATCCATCCAACCGATCTGCCTCAAGCCGGCCGGTTTCATTAGAAAAGCAATAATGCGAAGATAGTTTTAGACAATTATCATTTACAAGGACAACTACGGAGCTAAGCAGCGGCTGAAACCGCCCTACCCTACACTACCCTGCGGCTAGTAGAACAAACAATTATAACTTTTTTTCGGATGGAATATCATCAAATGACTGGAGGAGAGTGAGAAATGGCGTGGAGTGTGAGATTTGTACTGACTCATCCATGTTTCTTCTCCTGCCCTTTGTGTTCCGGAGCCAGTGACCCTATCGAATAACCCGCAACCCCGGCAGGCAGTGGCCCTGACGGGCTCCTCTGCTTTGCTGACATATCTTTGAGGCGTGCGTCACCGTCCTAAGCGTCTCGGTAGCCATAAAACGTCTCGTGTCTCCCAACGCCCGGAACGTATGAAGTTCAAACGTCCAGCCACCTCCTTCTAGCGTAACTGCTTCCAATTCCCTCTGGTTCCCCATCGTGGACTGAACCAGGGCCGGACGCGAAAGGTTGCCGCCGCCGATCACCTCTACGAAGATACATCGGATACAGACTACCACAGTGGGCACCGACGTGTTCTCCGGAAGATCATCACAATGACGTCACCCGGCGTACCCACCCTCTCTCCTCCGCCTCCCGATTATATGTAGGAACCTTCCGAAACTACCGTGTTCGGTGAGGACCTGCGTCAGCTGGGGTTGCGACAGCCTCTTTCTAGTTGCCGTTTGATTCGATATCGATTTACTTGAGTGGCGATTTGCCCAAGTGTAGTGCCTTCTTGCGACACTCGCACAGGCGCGGGAGGACTATCGCCTGCAGATCCCACAAATTTTGGGACGCGTTCAGGACCGCGACCACACCGGGGCCTCGTAAAGGGCCATGGACCGCATGACCCCAGCGTACGGCCATCGGCAAGAGTATTTCCCTCTTAGTTTGGGCAAGAACCTCCGCAAAATGCTCCACAAAGGTATATTTTTATCCCTTTTTTTTGGTGTTGGAAATCATCAAATAACTTCCCCCGCTCAGGGTGGAGCAGGGGGAGTGTCAGACTTTTACTGACTAAAACCCACCCATGTTCCTTCTTTTGGGCCTATTTTTTTTTTCGGGTGGGAAATCATCCAATGACTTCCCCCGCTCTGGGCGGAGCGGGGGCATGTCAGACTTGTACTGACTAAAACCCACCCATGTTCCTTCTGTTGCCCTTTACGTTCCGAGGCCGCGGTATCTCTTTCGAACAACCCGCAACCCCGGCAGGCGGAGGCTCTGGCAAGCCCCTCTGCTTTGCTGACTCTCTTTGAGGCGCGCGTGAAACACGAACGCGCCGTCGACACGGCCTGTCGTCAATTTAGACGGACGGACGGTGAGCTACCCATTGCTCAGCCGTCCACAGGCCCGCATCTACGGTGGCTGGGAGTCGTCTCGCGGCGCCCGGCGCCCTGGGCGTCTCCCGCGGCGGCTGGGTTGGCCTGATGTTCTCTCCCTCAAACGCCCGGCCTCCTCCTTTGCTAGCATTACTGCTTCGCAGAAGGAGGTGACCGCTTCCCATTCCCTCTCGCTCCGGACGATAGCCTGAACCAGGGCCGGACGCGAGAGATCGCCGCCGCCGATCGCCTCCACGAGGGCACGGCGGTGCTCCGCCCAAGCTGGGCAGATCGCCACTGTGTGCTCCACCGTGACCTCCGGGCGATCGTCACAATGGTGACGCCCGGGCGTTTCCTCCCGCCTGATGATGTGCAGGAACCTCCCGAAACTTCCGTGTCCGGTGAGGACCTGCGTCAGGCGGTAGGTGAGGACGCCATGACGCCTCTCCAGCCACTCCTCAAAGAGGGGACTTACCGCCACTATTGTGGCGTGCCCTGCACGGGGTTGCGACAGTCGCTCTCTCCATGCCACCATGAGATCGCACCGGAGGTCTGCCCGCCGAGTGGCAACTTGCCGCGGCAGCGGGCTTTCTCCCCGGTGTAGTGCCTCCGCGCGCCACTCAAACAGGCGCGCGAGGACTATCGCCTCCAGATCCCACGGTGGCAATCCGGCAAGGAGGCTTGCTGCCTCGCCGGAGATCGTGCGGTAGCCTCGGATCAGCCTTATGGCTACCACCTTTTGGGGCGCGTTCAGGTAGTGGGTGGCGCGCCGCCCTAAAGAACGCGCCCATACCGGGGCCCCGTAAAGGGCCATGGACCGCACGACTCCGGCATAGAGCCTACGGCAGGAGGCGTTTGGCCCCCTCAGATTGGGCAGGAGCCGCCTGAAAGCAGCCCCCGTCCGCTCGAGTTTGGGAGCCAAACGTCGGAAGTGTTCGGCGAAGTTCGACCGGCTGTCGAGGACGATTCCCAGGTACTTCATCGTCGACCCGACGCCGATGCGAACCCCTCCTACCGTCAGCTGGGATCCCGACGGTGGCGTATTCCCGCGACCATGAAAGACCATGGCCTCGGATTTGTGCAATGCCACCTCGAGACCCAGTAGCCGGATCCTCTCCGCGACTATCGCAACCCCGCGTGTCATAATGTCGGCCGCCGCCTGGTGCGACCCCCCTGAGCCAGAACGAGCGTGTCGTCAGCGTAGCAAACTACGCTGACGCCGCTGGGATATTTTTATGGCTGAGCCTATTAATACGGGTACTGTACGAACAATTTATTATTATTCGTACAGAAGTCGGACGAATAGTTTTATTTTATCAATAAGAGTGCAAATTTAAAAAAAAAAATTGCGTTTTTATTTGTTTTTAATTTAAACCAAAAAAATTGGTTGTTTGTAAAGTAGGTTTACGATCGAGATGTTTACGTGATAACGTCTTATTGGTGATATAAGTTATCACCAGTAGTGACATCTAAAATGAAATTAAGTACTAATTTAAAGTTTTTTTTTCGAGCCAAGTAACAGATGGCGCTACCATCTTTATGAAATGTCGCTTGTGAGGTTTTGGTGTGACACAAGTTTCTGAACATGTCACCCGACTAAAACGATTTTAAAGACGTTATCACGTCAAAATGGTAAATGTTTTAATCAATAAGTAATTATCCTAATCTAAATAGTTCAGTTCCGGGTAACCTACTAAAAACAATCTCTTTTTCTAATAATGAAAGTCGTTTCTGGCCCTCGCCGGCCACTGCCGCGGCACCTCTCGCTTCGCTCGCTCGGCTCGTGCGTGCGTAGGAGGTCGCAGTTTTAACCGAACCTAACCTAGCCATTTCTGCCATCTGCATAGTATGCCAAGTGAAATTATACCAAATAATCATCGCTCTAAATAAACACTTTGCTAAACGATATTATGCGAAATTTGAAATCTACCAATCGTATACTAAATGTTATTCTGGTATCATAAAACTATACCATTGTAAATTCGAAATTTTAAACATTATGCCAAACGATAATTTTATCAAATACATAACAGAACAAGCTAATCATCCATTCATTCTTAATTTAAAAAAAATGTATGTACGAATAAATATAATTTATTCGTCCAGTACCCGTACAAATAAATATAATTTATTCGTCCAGTACCCGTACAAATAAATATAATTTATTCGTCCAGTACCCGTACGAATAGTCACTACCTATTTTTATCCCTAAGTCCAAGTCTCAGTATTTTACTCTTTGCCTTATGGTACTTACCATTGAGTATACTCACCATATGCTTTACACATAGGTAATAAAATTAATACTAACATAAATTACATAAAGGCCCTAACACGAGCGAACTGTGTACACGTAACGCAATTAAGTTATTGTTAAAATTGAAAATACTCGTTACACAATTGATTTCATAATTTTAAGAATGTATTCATATCCACATATATAATATTTATTCATACTGGTTGTAATAGTACATTACGATATTAGTGCGTTAAGATGGTTATAACATGCGAGTCGGAATTTCAGCCCGAGCCGAAGGCGAGGGCGTAATTGAGCCGAGCATGTTATAACCAATACGCACGTATATCGTACGACGTTTTTTAACACATTTGCGAGGAAACAAAAAAATACATTTCACAATACAAGTACAAAGAAAAGAAAATTTGAGAAAAATGGCGCTAGCTAGAGCATGCAGCCAAGTTTTTAAATTACCAAATAAACTGTTTTTTTTTTAATTTTAAATAAACTCAATCTGTGAATGCACACTGGTTGCTTTCCCGCCATTTTAACAGCGCGCTAGCGCTGCCTACTGACTGGCGGCGCGCGGCGATTAGTTCGAAATTTGAATAGCAACAGCGCGCTGCTCACTAGCTGGAGTCGTGCGGCGGCAATCAGTTCCAAAGGACCAGGGCGAGATTGGACCCACATTATTTATAAATCAACGAAGTATCATTCACTTGCGAGTTAATGTTTATTATAACTAAGAGTTTATAAGAAGATTATTCAAAAAATATTGAATGACTAGATTATGGGAATTAAATTTAGAATAGATTTTTATTTTCTTATAAATAAGTCATCGTGCAGTTATTGAACGCACCGTATTTCGAATTACATTCCAACCTACTCTTTATATGATTTACGTTCTCACACTAGTAGATATTTACGGTTGTAATTTTTTTTTAATAAATGAAACTTGTAAAATATCAAAAAATAATATATACAAACGTTAATATTAAACAAGCGTTGACATTTTTTTATTACAAAAATGCACAATGTTAAAATATTTACGATTATCTATGATAACGTAGAATGAAACGTCATGCTGTCATTATGAGCTGACTGTTAGTGTCAAAACTACTTCGTATTATTTCATTGTTTGTTTTCAACGGCTAACGTGGAATGTCTACTATTTTCTGTGTGATTTTATGGATTATTGACGACTTGGCTTTGCGTTTGAATATGAGACATACTATGCTCAAAATGTTACCTTCACACTCAAATAGAATTCCCTTAATTGACAACAAATGACCTAGAACTAAGTAAGTACCTATTTTTGGCTAAAAAGAAACAGAACCACGATGGTGCTGTTGGTAAATAATTATTATCTGATTGAACACCTTTTTGAAACAACGTATTACATAAAAAGATAATATTGTACTGTTAAATACGCAATCTTGGATTCGTTTTAGGTTATAATCTTCTACCTTGAATTTCTTTTTTCTCCCTTTCTCTACGACTTACTGCCCATTTGTTTTTTTTCTAGTTTTATATATGTAGTTCTACAACTAGGCACAAGTTTCTATACGGTACGGTACTCCTAAGATTGGGTCCCATTGTACATGTGTCCCCGCCATCCTCCTTTGAAATGGCAAATAATACTGTTATGGAATTTGTATGGACTATAACTTAACTATTTGCCTTGGTAACACACGCGTTTTTTATGACCCTCTTTACATATTTAAAACCGGTGGAATTACATCAGCTTTACGAGCAAGGGTGTTAAAAAGTATTTTACTAAATGCTACAGGATAATGTTATTTTCAATTCAAAAATCGATGTATTATTTACGTCAGGTTTAGGAAGGTACACCGCCCGCTCGTGCTAGGGTATAAAGTAGGTTCATAAGGTACACTCTTATGTACTACCCGGGATACATATCGTCTTTTTTAATGAGTATTTTTACGAAGTTGCCCGCTTTCAATACGTGCGCCGACGTTCAAAGATAATATATCTTTCACTTGTTTATGTTGTGAAGGCGGTTATGTTATTTGCAATAAAGTATTAATTCCTATTTGAGCCTTTCTTCTTTACATCAATCACGATTCACGGGTCATTTAATAGAAGAATGACAGCAACCCAGGTAATCTTGGAATCCTATTTAGACCTCGGCATTAATTCTATTAAACGTCATACTACAACATACTTTCACGTATAAATCTCCTTGACCGCATTACCTCTGCCCAGGATATTTCGACATGTGCTCCTAGTTGATTGCAGGTGGTTAGTCTGCAATCGAAAGCAATGCGATGCCTGGCCACAAAGCCTGCGTCCATTCGACGAGCCTGAGCCGATAGGTTCGTGCTTATGTTGCCGCGTTGGTTAGACATCTCAATGACTACGAGCCAGTGAGGGAGAAACTTTGATATGCTGAAACAATAAGAAATAAAATGGCGAAAATAAAAAGTTCCAACAATTAAAGAAATTACAACCTCGGGATACGTCTCACAATGGTCTGACATTTAATTTTCCCGATTTATTGTTGCTCTTGAGTGTAAACTAACGCGCAATCGGAAGATCCTCATGAATTCGCTTCGGCGTGGCTGAAATAGCCCCCCTATATTTTAAGGCAAGTGTCCAAACTTTATCATTACAGCCGAGGCGAAACTTAACTGAGGGTGCTTTTGAGCCGAGAACGAGGGTGTTATGGAGTGATAAATGTCCAAGTGTATTAAACGATTTTCAATACACTTAGAACACTGTCTTATTCTTACTGCCTTGATAATCGAGTGGTCGCAGCACTCGCAAGTCGCAATTGCGACTACTGAGACAGTTTTTTTCCGGGTCGGGACAAGTGTTATTGGGTTTTTTTTTATCAGGATTTTTTCAGTGGTCACGGATTGCGGATTTTTGCTTGGCTGAAAGCAACAGGCTCATCCCAATTACATGCCATGGGATTAACCATAACTGGCGAAATGTGGTTGTCTATTAGGATACACCTCTGCCTAATCCTTTTAAGTTAAATAAATTATTTAATGTACTAGCGGACGCGCCAAACTTATACAAATCAATTTTGGTAACATACCACCCTGTCGAGCCCAACTGTGTTTTCAAACTAGTCAGGAACCCATTGACCTTCAATCACAAAATTTCTTACAAATCAGTTCAGCCTTTTAGGAGGAGTTAGATAACAAACACACGTGCTTATTTGAGTTAAAATATTTAGTATAGATCAGTATAAATCGGGCCTCATCCGAACTTTTATTATAAAGTCCTCTTATTCTGTGTTAAAGAACGCTGAAGTCAGGTAGCACAAAGTCATATTAACACATGATGGTGTAAAAGGCCCCGTCACAAAGTCATCAACCATGCATTCCGTATATCAAACAAAGTAATTCTACGCAAAAATTATAAATATGTTTACGCATAAATATAAATATCGTAATTACGGAGAGAACAAGTGCCTTTCGACTAAGATATGAGTACTTTTACACCCATTATACATTTACCTACTAACATTTTTTTACACATCGCCTGCGTCAACAACTTTCAGCCCCCACTTCCGCCTGTGTAGGATTAAGTTTATAAGTCGGCACCTAAAGTCAACAAAAAACCAGCCAAGAGAGCATTACTCGCAAACAGTGTTCCGTACCATCAAACAATATTATAACAATGTTTTTAACCTTCATTAAAAAATAAATAGCAATTTACACTCTACATACCTTTAACTAACTTAAATGTGTTCTTCTGCAGTGTGATGAAAAAATTTGAAATCTTAAAAACTGAGTATCAAATCTACATTTTCAAACCAATTTTAGTTGAAATTGATTTTTACGTACTTACTACAAACTTGCTTTTTTCATTTATTTTCCTTTTCCTACAATTTTGACTGGAGACTTCAGAGTCAAATGTGACAAAAACACACTTATATTTTGTTTTTCAATACACTTCCTCGTAAGCTCGCTCTTATTGCACTGCAATTAGGTTCAACTTGCAATGTATTTCACGTGTGTTTTTTTTCGCCACAGATAACCATAAACAACTGTTCAAATCCTGTATACAGTCTGGAAAAATAAGTCGGGCCCTGGACTACCTTAAATTCTTAAGTTGGCTCATTTTAATAAAAGAAGACTTTCCTTTATTTATAAAACGTTCATTCTAACGCTTCCGCTAACTCTTCCACTAACGCTTTCGGTAACGCTAAAGCTAACACTAACGCGCACGGTCGTAGGTCTGGACTTCTTGCAGGCCATCTTATCGTCCTGCATTGCAAACAAAGTCAAACGTTCCATATTTAAACTTTTCAGGCAAACTGGGTTTATAAAAATCTTGTACGGCAGAACAATAATTCTATCGATTGGTATAATAAAATAGCGAGTATTTGTTTTATTTTTAATTTTAGAAGGTTCTCTCGGTCGAGGCAAGCGTGTTTTAGAAACACTTTGAATGCTATTTGTTTCTTTAAAAAAATAAAGGAATGTCTCCTTTAAGTAAAATGAGCCAACTTAAGGATTTAAGGTAGTTTCCCTCTAGACCCGCCCGACCTATTTTTCCACACTTGTTTATCCTAATAGTCCGCGGGGTTGTTTTTTAGAGCAAAGCGGTGCATGTTTCTAAGGCCTTCATATATATATACATATTAATTTTGTTTACTAACAGAATATCACAAATAAACATAATCTTATTACAATCACTGTCATTTATTGGAGTTTCACGAATATTTGAATTTATTATTTTAGACTATTATGCGGCGTCATAGGTAGGGGAGAGGTGTGTCAATAGTAACAAAAAAAATTCAATCCTTAATAATATTTTAATTAAAAATCACAGCACGATAATTTTTGGTCACAGTATAGTTTAGTTATCTAATTATAAAATCATATACAGAAAATAACAAAAAAAACAACAAAATTCTAGAAAATGGCACTTAATGAGATCAACTCATAGTGTTACAATTGCTGCACCAAGAGAGTCAATTGTAACAGCAATGAGAGTCAATTGTAACATACAGAATGTATCCAGTTTTAACTGTATAATCCTGCTTGTAATTAAGGATATAGGATAAAGTCACATGACACATGCTGCTAGCTGGTAGCTACTCTTCTGACGCTCTTCCCTTGCTTAACTACAATTTCACAAGCTTCAATATATTTTTCTAGAGGTACGATACCACGCAATGTCTTCCGAGGTCGTTCATAACCCGTTTTGTAAGAATTCTGAAAATAAAAAGGTACTATTAAATAATAATTAACTAATTTGAAAAAGCAGATTGTCAAATGTAACATGTTACAATTGCCTCTCCTTGTTTTGTTACTTTTGCACCACTCCCGCCATTTTGCAATGAAGACTTATTTAACAAAAATATATGGTAATTTTAAACAACTTACATACCTTCACGTATAGATTGGATGATAACTTAACTGGAAAACAACACCACACTATTGTAAAACTGTTTTATTTAATTAAAATGACAAAAACTGTGCCGAAAAAAAATTTTACTCAACTTGCTGTAACTCAAACTGTCATTAACTGAGAGCATACGCGCAAACTGTTTTACATGCAAGTTCGATCGGTAAAACAGGACCAAATAAAGCTTCGAATACCACCAAGAGCCACCGCTATTCGTCAATAGATGTCGTGAAAAATCATATGTTACAATTGCCTCCCTGTTACTATTGACACACCTCTCCCCTACCTCTTCTGCTCCACCAGCCTTATAAGAAAAAGCGCGGGGAAGAAAACAATTTCAATCATATTTACATAGTGATTAACGTCAAAAATACTTTTCGTTCTGTTATTCTTTCTCTCTTTATCTCTCCGTAAGTGTTTTAAAAATCGTGTATATATTCCGCCTCGAACGTTTATACAAAGTTTCCTCACTTTAATCAAAATGTACTATTTCAACCCTGATTTGTTTACATGGAAGCCACCCCATTTTTAGGGTTCCGTAGTCAACTAGGAACCCTTATAGTTTCGCCATGTCTGTCTGTCCGTCCGTCCGTCCGTCCTCGCTTAATCTCTGTGACCGTTAGCACTAGAAAGCTGAAATTTGGTACCAATATGTATATCAATCACGCCGACAAAGTGGTAAAATAAAAATTGGAAAAAAATGTTTTATTAGGGTAGCCACCCTATATGTAAAGTGGGAAGTGATTTTTTTTTTAATTTCAACCCTAACGTGTGATATATTGTTGGAAAGGTATTTAAAAATGAATAGGGGTTTACTAAAATCATTTTTTGATAATGTCAATAATTTCGGAAATAATCGCTCCAAAAGTAAAAAACAATGTGTCCCCCCCTCTAACTTTTGAACCATAAGTTTAGAAAATATGAAAAGTAGAACTTTATAAGGACTTTCTAGGAAAATTATTTTGAACTTGATTGACACAACAGTTTTTGTACAAAAAAGACAAAAAGTTGTACAAAATAATTTCTGGACTAAGTTTGTAGTATTATCGTATATGTTTACATATTTTATTATCCTGAACGTATCTTTTTTCAAACAAAAAAAGAATTATTGAAATCGGTTCCCGCAATCCAAAATTACCACCGAAAACTTCTTAAACGTCTTTGTATTAATTAGTAACCCAATTCCCCGAGAGATGGCGCTGTAGGTACTTATTACATTGGATCGGGTATTACCAAATTGTTCGGTTGGTCTTTCCCTAGCATTGGCGGTATCTTATAACTACATAAAACTTCTATTAAGAACATGCTAAGGCAATTTAGAACAAAACTAAAATTCATTTTTTTAACACCATCAAAATGTTAAGGTAAAAACCAGTTCATAAATGGTTCGATAGATGGCGTTGTGTAATGACGTCATTTTTTTTAAGTTGGGTTACCACTATGTTCGCGCTCCAGCAGCGCTCCGCGCTCCTGCAACTGCTCCAATGGATACGTCGCGCGCACTTCTACATGCACTCCCCTTTGACACACTGCGCTCCCCTTTGTGTTCGCGCTAAAAACCGTCACAAGTCGGAGCGCCTGCCGCGGAGAGTGCAATGTTGCACGCTCCTCCACCTTTAAACTCATAAGTGGGAACACTTATTGTGACGGACGGGAAACTACGGAACCCTACACTAAGCGTGGCCCGACACGCTCTTGGCCGGTTTTTTTTTATAATTTTGCATCATAGGTGTACGGTGTAGGGCGTAGTAGACGTCCGCAAGAAGGCTGCCAGGCTGAAATGAGATTGCGCGGGTCACGTAAGCTGCATGCACAATGAGCGCTGGGCAAAAGTCTCCAAGCAGTGGATGCCTACAGATGCTGAGGCCGACCCAGAAAGAGTAGGCTACACGATCAGGACGTGTAGGTGCGCCACAAAAAAATATGGTATGACTTGGGGGATCTTTGCCCAGCAGTGGGACAGTATAGGCTGAAGAAAAGATCTATTTGTGGAGCTGTTCCCAATTATCTGGGAGTAAAATGGTTGTCACATACTTACTGACAGACAGACGGACAGGGCAAATCTATAAGGGTTCCGTTGCCAAATGGCAAAAATGCGTTGGCTTGGCAACGGAACCCTAAAATGAGAATAAGTCAACAAGAATCAAAGCTACTAGCATCTGTGTATGGCTTCGCTCTCGTGGTACCCGGATAAAAAGTAGTCTAAAATTATGTCCATCCAACATTATAACCCTTGCAAAAACGAAAGAATTTTTAAAATAGTTGCCGTGGTTCACATTACGTTTACATTACCTTCCAGAGACAAACTTATAAACTCATAAAATTTGCATTCTGCCTTTATAATATTTTTATTTTATTTATTTTTTTATTAGGAGCTGGATGTGTCCCACTGCAAGGCATAAGCCACCCCTATCACTTTCCATTTTTCTGTCATTAGCTATTTGGGCCCAATCCTTTTGGTAACAGCCAGTTTGAGTTCAGCTTGTCACGCCATCTCCTTCATTTAATAATTGTATAATTTAGAAGTATTGTGTAAGTATTTTGATATTTACGGTTTCTAAAACACGCAAAAATAATTTGCATGTGTGTCTGCTATGAACTTATCTAAGCGAGTTTTTGGGTTTAAGTTTTCGTCTTGACCGTCTGTCGGTCGATCTGTCTGTCCGTACATTTTACTCTGAGATAGTTTGCACCACTCATTTATAATTTGAATTTGGAAAGCATTTGTCTTCTATAAACGGTTTGCATAAAAAATATATTGAACATTCTCAATTTTTTTAAAAGAAAATAATAGATACTCTGAAAGCGTAAATATTGTGTTTACCCCCTAGAACTTCTAAAGTAAGAGGAAGGAAATTCAGAAAAAAGTTATGTAAAAAGTTAAAAGAACTTTCCACGAAAATTGGTTTTAATAAGATTTGATATTTAACTTGTCGTGAGTGAGAGCAGTGGGTAACTTTGTTTCTCGTCACAAATTATTAAAAACTAATTTAAGTATTTTTGTGAGTGGAAATTGACCTATTTGTTGTTCTTGTGCACTGAACCCTTTGTGCGTGACTCCAACTCGGACTATGGCCGGTTTTTTCTCGCATGCTTAATAAATAAATTCAATAATGTTTCGAGTTTTAAACAATACTATTTCGTCGTTTGTAAGTATCTAATATAACGGAAACCACTGTTGAGCGTGGTGATCATTGCTCGTGCCTTCTCACTTTGAGACGAGCCCTTTGCCTAGTAGTGGGTCAGTAATAGGCTAGTGTTATTATTCCGTCTAATTTTTACATTTATTATTATTCGATTCTTAACAAAAAATACATGGAATACATTTAAAGATACATAAAATAGTAGCCTACCAGCATCGGTAACAAGATTCGAGTTAACGATGGTTAGTACTCTCCTAAGGAGGTTATTCATATCGTCATTTGATATTGTCATAAGTACACATGAAACGTATTCCTTCCCCTACAATCCAACATAGTCGCAAAGACGTGGCTTTCACGATATGAACAATATCATTTTTTTTTATAACAACATTAACATAACATAAACAACATTAACATACTTGCTGCGGATACAATGCAAGCGATAGCCTGTTGCCATCAAGGCAAAAATTAAAACCTTCAAAGTTTCATCCAGTGAAAGCACAGCATTAAAATCACAACAATGTAAAACATAGTGAATACTGGATTTTATTTAGTTTGATACTTACTATCTATACATTAAAATGTATGTTTCTTTATTCTTCAGCTAACTTTTCTGAATAAATAAAAAGAAAAACAAATTATAACTGAACAGAAAACTTCTATCTTCTTCCGAAAGAAATTTGCAAAAAATGTTGTTGATACTTCTGACTATGTAAGTACAAGTCTCCAGAAAAATAATAATTTTTACTTTTGGTTTTTCTTAATTTATTGGACCCGTCTAACAACGCATGTAAAAGCTTAGAAACATTGACTGATGGACAATGGGTCAGGATATAGGACTAGGGTGAGGAGTGTCACCGTAGGGGCAGTACGGCAATAGTGTAGCTAACGCCGCCCATACTGTACCCTGGGCGTACATCTCTCCACGTCAGCAGCGCGACAGAGACGCACATAGTCCTGGTCGGACGAGAGAGCAGGATGCGTGCCCGAGGGCGGGGCACCAGCGAGTCGTACGCCGGTGCCCACACCACCGCTCATTCGTCTCTCGCTTAGCCTCCGCTATGTAAACCGGCCTTGTTGTGAATCTAAACAAAATCGGTCAGTCGTCGTTTTGTTGCCGTCAGAGCAACGCGTCGGAGGTTCCGCGCTTTCGGGTTGAGCATGTTGCGACAGTGAACGTTGCCGGCAAAATGCACGCGTTGTTCGGTGAACAGAGCCCATATGCATACCGTGGAGGAGCCGCCGGTGGTTATTCAGCCGGCGTTACACCTTATGCCTACGAGCAATACCGCTATGGATACGGAGCCCCCTACCTTCATCCACATCAACAGCACGTTGGTGCTCCTAAAGATATGGTCAAACCACCCTACTCATACATTGCATTAATAGCGATGGCCATTCAGAACGCTCCCGAACGACGGATTACACTAAACGGCATTTACCAGTTTATAATGGAACGGTTTCCTTACTATAGAGAAAACAAACAAGGCTGGCAAAATTCTATTAGGCACAATCTTAGCCTCAATGAGTGCTTTGTGAAAGTGGCAAGAGATGATAAGAAACCTGGTAAAGGAAGTTACTGGACTCTGGATCCCGATTCGTATAATATGTTTGATAACGGTTCTTATTTGCGTCGGCGGCGTCGCTTTAAGAAAAAAGACGCGCTAAGAGAAAAGGAAGAAGCTTTGAAAAGACAACAGCAACTGCAGCAAGCCCAAGAAGCGCTCTCCGCCCAGGAGACGCTGAGTGCGGCAGACACACTAGGACAACAACGAGACGTTAAACCTGACGTGAAACCGCGCATCTTTGAGTGTCGTCCAAAACGAGAACCGGGCGCAGATTGTGCAAGATATGATAAACCTGTCGATTCTCTTGATGACTTCAGTGAACCGCGACTTCCAGCTTCTGCCGTTTACTGTTCGCCCCAACCATACTCGTTGGTAGCTGAAGAATTTCGTGCGGCCACATCCGGGTGGTATACAGCGCCTGAACCTCCAGCGGAGCAACTCCCACCGGCGTTCCGCGACCTGTTCGAGCCACCCAGCTGCCAGCTGGCTGGCTTCCGCAGCGGCTCGCCCGTGCCGGACGCGTACCGCGCGTCGCCACCGCCACATCACCATTACCGCACGCCTGCACCTTCCTACTACCATCACCAAGCCTGCGTTGCCGCCGGTCCTGCGCCAGCACATAAGTCCTACTGAGACCTTGCCCTCAGGTGAGTCCATACTATATTTCCTAACTGCTAAGCTAAGGCTGCCCTGCGATATTTCTTTCGCTGAAGTATAGCGTTCGCGAATTCAGCTGTGCTTGTCGGTCTACTGCTCCTTTGGTCCGTCGAGGAAGAGCCGGTGTGCACCGAGACACTTCGTGACGTGGTTGTGGTTGCAGGAGGCCGGCATCGTTCGGCGCCGCACGGATTTAGCCGCACGCGTCAGTTCCAGAGCGGATAAATATAGCGCAGTAGCCGGAGATGCCGTGGAGGCAAGTGGCGGCGCGTCGATAACCACTGTTTACAGATCGGCGGCCGACCCTGCCGCCTCCCGCTCCGTTCACACCTATAGGTATGTCGATCGTCCACATGTGTTAAAATACTAGATAGACGTAACAATAAGTGGTGACGCTGGCAGGGTGTGCGTGCGCAGGCCCGTGTGAGTGCGGCCGCAGCCCGCCGCACGCCGGAGCAACCACCGCATCGCACACCTCACATCGATGTGTGATGCTTCAGGGAAGTTTCACAGTTACGGTTGTTTTGATTTGTTTTGGGTGGACATTATCCGAAGCATGATGTATAGCATTACCAAGGATGTTGCATATGTTCAGGAAATATGTTTTTTTGGTGTGATCAACTGTTATTAAATAATTCAAGTTCTTTCTGTTATTAAACAGTTCAAGGAGAGGTGCAACATTTTTACACCTCTCCTGTAGATCGTCTACAACAGTGTCTGGATATTATTTTCCACTGTATCACTATGGTACCAAGCATAACAAGAACTTTGATACAAAATGTTGATAACATCCGCTTCTGCTCGGTCCACACATTTTTTATGTGAAATCTGGGAAGTGTTAGAAACAAAACAATGCTGGTTGTTTTATATTGTAATATGTCAAACAACTGACCATCTGGTGACCAAGTGCTCGACCACAAAAAAAAACAAAAGCGTGTGCTTGGGAACATGCTGCTAATAATTAAGCAATTTAATACTTCTTGGAGGGCTAATCTAAACACTAAACAAGTAAATGATCGCACATTATTATGAATTATGAAGGAATGCATCCGCACGCAACAATCTTTTGAGCTTTAACGTAATTGCCTTCTTGTAATGTAGGCTTATATAAGTACAAAAAGTAAATAACACAATAAAATCAAAAAAATATGTAAAATCATTATCATAAACACACAGTATCGGTTACGACAAAATTGCTCTGTGACTTCAGTTGCCGCCTTACCAATAAATGGCAGTTTTCTAACGATTATATCAATAGCTATTTTAGGGGTTAAAGTAACTACTTCACAAATAATCAATGTATACATAACACACCATAATATCACGCAAGGGCTTGCAAAATAACTGTGCTCTTAGGTTGTGACGAACCGGGGTTGCGGGTTGTTCGAAAGAGATACCCCGCCCCCGGAACGTAAAGGGCATAAGACGGAACATGGGTGGGTTTTATTCAGTAAAAGTCTGACACGCCCTCCCCCCCGCTCCGACAGAGCGGGGGAAGTTATTTGATGATTTCCCACCCGAAAAAAAGGGCTTGACAGAAAAGTAGGTTCCTAAGTTTTCACCCACATTTCGTAAATTTGGCGCTATGTCATGTTGTGTCCCACGTAATTGGTAGCCATCAACCGGGTATAAATCCGAATTCCGGGGCTGCTACAGAGAAGTCCTTGTTGGAAAAATTAAATTACTTTATTGGTTGATCTGGGAATTAAACGCGGAACTCATGCTCACCAGTAGCGGCTACTAGACCAACGAAGCATTTAATAATTTATTTTCGATGTCTCTTATGAACATAGATTTTCTTTTGAAAAATAGTAGTCACACACACACACTTTGACGGGCCTGTTGGTCTAGTGGTTAGTGGCCCTGACTGCTGAGCCGGAGGTCGTGGGTTCGATTCCCACCCAGGACAAACTTTGTGTGATGAGCATGATTGTTTGTTCTGTGTCTGGGTGTGATTTATCTATAATATGTATGTATTTATAAATTATATAAGCATGTAAATCAGTTGTCTGGTTACCATAACACAAGCTCTGCTTAGCTAGGGATCAGATAGCCGTGTGTGAGTTGTCCCAAGATATTTATTTATATTTATTATTTATTACTCAAAATAGTATTTTATGTATTTATAAAACGAGTCAGAAATAATGTAGAATATAATTTAGTCTAGGTTTTGTTACGCTGAAGTTAAAACAAAACATTGGGCGGAGTGTCTGAACCTCAGTAGGAGGAACTGAGTATCTCATAAAACATCAATGTCGTAAAACCTTACGATTGAAAGTTGTAAATATTTTAACGCCCCACTAGATTCCATAAAACATAGATATGTAGATAAAGTATTATTTATTAGGTGTCGGTCAATACTTATCGACCGAATACTAGTTCATTTTGTAAGCAATTCATATTTTATTGTTGTTAAAAATAAATTTTCGTCTTACTCTTCGAAGCACAGAGAAGCAGATATATTCTTTTAACTCGTAAGTTTAAGTTCCTATTTTGAATATAAAATTGGTATTTTTACAAGATTATCAGACCAGCCATGGGATTGGGCATGATCAATACAAGTTAACAATATCCGTATACAGAATTGTATCTGGATTCATGAATAAATATGAAGACAAAAATCTTTTATTATGTTACCAAAAGTACTTATAATTAGTGACAAACACAAAGTTTGTCGTAGAGCTTTTATTACTCTGAAATTGAACAGGCAGTTTTTCGCAAATTTATAACGAGCTGTGCCCAGTGGCAGTGATGTTAAATAGTCTATTAATCCGGTCAAGGAATCGCGTTCTCCCATACAAACTTTGCCACCTTGTTTTATTTCGCTGTTGAATTTCGCAAAATCCCACCTTATTGACAACCGCATCCTAAAAGGATCTCCCGTGCCAAATTTGAGACTCCTCCTCCACTTGGAAGTTTCTGAGATTTCGTGATGAGTGAGCCAGTGGTTTTCGGTATTATACATAAAATGTCGTCTTCGACCCCAGGTCTATATGGATCTAAGTCTGGAATAGACAATCATTGTATTTACCGTGAACACCAGGAAAACAAATAATTCTTTACTTAAATTATAACCTTAACTTTCAATTCAAACTAATTTATAGCTACAGTACTATTCAATTAAATTAATTGACTTGTAAAACAAATTCATTCATCCATTATTGTTTTTATACAGAGTGGTGACAAGCAAGAATAGAAGCAGGCCTAAGAAATACAACTCTCAAATGAATTTTCCAAAACGTCTTCTTGTGAGTTCCGCGATTATTTACTGCTTGTTTCATTTCTTCTGTGTTTTTCGTGGTTGTATAAGACGAATCGTTATAATTTAATTTAGTGGCCCTGATTTATCCAGGACGTATTTAGTCGTTTAAACTGGTTTTTTTTGCCATCATAAGCGATTAGAGTACTTATTCGAATGAATCAAATCTGCAGACATATTGTTGATTTTAATGTTAAATAAATAAATTAAAATATGTGTGATTTGTGAGAATGTGTGAAGAGATTTCATTAGTACTCTTCCAATTCAGCTGTCTTTATAAACAAATAGAATTTAAGGTATGGTTCACGTTATTAGCTCTAAACTTCTTGTGCATTCTATATTATTTCGGCATCTCTTGCTATCTTTCGTATCACATCGTAAAATATGCACTGGATAAAAACGTGCACTTGACGTTTCTAATAAAGGGCACTTGTCTAAACGAGCAGTTCTCAAAAATAACATTTCGAAAAATAGGAGCATCTTAAAATAAGCACTTTGCAAAATGTGTACTTATTATATGTTTTTTAGAAACGGGTATAAAATTAAAATTGTTACCTTTTTTTATAAATTTTGTACTTTAAATTAGACAATATCAAGAAATCCTTCGCAGAAACGTGTAAAGGAAATGTTACAATAAATAAGTAATTTGTATTTTTCATATGCATACAGATTATAATTTGTGTGTCCGGATACACACAAATTAAAATCTGTTATAGTCGCATGGGCAAGTATTGCTATCGTACAAATATTTTTAATTTTGTTTAACAAGTTTTTACTGGTTAGCCTTTACTCGCCCTCTTAGAGTAGGTACAGCTGCTAAAAATACAAAGTATCCAAAAGATTCAAACCATGCATACACACCCTACATAAGCATGCATACTGTATCTAAGTAACAAATATGTTCGACTACGTGTGGTGGTACTTACAGCAAACGTAAGCTCAATTCATTCATTTATAAGTTCTATTTAATTTCAGAACTAAATAATGAATACTAATATTGAGTTGAGTGTTCGTTTGACTAAAATTTGTTATTAAAATTCAAAAATCATTCGTAGAGTAACACAAAAAAAAACCAATCATGTTATTAAAGAAACAAGCACGAAATCGTAATGCTACGAAGTTATGAATTTGGCGTAGAACCCAAAATGCTACAAAATCTGGACGGAACTAAATAAAATATCATAGAATACCTACGTTAAAAAAATACCGTCGAGTTCTATTATTTGGTATAAATAATAGAACTCGACGGTATAAAAATTTGGCAAACTCACTAAAACCCTACCTAGCCTAACACAATAGAATGACAAAAGCATTACAGAATATCCAACAGCATAGCACCAATGTAGTCAGTTGAGTTCATCAACTGAATATATATCCTCTTCTCAGCTCGAGAAAACGGGTCAGCCCCCACTCTTACCGAATTCAGCTCAGAACATGGTTCGTTGTAAATATTATATGTAGTTGTGTATTTCAGAGTAACTTTTTATTAAATACTTGGTTTTTAAATCCCAAAACAAGAGTTTTTTGACGATTTTTTTTTTCAAGTTAGATTTATTGGTTTTGTGATTGTATTTCAAAAAGAACTGTAAAAATTCCCTCGAAATGTAAGCAGAAATTTTGATACACAAAATTTGTGTGCCATCACACGATTGCTGACAAAATGGAGATATAAGCCATTGTAAGGTTTTGAAGAGTTTGGAGAAAAATACCAGATGATACGAGTATGTCCAAATATCTTATGAAAGCCACATGTTTTTATTTTTGTGTCATCCGAAAGCAATGTTAGCACCCCGCGAAGTACTTAGTACATTTTTATTGCGTGCTAAATGAAAAGAACATATAAGCTGGCAGGAACAATGGATCCTTCATTACAGAGTTATAAAATAACGCAACCAAGATCACGTTTGTAATCCGCGACGATTAAGCGAGGTGTACCCATTATTTCGCCAGTTACGTTACGTACCATATAAAAGAGGGCAAGCCTATTCCCATCAACCGGGTACAAATTCAGACATCGTAGCTGCCACTGTAACAGACAGTCGAACTTGCGACCGGTCCAACGAGGTATTATAGATTCAGTTCATATTATCTGGAATTTTATATAATCATTTCAAAACCTTAAATGGCGTGTCGCAGGGGCTAGCTTTGAGTAACGAGAGTAGTGGCACATAGGCAATGACGGAACATGGACGAATAACCGTCTTACTTTACTTAGAAAATAACACGTCAAACTATCACAGTTAAGCCGAAAATTTGATTCCGCTGGTATGGATTCTGCTGCTGGTATAATTAACGTAAGCTACATTAACATTCTAAAATTAAGACACTATATTAGGCTATCAATTCGCCTTTGGAAACTTATAACATTAAAGTTTTATCTGGTAATAACATTACCGTAACGCACAATATATAATATATATTTTCATACCCCTAAGTCATAAGGGTGGACTGAGCAGCTGGTGAAACCGCTGGGCACAGCTAAGTAGTATTATCTTATATATGAAAAAGTTTATTCGTTAGAAACATATAAATACTTCCGATTTGTATGTTTCTAACGAATAAACTCAAATTATGAAGGACAGATTTCAAAAATTCTTTCACCTTTAAAATGCTACAATATCACTGGGTAATCTAGGCTACATCACGCTACGACACTTAGGAGCAGATCTGCGGGTGATCTCCTATTTCGATTCACTCATTGCGTC
This sequence comes from Ochropleura plecta, assembly GCA_905475445.1. Taxonomy (NCBI): domain Eukaryota; kingdom Metazoa; phylum Arthropoda; class Insecta; order Lepidoptera; family Noctuidae; genus Ochropleura; species Ochropleura plecta. The sequence continues at coordinate 16,696,618 of FR997721.1, read as the reverse complement.
TATCATCATCCTCATACGCATCGTAACTGATAAAATGAGATGTTTTTTTTACCTGCCACGTAAAATACTCACTCAAATACGAAAGCGTAAACCAAACCGATGATTGATTTGACGGGCCTGTTGGTCTAGTGGTTAGTGGCCCTGACTGCTGAGCCGGAGGTCGTGGGTTCGATTCCCACCCAGGACAAACTTTGTGTGATGAGCATGATTGTTTGTTCTGTGTCTGGGTGTGATTTATCTATAGTATGTATGTATTTATAAATTATATAAGTATGTATATCAGTTGTCTGGTTACCATAACACAAGCTCTGCTTAGCTTGGGATCAGATAGCCGTGTGTGAGTTGTCCCAAGATATTTTTTTTTTTATTTATTTATTTATTGATATCTTTAAGTTCAATAATCCTATCCTACTTCCTACTAAAATTATAAAAGCGAAATCTTGGGAAGATCAAATCAATAAAATAGCTTACATATCAGAATAACACATAGACAATTCATAAAGGTATATAAAGGTACATATTGTATATTCTATAACCACGCGAGTGAAACCGCGGGGCGCAGCTAGTAATACAATAAGCAAGAACAAAGCAAAAGTACTTACCAATATTTTTTGTCGATTCCCCTTAAAACTCTTAAAAGCGAAAAGCCAAAATATAATCCCTTAAAGACTTCCGATATTGTCTGCGATGAATCTATTATATCACAAATTGTTTTATTAAAACATTTGGAAAAATAATTTGATACATTGCCAGGCCTAAGCATTTTGAATGATTCAGAAACTTGATTATTGCACGACTGGAATGCCTGAAATTCTTGATTTCACTAATTCCAGTCGTCCCAGTCGTAGCAGTGCTGGATTTAGGGCACCTTGGGCTGTCATAAGGAAGGGGCCTCCACTTTTCTTCACAAATTTGACTTTTATAACATCTGACAAACGTGGGCGTACTTGCGTATCCGTCCGATTCGCTCCATTGATCGCCCTTATGCCCTTTAGCCCTTACGCTACTGCCAAATATTTGAAAACAATAGCCACATTTCTAAATATTGAAATCCTCCTCCTTACGAATGTACTTGGTTTTGATGGTGTCTAACTACACTGAAAAAAAATAAAAATAGTCCCTAATGACTCTTGAAGGTACTCCCAGATCTGGATACACCGAAATTGTTTAATGTTTTTCGAAAAAAAAACCATAACTTCGAGTATGACCCGCGCGGTTTCCGCACAAACCTGTATGTTGACAGATTGTTCATCACGAACGTCTCAGCATAAGCTCTATATTGTATAGGTCAAAAGAAGAACAAATTTAATTTTGCTATTAAATTAAAACTCTCCTGTACATCGATATCCGCCACGTTCAAATATTCAACAGAAAATGTAAGGTTTAAATGGCCTGCCTAATTTCCGCCATTTTAAGTTTATTTTCTAAATAACGGGCACGCTTTAAACTTGTATTAATTAATAGATATAAGCTATCAAAGTATATCTATTAATGTAATTATTAATTATAATTATTAATGTAATTAATGTAATCTTCACCACCAGTACAACTTTGTTTATTATAACAGCATATATTTTAAATCAGGTTTTATGCGAGGTCGCTATTTTGAAAATAAAGTAAATTAGCGAAAGTTTCTTTATTGGTCTTCTTGCAAAAATCTTCCAACACCTAAATAATCGTAAAAATAAATTTGTATGTGATATAACTACGAATTTGCGAGCTTTAGGATTTAGATTTAAACTCTAAGACTTTGGTTCTTATCAAATTTCATGACTAGGTCAACGGAAGGTAAAGTGTAGGTTATGATTTACTTAATGCGAATGAGCTAAATATGCGACATAAATGCCCATATTTGTTTATTGCGTTGACTAAGAACCTTCATTAATTTAAAGGTCCAACATACCGTAGTCCTGTTAATTTATTGGATATTAATTTCAACTTGTTACCACAATGCATGTTGGACATTAAAAGGGTTTTAACAAGACAGACAGATAGACAAAGACGGACGATTTTTTCAATTCTGAAATGTCGCTTGACCCCAAATCGTAGCCCTGTTGATGATCATCTTGTTGCCTGTCTATTTCCCCATCTTATATTGAATGAGAAAGAATAATTGACAAGGGTGGTAATAAATATCCCCGACGCGCCTCGATTTGATTGTAAGTAAGTCTAAATATTACAAATGCATAGTGTCCATACATGATGGGAACTCGTAGAAACTCGTAGCAGGTCGGAATGAAAGCAGTTTCGTATTTATTTGCTAAAAAATCCTTCAAGGACGTACCTACTCCTTATATTCTCATACAATCTCAATAACCGATTCGCAAGAAAGACTTTAACAAACTGTATTTAAAACAAGCATCGAAACATTGTCTGAAATACTTCGTTGTTTTCATCAATAAGTGAACACACATCCTTGTAAGATCTGGGTAACTAAATTCACAGCTTCTATATATTTTCTACTCGTTAAAATAATTTTCAAACAATAAAACAATTGAAGGAACGTAAAAATAGAAATAGAAAATATTTTCTTCCATTTTTTTTAGATTAGATACCGCGGCCCCTGAACACAAAGGCCGAAGAAACAACATGGATGGGTTTTAGTCTGAAGTACTCTGAACAAGTCTGACATTCCCTTCCAATTCTCTAAAACGGGTGAAGTCATTTGATGATTTCCTATACGAAATAGAAACCAAAAACTTTATAGAAATAAAACCTAATAAAATATAAAACGCGTCATGAACTTGTTATTGCAATCGGTCTTATATGCATAATAATTATCTATGTTAGGACCGATAGGTATTACGGCGACATTATCCCCCTCGCTGATCCCAAGAACCGCAATGCATTAATAAAACATGTTTGTTTGTCTCAGGTATGACGGAAGCAGAATACGGGAGGCGGAGTGCTACTTACGCGAATGATGGATGCGACTGCAGCGAGCGGCCACATAGTGTTGAGAATTCTATTCCGCGTGGTGCACGCAAATGTTGTAGCAAACGTCACGTATTTATAAAGTTCTCGCTATCATCGTATCTCCCCAAGAGATATCGTCAAATGATAGTATAGTGCCCGAAGACTTATTTTAGTATGTATATTCGTTTACCTATGAGCTTAATATTATAAATAGATAAGACGAAATCCGATAATTCCGATATAAAGTAGCATTCAATTGATGTTGTAGGTACGTAGGCCAAGACATACCTAAATTTCAGTATTATCCACTCGATCACTATTGTGTACATGGACAGTGTACGTATCACATGATCTGTAAACAAATATTGTTAGGTAAATGTAAATACGTAGTTATATACCTATATCTAGTTATTCTATGAAACGTAGATTCCCCCCTGTGGAGAATGAAAAGTTTGTATAAAAATATTAATAGGGGATGTGCTGTTATTCTAGTCTGCTACTTTAAGCAAAATATTTGTGTAATATAAGCCAAATCTAATGAAAACAGGAAAAATCATCTACGAGGGCAACAAGCGACCCAATTACCACAAATAATTATTATGTATTTAAATAAACACTTTTTCATTAATCTAAAACCTATCTTCATATTTTTAGTCGTTATCATAACAGCATTTCTGCCAGTGTCAATGTCATCATGGCTTAATAATTTATTTTCCTGTAATTAATATTTATGTACAGCCGTTTTACAGTTATTTTACTTCTATAGTTCTTAAAATTTAACTTGATTAAAATGACAGCTATCAGCAAAACTGACGAAATAACTTTGCAATAACGTCTAACGAGTTATTAATATTTGACACGGATCACGACATTTACCATGTTATTTCTTTTTTCTTCGCTTATGTATCAACATATTTTATATAAAAAAAACTTTTAAACTAAATTAAATCATACTTAGACATCATAATTAATCATTAGAATGCAACCAATATCTGAAACGACCTTACAAGATTACGTCATGTTGCAAAAATTTTAGGGATCGAACATATACAATGTGTCCGGTCATGGACTAGCGATATTATAGATACTTTTGTAACCAGTGTTTTAATATACTATTTCGATATACACTTGGGTCTAATTCACTTCCCCGCTTTTTGACAGCCATTTTGAGATATTCTCTATGCGTATACAAAAAATAATCATATCTCTCAAAGTTTTGGTCTTAGTGAGACGAAAATAGGTTTATTCAGGGGGCAACAATACTGTCAAAAATTAAGAAATGATGACCTTACATTTCCGTAACTTTAGAAAACAAAATTAAAGTCCAAACAAATCAACAAAAGATTTGTAAACTTTTTTGTGAAAAAAATTGGTAGTTTTTTTTTGAAAATCTATAAATTGTAGTACTAGAATATTTGTTATATACCTAAGTACATAGAATATCACTAATCCGTGACCGGACACATTGTTTATAAATAAAAAATAATTATTAATTGTTATGAATATGACGATATTGACTTATTAAGTACATCATTAAGCCAGCAATTGCATTGTGACGTTTTGCAAAGTATTATTTGATTGGCCCATCTTTACTTTACCCAAAATATTATTGACTACATAATTATACATTTGTCATGACCTGTTTCTACATAATTAACACTACGTTCCCAGCCCTAATTACATTAATTTGGCAGCTGTCATTTTAATCAAGTTAGATTTAATGGATTATAAATTTGCATCACTGTCCGAAACACAGTGGTCTTGATATCGTTATAATAAGGATACTGTTGAATGAAAAATACTTGCCACTGACAAATGTTTTACTATGATCTTATAGGTTACGTTGAAGTTGTTGAATGGTTTCTGTGGTCAGAGGTAAAATAACTATGAAAGAACTGTAGTTCAATTTTAAGCATTCGACGCAAGATTAGTTTTTTTTTTCATTTAATAAGAGTTTTTTTAATCTTATGGTAGACTTTATAGTGTTACGTATTGCATATGGCATCAGTTCATCATCACTTTTCTCTCACATACGTACTTTTTTGTGGTTTTTCATGACCATTTTAGCATAAATGTTGCTGTAAATTTTATTGACGAGCGTCTCCTTTTTCAATGGACAGGTGGTTGTAAGCTTGTTGTCATAGACCACCTTTGACTTCAAATAAATCCATAAATAGGTATATTGTAGTTATCTTACTAACCCTAAGGTGTTGTTTTTTTGCTGCCAACCCTTATCGGACGAAAATGGCGTGAAAGACTAAAATTCCGTAAAATTTTTGATATCCGTTTGAGGTCTGTAATTGATTTATCTCCCTATTCATAACCAGTGCACTAATACATACGCCAACCTTATTTTAAAGGCATACTAGGAAAACGTGTAAGTAAAAATGTATTGAGTAAATTATGTATGAACGTTAATCAATGTAATTAGCAGATAGGAAAATTATAATAAGGTACGAAGAACCCGACAACTGGTTTTATTCAAATATGATAGAAAACTTTTACATATTTAACACCTAAACCAAAAATAAACAAAAGTGATAAACAATGGGGCAGTTCAACTTTTTAAAACTAAAATACAGTTTTAGTGATTCAATTGTGCTTTCTTCATAGCGTAGATTAGTGAAATTCTGTAAATAAAAGTGTACTCTTACGGAATTATTCTCATAAAACGCACGTCGAGCATAGTATAAGTAAGAAAATGCGATAGTCGAAAGTCAGATTTAACTTTAAGCAACAACCGAACATTATACCCTTTGTAAGTAGTCAGTTTAGTCCAGCAATGTAAGTTATTGTACAATAAATGGTCCTATAATATACAGTGTTTTGACTTGGGTAATTATCAAGTTGTATGTATATCACATTCTCACAGAAATGATACCCGAATATTTTCAAATTTATTTACTGGAATCTATATAGCTGTTCATGAAATAGGAACCTTTGATAATTTATAATCTAAGCACATTTAAGTAAATCTAGCCTTTAAAATAAATAATAGTTTCGTCGCATGTGCACACGACGACACATCAAGCTATACATTTCCAGTATAACATAGCGTCGCTTTGTATAGATCTCCGGAGCAGTGAGAGAACCGCAAATGTACTGGTTTTGTATAGCTTGATTGGTCACCGTGCGTACAATAGCCAAATTGAAACAGAACTCCTCTAGTTAAAATTGTGCGATTTAAGAAGGCTTTAGAAACGCCAATGAATTTTTACAGTCAGATTGATGGTTAAATCGTTGGGTGTGTAGTACAAATAATACAGGTACAGTTGTTTGTGCACTGAAAAATAACGTATAATAGTTGCTCAGTTTTAACCGACGATGTGAAGTCTAAATCTGAATCAAAGTTGCAAGTGCAAGACTATCTCTTTGGTGCAAAGCAAATTTTGGCAGTTGGTTAAACCTCCAATATGATTTGCAATTGCACTTTATATTGCAAGTAACCATGAGCTTTAGTCGTGTCTCTGTAATTATCACATTCAAAATATATTAAGTCGAATACATACTACTGATTTATTCTTTACCAAGTAGATTAATACTTGATAGAGTAATATCTACAAGTGGTTGCTCTGAACAAGTATCGTAACAATGTATATGCTATTTAATATTCTTTTATTGTACGGTTTCTGTGATTCGTTATAGTATTCACGCAGATTTTTTCAAATAAATAGCAGACCTAAAATTGTAAGCAAATTTTTTGATCACCATACATTTTATTATATTTCATATTGCATCAATCTTTTGTTTCGCATAGTAAAATATTAGATGACCTACCTATTAGTTGGTAAATTTGTGATAATTATCGTAAACGTGTGTACATAAATGTATTTAATAATAAATGTTTATTTGTATTTAGCATATCGAATTAAATCGTGTTTTTTTTTCTCACTTTCCACTCCTCACAAATCATACGATTTATTTTCTTTGGTGAAAACAAACCAACAATTCCACATCAAAAATATAGGTTCAATTGAAAATATTGATCGATTCAGGACTCAAGTGTGTTTAAGATTTCATTAAACGGTCAGTTCTCGAAAAAAAAGAGATAAAGCTCCGGGCCGTTCGTTAGTGAGTAATAATTTTAGCTTGTTTGTAGTGTGAATGAAACGAAACGCACAAGTGGCCACTCGGCCGATTGGATACGAGACTGATTTTATCGAATCATCACTCAATCAAACATTGGTACACACATTTTTTAGAAGTTGAAGCAGAGTCATTGAAAAAACATGTCAATAAAATTAGGCAGGCAAGTAGGTTGTTTGAGTAGGCGTTCAATGAATGTAGCAGGTTAAGCAGGATCGTAGTGACTTGTATAAATTGGAAGTCTGATCACATTTCTTTTTTTTAGGGTTCCGTACCTCAAAAGGAAAAAACGGAACCCTTATTGGATGACTTTGTTGTCCGTCTGTCTGTCTGTCAAAACCCTTTATCTCGGGAACGCGTGGAGGTTTCAAGTTGAAATTAAAACCATATACTCAACTCTGTGGTCCCTTTGTGCTGTGAAAAAAAAACAACTCTCTACCTAAATCTAAACAGTCAAAATATAAAATGGCTGTTTAGTCACAAGTTTGTACGGAACCCTCGGTGAGCAAGTCGAATTCGCTCATGGCCAGTTTTTTATAAGTTTAGGCTAACTGAGCATTCTCCAGTCTCTGTAGAGCAAGTTAATGGGTTCTATTATACTCCTATTGGAGGTTCATCTATTGTTTACCGCCGGTAGGCAATAGGTAGTCACTAAAATAAAATAATACGTGTTTTCACGGACTTTCTACCATGACCAAAAGTACTTGTATGATAAGTAGATAACACAATCAGTCAGAATAGAAAATCAGCACCATACGTCACGGTGGACAGAACATACACATAGAACAGTGGGTCTTCAACAGTGTGGAATTTTGGCTGATTGCAGAATTTTTGCCAATATGCTAAATGAAGCCCACCCAAGCTGGAACCTTCTCGATATCTCCGTTGATTGATGTTCTTTGCTAAAGGAAATAGGGATTTTGTATAAACACGTTTCGCATGCCGTATTCCGATACACAGATATCCGTTATCACAGTCGTAAGGCGGAGTCCTAATTGGGTTCGATCGTACGATGGCGCGATGCGTTTTTCATCTTACGATCAAAGTGGTCGTGCGATGACCTAACAGGTGTCCTAATAGATCTCCTAATAGAGAATGCGCGCTATGGACATCGTGTGATGTCGTCGCTCGATGACTGGGGCGTCGCGCTCACGCCACTTTAACGATGGCTTTTTACAGAGATGCACAGTTTTTGCTGTCGGACATTGAAAAAAGGAAACGTAGACAACATAAATACTTTATAGATCTAGGAGTCTGTGCGGTGAATTTTTCAACCTTTATTTTGATGTATGAAATAATGAAGAAGACTTTACGATTATTTGTCCATGTCAAAAGAAACATTTGACTAAATCTGCAATGGAATACGTAGCGACTGTAAGCATCGCGGAGGTAACCGATTAGGACACTCAAAAAAAGGTTTGCTTTGATTACATGATCGCACAATCAACCGCATCATATACGTTATTAAGCATTTCATGTGGTCGCACGATTACTTGTGAGGTTCAAATAGGACACTCTGATGAAATCTGTATGTTTGAACTCATCGCACGACGAGAACGCATCGCGCCATCGTACGATCGCTCCCGATTAGGACGCCGCATTAGGCTCGCTTGGCACCAAAAACAAACGCAACTACTAGAGTTACAAAAGTCTTTAGGAAATCTACCTGACTGTAGCATGTTATAAAGGCGCAGTGACGTATGGTAAGATAATATTTTACAATACTCTATTATTCTAAATGGTACCTAAATAAATGGTTTGTTCCTACACTAGCATTTAGCAATCTGTGCATGCATCACTGAGAGCGAGAACTTCGATACCAACAGACAAGAAAATGAGATTATATAGTTTCGATTTTTATATTTGTTTAGAATTTTAAATAGCACTTAGCCAACATAATGAGGCAGCAAACATGATGGTTAGTAATTGAATCACCGGTATCGATGGGATGGTGTTTGGAACATTTTTCTTTTATTTGCACTCAATAGGCCTGCGACTCGACTACATCAATTCTTAATTAGGAGTAGGTATGTAAATGCTAACCCATCATCAAAGTGAAACCACTTATGTGTAGTATTAGGTACAGGGTATGTACTTACTGGTACTTACTTGATGGTGCCTCCAGATATGTGGTGCCATTCAACGGTCCTCAGAAGAAGACAAGTAATATGTATATTTGAAAATATTTTCTTTTTCAACGCAAAGCATTGAGTTTCTGATCATCTGCAAAACAGGTGTCTGTAAATTATTATAGGTATATATAACTTACTATTCATATTATTATTTAATATGGAGCAAGAATACAGTACGAAGAAATGCTCGGAGCGGTCCGTTTCTGTGAGGTATGTGAGTGAAACGGCGTCCGATACCGCGCAGCCCGTGCCCTACCCGCGGTTATTCATGCATATGCGAATCGTCATTTTCTTTGGGTAGATGATTTTTTTTAAGGGGGCAGACGCTTCGTTTTCATGCCGAGATAGGTCGTTGACCAGAGCTGAGGTGGCGTTGTCTGGTCCTTAATCAGAACCCCGGCTTCAGATAAACTCTGGAATCAAACCGCTTTGACTTTTCCTGCATCAGAGATTGAATCGTTCCAAAAAATGCTGCTTGATGCTTCCTCTTCCAACGGTCAAATGAAGATGTGGTACTGATAAATATAGTCGTCCAATTACGAAGTTAAAGAGAGTGAGTGCCGGAAAATTGTGAGGATCAGATGAAACAGGAGTCAGAGGGTGTGAATTTAACACCATCTATGTGAGTGAGACAGAAAGCATGTTATTCATGGTAAAACTGAATTGTGTTCTAAGTGTTAAATATCAATATTAATAAAAAAGCAGCCTGTAAATTTTGTCACTAACTCAGTTTGTTTTACCATATGCACGTCAAAACGCGTCGTATGAACCCAAAGACAAAGTAGGTGCCGAACGCCGTTGAGGAGCTTCAGATGACGCGTCAGCAAAATGCGTCCATAATTTTACAAAACCGACAAGTGATAGGATTACCAATTTTTACGAACTGATCAGACCTATGGATTGCTGTACTGGTGAGAACAGCTCACTACCGGTCGTTGTGGCAAATTTTTGGGAGAGGGCAATGTCCAGCAGCAACGTCTATCGGCTGAAATTATCATATTATTGAGTTGGAGCTTATCTCAAAGGCAAACCACATTTTGACTAAGAATATTATTCGTAAAATATCGTCCCAAGTATAGCACTCAACAGACGATATACACCTGACATTCCAATGATAAATAAAAAAAATATCAAGTGTCGATACAAGAAGCTGAGGTTGGTCACAACAATGACGATACACCGACCAGTTTTGATGACACGCTTATCAACTTAAGCTTTGAGTGGAAGAGTGTCTTGTGGAGCTGGTCAGCAGCAACGTGTGCCCAGTCGAGAGGCTGCGTCATTTAGTGGCGGATTCTTCAATTTGACACGCCACCGCCCGCGAAGATGCCATCTTGATTTTTATTGAAGGCAAATGATTTTATCATTACATGAAAGGTATTCTTATTACACGTAAAGGTATGTTCTGGAAGAGTTTTTTTTAACCACATCTATTTAATTATAATTGGAAATTTTAAACATATAAAATGAAATAAAATCTAAAATTAAATATAATGCTTTATTAAAGTCATCAATGTAAACCACACTATACCTTGGTAGCACAGTCCACACTATACCTACCTTTCTTCAATTTTCTTGGAAACAAATTGCAATTATTTTTCTTTACTGCTGTTTGTATTAAATTAACACTTTGTTTACAAATCTTTTCGCAAATTAACATTCTCATGTCTGTAGACATTGTGGAAGGTAAGGGGTGCTTGTTTTGGCAGAACATCCACTGAAACGGTCAATGAACCGATGTTTATTGTTTTTCTACAACACCAGTGTTGATATTGGCACAAATTCTATTTGTTTAAAATGGTAAGTCTCGTACAAACAGGTAGATTTACGTAACCATGACCTTATAATAACACAATACAAGCTCGAGCCGCGATGCGTCAATAAGTATACTAAATAGGTACCGTGTGTACGATCAGTATTTTAACTTTTTTGATCTTGACTTGGGTTTGTCACATTTTTTCTGTAAACAGCTGGGTTGTTTCACTATTCTACAATAGCCGGCGTATCATAATAAAATAGTCTTTGGAATCAGTCTTTTAAAGCGGAGCTACTAAACATTTCTATTGCATTGAATTTTCAAAATGCATATCTGAATAAGAAGCATAAGAACCTACTAAATTAAGAATGTTGCCAAACATGGATACCGTGCTAACCAAAACTTAACAAAGACAAAAAAAACAAAAAAATAAAAAGAAGCGTTGTGCGATCCATAGATGATCTACATAGGCAAAGAATAGAAAATACGTGTTAAAAAGTACTAAATAAGCAAGCATTTCAGTACTCATGTGACTAAAATAGTGATAAAAATTAATGGTGATAGCTAGAGAGGGAGAGAAAGGCCTAAGAAAAGATGGATGTATTAGATGGATATATTGTATGGATGAAGGAATGATATGAAGGAGAGGAGTAAATGATGCCGTAACGTGGGGAGAATGGAAGAAGATAACGTGATGCGCCGACCCCAAATAAATATAGTCCTCCTGCCCGTTTTCAGCCACGGCAGCGAATCTCAGCTGAGATTAATGATCTGCGCGGGAGATATCATAGTGCATAAGTGTGTGCGCAGGCACATTCTCTGTTCCCCTAACTCTCATAGTCCAATTGGACGGCAATCCGACACGACCGGACACGGAGATATCTTACCGCCTATCCTAATGGAAAAGCCCAATATCACCCTTTGCCCGACCCGAGAATCAAACCCATCTTCATCGACTGATGACGAGACTGCGTTTCCGCTAGACCCGAAATGGAATGGGACAAGGGCAGGATGATGATGATGAAGCATGAACATAAATCTGCATCATCGTCATGGTGCCCTTATCCAGGCTATCTATTTATTTGGACTCAGCGCAGCGTGTCTTCTTCCATACTACTTGAAAGACTAAATACTTCAGTGCTATGTGATTATGTAAGAATGGTAAAAAGAAAATGTGGCATATCTGAGTGTGAGTGTCCAAATATAAAATCGGTGTGCACCAAAAAAAATACGTAATTTACAATTTAGTTTGATGGACATAATGAATGGTGGCTTCGTGAAGGGTTGGTTTACACCCTGTATACATACATGCAAATGATTACAGGAAGTGGGCAGATACTAAGACGTAATTGTCCGGGAACATAGAAGACCTTTTGGAAAAAAAACACAATCTTTTTGGATGGCTCACTTAACCGCATGTTTCAAACACGACAGACTGAACTACTGATTGTAATCATCTCGAATGATTAAAATAAATTATGTTTATTAAAGTACATACACAAAATCACGCCTTTTTGCTAAGGGGGTAAGCAGAAACCACAGAACGCCACTTGCCACGATCCTTGCACAATCATCGTCACACGCCGCCGGTTGCAAAGTGTTGGGCCGTTCCCGGGATCGTTTCCTACGTTCCCTAATTCCCAGGAACGCTCCCGGGCACGTTGGGAACGACTGGGAATATTGACTTAAATAGTTGTATATATTTTTGTAAATAACTTTTGCGCTATGTGCAAAAGCAAGTACACCTTTATACATAGGCATAATTCAATTAAGTCGTTGCTTTGAGAACTTTCCCGATAATCTCTGGGAATATTCCCATATTCCCTGGGAATATCCCTATATTCCCTGGGAATATTCCTTTGCTCCCGGGATCGATGGGCACGTTCCAAGGTTTTTAGTAAGAAATTATTTGAATTAAAACAAAGTATTTATTCATTATTTTAATTTAAAAAAACTTTGATTTATATAATTTTACACTTTTTTTAAATGGCACATCATTTTCTTCTTTCAGATATGATAACAGAACTTAAAAACGAATCATCACACAGTTTAATGTGGTAGTAATATTCCACATTTTTTTTAATAATATTAATAATCATGGCTTATGATTAAATGTACCTATATAAAGTATTTACGAGTATATAAATAGCCTGTCTTATAGATTAACAATTTTAATTAGTTTAAACAAAATACAAATCAGTCTTTTGGATTGGCGTATTAATCACAGAAAGTAAAGTTTTTGATTACACAATACAATGAAATGATTAAAAACATACAGATTTTTATTGTAGTGTTTTACAGATACCTAAAAATATATCAATTCCACAGTTATCAGTATCCATACAGTATAATAATAATAATAATCCATACAGTATAGTATAGTAGAAATCAGTTTGTTTGACGGAGACTACGCAAAATTAGTCATCAGAATCTGAATCGGAACTAAATAAATTTCTTATTATTCTTTTTTTTGCTGCACTTGTACTAATATTGGAGGGGCCTGGCTTATTTAGATCAAATATTTCTGTTGAACAATTCATAATATTGGAATCATCGGAATCCAAATCTAATCTAGCCCTGGAAGTGCCAGGGTTATTAAAAATAAGCTCTGAGTTGTCCGTTTCATCTATTGCTACTTCGGAAAATTCGTCTTCCGAGGCAGAATTTGATACTGAAGATAAATTATGATCTGACAGTGGTCTTTGATATTGTTGGGTGGGTTTGTTAATTAGCTTCCAATTGTGTGATATGAATGTTAGCTTCCCTGCTGTGTTTGCCTTTAAACGATTTCGCTTCTTCGTATGCATATTTGAAAATGTTGAAAAGGATCTTTCTACAGCTGCAGAAGTAGCGGGAACTGATAAAATTTTTATTAATTAATTAATTTTTTTTTTGCAAAAGCAAATGTGTGAGAAAGAAAAAACAAAACAAATAAAAAATCTGGGGAAGGGATACAAAGTGAAGCCGACGCACGTGCACTTCTAAAGACAATACAATTATTACAATAGCAAGTACTGAAACCCTTTTACCATCATTACAATAGCTTGTAAATATTGTTCGCAATAATGTCATATCTTATCTTACCGTTTTAAAATAAATACGTTATTTATGGCTTGGGAACAGCCTAGCGATAAGTAACGAATTTATTATTACCTGTATATTATATTCTTGTATTATTAGTAGTTAAATATTAATTCAAATATAAAATATTTCTTTTTTATGAAAATATAACAACGAAAAATATTGTATTACAAATTAAACAATTTAAATGTCCATTTCCCACTATGTGGGAACGTTCCCGGGAATGCTGGAATATTCCCTGGAACTTTTCCACTCGAAATATTTCCGGGAAAGGGAATTTGGGAACGGCGCATCACTAAAGGTCACGTGTGTAGTACTTGCAACTTGCAAGTACTACACACGTGACCTTTCTGAAAAACCTCCCTAATAAGGTAAGTATATGTTCTTTTAGTGCGCCCCACCTGGCGTTGCCACTCATCTCTGCCTAGTAACTTTTCTTAGTCGTATTTTTCTACAAAAATGATCAAATTGATTTGAACTGAGATGTGAGATATATACACTTGTACCAAAAACCGCTCTGGAGATTGCCTTTATGTACTTACATATTTTTTAATCCACAAGCATAAACTGAATTAAGGTACGGGTTTGCATACAAACGGTGTCCGTTTCAATCACGATCGAATCTCAATTTAGGTATTGTTTATTTTATTATTATGCATAAATCGTAATCAGAAAAAATACATGTTCTTGTAATTTGTATCTTAAAAACTTGATCTTTAGAAAAATAATGCAATTTAGTGCGGTTATGATATTGTAATTGAAATTATAATGACGTGTTTGGCATGCTAAACATCAGCTTTAGTAGAAAACAGGAGATAGGTGACAACCAGAACAGTAACATACCGAACTTACCTACACTAAAACGTCGAGAACAAATTTTCAAAATTCCGAACTTTAAAATAAGTCGAAATGAGTCAGAGCATTACTTTCCCGGAGATCGGAGGTCAACAACCAACTCATCTGTATGGATTATCTCTGTCTTAACGCGATAATTTAATCCTTTGTTTATCCAATGCCTCTAATAGTCCCGATGCACCGGAACGGTAAGCATCTGAGCACAGTCATGTATCATACTCCAACAAATAAGAAAATAATCCGCCCGCTTGAATTACGACCGGGGGTTGATATTACAACGAGGATCGACGTTTCAAGAAAGTCTCAATTAGAGAATAAGTTATAGCTTCTAAAATTCTGTTGTTCGTGAAGCATAAAATTCTACATTTAGATGTTTTCCTAGCTAATCTTGCGTATGGTTTTATAGTGTGTTTGAGTAGAATGCTGTAATCGTAGAATTTAAGCTCTGGTACCCTTCTATGTTTAAACTCAGTCTTATGTGAAATGTTACCCAAACCTCAAGAAAATACATCGCTATTAAAATAGCGTCCCCGCCCTTTGGCTTGGCTCCCCCTCGAGCACGCCCCATTGTCACAACTGTCGCATGTCGGATGGTCCATTGACGGTAATGTCAATGCCCATGATTGAAATTACATAGCTCCATTTGCGTTCTCAATATTAGAAAAGTCTATTGATTATAAGTTTCTGTTGATAAAACTAAAATATCCTCCATATCTATAATGACATTGACATTATCCACACATCATCTATTCACGCAAAAGTTCGAATATTTAATCAAACAGGAAAACGTTAAACACTGAAAAGCAATCAATTCAAATTTATAGAAACGAATTTTACGTTACCTCTCTTTTTGGCAGATCGTCAGAAACGTTTATCTCTTCAACTGTGCTTAGTTTTGACAGCACCACGAAAAAAAACAAAAATAGACCGATATGAATACCATCTATTAAAAGTGTATAAGTGAAAACTAAAATTTTCCCAGAAGATCTTTGAAGCTAAAGTTTTAATTAAATCTTGTTCCCTGGCAGTTTCCCGATAGATTTCCTATTTCTAATCGCATTAAAATCTCAACATTGGAAATCCGAGAAACGCGGGCCGCAACCACCCGCAGTCTAGTCGAAAAGCAATTTGATTTGACGGCTATCTCACCTCCTACTACGTTTATATCGAAAGCTAAATAAATATTTATTTTATCGAATCTAATTTGGCACGAAACTGGCCCCAGATCGCCGCCCTTTCGGACAATATTTTCTGATGGAAATAAAATGTGGTGTTGTAAAAAGTCATACTTATTAGGTAAGTATTATGGATTAAAATGCAATTAAAGTTAATTTAAATAAATTTAAAAGAGTCCAATTGTACGCATTAGTAAAAATCGTTCCGGATTGTGATGGACTGCTGGGATTTTTGTACAAATGATATTTAGAATGTTAAAAAGTATAACACATGTCGGAAATGACAGGGCGCAGCCGTCGGCAACCGTGGCGTGCGGCGGGCGCGCCTGCATGCCACCGGGTTCGTCTCTCGGGTCGGGTATCGTGCCGTATACACGTTTTAGTTTACGTTTACATTACTAAGCACTTGTTGAGTAAATAAATAAAGACGTTTTAAAATAAACTTTACTATTAATCCTTGACTTAGTTACGTTTACATAACCGTGAGATCGGTGATGGGTATGGACAGACAGACACACAACACTGTGGTAGACCGATCATCGGCCGTCAATTATGTCGCTAATATTTTGTAGTTCATTAAACATTTTCTTTCAATAATTACTGTTATCGTCATAGTGGGATATTTTTTTATTAATTGTTTATTTCAGGTATTAATTAACCCATATAATTATCACAATGTATTATTGAAATAAAATTATTACAATATGAGATAAACATAAATTATTAAAATTACATTAGAATTAACAAAATAAAACATATGACATTTCTAAACCTTAACAAGTACACACAGCGAAATACAACAGACACTAACTGATTATTACATGCACATAATCGAGTCTGGAACGATGCTTTTAGTCTCCTCAAGAGCCCGTAAAAATCAGTAACTCTGTTCTCAGCGAGCCAGTCGCCCTACACCGACAGGGTGGGTAGCTTTAAAATAGCTCTAAAAGCATTATTGTACTGTACACGAATAGTGTTATATGCACTCTTCGTGTACTTGTACCACAGCTGACTGGTGTAGAACGACTGACAGTATATATGTATATAAATGTGTAATTTGTAACATGATGTCAAAAAAAATCGTAAATATCCCAATCTTCAGGAAAAATGCCCAAAAGGCTGGCAGAATTGCCACGTTGAGGTTGGATGGCAGTACTGACTCTTTAGGCAAAAAAGGCCAGCCTTCTGGTCACGTTCTAGGTGGGCACTCGCGCCCCACGGTCAATTACACCACATTCGACATTTGCTATTTAAAATAAAACGAAGTGTATGTATCTGCTCATTCATCATGAGTGTGGCGGCTACAACACAATTAGGTATTTCCCTGAAGCGATCACGACGCCCCCCCTGCACCCCGCGCGCCCGTCGCCGCCGTGCGGCCGCCTGCAAACTGTCATTACAAAAATAGTGGCCCCAGAAAGGGTAGTCCGAGACATGTCCCATATGGACCCGAGTGCAATGCCGCAAGTTATTTTAACTTCTTTCATTGCCGCGTTACTACACTACAGCTCTCCATTTAATTTTATAACGCTATATGAAACACTGTGTTAGGTTGTTTGTGATAAGTACTATTTTTAGGCGTGCGTTTTTGATAGTCACATCACTGGCTTTCACAAACCAGTTGGCTAATAACACTAATAAAAACACCTTAGAAAGACTGGATGTCAGACAAATGTGGTTGGATATAAGAATAAAGGAAGACCAACGAAATCATAAATGGGAGGATCATATGGCTAGAATGGAGGTGACGAGTTAGATGGCGAGTAAATGAGAAGTATGGAAAAAAACATGCTGCGCAGACCCCGAATATGTTCGGATGAGGATTGGAGAGTAATTGTGAATAATGATGCACACTCAAGAATTCCTGCGACGTTAGCATTCCTTTCACTTGCAAAACATAACAAGGAAATCTGTCAAAAGCTATTTAATTTTGTGCCTACTACATACGCAACATGTCGGTCGACCAACTGTCGAATAAGTTTTTAAACAAAGTATGTGTTACCGGCGATCTCCAGCAGGTTTACGTTATGATTCCGATTACTTTGATCACTTCGCACGTTCTTTTGTTAACAATCCGGCTGTTCTCAACATTTTTGTGATATTGTTGAACGTTTGTGACGTGGAACAAGTAAAATTAATGCGCCAAAATTTTATAATGAAACGTTCCAAGAAGACTTGCAACATTGCTACCTTGAATAGCAATGCTAATTAATTCTTTGGCCACATGATCAGTTGGCGGTGACCCAATTTTTATATAATTCTAATTATAAGTTATATGTATTTACAAAACTTCATGTTTTAATACCTTCTGAGTCCAATGATGATTGAAGACTTCAACTTATTAATTTTCAATATCACATTTTTATTTTAAATATAGGTATCGTAAAGTCATTTTTTTGATATCATACAAACTTCTATGGCATCATCAAGTGTTTGCTTGGACAGATATTTAATCGAGCGAGAATAAGTTTTTTCTGTCATTCAACCATAACTGAGAGTAGACAATCACACCAACAAGCGAGGAGCACGACGTGGACAGAACAATAGTCGACGCCGAAAATAAGCAGTCGCAATTAGTCTCAAGATGTTTGGGTTTTTCGTAACTCTTACATTACATGTTACGTAGTACATCTAGCAACTATGCTATCTCTACCTCTGTAAGTAAATCATATTGTATTTTTTTTATTTATTCAATTATGGTTCACCAACAGTTGTTACAGATATTATGTACAAATAATTGTGTCTTAAGTCTCACTGCAACCAATTACAGGCAAACCCCACATGCAAAGTGTTCTCTGTAGTTAAAAAAATAACTTTTAAAATACAGTGTACTTAAATCCTTACTAATATTATAAAAGCGAAAGTGAGTTTGTTTGTACGTTTGTTTGTTACGTCTTCACGCCTAAACGACTCGCTACGTGTTTGTGATTGGGCGCTCCTTGTGGGGTCATCGCTGTCAATGTGGTGAAGCAGTTGACTGCCTCGGTCGGACACCATGGCCTTTCCTGCAATAAGAGTGCAGGTCGTATTGCGCGACACGCTTCATCTCATCCGTCGTGCTCTTGCCACCGCCGTGGTCCGTCTTAGAACCCACTGGCTTGGTACGCGTCAATGGAAAGAGACCAGATAGTATGATCATAATGCCTTGGAAGTTGGGTAGATCGTTGGTGTGGGATGCAACTTGTGTCGATATCCCTGCACCGTCTCATCTTCCTAGCACGGTGTGCTGCGCTGGGGCTGCTGCTGCAGGTGCTGAAAACTTTAGACGCGCAAATATCACAATTTGATTTGTAGTTATGTTTTTGAGCCGTTTGGGGTTGAAACACTAGGGCCATGGGGTCCGAGTATTTCGAAAAATCGCCAAGCGGTTGGCCTTCTCTTCTCGTGGCCAGTAGGCTGGCCTGCTTTTTTGCGCAAAAAATAAGCATTGCCATCCAACGCGGTAATGCTGCCAGCCTTCTAGGCACTTTACCTTGACTGCGATGCGGACAAATTTTTTGACGCCCTGTAATTTACCATTTTTTACTTGTAAATATTTTTATTATTAGTTTGTGTCTATTTCTAGTTTGTTCGTTTGTTTACGTCCTGTTGATACTTGATTGGTCTTGAAATTTTTAGGTCGTCTGCAAAAAGGAATATGCTAGTATTGTGAAAGCACGATGACACATCATTTACATATATGATGAATAATACTGAACCCAAATGAAAACCTTGGGGGACACCCGAGGCAATTGCATAACTGCCTGACCGGACCCATTGACAATCACATAAAACTCCCGACCAGCCAGATAAGAAAAACCACTCTAGAAGGCTACCGGTGACGCCGTACGTATAGTTCGTTTTTCAACAAGTAGTTCTATAACTCTGACACGTTTTTTCCAGGACTCAGCGCGTGCCGCTTGCAATCTTCTTAAGGCCCACATGACAACTTGGCTGTATACATCAGTTCTAAATGAATTCAATTCAATCAATTTTTTTGTGTAAAAAATATTCAGCATCAGGCTACCTACTCTCGACTTACCCTGACTTTGACCTGAAGAAGAGCTGTCACTGACTTAAAAACATAAGCTTTTACTAGTTCAGTTCGGAAATTGGAGCCTTTGTCGATCTAATCTAGACGTTTGGACGTCCAACTCACACTTTTATCTCCTACTCGGAGATAAAAGTGTGAGTTTAATAATGTTATGATGAGAATTTTCTTTGGCAGAAATATGTTTTTTTCAGGACAGGATGGGTGTCACTTAGATCGAGGAGACAACACCGGCAAAAAGTGTTGAAGCTGAATCTGATGTAAATATGTGTCAATAGGACTTCTACTAGTCGTCTAAATATCATAGTGCTGGATTTAATTTGCAGTAAGATGTATTGAGCGGCGATGGAGACCGTATTTAAGTAAATAAGAGTAACAAAGTAAAATACAGATTTGTTTGACTTAACAGTTAATTTGCTTTGTGAGTGAGTGCCAGTTCACTAGAACAAGTATAAAGTTACTATAATAATTAATTATATAATCGTTATGAAGGACGGGACGGTTGACGTGTGTCGGGCATGCCACCGTCCGGGTGAGTCCATCAGACATATTATTTCTGGCTGTTCTCGTCTAGCTAACAGCGAGTACTTGCATAGGCGCAACCAAGTAGCCAGGATTATTCATCAGCAACTTGCCTTGAAATATAATCTTGTTGAATCTGAGGTACCGTACTACAAGTTTGTGCCCGACCCAGTTCTCGAGAAAGACCATGTCACGCTGTACTGGGATCGATCTATCATTACTGACCGGACTATTGTCGCCAATAAGCCTGACATAGTGGTGATAGACCGATCAGCGCGCCGCGCAATGATAATCGATGTTACCATCCCACATGACGAGAACCTCGTGAAAGTTGAGAAAGAAAAACAACTAAAATATCTTGACTTGACACACGAGGTTGTTGACATGTAGAATGTGAACTCGGATATCATTGTGCCGATTGTCGTAACGGCCAATGGCTTAATTCAATCGTGAAAACGGTTGTGAACGATGGGACAAGCTTGTCTGGCTCGACACTCGATCCATTCACGTCGGTATTTTTTTAATGCACCTCGTCCTGTAAAGCGTTCGAAAAGGGTAGGTAATTCTTCTACAATTTTTTTAATTACTATAAGTGTGATTATTTATACAGTTTCCACAGCTTCTTACCGAAAAATTCGATACTAGTGATTTGTGGATCAACTTCGCTGGCCGGGAGACCTCTTCTCCACCAATTCCACAAATATTATAAGTACAAAAGTTTGTGTACATGTATTAATCTGGATGTCTAGATGTCTGTAACTCTTTCAGGCTTAAGCTACTGAACAGATTTGTATGAAAATGTGCAGTTTAAAACTTAGATTAACATATATGATACTTTTAATCCTGGTAGAAAAGTCCCGGACTTCACGCAGCGGGCATGAGCTAGTTAGTGTCTAATTAATAATGAATTCTATCAAAACCTGACGAACAATAACATAAAGACAAAAGTGCAGTGCCATTAAGAATCGGACATTGAGTATATTGATGAAATTCTTTAAGATACATTGGTATCTCGACAATAAATCTTTACCTCAACATTAACACAAATTAGACAACGTGACAAATAGATGTGATGGAAATAGAAACGCTGACAGTGGAACACACGTCGATCTGTTCGCGTGCTAATGCTGGCTTCACATTCCATTTTTCATGTTAAATTTAAAATAGTGGGAACTATGTTTTGTCCGTGTGTAATAATAGGTGCAGTATGTCGAAATGTTACAGGAAGAGAGAGTTGAGCAACAATTCATAATAAATCTTGACATGAAGTTCATCAACATCAAATTCTACTAACAGTCAACTAGTTAGGTAGGTACTCGTTAGTCAATCGATATGTACCTATGTGTTAAGATGGGCCATGGCCGCCATGGGCATCATTCTGTCAGTTGAATTTCAAATGACCAAATATTTATCGAGTCCCGAAAATGTTTGCCTGGCAACCTATCCGATGCTCCAAAAACAAATATGCAGAGATGTTCTTCTAGAAAAAATAAAAAAGCAGGGAGTCGGCACCAATAAATCGATTTGGAAATTGTTTGCTGTAGGGTGGGCCTAAGGTATTTAAAGAACAATTAGTCGGCTGCTTCCCAGCCCTCAGGGCAAATATTTGCCTATTCCCGCCAACCCTCGTTTGGGCCAATGCCGCCTCGGGCGTTGTTGGAAACGGTTTATAGCTAAATGTTTGCCCGCTCTTCCCCTATATACTTATCTATAGGTAAACTTCCCCTCCTAACAACCCCGGTGATTATAATTTACATTTCGCTCCACGATGTAGAATTTCAGATCAATACAGTTTGGATGCTTTTTGATAATACTTCAATAAAGCGGCACTTTCAAGTAACTTTCTTGTTTATGTTGTATAAAGTTACGTTTTATTCTGAAGTAAGAGATTTTATATAAACATTTTAAGCTTCTAAAAAACGATAGGTACTGGTAAATAGATACAATAAACGCATTTTTTTAGTTAAGATATAGCAAGAACGAGCTCTACTTATAACATCCTTAATGTAACTACCTATGTCTAAATCTCTCAAATGAAAAAATGATTATGTTATTTTACTTAAAAAGTTAAGCTGTATGGAATCACTGAAACAGCGTCCCGTCCTCATCTCACAATTTTTTAGTACATTGGGTATGTGCTTAGGTACATTTCATCGTCATTTTATTTCCGAATTGGGTATCAAAAACCTATTAAAAAGCAAAAAGCCATTCCGTAGCTGTTCAAAACAACGAAAACATTTCTAAATCGTAATTTACCTACTTACACGATATTGTGACATGAAGATTAGTCGGGATTCGAGTTAGCCTGTTGTATTTTAATGCTGTTTTACAGGAGATTAAATGCCGACACTGTTTTGATTTCTTTCAAAATAACATCTCCTTAGTTTTGACCGCAAAACTTCTACTTTAATTTATCGTGTTAAATGTCGCTGAAATTAGAAAACAAACATGAATCAGTAACTCATTTCTAAGAGATTTGTTAAAGTTTAGATTTGCTAAGACATTTAAATGGATTTAAAATGTATGTTACGTAGACAGTGGAGTAAGGTGACCACCAAGGCGTGAGTCGCCGCCGGCGGTCCGGGCGTACTTACAAAAATACCAGAATGTAATTAAATGTGGATAACTTGCGCTTTATAGACGGCTGCGCGCGCCTGTGTTTGTTTAGTTTGTTATAGATGTGTTTTTACGCAATCTGGAAGTCGTAAATCGTGAACACCAAATTATGTCGTTCACTAGAGTGAGTTTACCTTTTCACGTTCTCGGTTTTCAGATTTTACTTCTAGGTGGAGGGAATAAATAAGGTACACATGGCTGTACTAACTACATATTTTCAAAAAATTTACGCAGGCAATAGGTACATAAACTTTCCACGAATCTCAAGTGACATATTCAATGTATGTGAATCAGGGTTCGAAATGATAATAACACCAGTATAATCTTTATAATTTAAAACAAAACAATTATTTATAAATTTCAGGTGTATCCGATCGCGATTGGTCGCTTTCGCACGTATCTAATCACGTGTAGTGTCAACTAAAACAACAGCCATATAAACATTATAAACAGATTTTTTGGTACGGTCCGTAATATTAAAAAAACAGCTAAGTATTTTTAAATAGTAATTATTGCAAGTACTATGTGATATTGTTTGCGGGGCAAATATGGCCAGACCATGGTCGCATAAATTAGACATAGAATGAGAAACGGGAGGCCATTGCCGATACACTTGATAGAACAGCAGAAAAAAATATTTTATAAATGTATAGGTATGTGTAGTCTTCGTGTTAACACAATTTTAAGTAAACTTGATTTGTAATCTCTCTTGTAGAAATAGGTAAGTAAGTATAACAAAAGAACGGCTACAAGCAAATAATGGAGACACAATAAAATTCTCATTGTACTCTCACTCAAAACTAATATCTAAATGCGCAACAATTTCGTGATCGTGCCCGCATCGAGAATAGAATCCGCACCCAAGGGTAATGTGGCGAATAATCCACCTCGTGCGCCACCGTGCCCCGGGCAATCACAATACCGGGATAGCTATAATCCGCAAAAACTAACAGTATACAGATAACCAAATAAACTTCACTATTTTTCAAACTAAAATAACGTTAACTTTCGACCTTCTGACGTTACCGATACGCACTAGTTTCGTACTAGTTTTCCATGAATGTCAGCACAATATTTTTGCAAGATTCGTTTTTTAACAATACTTTGTTTACTTATATTTTTTTAAATATACTTTTTACTTACAACATCGACACGCTACATTTTTCGCAGCCGATTTAATTCAATTTATTAACAATAATACCATTTTTACTCCATTGTACTTTGGTGGTCTTGGCTAGAATAGTAAAGATTTCAAACTTATCTAATGCTCCTTGCTTTTTTTCGTTTTGTAAATGGTACCGATATATTTTGTAGGAGTATTTAATTTTTTTGCTACTGGGATGCTTTTTTGCGTCCACGGACATTCTATTTTGTCAGACATTTATAAAAAGGACACGCGTCTTTAAGTAACAGGTCATGTCTCATTAATGGTTCATTTTAGAAGTTAAATTCCTTAAATGTTAGTAGTCATAAATAAATAAATCATATTAATCTCTATCTGCCTAGCCTTTTCCTAATTATATTGGGGTCGGCTACCAGTCCACCGGATGCAGTCACAAAGAGTTTCAGCTTCAGGCACCGGAGCAGACTGACCATGTCTTTATGAAAACTGGCCAATGCAAACGTACCGAGGTAGTTATTTTTGGTCATTATTATACATTTAGGAAATTGTTATTTATATTTCCCACGATAATCTAGTAATTCTAAACGCTTAGACAAGTTGATGGGCAAATCACTGACAAGCGGATAAACGTTTAGCCACCGGCTCTTTAATAAACTCAGCAAAAAAAATTGAAATGGCTTGTCATTTTGACACCATTCATTCAGCTCGTCCGGACCCTGTTTTTTGTATACTAAAACATTAACGCCATCTCCTGATCTTTATTGCAAACGAGTAAGTTTCAAATTCCTGTAATAATATCAGTCGCCTCACCAAGTCACAACGTAAGCTTGTTTTTTCGCAGCAATATGTCTTAATGAATTCCTTGAGCGTCCATTCATGTCATTTGCTGAGTAAACACAGACCTTTATCAAAAGTAATTTAATTTTCAGCGATAGTTTAGAAATGAAATAAAGGGTCCATAACTGCTTGTCAATATATTTCGGACATCTTGGTGACAAACATTATAGATAGATTAAATTTTGAATTCCAGAGTTGACTACTTATTAATCAATTTTTTTTTTAGTTTATTCATAAGTTTAGTTTCTTTAAGTTATTTTTATTTACTTTTGCATCGAATAAATAAATAGAATCTAAATAATTAAACACTAATGAAAACGATTGATATTCTAATTTAAGGTCTGATATGTTACTTTTTCTCATACCTAAAGAAAAAATAACATATCAGGCAATACGATTAAAAAAAAACTCGATAAATCAGCAATACAAAAAAAAGAATTGTACAACAGGTAGCAATTAAACAATGTTAAAAATTGTCATGCGAGCAAGTGATAGCGGGAGGTGGGTGATGACGTGTCGTGGGCGGGCTGCGGGCCCGAACAATGGCGGGATTAATGCGCGTCGTTCATTTTTGTTCACATTGTTACGTGGCCGGCCACGGTTTACACAGCGCATGCAACTGCGGATCACCGCTTAGCGTTCACGCATCGCTGGCGCCGCGTTATCACACCGCTACACGTCCACAACCCCTTGCAACGCTATTTTAGACGCGGTTTCAATTTGAAACTGTTTGCGGATCAGCATATTTTACTGGCGGCGTTTTTGTTATGAAGTTCTATTCAATCTGCTATCAATTAATGAGATGGGGATGGGGTTTTGTTAACTTACAAAAATAATATAGGTTTATCCGTTCCAGAGCGTCGAGTAGGGTATTCTGATATCAGCGAGTTTTTTGGATTAAGTTAGTACCTACAATTTTAGATATTCTCATAATTTGTTCTCACCTACACGGCGACATTATGAATATGAAACCAACCAATGCCAGAAGTCTTTATGGTTTTTATTTTCAGCCGATCCGGATGCTATTGGCGTTCGGCGTCTGCCAAACTTAACGCATAAATAATCTCGGCCGGAAATGGAGCATCGATTTCTGGACCGGTCGACCATCAATTTATCATCTCCACGGCTGATCAAACGTTTGTCGCAAATCAGCCGGTCACAGGGCCCGATGACATCTGACACAATATCACGATGATGCTTCAAAGCGTTTTTAATGCGAATTATCTGCACCTGAACGGATGTGCTGAAATAATTCAGTTTTCAGTGAATAATAGATATTCACTGAAAACTGAATTATTTGAACTGAACCTTTTAATTTCATATATCTGTTATTAGTAAATTATAATAGTAGTTAGAGACTTACGTTATGTTGACATACGAAGTTGTTTCTGGAATTATCATATACATCAAAGGCGACGCGATTAATTGAGCAATCATCGAGGGGGAAAAACGCGTCAAAGCGCCCTCTTCATGCGTCATGACGTCACCACGGTCAATTTGTAACGACACGTGCGTTTTGCTTTTGTTTCCAACTCTGTAAAGTATATCGCTTCAAACTTGGGTTCTACGACGTTTGAGACAGAATGTTACTTTTGTTGTTTAAACATACCAGGACACAACCATCGTTTATTTGTAAATGAAATGAGTTATTAAGATTGAAGAGTGTTTTTCTTGTGTGAGCTTAATAGCAAAGCTTAAGGTTTATTTCTTTCCGAATACTGAATAACGTTCTGATAATAATATGTAGTAAGTTACACAAATCCACAGATAAACGTTTAACTACAAAAACACACATATTTTGGTTTGGTAACTAACTCGTACCTATAATAATGCTTGTTTAAAGAATTTAGCTCGAAGCTGTTTGCTAAAAGACATATAGATGGTTTTGTGGCCTTTCTGCTTGCTCGTCTTCGTGACGATACCAGCACTATCTTGAGTGTGTTATCCAATAAAAGGGAGTGTGGATCTCCAAACACAATTCTTCTTCTTAATCGTACACTCTTGACAGAGTGGTCGTGATCATGGTATGTCCTTGGTTGCTGCCCTTGCGATTCCTCTCCACTTTTTTCTGTTAGTGGCATTCCTCGCGCACTCCACTATTGATATAATATTCACGATTAAAGTTCGCTAACTTATCGATAGAGTGAGTAACAACCGCAAACGACTCAAAAAGCAAACAGCTGCAATTTGGATTTAGCCTCCACGCCTAATTTCGGTTGGTAGACTTATTTTAACATTAAATACACACACAAATATCCCTTGTATAAACACATCGCCCCTAATATTGGCATCTTGGAAAGGAAACAGCTTAACTTCAATTAACATTGTTTCGCCATTTTCGTCTTTATTGCAACTACAAAAGGCAGGTACTTTTGCCAAAGTTAAAGTATTTGTATTATTTAGTTTGCACACAAATCGTTTTTGAATTTCTTATTGTATTTATGCTAAGATAGTATTTATTAATTTTAGTGTATAGCAGTAAGAATATATTTATGTGCTTTTTAATATTTATCTAATAGGTGAGTCACACACAGCGGATTCTCTCAATAAATAAAACTAGGGATTTGTAGAAATGAGAAAAATTATTAAAACAAACAATAGGTAATGAGTTTAACCGACTTACTTAAAACGACTTATTTAAAAAAACGTAGAAGTAGTACAACGTACAAACTTCAAAGTTGTGTATGCTAAAGATGTCGACTAAATATGTAAATAAAACGAACTTGTGCCATTAAGCCATTCTAGCTAGTACGAATGGGGGAATAAATAAACATAGGTATCCAAGAACATCTAGTGGAAAAGGCTCGACATTCCATGGCCGACGTCTAAAAAGTCGCCGAAAACATTATAAATCAAGGCATTTTGTATCATCATCCTCATTTAAGCCTATGGAGGAACTTCTGCCGCAGCGTGCCGTATTGAGCCAGCAACCAGCGTTTTACGAGTAGGTACATAAAGTAACATATCATATCATATTTGAACATATCATTCCGCGAGTCTGACTTTTGTTAAACATTTTGTGCAAAATAGTCAATTCACAATCTTTCCAATACAACCAGATAACGGACAAGCCTTATTATGCTGAGTAGAGATAGATAAAGTTATCCCATACTTTGTGCCCAATCCTTTCTCGTGACTCCGTGAGGCCGATCTTAATAAACAACTGACGGACAGTATTTGGTTTTACCTTTCAATACGTTGCCCGTTAACGCGGGCAGCGTGCAATGTGGCAAACACATGGGCGTACTCAGCGGTCGCCATGATGTCTTAATATGCCTGGGATACCTACCGGGAATAGTAGCGTCCATGAATACTACCTAATTAGATAACTGTTTTTGTTTCAAGGCAGAACTTTATATTTACTGACTGTACTTAAAAAATACTCATTATTCTGTAATTGACTATAAAGCCACATATAAAGGAGAAGAATGAATTTTGTATGACGCGTGACTTGCCGAAGCTCTGCGTTTTTTACTTATTTTCAAAGTAGCGGGCATGCATTTTACCTGTAGTCAATAGCTGACATTAATACCAATAAAAGATTTTGTATTAAAAATACAAAATCTTTTAACACGTTTCATTTCCAAGATAAAAGCCATCAAATTTCAAAACCAATAAGATTCATGGGCATTCTTGGCGTAATATTAGTTAGTAGGTTCAACTTTTATTTTATACACCACTCTCAAAACTTCTTTCAAACGATAGCAGAATTCACTTCAAACAAGCAAGGTATGAGACAAAATCTTCTAAAGCGTAACATTTCTCAAAAATAGGCTATCAAAATTGTCGTGTTGGGGGATTTTGATTGCTTGTATTATGAAAACGCGACGCATTAGAAAAAAATCTCTCGTATATTACTTGTTGGTATCATTGGTATAGCAGCCATTTTAAAAATAAAAAATGGCAGAGATTATGCAGGCCAAAGTCAAATTCCTTTAATTCAAAGTCCTTTAAAATTAAAATTGTATCATCTATATTAAGCTCTGCCAAAACTTTTATTTTTGAGAAATTAATGATGCCTGATGCTTTAATAATTGTGATTGTGTGTAATAACGGTAGACACACACTGCAGCCGTCATTGCTTGTGAGGATCAGGACTTATCCCACAGCGATCGACGGGGACGTGTTGTGGCCCGCGCACTTCAGCGAACACGTCGCCCCGCCGCGGCGTCGCTCGGTGACCCGGCCCGGATCTCGGCCGCTCCGCGGTGCGCCCGCGCCGTAATAACTCTTCACCAGATTATTAACGAGCTTATTAACTTTACCCCAAATGTCTTTGTTGTGGAATGAACAATTTCTAAACAAAAAGTAAGCCGCTCTTAGACTAACAAAGAGATTCTCAGTGTTTTTGTTGTCATTGCCGCACCTTTACTAGATATTTATTCTAGACTACTCGTGCCCAGCAGTAAGTATTGCCGACACTCACAAATAACGTGGTTTAAAATAATTTACAAAATCATTTCAATAGAACTAGAGGTTACCCCTTTACCACCTCAAAAACCATACCTCACAAAAATATTAGTTGCAAAATAAATCAAGATAGACCAAATAGAATACTAACCTCGTGTACTGCTACGTATGGCCGAGGAATGATGCTGTTATTTTAATGTGAAATGCTTACGAATCTTACAGTCGACTTAAAATAATAATGTCAGCTAATAATATTTTTTAATGTCTAGTAAATGTAGTAATAAACGTTGGTTTGTTGTGGCGGCGGTATGGTTAAAATACAAGATAAACAGAACGGTGTCAGTACACTCTCGGGACTCGAATCGTATTTATTTGTCTAACTTTTTAGATAAATAACATTTTGTTTATTTAATAACTTCTGCCTGTTGCCGATATCGATTTCAGTATCTGTTACTGAAGAGTTAGGAAGTTTGGTCTGACTAACTGAACATGAACCTTTAATTCATAGGAATTTATGGCAGTTTTTGTTTTAAAGCATTAAATTGTGATCAGCTGCTAGCTCAGCAGCTTAGGCAAAACGCTAGCGTTTTGCCTAAGTTCTTTCATTGCGTCAGAACTTATTTGAATATAAAAGACCCCTTTTTATATTCAAATAAGTTCTAATTAATTAGCAAACCGAATTAAGATATTGAAGATATTTTACAATTTTAACGGTTTTCATGCCTCTTAGAAACGACATGGTCTAGTTCCATTCAAAACTAAGTAAGTATTATGTTTAGTTTTTTTTCCATTAATAAGGATGCAGTTAGGGAGCCACCTAATACTAATATCAGTATTAATAAGTGTCGGGTTTAATGCAGAAAGCAGATGCTCTTCCAGAATCACAGTTTTTATGTGCCGTTTTCGTTTATCATAGTATCTCAATGAAAAACAAACAAAAGTGAAGCTACAGTCCCGAACACAAGACATAATTAGAAGCCTTGTGTGTGTGGTAGCGAAGAAATTTCTCGTTAGGTCACTTAGTTGACGAAATAGCAGGTGAAATCCATTTGAAAGAATTAAATTACATAAATTAATTGTGTCGCGTAGATATACAGTATAAAAGGCTATAAAAGCGAGTTTAAAAAATGTTACTTGAAAGTTTAAGTGGCGGCGGGACTAAGCCGCGGTTAAACTTAGTGCCGTTTGTTTGGATAAGCCAAACGCGTGTGACGCTAGCGCACTCCACTGCTGCCATGCCACACCGCGCGGCGCGTCGTTCGCTGCAGGGCCGCGGGGAGCTACATGTGGCCTGGGGCAAACAGTTTTATTCATTATTTATTTAATTACAGACTACAATATTATTGCAATGATCACTTTTTTTCGGGTGAGAAATCATCAAATAACTTCCCCCGCTCTGGGCGGAGCGGGGGGGGCGTGTCAGGCTTTTAATTTTGAAACCCACCCATGTTCCCTATTGCCCTTTACGTTCCGGGGCCGCGGTATCTCTTTCGAACAACCCGCAACCCCAGCAGGCGGAGGCTCTGGCAAGCCCCTCTGCTTTTCTGACATCTCTTTGAGGCGCGCGTGAAACACGAACGCGCCGTCGACACGGCCTGTCGCCAATAGACGGACGGACGGTGAGCTACCCATTTCTCACCGTCCACAGGCCCGCATCTACGATGGCCGGGAGTCGTCTCGCGGCGCCCGGCGCCCGGGGCGTCTTCCGCGGCGGCTGGGTTGGTTTGAGGTTCTCTCCCTTAAACGCCTGGCCTCCTCCTTTGCTAGCATTACTGTTTCGCAGAAGGAGGTGACCGCTTCCCATTCCATCTCGCTCCGGACCATGGACTGAACCAGGGCCGGGCGCGAGAGATCGCCGCCGCCGATCACCTCTACGAGGGCACGGCGGTGCTCCGCCCAAGCTGCCCAGCTTGAGACCGCCACTGTGTGCTCCACCGTGTCCTCCGGGCGATCGTCACAGTGGTGACACCCGGGCGTTTCCTCCCGTCTGATTTTGTGCAGGAACCTCCCGAAACTTCCGTGTCCGGTGAGGACCTGCGTCAGGCGGTAGGTGAGGACGCCATGACGCCTCTCCAGCCACTCCTCAAAGAGGGGACTTACCGCCACTATTGTGGCGTGCCCTGCTCGGGGTTGCGACAGTCGCTCTCTCCATGCCACCATGAGATCGCACCGGAGGTCTGTCCGCTCAGCGGCAATTGGCCGCGGTAGCGGAGTTTCCCCCGATATAGTGCCTCCACGCGCCACTCAAACAGGCGCGCGAGGACTATCGCTAAGTGTCATATTAGGATTTACTGCCACTGTACCGTAGGGACACGGACAGTGGGCTGTTGCTCTCATATAATGAGCATATTGTGGTACATAGGTTATGCCAGACACCAAAGCTATGTTGCTGCACCAGATAGTCTTAGATAATCTTTTATTTAGATAATGTAGTAAAGGTTATATAGGAATGAACATTAACTAGAACCAAGATAAAATTACTGAATCAGTATTTATTATAATTATTATCCTTGTCCTATTTTTTATCACAACCTGTATTTTATAATCACAAACGAAATAAAAGATTTTTTTGTAATATTATTTTATTTAACAAAACTTACTTAAAATTCAAGTTCTTAATAGTCTATAAAATGGCGTCTGCTTAATTGCTTTCCATGGAGAGAGTTCCAGGAGTGGGCTGTATGGTCGTTACAGGAGATCTATGTTTGTGATTTATTAAGGATGGCTATTTATACCTGTTACCTTTCGTTTTGGACTGCTTCGTTGGTCTAGTGATCGTAAGCTTGATTGCCGAACTTGTGGTCCTAGGTTCGATTCCCAAGTCAGGCAAGGTGAAATTCTCAGGTCCGAAGTCTGAATACGTGCCCAGTTAGCGACAGTTGGCTCACCGATGGGTGAGCAGCCACTCTAACTGACAAAATGTGGGTGTAACAAATAGCACGCGTTTCCACAGGCATCTCACTTTAGACCTGACAAATTTAGTATGTAGTAGATGTCAAAATCAACCATTATGCGATCAGTGATCGACCATTCTGACACTATTGTAATAGCAGGCTAAGGCCCCTGGTCTGCTTTTTATAGTTAAGTACCTAAGATATTGGGGGTCAAAGCTGTAAGCTTTTCAGTTTTTTATACATTTTTTTTATGTTTTAATCTTACTTTGAATGTCTCAGCGCAATGTTTTGAGTGCGTTACGTTGACTCCTGTCGTAAAACGTAATTTTGCTCCCCAAAACAAGTCGTTTTTCAGCAATATTTTATGTGTAGAGTTACTTAGTTTGGTGTACTGAATTCTAAGGTTATTTTACACCTTTTATAGGTGTTCTACCTAGCAGGTATAGTTATAAACATATCTCTAGTAGAAACTATGATAAACAAAAAGCACTGAGAAGTAGGTACTAAAATAAAAGTAAAGGTACCTACCTACTTCTCACATTTTATGGAGGTGCACTATTTCACGTTATTCGCTAATTCACGAGAATAATTAAATTCTCAAACAAACTGTTGTGTGCTCTGACTTTATTTATAATTGAAAACGTGACTTGACAAGTAATTACTCAACCATTAAATTATGAATTTATAATTTTTCATGAATGGAGGCCGTGCTTACTTTTGAGCCGGACCGATTATCCAGCGGAACAATCCGATGAGTAAACACTGTCAGGCGCATTCCCAACATCTTCACGATACCACGTAGGTGTTACTATGGCCCACACAAATTTCAATGGAGACGTAACAATGCGCGTCACTTGTCGCCTACCAAATCTGGTCAGTTTTGACATGTCGTCATGTTTTTATAAACGCCCGCTGTCAATGCTTCCACGACGATTTTACGGTCGGAGGGCTGCCCAATTTGCCACAATGGTCTACACTTCTAATTCCCATTGTGAAGATTACGAATTTACGTATCCATGTTATTGCGACGCGCCTCACAATGAGGATTAAGCTTTATTTGTTCAAATGACTTTAGTCTTTGGCCCTAGTTGTGACGGGAAGAGATTATATTTGCTCATCCTGTTCTGTGTGACTTTTAAAATATTGTATAATTGGCTTACCTGCCTTTGCAATAAGGTGGTAATTATTTTAATGTCTTTGAAATGGAGTTAACTTAAAAACCTGAAGTGAACCAAATTCACGTTAGGTATATTATTCTTTTTCATCACAATTCGCATTACTGCATTCTATTACATTTCAATTTTGTATCTAGTACAAATGGAGGACCTGTTTTCCTAGGTACATATCATGAACTTTTTATTAATATTAATTAGCTCGCTTATCACCACTATCTCAGACGATCGGCGAAAAGCTTAAAGATGCAGATCGCGTATCCAGAAAGGTAAAACCAACATTTAGATATCTTTTTAAATAATGAAATACCTAGTAGTCTGGATAGTTTCATACTTTAATTTTGTTTTATACGCTAAAGTTCAGGCACCCCACCTTGTAGAATTGTTTTGTACAAGGTTTAACATAATAAACGCAAAACGTCTCAAATCATAAAACTGAAAAATGTTTGTTCTACGACACCTTGAAATTCAAAAAATCATTTTCTATTTTGGAATTGACTCTATCTACTAATAAGTGTGTACAAAGTACACTGAAAAAATGTGCTTTCGACCGTCTTTTGATCAGTTTCATGACCTGAACACTCACATCCTCTCGATTAAATAAAATACGGAAATACGCTAGATGGCGCCACTGGGTGAACATCTAAGTTTGATAAGGCCGTGTTGTTTATTTCTTTAAAAAAACAAATACCGTGATATTTTGCCAAATTCCGCAAGTAATGCGAAGTACTAAAGTCAAAAACCAAGTGGAAGTGTTATCTACACACGCGGTGAAAGATATTTGTGTAATTAATCAAAACAATACGTTACGAACTTGTGCAGTGCAAATCAAAATAAAACACCAAACAGTGACAAAAACATCCAAATTTTTGTAAATTTAAGTTATTAAAACGGGTTACTGCAAGAAAACTTTAAAAACAGTGAGAGAAAACATAAAATAATCACCCTAAAAAGTTTGATACATTGTGCAAAAATTCGTGGAATGTGTGTGCAAATCAAACAATCTTGTAACGGACTTTGTATTTGAATTCTGGTAGTTGGACAATACGGTTTCAACTTTCAACTACACGATACAACGATTAACTGGTGCATCATTGGCTTAAGCCTTGGTCGAAGTGATATCTCTCCTAAGAGTGTCGCGAGTTCGAACCCGGCGCTCCGCATTAATTTTTGTGAACTGTCATATTTTCTTGAGAATTAAATTACTCATAAATAATGACTAATAACGAGTGTGCTGGTTGCAGGAACATAATTGAAAGCAAAGATTACCTCCAATGTTTCGTTTGTAAGTCGCGGTACGATTTACTGTGTTCTAATGTACCCGAAAAACAGTTCAAATCAATGTCTGTAGCGAAAAAAGCAACATGGAAGTGTCCTAGCTGTGAGAGCAAACAACCAAAAAGTAACAATACAGACACGCCAGTACGTTCCGTGACTCGAGTCGAATGCTCCAATAACAACGTTGACTCAGCTCAGGAACTTCACAGCTCACCCAACGAAACCAATGTCGCAGTCCGTAATAAAAAGAAAAGAAAACAAAGCAGGAGCCCCTCCGACTGTCAAATTGATGATAGCACAATCCTAGAAATCTCTAAAGCTTCCCTTAGAGAAATAATAAAGCAAGAAATTGCCTTCGCTCTTAAAGATGCTGTAACAGACCAATTTAAGCAAGTTAGCGAACTGATAGCGGACTTTCGACGAAAAATCTTCCCGAATCGAGGTACTTGAGAGAGTCGACGTCTTAACCTTACGGAGCAAAACCTTGGAGCAGCCAACCTTGAGATTCAGAATGTGCCTGAAAACCGCTCTGAAAACCTACTCACCACGGTGTTGCAACTCGGCAACGTTACTAAAAGTGTAATTGTTGAAGCCGACATAGCGCACTGTACCAGGATCGCAAAAAAGGATACCCAGACTACTCGACCCAGATCAATTCTTGTTAAATTTAATAGCCCACGCCTACGTGATACCTTCTTCGCTGCCACTATTAACTTCAACAAGAATAACACCCATAATAAGCTAAACACAGCTCACCTCGGTATCGCAACTAAGAATCCTGCACCAATTTATGTGGTGGAACATCTTTCGGCGGACAATAAAGCATTACATGCAGCGAGCCGAATTCGTGGCAAGGAGCTTGGGTCTAAGTTTGTGTGGGTACGGAATGGAAGAATATTTATGAAGAAAGATGAACAATCAGATCGCATTGTTATCACAAAACAAGAGCAGCTAAAGTCACTCACGTAAAAATTAATATGTTTAACTTTACTTACCTATTGCATGTTTTTGTAGTTAACTTAGCCACATTCGATAATTCTCTTCGGTTTTATTACCAGAATGTACGTGGACTAAAAACCAAACTAGATATTTTCTATCATAATATGTCGTTGCAGGATTACGATGTAATTGTGCTTACGGAGACTTGGCTGAACGGCGGTGTTTACGATGCTGAATTGTTTGACGATAGGTATCATGTCTATAGACGTGACCGCGAATCTAGTCGATATAGTGCGCGCAAAGATGGTGGAGGCGTTTTAGTCGCGGTCTCCAAGAGGTTTAAGTCATGTCGGTTGCCAAACTTGGAGAGTTCGTGTGAGGATTTGTGGATTAACATTGAAATCAACTCGCGTAGCAAGAAACAGCGTAATTTCCGTGTCTGTGGCGTTTACCTACCCCCACCTGTGAGCTATGAGACCATGCAAGCATTCCTCAATTCTGCTCAATGTGCTCTTGACCACGGTGAGCACACCCTTATTTTAGGTGACTTTAATCTCAGTAACATAACTTGGAAAATTGACGATTGCAAAAACCATCCACAACCATATCACAGCATTAGCAGTGAGATAATAAAATGTTTTCTAGATTTTGTTTCTTTAAACGCCTTAGACCAGTATAATCGTTTACCAAACTGTAAATCAAAAATATTAGATCTTGCTCTCTGCAATACGATATTATATAATCTTAGCCTTTGTACCTGGCACCTTACGTCAGAAGATCCCTTGCACCCACCTTTTGAGTTTTCTATACCCTTACTCATCAACTTAAACAATCTGCAAGCCAAACCAACTTTAAAGCCAAACTTTTTTAAAGCCGACTATGATAACATCATGATCTCACTAAATTCTGTAGATTGGGAAAAAGAACTGGAAGGTCACCTCACGACTGACAATATGGTCGAAAGATTTTACGGTATTCTGCATGAGGTCATCAAGCAATATGTCCCGATGAAAAAGATATTGGATAATAAATACCCACCATGGTATTCTAGGAACGTCTCCTGAATGAAAAAAATAAACTTAGAATTAAAATAAAAAAGTACAACAATCCTCTGGATATTATATCATTTGGGACACTGCGTGCAAGATGCATTAGACTTAGCGAGGTCTGCTACAAAGACTACATGGTTAGAGTGGAAGAAGCCCTTGTAAAAGACCCAAAAATGTTCTGGACATATATTAAAAATAAAAAGAAATGTAGCAGTACTTACCCCGCAGAAATGTCTCACGAAAACAAAACTGTATCAAATGGTCACGATATCTGTAATTTGTTTGCGGACCACTTTTCACAAGTCTACAATACCTCGTCCACTGTGAAAGTGTCAAACGACGTCGATGGCTGTTTTGCTATGTCGGGGTTCTGTAAATTGCAATTTGGTGCTGAGGAAATATTTCGTACTTTGAGATCCTTAGACGAGCGCAAGGGTGCTGGATGTGACGGTATTCCACCTATATTTATAAAAAGATGTGCAAAAGCATTAATAATACCCCTTCAGCTTATTTTTAACAAGTCCATGGCGTGCGGCATTTTTCCTGAGAGGTGGAAGAAAGCATTAGTGGTACCTATTTTTAAATCAGGAGGCAAGGAACAAGTTTCAAATTATAGACCCATCTCTATCCTAAATATATTTGGCAAAATTCTCGAAAAGCTTGTAACTCAATACCTAAATGCACATGTCAAGCAACATATTACAACACACCAACATGGTTTTATAAGCTCGAGGTCAACCTCTACCAATCTTATGTGCTATGTCTCAGATATATCGGAGTCTTTTGATAAACGCATTCCGGTAGATACTATATACACAGACTTTAGTAAAGCGTTTGATAAGGTCGACCACAACCTTTTATTGAACAAACTTAATCGAATGGGGATAGGGGGGTCATTACTCAAGTGGTTCCATTCTTACCTCGTCGGTAGGAACTCGACAGTTGTCATTAATGGTCACCACTCTGACGTTTTTGCAGTAACCTCGGGAGTGCCACAAGGGTCGCATTTAGGCCCTATTCTTTTCAATATCTTTATAAACGATATCAAGTCATGTTTCAGACACTCAAATTTCTACCTTTTTGCAGATGACGTAAAAATTATGAAACCAATTGTGTCTCATCTGGACTCAACACTTTTACAGGCTGATCTCGATAGAATGGCGGACTGGTGTAGTACAAATAAAATGAATTTAAATGTGTCTAAATGTCATTGTATGCATTTCTCCCGTAAAAGAAACACGCAAACTAACAATTACATATTACACCAGCAAACATTACAACAAGTGGAGGAAGTTCGGGACTTGGGAATTGTTTTCGATAAACAACTAAAATTTGATAGACACATAGCAAATATAACTTCAAAGGCATTCAAAATGCTCGGTTTTATCCTGCGTAATAGCAAAGAGTTCTACAAAGCCTCAACTCGAATTAAATTGTATAACTCTTTAGTTCGCCCATTGCTTGAATACAATAGTACCATATGGAATCCTCACTACGAAATTTACATTAAACGCATTGAAAGCGTACAAAGACGTTTTCTACACCATCTCTGCTACAAAGATCGTCTGGCACGAAAAATCAGAAACTACAGCCTAAGACTACAACACTACAAAATGTCTGCTCTCGTAGATAGAAGGAAAGCTCTAGATCTCAGATTCCTCCACAAATTGTTTCACGGGGCTGTCGACTGTGCTGACCTTCTTGGTAAGCTGCAGATAAGCGCACCATCTCGCCTACCGAGGAAATGTAGCTATAACCTCTTCAACGTGCCAGGTTCTAAAACCAATCTCGGTCACTTCGCCGTTCTGCCAAGGCTCTGTAGAAACTATAATGAATTGTCGAAACACCGCAGTCTTGATATTACTTGTAAGATGTCGGTATATAAAAAGAATTTACGACTCATATTGTCAAAACTATAATGTCCCTAACTGTATTTGGTCAGATTATAATAATGTTTTATTTTTTTGTCTTTTGTATTTAATTATAGATCTTTTTTATTCTCTTATCTTTTTCCAAATTTATTGTTTTGTCAAACTTTTTTGTAACTAGTTTTTAAGCGAATGCTGTGGTTTCCTGTAATTGGAGGAGCACAGTAATCAGCTCCTATTTGTATTTTTTTTTTGTAATCATGTTATTTGTGCATTCTCTGTTGGAAATCCAAATAAATAAATTAAAGAAATGCTTAAGTGACTATCACTAAAACTTTACTTTGCATTCTGTATTTACGCCAGGGACCGGACAACCCCGCTTAAGAGTTAAGCCTTTGGACAGGGTAACCCGTACGTGGGGTAACTCATATCGCAGTGTTACCTTTTGTTCGAGTTACATCCTCGAAACCCAGCGAAATGGTTAACACCTTTATTAAGGTAACCACGTGAAGGGGTTAACCCCTTCAATGACTTAAGGCTTTGAAGAGGTTACCTTCTCGAAAAGATTTTTTTCGTGTTACCCTGGATTACCTAATAAACATGAGCTGCATGTAGGTGGGGGGATACTTGCACTCGTGCGGCGCGTTATTGCCTTACTATTTTTATTTAGTTATTACGATTTACGAATTCGACAACAAGTGACGCGTGACATTTAAGCGAACTAACAATTTTATTAAGATGAGTACGACAGGTAAGCGATTATCATTTAAAGTACTGAGTTAAATTAATGTTAATATTATGACAATGACATGTATAATTATATTTGTTAAGTAATTATTTTTATTATGTTAAGTTACAAGTGAAGTGAATCACAGTCTTGTACCTACTAGGCTACTACTTATTTAGTACTTATATTATTACTTAATTACCAATATGATTGATTGTGTTTCAGGTGACGCTAGCGATACTGATGATGATGTACAATTCCAAGAATATAGTCAGCCGCTCTTTACGGAGAATCAAGACGAGTTCCCAAATGCGATTACTAGCACAGGCGGCAATGATGGTAAGTAATCGTTAAGAATGAATAGGATAAACTGAGTAGGTATAGCATATTTGGTTCGATGCAAACACTATAGCGGTTGTGAAGAGATTGAAGAGAAGCGCCGCCCGACAGGACGCCGTGTAACAAGTTTGTAAGTAGCCGTATCTACTGTAGTTAAACCCTTAACCATAACTATTAGCTATTTTTTTCCAACATATTTTATATTTTAAAAGTGTGTATGTGTTTTTAATAAAAACGTTTAAAACACATCTGTAGTTAGGTGTATTTGTATTTTGTTTAGTCCTAAAAAAAAAATACTAAAACATTCTCCAAACTATTTTAAATAATAATAATAGTACCTATATTACTATATCTCCCGCGTCATGGAGCGCATCGACTCCTTAAAGCAAAAAGTGTAGGTATGCATGGGCAAGCCGCATACGTAGGTTTAAGAAGCGGGCGGAGCGATACACCAACCGATCAAGCGTCATGCTGGTAAGTACCTATGCCTACATAGGTGGTAGTGGTACCTATACCCGAAGGTGTCACACGCGCAGTCCATTCGTTGCCTAAGTGGAAACCTCCAGGGCCGGAAGGGCTGCATATATTTTAGATCAAATGGTTGCAAAGATTGCATGATCGCTTGGCGGAACTTTTCCAGTCAGCCTTAGAGTCAGAGTCGCTACTAGAATTGCCAATGAGAGGAATATCCCACCTGCTCAACCAGCAGCAGGTACTACTGCGGAAACCAAAACCTATAGATCAAAAACGTGTCTTCCCATAGTCTATAAAGTTCTTACATCCATTTTGAGAGCTAAAATTTTCAAAAGCAACGTTAAATTATTTATTTCAATTAGGCCCTTTTAAGCCACTTTGAACGTAAAACATTAAAAATAAGAAAATACAAGTGATTCTTCTCCCATTCGGAAAGGTAGGCTCGTATGAAGAAGAATGGGCAAGAAATTCCAGTAGGTATCCAAAATTAGCAAACAAGCCACCACCATGTCCACTTCTCAAAATAGATGTAGAAACGGGTCCCGCGATACTAAGGAGCTGCTCCTCATTGATATGGCCATTAGCTAACAGGTTCGCCGTTAACGAAAGGAAGAAGGACATGCTGGATAGATTGTAAGAAGGCCTTTGACTTGGTGCCACATACATGGCTCATGAGGGCGCTAGTTGTATAAAGTTGATATAACTCTGCGCACTATCCTGATGTCGTGTATGGGGCACTGGGGGACAGTCTTTCGCTATCGAGCGGTGCTATACTCTTG
Organism: Ochropleura plecta; assembly: GCA_905475445.1. Classification (NCBI taxonomy): domain Eukaryota; kingdom Metazoa; phylum Arthropoda; class Insecta; order Lepidoptera; family Noctuidae; genus Ochropleura; species Ochropleura plecta. Next base: position 16,655,560 of record FR997721.1, on the reverse strand, counting down.
GGAGGAGTATTAAAAAAAAGCTTAAAAAATAATATTTTTTATTATCATATTAGTGAAAAAGTAACGAACTAAATTAAATAGATACTACTTTTCAGGTTCGGGTTTTGCTGAGTACGGCAGTAATGGCACAGATAACGAATCACAATCTTTAATAAAAAGTACAATTATCATAAATAAAAGGAAACATGTACCCGAGGCGACAATAAATGAAAACAAAGAAACTTGCGAATTTCAGAATGATTATAGTGAAAACAGTAATCAGAAGAGGAAAAAAGTCGAAGAATTACGTGAGAACGTTACAGATAATGATGAAAAATGTATTCACTGTTTTTTTGACAAGGAGCTAGATAAAAGAAATTATTATTTTGGGAATTTACTTATAGGAGAGCTTCAGTTTTTGCCTCCATGTATGAGATCACACGCCTACATTAACATACTGAGCTACGTCGAAAAACTTAAGCATAAGCATTTAAATAATGATTAAAATCTGTTACATAATCACTAATCACTCTTTCATTTATTTTGTCAGCATTTCAATAATACTTAATTAAAATTTGTTACATAATCACTAATCAGTCTTTCATTTATTTTGTCAGCATTTCAATAATAATTAAAATTTGTTACACAATCACTAATCACTCTTTCATTTATTTTGTCAGCATTTCAATAATAATTAAAATTTGTTACATAATCACTAATCAGTCTTTCATTTATTTGGTCAGCTTTTAAATAATGATGAAAATTTGTTAAATAAACACTACCTAATCAGTCTTACAATAATTTTGAAATCACATTTGTCAATAATGGTGAATGAATGATAGCGAATCACAGCCATTCACAGCTGATTATAATTATATTATGTAGGTATAATAAACAATATATTAATTAAGTAAATAAGTCATGATTGGAACGGATTAACATGATGTCTTGTAATAAGCTGCTGCTAATATTGCTCCTTAGTGGATTAAGGATAAATTTTACGGAAGAAAAAAGCCTTTCCACGGATACCTGTGTTGCTGGAGCAGCTAACACGCAATTAGCGACATTTAACAAAGTAGGGTTTTTAGGCACATCTTTACTGGACCAGTAAGCTAATATATTTTTATCCAGGGGCACTCTCGGTTCATATCTCAATTTTTGGAGCATTCCTTCAAAACTATCGAGTGAAGTTCTTCCGGGCAGACCACGAAGTGCCTCAGCTTCTTGTAAACGTTTTTCCAAAACATCATTATCATGACTAGAATTGTCACTATCATGCCGGCTAGTGGAAACTGTAGTGCATATCACTTCTCGAGTTTCAGCGTCAAGCGATTTTAGGCTTTGTAGCTGTTTATATGTTTCAGATAATAATTTTTGAGCTTTTAGGCTATCTTGGTCTGATAACAATACATTAAGACGACCATCTATGTACAAATTTTCCAAGACTAAATCTGTATTTAATAATGTTCTTTCCCGTAATTTCATATAATTTATTAATTCATTAGCAAATACGCTTGGAATCGATTCAAGCTTGGCTTTGCAATTCAGCCATGTTATGTAAAAATCGCCAATTGTTAGCTGTTCTCGCTGTAAAGCTTCTGTCGCCCCATTGATAGGCTTAAGGCACGTGAGAACTTCTGTAATTTGTGTCCAGAAGTCGTCTGAGAAAATGTCCGATAGCTCAGACTGGCTGTCGCATATATCTTTTAGTGAAACCAATCGCACTAACATTTGGTAAGTGGAGGACCATCTAGTAGGACAATCAATGATAGGTTTGTTTAAATATTTTGATTTTATAAAGTTTTTCATAGTTGGGCGTCGTAAAACTTTTACCGCCTTTCTTGCAAGTTCAATACAAAGTTGTACTTGTAAATTGCCAGCAATAGCGTCTTTAACTGCGAGTTGCAGTGTGTGTGCCGCACAGAGCATAATACGTGGTTTGAATTCATTTCTCATTGCGTTAATAAATACATCAACGTTTAATTCCAATGGTGTATCCGTTTCAAGTCCAATATTATCATTATCATCATCACCATCATTTTCATCCTCAATCTCACAATCGCTATTCATGTCAGTATTATTATCTCCTGTTATTGTAGAGCAATGAGCTGTTAACAATCTTGACATTCTTTTAAAATTACTGCCGTTGTCAGTAGTAATTGCATATATTTGAGCCGTCGGTATCATAAAATCATTTAATACCTCTAAAACCTTTTCTTTTAGGAATTCGCCAGTTTGTCGTTCTAAAATTTCCAAAACAGCTAAATTTCTAACTTTTATCTGGCCTTCTTTTATATATTGTAAATTAATGCCCAAGAAATTTTTATCCAAATATGAAGCTGAATCAAGTTTAAGGCTTATTAAATTATTTCTAATTTCTGACGCAATTTTTGATTTTATTTGGTATGCTTTTTCCGGTATAATTCCCTTTATTACTTTTATATTTATGTGTTTAGTTTGAATATTAGAAGGAACAGCTATATTAATTATATCTTGAAAAGCTTTATCTTGTATTAATGCAAGAGGTCGCCCATGTACTGTAACTAATTTCACACATTTGTTTATTACTTGGTCTGATGTTGTAGAATGTCGAGATGTACTTGGTTGGTGCTGTTGATTTTCCTTATTTATATTAGTTATAAGTAGGTATTCTTGCACATGTTTCGCTGAAATATGATTTTTTAAATTGGTCGTATGCTTGCCCTAGAACAAAAACGAGTAATTAATTAAAAACATGTTTACATACATCACGACATTTCGACTTTCTAAGGGTCAGCTCAGACCGAGACGTGACGCTGCGCGCTCGTTTCAATAGAGCTACTCAAAATCTAACTCTATTTACAACACGAAAAGATACAACATTCGCAATGCAGCGCGACGCAGCGTGGCGCCGCCGCACTAACATAGATTTTGCTTAATTATGCGGCCAAAATTGAAGATTTGAAACTAGTTACAAATACAAAAAATAATATCTTTCTACGTTAATAATAGAACAGGCGATAATAAACCGCTCTTCCCGGCTACAATACCCGCGCGGGGTACGTGCGCAGGTAGTCGGAACTTGTTAGTCTCCCGCTACGCACGCGCTTTCGCTCTTTACGCTTTTAAAGTGACTTGTTTTTCGTCGTCAATATTTTTGATTTGAAGACAGTTATCAAAGTAAACAACATGGATTCAAGTGCTACAGGTAAATACCATTATTTATTATAGATATTGTCAACCTAGTACGATAAAAAACCTTTATTTTAAACCTTCAAAACATTATTACGTTTTCTTGAAATAAAATTCTTGATTTTTCAATTTAAACATAATTTAGTTATATTATCGCTTCCTCTCGCCTCAAAACTATTATGTATTATAATACCTAATACTCTTTTCTTATGATTCTGATAAAAATCAGCTGCAGGTAGGTGCAGATAGGGTAAAAAAAGTTATGTTGAAAAATGTTCTAAAATAATTAATTTTTTTCTTTTTCGTCGTAGGTTCTCCTGGCTCATCCGGAACGAAATTAGTCACCCGTCAATTTCTCTACGATAAAATGCAAAGCCAAAATTTAATAACTATGGATGAAAAAATGGCCTATTTAGAAAATTACCTGTTTTCTTCTTATGGTGACACAGAGGAAAATATAAAAAAACTAAAGCGAAATATTGCTTACTTCAAGACTCGGACGATGAGGATCTGGAATAACGAATTGGCATGGAGTATCGAGGAGTATCGACTGTCAAGGGGATACGTCAACTCATTACTCACGTTTAAAATGTACATTTATCAAATATATTTTTTTATGACTGTGATTTTAGCGTTTGGACTTTATTTTCATAAATATGATATTTCTTGAAAAAAAAATTTGAAATTTCAACAGAAAGTGGTTTTTTATTATCATTCATGTCATTTAGAATAGATATAGCAATTAAAATAATTTTGGCCGCATAAAACCTAAAAACCTATCTATGTGCGCCGCCGGCCACGCGGCGTTTTAATAGCTACTCAAAATCTAACTTTATTTACTACACGAAAAGATACACATTTGCAGTATCGTTGTGTCACGTCGCGTCGCGTCGCGTCTCGGTGTGAGTTGACCCTTAGTTTATCTTAGACATCATTGACATCGGTGAAGGAAAACATCGTGAGGAAACCTGGACTTATAGTTAATATAAGTTTGAAATCGCCAATCCGCCTTGAGCAAGCGTGGTGATCAATGCTCGAGCCTTCTCTGTACGAGAAGAGGCCTTTGCCCTGCAGTGGGACAGTAACAGGCTGGTATTATTATTATTTTATTATGTTTACATACTACAGTGTAAACTCTATATAACGACACTGAAGGGACTGTGCATTTTATGGCGTTATAGAGAGTTGTCGTTAAATGGAGAGAAGAAAAATCTGAATTAGAAGAAGAAATCTCTTCTACTGCGCGTATCAGTAAAACTTTTTCGTCAACACACAGTGATTTTCTTTTACTAGCCATGTTTAGGTACAGTTTGAGTTTGTGAGCAACTGAGAATATGATAACGTATAAATAATCCATGACTCCTACTTATTAGCCATGGCCAAAAACAGTCGACACGTGTAAGCAATCCCAATTTGTAAACAAAAGAACGAATTTCTTAGAAAGTTCGGTATGCATGATTCCGACAGTCGAGTTTATTGCGGGCTAGGATATCAAAGCGACAAAAGAACGTACACAGCTGCGCAGTTTTTACTAATTTTAGCAACTTAAAAGGTACTTTTTATTACTTAATTGTTGTCGTTATAGAGAGTGGGTGTGATGCTATGTAGAGTGTATCATTGTATGGTAGACAAGCTAAACCAACCAAAGTCAATTGATTTCGACGCTTTAGAGAGTTTGTCGTTAAATCGAGTGACGTTACATGGAGTTTACACTGTAGTTAAAAAAAAATTGAATAAATCAAGACCTACGTTAAGTGGTCGGGCCACGTTCATTTATACCCATGTACATATCTAATTAGCTACCTATTTTAGAAAGTAAGAAGGTATTAATATCTACGATAATTATTGGATTAACACTAAGTTAATGCTATTTTTTATATAAGATGAGGCGTAGTAACAAATATAAAATCTTACCTTAATGGCATTTCCACATAAATTACATTTGCTTGTGTTATTTGATGCATCAAACACATAATAACGATGCACAGCATCTCGCCTCGGCTGTGGCATTTTCACAGAAAGACAATTCTTGTTGTAATAGGTATAATAGGGAAGCTACAACACACACTTAAACATAAACACTGCTAAATTGCTTTTACTTCCGTAGTTCCGTCCGAGTTCCGAATCAAATGACGAATGATGAAAATAAACAAGTATAGACACGAAAAAATAAATATTATTACAATGTTTAGCATGTGTGACGAGCAAAATTGAACTATAAGATCATATAGATAATAGTTATTATTCCATGTTTATAAGTCGATCGGCAAGTCGGTACACGCAAGATTGGCGGACCGCCGGGCACGGTACGATGTCACGTGCGGTCGTGGTTATGCAATTTTCAAACTAATATTGATTGTAAACAGTACATATTACAATGTCTTGAGCTGGAATGGCTTACCCTGTTACAGTGTTACAGGGTGTTGAAAGGGTAACCCGTTCGTAACGGGTTAACTACACCCGTTCGAAGGTGTAACATGTATCATAGGGTTTTTTTTTGAAGCGCTTAAAAAAACCCCTTCATAAACCCTTTCAACGAGTATCCGGCCGGTCCCTGATTTACGCACAATGCAGATAACATTTTCCTACGGCGGCGGCGTGCTACAATTCGAGATTTTTAATTTGTAATGTTTACACAGCCGATATGGCGACGACTAAACGCTTTGTGACAGTTACTGATCTACGAAGAGGCCAATAAAACCCTCTATTGTTATACCTTATAAAAATAAAAAATAATATGTTGAAGTACCTCTATTCTGAATTTCATTTTAAACGATGTATTATAAAGCATACTGCGCTGCGATAAGATTTAAATTGATTCGACCACGTTTCCCAATTGCAAGTAAGGGACGTCATCCCTTTGTATGAATTGATTTTGTGTGAAAATGGGGTGTTACTCTAACATCTCTGTCTGTGGTCAGACCCCCCAGTCAGCTAGCGAGATATTAATAAAATTGTTTAGATCGAAAGCAAATATTTATTGGGCGTAGAAAACAATATTACTTTAAGACTGTGTTTTCTAATTTTGAGTTTACTATAATTATAACTTCTCCTATCCTATTTGTCTACCACATAATATTATAAAACACAGGTTAAATAAATATATTATATTTATTTATTCAAATATATATAAAAAGGTATTTATTCAAATATATTAATATATTATAGTTATTTATATATTTGAATAAATACCTTTTTTTTATCCATTGACTACCCCCAGTTATATTTTTATGTTCGTACAGTCCATCAAAAAATTGTCTGGAAGATATCGCTATCAACGATAAGACCGCCTGCCATAGTAACCATAGAATTAGCAATTTCTGTAAAACAGTTATGTTTAAATTTTGGTGTGTAATAAAGTAAGTATATTCTATTCTATTATGTTAGTATTTATTGTTCATATAAGTACTGACATGTTTTTTAGAAGAGAATATGTACAAATTCTCGTACATTATTCCTTCTTAATCGCGTGGTTAAGGGCCTAACCTGGTGTCACAGAATTTATGCCGCCCATGGGACTCTGACTTAGCTAAAAATGCCTTCGAAAAAATCTCTCAGACAGTTTCCTCACTTTTTCCTTCACCGAAGCAAGTGATAATTATACAGATAAAAATAATTATATAGAAAATCCAAAAAATCAGAAGAGCGATTCTGGGGTTAGAGTTTGAGACCCACGACTTGGCAGTCCGACGGTCACACAACTAGATTATCACTGCTTATGTACATTTACATTTTAGCTGACCGGACAGACACTTTTGTCCCAATATTTTCTGGTAGTCTACAACAGTGTCCCCGGGTCCAACTTAACCTTAGGTAAAAACACCTTATTCGGTCAATCCGTTTAATAGTAGGTAAACAATTACGAACACACGCACCAAAGGCCCCACAAAAGCGCGCGGTGTAAACGTTACGTAAATACTCCGATTTTTTAATTGAAAATACAATTTGCCTAAAGCGTTTTAGTTATAATGTTTGCAACAAGCCCAATCAGTATCAACATTATGTATGACTAATTCCTAAATCTATAAAAATGTTGTATATGAGAAACGATTATTGTTAAATTTACTTATTTATCTTTACAAGGGGGGTCGCGCTAGGGTCTCAGCTTCGTCATCATCTGTCTAGCATTTAGCTTAGCCAACTTTTTGGGGTCGGCTTCCAGTCTTAGTCCAGATACAACTGAATACCAGTTTTACATTTTACTACCTACATGGAGCGATTGCCTTTCTAATCTCCACAACCCAATTAGTCTATGTCATATTCTTCACAGAATTTAAATATTAACTAAGTACAGGTAGGTTCTTAGAACTTAGATGTGCCTGTTTAAAGCATTGCCTGGATAATACGATACTCTTTCGTAAGTATGGTTGTCAGAGTTTCGGGAGATGGCTATCTGTATCAAATGTCGAAGATCTACAAATGACAGCCGGTACCAACAGCTTATAGTGCTTTCTGAGGCAAGGCGGAAACTCGGTTTGTAACGTTTTGTCACCCATCCACTGACCAACCTAGGCAAGTGTGGCTTAACCCAAAGATCGACCCGAACAGCAGATATTATTTAGCCACAATAATAAAAACTATTTTATTATATTGTAGAAACAAAACTATTACCGGCCAGAAACAAAACTATTACAAGCAGTAAAGAAATCAATTTAATATGTGATTCCATTTTACGGATTTTTTATTAGATTCTTATTAATCTTTAATTCTTTAATGTTTTATATAAATATATTATATTGAGACTTGGCCATCGCCTGAAAACACGGGTAAATTCAATCGCCTGAAAACACATGTGAGTTCAATTATTTAGTGCGATGGCCAAGTCTCAATATATTTATATAAAACATTAAAGAATTTTAATATTGATATGCGTCACTAAAAGATGCTGTTAATTATTACGTAACAACTTAATGCTTCGAGTACGGAGATTCCAGACACAATTGATTTTCAATTGTTATGGACCACGATCGTGGTCTTAGAGACTGGACGTATTAAGATAGAAAGTCGCCTAAGTAGAGACTGAATAAATTAATAACCGACTTGGTATTGCATGGATCTCACAACTTTTTACCGCAGAACAACTGAGTTGCGAGACTTGGTTTTTTTTGACAAGTATTGTTTTTGATGGGATTTTATTTTCAGTTATTGATTGTCTCTAACCTACAAGTCCTATTGTTACAAATGCGAAAGTTTGTGAAGTTTTAAGGATGTCTGGATGTTAGTTACTCTTTCACGCAAAAACTACTAAAGGGATTTAGATACAGATAGTTTATAACCTGGATTACCCCATGAGATACATTTTACGTGGCACAATTCCCAAAATAATGTATTGGCTTATTCCTGAGACAGACTGGACTGAGGAAGTTGCTTTATTTTCTGTATGAAACCAGCAGAACTATTCTTCTTCCACACTATATTTTGACCCTTTTAGCAGACATTTGTCCTAAAGAGCTCATAGAAGACACTTAAAGGTGTCCCATGTATGAATGCAGGAGTAGCTACCTATAGTAATTCATTGGTGCACAATGGGGAGCGCAGCTAAAGTATGTAGTACCTAAGAGAGTGGAGAGCCGGAGTACAACGCGGTATAGCGACCGGTTTCAGGTCGCCGGCCAGGACGCCACGCATGCGTCCTCAGCTTTATATTATCGAGCGGCTCTACCCCACCTTATATCTTGGCTGCCATTTAATGTCTATGTAAAAGCATCTATTATATTCAGGTATTTGCGGCTGGTTTATATTAGAAAAGTGCTACATTTTATCGCAGTGCTTTATTTTTGTTACTTTCAAAGGTAGCTGAGTTTTTAAAACCACGACCTAGAATTTGTTGGTACACTTTATGTAGCTTAGCGTTAATATTATAATCTACTAGCTGTGCCCAGCGGTTTCACCCACTGAGGTTTAGGGGTATGAAAAATAGATGTTAGCCGATTCTCAGACCTACCCAATATGTACCCAAAATTTCATAAGAATCGGTCGAGCCGTTTCGGAGGAGTACGGTAACTAACATTGTGACACGGAAATTTTATATATTAGATGAACCCTAAAAACCCCAAACGGATTTTCTTCAGTTTCGGTGTATTTAAATACCCACCCTGAAACTGAAATTCACAATAATCAGCGAAAATGAAATAAATATTTAAGTTCGATAAACAGCTGCTGTAGTTGTAACATAGTACTAACTATTAGGTACCATCGACACGTGAAGTCGTGACTATGCAATATTGCCATATTATATGAAAACGCTGGCACATGACACCTCCGGTTAGTTTTATAAAATAACACTACCTACCGACGAACGTGCATTGTCATCGACAGAATTCGAGCGAACACTCGGCCCGTCATTATGGACGTACAATTAAAGAGTAAATGTAAAGTAAATACTTAACATTTATTGTCGATTTGATCCGTGACATTCGTGGTGGAGTGGCTTTAGGATCCGACCGCTCACTGCCAATCTAATATCAACCGTGCTCATTTACTGCAACGTCGATTTTTCGTCGACTACAATGTAGCTTTGTCACTGATGTACAGCCCACACTGCCTTCACATTTTTGTAGTGTCTGAATATATTTAATGGAATTTATTTTCACTTTAAGGCTTAAGCTGAATAAACAGTAGGTTTTGAATAATACATGCTAGTTTTTTTTAATTGAGTGAAGTAAATTAGTGGTTGAACTCAACCTGTAATACAGTGTGAGTCTTTATAATGTGCACATATTGAAATGAGAGAATCTATGCTTAATTTAATCGACAGAAAAAAAAAAAAATCTAAATATTTTTTTACATCTTACATGGAATTTTTAAAAAATTGTTTGCTACTGTGACCCCATTGTAAACAAAACGCCGTAACTTTTAAACCAAATGATCTATTACGACGAAACAAAAATTAATCCTTATCGTATTCGCTACCCAATAGTAAAAATTGCATGTTTATAACTCATACATAACATTTTCTATCAAGTGTTAAAAGATGGCAGTAGTGCGTAGCCATGCGCTGGGCCTTTCTTTGACCGTTGATAAGAAATGTTGGGATTGAGTTAAAAACATGCAATTTTTACCATTATGTGGCTAATACGATGAAGAATAACTTAAAGTAATAAAAAGGTAGGTAATCGGGTCGTCTTATTGAGAAATTTTACAATTATTGTAAAAATTGATGAAAAAAATACAGATTTTTGCTAAAAAAACATGTTTATTTTCAATTGAAGGTAGCTTTTTCCACAATTTTCCTTTTATGAGGACGCCAAATTACTTCCAATCATTATGGAGTTTGTTTCGTCGTGATAGATAATTTAGTTTAATAGTTATGGCGTTTTGTTTACGATGAGGTCACAGGGCCGAACAATTTTTTTAAAAATTCCATGAAAGCAGTATCAGTCGATAAAATTAAGCATAGATTCCCTAATTTCAATATGTGCACATTATAAAGACTCACACTGTATATTTTAAGAGGTTGGCACAAATTCATCCCATATTATAAAGTCATACCAAATTCAGGCATTTTAACATAAATCCATGGAGATCAAAACGGTTAATTATCTAATAAACCTGAATAAGTTGCTCATAGCTGCGCTATGCAGTGCGATCAAGTCAACGGGTACTAAGTTCTCGAAATAATTAGTTATCGATTGATAAGTAGGTAAGTGGATTGGAAGAGTTGCAGTTAAGCTGCGATGACCCCGGGCTTTCACGCTAACTAACTTTTCAATATTCATAATTCGATATTCATCGGCGTCCGCATAACTTGATCGTATTACACAGCTCGGTAAGGATTATACCTACTTTGCTTCCACTGAAAGAAGATTATGAACTGGATATTTCATAAGTAGAGTAAAACCCGATGGGTTCATCCATAACATTGCTTTTATATAATTTTGGAGTATCTGAAATGTATCGGAAAGTGGATTTGTTGATAGAGTTTTTCCTGAAACGCGGTATAGTCTTGGCTTGCTTATGCATGGCATAATAGATAACCATGTACGCCGTATCACGAAGTGGGTGGTACAACTTGCAAATGTCATATTCGGCATCTTATGCTAGCTGAAACAGTATTTATGTATAAAAGTATATTTGCTATGGCACCCAGGTTTTACAATAAGATACCCAAACAAATTAAAGAGTGCAAAAGCCTCAATGAATTTAAAAACAGCCTGACTATCACAATTATTGATTGACAAAGTGTATTATTTATTTAACGATTTATGTACATACACACTGAATACAGAAAAAATACAGGAATAGAAAAGAGGTACAAAGGTAATGCTTATTTCTATAGAAATCTCTTCCAGCATACCTGCGAAAGGAGAGTAAATAAAAAGAGATGTAGACACAGTGCGTAAAAAGAATACATAAAAACAAAAGCAAATAATGACTAAATACAATATACTAACATACATACAAGTACAAAGACAAATATATAACATAAATACAATATAAAATATAATAATAAATACCTATGCAACTATGGTGAAATAGAAAGATAATGTTCTTTTACTCTTCTCTTAAAAACTGAAACAGTTTGGCAGTCCCTAATGTCAGGCGGAAGCGAATTCCACAACCGCACAGCGTGAACAAAGGAGTAGGAGTAGAAGTCGGTAGAGTGGGGAGGGGGTTTGAAGAGATTCCTAAGATGCGATCTACAAGGAGCATCAGAAGGACGGAAATAGGAAAAACGTTCCTGCAGATAGAATGGCGTTTTAGGGTTATGAAGGATGTTAAAAAGCAAACACAATATTCGAGTGTTCCGGCGAAGTCGAATTGGGAGGCACTTAAGTATTTTGCGAAAGTTGGAAACGTGATCATATTTTCTAAGGTTAAAAACAAAACGGACACAGATATTTTGCAAACGCTCAAGTTTATTTAAGAGCTCCTCGGTGGCATCCAAATAACAGGCATCGGCGTAGTCTATGATGGGCTGAATGAGAGTCTGCGCAAGGGAGATTTTAGTCTTCAGAGGCAGAAAGCTCTGGAGACATTTGAGCGAGTGGAATGTGTAATGCACTTTTCGACTCACTTCTGCAACCTGGAAAGTCCACGACAAATATGAGTCCATAATTACCCCCAAATTTTTAGCCTTAGTTGCGTAATCTATCTGAACTCCATATAAAGTGTATTATTCAGTGAGCGAATTTCTAAATGACAGACTTGACTTGACTTTGACATGTTTTATTGATTAATTCTTTCTTTTAATTATTTGTTTTGAGATGACTAACATTTTGTGCATGTATTTTTAATATTGCCATCTAGGTGACATTTTGTATTCCGTTATATTATAATTGTCATTGTGTTTATTGCTATGATATAATAAATAAATTAATGTAGTTAATTTGAGGAAAAAAATTGTGTGCCTACTGTTGTATGCGGAACATAGATAGTTTCTGACTTTCGTATTTTACCATTTATTTTTTTACTTTTGTTCACCAAATAAACTAATTTGAATTTAGAGAAAGTATATTTGACCTGGTTCGTCATGTAACGTCGCTAGTACCAACGCAAAGGCCTATAAGATTTGGAAGTCTCGGTACGTACACTAAATACATATACTTATTGAAGTTCCATTAGTAACATTAGCTATATTCCTTCCATTGCCGATGTGGCGATAAGAGCTTTGCGCCACGCTTGACAAAAGCTTGTCAAGCACACGGTCGTCACAGATGTAGGTACGAGCGTATAGGCAAGCATGTGTCCTATTGTTTAACGATGGCCACAGATTCGTCGTAACAAAAAAAAACCCCGCCGACGACGCCCTGCGCCCATATGGCTTACAATAACAAATTCTTAACCAAAAGTAAACCAATGTATCCTCGCGTTCCGTTTTTAGTTAGTCCGCTGTATGCAGGCGAAAATGGCATAAAGCCGTTTAAGTGTTTTTGTTTCCTTCAGCCTTGAAGTGCTCGAATCGAGCTCTGTGTAAACATCGCATTCTTTTTGTAAACCAACTGACATAATCGGTGGAGAGTTTCGTTAAAAGGGTACCGACAATACAGAAATAGGCGCTTTATTAAAAAAAAATAGAATTACACGAACTAATTTAACTAACGAAAAAGAATATGAATGCTCGTTGTAAAATTGGAATACCGCAATTTCAAACCTGCAGCCTTTTATTTGGAAATGGAGACCAATTCAATTTGTTGCAAGTTTACTCTAAATAAAACCAAAATATCTCAATATATGCATAAAATGCTTTCATACAAGTAATAGTTTCTCTAATCGTATTTTGTTTAAAGAAACTATTCCTTGTATTGACACACTGAATTTACTACCAACGGTTATTTCTAGACGCCCTAGCACCACTTCGCGGCATTAACGTAATAGGTATATACTGAGACACTCTAGAGGTGTATAATTTATGAAGAACGATAAACAATAACTTTTTTTCTGAATATTAAACTAAGTAACTTCGCAAAAAACAAAAGCATCCATTACTTATGTGTTTTTACACCAAAAAAGTCGTTTGGTGTAAAAACACATAACGGATGCTTTTGTTTCGATGGGATGGGAAATCATCAAATAACTTCCCCCGCTCTTATGAGACTTTTACTGACTAAAACACACCAATGTTTCTTCTTTTGCCCATTATGTTGATAGGCCGCGGTATCTCTTTCGAATAACTCGTAACCCAGGCAGGCGGTGGCCCTAGCGGGCAACTCAGGTTTGCTGACATCTCTTTGAGGCGCGCATGGAACAAGAACGCGGTGTAGCCACGACCTGTCGTCACTAGACAGACGGACGGTGAGCTACCCATTGCTCACCCCCCACAGACCCGCATCTACAGTGGCTGGGAGCCGGCGCCTTACGCTTAGAGCTAATAGATGCCTTGAATAGTACGAGTTATGTTATAACTTAAAAAGAAACTTATGACAAAGTTGAAACTTTGACCCAAAATGTACGTTTAGTCCAGGACAAAAAAGAAATGTATCAATGACGGGAAGAATAAGTGCCTTTCGACAGTTTCGACTTTGTTTAAAGGCGCTTTTACACCCGTTATATTGCTTGATAACATAATTTTAACACAGTTTTTTTAGCTTAACGTTTAATAAAAAGTCTTAGAAGATTTGACCCACTTTCCGGTTTCCGGATCTGAAATTTCGCATAAATGTATAGTTAATGGTAGAATAACAATGCGTCGTTAGCTAAGTGACATCATTCTAAAATGAATATGGTGGACCCCATTGATAGCGGATTAGTTATTATGATATGGGTTTCGAATGAAAGGGTTTTTTCGTTTTTTAAACTATTATATTTATTAAAGTCATTTCTTTGCAACCGCCTGATGCCATACGCCATTTTTTCTTTTGACTTTGCGAGTCCGGTTATTCACTTTGGCAACCTGTACCACCTGTTTAGGGATATCATTGCTGTTCTGGTCGAAACTGTCCATCAACAGTAACCATGCGGGTGCCATATTTTTTCGACTGAAATGTAAATCCCAACCTACCTTGGACTTGTCCGCATATAGATTAGCCTCATGCAAGTGTATCATTGCTGCGAAATCATTAATTTCATGAGCCAAATTATCTATTTCTACTAAAGTATCCACAACGAACTGGAAAAGAAATAAAACATATGACTGGCATGACTAACTGCACAAGGCTAAAAATTAAAAACATGGCGAAGGTAACAAAATATGGGAACGTCTATCAGCTTCAAATTATGCAGTAAAGTATCTGTTCAACTGCTTAAAAACTTGCAAAATTATCCATTAAGGAGATACCCCTATTATTAAAGGGGGAAGCTGTCTCAAGTTTGAATCTATTTACAATAAAAAAGATAGGTAATTTTCAATAAATAACTGAATTCATAATTACATACGGCGCGCTCTTTTTTTGCTGCTTCTTCATCTTCCAGTGCCGGAGATGCCTCTAAAACACTTTGAACTTTGGCATATAACTTGTACATTTTTTTGTGTCTGTATCTCATTTGATAAACTATTTTACCGTATTGGTATTGCGTGCTTTTGACAAGAGCTGTACTTCTATATTGCTGTATACTGGCGACCTTCGCGGTTGCATCCAATACTAACTCTTCAGACAATTTAATCAGCTTTCCCTGCATTCTTCTCTCAACGCCACCAAAGTATATAGAAGAAATAGAAACACAGGGTTTCCAAATGACTGCAATGAAATCAATAGTCAACTAGGTATCTATTATGTCGGTACACTTCATTGTCGGTCTATTAAGACCATTTGCTTCTAGAACGCGTGAACGCGAACATTTATTATCTTGATACCACTTAAAGTTATATATAAATATATACCGTAATAATTTGACTATGTGAATCATAAAATATTATTAGCCAAGCTCTATAAATGTGGCATCAGAGGGAACGTGCTCGGACTCAAACGATCTTATTTGGAAAATAGAAGACAAATTACTCAGATTACTCAAATAAACGCTAAGTCCAAAATTGAAGTAGTATACTCTTCTAGTTAGAATACTTGCTTGTGGTGTGGCGCAAGGGTCTGTATTGGGACCTTTGTTATTTATATGTTACATTAACGATTTCCCCCAAGTAATAAGCCATCAAATGTGTCATCTATGGCACTAATGACACTAAAGATATAGAAGAACAGATAAATACTAGCCTTAGTTCCATTATTAATGGGTTGAATGTTAATAATCTTGTTATAAATCACGATAAACTAAATTTTATGAATTTTAAGTTATGACAACGTGAAAAATCAGACATTCAAATTAACTTTAAAGAAAATCAAATACTTGAGACTAATGTAACAAAATTTCTGGGACTTTTTATTGATAACGACATGTCATGGAGAACTCAAATAGGAAATATATGTGGGAAACTTAGTAAGTTTTCCTATGCGCTTTATATGCTGGGTAAAATTGTAAATAAGACCGCACTACTGGCAGCTTATCACGGCTATGTAGCGTCAACTATGCGATATGGACTTATATTTTGGGGTAATGCGTACAGGGTTCACGATGTACTTATAGCACAGAAGAAATGTATTAGAGCAATATGCAAAATAAAATGTACAGAATCTTGCAAGCAACATTTAAAAACCTTAAAAATATTGACGGTTCCATCCCTTTACATTTATGAATCCTGCATTTTTGTCAAAAACAATATGTCCTTCTATAAGCCTATTAAAAGTTTACGTCGTTCTGACAAATTGCACACATTGCCTACTAAAACAGAATTTATGTATAAAAGTGTATATGCAATGGCACCCAGACTGTACAATAAGTTGCCCAAACAAATTAAGGAGTGCAAAAGCCATGAATTTAAAAACCGACTATCACTATTATTGATTGACAATAGTTATTTGTTTTACAAGAGTGCAAAGTTGCTTTTTAACCGCGTGTTCAATTTTGATGACCGAGCAAGCGAAGGATTCTAAAATTGAATCACGAGCGCAGCGAGTGATTCAAAATTAGAATCCTGAGCGTTAGCGAGGGAATCAAAAGAGCACGAGGTGAAAAATCTTTGCACTCGAGTGCAACACGTAACTTTTCATTCCACCTCAGCGAGGAAATGACTAAATGCAAAAAAAAAAACGTTTACAATCACAAGATAGGTACACTTTTATTTCAGTTTAGGTATTAATTACTACATTATGACAGGTAAGTATTACAGAATAATCTTTAAATTATAACAAAATAATAGTAAGGTATAATTAAGAAAATTTTAAAGTAACGTTGCTACAGTTATTTAAATTGAGTGTAATATTTTTGTTTGGTACTGTAATATTGGTGTTAGTCACTTGTGTACTGACACCAATATTACAGTACCAAACAAAAATACTGTACTGTTTTTCGGTAAACTATCTGTCATACTTAATAGTTGTACCGATTCATCGGATTCCCTTGGCATGAATGTTGGAGAGAGAGGGAGATGGTTAGGTGTTTCATAACGGCTTATTTTTGATGTAAAAGGGCCAGTCCAAGGATCCGATTGAGGCTCTTTCAGTGTAATGGCTCCTACGATGCCTTCACATATTTTAGACTTATTTTGGATGGAATCCTCTATGTATCCCTCTACAACTGCATTGGACTTCCAGCCTCCGTGGCGCTTAAGGGACAGGAGATCAGCTCCGGAATCAGCCAAAAGTGTGGCTGAAGTTCGTCGGAAACAATGACCAGTGTAAAACAGGGGTTCTGGAAGTTCAAGAAATGTTGCTATTTCTCGTGGGATACTGCCAATTTTATTAGTACCCATAGGCTGTCTAACACACTTTCCATTGCGATACTGTAGAAAAAATAAAAAAATCGATTGATTGGAGTGTTAGGCGGGCGTAAGGCTTGATATTTCTCAACACTAGTTACGTATTCCTTGCGAATGACGAAGTTGCGGTCTCTTTTTGTCTTTGTATTACGTAAATTAATTAATAGTAAGTCATCTGAAAGTTTCTCAATGTTTTTGACATTAAGTTGTGTTAGTTCATTAGTTCGACATGCTCCGTTTATTCCAATAATAAGAACAACCTGTTACGTAAAGAGTATTGTAGTAGATAAATGAATAAAATTGATATGAACGCATAATTATGCCTATCAACATCTACTAAGTATACTATTTAATTGAGATTAATATACTTAAGTAGATACTGAATGTGCAACTGACTTACTTTTGCCGCCAAATATACGGAATCGGGTGCTTCGTTAAGAAACTTTTCAATATCAGATACTGTGAAAACCTTCGATTTTTTTGGTTGATGACCAGATGAGGCTCTTTTTAAAAATGCCACTAATTTAGGATAGGTATCGATATGTATGTCTTTTTTGCATCTTTATTGTTGCTTTTAGCATCGAATACGTACTCCATAGAGTGCTTGTTTTCTTGTTCTCGGATAATTCTATAAAATATGCCAGCAAAACGTTTTCTGAGAAAGTTTTGGCTCCCTTTGCTAGTCGCCACGTGTTGAACATATCGTACTGTTTTAAATACTTCTCGCGTGATTGTTGAGGGAGAAAGCTCATTTGCGCATTATTAACAGTTTCAGTCAATTCTGTTGGCGTCAAACAAACTTCCTCGTCGCTAGAATCACTCATTTTAGTTTTTAGGGTTCCGTAGTCAACTAGGAACCCTTATAGTTTCGCCATGTCTGTCTGTCCGTCCGTCCGTCTGTCCGTCCTCGCTTAATCTCTGTGACCGTTAGCACTAGAAAGCTGAAATTTGGTACCAATATGTATATCAATCACGCCGACAAAGTGGTAAAATAAAAATTGGAAAAAAATGTTTTATTAGTATAGCCACCCTATATGTAAAGTGGGAAGTGATTTTTTTTTTAATTTCAACCCTAACGTGTGATATATTGTTGGAAAGGTATTTAAAAATGAATAGGGGTTTACTAAAATCATTTTTTGATAATGTCTATAATTTCGGAAATAATCGCTCCAAAAGTAAAAAACAATGTGTCCCCCCCCCCTCTAACTTTTGAACCATAAGTTTAGAAAATATGAAAAAAATCTGAAAAGTAGAACTTTATAAGGACTTTCTAGGAAAATTATTTTGAACTTGATTGACACAACAGTTTTTGTACAAAAAAGACAAAAAGTTGTACAAAATAATTTCCTCCTCCACCTTTAAACTCATAAGTGGGAACACTTATTGTGACGGACGGGAAACTACGGAACCCTACACTGAGCGTGGCCCGACACGCTCTTGGCCGGTTTTTTTTCACTTGTTTTCAAGTTTCTTGTTTTTAATATAAGGTTTAACAATGACGTGAAAAAATGCCGCGTAAAGAACCGCGTACAAAGCAAATTGAAAAAACACCAAGAAGGTTCCGAGTCTGAGTTTTTAACAAAATAAAAAAAAGTTGTATGATATATTCGGCACCATAGAGGTAGCAGTAAATCGGTTTAATGTTTTTTTCGTACCACTTGCTCAAAAAAGTGACATTCTATGCCACAAAAAGCGAACATAACAACAGTCATTTTAAATCAGTCAAAAACAGGGAAAGAAAATTGTACTGAATTTCATTCTTCCTCTAGGGAGAGAATGTGATTTAAATTTGGAATACTTACCGAAATTTATACTGAACTACATTTGTGTTTACACCATTGAGTTTATATATAAAGCATAATACATCTTTTTGAAAAGGAATACGCATTTATTATGCAGTTATGATTATTAAATAAAATTACGAAAACCGACGAGGCCGTATGAGCTTGATGCCTTTGCTTTTTCGACAAAAAATAGTAGTTTAGGAATTTGCCACGTTTTTGATTTTCTTCAAATACATGAAATTAAGTTTATTTTAAATTATTTTTTTAAATAAGTTAATGTTTTAAAAATACGTTACGATGTTAAATCAAAGCGACAGTGACAGTGAATTGTCGGATTCAAATCAACTCAGCAACAATAAATGTACCAAAAAAAAATGTAACTCACTTTATCAACAATCGGACCAATGTTTCTGTTAACTTTTACTTTGAATTGTCATTATTTTTAATAAATGCTTATCTCATATTATTATTGCGTTAATTTTTACGCAAATGGTACGAAAAGTAGAGTATTTTCCTCGGTGATAAAGCTGTCTAGTCTTGGGTGAACTTTAAATCCCTCGCTACACTCAGGACTCGTCTTAAATCCCTCGCTTCGCTCGTGATTTAAGTTATTAACACCCTCGCTTTGCTCGGGAGTAAACCTCGAGTCCTTCATTACGCTCGCGATTTAAATCGTCACCCGCGACAGAAGACACTGCTTTATCCCCTTGGTTAATAATCTACTATTTTAATTCACAAACTTAGTGCACACGATGTTCTAAATTCAATTTACTTTATCCTCTAGAGAATAAAAACGGCTTTTCCACTCAGATATTGAAGATTAAAAATACTCTTTCCGAGATGGTGGGATGAAAAGTGTATTATTCAGTTAGCGAATTTCTTAATGACAAACTTTAAGAATGTTGACATATTATTTATTTATTCTTGCTTTAATTAGGTTCTTGTTTTGATATGACTAACGTTTTGTGCATGTATTTTTAATATTGACATCTTGCTGACATTTTATATAATCTAATGTAATCATTGTTATTGTGTTATACTTTATATGATTTAATTTAATATTTTTGTAAAAAATTGTATGCCTAACGGCGGAACATAGATAGTTTCTGGCTTCCTTTTTACTATTTTTCTATAACTATTTTTTACTTATGTTTACAAATTAAATGATTTTGAATTTGAATTTAATATCGAAAACGCTGAACGTAAAATTATACTTTTCCATTTATTTACATCAATTAAACTAACTAAGCATACAAACTAAATATAGACACAAACTAATAATAAAAATGTGTACATACAAGTAAAAAATGGAAAATTACACGGCGTCAAAAAATTCGTCCTTTTGCCATGACCACCCTTCAAAGTGCGAAATTTACCTTTCTGACATTACCGACAGACAATTGACTAAGTATAGAAAAATTTAATGCAATAGCCCCAAATAACAAAATAAAAAAAAGTTCCCACCAGGAGGTGAAGGGAACTTTTTTCTAGAAATAGGAAACCTAGGAAGGTTTTCCTATTGTAAAAGAAAGTTTTTCATCTTTCATCGAAGACAAAATTAATCATTTTATTGATATTTCGGACAGACTCTCACAAATTCGGCATTCGGCGTTCACCCTTTTAAGATATTGCTGTTTTGGTCCAAATTTTATGTATTTTCTGCGTTGTTCTCCTCTTTGGAAGCAACCACAACTTTTGGACAAAATTGATCAAATTATTCACAATACTGTATCTTCCATTTGTATATAGCCTTGTATGACCGAGTGTGGCTACAAACCACCTAGCCAATTCGTTTTGGTGGCCTCGGCGTCTACAAAATTTCCAGTGTAAGCTTACCGGCGTTCCTGTCTTCCGTCCACAGTACTGAAAAGTTGACCAGGAAAATTAATTAAATTAGCTCTTTCTCTGGTTGACTCTGAAGTGCCGTGTTTGACGGACACAGAGGATGCCTGGAAAATGGCTTGCCCGGACTCGGATCGGCCCGTGAACCTGTTTTCCCAGAGACAGTAGGATGAGCCGCTCTGCAGGTTGGCTCTGCAGGTTGGTACGGAATAATCTTATTAATACTTCCACCAATTCTGCTGAGCGTGCCCGCTTGCCGGCTGTGGGTGAGTGGGAGTCGGGCCTCTGGCTACAGGCGCTACCATCTTCAACCTTCCGGCTCGCTACGTGTTTGCGATTGGGCGCTCCTTGTGGGGCTCCGCATCGCTTTTAATGAGGTGAAGCAGTCGACTGCCTTGGACACCAAGCCTTCCTGCAGTAAGAGTGCAGGTCGTATTGCGCGGCACGCTTGCATTAATGATCTCATCCGTCGTGCTCTTGCCACCGCCGGGGTGCCAGCTGTCTTAGAACCCACTGGCTTGGTACGCGTCGATGGAAAGAGACCAGATGGTATGACCATAATGCCATGGAAGTTGGGTAGATCTTTGGTGTGGGATGCAACTTGTGTCGACACCATTGCACCATCCCATCTTCCTAGCACTGTGGGCTGCGCTGGGGCTGCTGCTGCAGGTGCTAAAAACCTCAAACGGCGCAAATATCACAATTTGATTAGTAGTTTTGTGT
The DNA here is from genome assembly GCA_905475445.1 of Ochropleura plecta. Taxonomy (NCBI): domain Eukaryota; kingdom Metazoa; phylum Arthropoda; class Insecta; order Lepidoptera; family Noctuidae; genus Ochropleura; species Ochropleura plecta. Next base: position 16,633,873 of record FR997721.1, on the reverse strand, counting down.
TTGAGCCGTTTGGGGTTGAAACACTAGGGCCATGGGGTTCGAGTATTTCGAAAAATCGCCAAGCGGTTGGTCTTCTCTCCTCGTGACCAGTAGGCTGGCCTGTTTTTTTGCGCAAAAAATAAGCATTGCCATCCAACGCGGTGATGCTACCAGCCTTCTGGGCACTTTTCCTGTTGACTGCGATGCGGACGAATTTTTTGACGTCCTGTTATTTTCCATTTTTTACTTGTATGTACATATTTTTATTATTAGTTTGTGTCTATTTAGTTTGTATGCTAAGTTAGTTTAATTGATGTAAATAAATGGAAAAGTGTACTTAAAGTTAAAATAAATGACAAATACATACCTAAGTCTCTGGTCCATACAGCTGTTAAAAAATAAGCTTCTTTCTTAGTTAACGCAATAAAAAAGTATGGCTATTCATTTACATATTTATTTAGCATAGGTGAACAGCTTATTCACAAGCAAAACAAATCGTATATGTTGTATTCCGTTCACCTAGAATCTTGGAATTTCAATTTTGGTAAGAAGTAAGGTGGTTTTCTAGGTATGCTGCATTGAGTCAATAGGACACGGCCGAATTCTGCCCTGATAATGCACAGTAATGATTGATATAAGAAAATTACTTTTAAAATAAATAAAAGTTAATCGCATTAATTTTATTTCCCTAAAATAGGCAAGAGAAAATGCGTGTTTATTGTTTGTGTGGTTTCATATTTTGACATTGTAATTGAAACACTGAAATATAATTAATGCGAATACCTTTTACTAATTTCAAAAGTCATTTTCATATATCAATAATTACTGAGCATTATCAGGGCAGAATCCGGAAATGTCCTTTATAATATTAACTGTTCTGCGTTTGCGACCACCTTACAATGTTAACGTCTGAAGACCAACCGTTCAGGTATAAGTTTAAGATCGATTAAATTCAGAAGGCGGAGTCATTTAAATTATTCAAAACAACTTTTACTCAAAACGTCGTTTGAAAAGGGAGATATGACACCTATCATCAGACAGATTCCCAACAGTGCTGTAACCTTAGTTTTCCTCCAGACTTAATTTAATATAATCTTAAATGACGAAACGTAAATGTTAGCGGCCACCAACTAACAAACCTCCACTTTGCTGATGATATTGTTATTTTCACCACATCAGCTTTAGAACAAGAGGAAATGCTCCAAGTTCTGAACACGGCAAGTTTTGAGTTTGGAGATATCCTCCTATACTGCTACTGCCCTAAGAAATTATAATTTTGTCGGAAGCCACTTGTATAACTTGATAAATAAACATTGCATTGCATTAGTATGTTCTCTCTCACCACACAATTATGTAAGGCTAAGGTTTGTTTTTTTTTTGGGTGGGAAATCATCAAATAACTTCCCCCGCTCTGGGCGGAGCGGGGGGGAGTATCAGACTTGTACTGACTAAAAACCACCGATGTTCCTTCTATTGCCCTTTACGTTCCGGGGCCGTGGTATCTCTTTCGAACAACCCGCAACCTCGGCAGGCGGAGGCCCTGGCAGGCCCCTCTGCTTTGCTGATATCACTTTGAGGCGCGCGTGAAACACTAACGCGCCGTCGACACGTCCTGTCGTCAATAGACAGATGGACGGTGAGCAATAGGTAGCTCACCATCCGTCCGTCCAAAGGCCCTCATCTACGGTACCGGGAGTCGTCTCGCGGCGCCCGACGTTCGGGGCGACTCCCGCGGCGGCTGGGTCGGTTTGAAGTTCTCACCCTCAAACGCCCGGCCACCTCCTTCGCTAGCATGACTGCTTCGGAGAAGGAGGTGACCGCTTCCCATTCCCTCTCGCTCCGGACCATGGCCTGGACCAGGGCCGGATGCGAGAGATCACCGCCGCTAAGGCTAAGGTTTACAACTGGCTCCTGAGTCTGAATTATGAAGAGACAGAGAAGTTAATTAAAATTGACTAAAATGAATAATATTATGTAAATCTAAACTGACTCACAAACACTCACGCATTCCTCACACAATCACACTCACACACACCTAAACGCCATACTGAGGCTTTTTTATCTCTTTTTGTTTTTAATTTAATGTGTTTCATTAAAAACACGTATCCATCATCATCTGCCTAGCCTTTTCAACCGCCAGCAGTAAGTAGCCAGTCTAACCGGATGCAGCTGAATATCAGTATTTTACATGGAGCGACTGCCTATCTGACCTCCACAACCAGTTAATACTGGGTAATACGATACCCCTTGGTAAGACTGGTTGTCAGACTTTTGGAACACTGACTACCTGTAACGACTGCCAAAGATCTACAAATGACAGCCGGGACCAACGGCTTAACGTGCTTTCCGAGGCACGAAGGAAACTCGGTATGTAACGGGTGGTCACCCATCCACAGACCAACCTAGGCAAGCGCGGCTTAACAAACAAAAACACGTACCTATCCATTTTATTTAAATTTAAAGGTTATCTGTAGGTAAAACATGAGAGAGCACTGGTACCCATAACACAAGTTAAATCTTACTTTGGGTACCAGAGTTCGTTTTACTACTTACCAAATGAAGTTATGTTTAAATTTTAAAGTTATTGTTAGGTTGTAAATAGTATTGTACAAGTCTCTTTCTGGCAATAAATATTTTTATTTTATTTTATGGGCAATTTTTTATTTTGTTGTCCATGTTAGAAAAAAGTTCATATAAAAACAAGATCGTATTTTTGAGGATAAAACGACTAAGTTGTAAGTGGTGTGTTGACAACTAAAGTACGTAAAAAATTTTTTTGTTGGTTTGTCGAAAATAATCTTTCCATTGAGTTACGAAATGTTTACTATTGTAAACCCTTTAATAAAACTCAGTGCACTTGTATTTAATATTTTATTTGAAAAATAATAAGGTACTTTTTATTAATTACCACAAAAAAAACCAGAAAAGAAAGAAATATAGCTGAGTATTCATATCAGTAATTCCTTTGAGTTACATTACTGTTACAGCCTAACCATTTTAATTCGCATAACTGTTAAACTACAAAAGTTCAATGTCAAACATTGTAATTATCCGTAAACCGACATATTCTAATATTTAATAACAATCATAACATATCGTACTTCTACATAGAAAGCACATTAAATTATTATTTATTCCTTACTAAAATAGAGGACGATTTCTCAGTGGAACGTAACAAAATTGTAAGGCAGTGTTCACTTTGACAACCAAAATGACCAAAACAAAAGTCAACTTTAAAATTAACAAAAACAATTGTTCTCATAAAATATGTAAAATGGAAAATCTAAACAATTAAAAATGAGATAGCCTTTGCTCCTCATTTTTATCAATCTATAAACTAATCAAATTCTGAAAACTATTTAAAGTAAATTATATTCCTTTACAACAAACAAACTAGAGAACTATTTTATTAATAACAAATCAAAAATTTCTTATTTTATGATGACACAAATAGCCTGACAATTGGCTTAAACATGTGTTTACCTACTTATTCTATCAGTCATCTTAATAGAAAATGTTGAGATCAACTAAACACTCGAATCCTCGAATCTTTATTCGTATTATCATTATTCAGGTCCTAAACCAAACATAAAAGGCATAACGAAAAATATTTTATCACATTTGCATACATGCATCACAGACATAAACATTATCACTTTCTAATTTTTAACTTGAAATGCAATTTTGTCATGCAATTATAAAAAAGATAAATCTTCTTACATTTGTCGCACGGCACAGTACGTTTAACCGTCGTTTTTAGTGCTCTTGAACTTGATGGATTTTGTTCAGTTTTTCTTTTGACGATCTTCGTCTGTTTTGGTATTATCTTACGCTTTATTATTTCAATTTTAACTTTTTTTAGAATAGGCTCAGCAGAGGAATATGCTGCCGTAGAAATACGTTTATTTCTTGGTCTTGGAGTTTCCGATTCATCGTTCATTTGGAAAAAAGTATTGTCTGCAGCATGGTCAGTTTCAGATGGTTTTGATATTGTAGAATCATTAAGCAATAGTTCAAATTTAGTGTCTGCAGTATTGTCCGTGCTATATATCATAGGCAGATCGTCGTTTGCATTAAAATAGGAGAGGTCGTAAGTAGCATCTATGAGTTTCTTTTCTTTCTCGTCTAGCATCAAGTCTATTACAATTCTATCTAGATCTTCTGGTGTGGTGTGTGCCGGGTAGTTATTACCATCCATTACTATGACGTCGTCAACATCATTTGTGCCTAAGTTCATAATATTATCATTCACGGAAATAGGTAAGTCAGGTGAAATTATGTACACATTTTCTTTGTTAGAAGCCAGTACATTAGGGATCTTAGGTTTTGGTAAGTAGTCTAAATTGTCAACATGAATATCAGCTGCAACTGTAATCACCTCAAAATCAGAATTCTTTTTCTGAGCGACCTTTGCAGTCAAGTTTTTATTTGCTTTTATGTTTATTGAACTACGGCTCTCTAGTTTTGTTAAGTAGTTCAAACAGTTTGGACCATCATTCATGGCATCAGCGGAGGTATCAATAACTGCATTCTCAGAATTGGCAACTTTCTGAGAGGATTTGTTGTTAAAAGCATGTGTTTTTGGATCAAAACAATTGCACAGACCCCTATTAATGCCACAAAAACAAGATAAATTCCGGTACTGGATGTGGCCTGGGGAACAAGATGAAAGTTGATGGATTTTCAAAGTGCCAAAAATCGCTTTGAGGTTTTGTGGCACAAGTTTTTTTTACATTCTCAATGTCGTTATCGGGTATGTATATGATCTTTACCAATTTCATACATTTTGAAGATGCTCGTATGCCTGTGAACCGTTCTCAACGTCCCTGCCAAATGCGACTCGATGATCTAAAGCTCTTTTAACAGAGCCTCCAATCCCATCTGCTACTCCCTTTCCATGACCTGCCTCTGAAAATGACCAGGTGGAATAGTCAAGTTTTAATTTCCCTGTGAATAAATTGAGTAGGTAGAAATTCTTTTTCTGCCTATATTGAGAAGTAGGGCCATCTGAATGAAAATGTATTACTTTTGTCAAAGGATCTATTTTTCTAACCTCATTTATTACTGGCAACAGATGTGCCCAAATCGCTGCAGGTTCATGAGAATTGTTGTCCGATATGGTACAAAATGAAAGTGATTTCTCAGCCCAATAAATCATACCAGTGTGTAGCGTAATCTGGTTTTTGCTGGCCCCAAAATGTGTTGCTTGAATTTCTTCTCCCAATTTACACGCGTAATTTTCCGAAAAATCGCAAATAATTAGTGCTTCCTGTGGTTGAAGGTTCTTAACGCACTCTTGGTATTTCTTTTGCTGGTAAATCCAGTTAAAATGATGCATTTTAAATGCCTTCAGATTTTTTTCAAAACCAGACACAAGATCGCTAATGCCTTCTACTTTTTGCAATTTGGCTGTTTTTTTGTTGTTAATTCATTGGTGCTTTTATTTTCCGTTTTTGTGTATTTATGATCAATTACTTCCCACTGACTCCACTCAACCTCATCTTCTTTCCTTTCTTCCAAAGACTGGTAGCATATTTTCTTGTCTTTACATTCTTCATACATGCATTTCTTTGAATGAATGTCACAGCATAGATTTTTTATAACTTCCGAAACAGTGTGGAAATTCTTTAGTATTTTGTATTTCTTCAAAACGTAAAACAATAACTCAATATTGTTATGCTTAATGCAGAGGCACGTTTCTCTGTTTTGCACGGCAGGGGATAGTACATAAAAAGGTTTATATTTATCAAAAGTTGAAAGGCTGTATTTTCCTCCCTCTTCACGATACATTGTGTACAAATTACACACTGTGTCAGTGAGATATCGAATTTGCTCCTTTTTTTTCTAAATGTACGACATTGCTTTTTTCCAGCAGTCATTCTACTTACGTCATCTCTGACATAAAATAGTTCAATTTCTTTACGAATCGAATACGAAATCGAATACGAATTTTGAAGGGTCGCGATAGACGAGGTAGATGTGTTGCAAAATGTCGGTGAGAACACATACTTGGCCCAAATAATGTCTTCCAAAAATAGACATGACAAGGAAGTAGAATGGCAAGTGCAAATGATAGGAAGACCTTCTGGTCCCTCAATCCAAATCAAGGTCAAATTAACCGAAGATCTTTGGGGTATCTCTATCAAAGCTTGTACCTCCATTATTGAGACTATAGCTCCGTATTTAGCCTTTATATTTAATCAATGCGTGGATCAGGGAGTCTTCCCAGATTTTATGAAATACAGCAAGGTAATTTAATACCACTTTTTAAATCTGGGGACAGTAAAGATACTAACAACTATAGGCCCGTATCCGTTTTGCCGGTTTTCAGTAAGGTGTTGAAAAGATAATGCTTAATCAAATGCTCAACTACTTTAACACCAATAAAATCTTCCATGCAAAACAGTTTGGTTTCACCAAAGGACGTTGTACGACTGACGCCGGTGTCACCTTAATAAAACACATATTTACTGCGTGGGAAGAGGCACAAGATGCCATAGGAAGCTTCTGTGACCTTTGTAAGGCATTCGATTGCGTTAATCATGACACCCTGCTTTTAAAACTTGAGCATTACGGTTCAAGTAAACTTGCGCTCAATCTAGTAAAATCGTATTTAAATGATAGACAGCAACAAGTGCAAATTAATGGCGTCAATTTAATGGGTTTAAAAGTTAAAATGGGTGTACCACAAGGTTCCATATTAGGTCCTTTCCTCTTTTTAGTATATATTAATTTAAATCTACCTACAACTTACAAAAATCAAATTCACTATTTTATGTTTGCCTACCCTAGCTTAAGTTAAGTTCTTTGTTTTGTTGCTAATAACTTTAATTATTTCAACTAATAAGTAATTATTTTGTCACAAGTCCGCTACCATAAATAAAATAATATAGCGAGGAAAACTGTTCCACCGTAATACAGTTTATAAATACTAGTACGGGGAACAGAGTGAATCAGTTCTGTGTTAACAACCATCCATAATGAGTACCGACAAACACCAAACTAAAAGTGTCTACTACCTCTACTGCTTATTTGTAAGTAAGTTGAATTGTGCAAGGTTGTTATTTTTGCTTTGTTGAATAAAAAAGCTTTTTTTTTATTAATGATCAACCCCATTTTTTAAAAACTAACCTCAAATGGTGTTGTTTGCTGACGATACTTCCTTAATATTTAAGATAAACAGATGTGCAACAAATCTTGACGACCTAAATAACGCCCTATTGCAGGTCCATAATTGGTTTACTGCTAATAATTTAGTACTGAATGGGAAAAAATCAAAGTGCATAAGATTTGCTCTACCAAACGTCAAAAGTAATGAATGTGACATAGTATTGAATCAAGAGAAACTAGAATTTGTCGATAAAACTGTTTTTTTAGGTATCACGCTCGACTCTGGGCTACAATGGGGTCCTCATTATCATCTCTTGCAGGACGGTTGAGTTCAGCATATGCTGTTAAAAAAATCCGTCAATTTACTGACGTTGATACCGCGCGACTAGTCTATTTTAGTTATTTTCATAGTATAATTTCATACGGTATTTTACTATGGGGACGAGCTGCAGACATTGAGTCTATATTTATTCTGCAGAAAAGAGCCATCAGAGCCATATATAATCTACGTAGGCGCGATTCCCTAAGAGAACTGTTTAAGAAAATTAACATCATGACAGTACCTTGTCAATACATACATGAAAACATTATGTACGTTAGGAAAAATCTGCATCTATTTAGTAAAAGAGGTGACAGACACCACTATAATACTAGAAACAGGGACCAACTAGTTCAGCCAGGTTTCAGGCCAGCTAAAGTAGACTTATCTTTTATAGGGTACTGCTTAAAATGTTATAACAAAATACCTCCAAACATCCTACAATTGAATGAATCGAAGTTTAAATCTTGTATTAAACGCACACTATGTAGGCAAGCATATTATAAGTTGCGGGATTACATTAATGATATAAATGCTTGGCTCAATGCCGATCCTGCTTCACAACCATAGGGGCAAACTAATTGATCAGCGTCTGAAGTTATTGTGGCAGCTGTAGAAGACTGTAAGACTATATTTACATTGTATAGTCTCAATTTCCTAATATAGTATATTTGTAATGCCCATGTGTGAGTACTATGTAATTTAATTGACTCGACGGTTGCCCTGGTGGTTGAGAGATTGTCATGGTCATTTTTTAGATACCACGGTTAATTTTTAATTTATTTAGATTTTAAATTAATTTTTGCTTTTTATTTACTCTGGACGCTCTTACTTTGCACGTCTTTCTACATCGTTCTCACATATTTGTATAATCTCAACATGAATGATGTAAATCCGATTTTGTAATAATAATATTATAATTTAAAAGAGTGTCCATGGAGTTTCTTGCCCATTCTTCTCCATAGAGATCAACGCTTTGGAATGGGCAACCACAGTACTTTCACAAGTTATTATGCCTTGTGACCGGGACTGTAGATTCATTTTGTTTCTTGACATTCAGAAGTGCCTGTAATGGTCTAATTGAAATAAATGATTTGATTGATTAGATTTGACTATTTGATATACCTATTTTGTTTTAAAAAAAATGTAGAAAAATGTAAAAGTATAAAAAAAACAGTGTAAAAATTAATAAACGAAATAATCACTTACTTAAATGGTAGACAAGAAACACATGGAGCAATAGAAACATTTTTAGTGCTGCCGTTAAGTAATTCGATAAGAAAACATACTTGTAGTTGTACCTACACTAATCATCTTATAAATTTAGTGAGGGGACCAGTTCTCAGCATTTTGGCTTCGGCTGTCGTCGTTTTAACTAACTTGGTCGATGCGGAAAAACATCTATATCGACATCTGCCTAACCATTTCCTAAAATTATTGGGGACGACTTCCATTCTTACCGGATGCAGGTGAATACCATTTTTTTACCAGCAAAAACATATCGATAAAACATATTTATGTGTACTTACCAGGAAAAACATGCCAATACGACAGAATTTTCTGTTAAGTGAATGCTATCTACTACTATTTTCTACATTTTTAACATTTTACTCTTCCAAGTAAGGGATACATTACACATTTTTTTGATAAGGAACTGACCAGACTATTGCATAGAAATACGACGTGTTCAGTGCTTACACAGTTCTGAATAAAAAAAAACTGCTGTTCTATACATTTGAGCGTACTAAGGTTTCAATTTCGAATAGTTGTTTGGACAAGGTTCTTGGATTCGGCTTTTAACGCAGAATTTTGTTCACACACTGCTGTTTAATAACAAAGAAATATGACGCAATTAACAGTTATCAGAAAATTACATTCTAAAATTAAAATCTAAGTACATAAACTAGTTTTTAGTTTCACACGTTCACAGTAACCACATATTTTCAAAGGACCGAACCTTTTCGACGTATCGTTTAACAAACAATTCAAGATTTTTAGGTAGGGTTGTGCCTATCTAATGGCTTAACGGGCTAACCTAACTACCGATACCCTTCTTCATAAGTTTCTTATAGGAACCTTCTTATAGGAAACAAATATAAAACTACATATTAATGGTTTGGTTTAGGTCAATCACGGGTAGGTAGATTATTTGAACTATGGTCGTGCTTTTTTTTATTTTACCACGTTTAGATATGGATACATTTTGCGACTGCGGAATTGCGGAGTAACGGTTAATAATTATGTTTGGCCTAATATACGCATTGGATAATTTGTTTGTTTGTTGATGATATCTACTGGCGACACTGAAAATACAGAGCCGGAATACTAGTTTCGTGTAAAAAAATGTTTCATAAACAGCGTTAGATTTTACTAGATAGGTTTAAAAAAAAATTACTGATATTTGGCTTAGTTCGTTATATGCGTATTTATACCTACCGTATTCCATTAAATCAGCTTTCTCATCTTAATTGAATTTTGTTCAGGTAGGTACCTACTAGAATGGAATAGACTTTATTTCCTGCTTTTCTGAATGCTTGTCAGTCCTATCAAAAGTACCTACCTACCTACCTAGATTTCGAAACACAAGTGGCTTTATAAACGAATGCAACTAATCTAAATTCTCAACACCTGTTGAGAATCTAGATTTAGACCTTGCAGGTCTTAAGTAGTAGGTACTAAATACACAATTCTTTCAATTCCCTGCCAAAATACTTTACACCAAAAGAGATCAAGCTATTTTAGATTATTGTGATTCGTCTATGGTCTACGGTACTTACCTAAATATGTGGGTTTTTACTTACATCAATGTTTTAAATTGAGTTTTCGAGAACAATAAATTGTGGTTCGAGGCTATAGGGTTTGATACAAATACTTACGGGGACGAGGAGGCGGGGCGACCGCGCCCCTTCCAACTCGATCATACACGCTATCCCACTCTAGCAAACATTATCGATTTGGGCCTGACTTCCGCCATTCTGCACAGTTTATGACATGACCAAGGTAATGACACAAAAGGGAATATAGGTAGATGTCATTCCACTAAACTGCCCATCATTTATAATTGGGACCGTACTGTATCTGGTTCTTAAAAGGTTAGGTAACATTTATTATAGAAAATGGTAGTTTTTGCATCTTGATACTACATTTTCAGCTATCCCTATGCGACTATAGAACGCACACTGATTCGATCAACTAAGCCTGATTCATTCATAATCATTTGCCTACCCTTATCCTTCTATGATGGGGTCGGCCTCCGGTCTTACCGAGTTCAGCTGAATAACAGTATTTTACATGGAGCGTATACCTATCTGACCTCTACGACCCAGTTAACAACTGGGTAATACAACTAACACAATAGTCCTTGGCCAAACTGGTTGTCACACTTTCGTGCCGCTGACTACTTGTAACAACTTTTGAATATCTTCAAATCAGCTGGGACCAACAGTTTAACGTGATTTCCGAAGCACGAAGCAAACTCGGTAGGTATGTAATGGGTAGTCACTCATCAACAGACCAACCTAGGCAAGCGTGACTAAACTTCAAGCAACACTAATTGCTTATTTAATGAATTGACTGAAGATATGTAAAAATTGGGCAATATCGATCGAGCGTCACTGGATTCCAGACCTACATGTACATACCTACTTTCTTCACCTTTAACGTGTTTTCCGAAGTTCATAGGAAACTCAGTGTGTAATGGGTCGTCACCCATCAACGGACCAACCTTGGCAGGTACGACTCAGTATATATGTAGATACTTTAATATTTATGTACATTATGAAGAGCAAATACAAAGAAAACCAACCTGAAGAAACACAATATTTCAAAGGTAAACGGTGTAGTTGCAATGGGTTGATAGGTAACTACGAACAGCTATTCACAGGGCCACAGTGAGGTGGCCTGCTGTGTTACGATAAGGCGCGTGTTCGCAGCCTACACCCGCCCGGGCTCCGGCGACACCCATTTACATTTTAATTGAACCTCGAGGGTAACTGCACCGGATAAATTCCAAATGGATTAATTGTGTTCCTCGACGGAACCACGTTCCACACCCACCCACCCCAGGACGATACTTCTAAAACTTGTAATGCCGTACAACATAAAGGAATTTTAATAGAATGACTAGAACATAAAGAAAAACCTAATAACTCTTAACCCGACCTGGGAATTGAACCCAGGACCTTGTGTTCAGCATTCGGAGCAACCAATACACGACTGCACTACCCACACAGTCCAAATTTTAATAACATCTCTCGCGCAGATGGCCTATCTATAATTACTATTATTAATTCATTTATTTCAGGAAATTTTCCCATTATACGAGCTACAAATTATACAATACATTACACATACATAAGATTACACAATACATTTTTAAGTTAAAATAAAATTATTGTTACCTATAGGATTAAACATAATAATGGCTAGTTATAAAAATAAAGTATGGCTAGGTTAAAGCGGGAACTCTTTGGGAAACGTAAAATCCTATAGGTATCCTATAACTGTGTGTAAATAAAACAAGTTTTGACTGTAAAAAAAACGCGGAATAACACAGTCCTGTCGTAGGTAGGTATATTGGTTATATTTTACTACAGTAAATTTGATCCCGAACATTTTCGAATTTGACACACGAATGCAACCTGACAAAATTTACAAAAAAAACCTTAAAACTCAAAGCATTTATTTCAATTAATTAGAACATAACAGGTGCCTGTTATTTTGAATGTCATAAAAACAAAAAAAATGCTGCAAAAGTCAGAAGAAGAAGTGTCACAAGACATATTAACTTGTGAAAGCTCTGTAGTTGCTCATTCCAAAGCGTAGGTAGATGGATACTCTTTTAAATCATGATATTTCTACAAAATCATGGACACATTATAAATGTTAAGATTATACATAATGTAAGAACGATGTAGAAAAACGAGCACATTAAGAGCGTCCAGAGTAAAAGCAAGCGGACATGTGACACTAGACAGAACGATTTGTTACCAAGTAGTAACAAGTATTGAATTACGATTTTCTTCGTCTTGTCGCGTCTATCACTCGTACATCTATGAATGTCTTTGATTAATAAAAATGGAAAAAGCGTTTTTTTTAAATCAACATAAACACCTCCCTGCTGAAATTGGTCATCTTTAAAGTGTTCAAAGTCAAAGGTCTGCATACATCCGGTGCAGGCGACAAGCTGTCTGCCGTTCGGTGTATAAAAAAATATCATGTTGTAAAGTCGCGTCGTCCAAATAACTAATCATTCACGACTAATATAACGGTGCTGCAAAAGATACTTTAGGCTTTGGCCCTAAGGATATTTTTAATGCAAGAAAAGATTTTATGTGTGTATAATTTATGGAGAAATGTGTTCGAAGGACAGCCGGTAGCGTTTCATATGTCACACGTAATTAATTACTAGGCTCTTCAACAGTCTCTTTTTTCTGTGTTTTGCTCTATTTATTGATGTTATGCTTATTTTTTCCTGCGTAGGTACCATATCGGAAGCGGAAAAAAGAGCTTTTTGGAAGTTTTTACTGTTTGTTTTAAATTTTCGCAAAAAAGTCTCTTCAATATAAGTAGTAATTATTTGCTTAATGACTTAGACTTCAAAACGTACAGACAGCGACTTGAAAATGGGCATCCATAAATTGTTTGGTGCCGGACGGATGACATCCAAGTCATCCGTCATCTACGTCGGGGAACTTAGCTATAGCGACCATCATCATCAGCAAAAAGTACAAAGTAGGTACCTAATTGTGAATTAAAGTTAATACCCATTTAAATGCTCATAACATGTCCTTAATACGACCGCCATAGGTTAAACCTAGCATGTCCTAAACTTTAATCGTAAAAATCCAAAAAATGTCACCTAACAGAACAGTTACCAAATACCTACCGGTAAATGCCAATTTATTAGTTAAAATTTGTAATAGGTGGTTTTTCAGTACAATAAACAATGTTGCCTTTAAGCTTAAGCCCAACCCTCGTAGAGGCGATCGGCGGCGGCAATCACTCGCGTCCGGTCCTGGTTCAATCCATGGTCCGGTGCGAGAGGAAATGGGAAGCGGTCACCTTCTTCTGCGAAGCAGTCATGCTAGAGAAGGAGGTTGCCGGGCGTTTGAGGAAGAGAACCTCAAACCAACCCAGCCGCCGCGGGAGACGCCCCGTGCGTCGGGCGTCACGAGACGACCACCGTAGATGCGGGACTGTGGACGGTGAGCAATGGGTAGCTCACCGTCCGTCCGTCTATTGACGGCGCGTTAGTGTTCTGCCACCGCCTGCCGGGGTTGCGGGTTGTTCGAAAGAGATACCGGGGCTCCGGAACGTAAAGGGCAATAGAAGGAACATGGATGGGTTTTAGTCAGTACAAGTCTGACACTCCCCCCCGCTTCACCCAGAGCGCAGGAAGTTATTTGATGATTTCCCATCCGCAAAAAAAAAGCTTAAGCCCAAAGATATATTTCTATGGTTAAGTTGAAGTTTTCCCACTTCCACTTATAGCAGCTGAGATCCATGAGAAATATCAAGCGAGAACTAATTTAGGTGGAACCTCCTTTGGCACTGGATACAATGACATGACTTCCTGGACATAAAATAGTAACATCCGATCTATCCATAGCGTTCAGTGCGGAACTGCACACCTGCTAATACTACACTACACTACTACATTACAAAAAGGGGGTCGAATTGAGAATCTCATACATTTTTTTATCCGGTTAAATTGGAGAATATTGGTAAATACGTGCTACATTTACCTTGTTATTACTCGAAACAAAATGACAATCCGAATCCCCGGTACCCCGTGAAGCCACGCTCTGCCCGTACAGCGCTATCTAACGGTTATACTTGTTACTGTTTTGTAGAAAAGTACACATTCGGTCGTGACACTAGAGCGGCTTAGCTGGCGCTATCTATGTGTATCTGTTAGTACTAATACATACTTTATGTTACTGCCTGAAAGCTAGTATAGCCGAAATACAACAGAATGACTAAGAATACCTTTTATCTGTGCTAATATTTTATAGAGAAAAGATATTTTTGATTGTTTGTACCGTACAGGCTCCAAAACTAGGTACTTTAACCATTTTTTCATCAATAGAAAGCTAAATTATCAAGAAGTAGGTAACATAGGGTATGTATAAGTAGAAGACGTAACATACGCTACGATACTTAGGAGCTGAGCAGCGGGTGAATCCACTGAGCATAGCTTGTTAGTTATATATACTCGAATGAACTTTTGATTGAGAAGAGGGTTAAGCACTAAACTGAAGAAGATAAAACAAAAATCTTTTTCACAAACTCAAAATCTTGTGAAAATATCCAATTCAAATAAGACTTCGTGTTATCCCGTTTATTACTCGTAAATATTAGGTCCTTACATATGAAATTGGCGTTTTTCGTACTGGCCACTTTAATCACGAATTTCTCCTCTTTGGTAAGGAATTCCAAATTCAAATTTGTACAGCTATTTACTCATGTATTTGTGCTTCGATGACCGTCATTCATTTGTTTTTTTTCTTCTGTTTTTTCTGTTTGCGTCACTCATTTTACAAAATGGAAAATTTAAAATATCGCATTATTTACGAGTACGAGTTCCGCCGTGGCACTAGTGCTGCGGAAACGACTCGAAGGGTGAATGATGTGTATGGCGGTCATGTTGCAAAAGAAAACACAGTTCGTTTTTGGTTCCAACGTTTTCGTTCTGGAAATTTCGACCTGCAGAACAAGCCCCGTGGACGGCCTGAGACCCAAGTTGATAATGGAGAATTGAAGGCTATTGTGGAAGCGGACCCATCGCAAACCACGTCCGAGTTAGCTGCAGGCTTCGATGTTAGTGATAAAACTGTTTTAATTCACTTGAAGCAAATTGGGAAGATTAAAAAGCTTGAAAGGTGGGTACCTCACGAATTGACTGAAGCAAACCGGCAAACGCGCGTCGACTGCTGCGTTACATTACTGAACCGGCACAACAATGAAGGTATTTTAAACCGAATCATTACCTGTGATGAAAAATGGATTCTTTACGATAATCGGAAGCGCTCAGCGCAATGGTTGGATCCTGGCCAGCCAGCCAAATCCTGCCACAAGCGAAAATTAACCCCAAAAAAGTTACTTGTAAGCGTTTGGTGGACTAGTGCCGGTATTGTTCATTACAGTTTTCTCAAATCTGGCCAGACTATTACAGCTGATGTCTATTGTCAGCAATTACAAACCATGATGGAAAAGCTAGCGGCTAAACAACCAAGGCTGGTCAATCGCTCCACGCCACTGCTGCTTCACGACAACGCCAGACCACACACTGCGCAACAGACGGCTACCAAATTAGAAGAGCTTGAATTGGAATGTCTTAGACATCCTCCGTACTCCCCGGACCTTGCTCCAACAGATTACCATTTTTTTCGCAATTTGGATAACTTTTTGCAAGGGAAAAAATTCAACTCCGATGGGGCAGTCCAAATCGCCTTCAAAGATTTTATTGATTCCCGTCCGACTGGTTTTTTTAGTAAAGGGATCAATGAACTACCTATAAGATGGCAAAAGTGCATTGAAAACAATGGTTCATACTTTGATTAATTAAATATATTATATTAAAAAATATTCGACTTTTTGTTCCTTCCATACAAAACGCCAATTTCATATGTAAGGACCTAATATTTTAATTTCTTTGGGTATAGTAAATAAATCAAAGCTGTTTATCTTACAAGTAGGTAGGTAGGTACTACACTCCATAATGTACGTTAAAGGTAGGTACGCAAATAAATACAACAAGAAGTATGTTTAAAATGTGTGTACCTATTAAAAACAAATTATTTGCAAATATATACAACTTCTGTTGAATGTTTTAAACATTTCGCAAACCTAAAACTAAATTATACAACAACAAAAAAATCGGGACTACCTATATACATAATTATATAGGTACTTACATAGGTTGTAAAATGGCACTGTATGTCAATTCATAAATTGTGTTAAATTGTTAGATAGTTAGCGTATGATCACGGAGCATTCGAATAGGTACAAGAGTAAAAATTCACGACTTTTGAGTTGTCTTTGTTCAGCTGCTGGGTGTGCGATTTCTTAATTACGGTAATTATAAAGTGCCATTCCTTATAAATGAGCGCAGACCGAGCCACATCATATTTTTTGCAAAAAATACTATGATATTAGATTAGACCTGCTTAACTTATTTAAAATGGGAAATAATAATGGTTCCGAAAAACAAATTAATCTCCAGAGATCTGTGGCCGACTATTATTCTAATTAACCAGCGTTATAATGAATTACCGACAAAAACCCAAAACATAAACGAAAAAAATATCCAATTTAACAACAAAAAAGAGCATATTCAAATTACATTTTCTCCTAAAAAAAATGGACCTTCGAATAACAAAACTAAACTTCCGGATAGAATACTGAACCTCCGACAAAATTACTAAGTTACCGACAACAGAGGTTTTGTCAAAATAATCATATTTTTACAACTTGCATGAACTGTTTTAGTTTCTATTGTTGGTTATCAAATTAATTTTTTAACTCTCAATAATGATGAAAATACCTCAACTGTTTGGTAAATATACTTGAATTAAATCCTCATTATGGTTAACACCAGGACTCAGGGTACCCCGACTCGGATAGGTTAGGTTAGAAGGCTAAGGCGGGAGCGAAGCGGAGCGGAGCTCCTGCCTTAGCTTTCGTGGTTATTGTTTTTTAAAACCACCCGGAAATAGGAGCCCCACGATGCGGGGCTCCGTCAACCTATCTTAGCGCAGGTGGGAATCATTTGTCAATATTAGAGATGTATTAATAGTAACTCTTTGGGACATAGGTATATTTGAGACAGGTACCAATATCGAAGCATACCTGTGGTAACTAAAATTTATGATATATGATGCAAGTAAAAATTATTGTTACAAGTACATTTTTATATTTTTTATAAGTTTCTGTATAACCACTCAGAACAATATTTTCAGTATAATGTTACAGTTAAATTACCACCACAGTCTATGAAATATGAAAGGTAATTTATGAATTAATAGTAGGCAAGTAAAGATAAAAATTACAAAGCATAGTTTTCAGTAGAACGTAATTTATGCTGGTAGAGTAGTAGTATGTAGCTGATAGAGTAGTATTTAAGTATTATAGCAATAAACAGTCATGTTTATTTTTCGAAGATTTCAGTATCTCATTCTGTCGTTTCGTCATTTTTATTCGGACAAAAGTAGTCGGAAAGTTAGTATTTTAGGCAGTAGATTTAATATTTTGAGTAAGGACAATTCTTTTTTTTTGTTGGAGCTTTTATTACTACCCTTTTAAAATTAGCAATCTTTAAAGAACACTACCTACACATTAACATTAATAATAAAGTATCTACTTGATTTAATCTAGCCGTTTCGGATAGAGTAAAATGCATTAGGTGTGTCACATGACAATTTTACATTTGTTTAAATAATTTGAAGTTAACAATACAATTAAAGCCACCGTGGTGTGCTGATTAGGCTGTTATGTTAGAAAACATATGAAACTCAAAGCAATAGATCCTAAAGGAGTCTACACACCAAACCCGCCGACCCACCGACATGTGTCATGGGGCTGTGTCGGTGAGTTAGTCGGCGGCAAGAAATCAGTACAACTTTTTTAGTTAGTGATTGCAGTGTGTACGAACGTGACGTGTTGTTTTTCTCGAATATTGCAGCCTACAATAAACATGGATACTGATGCTGATCTAATAATAGCAGCATGTGGAATAATTTTAGCTGGGTCCCTGAAGAGAAAAAAAAACACAAGCACGTCACTATCGCTGGAGTGTCGGCGGGCAACTGAGCGTGCGCGTACGCAAGTCGCCGGCCATGCCGCCGACTTGCACGCGCGGGTACGAGTGGCCGACATGATTCTTGAAGCAAAGTCGCCGACACCAAGCCGCCGGGCTGTGTCGGCGGGTCGGCGGGTTTGGTGTGTAGACTCCTTTAGGTTCACTTTTAATCTTTCAGATTAACAATTTCTGATTGAACCCTAAAAAATCTGTTAAATATTCGAACATTACACCTACATTATCAAGCACCTATTTTAATACATATCGCCTAGATTTTAATCATTAATATCGTTTTGCTTTTTTACTTAATAAATCAATACTGGACCTAATTAAATGTAAGTTCTAAAATGCAGCTTTGGCTCCATGTAAAATGTTATAAAGAAATAATCTTATGAATTAATTTAAGCTGTTTAAATACAACATCATCTTTGGTCTATACAGTGCTAACACAATAGATAGATAGAATATTCTTTATTATTTACACCATACAAATTACAAGAATAACAGTATACAACTTATAAATAGAGTGACACAATGGACAACAAGCACAATAAACTTATTGTTTTGCTGATTATCCTAAGTACTAAAAATATTGTTACAACATGGCTGAACCAGTTTATACTTTCACTACAATGTATGCAACATTTTATTTAGTATATTACCTATTACACAATAATACAAAGTGTTACTTACACAAATAAAAGGAACATCTATTTAATATTACTAATAGATTATTTATTCCTTGGACCTTACAAGTAAAATAATATTTTTAGAAGATCAGACAAACAATTTCACTATGGTCTGTCTTCATCAACTTTGTGTGGTTGTTTTACCATCATCCACTGTATCACCAGTCATAATAAACAGCCACTGTAGCAGTGCATGTTGAAACTAAGACACTGCATGGCATCACCAGCAAATGATATTCACTAATTTTAACAGAACAAGTCAAGTATTCGCAAAATGGAAACAATAAATAACTTTTGTATTTGTGGGTGTTTTAGTAACAGTTAATACTAACACACTTTTTAAGGAAGTGATTTTAAAACCTATAAGAAAGTTATTTTAGACAAATTAGTTAAATAGTCCTAGCTGACTTAAAAATAAGCAGATGGAGAGGATATAATATAGATGGAAAATGATTTGTAGGTAGCTTTTTAGTGATAGAAAAACGAATGATCATCGATATTGGAAAAAAAAAATCTTGTAACATTTATTTTAATATTTAATTTGCCGCCTAGGTAATTTTTTAATAACAAATCGAAAATTAACAATTTTTTAATTTACTCGACGGAAATCCTTTCTTTAATCTTTGAAGAATAGCTCAACGAGAGGAAAAAAATTTGAGATTTCTGGTTTAACAATTATGCAACTTGCAATGTTTATAGCCAAGTCGGAAGAAATTGTTAATTAATTAATGGATAACATTTTATAAAATCGCGATAAAAATATTTTTTCTACGGCATTTCATTCTTTAATTTGTCCTGTATATGTCTGATTTTATTCAAATTTTAATATCAACATTTAATGTTTAAATAATATTTTTCATTATAGCGCTCGAAGGGGGCGTGGCTTGCGGAAACCCGAGTACCCGTTTTCGGGCGTATTTTCAGCTCCCTGTAAAAATTATTAATATTGGTCCTACAATTTCGGGAGTTGGGAGTTTTTTTTAGGAAATTTCCTCCTCTTTTTTCAAAATCGAAATATATCAAATAGATTTCGAGATATGCCCAAAAAACTAAACCCCTTTTTTTTTGTTTACTAATTTGTTAATAACTTTTGCAATTTTTTCGAGCGAGTCTTGAATTTTTTCAAAAACTTTCTAGTTGCGATCCCGAATCGAATGAGCCCTCAACCATATTTTTCCGAGACTTTTAAAAAGTTTTGACTAAAAAGCACTTGTTGACTAGACTAAATATGTGTATTTGGCACTTGCCACGAGTACATATGACAAAAATATAAAATATATCTAATATATAAAATTCTCGTGTCACAGTTTTCGTTCCCATACTCCTCCGAAACGAAACTGGACCGATTTAAACGAAATTTTGTGTACATATCGGGTAGGTCTGAGAATCGGCCAACATCCATTTTTCATACCCCTAAGTGAGCAGCGGGTGAAACCGCTGGGCACAGCTAGTAATATATATTTATTATCTAAATAATAAAAAAAACTGTCTCATGGCAGCACCCAAACTCGGCAGTTTGTAGCATAATGCCCAATGCTAGTATTCTACTAGACTGCAACTCATTATAGGTATTCTTAAATACATTACAGTGCAATTAAGTTGACCATAGTTGTTGCTCACTTTATCCCATATTATAATATTATTGAATAAATATATATATATATATATATGTTATATTTACATCAATAATAAAGTAAAATAACAATAAGTACCTACATATTGACTGACAAGTTATTTTTATAATTTACTTGGTATGAATACCAACTGAAACAAATTACTTGAACATTTCATTTCCTTTGAAACATCCTCTACCCAGCAGACTTAATTTTTTCTAATTCCTTGATTGCTTTGTTGTAGTCTTCTCTTACTTTCTTGCATTCAATTTGTAGATCTTCAAATTGACTCTGGAATAAGAGTAAAAAATAAAAATTCAATATAACAAGTGATGGAGGTTCAATAAACAATGTATCCTTGAGGCTAGCTCTAGCCTGCGGCTTTGGTAGCATGCTTGAAGAACACACACATTTGATTACATGTGAACATTTTATCACCCAGATGGGGTAGAAAGTATCCCATTTACAACTGAGGTCATAATGTATCTGTGAAATAAATATCAAGGCTATACAGAAATCATTTCCACAAAACAAGAGTTGATTTCACATTTCTACCATGAATAATGTTCCTGTTAGCCTCAAAATATGTTATGGCTATGGAATAAACATAACTGATAGGCAGGTAATACAGAAACATTTTTTTTTGACTATTTTAAAAATAAGCTGTAGATTGTACAAGCCATTGCATGTAGCTGCTATATTTTAAGTTCCTTGAGTAAACACACTAACATAGTTTGAGTTGAGCACAGAGCGGAGAGTCCTTTATTTCTTGCTGATGGGAAATCATCCAGAAGGTTCTCTTCCTCTGGGCGCAGCAGGGGGAGTGTCAGACTTGTACTGACTAAAACCACCCACCCATGTTAATTCAATTTTTTAAGTTCCGGGGTTGCGGTATCACTTTCGAACAACATGCAACCCCCGGCAGGCGGTGGCCCTGGCAGGCCCCTTTGCTTTACTGACATCTTCCCGGGTATTTCCTCAGGCCTGATTATGTGCAGAAACCTCCCGGGATTACCGTGTCTGGTGAGGACCTGCCTCAGGCGGTAGATAAGGATGCCATGGCGCCTCTCCAGCCACTCCTCAAAGAGGGGACTTATTGCCACTATTGTGGCGAACCCTACATGGGTTGCCACTGTCGCTCTCAGCGGAGAGTGGTTACTGTGGTTAGGTAGACCTGATACAAACTGTACATAAAAGGTATAAAGTATTTATAATTTTGACTATCAATAGTTGGTACAGTTTAGATAAAAATGGTCAATTTATTAATTAGTTCCTCATTAAAACTTATCTGAATTTAATAGATTTTGATAATACTGATAACAATTCTTTAATATTTTGATGGTGCATAGTGCCAACTGTAACACACAGTGAAACTATATATGTATTAATAGATCACAAAGCAGCAGTCAATAAACCAGTATTTAATTGACTTACGCTTAATATGCAAAGGGTTAACAAATCATTCTTTACCTGACATATGGCAGTCTGCTGTTTCATGGCGACACAGCTGTCCATTACATCTCTATATTTTTCCTTTTCAGTATCATGAGCTTTCTGCGTCTCAGTCAATAACTTGTCGATGCGATTTTTATACTCCGTTACAACTGCAATATAAAAAGATTTAGGAATGAAGTTAGTGCTGTAGTGGAGAGTACAAACCATTAACAATAATTTATTTACCATTTAATTGATATTTAATAGATGTCAGTTCTGATAAGCAGCGTTCTCCAGACCATTGAGCACTGGTATAGCTTTGTTGCAAATGATTTAAGTAAAAATATACGCTCCCTAATATAAATAATATTACTATAAATATAGTTACTTTCTCCTTGAGCTTAAATACTGGTATGGATAACATTATTAAAAAAAAAATAGCCAGCATTTATTCTCTACTGAAGTACACTAGCTACCATTCTATTATTTGTGTTGTGAATACAGGAAAAATATATAGTTTGAAACTACATAAAGTTAATGGGTAAAATCTAGCTAGCCTACATGCTGTCAAATAGAATGTTGCCAGTAGGCTTGGGCAAAACTGGGCACCAAAATAAGGACTTAACTCACAAAAAATGGTTTGCTGTTTAATTGTACAGATTTGTCTAAATAACACTCAAACTAATGCCGTCCGAAAATAAATCCACATTGTATTATAACACGGCAATAATAGAAATCGTAAATTGTCTAGAGACCAATGATTTAAACACTATAATAAAGAACTACTAACTAACACTTAAATTTATGTTTTCCAGAAGTTTGACTAAGTTAAAGTACGGCCAACGAGAAGCGATACCAAATGTAAACAAAACCCATGCTAAAACCCCATCTAAAATGGCCGCCCGAATGTTGGCGAACCCGTCATAAAGTTGTCATGTTTTTGCCGGGAGAACGAGACTATTTATCTCTTTCCATCTTGTGCCTTTATCGTAATAAAGGCACAAGATGGAAAGAGATAAATATTAGATTGTCAACGCCACAGTTGTTCTTTAGGTTAATGACCTTTCGTATCGCTTCTCGTTGGCCGTACTTTAGAAGACGTCCTCGTACAGGCGATTGGTCGTACTTCTTGTATCCGGCCCTGGTTCAGCCTATTGTCCAAAACGAGTGGGAATGGGAAAGAGGGAACATTTCAGGAAGAAAGCCTCAGACATTCCGGGTGCCAAGTCACATGATGACTCCCGGCCACCATGGACGCAGGTCAGAGCTACACATTGCATTGTTCATCCGCCTAGTCAAAGGCCGTAGACGGCTGGCCGCATCGTTGACGAGTTCGTGTACTAGGCACGCTTTGCGTTTCAATTTCTTAAGTCGAGTCAATTTCGTCAGTCCATCCTCGCCGACAAGGCCTGTCGCAACGTCGCGGTCCTAGGTCTACCCGTCCCTTGCCAGCGCCGACCCGCGATGTTGAGCCAATAATTCCAAACCAGTCCGTAAATAGTCTATCAATCAGATCCAGCCTGTGCCTTTGCTGTGCTCCCCTAGCGACGCTCTAAGCCAAGGCTCGTACCTCACAGGAGGTGCATTTGGCATGTAGTCGCTTAGTTCTTAAGTTTTTGCTCTGGCTGAATACCTTACTCTCAAGGCACCCACAGAATTGCCCTGCTAAGCAAACGACAACCTCATAGGCTTAACTGCGAGACGCAAAAAAACTGTCGGGCAGTGGCCCACCAGACCCCGTCCGGGTAGAGGATCCTCCCTTTTCTATTGGGGATGAAGAGCTTCACACGCTGTTCTCATACCCTTAGAATGTAATCTACCATAATCGCCTAGTACGGATTGAAGATATTATCTGTGAATCTTTGACGAGATTCAAAGATTCACACATTCACAGGTGATAATATAATAAATAAATAAAATAAATGTAGATAGTTAATATGACACGAAAGACGAGCAGGGATGTCGAAGTGTAATAGTTTCTCAGTATACGATGTTTCGCAATGGATTATCAAAGCCAAGTTGCTCCGTAGTTTGTCGCGGTAGCGTGCATCGAAGTCAAGTAGTATCGCAGTGAAGATCTATCGCAGTAACGTGCATCGAAGTGTATTGGCTTCGCTGAGACGGTCTTTCGCCGTAACGTGCATCGCAATTTTTATAGCATCGTATTAGCGTTTATCGATATTTTGTGCGTCGACATTCCGTATTCTACTCGATTTAATAAAGTCGAAAAATCTCGTCTGAGCCGATATGATTAACCTTCGATTTTTAATGTTTTTTTTTTGTATTCTGAGGTTAATGATTCAATTTTGAATTTTAACATCGTAACAAACAATATTTTTTAAGAGAATTGTTGAGGTATTTATTAGGTACCCAGTTAGTATTGATACTAACAAGAAAAGTTGGTAAGCACCATACTGAGAACTACGATAAATTAATTAGGTAGGTACTAATTAATAAACGTAACAAAAAAAAGTTACATTTGTTCCTGATTAACTTAGATAATTATTAAACTCTGAAAACTGCCAGTTTTCTTTTTTAGAACAAGCGGAAAACGCCACGATTAAATGATTAATCAATTCGCATGGTATAACTTGCGACTTGTAATTGTCTCTCCAGTTACTGTTGAAAATATACAAATCCTTCCAGCTTTTGAACATCTTTTATAGAAATTTGAAAGCGAGTCGAAGTGTGAAAATGATATGAAAGAAAACGCAGTAAATAATAGCGTTACCTTTGATAGAAAAAAAGTGTTCAACAACTACTGTCTGTGTAAAGTGGCTCCGAACCTAACTTTTTGGATTCCACTCCGTCCAAATTTCCCATTATTAAGGCAGACCGTAAGGCTTAGGCTGCACAAAGATAATGACAGGAAAGTTTGAATTACCACTGAAAAAAAAACTGCGACAAACTTTATTCAAAGTCAAAAAAGGCGTGTGTAGTTAACTTTTTCTAAAAGTAGAGAAATTCAAATTGTATTTACTCTGCGTATGCTCTAGTGGTAAAAACGTGTGTAGGTAGGTACAACTCACAGAATAATTTTGTAAGATTAAGTTTTTTGTACAGGTAACATTACAAAATGCTGTGTGTTGTTATCAGTGTATTTTCAATGCCTAAATCGATATCGATTGGAACACGCAAGCAATAAATCGCCGAATACAATTTTGTACTACTTTTTGCGGGAGACGTGGTAGAGGTGCACTACATCATAGCTATTCACAAACAATCCAAATAATCCAATCGTAACCGTAGTCGACAATCGGCACTAGTCTGTGTTCTCGTAATCCAATCGTCAAACCGGCAAAACTCTATTCACAGATCTTTGAGGAGTTTCTTTTTTAAAACATTGCAAGGTATGTTTAACAGGATAAGTTACATATTGGAAATTTGTGGTCGAAAATTTAACGTGACAAATATGTTATTTTACCAGGTAGGTATTTGATTTTTTGTTAGTATGATTATGATTGACGTATTCGTATCGTAACACGGTTGCGCAGACATGTCAAAATTGACCGATTACGGGTCTGTAAATAGCGTTTGGAGAACGTTTTTGATTATACCCACGGCTCGATTGTAATCGAGTGGTTGTGAATAGCTATGCAGGTATCTAACATTATTGTGTATCTCATTGCTACAAACCCACAAGAAGAAAAAATGACCGCATAATAAAGAGGATGTAATATTAGGACACTTTAATAAATTATTCTATAGTGAAATTAATGTTTTTGCACACCACATTTAATAGGTACAATGTAAATGAGCCACAATAATGTTAAGATCATACTAGTTGTACACATTCTGGAAAATAAATAATTCTTATTCTAAAAAAACCCATACACATCAACAAAGTAACTTGTGCCTTTACAAATTATTGTCGTACGACAATAAATAAGAACTGCTAGTGATGTGGCACAACCAGTGAGTGGTGTTGCATTCGTCATTTATGATGAGCAAAGTTTTAGTTTCATTTTATTTTGTTTGCACCTTACTTTACTAATTTCAGAAATAGATAAATACAACTATGCGCTGAGTTTCCCTAATCCTACAGAACCTTTCGATTTGACAGCTATGACATCAAAACATGGCGTGAGGTTAGTCCTACCTATTTCCATTAGAACCGCATTGTATCTCGATACTTTAACATTTCGATATTAGACATCACTCAAACCCGTATTTTGGTACGTGTCGCACTTGCTCGCGTTTGTATTGGGCCTTCTGCTTCTCTTCATTCAGTCCTGCTTGCAGTTCTATGCTTACTCTTTGGTTATAGGGCAGAATTGTGTGAAAGTGAAGTTTCTTTTATTTATTTCGGATGTAAATACATTAATTTAATTACTCTTAGGGATAATTTATAATTAAATATACTAAATTATTTTTGTAAACTCATAAAAATAGCAATATGTTAACCAGTGGTGTGTAAATAAATTAACTAGCAAGGTACGGTTATTTGACTGTACCAGTACCTGTCTGCATACTACAAATTGGTCTTCATTATATTGTTCATATATTGAAGGTAAGAGGAATTTGTCAAATATAATTATTTAAAAATAAAACATAACCACATGTTTTAATTCTTTCGATTCATGTGTGATTTCAATAAAGAATTTAGGATAAAGTGATACGTTTGCATCGTCGCAGTTATATTCGATGGTATAGACATATACGTGGTCAGCATGTGACCTGACCTTAGACCAATTTAGTCATTA
This sequence comes from Ochropleura plecta, assembly GCA_905475445.1. Taxonomy (NCBI): domain Eukaryota; kingdom Metazoa; phylum Arthropoda; class Insecta; order Lepidoptera; family Noctuidae; genus Ochropleura; species Ochropleura plecta. The sequence continues at coordinate 16,607,225 of FR997721.1, read as the reverse complement.
GTTAGGAATTCATTTAATAGCACCTCTTTAAGATAATAAGGCCTCAATAATAAAAACAGATGAAGGTTTAGTCATCTTGCGATTGTTGCGAATTTACGTACCTAAAACTGTTGCGTTCCTCAAATTAGACTTTGACACCTGTTAAGCGTGTGTGCGTGTAGCGAAGCGAACGCGTATTTATATCCTAGGCGCTGCGAATGTGTGCCGAGATTTCTCTTATGTACCTACGTAGCACCATTATATTCATTTTGTTTAATATTTTCCGACATTAAATCCACAAGTACCATTTGTGAATATTTTTTATTTATGGGTTATGTCATTGTAACTTACTACATTATTTACAACAACAGAAACTTCAATTGGTACTCATAATGTGTCTAAATATGGCACAACCACTATTCAAATTTTTACCTTACTGTTCTACTTTCAAAATTTATATTGTTTTACCCATGCAAACATAAGTTGTGGGTACAAATAGCTTTCTAATGCTTAATATAGATACACATAAACGCTTGTCATTCAGAATTGAAATCATAATAATATTATTGTACAGTAATAACTTTAATTGAAATAAATCATTAAATTGTGGTTTTTTCATAATATCTGTTCCATAAAGTCGAATGAACACAAAAGTGTTCCTTGACTTTATGTAAATAGTCCAAGGCTATCTATCATATAGGGTAGATATCAGGGTACCTACATTTAAGTAGTGTAAAAACAATCAGGCTGAGGATTCTTTTTTAAAAGTTTTTTTTCTGGCTGGTGCCACAGAATAACAAACAAACGAATGTAATAAATTCCAGTAGAATCAAATTAAAATATTTTCTGAGCTCAAACTGCCACTACAAAGTAACACATTTCCTATGAACTAATACAGCTAATTATAGCATACCTAAACAAGAAAAATAAAGCATAGCATCTCAATATTTTGATCTCAAATTACATGTCTGAATTTGTATAAGGCCAGATGTAAAAAAATAGTGATCACTACAGTCGCTCTTGCAGTCTATTAACTTTCTCTTCAATGCTTGCTTTGTCTATAAGTCACCTACATAACTCTTGTATGAAAGGTAGAAACAAATCTAACCTGTGGAGGGTAGGATGTTAAACTTTTTTAGCTTGCTCCTGCAGCCTTAGTTCTGATTGTTTCCTCAAGTTGTTAAAGTAACAATTTTCTCTAAAAGTGTGTAAAACTCTGACTTTTGGTGAACAGGACAAACCTGAAAGTACACACATCAAAAAAGTCTAAACAACATATACAAATTTCAATTTTACAAAGTGTTTTCTTATTAAATACCTAGTATTTCTTATTTATTTTTTAACGATTTATGCACATACATACTGAATACAGAAAAACAAAAGACGGGAACAGAAAATAGGTACAAAGGTAATGCTTATTTCTACAGAAATCTCTTCCAGCATACCTGCGAAAGGAGGGTAAATAAAAAGAGATGTAGACACAGGTTATATTATTTTTTAATGCTTTTTAAAAAATTAAAACTGTTGTTTTAATTTTTTGGTTGTCACTCCATCCAAGTCCTTTAAAACAAGTCTCTGGAGCATGTCCCATGCATGCTCGATGGGGTTTAGGTCTGGCGATTGTGTAGGCCAAGGCAATACCAGGATGTTTTCCCTTGCTAAGTACCCCCGTGTGTACAAAGCTGTATGCGAACGCGCAATGTCATGCATCAACATGAAATCGAAGCCAAGCGTTTGTGCGAATGGACGGGCATAAGGCCTTAGAACATCGTCAACGTAATTTACAGCGTTCATGTTACCATTAACAAAAACGAGCTCAGTTAGTATGTTCTTCATAATACCCGCCCAAAGACTATAAAACCACTTGACTGCGCATACGGTGCCCCGACGCCCGAAAAGTATTAGTATTTTTTCGCCTTTAAATAGGCTAGACTAAAATGGTCACCACTACCGTAGTGGTGACCATTTTAGTCCGATCTCTATGTACGGCAAGCCTATCCCCTGGGAGAAGCAAGCCAAATTCATATCGCCGTGGTCGCTGAGCCGTACTTTGTCCTCCCCAGGGACGACTGGGTTGAGGACCTGAGCGGCTCAGTGACCATCATCTCGTCGGCCGCCGCCGGTACCCCGTCCTTCGAGGGTGTCAGGAAGGGTCAGGGGTGCGTCGCAGCACGGTTCGGGGATATAGTCGTAGCGGGCGTCTACTTCTCCCCGAGCCGAACTCTCGCCGAGTTCCACAACTCCCTGAGGGAGTTGACCGTCGTCGTCGGTAACTGCTCCCTCCCCGTGCTAGTGCTCGGGGACTTCAACGCCAAGAACTTGGCTTGGGGTTCTCGCTGCACGGATGTGCGGGGAAGGATGGTGGAGGACTGGGCACTGGAGACAGGCCTGGTCGTCCTAAATCGGGGTTCTGTTCCCACGTGTGTGCGGATGCGGGGTGAGTCGGTGGTGGACATTTCGTTCGCCAGCCCCGCTCTGTCGCCGCGTGTCGTTGACTGGCGCGTCATGGAGGAGGTGGAGACCTACTCCGATCACCGGTACATCCGGCTCGACGTCTCCACCCAGACCTCCAGCGCGCCGGTCCTACAGGCCCCGAGTGGTCCGCGGTGGGCGCTGAAACAGCTGGACCGGGAGCTCCTCCTGGAAGCCTCGATCGTGCAGGCCTGGGTGTCATCACCGGACAGGCCTGCCGACACCAACCACGAGGCGGACTGGTTCCAGGAGGCCATGTCTGAGATCTGTGACGTGGCAATGCCCCGAGTCCGGTCTGGAAGCGCCCGGCGTCAGGTGTACTGGTGGTCGCGCGAGCTGACGGCACTGCGAGAGGCATGCGTCGCTGCGCGACACCTGTACGCCAGGCACCGCAGGCTCCGCATTCGAGCACCGGATGCGGCAACCATCGAGGCGGAGCTGTATGAGGGGTACAGAGCGGCGAAGACCGCCCTCCTAGAAGGTGTCTTGCGGGCCAAGGATCTGGCCCGCGAGGAGATGCTGGAGTCTCTGGACGGGGATCCGTGGGGGCGCCCATACAAGATGGTGCGGGATAAACTCCGCACCAGGGCCCCCCCGCTGACGCAGAGTCTCCGGCCCCAACTAGTTGAGGATGTGGTGAGCGCTCTGTTCCCTTCGCGAGGGGAGCATGCTCCTCCGCCCATGGCTCCGCCGCTTGCGGTGCCACAAGCGGACCACGAGGACAACGACGACGACGACGTTCCGGAGGTGACTGGGGTAGATCTGAGAGCGGCGGTGGGCAGGCTGAAAGCCAAAAACACCGCCCCGGGACCCGATGGCTTGCATGGCAAAGCCTGGGTCCTGGCCCTGGAGGCTCTCGGGCCCCGACTGCTAGGGCTCCTAAGCGCGTGCTTGGAGAGAGGCCAGTTCCCACTTCGGTGGAAGACGGGGAAACTGGTCCTCATACAGAAGCCGGGGCGCCCTGCGGACTCTCCGTCCGCATTCCGGCCCATTGTGCTGCTCGACGAGGTGGGCAAGCTCTTTGAAAGAGTAATTGCAAACCGCCTCGTCGGGCACCTTGTGGGGACGGGGCCGGATCTTGCGGAACACCAGTATGGTTTCCGCAAGGGGCGCTCTACGGTGGATGCCATCATGCGCGTGAGAGCCCTCACGACGGGGGCTGCAGTGTCCAGGGGTGGGGTTGTCGTGGCGGTGTCTCTCGACATCGCCAACGCGTTTAACACCATGCCTTGGGGCTGCATCAGGGAGGCACTCCAATACCACCGGATGCCGACCTATCTTCGTCGTGTGGTCGGGGCATATCTGACGGACAGGGCCGTCATATACCCCGGTCGCTCTGGAGAGTGGAACCGGCGAGAGATGTCGTGCGGTGTCCCACAGGGATCGGTCTTGGGGCCGCTCCTGTGGGACATCGGTTACGACTGGGTGCTGCGCGCCGACCTCCCCAGCGGCGTCAGTGTAGTTTGCTACGCTGACGACACGCTCGTCCTGGCTCAGGGGGGGTCGCACCAGGCGGCGGCCGACAATATGACACGCGGGGTTGCGATAGTCGCGGAGAGGATCCGGCTACTGGGTCTCGAGGTGGCCTTGCACAAATCCGAGGCCATGGTTTTTCATGGCCGCGGAAACACGCCACCGTCGGGATCCCAGTTGACGGTAGGAGGGGTTCGCATCGGCGTCGGGTCGACGATGAAGTACCTGGGAATCGTCCTCGACAGCCGGTGGAACTTCGTCGAACACTTTCGACGTTTGGCTCCCAAACTCGAGCGGACGGGGGCTGCTTTCAAGCGGCTCCTGCCCAATCTGAGGGGGCCAAACGCCTCCTGCCGTAGGCTCTATGCCGGAGTCGTGCGGTCCATGGCCCTTTACGGGGCCCCGGTATGGGCGCGTTCTTTAGGGTGGCGCGCCGCCCACTACCTGAACGCGCCCCAAAAGGTGGTGGCCATACGGCTTGTCCGGGGCTACCGCACGATCTCCGGCGAGGCAGCGAGCCTCCTTGCCGGACTGCCACCGTGGGATCTGGAGGCGATAGTCCTCGCGCGCCTGTTTGAGTGGCGCGCGGAGGCACTACACCGGGGGGAAAACCCGCTGCCACGGCAAGTTGCCGCTCGGCGGGCAGACCTCCGGTGCGATCTCATGGTGGCATGGAGAGAGCGACTGTCACAACCCCGTGCAGGGCACGCCACAATAGCGGCGGTAAGTCCCCTCTTTGAGGAGTGGCTGGAGAGGCGTCATGGCGTCCTCACCTACCGCCTGACGCAGGTCCTCACCGGACACGGAAGTTTCGGGAGGTTCCTGCACATCATCGGGCGGGAGGAAGCGCCCGGGTGTCACCATTGTGACGATCGCCCGGAGGACACGGTGGAGCACACAGTGGCGGTCTGCCCAGCTTGGGCGGAGCACCGCCGTGCCCTCGTGGAGGCGATCGGCGGCGGCGATCTCTCGCTTCCGGCCCTGGTTCAGGCCATGGTCTGGAGCGAGAGGGAATGGGAAGCGGGGTCACCACCTTCTGCGAAGCAGTAATGCTAGCAAAGGAGGTGGCCGGGCGTTTAAGGGAGAGAACATCTGCCCAACCCAGCCGCCGCGGGAGACGCCCATGGCGCCGGGCGCCGCGAGACGACTTCCGGCCACCGTAGATGCGGGCCTGTGGGTAGTTCACCGTCCGTCCGTCGATTGACGACAGGCCGTGTCGACGGCGCGTTACCGCGGCCTCGGAACGTAAAGGGCAATAGAAGGAACATGGGTGGGTTTTAGTCAGTACAAGTCTGACATGCCCCCCCGCTCCACCCAGAGCGGGGGAAATCATTGGATGATTTCCCACCCGAAAAAAAAAAAAAAAAAAAAAAAAGCAAGCCAAATACTTAGGTGTCATTCTCGACAGTCACTTGTCCTTCGCGGCACATATCAAAGCGGCTCGTTCGCCTGCTGCCTTTGCTATGGGTAGGCTTCACTCAAATTAATTAATTCAGGCAAAAAACAAATTGTCACTCAAATGCAAATTGCGTTTATACACCGCGGTCATCCGTCCCATCATGACATACGCATGTGTCGTGTTCGCCCACGCCAACCCGCGTTTCCTTCATAAGATGCAGACCTTGCAAAACCGATTCCTTCGTAAAATCACGGGAGCCCCTTTTTACGTTCGTAACGATAGTCTTCACTTAGACTTAAGAATCCCCACCGTCGTTCAATTCATGAAGCGCCTTACCAAGCGCTTCTTTGACTCCGCGTTAAAACATCGCAACCCCCTTATCGCATCGGCCGCTCGATTGACCTGCCCCACCCGTCCCTTGCAAGAGCCAGCCCGCGCTGCTGAGCCAGTAAGTTAGCCCATAAATAATATCACTCAGATCCAGCCTGTCCCTTGCTGTCCCTCAGCGACGCCCTAAGCCGAGGCTCGTACCCCACAGGGGGTGCCCTTAGCGTGTAGTCGCTTAGTTTGTAAGTTTTTACCCTGGCTGGAGGTCTTAATTTTTAAGGCACCCACAGGATTCGCCCGGTTAAGCAGACGACAACCTCCTTGGTTGAACTGCGAGATGCCATTCATAAAAAAAAAGAAAGTGACCATTTTAGTCGTGTCCAAGTGTTAGAGCTGTGTGTACACACGACGACATATCAACCTATACAAAACCAGTTTATGCTGATCTCTCAACAACGGATCGTACACTGTGGATTTCCCGTATGATGAGAGATCCGCATAAACTGGTTTTGTACAGGTTGATGTGTCGTCGTGTGTACGCAAAACTATGAAAATAAATTATAACGTCCTAAGCAATCATAACGCATCAAAATGCCTTCATGCGCGGTGAAATGGTGTGGGAAACATTCCAAGACATCTAGTTACAAAAAGGATGGCATAACTTTTTACCGGTAACTAAACAGTATGAAATTTATTTTAGATTTAACCAGATTATGAGCGACTTCGGGGATCTAGATAAAATGGTGGCTGGGTGAAAAAGCACACAAATTGAATCCCGCGTTGATGTCTTTTGGAAAAGTCTCGCTCTTTCATTACACAATTCTGATGCTTCTATCCCTTTCTTTCCCTTTGTCCCTTTATCGTAAAAATCTGTGCTGCTACCTTTATCATCTGAAGTCGATAACTCGATATCGAAAATAATAAAATTAATACAAATATTTATTTAGTTCAAATACTGCAAAGACATCATATTTACTTTTAACCGACTTCAATCATTCAGAAATATGTTGATGCTCGTTTATCATTTTTTACGAAGAACAGTCAGGACCCTTAAATTTTAATTCGAAAAACATATACCAAATTAATTAATTTTAAAAATCAATAATAACAGAATACATGTTTTTTATTAATTGAGTGATTTTGATTAAATATCTTTTTTCCTATTTTAATTCAGTATTTATTATCATGTTGAAATCCATTTTATCGACATCGACTATTTTTCCTTAATCTAGGAGAGCCGCCCTAACGATGGAATACCTATGCAACTTGACCTTGAATTGACTAATTGCAGCCACGCGTTCTTCCTCGTCCCCCGGCCCGGGGTAGTGAGTTGTGAACTTAGAAGAAATCGGCCTATAAGTTCTCTAGTGGTTATATTCTCTATGTACCCGCCTAATAACTGTTGAGCCCGTTGTATGGATGCACTTCCTGAACTGAACGCACCTCAGTCTTTCAGTATTTCCAGGACGACGGTACACTCTTACCCTTCTAGTATCAGGCTTGAACCCAAATCGAGACTCATCGCAAAATGAAATTTTATCCCATTGTTCTCGGGTCCATGTAATGTGTTCCCTACACCATTCATTTCGACGAAAGCGATTCCCGTGAAGTATTGGTGGGCAGTTGGGCACCTGATTGGCCGTGCTCTCGTAGGCCACACTCATGCAGTAGATTTCGCACAGTTTGGCAGCTAACAACAACACCACTTGAATTTTGTAGCCTTAAACCTATCTCTCGGGCGGTTAACATTGGCTGGCGTCTTGCAGTCAGTTGTATGTATCGATCTTGCCGTGTGGTTGTACACCTTCCTCGATCTCTCTTGTTAGTGTAACGCTGATGAAGATGGCAAATAACGCTTCTGTTGACACCAAAATACCGAGATTGACTTCTTCCCGCTTGCAACACCCCTACAGCTCATTGCATTTCATCTGCATTCAAATGACGTCGCTCCATGACGTAAAAAATGCCTCAAAATCCAAAGGGGAATGCCCACTCTCCATGGTGTCCTAGGCCCAAGGTGGACATCAAATATTACAATAAAAGTTGATTGTTTTAAAATCTTAACTGTATTAGATATCTAAAAAATATATTCAAATTGACGCCACTATTTTAGAAATATTAAAAACTAATAACATTTTGGAGTTTATTTTCCATATAATAATGTCTTTGAGTGTGAGATAATAAGAAAACTTCTCTTTGTCAATACAATGGTAATTAAATTATAATAGGAGGGATGGTCCTAATATATTTTTATCAAATTATAGTTAAGAGAAAAGATAGCAGTTCTCATTAAGTAATTCACTTGGTAGGTTGCTATTTTGTTTACAAATCAAAACATCCACATTTGGCAGAAGCAACAAGGAAACTGTCAGTGTCAGAATCAAATTCAGTTCAGTGTTGTCACTACCACAAAAAAAAACATTTAATCGATTATTTTTTTCTAAACCGATTATTGATTTATTATCCTCATTATTTTGTTTTTGAGGGTACTAACTGTTTTTTTTTTATATTTCCTTAAGTTGGTTTTAATATAGCAAGTAATTACAATACCCGTAAAGTCTCGTGGGTATGATATTCGGGTCGATTCATTAGTCGTAATACTTAAAATATTTTTTGCTGCTGGCAATATTTGCTAGCTTTAAATAGGAAAATACAGCTTTTATCAGTAAACTTACTTTTTTAAAAGAATTGTTGTGGATTGTAGTGGCGCATAAATGGAAGAAAGTATAAACATATTTTATTATGCTAAAATTTATGCATAAATTATTTTTTCTCTAGTCTGTTGTCCACTGTGGGCCTCGAATGGGCATTCTCCTTTGTTCAAAACTTTTATTAAATTATTGTTTAATTCATAAAATTGTTACAGAATACTAAATTTTATTAACCGTATAGTTCGGTAGTGTGCGTTCGCGCAGCGGAATGTTGTTGAATTTAAAGATTTTAATTATGCAGATATTTAGTGTATGACGTCGTATAATTGTGTATGGTAAAAAAAAATGTGCACGCAGCTATTGTGGAGAAATTCACCAAAAACTGATTCCGCTGGGCGAACGTTGTCCTGGCGGAACTTTTTTTAATCCATAGACTTTAGAAGAAAAGAGATATGTCCAAAAATTTGTGTGTTTTTGTGTGTAATTGTGTATGTATGAATAAAATTAGTACATGCATAAACTTTTTTGTAGCTATCCGAACTTGGTCGGGTTATGTAGGTTTTCGATGCTTCGTCAGTATTATAATTGTTTTTCTTTAATTACTGAATTTAATGACATGAAATTTTGCATGTGAAAAGTTGAATGAATAAACTAATTATTGGCATACATTTTACCATGCAATTCCTTTAGAACGTCGTGATATTTGACTGCTTTGTAAACAGTGATCTATTGATGGTAAATTGTCCTATAACTCTTTAATTACTAACGGAACATCATTGATACTTGGCAACATGTTGCAGACACTTACAAGGTTTGTATAAACGTGAAAATCTAGACCCCAAAGTGCATACTTTTAAGAACTAAGACCTAATAAGCGTATTTTACGTTTATACTTTTATCTTTTAAGCCCTACGATTTTTTCTAAAAATGTTTTTTAAACAAATATAAACAAATTCAAAACAACGTATGTAAAAATCTACAGCTCTCTATGTAAGCGGTTCATATGAAAACCAGCTAATGGCCAAACGTTCGCGTAGCGGAAACTTGATTTTCTCCGAAGTTTATGCATGCACTAATTTTATTCATACTAACATACACAATTACACACTAAATTTTGGACACATCTCTTTTCTTCTAAAGTATATGGATTAAAAAAAGTTCCGCCAGGACAACGTTCGCCCAGCGGAATCAGTTTTTGGTGAATTTCTCCACAATGGCTGCGTGCACAAATTTTTTTTTACCATACACAGTTATACGACGTCATACACTAAATATCTGCATAATTAAAATCTTTAAATTCAACAACATTCCGCTGCGCGAACGCACACGTTCGGTACGGACCCCTTCGGGGGCTCGACATTCAAACCTCCGCTGGCTCGGTACTGGCCCCGAAAGGGGTCGAACGTTTAAGTCATACGACCTCCTCATTATTTTTGTAAATATTTTATTTTCTGGGTAAAAATAATATGGGTGTGCATTCATTAAGATAGTAGAATAAAAATCTCAAATGTAAACGTCATTAGAAGTTCTTTAATTATTGAGTGTTATAGAAAGGAATTTTACTATGTATTTGTCTTTGGTAAAAGGAAGAAATGTATTTTAAATGCAGAACGTTTGTTATTGACAAGAGCTGCTAGTCATAAAATTATACTTCACTTGTTGGTTTGGTTTTGAAGAGAATGCATAATATATAAAATGTATTTTATTATTTGGAAACGTTTATAATGATAATATATTAAAATGTCTTAAACTGTATTTATAAAAGTTTATTTACACCGGAGGTATGTTTTGATACCTAAAGAATTACCTACTAAAATAACATTGAGCAAGTTTCTTAATTAAGTCTTAAAAAATCCAAATGCGATCATCGCCATTTTGATGGCAGTGTAGGTTGACGCTAAAAATCATAAAAAAATGGTTTTCGGACATATAAACTCCACATTATTGGGCATGATTAACGTGTCCTTTTATTACGTGACGAAATCATTCGTAATTGAACTTATATTAGCAGTGGTAATGATACATTTTGAAATCTAAAGTCAAAGTTCCTCGCCAATCATGCTTGTTTACATTTTTAATTCCACATTATATCACACAGACGCGAATAGATTCTATAACAAATGAGACAAATATAATTGCAAATATTATAAATAACATGAAAATGCCCAGATCTTATCGTAATTTACAATAATAGGACCATTAACACGTAATATTCATAACCACTACTAAATTCACTTTCGAAATTGACGTCCATTTTTTTTTTATTTTGTGATGTGTAAATGCGATTATTTCAATCGATTATTTTCTTGTAAATCAATCAACTCGAACAACTAATTTATTTGCTATTTTATTAATAATTTGGATTTGTTCCTACTATTTGAATGTGAATTGCAAATAGAAATAAATAAGGTTGAACATAGAACGCCCTAATTATGATCTTGGTAGGCACAATAAAAAAATCAGCCAAGATAAATTATATTTGTTCGACAAAATTGTTTGTAGTATGGTTGGAAAGCGTATTCATTCTTTCCTAAAACATGGCTCGTAGGGCAAAGTGTTCTTGGAGTGGATGCCTTGGGGTAAAAATGGCCTAGAGAAAGACCACAATTGAGATGGAAATACGACATCAAGAAGACTGGGTTGTTCGAAAGAGATACCGCGGCCCCGAGTAAAAGAAGGAACAGCGGTGGATAATAGTCAGTAAAAGTCTGACACTCCCCCACGCTTTGCCTAGAGCGGGGGAAGTGAGGCGCCACGGCATCCTCGCCTACCGCCTGACGCAGGTCCTCACCGGGCACGAAAGTTTCGGGAGGTTCCTGCACATCATCGGGCTGGAGGAAACACCCAGGTGTCACCAATGTGACGATCGCCCGGAGGACACGTTGGGGCACACTGGCAGTCGGCTCTTTTGAGCGGAGCACCGTTGTGTCCGAGATGAGATGGTGATGTTTGAAGGAGAGTACCTCAAACCAAGCTAGCCACCGCGGGAGACGCTACGGGCGTCGAGCGCTGCGGGACGACATCTGGCCACCGTAGACGTGGGTCTGTGGACGGTGAGCAATGGGCAGCTCACCGTCCATCGTCGATGGCACGTTCGTGTTCCACGCGCGTCTCAAGGAGATGTCAGCAAAGCAAAAAGTCTTTTGGTAAAAGCTTGACACATCCGCTCCGGTCCGGGTGGAGCGAGAGGGCCCGCTCCGGAGCGGATATTTGATGATTTGCCATCAAAGTGGCGCAAGACCGATATAAATGGTGGAATTTAAAGGAGACCTACACAAAATCTGTTGAGAAAAAGAGAGATACACTATTTAAAAATACTTTTTAGGGTTCCGTACCTCATATATATTCAAATCTGTGGTCTCTTGGAGCTGTGAAAGAAGCAACCTTCCAAGTCTATGTAGAGAAAAGATATGACCGTTTATGTCGTCAGTTTGTACGGAACCCTTGGTGCGCAGGTCGGACTCGCACTTGGCCGGTTCGTTTTTAATAGGCTGAACAGCTTACTGCTACAAAATCGTCTCCCTATAACTTTCTATTTATTTTTATTCAACCAATACTTATAAGTGTCAATATTATAGAGCCCCGATGTGTACGGAGTCCCTGTCTGTTTAAAACAAGGCTCTGCTGCGGAGGCATGGCTTTCCAGGTGCGGTACGGTATGGTTGTACCAGCTGGGCTGCCTGACTGCCGCTATCTACAGAATTAGCATGACCTCCTACAAAAATGGCCGCCATTTTCATTCATCGTCATTCAAGAAAACAGTCAAAATCTTTTAACGCGAAACCGTTTGACAGCAAATTTATATCAAATCTTGGCGCATAACATGGCGACACGGTCACATTAGGATGAGCTTATGACGTCACACGACATAATTTCGAAAATAAGCACTTGACAAAAATGTTGTTGTCTTTCTTTTCTTATCGATATCATAGATAATAATAAATAAATATCTTGGGACAACTCACACACGGCTATCTGATCCCAAGCTAAGCAGAGCTTGTGTTATGGTAACCAGACAACTGATATACATACTTATATAATTTATAAATACATACATATTATAGATAAATCACACCCAGACACAGAACAAACAATCATGCTCATCACACAAAGTTTGTCCTGGGTGGGAATCGAACCCACGACCTCCGGCTCAGCAGTCAAGGCCACTAACCACTAGACCAACAGGCCCGTCCAATATAGATATTTGTACAATTATAATATCTATAGTAGAATATTATGCCATCTCCATAGGTAAATTCCTCAATGGCCCAAAACTTTTTTTAAAGTTTAGTGTGCAAAGAAAACGCTATAATATTCGAAGAAATGCATTCGCTTTTGAATAAACAAAACAAATGATACTCGATTTTTTTTTACAACCAGCCATTATGTCCTCTAGATCAAAAAAGTTTACATAGGTATAACTTACTTGGTAAGAAATGATATTTTTTTTTTTTTTTTTTTCTTTTTGCTGTTGTGTTGTGTCTGTTTCGAATAAATATTTTTCTATTCTATTCTATATAATAATTGAATATAATTATTGTATATTATACAATTATTATAATTTGATGTGTGTAGTTAAGTCTAAAACTGGCTCTTAATGATTTATTGGAGCAACAACATTTCAGTCGGTATGACATTAAATAAGGGTTCAAAGTCAAAATATTTAACTTCATATTATAGGCCTACATGGGCACTTGTAAAATTTTAAGAATAGGTGCACTGTTCGGGTTGGTCTCTTTATGGCAAGCAAGAGACTATGGTTATTCTATTTAAATCATTTGGTTTTTCAGTTTGCAGTTTTTACAACTTTCATACTTAATTATAAGAGGAAAGCGTAAACCCGACATTAAGTCATTGCTTACTATGCAGAATGTAAATAAGATAAAAAGTTAACAAAGTTTTATTTATGTTTTTTTGTAGTTAAAAAGATATTTAGCTGTACTTATAACTGCTCATTACAATGTTGAGGTGGATGTGTGTTGTGATTGTGACTAGAATAGATAAAAGTATGGGTCAGTATAGTGGAGAGAAAAAGAGAGAGAGAGTTTGAAAATTGCTCTAGTTACGGAGAAGTTAAACTGTCTGGGTGATGATGAGGAAAGATGAATAGCATGTGACCAAAAGTTTGATGAATATAAATGTTAATGGATGGAGAGGGAGGGGAAAATCAAAGTAGCAATGAATGGGTTGAATTTGGAACCTTATGAAAGAAAAAGGAGTAAATGATAGTGTGATGGCTAACAAAGATAGAAAAATAAAAATGTGCTGTGCTCCAAGTAACATGGACAATTAGACATGGGCAGGAAGATGTTAATAACAGACGGTTACAACAAAGTTATATCACTATGACCAAGTTTTGCTAGGAAGTATTTGCTAAAATACATGCTGTTTCCTAAAATACTTGCTGTGCTCCGTCATTTCATTTAGTAACTGCTGTATCTGGCCTAGGTTATAAGATATGTTTGTGACCTAATATATTTAGTAAGATGCTGTGCATTTGTTCACATTTTTGGCATAGAAAGGTTTTAATAATGAACTAAAAAAAAAACAATATCAAGCTCATAGTTTACAATTATAATAATTATTCATGATGAAATTTTATTTTGAGACAGCCTGCTTTATTACTGTATTATTTAGTTAGTCGGATTATAGGCATAATTAGCACCAAAATCAACCACTATAAATTTTATACAAATAAATATGAGAGACTTATTCATTTGTATTATTGTAAATAGGGACGTTCTCTCAGATGTTTGCAATATTTACACTTATTTATTATGTATTTTTAGAAATTCAATAATGTTTTCATGCAAATGTTCATTTACTATTTTGTCCCATTTTTGTGGAGTTCGTGAATAATTAATAACAATCCCCCGGGTCTACCTTGCAAGCCCCTTTCGCTGTCCAGTCCTAATTATACCATATATTTTGGACTCATACGCTGAGTTCTGGGCAGCGAAAGTGTTGCCGCGCTTGGAAGGTCGAGCTGTGTATGGAAGACCATTAATTACATATCTAGTTTCCTCCGTACCGCGGAACGCACGTTAAGCCGATGGTCGCGCCTGGTGGGTGTTTGATAGTCGTTACAGATAGTGTCCCGAAAGTCTGACAACCTGTATCACTAAGTGGTATAGTTGTTCCGGGTACTGATTGGATTATGGAGTTGTGGAAGTCAGATAGACAATGTCGCTCCATGTAAAATACTGGGTTTCATCTGCATCCAATATTTGTAATTTCTTTTATACTTAAGTTCTTACTTCTTTTACGTTCTTACTTTTAAATTCCCAATTATTTGTTTGTTTCAGGCAGATAACTCAAGATGGCGGAAGCGCACTCGGCTGTTGCGTTTTCGTTCGCAATCACTCACGACGGATGGGATGTGAACTTTGACCGTGAGGTGCTCTATCTAGTCTGGGAGTCGGGAATACGCTCGTGGAAAAAACGCCTGGCACGTTTTAGAGTAAGTAACCTCCTATAATGATAACGACATTTATCCACTCAACAGTACAACCGATGAATCCATTATGGTTGCAGCGAGTGGTCAGTTAGTATATCCAAAAGAATTAATATGAAATTCACAAAGAATGATCAACTTATGAATTTTAGATTTAATCTTGCACATCAATCATCAGTTTCTAATTTTATTTAGGTACCTACCTAATAAGGCCTTGATATCATAACGTACCTGTTTGCGTCTACGATATACTACAATTCCACTTTATATAGGTAAATATATTATACTATGTAAATTTGCTTTGTAATTGCGTCCGCATTGTCGTTTTCCTCTATACTAAACGGTGGCAACAAAATCTTATCATTATACTCAGTTGAGTATAATGATTAGGTTTAGTTGCCACCGTTCAGTGAAACATTAATGTATCAAAAGGGCATTGCTTAAGTTCATTTTCAGTGATAATAAATAAACGTGCGATTACAAAGTCGTTTATTAACGATAATTGCAATAAGTTAAAGTACCTAATTGGATGTAAATACACATTCAGTTCTAACATAACATTTGGTCGGGTGCCCTAGCTAAGTTACTGCAACCCTCTCGACTCGCACATAGCTCATGATCCCAACCATCCTAGGTTCTAACCCATAAGGTTGATGGTGGTCGCTCAGTTTATTGTAACAGGATGTCATCATAACATCAACAAATAAATTTTCTTAAATTATTCATTCATATTGATATTTTAATGTTCATTCATACATTGCACATTGCAAACTCTTGTAACAACAATTACAGGTATTAAGCGGTCGCTTGAATATATTATGTGTTTTCATTTTTACCAATATGCCTTTCGAGAAAGTGCTACAACCTTTCGGAATTTACTATTATTATATTTTTACTATTCACACATTCTGGACTCGAACGTAATCTATGTGTATGTTCTCGTAAAACAGGCGACGTAGCACTGCTCCCTTCTTTGGAATGCTCCTTTCTTGCAAATTGATAAGGGGGTTTTCTAAAATCTAAAATTTTGATTTAGAAATCACTCACTTCGGCTCCCCATCCCTGCTGGGATAAGGGATTGATCATCTGTCAGTGTGCTTCGCTTAGGACAGTTTGATCGAAGATGACCCCTTTACTAAAATCTAAAATTGAATTAACATCAAAAATAATTATGCAAAAAATATCTCCACCCAATAGACTCAGTGATCACTTAAGTTTTTTCTGGCATAAAAAGTTGAAGACATGATAAACTTCAATATTTGTTGGCTGAAATGCATTCACTCAATTCATATTTGGCAACTAAGCACCACCTGTAACATAAACAAATGCGAATTCAGGAAATCCCTTATCATAGATATTTGGATTAGTCAAAAACAATGCAGTACAAACAATTGAAACTATGAATTTAGATACAACGCGACGTAATGTCTGAATTGAATATTTGAATTCTGTATATCGTAGAAGTAGTCAAGTGTTAATTGCCTGCAGCAGTACCACCTCGACTAGTAAGGATAAAGGAGCTAGTAGATACTTCTTGATTGAAATCATATAAACATACGACATTTCGCTGGCTCAGATTCGGCTGTTGTTAACAACGCAACGCGGACCCGGTTAGATTCTGTTAGAAAGTCAAGATGGCTGATGGAATTTGTAAACACGAAGACACGAATTTTCGTTTAAAAAAGATACAAATTAAAGTGATTGCTTTACAGAACAGCGTGCACAATGGCGTATACCCAGGACACATGCAGTCTCTCTACGTGTTATGGACACTACTCGTAGCCGCGCATTTTGCCGGATTTAGTGTACCATTTGGATTAGTACAAAAAGCATTATCTATTTTACCTAGGTAAGTGTTACTTGAACCCGATATATTATTACGTAATTAGTAGATATCGGCGCGATTTCAAGTGCTGTTTATTGATGTAGAGAGGTAATTTTCAGCCTACAAATTAATATTAACTGTCAAATGTGGGAAGTTTGCCTTTTTTAGCCGTGCATGTTCCACTGCTAAGCAAAGGCCTCCCCATATTCTTTCAGGTATTCTCCTGCGCTCCTCGAAACAACTTTCGTGGCGCGCATCTAGATTGTCTCGCCACCTCTTTCTAGCCACCCAACTCGTTGGGAACATTGCCCAACGATGGTTACGCATGCGGCTCACATGATCCGCCCAATCCCATTTGAGCCTGGCAGCGTTTTTCCTAAATCCCTTATTCCTGTTTTTGAGCGCAGCTGTTTCCTATTTTATAAGTTCTCTTCACACCTAGAATGCTGCGCTCTCTTGCTCTTTGGCAGACTCTAAGGCGGAACTTTTGCGATTCGGTGAGTGACCATGTCTGAGCACCGTAGGTTAGGAAGGACAGGATACACATATCAATGAGTTTGCGTTTCAAGGAGATCTCCCTTTATTAGCAACTTCATGGACCAGTAACTTTTAGCTGCGTTAGCGATTCGATGATGGATTTTCTTTTCCTGCCTTTTTGCTTGAGCAAAACAAAAAAATATTCACACAACACATTTTTTTTTTCATTTATTTATTTACATACATATTTTTTTATATTTTTACATATTTTTTTTATCAAAAACAAAAAAAAACATTTAAAAATATAAAAATAGTAGCCCACCGGTATCGGGAACAGGGTCCAAGCTACCGGCGGTCAGGGCTCCAGAGAAAGGAACCTCCTAACAATACGAGCCGTGTCCAGGAGTACCGCTTTCTGTATCAAGCCCTTGATCCAGCTGCCTAACGAGAGCCTCCTCAGGTATTGGTCGAGGCTCTTGGCAATTAAGCCATTGGCAGATACGACTATCGGCACAATGATCGCTGAGTCCACATCCCACATGTCGACAACCTCGCGAGCCAAGTCAATATACTTGATTTGCTTATCTTTCTCGGCTTTCACGAGGTTCTCATCATGCGGGACTGTTATGTCAACAATCATTGCGCGCCGCTCTGATCGATCCACCACCACTATATCAGGCTTGTTGGCAACAACAGTCCTGTCAGTGATGATGGATCGATCCCAGTACAATGTGATATAGCCATGTTCGAGAACTGGGTCGGGCTCATACCTGTAGTACGGCACTTCCGCTTCCACAAGGTTATATTTTAGAGCAAGTTGTTGATGGATAATCCTGGCTACAAGGTTGTGTCTATGCAAGTACTCTCCGTTAGCTAGACGAGAACAACCGGAGATAATGTGTCGAATTGATTCACCCGGACGGTGGCATGCCCGACATATGTCAACCGTGCCGTCCTTCACAATAAATCTCCGGTAGTTATTTGTCATCATAACTTCATCCATAATTGCACAGACAAAACCCTCGGTTTCTCCAAAGAGATCCCCGGAACGTAGCCAGGCTACGGACGCTGATTGATCTACATCAGGACCATGTAGGGCCCGGAAAAAGCGTCCGTGAAGCTCCTTACTCTGCCATACCTCCCTGCGGTCGTTAGTGTCAAGCACTACAGGTTTGCGCCAATTCTCTTTAGCCAAGGAGAGCGGGGTGAGGCCTTTGTCCACTGCAACCACATCCCGATGCATTCCCACGTCGGTTTCTAGGAAATATTCCCTCAGACTGCATATCTCGCGATTGTGGAGAGTCTTAGCGTTTAAAAAGCCTCGACCTCCACAACTTCGCGGGATATACAGTCTCATAACCGAAGAACGTGGGTGATGCATACGAAATGCCGTTAACAATGTACGGACCTTCCTATCCAGGGCGTCCAGTTCTGTTTGAGTC
Organism: Ochropleura plecta; assembly: GCA_905475445.1. NCBI lineage: Eukaryota > Metazoa > Arthropoda > Insecta > Lepidoptera > Noctuidae > Ochropleura > Ochropleura plecta. The sequence continues at coordinate 16,588,726 of FR997721.1, read as the reverse complement.
CATTTGAGTATGCCGAAAGAGTACATCAAAACCGGCATGACCCAACCGTTGAAAGCACGCACCTTGTTTCCGCCTGATAAAAGACTATTAAATACTTTTCTCAGGCGGCCAAAGAAGCGTTCCTTCAACAATTGCTTCATGTCAGCAACATTGATGCCCAGCGCTTCCGACATCCCCAAATACTTGTAGGTTTCGGTTGCTGAGAGGGATCTAAGATTTATGGAATCTGAAAGCTGGGTTCCCACAGATTCCACAATTTCCCCTCGCTTTACATGCATGACCGCACATTTGTCCACACCAAATTCCATCCTGATGGCACTACTGAAAGTTTCAGTTACCTTCAGTATTCACACAACACATTATTATTATAACACATTATTTTACATTACAATTTTATGCATATTTTGGCATTTTGATAGTGCATTTAATCAGATGTCTAGTAATTCGTCGTATTTGAGGTTTAATAGTCTTTCATTGACATTGTCATCATCAGCATTTTAACCACTCTGCACGACAGGATTTTGACATATGACACATCAGCTGAATCGGTGGGGTGACGCGAATTGTCATGAAATTCAAGATTTTTCATCAATTTACAGCATTCAATTTTATTATTAAAAATAAATCACAGCGGCTGTTTCATACGATAAGTTTGAGGTTTATATTTCCAAAAACCTCATAAGGTCGATAAAACGGCGTCAATCTATTGCAAAATGTGTGTAAAATACATATTACAACACCCTTCCAAAAATTAGGTACCTACTTTAAAAACGCTGGAAATAATGTACATACACAAGATAACCATTTGATAATAAAATCGGAAATCTAAAATAAAAACAGTGACATTCCATCTGCATTCTTATTTTTGCCATTTTACATATAAATTAATAAAAAAACACGATACAAATCTCGACAAAAAATACTACAAAATGTGTTGCAATATGACATTTCTTAGTGCTGACCGAAAAACTAAGTTTCATCATTACGATTCAAAAGTTGCATTCAACGTTATCGATAATCGTAATAGAGTAAACTTTAAAAAAAGTTTTGGGACCATTGAGGAATTTACCTATGGAGGTGACATAATATTCTACTATAGATATTATAGTTGTACAAATATCTATGATATCGATTATAAAAGAAGGACATCTTGTCACGTGTTTTTTTATTATGCTATAGGTAATTATTTTGTTATGCGCCCAGATTTGAGGTACATTTGCTGTCAAACGGTTTCGCGGTAAAAGATTTTTGCTGTTTTCTTGAACGACGATAAATGAAAATGGCGGCCAATTTTGTAGGTCATGCTAATTCTGTAGGTAGCCAGTCAGGCAGCCCAGCCGGCACAACCAGACCGTACCGCACCTAGAAAGCCATGCCTCCGCAGTAGAGCCTTGTTTTAGACATACAGGGACTCCGTACACAAGTACACATCGTGGCTCTAAGGCCTCTGCCTCGAATTTTGCGGGCAGCGGGGCGGCGGCGGCGGCGGCGCGGCAGCGGGGCGGGCAACGCATACCTGTTCTCCAAACTAGCGGGCAGATCGCGCGGCACTATAGCGGTGTAGTGTTGTGTTCGTGGTTGTGTTGTCGAGATATTTGTTTTTATTCGCGAACGAAATGTCTGAAAAACGGCGACATCTTTTTGATTCATTCCTAACGCTCGATTTATTGTGGGCAAAAGAAGAAGTGGATCCCTACTATAGGGCAAGGAAAATAAATGGCGAGTTTTATCGAAATTATGAAGAACAGACTTTAACTTTAACATTCAGTTCGTTTTTTAAATTATTTCTTCCCATAATTGGTTAATTATTCTTCTATTTTTATGGTTCACATCTTTGCTGTTCCATATGGGTGTCCTCTCAAAGATTGCCGAAATAATTAGCTCTTGCACGTCCGAAGAAATTTTGATACGTCACAAAAAAAATGTACAACACTATACCTACAATGCAGACGCGCAACGCGGGCGGTCACCGCTTGACTCAGCTTGACTGGAGTGCAACGCTCGTTGCCCGCCCCCGCGCCGCTCCTGCACCGCTGTATTCGAGGGCCGGTCCATTTGATTATACGCGTAAGATCCTGCCGCTCCCGCGCCGCCGCCGCCACCGCCCCGCTGCCCGCGAGATTCGAGGCAGAGGCCTAAAATATTGACACTTAAAAGTATTGGTTGGATAAAAAAAATAGAAAGGTTTAAGGAGACCTTTGCGTAGCAGTAAGCGGTTCAGCCTATTAAAAATAGACCGGCCAAATGCGAGTCGGACTCACGCACCAAGGGTTCCGTACAAACTGACGACATAAACGGTCATATCTTTTCTCTACGTAGACTTGGAGGGTTGTTTTTTTCACAGCTTCAAGGGACCACAGATTTGATATTTGGGTTCTGTTATTTATTATGAGGTACGGAACCCTAAAAAGTATTTTTAAATAGTGTATCTCTCTTTTTTGGAATTTAAGGAATTTAAAGGAGGCCTCCTTTAAATTCCGCCATTTATATCGGTTTTGCGCCACTTGGATGGGAAATCATCAAATATCCGCTCCTGTTAAACTTTTAACAAAAAGTCTTTGTCGTCTCGCGGCGCCCGACCCCTGTAGCGTCTCCCGCGGTGGCTGGCTTGGTTTGAGTTTCTCTCCTTCAAACACCACCATCTCCTCCGGGACAGAGCGGTGCTCCGCTCAAAAGAGCAGACTGCCTGTGTGCTCCAACGTGTCCTCCGGGCGATAGTCACATTGGTGACACCTGGGTGTTTCCTCCCGCCCGATGATGTGCAGGAACGTCCCGAAACTTTCGTGCCCGGTGAGGATCTGCGTCAGGTAGGTAGTAGGTGAGGATGCCGTGGCGCCTCACTTCCCCCGCTCTGGGCGGAGCGGGGGGGAGTGTCAGACCCGCAACTCCGGTAGGGTCCTGCCGGGATTGCGGGTTGTTCGAAAGAGATACCGCAGCCCCGAGTAAAAGAAGGAACATCGATCGGTGGACATTAGTCAGTAAAAGTCTGACACTCCCCCCCGCTTCGCCTAGAGCGGGGGAAATTATTTGATGATTTCACACCCCAAAAAAAACCCCCGGTACACGAAATTAAGGAGTTTTTTTGATGTCGTGTACCGGGGTTTTTTTCCATCTCAAATTGTGGTCTCCCTCTAGGCCATTTTTACCCCAAGGCTTCCACTCTAAGAACACTGGCCTACGAGCCATGTTTTAGGAAAGAATGAAAACGCTTTCCAAATAACTAATCCAACTTATACAAACAATTTTGTCGAACAAATATAATTTATCTTGGCTGATTTTTTTTACTGTGCCTAACCAAGATCATAATAAGGGCGTTCTATATTCAACCTTATTTATTTCTATTTGCAATTCTCATTCAAATAGTAGGTACAAAACCAAATTATTAATAAAAAACAAATAAACATTTTAATATAAATTCGAACAGCGAGCGCATTCCTTATTTGAATTTTTATCTGAAAATAAAATTGGCGCGAATTTAACCATAGATCAGATTCTACTGTTTGTTGTTGAGTCGGTTTTAGTGGCGTAAAAAATATTATTATCAATATTTATAGTATTTTACACGTATTACAAAATTATTCTTATTTTCATCTTTCAATGTCTGATATTCCTTAATTTAATTATTCGAGTTGATTGATTTACAAGAAAATAATCGATTGAAATAATCGCATTAACACATCACAAAATTAAAAAAAAAGAAATGACGTCATTTTCTAAAGTGAATTTAGTCGTGGTTATGAATATTACGTGATAATGGTCCTATTATTGCAAATTACGATAAGATCTGGGCATGTTCATGTTATCCTTACTAATATTATAAAAGCGAAAGTGAGTTTGTTTGTTTGTTTATTTGTTTGTTTGTTTGTTACCTCTTCACGCTTTAATGGCTAAACCGATTTTGATGAATTTTGGTACAGAGATAGTTGGGAGCCAGGAGACGGACATAGGCTATTATTTTTTTTAAAAGAGTGGGATATGAGGGAGAAAGAGGGAAGAAACGGGAAAACTTAGCGTTGCTATTACAAATCAATAAGGCGCTACCGAATTTAACGCGAGCGAAGCCGCGGGCAAAAGCTAGTTTATAATATTTGCAATGATATTTGTCTCATTTGTTATAGAATCTATTCGCGTCCGTGTGATATAATGTGGAATGAAAAATGTAAACAAGCACGATTGGCGCGAAACTTCGACTTTAGATTTCAAAATGTATCATTACCACTGCTAATTTAAGGCGACATTAACTGCGTCTAACCTTGACAGTACCTAGTCAGCCATACACTGCCGCCCGTCACCCGCCAGAGCCCTGCTTCAACGCGCACCAAGATTATTCGAAAAAACAACCCACCTTGATTTATCAAACACAATACAAATAAAAGCCGTATATTAAAATATGGGTCATTAAATTGTCTTTTATATGATTAAAGTTTCATGTAAATACGCCCCATAGTTTTGCGTGATTATCGTTTTTTTGTCCACGTTAGACAATACTTTACAAATTAATTACACTATGTTATTAAAATATAATTTCACATTTTCACATATCAAATTATGAATAAAATTGTCTAGTATAACATATATTTTTTTTTTTTGTCCACGTTAGACAATACTTTACAAATTAATTACACTATGTTATTAAAATATAATTTCACATTTTCACATATCAAATTATGAATAAAATTGTCTAGTATAACATATATTTTTTTCAAAGAAATAAGACTACTTACAAGTTTAGACGTGATGTTCAATATAAAATCATTAAAAGTCGTTTATCTGCGCCTTAAGTTCAATTACGAATGATTTCTGCACGTAATAAAAGGACACGTTAATCAGGCCCAACAATGTGGAGCTTATATGTCCGAAAACCATTTTTTTATGATTTTTAGCGTCGACCTACGACCTATGATCGTAATTTACGCACATGGATTTTATAAAGGTTAATTAAGAAACTTGCGTTAGAATTCTTTAATTATTGAAATTAAAGAATTCTAACGACGTTTACATATGAGATTTTTATTCTACTATCTTAATGAATGCACAGCCATATTATTTTTTAACCAGAAAATAAAATATTTACAAAAATAATGAGGAGGTCGTATGACTTAAATGTTCGACCCCTTTCGGGGCCAGTACCGAGCCAGCGGAGGTTTGAATGTCGAGCCCCCGAAGGGGTCCGTACCGAACTATACGGTTAATGGCTTTTGTGGGCGAGAGATACCACAATTTTGCCAATAACACGTGTACTGGAAATAAACTATCAAACGCTGGAGAATATTTAGCAAGTAATCACAGTAATTAAAAAATATAAAAATAATAAAAGTATGTATTTCTTTGCAGATTTAGATTATCATTTCATATGACAGAATGACAGAAAAGAAAAGAGACTATTCTATAATTTGACGCAAAAAGAAATTCCAAGTTTCGTTTCAAACAAAGAAATGGTCAAGTAATAATATCTGGCGTGGCCGTTGATTCAGCGCTTATTTATCAATATAATACAATTTAATCCACTATATTTCCACCCGCCGCGCGCGCCGCGCCGCACGTAATATCCTTGGAGATGGTCATAGTGCTAATTATTTATGATTTTTTGGTTGGCGATTGGACGAAAAATTTAATGCCGTTTTTTTTTAAAAATCGTCAAAATATTTTTATTTATTTTTACATGTAAAACGATCCCTTTTAGTGTCTAAGTTAAAAAGTTCGATATGTTATTAACCCAAATATTAAGAACACACGAAACAAGAAAAATAAAATAAAAAAATTGCTGTTTTTGACACATTTATATTAATTTAAATAAAAAAAGATTTATATTGAAGTAACATATGAAGTTATATTTTATACAAAATAAGTTAATTTAAGGAATTAATACTAAGCATTCGTAAAATAAAGTAAAAAAAATAAAACATATCATTAAATATTACAAAAAAACCCAAACACACTCAAATACAAATTTACAAATATGTACATATATATCTTTTTTACAAATTTTCCTTATCACTCTCGTTGTCAGACTCCAATTCTGAGTCAGCATCCAGATTGGATATATCCAAAAATTCGAACTCAGTTTCCTGAAATTGAATTAAGTCGAGAGTTTCAGCAAAAAAGCTCTGCTTTTTCTTGGCATCTAACTTAGGCCTTTGTGCACTTAGCAAAGGGTCCGAAGAAACAACAAGCATATATACTTAGTTTGTTGCACTTTATAGTAAGATGGATAAATATCTTTAGCACCTTCTCGAATGGCAGCCTCACGCAACGTAATATATTGCCACTTTGAGAGTTTTAGCGAAAGAAGCAATCCAAGCGCCTTTTCTGGCGTAAATATGATTGTTTTCGCTGGTTTCTTAAGCGTTTCATTTAATTTAGCGGCTGCTTCAGGATTTTTCATCATGTATTCGATGACAGAGGCGATATCTCCATGCCCTTCTTCTTTTAAACGTGCTGCAGCTGCATATGCCAATTCACTGGAACCTTCGCCTGTGTGTTCATCAGATCTTCTCTTTTTTTGTTTACTTCCCAGGTCTTCGAATGGTTTACGGGATCTTTTCGTCATTGTTCCAATGGACGTTGATGTCGACGGTTCTGGAGAGACTGAGGGCGCTCTTGGTATCTCATCAACACTTGGTTCTTGATTAACTAAAGTTTGCACAAAACTCGGCCAATCAATATTTGCTCCCAACCAATTCTCGTACTTTCTCCTGAAATTATCAAGGAATCGGTTGGATTTCTCCCACCTTTGTAAAGCGGCTCGCGTAAATCTCCGACAAAATTCTTTGAGAACAACATAATCTTCGTCAGACAGGCAATCGCCTATGCGGGATACAACTGCACTAAACAATACTTCATGATCAAATGAAGTACTCTCACTTCGTAGAAGAACAAACAAGTCTAAATTGGTCATTAAACTTTCCATTTTAAGATTTTATAGTCGCAGATTTAGTGTTAGCAGTTACACAGTTGTGAACAAATTAAATTATAAAACAAAACTTTAGCCCTTTTATTGCAAAACGACAATAATTAGGTAACTACCCTCATTAGTTATCTCCTCATTAGCTAATGAAAATCTATAATTGTCACTAACTATTCTTAGAACTCATAGCACTGCTAATTAACAAATTAGCTTACTTATCAGGAAATGTTAAATATAATCCATTGTCGTGAGATATTGAAAATCATTAAATCACCTATTAAGACTCATTAGAAGACCTAATCAGTGTAGTTACTTAATCACTTCTTTTTGGACTCATTAGAAGACAATTGGTAATTTGGTTGTATGAAAAGTTTTAAAACTCATTTTGTGTTGATAAATATCTAGCTCAAACATAGTTGGCTACGTGTGGGTGTACTATAAACCTCTGCCAACTCCTTCGGAAATATAGGAGTGATGCTATTTTATGTTATGTGTAGTTAAAAGTCCGTGTTCTTCAACATAAACACCAAAAGGAATCGTTTCATACGTAAAAACAAATAAAAATATTTTGACGATTTTTAAAAAAAAAACGGCATTAAAATTTTTGTCCAATCGTCAACCAAAAAATCATAAATAATTAGCACTATGACCATCTCTAAGGATATTACGGTTAAACATGCCGTTTAGGAGATAATTCGATTTTTCATACTAGCTTCATACAAATTTTTCGTAAAAAAATTATATTTCCTTCGGTTTTGAGCAGAATTAACTCGGGTGTCATTTTTGTACATAATAATGACTAATAGAAGCGATATCCGGCATAAAAACAAGCACTTGCAAATTGAAATCCCTAAGTCTATGAAAGCCGATTTTCAGCCCACCGTGCGCCGTCTTGTGATTATCTCGGCCATAATCGTATCCGCTTGCTGATGCAAGCGGATCTTATGTAAAATACTTAAATACAGACATGTGATAACCACTGACTGATGAAAAAACTAGTTCTTATCTCGAAGATAGAGAGAGTAGTACCAAACACACCCACAGCAAGTTTATGACGATACGGTAGTAGAAAGAAACGTAGATTTTAAAATTAGAAATACATGTTTTAGCTTCCTTAGAAATCCTCATGGATACCCTCCACCTGGGACAAGGGTTAGGGGCTATGTCGAACTCCAACCGACTAAAATCCCACTGTACCTACTAAAATGGTCGGGGGCCTGGAAGTCACAAGTAGTGTTAGGACCTCGGAACATCCGCACTCACATTATTAGTAACACTAAAACCGGGATATTCACCACTTTCCCGATATATCGACACTGTTGCAAGTATCATGATAATGGGTAAAGATACGGTAGTTATTGTAATTTGTTAGTAGACCGGCTCACAAATTACAAGCTGTTCCTGCATTTATGCCTGCGTATGTCCAGTGTCCAGGTCTCAGGCCTATCTGTAAACCATCACTCGTTCTTTCACTACGTAGAGGAACTGGAGAGGCGAGTTGTGGGCATACGCACGAATTATAGTTCGACCCTGATCACCTAATATTAAGGAGGAGGGGTTGTATAAATTGCTGGATCAAGGACAACTAAGCCGGGATAAAATATATCCCATGTCCTTATGAAGTCTAGGCGTGAATAGCTTACAGGCAAATTTAATTTCTCTGTCATAAAATTTGTGCCTCCTGATTGCCTCGTTGCTCTATCTCGTTACTGCTGGGCATGAGGTCTTGGCAATAATTACCGGCTTGTGCAAATTGTTATGCGGTTTTCCCATCATGAATTTCTCAGTAGCAGACACGGAATCTGGATTTGTGCCCTGTTGTCGACAAAAGGCTCGCTCCCTATAACATGAGACTTAAAAATAAATTGCGAAATGTGTGTGTTCTATTAGATACAAGCTCTGTGGAACTCCTTCGGGGATTTTAGGCGATATTTTATGTGTTACTTTAGAATGGGTTGTCTTTTTGCGTCAAGTTTGTATCATTATAATGTAATGCAGCTGTAAAATTTACTCGTAGAGTATTGCACTTCACTAGACAACATGATGTGCTTCTATTCATATGATAGTACGCTCAAATACACTTACGACCAAAAAATACGGGTCATTGACGAAAATTTCTGTAACTTACAAATTAATAGTAGGTACAGGCATGAAACTAACTTTACATAATACTTTTTTAAATTCGTTTTTGTGTTATACTTATATGTGAGGTAGTAACAATTATTTCTTTCATCATATTTTTGATTTCATTTAATTTCAATAATAAAATTATACTAAATTTTGGTGTTGTCATTAACTGGTAAATTTTCTACAACATAGCTAGCTCGCTGGCACTATTATTTAAAGATTAATTTTAGATTTTCGTACTGCCCCGTAATCATTGTTCGCGAGTGCATTCGCTTATCACTGATCTCATTGTCAAGGATCAAGAGGCACTCCGAACCAGCTCAGCCGATATCAAGGACATTGTCAATGTAGTTGAGACTGCATACGCAATTTCGTTTTTATTTGTAGTAACAATAAAATTCTGTTTTGTTTAGCAACTCTACGATGTGGCAGGTCGTCGCTTGTCTATTGGCAGCTCTTACTATGTGGCTTAGCGTAATATTCCTCATGAGATACCTTCTCAAACTGCTTTTAATGTACAAGGTAAATGCGTCTCTTTACATAGGTACTAAAATTGATATAATGAAGCATGTTCGGTGGTAAAAGACCCATTGTCATTTTCTTTTTAATAGGGTTGGATGTACGAATCACGTGCCCCTGGATCGAAAATATCGTTAAAGACAATGCTGTGGATAAGTATAGTTAAAGTATTATCGGGCTGGAACAAACCCAGGCTGTATAGCTTTCAAGGATCATTACCAAGACTACCGCTACCTGCTGTTAAAGATACTATGAAACGGGTGAGTTTACTACAAAACAATATATTCGATTAGTATGAACAATTTGTTTACATTACAAATATTAACTTCACGAAGCCGTCAACCGTGCATTCTGAACATCAAATTTAGTTACTCTACGCAAAAAATATTGAAAAAAAAACCGACTATTTTCGGTGTGAAAAATTACTGTTTAAGGTAGAACTCAATGTTTCGTGTTCAATATATATGGTCGGGGTGGTAAGGAACTTGGATAAAAAAATAGCTTCGTTACTAGAAGACACCCAGCACATTATATAATTATATATCACTTGGCTAATAGTTCACAAAGTGTTTGGCATGTGCCAAAATGTTTGTAAAATCCATTATGTGCCAAATACATAATGATCTAAAATTCTGAAAAAAGTATTTTTTTTTAATGTGTGCTTTCTTCCAGTACCTGACTAGTGTTCGTCCCCTATTGGACGAAGGCAACTATAAGAGAGTAGAAAGATTAGCTAATGAATTTGAAGAAACTATTGCTGTGAAGCTACAAAGATACCTTGTACTAAAGTCATGGTAATTATTATACTCTATCTTATACAAAAAAAACGGGCACCTAAGGAAATTTACGTTCTAAGGTCGATTTGAGTTAATTAAATGAAATTTATTTCTTTGACGTAGTCTGTATACTTATAATAGTGTAAATGCGCGTGAAGTGAATTCGGGCAATTAAAAGATAAAAAAACGATGGATTCTTTAAAACCGATGTACACGCCCAAACAATAAGAAGTGGTCGGCAATAAAGACGTCGTTTTTTACTTTTTTTAATTAAATAAAGTTACAAATGTAAAAACCTAATAACGAGTGTGACCTCCTCTTGCCAAAATCACAGCTTGAATCCTTCTGGCCATGCTTTCCACGATGTTTTTAATAACGTTTTGAGGAATGCGTTCCCACTCTTCTGCAATGACTCTTTTTAGCTCCCTGATGTTTTGTGGAGCAGGTTGCACTGATCTTACCCGTCTCTTTAGAACATCCCAGACATGCTCAATTGGATTGAGGTCAGGACTTCGAGCTGGCCAATCTAAACGACGGATCCCAACTTCTTGCATGTACGCTTCCACGTCGCCAGAACGGTGCGGGCGAGCATTGTCGTCCATAAAAATGGAATCTTCCCCAAGTGCAGTCAATGTGGGTTGTGCATATGGAATTAGGACTTCCATTATGTACCGGTGTGCATTCAATGTTCCATTTTCTATGAAAACTAACTCCGTACGCTCCGTCAAATTAATTGCTGCCCAAAACATAACGGAGCCTCCGCTATAAGGAGTGATTTCTTCGAAACACACTTCCGCATAGCGTTCCCGTGGTCTTCGCAGCACTCGCCGGCGTCGGTCCTCTCCACACAAAGAGATTCTAGCTTCATCAGAAAACAATACTTTATTCCAGTCCTCCAGAGTCCATGAAGCACAGTTCCGAGCAAACTGAAGTCGAGCAACAAGGTGCTCACGGAGTAATTTAGGGCCCCGAGCTGGGCGGTAACTCCTGATATTGGCAGCCAAAAGCCTCCTCCTGACCGTCCACAAGCTAACTTCTACTCCTCTTACTTCTTCAAGGCTCTTCTTCAGGTCCACACTTGACGCCTTACGATTCCGCAACGCCTGACTCACCAAAAAGCGATCACCTCTTGGTTCTGTGCATCGTTTTCTTCCCGAACCGGGTTTTCTTTTGACCGAACCGGTCTCTTGATACCGTTGCCAAGTCCTCTGGACAGTTGAACGACTCACATTTAGCCGCTGAGACACGTAAGTTTGCGCACAACCTTCTTCAAGTAGGGCTATAATTTTACCGGCCCTTATCACTTTATCACTCATATCAAAAGTGGTATTTAATGTAAAAAGAAAGATTAAATTGTTTAATTTGCAGAAAATATCCAAAAAGTTTTAAAATATCGTAATCAGTTAAAAATCGTTTCAGAAATTCGCGCCATTAGTAAAGCAATTTTAGAATAATCCACAATAATCATTATTTTTCTTTTATTAATTTAAAATTTAAAATTTGGAACGTAAAGAATCATGCCAGGATGCTTCAAATAACATGCCAATATATCGTTAAATTAATAAAACCTATTTCTTGTTCTTCTTCATTGAAGTAGAGAAAAAAATCTAAAGTGCCCGTTTTTTTTGCAAAAGAGTTTATAAAAATATCATAAACGTGGCTCTAATGATTCAAAAAGCTGCTCAAGAGTCATAGAAACATTGACTATTCAGGCAAATTTCGTCGTCAGAACAGGAACTATGCCGTCTGTCTGTTCGTTCAGTCTAGCTACATTGATATAGTAACATGTTTCTGTGTCTCTGGGAACATTTTTTCAGTATATCAGTGAATCATTGTTAACTCAACTTATGTTTACTAAAAATAAGGAAGAAACTGCTCTTTGCCAAACAGAAACGGCCCTAAATCCTTATTTGTTTTTTGTAAATAGTTTCAATTTATGGAGTCAGCGTAGCGAAAGCTAAGTTACCGTATCACAAATGTTTGGTATATTTTGTCTCGTAGGTGGTCTAGTAACTACGTGTCTGATTGGTGGGAGGAGTACGTGTACCTGCGCGGGCGCTCGCCTCTGATGGTCAACTCGAACTTCTACGGAACTGACGCCATCCTGCTAAGACCGACCAACATCCAAGCGGCGCGTGCTGGCGTCATCATCCACTTGTGCCTCAAGTTCAGGAGACTCATCGATAGACAAGAACTTGAACCGGTGCGTAACCACCATTAAATTTACATACATGCATTAACTCACGCGTTTTTTCCATGGGGTAGGCAGAAACCACAGTAACTTACACAACTTTTGTCTCGTCCACTTGCATAAATCTGGTCAAACACGCACGCGACATTTCGCTCAAAGTTACGGCCTGTTGAAAATTTACCAAAAATTTGGATTATTTTTTTGATCCCTTTATTTTTCCAGTAGTGTATTAATAAAACGGTAGTGCATATGATAGGTATACCTGTTAATGGCTTCTTATCAGATTATATGAGTAAGTATCATGCATCAAAAACAGTGTAAATTCATCAGTTTTTCAACATAACTAGTATAGTAATAAAACTAACCAATATGGAGAACAGACCAATAAAGAAAAATCTTTATTTTCTTTGTGTCCTTGATTTGTTTTTCTTACTTTAAAAAAAAAACATTTAAAAAAATAAAAATAGTATTCCGCCGGTATCGGGAGCAGGGTCAAAGCTACCGGTGATTAGGGCTCCAGAGACAGGAACCTCCTCAAAATGCGGGCCGTATCGAGGAGTACCGCCTTCTGAATCAGGCCCTTGATCCAACCGCCCAAGGAGAGCTTCGACAGATGTTTTTCGAGGCTCTTGGCAATCAAGCCATTAGCCGTTACGACAATCGGCACAATGATAGCCGAGTTCACATTCCACATGTCGACAACTTCATGTGCTAAGTCGAGATACATATTTTAGTTGTTTCTTTTTCTCAGCTTTCACGAGGTCCTCGTCATGTGGGATGGTAACATCGATTATCATTACGCGGCGCGCTGATCGGTCTATCACCACTATGTAAGGCTTATTGGCGACAATAGTCCTGTCGGTATTGATAGACCGATCCCAGTACAGCGTGACATGGTCTTTCTCGAGAACTGGGTCGGGCACATTCTTGTAGTACGATACCACAGATTTTATCTCAAGGCAAGTTGGTGCTGAATAATCCTGGCTAGTTGGTTGTGCCTGTGCAAGTTCTCGCCGTTAGCTAATCGAGAACAACCAGAAATAATGTCTGATGAACTCACCCGGACAGTGGCATGCCCGACACACGTCAACTACCCTGTCGTTCATAATATATTTCCGGTAGTTGTTCGTCAACATAACTTCGTGCATAATCGCACTAACAAAACCTTCAGCTTCCCCAACAGGGTTACTGAATCGTAGCCAGGATACGGACACTAGAAAATTTACATCGGACCCATGAAGAGCCCGATAAAAGCCCGTGAAGCTCCTTGCCTTGCTTGCTTGCTCCTTGTCACCGGCAGTAAGTACCACAAGCTTGCGCCAGTCCTCTTTAGCCATGGACAGCGGGGTGAATCCCTTGTCCACTGCGACCACTTCTCGGTGCATACCCATCTCGGCTTTTAAAAAATATTGAGACTGCGCACCCCTCGGTTGTGGAAGGCCTTCGCGTTTAAAAAGCCGCGACCCCCGCATTTCCGAGGTCAGTCTCATCACCGATGATCGTGGGTGATGCATCCGGTTTGCGGTCAGTAGTGTACGGACTCTCCTATCCAGGGCATCGAGTTCCGTCTGAGTCCATAGTGCCGAAAGAGTACATTAATACCGGCATGACTCAACTGTTGAAGGCGCGCTTCTTGTTCCCGCCTGAAAGCATGTTTAAACAATTGCTTCATGTCAGCTATATTAATGCCTAACGCTTCCGACACACCTAAATACTTATAGCTTTCGGATGAAGAAAGGGATCTGAGGTGTATGGAATCCGAGAGTTGTATTCCCTCGGATTCCAAAATCTTCCCTCACTTTACATACATGACTGCACATTTGTCCACACCAAATTCCAGATGATAGATTTAGATGTCCCACTATTGGGCAAATCCAGCTCTCCATTCCTTCGTTCGAGCGACGGTATTTGCACATCTGCCTTAAAAATATACAAAGTGTAAGAGCGGAGATTGGGAATATTTTCTTAAAGTTTTTTAGATCCAGAAAATTTTTGATTATCGCCTTGTCCCATTTAACACTCGTAAATATTTGAATGTCTTTGATGTGAACAGACCCTTGACAAATCTCTCAATGAAGCTTTCAGTACATGAAAATAAATAATGACGTTGGTTGGCTTCCGGTCTAACCGGATGCAGCGTACAACCAGTATTTTACATACTCCATTCCGATTGTCCCAAAAATTTGCCACATAGTTCGAAGGGCACAACTGTCTTTTAACATTTGTTTTTTTTTTCACAGATTATGCTACAAAACATGGTGCCTCTTTGCTCGTGGCAGTACGAGAGACTATTCAACACGGTGCGTGTCCCCGGCGTTGAACGCGACAAGATCGTGCATTATCAGGACTCCACACACATTACAGTTTACCACAAAGGGAGGTACTACAAAGTGCTCGTGTACTCAAGAGGACGCCTCTTGAAACCTGCTGAAATTCAAGTGTAAGTTAATACGTACAATTATTCTATTTGACAGCATTATTTTATTATTTTAAAGTTATATTCATTATTTATTCTACTTAGGTATATATTTTTTATATTTTTAAATATTAAAACAACAAAAAAATAGTAATCTTCCAGCATCGGCAACAGAGTCCGACCTACCGGTGGTCAGAGCTCTTGAGAGAGAAATCTCCTAACTATACGCCCCGTGTCTAGAAGTACGGAGTAGAAACTTCTTACTCGGTCGAAAAAATAAATAAAACATAAGAATAGTAAATGCTCAAACAATGTGCGCATTATGCAATTATGTATAATCTACTGCGTCGTCTCGAATACGCTTAATAAGTAGTGTCAAGCGCCCAACTGCTTACCAATCAAGCTAATTGAGGTCGTCATTTAATGCTACTGTTTCACCTATCTGCATATACTATATGTAAAGATCCATAGGGCTAATGTTAATAAAATGCCATAGAAACAATAAATAAAATTAAAAAAGTCTTTTGTAAAATAAAAAAGGTTGATTTAGTTTTGTGCAAAAAACACTGCGAAGGCCTATTAAAATTGAACACTTACATAAAGTTTCGTGTCAGCGCTACCATTTAGGAGTTCTCTCGTGATATCCTGGGTGCAGGATAAAGTCATGTCTCTCATAAAAATGTATCGTTAATAAAATCATAGGCGGGTGCAATATTCAGCTCATTTGGTTGAGGGGGGTTCTGCTTTGAAATTCAGTTGTGTAGCGTTGCAAGATTTCACCATTACACACTATCTGACAAGGAAGTTAAATAAAAGCTTGCAAAAATCGCTTGATTTCGCTACTTTATAGAGTTCCGGACCTCAAAATCTCAAAAACAGACAGGAATTTAGGAACATTTTGGTTTTCGTCTGTCTGTTTGTCTGTCTATCAAGACCCTGTATCCCGCGAACGCGTGCAGGTGTTCTGTTGACACTAAGCCAATAAAAAAGCCAAATGTCAATAAAAATAATAATTTTTTGTAGACAAATTCAACAAATCCTCGACGACAAGTCAGAGCCGATGGTTGGAGAAGAACGCGTGGCTGCTCTGACTGCGGGCGAGCGCTCTCACTGGGCGCACGTCAGACAGACCATGTTCAACCGCGGACACAACCGCACGTCGCTACACTGCATCGAGCGCGCCGCCTTCAACGTATGCCTTGGTAAACATAAACATAGTACATTTAGTTGTAGCACCAGCATTAACATGCCTCTGCATGCAAGAATGTTTTAATAACTTTTCTTGAACTGAAAGCATTCAAAAAAAATAATAATTAAATAATAGAAGTCACCACAAGATTATTGAGATCAGATAATTGATATCTTGGTTTCATTTAAATTTGCGCACAAAACTGTAGATGTGTAACCGAAAATCAGTTCCGTCATGTCAATACCTACAACGATACGAGAACGACCTCATTGACCTCTTTTTTTATTTTTATCAAATTTGTACGCATTGTAGTAAAATGAGTATTCAACAAAGTCCAGTGGCTTTGTGTTTGCATAACAACGTAGGTAGGTAATATTGCAAGTGTCCCACATGTATCTGTATAAAGAGACTGTGGCTGAACTGCCGCTCGAGTCGATATACAGGTTAATCCACGCTTGTCTTGGTTAGGACGTGGATGGGAAAGCATGTTAAGACTATAGTCTCGGCTGTCATTTGTAGATCTTTGATAGTCATTAGATAGTGGTGGCCCGAAAACGTTACAACCGGTCTTACCAAGGGGTATCGTATAACCTAGCACTAACTGCCACTAACTGGGCTGTGCAAAATACAGGTATTCAACTGCATTCGGTTAGACTGGAAGCCGAAACGGAATAGTTGGGAAAAGGCTAGGCAGATGATGTATCTCTATGCAGATAGAGAACTTCTGTCCACCATTACCTCATAAAAAAAAACTTTATTTCGGACAAGTTCATCCATAGGGGTTAGTAAAAAGATATCTTAAAACTATGTTAGTATTTTATAACGCAGTGGTATTTTAATCTAACTAAAATTGTAGGCAAGTAATATTGGACCTTAACGGCCTGCATAGCTCCTTCTCTGTAGTCCCACATTGTGGTAACTTTGAAGTAATACTGCCACAGCAGGAAGCAACTTATTTTTTTTGTCTTATCTTCAACGTTCAGACCGTTATTTTATGAGTTGAACTGAGATGAACATTGTACAGCAAAATTAGTGCGCGACGCTAACGCTGCCTCGACACGCTGTTAGTTTCGATCGTCACGATCAGATAAGAAATAATTTGGATTTACATCTTGCGGACATACCATTTTCAAAATGACTAAATGACAAATTGCTCTTCTATATGAATTTGGTTTTTCAATCTTTATAATAATATCAAGTTAATATATTTATTTGTTGAGTTCAATTTAAGCGTTTTCAATTCCATCGCTCTATTTACTTAAGCAACCGTGCTCAATGCCGCTCAGGGTCGTATTCCGAAGTTATAGTCTATTATTTGTAACCGATTCGAGAATCGCGATAAACATTACTCGATTATATAGTTTTGTTACCTACAGTTTTCCTCGTCTTCGTTGCAAGATCCATATAAGTATACAATGTTCTACACAGGGACGGCGAACCAATTGCTCACGTGCCATAGATGGCACGCGACACAGTATTTTTAGCGCGCTATCAATTTAAACCATATTTTCACCTACCTATGCCCGTGAACTATAATTTTCAGATGAATAACGTTAAAGACTCGCTTTCAAACCGTTTGGCGGACGAATTTCTACTAAAAGTAACCTCTTACAACCCTTATTTAAAATATTTGCCATCTAACCTGCAACAAAAGTATGTAGTCACATTAATATTGCTATATTTTGAATTACACGTTCATTCTAAACAGTGTACTTGGTTTTTTTTCGATAATTGCTTAGTCAAAGTACACACTGCGGCACATAAACCTACAGAAAACCATTTTAACCTTATCTCTCTACTACGTTGTGCGATCTGTAGTAGAGAGATCGGGTTATAATAGTTTAGAATAGGTTGACCTGCCGTCATGTGTACGATACGGCACGATTTCAAAAAAAAAACTTTAGGAATAATGGCACGTTGATTCATTTTAGGTTCGCTACCCCTGTTCTACACACGCGTAAATTCCAGTCGTTGACGGAATGACGGCACATCGCTTTATTACACTAAGAAAAAAAGTGCCTTAAATTCAAGGCTATTTTATTTTTTTAAGAAATTCTTCTTTCATAGCTCTAGTATATCGTAGTTCGTGTATTTCTTTTGACGTGGTTTGAGCATTCCTTTGCCACCCACTGCCATGTGCTTGTTGTAGACAAAGCCTCCACGGTGCAATGGTCCTGCTGGGGTTGCGTGTTGTTCGAAAGAGAAACCTAGAACGAACTATTTAGAAGATAAAATCAGTAGCTAAAAAAGCCATGAGGATTTAGTAGAATAATAAAAATAAATAATTTAAAAAAATAAAAAAAACGACGGCCGTGTCAAAAAAATGAACTAAAAAGAAAAAAACAAGATGTTAGTTTCAACAAAAAAATTCATCGCAGTCGGGGGACTTTTTATGCAAGAAAGTATTCTACAGATTGGTCCCCCGACTGCGATGAAATTTTTTGTTGAAACTAACATCTTGTTTTTTTCTTTTTAGTTCATTTTTTTGACACAGTAGTCGTGTTTTTTAATTTTTTAAATTATTTATTTTTATTTTAAACCTTTTAGTGATAAGTTTTATATAAAAATATATCATAAAACACAATATAGTTTGTAAGCATTAAGTAAGAAAAATGGAACTTTTAAAGGATGTCGTGTTTTATATGTTA
Organism: Ochropleura plecta; assembly: GCA_905475445.1. NCBI lineage: Eukaryota > Metazoa > Arthropoda > Insecta > Lepidoptera > Noctuidae > Ochropleura > Ochropleura plecta. The sequence goes on along the minus strand of FR997721.1, from coordinate 16,569,953 downwards.
TCTGTATTCAACTGCCTATATCTGCTTCGAAGTTCGAACCTAGCTACTGAGCCAATTAAGTTTAAGTTTGGCACACATTATTATGATTTTCTGGGATAGAAATAGATTATTTATAAATCTACACGTCACTAGTTCTTCTAATTGCCACTAGATGGCACACCTTGTATTTATCCCATAGTGGACTCGTTGAAAACAATTCAACGAATCCACTATGTATGGGATAAATACGTAATTTTTTTTTATCGACAGTTTTGATTTACAATGTAACATATTTATGTTTTTGGAATCCACTCGTCAAATCCAAGACGATAATCACATGCATTAACAGAATAAATAATAAAAAAAAATGTGGGTGTTCAATTATTGATCATACCCGCCACATTGGATTTCTAAACTTTTTCAATAGCCTATGTTACTCGGGACGATGCAAGGATTCTAACGATACCCCATACATATAAATCGGTTCAGGCGTTTAGAAGTTATGATGGAATAAAGAAACTCACATACATAACACTCCTTTTTTGGGGCAGTCGTGTAAAAATGAAACTGCTTTAATAAGTTTTTAGAAACACAGTTCTGTCTGTACTCGAGATTAACGAACCGTGGTAAAACTGAAAGTATGCAATTATAATGTAGTGAACATAATATATATTACCTACAGTCCTACATAATTATGTAACGCAATCACGATATTTTATCTCTAGACATTTACATCCCATATATGGAATAACCGTGAAATAACGTCATAACATTATCTATGCTTTTGTTTTGTCTTCGAGCATCACGCATGCATCACTCTAAAAGTATGTTAGTTATTGAATGATATTTAACTGCTTCCTTGGTCTAGTCGACTGCTGAGCATCCTCGATTCAATCCTGGGTCGGGCAAAGTATTATTGGGTTTTATCACCAGGAATTACTCAGTAGCAGCCACGGGGTCTGGATTTGTGCTCAGGTGATTTCAATAGGATTGCACCCCTTTTTTTAAGGAAACTTTGCACTTGCAATTTCTCCTGTATCGTAAGTGCGTTTCTAAACATTTAAACTCACATACACAAACAGCTGGACCGGAACAACTATCTGTAGGCCATACAAATATTTGTTCCACCCACTGCGCCAACCGTGTCGTCTTTTACATGGGTCTTAAACATAACTAGCGAAACGTGGGTGTTCTATTAGTTACACCTTGCCTAGCCTTTCGGGGATTACAGGATGTTATAAATGATTCCCTTATTCCAGATGACTTTGAGTACGGTTATGATGAGAACAACCTTTCGAAATTGGACGAGATGGGTCGCGTACTGCTCCACGGGAAGGGTCACGATCGGTGGTTCGACAAGTCGTTCAACCTTTGCTTCAGCAAAAACGGTTTTGTAAGTATTTGTAAGGTTTCCCTTGAATCTCTGGTGGTCGGAAGGGGTAAACGATACAGTTGTTTGTGAAACTTGTCCCGAAAAGACGCCTTTTGACTAAGTTGCCTTTTGACTAACTGGATTGGGTAGTAACTACCTGCAATGCCATTACACAGCTAATATCTGTGTTATCGAAGAGCTTGACAATTTGCCTGTATAATTATACTGAAACACCACAATCTTTCAGTCACCGGCGTCACTTTCAGGCTTCCTCTTATTTACCTTATATTTGTTTAATAAATTATACTAAAGTATACGTTTATACGACTTTTGGCTTCTATGAACAATAATAAAGCTTATTTTTTTTTCGCAGGTTGGCTTTAACTCAGAACACACTTGGTAAGGACACACATATTTGAAAATAATGAAACTTAGATCAAACAATGTCCTAATACTAAAATTAAATATTTTCAGGGCAGACGCACCAGTTATGGGCCACTTATGGGAATACGTCATTTGGTGTGAATTGGAAGTCGGGTGAGCATCATGGGGCATCCCTAACATGATACATCTTTATGTCCTTATATCAATATGATCGGGATTGGCGCCGAACAAATTTTATTCCACGCTCGTCACGCATACATTATGTGCAGTATTTTTTGGCCACTGTGTTTCATAAAATAAAACATTTTTATTTTTTTTAAATTTATGTTTAAGTAGCTAATTCTTGCGTTTTGTCCAGTTTGTCCTAGGGAATCGTACCAACGGGATAAAAAGTATCCTATATGTTAATCAAGGTTACGAACTATCTGTGTCCTAAATTTCATCCAAATCTGTTCAATAAGATAGAAAGTAATAAATATACACATTTCCATGCACCCCGCGCTTTCATCCACGTAGACACAGATTTGGGTTTGAGTCTTACAATAGTTGTTATATTTGTAATTTCTTCATGTAAACATACTTCCGGTGGAATTAAACTGCTATAAAACACTATAAGACATTTTAATATTAATACATCACTCTATACATATAAACATTTTGTATCTGCTAAAACTCTTCAAAACAACTAACAAGTGAACTAAACTCTTTTGCAAAAAAAACGGGCACTTTAGTTTTTTTTCTCTACTTCAATGAAGAAGAACAAGGAATAGGTTTTATTAATTTGACGATATATTGGCATGTTATTTGAAGCATCCTGGCATGATTCTTTACGTTCCAAATTTAAAATTAATAAAAGAAAAATAATGATTATTGTGGATTATTCTAAAATTGCTTTACTAATGGCGCGAATTTCTGAAACGATTTTTAACTGATTACGATATTTTAAAACTTTTTGGATTTTTTCTGCAAATTAAACAATTTAATCTTTCTTTTTACATTAAATACCACTTTTTGATATGAATGATAAAGTGATAAAGGCCGGTAAAATTATAGCCCTACTTGAAGAAGGTTGTTCGCAAACTTACGTGTCTCGGCGGCTAAATGTGAGTCGTTCAACTGTCCAGAGGACTTGGCAACGGTATCAAGAGACCGGTTCGGTCAAAAGAAGACCCTATTCGGGAAGAAAACGATGCACAGAACCAAGAGATGACCGCTTTTTGGTGAGTCAGGCGTTGCGGAATCGTAAGGCGTCAAATGTGGACCTGAAGAAGAGTCTTGAAGAAGTAAGAGGAGTAGAAGTTAGCTTGTGGACGGTCAGGAGGAGGCTTTTGGCTGCCAATATCAGGAGTTACCGCCCAGCTCGGGCCCTAAATTATTCCGTGAGCACCGTGTTGCTCGACTTCAGTTTGTTCGGAACTGTGCTTCATGGACTCTGGAGGACTGGAATAAAGTATTGTTTTCTGATGAAGCTAGAATCTCTTTGTGTGGAGAGGACCGACGCCGGCGAGTGCTGCGAAGACCACGGGAACGCTATGCGGAAGTGTGTTTCGAAGAAATCACTCCTTATGGCGGAGGCTCCGTTATGTTTTGGGCAGCAATTAATTTGACGGAGCGTACGGAGTTAGTTTTCATAGAAAATGGAACATTGAATGCACACCGGTACATAATGGAAGTCCTAATTCCATATGCACAACCCACATTGACTGCACTAGGGGAAGATTCCATTTTTATGGACGACAATGCTCGCCCGCACCGTTCTGGCGACGTGGAAGCGTACATGCAAGAAGTTGGGATCCGTCGTTTAGATTGGCCAGCTCGAAGTCCTGACCTCAATCCAATTGAGCATGTCTGGGATGTTCTAAAGAGACAGGTAAGATCAGTGCAACCTGCTCCACAAAACATCAGGGAGCTAAAAAGAGTCATTGCAGAAGAGTACGAACGCATTCCTCAAAACGTTATTAAAAACATCGTGGAAAGCATGGCCAGAAGGATTCAAGCTGTGATTTTGGCAAGAGGAGGTCACACTCGTTATTAGGTTTTTACATTTGTAACTTTATTTAATTAAAAAAAGTAAAAAAAAATCTTGTCTTTATTGCCGACCACTTCTTTGTTTGGGCGTGTACATCGGTTTTAAAGAATCCATCGTTTTTAGGGTTCCGTAGTCAACTAGGAACCCTTATAGTTTCGCCATGTCTGTCTGTCCGTCCGTCCGTCCGTCCGTCCTCGCTTAATCTCTGTGACCGTTAGCACTAGAAAGCTGAAATTTGGTACCAATATGTATATCAATCACGCCGACAAAGTGGTAAAATAAAAATTGGAAAAAAATGTTTTATTAGGGTAGCCACCCTATATGTAAAGTGGGAAGTGATTTTTTTTTTTTAATTTCAACCCTAACGTGTGATATATTGTTGGAAAGGTATTTAAAAATGAATAGGGGTTTACTAAAACCATTTTTTGATAATGTCTATAATTTCGGAAATAATCGCTCCAAAAGTAAAAAACAATGTGTCCCCCCCCCTCTAACTTTTGAACCATAAGTTTAGAAAATATGAAAAAAAATCTGAAAAGTAGAACTTTATAAGGACTTTCTATGAAAATCATTTTGAACTTGATTGACACAACAGTTTTTGTACAAAGAAGACAAAAAGTTGTACAAAATAATTTCCTCCTCCACCTTTAAACTCATAAGTGGGAACACTTATTGTGACGGACGGGAAACTACGGAACCCTACACTGAGCGTGGCCCGACACGCTCTTGGCCGGTTTTTTTTTTCTTTTAATTGCCTGAATTCACTTCACGCGCATTAATTTATACGATTATAAGTATACAGACTACGTCAAAGAAATAAATTTCATTTGACTCAAATCGACCTTAGAACGTAAATTTCCTTAGGTGCCCGTTTTTTTTGAAAAAGTAAGAATAATTTTCTGACAAGAAGCTCTTGTCAATAACAACCGTTCTGTATTTAAAAACCTTTCTATAACAAAAGTAGTAATAAAACATACTCGCACATACATACAAACTTTCGCCTTTATAATATTACTAGCTTTTGCCCGCGGCTTCGCTCGCGTCCACCCCCCTTTTAGGGAAGTGGGGGTTAGAAAGAGATAAAAAGTAGCCTATGCCCATCTCTTCAACTCTATCCACTTAAATAAAATCATGTCAATTCGTCGCTCCGTTTTGCCGTGAAAGACGGACAAACAAACAGACACACACACATACACTTTTTCATTTATAATATTAATATGGATTAATGCAACAAGATTTTTATTTATTTAGAAGAAAGTAATAAAAAGTGCATTTTCAGATACGGGAAAGACGGGAATACACTAGGCACAGTTGATTCGCCGCCCCCTGCGCCCATTCGTTTACAATGGGACCTCGGCCACGAAGACCTACAGAAGAGCATCGATATATCGTACAACGTCGCACTTAAGTTACTCAATGACGTCGACCTCAGGATACTGATGTACACCAAATACGGAAAGGGTATGTTAACTTCAAAATCAAGGACCCGTTCCCTATAGCTATTCACGAAAGCATAAAAAGGATGAATGCCACGTTGTTCTGACATTTAGAACCAACAATAATGTACCCAAGCCATAGATTGCCCATTCTTCTTCGTACAGATCTATGCTGTGAAAAGAGTAACTGCAGTCCAATCAAACTTATTATGCCCGTGGCTAGAATTAGCTTCATCTTCTTGTTTTTAAATAAACTATTATATTTGATGAGGCTGGTCCTTTATCTCTTTTGCTGGCTGTACACTAAAATGCCCATAAAATTAAAGATCTTGCAATTTGTTACAATTTAACATAATAGTGCCTTTACTTGCATTGAAGGTTTCATGAAGAGTTGCCGTATATCTCCGGACGCGTTCATCCAGTTGATCCTGCAGCTGTCGTACTACCGCGATGCCGGCCGGTTCTGCCTGACTTACGAAGCGTCCATGACGCGGCTGTTCCGCGAGGGCCGCACCGAGACCGTCCGCTCATGTACCATCGAGAGCTCCGACTGGGTGAAGGCAATGAACGACCCTAATTCCACGGTACGTCATGCTCACGCATACTTATTTTTTTTATAAAATATTATCATCATCTGCCTAGCCTTTTCCCAACTATACTTTGGTCGGATTCCAGTCTTATCGGAAGCAACTGAATACCAACCAGCAAACAACTTAAAAATATAAATATGGATTATATTTTTCTGTCTCGCTGAGGTTCTGCTTTCTGGGATCAAGTAATTGGAATTTCGACAGCGAATTCCTCAGTAGCAGCCAAAGAGTCTACATTTGTGTACGGTTGATAGCAAAATGCTTAGCTTGGCGCCTGTTAGTAGTAGATTTTATATTTATTGTATAAATTTAGGTGCAAGAGCGGATGGATCTGTTCGTCAAGGCCAGCAACCGTCATCAGCTGGGCTACCAGGACGCCATGGCCGGCCGAGGCATCGACCGTCACCTCTTCTGTCTGTACGTCGTCTCGAAGTACCTCGAACTGGAATCGCCGTTCCTTCAGGAGGTGTTCAACGAACCGTGGCGACTTTCCACAAGCCAAACGCCTCACGGTCAGTTGGGAACACTCAACATATAAAACACTTCATAAATAAGTCAATAATGATTACTTGATTAATATTAAATCTTATCTATCATTAGTCTCCACCAAGTAATTACTCGTCGAACTTTATTAACAATTAACTTTATTCAATCTAAAGGCACATTAGATATGCCCAACGCTGGTAGAGACATTGTGTATAGTTAAACCATTTTAATATAAAATCTTTCTTCCTTTTGGGAGGTTATCTTGACTGCACTTGGTATTATATTTTCTCAAAGTGCCTCTCAGCATGACTATCAGATAGCAGTAAAGTCTTATAACGTATTCTTTTAATCTTAGGTCAAACATCAATGCTGGATCTAAAGAAATACCCTAAATGCGTGAGTGCTGGCGGCGGCTTCGGACCAGTGGCTGACGACGGCTATGGAGTCTCTTACATCATAGTCGGAGAAGATCTTCTGTTCTTCCATGTCTCTAGCAAGAAAAGTTGCCCCATCACGGTAAGACTGTAAACCCGTTTACATCCACAGCTTAACTAATACATACCATTCACTCTTTTTTTGTCTTTTTTTTAGGTCTTGAATGGTAAACATAAAAGAAAAAAGCATTTATATTTGGTCTGTAGTGAAAGGCCCCCTTCACTACAGACCGGCTCATTATCTTTATAGTAACTTTCGAACTAAATGATAAATATTGTAAAAATCCAATCATATCGTGTCAGTTTAAACTAAACGAGATTTATGTCAGAGTGAATTAAATAATTTCTGTATTTATTCATTAATTTAATAACGTTATGTTTTTTTATAGAGCTCATCAAACTTCGTGAAACAAATCGAGACATCCTTAAAAGATGTTCAAGAACTCTTTAGTGAATACAAAAACCTCAAAAATGGAATCAAGAATAACAAATAGATCTATACTTTGACACGGTTTTGATTTGTTTTAGTTTTGATGTTTTGTGTAGTTTATATTTTTTATTTTAAGACTAAGTATCACTCAAATCTAACTAAGTATTCTTCATAATAATTGATTGTGTACAATATTATTTTTGTAATGTCCTTTTATTTCTAAAATTTAATATACTGTCAAACTAAGATAGTTTCCATGGATTTTCCCCTCTTGGAGAAAAATACATTCGAATATTCTTACGAGACTAGTTATTTTATTTGTTATCGTTAATAGTGAAGTGTATCAATTGTCTGGTGCTGTACACACATTATGTTTTAACATTTTTTTTGCCACCGTTGGTTAAGAACAGAATAATTCATATTTAAATTAGTGATCACTTTTGAATTATGTTGATTTAAGATTAGTTGTAAATTTGGTAAAAGTTTACTTTTGTTTGAATATCATTTGATAATAAGCTGAAATTTCTTTTAAAATATAACGGGACTGTAATCACATTGATAAACCTTCATTACCAACATAGCTAAGGCCTGGCAGTCTATGTTGCAGTGATAATTTAATAATTTTATTTTAATGTATATTATTATAATAATAGGCAAATTGCATTGAATTCACTTGTAACTAGCACGTCACGTAAATTCTCCGTATACATGCAGGTAACTTCATTATTGACTTACGCAGTCATTATAACGGTACACAGTAGATTCTCTTATTTACTTAACAGTGACAAGTACCCAAAAAAAGGAACATATAAAAATAGTCAATTATCTCAAGTGTTGCACTTGTTACGATGTGGCTGCGTATAATTTATTAATATAATTTATACATTCTATAGATCGATTTATTGATTTTTTATAGAGATAGCACAATGACGGCGCAGCATGTAGCGCCGTTTTGTTTTTAGTTTTATTTAGTAGAAAAACTATTCTCAGTTTCGTAGACAATGTTTTATCTTTTATTATTAAGTGTAATATGAATATGAAGATCAAATCATACCTATAAATCATTTATTATGTACCTACATCACGATTGCCTTTAAATGCATTTGGATACAAAGCTAGATTTAATTATGTGAGTGACGGCGGCGATGATTGATGTAAAACTTGATTTGAAAAATGAAGTACACTCAATCACGCATTCCAAATATTTTCTCTCATTTCCTTTATACATTCTCAATAAGTTTTTCCTTTACTAAATACTCCGCTAAAACTACATCTGTCCAATATAAAATAATTTAGCTGTATGAAATGTTTTAGTAAATACAGTGTTTTAGGAGCATGTCGTATTGTTAAATACAGAAGAGTCGTAGGAACAGTACATCTTGGACGTGCCTTTAGATATTTTACAACGAAAATAAGGGGATCGTTATATTATGTATATTTTAGATAAATATGTCTACAATGCAAAGTCCTCTTGAGTTTTCTTTAATATAACAATTAACCACGTTTGTAATAAGCTATCAATTAAAGTTTTATCAATTAAATGTAAATAAACATATTTAATATTGAGACGTTTTATTAATTGGCTCCTGCCCGTTGCCCTGACGTTACGTGAGATAGGAGTAGGTGTCAATAGAATGTCAATGAGAAACCATTTGGATGAGAAATCATCAAATAACTTCTCCCGCTCTGGGCGAAGCGGGGGGGAGTGTCGGGCTTTTACTGACCAAACTCACCCATATTCCTTCTTTTGTCCTTTGTGTTTCGGTACTGCGGTATCTCTTTCGAATAAGCTGCAACAACGAGAAACCGTCACGTGTACCCCTATTGATTTAAGTATCAGTCCTTGTGAATCAACGTTTATCGCCAGAAAATTACGACTTATCCTGCAAAGGGACTAAACATGTAATATCAAATTAAAGTGCTAGGTCAACGTCTAGACTTATGGCTCTACTACAAATTTAGGTTGAGAACATAGAACGACTTTTTCCGAAGCAACAAAAAATACAACCAAATTCAGGATAGTTCAGTCAGTAGAAAATAGATACTTTTACCAAATTCGGAAATTCTAGGTTATTTCTGTTATTCATCTATGTGCACTTACATAGATGAATAAGTTACTGCCATAGAATTATTATATAAGTTTAGCAACGCTTTTATAACCTTGTCCACGACTCTGATCCTTTGCTCTACGTGTTAATCGAACGCAACTTTACTACAAAATTTAATTTGGCAACATCAGTCACTTAGCGCTTCGTTTCATAAAAAAAGTAAAACTGTCAACAATATTACAAATTTACAAAAAATATCTTAAATTTTCAATCAAACTACTGAATCGATACTTCTTATCTAAAACCTAACACGTTTACAATAATTGTTTTATCAATCTAATACAGCAATAAATAGGAAATATCTCTGGAAATATTTAGGATTTTTCCTTATTTCCAATGAGTTTTAACATGTCCATGTAATTAGTTTACAAATTCAAACATGTTTCATATACTTCGGATAATCTTATACAGACTGTGGGTTGTGTCGAGTTTAACCTTACTGTCTGGTGTTGTTGTATTTTGGTTTTATGGATTTGTATCAGCAGTTCTTGTATTTACTTTGGGTATTTCAGGTAAGATATGTTTTGCTCATGATACTTTATTTAGCCTATTGGATTGCACGATAATTCATAAAAAGTATATAGTTTAATAATGCCTAGCTTATTTTGAATATCACTGGCTATTTTACCAGTAATAACCTGCATACTACTACAAACACATCAGTATTTTTAAATATCACTAATTGTCTATTAGCCTAATTAAGAGAAAAATCAATAAAAATAGTCTAAAGGTTAATTAAACTTAAAGGTGGCATTCTTTCACTAAGCAATATTTATTTGTTTTGAAGGGTTCAAATAGTTTTATAGCAGGTTGGTATAACTCTGCATAAAGTGGCTATTTTGCTTATGGGTGAGGAAGTTGATCATTCAATCTATCCCAACTTCTTGAACAAGTCCATCAATGCGTTGCTGTTTTGATGATCTTGGGGGAAGAACCCACACCATGAGCAACCACTGGGCAGTTTAGAAAGATTTAGTCAACATGCTGTGCACAACTGTTGTTTTGAGCACCTGTTGGTAGCCATAGTGTTGTTGTGTGTGTTAGTGTGGTTTATGGTGTTGTTCCCAGGTGCATTTCCTTACCACAGAGCATAGGTACCTGAAAAGGATTGGCACATTGGGTTCAGGTAATAGGCGTGACGAAAGATTTTAAAATCCTCTTCCATAATGTGGGTACACTTTTACTATTTACAAAAAAGCCTTTATTTCGGTAATAAACTTAAGTTTAACAAAGTATGAAGCCATTTTTCTCATAATTTTTCAATAGTGCCCGAAAACAGCTCGCATGTGTCATGGCATCGGCATGACGCCACAGTTAAATAAAAATGACATTGTTTCTATAGCAACGTCCCATAAATCACATAACCGTGACGTCATACGCTGTGATCGGTGTTTCAGTCAAAATGGCCGACTGCAGTATTTTAATGTTTTATTTTATTGAAAATCTTAATAATCTGTTATTTTTCTATCTTAATAAAACTAAACCTGTGTTTACTTTTTTTTAATATGACTTCTCCCCTGTCATCACTGAATCAGCGATTTTTTTATACTGTCGTCATGCCTATTCTGCTGCCTTGCTTGATGCCCTTCTATTAGGTTCATTTGTGGCATGGGCACCCTGTTACTCGCTGTGTCCTTTGCATTATTGACTGTGACCTAGAGGTGGCTGTTTGTTTATAAGAGTATGCTGGTTCAGTAATCCTTAATCCTGCTGCCTAAGGTAGCTGTTGCAGCCAGGGAAATAACGATGCACTGCCTGAAACACCTGTGTTGTAAGCTATGTGAATGTTAAAATCTTCTTGGCCAATTCGTTTTTGCAACTAATGGGATGATTTACCAACATGAAATTTTGTAGCAATAGGATTAGCTTATTACAATGTAGCATTAGAATGTTTTAATACAGAAGTAATACAGAACGGAAATTGTTTTATTACAGAAGTATTAAAACAATTTCCGTTGATTGGGTTTATATGCATAGGTAATCATAGGTTTTAGTTTTGCTAAAATAATTATAATTATGTAATGCAATAAAACTTATATTTAAGAACTCCTGGTCACATTTACACAGCATGTAAGTTGCTGTGCTAAGTTTTTTAATGTTTGTCCACAGGGATTCTGTATAGTGCTCAAGATTTATTGTTGTACTACCCCAATGACCCACCCGACTCTAGGGTGTTTGTTCTTCAGCCCAGCAACTACAAACTTCCATATGAAAGTATCAAAATTAATAACAAAGATGGTTTCAAAATTCACTTATTCCTTATAAAGCAACCTGTGAATAGCAATCATAAACCAACTATGCTGTTTTTCCATGGTAATGCTGGTAACATGGGCCAGAGGTGAGTTTGCTCTTATTTTTGGTTAAACCATTATAGTATTCCAAATTTAATTTACTGTTGAATGTTATGTAAAGGTGCTCCTATGCCTGTAATGTGAAATCCAAGAATCAATGTTACTGGCAAATGCTCCTGCTGATAGCATCTAAAATGATTAGGGGCCATCCATAAAGTACGTAACACGAATTTCATGATTTTTAGACCCCTCCCCCCTCCTTGTCACAGGTGGTCACATTTGTGAGACCCCTCCCCTCCCTAGTGTGATACGTCACAAATTTGCAATTTTACATCTAAAAATACCTAATTTATAGAGAAAACTAAAAAATAATTTAATATTTCAAATTTCGCGATTCAATTTATTAAATTTAAAATGTGATGTCACAAAATTAGGACCCCCCCCCCACCCCTTGTCACACCATGTCACATTTCGTCGACCCCTCCCCCCCCCTTTACATGTGACGTACTTTATGGATGGCCCCTTTTTCATTTTATTGAATGTGTTTTTTTGACATAGAAAGCTATGAAAGATGATCAAAACCAAACTAACATTTCCATCTTAATATATGTATGCTTAATTATGGGAAAATAATAAAACCGAAACAATGGTAAATAAATACAAACCCAACATATTTTTTTGCATTTACAGGCTATCAAATGTCTCTGGTTTTTACCATAAGTTGAACATAAACATTCTCATGGTTGAGTACAGGGGCTATGGTTTATCAGAGGGATCTCCATCAGAAAAAGGATTATATGTTGATGCACAGTCTGCTCTTGATTACATCATGCAGCGAACAGATATAGATGTCAGTAAGATTATGGTGTTTGGAAGATCATTAGGTAAAGTACTTGTTACGGCCATTCCTTGTAAAATAATGGTATTTTGCTGCCATTGAATTCAATCCTAACATACTTGAAAAAAACCTAAGCAGATGATGATCTAGCAACCAAGTTGGGGATGGCATATCAAGCAGACCAAATGTGAATGAAAATCATGTTATTATCTATTAAGTGCAGCCACACTCTAACAGTTTGATAATTTTGATATAAAAGACTTTCGAATGCTTGTCCTGCCAAAGTATCAGCAATATGTAAAGCTGATAACAAGACAGAAATCACTCGAAATTCACTTGAGTGATACTGATAAAATTACAGAGCCATGAAATGTCATCTATTTGGTCCACTGAGGAAATTCAACAATTGTATTGGTTCACTAATACATTCATTTTATGTTCGTATTTTGTTTAGACGTTTCACTTTGGGCGTAAGAGGCAATAATCTGAAATAACTGCACTCGTTTTGGGTTAGATTTTTAAATTTTAATAGGGTCTTATACATTTTGTCTAAATACATTTTGGCGTAATAAACATGTTGCAGGTGGAGCTATCGCAATTGACTTGGCATCAAGACTGGAGTATAGGAACAAGATATGGGCGTTAGTGGTAGAAAATACGTTCACGAGCATACCTGACATGGCACACGTTATACTAAAATGGAAGTGTTTGAAATGGCTCCCACAATTCTGTCATAAGAACAAGGTTTGTATTTCATGTTTAACATTGTGACTGCCAAACTTCATTATTATAGCATTACACTTTATGTCAGTTAATTAAATTTATTTAAAGGTCGCTTATAATTGCACTGTACTGCATTTAGGATAAATAACGATAAAGTAAAACCAAGTTAATAACTTCGAAAGAGATGTGCTTGCTGACTGTAAGATCTTTTAAACCTTCAGAATTATGGATATTTTTAGTTTTTGGCTTATAAATATTAAAAAGTGCACGGAAAGATGCATGGAAGATTGAACAAGAATTCTCTTTTTAGTACATGTCTTTGAAGAAAATGGCGCACGTAATGACGCCTACGCTGGTAATATGTGGCTCAAATGATGCTCTGGTCCCGCCGGCGATGGCCAAGGAGCTCTATATGCGCTGCGGAGCTGTCAGCAAGAAGTTAGTAGTGATGCCTGGCGGAGGACATGACGACACATGGACATGCAGAGACTACTACACCTCCGTACAAAAGTTTTTGTTGAATGTCCCGCCATTACCTGATGAAATAGGCCCATTCTTCGATGGCGATACAAACTCCACAAGACATTGTTTAATAGTGCATACAGTATAGTATGCACTGACGTTTCTTTTATAGTTATAATTAGAAAAATATAGTATTCCATTATGATTTTACAAATTTTATATAGAAAAAAAATTAATAGGTTTTAAATTCCTGAAGCTTAATATGTAGATAGAAAATATTTTAGTGTTTTCCAACGTATTTGGTACAAAATGGCGATGCAAATGAGTCATTGTGATGATAAACACCTACATCCTTACAAAACTAATTAAAAATATTTTTTTAACTGCGCACAAAATGTGCATATCAATAGTATAGCACAGAAAACCGCGAACAATACCTAAATTACCACCGAGTCATAAAATCATGTAAGTATTGACCACACATGTACGTTTTTCATCGTAAACATATATGTAGTATACCAATAGTGGAATACCAAGTTTACAATTTTGAAAGGTCTGCGTGGTGCTCTATAAATCCCAAATGATCCCAAAGAGTGGCGGATTTTCAGTTTACCCAAGGCTCGCACAACCGCTTCAAACCTGCAATGGGGTTGGTAAATTTGTGTATGACTCGTGGTTTGACTAACTTATAAATATGTAGCGTTAATAGGACACCTCGACAGTAAAATAATAGTCAGATACACTAGTTTAGAACACAGCTCTTTTATACGATATTGCTAATTTAATGGTAACAATATCGGCTTTATCGCTGATAGCGATATCTTCACTTCAACACACCTTTGGATGCATTGTACAAATATAAAATGGAAAGGGGGGTAGTTAATGGTGTACTACTCATACATATATATAAAGGGTGGTGGCTAGGTGGTATAAAGGGTGGTAATACTAAAATAAATAAATCTCCAAGTACCTCATGACGGTCCCAGTCTACATACATTATTTAAAAAATAATATCCTCCTTATAGGAGTTAACTTAAGTAATACGACAGTGCAGCTTTCAACTAATAAACTTAAACCTAAAAAATCACTTAACATCAAATGTCTTAATTTCTAAGTACCTTATAATAACACTTACCATAACAATATAAAATTTCTCTTTCCTCGTTGTCTTACATAACTATATTTTATAAAACTCTTGCGAAGTCAAGCAAAGGGCACGAGATAACATCCAGTAGCACGTGAAGTTCGTTCAACGCGAATTGTTCTGGTGAGGGGTATTTCCACCAGTAGATTGGTTCTGGCTACTGGAATACTGAACATTCCATGAGTTGCGGTCGTAATTGAATTTATTTTAAAGGAAAATATCTAATAGTTTACTCACAGGTTTTTTCCAATTTTAGCATTTTCGGTTTTAACACATGTTGCCAATTCGCTACATCAAAAACTTTTGTCACATTTGCTACATCAAAAACTTTGCCAAATTCGTTCATTTCCAGGTGCAAATTAGTGTTAAAATACTCAAATCTCTACTAAAGTATTCCATATGTATTACAAAGTAAAATAGCCTGTGCCCGGGCCGAGCATAAATAGGAGAGAAAAAAATAAAATAGCACAACACAATACATAGTGCAAATGATACCAATATTTATAAATCTATACATATAATAATACATATAATAAGACTGTAAAAGATCGATTTCTGTACATTGAAGATTTTTATGAAAAATTGTTACAGGGGGTCTTAATTACCGTAATAGAAGCCAAAACAACAATTTTTAAAATTTTTGTCTGTCTGTCTGTCTGTCTGTTTGTCCGGGCTAATCTCAGAATCTACTGGACCGATTTTGACGGGACTTTTTTTATTTGACTCAGTATCACCTGGAGAGTAAACTGGGATATAAATAATCACGCCGATGAACTTAGGGGGCAGGCAGGAAATTGAATCTCAGAATCTACTAAACCGATTTTAATGGGACTTTCCGGACATAGGCTATTACTTTTTTTTAAAAGAGTGTGATATGAGGGAGAAAGGGGAAAGAAACGGGAAAACTTAGCGTTGCTATTACAAATCAATAAGGCGCTACCGAATTTAACGCGAGCGAAGCCGCGGGCAAAAGCTAGTAAATAATATATGTAATTATGACAAAAGTTAAAATGGGAAATAAAATACAATAAAACTTGTATGGAAATGTAGGTAAAACAAAGTAAGATGCCTGTGTTGTACTAGGATGAACCTGTATTACAGGCGGCATGAGTTCACACACATTACAACAAGGACAATAGTTTTTTTTTAATAATATTAAAGTTTTTAGTGTGTGTTGTAAGTGAGATTACGTGTTCATATATTATGATAACTAGGTATATCTAATTTAGTTAAACGCTATTTTTACGAGTACAATAATGATTAAAATCTTATACACGTATATAAATTCTATGACCACTGCAGAAATTAATTACAACTATTATGGTGGTGTCAGCAGTAATTTAAACAGGTTACAGTGAAATATGCATCAAGACATTTTCGAAGCGGTCGATAATTTTGCTAAGACGACAACAAATCGGGAGTAAGTGGGACATCGCAGTAGTGTGGTATTTTTGAGTCAGCAATAAACGTTATGGAAGTCTGGCCTCGTGTATGACGCGCTACGTGCCCTCATAGTCGACGGAATTGTTTTGCTGGAGTTCTGCTATTTTCTCGAAGGGTATTCAGCGTCTCCAGTTTAAACGGCGCTCTTAGGCACCTCCATAGTCAATAGAATGGATGTACCTTTTTTCAGCCATTATTTTCGCCGGGCAGTCAGCAGCACCTGTGCTATGCTTGTCAGGTTTTTTGAAATGCAAGCAAGTAGCGCAATTTCGTTCGTCAGTTTTCTTTAAGCATTCTTTTACTGAGTGACCTTGATCGCCACAGTGGCAGCAGGTATACGATGTTTGTCGACACGACTTAGCAACATGTGTCCATATTGCTGACACTTATAACAACGTGTAACTAAAGTGAAGTCTCTCACAGGGCATGATGACCAGTTTACAAAAACTCGTTCGTTTGAGATCAGGGCTTTGCGTATGACTGCGGAAACTTCATTAATTACAGGTCTCAACGTCTTCCTTACCTGACTTATGGCTTAATTATGGCTGGATAAAATTATTGGCACCTTTCTTTACCGTGTCAGCAAAGGAAGTTAACTTTTAGTATTTTTTACAAATATACCTTAGGTACACAAATATAACGAGTACCTATGTGTCACTACCGGCTATTGGTAAAAACTAGATGAAATTACCGCAAGTGATTATTTGGTTATTGTAATAATTATTCAACACGTCGTCTGTTCACTATGGCTGCACAAATACATCATAAATGGTGTTTTCGTTAACCATTTCATGGTATTTATTGACCTAATACTTCCAGTGTTTTCATTTATTCTCGGCGCCACCCTGTATAAAAATGTATGACTAGTACACCATTAATTACATAATATGTACGTCTAATGGCCGATTTTTCGATCATTAGGAAACGTTTTCCTGAAGAGTAAAAGTGACGTTTTGACAATGCGTCGTACAAAAACTGTCCAAATGAAAAACTTATTCGTCGGATAATACTTAACTGGCTTATAACCTACTAGCTGCTCTCCGCGGTTTTGCCCGCGTAGTAAACATATAAAGTAGGCTATGTGGTAAATTCAGGGTATAAGCTATCTATATACCAAATTTCTATGAAATCCGTTTGTAAAGAGTAACAAACATACACAGACACTTAAAAAAATCGGCCGTAAGACAAAAATAAATCTGGCTATTACTAACGAACAAGTGAAGTAATGATAAGACACCGTTGACGATCATGTATAATTGTTATGTGTTCACCTGCTCTTGAGCATATTTGCATGCCATGTATTCGACTGATTTTGTTATGTCGCCAGTATTTATAAGCAATGTTTTGACTAAGAACGGCCTTAGTATGAAAGGAGCTTTAGTTAAATCAATTCGTTATAGAATTAACATATTTTTATAGTCATAGCAATTACCTACTTTGTTGATATCGATACGTTACAAAGCTTTAGATTATTATTTATAGAATTATTATGTAATTAATAGATTAAGTGTGATACCGTGCGGGCTATACTAGTATGCCATCAAAAGCGGGCCTGTGATGAAATCGAGGGGAGGAGGGCTGGGACTTCAAAATATATTTGACGGGGGCGTAACGGCGGGTACCACTTGTATCAAAAAAGGAATTGAAGCCAAAATGAAGGATTTTTGTTCTGAAGTTAACCTAAAAACTTAATCTGAGCTAAGTGTTATGAC
The DNA here is from genome assembly GCA_905475445.1 of Ochropleura plecta. NCBI lineage: Eukaryota > Metazoa > Arthropoda > Insecta > Lepidoptera > Noctuidae > Ochropleura > Ochropleura plecta. The sequence continues at coordinate 16,552,092 of FR997721.1, read as the reverse complement.
CATTGTACTAGAGCCTGATTTTGAAGATGAGGAAAAGCTAAATCCGAAACTGTGGTGGCAACATAAGACACTGTATTTTTGCAGTAACTGATAGTTTTGCAGGATTTTTTTTAATCTTGAAATCCTGCCATCTAAGTGTACAATGGGCTGCAAAATCCATGGTTAGTACAGAAAAGATCGTGTGAAGCGAGAAACGCCATCTACTTCATTTTCTCAAAACTTGAACTCAAACGTTCACGTTAAAACATACACTAAAGTATTCATGCGATTTTGCAAGTGACTTATAAAAATACTGTTTACGTTTTTTACAAAATTGATACGAGGAAGAAGCTTTTCCTAATGACTAAAACTGTATTTTTAAAAGCTTTTATCATTCAACGTATATAGACTGCATAACCCAGTTCGAAAAAAAATATGATTTTTCGTAACACAATATTTCGTGATCAATTAAATAAATTGTAATACTACGTGTAGTATTCAAGGTTTCGTGAATGGACGCCAAGGAATAAAAAGGCTACATACATTTTAATCATTAACATGAGGTTGTTTACTCAATGTGGACCTTGTTTTTAGAGCTGGTCACTATTTGAAAACTGTTATCGAAGAACGTTTTTATTTCGGATGGGAAATCATGTAATGAGTCCTCCCGTTGTTTCTGGAGCGAAAGGGAGAGTCAAGTCGTTATCTGACTCAAACCCATGTTCCTTCTTTAGCCCTTTGTGTTCTGGGACCACAGTATCTCATTCGAGTATCCCGCAGCCCGTCATTTTGACATACGAATGCTTAACACCTCCACTCGGATGCGCCCTGCGTTCTTACTAAAAATAAATGTACAGTTTCTGGCTGACAGTTAGCGCATTTTTAGGGTTCCGTAGTCAACTAGGAACCCTTATAGTTTCGCCATGTCTGTCTGTCCGTCCGTCCGTCCGTCCGTCCTCGCTTAATCTCTGTGACCGTTAGCACTAGAAAGCTGAAATTTGGTACCAATATGTATATCAATCACACCGACAAAGTGGTAAAATAAAAATTGGAAAAAAATGTTTTATTAGGGTAGCCACCCTATATGTAAAGTGGGAAGTGATTTTTTTTTAATTTCAACCCTAACGTGTGATATATTGTTGGAAAGGTATTTAAAAATGAATAGGGGTTTACTAAAATCATTTTTTGATGATGTCTATAATTTCGGAAATAATCGCTCCAAAAGTAAAAAACAATGTGTCCCCCCCCCTCTAACTTTTGAACCATAAGTTTAAAAAATATGAAAAAAATCTGAAAAGTAGAACTTTATAAGGACTTTCTAGGAAAAACATTTTGAACTTGATTGACACAACAGTTTTTGTACAAAAAAGACAAAAAGTTGTACAAAATAATTTCCTCCTCCACCTTTAAACTCATAAGTGGGAACACTTATTGTGACGGACGGGAAACTACGGAACCCTACACTGAGCGTGGCCCGACACGCTCTTGGCCGGTTTTTTAAATTTATTATTAGTTTATTTTAGTTTTAAATTCGAAATATTATTCTGTTTCTACTCAGCGGTAACATTCAACCGCGCTGCCTGCGGGTTTTGTAGCTATTTGAACTCATCCGTCCGTTATACATTCTAAATTAATTTAATTATAAAACAGTCAATTTAAGTTTTTTTTAACGAGTGCTTTATTTTTTCTGTCATTGCTGTTCTCGGCTGTGCACCCTCGGCTAGCGCCTCTGGCGTTAAATCCGCCTCGGCCGGAATGACAAAGTTTTCTCACTAGAATCAAAATGTACTATTTTATCCGACGCGATGGTAAGAGCCAAACAAAATTAGGTACTTTAGTTATAGTATATATTATAATTACTAATTAACTGCGATAGCCCCTTGGAAGTTTCGGTTGGTTGGTTATTATACAGTCAGCGATATTCATATAGGGACAGATGGTTCAGAATTAACGAAACAACTGAGAACTTTAAACTAGTTGTGGCCCGCGAATTTGTATAGGAGCAGTGCAAGTATGCAGGTGTCTGGCTTAATTAATACCGATTCTGTTACACTGGGGATAAGATTAAGATAAGATAAGAATCTTATCCCCAGCTTTAGTAATCTTATCAGTATTTTGAGATATCATCAGTATTTTTAACTTTACCACTATTCACTAAAGACTATGTCTTAGCGCCAATAGGTAGTAGACGACAATTTCCTAACATAATGCTAATAAACAATAGGATTACATTAGTGTCCTTAAGAAAAAAAAATCGTTTCGTCTTTCAATATGTTTGGTATTGACTGTACGTAGGTACAATATGTACATACTGGCTGGTTGTGGACTGGTTTTTTGTTGCGTCACAATTTTAGTTTTGCAAATAATACCGAAAAATGGCTACAAATCCCTAAAATAAGAAATCTAGATGTAACCCTATTTGTTCAAATTGTATTACATAAGTACTTACCTAAACAAATATCCACGTGTGGTAGAGGATCTGTTCCATAATGCACTTCATCCTTTTAAAAGGGTAGTAATAAAAGCTCCGACAAAAAAAGAAGAATTGTCCTTACTCAAAATATTAAATCTACTGCCTAAAATACTAACTTTCCGACTGCTTTTGTCCGAATAAAAATGACGAAACGACCGAATGAGATACTGAAATCTTCGAAAAATAAACATGACTGTTAATTGCCATTAATACTTTTCTACCAGCATAAATTACGTTCTACTGGAAACTATGCTTTGTAATTTTTATCTTTACTTGCCTACTATTAATTCATAAATTACCTTTCGTATTTCATAGACTGTGGTGCTAATTTAACTGTAACATTATACTGAAAATATTATTCTGAGTGGTTATACAGAAACTTATAAAAAATATAAAAATGTACTTGTAACAATAATTTTTACTTGCATCATATATCATGAATTTTAGTTACCACAGGTATGCTTCGATATTGGTACCTGTCTCAAATATACCTATGTCCCAAAGAGTTACTATTAATACATCTCTAATATTTACAAATGATTACCACCTGCGCTAAGATAGGTTGACGGAACCCCGCATGGTGGGGCTCCTATTTCCGGGTGGTTTAAAAAAAATAACCACGTAGGCTGCCTGTCCACCGGAGCGGAGCTAGGCTGCGGAGTGGAGAAACTGAGAAATATTAACCATTAGGATTGCACAAAATCTCCGCTCTGAAGAGGAGCGGAGATTTTGAGTGGAGAAACTGAGAATTTATTGGTTAATATTTCTTTTGTGCAATCCTATTGGTTAATATTTCTCAGTTTCTCCACTCCGCAGCCTAGCTCCGCTCCGGTGGACAGGCAGCCTAAGCCTTCTAACCTAACCTATCCGAGTCGGGGTACCCTGAGTCGTGGTGTTAACCATAATGAGGATATAATTCAAGTATATTTACCAAACAGTTGAGGTATTTTCATCATTATTGAGAGTTAAAAAATAAATGTGATAACCAATAATAGAAATTAAAACAGTTCATGCAAGTTGTAAAAATATGATTATTTTGACAAAACCTCTGTTGTCGGTAACTTAGTAATTTTGTCGGAGGTTCAGTATTCTATCCGGAAGTTTAGTTTTGTTATTCGAAGATTCATTTTTTTTTTAGGAGAAAATGTAATTTGAACATGCTCTTTTTTGTTGTTAAATTGGATATTTCCTTCGTTTATGTTTTGGGTTTTTGTCGGTAATTCATTATAGCGCTGGTTAATTAGAATAATAGTCGGCCACAGATCGCTGGAGATTAATTTGTTTTTCGGAACCATTATTATTTCCCCTTTTAAAACATGCATTATTTTGATGCTGTTTTGGCGTTAGCACCCTAACCACAAGACACTCACTTGTATCTATATGTCACCGGAAAATAACAAGATCCGTAAGTTTATCAATTTACTAGGAAGTTTATAAACTTTCGTAAGATTCTAAACGGGAGATAAATTGTAATATTTTACGTCGTTACTGGGTCACAGTTTTCACCTAACCTAACCTACGCATTTTTTTAACATTCAGGAAGGAATATTTGGTGCACGAAAATGTGGACGTAAAATATTACAATATATGGTGTAAAAATTATTGGAATCGATTCAGTTACTTATTCTGAACAAATTATATTCAGGTTTCGCATATACTAAAAATAATGTTGTAGAAGCAGGTGTAAGAAATAGTAAATTAATAAATTGCCTTATTCTTCAAGTATGTATATACTTAATCATTTAATTGTAATTTAAACTCAATTCAACGCCAATTAAAGCAATTGAAACAGGTAAAAAGGGATCTTATGTTACAAGCGTAATGATATTGTCTTTTAATGTAAATAATATTTACTTATCTAAATAAAAACGTACGGGGACGAGCAATAACACAAATGAAGTACATTTAATTATCTGTATGATAAAAGAAAATAATGGTTATATAATATACCTACTTATTTATAGTAGGTAGGTACATGACATGTGGTTTTCGCTGTTAAATGTTTAGCTGCTTGAAATATTTGGCTGTTATGGTGCCAAAATCTAATTTCATAAAATATTAAGAATTTTGTTTCATAAATGTTTGTGTAATGCAATGTTTTATTCGGCAGAGTGGCATGTACTGACATGTTACTTATAATATAGAAGAATAAATCCGATCTTATTTTTATTAAATGGTATATTATCTTTTCTCATACCTACCTCCTGCTATTATTTAACATGCAGTCTAGCGTAGATGAGTGCGCCGATGTTGAAACTATCAACGGTTTGAGGCCAAAAACCGATCAACGGCCTGGGCACTTGCTACTTTGACTAGCACAGAGTTCATCTGCCTAGTGTTTTCCCAACTATGTTGGGTAGGTTTCAGTCTAGCCGGTTGCTGCTGATTATCAGATTGAAAGAAAGAAAACAAGTTTATTTGGATTGCGATTGCCTATCCGACCTCCACATTCCAGTAGGTACTGCACATACCCCTTGGTAAAACTGTTTTTCAGATTTTCGGGACAATAACTGCCTGTAACGACTGTTCAAGATACAAACGCGAATGGGTGCCCACCAAGGAACTACCGGGTGGTGGTAACAACCAAGGCAAGTGTGGCTTAACCTAAAGATCGTCTGTTATCATTTAGCCACGGGCTTTAACTTTAATTTATTTAATCAACTGAGTAGATAGACTACTTCAATAAAACTGCATTTTAATCAATGATGATAAGTAAAAGAAAACAAAATATCGGCGAACGCAATAAGTATGAACCCATGTTATTATTTATGGGCCGTTCTTCTTTGCAGTCGTTCTTTTTTGTTAGATGTTCTGAATCTGAGGGCCCGTTTCAACCAAAGTGACTAACCACCGACCATACCTCCTATGGTCTGACTGAGCTTATTCTGTTACACCCTACATAATATTTAATATGTGTAGCAAGAAAGGTACGAACCTATTATTTTAAAGAAAATAACTATTTCAAGGTTTTCCGGTGACCGCTTCGGTCGTTTTCGACGTGGTGCAGCGCACACTTAGGTACTGCAGCAACGTACCAAAAATGTACCCGCACGGTATTCGATGTCTCATGCGTACTGTGAGTTAGGTTGCTTTTACAAACACTGGCGAATTAATCTCTTAAGGCAGTAATCCTACTGAAGGTCTAATATGGAATTTCCATCTGGGGCAGTGCAGGTAAAACCAGTCATAGAAATAGAAAGCGCAAAGAGCAGTAATCAAAGTAATGCTAAAAAAGCCTTTCCGTTTCCCAACGAATTTGCTTTATGAAGATTTCCTGTTCTCAGAGTGCGACAATTAGGTATTCCTTTTAAATGCCGCACTGCGTACCTACCCACAAATCCATTAAAAACAGACCTGATTACCAAGACATACCTATACTATCCAAACGCATTTTACACATCCTTCCCAATTCAACAAGTCTTTTGGCTAGACGGTGTCCTTCATATTCTCACATTTATGTCTAATACAAAATAATCAAATGCTGTGATATCAAAGGCCTAAACGATGTTTCATGCAAAAAAAAGTGATTTGAAATTTGCTTCTATCACTACCATACGACAACACGTTGTCAGTTAATCACACCTAATCTGTGCTGAACACACATACCTGTTATACACAGACGCGCACACACAACATTACCAAACATTAGAATTCTTTTATTTTTTTCTCATTTTATTTTATAATGTAATTTTTCCTTAATGCCAAAATGTCATCTCACATTGACAAAAATACATATAAATGTTTTAATTTAAAGTTATCGCAACTCCGGCCCCCAAGATAAAGGCGCAGCCTAGTTTGGGGGTCAATTGTTTTCTATTTCTGACAACATAGAACTTGTTACCGATATTCGTAATGATGTTAGATTAAAAAACAATGATGTGACACTGGTTTAATAAATTTATTCTTATTCTACATGCTGATAGTCGCACAGTCGGATTTACATTGTAACAATTGGTCAAAAGTTCCGTGCCTTTTACAATAATGTAGGTAACGGTAACCGGTTAATGACGTCTTTTGATTTTTTTTAAATCATAATGCAGCTACTAAGCATTGCAGTGCACTATGAATTATAAAGAAACCCTTTTACAGTCAGACAAAATTTGTAAAAGAGTATGCATAGATGGTTTGTTTGGTCATGTGGAGAGGAGTAAAATCCTTCTCGTACGCAGTCGCGACGCCCCCGTTAGGGGGCGCGCTGGCGGCGCCGGGAGGGAATTGTAAATTTACGGGTCGGCGTTGGTTGGTCCCCTGGACCCGGCTTGTGGTGCGAGCTACAACTACGATGCAACGTTAGCCCTGCTTGCCGGTCTGGCTGCAGTGCTTGCGCCTCCAAAGAGGCTGGGTCGCCCCGACGGGATTCTTCTTCGGGCGCGGGGGACAGTGCTGGTTTCTTGCCCCCGCGCTTCTTCCTGTTCTTCCGCTTTGAGGAGGGATTTCTCCTCGGACCGTGGGCCCGTTTGCCGCCGCCATCAGCGACGTGCCTCGTGGCGTCAACGTTAGGTCAGTTGTCCGGGGCCGTTTCCAAATGGCCAGAGGCAATCGTAGTGTCGACGGTGCCCGCTCGCCTGTTCCGCGCTTCCGCCTTGATGACGGGGCACGAGACGTGGGAAGCTGGGTGATCACCCCCACAGTTGGCGCACGTTGCCGGTTACTCCCGGGGTCGAGGGCATTCAGGCGCAGCATGTTCCCCACCATATCGGACACAGGCGAGCGCCCGGTGGCAGTGGTGGGACGAGTGCCTGAATTTCTGGCACCGGTGGCATTGGGCGGGCTCTCGTTTGCTCCGCTAAGCTTCGACCTTGGCACCCCGCATGTTCAAGAACACGGAGGTGCCGAAGATGCTACGATGGTCCGGGGTCCTTCAGAAACACGCAACCGGGTCTACCTTTGCGCCCCTTAATATAGCGCACATACTCCGGCTCGTATCCCAATCCCAACGTACGGAGCTCCTCCTCAATCTCCTCCGGGGGGGTATCAGCAGGGAGCCCCCTGTGAGCCTCCTTGCAGCTTCGCTCCGCCGCCCGGCAGTGAATAGGCGAACCAGGATAGGCCAGTCTCTTTCTCCAGGCCCGTTAGGTACCGCTGGACCACCCTATATTCCTCCTTAGATTGTAGTAACGGCGGACCTGAAGGCACGCGCGTGCGGCGTTGCTGGGAGCGCGACGGGCGCGGTGGGCACAGGGCGCGGTTGGGGCCGTGTCACGCACGGCGGCGTGCGTTACAGCGGCACGCGCCGATGGGGGCGGCTCGACGACGCCGACGACTTCGCTGGGCCGGGCGCAGCCGCAGACGTGGCCGCACAAGTACATGAATAGTGAGAGTACTTGTGCGAACACAGGAAAAGGAATAAAATTTGGCGCTCCGATCGGTGCGGCTCTCGCTAAGGTATAGTTCCCCAGATGGGGGCACTTATTAGCGAGAGCCGTGACGTGGGTAGGTGCACAAAACCCACGCGGCGAAAAATGTTGCGAGTACCCCCGACTATCCTCGCTTCCTAGTCGGAGGTGGCGCCACTACTCTTCTTCTGCCCGCCCGAGGGATCTACACCGGCTAGCTGCACGCGGAGATTGGAGTACGTTCGCCCTCTGCGACTAGGTACTGGCGGTCCTCAGAGGAATAAAAGACAACTAACATACCTATTTATAAAGCGGAGGTGAGTGGCAACGCCAGGAGGGGACGCCCTGGAAGGACAATCACTGACCTTATTAGTGAGGTTCTGTAGAAAGGTTAGGTGCGTGGTAGGTTGTTGCCGAGCGCAAACACACGCCGATGGTGATGAATTAACATAGGAAATTGATAATCACGTATTCATGTAACCTTTGCTTAGTCTGTATAGAAGAGTGTCTAGCGATGATTTGCTTCCCGAACCAGTACAAGTGACTGACACTTTCTATTACCAAATCAAATCAAATAATTTATTTCAATTAGACCATTACAGGCACTTTTGAATGTCAAGAAACAAAATGAATCTACAGTCCCGGTCACAAGGCATAATAACTTGTGAAAGTACTGTAGTTGCCCATTCCAAAGCGTTGATCTCTATGGAGAAGAACGGGCAAGAAACTCCATGGACACTCTTTTAAATTATAATATGTTTACAAAATCGTATTTACATCATTCATGTTGAGATTTTACAAATATGTGAGAACGATGTAGAATGACGTGCACAGTAAGAGCGTCCAGAGTAAATAAAAAACAAAATCTAAATAAATTAAAAAATTACCGTGGTAGCTAAAATATGACCAGTCCCAACTGACAGCGCCCGTTCACGAACATGACGTATGGATCAGCCCCATTCAGCTCGACCATTTTGAAGGGAGCTAAATAACCCGACACACCCGCCACCATCAGCGAGACATTTAAGTGAGCATGACACTATCAACCGCCAGGGCTTCGTCAAGTCAATGATAATACATAGCACTCACATATGGGCTTAATAATTATACAATACTAGAGAATTGATTCTATACATTGCAAAGATAGTCTTACAATCTTCTGCAGCTTCCACTATAGCTTCGGATACTAATCAATGAGTTTACCCCTATGCTTGTGAAGCAGGACCAGCATTGAGCCAAGCATTTTTATCATTAATATAATCCCCCAACTTATAATATGTTTGCCTACATAGTGTGCGTTTAATACAAGATTTAAAGGAGATTGCGCAGCCTACTATGGCACTTGGTTGCGCAACTTTTGACACAGTATAGTAGTGAAAATTGGACACAAAAAAGGGGTAGTTTCATACCTTAAAACAAGGTTAAATTCAAAATGAAATATTGTGGGGTTTTTGAAAAAAAAAATGTTTAATACCTTTTGAGGTTATGTTACATCTCAAAACAATTCGTTTTGAAACGTTATTAACTGGCACATATTTTGCATTATTTTGGTACATATTAATTGAGTATTACTTACTATTTAAGATATTTGATTAAACACATTGATCTAGAAATCCTAAACAATATTCTCGGCTTAACCGGCAGCTAACACGGTAAACACAAACAGAAAACACCGATTTTGTTTGACATTTCACCGAATAGTGTTGTGACACAACAATAGACTACGGGGCATCATAACATTATCGATTATATCTTAATTGTTTTATTTTTGCCTAGAAATTGTATTTAATGGAAAAAAATTGTAACAGAATTAAAGAATGATAATAAGGACAACTCTTAATACTTTTTAGTTGCAAATGTTAATTATTTTGTTGTTCTATGATTTATGTTAGTGTTTAATCGATCGATTATAATTGAAAAAGGAGTCGCTTCACTATTAGGCAACAAATGACGTATTTATTTTATTAAATATGTACATACTAATTAAAATTAAAATAGAAACCCCACAAATGATTTCAATGAATTTAGGTAAAAAAACATTAAAAATAACATAATTAATTATACATTAACTCTAATGGCTTTACGCGTCAAAAAGTGAGACTATAAGTGCTCAATCTCCTTTCGTTTCATTCAGTTGAAGAATGTGGGGGGGGGGGGGGTATTTTATTGTAGCATTTTAAACAGTACCCCATGAAAGATGAGTCTACTTTAGCTAACCTGAAACCTGGCTGATACAATTGGTCCCTATTTCTAGTATTATACTTGTGTCTGTCACCTCGTTTACCAAATAGATGCAATTTTTTTCTGGCGTACATGATGTTTTCATCAGAACACTGTCTGAAATGTCTGTGCAGAAAATGGTTCATTATTTGTTTGTTAAAATATTTTAAATCATTTAATCTCTTTGCTGTGTTCTATTCAACAATAATAATTACTGATATAATCTCCAGCGTTTGATTGTCTACCATAGTACCTACGGGATTTTGGAAAAATTGTGGTGTCTCCTTCCACAAACGCCATTAAATAAATAAGTGAAGTAGAAATATTGACAAGGTACATAGATAATGTACTCTGTGCAAGGTACTGTCATGATGTTAATTTCCTTAAACTGTTCTCGTAAAGAATCTCTCCTACGTAGATTATACATGGCTCTTTTCTGCAGAATAAATACAGACTCGATGTCTGCAGCCCGTCCCCAAAGTAAAATACCGTACCTATGACATTATACTATAAAAATAACTAAAATAGACTAGCCTCGCGGTATCTACATCAGTAAACTGACGGATTTTTCTAACAGCATATGCTGTTGAACTAAGCCGTCCTGCAAGAGATGTTATATGCGGACCCCGTTGTAGCCTTGAATCGAACGTTATCCCCAGGAAAACAGTTTTATCGACGACTTCTAGTTTCTCTTGATTCAATACTTTGTCACAATCACTACTTTTGACGTATGGCAGAGCAAATCTTATGCACTTCGTTTTTTTCCCATTTAATACTAAATTATTGGCGGTGAACCAATTATTTACCTGCAATAGGGCGTTATTTACGTCGTCAAGATTTGTGGCACCAATCACTACTTTTGACGTTTGGCAGAGCAAATCTTATGCACTTCGTTTTTTTCCCATTTAATACTAAATTATTGGCGGTAAACCAATTATTTACCTGCAATAGGGCGTTATTTACGTCGTCAAGATTTGTGGCACGTCTATTTATCTTAAATATTAAAGAGGTATCGTCAGCAAACAACACAATTTGTGGTTGGTTTTTAAATAAATGGGGTAGATCAGTAATATATACTAAAAACAGGAAAGGACCTAATATCGATCCTTGTGGTACACCCATCTTTACATTTAAACCCATTGAATTGACACCAATTTATTTGCACTTGCTGCTGTCTATCATTTAATATGATTTTACTAAACTAAGCGCAAGTTTCCCTAGGCCGTAATGTTCAAGTTTCAAGAGTAGGGTTTCGTGGCTAACACAATCAAACGCTTTTGAAAGGTCACAAAAGATTCCTATGGCATCCTGTGCCTCTTCCCACGCAGTAAATATGTGTTTTAACAAGGTAACACCAGCGTCAGTCGTACAACGTCCTTTGGTGAAACCATACTGTTTTTCATGTAAGATATTATTTGTGTTAAACTGGTTGAGCATTTGATTGAGCATTACCTTTTCAAACACCTTGCTGAAAACCGGCAAAACGGATACGGGTCTATAGTTATTGGTGTCTTTATTAACGATTACCTACCTATAGCTATGATATACCTGGAACGGTGATACAATGTAAAATGTAATGTACCGCCAAAGTGGATAGCGATAGATGTTTATGTTTTCACACTATGATACTGACTTCCCGAACAAATATTTTTCGGTGTCAAAATTAAACTGAAGTATATTTACTGTTGGTATTAACTTGATATGCAAAATAAATAAAACCACAATAAATTCCTAAAATATTTTATTTTATTATACGAAGTTAACATTCCACGTACTGTTATGAATAATATAATATATACCTACCTTGTAACGTCGAGCAGGTAGGTTTCCACAATATGAAATATATATGAAGCTAAAAGTTTATCGAAATAGAACACTCGTACAATTATCCATTAATTAAATAAAGATACAAAAGAAACAATTCATTTTCGAACATTCATAATAATTAAAGTCCTCACTAGCTACATTTGGAAGAATATCAGCTATACATCTTTAGTTATCAATATAGGTACATGTAAATTGTATAGAAATGTAAAGAAGGGAAATGGAAAAACACAACGATAGAAAGCAAAGGTCTGGATTCATAATGTCGTATAAAATAAATAATGAAATTAACAACGAAATATAATGTTAGTTTACTTTCAGATATACAAAATTAAAAAAATGTAAATAAATCAACAATTTGCTTTTATGACAAATTAAAATTATTTTGTCTCATAATTTAATGAATGTATAGTTTACAGTTCATGTATGAATAATAATAATTATGTCGCTTAGAACCTGATAGTTTTTATTTTATAATAGTATATTTTGTAGATACAGAAGAGGCATACAATATGCCACGAGTATCATGTTACGTGAAGTGTTCATTTGATTGAAGACCGATTCACTCCCACATTGCACCGGTACACACATGCTCATTACACAATTTAACCTTTATGTCAATATTTGGTTTTGTCATTAAATTATTTCCACGATTTCTAATATGTATTGAATTTTAAAAAGGTTATTTCTTAAGGAAATTCTTACACAAAAAATACGACAGATTGATACTCAGAATTACGTGTTAGAAATCGGATAATTAATGGTTTATAATCGTTTACAGAAAGGGGTATATGATACTGTATATGACAGTTTGGATGTGTATTGCTGTGCATGTGCCACAGTGTAGTTCGTGTGTGGGGGACTCGGTGGCGTTGCGCTAGCGACGCGCTCCAAACTCGACGGCGTCGTCGTCGGTGATGTCACCGTGCCGCCACAGGCACAGGCGCGAGCTCTTAGCGTGCTCCTGCGCCGCGCGGTACTCTCCTACCAACGCCGCCAGCCGATGCTCGCGAAGGGGCTCCATTAGCACCAAGCCCTCCTTGATCAGGTTCTAAATGCAAACAGTATCGATAAGTATGTTTGCTTTATACCCATGGAGTATTGAGTTTCTTTTTAATTTGAGTTATTCGAGCATTTACTAAAATACTTTACGGAGACAAGAAGTTTTTTTTTATGTTATTACCGAGACTTCATACAAATAACAAGAACAACAAAAAAAATACGTTATTCAAATAATATCATATGTGTATGTACCTACTGTGGAATCTATTTACTTAAGTTTCTTATATTCGTCGCAGTCAACATTGTTTGATGATGATGGAAGATATAATAATTTAAGTGTGCACAATGTATAAGGCACAAATTAAATAAATCAATTACCTTGCCAACATCGACGTTGGTGTTGGGATCGACGAGGGTTACAGCGGGCGGGGCGCCACGGGTCTCAATGTTGAGCAGCAGCTTCCTGTTGAGTGTGTCCGCGGAGAAGGCAGCCACGGCTTCGGACCTATCATCGGGATCGGACGGGAACTTGACGCAGCATAGCGTGAACTCGCTGGCGTACGCCGGGTCCGTCTCCGTGCCAGCCGGTAGTGCCGCCAATCGTGTCACGTTTACGATCTACGTAATATTGCACATATTTGTTAAAATATACCAGATCATTGTGCGATTGAAACAGAAGTACTGTTTAGTATTTCTATCAAGATGGCGTAGCAGCTACACCATTTTTTCTTCTTCGCAGCTACGACTTGATGAAAACAAGAACAGCAAATTGATGGAAACAAGTAATTGTGCGAACCTAATTAAATTGAACATTTGATTGATTTTGTTTGTAATTAACGGGAGGTTCCACCTCAATTTACTCACCTCACGGTTCCCGTAGTCAATGTAGAAAATATGAGCCATTTTTTCATCTGAAAGCTTTTCAACCTTAGCCCTGTACCATTGATCGTCCATTGTGAACCGAGCTGCGCAGATTTGGCCTCTTCTAGGAATGTAAGATCCAGGAAGGGGAGCATTGTTCTTAAATTCTTGATGGATTCTTTCCATCAAATTTTCGAGCTTACCGCCCAACTCAACATTCTGAGCATAAAAATTGCCTTCATTTGTCACTTCGGTGATCACAACTTTCTCGTACTTTAGAGTGCGATCTTGAATTGGGGCATTCCTTTCTTTCTCAGTTTCCTTTTCAACTTCTACGTAATCTTTCCATAACCCAATACGCTTCAGCATTGCATTTTCTTCGGCAGTCTTAATCTGGCGAGCGAACTCCGAGGTTTCAGCAGTGTGGTGCATTGTGGCAAGTCCATGCTCAACCAAAGCCACCGACAAGTTCTCGTTTTCATTCCACAACCAACCAATGAAGTTGCCAGCCTTATCCATCTCTTCAATGGTGACTACTACGTCTCGCTGCAAGCACCTCTCCTTAGTGAAATGCAGTGCTTCTTCGCCAAAAGGTTCCGCATTCTGCATGCCACCGCCGCCTCCAATAGCTGGGCGCGATCCACGTGGACAGTTGATGCCAGCAAGAAGGAAAGTTACCAACACGGATTCTTTCGGAATATATATCCTCATGCGGGATCCACTGGCGACAAATTCTACAGTCGCTTCAGTCTTTTGAGCTCTCTTTAGGAATGGGAAGAATTTCTTAGCTTTAGCAGAGTCTCCACTAGTATCCTGAATGCGATGAGTAGGGATGTCTTTTTTAGCGTGAACACCGATACCAGCTTTCTGAGCTTTAAGTTCAGCTTCCAAAAGCTTATCATAGTGGGAACTCCTCTGATCGTTATCATTCCTGTACCGTACGACGGTAGCGTAACCTTTTGCGACTAATGCTTCCGCCAGATTTCTGTGGTAAATAAAAGCATATTATGACTTCGTGAAAAACCAGATCATTTGATAACCCTACGAATAACTTGAATACTTACACTCCGCTAGCTACGACGGTGCAGCAGTTCTTTTCTGGGAAGTTATCTTTGGCGGGCTGAATGTAATCAACAGTGACGTTAACTTTCTTGCCAACTACTTTTTTCCGCAGAAATTCGCGCGCTTCGTACATCCATGGAATATCATATAAAGGCTTAAATCCCTTTGGCCTTGGCGAAATTTTGCCTTCCTCATCAGGGCTATTCCTACACAAAACATGTTTTAGATTAGTATTAGAATAGAGAGAAAATGAAAAAAGTTGTGATTGCGCAAACTGCAAAACATACTTTTCACGTGGTGGTCTGATGCTAGCCAAGAATATTTTCTTCTGAGTGTTATTGGGCAACTTGACAACGAGTGCGTCGCCGTTGACCACTTCCAAGACCGTGGCGGTGAAGTCCTTGTCTTTGGCCGCGATGATGGGGGCATTGCTGACGTAGTGGGTCCAAATACGGAGTTTGGCATCTTTCGCTGCTCTTTCAGCAGCGCGTAATGGGGTTGCGCCTTAAAAACCAGAGAAGAAAGATAAATATTGAACACAATAATAACATTAAATTAAATGAGCTGCTGATGGCTCAATCCACGAGCAAAATGAAATAAATTAATGACACAGGAACTTCCTGGATAAAAAGCTGCTATCGTAGACTAATATCTATCTCTGCGCTAAATTTCATCCAGATCTGTGCAGTCGTTCTTACGTGATTGAGCAATAAACCATCCAAGCATCAAAAAACGTCTCATTTATAAAAGTAGTACGAAGTAAGATTGATAACCCCACTAAAACAAATGTTACCTGTACAGGTTGGAAACATAAACGCACTACTGTTTACCGTGATCGAGCTATTATGCGAAGTGTTAGTGGGCATAATTATAAAACAATGCGGCTACAAACAACCTGCCAACAGTGTACCTTTTGTCATGGGACTAGAAACTGGTGGAATGTGGGTGTACCATTAGGTACATCCTTTGTGAATTACAGACGTTATGTTATGTTACATCGAAGTGTCGCTATGATAGGTACTTAATACTTGGCACCCAACATTCGATTCAAGTGCCAAATATTCCAAGGGTGATGTCCAAGATATTATAGGAAAAGGTATTCATATTTATTTCATTAAAAGCGACCCGTCCCAGCTTCGCACGGGTGCAATGTAGATACTAATATTATACATATAAACCTTCCTCTTGAATCTCTCTATCAGATTACCGAAAACCGCATTATAAACCATTGAGGAGTTTAAAAGTTATAAGTCACTAGACACTGAAAGCGACTTAATTTTATACTATGTAAAGATTTCTTTTTATATTAGTAAAATCATATGCGCCACTAATTCAACACACTCGATTCGAAAAACTATGACTACTTACCAGCTTTCATAACAGCCAGGGACCAGTCAACGCATCTGGCGAAGCCTTGTCTAAGCAGAGCTTCAGCGATGTTTCCTTGTGGGTGCAAGATAGTTCCCACATAATTGTTATTGTTCACAGACTCAAGAATGACTTCCACGTCTTTTTGCAGCAGCTTGGATTCAAGGAAGAACCGAGCTTCTTCGGCATAAGGTTCAGAATCACCATCTTGTCTCACTGCAGGGCACTAAAAACAATCGATGATAATTTGTAAATTCATATTCATTTCCAGAACTAGTTTACCTAAATCTGATGAGTACTATCATATAGACTTGAATTACGTAATACTTACTCGGATACCCGACAGCATGAGCGTGATCTGGTAAAAGTCAGGCAGCAAGCAAAGTCTGACTGTGGATCCGTCACGTACATACTCAATGATAGCTTTAATCGGCTGATATCCGAATTTAGCGACGAACGCTTTTGGGTTGTCTCCAGCAGTCTTGATCTCCCTGATATGATCCTGTTTGATGCAATACAAGTGAGATTTTGTATCTATGAAAACTGCTTTTTAACAAAAAAACGGCAGACTTCAAGAAACCTGAACCAAAGCAACTGAAAATAAATTTGGTTTCTAATCATTCGATATCTTCTACTAAATTGGGATTGCGATTCTACTGTCAAGTACGCCATATCGGTATTTGTTGGACTTTGGCACTTTGAATTAATTAACATTTTTTTCGTCAAATTGTAAGTTTGATATTCTTTCATATACACATTTGTATAGCTGATGCCCGCGTTTTCACCTGGTGGATCCTCAATCTTACACCTAGATCTAAGCTGACACAGCTCCAAATCGTGAACTTTAAGTTACTGTTGTAACCGTATACCTACTCGGTGATCATACGCAAATATCTAACATAACACAATATAAATACAGTGACGTTTTGCAACCTATTTATGACCTAAAATAAATATAATGTTAATGACTTCCCATACAAACATTAATAGGATTTGTCGTCTCCTGAAGAATAACCTTTTTTTTAAGTTGTGTCCGATCTTGGTGTGCGATTTAGGATCTACCAAAGTGGTTTGAATATTTTAGCCTGCCTGACTTTTTATTCTGAATTTAGCTTTCACCTGCGCGGTTTTTTTGCGTTCCTGTAGTCACTTACCCTACTACTCAGCCCACGTAGCTCGTAGCCTAATATCATATATAGATAGCAGCCACGCATTAAACCTACATGAATCAATAGCTGGCGTCAACACAAAAAATCATCTAATGAGTCACGTTTCTAAGCTATCAAAGTGGTACGAATAGTCGAGATTGTAACTGGTTTTATACATAGCTGCGATTTGAAAATAAAATAAAACAGCTGATATTAGTCAGGCACAAACATGTTAAAAACTACTAAAAAACAGATTTAGAAAGGTATTATGGCATTCACTTCATTTATATTTACAATGGGACTAGCTACTGGAATAGTTTTCCATATCACATAAATGGTGCAGGTTTGATGTTGAAGTGCGCCCCAGAGGGGAAGTTCCTTATACATTGATGCTACTATACTAAAGAACTTTAAAACTGTGTTCAACCCCATGGACTGCTTCAAATTTAGACCCTATATAATTAATATGCAAAAATATAGTAATAATTTTAATAAAAGAGATAATTAGTTGTATATAATTTTTTGCTCATTCCTTGCTCTAAGACTTTTGTGTCCCTTGTTAACATAATTACTTTTTTATTTCTATTATGCATAACATAGTTTTGACATAGCAGCTAGTAGTAGCATAACTACACTTTACTTCATTGTTGCAATTGGATTTTATAATAGCACTGGCCATGATACACCTTTACCTTTGTTGTTAACCCACAACACATTCACACTGGGTATACGATGTCGTAAGTGCTGTGATGTAAAGTGTTTTGGCTTTAAGTTCTTACTGTCTTCTTAGTAAAGAAAATGGATTTTGAAAACTTACTTGAAGATCTGTTCCCCAGATGCCTTTGTTTTGTGACTTTGCCACATCTTCAATTTCTACCAGCCTTCTCAATTGTGGTATGTTTCTGCCACCCTCTCTAACCTTTGCCAACCCTTCAGCTAAAAGAGCTTCAGTAAGGTTTTCATCCTTAGTGGGGTCTTTTCCGGCCCAAACAGTGCCATACTCTCTGGTTGCTGAGTTTGGTGGCTTATCAGCAGTAAAGATCACTTCCCGACCTACTAGTTTCCTGAGGAACTCACGAGCTTCCCAAGCATAAGGCTCATCCTTCGATTCCACATCACTGTTAAAACGAAAACACATTGATAGATAGTGGTAAAGAGTAAGTTCGGTATAGAAATTTAATAGCATAGCAATTATATTAGTTGATTGTTGTACTGTAATACAGCTGTATTGTAATACAATTATGAGGCCTCAATGACCACTGATAGGCTGATTATTGATTGCAATTAATACTCTATGGTAATGTTTCGCATTGCTTGTTATATATAGGTAAGTACAATTTAAAATACATCAGCATACAATATCAACAAGCAACAATAGCAAATGCATATATACCTACTTGAATTTCTTTTTTGCCCTATCATATGCATGAAATATAAAAATGATGAAAATTAGAAACAAGCTGTTTGAATTGTGTAACATAATATTGTAATATCAAGTACACAGCCCTAGAATGGCGTGAGTAGCAGTTTATATGGGTCATCATAATCCAAAAAAAAAAAATAGGAAAGATCAATTTTTGTAGGGACACATGTTAAACTGTTTGTTTAAGTCATTTTATAGTTAATGTTATCATTTCATTTTATTAAGTAAAGGGCAGCAGTGCCAATAGAGAGTATAAAAATCACAGCTGAATTGTTTTTAAATATACATAATTGGCCATGTGTCATAATTTGTAGCTATGTAAGTTTCAACGGAGTTTCATTGAAAGATTTTTATATTATTACATCTCAATGTTTTAGGAAAAGTAAGGACCTTATGGTTGTTTTAGCAATGTCTATATTATATTTTAACTTTTTGGATTGAATGATGATTTTACATGTAAATCTTGCTATAAAGTAGGGCCAGGAAAATGATATGCTTTTATTATATTTTCAATGTGAGAATATCAGATGCATACATTAGAGTACTACATAGAGTAGTACGTCATACTATTTGAGTTAGGCATTAAATATTTAACATAATTATGCTAGCTAGCTATATCACTATTGTAGAGATATAACCCAAAATAATACCAGATCTAAAATGTCATCCTATTTATCAATTTGCTTATGCTTATTTTAGTTTTTTCATGGTTAGTAAATTTACATTTTAATCCAGGCTCTATTTTTTAACAATAATGTGTAAGATATTGACTGCTATAATGAGTGATTAAAAGTCGATTTATGAAGTAAAGCTCATTAGTTACTACAAAGCTTCTTCTTGATTAGCTATGTCTTAACTAATTACCTTAAACATATGAAAAATAACTAGATTCCAAGTGTATTAAGCCAAGGAACTAATCTTCTAGTTGTTCTAATACTAGTGTAGTAACATAAAATAAGGCAAAATCATTGTGAACATGGCTCTAACATTCTTCACATGTTTTTGACAAGGTAACATTTAAACACTAATACTTCTAATCCATACATATAATTCTATGGATAATATTTTTGTGTTTACCAAAAATACTGATCGTGCACCAAATATTCTTTCCTGAATGTTAAAAAAATGCGTAGGTTAGGTTAGGTTAAAATTGTGACCCCCCTACGCCAGTACCGCCAGTAACGACTTGCATTAATAGAAAATGGATAAAGATATAACACTTTTTTATTGTAGTGCGCTGATGCTCGTTACGACATATTTTAATTAACATATTTTAGTGCACATTCAGTATATTTGGTGGAACACAGGTAAAATTAGGTAAATGAAATGGGAATAAATTGAAGTACTTTTAAATACCATCCTAATTCTATCAACATTTTTGACAGAATGTATAGGAATACAATATAAAATCTGTAAAATGCTAATATGTTGCAACTGATACATGAGATGATAATACCCAGATTTAATTTGAAACAAGTAAAAGAGTTATGTTTCACATTTTTCTTTAATAATGTTATATCTACAGCTCCTTGAACAGAAATATCTGTTCGCAAGGGCAAAAGTTGATGACATAGAAGATGATTCTCTGGACATATGGAAATCATAAAACCTTGGTTTTAATTAAGGTTTAGGTTTCCAAAATTAGAAGTTTAGGAAATATTGTTGTATATTTTAGAAATGTTCAAAATACATTCGAATCTGTCCTGAAGCATGTTAAATTATAATTGCTTTGAAAGCATTGACATTCAATTTAGAAAGGTAAAATTTCTTCTTTTCTCTGGTTTGTGGCTGATTTGTACTATGTTCTCAGTAAAAAAACAAAAATCTTATTTTATGAAGAGTATTCATTCATACTAAATCTTAACACAATAATTGAAATGAAATTGTCATTGCAATCTCTAAGAACCCTTCACCATATGTTACCATATGGAACAGGTATAACACACAAAGCAAGCAACAGTGTGAGCACAACTTGAGCTTATATACAGCAGCAACAAGTATTGGCAGAATGCTACTATATGAGTATTTTGTCACCACTTAAACTAATAGAAGATTATAATGTTGAAACCTAAGTATTTTGCCATTTCTTGACAATCAAAACATACTTTTTACAGCACACAAGATCTTGTCATGATATCTCATCAACAAGTGAATAATATCTATACACATTATAGAATATATCATCAGATCTCATTTATATTCGCAATTGCATCGCAGAGTACTTAACAAAATGATAGTTGTGTAAATATGGGTTATTTTCATTTACTGTGATTTTACTTGACAGTATTTACTCTGGGCAATTGTTTTTACAACCAATTTTATTGAAAGACTAATTGTATAGTATAAAGCTAAATGTATTGTTATGATTGCATAGCGCACAGCTTCAGCTGCAGGTGGGAAGATTATTGTTCCCTTAACATTTCATTTAGGCTTGTGTATTTGAATGGCAAATATTAAATATTCTCTCATTTAGTATGTAGTATGTTCATCTTTCATTGATTGTGAATGCATTATATATTAAACTTAGGACAGATCACAATAATACCCAACATGTTAATGTTATGACTGACAGTTTGGACAAGTAAAAATGATTTGATGACTTAAAGCTGTAGTTTTTTTGTGTACAGAATCAACATTTGTGTTTACTTCATGTGTAAATACTGACTTGTTGGCGGTTTTCTGGCGCGCTAGCTTGGGTGCGGTGATGCCCGACAGCGCGATCACTTTCTCTGGAGGTGGGCCGCCTTGAGGCTGGCGTCTTATCACAATCGTGTCACCGGATAGTACCTGTTTAGCATAGATGGTTATATCTTATAATATGCACGTTATAACATAATTTTATATAAGAATCTTATAAATCCCGTAAGTCTTTAACACGATTGCCAGCTAGCACTGACTGGACAAGCAGCAAGTATCGCTACATTGATACAAATTGTTTTAACGAGCAGCTAAAATGAAGCAAAAGGGCTTCGGGAATTAGTATACTCTTCAAATCATGTGCCCGATGTGATGCCAACGGGGCAAATTAATGAGATCGGCACGAGGCATCTTGGCTTACTGTTATGAGAATTAAAAAAACATGTTATTGTTGAATTACCTGCTTCACTATTCCGATTTTGTAAGCAGGCGTCGGTGCTGGAGCACTCATTTTTAAAGTATTTCCCTTATGAATATCCGGCAAATGAATATGATGTTATAAAAATGACTGAAGAGCGAACAACTAACAAGATTGGCGAAACGTGGCCGCGCTAGTGTTTCCACATTTGAGAACTGTAAATTATATTGATGATGATTATGTTAATACTTTCTCCACAGTACGTATGGCTGATATTCTCGGCAACACTGAAGAGTTTTGAATGAGCTAAATAGTAAGTAACACAACAAGAATTACACTAACGAGTTTTCGACTAAAATTAAATTAAAAGTATTTTTTGGATTTAACTACTTATTTTAAAGACAAAACATTTGTAAACATGGTTAAGTTTACTGTCTTTAACGACTAGATTCGAAAGTTCGCTATATATGTGTTCCGGACCCATATTTTAAAATTAATTTACACTTTCCCACATATAGATCTATGCTTGATTTTAAAACAGTGAGAATATCGATTGCATCTTTGACTTAACTACTGAATATCTATTTAGTCTGATCTTCAGCATTTTTTGATAATCGACTATTCTGATTTTGGTACAAATTGCGCCACATAGAAAAAAGCACACGTGATACAACGTGGAACGCGTAATCGCATTTGGCAATACCATAAACTACAAAGTTGTGTGGATATTTTTGTAATTCTGCACTTTTATTATTTAGAACGTTTTTATTCAAAAAATAAATAATTTGAATCGATTTGTAAAAACGTCTTGTTTCTTTAAAACGTTTTTATTTTCCCCGTAATTTATACCACGAGATCGATTATTTCTCACAATTTGTGTAGTTGCTGGTATGGCCCAAATCAGTATTTGGGCAATTCATTTTTATCACTGATTTTTATAATAGAATGGGCTAGAATAGTTTTATTTAATTTACGTAGTTCACGTGTTTTGAAATTTTGAATAAAAATAGTTTAAATCCTTCATTTTGTATTTCAAATACACAACTTAAAAGAGTTTGTATATTTAATACGAGCCAGAAAATAAATATAGTTTGTATTTTAATTATTGTGAAAGCGTTAGGGTAGCCCGCGAAATTCGAAAATTCCAAGGTTTTTTTTTCAATTTGCAGGTCAGTGTCGGCTTGTATATTGATTAAAATATAAATCGCTCCGTAAAAGTATTGATAAAAATATATTCATAAAAAGTTATTAAATGGGATTCAATTAACTTAGAGGGTTGCCAAGTATTGATGATTATAATTCTTCAGATACTACATGTTTTACGATCGCGATTTCTATTTACTTTAAGATATAGTTTGACCCTGACCAGTGACCTGAATTACGCGGGCTACCCTGGCGTTTTCACCGTACCTATAGCGAAGTATGTATTTTACTTACCCAGCTAAATATTTTTTTTCATGTATCTATGAGAAATTATCAAATAACTTCCACTGCTCTGGGCGGAGTGTCCGACTTTTATTGACTAAAACCCATCCATGTGCATCTTTTGCCCTTTGTTTTTCGGAGCCGAGGTATCATTTTCGAACAACCCGCAAACACCTGTGAGCATCCACCTCGTAGGAATAGAGTGTATACCTTAACAGTTCCTCTCATGTTAGTTTCATCGGTACAACATTGAAGTCCCTCACGGAGTTTAACAGCCCTTTCTGGTTAGCTGTTGCCTTCTCATCCCCGCCGTACCGAATCCTTTTGATTTACCACCCTTACTGGTTAGGCACATCAAAATGATCACCACTTTCGTCAAGGTTGTCGAATACTGGCTACCCTCGAGTTGAATGACTCCCAAAACAGGGGCCTGGTTGCAAATTTTTACGACTCAAGAAGCAAATATCTTAATACCTACTGACTTCAGAAGAGAGAATTATTTTAAGAGCTAACGATACATACACTTATTAGTACTTGGAGGACTCCACATCGCTGCCAATGTGGTTAAGCAGTCAACGGTCTCGGACATGGCATTTCCTTCAGTAAAAGTGCAGGTTGGATTGCGAGGTACGCCAGCAGCTCTTGCCACTTCCGGGGTGCCAGCTGTTAGTGGATGGGAAATCACCAGACGACCATACTGCCCATATAGTCATGCAAGTTGGGTAGGCATTAAGATCTGTTTTTAAACTGAAATCAACAGATAGGTAGTTGTTTACCATTTTTCAAAAAATATAAGTTACCTACTTACCTTACCGTGTATGTTTATTTATGAGACAGCAGTGTTCGTAAGATGTAACCCACAGCTATTCGAATTACTGAAGTCTAAACGCCGAAAAAAAGAGATTTGTGCCAATACACACACTTAACACAAAAGCTTTCTACCCAGACTATACGAAAAAACCGGCCAAGAGCGTGTCAGGCCACGCTCAGTGTAGGGTTCCGTAGTTTCCCGTCCGTCACAATAAGTGTTCTTTACCACGGTAGGTCATGAAAGCACGGAAAATCTTAACATCGACTTTTAAAAAAATGACGTCATTACGCAACGCCATATATCGAACCATTTATGAACTGGTTTTAACCTTAACATTTTGATGGTGTTAAAAAAATGAATTTTAGTTTTGTTCTAAATTGCCTTAGCATGTTCTTGATAGAAGTTTTATGTAGTTATAAGATACCGCCAATGCCAAGGAGAGACCAACCGAACAATTCGGTAATACCCGATCCAATGTAATAGGTACCTACAGCGCCATCTCTCGGGGAATTGGGTTACTAATTAATACAAAGATGTGCAAGTAGTTTTCGGTGGTAATTTTGGATTGCGAGAACCGATTTCAATAATTCTTTTTTTGTTTGAAAAAAGATACGTTCAGGATAATAAAATATGTAAACGAAGTTAAAAAAAATGGTTGCATATACGATTATACTACAAACTTAGTCCAGAAATTATTTTGTACAACTTTTTGTCTTTTTTGTACAAAAACTGTTGTGTCAATCAAGTTCAAAATAATTTTCATAGAAAGTCCTTATAAAGTTCTACTTTTCAGATTTTTTTCATATTTTCTAAACTTATGGTTCAAAAGTTAGAGGGGGGGGACACATTGTTTTTTACTTTTGGAGCGATTATTTCCGAAATTATTGACATTATCAAAAAATGATTTTAGTAAACCCCTATTCATTTTTAAATAGATACCTTTCCAACAATATATCACACGTTAGGGTTGAAATTAAAAAAAAAATCACTTCCCACTTTACATATAGGGTGGCTACCCTAATAAAACATTTTTTTCCAATTTTTATTTTACCACTTTGTCGGCGTGATTGATATACATATTGGTACCAAATTTCAGCTTTCTAGTGCTAACAGTCACAGAGATTAAGCGAGGACGGACGGACGGACGGACGGACAGACAGACATGGCGAAACTATAAGGGTTCCTAGTTGACTACGGAACCCTAAAAACCTAAGAATATAAGAAAAAAAACGAGTTGAATGATTTTCAAAAGTCCTTATAAAAATATTTAACTCAAAAGGCATACCACAGTTGTAGACGATAAGTGGATTAGACAGGTAAATATAATATGTGTATAATGACTTAGTTAATCTATGTGTAGGTACTCAATATGTAAGTAAAGATGTTTCCTATAACAATTATTATATAATACTAGCTGTGCCCAGCGGTTTCACCCGCTGAGGTTTAGGGGTATGAAAAATAGATGTTAGCCGATTCTCAGACCTACCCAATACCTATGTACCCAAAATTTCATAAGAATCGGTCGAGCCGTTTCGGAGGAGTACGGTAATTATCATTGTGACACGGAAATTTTATATATTAGATTAAGTAAGTTATTATTTACCTACAAATAAAAATTATTTTTAACATGTCAATATTAAATTTGCTTTGTTAAAAACAATTTAAGGTAGAAAGCCGCTCTGCACCTTCTGTAATTTAACTTTAATTTTGTTAAATATTTGTACGCCATTGCCGGTAAAACATGGAGATACCTATACTTTATATTTACACCTTTTACACCGTTTAACAAAAACAACCTTTGACTTTGGTATCTAGTGTGTGATGCAACCTACGTCGTCGATATCCTTGGCTTTATCTCATCTTCCTAGGACGGTGTGCTGCTCTGAAGCAGCTACAGCGGGCTCTGAAAAGTCCAAACGGTGCAAATAAAATAACTAGGGCCATGGGGTCTGAGTGCCCACTTAGTATTTTTGGATATCGCCAAGCAGTTGGTCGATTCGTACGTGTCTAGGGTGCTTTTTCTCGCAAAAGAATCAGCCATAGACCTTTTTTTTGCAGATGAAATATCATTAAATACTTTCCCCCGCTCTGGGCACCACATTCATTCTTTTGCCCTTTATGTTCCGGGCCCGCGGTACCCCTTTCGAACAACCCGCAACCCACAGCAATGTGGAGGAATTTCTTGAGTATTAAATTCATTTATTTTTCCATTAATAAGACACTTGTACATATTTTTGGTCAATTTATAGTTTGCAAATAATTTACGTTAGTAATCAAAACATACCTTTTTTGATCAAATGTGGCCAGCTACTATTATAAATTATAGTCTTAGCCACAGAGAAAATAAAAATAAAAATTTGAACTAGGAAAGAAATAAATGACAAATGACTTCTTCCATTACTTTCCTACCGTGTAGTATGATTTATATTATGTAGCATTTTCCAGTGTCGATAGTCACTGCTGTTCATGTATTTTTTAAAATAGTGTATAAACCTTAACAGTTATAAGTTGAAGAAGTATTAAAATGGCAAACGCAGATTTTCGAAAGGATGTGACCATGCCAGTTCGACCTAGAAGTGTCTATACAGCGCACTCCTACAATCAGGTGATGTGACCCCAATAAATCATCTACATACATAACAATAATTGTTTCTAAGTTTATAAATACTTTTTTTTAATGCACCTGACGCAAGGTTCGTGCGATGAGCAATCTCTTAGGGTACCATGAATTCAGTACACGATTTTAGACCTACACAGACTATTTGACGAGCGTTACGTCAATAGTCTGTGTGGGTCCATCGATACGTACTCGTGGGGAATTGAACAGAACAGTAACTGTCTTATGTCATAGCTTACTAGGCTTGTTGCCTGAACAAGGGCGCGAGTGATATCCTGCATTCAATTCGTTTGAGAAAAGCGATAACAAACTACATTCATTGTTCAGTTCTCGGAGAGTTCAATCAAACGCATCTCCGCCCCTAAGATGACCAACTGAGCAAACTTACCAAACTGAAGTGCATTCTGGAGAAGTGAAATTCGCTTGGATTAATTTTATTGTCAGTTGAATTTAATTTATTGGACATGTATAAACTGGCGCAAACAGTCGCGTGATCATTAAAACAAACAACGCACGTACGATTCGTATTTTTTATTTTTATTTAGGGATATCTAACAAACTGCTACAACATGAATAAATGAAAAGTAAGTAAGAAATTGCGAAAACAATGGTGCAGCCTACTGCATTAATAGAGAATAAATAACACTGACCTAGCGCCATTTTGTGACGACATAGCTGTTAAATCGAATATTAGGTATAGTCGGCGAAAAAGATGTTACGGGTTTAGATTGACTTATAACTAAACAAATCCTGCGTGTACGCGGCTTTTCCGAGCGAGCAACGCCGAAGGTAGCTTAAAGATAAATCAATTTGTGTATAAATCGGTCGTTTCGAAGCGAAAATTTCTTACGAAACTTCCGCGCTCTTAAAAAATGATTTTCAACTGGCGCTGTACATGTAGATCATATTATGATTTACTGAATATAACGCGGAACTCTTTTTTTACATTTTGATAGGTTTATCAGTAGCAGGCACCTTCGTGTTTAGCCGCAGAGAATTGTAAAACATTCCCCTGCCTGATGTTAAATAAAGGGTATCATTTAAGCTATCGCCAATTTAATTAGTTTTGTGTTTCTTAAATATTTGCCCGCAAAATAGTAGATTTGTCACCAAAATGTAGTCTCCAAACAATGTAAAATCAATTCCACAATAAATCACATAAAATCATGGAGATATAGGGTCTAGTACCAAATAATTGTTTTTGTATATATTATAATAGGTTTGTCCTAATAAGCATTTAAGCAAACTAATTGAAAGAGATCACCAATAAACTATACAGGGTTATTTGTAAAACACCGGCAACCTCTCAGGACCATTTTACATACTAACATCATAATCAACAACTTTTGTTCTAGATGACATTTAAACATTTATCATATTTTAGTTCATCAGATTTTCATACAAAAAAATAAATAAATAGAACGCTCTAAATGTTACGAAATCTATGCGAAGCAAACGTAGGTACACACGACGACAGATCAACCTATACAAAACCAGTTTATGCGGATCTCTCATTGTACTTGAAATCTATGGTGTACGATCCGTTGTTGAGAGAGCAGCATAAACTGGTTTTGTATAGGTTGATGTGTCGTCGTGTGTACCTAAGCGATAGGTAGCGAAGCGAGTCATTAACCAAAAGTATCACTACGAGGACACTGCGTGGCAGGTGTAGGTATGTAGGTACAGCAAAATACGGAATTGAAATGTCTTAGATAGGACAACGAAATCTTGAAGATTTGTTTTTGGTAAATGTATAAAATTTTGAAAAAAATCATAGAACAAAAGTTGTTGTTTATGATGATAGTAATACAGTCCTGCAAGGTTGTCGATGTTTTACAAATAACTCTGTATATTGTTACTAGAAAATTGAATTGAATTGAAATAATGTAATTTAATACAATAAGTAATTATCCTAATATCCTATCCTAAAGAGTTCAGTTCCGGGTCCACTAAAAACAATCTTTTTTTTCTATTAATGCAAGTCGATTCTGCCTAGGAGGTCACAGTTTTAACCTAAACTAACCTAGCCATTTCTGCCATCTGCGCCAAGGGCGCCATTTTCTCTGCCTCTTTGAACATATTTTCATTAAAATTATAATTTGATGTATTAAATTGGTAACGAATACTACTATTTTAATAACCGAACGAAATAGAATGTAACTACTGTATTGGTGACAAAATAACAAATAAAAAGGAGTTGCAGTCAGGGATCGATAATCGATTTATTTGGTGACAGATTTACCATTCTGAGCACAAAGCTATTAATTATGTAATAAAACTATTATTTTAAGAACGAAGTTTATATTCATCTAATGCACTAGAATGTTATTGGTAATCCATCTCTTATTTTACACATATACAAACATTAATTTGATAATTTATACCTGGGAACACTTTTTCTTTATCTGAGAACGAAAATATTTCGTGGCGATAGATATATTTATTAGGTAATACAACTTGATGACAAATATAAAGTTTGGTGACAAGAAATATAGTCCCCTTAAATAAATCCGGCACTCGAATCTACGTAAAAAATAAATAAACATAGTGTTCAATGCTTTATTTTAGGAGGAGTCTAACCTGTCTGCTTTCCAAGACTACAGCTAATGCTTTATTTTAGGAGGAGTCTAACCTGTCTGCCTTCCAAGACTACAGCAAGTTTCTCGAGGGTGGTCTAGGCCAAGCTGAGCTTGTGGGCGCGGCAGGATGGCAGCCACCGTGGCGCGCGCCCCTACAGCGCAAAGCGCCTTTCTACCCTGGAGATGACATCTACCACGCTGATACTTGGCGCGAGCTTGAGGCAAGTCAACAATCATCATCATTTTCCTGCCTTGTCCCATTCTATTTGGGGTCGGCCAACGTTTTCTTCTTCCATTCTCCTCTATTAGACGTCACGGGATCATTTACTCCTTTCTCCTTCATATCCTTCTGCCTTTGTACTCTTTGTTTTTTATGATGTTTTCCTGTGTTTTTACTTGTGTGTACATAAATTATTAAATAAATAAATAAATCATTTCTTACACAATCCATCTTTTGCCTTCTTCTCGCTCTCCGTCCATCAACATTCAGATCCATCACTCTTTTAGTCACATGGGTCACTACAATCATGTATCTACACTAAATATAACTTTGCGTGATATTGAATTAAATTTCTATACATCCAATTCAATATCACTCAAGTGTGTGTCCTGTATCCTGCATTCACCTGTCTTCTGCTCTTAGGAGAATCACAATTTAAACGTCTTATAAGAGCTAATGATAATATGGAATCTGCAGGTATATGTATATTAAAGCATTTACTTGTAACAGAAAGAGCAATCGCTCTAGCTACTGTAACAATACCACTATCATTATTACTTGATCTAGGCTTCTGGCCAATTTTTTGGACAATTTGATTTCAGCGAGATGCGATTTTTTAATTTCTTCTCTCAACACAGCCAACAAACCACAAGCAGGCCGACATTTCGAGAAAGTGATCAAGATTCTTGCGACTTAAATATTACACAGTTCTATTTGTAATTAAAACTTGAATTTGTCATAGATGACGGATGTAGTTGGAGGAGCTGGATACAATGCCTCCGTGACTCCTCACGGCACCGTCTGCCTCCGCCTGAGAGATCGTGTCAAGTTAGTACAATTAGATATTCAAGATCAAAGGAAAGGAAAGCAATCGTTACACCGTGACTTTTTAGTAAACACCTATTTAGCAGCAAATGGTGAACTTAGTCTTTGGGAACTATGTGCTATTGAATAAAAATCTTTGAATTGATCAGACATCGGGCTGGAAGTTTTATTGCTTCGATTTCTTTTGCGGGTTGCTACTACATGAGTTGATTGTTAAATTATTTGGAAGTCTTTGACACTATTCGCGCCATTTATTTACTAAACGGATTTTAAGGTCAAAACTGAGGAGTTGACTTCTAGACAAGGTGAGGAGACCGCTGCCTTAACCGCGTGTCGTTGTTGAGAATTAAATACTATCAAGTGGGAGTTGTGTGGATGTACCTATGTATGTTTGTTTTTAACTTTGCTCAGCATGTACATGTACAATCACCATTTAGAATTTAGGTAATATGAGGTATGGTGTTGTTATCAATGGTAAATTTTGACGAGTAAATATTGAGAAACTAAAGGGGAGAGGTGTGTCAATAGTAACAAAATAAATTCAATCCTTAATAATATTTTAATTAAAAATCACAGCACGATAATTTTTGGTCACAGTATAGTTTAGTTATCTAATTATAAAATCATATACAGAAAATAACAAAAAAAACAACAAAATTCTAGAAAATGGCACTTAATGAGATCAACTCATAGTGTTACAATTGCTGCACCAAGAGAGTCAATTGTAACAGCAATGAGAGTCAATTGTAACATACAGAATGTATCCAGTTTTAACTGTATAATCCTGCTTGTAATTAAGGATATAGGATAAAGTCACATGACACATGCTGCTAGCTGGTAGCTATAGTAGCTGCCAGTTAAGATGTCAATAGCGGACATTGACACCTACCTACCAAGTTTTTCATCACCAAGCGATAACGACACGTACTTGTTACCTAAAACGACCGACAAGCGATACTTGCTTATATCGCTAGAGTATCGTAGTACCGGTCGGCTAGACGTTCAGGGGTTGTGAATCTTGTGTTGTTCTAATTTAAATTAATTATTTTTTATTGCTAGAAAAGGAATTACGTGTGACGTAAAAAAATGCTTTAATGTGAAGGATTTTATCAACATAAATGGATGTAGTGATATGTTAGTGGTAGAACTGTCGGTGTGCATTTCTAGAAAGTAATGTGCATTCGACAAAAACAAAACAGTAACAAACACAACAACGAAAACAACAAGAACAAAGAAATTATAACACTCCGAAACACAACCGAACGCAAGCGAACTCCAAAACGGAATGTTCAAACAAAATGGCGGCCCCCGGACCGCGACCGCATGTACTGCACGCCTGACGCGATGACGTCGTAAAGCGTGAGGCTCATTGAGGATGTATTATGAGACTCAAGCGATAATAGTTTTGCGACAGGTTTGTATGGATGGAGCGATACTATCGCTCATATTGAGATATCGGGATGAAAGTAGGAGCAATGTCCGCTTTTGACTTGCTAGATGGCACATACTATACTCTTCTGACGCTCTTCCCTTGCTTAAGGTGAAAGCTCCAACCTACCCGCGAAATTCAAATTTTCTTACGTTTTTTGCAATTTTCAGGCCAGTGCTAGGTTGTATGTTGATTAAAATATTATTCGCGGCTGTAAGACGTATGTAATTATAGAATTATAATCATCAAAATCACCAATACAACCCTCCAAGTTCATAAAGGCGTAGGAACAAAAAAAAAACAGAAAAAGTCTTTCCTACAGCTTTATGAACTTGGAGGGTTGTATTGGTGATTTTGATGATTATAATTCTATAATTACATACGTCTTACAGCCGCGAATAATATTTTAATCAACATACAACCTAGCACTGGCCTGAAAATTGCAAAAAACGTAAGAAAATTTGAATTTCGCGGGTAGGTTGGAGCTTTCACCTTAACTACACTTTCACAAGCTTCAATATTTGCGTGGTATCGTACCTCTAGAAAAATATTATTTTTCTAGAGGTACGATACCACGCAATGTCTTCCGAGGTCGTTCATAACCCGTTTTGTAAGAATTCTGAAAATAAAAGGTACTATTAAATAATAATTAACTAATTTGAAAAAGCAAATTGTCAAATGTAACATGTTACAATTGCCTCTCCTTGTTTTGTTACTTTTGCACCACTCCCGCCATTTTGCAATGAAGACTTATTTAACAAAAATATATGGTAAATTTAAACAACTTACATACCTTCACGTATAGATTGGATGATAACTTAACCGGAAAACAACACCACACTATGTAAAACTGTTTTATTTATTTAAAATGACAAAAACTGTGCCGAAAAAAAATTTTACTCAACTTGCTGTATCTCAAACTGTCATCTACTGAGAGCATACGCGCAAACTGTTTTACATGCAAGTTCGATCGGTAAAACAGGACCAAATAAAGCTTCGAATACCACCAAGAGCCACCGCTATTCGTCAATAGATGTCGTAAAAAATCATATGTTACAATTGCCTCCCTGTTACTATTGACACACCTCTCCCCAACTAAAAAAAAAAAAATTAAAACCAGACAATAAAATATGTAAGTAACAGACAATCGGCGCGAGATAATCTCGTCTCACATCCATCGTGACTTCTGACATCGTTATTTTTCTAAATAGTGGTTAAAGATTCTTATAAAGAAGGTTTTTTTTAGAGTTGACATGACAATCGACGGCGCAGTGCGTGTAACCAACGCTAAAAACAATATAATCCTGGCGCTGTCGCGTTCGGGTGCCGCTGCCGCGCTCATCCACCCTAATGGGCGCGTCTACCACTACGGATCACGAGTCGAGATCCAGGCCCGACACCAGCAGGGCAATAACAAGTAAGTCATGATCTCGATCGTTTTATTTATTTATGGATGTTGGAGGGCCAAGATCACCTATGTGACGCTATCCTCTCCCAATTTGCAAGATGCACAGCAGCACAAGCGTCAAGACGTTCTACTCAGTAAAGCGACCTTACTGATGTCTTGTGAAAACTACTTGTCATCGGGTCCGGTGACTTTGTGTATAGCAGGCCACCCACTGAGCTAGGAGGGCCGTTAGAGACGGAAGGCCCGTTCTGTGTCACTAAAGGAGACTGCTGTAACACTCGCTCGTTGCCCTTCGAGCGAGGTCGAAGTTTTCAGGTTTTGAAATGGGACAGGTGTACAAATGCATGGCATAGCATGGGACGCAATAGGCCAGGGGCCTAAGTCTGCTATTACAATAGTGTCAGAATGGTCGATCACTGATCGCATAATGATTGATTTTGATAATTTTGGTAATCAATCAAATCAAATCAAAATATTTTTATTTTACATAGGCCTACATGGGCACTTATAAAACGTCGAGAAAAGATGCACGGTTCGGGTTGGTCGTTTCCTATGGAGAAGAACCGGCAAGAAACTCCATGGTTACTCTTTTAAAATCATTTAGTTTTACAATGTTGTTGTTGTTACAGCGTTAGCACTTAAGTATGAGAGGACAACGTAGGCCCGACAATAAGTCATTGCTTACTTTACAAAAAGTAAAATAAAATAATACGTTAACAAAAGTTAACAAGCGTCTAAGAATCTACAAGGCCAACCATGTCCACTCATTCACAACTAATAGGTAGAAAAGAATCTATACAAAAGTAAAAAAATAAATAAAAAAATATTGCAAAAACAAAATAATAACTAAAAGACGAGTCACACAGATGTTGCTATCAGTACTGTAACTATTCAGAACAAGGGTGATATAAATATGTGATTTGACAACTATTGCAAAAAATAGTTAATAATAATCTACTACTTACATACTAAACTTGTGACTTAGGCCCCAGGCACGGTGTTATATTTTGGAATACAATATTTTTTGTTTTGCCTGACACGGTCTTAGCACGGTCATGGTATGATACAGTGTAGTGGGCAGACTCTTTAATGCAGTGGTTGAGAGACTGACTTCTTTAAATAACAGAGAGGAAACGGGCTAAAAAGTTTGACCACCCATGTTTGCGCCAGAATATACCTAATAATATCAACCGCTTGTAAGAAACTTAATTATGACTTAATTGCTAATAGAGTAAGAGCCCAGAGCGATCTGACATAACTTATTTTCACATGGATGAAACCATACATTCTCAGTAGCGTCTCATGTGCTTTGAATACCTGCGTGCTTATAGAGCTCGCCGTGTGACACCTGGGCAGGTACCAGATACGAAAGGTAACTAAAAATAAGTGTAACTTAACTTAAATTTGTATGTCTGATTTTTATATATGTTGTGTAGAACATTATTCTAAAGTTGTATCATAAGTGTCAGACACTTTCCATGGGCCAGAACTTTTGTCAGACGCTTTAAAGCTCCACTAAAAATAGCTGAATTTTACTTATTTTTACATGTCTGATTTTTATATATGTTGTGTAGAACATTATTCTAAAGTTGTATCATAAGTGTCAGACACTTTCCATGGGCCAGAACTTTTGTCAGACGCTTTAAAGTTTCACTAAAAATAGCTTAATTTTATTTTAATATGTCTGACTTTTTAAGTATCATATTAAGGTAACTGTTACTAAGTTATATTTCATCAGTCAGACAAATTGTAGTGACAAAACATGCCCTAAACACAAAAATTATTCAGCCGGGAATATGAGTGCGATAACACTATGCATGCGCTGCAGAACGAGTGAGACGTCCAAGGTCATTCGGTTCCTCCTGTAGCGACACAAAGATCCAAGTTGCAAAAAGTACTACAGCGCCATCTATCGAACCACTGAAAAACCTAACGGCAAGATTCCTACATCGCGCAAGCAAAGTTGTGCACGAAGTTAACATATATACGAGCACCCGACAAGCAACTGTCGGGCAGTGGCCCACCAGACAAGACACCCGTCTGGTCGGAGGATCCTCCCTTTTCCATAGAGGATGGAGAACTTTACACCCTGTTCTTCATACCTCTAAACCCTCCTTAAACTCAATATCTGTTCCGAGACCACTGGTTTAGTATACAGTAAAGTTGGCGTCTGTGAAAGCATATGGCGACGGTTCCTACGTACATAAGGTTAAGTCAAAAACCGAGGTTTACAGGAGAGCGTAATTTGTTTTCAACACGCACTAGAAATAATTCTATAAGCTATAATAAATATTTACTTTTTACAATATTTTAACAATTTTAAGAGTTTATAATGCTATTTACACATAAGTATTTTATATTTTTCACGTTTTCTTGGGAAAACTGACAGATGACCGTTTCTACGACACTTATTCGTTGTATTTATAATACCTACTTGTTCTCTTATACGGTTTCTCAAACAAGGTAAATAAATGATGATATATTAATATTATTTTATTTTCCGAAGAGACATATAAAAAGTGCAAGAATATATTAAAACAGCGCATAATACATAACCTAAAATTCAAAGATGTAGTTTTACCGGGTGAGTTGTGTGACAGTGGTTATCATCGAGAGTGCTACAAATGTTTTACTGCTTTGCCAAAAAAGTATTTTTCAGCAATTCCAGAGAAGCCAAAAAGTGCTAAAAAAGAGTTCATCGAATATTATTGAAATTACATCAATCGCATGGGCATCAAGCTATCCAAGTAATCCAATAACTACTAACGATCCATTTACAGCATCTACCTCGAGTGAACAGAGTAATTCTGCAGTTCTGGACTCAGATATAGTACCAAGTCCAGTTAGTACTATACCTGAACCTACTGTAATACCTGAGCCAAATTTCGATGAAATAAAAAAAAAATGATGCCAGCTGTTTACCACCATGCAAATCTGAGTTATTACAACAATTTCTCCGAGCAAATAACATTGCTAGCATTTGGAATTATGCTAATCAAAAACAACCTACCATTTTCACCCCTGAAAACAATGGGTGGACTTTAGAAGAAAACTAGTATCAATTTTATTGGTTTGATGGTGACCTATTACCAGGAAATGTTAGTAAATCCCTTCAAGAATCAGGTACTGTACTTTGACCAAGTTTAGGATTTTTCATATTTATAGATGTAGGTATGTTTTATAATTTTGTGATCTATTTTTTACAGAAGAAGCTGCCAGCGACGAGAATATAGCGGAAGATGATGACTCAAATGGACAATAATATTGGGCTAATAACGAAAATTCTAATGATTATGATCAGAGCGGCGCGCAATGATTATTGACATAACAGTCCCACATGATGAGAACCTCGTGAAAGCCGAGAAAGATAAGCAAATCAAGAATATTGACTTGGCTCGCGAAGTTGTCGACATGTGGGATGTGGACTCAGCGATCATTGTGCCGATAGTCGTATCTGCCAATGGCTTAATTGCCAAGAGCCTCGACCAACACCTGAGGAGGCTCTCGTTAGGCAGCTGGATCAAGGGTTTGATACAGAAAGCGGTACTCCTGGACACGGCTCGTATTGTTAGGAGGTTCCTTTCTCTGGAGCCCTGACCGCCCGCGCCGGTAGCTTGGACCCTGTTCCCGATACCGGTGGGCTACTATTTTAAGAAATATTTAAAAATTTAATTAAATGTTATTTAGACAATAAATGGACGAAAATGATATTTATTATTATTATAATAAAATTAATATTTCTTCATAAAACAGGATTGGGCCGGATTAATTTATTTTTATGCAATAAAGTATCTTACTTCAATATTAATTAATGATTACTTTTTTTTAAATTCGTCTTATTTAAATAGAGATGCAAAAATATTGAATCGAAAGTAGTAAACTTATTTTTTAAATATTTAAATATATACTCTGGGCGCATGCGCATAGTGTTATCATGCTCACTCCCGGCTGAATAGTTTTTGTGTTTAGGGGATGTTTTCACACTACAATTTGTCTGACTGATGAAATATAACTTAGTAATAGTTACCTTAATATGATACTTAAAAATCAGACATATAAAAATAAAATTCTGCTATTTTCAGTGAAACTTTAAAGCGTCTGACAAAAGTTTTGGCCCATGGAAAGTGTCTGACACTTATGATACAACTTTAGAATAATGTCCTACACAACATATATAAAAACCAGACATGTAAAAATAAGTAAAATTCAGCTATTTTTAGTGGAGCTTTAAAGCGTCTGACAAAAGTTCTGGCCCATGTAAAGTGTCTGACACTTATGATACAACTTTAGAATAATGTTCTACACAACATATATAAAAATCAGACATACAAATTTAAGTTAAGTTACACTTATTTTTAGTTACCTTTCGTATCTGGTACCTGCCCAGGTGTCACACGGCGAGCTCTATAAGCACGCAGGTATTCAAAGCACATGAGACGCTACTGAGAATGTATGGTTTCATCCATGTGAAAATAAGTTATGTCAGATCGCTCTGGGCTCTTGGACTATAAGCAAGTGTAGCTTGTCAGAAAGGTCGTACCTCCATTGTAGGGTAGGTACCTATGTGATTTATATGACTTTGCCCTTGCATGCAAGCAACTTGTCTTTTAACCTAAAAATACGAATTCCTATTTAAACAGATATTATTTTAAACAGCCCTACCATTTGACGTAACCATAGGCTTTTTTCTTTTAAACTTAATCCTGACTGTACTTGTGATGATCTACTGGTAAAAGTACGCCAACTAACGAGTCAGATTGACACAAAATCAAATGTAGCAATTCAGAGTTAAGACTAACTTAACTCTAAATTGCCACTCCAAAGTGCATATTCTAGTACTCATGTGTCTGACCTGACCTAGTTTTTGAGGCGGTGCCTGGACGGCCGGAGGGGACTCTAGCTCAAAGGCCGATAAATCAATAAACACACCAATTATGTGTTGTCCTTGAATATAGTTCTATAAAATAACTTTGTTAAGTTTTATCTACGCGAGGCTCTAAAATACTATAAAGGGTGTAAATGCGATGTCGAAGTAAATCCTAGTTGTGCTAAACTACCGTTAATACTGGCCCTGTTGAGTCACTCTTTGGGACTCCGATTGCATCTGCAACAAAAGTTGAACCTTGGAATATCAAGGTTGTTTTTACCCTTAACCAGGCTATGGATGGAGCATTTCCCACATAGATTTTTAAGTTTTTACCAGGTTTTGGTTAAGAATCTACCACAATCTGTCAAAAAACGCA
The DNA here is from genome assembly GCA_905475445.1 of Ochropleura plecta. NCBI lineage: Eukaryota > Metazoa > Arthropoda > Insecta > Lepidoptera > Noctuidae > Ochropleura > Ochropleura plecta. The sequence goes on along the minus strand of FR997721.1, from coordinate 16,513,784 downwards.
CACACAAATATTACCTATAGTTTTATAACACAAAAAAAAGTGGAACGGTACGCAAATGTCACTTTCGCAGCCATTTCATCTGTGGTCAGCCGCTAAACGGATATTTTTGTAACTAGTGCACCGTATTTTTATTCATTATGGAGAAACGGAGAAAGGTAAGTCGTACAATTTTTTGATATGTTATAGAATTTGAGTTTTTCTAGTGATTTGTGCATAAATTTTAGGTAAAAACTTCTAAAATATCATGATATAACGAAATAAAACATGTGGGGAATCATAGGTATTTTTTTTTTTCGGTTGGCAAATCATCCAATGACTTCCCCCGCTCTGGGCGGAGCGGGGGGGCATGTCAGACTTGTACTGACTAAAACCCACCCATGTTCCTTCTATTGCCCTTTACGTTCCGAGGCCGCGGTATCTCTTTCGATCAACCCGCAACCCCGGCAGGAGGAGGCCCTGGCAAGCCCCTCTGCTTTGCTGACTCTCTTTGAGGCGCGCGTGAAACACGAACGCGCCGTCGACACGGCCTGTCGTCATTAGACGGACAGACGGTGAGCTACCCATTGCTCACCGTCCACAGCGCCGCATCTACGGTGGCCGGAAGTCGTCTCGCGGCGCCCGGCGCCCTGGGCGTCTCCTGCGGCGGCTGGGTTGGCCTGATGTTCTCTCCCTCAAACGCCCGGCCACCTCAACGCCCGGCCACCTCAACCATAGGTATGCCGTAAGCTTGTGAATGCCTAATTATTGTGGGAGTTATTATGTCCATTGCCTGGTGAATTAAATCTTTATTTTATACTAGGCTTTTGCCATGGGTTTTCTTTACGATTTACTTACGGCCATTTATCGATATAAAACAGGGTAGTGGTAAACTTTTGTCAGTCTCCCTTTGTGTATTTTTTGTTGTTCAGGTAATAAACGATCAACAGCTCGAAAAAATATTAAATGAAATGTTTTCATCAGAGGAAGAAAATGATGAAGATGAAGACCCATATTTGAGAATTTTTGGATTTTGGTTTTGTAGCTTTCTTTCTTTCTAATTGTTTTTTTTTCTTATATTGTGATCAAAATTCAGAAGAATAAAAAAAAAATAATTCATACTCAATCCTTATTAATTGTTTTATGTTGTTTTTTTTTAAAATAAAGAATACTTGTTCTTACACTACATACATTTTTCATTTGAACAACAGTAAAAAATGCAATCAAAATGACAATCGTTTTTTATTTTATACTAGCTGACCCGGCGAACTTCGTACCGCCTTAGTGTAGCTTTGATGCACTACTACTACACTATTTTGTATGGCTGACAGTTGTCCTATCTTAGGTATGCGTACCTATTCAATTTGAACTGGAATCTATAATATCCTCCATATAAAAATGAATCCCTATTTCCCTGTTTTCGCCATAACTGAGAAGGCCTTTTCTAATTTCATAATTTTATTAGTATAATGGATTTTCTAGGTTGATGCCACAAACACTTAGCGACTGCCCTTGCGATTTATTTATCGACATTGCAAATGCAAGCCGCACTGGAAACTGTAAACGTTTAAAGTTGAATGGCATGTCGTTCGGTATTATAGGGATGCGTGGGATTAAAACATCTTCGCCTTTGTACTTCCCTTTCAAAATTGTGGCTTCGATGACGTTGTTCAATAATTTTTTCACCGCAAGCCGGGTGCCATTACACAGACGTGGCTGGTTTATGTTCCGTAACATTATAATTACTGATCCGATTTTTAATTGCAGATTATGAGGCGGTAAACCGGGCAATTCCAGCGAATTTAAAAATTCAGTTGTATATTTATTGACAACTTCATCTTGATTAGTAACGGAATCAACTGATTTGTAATTCTTCAATTCGCCAGCCTTTTTTATTTTAAATTCGAAAATTCATTTCAGTCACATACAAACTTCTTAGTCTTTAAAACAAAACCAAAATTATCAAAAACTTAATAAAATTATTGTTAGCGCGGTTATGTATGTCACAGATTACCACAGGTTACCAAATAGGTTATGCGAAGTTTGTATACTGCGTTCTGAAATCTAACTCATAGTACAAATATTTTATTATTATTAAATACTTATATTAAAATGAAATCATCACTGGTATTATTAATGTTACCGTCAAAGTCGGTACATTTAATAATATTTATCTATAAATAAAAACTCCGTGGCGTGTTATTTTCAAAAATTTGTAAATAAGTGTGATAGAATTTAATGAAGTAACGACATTTCCGAACAAACGATGCTCTTTCAATATAGTCTATGGCTGTGAATGACGTTGACATTCGTTACGCGCGTTTTTTAAAATATGCTAAATTAAATGTATTTTTTTCAATCTTTCTGAGACATTTTCTTAATATTTTTTTCCGTAAGAACCTTCTACAGAGTATTAGAAAACTAAAAAAAAAAAAAATGTGTGCGTGTACTAGCGTACACTCGTAAGAAGTGAAACTTTATTTATCACGTCACTATAGAGCGTTGGGAATAAATAAGCGTGCAATGGAAAAACGGTCAAGTATAGTGGTAGGAGTTAGTCCGTTAAAACGATATGCTATTGGTAAATGACAATTGCACGACACCACCTAGTGGTCAAAGTCATCACTACTCAAAGCGGGTCATGGGCTCTTATGGAAGTCGATGCAATCGCCACTTGGATTTCAAAAATGTAACTACTCAAAACGGGCCGCAAAATACATTGGAGACATTTACCAATCCCTACTCCGCTGGAGAAAGTATACTTCGAATCACGCGTGGTAGGGATAAGAAAAAGATGTGCGCGTAACCGAAAAACGTTACACTAAATTTTTTCCAACCCCGATATAGAAGTTTCACTTCAAAAAATCAGTCAAATCGGTCGAGCCGTTCTCAAGTTATGGCGTGACAACGGGAAACGGTAAAAAGGTAATTGGTCGGTTTTATTTTAGTGAAAAGAATTCTAAAAAAATTATACAAAAAAAAATTAATTGTTTATAACAAATTGTTTATTTAATAAACAATGAAAATTTATAAAAAAACGAAATTTTTTCTTTGATAATAATCATTATTTATTATCTTCCTTAATAAAGGAAGATAATAAATAATGATATTTTTAAAAAAAGCTTACCTTAATATTATTAACAAGTGGTAAAAAAAAAATGTTAATTAACAAAACGGTTTTTTAGCAATAAAAAAAATTTTTTAAGGATCGTTTTTTATCTTAAAATTCATAATTTTTTACGAGGAATCTATTTTCAAAAAAAAAAATTCAATTATCTTATAAATTATCTATTTGTTTATAACAATTTTATAAACAAAAAGAATTAAAATTTATAAAAAAATATTTTTAGGTAGCTTTTATTGATAGAAAAACGAATGATCATCGACATTGGAAAAAAAAATAATTCTTGTAGTATTTATTTAAATATTTAATTTGCCGCCTAGGTAATTTGTTAATAACAAATCGAAAATTAACAATTTTTTAATTTACTCAACGGAAATCCTTTCTTTAATCTTTGAAGAATAGCTCCACGAGAGGAAAAAAATTTGAGATTTCTGGTTTAACAATTATGCAACTTGCAATGTTTATAGCCCAGTCGGAAGAAATTGTTAATTAATTTATGGATAACATTTTATAAAATCGCGATAAAAATATTTTTTCTACGGTATTTCATTCTTTAATTTGTCCTGTACATGTCTGAATTTTTTCAAATTTTAATATCAACATTTAATATGTTTAAATAATATTTTTCATTAAAGCGCTCGAAGGGGGCGTGGCTTGCGAAAACCCGAGTACCCGTTTTCAGGCGTATTTTCAGCTCCCTGTAAAATTTTTAATATTGGTCCTACAATTTCGCGAGTAGGGAGTTTTTTTTAGGAAATTTTCTCCTCTTTTTGAATCTTTTTTCAAAATCAAAATATATCAAATAGTTTTCGGGATATATCAAAAAAACTAAACCCCTTTGTTTTTGTTTACTAATTTGTTAATAACTTTTGCAATTTTTTCGAGCGGGTCTTGAATTTTTTCAAAAACTTTCTAGATGCGATCCCGAATCGAATGAGCCCTCAACCATATTTTTCCAAAACTTTTAAAAAGTTTTGACAAAAAAAGCACTTGTTGACTAGACTATTAGCGCTTTTTTTGTTTTCTTGTATGTTGAACAATTTGTTTAGAGTTTAAAGTAGGTCACGTTTAAGACTTTAAACGGTACCTGTAGGCTTACCATCAACTTTTAGTTAACCATTCACTTCCGATGCAATCCAGTATAAGTACCTAAACTAAATCGCGCAGATTCGTACCATGAAGTGCCTTTAGCTGACAGGCGTTTGAATCTCTCACGGACTGAATGAAAGATCGTTTGTCTGTGGTCCGCGGTGTGAGAAAGAGATGACGCTGTACAGTCGTTGCATAAGTCTGTCTCTTTTACTCGCACCATATGCGCTGCGTTTCGAAACTTAATCTGTATAAAAATTACAACAAAAACATTTTCAAATTACGTTTTCTAGCTTCAAATTATATTCCATTACGCCATTTTTAGTACTCATTAAATAATAGTAGTTTATATAATTATTTAATTTAGAAATATAAAAGGTTTGCTTAGTGTTGTTGTTAAAATAAATTGATTAAGACGAGTTAGGAACGCACCTCCACTCGTCAGATTTGGCAGCAGTGTTGAAAGAACAATGGCAAGCTGGATTTGACTTTTTTTTCATGTCCCAAGATAAACCATAGTGGGTTTGGTTTGTTTTTATGTTATAAACACCATCCTGTTTGAAAATCATATCTGAATAGCCACGTTTTTTTTATAATTATCTCATCATAATTGAGGTTAAAATCAACAACTACCTTTTACCCGACTCGACGCGGCGCAGTCTAAAAGTGTAGTTAGTATTAAGCGAGCAGGTAATCAAGATGCCGTTTATATTTATTTCGATTACTCAGAATCAGAAGAGAGAATTAACCAAAAAACGGACATCTTACAAATCTCACCAACCGTTTGTCTGTGAATCGGTTGACGAAAGTGTCAAGCCGACTCATGGAGACTGGTCCGCTTCGACGACGGATTTTGACCGATAATTCGGTGAAAACTGCACTTAATTTGCTCTAACATGCATAACTTGTGCTGTAGAAAACCAAAGATGACATAACATCACACAAACCACAATAATGTATGGGAAAAGTCTGGCCGAAGAGAGTTAGTCGCTAGATACTTACTCTTTCAGTCTTCAATACTGAAGTTGCATAATGTATTGACAAACCGGGTAATGGTAGGTTAGAAGAGTAAATAAAGTGTACCTAATGGTCGGTTAGATTTAATTAAGTGTAATGCTACCATTACAGTTAATTTACTTTTAGGGAGTAATTAAATGAAAGAAATAGGCTTAACAAAAATACCTACATTTTATTCATCATCCTCTCTTACAAAATGAAGGAAACTGATGGAAATCTAAAGTAGCACAGTAAGTATCATAACAATTCACAAGTGGAATGATTACCGGGTGTGTGGTGTCGATGTACACAGACTAACCTGTCGATGACAAATGACGTTATTTTATACGTAGTTGAACAAAACGTTTATGCTACCATGAATTTACATTATTATTTTTTATGACAAGAATCCGTAATAAAAATCAGTATATTAGTTGATTTAATGCCTGCACACTAATTATTGTCTTTGATTAAAAAAATAATTTTAAAAGCGAAATGAATCGCCAAAGGGTCGTTCTGAAACTATTATTCTAAATAATTTTAAAATGTTGTGAAAACTATTTGTTTCGAATATAATGAGATATTCGAAACAAACTACGATCAGCTACCCTGCCACACATGCTGCTACAAGCGTAAATTAATGTGTTAAACTATCATTGGGTATCATTGATACTTCGTCTATGATAAACAACACTACTTATTTCAAATCTGATCTCAGAACTTGGAGCACTTCATCAGAAAGTGGCTTGTACTTCGGTGTTTGCTTGTGTTCCGCAGGTAGCTGAAATACTCTATGTATGGTCAATCCATTTACATTGAATGCAGCATTCAGCATTTCTGATAGAGCACAAACTGCCACTTATTTTTGTTGTTTAAATACGTTTCAACCCAAACTTTTTTATTTTATAAAAAGCTCCAGTGCCACCAGTTCCACCCACAAACAGCATAAAACGTGAACGTTATAATCAGTTCTGCCCATTTTATTTGTGATCATACCGACTCTGTTTTGAACGGCATTAAGCGTTCATACTTTGAAAATAAGTGTGCTCTCCTTCTACTGGATTGATTCTCTGAAAATTATCCATTGCGTGTGCAGCTTCCACAGCTGAAAAGTCAAAAAGGTTTTCAGGGCTATCGTCATAATCAATTATTTCTTTTTTCGTTTATCTTAGCAACTTAAGATTCTATCATTTCAAATGCTTTTTGTATCTTGTATCTTGACTCTACCATTAAGTTATCGAAAACGACTTCTTTTAAATCTTCTTTTACCAAATTAAAGGCCTCCGTGTTGTTCTGACCTTGAGTTCATCTAAGGAACGCCATGTCTTGAATAAAAGCAGTAAAGAGAAAAAGTATTTTTGTGGTACTTGTACCGTCGTAGAAATAGTGATTGATTGGTTGATTGATTGGTTAGCTCTTCTTTTCATAAACTTTGTACACGCAGCACGCGACTTTAAAGGACACTGGGCGTGTTTTAAAAATATCGTTATTTGGAGCGGAACTGTACAAGTTAGTAGTCTTTAACTCTTTCGGCCATTAAGGATAATGGTCATCAATCCAAGACATCATATCAAATCAGATTTAGATTTAACGCACCGGTTTCGAAAGATGTTAACAATTTCATTTTACTTATGAAATTACCTTTGAACATAATTATATCTTAAGTACCTATCTACACCTATTATTCCATTAGTATTATATTATGCAAATACAGGTAGACTGATTCAGTCACTGTAAAAGTAACTTTGTAATCTCATACATTTATATGGGATTACAAAGTTATTTATACAGTTAGTCTATCTAGAAAACTCTACTGAAATTGCAAAATATTTTAAGTTTTTCCTTGATTAACCGATTTGTTGCAGATTGCACGTTTCAGTGCCATCACTTTCTTTTGTGTTTTTAGGGTTCCGTAGTCAACTAGGAACCCTTATAGTTTCGCCATGTCTGTCTGTCCGTCCGTCCGTCCGTCCTCGCTTAATCTCTGTGACCGTTAGCACTAGAAAGCTGAAATTTGGTACCAATATGTATATCAATCACGCCGAAAAAGTGGTAAAATAAAAATTGGAAAAAAATGTTTTATTAGGGGGTAGGTAGCCACGCTATATGTAAAGTGGGAAGTGTTTTTTTTTTTAATTTTAACCCTAACGTGTGATATATTGTTGGAAAGGTATTTAAAAATGAATAGGGGTTTACTAAAATCATTTTTTGATAATGTCTATAATTTCGGAAATAATCGCTCCAAAAGTAAAAAACAATGTGTGTCCCCCCCTCTAACTTTTGAACCATAAGTTTAGAAAATATGAAAAAAATCTGAAAAGTAGAACTTTATAAGGACTTTCTAGGAAAATCATTTTGAACTTGATTGACACAACAGTTTTTGTACAAAAAAGACAAAAAGTTGTACAAAATAATTTCCTCCTCCACCTTTAAACTCATAAGTGGGAACACTTATTGTGACGGACGGGAAACTACGGAACCCTACACTGAGCGTGGCCCGACACGCTCTTGGCCGGTTTTTTTTAAAATCGATGTTAAGTTATGGAAGTTTTTACTCAGAACCAAACTATCTACATTTTTCACGTATATTAAGCTCGTAGCCTTCGTTTCTGGATATTGTAAGTTTTTTTTAAAACAGGGGCAACCAACCTTTCTGAAAGTTGAAAGTCGATTCGTTGCAGATGGCAAGTTACAGTGCCATCACTTTCTTTTGCGTGTGGCGTTAGGCACGGATGTGTGTCATTTTAAATCAATGGTAAGGAACTCCTTCAATTAAGTTATGCTTTTTAACCAGAACCAAACATCTTCATTAGGGTTCCGTAGTCAACTAGGAACCCTTATAGTTTCGCCATGTCTGTCTGTCCGTCCGTCCGTCCGTCCTCGCTTAATCTCTGTGACCGTTAGCACTAGAAAGCTGAAATTTGGTACCAATATGTATATCAATCACGCCGACAAAGTGGTAAAATAAAAATTGGAAAAAAATGTTTTATTAGGGTAGCCACCCTATATGTAAAGTGGGAAGTGATTTTTTTTTTAATTTCAACCCTAACGTGTGATATATTGTTGGAAAGGTATTTAAAAATGAATAGGGGTTTACTAAAATCATTTTTTGATAATGTCAATAATTTCGGAAATAATCGCTCCAAAAGTAAAAAACAATGTGTCCCCCCCCCCTCTAACTTTTGAACCACAAGTTTAGAAAATATGAAAAAAAATCTGAAAAGTAGAACTTTATAAGGACTTTCTATGAAAATCATTTTGAACATGATTTAGACAACAGTTTTTGTACAAAAAAGACAAAAAGTTGTACAAAATAATTTTTGTAGTATAATCGTAGCAAGCATTTTTTTTAACTTCGTTTACATATTTTATTATCCTGAACGTATCTTTTTTCAAACAAAAAAATAAACTACGGAACCCTACACTGAGCGTGGCCCGACACGCTCTTGGCCGGTTTTTTTTCACGTATATTCAGCTCGTTTCTAGATATTGTATGTTTTTTTTTTTGTATTTTTTCTAGCTGTTTCCGCGCGGTTTCACCCGCGTTTATGGTTACTGTCCCGCCACCGTGGGTCATAGCGTAATGATATATAGCTTTTGCCTTCCTCGATAAATGGAAATAAGGAAAACCAAAAATATTTTTAGAATTAATTTAATCAATCATATCATTAGAAAATGCAAATAAGTTATAAAGGTTTAGCATAACTGTAATAAAAAAGTCAGTTACCCTCCATTTCCAGAAATACACTTATTTAGCCACTTTTAACCACTTATAACAATGTGCCTGGCCGTTCACGTTAGATTTCGAATGTAAACTAAAAGTTTTCAAGCTTTGAACATGTAAAAAAAATGGTCAATAAGTATACTGTTTTCTTTTCAGCATGGCTGAAGACACAATGCGTGTCATCTAATCGTATGGCGCTGGGCATTGAACAATGTCAAGTTATTTCCGTTCGACGCCACAGTTAGAAGTTAGCGAAATTAGACATCGCAACGAATCGATTAATACACTTAATACCAATTGTATTCTAAAAAGCTTCCATGTCTGCTAGAAGTATCTTAAGAGTTTTGATGATCGGTCAGTGAGTGACAAAATTAAGAAATTTTGACTAGTTATAATTATAATTCTTAAACTGCCGGTTACATAATTCAGGCTTCTAGTTTCATCCACAGTAAAAAAATAACAAACAAGTCGAAAAGGGGTCGAAAATGGCCTAAACCGTTACGAGAAATGGATGGTACAGCCGTGCCACTTTTTTGCTCGACTTGGCAGATAACAAGCTCTTGCGTAGAATAATGAAGTGACATTGTTTGCAGATACGCAAAGATGTGGTACAAAGGCGTGTCATTCACGGCGGAGCAGTGCGCGCTGGTGTACCTGGTGGACGCAGCCGGCACACGCACTACCACCGACACTTTCCTCGACATGAGCCAGGACTTTACCCTCAATGTCTTTTACAAGTAACCACATTTATTGACAGTCCATTTGCTTAAAAACAAAGCCAAAACATTCTATAGTTCGAATGTGCATGAAGAAAACCGACCTTATAATAATACATAAGTACCTAATGATTTAGGAGAATCGAAAATATTTTCAATTTAGTGTAATTTAGGAACACCCCCTTCTTGGGCATCTTCTTTCATCCGGGGCCACTGTTTGGCCATACAATGTTTCCGAACTTAACTACATAAAGCAGTATTCATTAGCAATGTTTTGTTGGTATCTTTATATCGCATCCTTTATTGAATCATTGTTGAAGTAGAATTTATTAGAGATCAACCAAAAATATAATATATTGTATAGCATGAAGTGCCAAAATTACGCAACAATATTGAATAAGTCACCTACTGTCCTCTCATCTATTCCCCTCTGCTTAACTGCTACCTGCCGGGCCTGAGTGAGTGGTTCTCTGTGCAGCGAGTCCCGCCACGGGCCGTCGTACGTGAACGAAGCGCTGTCCCTGCTGCAGGCGGCCCAGTATTGGCTGACTGATGACGGCATCGACAACTGGATCATCAACAACGTGCGCGTCAGCCAGACTGCGGATGGACTCGTCAGGTAATGTATACTCGATTGTTCGCCAGGCTGGCGCCTTGTTTCGTTTGTTTGCAAGAACACATGACTGTAGACAACCAGGCTGGTTAAAAACTGGTCAACAGCCTTAAAAATAATAATTACTAAGTTTACTCATTATGAAGTCGCTGGTTTACGACGGCACCGCACACATTGCCGTCAAGCAATGTTACATCTTTCATAAAGAAGTATTTTCTTAAAGATGTATTGCTTGCCATCTCCAATTAGGGTTGCCATCCGTACTTTATTATAAAGTATTGTACGTTATGCTTTATGCCAACTATTTAGTACGCGAAAATACCACATAAAGACCTAGTGTTAGTGACCGAATTATTAATTTGAATTTAATCTATTGAATGTAAAGATGCTGTGGAAATTTTCAGTCAAAATAATAATTATTTGAGTTGTGGAGGTCGAGGCTTTTTAAACGCCAAGACTCTCCATAATCGCGAGATATGCAGTCTCAGGGAATATTTCCTAGAAACAGACGTGGGAATGAATCGAGATGTGGCTGCAGTGGACAAAGGCCTCACCCCGCTCTCCTTGGCTAAAGAGAACTGGCGCAAACCTTTAGTGCTTGACACTAACGACCGTAAGGAGGTATGGCAGAGTAAGGAGCTTCACGGACGCTTTTTTCGGGCCCTACATGGACCCGATGTAGATCAATCAGCGTCCGTAGCCTGGCTACGTTCCGGCGACCTCTTTGGAGAAACCGAAGGTTTTGTCTGTGCAATCATGGATGAAGTTATGATGACGAAGACCTACCGGAGATTTATTGTGAAGGACGGCACGGTTGACATGTCGGGCATGCCACCGTCCGGGTGAATCAATTCGTCACATTATCTCTGGTTGTTCTCGCCTTGCTAACGGAGAGTACTTGCATATAGACACAACCTTGTAGCCAGGATTATCCATCAGCAACTTGCTCTAAAATATAGTCTTGTGGAATCGGAAGTGCCGTACTATAGGTATGTGCCCGACCCAGTTCTCGAACATGGCAATATCACATTGTACTGGGATCGATCCATTATCACTGACAGGACTATTGTTGCTAACAAGCCTGATATAGTGGTGGTGGATCGATCAGAGCGGCGCGCAATGATTGTTCACATAACAGTCCCCGCATGATAAGAACCTCGTGAAAGCCGAGAAAGATAAGCATATCAAGTATATTGACTTGGCTCGCGAGGTTGTCGACATGTGGGATGTGGACTCAGCGATCATTGTGCCGATAGTCGTATCTGCCAATGGCTTAATTGCTAAGAGCCTCGACCAATACCTGAGGAGGCTCTCGTTAGCAGCTTGATTTCTGGATCAAGGGCTTGATACAGAAAGCGGTACTCCTGGACACGGCTCGTATTGTTAGGAGGTTCCTTTCTCTGGAGCCCTGACTGTCCTGACCTGACCTGAGCTTGGATCCTGTTCCCGATACCGGTGGGCTACTATTTTTATATTTTTAAATGTATTTTTTTATGTTTTTTTCATTAAGAAATATTTAAAATGTGAAATTATGTAAATTAATTAATAAATGAACGAAGAATTATTTGATAAAATATGCTAAAAGTAATCAACATATTTTCACTGACTGAAACAATGTTGTACTTTATTTGGGCAAAAAAAGTTGGCAACCCTATCTCCAATGTCTATACATTTACACGATAGCCTTTTATAACCTACGAACCGAATTAAATAACCCCAGCTGATGTTATAGAGCTGGCATGCAACTTCAATCATTTTATTTCGGGGTTTATTTGATTCAATTTTGAATAGGCACCTCTTTCGCCATTATCTTACGATGGGGGTCCCTGTTTTACGAAACTTAATAGATTGATAATATAAGTCTGCGAAACTTATATTTTCAACAACTTTATCGAGTGTGCGTTTCATATGACTACAGCGTTAAATTATTACATTCTATAGTCATTCATATTTTTTAAATTTTACCCAAGTAAACTCATTCTTATTGTTATGAAAAAATGATTTGCTAAACATACTAATAAATTAACACGGATCACTCTACTAGTGTAAGGATGTGTGTTAAGATAATTAGCAATTTATTGTAAAATAACAAATCGTTTTATAATTAAATGCAAACCTATTTAGTATCCACAAAAATTCTGTGACAACATAATAATAATTTCGTCGTGAACAGAAATTTTCAAAATATTCTAAACTTCGTATGAGTAACAATTTAATTAAAGATTAGAAGTTAACAAGCAGAAGACTTCAAGACCATACTTATAGTCCGGTCAATTTAGACAATTGAAATAAAGAAAATTCCGACAGAGCCAAATCTTCGGAGAGACCTTAGCTTTACCACAAGGAATAAAGTGTCAAAAGTCCCAATCAGTCCCATGTGCGCTAAGTATTTTTTCGATTAAACTTACCGTTTTCGAGAAAAATCCAAAAAACCTAAAATTTTGACCTTGGGCCCCGAATCAGTCCCTTAGCGCACATGGGACTGATTGGGACTTTTGACACTTTATTCTTTGTAGTAAACCTAAGGTCTCTACGAAGATTTGGCTCTGTCGGAATTTTCTTTATTTGATCACTATTTTTGTTGTCTAAATTGGCCGGCCTATTATGGAACCTTTAAGACTATACTTAAGACCATACAGCTACTATCGGAACGGAATTGGAACGAAATTAATAATTTTGCTTGCTCTACATTTAATGGGGACTGGGGCACAGTAACAAGCAATAGCCGATAAACAATGGTATATCAAAATTGAGTGTAGGTATGTCGTGCTGTGAGTTTTGTAGTGAATTCTATACACAACAGGTTTCCAGCTATGGTTAAGTAGCCAGGTGATAAGAACGACGTTAGTGAAAACTTTACTGTCATAATGTGACATGCGGGTCATAGTGCCATACAACCAATTCATTGTATTATATTTATTAGTTTACAATATATTAGTATAGTACGAATAATTTAAATGTTCGTGAATAGGATTTATTGATACAAATCCTACTATCCTACTATCCTACTAATATTATAAATGCGAATGTTTGTGAGGATGGATGGATGTATGGAAGTTTGTTACTCTTTCACGTCATAACGGCTGAACGGATCTTGATGAAATTTGGCACAGGTATGAGAGGTAGATTATAGTCTGGATACTTTTTCAATATCACACGGGTGAAGCCGCGGGCGCCAGCTAGTAAGGAATACAGCAATAACAAATAAGTTAGTAAACTAATAATTTCATGAAACAGGGCTCAGAACAGCAAGCATGCAATTAGAGAAGCCATACAAGAGGCAAACTTTACTTTCAGAGCTCAATTCTACTTAATTAATCCGACTTAGAACGCTTACATCACTCCTTTACTTCAGCTCAGGTTTACCCACTTGGTTACATAGTTACTTACGTACTATGAAATGGGGAAGAGTAAGCGTCATGGAATTAAAGTAGGATTTATAATATAATACCAGCTGCCTGTAACTGTCCCACTGCTGGGCAAAGACCTCTTCTCATTCAGGGAAGGCACGAGCATTGATCACCACGCTTGCTCAAGACAGGTTGTCGATTTTGTACTAAAATCCTTCTAATCCTTACTATTATTATAAAAGCGAAAGTGAGTTCGTTTGTTTGTTACCTCTTTACGCTTTAATAGCTAAACCGATTTTGATGAATTTTGGTACAGAGAATTTTTTTTTTTTAGTCGGATATAAGGGAGAAAGAGGGAAGAAAAGGGAAAACTTAGCTCTGCTATTACAAATCAATAAGGCGCAAGGGCAAAAACTACAGGTAGCAGGTACCTGCAAATCAGGAAAGGGGAACTGTGCTACCCCGAATTTAACGCGAGCGAAGCCGCGGGCAAAAGCTAGTATATTATAAATGCGAATATTTGTGAGGATGGATGTATGGATGTTTGTTACTCTTTCACTTCAAAACGACTGAACGAATCTTGATGAAATTTGGCACAGGGGTAGATTATGATCTGGAATAAAACATAGGATACCATTTTTTTTGATATGACGCGGGTGAAGCCGCGGGTTCCAGCTATTTATATATAAGTCTAGGTTACGTTATGATGTTGTCCTTCACCGATATCTGCGAAGGCTTTGTCTTACTTTTACAAAGTACATATGAACCGAACCCACAACCTCATCGCTGAGTGGCGAGTGAGTGCTTAGCTTCTGTGCCGACACACTAATGTGTGTGATTTAATATGCACAGATTAAATCCTAATGGATTTAAATTGTGTATATTTGTATTATGAGTTTTGGTTAGATTTGCTCGGGTAAGATTTGGTCGGGTATGATTTGCTCTGCCAAACGTCAAAAGTAATTAATGTGACATAGTATTGAATCAAGAGAAACTAGAATTCGTCGATAAAACTGTTTTCTTAGGCATCACGCTCGACTCGAGGCTACAATGGGGTCCTCATTTAACATCTCTTGCAGGACGGTTCAGTTCAGCAGCATATGCTGAAAGGAAAATCCGTCAATTTACTGACGTAGATACCGCGCGACTAGTATATTTTAGTTATTTTCATAGTATAATGTCATACGGTATTTTACTATGGGGACGAGCTGCAGACATTGAGTCTATATTTATTCTGCAGAAAAGAGCCATCAGAGCCATATATAATCTACGTAGGCGCGATTCCCTAAGAGAACTGTTTAAGAAAATTAACATCATGACAGTACAAAATGTTTTCTTATATGTATTGACAAGGGTCAATACATATATGAAAACATTATGTACGTTAGGAAAAATCTGCATCTATTTAGTAAAAGAGGTGACAGTCACCACTATAATACTAGAAACAGGGACCAACTAGTTCAGCCAGGTTTCAGGCCAGCTAAAGTAGACTTCTCTTTTATAGGGTACTGCTTAAAATGTTATAACAAAATACCTCCAAACATCCTACAATTGAATGAATCGAAGTTTAAATCTTGTATTAAACGCACACTATGTAGGCAAGCATATTATAAGTTGCGGGATTACATTAATGATATAAATGCTTGGCTCAATGCCGGTCTAACCATAGGGGCAAACTAATTGATCAGCGTCTGAAGTTATTGTGGCAGCTGTAGAAGACTGTAAGACTATATTTGCATTTGCAATTGACTCGACGACGGTTGCCCTGGTGGTTGAGTGAGAGATTGTCATGGTCATTTTTTAGCTACCATGGTTAATTTTTAATTTATTTAGATTTTAAATTAAATTTTGCACGTCTTTCTACATCGTTCTCACATATTTGTATAATCTTAACATGAATTATGTAAAACCGATTTTGTAATAATATTATAATTTAAAAGAGTGTCCATGGAGTTTCTTGCCCATTCTTCTCCATAGAGATCAACGCTTTGGAATGGGCAACCACAGTACTTTCACAAGTTTTTATGCCTTGTGACCGGGACTGTAGATTCATTTTGTTTCTTGACATTCAAAAGTGCCTGTAATGGCCTAATTGAAATAAATGATTTGATTTGGTAATAGAAAGTGTCAGTCAGTAAAGTAAAAGTCCAGTTAGTTAGTCAGTTAGTTAATTTTTGGAGAATTATCAAATTAACATATTTGATCAAAAGTTGGGCGTCTCAATGAAACGAAGCTACTCACGGAATATTAGCTTGTTAGTGATCAAGTGCAAAAAAGAGCCATGGATCCCGGACTATAACTTTTTTGTCATTATTTCTTTTTTACTAATTTACAGACGCGTTTAAGTAAAATATATTACAGTCGTATTTAAGTATTTCTTTAGATAAATCGATGAGTTTGATGATTCCTCAGTACAAACATTTATGAACTGAGGGCCCTAGATATACCGCTATAATTCTGTAAGGGAATTTCTTGAATGTTGTAAGAATTTCTTAACTAAATCCTTAAATAAATAAAAATTATGAGCCCAGAGGTAGTACTTTCTGAGATTCAGGCTATGCCACTTTATGCAGGCATCTGGATTGAGAGCCTTAGTTATTTCATCATAACAGCTTTATTTCGCGTTTAAGAAATTTATGGCATATTGCCCTAAGTTTTACCAAATTTTAACTAAATTCCCTGTAAATCTGCTTTTCTTTTGAGAAGATTTAAAAGGAGACCCGCAAACAGTCCTAACAAATTAGGCCTCAATGAACAAGAATGAAATAATTTGGGTTTTGAAGGGGTAATATTGGTCTACAGCCCTGCGTAATTAGTTTTTCGATATAACGTGGTATTAGGGAATTAAACCAATAAACCCCTTTACCATTTGTTCCCGCTTTTTTATGAAGTTATGAGTTTCAAGAACGAGATAGGGTCGGTGTCGGTCATAAAGGCAGTCACAATTGTCCAGAAACACAGCAAGAGTCGGTAATAAGATGTAGCACACAAAATAAACACAAAAACGAAAGTCCGCAACACGAGTGAAGAAACGTTTATGATGCTAGCTGCCAATCTAATGACAGCTGATTGACTGGCAAGTGACAGGCATATCGGGAGTTGCACTTTTTAAAAATGAATATCGATTTTTCTATAAAACCTTTATTAAAAAAAAAATATAATAATACAATACTACGAATTGTTTCGTAATAAGCTTATAAAATAATAAGCTCATACAATACTTTTTAGGCGCTCAAGAAGAAATATAAACCGAAAAGTAGAATAAAAATCTTTAAAAACTAAAAACATTAATTTAAAATAGTATAATGGCAACACCAGTTGTTATCTTAACTGCAGCGCCAGGAATACATCAACTGACTATTTCTTTTTTACAAATTCCATTTTCCCATGTTTTTTAGGGAAATGATAAATTAAAGAAGTGCTTTTAATTATTTAAATATTTTTTCAAATGGTTTACTACTTAGTCTATCAAGGCCAGGAATTACCGATCTCCTTTGGGCCCAATCCAGATGCACACGTGGCAGCTGTAGAAGATTGTAAGACTATCTTTGCATTGTATAGACTCAATTTCCTAATATTGTATAATTGTAATGCCCATGTGCGAGTACTATGTAGTTTAATTGACTCGACGGTTGTGGTGGTTAAGAGATTGTCATGCTCACTTAAATGTCTCGCTGATGGTGGCGTGTATGTCGGGTCATTTAGTTCCCTTCAAAATGGTTGAGCTGAATGGGGCTGATATATGCGTCATGTCCGTGAACGGGCGCTGTCAGTTGTGACTGGTCATCTATTAGCCGCCACGGTTTGTTTTAATTTATTTATTTATCTAATAGATTTCCCTTGTTTTTGCTTTTAATCTGGACGCTCTTAATGTGCTCGTTTTTCTACATCGTTCTCACATGTATTTTTGATCTCAACATGAATGATGTATCCATGGTTTTGTAAAATATTATGATTTAAAAGAGTGCCCATGGAGTTTCTTGCCCATTCTTCTCCATAGAGATCTACGCTTTGGAATGGGCAACACTACATTACTTTCACAAGTTATTATGTCTTGTGACTGGGACTGTAGCAGCATCTTTTTTTTTTTGTTTTGATGTCATTCAAAAGTGCCTGTAATGGTCTAATTTAAATAAATGATTTGATTTGATTGATTTGGTTCAACTAACTCAAGAAAAAATACCGACGAATCGGAGACCCGTATGCGTTGTGCGCAAACAATCTCTGTGGAAACTTCTTGGTATTATCTTTATTTGAACTCCTTTTACATATGCTTGTAGTTTCATTTTATCGATCGTTATTGCAGGATTCACCGTTGCAGTCACAAGTATCAGCTTCGCACTAGCCCTAGCAACGGGTCGGCGTCTATCACAAGCCCGTTCCTGCACTGCACTGCCTCCTTGGGCCAGACTCAGCATTTGTTCGTAAGGTGAGAGTGTTCTTCAACTCTTCAACTCTACTCTACAACTGTCGTACTCACAACTTGTGCCTAGGAACTAACAATACGGCAAGCCCAAAAGGCAAGCAGATTTTTCAGTAACTACATTATGTATAGGTATGTATGATATGATGAAGAGCAGGTAGTTATAATAAGGGTAAGCAAAGTTTTTCGGCTTGTATGTAAGTCTTTACCAGTAGTATCGTGGGTTCGTTTTACAAGCACACAAAAACCAGACCTAGATCAGCATCACCAAGTTGGTCCACAGCTTATATTTCTTAGCACCTGACATGTACATGACCAGAGTCGTATGTAACTAGTTTTGGATAAACATTCAAGGCTTGTGGCGTCAGTAGCACGCTGCTCTACCTTCCAAATTAGAATTACTCTTTTAATCAGAACTTGAAGTGTGGTAAGTTGCATTCGCTTCGCCTTCAACTTTTAGACAAGTCGCAAGCGCGACTACTGAGCACGCGAGGGTCTGGGTTTGATTCCCGGGTCGGGCAAAGTATTATTGTTTTTCCAGCAAGAATTTCCAAGTAGCAGCCACGGAGTCTGGATTTGTGCTCGGTTCATGGCAATAAGATCGACTCCGATTACATTGGATTTAAATATTTGTGGGTTTATTATTAGGTACACCTATGCCTAACTCTTCGGGATTACAGGCGTGATGTTATATCATGTAAAAAATAATAACACACACATACACACACATATGTATATAGTATGATCGATAGCGCCTGTTATATGTAGTATTTATAGTTATAGTTATGGCAGCGATGGCGCCTTTAGTAAATAAAGAAAACTTCCGACAGGCGCGGCGAGAGGCGGATGCACTTCGACGGCAACTCATTCATAGTCCGCAACGCTGGCCACTCGGCTGGCTTCGACGACAAGAATCAACTGAAAGTGTACTGAAGCTCCCCTCACTCCCCTTCGCAACTACTATTACACTATTTAGTTTACAGCTAACTTTTAAAACTATTATCTTCGAAGAAGTGGTACTGATCACCATCGAATGTTGTATAGAACGCTTTAGACCACTCCATATTGCCTTTGTATGAAGTGCCATTTTATAAACACTGTCTAATGTTTCCTCTTTAATCTCTTTTCTCTCTACATTTGTACGAAACACGTGGACAAGTCGTGTATAAAGTTAACGGTGTAACTGCTTTTCTTTTTTATTGATGCCAGTGTGTAAAGCTTGTGAGAGTTTTTGAGATTTTTAATTTTATCCCCCCCCCCCCCTTGTTAATAACTGCCAAGCTGCTGTTTTTAATCGTTGAACTTCGACTAGCGCCCGCGGTGTCTCATAGTGATTAAGATTACAGTTTCATGATGTAAGTGTTAGATCATCAAAGTGCCATAATGTTATACCGTAACACATTGAGCATTTTGTAATTCATTTTTATAGGTGTTACACCCTTACAATAGTTAAAACAAACAAGAGCAGTGTTTAATCTTCAACTGTTTATATTTTCATATACATCTATTATGATGCAATATTTTTTTGTAAAACATATTTTATCGTATTTAAGAACTTATGCGTTGTTTGAGGAACCAATAACAATCAGATTTATGAAAAACAGATAGAGAAAATAAATCTTATTGTTGAACTAGATCACATAATTTCAACGCAATGGTTTACTTCACCGCATTATAATTATATCAACAGTTGCGACAACGGTGGATATCAACACAACGAACAGGGTTTCCGCTACTTCAGTAGGTTTTATTATTTATTATCGCTTTTTGAAGATGTTAATAGTTTAATGAAATGATGTTTAGTCGAGTCTTGAGCTTGGCAGTTGGCAAAATCATTATTCGGAAATTACGACTTGTCCCCTAATTGTTTCTTTGTGTATAAAAGTTGCAAGTAATACTTTATTATGAAGTAATAAAGCAATTTGTGCTTCACTTTTTGTCTTTTATTTAAATAGTACCTAATTGATTAGGTATTTCATTTATTGTTCTTAAAAGATATAATCATACATTACACCAACATTGCTCGACAACAATATCGGTTAGTGCAATAAAAATGTCCGTATGGATTGAGGAGCCACATCAGATTTTCAATATCTGATCTCACCATTATTTAGCAGCAATGTAGCTTATTTTGCAGCACGAATTCTAGATTTAGCAGCAAAATATATCACTAGTTATTTTAATGCAAAAGTGACTCCTCAATCTAAACGTCTGAATTGAGGAGCCACCTAGAACTCGATAAGTAATGGATGAATATTTATGAAAATTTTGTATCATTTAGTAGCAATTTTGCATATTACCTTCTAAAAATGTAGCTTTTGTAGCTCTAAAACGAAAGAAAATACAATACTTTTTATATGGCTCCTCAATCTAACATCAAGAAGTGAATTTCTATTGGATGTGAGCGATCAATTCATATAGGTATTCGACATATTGATCACTTACCAGGTCTTGTGTTTGTTTTTGCAGTATAGGAGTAAAATAGTAAAACAGAGTAAATTTTGTATATGAACACATTTTCTTTGGCTCCTCAATCCTGACGTTCTAATTACCTATATAAGTTTAACTGTAGCCACCTGAGATCTCAACGGAATCTAAAACCAGAGATACAAACATTTAGCAGAAATGTCTGCTAAATATATCTGCACACTTCAGTAATGTACATATTTTGGATTCTGAAAAAACAATACTTTACTACTTTTTCGTAAATTCGATGTGTAGGGTGACCACATTTTGGGGGTACCTACAAATTAATATTTCACTTACGTACCCAAAATAATATTTATTTATTTATTTTTTCACATTATTTCCGGTTGTTCTCATCTTGCTAACGAAGATACTTGCATAGACACAACCTTGTAACCAGGAATATCCATCAGCAACTTGGTCTAAAATACAGCTTTGTGGAATCGGAAGTGCCGTACCGTACCGTGCCGTAACTGGGTCGGGCACAAGCCTGTAGCATGTGCCCGACCCAGTTAACGAACATGGCGATATCACATTTACTGGGATCCATCCATTTATTTATTTATTTATGCACACACAAAATACATGACAAGACGACAGAAGAGCACAAAAGTACAGCTTATTTCATAAGAAATTTCTTCCAGCAGACCTGCGAGAGGAGAGTTGGATAAGATATGTAGACACAGTGTGTGGAAAAGATAAAACAGAAAATTTTACCGATACCGATGGGCTCCTATTTTTTGGTATTTTTATATATAATTATATATATATATATTTAAGATGTCATAGTAGGCCTACAGTCCAGCATCGTGTGCCCACTTAGATACTCGATACTCAACCTAATATTATCTGCCCCAGGAGCTTTGTTTGTGTTTAGGTTTCTAATTAATTTAAAGACACCGTCCTTTGAGGCTTTTTTGAAGTAAATTGATTTGTCTTGACATATAGTCTGATTCTTTTAGGAGCCGATGGTCACACTTGGGCAATTTTTTTTAACACTATTCCTAAATTCTATCGCAAAGTTATCGCTCCTGTATCATTCTTTTTGAACGCTTGTTCCATAATATAATATTTATTCCGAGATTTTTCTATTGTTTTATGAGTTTTATTTCTTGTTTTATTATATTCTAGTCGTAGTACCTATTTTATCTGTTGGATCATTTTTCCATTTTATAAATAATTCGTCCTTTTTTTTGCACATTTTATCAATTTTTATATTAATCCAAGGTTTTTTATTTCTTTTACTGTTAATATTTATTTTTCTAATGTATTTTGATTCTTTGTAACATTGCTGAAATTTGTTTTTATGTGGTCGTAAATTTTATTTGGACATTCCAAATAATCTAATTCGTTCCATTCTAAATTATTAAGTAATGATTTAATTTTATTATTATCAATAAGTTGAATATTTATTTGATCACCCTGTGTACGTATTGGGTCCGTTCCTACACACGACAATATTATCATACGATTTTGTTACTAAATAAATATTATTTTGGGCACTTTAAAGTGAAATATTAATTTGTAGGTACCCCCAAAATGTGGTCACCCTATACACTGAATTTACAAGAAAATAGTAAAGTATTGTTTTTTCAGAATCCAAAATACATACATTGCTGAACTGTGCAGATATATTTAGCAGACATTTCTGCTAAATATTGGTTTCTCTGGCTTTAGATTCCGTTAAGATCTCAGGTGGCTGCAGTCAAACATATTTATATAGAACGTCAGGATTGAGGAGCCAGAGAAAATGTGTTCATATACAAAATTTACTCTGTTTTTCAATTTTACTCCTATACTGCAAAAACAAACACAAGACCTGCTAAATGATCAATATGTCGAATATATTAATTGATCGCTCACATCCAATAGAAATTCACTTCTTGATGTTAGATTGAGGAGCCATATAAAAAGTATTGTATTTTCTTTCGTTTTAGAGCTACAAAAGCTAAATTTTTAGAAGGTAATTTGCAAAATTGCTACTAAATGATACAAAATTTTCATAAATATTCATCACTTACTTAACGAGTTCCAGGTGGCTCCTCAAATCAGATGTTTAGATTGAGGAGCCACTTTTGCATTAAAATAACTAGTGATATATTTTGCTGCTAAATCTAGAATTCGTGCTGCAAAATAAGCTAAATTGCTGCTAAATAATGGTGAGATCAGAAATCTGATGTGGCTCCTCAATCCTTACGGACATCAATAAAACAGTGGTGTTTTGGTAAAGGAAATATGTGAGTGTGAACTGAGGGACCACACTGGGAATTGGCGAAATGAAAATTGTAGGATTTAGTAGTCAAAACAATTGTAGAACGAATCTGGGAATTTGTAAACAAATATATTAAAAACTACAACCCATAAAGTGTGGTCCCTCAGTTCTAACAGACGATCAACCAGATCTCGGAAAGTATCTTAAAAAAGATGTGCGTCAGAATGGCTGCTTGCCTGTGGCTTTGGTCTATTAGCTGGGGAGGTAGCGTTGCATTTTTTTGATGGTGATTTCTGTACGATTAATTTTGAGTGAAATTGATAGCTTAGATATGGGCAATAATTGAATCAAGCGTCAGCAGGCGCACCCGGGGTGGATCAAGTGGGAAAAAAAAAATATTATGTCAAAAATAAAAAAACCAAAAGTGTAATCTGGTCGTTTGAAAATTTGAACAGCAATAGTTTAAACAATAATAATAATATAGAAATAATCAGCAGTAAAGATAATGGCGGGTTGTACGTCAGCAGGTCATATCCGTACATATTAAAAATAATTATCTTTAATTCATTTCTGGTCGAATGAAATTGAAACATATTATTCTTTATGCTATTAAAATAATTAAAAAATGCCTCAGCAGACCTATTGATGGGGGTAAGATCGTCAGCAGGGGGATTATAAGTAACTATTTGTATTATCCAACTGACGACTTTCCCCTCTTCAATTATTCTGCTGACTATTTTTTATTTAATATATTGTTTAAATTACTCTCAGTATTAATTTCAAGCGACCAGAAAGAAGTTGATTATAAACAATGCCTTTTTTTATTGCATATATAATCTATATACCATATGTTAGCTGGCGGACGACTTTCCTCTCTTCAATCACTATTCTGACTATCTTTTTTGTTTAATATGTTGATTAAAATACTCTTAACATTAATTTCCAGCGACTCGAAATCAATTTATTTATAAAAATTATCGTTTTAATTTATCTACATACAATTTGAACAGATAGGAATGTAAGGATCGTAAAGGATGCGTATCAGTAACGTAATTTAAAACATATTTTATTTGGATAGTATGTACATATTTGTTTGATGTTCCTCACATTCCTGTCTGTTCAAATTGTATGTAGATATTAACAAATTAAAACGACATTTTTTATAAATCAATTGATTTTGAGTCGCTGGAAATTAATGTTAAGAGTAATTTAAACATCATATAGAATAAAAAAATAGTTTAAATAATAAGTGGGAAAAATGGTCCGCCAGCTGACATATAGTATATAAATTAAATATGCAATAAAGAAGGGATAAAAATGACATTGTTTATAATCAAATTAATTTCTGGTCGTTTGAAATTAATATTAAGAGTATTTTAAACAACATATTTAACAAAAAAGATAGTCAGCATAGTGATTGAAGAGGGGAAAGTCGTCCGCCAGCTAACATATGGGGCTTATTCGTCAACTCGCGCCTCATAAACTCGCGACTGGGCGCGAGTTAGCACTTTTCGATTTTACCTATTTTTGTTGTAGTCAACTCGCGACCGAGTAAAAATCTGACGTATGTACAGTCATCTACAAAATTGTTTTGATAAATTTAATTTCAAGAACCTACTTTACATTTCTAAGATAATATACGATTTGAGGGTCGGAAGATCGTCTTACGAGACTGTTGATCGTCTTGGAGTTGTTTTTTGAGATAGATATACATATTTTAATAAACAATTTGACAAACATATAAAACTACTTATTTTCTTAATGATTTATCGAAAATATTCTCCGTTAGCTAGACGAGAACAACCTAAGATAATGTGTCGAATTGATTCACCCGGACGGTGACATGCCCGACATATGTCAACCGTGCCGTCCTTCACAATAAATCTCCGGTAGTTATTCATCATCATAACTTCATCCATAATTGCACAGACAAAACCTTCGGTTTCTCCAAAGAGATCCCCGGAACGTAGCCAGGCTACGGACGCTCAGCATATTATTAACATATTTTATTACACAATAAAATAAATGAAACGTGCATTTTGCCAATTACAATTTGGGGGGACAAAGTGTAAAGAAAGAAATCTAAGCTTATCAAAGTATTGCTATTGGATTTAAAGCTTGTGTACCACAAGCAGGTCCATCCAAGGGCGGATCCAGCTTTTATATCAGGGGGGGGTCACCATGTCGCAGACAGCTTGTCTCCGTAGTCTAGTTCGGATACATATAGCTATACTTAATATTATAACGGAACGTGAAACTGTGTTGGTCAATTTTTCACGTTAAATGAAACCGCTAAACGGATAGGATTTCATGGGGTCGATTGCATTGGTCTTCCACTGCAGCGGAGTTACCTAGTCGCAGACGGAGTCACTGTCAAATTCTATTTTAATTTAATGGGTGCACACTGAAGAACATTACAAACTTATATGATGAAATGTATTCTTCGTTTGTGTCGTCTCGCAAAACGCCTTATAAGTTCCTCGTCATCTATATTAATTTATTGACTTGTGAACGTGCAAAAGAGCTGAGCCCGTCAGGCGGTCTTCTGCCAAGCCAAGTTTTGTCGCTTCTTAGTGTATAAAAAGACCTTTCCGCCGTTGCAACACTAACGGGTAGTGTCGCCAGAATACACAAAAAAAAACTTCTTATGTTGGGATCAAGTCTTTATCACATTCAAGTTCAAGTTACGAGGGTCGAAATGGCCAGCGGAATGTTTTGATTTCGCTGCCATTTCACTTTGCAAAGCTGGTAATCATTTATAATCATTGACACGAGTAGTCTAGTAATCCTTACTAATATTATAAAAGTGAAAGTGAGTTTGTTTGTTACGTCTTCACGCCTAAATGTCTAAACCAATTTTGATGAATTTTGGTACAGAGATAGCTGGGACCCTGGAAACGGACATCGGCCAATAGGATTTTTTTTTTAAATCGAGAAATGAGGGAAAAAGAGGGGGCGCGTTCTTTAGGGCGGCGCGCCGCCCACTACCTGAACGCGCCCCAAAAGGTGGTAGCCATTAGGCTGATCCGGGGCTACCGCACGATCTTCGACGAGGCAGCGAGCCTCCTTGCCGGATTGCCACCGTGGGATCTGGAGGCGATAGTCCTCGCGCGCCTGTTTGAGTGGCGCGCGGAGGCACTACACCGGGGGGAACTCCTCTACCGTGGCAAATTGCCGCTTAGCGGGCAGACCTCCGGTGCGATCTCATGGTGGCATGGAGAGAGCGACTGTCGCAACCCCGTGCAGGGTACGCCACAATAGTGGCGGTAAGTCCCCACTTTGAAGAGTGGCCTGCCTGGGTTGCGGGTTGTTCGAAAGAGATACCGCGGCCCCGGAACGTAAAGGCAATAGAAGAAACATGGGTGGGTTTTAGTCAGTAAAAGTCTGACACGCCCCCCCGCTGCACCCAGAGCGGGGGAAGTTATTTGATGATTTCCCAACCCAAAAAAAAAGGGAGAAAGAGGGAAGAAAAGTGAAAACTTAGTTTTGCTATTACAATAAATAAGGCGCAAGAGCAAAAACTACAGGTAGCAGGTTCCTGCAAATCAGGAAAGGGGAACTGTGTTCCCGAATTTAATGCGAGTGAAGCCGCGGGCAAAAGCTAGTCCTTACTAATATTATAAAAGCGAAAGTGAGTTTGTTTGTTTGTTTATTTGTTTGTTACGTCTTCACGCCCACTTGGCTAAACCGATTTTGATGAATTCTGGTACAGAGATAGTTGGGACCCTGGAACCAGACAGAGATTTTTTTTTTTGTAAAGTGTGAGTATTGAGGGAGAAAGAGGGAAGAAAAGGAAAAACTTAGCTTTGCTATTACAATAAATAAGGCGCTAGGGCAAAAACTACATACAAGTAGCAGGTACCTACAAATCAGGAAAGGGGAACTGTGTTACCCCGAATTAAACGCGAGCGAAGCCGCGGGCGAAAGCTAGTAGTTTATAAAAGTTAACACTTTTCTATTTTTTTACGAGTTATTACAACTTCAATCAATCCTCCCGCGTCCGAATTTGTTCGCCATTTGATAAACAGAGCGGGCGCTCGGGTAGAGGGGTTGGCTCGCGTGGCTCGCTGGTGCGCGATAGAACATTAGGCACAGCGGCCACCATTTGTTTTTTGAAAATATAAGCATTTCTGGAACAAACATGTGGAATAAGATTAAAAAACTATTTTTTTTTCTTATTTTTAAAAATTATGAGCTTTCAGTGCAAAAATCCATTAATTTTTTGTAGAAATTCAATCCAGTGAAACAAAAAAACGGCTGGCTGGATTAATTTGGCTCTTCGTAGGGTTTTTGTGGACATATTGAACTGAAAAAGGCACACTTAACATTAGTGGTTTCCTCAATATTTTCGAGCCAGTGCTTGACTTTCCAAAAAACCACCAAAAGCCGTTTTTTTTGTTGCAATGTCAAATTCATGTGACAGAAAAAAAAAATCTTGAGGGTACCTTTAACTTAAAAAATCTAAAAAAAAAACTAAAAAAAAGGTGTTTTTTCTTGCTGGTTTTTCTAAGATTACTCAAAAAATCCGCGAGGTACAATATTTAAAAGTTATAATCCAAAAATTAGACACTTGGAGCTACAATTTCCTATTTTTTGGTTTCCCGTACGACAATTTTTCTCGTAGTTACGGTCTGTTCAAAATGTCCAAAAATTTGTTTTTTTTTTATCGCCTATAATGTAACCAATACATAACAAGCACAGTATTGTATTATTATGATTATGTGCGTCTTTCGCCTATAATTTGTTTACGTTTATAAATAAAATTTGATAAAATTGCATTGCCTACCTATGACCCAGCCTGTCGCCCAGGGGGGGGTCATGACCCCCATGACCCCCCCCCTGGATCCGCCGTTGGGTCCATCTACTAATGAAACGGAATGAAATAATTACATCCCTGCGAGGAAAGTCAATACTACTTCGGCATGAGAACAGTAAAGTTAAAGGAAACGTGCACTATTAATGAACACGTTACATTTACCATTAACGAATTTATGCACGGCGTTATTATAAGTATCGGTTTATCTTTGGAACTTCTAATCTTGTGATTATTACATATTATATAGCAGTTATAAAAATCATTTACAAGAAACCCTGATCTGCGATATTATAGTTAATGACAATCTTATAATTATCATAGATTTTATTAATTAGTAATAATTATTATAAAAGTTTGCTATAAAAAATAATTTACTTTTATAGTCCCTAAGCCTGTGATTGTTTTTATTAGTAAGTAATATATTAATGTTTGTTATAAAAATCATTTACAACAAACCCTGTGATTTTATAGTTCCTATGACGACCATTGTTGATTATATTAGTAAGTAATAATTAACGAAATCGTTTACTTGTTGATTATTTTATTACACATACTCGTATTTTGATATTATTGATTTTATTTTGTTATATTTGTTTTATTTTAGACAATTTACATACTAGGTAATTAACCAAAATCTTGAGTCATTGTGATAATGTTGATTTGTGATATTGATGATAATCATTAGAAAAATAAGCAATTTTAGATTTATGGCACGTATTATAGAGACATCTATCTCAACAACTACATTTTCTTTTATTTTAAACTGTACAGTGCCCAATACATATAAAGTTGGTTCCTATATTAAATTAATTAAAACACTTTTGTAGATGAGCATACCAGTTTTCACTCGGTCGCGAGTTGACTACAACAAAAATAGGTAAAATCGGAAGGTGCTAACTCGTGCCCAGTCGCGAGTTTATGAGGCGCGAGTTGACGAATAAGCCAGATATGGTATACAGAGTGTTAGGTTAAACGAGGGACTTATTGAGGGAGGGTATTCAGTATTCGATTCTCGTCCCAAATATGTAAAAAACCTATAACCTTAATTTCTGACGTAATTGTCCAATAAAATAAATTATTCATGAACACTGAGCGCGAGAGAAGTAAACTTGTAAACAGTGAAGTAAATCACGCGGCAAAATACCTACGCGCCGATTCTACCGAAAAGGCGTCCTAAGCCAGGTTTAAAGTATGAAGGGAAAATGGATTATACCTAAAGGTCATTGACATACACACATGTTCTGCGATAGTATTAAATCGCTAGCGCAAGGGTATATACACGTTGCGAGACTTATGCGAAATTTTTGGTATGGTTCTGTCTTTTATTTATTAGTGTTTTTTTTTTGTTCATATTTTTATTAGTATCATGTAAGTATGCACTATTGTGGGTTTGAATACGTCCCGCGTTTAAACTAACATACTGTATAGATTATATATGCAATAAAAAAGGCATTGTTTATAATCAAATTAATTTCTGGTCGTTTGAAATTAATATTAAGAGTATTTTAAACAATATATTAATAGCCAGCCAGCTAACATATAGTATATAGATTATATATGCAATAAAAAAGGCATTGTTTATAATCAAATTAATTTCTGGTCGCTTGAAATTAATACTGAGAGTAATTTAAACAATATATTAATTAAAAAAATAGTCAGCAGAATAATTGAAGAGGGGAAAGTCGTCAGTTGGATAATACAAATAGTTACTTATAATCCCCCTGCTGACGATCTTACCCCTATCAATAGGTCCGCTGAAGCATTTTTTAATTATTTTAATAGCATAAAGAATAATATGTATCAATTTCATTCGACCAGAAATGAATTGAAGATAATTATAATTATTTTTAATATGTGCGGATATGACCTGCTGACGTACAACCCGCCATCATCTTTACTGCTGATTATTTCTATAATTATTATTATTGTTTAAACTATTGCTGCTCAAATTTTCAAACGACCAGATTTCTCTTTTGGAATTATTTTTTTTAACATAATTATTTTTTTTTCCCCACTCGATCCACCCCTTCTAGAGAACATCTGCCCAACCCAGCCGCCGCGGGAGACGCCCAGGGCGCCGGGCGCCGCGAGACGACTTCCGGCCACCGTAGATGCGGGCCTGTGGGCGGTGAGCAATGGGTAGTTCACCGTCCGTCCGTCGATTGACGACAGGCCGTGTCGACGGCGCGTTCGTGTTTCACGCGCGCCTCAAAGAGAGTCAGCAAAGCAGAGGGGCTTGCCAGAGCCTCCGCCTGCCGGGGTTGCGGGTTGTTCGAAAGAGATACCGCGGCCCCGAAACGTAAAGGGCAATAGAAGAAACATGGGTGGGTTTTAGTCAGTACAAGTCTGACATGCCCCCCCGCTCCGCCCAGAGCGGGGGAAGTCATTGGATGATTTCCCACCCGAAAAAAAAAAATCCACCCCTTCTGAGCCTGCTGACGTTTAGATTATTAAATAATTATCCATAAGTTCAGATATGAATCAATCGACCAGAAATTATTATGTGAAATGCAACGCTACCTCCCCAGCTATATGAGAGTTGATTAGAAAATTGCTACATAATTGCCTAAATTTGTTACATTTAATAAATAATTGCTACATACTATATATATTTAGAAATAACATATTTTTTTTGTACAGCCATCCTGACTTTTGGTTGGCTGGTCGCCTCCTAGTTTTGCAGAGTTTCCCGAAATGTATTGCGTCAATAATTGCTACATATTTGCTTTATTTATCTAATTTAGTTGTATCTGCAAACATATGTTAAATAAAGGATGTAGCAATTATTTTAATTATCCCAAGGAAAAGTGCCTGATAAAACAATAAAGGCAAATAGTTGCAGTGTGTCTTCAGTCAACGGTATTGCTACTTTAGGAGGCTATTATTGCTACTTTATGTTATGAGTAGGTAAGCGGAAGTGGTGGCAAGTGGAAGCACATTAAAAGGATATCGTAAATAAAAACGTCGTCCATAAGATTCATTTTAATAATATTACAATTTACTTAAAAAATATTCAACCATTAATTTACTTAATTTCCATATTATTTTTTCGCATATATTATACAATGTGGTATTAGCTTCTTTTTACTCTTCGTAACTTTTTTCGATTGGTCATCGTAACATTTCCATTCTGAATTTCGTCTGAACTGAGGGACCAGTTTTAATTATCGCTATCTTCAAAGTGCTTCGATATTTTTGCTCCATTTCATTTTACAAAATGTTTTAAGACTTTACTAAATCTTTATGTCGAAAAAGAACGGTTTTATTAATTTGTTCAGTAACATTCACTACCTTTGTTATGTGGACTGAGGGACCACAGTTCAGTCGTATTTCCTTTTTAAATCTTTAATGCTTTGTGGTCTGTTATTTAGTAAATATCTTTACAAATTATTTACTAAATTTCTGTATTCACAAAACCTTCTTTTTTAAGATACTTTCCGAGATCTGGCTGATCGTCTGTTTGAACTGAGGTACCCCACTTTATGGGTTGTAGTTTTTAATATATTTGTTTACAAATTCCCAGATTCGTTCTACAATTGTTTTAAGACTACCACTAAATCCTACGATTTTCATTTCGCCAATTTCCAGTGTGGTCCCTCAGTTCACACGCACATGTTCTATTTGCTAGACGAGAGGGATATTAGAAAGGCTAGTGTAATAAGAAGTTTCTACTAATAGCCTAAGAGTCCATGACCGCCAGACCTTCGTTATTTTAAAAACTTAAAAATATCTGTGTGTGTCCCTTATACAGATAAGAACGACCAGCGACTATAGAATTCGGGTAACAGGTAATAAAGGTGTAGAAAATAGTAACTTACTTTCGTCCCAAAGTATAAAGCTCAATATTTTTTATTTTCTTCGAGATAACTTTAGAAGACTCGTCATCCATCGCCGGACATTTATGAGAGTTGCTAGCCCCTGCCAGACACCCCTAAACTTTAATAAATTAAAATTTTACTTTCGTTATATGTAGTATAAAAGCTGAATTTTATGTATGTTACTTGTATCTTATCTTACTAATATTATGTTACTCTTTCACGTCAAAACGGCTGAACGGATCTTGATGAAATTTGGGTAGTAGAAAATAAATTTATTACGTACTAGTTGGCGCCCGCGGCTTCGCCCGCGTGATATTGAAAAAAAGTATCCTTTGTTATTCCAGACTATAATCTACCTCTGTGCCAAATTTCATTAAAATCCGTTCAGCCGTTTTGACGTGAAAGAGTAACAAACATCCATACATCAAACTCAAACTCAAAGCATCCTCACAAACATTCGCATTTATAATATTAGTAAGATTGTAATTCCATTTCAAAGATTTTGTCTTACCCAATTACCTCAATGCCATTGTCCATGTGCCATTTGGATGGCGCTATTTGTAAGACAGATAAATAGTCCATTGAAAAGTTACATTTGGGGTTGCATTTTTTAGAGGACGAAATTCAATTTTTTTTTGTGTAGGGGGAGTCAGTGTAAAGCTAAAACCAAGTTTGTGGGGTCGCCACCCTTGTCCCACGGCCGCCATCTTGAAAATAGGGGTTGAAATGTATAATATATGAAATATATCTGTTAAACTATTCATTTGATAAAAAAAAATTGTTAACATTTTTTATTGCAAATAATATTCTCTACAATTTTGGTCCCGTAACTTTTTGTCGTAGAACTATAAATAAAAAAGTAATAAGCGATAATATTCAGAAATTCGAGAAAAGAAATTCTATTTTTCGAAATAACTTTTTGTTATCATTTTACGAAAAAATAATCTCAGACCATTTTTGTAGATATAACTCGTATAATATAGGTATAGTTAAGAGTACTGAAAAATAGTAGTTCACTTCGGGGCGCTGTAAAACCTTAGCTATTGACTTAATGAAAAAATGTTCTGTTTAAAAGTTGTTCCTCAAAAAACGATCTAGAAAAATGGTCTGATATTATTTTTTCGTAAAATGATAAAAAAAAGTTATTTCGAAAAATTGAATATTTTTCTCAAATTTCTGAATATTTTCGCTTATAACTTTTTTATTTATAGTTCTACGACAAAAAGTTACGGGACCAAAGTTGTAGAGAATTTAATTTGCAACAAAAAATGACAACAATTTTTTTTTATCAAATAAATAGTTTAACAGATATAATTATCGTAAAAACCATTTCAACCCCTATTTTCAAGATGGTGGCCGTGGGACAAGGGTGGCGACCCCACAAACTTGGTTTTAGGTTTACACTGACCCCCCCTACACATAAAAAAAAAAACTTGCGTCCTCTAAAAAATGCAAGGTTAGGCCTAAAAAATGTAACATTTCAATGGACTAAAATATGTTCTGTTGAAATGTCTAGAGAATGAGATCCAGCATGACCAACCACATCACACAGATGTGGCAAAAATTTATGGATTGTTTCTATTAAAAAAAAAAATGTTATAAGAAGTGCTAATACCGATATTGCGGCTATAATGCTTGATTACCGGTACTGGCAATAATTTTGTATTATACATAATGATTTCATTTTAATCCTGCGTTTTTCAGAAAAGGACGTAATCGATGTTGATGCCGCTAGACTACAAATATTCATCGACTTGTATGCAGTCTCCGATGTAAAAGACTCTTTTAACAGAAAGAAGTTGCGAAATTTTTACGCTAGCAATCTACCACCTTGGAAAAGCAAGCAAATTATGTATCCACATTTGTATGTGTTCAAATGGTTTGAGATCAAGTAGGTACCAAGTTAGAGATAGCAATCGACTAAATACTTGCGCTCGTACCTACAGCTGACTTGCAATGTGTCTGGCAAGATTTAAAAACCATTAAAATTGTCTGGCTATTGAGGTAACATTTTTTATAGGTCCCAAAGTAACATGTATAAAATTCAGCTTTTATTCTATAACCAAAGTATAATTGTAATTTATTAAAAACCAGGGGTGTCTGGCAGGGGGTAGCAACTGTGATAAGTATCCGGCGATGGATGACGAGTTTTCTAACATTATTCCAAAGAATATAAAAAAATATTGAGCTTTATTACCTGTTACCTGCCCAAGTAACCACAACCCGAACTCTATAGTCGCTGGTCGTTCTTATCTGTATAGAAGATACACACAGGTTTTTTTTCAGCTTTTATAAAATAACGAAGGTCTGGCGGTCATGGGCTCTTGCTCTTATAATAAGTATCTAAAATTGTGTATTTCTTACCGCTAAGCGAGTATAATACATCATTTTGAATCCTAACACAACAGATAGAGTAGTGTAACCACACAATGAAACAAGATGTAGACAGATTTGTTTACAAATTCCCAAACTTGTTTTAAGTCTTACTTCTAAATCCTACGATTATTTATTTTGCATAATAGCAGTGTGGTGCCTCAGTTTACACACACATAAAAACCAGTGATGTGGTTCAGTGGTGTAGTTAAAATTACAAGCAAACTTCCAAAAGATCAAATCGGAAATCGCAAATATTTCTGGGCTGTCATTAGCGGGAAATAACCCAAGGGCTAAGCTGTGTAGGCTATGCGTAAACGCTACGCCTTAGCGCGTAGTACGTTACGCCGTAGCGCTACGTAGGGACGGTGCGTCTAGGTTGTAGCACGCTACGCTAATACGAGTCCTGTATATTAAGGTGAAAGCTCCAACCTACCCGCGAAATTCAAATTTTCTTACGTTTTTTGCAATTTTCAGGCCAGTGCTAGGTTGTATGTTCATTAAAATATTATTCGCGGCTGTAAGACGTATGTAGTTATAGAATTATAATCATCAAAATCACCAATACAACCCTCCAAGTTCATAAAGGCGTAGGAACAAAAAAAAAACAGAAAAAGACTTTCCTACAGCTTTATGAACTTGGAGGGTTGTATTGGTGATTTTGATGATTATAATTCTATAACTACATACGTCTTACAGCCGCGAATAATATTTTAATGAACATACAACCTAGCACTGGCCTGAAAATTGCAAAAAACGTAAGAAAATTTGAATTTCGCGGGTAGGTTGGAGCTTTCACCTTAATAAGCTGTATTGTAAAGTATGCTACACCGTAGCGCGACGGAGTAATCTACCGTAGCACTATTAAGTTCTGCGTAGGTTATGCGTCGTTCAGTTGCTCTTAGCGGTTATGCTGCATAGACTCATCGTTACGCAAGCGCCGTAGGATTTCGAAACTTGTAAAAACTAAACCTTTTTAAAAAGGCTGATGCCACAATTGTATGGAAACTGGTTAGTCTTCCAATAGCTAATCCATGATACAGCTGAACGTCACCAGGTATGCGTTGACATCACTCACTTGGCCGGTCATGTGTTAATTCCTTCCATTTCCTACTGTTGGTCAAGGGGTTGACGACCACCTTTGATCGCTTGAAAGTTTTTAATAGCATCTTATTCAAACTATAGATTGAATTTACAATCGTTCAAATACTTTTACTAACGTACGTAACGTAACGTAGAACCATACGAAAAATCCTAATTCCATTGTGGTGTTCACTCAAGGTGAACTTTTGGTGATCGATTGAGGGACCTCCTTCTGCATGCTAGTTTTCTTTACATATTGAACGAAGAATATTAATATTTAATTTACAAATCTTATTCATTTCTAGCAGCTGTAAATTTAACTAGGTTATGCGGTATGGATGCCAGTCAGTCACGATTGAGGGACCACCTTTGTCCGGTTGTAACTTCTAAATGGCTACTTTTAGAAACTAAAGGCTGGATTTACAATCGTTTGAGAACTTTCACTAAGGGCTGACGCATTCAAAATCTCGAAATTCAAATCCCCTAACGCACACCTGAGTTTCAATGGGTATTATAAGCGGTGGCACCTTTTGGAATTGGACTTTAGTAATAGTAGTAAATTAACAAAGTAGGTAGTGTACACTAGATTTAGCACAAGACTTACTAACTTCATCGGACCTTACATCTACAGTAATATTAATAGAGCTATAAACATACCCCTTGACAAAAACAATACAAGAAAAAAGTAACGGAGTACTTGCAAAAACATACTAGGGTGTAAAAGTACGCTTAACGAAGCCTGAAGGCATGTTCTCGCGGTCATTGTTTTTAAATGTAGCTTGACCATGACCATACCTAGGAACATTCAAGTTTTGTGAAAAATAATGTTATGGAGGAAAATTTGGAGACCAACTGACTTTGATACGTTGGATCAGTGTAGGATATATAGTAGGTACAGGATGTTCTATGTTCATACTATTTTCAGTTCTGAGAAGTCCTGATTTTTACAGACATTGTTCAATAGTTCAAAGTTAATGGTAAAACTTACGTTAGTTTCCTACAGTTATAAGAACAGTCCTTGTTTCGGAATATGTGGAGATTAACTTACCATTGCCATCGGCGCGGTAGATATCGTAGTCCTAATGTAAGTGCGTAGTTGTTTGTACGATTAGAATGGTCCAGAGAGATGCTGCTGAGATTCTATTCTACTTATACATATTTTAAATGCGAAAGTTTGAGAGGATGTATGAATGGATATTTGTTACATTTTCAATAACGATTGAACGGATTTGGATATAATTTGGCAACAGATAGTTTATAATCTAGGCGAAAGTTTGTGTGTCTGTGTGTGTTTGTTACTCGTTCACGCCGAAACGGCTTATCAAATTTGGATGAAATTTGGTATATAGATAGCTTATACTTTTTTTTGCGGATGGGAAATCAAAACCCACCCATGTTCCTTCTATCCTTCTATTGCCCTTTACGTTCCGGGGCAGCGGTATCTATAGCTCATACCTTGGATTAACACATAGAGATGTTGTCTCACTTCAACTTAAACGGGTTTCTGCAGTCAACAGTTTGGTTTCACGAAGGGCAGGCCGACAACAAACGCGGGAGTAAATCTCATCAACCACATTTTGGAATCCTGGGAGAAGTCCCAAGATGCCATTGGCATATTCAGTGATCTCTTAAAAGCGTTCGAGTGCGTCGACTACAACATACTGCACTGTAAATTACACTACTACGGAATCCGTGGAGAAGCTGCTTATCTTGTTATTTCATGATAAATATGAAAGAACAAGATCAAGAGCTCCTGCCTGGATTCCGTAGTATACAGGCAGCAACAAGTAAATGTTATTGGGGCGACGTTCTCTGAGTTTCTAATCAAGACGGGCGTGTCCCAAGGTTCTATTCTCCGTCCTTTTCAGTTTCTTGTTTATTATAAATGACCATATGATGACCAAATTATCGAATACAATGTTATTCGCGTAGTAGAAAAAATACAGATCTTGTACACACAAAAGTCTAAACGTTCTATCGAAATGGTTTCCAGCTAACAATCTCTTACTGAATGCGAAAAAGAACAAATGTCTAAATACTTGTTGTTATAGCGGAAACTGTAACTGTAAATAAGGCAGTTAACTGATATAGTCACAGCTAGGTACTGTTATGTTTATTTTCACAGTATTATGTGGGGATCGGCATCGGATGTCGATTTAGTCTTACATTATAAAAGAGGGCAGTCCGCGCGGTCTATAAAATAGGTCCGCGTGAGTCCCTCAGAGAAAAAAATAAAGAGATCGATATTCCAACTCTGCCTTCATTTTATACCTTAGAATGTATGTTATATGTCCGCGAAAATCGGGGACTTAACAAAATATTGTTATGTTGTAATTCCCTGGATTAGCAGCTACTAGCAATTTATTTCTAATAAACTGTATACGCTTTTATAACAGGTAATGGAAAGTTGAAAAACTACATCATCAAACGTGTCCTTTTAAAAAAAGCATGTTACAAAATTAAGGACTACAGAAAGATAAAGAAGTGGCTATAGTTCCCTCTGCGCATGCGGCTCCCCTGGTAGCTCATAAACGGCCCAAATTGGGTAGGTAAGTATCTCTAGAACTACTTTTTTGTCGTCTCAGTTTTTTTTTTACAATTGTTATCAAATCACATGTTTATTGGTTTATACAACCTATGTTCTGATAGTTATAGTGTCTCATGTTTCATATAATTATTTTATTGTAATGTTTTTCCTATTTCATGTTTAGATTTTTTTTTATAACTTGTTAGTGAATGAGTGGACAATGTTGTCATTGAAGATTCTTAGACTCTTAATAACTTTTGGTAAAATCTTATCGTATTTAACGTTTTGTAAAAAATCAATGACTTACTGCCGGGCCAACGCTGTCCTGTAATACTTATTACGTTGGCCCGGCAGTAAGTCATTGATTTTTTTTTAGATATTTTTTTTGTAACTTATCGTAATCGTACATCTTGGAAAACAATTAAAAATAATAGTTAGAATAATAAGTGTAAATGTGTGACATCTTAGTAGAGAATCCTTACTAATAATATAAAAGCGAAAGTGAGTTTGTTTGTTTGTTTGTTACCTCTTCATGCTTTAATGGCTAAACCGATTTTGATGAATTTTGGTACAGAGATAGTTGGGAACCAGGAGACCAGGCTATTATTTTTTTAAAAAGAATGGGATATGAGGGAGAAAGAGGGAAGAAAAGGGAAAACTTAGCTCTGCTATTACAAATCAATAAGGCGCTACCGAATTTAACGCGAGCGAAGCCGCGGGCAAAAGCTAGTAAGTACTAAAATTCTAACTCTGTAACAACAACATTGTAAAACCAAATGATTTAAAAAGAGTACCCATAGAGTTTCTTACTTGTTTTACTCCATAGGAACCGATCAAACCGAACTGCGCACCCTTTCTCGATGTTTTATAAGTGCCCATGTAGGCTTAAGTGAAATAAAAATATTTTGAGTTTGATTTGTGCCTGCGCCGCCGCCGACGCGCAGCTAGTTGTATACAGGGTTACTGGTAACTCGACGTATTCCTTGCACGAAATCATAGTAGGGTTAAAATGCAACAAATAAAGCCACCAAATGTTCTACCGAAATTCAGTAGTTTTTGAGCTAGTTACATTTTCAGTTTTTTTATGAAAAATCCCAGATTAAATCATTTGGAGCCAATTTAAAAATGATTTACAGCGCGACTGTACTAAAACTTAAGGTAATATCATAGTTGATGCCGTAGCAGATCTTTGTTCATAATTAACAGTTCAAAAATGCGAGAAACCTTGGCGAATATCACTAAACAAACATTTATTTTTTTGTGATTTTTGCTGTTACTTCATACAAAATGTTGTCTAGTAAAAAAAAAATACTACGCCTTATTTAAAATTACTAGGAAAATATCCTTGTCTTATCAGCTATCCAAAAAGCTATGAAAGTTAATACAAAATTATGGACTACATTATGTGCGGCCCACAAAAAGGTGATTATTCGGAAAATCAAATAAAACAATTTCGTGAATTATTAACATTATTTTTAATCAATATCAGTTTAAAAACTTTAATTACACATTTACACGTCTTGTTCGATGTGCTGCCCTCGGTTTCGAATACATGTTCTTATCCTCTTCCTCACTTCGGTTTTTGTGATTCTTGATGTGATTGTTGCCCTCATCTGGTCCGCTGCGTCTGTTATTCTGTCCCTTAGTTCTTCAATTGAATTTACTGGGGTCACATAAACTAGTTCTTTCATATGACCCCAGACGTAAAATTCTAGCGGCGTAAGATCAGGGCTCCGTGCAGGCCACGGAATCGGCCCACCACGCCCTATCCATCGGTTTGGATAGGTTTCTTCTAGCAATTGTCGAATTGTGATTCGGAAGTGGGCTGGACATCCGTCATGTTGATAGATCATGTTTGCTCTTCTGTCTTCCGGTACATCGCGAGCAGTGGTGTTAAATGGTTTCTGGAAATCTTCATAAAGTTCCCCATTTAGTGTTCGGGGTAAAACATGTGGGCCAATTAATTTGTCGTCGATAATACCCATCCAAACATTAAGCGAGAACCTACGCTGGGATGCGGTTGGTTTCAGTTTCTTAGGATTTTCTGCTTCTGCTTTCGGTGCCTAGTAATGTAAGTTGTGGTAATTTGTGATACCATCACGGTCAAAACATGACTCATCGGTCCACAGAATGTTTTTTAAAAAGTTTTCGCTTTCGGCGTCGGCACTTAACATAAAACGACAAAATTCAAGCCGTCTCGGCCGATCTCCCTCTTCTAATGACTGAACAGGTTGATAGTGGTATGGATGTCGGCCTGTTAAATGAACTACAGACCAGACTTTCCACTGTGACATACCAAGCTCACGCGCTACGATGTTTGTCGATGTGTTGGGGGTCGTCAATAAAACGTTGAAGAATCAGCTCCTCGTCCTCAGCCGTGTATCTCCGAGAACGACCAGTGTCAATTTGCCTGCTTCTTTGGACGCTGCCAGTTTCAGATAATCATAAGCCGATAAGTCGATCCAAAAACACTAACGTGTGGGATTCGGCGATTGGGAAAGCGAAGTTGATATTCTCTCCGCGCCTGAGCAGCGTTACCGTCACTAAGTCCGTAACAGTACATTATGTCGGCGTATTCAGGATTAGAATATGCAGCCATAGTAAGCACTTACGAAGGCACAGCACAGCACAAGAGCAAGATACTCGGCAACAGTTAGGGAAATAGCTAGATAACAAAACACGAGCTTGCGCAACGTAGAGTTGAAACTAACTACCACGGACGACCAGATTTTGTAAAGTCGCACTCCGAGTCATGCCGAGAAAACAATAGTGACCAATCACAAAGCTTGCCGAGTGTTTGGAGTTTAAGCGCAG
This sequence comes from Ochropleura plecta, assembly GCA_905475445.1. Taxonomy (NCBI): domain Eukaryota; kingdom Metazoa; phylum Arthropoda; class Insecta; order Lepidoptera; family Noctuidae; genus Ochropleura; species Ochropleura plecta. The sequence goes on along the minus strand of FR997721.1, from coordinate 16,473,664 downwards.
GTAAAAACTACGAATAATAGGAATACGAAACAATAGGTTGACCGTCTTACAATTTACCTGCTTGCCATATAACTCTTCCCTTCCCTATCACACATGCAAAAGTATTGACAATCATACCTTTCTAAATAGCTGATAAGACGAGGATATTTCCCTAGTAATTTGTACATAAGGCGTAGTATTTTTTTTTTACTAGACAACATTTTGTATGAAGTAACAGCAAAAATCACAAAAAATAAATGTTTGTTTAGTGATATTCGCCAAGGTTTCTGGCATTTTTGAACTGTTAATTATGAACAAAGATCTGCTACGGCATCAACTAGTCATGTGGGGTAACTGTATGCAGTTTTTAATAAATTGCTTGAAAAATAAATGTTTTAGATAACTGAAGAGAAATCAACCTTTATTATAAAATAACAATCCTTTGGACACAATAACAAAACATAAAATTTTAATTCTAATAATTATTTTTACTTCTATTGAAACTTTTAATCAACATGGGAAATGCGGACACTTACCCACATCAGTGGGAAAGTGTCCGCACGCCTTAGGTTAAGTGTACGCATCGACAACAAAGTGTACGCACGTAACAAACTTAATCTAAATAATACATAAATCACAAGTAAATATGCCAATCTCGTAACTGGTGCAGGTTCATGCCACCAAGACTTACAAACTGCACACTCTATCCACACTTCCGTCGTATCTCCGTACTTTTCTCTACATAACGGACAGTAGCACTCTTGCTTTGAAGATTTTTTCTTAATGTTTTCTTTTCTTTTCTATAATATTTTTATCTTTGGTTTTCTAGGTTTCTGAGATCTTTTGTCTGTTTTCTTTTCTTTCTCTTCTAACATATTTTTAAATGGACTATTAGTTATTATTTCTGACTTGCTAGAATTTTGGCGTCGTGTCTGAATGTGGGTTGCCTTTGGTAATGGGCTTATATTTACTAAGGGAATGTGAGGTTTGTTCGAATTCGAAATGTTACGGAGAATATTAGGTGAAACACTTTGTTGATCCTGATATTCTTCGATTTCGTCCATTGGATCAGTCCAGTGGATCATTTCATTTGCAGTCTCGATGTCATGTTGTCCAGATAGTGATGAACTTTGTTGGTGATGCACTTCAGCAGCAGTCAAAATGATGTGCTGTTCAGGTTGTGGTGAAGTTGGTTGACGATGAACTTCAGCAACAGTCAAAATGTCAAGTCTCTCAATTTCTTGTGTTTCTTCTAAATCTGCAGACGCAGAAACAATTGATTCCTGTGAAACAGATACAGCTTGATAACTTTGAATTTCTTGAGATTCTACTGCAACTTGATGTAGGTGGATTTTGAGCTACATTATCAGCAGGTGGACAAAACATATCCGTAACTGACGATGGTGCAAAGTCTGCTTCTGTAAACAGGTTGTCGTCGAAGGGATATATTCCAGTGACCCTGAATGCTGAAGCTGCGTTACCTACAGTAGCAACTTTTTTAAAGGCTTTGTCAAATATTGAGGTCACTTGGTACTGATTAATCTACCTGGATGCTGTGCCATCCATTTGTCAGCTTCAATTGCGTATTGATTTTTAGAGGACTGTAAATAGCCCTATCCAAGGGTTGTAATTTGTGGCTACTATGAGGAGGCAATGTTAGTACGACGATGTTGTGCTGTCTGCAATACAAGGTAGCTTGCAGGCTAATGTGGCTTGAATGATTGTCAATAACTAGTAGTATAGGATTATCGGCAGTTGGTGTAGTTTAGTCCTTGAAATGAACCAGCCACTGCAAATACAAATCTGTGTTGATGAATCCCGAATCCGATGTCATGCCAATACTTCCAATTGGAGCTCCATCCATGAGTTCACTCTTCATCCTTTTTCGAGGAAAAATAAATGCAGGCGGCACATAATTGCCAGTTGCACTGACACAGCAAACAGCGGTTATAGTTTGACCACGTTCTCCAGAAACAATTTTATTAAAAAAAAATTTTCCTTTCAGGGATATGACCTTAAGTGTTTTTTTGGGCACGGTGCTTATGCCAGTCTCGTCCATATTATATATTCGACCTGGAGAGAAATTGTATTTTTCTTGACAATCTTTCAAGTTTGTATAAAACCTGTCCACTTGAACTTTATTGAAACCAATGGCTCTTGCTATACTCGTAGGCGTGGTTTGCTTTAAAGCTAAATCAGGATGTCGTTTTAAGAACTCATACACCCAGTCTTTTCCAGCCATTTTTGTTGTTTGGTCAAATCTGTTTTTAATTTTATTAACTTCCGCAAATTTGTAAACTAATTTTCTCAAAGAGCTCAAAGTAAGACCGTAAAACCTCTCATCGCTTGCTTTGCAATGGTTATAAATTTCTTCCTAAAAATAAAATAAAGAGAAAACTTATAATATTATAATAATAATACTTGTAATATTTACGAATAGCTGTTTGACAAAATTAATTAAACGTAAACCAAATAATAACATAAGTACCTCTTGCGCACGTGTAAATGTTGGTTGAAACCTTCCCATCGATATTGCAGTGGAGTTCAGTTTTAAACGTTTCCTTAAGGTACTCTCATCGATTCCAACAATATCTGCTGCTTTTCGTTTTGATTTTCCCTCTGCAATTAACTTTTTGGCTGCATTAATCTGTTCTTCAGTACAGACTTTCCGGTCAGGACATTTCCTCACATATTTACGCGGCATTTTCAGTCTAGAAATAAAAAAAGTAATTAAAACATTTTGATACTTCGGTGGGGTAAGTATACGCATCTATCAATACTGCGGACACTTACCCGCGTACAGTTTCCCCATTCCGTCAAAAAAAAATAAAAACGATAAAAATATAAGCATGACTTACCTCAGGTAGAATACGTGTTTTTGCACAAAAACTTGAATAATTTCTCCTGTTCCCAGTCACTATGTTTACTTAGTCAGACTAATCGTGAAAGCTTTACCACGTAAATGAATTTGAAGAAAATAAATAGTAAACCGGTGCAAAAACAATACTGTCGTTTATCTCTCGATATCTTTGCGCGAGAAACCTGTGACGCAATACTCTCACTCGGCGGTCAAATGCGAACTAAATTTGACAGGTCGCGACCTGTTGTCAACATCACTGTTCGTACAATGTTCACTGCGTACACCTACACACTGCGTACGGTTACCCTACATGACTGATATTAACTTAAATTTTAGTACAGTCGCGCTGTAAATCATTTTTAAATTGGCTCCAAATGATTTAATCTGGGATTTTTCATAAAAAAAACTGAAAATGTAACTAGCTCAAAAACTACTGAATTTCGGAAGAACGTTTGGTGGCTTTATTTGTTGCATTTTAACCCTACTATGACGTCGTGCAAGGAATACGTCGAGTTACCAGTAACCCTGTATAATAGTATAAAATTCCTTAGATATTTTTCTTTGTCTTTTAAATTAAACAAAATAATTATCAGATTCCTGACATTCTTAATTAAGTAGTAACTGTCAACACCACGTCTAGATTGATTGTATTGCATATTTATAATGATTAAGCTCTTATTACTATGCAGTATGCAGTATGATACAAATGACGCCGTCTAGATTTTTCAATTCACTGTGACTATGTGTGTGAACACTCAGTGTTTTGAACGTCATAAATCTAAAAAACACGATTTCCTAGTAATTTATTTAAACGCGATACAATTGATCTCAAACCCAATCTATAGTTTTAGCCGAAGTTAGTGAGTTCGAATACACTCTGGTGGCAAATTCCATCAATTAAGACAATATGCATCAATATTAAGGATGTGTGTATGTTTGTTACTCTTGCACGCAAAAAGTACTGACCGGGTATGCACTCAGATAGATTATAACATGGATTATATACAGGCCATGTTTTTACCTTGTAGTACAATCCCATGGGACAGTTACCGAAATCCAAGAGGGCAGAGCCGCGGGCAACAGCTAGAAAAATATATTTATTTTTTAGTAGCCATGTATATCCCACTGCTAAGCAAAGGCCTCTCCTATATTCTTTCAAGTGGTCTTCCCATGTGAAATAATATGATATAACGAAATATAATTTTCTACTTGAGTAACGATATTTAATAACAATTAACCGCAGTTTGTCACAATCGAACACCTTCGGACTCTTAAATAGGGACTTTATTTAGGACTCCTGAAAACCTGGCACAAGCGCACGGTGTAAACGTAACGTTAATACGACGGAGAATTTATAGACTTTAGGATTATTGAAAATGTAAGGTACCCTAAAAGGCTTTTTAAACTATCTAAATTATTCTTTTATCATCCCCAGAAGCGGCGTAAAGGACGGGTGCGATTGGGCGACCACCCAGGACGCCTTTTGATTCGTGATCAAATTCAGAACTGTTTTCTAAATTCTCGAACTTGCTTTGCTTTTTCTTTTTTCCTACAGGAATCAAGAATATAACACATTCTTAATATATTATATCTTTTCATATAGAAAGAAAAGAGGTATATCCAGCAACAATACGACGAAATAACACAACTGAAGACTTTTGCTTTGACACTCAATCATCCGGAATACCCGACTATTGTAGCCTGAACTCCTGAAAGTATATTACGAAGTCTATATAGCGCTCAGTGAAATAAAGGCAATAGTTCATGTGGCGAAAATGGCATCAGCACAGTCTTTGAAAATAGGATCCCACCTATCCTCACCAATCTCTATAACAGGATTCTATTGTCCGGTAATCCGGTGGCTTCCCTAAACATGTTTGCTACTTAAATGTTATTTTGCTTAACAAATAGGCCCATTAGTTTTATCTCACACGTATATAAAACTTTCACGAAAATAATAGACAATCGGTAAATTAGACAAGCATCAACTAAACAAGCTTTTGTTAAGTACTCCAACGCCTTCAACAACATTTCACATACAGCCATTTTTAACGCTGTATGCAACCAAAACATTGATCTCACCTAAACACATTTATTACGCAACATTTACAGAAATAGAGCATCCGCAATAAAATTACGAACTACAGGTTCAAAATTTTAAAATAGGGAAATGTGTTAAACAGGGCGATTCGCTATCTCCTAAACTGTTCCCGCCAGGCGGTAGCCCTGGCAGGCCCCTCTGAAGCAGACCGCATAGGTTGACTTGCGAGATGCCAATGCAATTTACAAAGGCCCTGTCTTTAGGACCTAGGGCATAACACATTTTAAAACACAGATTTTAGTTTTAGATAATATATATTTCATAAAAATTTTGTACCCTATCACAATGTTGTCGTATTTTACCCAAAGGTTGACTGGTAGAGGATGCCTCATGGCATTAAGTCCGCCTATGTTCGACTATTGTACATGAAGTTTAAATAAATAAATGTAAAATACAGTATATTCAAATACTGTGTTTTACATTTATTTATTTTAATTGTATTTGGTTTAATTGTAAATGAAAGTCGTGCAAATGTAAGTAACTTTGTTTCTTTTATTCTCGTGAATACTGTTTGAGGATATGCCTTTTGAAACTTATATACACCATAACCATAATGGTCGGCTTTTTTCTTGTGGTAGACTCATTCTGAGTAGGTGGGGACGTTATTAGTGTGAAATAAAGGCAAGGGTTACCAAGAAATGGAGGTGCGTCAATTAAGACATACGCAAAATCGGCAAGCGTCTATAGGTAGTTCTATCTTGTTCCGTTGCATTGCAATTTGCGCATGGACGAAGCGTTTTGTGGGCATTCGGGAGGCAGGCAGCGGCGGCGTCTTCGTGCGGCCTCGTGTGAATGCGCGGTAGCGCTCTGCGCAGCGTGGAACGCGGCGCGCACTTTGGTATTGATCCGCGGGCCGCCGCCGGTGGCGCCGCGGCGCGGCCCTCACTGGCGACGCGCGCGTACCTCGTGCGGTAGCTGTCAAAACCGAGTGACGTAACCGCTAGGGCGGCGCGCACACGGCCGCCGTCAGCCGCCCGTTCAGTACGTCCGAGTGATTGCTCCCGCCGTGTTGCACTCGACGCCTTGCGTCTGCGGTCCAGTGAGTGCACTGTGTTATCTACGCCGCTGATTCCGCGAGGCAGGTGAGGTTGGGGCCGGCGTGGCCCCGGCCGTTTTAGTGTGCCCGTCTCGGTATTGATCGCACCTCGTCTGACTATTTCAATGTTTATAAACAGCCGGCCACATCCATTCGCTCCCTCTTGTTTTTGATACGTTCGCCTGACAGCGCGCGATCCGGACGGCTGATCCTGAATGCACCGGCCGCACCGCCGGCAACCACGCACCGCTCGGATTCAGTGCACGTATGTACGCTTGCACTTGCTTATCCCGAATTTCATTTCTTATCCATATATTGACGACAACGCGTTTATGAAAGTATGGCAGACTATAAATAATACCTAAGTGTTCTCAATACATATGCATGTAAACAGAAGTTTGATTTGAGATAAACCTGGATATTGTAACTACTGTTGGATACATACATAATTTCGAAATTCGAATGACGAGCATCCGGCTTACCAATCTCTACTGGATGGTGGATGATGCAGGTATCTCAATTGCATTGCTCCGATGAACACTGTATCTCATTATGTAAGTACCTACCTCCTAAGTAATGATGGCAAAAGTGAGGAAGGTAGGATGCCGCTACCTGAGAGGAAGGTAGCGTTGATTATAAAATGTAGCAAAAAATAAGAGGTAGGTAATATTTAGGTATGGATTCGGAAAATATTTAAACCTTCGCCTTTTTCATCTTAAGAAAAGTGCAAGAGTGCAAAATTAAACAGGACTGTAATGAAGAATAAAATTGAGGATGAAATAAATGGTTACAGTGAAATCAAATTGTATTTACTTAAACCCGTAATCGTAATAATCGTGGTTCCTTAACGCGTTAACCTAGTTGGCATTGCTTTTCTAGACGTTGACCTCAAATCAAAATTACATCGATTTTGGTGTTGTTTAGCTAACGAATTAATAGTTGATGAACATAAGAATATGTTAAAATACAGAAACTCCAAGTTTTCCTGAAATTTAAGGGTGAAAATAAACAAAGACTGTAAGTGCGTGGGTATTATTCGCTCGTTCATATCTTTGTTTACTAAACTACCGGATAAAGGTCAGCTGCTGGGTTTTACAGAGTTCATGGCAATATATTCACGAATAGACTAGATTATTTAAGTCAAACCTTCACATTTATTGAACTAATAATGTCTCCTTGTGTCACAATTTTTCACATTACCTAATAAATTAGTACGACCTAGTTTTGGTAGATGATTAAGTGAGGTCATGTCTCAAATTCTAGGTCTGTATGATAGCAGGAAATGTACATTTTCTTATGTTCGCGACTTTGCTCTCCTAAACGTAGGACATCCTGTAGTTGTTCAGTTTGCGAGTCATCATGCCGGAAACGATGAAAGTGGACCAGGAACGCCGTTAAGGATTTAAATCTTGGCGGCGTTACTTACTAAAGCATTCAACTATCCTAAACTATAACAGCCGGGTTTGAATATTGAAATCTCTAAAAGATTTTTGGTAGATTCGAGTGCACGACCATATACGGAGCATATTTTAGTCGAAACATGTGGCCTGGATTCATATGTAGTCAAAATGTCGATAAAATTCACCATAAAACAAAACTACTGCTAGCCGCTAGAAACAAGTAATGCGACGAATTCTACAATTCGGTTGTGCAAGTACAAGTACAAAGTGCTGCGAAAAGCGCGGGTCTCTGGGGTCTGAATTTGAGCAGCTGACCGTCCAAACAGAAGTAGTTTGTAAGGAAGTCAAAGTCAAACTCAAAGGTTTTTATTTGTTAAACATAGGTGTAAAAGGTGTAAATATAAAGTAGGTATCTCCAAGTTTTGCCGTAAGCGGCGTACAAATATTTAACAAAATTAAAATTCAATTACAAAAGGGTTAGCAGCAACCTGCCTTAAAAAATTACAAATTAAATTTAACATTTTTTTATTCTGTAGGTAATAGATTATTTAATATTGTTAAGAAACATCAACATTAATTTTATTAGTATCAAGTGTTACACGTTATGTTCTGTTGCCTGTGGAACTCAATGGGAATAAGGCACGAATTTATGTGTTTAACTTAAGGCCATACACAGTTAGATCATAAAATTTATCACCTGACATTCCAATAAGTGAGAAATAATTAGTAAGTGGTAAGTAGAATGAAGGTACGTAGGATAAATCAGTAAGGTCAGGACCTTACTGATTTATACAACTTCCAATTTTATTTAAACCACCTTCGAAACTGTTTATGTTAATTCAGCGTCGAAATAGAGTAGAGACAAGCGCGATTCCTGAGAACAAATTAATCACAGCTTTAGGTTATAATAACAGATAACTTGAATAAAAGATAAACGACGCCTGTGGTCCATAGATTGCAAATTAAATGTCACGAGTTTGAACGTCGAGATTTACACAAACCAAAAGTTCGCTTCGCTCGCGTTAAATTCGGAGTGACACAGTTCCCCTTGCGCCTTATTGATTTGTAATAGCAACGCTAAGTTTTTCCTTTTTTCCCTCTTTCTCCCTCACATCCCACTTTTAAAAAAAATTTGCCTATGTCCGTCTCCTGGTTCCCAACTATCTCTGTAACAAAATTCATCAAAATCGGTTTAGCCATTAAAGAGTGAAGAGGTAACAAACTCACTTTCGCTTTTATAATATTAGTAAGGATATCGTATAATATAGTTTACAAAGATAATATACTTGCCAAGGTTAAGGCTGCAATTAGTGGATCAATGCAAATTATCGTGCTGCGTAGTCATTGATACTAGCCTACTATGAACTGTTAGTCGAGCGGAAGGGGTCAAGCCTCATGCCATGTTACTGTTTCATCGTCACTCATTCGCAACATCTAGCCTGTGGAGTCAGTTTCATGTTATACTACCTATTGCGGTTGCCGTAGCGACAAAAGTCGCTCTATTCATTCCCTATCAAAGTAAGAACGTAACATTCCAAAACAAAACTATTTTCTCAACTGTCCACTAGCCTCCTAGCATCTCTATCTTTATCATCTTCAATCCTCATCTTGCTTATTTCAACCTTGACATTATCCAGAAGCATCGCCAGCACGATGGTCATAAAACTGGAGCCTAAGTCAAGTAATGCTTGTTACGTTTTGGCCAGAGTTGATAAACAGCTTTATTTACAAAAACGTCGCTCGGTCATCGTTGGTTATTATTAGGTGCTACTAAGGTAAATGCATCGCTCCATGTCGGCGTGGTGATGTCATACGAACAAACAAACATTGAATGTGGTACATTATTGTCCCTCTCCCTGCCCACGTCACCTGGGTGCGCCGAATCTACGTCCACTGTCCACTAATATTACGCTACACTGTTAACGTTATGATCCGAGAGATAGTTTCTGCCACGATTATCAATTTTGTACCTAGCAATTTATCAGGCGATAGGGATCATCCACTTGGTTTAAAACAATTGATAGAATTTGAATATTCTCCTTTTTTACTACCCCAGGTTTAGTTTACGCGTGGATAAAAGATCGAATAACTGATGTTTAAAGACAGCCAGTCTTGCTTAGTGTGCCTGCTAAGCAACCAATTATACAACTTAAGTAATTCTCTGAAGTTACCTCGCAAAAGAAAAGACGGTAAGAAAGTAAAATTGTAAACAAACTAGTTTAAAAGGCTGCAGTTGAATAAAAAAAATGCATTTGAAATGTTTGCTTTGTTAAAAAAATTTAGAGTTGCTGACAACTTGAGGGTGGCTCGCTCTACTCGATAATTTTACGCTTTGTCGTGTTCTCGTTTCGTTTGAATTTGTTTATTCTCAATTTCGGTTTGGTAACAACCCTTTTGCCTGTTGAAATGCCATATACGTTTTGTAATTGGTAATTTCAACTGATTATATAGGTACAAGTAGTTAATTTCTTATGGATTTATATTTACTGGAGTTTCAATATGTACCAATAGCAATCAACGTTTGTATAGGTACTTGACTTAACCTGATGCCTTTTAATTGATTCAACTTTTTCAAGTTAAACCTACGTCATAAATTGTACGTCCACTAAAAGCCACAAACGCCAGGATTACAGATTGCGAAAAAATATCATTCATCGAGTTTATCGACTTTATTTGAGTGACGAAATATCTTGGTCTGCACATTGCGTTACAAACCAGCTTTTGCTTATGTCATTAAAATAGCGAAACTGTCGCAAAATCTGTACCTACAGTGCACGTATAACGCGTGTTAAAGATCGTAGCAATATTTAATTTATTCAAAGTTTAATTGTTCAATGCAGTCTAGATGGTATGCACACATGCAACATGTTTTAGTAATCACGGAAGCTGAACAACAACAAACATATTCGATCCCACCGGAAATAAATTGTAATGAATCAGCCGTCCACTTTATATTTATGAGACTGACTGTGCCCTGCGGTTTCACCTGCCGTTTCTCTATATGCTCGGGTCCTAGAGTTCGTAGCGTTATGTAAAATAGCATAATTATATTCTTTCTTATGACTTGGGGTATGAAAAAAAAAGTATATCAAATCTGACTGTTAGTTTCAGAGATAGGTACGCGCATTCAAAACAAAAAAAAACTAAATGCAGCTTTTTTAAGGGTATGCAACTATCGTATCATAATACCTATACATAATAATAAATAGAACAGAAGATAAGTAGCTACCGTAGGAAAGTAAAGTCACATTGTACATAAAATGTTCGAATTTACAAACAGATTTTAAAAAAACAAAATCTAGAGACTGACGTGAGTGTTGCAATGCTAGAATATATTTCAAGAAATAATGCTAGAGTAGTACCATGAAATAAAAGTGACACATTATTTAAATAATAGTGACACATAATATAGTGCCTAACACTGTAGTTTGCATTGTTTTTAAATTAAGAAATGGTAGATTTTGATGCAAATGTGGGAAATTCATCATTGCAATGATGGATGGCATGTTAAAATAGAGCATACCAATAGGTGGGCTTTATATCATAGGCCATCCATCACCTAGCCCTGATTTCTAGAACATTGGAAGATTATTGGAACCTATACACTTCTAGTGTTGGTACTAGGTTGCAGTACAGCATGGCAACATTACATGAATACTTGCAGTTATATTCCTCACCTAGACACGGTCTATTTAACAAACGTCTTTCTCCCTATAGGTGTTGCTAACACTTCCCTGTACAGTCGCTCTCATAAATCAGTACCTACACAACACAAACAAAAACATAACCCCGTCTTGATCGTCGCCCAGTCGGGTAAAACACTTAGGTAGCTGTTTTATACTTTTTCTTAAATGATTACACGAATATGAAATTGAAGTTAAAGTAATGCACACATTTACATACACATTTTAAAACCTGATTAGATTGTTCTAAATACAAGAATACAATTTTGATTATGTAAGTTACGATATTCGCGTCATCCACCGCAATTTCGGTATAATGTAGGGTACACCTACAGACGAAACTAGATCACACGCAAATTCAATTACAATCTGAGTGAAGTTATAACTTTATAAAAAAGTGTTCGACTATATTAAAACTTTATTCGTAAAAATAATTTCAAGAGACCTTACTTTATTTAGTAAAATGGTTATTGTAAACTTGTTATTGTTAACAATTTTAACGATGCATCTGTAAACAGTTATAGTCTGTTTCTCCTCTTAACTAGGACTATTACGTAAGAACCTAAAAACTGAAAAGTGAAGTCTGACAAATCTGAGAGATATTATTGTTCAATACACTTCCTCGAAAACGGGCTCTTAGTGCACTACGATTAGGTTCAACATGCAATGGATTTTCACACACGTGCGTTTTTCTCATTTATCGCAACAAGGGCTTTCATTTTTTCTGTTCCATCACGGATAACAATTTTAGTCATTAATGATAAATGACGCATTGCAAGTAGGTTTTGACTAGTGTCCGACCGAAAGTTCAGTTTCTGTTTCGGCCGAGTTTCGGCCAAAAAACAAGTTTCGGCGGCAGTTTCGGTTTCGGCTAAAATCAGCCGAAACTTTTGCCGAAACCGAAACTTATGTCGCACGTTCACGCTCGCCTAACTTCGTTTCCCGCGACAACGCTTTGACGGACGCTGTCGGCCCTGTTCCTTTATTAAAGAGAAAGATCTCAAAATATCAATACTTATATTTAATGAAACAGTAACATTTACTGATTTGATTAGTGTTAACTGATAAACATTATGCTTTGAGAATTTAATTTGCAAAAACATTAAAAATGTTATTAATATTTTTTTATATTATATTATACAAGCTTCCGCCTGCGACTTCGCCCGCGTAGAATAGTTACTTTGGGCTAACGCTAACTTTAACCCGCGTGATGATCAAACCAAAATATATTTCTCTCCCCTTTTCTTACTACGGGGAACTACTTGGGAAAATGTTATGGATGCAGCAGAAAAAGGGATGAGGGCTAAAATGCCCTCATCCCTTTTTTAGCTGTTTTAGCTGGAACAAAATCTGCTAATACTCAATCTAGATAAAACGAATCTTTTAATGTTTCATATCAATAAATCTAGCAGGCCAAATATTGACTCATTAAAAATACATGACAACAAGTGCAGTGTTTTAGCAGCAGCATCATCTCCCGCCAACGACTGTTGCTGCAATGCCATTGCCAGAGTAGAAACCACGAAATATCTAGGTGTCATAATCGACCAGAACCTGAATTTCAAAGCACAAATTCGAACACTTGCAAAAAAGACTCGTAAATTCATTTACAACGCGAAACTCTTGCGAGCCTGTGCTCCGAAGAACATTTGCATTCAGGTCTACATTTCTTTATGTCAGTCTGTCCTACAATACTGTGTCAATGTCTGGGGCAGCACTGCAAAGTCATCCATGCTGGAGCTGGAACGCGCCCAGAGGACTGTCCTAAAAGTACTTCTGGGAAAGCCGCGTCGTTTTTCTACGGATGAACTGTATAAGGAGTCTGGGGTTTTACGCGTAGGTACGTCAGCTGTACATTCTAGGTTCACTTTTAAACCTCATAAAAGTTAAAAAAACCGCTCTAGTTGCAGTAAACGTGGTAGGAAAATCGCAGAAAGAATCCCCATCCCAAAAGCAAATACCCTCTTTGCAGCCCGGCTCTCGTCATACCTCCCCATAAGAGTGTTTAATGCTATAAGCACAACTTTCAGTGTACAAATGACTACTCTGAGGCCAAAACTAAATTAAAGGAATGGTTACTAGGCAGAACATATGAGGAAACTGAACGTCTTCTTTGCTCCTAAAATGATACCCATAAATGGTAAGATGCAACACACACCCTCTAAATACACGAATACAAACACACACACACATACACTTACACACACACACAAACACACACACACTTTCCTAAATTGCTGTTAATTTTATTTCTTATTTCCGTATGTTTTATTTTTTTTAATTTTATTTTTAATATTATCAATGGATTTCTAATAAGTTAGTTTTATGAATTCTTTTATTCCTTTTCTATTAACATTGTTAATAATTGTCATTCTAGATACCATTTTTGCGCTAGCAGAACAACTCGAAATATAGTAACTGTGTGTAGTGTCTGGGTCACCAAGATACAGGCTGTGCCTAGTTTGTGACTCGCTGATAATCCTGTAAGTTTTCTGTTACCTCTGACTTAACAATGATGTACTTATGCTAACGAACAATGTGTACGCTAAATAAATGAATTTTGACTTTTTTTTTATTTTTCTTGACTGACTTCGATTATATGTATAGAAGAATAAGTATTGAGTCTGGGTCATATGCAAAAGCAGAATTCAATAAGTTGTGTTGCCTGCGAGTCCTATTCATTGTTAATCTTGCATTTTGTTGAGCTAATCGGTGGGAACGTTCAGCGCTTATTTCCCGTTCTCAGTTCGCCAGCGTTCGAGAATTCTGTGCGGTCAAACGTTGCGAACGTTAAGCGCACGTTTCCCGTTCGCGGTTTGCTAAAGTTCGGGAATTCTGTGCGGCCAAACGTTGCGAACGTTCAGCGCTTGTTTCCCATTCGCGGTTAGGTTTGGTGTGTGAGATTTGAGATGAGATAGATAGGTACTTTAAAACTGTGATATCTCCTAGGATATTTATTGAAATTAAATTATGTTAAGGGCACATTTGTTCAAAATTAAATACTTGTGATGAATTACACATTCATTATAATAAGGATTTATACTATGTTCATGAAAGTACCTTCGCAAATTATGCATTATTTTTAAACATTTATTATTCCCATAAAAAAAGGTTATAGTGAGTTAACCTTAAAAGATAGATATGTACTATCGCAGAATTTTTTGAACTTTTTAAGAGCAATCGTTTCGTAGTAGGAACATAATTTTTGTGTAACTATTACCATTTACACAGCGCACTCAATGTAAGCTTACAAAAGTAATCAATTTTCCCCGTTTTGCCAACATTTTACATAAATGCTCTGGTCTTTTTATTACATAGCGTAATTTTATATAGCCTATGTTATTTGCAGAAAATGTAGCTTTAGATTGGTGAAAGTATTATAAAAATCGGTCCAGTAGTTTTGGAGTTTATCCATTACAAACAAAAAAACAAGTCTTTCCTCTTCATAATATTAGTATAGATAAATGATTACAACAAACTTAATATATTGTGTTTCCATTTTATGTCCTAATTTATGCAAAATAATAGGTTAAATGCACCAAATTTCAGTATTTTAAGAAATTTTATAGTTGACCACGTGAGTTTCGGTTTCAGTGTCGGTTTCGGTTTCGGCCGAAACTAAAGCCACGGCCGAACATTCGGTTTAGGTTTCAGCCGTTTTTATTTTAAAACTAGATGAGGCCGGTGATTCGTACCCGACTACTCTGAGAAGAAACAGCCGAAACAAACTCAGAGGTCTCTTTTAAAGTCCAGACAAAAATCGTGGTCTACTTACATGAGGAATATGCAGATTAGTGACTGAAATGGTCTTTTTAAAAAAGCACCACACATATTGTGTGGACCTGTCCAGTCAGTGCAAGCATTAGTCATTATCGCGTAGCTTGGCCAATAACTCAAGGACTCATATTTAAAAGACAGACTAGTAGTATAGTATCTATCCTGCGTTTTGTCTACTAAATTCACATTCATCATCCGTCATTTCACACATGACAAGCCGAAGAAATAATTCTTACAGTATTTTAGAATATGCTGCTTAAATGTGGGAGTAGGCGCATTCGTGTATTGGTATGACTAGAAGTTATAAGACTTGAAAAAATTTAAGAAAATGCATTAAAATGCAAGTCGTCACAACGTCACACAAGAAGCACCGGGGATAGCGTTTGGGCGACACGTTAAAGAACAAACGTGATTTAATTTGTCGCCGTCTAAAGGTGGCAAAATTTAACCGAACTTCGGCTTCAGCACGTGTTTTGACCGAATGTTTGGCAGGATTCGCTTTCGTCAGAATCCGCAATAGGTCCATCTCTAGTTCCTTGTTCGTCTAGGATGTTTAAGAATAGTTTTGTGTGTCATGGATGGAACGGCTCTAGCAGCTGACTATGAGGCCTCACGAGCAGCCTCTCCAGTATCTATACCTACTGACTCAGACAATTGTTTATAGTCACACAAATCATATTAATTTCCTGTTGTGATAAATCCGATGTAATAATGACAGCTTCCTGAGATGAATCCAGTTTTTATCAATAATATGAGTATTCGTGAGAAAAAGAAAGAAGATCTTACCAACTGATCAAATTGCACAGGCTTCTCATTGTTAGCCTAAAAAGGAATTTCAAAAGGCGAACAGTTGCACTTTCTCTCCTAATCCTTACTAATATTATAAAAGCGAAAGTGAGTTTGTTTGTTTGTTTGTTTGTTACCTCTTCACGCTTTAATGGCTAAACCGATATTGATGATTTTTGGTACAAAGATAGTTGGGAACCAGGAGACGGACATAGGCTAACTTTTATTAAAAAAAAGTGGGATATGAGGGAGAACGAGGGAAGAAAAGAGAAAACTTAGCGTTGCTATTACAAATCCATCAGGCGCAAGAGCAAAAACTGCAGGTCTGTTTGGTGTGTTATACCGAATTTAACGCGAGCGAAGCCGCGGGCGAAAGCTAGTAATTTATAAACGAATCATCTGTGAAGGTCGTACTGGCCGACTCATTTAATCAAAATTATCAAATAGATTGTCTGAGTAAATTTTGTCTCCTACGTGAATATTGATGTTCTGAATAAAAATGTATTCGACCAAGCCAGTGCAGTTCAACTCTAAATAGAGAACAAATACCTACCGATGCAGAGCCCGTCGAAAATGCAATGTGACAAAAGCGGTTCGCCAGTTTTGCGATTCTCGGAAACTGTTCCATCTGTACGGTATGGACTCAAAATGTTCGTATCTGGCAGACTAATCTTGCGCAATCTAACACGTTTATAAGCATGCGTGTATGGGAGTAGCCGAGTTTGCTTATAAAACCACCCATTCTGACTTGAAATTGTTATCATAGAGTGTAAGCAGTAAAATTTATCACACCATAAATATTGTACTAACCGATAAATGCGATTTGTACAGCAGCTTTTCATTAAATATTGAATAATGTTTTCGAATGGGGATCTATTTAGCTGATGCCAGTTATGGGCCAAATGGATCTTTAAACACTTCTAATCTAAGGTACTTTTAATCGTGGCACAATTGTTTGTGATTATTCAGGCAAATGTCAGTTTGGAATGTTGTTTGTGTTACTAATGCCCCGTTCCAATAAACAAAAACGACTCGTTTTGCTTACGGATAGTTGTATTTTGACATAAGTTCTATGAGACTTATGTCAAAATACAACTATCCATAAGGGAACAACAATTGGTTTGAAGTTAAAATCTTCGAAAAAAAAAACCATCCGGACGAAATCTCTGCGGATACACTGAATAACCTTACTCCCTGAATTAGGCGGGAACTGTATCTCAAGGGATTATGTTCAGCTATTACATTCCGATCCATCTTAGGACGTTTGTGTGTCACTGCTATGCAAACAGAATACAATTAAAAGTGCGAAGGTTTGTTGGTTGCTTGAGGAGATGAAAGCTTGAGGAGATGAAATTTGGATGTGGGTATGAGTGGTGAAGACAATTACCTTATAATCAGCGATGGAAGATGCTTTCCTGTTAATAGTGATGAAGCCGCGTATTCCCAGCTAAAGTTGCCACACGATAGTTAAATTAAATTGCATTATAACGGGCAGCAGACTAGACCAGGGATGTTGAATAAAATCAGCTGCTTCCTTTATAGCACGTGTGAGAAACGTTATGACTTGTTCTAATGAGTTCAGTAACGATTGCAATCATGTGTCCGGAGTGCGGA
This sequence comes from Ochropleura plecta, assembly GCA_905475445.1. Taxonomy (NCBI): domain Eukaryota; kingdom Metazoa; phylum Arthropoda; class Insecta; order Lepidoptera; family Noctuidae; genus Ochropleura; species Ochropleura plecta. The sequence goes on along the minus strand of FR997721.1, from coordinate 16,456,428 downwards.
GTGCCACTGACGCAGTGCCGCAACGCCGCCGCGCCGCACCAGCAGCGGCGATGCTCGTGCGAGTTCAGCTGAGGGGACTGACCTTTTCGTCACCGTGGAATACTATTTCACTTACATTCCCACACATTTAATCTTAATATCATCAAAAACAGTAAGTGCGCGTTGAATGATGCGCTCGACGCAAGGATTTCAAATGCCTTTTTAACATTTTTTAAAACTTTACCATACCAGATTTTATCTCTGTGATTGCAATAAACCATCTAGAATGTTTTTCATGTTCTTATGGTTGCAAATTTTAAAACTAATACAAAAAAGAAAGACATAGTTCTTAACATACGGCGACACGTCAAGCATTTTCAGTAAATCATGGCCTCGCTTTGTTTAGATTTCCAATGAAATGAGGGTCTGCATAAACTAGATTGGTATAAGTACTTAGATAAAATGGTCACCGTGCATAACTAACATCAAAACATCATACCTGCGTAAAATAGCTATTACATTGGTCCACTCAAACTCAAACTCAAAGCATTTATTTCAATTAGACCATTACAGGCACTTTTGAATGTCATAAAAACAAGAACAAAAAAATGATGCTGCTACAATCCCGGTCACAAGGCATAATAACTTGTGAAAGTACTGTAGTTGCCCATTCCAAAGCGTTGATCTCTATGGAGAAGAATGGGCAAGAAACTCCATGGACACTCTTTTAAATTATAATATTTTTACAAAATCGTATTTACATCATTCGTGTTGAGATTATACAAATATGTGAGAACGATGTAGAAAGACGTGCACAGTAAGAGCGTCCAGAGTAACACTCGTCCCTATCACATTTAAATATATATTGTTACTAGCTGTGCCCAGCGGTTTCACCCGCTGCTCACTTAGGGGTATGAAAAATAGATGTTGGCCGATTCTCAGACCTACCCGATATGTACACAAAATTTCGTTTAAATCGGTGCAGCCGGTCCAGCCGTTTCGGAGGAGGAAAATTGCATCTGCAGGCTTTATTTAGACATTTGTATGTTATTTCATTGACATTGTAAAGTTATTTTTAAATGTAGCGAAATTGATATATGATGTTGTTTTCGCATATAAATCAATTACTTATTTAATTTAGAAGCGGAAACATCAAGTAACAGATAAAATGTAGCAATAAAAAAAAACTATCGTGTTTATATTTGTGCATTTTAAATATATTTACGTAAATGTCAAATTTATTTTAAATATTATTGTAGGGATTAGGGCGTCAAGAAGACTCAAGAAACATTTCAAAATAATTTATTAAAAATAAACATTTTACTTTAAGTAAGTATTAAGCTAGTTGTTCTTTCTAAAAAGTTTCTTCCTATGGTGAAAAACAAAAATTAATGGACGAAAAATGAAAAACTATGTAGAAACTACTTTTTATGTTCATATTTTAAAACAGAGTTTTTATGTTTTTATGTTCATATTTTAAAACATTTGTAGAAACTGTTTTAAAATATGTTAATTAATGGTCTGTCCTTGAAATAATACGTATTTACTCAGAACCTGACGCTTAGATACTTTTTTTATTCAATTTCAGAATGTGATGTATTCTAACATTCATGTATTTTTCGGCTATTGCTTTTATTAGGTCTGTAACATGATTTGATACTGGGAATTCATCAATCTGATATAATTAATATTTTCAAAAAAGTTTGTTCCTATAAATATTTTTAATATTTTTATGAGTAGTTTCTTTTTTGAAAACTGTTCCCTCCACGCTTCGAACTGCAGATTCAGCTGTTTTACATATTTTGATTGTATCTGCTGACGGAAACAGCAGAAGACCCCCTTTATTTTTGGCAATAATAAATTTATGTAGATCGTTACTTCTGTTTGTCGTTAAAGCTGCTACACATATATCACATCGAATATCTTTAATAAGAATACGCACAACGTATCCTGCAATGTACGCAATTATTTGAGAGCTAAAATCAAAAATATTTTCTATTATTTGTTGAATATCATTATCATATTCAAAATTTGCATCATTAAAATCCCCCTGCAATAAATTTGGCCCACTAGTTTTGTTTATTCGTTCTATTGCTGAAGTACAATTTAAAATAGATATAGGTATTTTCTAAAGCTGTACAATTTCCTAAATCAGAGTTTTTAATTTCTGCATGTATCAATAATTTTTTATATGCCGCCACAATTTGACGGGGTGCGGGATTATTGTTGGAACCTCCATGTACACGTATGTTTCCAAAAAAACAATTCTATATGGTCCTGACTCAGCTTATAGAATGCCAAGTAAATCAAAACTTTTGATACAATCAATTCATTATACAACAGTTTTAAGGCACATCAAAGAAAACCTAAAAAGCCTGTTTTATGCCGACTTCTTATTAAAGGGATACCGTTTTCGGTATTTAGACTAGTTATATAAATACAAGCCATATTTAAATAATCAAAAACTTGACTTGCATTATATTCTTTTAAGACTTTTTAAATCCAAATTGTAAGTTTTTTGTATTGAAAATGTTAAAAATATCATTTACTATTTTTATGAATTTTTCTGTGGCTTCACTACCTGGGAATTTATTCGTTTTTAAGTCTTCACGGGAAAACCTTAAAGCTTCTGCTATGCTTGAGCTAAATAACTGCGTGGCTAATTTAAGCTTCATTCGTTGGTTCTCGAAGTCTATGTGATGGTGAGTCAACATATTTGTTAAGTGAAATTTTTCACATACCTGTACGTTATTTAATTCCTTAAGGAATTGCCACTCAATACTTTTGTTATCTTGGTCAATAATTTTTGAATATGTTTGCAAGGTATTTCGTAATAATATTATCATGTGGCACGGATCTAGTATAATTGCGACTGGCGAACGTGAACTTACGGGATGCTCAAATTTAATTTCGCTTTTTTATAGTAGGTACTGTTTTTGTAGGAAACTAACTTTATCTCCCAGTAGCGTTGATCCATATTTCTTTTGTTGTTGGAACATTAGGAAAACTGAAATTATTATGAAGGAAAATAAAACCTAAGAGTATGATTGTATAGTTCAAACGCCAGTTGTTTTACGAATTCTTTAGATTTATTTAATAAATACGCATACATAAATGTATCTACCATTTTTATTTAATTAACTTAATTAACCATATTATATTACTTGTACTTATTCTTATTATAATGGCAATGTTAAACATGTCGATTGATTTTATCGATATAGTCACGCGCTAATTGGATAGCGTAAAAAGTATAGGTAGGCTATCGAATATTCTAGAAAAACTGATGTCTGGAAAAGTAAATTCAACTTTATTGTGATCACGTTAAGGATAATTTTTATTTGTTTATGTTGTGCAATGTTTGACGTAACTTGATTTATTCATTTTATTTAAATAAATCCGAAAATAATACTTATCGGTGGTATGTAACACCTCCATGAGTTAGATTTATCCTTCGGCTATGGTTTTTACATTCCAATATGGCACAATAAGGCATTGTAATATTTTTAAGGGCAAGATAAGTTCACATAGTCCAGTATGCAACTACTACAGATGCACACACTGAGAGCGCGTGAGCGTCAAGCAAGTATGAACATCGGTTCGTACTAGTGGCGCCAGGTGCCGCGCCTACTTACTACTTCCACTGTTTTTTCTGTTCCGTGATAGCAACGACGACGCGATAGTAAAACGCGCCCCCCAATACCTATTTTAGTAAAAAAAAGAAATAAGCTTTCTACCGAAGGTTTTCCCGTTGCCATGGTTACCTTCTTATCTTACTTGATGAGCTTTTCGCTATAATGACGTCGGAAAATATCTTATTTCGGAATTGTCACGACTCATTTGCGTTGCTTAGGTAACTTTATAGGTACCTACTACATTGACAGACCTCTGTCTGGTGGCTATATATATATATATATTGTAAGTCTGGTGTCTGTCACGAAAAACTTTTCTTCACTCTCTATTACATCATGTCTAGGCCCTAGTCCCAAGTCCTCGACTAGTGCGCTCAGAAGAACTATTCTCAAACGTGACACGATGACAAGACATTGTGTAGTATCAAAGTTTTAGGTATAGAACTTATGGAGCAGACACTTGGAATATTTGCAAACAAAAATTTTGATCCCGAACATTTTCGTTTCTGTAACACGAACGCTACCAGGTTTCGTAAACGGGCCGCGTGTGACACTAAACCAAAGGCTTTCAAATATTTGCGAGAGTAGTCTTAGATTAAGTCTTTTAAATGTCTTTGGACTAGACATCTTCGCCATATCCCGTATTACTCGTAAATTTTATCCAGTTTGATTGAAACTGCTTACTGTTTGTTTTTGTATAAAGCCTAATTTTGTGTTGTTGTTAGTTATATCACTACCGGCTGCAATAATAATTACAATATCGAATTTATCGAATTCATGATAGCACCAATATTTATAGTAACCTCTGTTAGTACCTTTAGTTTCTCACTAAAGTGTTTATTTGACATTAATTGTAAATATTGTCGGTGGAGTTAGCTCTCTACTTATTTCTGATCAACTTGCAATTTCAGCGAAGATAGTACAGAATCCATGGAAAACTAACAAATTGATACGTACATAAGTGTGAATTCTGCTTAATAGTTGTAAATATGTACTCGGTTGGTATACTAATATATACAACTATCCCTAACCTTTTCGATATTACGGGCGTGGTTTTATATAAATACTAGCTGTGCCCAGCGGTTTCACCCGCTGAGGTTTAGGGGTATGAAAAATAGATGTTAGCCAAAAAGCTGAGAATACTCTACCCAAAATTTCATAAGAATCGGTCGAGCCGTTTCGGAGGAGTACGGTAACTAACATTGTGACACGGAAATTTTATATATTAGATTTAAATAAATATTCTGCAGGTTTACTGTAGGTATTTCAGTTTGACAGTTCTAGTTGGTGAAACAGCAAATTAAATAAATATATTTGATACCTACTTAAATCGTAACATTCAAGAACGCTAAAAATGCATAAAAGTTTAAACCTGTCACATCTATTTTTACGCACAGAAAATAGGTATTCAACTACATCCAAACTCATTTTAATATGTTTTGTCATAATAAATTTTAGGTGTCAATCCTAAGAACCTGAAGTAGCCAAGCGATCCAAGCATTGACTTCATTATTTTGTTTCAGCGGCCGACAACACTAAAAAGAAATTTGCAAGTTTCAATCGTCTGATGAAAGTCTAGAAGAGAAAGCATATTAGGTAAGTATTTCGCCATTTACTCTGGGTACTTTATGTAAGTACACCTCTGCTTAATCCCCAAAGGTAGTGCAGGCGTAAAGTTCTCCCTAAAAATTAACACCAATTAATTTGCACTGTGAGACATAGTTATGGCGCCAAACTAACATCTCACCTAGTGGGTATTAAAGTGGGCATCAAGCCAAACTCTGAAGAGTAGAAAGAAATTATTGGACCCAAATAGACATCAATTGACACATGCCTTAAATCACCAACTACGGTTTGATAAAATCTTACGCGTAAACTAACTTACGGCTGCGGCTCCACGTGTAGTTCAGGATTTCCCCACGGGATCGTTCCTCCGAGATAAATAGTCGACCTATCCTAGACTACCTATAATCTACCTCTGGGACAAATTTTATTCAAATCGGTTTAGCAGTTCTGGCGTGACTGAGAATAGCAAACACCAATCCATTGGCAAAAGTACGCATTATATTTGTGTACGTTACTCCAGCAAGAAAGTATCTCCTAGAGTTATATGAGTAGAACGTATAGTTTGTGCCTTATCTGCTGTAAATGTGCCCCCACATAAAAAATGTGTGCCCCTGTCGTTTTGAAAAAAAAAAACGGTAAAACGATTCTTGCTGGGGTAACGTTTTTCTAGCAGGAAAATTGTAAACGAGTGATCGGAGAAAGAAAAATTGTGCATGGCCAGAGAGCTTATATGTGTGCCAAAATGTGCTCCAAAAAATAAAATCTGTGCCCCTTCAGGTTTTCGAGTTATTGCGTTTCCTGCTGGAGTAACGTTTTGATGAATCGTATATCTCTAAAACCATTGCATGTGCCCCTGTAGAATAAACATACACGAGAAGCTCTTAATATGTGCCCCTTTGTGCCCCAATTAGATTTAAGGAATATTTTATAGTTTTCAAGTTATCGCGGTTTTATCAAAACCCGAAAAAACATCGCAGCGCCTAAATTAATGAGGCAAGGCATAATTTCACTGAAAACTGTATTCGGTCCTTTTTGGCGCTAATAATAACCATAGAAAGTTTCAAAACTGTTCATGCATGCGTTTTTGAATAATCTTACTAAAAGTCAAAACAATGGTGTCACAATTTTGACGGCAAAATACAAGGAACTGGCTCAATCTCAGATGTGTAGGTGTAAACCAAAAACATGTGCCTTTAGTCAAAAATATATGGTGAAAATATTAAGCTTGGAATGTTTCGCATTAAGTAAATATAAACAAAAAACTAAATTAAGTAAACAACGGCTGGTTATCCGACCAAATTAAAATGACTACTAAAAAGCGACGGATTCATAGTCATATCGATGACCTTCTTTATTTAACTCACTAACCGGTTCACACGTGTTGCGCCTGAGTACACTGAAGTAGAAAAGTAATAAATAATAAAATAAAGTTGTTATTGGATTATGTTCTACTAGCTGTTTCTATGACCTTACACATGATTAAGTACATTATAAATAGTAGCCTAAGTGCTATTCCAAGGTAAGCTATCTTCTTCATTTTAAATTTAATTAAAATACATCTAGTACTTAATTTATGTGTGAACGAAAGAAATTCATCCAGATATTTGCCATTTGTCAGGTCTTTGATCCAAAATTTGATTGGTCCCAATGTTTAAAAAACATATAGGTAGTTCATGAAATGTATGATGAATACCTACTACTAAAAAGAGGTAAGTAGCTCTTTTTTGTATATAAATAAAAAACGTATTTGTCTTTATATAATTATATATTTATTGATAAGCCGTAGGTTAGGTAAATTAACAGTAAGTTTTTCATCATCAAGGGGAATGCCCCAACCAGCCCGCGAAATTCAAAATTTCTTGCGTTTTTTGCAATTTGCAGGCCAGTGCTAGCTAGGTTGTATGTCGATTAAAATATTATTTGCGGCTGTAAGACGTATGTAGTTACAGAATTATAATCATCATCAATACAACCTTCCAAGTTCATAAAGGTGTTGGAATAAAAAAAAAACAGAAAAAGTCATTCCTGGTGTAGGAGGGTTCATGAACTTGGAGGGTTGATTGATGATATTGATGATTATACCTCTTAATAACATTTTAATCAATGTACAACCTAGCACTGGCGTGCAAATTGCAAGAAACGTAAGAAAATTTGAATTTCTCGGTTAGGTTGGAGCTTTCACCTTAACCAAATAAATTTTGGTACAGGACCTACAGTTTTGAGAGATGTAATTCGTGTATACCTATTATATAGTCAACCGCACAATGATCTGTGTCGCAACGTGTTTCCATTTTGTATGTCGAATTATGCCTATAAGGGATTTATAATTATTAACCAACGAGTATATTAAAGCTGATGTGACACTACATCAGCTTTAATATAATCGTTTGTCTGTCTGTGATTTTTTGTGATGCGAATTTACTAATTATAAGTTAGACTTGGATGAAGAACTGATCTGTGATTTAAATAATTATGATGACCACACAACGTTCAAATTATTTCTAATATTTATACGTAGGAAATTTGATCTGTGATTTGATGCAACAATTACTTTAAGAATTAAAATTAAGGGAAGTAAATAATAACTTCCACATAAACAAGCTGTTTCATTAATATGGTTTACAAGGTAAGGTAAGTATTACAAGGTGCATTTAATATATTTATAATTAGCTCTCAAAACTTTTGAACGCAACTGTACGGACAACGGCTTAGGTAGATATAATACGTCCAATAAAGAAGGTCATCGATATGTATGAATCCGTCGCTTTTTAGTAGTCATTTTAATTTGGTCGGATAACCAGTCGTTGTTTACTTAATTTGGTTTTTTGTTTATATTTACTTAATGCGAAACATTCCAAGCTCAATATTTTCACCATATATTTTGGGTATGATTTAAGCTGTCACCAATTTAATTCATTTTGTGTTTCTTAAATAATAGGGTTTGCCCGCAAAATAGTAGATTTGTCACCAAAATGTAGTCACCAAACAATGTAAAATCAATTCCACAATAAATCACATAAAATCATGGAGATATAGGGTCTAGTACCAAATAATTGTTTTTGTATATATTATAATAGGTTTGTCCTAATAAGCATTTAAGCAAACTAATTGAAAGAGATCACCAATAAACTATACAATATGTTGATTTGCATCCTCGTCAAAATTTAGGAGGTGCTAGTAAAAGTCATAAATAATCAATGAAAATTACGGTACCTGATCAATAATAATATACGGCGCTTTTATGATCTGTCTCTGTGTGTTTAAATTTAACAGTATTACAGAATATTTCACTTCAAAAGTAGAGAATCACCTACGGAACACACAGAACAGTGTGCGTGAGCGTCGGCGCAAACGTATCATACAGCGGCATGCACGCACCTGTGTGCACTTACCGATTTCTGAAAATACGAAAAAAGAAAAAAAAAACACTACTTATTTTATTATCGATTCGGGTCGAGAATCATTAGCATAGTTACGTCCTTGAATTTGACGAGGATTCAAAACAACACGCTGTATATATATCTCTTTTTTCTATCAATGCAAGTCGATTCTGGAGTCGACGTAGGAGGTCACAGTTTTAACCTAACCTAACCTAGCCATTTCTGCCATCTGCGCCAAGCGATCGATTTATTTGGTGACAGATCTACCATTCTGAGCACCAAGCTATTATTTAAGTAAAAAAACTATTATTATAAGAACGAAGTTTATATTCATGTAATGCACTACAATTTTATTGGTAATCCATCTCATATTTTACACATTATATTAACAATAATTTTGTAATTCATACCTGGGAACACTCTTTGTTTATCTGAGAACGAAAATATTTCGTGGCGATAGATCTATTTATTAGGTGATACAACTTGATGACAAATATAAATTTTGGTGACAAAAAATATAGTTCCCATATATTTTTGACTAAAGGCACATGATTTTGGTTTACACCTACACATCTGAGATTGAGCCAGTTCCTTATATTTTGCCGTCAAAGTTGTGAGACCATCGTTTTGACTTTTAGCAAGATTATTCAAAAACGCATGCATGAACAGTTTTGAAACTTTCTATGGTTATAATTAACGCCAAGAAGGACCGAATATAGTTTTCAGTGAACTTATGCCTTGCCTCATTTAGGCGCTGCGATGTTTTTTCGGGTTTTGATAAAACCGCGATAACTTGAAAACTATAAATTATTCCTTAAATCTAATTGGGGCACAAAGGGGCACATATTAAGAGCTACTCGTGTATGTTTATTCTACAGGGGCACATGCAATGGTTTTAGAGATATACGATTCATCCAAACGTTACTCCAGCAGGAAACGCAATAACTCGAAAACCTGAAGGGGCACAGATTTTATTTTTGGGGCACATTTTGGCACACATATATATAAGCTCTCTGGTCATGCACAATTTTTCTCTCTCCGATCACTCGCTTAGAATTTTCCTGCTAGAAAAACGTTACCCCAGCAAGAATCGTTTTTCCGTTTTTTTAAACCCCTGTCGTTTAAAAAACGACAGGGGTTTAAAAAAACGGAAAAAACGATTCTTTCAATTTCTTTCATTTTTTATGTGGGGGCACATTTACAGCAGATAAGGCACAAACTATACGTTCTACTCATATAACTCTAGGAGAAACTTTCTTGCTGGAGTAACGTACACATTATATTTATAAAAATAAATATAGTTACACGACTAAAATGTCTTTTCTCCCTGTAAATCTAAATTATATAGGATTTATATGTATTAAGGATAGACAATTACATAGGAATTGCAAGAATTTTATTTGAAATGGTTTGAGTAGTTTTAACTTAATAAAAACTCGTACCAGCACCTGAATAACTTCGAAATAAATACTTATTATGATGTCTTGTACCTAAATTGTAGTAAGAAAGACTTGATTCCAAAACAGTAACCACTCTTGAGTATCGCAACGATAAATAGTATTTTAATCTTATCTCAAATTATTACGCTACTATACCAATGAATTTATCTATAAATCCCAAGATAGTATCTCACACCCTAACTACCAAAGGTCGGCATTGTAGGTATAGTAACAAACTTGAAAGAAAATACACATTTGTGTACTCAAAATCATAATTAGTAAATCATAGAACAGGCGCCAAAGAGATGATGAACATACTATATTTAGATAATTATATAAAATCATGCGTGCGTAATTATTGTTTGACCTTGGCAAAGGCAAGATGTGGAACAATAGTGATGTGAGCTCATTGGTGCATGTCCAGTGCATGTCGTAATGTCTAAATTGAAACATTAACTTCTTATTTGTGAGTGGACAACTAACGAATTTATAGCCAAAGTGAATTCCACGTTATGACTTTAAAAGCCAGTAAATAAAAACAAAAAATAAAGTTGTTACTCATCTATAAGATTCTCAAGTTTTAATCAGTTAATAAATAGTGAGATACCTAATCTAAAATCAAGTTTTCCCAAAAGCAACGGCTCATCAGATTCCTAAAAACAGTTTGAATAATATTCGATGTATCTGCAGTTATAAAAATAGATTGGAACTAGGCAGAGCTTACGTAGGCACGTACCTACGTAGCACGCGAATCTCCGCTCATTCAAGATCAAGGTTGGAATCTGTTAAACGCATGGAATAGTTTTACGATCAATTAAAGTCACCAAGCTGCGACGCCATTGACAGCCACTGAGCATTACATTTGAAATCAATAGTAAGGAGCACACTAATAATGATCCGACAAAGTTTTAGCTAGAGAGATTATAGAACACGTGGAAGAATCGCATTGCTTTCGACCAGAGATTACTATAGAAGAAGTATTATAAGCCAGACACTATGTCAAGGCAAACGAATCAATGTACCTACAGATACTTATCGACTTTTGCAAAATGTGAGTGCAAAAAAGTGCCATCAAGGCCAAAGTAATTTAATGTGTATCAAACGTGGTTATGCACGTCATCATTTTCAACCTTTCCATGCAAAATACATAAAGATGGATAGCGTTGTAACGTCGGTTTTAAAATTCCAGTTCAACCACATTATAAAATTTTACAGAAAGTTTTCCTAAACCATGAGCTTTAGACCTACAAAATGCGTTTTAAACTATTAGAATACCAATCTACGGCTAAGTAAGTAGGTATCACAGACGATGGCTTGACCTATCTGGCCGCAAACCACTGGGGAAAACCCGAATCCCGGAACTGCAGAATCAAGAGGCATCATTATAATTGGTTTACGGGGTGTCCGCTATCACAAGTCTTGAATTTTATAACCAGAACTTGTTGACAAATACAATCATTGTGGTTGTGTGTTAAAACAGCAAGGTGTCCTCCCAAATTAGTGCATGTGTTCATATTAAACAATTATCTCCCAAACGACCTATATTATTAAAACAATCATCTTTCAGATCTCTACAGAGTGTCCAGTGCGACATAAACAACGTTGTGAGTGACATAAGAATAGGAATTTTGTAAATATGGGTAGTGTTACTGTACAAGTTTCAAACTGAGACGTGCTTTAAAAGTTGTGGGATTTCATGTGGTTAAAGAATAGAGAGTAGGCAGCAATGCTGTCGTACATGGTCCCGGTGGAGGAGAAGCCGCCGCCAGCGCCCGGCAAGGGACGGATGGCGTTGGAACTAATAGGAACTGTGGGCAGCCCCGGCAGCCCCGAGTCGGCCGCGCGCCGCGCTCGCTCCGCCATCACAAATATCTCTAAAGAGTCCTCGACCAGCTCGTTTGCCAGCGATCTCACCATATCCTCTTCGACGCCCACAGGCGCGCACGATAAACCAAGGCATAAACTTCTCGGAAATGGAACCAAACACACCACATTAAAGAGGTAAGTTGTATAATAGTCGTTATTATTGTGTGTTTAATATACTTACTTTATTTTGTCTTCCAAATTGATGCCCGCAAAATATGCAAAGGTCCTGAAGTACGGAATTGCCACGCCGCGCGCCACTGCCCGGCTGCATCTAGAGATGGTACTTGAAGGCTGCCACTAAATTGAGCGCACAACTTTTTAACAATAAGTTCCGAACTGCTTTCAAAGCCGTGATCGGTGACACGCTTAATTTGTATTAAAAAAAATACGAAACCGTTTCAAATAATAGTCGCCGCGGCGTCTCCATGCTTCATGGTCTGCGTTGTCGCTTCATCAGAAACTGCTTATTGTTTCTATTGAAATTCATCTCTACCTAATAAAAGCGATTAACTTGAAACTCTGTGGATATAGGATACATCTACTGAGTTTCAACAACAAGCTGATCGGATTATCTATCGGAAAGTGAGTTAAAATCCGATAGCCTAAGACGGGGTTCGCAGGCAGAGAAGTGCTTTAAAAAAATAAATCTTAACTATTACAATGTAAAGCTGAATTTGATTTGTATCAGACACTTTTAAGATCTTGTGTATCGTGTTTAGTTCCGAATTAAAAAAAGCAAATAATGGATAGCGATATAAAAAAAGAACAGTACCTAATCTGACATTGTTGCGTAAAATTAGAGCGTGGGGTAAAATTGGTGATTGTATGTCATGGGAACATGATTTTTTAGTTTGTAATCGAAATTCTATGCCCTTTTTAACTAACCTTTCTCAAAAAGGAGGAGGTTGTGGATTCCACTGAATATTTTTTAGGGTTCCCTACCCAAAGGGTAAAACGGGACCCAACAAGCTGAATATCATGAACCGTGATAGTTAAGACAGTTGAAATTTTCAGATGATGTATTTCTGTTCCCGCTACATATAAATAAAAACAGCAAAATAAAAATTTAAGAGGGCTCCCATGCAATAAACATGTTTTTTTGCTGTTTTATAGATAACTAGCTTTTCCCGCGGCTTCTCTCGCGTTAAATTCGGTATAACACAGTACCTGCTACCTGCAGTTTTTGCTCTTGCGCCTTATTGATTTGTAATAGCAACGCTAAGTTTTCCCTTTTCTTCCCTCGTTCTCCCTCATATACCACTTTTTTTTAAAATAAATTATCTTAAAAAAAATGTCCGTCCCCTGGTTTCCAACTATCTCTGTACCAAAATTCATCAAAATCGGTTTATAGTCTAGTCAACAAGTGCTTTTTTAGTCAAAACTTTTTAAAAGGCTCGGAAAAATATGGTTGAGGGCTCATTCAAACTTTCTAGATTCGGGATCGAATCTAGAAAGTTTTTGAAAAAATTCAAGACCCGCTCGAAAAAATTGCAAAAGTTATTAACAAATTAGTAAACAAAAAAAAAGGGGTTTAGTTTTTTTGGTATATCTCGAAAACTATTTGATATATTTTGATTTTGAAAAAAGATTGAAAAAGAGGAGGAAATTTCCTAAAAGAAACTTCCAACTCGCGAAATTGTAGGACCAATATTAAAAAAATTACAGGGAGCTGGAAGTACGCCTGAAAACGCGTACTCGGGTTTCCGCAAGCCACGCCCCCTTCTCGCGCTTTAATGAAAAATATTATTTAAACATATTAAATGTTGATATTAAAATTTGAAAAAATTCAGACATGTACAGGACAAATTAAGGAATGAAATGCCGTAGAAAAAATATTTTTATCGCGATTTTATAAAATGTTATCCATAAATTAATTAACAATTTCTTCCGACTGGGCTATAAACATTGCAAGTTGCATAATTGTTAAACCAGAAATCTCAATTTTTTTTCCTCTCGTGGAGCTATTCTTCAAATATTAAAGAAAGGATTTCCGTTGAGTAAATTAAAAAAATGTTAATTTTCGATTTGTTATTAACAAATTACCTAGGCGGCAAATTAAATATTTAAATAAATGTTACAAGAATTATTTTTTTTCCAATGTCGATGATCATTCGTTTTTCTATCAATAAAAGCTACCTAAAAATATTTTTTTATAAATTTTAAGTCTTTTTGTTTATAAAATTGTTATAAACAAATAGATTATTTATAAGATAATTGAAATTATTTTTTTTGGAAATAGATTCCTCGTAAAAAATTATGAATTTTAAGATAAAAATGTATTGGCAAATCTCCAACAAACACTTGTAAAGACGTTGACTTGAGCGCTCTTAATAAACACTTTTCCCTTCCACCTGTTTCTCTGGATCCTAATGTGAAAGCTTCCACTTTGCTTGAGCTTTCTAACTTACCGTTACCTAATTGTTCACTTTTCAATTTCAACCCTGTGTCTGAAGACGATGTGAAAAAATCTCTTCTTTCTATTTCCTCCTCTGCCGTGGGCCAAGATAATTTGTGTTCGAGAATGATAGTACCTATTATTACACAGTTGCTCCCTATTCTTACTCACATTGTTAATTTTTCCTTATTCTCTGGCATATTTCCCTCAGCCTGGAAACGGGCTCGTATAATACCGCTTCCTAAAATTACCAACCCTACTTCGTTTTCTGATTTCAGACCCATCTCCATTCTTCCTTTCCTTTCTAAAGTTCTCGAACACATTGCTCATGGTCAAGTTTCCAGATATCTATCTTCTAACGCTCTTATTTCCTCTTTCCAATCTGGCTTCCGTACTGGGCACAGTACTGTTACTGCGCTCCTGAAGGTTACTGACGACATCCGCTGGGCTATGGACAATAAATCTCTCACTTTGCTAGTTTTACTTGACTTCAGCTGCGCATTCAACTCAGTGGATTTCGACATCCTTCTTGGGATCCTGCAGTCTCTTAACTTTTCTGCCTCTGCGTTATCCTGGTTTGACTCATACCTTCGGGGTCGCTCTCAGTGTGTCCGCCAAGAAGAGATTTTCTCTGATTGGTGTGAACTCACTGCTGGTGTTCCCCAGGGTGGCATTCTTTCTCCTCTCCTTTTCTCTGTCTTTATAAATTCTGTTACCAAGGTTATCACCTCCAGCTTCCATCTCTACGCAGATGATTTGCAGCTTTATCATCATTTCTTGTTAGCTGATGCGGAGTCGGCTGTCCTTGCTATTAATCGTGACCTGGCCAGCATCAACGAGTGGGCTAAGTCTTATGGCTTATTGATTAACCCCACCAAGTCCAAGGCTATGATCATAGGCAGCCGACATTATCGTACCGCACTTGACGTTTCATCATTGACACCTCTGTCCCTTGGTGGCTCGTCTATTGCTTTCTCTGAAACCGCAAAGGACCTTGGTGTCGTTATTGATAGTAATCTGTCATGGCAAGCTCAAGTGAATGAGGTTAGTCGTAAGGTGCACTTTTCTTTCCACTCGCTAAAATCTTTACAGAGCTTTTTGCCCTTTAAAACCAAAATTTACCTAGCTCAAACTCTGATTCAGCCGATCATTGATTACGCAGATGCCTGCTATCTAGATGCCACTGAGGAGCTTTTAAACAAACTTGAGCGTTTGCAAAACATTTGCATCCGCTTTGTTTTTGGGCTAAGGAAATTCGACCATGTCTCTCAATTCCGCAAGGAACTAAAGTGGCTACCTATTCGCCTTCGCAGGAACACTCGAATATTATGCCTTTTATTCAACATCCTCTACAACCCTGCATATCCCATTTACCTACGAGACCGTTTTTCTTTTACCCGTCCTCCTGACGCTTTGTGTAGATCGCATTTGCGTCATCATCTCAATTTCCCTTCCCATAAAACCGACTTTTATTCCTACTCCTTCTCTGTCCATGCAGTGCGTTTGTGGAACTCACTTCCGGCTAACATTTGTGGCGCTAAAACTATCTCTGTTTTTAAAAAACTGGTCAAAGAACACTACCTCTCCTCTATAGTTTGATATTTTGTATATATTTTAGATATGTATTAAGTATTTTAGTTTGTATATATGTAAACATGTATTTATTATTTTTATTTCTATTAGTATGTAAGTTTTCTATACTGATAAAGTTTTGTTTATTTAAGTTAGTGCTTAAGTTGTTTTGTTTTTTACACACTGTGTCTACGTGTTTATTTTTTTCCATCTGTCCTATCGCAGGTCTGCTGGAAGAGATTTCTTTATGAAATAAGCAGTACCTTTGTGCTCTTTTTTTCCTTATGTACTTTTTTATAAATTGTTCTGTGTGTACATAAATAAATAAATAAAATAAAATAAAAAACGACGCTTAAAAAAAAATTTTTATTGCTAAAAAACCGTTTTGTTAATTAACAATTTTTTTTACCACTTGTTAATAATATTAAGGTACGCTTTTTTTAAAATATCATTATTTATTATCCTCCTTAATAATCAAAAAAAAAATTTCGTTTTTTTATAAATTTTCATTGTTTATTAAATAAACAATTTGTTATAAACAATTAATTTTTCTTTGTATAATTTTTTTAGAACTCTTTACACTAAAATAAAACCGACCAATTACCTTTTTGCGGAAAAAAAAATTAATTCGAAAATAAATATAAATATTTTTTTTTTTTGCAAAAAGGTAATTAGTCGGTTTTATTTTAGTGTAAAGAATTCTACAAAATATATACAAAAAAAAAATTGTTTATAACAAATTGTTTATTTAATAAACAATGAAAATTTAAAAAAAAACGATTTTTTTTTTTATTATTAAGGAGGCTAATAAATAATGATATTTAAAAAAAAGCGTACCTTAATATTATTAACAAGTGG
Organism: Ochropleura plecta; assembly: GCA_905475445.1. Lineage (NCBI taxonomy): Eukaryota > Metazoa > Arthropoda > Insecta > Lepidoptera > Noctuidae > Ochropleura > Ochropleura plecta. The sequence goes on along the minus strand of FR997721.1, from coordinate 16,439,741 downwards.
TAAAAAAAATTGTTAATTAACAAAACGGTTTTTTAGCAATAAAAATTTTTTTTTAAGCATCGTTTTTTATCTTAAAATTCATAATTTTTTACGAGGAATCTATTTCCAAAAAAAATAATTTCAATTATCTTATAAATAATCTATTTGTTTATAACAATTTTATAAACAAAAAGACTTAAAATTTATAAAAAAATATTTTTAGGTAGCTTTTATTGATAGAAAAACGAATGATCATCGACATTGGAAAAAAAATAATTCTTGTAACATTTATTTAAATATTTAATTTGCCGCCTAGGTAATTTGTTAATAACAAATCGAAAATTAAAAATTTTTTAATTTACTCAACGGAAATCCTTTCTTTAATATTTGAAGAATAGCTCCACGAGAGGAAAAGAAATTGAGATTTCTGGTTTAACAATTATGCAACTTGCAATGTTTATAGCCCAGTCGGAAGAAATTGTTAATTAATTTATGGATAACATTTTATAAAATCGCGATAAAAATATTTTTTCTACGGTATTTCATTCCTTAATTTGTCCTGTACATGTCTAAATTTTTTCAAATTTTAATATCAACATTTAATATGTTTAAATAATATTTTTCATTAAAGCGCTCGAAGGGGGCGTGGCTTGCGGAAACCCGAGTACCCGTTTTCAGGCGTACTTTCAGCTCCCTGTAATTTTTTTAATATTGGTCCTACAATTTCGCGAGTTGGGTGTTTTTTTTAGGAAATTTTCTCCTCTTTTTGAATCTTTTTTCAAAATCAAAATATATAAAATAGTTTTCGAGATATACCAAAAAAACTAAACCCCTTTGTTTTTGTACTAATTTGTTAATAACTTTTGCAATTTTTTCGAGCGGGTCTTGAATTTTTTCAAAAACTTTCTAGATTCAATCCCGAATCGAATGAGCCCTCAACCATATTTTTCCGAGCCTTTTAAAAAGTTTTGACTAAAAAAGCACTTGTTGACTAGACTATTAGCCATTAAAGCGTGAAGAGGTAACAAACAATCAAACTCACTTTCGCTTTTATAATACAGTTAAACCTGGTTATGTGAGACATCAAGGGACCTGCAATGTCGTTTCACTTATAGAGGTATTCCACTTACCCAGTGTCTCAGATATACAGGTATAAATAAATATCTGTCTCATTTACAGAGGGTTCCATTAATAGAGGTGAGAATACAGGTTATTTCAGTTATAAAGGTGCGATCATTAAATAAAATAACGTGTTATGTATGTAACTGAATTTGTGGGTAGAATAAGAATGAGTAAACAAACAATGTTATCTCAGTTACAGAGGTTTATGCATATAAAATTTACTCGCTGTCTCAGTTATAGAGGTAACTATGATGATAAATCGAAAGAACAAATCCCAGAAATAGAGGCTTACCTCGTCCCACTAACAGAGGTAATTCAGTGCCAAAGTGTTGGGACCTCAGCATGAGTTCCAGTTATGGAGGTTTCTCACTTATCCAGGTCCCACTTAACCAAGTTTCACTGTATTAGTAAGGATGGTAGAGAACCCTTCGTCCGTGAGTCCGAACCGCACTTGACCGATTTTTTTTGTTTTTGTACCCCTTTTTCTCTGTGATTAGGTACTGCTGCGACTGTTGAGAAAGGTCGCGCTGTAAAATAAAGACAACTCATAAACAACCCAAGTAAAGTTAATCAAATTTATCTAGGGCCCTATATAAATTTGATTAACTTTACTTGGGTTGTTTATGAGTTGTCTTTATTTTTTCTTCGTTATCTATTTTGATGACATGATGATATTATTATCATAATAACTTTTCGTTATAAAGGAAAGCGTATAGGTATGAGTAATGCATATATGAATTTCCGTAGGATATATCAACTTAAAAGACCAAAGAAACACATTTTTGGAAAACATAACAGGCTTGAAAAAATACGAAGAAAAAAGCATTGCTGGCATTAACAAAGTCACCAATTTCCGAAAATTGTTTTTTTTCTCATTTTTTGTGTTTTCTTCTTTACTATCACACTTTCGCTTTGCCGATTGGAAATGGTAAGGTGTAAACTATCCTGAAATATGTGAACGTTAGATTTCGCTTCTTCTACTCCTCAAGAACATGTCTATTCCAATCTATTACTCAAACTGTGTAAAGCTATAAATTATGTAAACAAACATCTTTTACTAAGTAAACATTTTATACTGCGAGAGAGAATAAATTGACCATATCCAATCGACATGAAATATAGACGGGTTATATGAAAGTAACAACCTATTTAATTTAGTCGGATCATATTTTATCGCTATCGTTTGTGTTTCTTGGTACCGGAACGCGTCGTCGCAGGGATTGTAAACTATCGGGACGCCAGTCTTGAAAGAATTCCTACTACTGCCTGGAAAAAAAATGATATACAAAATTGGCTTGTAAGTAAGAATATTTCTTACGACGACAATAAAATTCAGACTGAATTACTGCTAAAAGTAAAAAATGTTAAAGACAATTTTAAAACTTATGTAGTGGACGAGCTCGCAAAAAAATATAAGGTGGAAGTATTGAGACTCCCGCCATATCATTGTGAGCTTAATCCAATTGAGCTAATTTGGGCCAACGTAAAAGGATAATATGTTGCTCGCAAAAATACAAATTTTAAATTTGACGAGGTAAAACAATTATTACAAGAGGGACTGCAGCAGATTACTTCGGAAAATTGGACGTGTTGTGTGGAGCATGTTATCAAGGAAGAAAATAATTTTTATTCCAAAATCGATGAGATGATTGATAAAACTGTAAACAGCTTCGTGATACATGCCACTGATTCTGACACAGAAATGGAAACATCTGAATCTGACGAATAATTATTCTTAAATAATATATGTTAATTAATATTTGTTACTTAATAATTTATTAAATCTTAAACAAATTCATTTTTTTTGTTGGTCCAAATGTTGTGAACTCCTGAACACTTGTTTACAAAATTTATAGCTTCTCGTGACGGGTACTTTAGTCTCTACCATACCGAATTCCTACCTTTCGGTATTTTTTTGTCTATCTTATTTATATGTGAATGTGTACTTGTTATTGCATCCGATCTAGATCAATGCACCTTTAAAAGGAATTTATTCCCAGCCTTCATTACGAATTATACAGCTACAGACGAGTATCACGTACCTACCTACCTAAGTGATTTCAATCTGAATATAAATGTACAATCGTATCATCTGAAAATATCAACTAGTTTAACTGCTAAAACTTGTTTATAAAACAGTAGTAAACCCAAACCATTTAGACATACGCTGATCATATAAATGTTGTGATTTTAATTGCTTTGCCAATTATCCGCACACAGCCAATTACGTGGTGTGAATTGCTATATAATTGTTGAAACATTCACAGTGTGGCATGAGTGCATTCTTAAACAATTCAATAAAAGCGGACACCAAGTGATTATTGTAAAATATAATTATACTAAAAAAAATCAAGAGATCTTGTATTTATTTGTTATAAGAATATTAACTAACTCTACAAACATTTAATACAATTCAAAAATTACTGATCAATTTTTCTTTTCTCCCGTGTAGTTTGGGTGGTCCCAGGCATCAGGTAGGTGCAATGTGGGTTTGTGTAGCCACGATTGGTAAATTTCTAGGCGGCAATCAGGCCTGTAAAAACGCAGTTATGGACTGAAAGGCATCATTCATCGTTTTAAGTCCTTTTTATAAAGTGTTCCTCATATCCTAGTATATGAGAAATACTTTACTGAGCGGCAGAACATTATTTTTACAGCAGCCTTTCACGTAGATTGCGAGCGTGCTTTCTTCTGACGTCCATACATGTCTCTGAAAGGCGTTTATTTTCACCCTATAAGCACAGGGAAATCTTGAGAAAATTATCTAACCCGTAATCTGAAATGCGCTAGGATAATAGGACATTTATTTATAAAAATGTATCTTCTACTTGCGCCTCGCTGTTTTACCCGCGTAGACTAGGACAAAAAGAGGCTATGTGTTAAAAGTACAGCGTATATGCCTTCTACATACCAAATTTCATATTAATATGTCTACAAAAATACACACAATACCTACAAACAATTGCCTTTCATTCAATCATTTTATAAAATTAAATATAATTTAATATTATAAAATTATTTCTTATTTTAAATTGAAAGATTTGGCGCTGCTGGTAGCTGTAGAGATTCACATTAAAATCGTAAGAATCCGAACATTATCAAAGTTTGTTTTAGATTCTATTTAAAATCTGTATCTATATATATAGGTTTCGTCCAATTTTGTAATCGAGCACTTTGTAGACTGACGAGTAATAAAGCCCAAACGCGTTAACTCACACCTATGAACTTTTCAACTAATAAACATGAACTTACTTGCTAGCGAGCCATCCTATAAATCCAGTCGACGTGACGGGAACAGGTTTCAGGGATTTCAGTTCAACTGTCTTAATGGCGACTTGAGAACGAGTAAAAGCTGATGCCTCTTGACGAATCTCATCTGATTGTTTTATTAACTTTCTAACGACAGAAACATTACTTTTATGACCAAACTTTACAGATAAAAACTGACATTACAACAACACACTAAGATTTTCATTCAAGTTTGTCAATGTCAAAGGAATGTTGTCCTACAGATGGGATTATTATAGACCAGCTATTCTCTTTACTATATGTCCTTTTTTTAAACGTAATTATACAAAAAATAATTAGCAATATTAAAATAAAAGCCTACTGGTCAAGCGGTCAGGTGTCCAAAGAGAGAAACCTCCTAATAATTTGTTGTGTTCCATGTCAAGAAGTAGGTACTGCTTTTTTAATCAGATCCTGTTCCAACTGCCTAACAAAAGCCTCCAGCTGTTGGTCGCAGCTCTTGGCAATTAAACAATTGGCTGACACGACTATCGGTACAAAATAATCGCCGAGTACACTTCCCACATATCGACTACCTCGCGAGCCAAGTCAAAAAACTTAGTTTGATTATCTTAGTAGACTTTTATGAGGAACAGGAGTATTTATTAGCATTAGACAACGAAAAGCAACGACATGTTAGAAATAAACGATTTATAAGTATAATTTAGGACCCGACCACTGCTTTCTTTTCAAGGTTACAAAAGCGGTCGATAACTAGCTTAGTCGGAACTTCATAATGATTCCTACATCCAACATGACCTAAAAATAGGAATTAGATATACCTATGATATTCGTTATGTAAGCTATTACAACAATTTCACCAGATAGTACCTACATTTGGCCCTTCGACAAATTACTATGATTTGTTAAACTATAAAAAAAGGTTTTCCAGGTTCCTGTAGACATAGGTGAAACGCACCAGGGTAGTTCGAAAAAATAAATTTTCTTCGGTTGTTTGCATTATGCAGGTCGGTATCAGGTTGTAAGTTGATTGAATGATTGAAAAATAGAGCTATATGGAGTTATAGACATAGAGTCATTCAAATCATCAATTCAACTCTCTCAGTTCATTTAACCACCTTGAATGTTTTTTTCGGGTTACTGTAGTGAATCCTATTTTAATCAACATACAACTTGACACTGGCGTGCAAATTGCTAAAAAAAAAACGTAAATATTTTTGAATTTCACGAACTACCCTCACGCCACAGGATTTGTCATAGACACGTAAGCAGAACCAAATAACATTATCTGGAGCTTTCTAAAAATGACAATAAAATACTAGTAAAGGTCAAAATTTTCTAAAGTATTGAAATAGTTTTTATAGCAAATTCGTCTGTTGTAGAAACATTCGTGAACTAGGAACGGTCGTGTTCAACATTGGTTTCGCACGAAACTCTAGCGTTCACGATAAATTTGATCTCTGAGGCGAATTCTGTCGCTTTGATGGGTATCTGGACACTTGCGGGAATAACACTTGGGCAAACCCACCCACTTTCGTTAAAAACAATTTGCGCGATGATGGGACATGCATTGCGAGAATGGACACTTGTGCGAATGGACAACTGTGCGTTCCTTACAGATACAACATTATATGACGCCTGTGTCCATTCTCGCAAAAGTTTGTTTTCGCAAGTGAGTTCGCGCAAGTCTTTCGCGCAAATATTCTAGATTCGTTTTGATGCAGTATTGACGTCAGGTTTTCAACTGTGTTGCTGAATTAGTTGTCAATGTTTATATTAAATTCCGCTATATTAGTAGTTACTTGCGAATATTGTACGTACATAACATTCGTACGAAAGCGCTTAATAAAAAACCGATACACATTAAAGAAATGCCGTAAGTCATTCAGATACATCCCTTACAATTATAATAGCTATTACCAGCAGCTATTACCAATTAGCTTGCCCTGTTTTCAACGTAGTCAATTAGGTTCCTATTACGTCTGTGAATTTAATCGCGTCAAATCCGTAACGTAACGTGCTTTGCATTACTTACATAACTCAAGTTATGTCACCAGGATAAAAACTTTGAACAGTGGACATACTGTAGTTTAGCTTGATGCGAAAGCTTAGGAGAGAGTAATTATCAATTAAATCACACGAATTTGACTAAATACTATTTGTTTTGCTTTGAAAACTGTCACGAAGTGAAAACTTAGATGTTATAACACTAATATAAGTATCACTATATTTATTTACAGGACATTTTTTTACGATAATGCCTTCAATTTCTTAGTGAATGTTAAAAATTTTAAGCTCACTCTTGAATCCCTTTTTTCATAGGTTTTTCTGTTTAATTCGACAAGTTATTCTTTGTGTGAGTACAACGAAATGTAATAAATCCGAGGGGGACTACAAAATAAATCGAGCTGTTTTCATGGAACTTACACTAAACTCAAAATTAAAGGCATGGGTAGAACACAAGGTAACGCACTCACAACTTTGTGCTGTACGCCTACCATGACGTCTTAAAGCAATTCTGCTTTAAGATGTCATGGTAGAGTAGCTGATGGATGTATTGAAAAGTAAGTAGGTACAAGGAGTTGGAGTGGAATTTAAAAGTACAGTCGTAACATTAAACACTTGGATTTTGAAAAAAAATTGGATCTTTGACCCCTAATATCTCTAGCTACTATAGGGAACCTTATAGTAGCTAGAGATATTAGGGGTCAAAGTTCCGACATTTTTACGAGTACGGTATGATCCAGAACAAATCATGATCGCAATGAAAGGAAGAATACGTGCACAGTTTTGATGGGCGGAGTTACATTTTATTTTAGTCGTGCATAATTAAACTGATCTTAGTCCTAAACACATACCGATTATTTTAAAGTTGATTTAACGCCGTGATATTAAAGTTTTAATTTCTTTCACCTACGTTCTTCAATGATCTCGAAACGACAAGCTGGGTTGTTTGATCGAAAGCATAAAAACTTCTTTACTTTAACTGCAGTAAAGCACTTACTAAAAGTGATTTACTGACCTATGTACCTGTAGAACCATCTTAAATTCTAGAGTTGAGTCGTTGAGTTTGCTCATCAATATTGTTTACAATCACAAGTTTCAGATGTTGGAATATATAAAATGTAATTGATAATAGATAGTTAAATATTTGAAAATTAACCTATAAATTGGTTTATCGATCTCAGTAATTCCTTTGGCATAACAAGTAGAACCGAAGCTTTGATGATATTTGAATGATTTACTGAGGTATGAAAACTTACTCTCTTTCATCAAGCAGCCAACTCCATCTTTCAAACCACATAAGTCTGCAGTTATCCTGTTTTTTCCATTGCGCTCGCATTTGAAACGCTTCCGTATTTGGATCAAACTTCAGCGCCTTGGATTCAGCCATTGTTCACCTGTGACGATATATAACTTTGAGAAGAAACCATTAATGAGGTTCTATCTATAAAAGGGTAAGAATATTTATGATCTCACTATAGGAGCAAAACAAGGTAGTAATCTAAATGAGTCGGGCAAGGTGCCAACATCACGTCTTTGTTCAAGAACTGTTTGATTTTATTGAGAAACGTTAAATATGGTATCAGAGTGCTCTTTAAATATTCCATAGGCTTGGATCTCAGGTTCCTCATAAAATTATAGATGTGTCAGGTGTGCTATGTCAACCTAACTACAACACAACCGAAACAGTACACTGCATTCTTTATGTGCGAACTGGAATAAATATTCAATTCAGTGTAGATAGGTTAATGAAAGAAACCATTAAATATGATAAGATTAATTGTCTTAAAGATAAATTTAATTGTTTCTGGTGCATGCTGGTATGGATTTAGCAATTAATTAAGTTGATGCAGTATTTAACTCAAATGTATAAAGATATTTCTGCACGCAGATAGGTCAAAGTAGTAGATCAGATCCGAAAACCAAGCTAAGAGGATCAATGCCAATGATATCGTGATAGTGGAAGAGTTAGGAACACTTGGCCCTGCACAGAATGCTGCCCAGTCTAAACGAAGCTTTAATACTAATATACTAATATCTGAGTTCTAAAGATGAAGCATCGGCTGTTTCGATTGAAGCTAAAAATGTTAAAGCATCATGCGTTCATCCTATCTTTACAAACGAGGGTTCACCGTAGGAAGAATATCTATTAGCATGCCCTAATTGAATGAGGAAATTCAAATTAGAACTCTACTTACATAAATTGTGCAACCTACCAAAGTGCAGGAATGCTAGAGGCTAAAGGCTGGTGTCAGTTATAGTTAAAGTAGGGCAGACTTCACTGAGAATGTTAAGTGGCACTAAGCCGCGGATCCGGAACTGTATTGAACGTAAAAATTACGTGACTACTGTGTCGCCTTCTTGTCTATAGGATAGAAAGTTTCTATTTTGACTAGGATAGTGATTAACAGAATTTAATATTGGAATATTATTTTTCCGTATTAATTTTCCGCAGTGTTAAATTATGTTTTAACCTGCCTTTCATTAATAATCATTATCATCACAATTTATAGGCAGCACCTGCCTTCCTTAGCTATTTTTTTCTTATATTGTATTGGAGGCTTTTTCGTAAAATGGTAATGACAACTAGGAACCTACCTTCTTTCAGGTACAGATCAAAATGAGCACTAGAACTTTATTGGTAAAGATTTGTAGTCTAGGACTGAATCTAGAAATATACTACAATTTTCTTATAATTTCGAAAATGCTGAAATGTAGAATACATAAAAATCACTTGGTTTAACAAAATTATGTTTACGAAAGTAGCTCTGTAAATTGACAAGCATTTGACAAATGGATACCGTGATAGGGCCAGGCCGGTTTTTGTTTCCTGCCAGAATGTCTTCTCTGTATAGAAAGGAATTTTATTATGTAAAAAAAAAAATTCTAACTTTATTGATAAAGATTTGTAGTCAAGGACTGAATCTAGAAATATACTACAATTTTCTTATAATTTCGAAAATGCTGAAAAGTAGAATACAAAAAATCACTTGGTTTAACAAAATTATGTTTACGAAAGTTGCTCTGTAAATTGACAAGCATTTGACATGTGGATACCGTGATAGGGCCAGGCCGGTTTTTGTTTCCTGCCAGAATGTCTTCTCTGTATAGAAAGGAATTCTATTATGTAATTGTCTTTGGAAAAGGAGGAAATAGTTTTTAAATACGGAACGTTTTTATTGACAAGAGCTTTTTGTCAGAAGAAAGTTGTAGTCAGTTGATAAGTGAGATTTAGACCGGTACAAAATGTAGGTGATTTATAAGAAGTTTATTTTATGTTGTAGCCTTTTATATACCTATTAAGTTATACAGTAAATACAGTGATTGAAAGTCAGTGTTTCAATAATAGTCAAATCCAGAGGTTTTAACATAACGAAAAATTCAAAGATTCTAACAGGTTATGGGCCCAGCACGCTTCCACTGCGCAAATAAAATTATGGAAATAATGGTTTAAATAAGATTTGGGATCCATTTAATATTAATGCAAAGGATGTTTCGGAGTTTTTAAAAGAATGTAACTAGAGTGCGAGAGTTACAGATTTAAATAAATTATTTGAAGAAGAAGAAGAGTTGGGAGAAGAAAAACAAGATTTTATAAGAAGAAATATAATTGATGTTGAATATCAATTTGAGAGGGGACGTTTTTGTATGTTGTTGAAGATAGTATTGGAGAAGAATTATTAGATAATAATAGTAGAGAATCTAATTTGGAAGATTTGTCAAGAATTAAATATTAACTTACACACATCAAAAGTATCTAGGGATCAACATATATTTTTGCAATAACTTTTCTTCTGATTGATATTAATTAAAATTTTCTTTAAGGATTCATCAAATAAAGTGTTTTCGTTTGTCACAGTAACGATAAACCAAGTCACCTTTGCATTAATAAAGAAATTTGCCATTTTCCTAATAAAGGGATTTTTGACATTTGAACCACTAACATTAAAGTTCGAAAAAAGACTGAAATAACAGTTTTCTTTAAAATTTTATTGGGTAATTTAAACAATTAATAATCCGTGTTTCTACCGCGAACACTAACAACACAAGAACATCGGTTTGGCATACTCAAAATGAGTTCATCCAAATCACGCTGTGGAATGGCCGCCCATGTTCGTTGCAACAACAAAAAAAGGTCTTCTTGCGACTGGATACCCTCCATATTCGGCAGAGCTCTTCTCTGTAGCATATCCCATGCATGCTCAATCGGGTTCAAGTCTGGCGACTGAGCAGGCCAGGGCAGGACATTGATGTTAGCTGCGGCGAGAGTCTGTCTTACAACTCTTGCGGTGTGCGGTCGTGCATTATCATGCATTAACTGAAATAAGGGACCGATTTGCACTTGTAGAGGAACGATGACGTCTGATACAATCGTCTCAGCATAAATTTGAGCGTTGAGGTTGCCTCTGATCCAAATCAACTCAGTTCTTCCGCCGATCCAAATACCCGCCCATACCATGATGGTTCCACCACTATAAGGATGGACTTCCTGGCAGGATTTTAATCGCTGTTGGCGTCCAGGGGTTCTCCAGTGTCGTATACGTCTTGTATCCGGTCTCATACCAAAACGAGACTCATCAGAAAAGCACACGAAACGCCATTGTTCTTCTGCCCAATTTCTGTGTTCAAGAGCCCATTGATATCGAATCCTACGATTGTGCATTGCTATAGGTGGTACCCGTAGCGGTCTTCGGGAATGAAGGTTCACTTCATGCAAGCGGTTTCTGACTGTTTGGTCGCTAATTAAGTTCCCTGAAGAGTGATGAAGCCTCACGGCTAACATCGCTAACATGGCGGTTATTGTTGGAGCTCTTCGAGTTAAGATTTGAATGTATCGGTCTTGTCTCCGTGTGGTGCAGCGATACCGTCCTCCATGGCGCTCAGCCACGGTACCAGTGCTTCGGTAACGTGTCCAAAGTCGACTGATAACACTCTGACTTGTATTCAGAGCTAAAGCTACAGTACGTTGCCGGGAACCAGCTTCTATCATTCCCACGGCTCTGAGCATTTCTTCCCTGCTTAAATGACGTCGCCGCTCCATAATAACGTTGGTTTTAATCAGTAGTAGGGAAACAGTAGCACTAATAATGTCTTCAATGCGTTGTATGTTTTTATAGGGAAAATATTGACAGCTTATTTTCATCTTTTACTCGAATTTGATTGAGAGTTCCTGATTCAAATTATGAAATGCACCAAAAAGGATCCATATAAATTTATAAAATCATAAATTTATTACAAAGCCACGTCTCAATCTCAAGAAATCCGCATAAAAATGCTTGATCCCTAGACACTTTTGATGTGTGTAAATGGAAACAAGTTATTTGAAGATGCGGAGGAGTTTATTGAAGAAACTAGTAGTATTTAATGTTAGGTAGTGAATACTACTATGGGTTTTTACTTTTGTATTATGTGATGTGATGATGGGCTTATGTTGAGTGTTGTTGAAGTTATATACAGGTTGTTTTGAAAAAAAATATTGTTGAAGTATATTATAGAGTGTTCTAAATTATTGTTAAAGTTTTATGTAAGGTGGTTTAAATTAGATATTTTTTTGAGGTATATAAAATTCAGAGGGGATGTTATAGAAAGGATTTTTATTATGTAATTGTCTTTGGAAAAGGAAGAAATAGTTTTTAAACACGGAACGTTTTTATTGACAAGAAAGTAGTCAGTTGTTATGTGACATTTAGACCCGGCGGCGCCCATTATCGGCATCGGCACGACTGAGGATTTTAGGTGGCAAATAGCAATATACATTAACATAATGGCAATAAAGTAGAAACTTCCATTATATATGGTCGTAATAACAAAAATACCGCTTCGGTATGCTTGAGGCTGCTGTATCGGCAGCCTTGAGAATGCTTCGGCATCCTTCGGTACGCCGCCGGCGCCGAGGCAACACTCGGGGATAGCTTGCTTAGAGAGACGCTTCGGCAAGCTACAGGACGGTGCGGCATGCTTAAGGACGCCTCGTCATCCCTAAGAACGTTGCAGCATGCCAAAGCATAATTTCCGACAGTGTGCGCTTGCATGTAGGATGCCGAAGGATCCTTTTCCTTGCCGATGCCGATAATGGGCGCCGGGCCTTAGACCGCCGCCGCCGGTACAAAATGTAGGTGATTTATAAGAAGTTTATTTTATGTTGTAGCCTTTTATATACTTATTATGTTATACAGTAAATACAGTGATTGAAAGTCAGTGTTTCAATAATAGTCAAATCCAGAAGTTTTAACATAACGAAAAATTCAAAGATTATATTATCATTCTCTGATATCATAAAAATAGTTGCGTAGGTATATTTATATTGTCTACTTTGAAGCGCTTACCAGTTAACATGCTACTGCACATTCGAAGTAAGTACCTACCTACATAACTGTAGATTAAATTTTAGAGTTCAATTACATACCGTCAGCTCACAATTTCGCACGGTGTCGTATAAGAGGAACGACCTCCATTAACATTTTTTCCTTCGCCAAAATACACAAAACAAAGTCACTGTCAAGGAAATGTCAGTTCGTGCCAGTCAAATGGGTATCGTCGTATCGCGGGTTTTGAGGTTGATGTAATATCTCTAAAAAAAAACGATTTTATCTCAATTTCTAGCGAAGTAGCGATATCAGAGGCCATGAACAAAGCAAGACAATTTCCTGTGCGGTCGATACATCTCATGATAGTGTTTGCTTTCGCTGTAGGTATCTACTCAGGTACAATGCGGTATGATGTAATAGGTACATTTAATTTGTAAAGGTAAAATATTTACAAAAACTGCTTTGTACGGTGATTGCAATGGACCCTACACACAGGTTACACACCAAAGTCAACATAGGTATTCGGTGGCCATGGCGTGTAGAAAGTAGTTAGTTAGCAGTTCTACATGAAAACAGTAGAACATAAAATGTACGTAAGACCTAGAAGCGGCGAGGCAACCTGCCTCCCGTATTCACATTTCCATTTTCCAAGTTGTTTAAGTACATACCTATGTCAATCTCGTGAGCTGGTTTGAGGAGACAGAGAAAAAGCACTCCTAGATCGAATTGTAACACTGCCTAACTGATGGTCAAAGTCCTCTTCCCTTTGCCCATCAGATAGGCAGTGTAATCCAAATAAACACGGCCTAGTAGGTACCTAACTAAGTACCTAGTCTTTGATAGGCCAAAACGTTTCAAATCAATGTTCACAGAGAGTGGAATATAAGTTGCAATATAATTTCAATCTAACTGTGTTGTATTGAACTTCAAAATTGAATTATTAACGTGTTTCGTTTTTGTAGGGTGTCGTTCGGCAGTTCAAAAGGGTCGATGGTGGAGACCCTAATCTACGAGAGTCCCCTACAAGAGGAGCCGGAGAGCAGCCCGCCGCCCAGGGTGCAAGAGACGGCATTCCCCTACACGCCCATAGAAGACGAGTACGTTTTGTTCTTTTGAGTATGTTAATTATTCATTTTTGTTCCGAATTCACGCGAACGTTTTTTTGTGCATTTTTATTATTTTTATTTTCGGTTTTATAGGTTCAAATGGTATCACCTACTTACATATTTAGGTAACATTGGGGATGTTTTTCTCAACGCCCGTACTGTATTTACGTTCTGTATTTATAGGTAATAGGATTATCTGAACCGTGTATGCAACGCGTACTTATGCATATAAGTACAATAAACTCGCGATTGGCATGGTTATAAAGTAGACAATAACCATGTAGACCTACGCGCTTGATCGCGCACGCACTGGCTTGACAAATTCAAATGGGCATGCACTAATTAAGGACACCAATTGACCGACCAAAGAACCACCGAAATGCATGAACTCTAAAGGAATTTGGCACCTTTTACCTTCAATTAAAATGCCATTTCACATACGATTTCGTATCTGAGTAGGTACCTACCGGTCTACTCTCTTTTTGACAAATTAGGACCTATCCTCTGTGAAGGAATCTTACAGTTATTTCATGTTAGAACAAAAACTTTTTCGAAATAAATAACATAACACGGCCACGTTAAAAAACGCCCGGACGCTTAGCAAATTTGTTTCTCGCACTGTAATAAGCTTCCACTTCCACGCTTATGGTGCATAGAGTAGTCTATATGAGCTTTCTCTATTTCACAATCAATAAAGAGCATCAGAACATCGCCCCTTTTTAATTTATTTTCGTAACTAACAGTTACCTACTTTAACAGGCTAGGTATCTGTGTGTATGATCTCTTCAGCAGACATTATCGATGTAGGGGATCTTTTCAATGACTGTCATTGTTAGGTATTTATTTTTGGACTAAGTAAATGGTATTTTGCGCCTACTTGAATGAAAACCATAATAAAATCGAAATATTGGTCGGATGGACCTCAAACTTTATAAAGCATGTCGAAGTGATAGTACCTACTCACGGCATTTTTGTATTGTTTGCGATGAAGCGCGATTTTACTCTTCAAGCGCAACTAGCGCTGCTCTACTGGGGCAGGAAACGCATCGTCGCAGATCGCTCAGACAATGAAACCCTAAAAAACGCCGTGTCCGTAGGCCATATTAAGCCCCTACACTGAAGTACACAAAACTAGGTAGGTACCTATCTAGCTACTTGTTTAATGCTAATCAAACATTACCCAAGTTTAATTAAAAACAAGCACAAACTTTCGCATCTCACTTTGCCACGGCATATCAGCTGGTGACAATAGATTTTGGGAAGTACCTACAGATTGTAGGTATAATTTACTTCTGCTTAGTAAAATAAAATCAATCAAACTCCCTCTTTTTACCCGACTGGTTAATTAACGCGCTAGTTGCCAAATAGAAAAAGCCAAAACAAAGCAACAACGGCAACATCTCAAGCCCGTAAAAACTACAGGTAATTTTATATTGCACATTGTAGTAAGGGGTCCATCGCTATTAAATAGCAATCAAGTGGAACGGTGGATGTAATTCATTGGTGTTGAATGTCATTTTGTCATTTGATGTTCCTACCTCAGCTCAGGGTTAGAGGGGAAAATAAAATTTTATTTGATGCAATCCGTATCTGTATTAATGTAGCGCCATCTATTGAGCTACTAAGTAAAACAATTCGTATCGTTGTGTAGCATTTGTTAATATTAATCAAATAATGAACGATTCTCTTAATTATGTTTTGTAGAAAAATGTTTTTAAATTCGAAGTAAAAAAAGTGACAGATATAACGTTGTATCGTGTAAATGTTATCGCGAACGCTAACATTACGTCACTGGGTGAACTAGCTGCGTGCTCCGCTCGCTTCGTTCCGTTCCATTCCATTCGCCACGGAGCCGCGCGCGACTTCCGAGATCGATGTAGTGGGAAACATTTTTGTGAAGCGTCGAATGGACCAAACCCTACACAGCGTCAACTGCGCCGATGTTTTTAATTACTTGTTTTAAGACAGTTACTTAAATAAATTCTGTGTACCTATATTAATTAGTAAAACGTGAACAGTGTTAACTTAGTGTGTGGATACTTTCAAGGTATGTTATTTACATTAATCACGTCATATTTGTTGTGCTGCAAACTGGGTGTTCACTTGCCGATGGTTACCTGAATTTAGATTTCGCACTGATTAAAATATGAATTTTGATGAAATTATCTTTTTGGTGAATGTTAACGTCGCGAAAAACGTGAACTTGAGTTGATTTGTCTTTTCATATCTCGAATTTTGTGCGGATAATTTGGTCACAATGACGTCACGAGTACTGATTTATAAACATAAAACGACTTACGGTTCCATCCAGCAGTCGGGAACACAAGGTCATTACTCAGCACGTACCTACGAGTAGTAAACATGCATTGGCAATCGTTATAAAAGCTCTATTTTTAATGACACCATCAGTTGTCGAGTTCATTCATTGAGGGCCCGCCCTATGCCGCTTCGAGGCCATATCAGGCAGTTCGTCTCGTGCACCAATCATACATACATTTTTAACATTTTGCCGATAGTTGATTTATCACGTATTCTGCAATTTTGTAAAAATCGGTATAATTTCTCTTTAAGTGTTTGAGACAACAGGCAAAATTGTAAACAACCTACCTTAATTAGAGTAAGCCTGATAAAATAATTTTGGAACTGATTTGCATTCTGAGCAAAGTAACTGAAGATCAGGAAACCATTAAAATCAGGTATAAATAGCCTGGATAAACCCCACCCAGAAACTGCTGAAATTTGTTTGCATGCCTACATTTAGGACTGCATAGCTTGTGACCTACATGAAGAGTATCATAATACATACTAGTGGCCAATTAAGTCACACAATAGATGATTACCAATTTGAATAGAAACCTGTTGTGCAGGTTTTACTGTGATTTAGAATTGAATGTGTTTACTGGCTTCATACCTTTTACTTTATAAAAAGTCAATGGTTACTCGGAAAAATACTGTTGCCAGATTATATAATATCAAAGGGTAATATTTATTTGCATAGACAAAATAAATTGTAATTTCATTAATTTTATTGGACAAACTTATTTGTATACATTTAATGTGACTAATATGCCACATTTTTGAGCCGAGTTAACATTGTTTGTGACCTTGGAACTATGTCAATTAAGCAGAGCGATGATATTTCTCTATTTTTACCATCTGTTGATTCATATATTGTTAAGGAATTTGATGATGTCAGATTTTTGTATCATTCTTACAATGATATGCTAGAAAATGTGGGCGGGTGTTCTAGCTAATGCGCATACATCTACTAGATGGTCTTAATGTCCTGTGACAAATAATATCTAACACAAACAGAAGCACAGGTCTTAACCAACAGCTTTAAGGCCTTAATTTAAACCTTATCAGAAATTGAAAGTAAATGATGTCATATCATTGTGGTGGGAGATAGTTTATTTGGGTGTGACTTTTTTATTATGATGTAACCAACCTTGTAAATTTTTTTTTCATGTTACTGTTAAATAAGGTTGAAGATATTTTATAGTAAACAGTATTTAAAAAAAAATGCCACTTTCCCAATTATGCAAATGAACTGTTAAATTGAGTAAAACTGAACATATACTTCTATTTAACAAGTCAAAATGTTAAGTATGAGCTCAAGATTGGAGCTAAATACTATGTGGGCGTTGAATATAGTCATTTACTAATAGAAGAGGTTCCATAATTGAGTCACCTTCAATGTTAATAAGAGCGGCGCTAGCGTCCCAGCCATGCGAATATTTTCTTTACGACTTGCAAGGCAAATCGTGCTTAGCATTATGTACAGAGTTTCAAGCACTCATACATATACACTTTCTTATTTTGCGCGAGTTTTAACGATTGTAACTTTGAGATACGATCTATTTCATAATAATATGAATTCCAAAATTTATATTTAATCAGTACATTATGAGATAAACACTTTTAAAAGCTTGCGAAGTGTTTACATATTGGTGCTTGTAACTGCATAGAACTATATAAAATCACTTATTTTGAATTGCAAGTTAACTCTAGAGGATGGTGAATGTAGTAACGGCTTGTGTTGTTATCTCCACAAAACTATTACCAACTCATCTGGTACTGTTTTGTTCTAATTCATTTATACAGTTTCATTTATATATTAGATAGCGAAAGGTTTGACATTGTGAAACATGCCTTTACTGTTGTATAAGAGAATGATTGCTAAGGACCGTGCCAACTTGCTGTGCGAGTATGTTGATCATGTCTATCAACTTATTGTAATTTTATGTATATGCTTTCTACTTGAAATACATTATTTGATTGCCATTAACTGATTTACTAATATACAGGGTGTCCCGAAACTCAACGTCAAGCGGGCACGGGGCGATAGGCTAGGTTATACTAGTTCTGGTAAAAATAAAAAAATATAATCTATGTTACTTGGTTAAGTGGTAAAAGGAATACTTTGATAATGTTTGAAAATCCACACCTTTGATCACATATTTAGGTGCTGTGATCACAAATTTCTTAATTTCGCAGTGTTTTTTTTTTACCGTAATCCCTAATAACTATGCCATTGATTGCAGTCACAAATGCAATAGTAATTATTGTCAGTTTAGTAAAAAAAAATAGTTTTATTGAGTCATGCTTCAAAAACATTTTATCAGATAACTTTGACAAATCATATTTAAAATAAAATGTACCATAGTACCATGGGCAAGTTATTTAAAAAAATGGCCCATTTAATCAAGATTTCGAAATGGTACAACACGTACTACTTATCTTTACATAAAAAATATTATTGCTTACTTACTTGCAAAAGGACCTTATTTCGAAAAAGTTTTTTAGCTGAATAATTGTAATTTCGTGTACAAAAAGATATGCTTCGATATTGTGTAAGCGAGACAGACAAATGAGTTAGAGTGAGATAGAGAATGACACTGTTCCAAGTTCATTAAGAGACACAGAGACGACAGAAATTTTATAAAAAAAAAATAAGTACGATATGATACCTTGTTATTGGTATTATTACAAAAGTTAATCATAATGAAACAATAGCAAGAATTGTAATACATTTATTTTTTCTTTAAAACTAAATTAAATGTTCAAATTGTTTGCCTTCGGCACGAATACAGGCTCTACATCGTCTCATAAAAGATCTTTTCACTAGACGTGCGTATCTTCTTGTGTTTATTTCTTCTGCTGTTTCAGCAATTCTTTGGCGTAGTTCCGTCAGATTTTCTATAGGTTTTGAATAAACTTTTTCTTTTATGCAGCCCCAGTAAAAAAAATCAAGGGGGTTTAGGTCCGGAGACCGAGGGGGCCACAAAATTGAACCAAGGCGTCCGATCCATCTATCGGGATATTCCCTATTTAGGTAATCTCGGACCGGACGAGCATAGTGCGCTGGGCAACCATCTTGTTGAAACCACATATCTCTGTAAATGTTGAGTGGCACGTCTTCTAACAGAGTCGGCAAATCGTTTTGCAGAAACTCTAGGTAATTGTTGCCATTTAAGTTTTCAGGCAGCTCAAATGGTCCGATAACTTGCCTATTTAAAATTCCGGTCCACATATTGACTTTGAATTGATATTGGGAGCGATCTTCCCGCATTAAATGTGGGTTTTCTATGTGCCAACCATGTAGGTTGTGTAAGTTTAAATAACCGTCTTTTTTAAAGGTCGATTCGTCCGTCCATAAAATTTTGTTTAGAAACTGCGGATCTTCACGAATTTTCGCCAACATCGTTCTGCAAAACTCGATCCTAGGTGCGTAGTCACGAGGCAGCAAACTTTGTACACGTTGTACATGGTACGGGTGATAGTCACATCGCTTTAAAATTCGTTGAGCTATACTTTTCGGTATTCCAGTAGCTCTTTCTATTGCACGTAATGAAGTGCTGGGATCGTTTTCGACTTCATTTAAAACGACGTCTTCTTCGTATCCTCGTGGCCTTCCACCAGCCGTATGTGCACTTGGCAATCTTCCTTGCGAATATGACTGGTGCACGTTGATGAAAACGCGGTGATCTGGGTGACGCGCCGCATTTGGATATCTTTCGCGATATAATCTGGCTGCGGCAGAGGCATTACAGTGGCACTCACCGTAGATAATATGCATGTTCGCATATTCTTGCGCGGTGTACACAAATGGCATGTTGTCAAACTTTTTTACTATACAGCAAAACAGTCGGCAGCACAATAAATAATCGAGTCCAGGAAAATAGCCAAAATTGTCAACACAAATGCGATATCAAGTCCAGGATAACACAAGCCAAAGTCGTCAACACAAACGTGATATCAAGTCCGGGATAAAACAAGCCAAAGTCGTAGTACGAAAGTTTCACGATTACGGATAGATGCGCAGTAAACGAAAGAATAAAGCGTACTAACTGATAATAACCAATATTCAATTGACTAATTTCCAGTGACATCAATATCTTTTTTTTTTTATGAATGGCATCTCGCAGTTCAACCAAGGAGGTTGTCGTCTGCTTAACCGGGCGAATCCTGTGGGTGCCTTAAAAATTAAGACCTCCAGCCAGGGTATAAACTTATAAACTAAGCGACTACACGCTAAGGGCACCCCCTGTGGGGTACGAGCCTCGGCTTAGGGCGTCGCTGAGGGACAGCAAGGGACAGGCTGGATCTGAGTGATATTATTTATGGACTATTTTAACTTACTGGCTCAGCAGCGCGGGCTGGCTCTTGCAAGGGACGGGTGGGCATCAATATCTGTCTCGCTTTCTCTAAAAATAAATTTTCTGTCGTCTCATTCTAATGAACTAGGAACAGTGTTATCCTCTGTCTTACTCTAACACATTTGTCTGTCTCGCTTACACTGTAGTGAAGTACACCTTTTTGTACGAAAGTACAATTCAGGTAAAAACTTTTTCGAAATAAGGTCCTTTTGCAAGTAAGTAAGCAATAATATTTTTTATGTAAAGATAAGCAGTACGTGTTGTACCGTTTCGAAATCTTGATTAAATGGGCCATTTTTTTAAATAACTTGCCTATGGTACTATGGTACATTTTATTTTAAATATGATTTGTCAAAGTTATCTGATAAAATGTTTTTGAAGCATGACTCAATAAAACTATTTTTTTTTACTAAACTGACAATAATTACTATTGCATTTGTGACTGCAATCAATGGCATAGTTATTAGGGATTACGGTAAAAAAAAAAACACTGCGAAATTAAGAAATTTGTGATCACAGCACCTAAATATGTGATCAAAGGTGTGGATTTTCAAACATTATCAAAGTATTCCTTTTACCACTTAACCAAGTAACATAGATTATATTTTTTATTTTTACCAGAACTAGTATAACCTAGCCTATCGCCCCGTGCCCGCTTGACGTTGAGTTTCGGGACACCCTGTATATAAAGGAAAAAAAAATATCTCACTTTAATAAGATGAGTAAAGTTATTGAGTTTAGATAAATGTAAACGTTAATGATAAAATAATGCATAATTTCCTAATTCTTTTCTGGATTTGATCCTTAACAGCAATATGACTGCATACACAATAAAGGTATGTCACTGTAAAAATATACAGTTATGTAAAATTGTGATAACAATACACTAAACACTTGTTATTCTTAAAACAACTTAAAAAAAATTGTTTTATTTTAAGTTTAAAAGTAAGATACTTTGTTAAACTTAGATGGTTTTGTAAATATTACTAGCTGTGCCCAGTGGTTCTACCCGCTGCTCAGGTCCCTTTCTGAAGTGGTCCACTCTTATCACTTAGGGGTATGAAAAATAGATTAAGATGAATTTTTTTTACAGACAGAATAAAATATCCCATAAATTAGTCAAGCCATTTCAGAGACGTAGGTACCTTGCAACTAAAATTGTGACACAAGAATTGTATGTGTATAACATATGTACCTATTTATGGAGTTCATATCACCCAATTAAAGATATTAACACTTCTGCTGCCCAGAACTCAGTGTATGAGTCCAAAATTAATTGTATAATTTGGACTGTGCAGCGAAAGTGTTAACCAATCAAATATTTTACAAATGACATTTAAGACCATTTTAACTAGTTGAGTTGTATAGGAGATTCAAATTATTTTAATACTCTAAATAAATTTATTTGTCATACAAACATGTGTGTTAAATTTGTCATTCGATAAAAATATAAAATTAGTCTACTGAAGATAAGGTTGAGTTAAATAAATTGGCTTATTCGTCAACTCGCGCCTCATAAACTCGCGACTGGGCGCGAGTTTTTTACCTATTTTTGTTGTAGTCAACTTATTTAAATTTATTAAAACACTTTTGTAGATGAGCATAACAGTTTTAACTCGGTCGTTGAGTTGTATAGGAGATTCAAATTATTTTAATACTCTAAATAAATTTATTTGTCATACAAACATGTGTGTTAAATTTGTCATTCGATAAAAATATAAAATTAGTCTACTGAAGATAAGGTTGAGTTAAATAAATTGGCTTATTCGTCAACTCGCGCCTCATAAACTCGCGACTGGGCGCGAGTTTTTTACCTATTTTTGTTGTAGTCAACTTATTTAAATTTATTAAAACACTTTTGTAGATGAGCATAACAGTTTTAACTCGGTCGCGCCGAGTTAAAACTGTTATGCTCATCTACAAAAGTGTTTTAATAAATTTAATATAGGAACCAACTTTATATGTATTGGGCGCTGTACAGTTTAAAATAAAAGGAAATGTAGTTGTTGAGATAGATATCTTTATAATATGTATAAAACACATGCCATAAATCTAAAATTGCTTATTTTTCTAATGATTATCATCAATATCACAAATCGACATTATCACAACGAATATAACAAAATAAAATCAATAATATCAAAATACGAGTGTGGGTAAAAAAATAATCAACAAGTAAACGATTTGGTTTATTACTTACTAATATAATCAATGGTCGTCTTAGGAACTATAAAATCACAGGTCTGGGTTTGTTGTAAATGATTTTTATAACAAACGTTAATATATTACTTACTAATAAAAACAATCACAGGCTTAGGGACTATAAATATAAAATAAAAATGGTGGCATGCAGAGAGCGACTGTCGCAACCCCGTGCAGGGCACGCCAGAATAGTGGCGGTAAGTCCCCTCTTTGGGGAGTGGCTGGAGAGGCGTCATGGCGTCCTCACCTACCGCCTGACGCAGGTCCTCACCGGACACGGAAGTTTCGGGAGGTTCCTGCACATCATCGGGCGGGAGGAAACGCCCGGGTGTCACCATTGTGACGATCGCCCGGAGGACACGGTGGAGCACACAGTGGCGGTCTGCCAGCTTGGGCGGAGCACCGCCGCCCGTGCCCTCGTAGAGGCGATCGGAGGCGGCGATCTCTCGCGTCCGGCCCTGGTTCAGTCCATGGTCCGGGGCGAGAGGGAATGGGAAGCGGTCACCACCTTCTGCGAAGCAGTATTGCTAGCAAAGGAGGTGGCCGGGCGTTTGAGGGAGAGAACCTCGAACCAACCCAGCCACCGCGGGAGACGCCCCGGGCGCCGGGCGCCGCGAGACGACTCCCGGCCACCGTAGATGCTGGCCTGTGGACGGTGAGCAATGGGTAGCTCACCGTCCGTACGTCTATTGACGACAGGCCGTGTCGACGGCGCGTTCGTGTTTCAAGCGCGCCTCAACGAGAGTCAGCAAAGCAGAGGGGCTTGCCAGGGCCTCCGCCTGCCGGGGTTGCGGGTTGTTCGAAAGAGAGTTGCGGGTTGTTCTTTTTTTTTTTAATCTGTGAATTGACAACGTATATGCGTGATGATGGTGAATGATGGACGTTAACTTCGAATCATATCTTATTTTAATGTTAAACAAATATTGAAAGACGTATTAAATATTGTACACCTTAAAGGTATGTTACAGCGAGCTAATTTTTAATAATAAGAACTATTTTTTCACCTGTAACAAACAATAAATGGATTTGAATTTGAGATACCGCGGCCCCATAACGTAAAGGGCAACAGAAGGAACATGGGTGGGTTTTAGTCAGTAAAAGTCTGACAGGCCCCCCCGCTCCGCCCAGAGTGGGGGAAGTCATTTAATAATCACAAGATTAGAAGTTCGAAACATAAACCGATACTTATAATAACGCCGTGCACAAATTCGTTAATGGTAAATGTAACGTGTTCATCAATAGTGCACGTTTCCTTTGACTTTACTGTTCTCATGCCCTAAGTAGTATTGACTTTCCTCGCAGGGATGTAATTATTTCATGCCCAGTTTCATTAGTAGATGGACCTGCTTGTGGTACACAAGCTTTGAATCCAATAGCAATACTTTGATAACCTTAGATTTCTTTCTTTACACTTTGTCTCCCCAAATTGTAATTGGCAAAATGTACGTTTCATTTATTTTATTGTGAATTAGCTCTGTAATAAAATATGTTAATAATATGCTGATTTAAATAAAGCAAAAATATCTGATAATTAGCCAAATAATTAGCCATCCTCGTAGATATTATTATAGTAGATTTTATTTTGTTTGTTTAGTTTTAGATAACTTCTTGAGTCAAAGTTATATTTTTGATAAATCATTAACTAAATAAGCAGTTTTATATTTTTGTCAAATTGTTTATTAAAATATGTATATCTATCTCAAAAAACAACTCCAAGACGATCAACAGTCTCTAAGACGATCTTCCGGCCCTCGAATCGTATATTATATTAAAAATGTAAAGTAGGTTCTTGATATTAAATTTATCTAAACACTTTTGTAGATGACTGTACACACGTCAGATTTTCACTCGGTCGCGAGTTGATTACAACAAAAATAGGTAAAATCGAAAAGTGCTAACTCGCGCCCAGTCGCGAGTTTATGAGGCGCGAGTTGACGAATAAGCCAATAAATTATGTGAATGTTAGAAATAATTTAGCAGTTGTACACAAAATGAAGATTTTGGTCAGCAGACATGTAATTAGGCCGATTATAATGCAGTTTGCAATTTGATAACTTATTTTCTATTGTCCTCTTAGTTGCAAGTCAGATCAAGTTGCTGTTTAAAAAAAGAACCACAAATTTTTTTGATAAATAAGATTGACAGTGTGGCTTGCGAACAATTGTTTCAAATAAATTAAATATGATTGATGAGCTGGCGTCGTGTTAAAATCAATATAAACAACATAAAAAAATACAATAATTTTATATAAAGACCTATTCATGCATTTTCCTCAAAATACCTAGCATAGACTAAGACTTAATGATAATAGGGATAAGGTTACATAGGTAGCTCACCGTAATGAAATACAATACTGTTTGATAAATGTCGTGTTAATACCAATGTGGACTGTTTTTTTTCCAAAACAATTCCATTACAAACCATTCCATATGTTCTGCACATTTTTGCCAACAGCTTCATATTTTTAGGAGAAATGGAAAAATAAACAAATTCTGCCCTATTTAACTGAAACCGAATACCTACAGAAACACAAACAATAGGCAGTCATGCTTGTGAAAAGTATCTAGATGGGCTAACATTTCTAAGTTGAATGCCATAAGTAATCGATTTCAATTTATTTTTCATGACTTCAGTTTAACTTGATTGATGCTTGCGTTTCCAACCACGGTTGCAACTGACGTTATATAAATTTTAAGCAGCATTTAATATTTTCAGTTCGGAGCGTTCAAAAGTTCGCGTGTCGTTCTACCAAGGGGCGCGGCCGCAGTGCTTGTCCCCCCCTCCCCCGGCGCCGTCGACAGATTCCCACGTTCTTTACGCGGCTCTGCTCTCGGCTGCAGCTAACGCCGACATGGTGGACCACACTATGTATAACCGACAGATCAGGTAAATACTTTATTTTTCTAACTGTATATAGCAACTAGTTTCGCTTTGGTATTCTGCATATTTAGACATTTCAAGTGGGTTTTGTATAAATTGAAAACAACACAACAATTTGCTTTTGTAGCGAATCAGGGCGATACCCAGTTTTAAAACCATTTGCAAGATAAGCAGATTGCAACTGACCACCAGAAACTTGCTCTCGTTTTCTGTAACTGTGACCGACAGGAACCTTGAAAAAAGAAATGAGTAGATACTTTTGCATTATTACCCGTCCGTACTTCACATGCATCACATATGTACCTGATCATTGAACAGTGATATACACATCTATTTTAAGAATATCTTTAAGAATCCGTATCAGCTATTATCAGGTATTACGCTGTTAAATAACAATAAGCACTTGATACATAGCATGAATGTAAACGTCCACCCAAGAAGCAATTTATTCACCCTTTTATTGTATACCTACATTATCGAGTCAATACGAAGTGATGATGTCACCCTGCATCACACATGTTCACGTGAATCTAACATAATTTTGCTGATGTTTACAAGCACAATAATAGACTTTTCGTTACGAAAATAAATACGTACTACCGGCCAGCTTTGTTGACATTTAATTGAGACAGGTATTTTGAAAAATCCTGTAAATACCTTTAACATACATTATACATAATCGGAAAGCTTCTTAATAACAATATAATTTTAAAGCAATTTTTTTAATTAACCAGAGCTAATTTTTAGTTTTCACGGTTGAGCGATCTGCGATAGCCATAATACGGATGAGTCGAATGAAGTATTCATGTGCAATTTGTCTAGTTGATCTGAATTAGAATGCATCGATTGCATCTGCACATCGTATTGTTCGAACGTAATCATGCGGCCATTGTCGAATGTTCATTGTAAGGAATACGGTTGGTGAATAGTATATTTTTGTATTTGCAGTACGGAAAGCGGGTGGGACAACCCATTCCGTCCGGACGGTGACCTGAGTCGCGAGGCCGACGAGATAGTGTCGCTGATCAAGGGTGGCAAACCGATCACCCCGACGCCGCCACCGGTCGCCGTGCCGCAACTAGCCGACTGCGACGAAAAGGAGGAGAAAGTGCAAGCGAATAATGTTAACGTAATACATTTTGCTATAAATATCATGATATAACGCGCAAACGAATTGAGAAGCTAGTGGTGAAATGTAGTACATTATATAAATTAGTTTTAGGCATGTTTTTGGATCATATCTGGCAAAATCCATTGCACTGCACGGTGCACCATTCGACTTTCATTATACAATCTTGTCAAACTCTCGTCTTTGCGATTTTTTTAAATTTAATCATTTGGCTTTAAAAACTGTTAAACTAGGTTCCTAAAGTGTCATCAGCCATGATGTGACGTTCATACAAAATATTGTTTTATGCCAATATTTACAGTTTCTTAGTTTTTAGACATCCTAGCATATTCCTTTGACTGAAATAAAATAGCTTAAAATGGCCATTTCAGGCCAATGCTCCGCCGTCGCCGCAGACGAAGGTGGCGAGTCCAGAGCAGCAGAGCACTCCGAAGGTGATGAACGGCACTAAAAACGGCGCGGCCGTGGCCGAGGTGCGGGCTGGCCAGGTGGAGGTGCAGCGCGCGCCGCCGCAGGAGCCGCAGCAGCCCGAACACGTCACCATTCGGAAGAAGCCCAAGTGCAAGTGCTGCGCCATCCAGTAAGTGGCCACTGCCGCGGTCCCACTTCGCTTCACACCGGTAACACGCTATGCTTTACGATGGCGTCAGCCAACCTTGGTGTTTACTCGGTGCTAAGTATTTCATTTTAAACATATTTTATGTTCATCACTGAAATATTTATACAACTATAGGTACTATTTACAAAAACAAATGTTCATTGTACCTACTATTTACAAAATTTATTGTGAGTATGGCAGCTATTTTTGTGCAACCTATACATTATTGTCATGTTAGTTTCAGTGCTTGATTGAATGAATACCTATGTAGGTAGCAGTTTTATTATATCTGTTATTTTAATTAATGTTTTTGATATAATTTTATGTTATAGTTTTTGTCAAACTTTTTAGGGTACAAACATGAAAGTATTTATTTCGTTTAGCTAGTCTGAGGAAAATTTTGTTTGAGATGTGGATTAGTTTTCAGGCTATTTAAATTATTTTCTCTTTAGACAACGTGTATGCACTTTATGCATTAAACGTAAAACAAATAAATATTTCTTTTAATTAATATCGTTCTAGAGAATCTCACAAAATTTTAAAGGAGCTTAAGATATGAGAGATAATTTTGAAGCTCTATTATATCAAACTAAACTTCTGAAATGGAAATCCACTTTTGCTCATATTAATCAATTGACATACTGAGAAATATAATCATAATTTCGAAAATAAACATTTATTTAAAAACTGTTATTTTAAGAGTTGACTCTGTGTTGAATAATATTAAAATACATAATTTAAATGTATATTTTTATATCTTTATTTATAAAAGTATTGTAAACCATACAAAGTGGGTAACCTAGTATCGACGATATCATTGAAGATTATAGATATTACGACGGATGTATTTTGCCATGTTTCTATGCTAACCACGAATACTTTTGGTAATTTTAATCAGATCAGTTTGATATGAAACATCCCTATTACATGGAACTTTTTACCGTTTGACTATTGATTTGTAAGTGCACCATGCATCTTCCTAATTCTTCAAATACAGAGTGATTTTAGGTTCGTAGTTCAGTATAGAACTAGTCTGGCAGTAATTTGTCAATAGCATTCGTGTGTAGCCGTACCTAAATACATAGATTATGTGTAGTTAAATGTTATAACTGTTATATTACTAAAGTAGCCTCCTTCATAATTCCACGCTTGCATCCAGTAGTGTCGACACTAAACCTTATTCAATTTTGACGATATTGTGGTTACTAAGCAGATGACGAGATCAATTTTATGAGCCTACATAAATAAATTACATAATATTTCTCCGACAGAAACAACAAGACTGTATTTATTTGCTAATTTATACTTGGCAGCTTATTGGATAATTGGTTAGTGAAAAATGTTAACTAGCCAATACTATACAAAAAAAATGTATAGGCTAAATGCAAAGTGTAGTATTCGCTGGTGGAAAAGTGCGACGGAGTGATTTTAAGTAAACAGGACGAATTTCATTATATAAGGTAGTTTCTGCTAAAAAATATTTATTTAAAATAATGGTATTAAACGAATTGGCTTTTTTTCCTTAAACAAAAAAGATAATAACGAAATGCAATCGACATGTAATGTAAAATACGAATAAACAAAACGGCTGGACAACTGTTTCAAAATGGTTATAGTTAGTAATGTGTATAAAATCGATAGGTTCCAAAAGGATAGAGTTTTTAAGGTAGCTAGAAGTAATTAGGAAGGAAATAGCGTTATAAACTTCGTTATTAAACAGATAAATTATTTCTGACTTTGTTTAGGTTTCGTATTTTGTAGGTGAAGCTTAGGGGTGCGGTTGTAGAACATCAGCGAGTGATTTTAGTAGTGACGCCGACGTGGGATCGCAGAGAAACTAGCCGCTGACCGCAACTGTTGAGTGCGGTGCGGCTGGTGGCGCCCGTGATGTGCGTATGGCGCCGCTGTAGCCGCATTCACTCAACTGATCACGTCTTGAGTGTGCCAACTAATTAGCATGCTGAGCGAGTTCCTATGCGAAACGATGTTCGCTTACAATGCAAAAAAAAAACAAGATTGCCGATATAACGTAATACCCAACTACATGTCCACCTATAGCATGGCTTGGCATACATCACCTTTAACTTATTATCGCAAAATAGCTTTGTGGTGTCATTGCAAATACGTCTTGGTGTTAATTGTTAACCTCTAGTTAAATGTTTCCATAGTAAATTAACGGACTGTGTGTAAACATATTATGCACTAGAATGTTAGGTGTCCTATATCGCCAAGCTACATACAGGTGGTTCATCCATAACAGTTGTTATTTAAAATGAGGAGGCTTTCCTAATTAGCCCCATATTTTTAAATCTCATATATTTCTGTAAGTGCTTGTTAACAACTTGTTATTTTTTTTTATTACGTCATATTTTTAAGTGCGTTTATTCGGGCACAAAATTACGTTCATAATAATTCCTGTATTTTAACAAGTAAGGGAGTGATAACATTGTAGAAAATGTGGAATGCTTTATTGCTTTTGTTTTGTAAAAGTTTGTTTTTCAAGTACAATAGTATCATCCCGACGTGTGATCAGTAGTAGCTAGTTGAAATATTGCCAACGAACTGACGTGCATTTTTAATTGGATATGTTCAAAACTTAATTAGATGTTCTACTCTGTAATGGAAGACCTTTACCAATGATTTGATATGCGTGTTGTCGTGCTACTAATGGGCGCATTTTTTAAGTTATTGAAAGAAAACACTACCACTTTAATTTGAATAGAACTTAACGGAAAACCAATAAAATTAATTTGGCAAAATCTATAGCGACTAAAATAATAAAATGTAATTCGTATAGAATGTCACGTCAGTTTGTGACTATCATCGGAAATGTATCGGTAGTTGGTCAAAAAGCAGTATTATAATATTATATTATGTAATATCTATTGAATGTTATGACTCTCATACAACTTCGTGTAATTATATGTATGTATTAGTAATTAAATAAAAAATACCTATTTTATCACCCTTTAAGATTCCAATTGATGAAAGTATGTTCCTTAATAAAGTTTTTTATTTATAAGTAAAATACTGGCATTAAGGTTCCATATCTATTTCGAGCGGCGACCTTGTTGGTCCATATAAAATATAATGTATATCTCCTTTATGCGATTAATATTACACGATTCTATAATAAATGTGGAGTATGTTCTTATTTTCCAATGTTTTTCTATGTAACCTAGCCGTTATTTATAATACAGACCTAAAATGACATTATATTTGTATAAAATCTTTACTTTCTATTATTATTGTCAATGGATATGTACAAATTGATTACATTGTAATTATTTATATTAAATCTTTAAAGGCGAAATTGGTGTTTTTTTTTATATTATCATGGTATCGTGTCAGGATACAGGCTGAAAAATAAAATTCTGTTTAAATCCCTCAGTTTTATTGCTCCAAAAAAGATTTACATACACAGAGTATAGTGAAGCAGTCATTATGATGCACTTCATATTACAACACACTAGAGAATCCTGGAATAAGGTTATTGGTTATTATGTCTACAAATTACATCAAATTCGTTGGAATTATTGTACGGTCATTACTATATATATTATTGCATGACATCATTCATAATTTCTAATGGTATAAAATAATATCAATTAATATTAAACATCATCAATGACAGGCTGATGATTGGTTACGGAAAATGAGAGTTTTATAAGTATTATCCGAGATTACAATTGCTTTTACAGTACAGTTTGTTAGATTTGCTAATTGCAGAAGACTTGCACAATCATTACCTGTTCATATTCAATTCAATGCAGTATTATAGTTCCATTTTACATCCACATTACCAAGCCAGTTTTGAAAAGAACTTAATTCGGTGTCGAGCAGTTTAATAATATTACATACTTTAGGTAGTAGAGTATATAAAGCTTGTTAGATAGACTTTTTTTGCTGAAACTCCACATAAGGTTGCATCGGTTGGCAATGGATTGTGCAGCCTTATTCACGTAACGACGATGAACATCGTCAAGGTCAACTATGCGTAAAAAACAATGTATGTAAAAATCTACAGCTCTTTATGTAAGCGCTTTATATGAAAACTAGCTAATGGCCAAACGTTCGCGCAGCGGAATCTTGAATTTTTCCGAAGTTTATGCATGCACTAATTTTATTCATACATACACAATTACACACAAATACTCACTAATTTTTAGACACATCTCTTTTCTTCTAAAGTCTATAATTCAAAAAAAGTTCCGCTAGGACAACGTTCGCCCAGAGCGGAATCAGTTTTTGGTGAATTTCTCCACAATGGCTGCGTGCACAATTTTTTTTTACCATACACAATTATACGACGTCATACACTAAATATCTGCATAATTAAAATCTTTAAATTCAACAAAATTCCGCTGCGCGAACGCACACAACTATGCGATTGTTATGAACGGCTTGGATTCAGACCACTGACCAAGAAAAAGGTTTGTATTTCAAAGACTTGATCATTTTTGTAACTCGTGTTTTACTGCAAATAGTGGGCTTGCTTGTGGTTCGTACAATAATTATTAATTAAAACTAGAGTTCTCCTATTTTCCAATTAGATATTTGCAGTGGAGTGTAAATTCCTACTTCTAAAATAGTTTGGACAGATATGTAGTAAGTTATTATTAAACTATTATAGACTAGTCAAATAAGAAAGGTGATCATGATTATATGGAAAATAAACGTACCCTTCTACAATACATTTGACTTTGCAAATAATTGAACACGAGTATTATACCTAAACATTAGCGTTAATAAGTTTACAGATATTATAATAGTATTCGCAATATGCAAGCGTACCATTCAGACGAATTCAATATTATAATTATTATAGCAAATATAGACATCAAGAAAAGTTGTCGTCGGTAATAGTATCGGAACTGATTCAATTGTTTAGTGCAGAGAGCAAATATGTAACCATTATAAAAAGAAACATCTATTCAACTAGGTACGTCTTGTTAGTTGTAGAGATCATACGGTTAATAAATAAAATAATTTATATAGGTATTTTGTTTATGTAGTTTTATGAAATATTTTAAATTTGTATAGAAGATGAATAAAGGAAATAATGTCGTCAAAATGTTGTTTCATATAAATTCAAAATAAGGGAGGGGGATAAACTACCTTTGTACTTTATATGAAAGTTTGGAAACCTTTAATGGCAGGCGATTTTTAGCTAAGGTTACTTCAGCTGATGTAGGGAAGAGTACATTAAATATATATACAGAGATTCGACATGATCTAGGTATACCTGAACATTCACAAATAGCGAGACATGTTCGAGGACAAGAGGGAGGCTCTCGTTGGGTGTTAATCCATCTCACCAACCAAGGTAAGCAATTCAATTAGCACATCAACAAAAAAGCTTTCTATTAAAATCCGAAGGATTTTGATGCGTTACTTGGTTTGATTTACAGAATGTAGGTTGACTGACGGCTTCCTGAAGGGTTCGATTACACCCTGTATAAAGCATAAACCAATTGAAGAATAGAAAACTGATTTATGTTTCTTTTCTTCAATTAACAAAAAAAAAAACACTTTTGACCGAAAACCAACACTTTACAGAAGTTCATGAACAATTTTTAAAATCATGCCTGAGGTATTACGCCATCTTGTACATCTAAGTATTACAAAAACTGTTGGAATGTATTCAATGCCTGAGTATTAATAAAATGGTAACGAAAACAGTGTCCATGTAATATATTAGTCTTAATTGATTATTTTTTTTTCGTAATATACTGTATCCTTGTTTTATTACGTATTTAGTGATTTGTTTGTTTACATACCAAATATTTTGTGATGACCCGTAAAATACATAATATAATATCAGAAAGTTGGTTTTTCAGAGTAATTTAACATTCCCGATAGGATACCAGAAATCATAAGAGCAGTTCCTACTGCAAACAGATAGGGTAACTATTTAATTATGGCATGAAATTAAAATTTATAGTGGCGCAGTCGTTAGCAACGAGAGATTGGAAGCCTTAAATATGTTCGTAAATGAACTTTCGAGACCAACCTATCAATTTTTAGCACAAGGAGTGCACTCGGCGCCCACTGCACATCAGTTGCCCTTGTCTCGTCGCTACGACTGTACATTTATTTAAA
Source organism: Ochropleura plecta (assembly GCA_905475445.1). Classification (NCBI taxonomy): domain Eukaryota; kingdom Metazoa; phylum Arthropoda; class Insecta; order Lepidoptera; family Noctuidae; genus Ochropleura; species Ochropleura plecta. Next base: position 16,406,403 of record FR997721.1, on the reverse strand, counting down.
CTATATCTAAATAAATTATATTACTTATCCTAATAATTGATTTTTAGTAATTCGGGAGTAAATTGGTTTACAACGAACATTAGGCCTTATAATACAACATATCTACATAATCAATACAAAATATTCGATCCAAAAGGTACATTCAAATGTCTTTTTATAATAACAACGCCATAGGTATAAATGCATAATAAAAGTATATTCTAGTTTATAAAAGGTCTGGATATCAAAAGCTAATAGAATGTAACCAAACTGAGATTTATCCATTATTTGATATTTCAACTGCTTTGTTTAAAATCAGAGATACATCCATCGGTGGAAAGTTTTGAAGCAATTTGACATTTGTCGCAAAGTCACCGTGCAGAATCTCGTGTCTTATCAACCTGTTGTAACAACAATGTAAATTAGCCAAAGCGAGGTGAGCAGTCAAGTTATCTATAAAAAGATGATGTAACTCGACTCGGCCACATTAACATTACAAGGTAGTAAGGAAGCAAACAATGTTATGAATTATGTTAAATACTTACAAAATCATGGCACAGCAGATGTATATTAGAAAGTCAAATCGTTGCGCGTCGGCGAACATAGAGTCCCAAATTCTTTCTACATCTGGCAGTGAGAATTCTTGAGAGAGCAGCAACGTCAACCATCTGCGAATTATTAATGAGTTATTTTAATTACATTTATACGTATACAGCAATGGCTATGATAGTTTTGCAAAAGTGTATAGCTATGCTCACCTAAAACTATAATATTGGGGTCTTAGTTCTTGTACTTCCAGCCGGTTCCAGATCATAGGATCGTTTTTCTTTAGACAATCGCTTAGTCTGCCCATCACATAGTTGATACCGCTAGTGGATTCGTCCAGGGTGCGAATGAAGAAGTCACGTATCTCGGCCATCAGATTGGTGAAGCAGAAGAAACAGTCAGCTTCCGCGTGTTCTATTAAAAAATAAGTCTCTTATGCCCCGTTCCAATAAACAAAAAACGACTCGTTTTGCTTACGGATAGTTGTATTTTGACATAAGTCTCATAGAACTTATGTCAAAATACAACTATTCGTAAGCAAAACGAGTCGTTTTTGTTTATTGGAACGCGGCATTAATCGTTAAGCGACTAAAGTGATAAATAAACTAGAAAGTAAAAATAGAAATGACATGCCTAGCTTTTACCAACTATGTTGAGTCGGCTTTCGGTCTAAAAGGATAGCTGAATATCAGTATTTTGCATAGATGAGTACTCTATCTACTATATACACAAACCAGTTATTTGGGTAATACAATAATACCCCTTGGTAAGACTGGTTGTCAGACTTTCGGCACACTATAACGAATGCCAAAGATATACAAATGATAGCCGGGACCGACGACTTAACGTGCTTGCCGAGGCAGGGAAGAAACTGAATGTAAGGGCGGTCAGTCTTCCACGGACCAGCTTAGGCAAGTGCGGCTTAACCTAAAGGTGGATCCGACTGCCGGGGTTGCGGGTTGTTCGAAAGAGATACCCCGGCCTCGGAACGTTAAGGGCAATAGAAGGAACATGGGTGGGTTTTAGTCAGTACAAGTCTGACAGCAAGTTTCAGCCCAGAGCGGGGGAAGTCATTGGATGATTTCCCAACCGAAAAAAAAAGGTGGATCCGAAGGCGGTAATTATTTAGCCATTGATCCAAAAGTAAATAGATAATTAATTATTTAAAAGCAGGAAAATAATTGCTGATTTAATCACTTCATTTTAGTAGCGACAATTATAATAAGCTCAAAATCATGTACAGAAGAATTTTTACCTGACTAAGGTGAAGCAAAAAGGAGGGTTATGGTTTTTTAACACTCACTTCTGTACTCCTTATCGGGGTCAATGGCGAATGTATGGTAGATTGGTCCGATGATTTCGTTCATGCCTTGCACATAGCCTTGGCCGGGGTTGAGCTTGGCATAGAGGAACAGCATGCGTTCCACCACCTCCCAGTGCGCCTCACAGCCCTCGTTCAGCGGTGCGTAGTCCCCGCTGTGGACGCTGTCCGAGCGACGGATCTCATTGCTTAACTAATGTACCAAATAAACTAGCTCAATAGATATCACACTAATATTATAAAGGTGAAAGTTTGAATGTGTCTGTGTATGTTTGCTATTCCGTCACGTTCAAACGGCTTAACAACCACCGTGGTTGTAAATAACTTAAATCATTTTAAGCTGTGAAAGGATTGTAGATTCATCTGATGATGATTTGCTATTTATTCTAAATGTAATCTAAAATACAAGCTGATACAACTAAAAGTACAAGAGCTTGTTCAGTCATCTCTACCAATGGTTGTCGGAATTGAACTACAAGGTTTTCAATTGACAAAAGAAGGGTTTCACTAGTCAGTTTGACTGATCCCTCGCCCAGTCAAAGTGAAGCATGGTTGTCTTCGCTCTTCAATGGCATTTTCAGAATTCGGATTGATGGAATACTAGCTGCCATCCGCGGTTTCACCCGCGCAGACAGGGACAAAAAGTGTTAATCCAGGGTATAAGCTATCACATACCAAATTTCTTCAAAATCGGTACTGATGTTCACACGTGAGATATAACAAACATACACACACACATGCAAACTGATTGATTTTTGCTTAACAAATTAAGAGCGATGTTGGTACAAATTGAGCAATGATCGTAAAAATTGGTTCCTTAAATGGCCAAACACTTTTACAATAGATATTGCAAAACTATAAATTAAAAGTCCAGCAACACCAAAAAAAATGACCAGCTACCTTGGCAACTCCAAGTCCTCTTCGTTCTAAAGTTGAGTACTTCAGGACAGACTGCTCAACTCTTTTATGCAACCTTTTCACGCCATTGCTGTTAACTATCTGAAAAAGAAATTGATTCGAAATAACATATCTGAAATATTGTGTCGCTAAAAATCAGGCTGTGGTTCTCAAACTGTAATGGATATCATGAACATAACCCGCCGATAATATTCTCTCCGGAGAGACTCAGGCCTCTCCTCTCAAAATAAGAGGTGCCGGTTTCCTTCCCCTGTGTTTTACTTCAACATTTTTAAGACTGGTAGAGATGAACTAAGTTACAAAAAGAAATGCACCTGGCTGGATTCGACCCCGCAACCTTCAACTCGTAAGTTGGGGCCAACAACACAGGGCCACCACCGCTCTACCTAATGAATAGACACATGTCAAAATATCAGATGAATAGACTTACTTCTTCACATGGAAATTCCGTGGCAGATTGAAAGAATGATATATCAGGACATAGTCTGCGGACATCTTTGTCAATCTGCAGCAGCACTTCATTGTCCTTGAAGTAGGTGCTCCAGGAGCTGTCCGGGCTGATGTTCAATGGATGGTCTGTAGGCCCACCTGGGGAAACTATGATCTCATCTGAAAATAAACATGGTTATCGTTAAAATCTCAGGGATGTGTATATCTAAAATATGTAAACAACTCTTTGGTATTCAATTGTTTGAAATTCACTCAGATATCAAGTAGGTACCGGGTACAGTCAGAAGCGATAATATGTGTACACTTACCACAATTTGATTTCCTCCTACTGTACTGATTAACAATATATGGTTTATGAACATAGTATTTTGGAGGCCATATTATTAAGAAAAGAGTCTTATATCAAGCTTTGAATTTTGGTAAGTGTATTTTTGTTTTGTTTGTGACTGACTATTAATTGTTACTTACAGGGTAAGATTCAAAAGTTTAGGACCTGAGCTTAAACCTAGATTTTAGGATAAATTTCCAAATATTTCTTTTAGTTATCTTTTTATTATTTCCCTTAATTTAAATATTCTCTTTTATTGTGGAAAGGAACTTTTGGACCTAAGGGATAAATTATAGTTACATTTCTAAGTTAACAAGTCTTATATCAACATTTATACTTAAGAGTTAATATGAGTTTTATCACCCTGTTTTACATAACATCATGCTCAACCGTTGATCATGACATACTCCTGGCCATACTGTCTCAAATTGGTGTGTCTTCTTTGTCACGTAATTGGTTTTCTTCTTATCTTCGTGGTCGCCAGCAGGCGGTGCGTGTTGATCAGGATTTCTCTGACTGGTGCGACCTGATGACTGGTGTTCCACAAGGCGGTATACTCTCTCCTCTCTTATTTTCTTTATTTATTAACTACATTACTGCTATCCTCAAATGTTCTTACCATCTGTACGCTGATGACTTGCAACTATACGCTCAATCAGATATTGCGAATCTTGATGAATGCATTTCATCCCTTAATGCTGATCTCAGAACTATTGAGGAATGGTCTGGCAAATTTGGGGTTTCTGTTAACGTTGGGAAATGTCAGGCCATCCTCATTGGTAGCTCGCACTATTTGAGAAATGTGAACACGAGTCAACTTACACCACTGATGTATGAGAATTCAGTCATTTCTTTATCACCTCACGTAAAAGACTTAGGTTTATATATTGACGACTGTTTTAGCTGGAATAAGCACGTGGCTCAAGTGAGCCAGAAAGTCACTTTCTCACTGCGGTCTCTCTATAGATTCAAGCATTTTCTCCCATCTAGCACTAAACTCATTTTGGTACAGTCTCTTGTGCTTCCCATTATCGACTATGCTGATGTTTGTTATTCTGATCTAACCCAGGAACTTCTCAATAAATTGGATCGTCTTCTTAATAATTGCATTCGCTTTGTGTTTGGCCTTCGTAAATATGATCACATCTCTTCCTTCCGTACTCAGCTTAAATGGCTGCCTATACGACTCAGGAGGTCCCTCAGATCTCTCTGTATGCTGTACTCTGTCATGAATGATCCGTATGCTCCTGATTATTTAAAAACTTATTTTAAAGTGTTGGGCAGTTCTCACAGTCGTAACCTTCGGGCTTCCGATAATCTTCTCCTCCAAATTCCTTTACACCGCACCGGTTTTATGTCCAAATCATACGTAATTTCGACAATCAAGCTCTGGAACGCACTACCCTTTGACATTAAAAAAGCTGAAAGTAAATTTACTTTTAAAAGAAAAGTTCGTAACCACTATTTAGGTCCGTCTGCCAATTAAAAGTCATTGTAATTACTGTTAAAGTTCTCGTTTTTTATTTATTTTTAAATGTATGTATTAGTTTATTTGATATGTATATGTGTATTAGTATCCGTATAAAAATATATGTTTTCGCAAATATAGTTATAGATATTTTATGTATTGTACCCTATCACAATGTTGTCGTATTTTACCCAAAGGTTGACTGGTAGAGAATGCCTTATGGCATTAAGTCCGCCTATGTACCACTTTTGTACATGAAGTTTAAATAAATAAATAAATAAATAAATAAATAACAATGTGGTGACTTGTAACGTAAAACTGGGGGTAAAAATTAAATGCAAAAATAGCAAAGAAGTCTTGTTAAGAATGAGTAGCACTATAAATTGTATAATACCTATGTAATGTTTGTAGTGTTGCCTTTTCTCGCTGAGAGTTGCTTTCCATGAATTCTTTTGATGAGGAAGGTAGAGAAGCAATATTTTCCACACCAGGGACCTCAAGCCCTTGTCATCAGGTATACCTTAATATAATTAAAGAAAATAATCAATAATCTTATCACTTATGGGTAAGCAGGCAGTTTTCATTGGGTATGATTTAAGCTGAATTAAAATGAATTAAATTGGTGAAATTTAATTCATTTTGTGTTTCTTAAATAATAGGGTTTGCCCTCAAAATAGTAGATTTGTCACCAAAATGTAGTCACCAAACAATATACATTCAGTCAAAAAAGTATCGGGAATGGATGATTTGTTTATGGTTCCAAATTAAAATTTTAGTTTTTTTTGTAGTTGTTAGATTGGCACAACTGTTTTCCATTTTGGCGCGGAGTTTGAGTTGCATCTGTTATTTATATTAAATATAGTGCTGGTTTTAGTGATATCATATATAGTGTGTATTGCGAATTTCATAATGGACAAAAATATCAAACAAAGAGTTTGTCTTAAATTTTGCATCGCCAATGGAATTTCGTGTTCGGAGTCACTAAAAATGTTACAGAAGGCTTACGGTGAATGGACTTTATCAAAAACTCGTGCTTATGAGTGGTTCAAAGCGTTCAAAAGCGGTCGAGATGTGATGGAAGATTTGCCTCGCTCTGGTAGGCCGTCAACGTCTGCAACTGAAGTTAACATCGCAAAAGTAAAGAAAATAGTGACTGAAACTCCCCATTCAACTCTGAGAGAGATAGCCGCCGAACTTTCTGTATCTCACGAGTCGATCCGTACCATTGTAACTAATCATTTGGGTATGAAACGTGTTGCTGCTCGGCTAGTCCCAAAAGATCTGAATTTTCTCCAAAAACTCAATCGCATGAAAGTCGCTGAGGACATGCTAGAACGAGTCAGTTCGGACCCAACATTCATGAAACGCATTGTTACTGGTGACGAGACGTGGGTTTACGAGTTTGACATGCAAACTAGTCAATAATCTTCGGAGTGTCGCCTACCAACTGAACCGAAACCGAAAAAACCACGCAAAGTCGATCAAAAGTCAAAGTCATGTTGACTGTTTTCTTTGACTATCGCGGTGTTGTGCACTCTGAATTCTTACCGGAAGGTCTAACGGTAAATAAAGAATATTATTTGAGCGTTATGCGGCGTTTAAGAGAGCAAATTCGACGAAAAAGGCCAGATTTGTGGAAAGAAAATTCTTGGATTTTGCACCACGACGATGCGCCTTCGCACAAGGCTATCATTGTGAACGAATTTTTGACCAAACACTCAACAAATACCATCCAGCAACCACCATATTCACCAGATATGGCTCCTGCTGACTTTTTTCTTTTTCCTAAACTCAAATTACCACTTCGTGGCACCCGTTTTCAATCGATAGAAGACATAAAGGAGAATTCGCGGCGAGAACTGAACTCAATTCCGGAAGCAGCGTTTAAAAAATGTTTTGATGAATGGATTATTCGTTGGCGCAAGTGTATCGTTTCTAAAGGAGCATACTTTGAAGATGATAAAATAAATTTGGATGAATAACAGACATTTTGTGTATTATTGATCTTTTCCCGGTACTTTCTTGACAGAGTAGTAAAATCAATTCCACAATAAATTACCGAAAATCATGGAGATATAGGGTCTAGTACCAAATAATTGTTTTTGTAAATATTATAATAGGTTTGTCCTAATAAGGATTTAAGCAAACTAATTGAAAGAGATCACCAATAAACTATATACATCGCTTTTTTCTATCAATGCAAGTCGATTCTGGCAGTAGTCAGTGGCGTAGGAGGTCACAGTTTTATCCTAACCTAACCTAGCCATTTCTGCCATCTGCGCCAAGCGATCGATTTATTTGGTGACAGATCTACCATTCTGAGCACCAAGCTATTATTTAAGTAATAAAACTATTATTATAAGAACGAAGTTTATATTCATGTAATGCACTACAATTTTATTGGTAATCCATCTCATATTTTACACATTATATTAACAATAATTTGGTAATTCATACCTGGGAACACTCTTTGTTTATCTGAGAACGAAAATATTTCGTGGCGATAGATCTATTTATTAGGTGATACAACTTGATGACAAATATAAATTTTGGTGACAAAAAATATAGTTCCCGTTTTCATTATATTAAAGGGTAAATATGAGAAACAAGACATTTGAATGAAATATGTGTCAACAAAAAAAAACATTAAACAAATATCTTTACCATTAAATGCAAGTTTTCTTAATTTTTCAATATCCACCACATCTACAGCCAGGACTTCTTCGAACGCTTTTATTCTGTAACAAAATCAGTTTCATTTATATTTAGTCGATCATCTATTTCAGAAATGGTGGTGTTTATCCATAAGATTCTTACACAAGTCAAACCACCTAAGATAGAATTTGTAATTTTTGACAGTTATTGTAGTTTAAAACCAGCCATATACGTGAATGCCCTCGCACAGGAAACATACTTCTGTTCACTACATACTTAACTATAAATTATAGGATTTCTAGAAATAACTCATGCGAGTATGTTGAATTTAAATCAATTTTTTACCTTTCCTCAAATCAAAAACCAGGTTTTAATTTATTTTTGCATTTGTAAAGGGCATAAGCACTGCTGTCTGTTATTACGAACTGTAAATAGATTTATTATTATTTATTTATTTATTTTCTAAAGCACTTATTCACATACTTGACAATATATTGCCATACACGCAAACCTCACAGGGTTTATCTATGTGCTGGCGAGCCGTTCATGTTATTATATAAATATTAGTATCTACATTTATAACTTAGTATAGTAACGTTTATATTTGTACTTGTAACTTTTCGAACCTGTCCTATATAACGCTTGCAGGTCGTCAGGTAGTTTGTTGAGAAAATAAGGTACTAGATATTCAGCTACCCTCATCCCATACACATTATTAAATTTTGGGAGGACATATTTATTTTTAAGTGTTATCCTTCTTAAGAAGTCCGGTCTAGAATTTTCTGTCAGCAGCTCTGGCCTGTTGACTTCCGCAAGAGTGGAAAATTCAACCTTTTTGAACACATTCATTACAAAGCAGTATCTAAATAGGTCGTCCTCGCTGCTGTTCATTTTCTTTTTTATATGTTTGGGCGTAATTACTTTTAATATTCTTAGTTGTAATTTATATATCTCCGTTAGGTATGTATGATAAGTTCTTCCGTAACTGCTTAGGCCATAACTGATAACCGAGTCAGCTAAAGCCATGTATAGCATTCTCAGTGTTTTATACAGCAATTTATATTTTAATATAGTGAGTTTACCCAGAATAGACCTCAGTTTATTGCACACATGATCTATGTGCGGACCCCAGCAGAATCGGTTATCAACTATAAGACCGATGTACATATGTTTATCGACTACCTCCAGTGACGGACATTTGCAAGTGATTGGCGAGCTATGAAGGCAAGAATGGACGTGTGATACGATTGTTGGTGTGGTGGAGCATTTATTGTGCGATGAGTGTATGTGAACAACTTTTATTTTAGATGCATTTATTACTAATCCTACATCATGAGCCCACTTACACATTTGATTGAAGTTGTGTTGTAGGGATTTTTGAGCTTCGTGAATGTTTTTATTAGCGACCAAGATGCAAGTATCGTCTGCAAATTGGTGTATCGATCCTGAATTCATCACGTAGCTCATATCATTCACATAAAGAAGGTATTCTGTCGGTCCCAGAATTGAACCTTGGGCCGTGCCTTGCCTGGATGGTAATTTTGTACTATACTCATTTTGTATTTTAACTGTGTTGTGTCTGTTTGTGTGATAGTTTTTTAATAATTCCAACAGAGGCCCCTGTATTCCACTTCGTGACAGCTTGTCAAACAGTATATCAAAACGTAGTACATCGAATGCCTTGCTAAAATCTATAAAAAGTGCCAAAACATGTTTTTTATCATTTAAGTATCTATTGACCTCATCTGTAAATTCTCGTAGTAATTGAGTCGTGCTCTTATTCTTTTGAAAACCAAATTGGTTGTTGTTGATTATTTCGTGTTTTTGTAAAAAAGTATTTAATTCATTGCCTATGTAACGCTCTATAATCTTGTCTAGACAAGACAGTATCGTGATAGGACGATAATTGTTAAAGTCATCGCGTACACCCTTTTTGTATATAGGACGAATCACACCTATTTTTAACAGGTCAGGATAGGTGCCAGTCTGCAGGCAGCGATTGATCAGATGCGTAATAACCGGCACAAGGTTCGCGGAAATATACTTCACATCCATCGCACGTATCCCGTCATAGCCCGGGCTTTTCCTATCGTTCATTTCTTTGATGATTCGTTCGACTACATCTTCTCTTGCAGGATTTACCCTCATCGATCTATCGGGAACTATCTCGTACGTCGATTTGTCTAGAAGAGGTAAATCGCAATGATTACTTAAGTTTTTAATGTTCTTATCAAATTCCGTCATGAATGCGTTAGCCAACGTCATTGGATTTGTTCGAAAAGTTACAAGTAATACGTTTTCAATACATTGCATAATTTTGCCAGTTAAACTATTCACAATGCTCCATATCTTTTTGGTGTTTTTAAAATTTTGAGAGACATCAGTCATTATTTGTTTATTTTTAACATATTGAGTGTATTTATTAGTCTTATTTCTATATTTATTGTACAACAATCTTTTTTTAGGGTTATTTTCATCTTTGAGCCAAACATTAAATAATACATCACGTTTACTACACATCTTTTTAAGTTTTTCATTAGCCCATGGGCAAGTTATACGTTTATTGGAGCTGTTTTTCTTCATTTTATATTTACATCTATCGTATATATTATTAAAATTAGTATGAATAAAATTCACTATTTCATTTGGGCACCCGTACTGAAGAGGTATAGTCCAGTCGATGCTATTAAGTTCACTGTGTACCTTACGATTATTTAACTTTGTTATTAATTGACTAGAAGTATGCGAGTCATTATTGTTGAGCGCGTTTGTTATCGCGCAACCGGTTACGCAGTGATCAGCCGGCGCGGTGTTTACAACAGATGTATAAATGTTATGTAGACTGGCGTTGCGAACAAACACGTGATCTATACAGGACTTAGAAATTTTGTCACCATATTTTTCTATACGCGTAAACGAATTAACACCACATGTAAATCCCAGGGTACACAGTGAATTCAAATATTGTTTTACCACGGGGTTGCACAACTTTAAGTCTATATTCATGTCACCCATGACCACATAGTCTTGTTTAGTAGGATATTTAGATATTAAGGTCGACAATTCCTTTGCAAATCGAAGTTTGGACGTGTCCGGCGGTCTGTATACAGCACACAATCCGAGTTTTAGATTATTTACACTTATTTCGCCAGCCACACACTCAAACTCCTGTGTGCACAAGTTATTACATCTCATAAAGGACACAGACTTATGAACATACAACAACACACCTCCACCCCGTCTATTAGTTCTTAACTCTGAATAGGAACTGTAGTCAGGCAGTTCAAACATATGCACCAGATCATTTTTAATGTTCACTTCGGATAATAATATAATGTGAATTGTATGTTTACTGTTTAACACAACGTATTCAATTTGAGCAAAGTTTTTCTTAATGGATCGTATGTTTACATGAAAAAGGTACAAGCAGCTATTTGGTATTGGTGTGTAAGAAGTAAAATCATCCCATGTCGGACAGTTGGTTTCAACAATGTTATGTTCTGTTGTATCCAGTGTATAGTTTATAGGTTTGTATAGTTGTTATGACAGTAACATACAGAGCGTACTCACCTACTGTACATCATGAGATGATTTTAACTTTTCTAAATCGGCGACCGAGCGGATTGTGGTTATTTTTTTTTCTTGAACACTTTTACGCACTAATATATTTCCGTGTTTACACCATATAAAGTTGAACAAGTCTTTCAGTTCTTCCTTTGTTCTCCATAGAAGGTAGGCCGTGGTCGGAGTTAAACACTCGCGAAGGTAAACTTTGCCGGCACCGTCCTGTCCTAGGCTCGCAGCAGACATCGCCGAGTTTTTGGCAGCATCTAGCCATGTATCTCTGTTTCCCTCTAGATATTTTGCTGATTCTTATTTCTTAATGATGCCCGAATCGAACCCGCGACATGCTGCGCAGCAGCCAATTGCTAAGCCGCTGCGTCAACCGTGTCAAACGAGTGTTGCGTGACCTCGATATACAGCGATCACGAATAAAGACACACCGCATTATAAAATTAACAAACTCATAAATTTCGTGTTTATTATTTATATTGTAGTCCCGAGTACAGTGAGTACTTGGGACTACAAAATAAATAATATGACTTTTACATTCCATCTATGTAGCCTTTTCCAGAAATGATGTTACTGGCTTACTACCACCACTAACAGCCAGCCAGTCTGTATCCCGGCTGCTTACTAGTTTATGAGATTGCTATGGTATAATTGGCTACCTGCCATTTCTTGCTATTTGGAGTCACATCACATAGTGCACTATTTTCGAACTATATCATTAAATATTGGGAAAACCATATTCTGTGAAAAGTTAAATACTGGGAATGCAGAGTAATTTATTTACAAGAGGTGGCACTTCCCATACCATTTTACTGGGTGTATCATAAGACAATGCCCATAAGTATGCGGGGTATAGTCAGTAACCCTCAAACTAGATTTAAGCATAACCATGATAATGTTATATACAATGTTATATAATAGGTTATTTCAATATTTGCTGCCTAATATATAGTTAAAAATAATGCTTTTGTCACATTAATAAATAGGTTACTGTTAAAATAAGATTTCATTGAAATATAATAAATTAGCTTCCACCCGTGACTTTGTCCGCTTGGCATAGTTACTTTGGGCTAATGCTAACTTTAACCCGCATGATGATCGAAAAAAATATATTTTTCTCTCCCCTTTTCTCACGTTTTTTTTTAATAATTCGCCTATGTCCGTCTTCAGGGTCTCAACTAGCTATGTACCAATATTCATAAAAATCGGTTTAGCCATTTAGATGTGAAGACGTAACAAACAAACAAACTCACTTTCGCTTTTATAATATTAGAAAGGATTAAATGCCTGTAATTCTATTGGTGTATTTAATAGTAAACCCACATTTACCCAATTATGTTTAAGTCCTAAATAATAGGTAGCAAGTCTATCACAACTAACCAGGCACAAGTACTGATACTGTGTCTGATACTGTGAAATTCCTGATAGAAAATTCAACAACAATTTGTTCAAATGTAGGGATTGAATTAAGCAGCTGTGCTTGTGACCATAATGCCACAGAATAAATAAATCGAAAATAAAGCTTCTTAAAATATAAATTTCTTGAAATTGTGACATGTCAAGGCCATAACTTACTTGAACAAGTGTATTGGTGATAGTAATTCTAAAAACACATCTTAATAAAAATATCTCAAGAGGCATCATCAAAAAGCAAATCTATCCACAACAATATTGCATCATATTTTAGGGACTCACACTGAGCTGACAACAAAACATAATTGTCACAATACACAATATCTTTAATTTAACATAATTTTAATTATATTAGCAGTGTAAAGCGGTTTCAGTCGCTGCTCAGCTGTTTAAGTGTTGCAGCGTGATGTATTAAATCAAGGGGCTATCCAAAACTATATATTTTTTATTCAAACTAGTAGTTATTAAAGCATACACAAAACAAATTAGCATTTGTATATTTATAAATTGTAAGAAAGCATAAATTGTTGTTTTTTACTAGCTATAAATTTATAGGAAAATCATTTTTGAATTTGCACATTGATTTTTCTATCGAAGGTGTAGCCTCAAAATTAAAAAGCACTAGTACAAATTTATTTTGTGATAAAATAATATTTAACGTTATAAGTTTTTGGATGATGATCAATATTTTTTTAAGACTTTGATATATTTATAACCTTTGTAACGAATACACGAGTTTTTTTTTTAATAAGTATTAGGAAAATGTTTACTTGTTTCTTGTTTCCAGATGAATACGCCTTTTTTATGTGTCAGCAAGAGCAGTTTGTTCTAGCAATATAATCAAAAACTGCTCTTTCAATGTCGGAATTTTATCTACATATGCATCAATATTGATTTCCAATTACCTTGCTTTATGTAGACTCATTTTGGAGCACCACACATCTATTTAGAGTTTAAAATCACAAAAATCTAAAACTGTTCACTAAACTTCTTGTTTGGGCAAATGTCAATAATGTCTCAAATGTCTGATACTTCACTAAATTGTCATCGTAATCGCACACGGAATTATTAAGTACACCACACAATCGAATCGAATGTTGCCAGTAGTGGATCAAAAGGGTTAGAAAATGGAAAACTAACAGACAGTCGCACGCAGTCACCACACAACATTGCGAGACTAGTAGTAAAGTAGTAACAGCACAATTACAGTAACTAGGATAAACGAGTGATTTTATAATTATAAAATATTAACATAATATTACTATAATTATTTCTTTAATTCATTTTTGTACATATTTTTTTATATTTTTACATATTTCTTAATCAAAAATAAAGAAAACAAAAAATATTTAAGAAAATATAACAATAGTAGCCCACCGGTACTGTGAAAAGCGTCCTAGCTACCGGACCGGCAGTCAAGGCTCTGGAGAGAGGAACCTCCTAACGATACGAGCTGTGTCCAGAAGTACCGCTTTATGTATCCAGCTGCCTAACGAGAGCCTCCTCAGGTGTTGATCGAGGCTTCAGGCGATGCGAGCAAGACGAGAACAACCAGAGATAGTGTGACGAATGTAAATGCCCGATACATGTCAACCGTGCCATCCTTCACAATAAATCCTCGGTAGTTATTAGTCATCATAATTCTTCATCTATGATTGCACAGACAAAACCTTCGGTTTCTCCAAAGAAATCTCCGTAACGTAGCCAGGCTACGGACGCTGATTGATCTACATCGGGTCTATGTAGGGGCAAAAAAAGCGTCCGTGAAGCGTTCGGAAAAAGCATCCGTGAAGCTCCTTACTGCCATACTTCCCGTCTTGAGGTCGTTAGTGTAAAGCACTACAGGTTTGCGCCAGTTCCCTTTAGCCAAGGAGAGCGGGGTGAGGCCCTTGTCCACCGCAACCACATCTCGATGCCTACCCACGTCGGCTTCTAGGAAATATTCCCTGAGACTGTATATCTCACGATTGTAGAGACTCACAACTTTGCGGGATATACAGTCTCATAACCGAAGAACGGGGGTGATGCATTCGATATGCCGTCAACAATGTACGGACCTTCCTATCCAGGGCGTCTAGTTCTGATTGAGTCCATTTGAATATGCCAAAAGAGTACATCAAAACCGGCATGACCCAACCGTTGAAAGCACGCACCTTCTTTCCGCCTGATAGAAGACTATCAAGTACTTTTCTCAGGCGGCCAAAGAAGCGCTCCTTCAACGATTGCTTCATGTCAGCTACATTGATACCCAACGCTTCCGACATACCCAAATACCTAGGTTTCGGTTGCTGAGAGGGATCTAAGGTGTACGGAATCCGAGAGCTGGGTTCCCACAGATTCCACAATTTCCCCTACCTTTACATGCATGACAGCACATTCCATCCTGTTGGCGCTACTAAAGATTTCAGTTACTTTCAGTGTATCCATAAGTTGCAAATTCCCTAAGGTGAAATGTAACCTGACCATCTATCTCTCTTCAATCGATAGCCTAAACCTGAATCCTCCAGCAAAGTGCTTAGAGGCTAAGCAAAAGCTTAGTCTTGAGTCCAAAGTGGACTCAAACTATCGCCCTAGAATATACCTCGCTCTATCCTTATCACTATTCCTCTGAATCTGCTGACAGCCTGGATAGCGAAGGACTGTATTCCATTGGTTGGGTTTTTTCTGGTTTTCATTGGAAGGTGGAAGACTTGCATCAACTTTATACAACTCTAGCACCCTCATGACAGTCATGAGTCCTGTATGTGGCACGGAGTCATAGGCCTTCTTATAGTCTATCCAATAAGGAACGGGAACCTGTTGCCTAATGGCCATATCAGTGACGAGCAGCTCCTTAGTAACGCGGGACCCGTTGCTACATCCATTTTGAGCAGACATAATAGAATTTTTATCAATGTGTTTAGTGAATTTAGCTCTCAAAACAGATGTAAGAACTTTATACACTGTCGGAAGACACGTTATTGGTATATAATTTTTGGGTTCCGCCTTACTACCCGATTTATGGAGCAGGTGGGTTATTCCAGTTGCAGGAACTCGGGTAGTGGCCCTGACTGGAATAAGGCTGTCTGAGTAAGGCTGTCCGGAATAAAGTCACCAAACGAGCGTGTGACCTCTAAATACATTTAATACAGAAGTTGTGCAGTCCGTCTAGCCCTGGAGATTTCCAATTCAGCAACGGACGGACCGTACCAGCTACATCTTGGGGGCTGATTGTTATTGCCCCGATTTCTGGTATTGGATCGCACGCTCGCTCGACTTACCGACTTACCGAGTCCATTCACCATCGGTATGACTTACAGGTACAGACCAGATGCTGCGCCAAAACAAACATCATCATCCGGTAGGTGCGTATCAGACACACCTTGGTCCGGTCGCTCCCATGCTGTATACATCCACCTTTCATTGCTTTGGAATAAGGTTCCAAAAAAGTACTGTCCCCGGGAAACATCAAAAACGTTTTAATGACAGTAAATGGCGCCACGTGCCTTTCAAATCATGATTGAAAGAGCAAGTAAGACTCTACCCGAATTCTTTGTCACTTCTAAACTAACGCGAGCGCAGCGGGGGGAAAAGGCTTGCTATTAATAAAGTTCTTGCTAGTATCTCTAAAAACCCATAATTATTACGGTAGCGACTGATATTCCAACACTGAACTGCAAATAGTAAACGAAAAAAAAATGGGTACGGGGTACTTACATACCGGCGGAAAACTTAACTAAATTAGTTATAATTTATGTTTCAATACACTTCCTCGAAACTGGCTCTTATTGCACTACGATTAGGTTCAACATGGAACGTATTTGGCTTTAATTATTTTTGTATCATTACGGATAACAATAAACAACTGCTCGAATCCCTAATAGTCTAGTCAACAAGTGCTTTTTTAGTCAAAACTTTTTAAAAGTCTCGGAAAAATATGGTTGAGGGCTCATTCGATTCGGGATCGAATCTAGAAAGTTTTTGAAAAAATTCAAGACCCGCTCGAAAAAATTGCAAAAGTTATTAACAAATTAGTAAACAAAAAAAGAGGGGTTTAGTTTTTTTGGTATATCTCGAAAACTATTTGATATATTTTGATTTTGAAAAAAGATTCAAAAAGAGGAGAAAATTTCCTAAAAAAAACTCTCAACTCGCGAAATTGTAGGACCAATATTAAAAAATTTACAGGGAGCTGAAAATACGCCTGAAAACGGGTACTCGGGTTTCCGCAAGCCACGCCCCCTTCGAGCGCTTTAATGAAAAATATTATCTAAACATATTAAATGTTGATATTAAAATTTGAAAAAATTCAGACACGTACAAGACAAATTAAGACTGGGCTATAAACATTGCAAGTTGCATAATTGTTAAACCAGAAATCTCATTTTTTTTTCCTCTCGTGGAGCTTCTTCAAAGATTAAAGAAAGGATTTCCGTTGAGTAAATTTAAAAAATGTTAATTTTCGATTTGTTATTAACAAATTTACCTAGGTGGCAAATTAAATATTTAAATAAATGTTACAAGAATTATTTTTTTTTCAAATGTCGATCATCATTCGTTTTTCTATCAATAAAAGCTACCTAAAAATATTTTTGACGTGATAACGTCTTTAAAATCGTTTTAGTCGGGTGACATGTTCAGAAACTTGTGTCACACCAAAACCTCACGAGCGCGATCGATCGATCGATCGTCTTATTGGTGATAACTTATATCACCAATAAGACGTTATCACGTAAACATCTCGATCGTAAACCTACTTTACAAACAACCAATTTTTTTTTATAAATTTTAGTTCTATTTGTTTATAAAATTGTTATAACCAAATAGATTAGTTATAAGATAATAGATTTTTGTTTTTGCTAATAGATTCCTTGTAAAAAATTATGAATTTTAAGATAAAAAACGAACCTTAAAAAATTTTTTTTTATTGCTAAAAAACCGTTTTGTTAATTAACAATTTTTTTTTACCACTTGTTAATAATATCAAGGTACGCTTTTTTTTTAAATATCATTATTTATTATCCTCCTTAATAATCAAAAAAAAATTCTTTTTTTTTTAATTTTCATTGTTTATTAAATAAACAATTTGTTATAAACAATTACTTTTTTTTGTATAATTTTTTTAGAATTCTTTACACCTAAATAAAACCGACCAATTACCTTTTTTTGCGGAAAAAAAAATTAATTCGATAATAAATATATTTTTTTTTTTTACAAAAAGGTAATAAGTTTAAAAAAAAATCTATTATCTTATAACTAATCTATTTGTTTATAACAATTTTATAAACAAATAGAATTAAAATTTATAAAAACATATTTTTAGGTAGCTTTTATTGATAGAAAAACGAATGATCATCGACATTTGAACAAAAAATAATTCTTGTAACATTTATTTAAATATTTAATTTGCCACCTAGGTAATTTGTTAATAACAAATCGAAAATTATCATTTTTTAAATTTACTCAACGGAAATCCTTTCTTTAATCTTTGAAGAATAGCTCCACGAGAGGAAAAAAAATTGAGATTTCTGGTTTAACAATTATGCAACTTGCAATGTTTATAGCCCAGTCGGAAGAAATTGTTAATTAATTTATGGATAACATTTTATAAAACCGCGATAAAAATATATTATCTACGGCATTTCATTCTTTAATTTGTCTTGTACGTGTCTGAATTTTTTCAAATTTTAATATCAACATTTAATATGTTTAAATAATATTTTTCATTAAAGCGCTCGAAGGGGGCGTGGCTTGCGGAAACCCGAGTACCCGTTATCAGGCGTATTTTCAGCTCCCTGTAATTTTTTTAATATTGGTCCTACAATTTCGCGAGTGAGAGTTTTTTTTAGGAAATTTTCTCCTCTTTTTGAATCTTTTTTCAAAATCAAAATATATCAAATAGTTTTCGAGATATACCAAAAAAACTAAACCCCTCTTTTTTTGTTTACTAATTTGTTAATAACTTTTGCAATTTTTTCGAGCGGGTCTTGAATTTTTTCAAAAACTTTCTAGATTCGATCCCGAATCGAATGAGCCCTCAACCATATTTTTCCGAGACTTTTAAAAAGTTTTGACTAAAAAAGCACTTGTTGACTAGACTATAAAGCCGGCAGTTTTTTTTAGAGCATGGTTATTTGTTTTTGAGGCCTTCATATTTATTTTAATAAAAAATGTGTTTTTCAATAGAATATGACGAATAAACATGATCCTTTATAAAGTAATTTGCTTGACAAATTGATATTTGAGTTCTAAATTAAGAAAATATTTTAATCTCTTATTTTTAATATTAGGGTGTTCAGCGATGTGATGCCTTTGTTTCTCCTTCAGCATGAAAAGACAAAGCGCGGAGAAAAATCAAATTAAATCATAGTTTTATATTGATTATGACAAAAGTACCTACTTATTGTTCTGTTATTTAATTTCTTTGAAGTGTGTGAACTTCGTTTAATTCCGTACATCCTACTTGTTAGTTTTACCCTATTGTTTTTAATGATTTTAGTAGTAATGAGCAGGCGTTATGTTCTAAAATCTAAATCAAATCAATCAAAAGCATACCCAGTCAGTGTACATTATTATTCCTCAGTTACACAATGTTATTAACACTTATTCAAACTAAGTAAATTTAAATTTACACTCAACCTCAAACCTAAATTTGTTCTTCATAGTAAAACCGGAGTTTTCAGTTTGAGTGATTCTGTTTTCATCTAACTTCTGCGATCATGTAACAAGAAAACACAACACTCAGTATTAAATTAGGTTTATCTTTTAAGGTTTGATTTACTTCTTGGTGACATTTAAAATAAACAAATCAGCCATGCTAATAAAACAACTTGCACAAGACGTGAAACCCTTGTGCATACTTTCACTGACGGGATTAATGCCTGAATAAAATTCGTAGAAAGCTAAAGCAGCAACCAATAGATTGAATAAAGCACCCATTATAACTAGATTTCGCTCTATAAATATATCAGTGTACATCTCCAATGCTGTTTCAATGATGAGTCCTAAGGTAATTATCCCGAAACTGCCGTATACGCCGGACATTATGAAATGGTTTAAAGAAGATACGTCTTGTACTTCTGAGTTGTAAAAAAACCCCAACATCATGAAAAATAAAAAGATACCTTTTACAAACATATGCAGTATTTGAAAAACCATGGTGTGATGCCGGTCAATGCATTTTTGGTACCCTATCCTTGCTTAAGTTTAGATTAACGGACGTTCTAAATTTTCGCGAAATTTAAGTATTATAAAATATTTTTGTTCTTCATTGGTGGCTTTTGAGGAACAGTGACAACCAACTGGTAACTAAAATCACTTAATAAAATACACCCAGTCAAGGGCTTTATGTTTATATCGTTACAGGGGTTCTGTTCAATGGTTCAGTGCAAAGAATTTTCGAAGCAAGTTTTTTGAGCATTGCTATCAGAGTTGAATGATTAAATTGCTGACAGAAGAAAGTCTATGTCATGATTTCCTCCTGTCAATAGATTTTTTTTAAATCATAAGTCTATGGTAAGTCAAACCGCTATCGGGTAGGTACTGGCAGCCACCTTTTCAGTGTGAATGCAATGCGTAGAGTACTGACTGAAATTAACATTTATGCAATTAGTGAACCGGGTTTTTTTTTAGGTATAGGAAATCATTAAATAACTTCGGGAGCGGAACTTTCGGAGTGTCAGACTTGTACTGACTAAAACCCACCCAT
Source organism: Ochropleura plecta (assembly GCA_905475445.1). Classification (NCBI taxonomy): domain Eukaryota; kingdom Metazoa; phylum Arthropoda; class Insecta; order Lepidoptera; family Noctuidae; genus Ochropleura; species Ochropleura plecta. The sequence continues at coordinate 16,386,065 of FR997721.1, read as the reverse complement.
GTTCCTTCCATTGCCCTTTACGTTCCGGGGCCGCGGTATCGCTTTCGAACAACCCGAAACCTCGGCAGGCGGTGGCCCCGGCAGACCCCTCTGCTTTGCTGACATCTCTTTAACGCGCTAACGCGCCGTCGACACGGCCTGTCGTCAATAGACGGATGGACGGTGAGCTACCCATTGCTCACCGTCCACAGGCCCGCATCTACGGTGGCCGTGAGTCGTCTCGCGGCGCCCGACGCCCGGGGCGTCTCCTGCGGCAGCTGGGTTGGTTTGAGGTTCTCTCCCGCAAACGCTCGGCCACCTCTTTCGCTAGCATGACTGCTTCGCAGAAGAAGGTGACCGCTTCCCATTCCCTCTCGCTCCGGACCATGGACTGAACCAGGGCCGGATGCGAGAGATCGCCGCCGCTGATCGCCTCCACGAGGGCACGGCGGTGCTCCGCCCAAGCTGGCCAGACCGCTACTGTGTGGTCCACTGTGTCCTTCGGGCGATCGTCATAATGATGACACCCGGGCCTTTCCTCCCGCCCGATTATGTGCAGGAATCTCCCGAAACTTCCGTGTCCGGTGAGGGCCTGCGTCATACAGTAGGTGAGGACGCCATGGCACATCTCCAACCACTCCTCAAAACTTACCGCCACTATTGTGGCGTGCCCTGTACGGAGTTGCGACAGTCGCTCTCTCCATGCCACCAAGAAAAGCGAACCGGGGCCGCGGGTAGTTTGAAAGAGATACCGAGGCCCAGAAACATAAAGGGCAATAAAAGGAATATGAGTGGGTTTTAGTCAGTACAAATTTGACACTCCCCCCGCTCCGCCCAGAGCGGAAAAAGTTATTTGAAGACTTCCAAAACACAAAAAAATATTAAACTTAGAAACAAAAATCCGTGTGACACCTCTAATGAATACGGCTCATAGCTAGTTTATGACAAATCGATACATTAAAAAAAATATAATATAATTTTATTAGGTTTTAAATTATTATATGCAGTTTTGTAAATATTTTGCAATGAATAATACCCTTAAACCCTCTGACAATGAACGAATTTCTTTAATGATCGAATAATGTAAAACTCGTTAATGCACACAATTTTTCTTTTGTTTGTAACACGATACGCTTTCAATAAATGCCGTCAAAATATACACATTAAAATGAAAAGGCTTGAATATTCTACTTTCATCAGCCAACAGCAGTACACGGTTGGACACAGTCCCGTCCCTCCTCAGCTACAATCACCCAGCTGCTACCAGCCACCACGCTATGGAGATCGTGACCCTGCCATGAGTTCGTCCTATTATACGCTTGGCAATTCGAGATCTCTTTTCGAGAACACCGTGTACTCCAACGTTTTTCAATTTTACGGCTTATATGATCGGTCCATTGCCATTTTAGATGGCTTTTTTTTAATGAACTAATGTCTAGAACTTTGCTCTGCTGAATCAACTTATTCCAGATTCGATCCCTCGGGGTGATACCTAGCATAACCAGTACAACAAGCTCGCTGAACGACCTTGAACGTATAGACCGGCTTTAGCGTGAGTGTCCACGTTTCGGCCTCTTAGGGCATAACAGGCAGGAAGCACTGACTGAGGACCTTAATCTTTAGGCTTCGTGAAACAACCAGAAGACTCTCTCTCAAAGTATAGATTTGAAACATATTATTGAACTATCCTTTTATTATAGTATCTAATATAAACGAATAAATTAATGAACATAGCAGTATGTTCGTTAATTTATTACTGCAGAGTTATGGTAACAATGTCGTAATTTCTGGCTTGACTAAAATCAGTATAACGAAACTGATTTTGCGTGAAAAACGTGAATCATATTTTATTCAACAACCGAACACTGAGCTGCAGATTGCCATAAACGTAAGAAAAATTGAATTTCACGGGCTACCCTTTCACGGCGCTTTCCTCCTAATGAGGTTTGTTTATTTTCCAATGGAACCCTTGATGTGCAAGTCCGTCTCGCACATGGGTAGTTATGACATCTAACCAAATGAACCGCGCAATGTTTAATGTCATTGTCATAATCGATCGACCTTTCTATTATTTTTGCAATTAGCAGATTTTTAATTAGATATGGTAATCTTTTACCTATTTTGTAGTAGTTTTATTTTAGGATACGTGTTCTGTGGGAACAACAATACGGCATTTGATTATTGCGTCCATCCTGACTGTTCGTTAGAAAACCAACACACAATGTGCGTAGCCGCTAACAAGCAGAGTTCGAGGTTGTATGCATCAGGCATGACAGCTTGGATGCGGTACCAAATCTTGTTACTGCACAATAGGCACAGGGACAATATTGCCTTGGGCCTAGAGCCGGGCCAGCCACACGCCACCAACATGCGCAAAATGTACTGGGACTATGAACTCGAGCATATGGCAGAAATTTGGGCACGCCAGTGCCAGAAACGACATGACGAGTGCAGGAATACTATCAGATTTAACGTTCTGCAGAACATGGATGTGCGGGCCGTCGTAAGCAGGGTGACGGAAGCGCAGTTACTAGCAGACGCAGTGGGCGCGTGGTTCTCAGGCTCCAGAGTGCTTCCACCTGATCATGTGTGGTCTTTTAGACTTAGTAACTGTAGCGCGCCCGGTGGTTGTAACGCACATTGGTATTCAGCAGCAGCTTGGGCATCTACATGGCGCCTTGGATGCGCACAAGCTCTTTGTACGGCGAAAAAGCCTTCGTGTGTTCTGTTTCGCAAACGCAGAACAATAGCAAGACCGGAACTGCCAATGTCTTCAATGTCAATCACGAATGTGACAGACACTTCCACTCCAAGTCAAAACATTCTGCGACGTACTAAATACATGACTGCAGCGAAATCCGAGTGGTTTGACGATTTTCCTACTACAGATAGCATCAGCAGAAGAAAAGAGTCGCCTTTGCTCCGTGGAATTAAGCAGCAGGATGAAAATACGAAGAATACAGACAAAAGACAAAAGAGACGAACAGAAACAAAGATTTTAGCTTACACTTTTTGCAATTATGGACCCGCAGGAAATATCGATGGCTTCCCCATATATGAAGTAGGCGAAGCTTGCTCCAACTGCCCTCAGGGTACTCGGTGTGGAGACCGCACTTTCCGGGCTCTGTGTTCCGTGCTTGGGGACCCTGATTTTAAAACAGAGACTTAGTTTTATTCTTTATCGATTTCCATCCTAATCTTTTATACTTATTTAATGTTTATATTAATAACTTGTTTGTATAAAAACACTGTTTTCACTTTTAGTCGTCAAGGCACACCGCAACACATCCTGGAGTGTCTATAAAATTGCTTATGGTCTGAAGCTACTTATTTCGTGAAATACTACTGAGCAGTACTTTCATCATCATACAGCAACAAAATGATTAGGTTTTACTGAACGTATTGAACCGTTGCGTTGCAAGTTACAATTTTTAATACCAAAATATGTTAGATAGGTCAAGACACACGCGGCTCGATTTACCGCTTCGTTGCCAATAGTACCATTAACAGTTCCATGATGGAAATATTGATATTTTTTCAGTCACTAGTTCCAATTTAAAAGAATTATTAAAGAATCTGAAAAAATGTTGATTTTTTTACTACTTGCATAGACACAACCTTGTAGTTAGGATTATCCATCAGCAACTTGCATCAAAATACAGCCTTGTAGAATCAGAAGTGCCGTACTAGAGGTATGTGCCCGTTCCTGTTTTCGAACATGGCAATATTACATTGTACTGGGATCAATCCATCATGGATCGACCGGCGCGCAATGATTGTTGACATAACGGTCCGCGTAACGCGTGACGAGAACGTCGTGGAAGCCGGGAAAAATAAGCAATTCAAGTATATTGATTTGGCTCGCGAGGTTGTCGATATGTGGGATGTTGACTCGGTGATCAGTGTGCCGATGGTCGTATCTGGCTTAATTGTCAAGAGTTTCGTCCAATACCTTAGGGGGCTCTCGTTAGGCAGTTGGCTCGATACAGAAAGCGGTAATCTTGGACATGGCTCGTATTGTTAGGAGGTTCCTTTCTCTGGACCTGACTGCCGGTAGCTAGGGCCCTGTTCCCGATACCGGTGAGCTAAATATTATTATTTGTATTTTTATAGAAGTATATTTTTTATGTTTTAAAAAGAAATAGGTAACAATATGAGTAAAAATTAATAAACGGAATAATAATACACCTAGATCCCGACGAGCATAGTCTTTTATCATAGCTATTACAAAAAAATAAAAAAAACAATTAAATATGGTAACACGCAGCAACGTTTTACAGCGGGGAAGTTTGAAGTTTGCCAGCTTTGAAGGAGTTCGTATCTAAATAATAACAGCCGCTTGGACCAATTATCAGGTTAAGCCGCATTTGCCTGGGTTGGCCAACTTGGCCACGAAACAGATTCCGTGGGTTGGTCTGTGAATGGGTGACCATCTATTACAGACCAAGTTTCTTTCGTGCCTTGGAAAGCACGTTATGGTTTTGATCCCGGCTGTCATTTGTAAATCATTGACAGTTGTTACAGGTAGGCAGTGGCTAGAAAGTCTGACATTCAGTCTTATTACCCTGTACTAACTGGTTTCTCGAGGTCAATCCTGCATCAAGTTAGACTGGATGCTAACACCATGTTAGGGAAGGGCTAGGTAGATGATGATTTATAATCCTGTCAAAATACATGTATAGGTTTTAATCTTATTTTAACAGTGATTTATACAGCTATCATAACGGTATATAGGTCACCGATGGTGCCGGCAGTGTCTCGAGATCCCGAGTTAGGTGCTGTTATGGCGCATATCCGCAAATGTTGACATTAGCAACTGATACCCTTGGCAAGGCCTTGTAATCGGGTCAATTGCTGCATCTGCATGATCCAACAAGAGCCTATAATGAATACAACGTCACACGAAAGACGAAAATAACTCATTTTGGTATGAAAATGTGACTGTACTCTCTCTAGGTATAATGATAGAGACTTTAGACTACGCTAGAGGGATAGCGTTCAGTGGACAGACCTCCGATGCGATCTCATGGTGGCATGGAGAGAGCGACTGTCGCAACACCGTGCAGGGCACGCCACAATTATGGGGGTAAGTCCCCTCTTTGAGGAGTGGTTGAAGAGGCGCCGTGGTGCCCCCACTGGACACAAAAGTTTCGGGAGGTTCCTGCACATAATCTGGCGGGAGGAAACGCCCGGGTGTCACCATTGTGACGATCGCCCGGAGGACACGGTGGAGCACACAGTGGCCGTCCGCCCAGCTTGGGCGGAGCAACGCCGTGCCCTCGTAGAGGCGATCGGCGGCGGCGATCTCTCGCGCCCGGCCCTGGTTCAGTCCATGGTCCGGAGCGAGAGGGAATGGGAAGCGGTCACCTCCTTTTGCACAGCAGTCATGCTAGCGAAGGAGGTGGCCGGGCGTTTGAGAGAGAGAACCTCAAACCAACCCTTCCGCCGCGGGAGACGCTCCGGGCGTCGGTCCGGCGCCGCGAGACGACTCACGGTCACCGTAGATGCGGGCCTGTGGACGATAAGCAATGGGTAGCTCACCGTCTTTTGATGACAGGCCGTATCGACGGCGCGTTAGAGTTCCACGCTCGTCTCAAAGTAATATCAGCAATCAGAGGGGAAGTTATTTGATGATTTCCCATCCGCAAAAAAGGCTTAGGTACTCGAATTTATGTAAACATTCCTGTTGTATTCCTGGTATTTGTCATAGTATTGGTGTTAGCTATCATTACTTAACTGGCACAGGTTTGTCTATTCAACGCTCAGAACCCAGCTAGTTAACAAGCCAACATAAAGTATACTTACATACTTATTACCCACATAACATACTGCGAGTTTCAATCGTGGATGCAACAAAGTGAAGTTAGATTATTTCCAACCTTGTTACCAAATCCACGTGTGTTATTTAACTTCGCAAAACTTTTGAATCAAATCTTGAATAGGTATGGTTTCTTTCATGTCAAAACCGGAAATAAAATATGTCCGACGCAAACTTGAGTATGATCCCTGAGCTTAGAGGGCGTAGAGCGACCTGACGGCTTAAACGTAACGTAAATACCAACGTCAATTTTTATTTAAAAATACACGTTTCTTAACACATCCACGATTTTTAAAAATTATTTATGTCTATGGAGGATACTAACTAACATTCAGCCAGAACTGCAACAACATCAAGCAGTTGGTACACACGCAATAGTCTTTTACAGCGACTAGTATCCACTCGCATGACGTTATGCGGACTACTGGGCTGGCAATATCTTTATCTCCGGGTTATTATGCGTGTGAAGTCGCTCAGTTCAGCCCACGCAAAGATAGTGGATAAACCTCGAATGAAACGTGCAGATTCATCACTGGATCACATTTGATATCGTATCCTGAAAGTGCCAAACTGGTCGACAAAGAAGATATTTCGATTATAATATCACACTAATTTATACTTTACGTTTACACCGCACGCTCGTGCAAGGGTTTTAGGAGAACGCCACTGCTTTAAAAAGTTTTCAAAAGCTGTGATAGTTCTGGGAGACATAAGTAGATTTTAGACACTATAAATTGCAAACAGTCTTCTTGGAAACATCTAATGCACTACTGCCAATGTGCTGCGGACTTGAGATTATACAACAATTTACTTTGATTTACCTATTAAGTAAATGTATAATCTATTTAGTAGATATTTGGCAATGTTTTACTTTCAGCTATACCTCTTCAGTTATTTTTCTCATTCATGTAGAAGTCCATTTCCAGATACAAGCAATTTTTTTTTAAAATCCTAATGTCTTTTGGCATTGACAAGCATTGGGATTATTCTTACATAAATTAATCGGCTGTCTATACTACTTCCTCAAAGATTTATTTCTTCAGACCTTCCAGAAGATGGTTACGTGAATTCACCTAACGAAATATAAAAGATGGTCTAGATAGAGAAAGTACATTAAATCGGATTTAAGCATTTTTGGTTGTCATCTTTTGAGTACTGAACCCGGAATGTGACCTATCAACCCTGAGTAGTCTAGTTCGAAACCTATCTTCTCTTCCTCATTACTGTCAAAATCATAGTAACATTATAATGTTTTTTTTTTTTTTTTTTTTTTTTTTGTTTTTGGCTTTGCACTATTCGTGCTTATTGCCACTGACAATATATTTTAGATATTAAAAACGTAGGAATCGATTCCACGCGAAACGAAAAAATATTAAAAAGGATAATTTGGGAACGGAAATGAGATAAATTGTTATTAAACAAAATTACAAAATACTTTTAAATTATAGTTACAAAAATATGATAAAACAATAAAATAACGACAACGGCCAGCTTGGAGTTATTGTTATTACTTTTAAATTACACCTACTACTACTTAATAAAACAAATATTTACATGAACGTTTAAATAGATATATCATTATTTACAAGGAAAAATGCAATGGTTTTATAAACATCTACATTAAAATTAAATAAAATACACGAGATAGAAGTGGGAAAAGGGACTCGGAGGGAAACAAGATTTTGGAAGAGTAAGGAATGATCATAGAGAGGGCAAGCCAAAATAAGGTGGTTCAGATCTCCCACCTTAGCACCACATTCACACACAGGGTTCTGTACAATTCCAAGTCTGGCAAGATGAGCAGGAGTGCACACATGACCCAATCGCAAACGTATAAATATGGTTGAAATTTTTTTGCTTATCTTGTACCTGCAAAACCAAGGTTTGGTCGGAATGGATGGCTGAATTTTGCGATAAAATTTCCCTTTCAGTGACTGCTTCGACCAAAGCTGAGCCCAGGATTCCTGTAGATAAACTTTGGGCAGAGCAGCCAGATCTTGGGAGTTGTTTTCATATGGAAAAACGTCTCCACACAATACGGCATCGTTAGCTAACTGGTCCGCTCTCTCATTACCTGAAATGCCACAATGTGCGGGTATCCACGCAAAATGCACTGAATAGCCCTTAATTGTACATTTGTGAAGTAGCTCACGTGTATCAAGTATTATAGAAGGATTATGATCATAGAAAGGAAATCTGGCCAAAGATTGCAAGGCGCTCCTTGCATCAGTTAAAATAAGTGAGTTCCGTAAATCCATAAGAAGTATATACTCGACAGCTTTGAATAAACCGTAACATACTCCCGTAAATACAGATGATTCGGGCGGGAGCTTTATTTTTTGAATTATATTAAATTGTGAGTGGTATACACCTACTCCCACACATGAGTCTCTTCCATGCTTCGAAGCATCTGTGAACAGGAGCTGACAGCCATTCCAGTCTTTATCAATGGTGAAGTTGAAGTATTCATTATGACACACGTCATCTCGGTAAATGTTGAGGTTATAATGAATATTTGGTGACATGATTAATGAACAGTAATTATTGTGAAAAATAGGAAGAAATTGAGATTGGTGGCAAGGTGCTTCAATAGAATTGTATTTTCTAAAGCTTTTAACTAAACACGGAGTAGCTTTGTGCCTCCAGTACGTGGATGACGCTACTTCAGTAGAGAGAGTGGAAAGTTTATTTCTCAAAGGATGACATGTAAATTGCAGGACCGAGCCATAAATCTATCAGCTAGAAATTGCCGTCGCAAATGAAGTGGAGGATCTCCACATTCCACTTGGAGACAATTAATAGGACTACTTTTCATTGCACCTGAAACTACTCTGAGCGCTTTGGATTGGATGCTGTCCAATTTTTTAAGACCAGCAACATTAGCAGGTTCCAGCAAAAAGGTCCCATAGTCCAATACACTTCTAATCAAGGTGTTGTACAATAACTTTAATGAAAAGGGATGTGCTCCCCACCAAACTCCAGAAAGGCATCGAATAATGTTGATATTTCGTTCACATTTAGCAGCTATATAATCACAGTGTGGTAAGCCTGTAAGATGTGTATCCAAAATAAGGCCTAAAAATTTTACTTGGTTTTTAACCACCATAGGGATATTATTATAACTTACTGTAACTACAGGAGGTTTACGCATTCTAGTAAACAAGACAATGTTACTTTTATCAATTGACAGGTGTAGACCATTGGTTTCCAACCAAGTCTTTAGTATGCATAAAGAAGAGGTTAAGGAAGTACAAATATTAGGGACAGAGTGACCAGATAAATAAAGAAGTAAATCGTCTGCATATTGAAGGACTTGTACTGACTTATTAAGGGAGTGTTCTAAATCATAAGTGTAAATATTAGGTCCTTACATATGAAATTGGCGTTTTTCGTACTGGCCACTTTAATCACGAATTTCTCCTCTTTGGTAAGGAATTCCAAATTCAAATTTGTACAGCTATTTACTCATGTATTTGTGCTTCGATGACCGTCATTCATTTGTTTTTTTTCTTCTGTTTTTTCTGTTTGCGTCACTCATTTTACAAAATGGAAAATTTAAAATATCGCATTATTTACGAGTACGAGTTCCGCCGTGGCACTAGTGCTGCGGAAACGACTCGAAGGGTGAATGATGTGTATGGCGGTCATGTTGCAAAAGAAAACACAGTTCGTTTTTGGTTCCAACGTTTTCGTTCTGGAAATTTCGACCTGCAGAACAAGCCCCGTGGACGGCCTGAGACCCAAGTTGATAATGGAGAATTGAAGGCTATTGTGGAAGCGGACCCATCGCAAACCACGTCCGAGTTAGCTGCAGGCTTCGATGTTAGTGATAAAACTGTTTTAATTCACTTGAAGCAAATTGGGAAGATTAAAAAGCTTGAAAGGTGGGTACCTCACGAATTGACTGAAGCAAACCGGCAAACGCGCGTCGACTGCTGCGTTACATTACTGAACCGGCACAACAATGAAGGTATTTTAAACCGAATCATTACCTGTGATGAAAAATGGATTCTTTACGATAATCGGAAGCGCTCAGCGCAATGGTTGGATCCTGGCCAGCCAGCCAAATCCTGCCCCAAGCGAAAATTAACCCCAAAAAAGTTACTTGTAAGCGTTTGGTGGACTAGTGCCGGTATTGTTCATTACAGTTTTCTCAAATCTGGCCAGACTATTACAGCTGATGTCTATTGTCAGCAATTACAAACCATGATGGAAAAGCTAGCGGCTAAACAACCAAGGCTGGTCAATCGCTCCACGCCACTGCTGCTTCACGACAACGCCAGACCACACACTGCGCAACAGACGGCTACCAAATTAGAAGAGCTTGAATTGGAATGTCTTAGACATCCTCCGTACTCCCCGGACCTTGCTCCAACAGATTACCATTTTTTTCGCAATTTGGATAACTTTTTGCAAGGGAAAAAATTCAACTCCGATGGGGCAGTCCAAATCGCCTTCAAAGATTTTATTGATTCCCGTCCGACTGGTTTTTTTAGTAAAGGGATCAATGAACTACCTATAAGATGGCAAAAGTGCATTGAAAACAATGGTTCATACTTTGATTAATTAAATATATTATATTAAAAAATATTCGACTTTTTGTTCCTTCCATACAAAACGCCAATTTCATATGTAAGGACCTAATATTATAGAGCAGTGGACTAAGAACAGAACCCTGAGGGAGACCTTTCCATACTAAACGAGTAAATGTACACCCTTCAATATGTAGATTTAAAGATCTCTCTGAGAGCATATTAATTATGAAATTTGCCAGCATTGTTGGAATTTGTAATAATTTCAACTTATGTTCCAGGACTGATACAAGGACATTATCATAAGCAGAGTTAATATCCAGGAATGCAGCAATTACAGAGTTATTAGAAGAAAAGGCTAAGCGAATATCAGTTGTAAATATACTGAGACTGTCAATTGTACTTTTACCCTTTCTAAAACCAAACTGTGATGTAGCTAGCAGGTTTTTGCTTTCCAAAAACCACTCCAATCGATTCTTAATGAGATGTTCAGCAATTTTAGCAAGTACTGTTGATAGTGCAATTGGTCGATAAGAAGTAACATTAGAAGAAGGTTTGTTTGGTTTCAAAATGGGAATAATTGTTTGAGACTTCCAACTTGATGGAATGTTGCCAGATATTAAAGCTGTATTTATGAGATTTAAATATATTAAAAGAACAGAGTCAGACAGATTAGCTATAAATGAATATGGTATACCATCTTCTCCAGGTGCTGAATCCTTAACATGTGAAAGGACTCCTTTCAACTCACTTAGTGTGAAGAGAGAATTCAATTCGGAATCAGAAGTAGGAACATAGGGAAAATGAATTAAAGATCTGTGTTCTGGGACTGAAGGAGGTGCTAAGTGATCCATGAACTCATTGGCCAATTCTAATGGTAGCTTTGAGGCTGTTGTGTCACTGAATGCTGACCTGAATCGCCTAATATTTCGCCACACTACAGAGGCGTTAACTTCTGGGGAGATAGATGCACAAAACCTTTGCCAACCTTCGAATTTCTTTGTTCTAAGGAGTTTACGAGTTGCACGAGCAGTTTCTAGGTACATCTCAAAATTGTGACGAGTCATAGTATGATAATATGTTTTTTCTGCTTCTTTTCTTTTCTTAATGGCCTGAGTACACTCAGCATCCCACCAAGGTGGTGAAGGAATTTTGCCTGTAGCACCATTCTTAATAGGGAATGTATTATCTGCCACTTCTATTAAAATTCTTGTTATTTCAGTGGATAATAACTGAGGGTCATGTAATTGTAAGGAATTGGATAAAGCAAGAAATCTTTCTTCTACACAATTTTTGAATGTATCCCAGTCTGCGTTTTGAAGTCTGTACTTTAATCTTGGTGTTGGACTATAAGCTTCTGGTTTTTTATGTGGGAAAGAAATGATTAATGGAAAATGATCACTACCATGAGCAGAAGATAAAGGAAACCAGGATAACTTTGATGCTAATTCAGGTGTGCATATTGAGAGATCAGGAGCACTTATTCCCTCATCTGGATTTGTTTGACGTGTTGGTAGAGACGTGTTTAAAATACATAAATTATTAGAGTCTAGAATTTCTAATAATTTTTCCCCATAGTAATTGGTACTAGAACTTCCCCAGGACTGATGTTGTGTATTAAAATCGCCCATTACCAAAAATGGTTTAGGTAAAACTGATAAAAGATTATTAATTTCAGAAAGAATATTTACAGTAGGACGAGAATAATATATACATACTAAACATATTTTATTTACAATAACAGCAACGGCAGAAATATCGTCACTGAGACTGGGTAGAGGAAAAGATTGAAAGGACAAGTTATTTTTTACGAGTATGGCGACACCGCCATACCCATCGCTTCTGTCTGTTCTAAGACACGCATAACCAGGTATTCTAAATGAGAACCCTGGTTTAAGCCATGTCTCACAGAGAGCGACTGCAAAGGGATCGTACTTATTTAATATATATTGTAATTCAGGTTTTTTATTGACGATGCTGCGACTGTTCCACTGAACAATCTTGGATAGATTTGGATCCATTATGATTTTGGTTAAATAAGTTAGACAGCGTATCAATTACAGTGGCAACGTTGGACGGTTCAATAGTGTTATTTTTAGATAACGTATTAATTAACATGATAATTATATTTAAAATTTGACTTTCATTATTAGTTGTTTTATTTTGCAATGCAACACCATTTCCTGACGTCGACACTTCATTGTAGATGTGTTCTTGATGAGCAACCCGGTCATACCCCTTAGTAGTTTTTGGGGGATCCCGAGGTTTTAAAAAAACGGTTTTCTTGTGTGATGTGTTAGGTGAATGGGGTAAAGGTCGTGAAAAATTGGTGTTGTGCTTGTTGATTGATGGAACAGATGATGCAGTTGTTACCACATCTGCATATAATTTGGAAATTGGGGGGTGAAGCTGTGATGCTTCAGCATACGACACGCAACTATGGGCCATGTAGTGCTTAATTGCTTTCTGTCTTTCGAACTCTGGGCATTTTTTATTAATGGCGTAATGAGTGCCACCGCAATGACAGCATTTACTATCGCTTTCGTCGTCAATACTACAAGTGTCAGGAGAATGCCTCTCCCCACACTTGAAGCATTGAGGGTTCGACCTACATTGTACCTTTGTGTGTCCAAAACGACAACAATTAAAACATTGTATTGTAGGGAATGTATACAATTCTACTGGCATAGAATTGTAACAACAAAACACACGTTTTGGTAAAATTTGTCCATCAAAGGTTAGCACGACTGTTTGTGATGGTTTCCATACAGGGGTCGGTACGTGTACTTTATAGTTGAGGCGCCTTGCCTTGATAACTTTCCCGCAACCGGTGGGGACAGACACATTTTCTATTATTTCGTCGGGGGACCATTCAGTAGGGACACCTTTAATTATTCCTACTCGACACACATTAATTGAGGGTACAAATGCCTTCAATTTCTCTTTGGCTAGACAAGGGTCATTTATAAAAGAGTTTGCATCCAGGTGACGAGAGAAGCTTAGTGCGATTCTATTGCGACCAATTCGTTTTAACGAACCATTGATAATGTTGTTGTACTTTCGTTTTTTAAGGAAGTGCCCTAAAGTGATAGGGTGTAATATTTGACTCGAGTTTACGGAATCCATTGATACTTTTTGGATGTGTACTACGTATGGCGATAGGTCTGTGGCGTCGTACAAAGCCCTAGCAACCTGTGGCGTCTTCTGAGGGAGATCCGATTTACCCATTTCCCTCCGGGGGTCATCCACAGACAGTGGAGTGGTTTCCTGATGACTGAGAACTGTTGGTATTGCTAATTCGATTGTTGGATTGTTACTATCTAAACTATCACAATGGCAGTGTGTATTTTTATTGGTTTCTGTTAAAGAGTGACCATGTCGCCTTCTTTTATTGCATTGCTTGCAATATTTGCGTGGAGCCCTAGCCCTTTTCCGCTCCGATCTCGTTATGGACGAGTCTGTGTCCATACTCGACTCAATTGTTACATTTTGCCCGACCGAGGGGACTGTGCCCCCCGGATCAGGCGGTTCGTTGTCCATAGGTCAGTAAAAAATAAAATATAACAAACTTACCCAAAATATGAAGAACAAAATATACTTACAAACAATAAATTTAACTATTCTTATCTATATCTACATAAATCTATACAACTTATCTCAAATTTAAATAGTTTTAGAAAAACCGAAAGAAAAATCACGACCGCCAAATTCGACGATTCCCGCGCTTTTTTCCATTATAATGTTGTGTATCACGTGCAGCAACCGGTCATAAACCTAACTTGTAACTAGTGTGGGTAAAAAGTTTCTCATACTAGTTACAAGTTAGGTTACGTCAGTGGTGCAAAGAATTACGAAAGGACTGTGGGTACTGCTGGCTGACTCATTGAGACTTACATGGTTGATGTAATAAATAAGAACTATAACCTCATTAGCACAATCTCCTTATTAGTTGGACCTAAAAACATCCTTACATGACATTGGCACAACGCAAAAACCGTCCAAAGTAAGAAAAAAAATCATAGCAAAAAAAGCCTTATATTTTTTCTAATGTCATCTTCCAAAATCTAATTCATTAATAGTAATTTTATTTGTGTAGCAAGTTTATTGTGAATCAAAATGTTGTCGGCTGCGAAAGTGCGCCAGCATGGCATGCAAGACGATAACTGGGTTATCAAGGACAAAATCAATCAGTATCGGGGACTGATCAAGTTATATGGTAACTATACAATTTCCTAAGATTATGTATAATAATTTCTATAGTGTGGTCGATACAGAACCACAACCTATTTATTGTGTTGATATGAACAAAGTTGCAGTAAAAAATGTTATTATTACACTGGCTTACTTAAACTTGGCAGTGAGACATTTTAAGCTTTAAATTTTGTAGGTAAGTCGTTTCAAATTCTTCTGCAAAGTCAGCAGATAGTGCAAATATTACTGTAATATTGTCATCAGCTAATTACTGCCGGAAATAGCAGTATTTCTGCATAGTTAATAACTTAGTCGCTTCCTGCCGTACGCTTAGTTCTTTTAAACTACGCAACGTATATTAAAGCGGTTTTCGTCAATAGGTATACTGATTCGTGGAAGGATTATATGTATAACTAGCTGCACCCCGCTTTTTTATCCGCGTAGACCAATATGGATGGAAGAGTAAAAGCTACCTACATACCAACTTTCATACAAATCCGTGAAGCCGTTTGTTTGAGCGTTAAGGAATAACAAACATACACATGCAAACAAACTTTCATCTTTGTATTATTACTATTATAAGTGTGTACATGCATATTATAGTAGAAAAAAGCGACAATGTAAATTATTATTTTTAATTACCTATATATTAGGTCCTTACATATGAAATTGGCGTTTTGTATGGAAGGAACAAAAAGTCGAATATTTTTTAAATATAATATATTTAATTAATCAAAGTATGAACCATTGTTTTCAATGCACTTTTGCCATCTTATAGGTAGTTCATTGATCCCTTTACTAAAAAAACCAGTCGGACGGGAATCAATAAAATCTTTGAAGGCGATTTGGACTGCCCCATCGGAGTTGAATTTTTTCCCTTGCAAAAAGTTATCCAAATTGCGAAAAAAATGGTAATCTGTTGGAGCAAGGTCCGGGGAGTACGGAGGATGTCTAAGACATTCCAATTCAAGCTCTTCTAATTTGGTAGCCGTCTGTTGCGCAGTGTGTGGTCTGGCGTTGTCGTGAAGCAGCAGTGGCGTGGAGCGATTGACCAGCCTTGGTTGTTTAGCCGCTAGCTTTTCCATCATGGTTTGTAATTGCTGACAATAGACATCAGCTGTAATAGTCTGGCCAGATTTGAGAAAACTGTAATGAACAATACCGGCACTAGTCCACCAAACGCTTACAAGTAACTTTTTTGGGGTTAATTTTCGCTTGGGGCAGGATTTGGCTGGCTGGCCAGGATCCAACCATTGCGCTGAGCGCTTCCGATTATCGTAAAGAATCCATTTTTCATCACAGGTAATGATTCGGTTTAAAATACCTTCATTGTTGTGCCGGTTCAGTAATGTAACGCAGCAGTCGACGCGCGTTTGCCGGTTTGCTTCAGTCAATTCGTGAGGTACCCACCTTTCAAGCTTTTTAATCTTCCCAATTTGCTTCAAGTGAATTAAAACAGTTTTATCACTAACATCGAAGCCTGCAGCTAACTCGGACGTGGTTTGCGATGGGTCCGCTTCCACAATAGCCTTCAATTCTCCATTATCAACTTGGGTCTCAGGCCGTCCACGGGGCTTGTTCTGCAGGTCGAAATTTCCAGAACGAAAACGTTGGAACCAAAAACGAACTGTGTTTTCTTTTGCAACATGACCGCCATACACATCATTCACCCTTCGAGTCGTTTCCGCAGCACTAGTGCCACGGCGGAACTCGTACTCGTAAATAATGCGATATTTTAAATTTTCCATTTTGTAAAATGAGTGACGCAAACAGAAAAAACAGAAGAAAAAAAACAAATGAATGACGGTCATCGAAGCACAAATACATGAGTAAATAGCTGTACAAATTTGAATTTGGAATTCCTTACCAAAGAGGAGAAATTCGTGATTAAAGTGGCCAGTACGAAAAACGCCAATTTCATATGTAAGGACCTAATAATATTAATTAATTATATTATATTATTATTTATCTTCCTCACGCACACCTAATACACCAATGAATTCATCAACCACACAAAGCACAACTAACACTCGAAGAAGAAGAAGAAGGAGAGACAGATACGAATAAATATCTTTTTTCTTGCGGGATGCTGGACGAGATATTTATTAACATCGACGCATGGTCGAGTATCGGAAAATCGAAAAAACACAATTAATTATATAATATTAATTAATATATATTATATTATTAATTATATAATATTAATTATTTATTATATTTCTCGTCCATTTTTCTATACATATAATTAAATTTTTAAATATTTCTTAAAAACAAAAAAAAAACATTTAAAAATGTAAAAATAGTAGCCCACCGGTATCGGGAACAGGGTCCAAGCTACCGGCGGTCAGGGCTCCAGAGAAAGGAACCTCCTAACAATACGAGCCGTGTCCAGGAGTACCGCTTTCTGTATCAAGCCCTTGATCCAGCTGCCTAACGAGAGCCTCCTCAGGTGTTGGTCGAGGCTCTTGGCAATTAAGCCATTGGCAGATACGACTATCGGCACAATGATCGCTGAGTCCACATCCCACATGTCGACAACCTCGCGAGCCAAGTCAATATACTTGATTTGCTTATCTTTCTCGGCTTTCACGAGGTTCTCATCATGCGGGACTGTTATGTCAACAATCATTGCGCGCCGCTCTGATCGATCCACCACCACTAGGTATATCAGGCTTGTTGGCAACAATAGTACCTGTGGTAGGTAGTGAAAAACCTGTATTACCTGTCACCAAAAAATAAAATAAAAATGTAAAAGATTCGTGGTGTTATTTTGCTGTAAATTAGTGCTAAACGGTGCGAAACCGGGGCCGGTCGCTAGTATTAACAAATAAAGGTAGTAAGTATGTAAAAGTAATAAGTACATCATAAACTGTACATGTATTTTCAGGTAACTAGTCAAATGTCACAATGTAGTCCCATCGTAAGTTTATAGGAACGAGTAGGTATATTATTCGAATTTAGTGCCCTAAACATGACCATGCGGAATAAAATATTTAAAAAATGGGCTCACTCCTTCATTGAAACGTTAAATTAGTTTTATTAGCCACATATCGGAACATAAATCGATGGACTATAACGAGAAAGACGTTTATAAGCAATAAAGTGCCCAAACTAGGTCCACACTCGCACTCGCTCCCGATACTGTGCTGCTGTGGATGTGGCATTAGTCGATACAAGTCAACGACCATACAGCCCGTATGGTCGTTGATACAAGTGCATCCGCATTTGCCGCCGAGAGTCGTTTCGTATATCAGTTTGTTTGGTGTCTGTCTAGGCGCCATATATTTTACAGACACCCGCACCACTATGACTCGAGAGATTAAATAATGTGTCGCAGTTACCTATGGCCAATAACAGACATCTTCACGCCAACGCGAATGCACATACGCGTTAAAACTGTCCTAGCCACATAAGCACGGTATTGTGAACGTGTGTGATTGTGAACATGAATGGCGGACGTTAGTTTTGTTCAAATCCGTCGAGCATTTGTGGACACGTCATGACTAGTCATATTTAATCGGACAGCTACGTACTTCAAGTCAGCGTAGCTAGCGTGGCCTCAATATTGCATTTCATCAAATAAGAGTGTTTTGTCCTTTGCAAAAATACCTATGATGTTCTACACCCTTATTTATTGCACTCTTGTTGTTGAGTCAATTAGTTGGAAAAATCATATCTCTTGATTATTTCACTGGTTATATCTGGGTCTAACTTTGTCTGCTAATCAGTTTATTCTTTCCTTTAGAACGTGACCGTAAGATCCATGAAGGTGATTTGGCGAAGCAGAAAAAGCGATACTCACGTGACATTCGCCAGCTTCGCAAGGAAATCACAGCGAAGCGCGAGGAGCTAGGCGTGGCCGTCTATGGCGACAAACAGTTCCTCAGAAATGCCTTTCAGGACCATCGGCGCCTTCAGCTTACTTACATGAACAGTAAAGCCGATGTTAGTACAACACTTTATATATATATTCATAGATTAAGTAATTTGTTTTGTCTGAAACTCTTTTGCCCCTCAGCTGGGTAGATGGCGTTGACTGTAGTTCTCCATCGCGAACGGTCACGTTTCATTTTACTCCACGTCAGCCCGGTGTTCGTCGCCTCCGCCAACACGGTGCGATGCCACGGTACGATTTTCTTTGAGGACTACGATTCATCGGCAGCCCCTCCAGTCCCTCGTCAAGACGCTCCCGAAGCGTGTATAGTTTTAGACACGTTTCGCTGCCTCTGGTCTCGTCGCGTAAGTTGTAGGATGTTTCACGGTCAGTTTGAGCGCCAGTGCATCGCCTTGAGCTACACTTGCTAGCTGAATTAACCGAGATCATTTAGTGTACCTAGTTTATCTACTAACGAAGCCTGCGCAAGTCCCAAAACATAGTAAAGGTACATTTCCGAATGACGCCGCAGACTGCTGCAATAATTTTTCACAAATAAAAAGTAATACCTGCAGTTGTGTTTAATGTTTTATTTATAAATGAAACGCCTAATTTTGTGCTTTCAATAATAATAAATAATAGGCAAAGTTTGTATGATAAATGTATTGCTGGAATTTACAGTAATGTTACTGTTATAACAAAAATGCTTAATACCGTTTACTTCAGTAATGTCACATCCATCACTGTTGTTTTGTCTGACATCTAGCATTTACCACTTATTATTAAATACCTTCCAATAATCTATGAACTTGTATTTGAAGTGAAATATACAGTATGGAGCTCACTTCTAGGCAATAAATGAAACCTCAAGTAATACTAGTCCACAGAAGTATATAGAAAATAAATTTTAAATTAAAAACCGAAAATTAAAAAAGTGAAATTTTCAAACAAAATAAATATCAAAATAAATTCAGTAAAAGTAACACTCTGTTTAGACACCGTACCTTGACCCCAGGAGCGAAGTGCGGCAACAACGCATGTCGGCGCGCCACTTTGATTCGTTTGACAATGTGCGACGAAAATTAAATTCACTAAGTTAATGTTTACCGCCACATGTTTATTTCGCGATAACTGAACTGAACTAAATAAATTAAATATTGCTCATTAGTTCCAAAAAGAATAGAAACAGATAGGTACGTATAGTTAAGGCTGCATTTTGCCTGCATTCGCCATACAATAACACCATGTCTGTGTACTCTGCAGCACTGTAAAAATGCTGTTGTCTTGGCATTTTGTTACAAAAAACACGCGTACACAAAAGTCAAGTGTCAATTTCACCGTAAAAAATAACACACAACATAAAACTTAAAAACACAATTTACACACACACAAAGTCAAGTACTAATAAACTAATAAGTGCCCATTTCACTGTAAACAATATTAAACTAAGTAGGTAGGTACTTAGGTAATTGTCTAAAATCGCGTTTTGAAGCAATGCGCTCAAGTAGGTCTACGAAATCTATGCGAAAGGCACACACTATCCCGGAAGACCAGCGGTGACTGACAAAGCGGAACGGAACTTCCGAAATCCAAAATAGCGAATAAAATAAAAGTTATAGGTAAGTAATGTAGGGCGAACGGCGTAATTATCGTAATCGCTTATCGATAAATTTAAACACTTATTTACCTACTACCTAAACAAGGCATTAGAATACAAGATCTTTGTGTAATTCGAATGTTTTAATATTTATAATAATTAACAAATTATTAACAGTAAAATACGAAACTAACGTTTTGTGAGTTCCTGAGTATCAAACGGTTCTGTCGATCGCCCGGGAGCCGATCGGTAACAATAGAAATTTAATTCAGTAACTAATAATAAGCTCGTAGGTGCGATTTTTTAATAGGTAAAAGCAATTCATAAATTATTGTTGTTTACTTTATTTATTTTGATCTCTAAATCTACTTAATAATATTTAATAAGAACACACTTAAAATTAGCTTAGTTCTTTAAATATTTACGGCACAGTGTTTTTTAGAATTATCATAACAGCACGATAATTCTAAAAACACCACCTAAAGTATTTAAAGCTAAACAGCTTTTTATCGATCATTATTAATAGTCAATAACAGGTGCCCTTCCCTACGTGGAGCGAGCGCACCCCGCGCTCGCGCGCTCCCTCCCACCCCGCCGGCCTGCTACGAGTCGCGCCGGCGCCGCGCCGAAAGCAATTCGTTCCCTTTGAAAAAAACCGCGTGCCTAGTGAGGAAGCCGCCAAAAGACACCGCTACCGACGTACACCTGCAGGAAATGCAGGCGCGTCCCATTGATAAATTGTGTTTGTGTAAATTGCAAAACAAAGTTTCGACCGTGGCAGATCAGGGACGTTGTTCAAGAGGAAATTCGAAGTACTAGTATACAGAAAAAAAAAAATAATAATCAGTCTGTACTGGTCTTCTGTCTGTGAGAAAGAGGTAGTGGGCCGCACCGTCACAGTATTAAAATCCATATAGCAGCGAAATAAATGTGGGAGTCGGGCAGCGCGGTCCGCGGCCGCGGCCTCTTACACGCTTAGTTTGCACACTCGAACAATGAATTAAAATTTGTTACATTAAATTCCAGCCTGTCGTTTAGGTGTACCAATTTTACATTTAGGCAAATAACTAGAATAGGTACGTAACAGCGTGTGGTGATAGTTCGTAGTTTTGCACTGCGTGGCAACGTCGCTTTTCAATGTTAGAGGATTCAAGTTCGTTGAATCTTTGACCTAGTGATACAATTCTACAGAGTGTTTAAATTTGTTCAAAATTAAAACTCTACTTTTTGACCTAATTACTGGACCGATATCGTTAATTTTTTGCATAGCGTCAGAAAAGGCGATAACAAGTATGTCGTATAATTTATTGCATATATGTGGTCCCCATACTGTATATATTTATATTGTTTATATACTCACTATAGAACTAAGAACAGAGTCGGGCTAACAGATAATACGCCGTGTGCTGAAAGCCCCGGTCTGCAACCCCTATTAGGATATTTGCCAACTCATTAGGGAGCAGTCCGGGCGGGTACTAAGCAATTACCTCATAACAAGGTTGTGTCTGTATTAAACTTTGTTCTTTGTTTAATGGGAATTTTAAAACATTTTGGATTGTCTTCGCATTAAGTATTCGGACATACGGGATTACTTACAATTAATTATAAACGAAACGGATAAAAGTATGGATTTAAACATTTCGTTAACTTATTAGTACGACTATGTCACAAAACATGTAAGACATTATTGGATTTATGCTCACTTGAGTAATGTTAATTACCGAAATACACTGCTTTTGTTGCGTCGGATAGAAAAGAAAAGTTTTTCAGACAAAACTTCTTAACTTATAGAATACCTTTAAAAGAATAGTTGCTCTGTATAGTCGTTGTTTGCACCGAAGTAGTCCACGGATTTATTCATGTAGATGCTTTCGGAGCTTCCAGACAAATAATGATGTTAGCTTTTCTCTTTTCTTTCCTGACTTGACGCTGGAAACGTTTGTATCTAAACATTAAACACATTGAAGCTTGTTATTACACCTAATGGATGAAGTAAATCAGCAATTTATTTTATGAAAATGAATACAGATGGCGTTGCGTCATTCACTCGGGAGTTAAGAAAAGGCTTTTTTCTTAATATTTTTCAATTTGGCGGCGTTTCATATTGAATAAATTGGATGAATGCTTTTCTTTTTTTTTTGAGAAGTATTGACTTTGTCGTATTATTTAATAGACCGAATCTGTTACTTTTTACTTCTGCAAGCTACGCGTTGATAAGATACACATCTTCATTTGTCTAAAGTGTGGCTTTATAGTAACAAAGCAATTTGTCAGCTCTTACTACCTACATACATTCAGTTAAATCCTATGTTTGTATCATGAAGGTCCGTTAAGCTTCATTTACTTTAACGGTTTGTTTGTTCTCACACCCGTATCTGTAAACAAGTCAAAGTGATTACTAATTAAAAAGTAACTTTTAAAACAGATTTTTAGTGTGCAGCTTAGTAATTGTTTTAATTTAGTAATAATCAATTTAATATATGTATATGTAAATGTATAAAAATAACTTTGATTCGTTTAACGGTTCGTTATTCGTTATAATGCATTAAAATGTTTGCATAGGTAGGTAACTGCTTTCACTTGACTAGATATACGAGGGTCATGATCGATGACTTTTTTTATCAAAGCTTATCTACTAACCAAGTATTTGTTTTGTAATCAAAAAGAAATCGCTGTTTCGGGGTCTAAATCTGAGATATTGTACCTACCTACCGACAGTAGGTACTGTCGTAACATCTAGAACCAGAACAATTATTTTCTTGTTGTTACAGAAAGTATTGGAGAGTATCCATCAGGAGAACTTCAACAAGAGGAAACAACTCGACAGGATCAGATACAAAAAAAAGAAGAAGATGGAGAGATTTCGCTTGGCTCAGGTAGGTATTTAACTAAATCAATTAACAAGCTTCCCAAGTCTGTATGTGAATGGGAATTTTAGAAAACATCACGCTGCCACCGAAGCGGGTACAGGCTAAAAGGTATTAAAAATACGAATAATGACTCGGTTTGATCGCGTCGTAATTTTATTAAATCACTACCTGCGCCCCGGATATCCACGTAGTCCGGGATAAAAAGTAAGTTAATCCAGGGTATATCTACACATCAAATATTATTAAAAACCGATACGCCGTTTGAACGTGAAGGAGTAACAAACATACACACACATACAACTTTTCACCTTTATAATATTAGTGTGAGTTTACCCAATATCAGCATTTCTAGAAACCGCCCTCGCGAATAACAATGGAAGATAATCGTATCCTAGACTAAATATTGTATTGTATTATTATTTTTTATTGATAAAACGAATGTAGGGCAGGCAGTGCATCTCAAATGTTTATTTTGGGAACCGTTGAATGAATAATTGATTAGTTTGGGTCGTTCCAGCGGAGCGTAGGCCGTCCGACATGAGAACTTAAACGCTTCATAAATATACCTTAGCTAAATGTATTTATTTATTAGCTTATCCTTTCGGTTTTGCTCGTATGTATTTCGCTATATAGCTGGTATTCTTATATCCATCTGAAAAGATTAATAATATGTAAAGAACATACAAAAACTCAACATGATTTTCATTCGTTTTAAACATGTTGAGAAAAACTGGCTCTTATCGAGGTACTGTAGGTATCCTTTTCTGGTAAACTCGTTTCAAGCAGGAAATAACACACACGAGCTCTGTAGATTTTGAATGATGAGTAATTCATGATTGCTACTGTTCCAAATCAATCAATCCCTATTTTTAGATATTAAGATTCTATAAATTATCATAAGATTTGCCTACTGATGATGTTTTGTTTTGACATATTATTTACGTTTTATAGTTGGAGGCGGCTGAGATGCGCGATCGAGTCATGTATGAAGTGGGGGGCAAACTTCCCCCGGAAAAGAAGGAACAAGCTGTGGCAAACTGGGTGCAGCGCGCTAATATAAAGAAAAACGCTGCGCTCGCCATCAAAGTCATGTATAAGAAAATTCTAGATATTCTAAAGAAGGTAACTGTATTTATTTATATACATACAAAACACAAACAATTGATATATACAGACAAAAGTGCACAAAGGTGCTGCTTACTCATTAAGAGTTCTCTTCCAGCACACCTGCGATGGTAAGGATTGATAAGATACGTTGTTACAGTGTGTAAAAATAATAAATAATACCCTAACTTAAACAAATATAATAACCATTGTATCACTGTTCTTTTTATACTTGAAATAATTAGACTCGATTGGTTTTCGTTAGTCTCCATGTACAGTCAACAAAACAGATACGTTACCTGCTTCATCAGAAACAGTGGATTTTTTCTTGTTTTTCGAATAAAGTAAAATTTATTTTATAGAAAACAAGCAGATTATATAAATTAAAATGTTGAAGATATGCATGGGTTTCTAGGAAAGAAAAAAAAACAGCTTTATCGAACGTGCCTGTACACTTATCGCTTTTATAGACCGAACATCAATATTCGTTACATTCGTGTTATAGATAATATTTATTTATTTGAAATTATTAGTCGTGGTTCTGTACCATGGCAGACAAAGGACATGGGCAGATCCTGCCCTGATAATGCACAGTAATCATTAATATTTGAAAATTTCTTTTTAAATAAATAAAAATAATCGCATTAATTACATTTCCCAAAAATAGGCGAGAGAAAATGCAAAAAAAAAATATGTTTGTTCATTGATTGTTTGGTTTTATATTCTGACATTGCATTGATTGACATTTACATTGTCGTATTGCGTTGATTTTATCACGTATTATCGTACTTTGTTACTATTGAAACTAGACCACAAAATATAGTTTACGCTTCTAATATTAATATTCTGCTGTACTTATTGGACTTGCTAGTTTAAATTACGTTTTACAAATATGTGGGTATCCAGAGAAAAAAACACACATTTATTAAATTGTCTGTAACATTTTTATTAATTTAAAAGGCAAAGCTAAAAATGTCAATCATCCTTACAGGATCGGAGGATAAATCTGCAATTATGATCTCATTCCTGATCGATGCGAGCCAATCGACAATTAGTTTGAAGTACTACAGCAAAATGAACCTGGATTTCCGGAACCATTTAACGCTACTATTATATCACTTTCATTACACTACTATTCATTTTACTCTTGTAGTGAGCTTTGAGCGCAGCGACGACTCCAGACGACTCTCTATGAAACTTGTCGCTACGGCAGCGCTAAGCTTGACGCTGTTTTCTTGTAAAATAGTACGATTGCTGTTGCCGCTGTCGTCGTACCAACGCATATTTTACCTTTCTTGTGGAATTAGCCGTTTAATGAATAGCCTAGCCTATTTACTAAATTGCGTCTGAATAGTATTTCTCGTTTTGTAACGCCTACAAAACTCTGAATGTTTGATCATTGCTATTTAAATTGGTAAGGCGCGTTTTTTGTTTCCTACTTATAGTGTCTCTCGCCTATTCTCTGATGATAAAATATAATCTATTATAAAGCCCTGCATGTGAGCTTTTAAATGACGTACTGTACATTATTGTACATGAATATTTTTTTGTTAGGGTATTGCTCTATACAAGTTCCGGCCGTGTCATTTAATAATGTATGCAGTTTGTTTCCAACAAATAACTGCTCTGAAAAGCTGGCGTGCCTTGCACGGGGTTGCGACAGTCGCTCTCACCATGCTACCATGAGATCGCACCGGAGGTCTGTCTGTGTATGTGAGGTTCCCCCAGGTGTAGTGCCTCCGCGCGCCACTCGTACAGGCGCGCTTGGACTATCGCCTCCAGATCTCATGGTGGTAATCCGGCAAGCAGGCTCGCCGCTTCACCGGAGATCGTGCGGTATCCCCGGATATTATGGCTACAACCTATTGGGGCGCGTTCAGATTGTAGAGAGGGCGCCACCCCAAAGAACGCGCCCAGTGTGAAGGATGATATTGTAAGAATGGACGTAGAGAACAGACATGCTGCGCCGACCTCAAATAAATTTAGATAAGGGCATGAGGACGTTGTTGAAGTTAGAAGCATGTACTTCTACTATTTGTACTTCTACTTCCTACTTATAAAAGTTATATAACTACTGTCAGAAACATACACAAAGACTATCGATGCATAAACTATTACCATAAATTCAGCCGATATTTCTAGAGTTCCCAGACTGTAATTGGTAAACGTAAATACAATATTTCATGGTATAAAACGAACTGTTTTCAAATTGGGCGCTTCGTGTTTGTGATTTACTTGTATACATCGATCCAATTAATTCGCGTAGGAGTAAACATTTTATAATAACTGCACCACTGAATTCAGTTTCATTTTCCAGATGTCATTCTCAAATGACATCTGGAAAATGAAACTGAATCCGGCGTTTATTGGATGTAAGGTTTCATTTAGCCCACGCAGTAAATATTATGTAGGTGTACGAAATATTCACTGGTAAATAACAAAAGGATAAATGAAAAAGTGTGTAATAAGCAGTGCCCACCTGCTGCCCGCATTTAGGTACTCTTATTTATTTCCTTAAGGGCCGGTACAACTCCAAAATGTGAAATTTGAATGGCTCTCGTTTTAATATTCCTGCAGCATTTACGTTGTAATTAGTTAAGTTGAGGACTACATCTGAGGAGTATGCGTTTCGAAAACACGATTTCGTAAAATTTTCTCTAAAATAAATTTTAAATGGACAATATTCAATTAAAAACTTAAAAATTTTGGCCATGACATTTTACAGGACAGTCAAAGTATGTGTAAGAGTTGGCTTATCCGTTTTGCTTTTTTTAACCCCTGTTTTTCCTGGCAAAAACCTTTATCCCATGTAATGAAGGGCACCATTTAACATGTGATTGTGTTGGATAACCCCCACTTAATTCAAGTTCCGAGTAAAGAGAAAGAGAAGTAAAGAGTATCTTAATACGTTCTGCATTGAGCTAAGTCCCACACTCTGAAAAATGCGTGTCCGTAATATGCGTGCATAATGTTCTCGTTTATTGACTGAGTCAATCACATTAATACGATTATTATTAGTTGTCAGTTTTTTTGCACGGCACTTTAATCCTTTTTTAAAGTTCTAAAGCTTCAATTTTTTTGCGTAAATAGGTGAAAACAATTTTCATTGCCAAATTCTTTTAATACGTTTTAATGTAATACAAAAAAATATGTAATGGAAAAAATTATGGTTCTAGTACCTAGCATCCTTCTATTGATAAATAGGTACCTACTTCTTGTTAATTAACTATTTCTCTCATGTCTGTCATCTCTCATGTAACGGTAGGGCTGTTTGCTTTTAGAAAGTCTTTTTTTAATTTAACTGCCAACTGCCTTGTTGTTCTAGTGGTCGCAAGTGTAATAGCTGAGCATGAGGTCCTGGGTTCGATTCCCACGTCGGGTAAGAGTTATTGGATTTTTCCATCAGCAATTTCACAGTAGCAGCCGCGAAATCTGCATATGTGAATTGAAAATTCGGAATTGAAATCGTTTTTGATTGTAAATTTGTATTGTAATTCATACTCCTGTCCGATTTTTCAACCTGATGATCGCCCATATCGATCGTATGGTAAACCATACTTTAGTATTTCATATTTTTTGGCTTCTTTCTCTTGTTTCCTAATCTTCTGCGTTCTCTGACCACGTTATTTTCATATTCTCACACCAGATTTACCACTCCATGAGGCAAGCAGCGAAAGTCGTCATCATAATAGTAGATACCATTTTCATTCCAAGTTTTTTTAGGATTCTTCATACTTCACCGTCGTTTTGGAGGCTTTGAAACTGGACTGTCGAGCGCAAGGCAAGTGCCTCATGGGTGCCACCGAGATGGGGCAGCTCGCCATGGAATACCTTGACGATAGAAAATTCGAATACAATAAACTAGAGAAAGAAATCAAAGCAAATATGAAAGAGAGGGAAAGAACACTGAAGTTGGCTCGGCGTGAAGTCGCTTACCTGACAGACTCGTTTCCCAATCTTATAAGGAAAGAGGTAAATAGGACAAACGATTTTTCGTAAGTTAAACGATTTTACAAACTGCATGCACAACACACACATCGACTGTATGTTCATCGAGACACGTTGACTTCCAGTTTAGAAAGAAATTAGATTTATCTTTTTTTTCTTTTCAATTTGTTTTACAATTTGATTATGTTAGTAGTATGGTGATTCAAGTTATTTGAATTCAATTAGACTAGGACTAGGACCTATTTAACCAGCTAAAATTAAGTTCCCACTATTTTTCTTGGCAAGTAATTTGATACTAATTCTGTTCCATTTCTGAATTTATTCGGTGAGTAGTGGCTTCGGACATCGTGAAACAGGACCTAAATACCCCGAATTAAGTTAACTGCGGATTGATTTTCGTGGTATTTTTTCTTGGGTTCGTTTTTTTATTAACTTTCGGTGCATAGTGTAACAACTACATAAGTGTCACGGAAATTCACCCGGAACCATATAATGTTCGGAGTCAAAAGCTTAGTTAAACTTGAATATGATATTATTAGACTCGGAAGACCCGAATAATCACCCGAATTTGAAATGTCAAATCCGGCTTGCTCTGTGTGTCTTCGATCATTAACTTACACATACCTACCTATACAATTTCTACATTTAGAAACCAATGCATATAACCATTGGCAACTGCTGCAATGAACATGTATTGGGGAACCATCCTTTGACGCCGGATATTGCGATTAGTCCTTAGATTAATTACGCTCAGTTTAGATATAGATAGATATCCTGTTCCGGATTGTTGTCACATTGACCTTTGCAATCTCGTTTGATAGCTTATCACACGTGCATTTACTCTATTAGCTTTACTCTACTAGCTTTAATTAATGAGCTATTGTAACCTTAAGGATCTTTTAAGGAGAAGCTATAATAAAGTCATTTACTCGTAATTTTAATAGGAAGCCACAAATCTCGATGATTTATACGAAGATGATGACGCCGGAAGCCAACAATCTCTGCACGGGGAACTGGAGGAAATAATGAATATTTGCAAAAAATTGCAAAACGCTACTCTTGTCTCGTCGTTCGATCAAATTATTTTGAGGTAAGTAGACTGCCCTATAGCAGAGAACAGTCTAGAAACGAGTTGTAGAGCAGTCAGCAGCGAGCGAGCGAGCTTGGTTGCTACGCTAATATGCGTGCGTGTGCAATTGCTTAATAAATTGTCTTTGCGAGTCTGCTCGCAAAGATCTCGATTTGTGCTATGCTCGTCCAGGGACCGAAGTCAGTTATTTTACTATTCCTACAAACTTTTCATTTTTGTGTGAAGGCTGAAAGAACAACGTTACCAGGCGGGACGGCTGATGATGGCGCTGGCTCTTAACAGCGACAAGCGGGACGCGCTGCTCGAGGATAGGAAGCATGCGGCGCTCATGCTGGACACTCTGAAGAACGTTGGCCAGGAGCGGACTGGACAGTGAGTACAAACGTCTACCTAATAAACTCTTTTAATACGCAAATACCTTCCGAAATAATAAATGATCTAAATAATTAATTAATTTCTGGAAATACTGTATGGGTATGATTTAAGCTGTCACCAATTTAATTCATTTTGTGTTTCTTAAATAATAGGGTTTGCCCTCAAAATAGTAGATTTGTCACCAAAATGTAGTCACCAAACAATATAAAATCAATTCCACAATAAATTACCGAAAATCATGGAGATATAGGGTCTAGTACCAAATAATTGTTTTTGTATATATTATTATAATAGGTTTGTCCTAATAAGCATTTAAGCAAACTAATTGAAAGAGATCACCAATAAACTATATATATCTCTTTTTTCTATCAATGCAAGTCGATTCTGGCACAGGTCACAGTTTTAACCTAACCTAACCTAGCCATTTCTGCCATCTGCGCCAAGCGATCGATTTATTTGGTGACAGATCTACCATTCTGAGCACCAAGCTATTATTTAAGTAATAAAACTATTATTATAAGAACGAAGTTTATATTCATGTAATGCACTACAATTTTATTGGTAATCCATCTCATATTTTACACATTATATTAACAATAATTTGGTAATTCATACCTGGGAACACTCTTTGTTTATCTGAGAACGAAAATATTTCGTGGCGATAGATCTATTTATTAGGTGATACAACTTGATGACAAATATAAATTTTGGTGACAAAAAATATAGTTCCCATACTGTATCCATTCAGTAGTTACATAGAACTAAGCGGACAAAACGACATGTCCGAAAAGCGGATTTATCCTGACCATTTTATTATTAATACATTTAATAATAAAGTTTATGTTAACTAAAAGCTATTATTAGATTATAAGAGTTTTAGCTTCAAATTTTTATCAGGCGTTCATCGTTCCTAACCTTTTTGATTTTCAATGTCATGGTCGACAATATTAAATTGGAAACTGTGAGCTACGATCTTGGCATTTTTAATTCCCAAAATTTCTGCGAAGACTCTTGAATTTTATACTCCATCTATTGCCATTTGATAAAACCAGACCATCCGGTGGGGCACTGAGGAGTATCCAACGAGTCGAAGTCTTTAATATTATTATAGTATCTAATAATTTAACACGAATTGGTGCACTCAGACAGATTGCCGATTTAGGATGTACCTTATTCTAGATTGAATTCGTTATTGATACCAAGGCGGATTAAATACCCACATCATCGAGTATTCATTTTCCATTGCCACTAAGTGACATTAGTATATCGTCCAAATACATACATTAGAAGAAAAAATATGTATTATAGAAAATAACATATTATAATAATATTAATATGGGTCTGTTAAGGAGTAATACCCTTTCGAATGTAAAAAAAAATAGAAAATTGGCCCACAGTTGGCGAAGTAATCGGTGAACATACATAAAAAAACACTTATATCTAGACTATCAAATGATATAATTTGAACCTACTAACTAAACATCTAATATTACCAGCCTACTAATTGTGAATGAAACCGATGAACGAGTAACCCAAGCAAATTACAAACAAAATAATTTAATGACTAAATGTACTTGTAAAAGTGACCATTATCTTAAATAATTTAAGTATATTACACTAGCTGGCGCCCGCGGCTTCGCCCGCGTGATATCGAAAAAAAAAGTATCCTATGTGTTATTTCAGACTATAATCTACCTCTGTGCCAAAGGTCATTGGGCATTTTGTTTGAACATTTGACCCACGCCGTACACAAACAAATAGGGCAAGGTATATAGATAAATGTATTTGCTACCCAGTGGTATGCGTCGCATTCTTGTGGGCATTGGGAGAATTAAGAATTATTAAAAAAAAATATATATTTACATATGTCTTATAAAACAAAAATAATTATTTAAGAATATAATAAAAACATTTAGACATAAAAACAATATGGTCCACCAGCATCAGCAACAGGGTCCGAGCTGGTCGGGGCTGTTGAGAGAGGAATCTCCTAAAGTGTCCAGAAGTACTGCTTTTTGAATCAAGCCCTTGATCTAGCTTCCAAGCGATAGTCTCCTCAGATGTTAGTTACATCCAATATATATATAGCCAATAGGCTATTAAGCCATTGGCCGACACGACAATCGGCACAATTACTGCTGTATTCACGTGCTATATACTTGAATTGCTTATCTTTCTCGGCTTTCACGAGGTTCTCGTCATGCGGAACCGTTATATCAACAATCATTGCGCGACGCTCCAATCGATTTATTACCACAATGTCAGTCTTATTAGCAACAATAGTCCTGTCAGGGACGATAGATCGATCCCAATACAACGAGATATAACCATCTTCGAGAACTGAGCCGGGCACATACTTATAGTACGGCAGATTTGATTCTACAAGGTTGTGCTTCAAAGCAAGTTGCTGGCGGACAATCCTGGCAACAAAGTTGTGTCTATGCAAGTATTCTCCGTTAGCCAGACGAGAACACCCAGAAATTATGTGACGGATCGATTCTTTTAGACGGTGGCATGCCAAATACTTAAATAATATTTTTACTCTGCTTCATCAAAATCTATAGTTATTTCATCTAACAAGGTTGCAGGTGCATCTATTACATCTTGATGCCTGGCCCATGATTAAAAGTAAACTATGCTTACAACATGCGCACAGCTTCCAACAGTGCGGGCCGTGTATGCAGAAATACTGTTCAATGCCATTTCTTGCAATTCGTTTGGGATCTACTATTATACGTATACTATTGTTTACTACGGACATGTCGCGACTGAATTCGGCCTCTTATTAGTATTTTGGTTTCGATAACTTCTTGCATGGTTAAAAGTCTCTCTCTCTCTCTCTCTGTCGCTGTCTCTTAGTCGAGGTTTGGTGAGCTGGTAAGTAGGTATAATAACAGTGTAGATTATATGTCGTGTGGGGTAATTTTTTGTCACTTTCTTTCTGGAAAGAGCGATGTGGATATGTGACACCCATCTATTTTGCCTTTCCATTTCAACGTAAAACCAATCGTCAAGCAAAGCCCATAAGACGCATACAAGTAATCGATAAAATGATAGCTAACAGAGAAAAGCGGGCCATCCACTAACGTTCATTCCTGCCGGAATCTATGAACGCCAGTGGATTTGCAAGAGCGAGAAAGAATGACGGTATTAAAACCTCGCCACTCCTCGAAAGACGCGACGCGCTCTGTGATCAAGTTAGTGCCTGTTTATTTGTCCGGCGTGATTTAGCGTTCGTTTGTAATCATTTTGTGTTCGTCTTCGTTCCGGAAGGATAAAATGGATTCCCAAGAAATAGACGATAAAGGTGACATTAGAAATGTGCCCAAGCACATAATAAAAGAATTAATAAGTACCTACAAATCTCACCCTGCCTTATGGCAAATAAAAAATAAAGATTGTACGGCAACAGGACTTTAAAGTACAAAGGGCAACAAGCTACTGTACTGCAATGTTACTGTAAGGCGCTCCTCGGAGCGGGCGGGGGCTGCTTTCAAGCGACTCCTGCCCAATCTGAGGGGGCCAAACGCCTCCTGCCGTAGGCTCTATGCCGGAATCGTGCGGTCCATGGCCCTTTACGGGGCCCCGGTATGGGCGCGTTCTTTAGGGCGGCGCGCCGCCCATTACCTGAACGCGCCCCAAAAGGTGGTAGCCATACGGCTGATCCGGGGCTACCGCACGATCTCCGGCGAGGAAACGAGCCTCCCTGCCGGATTGCCACCGTGGGATCTGGAGGCGATAGTCCTCGCGCGCCTGTTTAAGTGGCGCGCGGAGGTACTACACCGGGGGGAAACTCCGCTACCGCGGCAAATTGCCGCTCAGCGGACAGACCTCCGGTGCGATTGTGCGGTGGCATGGAGAGAGCGACTGTCGCAACCCCGTGCAGGGCACGCCACAATAGTGGCGGTAAGTCCCCTCTTTGAGGAGTGGCTGGAGAGGCGTCATGGCGTCCTCACCTACCGCCTGACGCAGGTCCTCACCGGACACGGAAGTTTCGGGAGGTTCCTGCATCATATAATCGGGCGGGAGGAAACGCCCGGGTGTCACCATTGTGACGATCGCCCGGAGGACACGGTGGAGCACACAGTGGCGGTCTGCCCAGCTTGGGCGGAGCACCACCGTGCCCTCGTGGAGGCGATTGGTGGCGGCGATCTCTCGCGTCCGGCCCTGGTTCAGTCCATGGTCCGGGGCGAGAGGGAATGGGAAGCGGTCACCACCTTCTGCGAAGCAGTAATGCTAGCAAAGGAGGTGGTCGGGCGTTTGAGGGAGAGAACCTCGAACCAACCCAGCCGCCGCGGCAGACGCCTCGGGCGCCGGGCGCCGCGAGACGACTCTCGGCCATCGTAGATGCGGGCCTGTGGACGGTGAGCAATGGGTAGCTCACCGTCCGTCCGTCTATTGACGACAGGCCGTGTCGACGGCACGTTCGTGTTTCACGCGCGCCTCAAAGAGAATCAGCAAAGCAGAGGGGCTTGCCAGAGCCTCCGCCTGCCGGGGTTGCGGGTTGTTCGAAAGAGATACCGCGGCTCCGGAACGTAAAGGGCAATAGAAGGAACATGGGTGGGTTTTAGTCAGGACAAGTCTGACATGCCCCCCCGCTCCGCCCAGAGCGGGGGAAGTCATTTGATGATTTCCCACCCGAAAAAAAAAGGCAAAGTTTGTTCAAACTCCGGAATCACTCGTATAATTCTGCAACATTTATGATGAAACCTAAACAATCTCTATTGTACGTTATAAGGTCCCAATTTGTAAGCCCAAAGTCCCGTAAGTAAGAACTTCGCAGACTGCAGTCATTTTATCGACCGCGGCCAATAGAGAATTAGAGTTGGTTGGTTGGTTCAGTCGGGCTTTTATCAGTATGAACTATGCTAGTGCGCATATTTAAGGGCTGAAACTGCACTGGGAGAAAAGTGCTTAAACTTTTTGGTATCAGGCGATAAGTCGGTTTTATGGGCTATACGATTGCCCTCCTATCATCATATCATCTATCAGCAAAATTAAATGCTAACTGCAGCAAACTAAATCAGCACGGCGTTCTCATTCCGCACACTCAATTTTTTTTTTAATTGGCTCTTCTTTAAAAAAGCCGCTTACCTCTTGCAATCTTGCAAGTTGAAGTTCAGTCGACCCCAACCCGACCGTTACTAAGGGCCTAGTGTGCGCGTTACCAGCACAACCTGATGAAACTATCGATTGATAGCCTGCAGTCTGTGAAGATTCTAAGCTACGTACGCGTATATTGTTTAGCGCTTAGAGCCTTAGTGAGTAGGGGCACTCCCCTATGCGACCATTTTGGACTGTTCGTTTCACTAAACGAACAAAATGGTAGCATCGGAGCGCACTACGCTAGCAATTCAAATTCAGTTATTTTGTAAACACAAGTAAAAAACGGACGAACATAAACTATCTATGTCCCGCCGTTAGGCATATTAATTAACCAGATTTTACGTCACTAGGCTCTGCCTGCTGGTTGATTTGAAAGAGATACCGCCGCCCTGGAACACAAAGGGCAAAATGAACATGGACGGGTTTTAAGCAGTACAAGTCTGACACTGCCCCCGCTCCGCCCAGAGCGGTTTCAGTCATTTGATGATTTTCCATGCGAAAAAAGTCATTAAGCTCTAGACGCTAATTTTAAAGTTTACTTTTTTTATTATTTTAACAGTTTAATTTGAAATAATTATGTTTTGTTTCGAACCTTTTTTAGGGAACTGTGTAGGTTTTAGTTTTCAGCTTGAGTATAATGATATTGGAGGCAGGTGGGCCAACTAAGCTGTGTTATCGATGCGGTACTTCCGAACAGTTGTTAATTAATATACATAGTTCACGGGTGCAGCGGCCGCAGCAGTGGTTAAGTCTCCCCCTCACTCCCTCCCTGCCCCCTCCATATACTCGGCTTTATCTAAACAGCTTTGCCGCTTTACTAATGCTAAATAAACCAGAAAATGAAATGTTTAGGCAGCCGTACGTCGCTGTACTAATGGCGAGCCCCGACGTAATTAACTCTCACAGAATGGTTTATCTAATGTTAGTAGGTACATTTGAGTGCGACGTCACATTTTATATTAAACAGCTCTTCGCTTTAAAGCTTTTCTATTCTATTTTTTATACGTTGCTTTTGAACCCTTGTCTACAACATGTTTAATTTAAAAGTCCGTCTCTTTGTTTGTAAAGAATAATTTTTTTCTTTTTATTTTTACCCACACTTGTAATTTCTCCTGCATCGTGGGTGCTTTTACAAAAAATCAAACTCACATGTTACACAAACAGCGAGACCCGAAAAAACTACGTGGAGGCCATACAAATATTTGTTCCGTGCGGGGCTGGAACTCGCGACACGTAGCGCAGAAGTCAATCGATCGTCAATCGTCAGCAACTGCGCCAACCGTGCCGTCAGAGAATGCGGCCCCGCGGTTTCGCGCACTCGTAGACCGGGATAAAAAACAGCATACGTGTTCGTCCAGGGCAAAAGCTATCTACGTAACAAATTTAATCCAAATCCGTTAAGCCGCTTCATCGTAAAGGAGTAGTAAACATACAAACTTTCGCCTTTATAACATTAGTGTGATTTATTAATTTATTCTATCATTACATACGGTAAGAGGCAGTTAGTATAAAGACGTAACTGTCCAAAAGTATTGATAAAATGGACAAGTTTATGTCTGTATTTAGCTCCAGGAATGGTTGAAACTGGAAAATATTATTTGAAATTCTGCTTAAGCTTACATTTCTCTTGATGTTGAAGTACACTACTAAGTTTTAGGGCTTTAAAACCCTAATCCTCTTATCTAGAAATCTCATCATACGATTCCGCATGTGTTTACGTAGTTCTTGCTTATTTGGCCAGGCCCGGGTGAGAGTGAACCTGTGGCCATCAAGCGGGTACGAATTCTGACGCCTTTTATACTGACAAAATTCCTGGTTTTGGGTAAACCCCATATTTCTCAGAGCCAGAAAATATCATTATTATATAAAACTAGCTTTCGCCCGCGTGGCATAGTTACTTTGGGCTAACGCTAACTTTAACCTGCGTGATGATCGAAGAAAAAAATATCATTCTCTTCCGTTTTCTTTCCTCTTTCTCCCCCATTACTCACTTTTTTTAAAAATCTTTGTTACGTCTTCACGCCTAAATGGCCAAACCGTTTTTGATGAATTTTTGTACAGAGATAGTCGGGACCCTGGAGACGGACATAGGCTAAAAAAATGAGAAAAGGGGGAGAAAGAGGGAAGAAAAAAGGAGCAAATGATATTTTTTTTCGATCAACACGCAGATTAGAGTTAGCCCAAAGCAACTATGCCACGCGGACGAAGTCGTGGGCGGAAGCCACTTGTCAATATTTCACACATTCGCACGAAATGTTTTGCTACTTTATTTGTGCTGCGCACAGCGAAGGATAGGTATTCCCTGCCGGTGTCTTTGTTCCTTATTTCATATGGCCCGTATTTATTCCGAGTCACGAGTTAAAAGGTTTCTTTTAGATAAGCTCGTTCCAACTTTAGATTCAGATGTCACTGAAGTTAACGAACAAGAAAGTGTTTTTTTTTGTAAAGTGGAAGAGGTAAAATCAATTTAGTGATGGTTTCCAAATCAATACTAGTTTTTTATTGAAAGCGAAAACTTTCAAGTACTTCATTATGTTACGTAGTAAGAAAAAGTCCGATAGCGGGCGTTCTGTCTCTGAATATGGCTTTCATTTTAGTGGAAGAGACAGTTTTTGATTTTTTGTTATTTGCTATTTCAGACGTTCTCCTTTTTCATGATGCGATTTTTATTTATTATCTTTTTAGTCGTCCGTGGAGGTCGTGGTTAAAGATTGACAGCATCTTGGGTCGATCTTCAGTTTAAGGCGTGCTTGTCTAGGTTGGTCCGTGGATGGGTGACCACCCATTACACAGCGAGTTTCTTCCGTGCCTCGGTAAAGCAACTTAAGTCGTTGGTCCCTGATGTCATTTACAGATCTTTGACTAGCGTTATAGGTAGTGGCCCGAAAATCTGACAACCAGATTCAGTCAGATTACACCAACTGGTTTGTGGAGGCCAGATAAGCAGCTGCTCCGTGTAAAATACACCAGTATTTGATACAGCTGTTTGGTTAGGCTGGTAGTCTACCCTAACATAGTTGGGAAAAGGCAAAGCAGATAATGTTCATGACATTGGAAATTATTAAGTGTTGTGAAATCGAACAGGATCTGGTCAGCCTATTGTGCTGATGGTTTGCCCCTTATTAGTATTTTGTTATTTTGGATTTTATTGACTTTGTTTTATTTTTCTTCCGACATTATTTTTTCTTCTATCTTGCAATAGTACATTACTGCCGCGGTCTATAATGACTACTTTGCTGGTCGCGCTGATGATGGCCGACAGCGCAGCGTAGCGCAGCTCCAGGCCGAATCAGCGCGGTCAGCGTGCAGCACTTGATGGACGAGCTGAGATAAAGGCAGAGACCGTAGGTCGAGGCCTTTACAGCGAGGACAGCAAGGGCTGCAATGATGGCCAAGCTGAAAGGCCTAGAGCGTAGCTAGGCTAGCTCGAGGCAATCATAGCGTGACCAGCGAAGCAGTCATTGTGGGCCAAGGTTTGTATAGTGCTTTACTCAAAAATGCAAGTACCTAATCTAAATAAAACCAGCAAGTAATTTAAATAAAAAATATATTAATTAACTAGAATTTTAATTAAAATGACAATTATGAAAAGTACAGTTACTAAAATTCAACACCGACTTTCCCGGTTTGATATTACTGATAGTTTGCGATAATTCTAATGCGGTGTTTGACTGCTGGATTATTTCTTCATTTAAATCTTTGTTTTTACTTTTAGACGTAGCTGTTTAGCTGTGTTTTAAATAAAATCTTTTTGGAATTGATTTTTTAAAACGTTGAAACGTCAAAATAGCGGCCGGCAAAACATTGCCGGCCTGTTAGAGCGGCCAGCAAAACTTTGCCGGCCGCTCCTTGAAACAGAACGGCAAGGTCGACTTTGCTCAAACAAGGTTGTCAAAATAATGACAACATTACATGCATTTTTGAGTAAAGTATATTATATTACATTAAAATAATTTCGTTTAATTAATTTCACAGTTTACAAGCACACAGCAATCTGAATAGCATATTTCGCTGCTTTTATTAAAGATCAAACGACGAAATGCTTAAGAATACAGATTGGCTTTCATAATAACAATACAAGCATAGGTTCGGGAAAGGTTGACATTTATAGTATTGTGTATTTTTCTTCTGACAAAATGTCCGCATTAAAGTTTGGACAAAACTAAGTAACGACGCTTGAATAAAAAAAATGGGAAATTCGGTGGCAATAAGTAGACTAGAATAAGTACTATCACTCGTTCCACCAAGTAAATATACTGGTTAAAATAAATAATAAAAATACAGCGACGATCGTTCGTCGCCAATCCATCATCTTTTTCTGAAAAACTTGGGATTCGCCAACAGCATCCTTGGTGATCTTGGGTGGATTTTTTTTTTAAAACGTTGCCCCACTCTAGGAATTTCTCCTGTATCGTGGGTGCATTTACAAACATTTAAACTCACATACACAAACAGCCAGACCCGAAACAACTATCTGCAGGTCATACAAATATTTGTTCCGTGCGGTAATCGAACCCGCGACACGCAGCGCAGCAGTCGATAGCTCAGCCACTGCGCCAACCGTGTCGTCAAAATTGAATTGAAGCCTTATCCTTCATTATTTTTTTTCAAAAGGATTAAACTGTAACCGCCGAGGGAACGTAAACAACTCAAGTTCCCTTGGCGGTGACTGTAAAATCCCTTTCTGCACATTACTAAACATATTTCTAGGGTGTTTCTAGACGTCGCACATCAATCAGAAAGTTTAATATTAAACGACAATTGGCCAATGACATTATTAAAGACACATATTATAATTGCTCAACATTAACACGTTGATCTCACACCTACCTTACCTACTTACTCCAAATAAACTGACAAGATCGTCATACCTTCGCAGTATGTATAATTATAAAAGTATTGGGCTTAGCCCTGTAGGAATGCGACTAAAATGAGTGGATAATCGCTCTCCCACCATTCGTTACTGACGGTAATCGGATATGAAGTCGTCAAGGCTCCTCACCATTATTGGCTGAGAAAAAGCGCATATTTAATGCCTTTGTGCTCTGCTCATAAAAAAACCACTTAGCTTCTGAACATTTCTAAGCTGCGAATAATTACTCGTCTTGGATCACAAAACGTATTTTATCCGTATTAGGGTATAATTAATTTCTTTACACAATATGCCAACCAATGCTGCTTGGTCCACGAGTTTTATTTTTAAAATCGTTTTTTTTTTGGTTTACTCGGGTAGTTGATGAGATTTTTTATGTATTTATTACACCAATAATTGTATACACTAGAAGAAGCAAACTAAACAAGCAACATAGCAGAATAAAGTGTAACAATCATTTATAGGTAAAACTAAATTCAAAGATTAAAATCTGCATACAAAACGTCGTAGCTTACAAAAAAAATAAAATAAAAGAATAAGTTCTACGGAACAAAACTTAAAAAAATACATTAAACTAAATGAAAACAAAAAGATCGAAACAAACAGATTGAAACAAATCCTGTTTACCTATATACTACTCAAAACAAAATAAGGGCCACGAGGTATTTTGTCTGTACCATGAAAATAATAAAACCAATATATTTTTTTTGTCTCCATAACGAAAACTAATGTTGTTTTTAGCATGTAGACCAATAAATTTATTCAAATAATAATGATTATTTTTCCGACCCAAATATCGACCAATAGAATTGCACCATTCGACGTCACGTGGTACAACCTACATGGTATTATACTGATTATTTTTCCGACCCAAATATCGACCAATAGAATTGCACCATTCGACGTCACGTGGTACAACCTACATGGTATTATACTGAAAATTTTTTGAAAATTTTCTCTGGTCGTTGTTATGCATAAAAAACAAAACATCCAGTCAAATTAACCACACGTCAAACTGACAGGTTGAATTCAATTGTGAAAATTGGAGATTTTGCATGAAAATGAGTCGATTTGGAGTTTGTGCAATTCTATTGGCCGACATTTGGGACGGAAAAATAATCCCCCGAATACCACACGAGCTTCAAAATTATCTGGCATTTCCCGATAGGTTCCCTGCAAACAAATAAAATCGTCAAGTTTTTCAGGAAAAATCACTCGCGCTTCGCGCTCGTGATTTTTTAACCTGAAAAGAAAGACTTGACTCTTTCATTTGTTTGCAACGAACCTATCGGAAAATACCCGATAATTTTGAAGCTCTTGTGGTATTATAAGTGAATTTTTTTTGAAAATTTTCTCTGGTCGTTGTTATGCATAAAAAACAAAACATCCAGTCAAATTAACCAGACGTCAAACTGACAGGTTGAATTCAATTGTGAAAATTGGAGATTTTGCATGAAAATGAGTCGATTTGGAGTTTGTGCAATTATATTGGCCGACATTTGGGACGGAAAAATAATTCCCCGAATACCACACGAGCTTCAAAATTATCTGGCATTTCCCGATAGGTTCCCTGCAAACAAATAAAATCGTCAAGTTTTTCAGGAAAAATCACTCGCGCTTCGCGCTCGTGATTTTTTAACCTGAAAAGAAAAACTTGACTCCTTCATTTGTTTGCAACGAACCTATCGGAAAATACCCGATAATTTTGAAGCTCTTGTGGTATTATAAGTGAATTTTTTTTGAAAATTTTCTCTGGTCGTTGTTATGCATAAAAAACAAAACATCCAGTCAAATTAACCAGACGTCAAACTGACAGGTTGAATTCAATTGTGAAAATTGGAGATTTTGCATGAAAATGAGTCGATTTGGAGTTTGTGCAATTATATTGGCCGACATTTGGGACGGAAAAATAATTCCCCGAATACCACACGAGCTTCAAAATTATCTGGCATTTCCCGATAGGTTCCCTGCAAACAATTAAAATCGTCAAGTTTTTCAGGAAAAATCACTCGCGCTTCGCGCTCGTGATTTTTTAACCTGAAAAGAAAAACTTGACTCCTTCATTTGTTTGCAACGAACCTATCGGAAAATACCCGATAATTTTGAAGCTCTTGTGGTATTATATGTGATTATAAAGTTTATTTGCTTTTCAAAGAAAAAAACACATTTTAGGTTAAAAATAAAACCAATGTAAAGTTACTGAAAACAAAAGAAAATACTCCATGCTCATTTTATTGTAACGGGTATGCCCCCCTCGTTTAGCTACGCACTCCTGAAGCCTGGAGTGCATGCTCTCAATCAAATGCCTGACATTTTCCATTGGAATCTCTTCCCAGGCCCTTTTAACAGCGTTGATGAGTTGCTGTTGGTTGTGGATTTCCTGATCACCGTGTCTAACTCTTCGTTTCAACTGATCCCATATGTTCTCTATTGGATTAAAGTCCGTCCGGACTTCGCCGTTCGCCGGCCACGGCAAGACTTGAATTTGAGAGGCTTCCAGTACAAACTGAGTCGTGTGTGCACGAGCATTGTCTTGCATCAAGATGAATCCAGGACCCGCTCGCTGTGCAAATGGGATCAGATGTGGTCTGACAACTTCCTCAATATACCGCTGAGCAGTAACAGTACCCTCATTTAAAATAGCGAGCTCAGTTTTGCCGTGTAAGCTTATCCCGCCCCAAATCATTACATTTGGACCACCAAAACGATCGACTTCATGGATGCATGCTTCTGAAAATCTCTCGCCGCGTCTTCTCCATACTCATTAGAGTACACTTAAAAAAATTAACTTTGCATTCGTCTGTGAAGAGCACCATGCCCCATTGGTTTATGTCCCAGTCCAAATGTTGACGGGAAAATCTTAAACGATTTGCACGATGATTTCTGGTTAATGGAACACGAACAACTTGCCTTCTTGATGCCTGCTGGTCTTCATGCAATCGATTACGAATAGTTTGGTCACTGACACGAGTACCCGTTCTCAGCCGTAAACGATTTTGCAGCTTGCGGGCCGTCGTTGTGCGATCTCGGCGTGCACTTAATCGAATGTAACGATCCTCTTGAGCTGTTGTAATGCGAACTCTGCCCGAACCAGGTCTTCTTCTAACACTGCCGGTCTCTTGGAAGCGATTCCATAAATTTTGAATAGCTCTTCGAGAAAATCCCAATTGCAAACCCACAGATCGCTGCGAATGACCTTCTTCAATCATTGTAACGGCTCTGGTTGCTGTCAGCGAGTCCATATGACGCCTGCGTGCTTGTGGCATATTGCAAAAGATGTTTCTGACTCAAGATATCAATGAACTCTGATAATTTCTAATAAACCAAGAAGCTAAGGAAAGCAAAACGTCAAAGAAAATGGAATCAAAATTTTCAAAAAGAATTTTAATTAAAATTGTTGCCAGCATTAGATGAATACTACAATATTAAAAGTTAGTTTAGGTTTCAAAGAGTTTGTATACTCAATATTTTACTACTTTCAATATGTAAATGTTTAATAAATTACACCAAAATGAAAAAATAACTCGTGGCCCTTATTTTGTTATGAGTAGTATATATTTTTGTTTATTCATTTCCATACATATTTGTTATATTTTTACATATTCTTATAAAAAAAGAAAAAACATTTAAAAATATAAAAAATAGTAGTCCATCAGCATCGGGAACAGGGTCCGAGCTACCGGTGGTCAGGGCTCTTGAGAGAGGAACCTCCTAACAATACGGGCCGTGTCCAGAAGTACTGCTTTCTGAATCAAGCCCT
Organism: Ochropleura plecta; assembly: GCA_905475445.1. Classification (NCBI taxonomy): domain Eukaryota; kingdom Metazoa; phylum Arthropoda; class Insecta; order Lepidoptera; family Noctuidae; genus Ochropleura; species Ochropleura plecta. The sequence goes on along the minus strand of FR997721.1, from coordinate 16,342,948 downwards.
TGATCCAGCTGCCAAGCGATAGCCTCCTCAGGTGTTGGTCGAGGCTATTGGCTATTAAGCCATTGGCCGACACGACTATCGGCACAATGACTGCTGTATTTACGTGCCACATGTCGACAACCTCGCGAGCCATATCTAGATACTTGAATTGTTTATCTTTCTCTGCCTTCACGAGGTTCTCGTCGTGCGGAACCGTTATATCAACAATCATTGCGCGACGCTCCAATCGATCTATCACCACAATATCAGGCTTATTGGCAACAATAGTCCTGTCAGTGACGATAGATCGATCCCAATACAAGGAGATATTACCATCTTCAAGAACTGGGTCGGGCACATACTTATAATACGGCACTTCTGATTCCACAAGGTTGTACTTCAAAGCAAGTTGCTATTGGATAAGCCTGGCAACTAGGTTGTGTCTATGCAAGTACTCTCCGTTAGCCAGACGAGAACACCCAGAAATAATGTGACGGATCGATTCTCCCGGACGGTGACATGCCCGACATATGTCAACCGTGCCATCCTTCACAATGTTTACTACTAATACAGCGTGTGTTTTATTTCGTTGCCAAATGGTAAAAACGTATCAACAGATTTTTTCTGTCAGTCTGTGTGGCCGTATATCACAGCCATTTTATTTCGAAACTATTTACATGCCGTCTATAAACCGCTATTCAATTTATTTTACTATACAATAATATGAAATATTATTCTGACTGTATAAGCTGTCGGTGTCGCATTTTCGCAAGGGATGCAAGCCATTTAAAATAGGTACCTTCAAAGGCAAAAACTAAATATGTTCATAGCAAAACCCATTCAATCTCTTTTGTTGAAGTAGCTGTTTAAAATCCGAAAAAAAAATATTCAGCGACCCACGTTCCTAAAGGGGAGGCGTAGTTCCATGCACTGTGACTAGTCGATTAAGAATGAATGCTATTGAATAATAAACCAGATGACCAGCCAACAGCATGAAACTAATCAAATATGTAAACTTTAAATGCATTGTAGTTGGACTATGTAGCTAGTTCAATTATTCTTGAAATGCCAAAACCTATTCGCTGTCAGTTTCTGGTCACGAAACTGTCTTGCATACGTTACCACTGCCTGAGAGTAGGTAAAGCGTTTATACTTACCATTACGGTTCACTATCCGAAAATCTTTACCCTATTTCCTATAGGCATAGGCCGGGGCTGCAAGTCGGTTCGAAAGAGATACCACGGGCTTGAAGTACTGAAGGCAAAAGAAGGAACATGGATGGGTTTTCAGTATCTACAAGTCTGACACTCTCTCCCGCTACGTCCACAATGGGCGAAGCCATTTTTCCGAATCCAAAAAAACCCTGTAGTGAGAATGGATGAAAATATACATATAGTTTTGACAAATTCGGCATCTAAGGACTAAAACACATCTTATTAATTTCGTTCAGATTGTTTCCTACTGATTTTGGCGAAGAAATAATAAACATCTTTATCATTATACATTCAAAGAAAAAGTAATGGTACCTATTAGATGATTTGTTTGTTTATTTTTTTGCAGAGCATTTGTCCAAGTTTGATTTGTTCCCGGTTGTTGGAAATAGGTTGGCCCCTGCCCAACTATATAGGACGTAAAACATAAATGGCGAATTGTAGGTGTACCTATTAGCTACACCTCTGCCTACCCCTTTGAGGATTACAGGCGTTCGTTATGATGTTATATTTAGGTTGAACATTTTTCATTTCAAATTAAATTAAAACGAAGGTAAAGAAGGTTTAAATCGCAGGCGAGTTTCTTCAGAAAAAATGCCATTTAATGGCGTGAACCGCTAACTGTTATTATCGATAGTTAGGTTCGCTGTCGGTATATAGTTCAACTTAGCTCTTGAATAACTGACAAGTACTTATTACTTAATTTTCTTTTGGTAATTATTTGAAATGGCGTAGTCTACATAAAATAATAATAATATTTAAAAGAATCGATTGGCAAACGTTTCTACTTATCGTATTACCAATGTTTAACTAAATTTAAAAAAAACGAGCTTTTGCGTTAAGTCTTACTTCATTCAATCAATAACATATTAAATGAAAGCAGGTGCAACTGTCGCGCAAAAATAACAATGTCTTTTAATAGATAGAGAGGTTAATTTGCACTTCGTCTATTAGAATTTCAACTCCATTATACTTCAGTGGAACTTTGAGCAGAAGAGGAAATTAGTTGGGAACTTAGGTAATTGAGATAAGATCCCACTTACAACAGATTAATTAAATTCAAACACTAATCATGAGCATAGAATCATAGGGAAAGATAGATAGGTAGGTAGAAAAATATAGGTAAACAAATACTGCCCTGTAGCATAGCCTGCTATATTTTAGTGACCAGCCTGAAATAACCGCGAAGCGGACTCCCGCAGATACGCCCGAAACATAGAATAACAAGAAAAAAGTACTTACCATAAAACAAGAGGTTTTTTATGTAGAAGGTTGGTGATGTGCAGGATAAACAATGATTAAGCTAAGGACAGCATGATACGGCTGTGTATAGAGGAGTGCTTATGTCATAGACAATTATGAGTAAGTATTTTTTTATGAAACCGACTCATTATGCTACAAGGGAAGAAAAGTTTTCTCATAATATATTAAGCATGATTTCTTTTGTTGAATATAATTTTTGTTTAGTTGTTTTAATATTTGCATACCATTTTAATGTATTTTATGCGTGGTAGTTAGAAAATGATAAAACGAGGCAACGAAGCATTATTTATGTAGGAGTGTTCTCAAGATGCACTCTTCTTGAAGGAAATAGAACAATGAATTGTGTTGAAAACTGAACAAGTTTAAATTCATTATAATTCAGATGAACGTTTCCTTGACTTTAATAGTTATACGAATGGAAGGCGGAACGCGCGAAACAACTTTCATCTTGGGAAACTTAAGCGCACTTAGTAACAATTTATTTTTCAAATGAAAATACAAATTGTATTCCTCTATTGTTTACAAGCCTTGGTCTTTTACAATAAAGAAATCTGCCACTTTTGTTAAAAAACCGCACTTTAAGTATTATAACTTCTATTGTGTAATATTAAATTAAGTTTTGTGCCACTGCACATTATTCAAGATCTCAGAGCCAAGTAAAAGAAAAATTGCGTTAAGTAAGATACCGTTTTCGTTGTTTTCATTTTACATAAATACTGTTTACATGATATGAGAGCTACAACACGAAAATGATGTTGCACGTTGGTTCTCGCCTGGTTCCTGCTTTACTATATTATATTTGTTTATTAATTGACCTTTAAGCAGTTTAAAGGTCATTCAGCAGCTTTTTGTGAATAGTACGCAGCGGAAAATTCAAATATCGTAAAGTAGTGCGCAGTATTATATATGATGCAGTCAAAACTCTGAACTAGTCAAAAGTACTATTGACTAGCAAAATCAGTCAAAAGCACTTTTGACTAGCAAAATTAGTCAAAAGCACTTTTGACTGAACAGGTTGGTCAAAAGTGGTTTGACTAAAAATTATTGGTTTTTAGTACTTTTGACTGCAAATTTGCGGTTAAAAGTACTATTGACTGACGCTCTTCGTCAAAAGTAGTTTTAACTGCAATAAAGCATCAGTCAAAAGCACTATTAACTAACACTAGGTTAGGTTAGGTTAAAACTGTGACCTCCCACGCCTCCCACTGCCAGAAACGACCTGTATTCATAGAAAAAAGAGATTGTTTTTAGTTGGTTATGCCGGAACTGAACTATTTAGATTAGGAGGCATTACAATCTTTTTAAGAGTTTTGACTGATACAACCAGTCAAAACCACTTTTGACGGAATCACTTAGTCAAAAGTACTTTTAACCAGCTTCATTGGGCAAAAGTACTTTTAACTGTTATTTTAGTCAAAAGTACTATTGACTAAAGCATACGGTCAAAAGTACTTTTGACTGATTTTGCTAGTCAATAGTACTTTTGACTGGTTAAGAGTTTTGACTGCAACATATACACGAGTTACTTTTCCATAAAGTGTAAGTAAATCAATTACACATCCATCTGTCTCTTAATATAACAGTAATTTACAACAAATACTCTGCTTATTTCCAAAGAGACATGCTTAAAAAATGCTTTAAAAAACCGGCCAAGTGCGAGTTGTACTCGGATACAAAGGCTTCCGTAGAACTACTTACATAATATAATAACAATATTTTTAAGACTCATTCATTTGTAAATTTCCTCTTAACAGTAAAATTGTATTTGTTTTTCATAATAGGATAGTAATGAAAATTCAAGTTACCTACTGCTGATAAAAAAAAAACTATATATCAAGAATAATAATCGAATTTTATTCAAAAAAAATTTCGTTAACGGTTTTTTTATCTTCTACAGATCATATTTTTTCAGAATATTTGAATAAGAGGGGAAGGGGAAGGGGGCACACATTTTGCCTTTAAAAACTCACCAACCATTGCCTTAAGAAAAAAGTATTTAAAAAATCTATCTATAGCTATTGATATCGACAAACGACAGAGAAGGATATTTTTTTTCAACTCTCACTTATATAGAGGGCTACCCCTATTTTCATAGTTTTGGAGTAAAATGGCTGTGACATACGGAGAGACAGACAGAATGATTGGGAGATCTATAAGTTTATTTAGCCATTTGGCTACTGAACTCTAACAAGGAGAAGGTTCTCGTTCCGGTTGTTTTTATCAATGTGGTTTTATTTGACAACTTGACCGCGAAGTCGGACTATATACATACACGGTATTGTTTTGCATGCTCGTCAAATTCAAGGACGTAACTATGCTAATGATTCTCGACCCGAATTGATAATAAAATAGTCCGAGAGCCAGGTGCAAATTTGGTTAATTATTTCTTCTCGTTAGATAATTGGCGATACGCATCAGACAACAGTATCATAAAGCCCTATGACCGTCAGCTGCGGCGCAGTGGGGGGGATGAGTATTTGTAACCTCCCAAGCTTGAAGAAAAAAATTCACTCATTTCCTCTCGGCTAAAAGTTTATCAAGTTATAGCTAACCCAATACCTCAACAAAAAAAAAAGTCAGCTGGCTATAACATAGTGCATTGTACGTCAGCTGATGGCTAGATCATGGGAAAAAAAATCTTCACTTTCAGTGATATCCTCTCGGCTAAAAATTTACCAGATGATAGCTTATATGTAACTATTGATAAATATATACGTCAGCTGGCTGTATCTCGGTGGAAAAATCGTCAGCTGATACTTTGAAGGTCGTTACGTAGAAGTTAGCCAGAAGCATTTACTGACTATTTAAAGGCATCTGCTGACCAGGTTTCCCTCGACTTATTGCTAGCTGATTTTTTTTATTTATCACAGTATTATATTTAAAATCAGCTCACAAATTTTCGTGTGGGAGGAAATGACGCCTCTTTAATTATTCTTGTTATTTTTAAAGATTTAAACAACACACGCTAGCATAGTGTTAGGGACCTAACTAAGGACTAAAACTAGTGGACTGATGATTTTCAATGATGGCTAAATCGAATGATTTCATCGAGTGTTTCATCCAAATGTCAAAATCATTAGAGGATAGAGACAATATTTTTGAGAAAATTCAAGAGTTCGTTTGCCATATGTATGGATTTAATCGCCTGAAAAAGGTCAATGAGGCAAGAGTAGCGTTGTTTGAAAAAACATATAAATTCTTGGATACGGAGACATTCAAGTTACCAAAGAAAGGTATTGAATGGCTCTTCTCTACCACCTTGCGAGTCAGAGCTATATCAGCAATTTTTAAGAGCATGCTATATTGCTCAAATTTGGTCAAATGCACACTTGCGTCATTTCCTCCCACACGAAAATTTGTGAGCTGATTTTAAATATAATACTGTGATAAATAAAAAAAACAGCTAGCAATAAGTCGAGGGAAACCTGGTCAGCTGATGCCTTTAAATAGTCAGTAAATGCTTCTGGCTAACTTCTACGTAACGACCTTCAAAGTATCAGCTGACGATTTTTCCACCGAGATACAGCCAGCTGACGTATATATTTATCAATAGTTACATATAAGCTATCATCTGGTAAATTTTTAGCCGAGAGGATATCACTGAAAGTGAAGATTTTTTTTCCCATGATCTAGCCATCAGCTGACGTACAATGCACTATGTTATAGCCAGCTGACTTTTTTTTTTTGTTGAGGTATTGGGTTAGCTATAACTTGATAAACTTTTAGCCGAGAGGAAATGAGTGAATATTTTTTTATTTCATCAAGCGTGGGAGGTTATAACTGCTCATCCCCCCCACCGAGCCTCAGCTGACATTCACGAGGCTTTATAGTTCGATTTTCTGATGCGTTTTACTAATTATCACTTGAGAGGAACTTGGTCATATAAATCTGTTACTGGCTCTCGGGCTAAAATAAGTAGGTTTTTTTTTTACTTTTTTCGTATTTTCAGAAATCGGTAAGTGTACACTACACTCGGACGATCTGCTCCTACCTTTACAATAAAATTACGCACACTACAGAAAAGCGAATGCACACAAACACAAACTATTGCACGTATTTCTAGTGCCTAAACCGCGGCGCCCGCGCATCCCCTTTTACCCTTATGACCCGCCCAGCTGGCCCCCGCTCCCGCGACTCGCGACCAGTGCAATGCTTGCGGCGGCGCAGTGAATACGTTCGCAAAAAAAAAAAAAATATCGCTTCTCGTACATCGTATGTTATAATTATTTAAGTGCAAGATAACGCAAAATGACTCCAATGTTGAATTGGTGGAGATGGTCCGTTTGTATGCCATTAGTGGAGAGACAGCCTACGTCGAGCGATCTAGTTGATCACAGAATTGTTCCCCAATTACGTGCAAATGTGATAAGTGCTTTCGACACCATCAAATCAAACGTTTTAGTGTTACGTAAACTGAAAGATAATCAGCGACGTCGTGCTAATCTCCTATTGTGGTGGTGGCAATTTCGAACAATTCCTCCGGGTAACATAAGGTACCTACTTACCAATTTTATTTATTTCCAAATAAACAATCATTTGTAAATACGTTATTAGCTTAATCAATTACCAGTGTAAATAAGTTAATTTCAAATTTTTAACTACGCCAATACCTAATACCTAGACAACATTATCATGACATAGTAGGTATGTCATGATAATGTTGTCATGTTTCAATTTTCTCTAATAAGTAGAACATTTTCAGATCGGTACACCAACTGAGGTATTTTTGCCGGTCCCTAAGCCCGTTAAGTAGGAAGGAAAATTTAAAATCAACCAAAACTAAAAAACAAAACAAAATCATTTATATATACAAATTTATGTATAACTAGCTATGCCCCGGCATGCGTTGCTATGCAATTTTCTACCTTTCTACCTACCATACCTACCCTACCTACCCTAGCTACCCTAGCTACCCTAGCTACCCTACCTACCCTACCCTACCTACCCTACCCTACCTACCCTACCCTACCTACCCTACCTACCCTACCTACCCTACCCTACCTACCCTACCCTACCTGCCCTACCCTACCTACCCTACCTACCCTACCTACCCTACCTACCCTACCTACCCTACCTACCCTACCTACCCTACCTACCCTACCTACCCTACCTACCCTACCTACCCTACCTACCCTACCTACCCTACCTACCCTACCTACCCTACCTACCCTACCTACCCTACCTACCCTACCTACCCTACCTACCCTACCTACCCTACCTACCCTACCTACCCTACCTACCCTACCTACCCTACCTACCCTACCTACCCTACCTGCCCTACCTACCCTACCTACCCTACCTACCCTACCTACCCTACCTACCCTACCTACCCTACCTACCCTACCTACCCTACCTACCCTACCTACCCTACCTACCCTACCTACCCTACCTACCCTACCTACCCTACCTACCCTACCTACCCTACCTACCCTACCTACCCTACCTACCCTACCTACCCTACCTACCCTACCTACCCTACCTACCCTACCTACCCTACCTACCCTACCTACCCTACCTACCCTACCTACCCTACCTACCCTACCTACCCTACCTACCCTACCTACCCTACCTACCCTACCTACCCTACCTACCCTACCTACCCTACCTACCCTACCTACCCTACCTACCCTACCTACCCTACCTACCCTACCTACCCTACCTACCCTACCTACCCTACCTACCCTACCTACCCTACCTACCCTACCTACCCTACCTACCCTACCTACCCTACCTACCCTACCTACCCTACCTACCCTACCTACCCTACCTACCCTACCTACCCTACCTACCCTACCTACCCTACCTACCCTACCTACCCTACCTACCCTACCTACCCTACCTACCCTACCTACCCTACCTACCCTACCTACCCTACCTACCCTACCTACCCTACCTACCCTACCTACCCTACCTACCCTACCTACCCTACCTACCCTACCTACCCTACCTACCCTACCTACCCTACCTACCCTACCTACCCTACCTACCCTACCTACCCTACCTACCCTACCTACCCTACCTACCCTACCTACCCTACCTACCCTACCTACCCTACCTACCCTACCTACCCTACCTACCCTACCTACCCTACCTACCCTACCTACCCTACCTACCCTACCTACCCTACCTACCCTACCTACCCTACCTACCCTACCTACCCTACCTACCCTACCTACCCTACCTACCCTACCTACCCTACCTACCCTACCTACCCTACCTACCCTACCTACCCTACCTACCCTACCTACCCTACCTACCCTACCTACCCTACCTACCCTACCTACCCTACCTACCCTACCTACCCTACCCTACCTACCCTACCTACCCTACCTACCCTACCCTACCTACCCTACCCTACCTACCCTACCCTACCTACCCTACCCTACCTACCCTACCCTACCCTACCCTACCCTACCCTACCCTACCTACCCTACTTACCCTACCTTTTCTTTGCTATAAACCTTACGGAGCCCGAGACCTTTCCAACGAATGCAAAACCGTGGAAATCGGTTCGTGCGTTCTGGAGTTATAGCGTCAGGAAGGAAAACCCGACTTATTTTTATATACATAGTAGATAATAAAACGATGCGAGATGGACCGAATTTACCTACAATGCACTATTATTATTACGGGCTAGCGGGCGCGCGCGCTCCACGTAATAAATAGCCTACAGTGAGTGAACCTGGTCTTTATTAGAGATCTAAGTTTACCGATTTTAAGATTGTCCGTTTATAGCAGGATTGCAATAAAACGTAATTTAAAACAAAACTAACATTTTATTAATCAGCTGATGCGCGGGTCAACGCACGCTGCTTGCATTGCGTTTCGTAGGTAAATAAGTATTTATTTATTTATTTTTATTCATTAAATGCACAATGTACAAAAAAGTTACACGCTAGGCTTATAACTAGTGAGTACATGACCCTGTTAGGGCGCAGCAAAATGACTTAAAAACTAATAAAATTATATTGCAGAATATATCACGTATGGTAGGAACTTTCACAATATTATATTATTTAAACTTATATCTAGCCATAAACAAAATAAACAATATTCAGTAAACTTATATCTAGCCTTAAACAACATAAACAATATTCAGTAAACTTATATCTAGCCCTAAACAACATAAACAATATTCATTAAACTTAAATCTAGCCTATACATTTAGCACATACATAATTATATTTTAATATTCTATTTTAACTTTGGATCTTCTATAAATTCTTGGATACTATAGTAAGCTTTATCTAAGAGCAATGACTTTAACCGGGCTTTAAATATTAACCATGTTTTTGTGGACCGTATATTTTCAGGCAATTTATTATACTACTCTGTCAAGAAAGTACCGGGAAAAGATCAATAATACACAAAATGTCTGTTATTCATCCAAATTTATTTTATCACCTTCAAAGTATGCTCCTTTAGAAACGATACACTTGCGCCAACGAATAATCAATTCATCAAAACATTTTTTAAACGCTGCTTCCGGAATTGAGTTCAGTTCTCGCCGCGAATTCTCCTTTATGTCTTCTATCGATTGAAAACGGGTGCCACGAAGTGGTAATTTGAGTTTAGGAAAAAGAAAAAAGTCAGCAGGAGCCATATCTGGTGAATATGGTGGTTGCTGGATGGTATTTGTTGAGTGTTTGGTCAAAAATTCGTTCACAATGATAGCCTTGTGCGAAGGCGCATTGTCGTGGTGCAAAATCCAAGAATTTTCTTTCCACAAATCTGGCCTTTTTCGTCGAATTTGCTCTTTTAAACGCCGCATAACGCTCAAATAATATTCTTTATTTACCGTTAGACCTTCCGGTAAGAATTCAGAGTGCACAACACCGCGATAGTCAAAGAAAACAGTCAACATGACTTTGACTTTTGATCGACTTTGGCGTGGTTTTTTCGGTTTCGGTTCAGTTGGAAGGCGCCACTCCGAAGCTTGTTGACTAGTTTGCATGTCAAACTCGTAAACCTACGTCTCGTCACCAGTAACAATGCGTTTCATGAATGTTGGGTCCGAACTGACTCGTTCTAGCATGTCCTCAGCGACTTTCATGCGATTGAGTTTTTGGAGAAAATTCAGATCTTTTGGGACTAGCCGAGCAGCAACATGTTTCATACCCAAATGATTAGTTACAATGGTACGGATCGACTCGTGAGATACAGAAAGTTCGGCGGCTATCTCTCTCAGAGTTGAATGGGGATTTTCAGTCACTATTTTCTTCACTTTTGCGATGTTAACTTCAGTTGCAGACGTTGACGGCCTACCAGAGCGAGGCAAATCTTCCATCACATCTCGACCGCTTTTGAACGCTTTGAACCACTCATAAGCACGAGTTTTTGATAAAGTCGATTCACCGTAAGCCTTCTGTAACATTTTCAGTGACTCCGAACACGAAATTCGATTGGCGATGCAAAATTTAAGACAAACTCTTTGTTCGATATTTTTGTCCATTATGAAATTCGCAATACACACTATATATGATATTACTAAAACCAGCACTGTATTTAATATAAATAACAGATGCAACTCAAACTCCGCGCCAAAATGGAAAACAGTTGTGCCAATCTAACAAAAAAAACAAAAATTTTAATTTGGAACCATAAACAAATCATCCATTCCCGATACTTTTTTGACTGAATGTATATCTGTATACTTCGGTATTGTGGGCTATTTTTATACATTTGGAGTCTAGGTGCTGGTAAAATTAATTTAGTTTTACGGCGCTCGTTCTTGTCGAAATTAAACAGTTGGATATATTTTTTAACAAAAGTGGCTATTTCTAGTATTTATATGGAAGACAAAGTTAATATTTTTTCATTTATGAAGTGGGGATTGCAGCTGTCTCTAGGTTTTATCTTAAATAATATTCGAATACAAAGTAGACGGAGCCTCGAATATCTGTGTGCGTGCATGCCGCTGTATTACGTAAGCGCCGACGCTCACACACACTGTTCTGTTTGTTCTGTAGGTGATTCTGTACTTTTGAAGTGGAGATATTCTGTAATACTGTTAAATTTAAACAGACAGACAGATCATAAAAGCACCTTAGATTATTATTGATCAGGTTCCGTAATTTTCATTGATTATTTATAACTTTTATTAGCACCTTCTAAATTTTGACGAGGATGCAAATCAACATATTGTATAACCCCCGAGTAAAATAGTAAAAAGTCATGTAAAGTAGAATAAAGGTTTATTTTTTTTAAGAAAGCCAAAGAAGAGCGTATAAGCAAAGCAATACTAGTAAAACATCGATACCGAAACTAAAAACAGAAAGACCTCCAAAAAGTACGCAAGTAAGGATTAGCAAAATGGCCTCAGATTCTACAAAGACCAATATGTCCTCAGATTTTACAAACACCTCTACAACTACCAAAGCTGTAATGAAAAACTATATACTCCTAAAATTCCAAAATAATCCACAAGGCCAAAAGTTTGATAAAATGTTAAAAATATTTTCAAATAAAATGAATGAATAAAATATTGTCAACTAAAATTGCATGTGTATAACTACATACTACTATATATACTTAACCCTTATTAATCTGTTACTAAACAACATGTTGTTTGTCAACCTACTGCGTAAGAGGTTGGGACAGAGTCAAACTCGCTAGATTGCTATTTGTCATTAGTACTGAAATATGTAGCTAAAAACGACTTTTGAGATATAAACCACGCGCCATATAAACAATTAGATTATACCCGAATACCATAAATAATAAATGAATTTAAAAACGAACACAAAAGTCAGAATACCGTTATCAAATTTTAAAAGCACCAAAACATAGCTTTCTGTCGTATTAAAATGTCTGTAATCGATATTTAACAAATGAAAGTTACCGTTTAAATTCTGTAATGCAATTAATGAACTTTAGATTTCGCCGGAATATAGATACACGTGTAAGGGATTTAACCTTCATTGTAATTCCACGAATATTCGCTAGATGCAACGGCACGTGTACTCCAAATGAATGACCGTGACACATATATCATGGACGTTAATATCATGTCGGAGTTGCAGGGTCACTTTCAAATTTAAAGTTTGTTGAAATGATTTACTTTAGATGTTATAGTAATGGTCAAACTTAATTGCGGTTCGGAAATTAGCTACAATTCAGCGCCTCTTTCGGACCGATGATTTTCAGATTTATTTGATGACCACTCCTTAAAAAAAAAACAAAATGTCGTAAGTAAGTGCCAAACCACAAGTCGGCTGTCCAATATCTGCACACACAAACAAACGAAAACCTTTATTCTTTTTTTTTTCCCTAAACCACTTTGCCGAAACTACAAAAAAGCAGCGTATATTATTAGTAACCAGGTACCGTAATTTTAATTGATTACTTATACATATATACTACTCAAAACAAAATAAGGGCCACGAGGTATTTTGTCTGTACCATGAAAATAACAAAACCAATACTTATATATTGTTTGTCTCCCTATCGAAAACTAATGTTCTTTTTACCATGTAGACCAATAAATTTATTCAAATAATAATGATTAAAAAGTTTATTTGCTTTTGAAAGAAAAAACACATTTTAGGTTAAAAGTTAGTTAAAAGTTACTGGAAGTTAGTTAAAAGTTACTGGAAACAAAAGAAAGTACTCCATGCTCATCTTTTAGTAACGGGTATGCCCCCAAGGGCGGATCCAGCTTTTTTATCAGGGGGGGGTCACCATGTCGCAAACAGCTTGTCTCCGCAGTCTAGTTTGGATAGATATAGCTATACTTAATATTATAAAGGAACGTGAAAATGTTTTCGTAAATTTTTCACGTTGAAATCGCTAAACGGATAAGATTTCATGGGGTTTCCCGTCATCTATATTTATTGACTTATGCACCTGCAAAAGAGCTAAGCCCGTCAGGCGGTCTTCTGCCAAGCTTTGACCCTTCTTAGTGTGGAAAAATACTTTCTCTTGTTCGTCTCTCATTACATATTGTATCGCCAGAATGCACAAAAAACGCATTAGCAAATGCTACAACTTTTCTCATTGTGCATGAGGTATTGCGACAAGAAATTACGTCGGATGACTTAGCCAATGAGTTGTTTAAAGCATGATTGGCGCACGGGGAACGTTTGGCGTGCGATGCTTTTTTGCTAGCTCGTGTACTGCAACTTTTGCATTTGAAGCAATAAGCCCACACACTGATTTAAATCTACATTGAATTTGAGGCCGAGGTTTTCCACAATCTTGGCCAGTGCTACACCTGTCAACCGAGGATTCTTCATCCATTAATTTACTATTATCACGATGGCCTCGGAGTGGTATATTTTAACGACCACAAAAAATTGTCGTTTTTACTATTGGTCGCGTTTCGTAGACTCCGTCGGGTATGACACACTAGTAGATATCCAAGCGATAAAAGAGCGCTCAACAAAGCAGCCAAAGAACAGAAAATCCTTATAACGATGATGCCAATGAAGTCGCCCTGGAAACATGCTTGGAAGGTCTAACACCTACAAAAGCCACGAACCATTCACTATGGAGAGCATGCAAACACTATGATCCCCAGATGTCCACAAACCATCTCTTCTTCGACACATGATGGAAACTGGTCAAAAACCGCACAAGAAAAGGCTTATATATTTGCACACCACCTCAGTCAAGTTTTTAAAACAAACGATGCTAGTCCGAACCAAGACCAATCAGGCGTAGACCTTATTCTCGACCAAGACATACAACTCGATCTACCACTCAAAGCTATTACACCGAGAGAAATCGTCAAATAATTCAAATCCATGAACAACATTTAAATAAGGCACCGGAGTTTGATCTCATTAAAAAAAAAATACTGCAAGAGCTACCGCGTAATGCAGCACGCCATTCTGCGGGTAGGAAACTTTCCGGATTTGTGGAAAGTCTCACAAATCATAATGATTCACAAACCCGGCAAACTGGTTCACAAAGTTACATCCTATAGACCAATTAGCTTACTGCCAAACTATTTGAAAAAATATTTCTTCAGACTTAACACAGTCCTCTTTAAGAGACTTCTTATTGGACAAATCGTTACTCCAATATAATTCCCTTCAGTCATGATGTGTTCAGTAGCCTGTTTGTACCCTATACCTACCTTAATTCGTTTGGTTTTATCTTTTAGTTTTTTGTTTTGTGAAATATTAATATAGTTTTTTTTAATTAATTTACGTACATATATGATTACACGACTATTGTATGCCCAAAGGGCGGGGCATAGCTGATCTATTTAATTATTTAAGACCTGTATTATGTACCTATGATCCACAATAAAGATATTGATTGATTGATCCTAAAAGAAAAATCAATAATTTCTGACCACTAGTTCGGCTGCCGTAAAGAACATGCGATTACAGATCAAGTCCACAGGATGACAAGAGTAATAAGGAAGGAATTTGAAGGCAAAGAATACTGTTCCACAGCCTTCCTGGATATACAGCAGGCCTTTGACAAGATTTAGCACAAGGGGTTGTTATGCAAAATAAAATCCCTATTACCACACACGTACTTCGGAACACTGAAGTCCAACTTAGCTAACAGAATATTCCAAGTCAAAGAAAATGATTGCACATCAGATTTCCACAAAATCGACGCAGGAGTACCTCAAGGGTCGGTTCTTGGACCGGTGTTATACTCTCTGTATACATCTGACCTACCAAATAGCCAAGAGTACACAGTCGCTGGCCAAATGGAGAATCGCAGCTAGTGAGTCCAAGTCGGTTCACGCGAAGTGTGAATCTTCGCAAATGGTACTCAACTGCCTCATCAGAACTCTGTCAAATACCTTGGAATGCATTTGGACCGCAGACTCACTTGGAAGAAGCATGTGCAAGCAAAAAGAGATCAGACCAACCTCAAATACTGGGGCCTATAATACTGGTTACTGGGAAGAAACTCAAAACTGTCAATGGACAAAAAGATCATTATATGCTATGTCATGCTGAAACCTATTTGGACTTATGGTATTGTACTGTGGGGCTCAACATAATGATAATGCAAAGGGCGCAAAATTATATCCTAAGACAAATATCAAATGCGCCATGGTTTATCAAAACAAAAGAGATCCACGAATTTCTTAACCTACCAATGGTTCAAGAAGTAATCAACTCAATGGGTCCAGCTATAAATCAAAACTCATAAAACACCCAAATCAGCTTGCAGGACAGCTGATCCCCGAAACACTTCGCCGCCTTAAGAAACGACGTGATTATTTATACAGCTATAATATAACCAATAACGGCATAGAATTATATTATTATGATTATGTGCGTCTTTCGCGTATAATTTGTTTACGTTTATAAATAAAATTAGATAAAATTGCAGTGGCCACCTATGACCCAACCTGTCGCCCAGGGGGGGGTCATGACCCCCATGACCCTCCCCCTGGATCCGCGCTTGTATGCCCCCCTCGTTTAGCTACGCACTCCTGAAGCCTGGAGTGCATGCTCGCAATCAAATGCCTGACATTTTCCATTGGAATCTCTTCCCAGCGGCCTGGCCCTTTTAACAGCGTTGATGAGTTGCTGTTGGTTGTGGATTTCCTGATCACCGTCTCTAACTCTTCGTTTCAACTGATCTCACATGTGCTCTATTGGATTTAAGTCCAGACTGTTCGCCGGCCATGGCAAGACTTGAATTTGAGAGGCTTCCAGTACAAACCGAGTCGCTTGAGCCGTGTGTGCACGAGCATTGTCTTGCATCAAGATGAATCCAGGACTCGCTCGCTGTGCAAATGGGATCACATGTGGTCTGACAACTTCCTCAATATACCGCTGAGCAGTAATAGTAGCCTCATTTCAAATAGCGAGCTCAGTTTTGGCGTGTAAGCTTATCCGCCCCAAATCATTACATTTTGACCACCAAAACGATCGACTTCATGGATGCAGGCTTCTGAAAATCTCTCGCCGCGTCTTCTCCATACTCCAATACGCCGATCGTCGTTAAAAATTTAATTTTGCATTCGTCTGTGAAGAGCACCATGCCCCATTGCTTTATGTCCCAGTCCAAATGTTGACGGGAAAATCTTAAACGATTTGCACGATGATTTCTGGTTAATGGAACACGGACAACTCGCCTTCTTGATGCCTGCTGGTATTCATGCAATCGATTACGAATAGTTTGGTCACTGACGCGAGTACCCGTTGTCAACCGTAAACGATTTTGCAGCTTGCGGGCCGTCGTTGTGCGATCTCGGCGCGCACTTAATCGAATGTAACGATCCTCTTGAGCTGTTGTAATGCGAACTCTGCCCGAACCAGGTCTTCTTCTAACACTGCCGGTCTCTTGGAAGCGATTCCATAAATTTTGAATAGCTCTTCGAGAAAATTCCAATTGCAAACCTACAGATCGCTGCGAAAGACCTTCTTCAATCACTGTAACGGCTCTGGTTGCTGTCAGCGAGTCCATATGACGCCTGCGTGCTTGTGGCATATTGCAAAAGATGTTTCTGACTCAAGACATCAATGAACTCTGATAATTTCCAATAAACCAAGAAGCTAAGGAAAGCATAACGTCAAAGTAAATGGAATCAAAATTTTCAAAAAGAATTTTAAATCAAATTTTATTTAAAACTAGCTGACCCGGCGAACTCTGTTCCGCCTTAAAGACTCGTTGACCATTCTCCAGATGCACCGCCAAATGCACAACAGTAGGATGACGTTCGTGAATAGGGAATGCGAATATACACCAAATCGCTTCATTACAGTTTACATAACGACCAACTTGATAGCGTGAAATTTCATCGTTGGTGTTTGAGGATTGCAATCCAAAAACCGCCATATCGCTGCCTTTCGTGATATATTTGCAAATATATTTTATGGACTTTACTGAATTGCAATAAGTAATCAACGTTGCAATGTGTCTTGAACGTTTTATGAAAAAACGAAATAAGTGTCGAATATGGAACAATCCAACTGTTGTCGACAACGAAATCCATTCTTTTCACTTTTGTTGTGACAGTTCCACCGTTGTCATCTGGTGATCGACGCCGATACAGTGGACAACCATCGTTACCAGTGACGGTCTCCGCCGGAAATTTCCGTGGATATCGTTTAGAGCACTTTCCATCGACCATGCAAGGTGATTGGGGATTGATGGCGCCACACGGTTCATGAATCATATATTGTAATAACAACATCATGTAGGACTGGATCGGCTTCATGATCAGGAATCTCGCCACATATCATATCATCTATTTGGTCAGGTTGAATTCTTTCCGCTAACCAAGTAAGAATATGTGCGTGCGGCAGGCCTCGCTTTTGCCATTGGATTGAATACATCCAGCATCGAGTACCTCCAAAGACACGTTGTTTAACAATGAAGTTCATCAGGGACCGAATTTTTTGTCTGAATATACGTGCTGTGATGTCGTGTCTATCTCTTGATGTTTGTCCGGGAAGCAGCAATTGAATAATTTCTATCCATTTTGGATTACAGGTAAAAGTAATAAATAGATCTGGCCGACCGTAATGACGAACATACCATGTCATTGCATCTTGCGCATATTCATGCATATGACGTGGACTTCCAATGTACGTCACCGGCAGAATAGTTAATCTACCAATATTAGCTTCATTTCCTTCAGTACTAACTGCATCACGTAAATGGATGTACTCCTCAGAACGCAGTTTGGCTTGGTTCAACCTAATGAAAGTTAAACGTTCCGTTTCTATTTTGACATACATGTCGACGCAATACTGCTGTAACAATCGACGAAACCGCAGCAAATAGTTGTCAGCATTTTGACGAATCTTCAAACGATATGCGAAATAATTCATTGAGCTAACTTCACGGGAACACTGTCGAACGGAATAAATAGTATCCTATGTCCGTCTCCTGGCTAGCAGTGTCCAGCGGTTTCACCCACCAGTCAGCTCCCAACTATTGTAGCGTGACGTTATGCAGCCGATAGCTGTGTATACAGATCGAAATGTTAAAAAGAATACCACTGTAAATTTCATGCGATCCTAGTAAGTAGTTTTATCTCAACGCAGTTGGTTCTACCAAGAACTTGAATCCACAGATCAAACTGTTGGAATTAATTTCACCGTGAATTCATGCAAGCCTTGTACTTTTGCTTTTAAAATATTAGTAAGGATTAACCTACCCTACCTACCTACTAAGCTACCCAACCTACCTACCCTACTTCTCTTACCGGGATGAAAAGTATGTAGATAAGTATCCTATGTCCGTCTCCTGGCTCTAAGCTACCTCCCCACCAATTTTCAGCCAAATCGGTTCAGCCGTTCTTGAGTTATAAGTGGAGTAACTAACACGACTTTCTTTTATATATATAGTGTCGACGCAATACTGCTGTAACAATCGACGAAACCGCAGCAAATAGTTGTCAGCATTTTGACGAATCTTCAAACGATATGCGAAATAATTCATTGAGCTAACTTCACGGGAACACTGTCGAACGGAATAAATAGTATCCTATGTCCGTCTCCTGGCTAGCAGTGTCCAGCGGTTTCACCCACCAGTCAGCTCCCAACTATTGTAGCGTGACGTTATGCAGCCGATAGCTGTGTATACAGATCGAAATGTTAAAAAGAATACCACTGTAAATTTCATGCGATCCTAGTAAGTAGTTTTATCTCAACGCAGTTGGTTCTACCAAGAACTTGAATCCACAGATCAAACTGTTGGAATTAATTTCACCGTGAATTCATGCAAGCCTTGTACTTTTGCTTTTAAAATATTAGTAAGGATTAACCTACCCTACCTACCTACTAAGCTACCCAACCTACCTACCCTACTTCTCTTACCGGGATGAAAAGTATGTAGATAAGTATCCTATGTCCGTCTCCTGGCTCTAAGCTACCTCCCCACCAATTTTCAGCCAAATCGGTTCAGCCGTTCTTGAGTTATAAGTGGAGTAACTAACACGACTTTCTTTTATATATATAGTGTCGACGCAATACTGCTGTAACAATCGACGAAACCGCAGCAAATAGTTGTCAGCATTTTGACGAATCTTCAAACGATATGCGAAATAATTCATTGAGCTAACTTCACGGGAACACTGTCGAACGGAATAAATAGTATCCTATGTCCGTCTCCTGGCTAGCAGTGTCCAGCGGTTTCACCCACCAGTCAGCTCCCAACTATTGTAGCGTGACGTTATGCAGCCGATAGCTGTGTATACAGATCGAAATGTTAAAAAGAATACCACTGTAAATTTCATGCGATCCTAGTAAGTAGTTTTATCTCAACGCAGTTGGTTCTACCAAGAACTTGAATCCACAGATCAAACTGTTGGAATTAATTTCACCGTGAATTCATGCAAGCCTTGTACTTTTGCTTTTAAAATATTAGTAAGGATTAACCTACCCTACCTACCTACTAAGCTACCCAACCTACCTACCCTACTTCTCTTACCGGGATGAAAAGTATGTAGATAAGTATCCTATGTCCGTCTCCTGGCTCTAAGCTACCTCCCCACCAATTTTCAGCCAAATCGGTTCAGCCGTTCTTGAGTTATAAGTGGAGTAACTAACACGACTTTCTTTTATATATATATATAGATTGTTGCCAGCATTAGATGAATACTACAATATTAAAAATTTTAGGTTTCAAAGAGTTTGTATACTCAATATTTTACTACTTTCATTATGTAAATGTTTAATAAATTACACCAAAATGAAAAAATACCGCGTGGCCCTTATTTTGTTTTGGGTAGTAGGTATATTTTATGACCACTCTTGAAATATCATGAGGATGCAAATGCACCTCGTGCATACTGGGTTAGTTAAATAAAACATAACACACATTTCAAACTAGGATTTCAGATGAGACTGCAACATAACATCGAAATGAATAATTTAAACTACTTTTGGAGTGTGCGATAGGCTAGCAGCTACGCGTGTATGCCGCCATCGTATAATGATGGATGGGCCACGCTGTGAAATTGTCAAGGACAGCCGGCACTAGGAACTATGGTCTCTTTTTTTGTTTTTGCATCACAGTGGTCTTTATTTTTGTGTGTCGTTTACTTTATGTTGTTACCGTAATATGTATAATACCAATTATTATGACGGGTCTGTTTGATTCAAAATGGCTAAATTGATTTGACAGTTTTAAATTTTCATGTACTATTGAAGGTGTGGGCCAAGTCGTGGGACAGGCCAGGGTGAAAGTTAAAAGATATTTTTACGTTTTAATAGGCATTTAAAATCATACTGACAGCGAAGAGTTCCACACAACTATCCTTTAACAGCCTTCCCAAATAATCTGAAATGATGCTCCACAATGTTGTCCGTATCAAATACTAGCATTCGCCTTTACATTCGCAAATTAATAAATATTATTTTTGAATCAGGTTCCATTTATCTACGTCTCCAATTTGACTTTAACTATGCGTATATTTGTTTAATTGCATTGACAATTTGTGAGTTGATGCGAATAAACCAATACAGCCTGTGTTGCAACGGTAGGCGTGCTGCAGCATTACTCTTATCAGTTTAGGAGCCAAGAGACATCTTTCGAAGCATTTTTTTTGCCAAAAGCAAGTGATTCCACTATAAATAACCGCAATTAAGTAATAACTTCAATCTAAAAAACGTTTTAAAGTTGCTCTTGTTTATGCGGGCTGTCAATTTTTGTCGAACCCCGTGAGTCCTGAAGGTACCTCACGGCCGGGCGCTATCTACAACAACACTGGTCGAACCAACGCCGCCGGCCGGCGGCCCTGGGGTACAGCAAGAGAAGCGGACGCTCTAAGCACCAAATGGCAAGAGGCGCCAAATGTGAAATACAATTGCATTTCTTTTGGCCTCTTAGGCGCGGTGGCGGTGTTATCTCATCAGGTTATTTAAAATACGTAGAGGTTATTTATTTATTCTAAATTCACTAATTGATATTTGCAATATAAAATGATTTTGCAAAATTTGAAAATTATGATTTATTTGCGATCCGCTCCGGTCGCTCGGGTGGTATGTAGATACTAATATTACGATCTAATAGACGTCAGACTCAACCCCTTTTTTTAAGCTATTGCATAGCTTCTATCGCGGGCCTTGAGCGCGGGGACCGAAACCAGAAATTCCGTAACGAAGAAAAACATGACGCTCCCCACTCCGACGGGCACGGAGGTGTGGCTTGTCTAACGTCGTTTACACAATACGGTCAGTTATTTCAATCCCGATTCTAATGTTCTAATAGCGTGTTTGGTAGAGAATCGGATAATCGACATTACGCTGGATCAAACCCAAGGTCTTGTTTTTCTTTTTGCGACTTCTTTTCATTGGAAGTACTTTTTAAATATATTTAGTTTTTTTATTTATTGTCTAAGTTGATAAAAAAATGTTTCTTTTTGCGACTTTTTTTCATTGGAAGTACTTTTTGAATATTTTATTTAGATTGTTTTTATTTATTGCTTATGTTGATAAAAAATGCTATGCAATAGCTTTACCGCGGCAGTCCCCGAGTGCCACACGTAATTTTTTTTTTTCGGGTGGGAAATCATCAAATGACTTCCCCCGCTCTGGGCGGAGCGGGGGGGCATGTCAGACTTGTACTGACTAAAACCCACCCATGTTCATTCTATTGCCCTTTACGTTCCGGAGCCGCGGTATCTCTTTCGAACAACCCGCAACCCCGGCAGGCGGAGGCTCTGGCAAGCCCCTCTGCTTTGCTGACATCTCTTTGAGGCGCGCGTGAAACACGAACGCGCCGTCGACACGGCCTGAGACTCAACCCCTTGATTGAGGTAGAGTGAAATTGTATTCTACTCAGAAAAAAAAAACAAAATAAGGGCCACGAGGTATTTTTTCATTTTGGTGTAATTTATTAAACATTTACATATTGAAAGTAGTAAAATATTGAGTATACAAACTCTTTGAAACCTAAAATTTTTAATATTGTAGTATTCATGTTATGCTGGCAACAATTTTAAATAAAATTTGATTTAAAATTCTTTTTTGAAAATTTTGATTCCATTTTCTTTGACGTTTTGCTTTCCTTAGCTTCTTGGTTTATTAGAAATTATCAGAGTTCATTGATATATTGAGTCAGAAACATCTTTTGCAATATGCCACAAGCACGCAGGCGTCATATGGACTAGCTGACAGCAACCAGAGCCGTTACAGTGATTGAAGAAGGTCATTCGCAGCGATCTGTGGGTTTGCAATTGGGATTTTCTCGAAGAGCTATTCGAAATCTATGGAATCGCTTCCAAGAGAGCGGCAGTGTTAGAAGAAGACCTGGTTTGGGCAGAGTTTGCATTACAACAGCTCAAGAGGATCGTAACATTCGATTAAGTGCGCGCCGAGATCGCACAACGACGGCCCGCAAGCTGCAAAATCGTTTACGGCTGACAACGGGTACTCGTGTCAGTGACCAAACTATTCGTAATCGATTGCATGAAGACCAGCAGGCATCAAGAAGGCGAGTTGTCCGTGTTCCATTAACCAGAAATCATCGTGCAAATAGTTTAAGATTTTCCCGTCAACATTTGGACTGGGACATTTATTTATTTATTTATTTTATTTATTTATTTATCCTTCTTACAACTATCATTACAGGCCTTAACCTAATGCGACAGTGAAGCTATCAACTAATAAAAATAAAGCTAAAAAATTAAACAATTATAGACATAAACCAATAGGGCATGGTGCTCTTCACAGACGAATGCAAAGTTAAATTTTTAACGACGATCGGCGTATTAGAGTATGGAGAAGACGTGGCGAGAGATTTTCAGAAGCCTGCATCCATGAAGTCGATCGTTTTGGTGGTCAAAATGTAATGATTTGGGGCGGGATAAGCTTACACGCCAAAACTGAGCTCGCTATTTTAAATGAGGCTACTATTACTGCTCAACGGTATATTGAGGAAGTTGTCAGACCACATGTGATCCCATTTGCACAGCGAGCGGGTCCTGGATTCATCTTGATGCAAGACAATGCTCGTGCACACACGGCTCAAGCGACTCGGTTTGTACTGGAAGCCTCTCAAATTCAAGTCTTGCTATGGCCGGCGAACAGTCTGGACTTAAATCCAATAGAGCACATGTGGGATCAGTTGAAACGAAGAGTTAGAGACGGTGATCAGGAAATCCACAACCAACAGCAACTCATCAACGCTGTTAAAAGGGCCAGGCCGCTGGGAAGGGATTCCAATGGAAAATGTCAGGCATTTGATTGCGAGCATGCACTCCAGGCTTCAGGAGTGCGTAGCTAAACGAGGGGGGCATACCCGTTACTAAAAGATGAGCATGGAGTACTTTCTTTTGTTTCCAGTAACTTTACGTTGTTTTTTTTTAACCTAAAATGTGTTTTTTCTTTCAAAAGCAAATAGAATAGAAAGAATAGAATAGAAAAATATTTATTCGAAACAGACACAACACAACAGCAAAAAGAAAAAAAGGTACACAGAACGGAAAAACATGGACAAGGTTGCGCTGAGCGTGCCCATAACGAAAGGGTTACCAACTCAGCATATGCTAGGCGTCAGACACCCAACGCTGGTTTTCAGTTGGCACCCGCAGTGACACACGGACGATGGCAACAAGTACAAATAAATAAGTATTTTAGATAATAACCTTTTAAGAAAATAAACTTTTTAATCATTATTATTTGAATAAATTTATTGGTCTACATGGTAAAAACAACATTAGTTTTCGTTATGGAGACAAACAATATATAAGTATTGGTTTTGTTATTTTCATGGTACAGACAAAATACCTCGTGGCCCTTATTTTGTTTTGAGTAGTATATTTTGGCGCACTTTGGTCGAAACTTTTACTTCACATACATTTTACTTTGGTTTCATGTTAAATCTTCTTTACAGAGTATAAAACAATGTCGGTTCCCGCCGTCTGCACGCTTAGATATTGTAAACCACGCAACATAATATTTTAAAATTTGTTAACATCACGTTAGAGTGATCCCAGGTGAAGGTTTATATGCATAATACATGCATATTTTAGTAGAGAAAAGGCGAGAATTTCAAAGATTTGCATTGCACCCTTGTGAAGCCCGGGCGTGTCGATAGTTGATAAATAAAGAGCTAAACTAAACTAACAAAAATCAAAGTAAGTACATTATAATATGAATCTTTTATTTGTACCGTGGATCGTTGTTTACTTACTATTCCATTCTAGGTAAGTATATAATGTCCTTCGACATTGTTCCTATCTAGAGTATTCGCAATGGTTAGGTTCTGTGTTCCCGCTACCTCACAAGTACAAGTATTCAATTTCACGGTTGGGTCTTGGTGAAAATTACATCTGGATGTTATAGCTGATTTCAAACTACATCACTGGCAACATAATTCATCCATGTGTAACCGAAACTTGTGCATATTACACTGAATCTGAGATCGCGTGTTTCTCGCATCTCGCTGAGCGGATCTCGTAGGTTTCACGAAGCTTGCAATCTTGAAATTCGTAGCAGGTAACAACGGTAGGTCTCAGTATAGGATTACAAAACAATCAAGAAAAAACAAACTAGACCTTTAACGTCCATCGGTTTCTAAGAAAAAATAAACTATATCTGTGACTAGTCTGGTTAGTTATTTTTTTGTTGGCCGTACATACAGGCGCGTACAAACATTACCCTCCTTCTGTGTTAGTAAGATAAAAAAAAAATATTGATTAGTTGCATCTATTATTTTGCATTAGCTTTCAAAATCTCGCCACCTTTCAAACAACAATAAAACCCAATAAGGCGTGTGAAAATGTTAATGAAATGTCGGTTGTAGTCAATACTCGTAGATGATGACAAGCGATGAATATGCATGGTGTGTACAATGGCCATCCATAATTTTCAATACTACGAGACAAACAAGAAAATATTATTTCTAATACTATTTCGATTAAAATTTTGATAAATAAACTTTAAAGGTTTAATGGGAAGATTATGAACATCGTTTGAAATATTCGCATGATATGACATGATTCATTTCGCTTGACATTTCATCATTTCAATACAGGATGTTAACGAACCCTTCGTGAAGCCGTCAACCATGTATTCTGGTAGTTTTGCTGAGAAACGACTTTTTGGTGTAAAAAGGCACGTTTTACGGTAGAACTGAATATACTGCACTCAGAATATTTCATTGTGAGGCGGGTGCAGCAGATTCATGAATTGAAATATTTTATTGCGTTTGTTACTAACATATATTGCTGTGTGTTTAATAATATTATATAGACCACGGCCTGAAATTTAAAAAAAATATGTAAAGGATTCATTGAATAGAAGGTATTTATAGCAAAGTGACAACTTTTACCCCCAATGAACACTATGATTTTTTCAAGAAATACGTCTGGATAAGATCAATGAGAAGGGCTGACAACTGATCGGTATTTTTCCGATATTTTCTAAGACTACGTTGTTCTTGTCGCCTGATTTCCAACGATAACTTCTTGTTAATCTATCTATATATATAAAAGAAAGTCGTGTTAGTTACTCCACTTATAACTCAAGAACGGCTGAACCGATTTAGCTGAAAATTGGTGAGGAGGTAGCTTAGAGCCAGGAGACGGATATAGGGTAGGTAGGGTAGGTAGGGTAGGTAGGGTAGGTAGGGTAGGTAGGGTAGGTAGGGTAGGTAGGGTAGGTAGGGTAGGTAGGGTAGGTAGGGTAGGTAGGGTAGGTAGGGTAGGTAGGGTAGGTAGGGTAGGTAGGGTAGGTAGGGTAGGTAGGGTAGGTAGGGTAGGTAGGGTAGGTAGGGTAGGTAGGGTAGGTAGGGTAGGTAGGGTAGGTAGGGTAGGTAGGGTAGGTAGGGTAGGTAGGGTAGGTAGGGTAGGTAGGGTAGGTAGGGTAGGTAGGGTAGGTAGGGTAGGTAGGGTAGGTAGGGTAGGTAGGGTAGGTAGGGTAGGTAGGGTAGGTAGGGTAGGTAGGGTAGGTAGGGTAGGTAGGGTAGGTAGGGTAGGTAGGGTAGGTAGGGTAGGTAGGGTAGGTAGGGTAGGTAGGGTAGGTAGGGTAGGTAGGGTAGGTAGGGTAGGTAGGGTAGGTAGGGTAGGTAGGGTAGGTAGGGTAGGTAGGGTAGGTAGGGTAGGTAGGGTAGGTAGGGTAGGTAGGGTAGGTAGGGTAGGTAGGGTAGGTAGGGTAGGTAGGGTAGGTAGGGTAGGTAGGGTAGGTAGGGTAGGTAGGGTAGGTAGGGTAGGTAGGGTAGGTAGGGTAGGTAGGGTAGGTAGGGTAGGTAGGGTAGGTAGGGTAGGTAGGGTAGGTAGGGTAGGTAGGGTAGGTAGGGTAGGTAGGGTAGGTAGGGTAGGTAGGGTAGGTAGGGTAGGTAGGGTAGGTAGGGTAGGTAGGGTAGGTAGGGTAGGTAGGGTAGGTAGGGTAGGTAGGGTAGGTAGGGTAGGTAGGGTAGGTAGGGTAGGTAGGGTAGGTAGGGTAGGTAGGGTAGGTAGGGTAGGTAGGGTAGGTAGGGTAGGTAGGGTAGGTAGGGTAGGTAGGGTAGGTAGGGTAGGTAGGGTAGGTAGGGTAGGTAGGGTAGGTAGGGTAGGTAGGGTAGGTAGGGTAGGTAGGGTAGGTAGGGTAGGTAGGGTAGGTAGGGTAGGTAGGGTAGGTAGGGTAGGTAGGGTAGGTAGGGTAGGTAGGGTAGGTAAAAAATTGCATTGCAACGCATTGCGGGCACAGCTAGTACTATAATAATAATAATAAAGAGGAACGATTTGTTTGTTTATTTGTATCGAATAGGTTTCTAACTACTGAACCGATTTAAATTATTTTTTTACTAATAGGAAGCTACATTATCAGGAAGTAACATAGGCAACATCACGCTTCTACCCACGGGAGCGGGGCAGTACCTTAAGACGCGGGAGAAACCGCGCAAGTAAATAATAAAGACCGCTACGCCACACGTCGCATATCTCTCAGCAATGCCAAAACAGCAAAGCCCATGAATCCATAATCCATATGGGTCGATATAAAAAAATTAAACTTCCAGTAAAAATAAAGCCCCTTTGACCATTAAGGAATTAAAGTTTACACAGTGTAAAATGGAATAAAAAAAAACAAAAGATAATTAGGTTAATGGAGAACAGTATAACAATACCAAAAATCGACAATATTGAATTAGGTTTCAGTTTAATTTAACAAAACCTAGACGCCACAAATTTTTTGTTCATTTTCATTCATGTGAAAAGTACCAAATAAAATTTTGATGATTATGGGTAACTCAAATTAATGAAAGCTGAGGTCTTAAGGTCTTAAGCATTACTTAAAGGATAATATTTTTGTGTTCACCAAAAATCTTAAGGTACATCTATGTATGCATTTCTAAAATATTGATCTTAAACCCGTTTAATTGTTTTACTATAATTAAACTACTCGGCCAACAACATATGTTACATCAAACAAATTCCAAATTAACACCAAGAAATAACACTTTTTTATTGTAGTGCGCTGCAAATATTCTGACGGGCCTGTTGGTCTAGTGGTTAGTGGCCCTGACTGCTGAGCCGGAGGTCGTGGGTTCGATTCCCACCCAGGACAAACTTTGTGTGATGAGCATGATTGTTTGTTCTGTGTCTGGATGTGATTTATCTATAATATGTATGTATTTATAAATTATATAAGTATGTATATCAGTTGTCTGGTTACCATAACACAAGCTCTGCTTAGCTTGGGATCAGATAGCCGTGTGTGAGTTGGCCCAAGATATTTATTTATTTATATTTAGATATTTATTCTATTGTAACAATAACTATTTTATTCTTCCCCGAAAAATACTAATCGTGCACCAAATATTCCAGAATGTAAAAAAATGCGTAGGTTAGGTTAGGTTAAAACTGTGACCCCGGCTGTGACAATGGATAAAGATTTAACACTTTTTTATTGTAGTGCGCTGCAAATATTCTATTGTAACAATAACTATTGCAGTGCATTATCTGAAGTAAAACTAAAAAATTAAATGCTTGTTTTTAAAATTAGGTGTATTACTATTTTTACAAATTTGCAACAGTTGTTAAATAGATGCTCGTTATGACATATTTTAATTAACATATTTTGGACCACATTCAGTATATTTGGTGGAACACAGGCAAGATTAGGTAAATGAAATGGGAATAAATTGAAGTACTTTTAAATACCATCCTTACTTAAACCCTATAAATGACATTAATTATAAGTACTGTATTACTTCGCATGGATGCTATAGAATAGCTTCAGCCGATTTAGTTCGCGAGTGCACATGTAATATATTATAATCCCTTTAAAAAAATGGCTTTTAAAAAAACTATAAAAAAAGAAATGGTACTTAAATGATATTTATGTAGCTTTTAGGACAATATTAGTTAACCCATCATCCAAACTATATAACTTATCCTAAATTATTATTTTTAAATATATATATAAGATATTTCAGGATTAGGACGACACAGTCAGTCAAACACAATTGAGTTTCTCTGTAAGAAAAGATTTATTGTTTATAAAATATGAAATTTTAACAAATTTGTGTTATTACTTATTAAGTTACAAACTATTACAAACCTGTAAGAAAAGAAACGACATTTAATGTTATTATTAACAATGCCAGTTTTTAATCACAATTATAATACTTAAATAAAGAAATTAATATTAAAACTTATTGTTCTTTTCAACAATTACGTGAGCTGTGTAACTTCTAGGTTATCTTATTTAAAGACCGATGACAGATGACATGAGAACGTCATTTGTTCAATCACGTTTGACGGGCGGGAAAGTTTAAGTAAAGAAGTTTATATTATTTCTTAACATATAAATATATTTTTAATCTCTTTTTTACTTTTTGTATTATTCTTTTATGTGGTAGTCATAGTATTTATATACTAAGGATATGATTAAGTAATATTTTTTCTTACGCTGCTTATTTATATTGCTGCTCTGTCGTGTTTGTTACCCACGTATACTATTGAATGCATAAATAAGTAAGAATAATACACTGTACAACAAATTGTCAGATAAGTGTTGTGAAAGAATTGAATTCCGTAGAGCCTGTGATGCAGTATTGTTGAATATAGGTAAAATCACGCACACATTTTATTCAATATTTGGAAGGCTTACGAAATGAAGCAACTGAATAAAATTTCGTAATTTAATTATTACTATTGTTTCCTAAAATGTTGCTCCCAATTTAAACGTAACGTAAAGCTATTAAATTATTAATTATTTATTAAAATAAATTTAAAGACACATTAATTTACACGTATTTTCAGATTAATGGTACATGAGTTCGTGTCCATCGTTTTATTTCGGTGATTCAGTAGTTTTTCGTCTGGTACAGGCGATGACACTGGATATTTTATAACAACTTTTCATTAAATGAACTTCATTATGATTTTGTAATGATTGCGAGACTGATAATTGCACCAGCACCCTCTTTTGTTTGTCAATCATCATCACATCAAATAACTTCGACGGTCTAGGCTAGGCTGAGCTTAGTGTCAGACTTGTACTCACTAAAACCCACCCATGTTCTTTCTATTGCCCTTTATGTTCCGGGGCCGCGGTATCTCATTCGAACAACCCACCCGCAACCCCGGCCGGACCAGCACTATCTAATCTAGAGGTTGAGGCCCTAGCACGAGTGCTTGGTGTAAACGTAAATACTTTTATGTAATGTTTTATGCATACATTCCTAAAATAATAAATGAAAATATTGTTCATATATTTAGGAATGTATTCATGTGAATAGAGGAGTATTACTTTATTTAATTTATGTATACCTACACCGTGTGCTACCAGGCCCTCAGAATCAACAAGTGTGTATGTACTTATTAATCAGCCACAAAACACTCGTGCGTTTAGACTCGTTCATGCAGATATTTTAAGCTTCTGCTGCTCTAAACGATGTGACAGGTGCATAACATGTTTATGTGTGCATCACTAATGCCCTCTTAGAACGAACAAATGATAACATACATGTAAACAATGTGTTGAATTACGATGTCACGTTTCATATCGTGCATTTTTCTTTATATAACACAAACCGGGAATATTGCGTGGTTCTTCTCAGCTATTGATGTCTCAATTACAACGTCGTTAGTGGTTAAAATCGCTTTGTACATACAAAGCATATTTCATGATAACCTTTGGTAGTTTGTATTCTCTATTTCAAAAAAAAATTAAAAAGTTAATCGCTCCATATTTTAATTAAGTAAAAATATATGACTGTTCGTCTGTCTATACTCTATAGACTCCCGAACTACTGAACCTATGTCGATGAAATAATAATCCAAAAATATGTTTAATTTCGGTTATAAAATAATTACTTACTACGGTTTTGTTGTAGGAAATAGATCCGTCAACTTTTTTTTTATGATGACAACGAGGGTATAAAATTAATGCAGACACAAAAGAATATGCCCAGGCTGGACAACGCAGTGCTGTCTCCTCGTGGCGGTCGGTGCTGCGGATTAACTGTCGCTTCCGGTTTGAGTCATGTTTTACAGCGAAAGCGCTTCGTACGCCGCTGCTACCTCATAGAGGAAGTAATGGCCAGAATTTAGGAAGCGGAGGGGGTGTGGGAAGACTCAACCCTCTCTATACGAGTAGATGCACTGGGCGTCGGTGGGTGCACGTCGATGTCTGGTGTCCGGTCACCATAGGGTAAGCTCTGTGAGTGTCAGATTCAAGAATATGTCACCAAAACAGATTAAAAAATATGGGGGAAATGAAGAAAAAGAATATCAAATATCCGAAATCAGTAGCCGGGGTTTGATTGTAGACCTTGCAGCATGCAATACAAAAAGTACTACTCAACATAGTACAACAAGTGCTACATCATCCAGGGGTTGAAGGATTTTATACCTATTCTAACATTTTTTTTAATTTTTAACCTCAAACAAGTGTGGGTTAATTCTAGACTTTGGTGTAATATAAAAAAAATAATAAGATGTGATTTCCCATGAAAACAGTTTTTTGACGAAAAAAAAAATGTTTTTGGGTACCTACGTAAAATATAGTAGGTATAGTAAATTAGTAATATAAAATGTAATAATGTAAATTGTTGATGTTAACTTTTTTGTCGCTGCACAACAGATACGTGGCGGAAAAGAGAGCATTGCAGTCACAAATGGACGCTGAGAGCCGAGCGGAGAAAGAACTATCAAGGACTTTGGACGAGAAAGGCAGACTCATTATAGAAATGAGGACCTCTTTGCAGCAAATCAATGAGCTGCTATCCTGTGTTGGTGAGTAAAAATGTTGCGTCATATTTAGTATATGAACCCGCAGCTAAGGCTAATGTAGACTTAACAAATACTAGATGAAACCAAAATGAATCCATCAAGACCGTTAAGAACTAGAAAACAATATTTAGTTATCCAGCTTCTAAAGGTACACATCCCACGTCGGTAGGTCTAAAGGACGAGTAACAATAAACATGACATGTGTCAATTTATTAAATCTTCTAAGAACGATCGGAGTTTATTTGGCGTTACTAGATGGTACTGTCGAGACGTGTATCTGTGCGACATTGAACCTGAAGGCAGCGTTGTCAAGTTCAATGCCGGTCTGGATCGAGGTCGTTGCCAGTGGGTCACGCCCGCCGGCAACCGGGTTCAAACACGGTTCTCGACACGGTTTTAATATTCAACAGGGAACACTGTTGTTTTATTCCTGGAAAGATACCATGTAATTTTAGAACACAATTTATTTAAACATGTTACGGGTTCATGAGTTTACTTTTTGCCGCTAGCCAAGCTTAGACTTCATGTCGCCCCATTCGTTTATAAACTTGTAAATTAGGAGTCGATTATAAGATGTGTCGATCATGTAACAACGTTTAAGGTTTGCTACTAGAAAAGAACAACAATTTGCCATTTTTTTTGCATTAAAATCCATCCACGTACTATTTGATGTTTCACCGACTTATTGATTTCCAAAACCTTCCTTTTATTTACCTTTAAAACAGGGTTTATATTTGTCGATCATGTAACAACGTTTAAGGTTTGCTACTAGAAAAGAACAACAATTCGCCATTTTTTTTGCATTAAAATCCATCCACGTAGGTACTATTTGATGTTTCACCAACTTATTGATTTCCAAAACCTTCCTTTTATTTACCTTTAAAACAGGGTTTATATTTGCGCCGAAAATATGCCGCCACCAGTCTGTAATCTCCC
Source organism: Ochropleura plecta (assembly GCA_905475445.1). NCBI lineage: Eukaryota > Metazoa > Arthropoda > Insecta > Lepidoptera > Noctuidae > Ochropleura > Ochropleura plecta. The sequence continues at coordinate 16,310,464 of FR997721.1, read as the reverse complement.
AAAATCAACTACCCTACGATAAATAAATTGAGTAGTACGCTGTTTCCGTGACCTGCATTAACAACTAGTGGTACATATAACAATAATAACAGATTAGCAATAGGTAGTAGTTTAAAAAATACGCATATTGTTGATAAAAGTCGTAGCACAAATTAAGCAGAGCAGCAATAATAAAGTGGTTGGAATATAAAAAATCTTTGTTGTATAAAAAATTGGAGTATTACAATTTATTTAATATGCATATGATTTTGGTATTGTTTCACAGATACGTAAACAAACCTACTAATCCATATTTATTGTATTCTGGGAAACCTTTCATAAAGTCAAAAGGCCAGGAAGGTGGACCTCACGTATAAAAACGTCACAATCATCATCATCTGTAGTCAAAATGCTCATATATGGGAGAAGGCACCGTTTTGCTTTACAATCGTTCAGGAGCAACGCTTGTTAAAGCATGGGCCTGCAGGCGTTACTAAGATAGTGATGCATCTGGGGCAGAATACAGAGATATAGAGTTCTCCCTTGAGCTTCGCTGTGCAGAATTGGAGTACTACCCCAATCAGACACCGCGTCACCGGCTACGTATTGTATACTAAGAAGTTAAATGTAACCAGCGATCCGATTATGCGGAATATAACATATCCTTACTAATATTATAAAAGCGAAAGTGAGTTTGTTTGTTTGTTTGTTACCTCTTCACGCTTTAATGGCTAAACCGATTTTGATGAATTTTGGTACAGAGATAGTTGGGAACCAGGAGACGGACATAGGCTATTATTTTTTTAAAAGAGTGGGATATGAGGGAGAAAGAGGGAAAAAACGGAAAAACTTAGCGTTGCTATTACAAATCAATAAGGGGCTACCGAATTTAACGCGAGCGAAGCCGCGGGCAAAAGCTAGTAAATAATAAATTTTAATTCTAATATATTTTGTATTCGGATCCATAAGGCATAGGCAATAACTTGTGGTTGAAATACTTGCAGGTGTTGCTAATGCCCCCAGGAGGCTTATAGACGTCCCGCCTGCGGTTCAGTACGCCTTGGAAGATATTCTGCAGGCAGTTCCTCATCCGGAATCAGATTGTTAGTCTTATTTTATTATTCTCGTTTATTTTTTTAAACGCAATTTTAAATATTTACTATTTAAAAAAAATAGTAGCCCACCGGTATCGGGAACAAGGTCCAAGCTACCGGCAGTCACTGCTCCAGAGAGACGGATCTTCTACCTCCTTCTACGATACGAAGTACTGCTTTCTGTATCAAACCCCTGATCTAGCCGTCTAACGAGAACCTCCTCAGGTGTTGGTCGAGGCTCTTGGCTATTAAGCCATTTGCTGTAACTTATTATTTATATGAAAGACTAGCTACCCTACCTACCCTACCTACCCTACCTACCCTACCTACCCTACCTACCCTACCCTACCTACCCTACCTACCCTACCTACCCTACCTACCCTACCTACCCTACCTACCCTACCTACCCTACCTACCCTACCTACCCTACCTACCCTACCTACCCTACCTACCCTACCTACCCTACCTACCCTACCTACCCTACCTACCCTACCTACCCTACCTACCCTACCTACCCTACCTACCCTACCTACCCTACCTACCCTACCTACCCTACCTACCCTACCTACCCTACCTACCCTACCTACCCTACCTACCCTACCTACCCTACCTACCCTACCTACCCTACCTACCCTACCTACCCTACCTACCCTACCTACCCTACCTACCCTACCTACCCTACCTACCCTACCTACCCTACCTACCCTACCTACCCTACCTACCCTACCTACCCTACCTACCCTACCTACCCTACCTACCCTACCTACCCTACCTACCCTACCTACCCTACCTACCCTACCTACCCTACCTACCCTACCTACCCTACCTACCCTACCTACCCTACCTACCCTACCTACCCTACCTACCCTACCTACCCTACCTACCCTACCTACCCTACCTACCCTACCTACCCTACCTACCCTACCTACCCTACCTACCCTACCTACCCTACCTACCCTACCTACCCTACCTACCCTACCTACCCTACCTACCCTACCTACCCTACCTACCCTACCTACCCTACCTACCCTACCTACCCTACCTACCCTACCTACCCTACCTACCCTACCTACCCTACCTACCCTACCTACCCTACCTACCCTACCTACCCTACCTACCCTACCTACCCTACCTACCCTACCTACCCTACCTACCCTACCTACCCTACCTACCCTACCTACCCTACCTACCCTACCTACCCTACCTACCCTACCTACCCTACCTACCCTACCTACCCTACCTACCCTACCTACCCTACCTACCCTACCTACCCTACCTACCCTACCTACCCTACCTACCCTACCTACCCTACCTACCCTACCTACCCTACCTACCCTACCTACCCTACCTACCCTACCTACCCTACCTACCCTACCTACCCTACCTACCCTACCTACCCTACCTACCCTACCTACCCTACCTACCCTACCTACCCTACCTACCCTACCTACCCTACCTACCCTACCTACCCTACCTACCCTACCTACCCTACCTACCCTACCTACCCTACCTACCCTACCTACCCTACCTACCCTACCTACCCTACCTACCCTACCTACCCTACCTACCCTACCTACCCTACCTACCCTACCCTACCCTACCTACCCTACCTACCCTACCTACCCTACCTACCCTACCTACCCTACCTACCCTACCTACCCTACCTACCCTACCTACCCTACCTACCCTACCTACCCTACCTACCCTACCTACCCTACCTACCCTACCTACCCTACCTACCCTACCTACCCTACCTACCCTACCTACCCTACCTACCCTACCTACCCTACCTACCCTACCTACCCTACCTACCCTACCTACCCTACCTACCCTACCTACCCTACCTACCCTACCTACCCTACCTTTTCTTTCCTTTGCTGCTATAAACCTCACGGAGCCCGAGACCTTTCCAACGAATGCAAAACCGTGGAAATCGGTTCGTGCGTTCTGGAGTTATAGCGTCAGGAAGGAAAACCCGACTTATATAGTAGATATGTAGCTTCACAGCTAACAACCAACGTATAAGACAAACATCAAGTAGTTACAGCTAGACGTTAAATAAACCCTCTATTGTGTGCAGTTATGAATGCAGATATAAGTTGTTTAAATTTAATCGAGATCATTAATTATAACAAATTAACTGTTTTTAGTAAACCACTTTTTTGTATATAGAGGGTTTATTCGTGAAAGCTGCTGAAACTTAAGTTTCAACTTAATCACACTTAGTACATATATAATGTTATTAAATATAACACACGAAGCGCACGCTCTTACGATATCTTTCACCAATTTCACACTCACACACACGTTCATACACAACATACTAACTTACATAATAGTAGGTACTCAATACTTTATTGCATCCCATAATGTATACAAGGCTGGTAGGTAAATTAAAGAGAAACAATTAAGGACCCTGTCGGGCACAGCAAGTTAGTTTTTTAGAGGAGAGGATGAATAGTCCAGGATCCCTGGCTCTTTTTTGCACTTGATCACTAACAAGCAAATATTCCGTGAGTAGCTTCGTTTCATTGAGACGCCCAACTTTTCCATTGCAATAATTCACGATTGTGGTAGGTAACAGAGGTAGCAGAGATAAAATATGTTAATTGATAACTCTCCAAAAATTCTTACTAACTGGACTTTTTTATGTTAAATCATATGATAGTTATCTAAATTATCCGAAAAAAAAAAATTGTCCTACAAAATGTATCGTTTGATCAAAGAGTCCCCCTCCTTTCAACTTGTATCGATAACGAGGTCATCACAAGTGATTACTAACCAACTGATTTTTTTTTATTTATTTAGTAAGTATTTATATAATTTAATAGAAACATTGTCCTACAAGTTGCATGGTACGTTATCTCGGTCCTACGCTTAAAAGTAGTAGTACAGATCATTGATATAAAAATAATTACTATCAAGCCGAATCTTCGTGAGTAGCTCCATTTCAATGAGACGCCCAACTTTTTCCTGTGCGATAATTCTCGATCATGCATGCATGCATGGGATATGCTACAGAGAAGAGCTCTGCCGAATATGGAGGGTATCCAGTCGCAAGAAGACCTTTTTTTGTTGTTGCAACGAACATGGGCGGCCATTCCACAGCGTGATTTGGATGAACTCATTTTGAGTATGCCAAACCGATGTTCTTGTGTTGTTAGTGTTCGCGGTAGAAACACGGATTATTAATTGTTTAAATTACCTAATAAAATTTTAAAGAAAACTGTTATTTCAGTCTTTTTTTTGAACTTTAATGTTAGTGGTTCAAATGTCAAAAATCCCTTTATTAGGAAAATGGCAAATTTCTTTATTAATGCAAAGGTGACTTGGTTTATCGTTACTGTGACAAACGAAAACACTTTATTTGATGAATCCTTAAAGAAAATTTTAATTAATATCAATCAGGAGAAAAGTTATTGCAAAAATATATGTTGATCCCTAGATACTTTTGATGTGTGTAGATGAAGATAATAGCGATGTAAGCAGCGAAGATTCATCAGATGAATCTGATGAAGATTAATTTTCGTTAAGTAAATACACAAATTTTTGTACCCATCTCACTAAAAAATTAAGTTTTTTAAATAATAAAAAGTTCATTGTATCTTAGGTTACAAGTAAGAAAACGAAAAAATCACAATTTCTGTCGGATAAGTGATACATACCTGTTTTTTGTAGGACATTGTTGGGCATTTGGGCAGAGATCACTAATCTATCATGTAGTATTGTCGTCCTACAGTTAGTAATGAGAAAAATAGTCTTATGGTATTAACCACTTCTAAGCGTAGGACCGGGATAACGTACCAAGCAACTTGTAGGACAATGTTACTGTTAAATTATATAAATATTAACAAAGTAAATAAAAAAGAAGACAGCTGGTTGGTAATCACTTGTGATGACCCCGTTATCGATACAAGTTGAAAGGAGGGGGACTCTTTGATCAAATCATACATTTGTAGGACAATTTTTTTTTTCGAATAATTTTGATATTTATCATAATCATGATTAAACATAAAAAAGTCCAGTTAGTAAGAATTTTTGGAGAGTTATCAAATTAACATATTTTATCTCTACTACCTCTGTTACCTACCACAATCGTGAATTATTGCAATGGAAAAAGTTGGGCGTCTCAATGAAACGAAGCTACTCACGGAATATTAGCTTGTTAGTGATCAAGTGCAAAAAACAGCCAGGGATCCTGGACTAGAAGCGCTTTTTGTTTAAAAATATAATAATATTGAAATTAAGGAAGAAAATCTTATATTTAGATATTTAAGTAGATAATTATTTATGTGTAGATTTATATTAATTTTATTTATTATTAATATTTATTTATTATCAATAGTTATATTCTAGATTATATATTAGGTTGGTAATTATTTTATATATTAATTTATATATTAGCTGTATTTTTTCATTAACTAAATAGTAAGTAATTAAAGATATTGCACGGTAGATAAGGTAAATACATAGATGTATTAGGTACTACTTGGTTATTCCAATTATCTTCGTTTCTCTAGGTGGAATTTATCTTTGAAGTATTCATCAACTGTGTAGTAGCTTTTATCTAAGAGAAATAGTTTTAGTTTATTTATAAATATATTGTTTGTTTCTGTGTTTTTTAAGTATTCAGGTAATTTATTGAAGATTTTTATTGATGTAACAAACGCACTAGAGGAGTGCATTTTTAATCGTGAAGTTGGCACGTTGAGTCTATTTCCATGTCTAAGTTTGATTTTTGTTTGTATGTCTTCTCTTTTGCTGTAGAATTCTGGGTACTTCCTTACAAATTTCAAATATATAGAGACAGGGTAGTGTTAGGATATTTAGTTCTTTGAAGTGTGGTTTACATGAGTCAGTGTCTTCTATGTTAACCAATGTTCTTATAAGTTTCTTCTGTATTGTAAATAGCGAAGGTGCGTCTGTACTGTTACCCCATAATATTATTCCGTATTTAAGCCAAGCGAACGCGTACGCGTGTTACTATTGCTGTTTTGAGATCTGTAGTTTTCTTTATTTCTCTGATGGCATAATATGCAAATTTAGATAACTATGTTTTTAATTTCTATATGTGTGTTTTCCAGTCTATGTGTGTATCTATGTCTAGGCCTAAAAGGGTGAATTTATTAACTATTTCTATCTTGGATCCTTTGTATTCAAAATTTATATTTATTGGGGTTTTTGTCGCGGGTGGAAAGTGACTTTTTTTTTGGTATGTTCGTTCGTTGTTTTTAATTTCAAGGTTATGTTCGTTCATCCAGTATGTTGTGGTGTCAAGTATAGATGTTAGTGTTTGGTTTAAGTTTTGGTTATTTTTACATGATGTTAAAATAGAGACGTCATCGGCAAACAATACGCACGTTTCATTTATGTGGTTAGGGAGATCATTTATGTAGACTAAGAACAATAGGCATCCTATGACACTTCCCTGTGGTATGGAGGCGTTTACAGGTATGTTTTGTGATCTAATTAGTTCAATGTGTTGTGTTTCTGTGTGTTGTAGTGTTCTATTTCTACGACTTGTTCTCTGTTTTTTAAATAAGATGTAAACCAGTCATGACTTTTCCCTCGGAGACCTATGTTGTAAAGTTTATTTAATAGTATATCGAATTATACTTTATCATACGCTTTGGTCATGTCTAATAACAGTCCAATAGCGTATTTTTTATTATTAATAATTTTGGGTGCTTCTTGTATATACTTGTAGACGGCCAAAACAGTGGATCGGTTCTTGCGAAATCCATTTTGGGTATCATTGAAAATACTATATTTTTCACAGAACGCATAAACGCGGTTACACATGACTTTTTCGAATATTTTTGAGGCTGTTGGTAGTAGGGCAATTAGACGGTAATTGTTCGGGTTAGTTTTATCGTTTTTCTTAAAAATAGGTTTAATGAGGGCCTTTTTGAGTAAGTCAGGAAAAACACCTTCTTCGAAGGATTGGTTAAGGAGTATATAAAATGGCAAGGTAAGTTCATCAGCGCATTCCGCGTTAAAACATCGCAACCCCCTTATCGCATCGGCCGCTCGATACGATCCCTCGCGAATAAGTAAAATTCGTCGTCCCCGTCATACCCTCGTCACTCCTGACGATGCTATAACCCTGCTCCAGGAGAGCAGCAGGGAGACTAGCACTCTTCGCAAATTCAGACGCAAAGCGCCGTCATTCCGTCCTCGCCGACGAGGCCCGTCGCGACGTCCCGGTAACTGCCCCACCCGTCCCTTGCAAGAGCCAGCCCGCGCTGCTGAGCCAGTAAGTTAAAATAGTCCATAAATAATATCACTCAGATCCAGCCTGTCCCTTGCTGTCCCTCAGCGACGCCCTAAGCCGAGGCTCGTACCCCACAGGGGGTGCCCTTAGCGTGTAGTCGCTTAGTTTATAAGTTTATACCCTGGCTGGAGGTCTTAATTTTTAAGGTACCCACAGGATTCGCCCGGTTAAGCAGACGACAACCTCCTTGGTTGAACTGCGAGATGCCATCCATAAAAAAAAAAAAAAAATCATCAGCGCACTGTTTTATCAGACTGGGTGGAAGTTCGTCGATTCCGTGGCTGTTCTTATTCTTTCGTCGTTATTAGTCGTAGTCGTTTTTAATAATTATGTTTACTTCATAAGGATCAACTGGGTTGAGGTATAGTGTATTTTGTGTAGTTAAGGTTGCCGGTAGCCCCTTAGGTTTTCTGCCGGTTGGTGTTGTAGTTTTCCCACCAATGGAGGCAAAGAAATTGTTAAATATGTTGGCTACTTCTTGCGGTTTCGACGTTAAGCTATTATCTACTTGTAGTGTTATGTTGTGTTTCTCGGTTTTACGCTTTTTGTTTGAGCGTTCATTTATGATTCCCCACATTGTTTTAACTTTATTATTCGATTTAGTCATTTTATTTTTGTAGTGCAGATTTTTAGCTGTTGTAACCGCCTTTTTCAGTATTTTTTGTAATATGTTATTAATGTAGGATCTTTTGTTTTTGTTATTAATATTTTTAACAATCTTTTATTAATACTGGATTTTTTATACCAACAGTGAGCCAATATTTCTTAAATTTGGTTTTAAGTTTAATTTTAAGTAGTGGGATACACTTATTTAGGATTACGGTAAGTTTATCGTTAAATGTTTTATAATTTGTGTTTATATTATTATTAATTTTAAGTATATCATTCCAATTAAGTTTTTGTAATTCATTTTTGAGTTTTAATATGTTTGTTTTATTATATAACCTTTTCTTTGTATACCAATTATTTGTACTAGGTTGTTCTGGTCATTTTAAATGTAGGACTGTGCTATGATGGTCAGAGAAGCCTAAGTCGTCTATAGTTACGTGCATGTCTTTGTAGTTAAAGTTCGTGAATATGAGATCTAAACATGTTGCGGTATTTTGGTGTGATACGCGTAGCGCTGTTTACGTATTTTCTTGCATGAGGTTTATAAATTTATTAGTTTTTAGATTATCCTGTAGTATATTTATATTGAAATCGCCTCCTATTATTATATTTAATTTAAAGTATTTTTTATTTATGTATTTTAATAGTTGCTTTAATTTTTCATAAAAAACCTTCCTCCTCTCTCCTATTCCAGTATTTAGTTATAATTAATAAGTTTTCTTTTGGTAATTCTGTGGCACATTATTTCTATTATATATTCTGCAGACGTGTCGGTAGTGAACATACCTACAAGCAAGATTTTCTAAAACCTCAAATTTAAATCGTTACTTCTGTAATATTCAAAGCATGCTTCTGTAACAACACACCTATTGTTTTTTGTTAATACTTTTTTGCTTTGCTATGGAAGTGCGGAGTTTCTGAAAATAGGCATTAATTGCTTTAAGGGTATTTGTATGTTATTAAGGTTTATTCATTTATTTATTTATAGTTAACTAGCTGTGCCCAGCGGTTTCACCCGCTGCTCAGTTAGGGGCATGAAAAATAGATGTTGGCCGATTCTCAGACCTACTGAATATGCATATAAAATTTCATAAGAATCGGTCGAGCCGTTTCGGAGGAGTATGGGAACGAAAATTGTGACACGAGAATTTTATATATTAGATTAAAACGGTAAAACACCAATAATTAACATAAAAACAAAAAATAAAATAGAAGTACAACATCAAGTAAACAACGTACAATGGGTTTAATATAAACCAACACGGAACAGTGGACACTCTTGCATACTTTGTTTCACATAACACCGTTTTGAAGTTTGAATGACAGAGTTCACCCAGATTTTTCAGTGTGTGAGATGTGACATCGTTAAACGTATGTATGTATATTCAATGAATGACTCAGTTAAAACGGTTAATCCTGTTTTTAATATTTCTATGGGTTCATCAGTTAAAACTACTTTTTACTAGTGTCAGCTAAAACCGTTTATATATACAGGGTGGCCAGTTGATAGGCGTCCAAAGAAAAAAATTAGATGCGTTATGCTAAGGGGTACCTGAATTACCCCCATGTATGTTCCGCGATTTTTTGTAGTTTAGGAGCTAGAATTTTTTTAAGTATTATTTTCAAAATGTTCACCTAACATTGGTTTTTATTTTTTATCTCTTTATTCCTATCATTTCTAGATATTTTTCTTTGTGGAATCTATTGTATTGTGTATTATATATTTAAATAGCTGCCATGTAAAAAAACCGTTTGCCTAGGCATTGTAGAGTTTACCACAAAATTAGTCCAAAGTTCAAAATTACCGTTAGAGTTCACTAATCAAAAATGTTCATAGCTTAAAAAAAAAAGTAAGGTGTGCCAGAGGTTTCTAAATGATCTTAAAAACTTTTATGGACCTTCAACAGACAAATTCGTTAAAAAAAATAGAGCTTAATAGGGGTTTGTTTCCTGTAATTAGCTTTGATAGCAATAAAGGTATTTTTACAGATACTAACCTAACCTAAACTTTTTTTTTGTCGATGTGGAAATCCTCATGGATGTCCCCCGTCCTTGGGGAGGACGGGGGGGTCTGTCAGACTCTACTGTCTAAAACCACACCGGTGTTCCTTCTCACACTTGTGTCAGGGGGCATCGGGAACAAGTGCGACTTCCGCTGCCCCGGACTAGTGTGGCCCGCTTGACCTGTGCGGGCCTCGTCCCAAAGGGGAGGAGTGAGGTTGCAGACTCCCCCCGCTACGTCTGAGTGGCGCGCGTGAAACACATCGCGCCACCGCCTAGGGTCCAATGTGATGGGGGGCGACGGATGTCCCCGAATCCGCCGCCTCTGGAGCAATTTATGGGGGCTCCTCACTCTCGCCCATCCTGCAGCAGACGCACTGGGCGTCGGCAGAGGGCGGACAACGCCCTCTTTCAGCCCCATAAATGGCTCTGCAACCTCACTCCTCCCCTTTGGGACGAGGCCCGCACAGGTCAAGCGGGCCACACTAGTCCGGGGCAGCAGAAGTCGCACTTGTTCCCGCTGCCCCCTGACGCAAGTGTGAGAAGGAACGCCGGTGTGGTTTTAAACAGTAGAGTCTGACAGACCCCCCCGTCCTCCCCAGGATGGGGGACATCCATGAGGATTTCCACATCGTCAACAAAAAGAAAAGGTTAGGTTATGTTAGGTTAGGTTCACTTGTTCCCGCTGCCCCCTGACACAAGTGTGAGAAGGAACTCCGGTGTGGTTTTAGTCAGTAGAGTCTGACAGACCCCCCGTCCTCCCCAAGGACGGGGCAAATCCATGAGGATTTCCACATCGACAAAAAAAAAAAGTTTAGGTTAGGTTAGTATCTGTAAAAATACCTTTATTGCTTTCAGAGCTAATTACAGGAAACAAACCCCTATTAAGCTCTATTTTTTTTAACGAATTTGTCTGTTGAAGGTCCATAAAAGTTTTTAAGATCATTTAGAAACCTATGGCACACTTTAGTTTTTTTTTAAGCTATGAACATTTTTGATTAGTGAACTCTAACGGTAATTTTGAACTTTGGACTAATTTTGTGGTAAGTTCTACAATGCCTAGGCAAACGGTTTTTTTTACATGGCAGCTGTTGCTATCGCTAATAGATTCCACAAAGAAAAATATCTGGAAATGATAGGAATAAAGAGATAAAAAATAAAAACCAATGTTAGGTGAACATTTTGAAAATAATACTTAAAAAAATTCTAGCTCCTAAACTACAAAAAATTGCGGAACATACATGGGGTTAATTCAGGTACCCCTTAGCATAAGGCATCTAATTTATTTCTTTGGACGCCCATCAACTGGCCACCCTGTATAAAGTAAAATACGTTTTTTTATTTACTAATATCTTTTTCAGAACGCCTCAGTTATAACTAATTATTTACTGCAACATGATGTTTTTCTAAGGGTCACGGAAAAAAACCTAGCAACCTAATTAGTTTCTAATATATGTTAGTTATTGCTATTTTAAACCCGCTAAAAGTAGTTTTGACTGATTAACCGTTTTAACTGAGACATTATACATACACGATTAACGATCTCACTTGTCTTTCAGCTAGAGTTCATTAATAAACCTCAGATTGTTTCATAGTAAGCTGTAGACCAGTAACACACAATAACGAAATAAATATATTTGGCAGACCAAAATAAAATCTCTAGTAGGCTCATGATTTGCGATAGCGAGCTTTAATTAGAAGATAAGCTATTGGCATCACTGGGCTTAAAGTGAAGCGCTCCAGTTTACTTTAAGCTCGCTCTTATCGTCTGCGCCCGCTGGTCCCAGTTAAGGCACGTCCCCGACGGCCGCATAAAATTTCCTCTTCGCAATTTGTCAGAATGACTTTAATATTCGACAACTTGCTCAGTCTATAGCCACATTATTTATCGACCTTTGCACTTTATATTTTAAAATAAAATAAGATCCATAGCGCTCTGGTTCTTTTGAGTTGTGTTAAAGGGTACTAGTCAAGGGTAAATAAATGTTGCGTTACACTTAGCAAAATTTAAAAGCGATTTTCTCAAAATATATTTTCCTTGTTTGTAACGCGACCTATTTCATAGAAGCATGGCTATCAAAATACTGTTAGTGAAAACGGGGTAGGAAATACGTAATTGGTTTGCATTTTAGTGAGTGTTTGCTTGTTGTAGCTTGGTACTGTACACCCACAGTTGGCCAATCCATATTTAATGCCCCGCCTGCCGGGGTTGCGGGTTGATCGAAAGAGATACAGCGGCCCCGGAACATAAAGGGGCAATAGAAGGAACATGGGTGAGTTTTAGACAGTACAAGTCTGACACTCCCCCCGCTCCGCCCAAAGCGGGGGAAGTTATTTGATGATTTCCCATCCGCAAAAAGGGTCCCTTGTGATAGGCGACAAGCTTAATACTGCCAAATCAATCGGTCAAAATTCCGTAAACCCGTTTTTTGGGGAAAAAACAATAAACTTTACCATTCACGCAATCAAACAAGTTATCTAAATCTAAACTAATATAATCTATCCTACTTTAATATTATAACCGCTATGGGTGTTTGTTACACTTTCACGTCAAACGGCTGAACGGATCTTGCTGAAATTTGGCACAGAGGCAGATAATGGTCTGGAATAACACATAGGATACAATGATGAAATTTGGCACAGAGGTAGATTATGCAATCTGGTGTGTTTCCAGCGATTTGGCGTAAGGCTTACATTATCCCTCTTCCTAAAATTTCTAATCCTAGTTTGGCTAATCACTTTAGACCCATCTCCATTCTCCCTTTCCTGTCTAAGATCCTAGAAGCAGTTGCTCTCAAACAATTATCCTCTTTCGTTTTTAAGAATAACCTTTTGTCCAGTTCCCAATCCGGTTTTCGGCCAGGCCACAGCACAGCCACAGCTTTGCTTAAAGTTACAGAAGATGTTCGTGATGGCTTGGAAAATTCGAGGTTAACGGTGTTAGTTTTAATAGATTTTTCCAATGCTTTTAACACCGTTGATCATGACATACTCCTGGCCATACTGTCTCAAATTGGTGTGTCTTCTTTGTCACGTAATTGGTTTTCTTCTTATCTTCGTGGTCGCCAGCAGGCGGTGCGTGTTGATCAGGATTACTCTGACTGGTGTTCCACAAGGCGGTATACTCTCTCCTCTCTTATTTTCTTTATTTATTAACTCCATTACTGCTATCCTCAAATGTTCTTACCATCTGTACGCTGATGACTTGCAACTATACGCTCAATCAGATATTGCGAATCTTGATGAATGCATTTCACCCCTTAATGCTGATCTCAGAACTATTGAGGAATGGTTTGGCAAATTTGGGGTTTCTGTTAACGTTGGGAAATTTCAGGCCATCCTCATTGGTAGCTCGCACAATTTGAGAAATGTGAACACGAGTCAACTTACACCACTGATGTATGAGAATTCAGTCATTTCTTTCTCACCTCACTTAAAAGACTTAGGTTTATATATTGACGACTGTTTTAGCTGGAATAAGCACGTGGCTCAAGTGAGCCAGAAAGTCACTTTCTCACTGCGGTCTCTCTATAGATTCAAGCATTTTCTCCCATCTAGCACTAAACTCATTTTGGTACAGTCTCTTGTGCTTCCCATTATCGACTATGCTGATGTTTGTTATTCTGATCTAACCCAGGAACTTCTCAATAAATTGGATCGTCTTCATAATAATTGCATTCGCTTTGTGTTTGGCCTTCGTAAATATGATCACATCTCTTCCTTCCGTACTCAGCTTAAATGGCTGCCTATACGACTCAGGAGGTCCCTCAGATCTCTCTGTATGCTGTACTCTGTCATGAATGATCCGTATGCTCCTGATTATTTAAAAACTTATTTTAAAGTGTTGGGCAGTTCTCACAGTCGTAACCTTCAGGCTTCCGAAAATCTTCTCTTCCAAATTCCTTTACACCGCACCGGTTTTATGTCCAAATCATACGTAATTTCAACAATCAAGCTCTGGAACGCGCTACCCTTTGGCATTAAAAAAGCTAAAAGTAAATTTACCTTTAAAAGAAAAGTTCGTAACCACTATTTAGGTCCGTCTACCAATTAAAAGTCATTGTAATTACTGTTAAGGTTCTCGTTTTTATTTATTTTTAAATGTATATATTAGTTTATTTGATATGTATATGTGTATTAGTATCCGTATAAAAATATATGTTTTTTAAAAAAAGTTTTAGATATTTTATGTATTTTTTTGTACCCTATCACAATGTTGTCGTATTTTACCCAAAGGTTGAACGGTAGAGAATGCCTTATGGCATTAAGTCCGCCTATGTACCACTATTGTACATGAAGTTTAAATAAATAAATTATGGTCAGGAATATCACGCGGGCGCCAGCTAGTATAAAATATTATAAAGAGATTTTTGTTTGTTTGTTACGTCCGAAACTACTGGACCGATTTTAATATTTTTTCACAAATATAAAGCTAAATTTTCAGGAAGAACAATTTACAATTTATAAAAAAGAGCAATAATTAGATTATTGCAAAGATCTCTTTTTTTATAAATTAAGGAAAGGAACCAAAATGTTGCCTATAAAATTCATTATAATTTTTTGACTTGGGCTGAGAAAACTATTGGTGATACATAAAATTTATGTACTACATGCTTAAAGTAAATTTGATTACCTATTAAAAAGTCTGCAAGGTGTAACGTCTAACTTTTATGTTTAAATGACAATGACCGCTTTTTGTTCAAATTATTTAATCTTAACACGGGTGGAATCGAATTGTGGTGATATTTAGCATTACAACATAAGTTTTTATTTAAATGGTTTGATAATTAAGATTGATTATGTATATGTAAATTACACATTAAATCAGACCTTTAGATTAAACGTTACTACGGGTATAGCTATAAATTAAGAAAAATATCGCTGTCAGTGTAAGACCAATTTCAAAAATATTGTTGCTTTTTGCGCAGACTTATAATATCACGCTGTAACTTGCGAGAGCGGGGCAGTAATCTAATCTTAACTAATATCTAAACTCGACATTTTATTTGCCGTTGACTGTGTCTTTTGAGTAACAATCAGCGACTGTAACACGCTACTTTTTATACACCGGTACTATGTTCTTTAGAGTTGAATCCCGACGACGACGCGGGCGAAGCCACGAGCAACAGCTAGTTTTTTATACATTTAACCATTAATTGTAGATTTATATTCTAATAATTGTTTGTGATTTCCACAGTTGACAAGCTAATAGCGAACGCTAAACAGAAGCTGAATGTACTAATCTTGGCTGTTTCCAAGATGGAATTAACCCCAGATGTCAGGATTAATGCCAATCAGTTCTACCATCAAATCTTGGCAAGAACTATGAGGGAGAACTACCAAGACGACGTGGTTCAAGAAGGAGGTATTTATGTAGATATAAAAGTAGAAAAAATAAATATGTATCATCATCTTCCTGCCTTTGCCCCATTTTACTTGAGGACGGCGTAACACGTTTTTTTCTTTCATTCTCCCCTGTCAACTGTCACGCAATTATTTACTCCTTTTCCTTTCATATCATACTCACAAAATCCACCCATCGTTTCTTTGGTCTTCCTCTACCTCTCCATCTATCAACATTTATATCCATCACTCTTTTACTCACTTGCGATTCTTCGCACCTTATCAGAACATGCCTGTACGAAGACGGTCGATTCCCTTATTATACCCTTCCCGGTATACTCTTTCCTTACTTAACATTTTTATACCCGTTACATGCAATGTTTTTTCATCCATCTTCTTCATTTGCCATCCATACAGTTCGATGAAAATATATCTGTGTATATTATTAACATAATAACCAAGAGTCAATCTTCACGGGCCCGGTGTGGATCTTTACGCGCCTGATGTAGATTTTATAGCGTCCGTGTCCTGGCTCCGATTCGGTAACCTCTTTGGGGAAACTGAAGGTTTTGTTTGTGCGATTATGGACGAAGTTATGTTGACGTTGTTCGTCCGGAAATATATTTTGAAGGACGGGACGGTTGACATGTGTCGGGCATGCCACCGTCCGGGTGAATCCATCAGACATATTATTTCTTGTTGTTCTCGTCTAGGTAACGGCGAGTACTTGCCCAGACACAACCATGTAGCCAAGATTATTCACCAGCAACTTGCCTTGAAATATAATCTTATGGAATCTGAGGTACCGTACTACAAGTATGTGCCCGGCCCAGTTCTCGAGAAAGACCATGTCACGCTGTACTGGGATCGGTCTATCATTACTGACAGGACTATTGTCGCCAATAAGCCTGATATAGTGGTGATGAGCGATCAGCGCGCCGCGTAATGATAATCGATGTTACAATCCCACATGACGAGAACCTCGTGAAAGCTGAGAAAGAGAAGCAACAAAAATATCTCGACTTGGCACATGAGGTTGTCGATATGTGGAATGTGAGCTCGGCTGTTATTGTGCCCATATTAGTTACGGCCAATGGCCTGGCCAAGAGCATCGACGACCACATCTCGAAGATCTCCTTAGGTGTAGTGCTCCTTAGGTGAGGAGTACTGCCTTCTGAATCAGGCCCTTAATCCAATCGATTAAGGGCCTGATTCAGAAGGCAGTACTCCTCGATACGGCCCGCATTGTGAGGAGGTTCCTGTCTCTGGAGCTCAAACCACCGGTAGCTTGGACCCTGCTCCAGATACCGGCGGAGACCTATTTTTATTTTTTTAATGTTTTTCTATATTTTTTTAAAGAAAAATTTATAAGTATAAAAAATGAATAAAGAGAAAATAAAGAGCCAAAAGAATTCGCTTCCGCTGTCTGTTCGCTTAGATCAGCAATAGGACGTTTCTATGTATAATATGGACGACACAGTTGCCGCAGTGG
The DNA here is from genome assembly GCA_905475445.1 of Ochropleura plecta. Taxonomy (NCBI): domain Eukaryota; kingdom Metazoa; phylum Arthropoda; class Insecta; order Lepidoptera; family Noctuidae; genus Ochropleura; species Ochropleura plecta. The sequence continues at coordinate 16,293,672 of FR997721.1, read as the reverse complement.
CTGAGCGATCGACTGCTGCGCTGCGTGTCGCGGGTTCGATCCCCGCACGGAACAAATATTCGTATGACCTACAGATAGTTGTTCCGGGTCTGGGGGTTTGTGTATGTGAGTTTAAATCTTTGTAAAAGCACCCACGATACAGGAGAAAATCCTAGCGTGGGGCAACGATTTCTATAAAAAAAAAATAGTATCTGCATTGCATCCGTGCGAAGTTGGGTGGGTCGCTAGAATAAAATAAATCAAAATACATCTATCGCTACATGTATATCTTTTCTTTTGCAATGCACTGCTTGACATAGACCGCTTACTCAAGAACAGCGCTAAAACAATCTGTCGACCTTGCCACCTTAGCCCAATTAATTTACTTCCACAAATATGATTTAATCGTATAATTAATCCCCTTCTACGCCTACTACAAACAGCTATCTTTTAAATTTTGACAGATTCTTTGAACATTTTACAGATAAAACTAATGAACTCGGTGCTATCCACATTGAACACCTTTGATAAATTCTAATTTAATTTGGGTACATTCGTCCGCATTCAGGATCGACCTGTTTCCCCATTTCACCAGAGTCCTATTTGTTAAAAGAGATTCCCAGCGGCGATATAACTTTTTGCAGTCGATAATTTTAATAGAGAAGATAAAAACATTTTGAGGTTACTTTTAATTAATGTTATTCGTAACTGGCTTTGGTAGTACGTTTGCTGATAGCCAGGTAAAAGCGGTCAGTCCGGTTTATGGTGCCATCGCGCTCACGCTCTTGCATATAAGTACATATGAACCATTAATCACTTCCAATGATGCTTTCCATATTAAACTAATCGTTATACGAAATTGAACTTGATCCTCCAGAACAAAGTGAAACAAATAATGCAGTTAGTCAAGGTATTTTAAATAAAGTTGCTTCCATTGTTCTCTTTGTTTGCACTCGATGATTGTAGCAGTTTGCATTAGGTTTTACTCAATAGATTTAAGCTTTATGAATACCATCAGAGTTAATTATACTCCAATGATTTCAATTGTTTACTTTGAAACAATAACTTACAATTTGATGAGTGTAATTATTTAATCGTTGGTGGTTTGAGCTGGAAATTTTATAAATAGCAGATAATAAAAAGCAGCGCATTTTGTTAAATTTATTTAATTTTAAAAATCGTGATGGCAACGCTTTGTGAAAATGTCATAATTTTGAATACCTTAATTACGCTACGGAGTCATTCAGAGAGGCTCGTAATATGCTACGAAAACGTTATGGAGACGCTATGGCAGCTCTGCAACGCGCTACAAATACGCAACTATAATTTTACGGAACCGCTACGATGCGCTATGAATGAACTACGAAATACCACAGAATCACTAGCGTTTGCTACAAAAGCGCTACGAAAACTAATGGAGAAGCTACGACACAATCATTAGTAACTCGCTACGAAGAATCTACGCCGTAGTAGTTGGTTAATTTGATATGGACAAGAGAGACTTTTTCGAACATATTACTCGTTTATTCTTAACTATTATAATATTTAGCCAGTTATATTTTATATGCTGTGTTATCGGGAGTGAGTTTTTGCTAACAAACGGGCACAAGTCCCCAATAATTAATTGTCAATCCGAATCCGTATTGAATTTAAGTCGTCATGCAGTGGTAGCGCTCGAGACCAGTAGTGCAACCACAGGGTCTTATTTATTTTATCAGTTTGTCCTAGAATAATCCAAATAGTTTAGAAGTCCTGCAGACGAACCAGATTAACATAAAATAAAGTAGTTTATCGAAAATCTGTTATTCGGGTTATGATAACATAATTTTCGCCTGCAGTGTGCACATTCGTGCTAATTAACGAATAATGTCAAATATTATCTAAAAATATGGTCGACACTTTTAACAATATTTTCTAATTTGACAACAATTCTCAATAGAAGTTACGTACGTTGAAATATTGTAACTGCTCTTGACAAAATAAACCTTGTCGCTGTATAAAGTGATTGTAGTGCTCATTTTTGAAGTGGTAAAGCTATCACGGTATCAAATACATAAGTACAATATTTCACTTGGTACGGTTTTTATAGGTTTACAGATTCTCACCGAAAAACATTTTAAACTAACATGATCACTAACATTATTTATAACATTTAAAGAGAGGTATTTTCCATGTTTACTATTTGTTTTGAGTTTCTGATATTATGGCACAGTTGCACACGCCATGATCTCGGATTAAACATAATGGTAAATATGCCGTTTCAAATGTTACAAATAATACGTTATACAGTCAGTCGTAAAATAGTTAATGTAAGATAAGCCTAATAAGATATAGTAACATCGTCGTAAATAATAACAGCAGCAAAGGTCGGTGTTCAATGTTAAGTAGCGCTCATCTAGTTCGATCTCTGGATAAATGAAGCTTCACTACAAACAGAGTTGCCTCCATGTCTCTGAATGTACGTTTGAGCTTGCCAACCAGTCTTACCAAGAGGTATCGTATTATCTATCTAGTATTCAACTGGTTGGTGAAGGTTACATACGCAGTCGCTCCATGTGCTGCATAGAACTAAAAGCTAACCCTAATGTTGATGGGAAATGGCAAAGCAGATGATGATGTACCATTACTACACATTAACATTACTACCCAAACAATACAAGAATATAAAATTACATTGCTACAAAAATACGTGCCCATTCTCGATGTTCTGATTCAGTTTTAGCCTATTAGGTAGTATAATGAACTCTCTCATAACTGACACAGCTGTCTATACGTATGAACGCTATCGGACTAGCTATCAGGGAAGTGGGCCGGCTGAATTGACGCCGGCCTAATGAGCTTTCTATTGACGTCAATTTTGATTCACGATCCTTTTTTATTGCAAACTTCCAAGGTATTTTTCAAACTAATTTGATATCAGATTGTAACGGGTGTATTTTGATAATATTTGCTTTTTTAGCCTGAACAGAAAATCCTCCAAAAAGTACCCGTTCCCGTAATCTTTAACAGACATATCGATTTTTTACAATTGCGCCCTTATTGTTGGGCAATGCGAGTCGGGTGGCCTCGCGCGAATTGCAGTAGCCCTCATAATTTTTCCAATAGCCCTTATTATTTACCCGACTAGTCAGTAGTGTTGGGTTTTGTACAATTACAACGTACTACGTACTTACTGAAGCCATATTAATTTAATCTAACTCGTTTTACCTGAAAGGGTGAGTTCACGTTCGGTAACTTTCAATCATATAATGTACACTGGCCTGTGCAAAAGTTGGGCCATTTGTGTTCCCGCGGGCTGCGCTACTTTCTTTTACGATAGACAAGAAACATCACCTGACTTCATTGCTCCTATCTTCAGGCTAATTATAGTAAATATCTTTTTTAAACTTTTTTTTACACTCTTATTTAGGAAATCATTCCAAAGTTGTGTTTTATATAGGTAGAAACAAAACAAGTGATCGGTAGGATAATATTTATCTTTAAGAGCTGGTCTACCCAAAGAAATCTTAGGTTTTACTGGAAAATCTTAAGATTTACCGTAGTTCGAGCTTTTACAGTAACATATACAACAAACTGTAATATAATTGACATTTATTTGTTTTAAATTCAAAAATATTTCAATCTTAAAAATTAGGCTGTTTAGCGGCGTCATACCCTTTGTTTCTCAGTCTAAAGAAAATGCGGGAAAGTCAAATTAAATCATGGTTTCATATTGATTCATGACAAAAGTACTTTTTGTTCTTCTATTTAATTTCTCCGTAAGTGTATTGAAAAAGTCGTTTAATTCACGAGAGAATTTGTCACCTCTATTCTCGGCTCTATAGCTCTCTCGCTTACACTTTTGTTTTTATTTTGCAGTGTATTACCTAATTTAAACTTTAACCGTAGCGAGCGTCACAGAATTTTTAAAAGAAGTGGAGTATTAGAAATAGTTTTATAAGAGTAGCAAATGCGAGTGTGATAAAGATAATGATCTGTTTAGCGTTGATTTCAAGCTCTTTGACTTAAACTTATACTAACGTTACAATAATATCAATTTAGTCTCGGTAGGTTCCAAACTCTATATTTCATTAATTATGTGTGGACAAAGTTGTTGCACTTAAGTTTTATAATTTTCTGCTCGTCATCGCACATTCATCTTGTTAATTTAATGAATATGCTGCATCACGAGGCTGTCATGTGCCAATATAAGACCACGGGCCGAGCTGCCCTAGTCTTCCTCGGCCACTTATCCCTAATGATCTCAACTTATTTCTCCGAAATTTCCACGCCGTTTTATTACAATCCATCTCAAACATGACTCTTAAATGTTTGAAAAATTGGTTCGTTCTCTAAGGTGCTACTTGTAAAACGACTTTGTTTTACCAATATAATATTTTTACTACCTTATTGTAAGAGTGAGTCTCCTCACTCATACAATAAGGTTAGCAAGGCTTAAAATTTTCTAAAAGCCAATGAGCTTACTTTTGAATTGAATTACTTAATTGTATTAATAAGAACTCTTTTAAATATACATACAAAACCCAATGCCCGGCTTACAAATTAACCTCAAAATATTCGACATTGTTCATAATTCTCGCTGAGCTTGTGAAAACAACGGCGCTATGGTAACGATTGGTTTGGTTTGCGAAAATCCGTTTTATATGAATGTGAATTATTTTCATTGTTGTAAATAAAAATATTGTCCTTTACCTTTGCGTAGCCATCCTTCGCCACACATTCCCTTTGGTGTTGATTGGTTAATATTATTTTAGTGTCAACATTTCTGTTCTGCCTACATAATATGATGCTGAAAGCGCTTTTCTGTGAGATTTCTTTTACTAATTGTACAACACTAGATGGCGCTCTGCAACGTAGCTAGGATAATGGCTCTGGCGTGTCATAATTACAACGAATACGAATTTATCTTTCCAGGACTCATCGAGTTCGAGATGGAAGATCCGAATGTGCCAAGTCGTGCCATAGTTAAACTTCGCAGTAAGCAGCTCGTGGATGCGCAAGTCAGTGAGTTTGACGTGGTGGAGCCGAAGCGTTGAACATGAACCAACGACAATTTTGGATTCAATGGTTTTTTATTGTAAAGGTCAAAAATTATCAGTAAATAATTGCTTCTACAAAGGTGTTATTTTTTTTTAATATATGCACATCGGCATTTAGCTGTAGACGTATGTATGCCATGGTTTCCCAATAATTATTACGCTAACCTATCGTCTAGACGGTAGGGTCTGCGGAATAACTGCTTCCCAGGCAATGTAACTTTGTCCGCTCAACTAACATTGTTTAAATCACGCCTATAATCGCGTAAGGGCTACCTATGCCAACCAGACAGAAATTAATTTCTATTCTTAAGCTTTCTGAAAAGCCCTCTCGGCTCCCAAAACGAATGTGTCCGTACTGTACATTTATTAAAGGAACCCTCCTAAAATAATAAAAAAGGTCATGAAAGTCAACTAACGCTACTAGGTCACACGGGCAAAAAGGGACTAGAAACATGAAGTTGCTTGCTTATATTTTGGTTTAAATGATATCTAGATAATTTTAATTGCTTTAACACAGGCCACGTGCCTTCCTCATGCGGACGTGCTATTTATTACGAAGCGTAGATAGTAGCTATGGGTATGATGTAACCAAAACTTCGTCTATTTTGCCGCCTACCGACACACGCAGTATTGACTTTGGGGTATGATTTTTTTCATTTGAAGGGATAAAGCAGTTTCTATTCAGATAGTATGAACCTTTGATTATGTTTGCGGCTGAACTTTTTCTTATTCTGTTGGATTCGCTCACATCAAAGGTTTTGGTCTTTTCGTAAAGGTTTTCTATTCTGTACCTTGCACTTGTTATTTTTAAAGTGGTAAATTTTATTAAACATCTAGTTTAATAAAATTTACCAGGTCTCAAATACTTAAAATAAAACTGCAGTTTATTACTGCAGCATACACTTTAATATTACAAAGTTGAGGACTAATTCTGAATATTTGCCTGTTTGAACCTCAAACCAACCCAGCCGCCGCGGGAAACGCTCTGGATGTCGGGCGCCGCGAGATGACTACCGGCCACCGTAGAAGTGGTCTGTGGACGGTGAGCAATGGTCTGTGGATGGGTAGCTCACCGACTGTCCGTCTAGTGACGTCATGCCGTATCAATGGCGGCGCGTTCTTGTTCCACCCGCGCCTTAAAGAGATGTCAGCAAGGCAGAGGGGCTTGCCAGGGCCACTACCTGCTGTGGTTGTGGGTTGTTCGAAAGACATACCGCAGCCCCGGAACACAAAGAGCATAAGAAGAAACATGGATGGGTTTTAGTTAGTAAAAGTCTGTCTCCCCCCGATTCACCCAGATTGGGGGAAATTATTTAATGAATAATCGAAAAAGGAAAGGTATTGCTTGTTTTGAAATTTCGTTCCCATAACATTTTAAATTTAAAACTTCAAATCATGCCATGATATTTTGCAGGATAGACTGAACTATGTAAACAAGAATTATATTCATTTATTTGGTTTCAATCATGCTGGTATAATTCGTGTTGCAAACCACAACAAAAGCTTTGAAAGTAAAATTTGACAAAACAGTTAGCCCAGTAAAACGAATATGAATGTATTATAAAGAGCTTGCTTTAAAAAAAATAAAGAACGCTGATAAGAATGTGTTTTTACACCTCGGAGCTTTATTAATGAGCGGATTATATGCCTAAGGAACTACTGGGATATAAATTATCGCTAAAGTAAGGCTATACATCGGTACAGGTCCGGTCAACAGTAAAGGCGCAGAGCTTACTCTCTATGAACAAAAGTGCCATAAGTTGAGCGCATTGTAGTTTAAAATTGTTGCAATCATCATAAATAAATTAGGCACGTATACGAGAAACCTGAATGGCCGAGTTCGAACATCGTTCATAATTATTTATTTACTGTCCTGTCCAGTCAAGCTGTTCGCTTTGTGTAACAAGAAATTTTGACATGAACGAAGAAGTGTTGTACAACATGATAAATAGGTACTGGATGGATCTGACACTATGAGAAAGTAATTAACAATAATATACCTGAGGTAGGCTCCAGTAGCTAGGCATCACACGCCACAATAGTGGCGAAACGTCCCATCTTTAAGGAGTCGCTGAAGAGGCGCCATGGCGTTCTCACCTACCGCCTGACGTAGATCCTCACCGGACGCGGAAGTTCCGGGAGGTTCGTGCACATAATCTGATGGTAGAAAACGCCCGGGTGTCACCATTGTGACGATCGCCGGAAAGCCACGGTGGAGCAAACTGTGAAGGGCTGCTCTTTTTAGATAAGTCCATGAGTTTGATGATTCCTCAGTACAAACATTTATGAACTGAGGGCCCTAGATATACCGCTATAACTCTGTAATATCGTATTCTACATATTTGGGAATTTCTTAAAAGTTGTAAGAATTTCTTAACTAAATCCTAAAATAAAAATTATGAGCTCAGTGGTAGTACTTTCTGAGATTCAGGCTATGCCACTTTATGCAGGCATTTGGATTGAGAGCCTTAGTTATTTCATCATAACAACTTTATTTCGCGTTTAAGAAATTTATGGCATATTGCCCTAAGTTTTACCAAATTTTAACTAAATTCCCTGTAAATCTTATTGTCTTTTGAGAAGATTCAAAATTTGGGCCCTTTATCCAGATACACACGTTTGTGGACGGTTAACTCACCGTCGGTCTAATGACTTCAGGCCGTGTCGACGGCGCGTTCGCGTTGCACGCGCGTCTAAAAGAGATATCAGCAAAGCAGTGGGGCTTGCCAGGGCCACTGCCTGCTGAGGTTGCGGGTTGTTCGAAAGTGATACCGCGACCCCGGATTACAAAAGGCAAAAGAAAGAACATGGGTAGGTTTTAGTCAGTACAAGTCTGACACTCCTCTCCGCTACACCCAGAGTGGGGAAAGTTATTTAATAGGTAATTCATTTTCCATCCGTAAATAAAAACAAAACTAGCTGACCAGACAGATATTGTCCAGATGATGTCGATACAAATGATGATGATATGTCGATGATGTTGATGTCGGTCAAGCCAGCTTCCGGATTGAATAAAATTATAACTAAAACCCATCCAGGTGAACACAACAGTGCAAGAAAAAAATCGGTTAAAGTCTTGGCTAAATACCACTTAACTATAACAATTTTATCTTTATGGTTAAGCAGCGGTTAATCGTCTCAGATGTCAGATAGGCAGTCGCTCCAAGTACAATTCAGTTGTCTGTTCAGGCGAGACTGGTAGCCGATTTTGACGTTTGTAGCAAAGGCTGGGTAGATGATGTTCAAGCCATTTCGGAAGTTGTAAATAAGAATGGCAAAAAACACCGTACGTCTCTAGTCTGCTAGACTAAACAGGAACTGAGCCAGGGGCCATGAAACAGGCTTCTAATTTTTTCCTATATCGAAACTTAACACTACACTTTGACTTTACATGTACTACTGTTTCTCCTCCTTCAAATCCATCCAAAAGTTGTCTTGAAAAGATCGCTTTTAGCGATAAGACCGCCCATTGTGTCACCCTATTTATAAGTTGTTTAATTTAATTCTTGTTATTTGTATGGTATTAATAAAGAATATTCTTTCTACCTATCTATCTATCTTACATCTTCTAAAGTCGTTACATCACTATCTCAGTACTGGTCACGTGGCGAATTGGCAATCATGCGCCGTTTAAATGTAATTGCAATTGTGTAATGGCTCCAATATCGACGTTCCTTTATAACATTAATTCACGTAACATCACAGATAGTACAGAAGGTGAGCCTAATACCAACGTCAAACGGAGTTTAAGTAAAACCTCTGTGGCTGCTACTGAGAAAATGAACACAATAACATTTCACGCACAATTCACACTCGAAAGTCACTAGTTGTGCTTACAACCCACTGTACCAAAGCGACAGTCAATAATTGTTTATTTTTAATTGAGTAAGACGAGTGACAGTTTGCAAAAGAGCAAAATCGACATTTTCGAAAAAAAAAATATTTTGAGTTAGGAATTACCAACTCAATTTTGTTTGATGTGAAGATCTGCTACCCTACTATGACGTCTTAAAGCAGAACTTATTCCACTGAGGGAAAGAGACAGAGCTATACAGGGTGTCTAGCACCATCTCTTTCCCTGAGTGGAATAAGTTCTGCTTTAAGACGTCATAGTAGGCCTACTGGTCTTTTATGCGTGGCGTACGTGGCTAGTTGTTCGTAATGAACAGGTTTGAAATAAGAATGGGGTAGCTTTTGCCCAGCTGTGGGACAATTGAGAGGTTAGCAAGAAAAAGTACATATTTAAACAGTGATCCACGGCTGTCGGGAGCAGGGTTCAAGCTACCGGTAGTTAGTACCAAATAACTTCCAAGCAAGAACCTCGATAGAACCTCAATAACCTTGGCCATCAGGCCATTGCGTTATGACTATCGGCACAATGATCGCCGAGCTCACATTCCAGATGTCGAAAACCCCGAGCGCCAAGTGGAGATTTTGTATTTGTTTTGTCTGACTAAACTCTCAAGCGGTTCCTTCTCATCATGTGGGATCGTAATAATATCGACTATCGTTACGTGGCCTGCCTATCGTTCTATCACCACTATGTCAGTGGCTTATTGGATACAACAGACCTGTCTCAAATGATATACCAATGTAAGACATCGTGACATGGTTGTTTTCGATAATTAGGTCGATCACAAACTTGCTACACGATGCCCAAAATCCACAAATTCCCAAGAAACTCTTAGTAAAAAGAACTTCTTAACAAAAGCCTCTTCAATGAAGAAAATTGTATCAAAATATTTTCAAAGTAGAGTATTTTAATCCAAGCATCTAAGACAGACACAGATTACTCAAACACAGATTGACACTTCTGACTTATACCTCTTTTTTGGTCGGATGTTAAAAAACAACTAAAACAAGAAGCCTCCGACGAAAAAGATTTAACAAATGAATATAACATAACCCTTTCTTATGTCGAAATCGGCTAGCAAAATATCTAATTATTGATTTACACATATTTCAATTCTCTGAGACGGAAACAGTGGTATTTTCGGCTACTTCCCATTTGGTAAACTTCCCATTTCGTAAACCTCAAACTGTACCTACTAAAAAGTTGCGTTTGGTAAACATTATACATTTCATACATTTAGTCCCATTTCGAAAACATTTCAATAATTTTTTGTGTTATATCCCATTTGGTAAACTTTCAGATGAAATGGGTACAGTCAAGTAAAAAAAGAAAAACGAAACTAATGATAACATTGTCATTTATTTTGTTTACGTATACTTACTTATGTCTATCTCATTCACACCTTTTGTTTAAAACGATGGTAAGGACAATAAATCCCTACCTGAGAACCCGCTCGGTGCTTCTTTTGCGGGAAAAGCACGTGGTATTTTTAGTAGCATCGTGGTATTTTTACAGACTTTAATACGTTTTTTTTACTTCTTCTTGATCAGCCATTCTTTTTGATGGTCGAGATACTATCTCAAGACTGAAGCATTTAAAAATATATACATCTCTAATTTAATACTAATTTGACACTGACTGTACCGTACAAAAATAACAATACTAACAAAGTTTACCAAATGGGATTAAATGTATGAAGTAACGAAATGTTTACCAAACGCAACTTTTTAGTAGGTACAGTTTGAGGTTTACGAAATGGGAAGTTTACCAAATGGGAAGTAGCCGTATTTTCTATCTGCAATAACAGCTGTAAAATAGGCAGGTTATAAAATGATTAGATAAATCTAGTGCAATAAATATGTTTAAAGTTTTCCTTATTGGCTGGCTGGTTTTCACTGATACGAGTTGGAACAGAGTTTGACAGCCCGTCAATATATTTGCGCAAGTTTACAATGTTTTTTTTTTTACTGAAGTTGTTAACCAGTTGCACTTAACTTTAATGCAAAATTAATGTAGGAGATATCATATTAATACTTATTTTTTCAAGTCCTTAAAACGAGCTATTATTGGATACACGTTAAATCCAAGTCTATCGCGCTAAATTCGAAGGGTACAGGGGCAAAACAAGGAATGTCACTTAAACAAGTTTTTGTGTAATTAACATTTTAATGTTTGAAAGTTTATAACTTTGTCTTACATATTAATTGTTTAAGAACTACTCATTGGAACTTTAGTTTACTTTACAGAGATCAGCCTTAGATACAAATAAACTTTTGGAAAATTTTAACAAATTTGCAAAATTAGAAAAAAGAAAGTAATTTACTATTATAAAGTGCAAAAACTTGAAATGTCCTTTAGAACCCATACACTTAAGTCTCATTTTTTTCATGACATCACGTATTCTTCCTCTCTTTTTTCGCTTTTTCGTTTCTTTGACTAAATTCTGATTAATATCTTCATCGCTTTCACTCATTTTTTTCACAAATTGACTGTAAAATGTAAATCGAAAATTCGAAACTCGCAGTCACAAGAACATAACATAACTTCTCTTTAACTGACATTGACAGTTGGACATTCCACGTTATGTTCCGTTTCACTAGGGACATTCCCACTTTTGCACCTGTACAGGGTTTTGAAATATTGAAGATGCGAAGGACTATGATTGTTTTATGCTTTTTACACAATGCTACATAAAAATACGCGCGAAAACCCAAGTGTTGCCATTCTTAATTTATATTTGAATTTTTTGTGACATTCCTTGTTTTGCCCCTGTACCCTTTTGCGAGTTCTATTTTAGCACTTCTTCCGGGGCAGCAAAACCTTAATTGCAAATGTAACGAGCCTATAAACAGGACAATACAAAAAGTTAACGGAACATATTTGTACTAAAACACCAATATAATTAAAATGTATATATAAACAGACACATCAGCCATATTTCCTCAGTGACTGTCTACGCAGGTTCAAGTTTATTCTTTGGTCTTCAAGGTAGAAGGACATCGGTTGAAATATCGACATTTTTTGTAGACTTTTCTCACAATAATACTATCGCGCTCATGTTGTTTTATGCAGACTGGTCTTCTTAATTATTTTAACCACTGCCTGCATGGAAAATAAGGGTGATGGTGTTATCCATGTTTTCTTTTTAATTTTCTACATAATCACTTCTTTACGATAAATTGAAATGTAAATTTAAGATTACGCCTACAAAATATTTAATGTTTTGTCATGGATTTCTTTTTTATAGTTATCCCCCGTAATAAATATGGGTTCACTTAATAAGCTGGACTACCTTTTGATATTTTTTTACCTATGATTCAGTCGAGACGCATGAACAGTCCCATACACAATTGGTTATTGTCCTTAAACACTTAGATAGAGGCGACTTATACACAAAAATATATATTCGCGCAATTATCGCGAAAGCCGATGCGTGTGCGAGTATTTTATACGGACAACAACGTAGAGCATATTTAGTATCATAATATCAGAGTATTTGAGTACGATGTCAAAGGGGACCTAGTCGGCCACACGATTTGTTATTGTTTCTAAAGCTAATTACCTAGTTTTACACACCAAACCTTAGCTGTGCAGCTTTCATCTGGGAAAGTGCGAGCGCGGCATATATAAATATTTATTTATTTATTTAACACTTCAAGTACAAAGTACAGAGAAAGTACAAAGAAAAAAAGTACAAAAAAAAAAGTACAAAGAAATAAGTTCCGAGCAACAGCGATAAATTAACAATTTCTCTTAGTACCATCAAAAAGAGTTTTACAGGTGTAATACAAATAAAACAAAATTAAATGTTTTGTGGGACCTACGTTTTAAATATGGGGTTTTATAATAATTGTCCTGAAAATATACTATCCATCGGTAAAACAATCACTCGAATCGTCAACAAACATTCAAATTCTTGCAACATCTCCAACATGCAACGTAAACTATGATAAGATACGGTAATCATAGGAAATGATCTTATCAATTCTTTATCGTACTTTAACAAATTAATAATAGGTATTTCTTCGAGTTGTTTAAGCACCAAATACCTCGCATTATTAACGTTACACATAAAATACATATTTGCTAGTCCTATACTGATAACATGGTGGTGTGCTATAGTGGAAAATAAGCGTAATATTTTTAGTTAACAATGCGATTGTCGTTCTTTCAGTGCAGGACACGCCACTTCACTTGGTGTACGACGTTCAGTGGTAACTAGAGATAAAAGAAAAATGGTATAGATTAAGCGATATATTATCAAAGATTATCACAAGCCACGAGATATCTCAAGAGCCGAAGACATGTAACAAGTAACTAATCAGACTAGAGGCCGGACGAAACGTGTTTACTTTTATTAAATTTTTATGACGTAGCTCTTTGGTAGTGACAACATCCAATACAGTCACGGACTACGCCGAGTAAAAACGAGTAGTAATAACGGGATAATGTAATCAATATATTAATGGTCGTGTTGTGCGTCGGACAAGTGTGCGAGTGGCGGCCCTGGGACCACATTTATTGGCTTGCGAGCCGATGCCGTTCGGTTCCGTTGACATATTGTTATCGTTACCGCCATCACCATGATTAAACGGTTTGTACAGGTGTAACGTTGTGCGCTAGTTACGTGCTGATAAATGTTTGTCTCAAAAAAATGCTGTGATACTTATTTTGTTATCCGTGAAGTATTTCTATGATTTTTGTGAGTGTTGTGCAGTGCTTCGAAATGGATAGATTTAGGCAAAAGTCTAAAAAGGAAAAGCCGGTGAAGTATGTTGACAAAGATCAATCTCCTTTGTTTATAACAGACGTGAAGGCGATAAAAGAGAATCTTAAAATAAAGGAGATTTTAAGAACAGTAAAGATGAATAGTAGCATGCGAATAAAAGCCCCTAAGGGCAGCAAAGTGATGCAAAACAAAGATTTTAACGATAACGACGACATGTTTGGGGTCGACCAAAATAGTGATGACCAAAATTGTAAAAACCAAAATAGTGAGGAACAAACTATAGTGGAACCACCTAGTGCAACAAATCCCGATGTAGTGGTCATTGCCAATAGTGGGGAAGATTCAAACGAAAGTAAAAAAGAAGAACCTGTGGATTTCATAGATACAACGAATGAATCTGAAGATGACCTTCTTGCTGCTAGTGACGAAATCGACAGTTTTATTGACACGCAAATACATGAATCCATCAGTGTACCAGAAGGATTATCAGATTTCGTGTTAATTAATCAAGAAGAAAACGAACAAAACACTCTTGTTGTTCCTGACGTCAAGATTGATTTACCTCCCCCAAGCGAATGTTCTCATGTGAAGGCGCGCGACAGAAAGTTGTCTCTGGACCAGACAATGTTATCTAGACGCGGAGGTTTGTCACAATCAGAATTGGATCTGAATTCAATTGGGAAATCTCCCCTAGAAAGAAAATCTTCATTTTTTAGAAAAAAAATGGATAGCTTTTTAAAAAATACGACTGAAATATTTAAACGTCAGTCAATCAGTAGAAGTCAATCTATTCAGAGACGGGGTTCCATGTCGGTGTCTCTGCAGTCGCTGAACGAGAGCAGTCCTTGTAATGATGACTACAGCGAGCCCTTGCACAACCACCCGGTAAGTATTGCTAGATTGTCACTAATGTAAGTAACACAGGCGATAAGTTTATTCAAATCTTCTGCATGATCTGCCCTCTGTGCAACTGCCATAGAAGAAAAGAAAGCCCAAATAATTAAAAAAAATATTTATTTTAAAGCGCCCTAATAACGGAACAGGTTCAAGGAAAATATATTTTAAAAACCAAATGCTAAGTGGCTTCAAAAACCACAATGTTATTGTGTAAATGCTACATTATTGTAAAATAAAAATTAGTAGGACAGGGTTTTGTTTTTCATCTTTACAACGTTCTGAATGTATTTTTTTTTGTAATAAGTATTTTTGCATCGTAGTTGTAGTAGTGTTTTATTTAACTTCAAATCAAGGGCACTCTACACAATGAGTCGTATTTACGTAAAATATTTTTTTTGTGGTGGTATATTATACATTTTCATTCTTCCCATTGTAGACTTGGTGTTTGACAAACATTTCAAAGTCAAGCGTCATGCTTACCGACTAAACGACACATACCAGTGCGTTTCTAAATATAAATTACTGACATTGCTCTAACTAAAGGCATGCCCGATGCGTAGGAGATCGTGAGACAAGCTGTACATAACTAATGATCAGTGGTCCACATTAGCTCTAGCTCGGTTCCTAAATATAGTGTGTGGCAGTGGCATGAAGCAGTCTAACGTAACAGTATTAATAAATAAAAAACCGGCCAAGTGCGAGTCGGAGTCACGCACCGAGGTTAGAAACTTGAGACATAAACGGCTATATCTTTTGACTGTTTAGACATAGAGTTATTTTTTTCAAAACTCCATGGGACCAAAGACTGAAATATATGGTTTTAATTTCAATTCGATATCTTTACGAGTTCCTGACATAAAGGGTCTTAACAGACAGACAAACGGACGACAAAGTGATCCTATAAGGTTTGTTATTTTGTTTTTTTTCCTTTTGAGGCACGGGAGCCTAAAAAAGTAAGGACTTCGGAACAATGATGTAATATCATAGTGAAAAAATCTACTCGCCATCTATGTATTGGTGTGCAAGTAGAATTGTTTACTACTACTACTTATTTTAATTTAAATCGGAAAGGAGATATCAGCCTCGCTAAAAAGAAGCAAAATCTCTAAGCGAACCGATAGCAAAAATAAAATATGTTGGCGGAAAATTTAGCTACTCGAACACAGCTCACGCCGCCGCCTACGTCATTAGGTCATCAAATGACGGGGTATGCGGCACAAAATGGAAGATGAACCATTATCTGTGAGGAAAAGCCAGTGATGATCCTTAAGCATAATACAATGACCGTAACCTCTCTTGACTTATAAAACCGTGTTCTTGTGTTAACACCGCCGTGCCTTGACCCACAGAACTGAAGAATTCTAGACAAAATAATGTCCTCGTTATTCTGTACTTATCTTTATTTGCGCTACTCCAATATGTTTGTATACTATTAAGGTGATGTCAGTGTATGCTTATAACATAATAGAATAAACAAAACGGCGTACTTCACTAGATAATGGAAAAAAAAAACATTCAATTCATTCTTAGAGGCATCCGCGATCCAAACATTTTATTGTGCCTCGTATAATGACTGCAAAAGTTGTAACAATCAATCATTTTGTAAATAAGAACAGATAACCCACAGTAATTAATTTCCAAGATGATCAGCATTATCAATAAATTAATTCTATTAATAATGCGCAGCTTTACTAAATAATAATATACATCCAACCGGTGAACATATTTTAAAATAAATAGCAAAAATGCTTCGTTCTTTGAACGGTGGCATTTCCAGGACACAGAACGTTTGGCGAAAACATTGTATTGTTATATTTTAATTCCATAAATATAAGGCCCCGTAAAGGGTCGTTTGATTCGTCAGCAAATGGGCCGTGTCTAATCGTATCAGATTTTTGCTGCGTTTCAATTTATTATCATGAAAAAATAATTGCGATTTTATTTGAAAGCTGAAGTAACGATGTATTATTTCAGGAAGAACTACAGAGAAGTATGTCGAGCCTGCATTCGTCCCCGACACCCGTTCGGAGCGCATCCAGCCTGTCAATGTTTCGCAGTGAGCAGACCCTGCCCGACCATGGTGAGGTTGACAGCCTGGCCGGCAGCCGTCCGGGGCTGACCGACAGTCAAACTCTCGGCGACACGTCACCTATCAACAGTGAGTTAAACAAATAAAAAATACACTCTGTTATGCCTACGTGCTTGGCCTGGTGACTGACCATTTTAGTACTAGGTTGAATTTATTCCACCAAACAGCAAAACTAGTAGATTCAAGCTGTACGTATACGTCCCCAAATGTACTCGGCTTGATTTTTAGCAGGACTCCTTTAGATGCTACCAACCACCTTGCGGATATCGTTGCTCCATCTAACCCGAGGGCGTTCTATCTTGCGCTTGCCGACTCGTGGATTCCACTCAAGAATACGGCTACCCCAACGGTTTTTAGTTCTACGGCTAATATGGCTTGCCATTACTAGCTTGCTTAATCTGTAAACTGTGTCAGCAAGTTGGGTTCTTTGTCGGATCACTAATTATCTCAAAGTAGTCCAAAACAAAATAATTAGCGTCTCTGTGTGTTCAAATCGAGTGGTCAACTGAATATGCAAATGTGAGAACTTTTTAAGTCCTCAGTATGTCTTATCTACTCTCATACTCTGTGTTGAGAGTACCTAAGTAAGTAAATGACTAAAGATTATGCAGATGAAGCGCTACGTTGAAATCTTCCCCGAGTTTGTGAGAAATGTGGGAAAATTTCGACGGCTTTACATTTATAGCGCATCAGTTGCGAACATTTCGTCGGATTACAGATTTGTTCATTACATAATGCCCATACGGAATGTTCGCCGCGTTGTTTCTCAATATTGACATAACATCATGTTCAACAACTATCGATTCCGATCCCAAACAATCCAAATCTCACAACAGAAATGTAAATACATTTTCAATAGAATTTTGCTCTAAAAATGGATAATGAAAGCATTTCAAGCTCCAGTTTTCAATACCAAGTGCGCGATTCAAGTTCATCTCGTAGTCGGGGATTTTAATTAGCTGTTGAGAATTGCTGAAACTCGAAGTTAGGATTGTAAAGCCATTGAATGCAGTTCTTGACTCACAAATTGCTTTGTATAACATTACTTGGAAATTCGAAACCAAAACGCGAGTACCTACCGGCGCGGCCAGAGGCTACAGACTGCCAATCAGTTTGTTTATCAACTTTCAAACAAGCAATTCATCTTACTTTATTCGCAGCAGAGCGCAGAGATTAAGTTTCCTGTAATGTATTCAAGTTCAAAAGTTTATGATTGCACAGCTGCATTTTATGCCGACATTACGGAAACAATCATTTAGGTTTCTAACTTATAAAAAAAAAGTAAAACGAAAAGTTCTTTTCAACCATAATGTTTTACAGTATTAAAGGCTGGGAAACGCCGAGAGGACAGATTTCCAATAAAATACATGACCACTAAACAACCGAATTAGGTTACAGTACGACCTTTATTTGGGGTTGGATTATCATAGAAATTGCTTGCATTTTATAACAAAGTACGACATTTCATGAGGTAAATAAGTAGTATCGTGCGTTTATAGAATTCACTACTTTACTCCTTGTTTTTTCATTTAATTTGAATGAGGGTTAAAAATATTGTTAATGTCTTGTTTGATGCTACGGAACCCTGTGTGCGCGAGTCGGGCTCACACTTACCGGTTTTATTATTGCTGCGGTAGTTGTAATCTTCCATAATGATTCACGTAAATTACGCATAATCTCACGTGGAATTTGAGCCCCATACTCTGGATTCGCTGCTAAAGTCGATGGTCCCGGCGGAGTTTTTTCAACACTGTCCATTTTTGCTTGAACTCTTGCACCGATGACCAGACAAGCTGCGTGCTCGGTCCATCACTTAGGTACAAGTCGAATATTAAAGTGAGTTTAAAAAGCACGACGAACTCGGACCAACGGATCATCACAATAAAATTTAGAAATTGTTCAACCGAGAACGCGGAATGCGCTTGAAGTCGCTGTCGCTGTCTGTTCGCTTAGATCTTTTAAACTACATAACGGATTTTAACTAATTTAATGTTTTAATTTTTTTTCTTTGAATACCCTCATACCTTAAGTTTGCCCATAGGAACGACACTTAAAAGGATTCAGATTTCAGCAATAGATAGAGTGATTTAAGAAGAAGTTTATTTGAAAATATCCCAGTCGTCGTGGGTAAAACCGCGGGTCGCAGCTAATAAATCCGCAAATTTTGCGCGTCGAACGGAACCCTCTCTCTTTTTTCACTCCGCTAGTGTAGGAACTAGTGTAGGAAAGCTTAAAACTATATCATACCTACATAAGTATAACTTACTTACGAAACAATATGGTTTGCAAGAGCTGAAGGTTTTTCTAAGAAACGGTTGGCTAAAGTGTGGAGGGAGGGGTTACTTTTGTCACAAACACACTTGGAAGACTTTATTCGAATGAGCCTTGAACGTGATGTATGACAACGTGTTGAACGAGGCGACCTTGACGCATTCATTCAAGAAACTCTTACTGAAATTGGCAATGAAAAAGTTACAACATTTTCTATTTAAAACGTCGTAAATGCTGGTTGATTCACTAGACACCCCTAGAGTGTGCGTTTTTGAGGCTTAACACTTTACTCATTGTAGCTGTCTGCTGGTACTTGCAAAAATATTGAAATATGGGTAACGAGGCTGCAACGATTACTGGACTGGACTTAAATAGAGTTAGATCATATACACATAGTTTCCGTTGAATGTTAGAAAATCTCAATAAAGGGGTTGGAAGATTTTGTACGAAATGTGGCTTGACTATCGTCCGCCTTTTTATTTTGTCTTCAAAATAGCGGTCACGTATAAAATCTATATTAGTTAATAACTGCTATCAATACAAACAAGTTTTGAATGATACTAAATCTTCTAAAGCGAGTACTGAGATGTAAGCTATTGTTAGTATTGTTAGAATCTATTCATGATGGCTCAATTAGTACCACTTTATTAGCCACATTTAAAACCTGTATATATCAATAGCTGGCTTCAATAACAAACAAGTATTGTTTAAGGCAACATCTTCTGAACCGTCACATTTCCGAAATATAAGATGTTAAATTATGCTGATGGCAAAGATTGTAACTTTAATGGCTTAAACGATGTTAGTATATACTATATCCCCTTGCCTTCTGTAGGACATTACATTTATTTAAATGAGGTTAGTACTCGTACTGACAAGTTAATGTTGCGATTATCAAATGTCAGCTAGTTGTGTTAAATTTTCATTAAACCACACAGTGCATGCAATCTTTGTATCTTTGTATCAGCATCGTAGTGAAATTTCTCTTTCGGTGGGTCTATCATTGAAGAAATGCCATCACAACCCATAATTAAACTGAACCAAAAATCCGTCTAAGCGAGTTGGACTCGCACACCCAGGATAGCGTCAAACATCATTCAAATTAAATAGAAATTAACACTCAATGGAAAATATCAAAATTTTTCCTTATAGTATCTTAATAAAAACAAAGTTACGGTCGCAATTTGATCAAACTTTGTTCAAACAAATTTTCGTTGGACTTTATTTTTACGACTTTAAAAGCAAAAAAATTCCAACCATTTACTTGAAAAAAAAGTGTAAAATCAATCGAGTCAATCAAATGAAAACTCATTTATTCAAACTAGGTTAAAAAATTTGCTAGCTTACTGATGATTAGCGCTTTTTGAACGTCAATACACAAGACAGGCCCCCAAAACGCCCACCCTTCGCCACATCCTAGTGTTCTGGCGGAACAAAGTCTCCAGCAACACAGCTGTGTGTAAAGACTATATTTAATTGAATCGCCACATCTCCGCAAGCACACGTCAATATACCAAAATAAAAGGTAAATAAAATGAAAAACGCAATCACGCAAAAAAAAACTTAATTAAAGCTTCCAAGCATAATAAGTGAACCCATGTTGCACATGTAGGCACATACGCAACGTTTGAATATGACCATCGGCATCGCAGTAAAAAGAAACAATCCAAGTTCTATTTAATCCTTACTTATATTATAAAAGCGAAAGTGAGTTTGTTTGTTACCTCTTCACGCTTTAATGGCTAAACCGATTTTGATGAATTTTGGTACAGAGGTAGTTGGGAACCAGGAGACGGACATAGGCTATTTTTTAAAAAAAAAAAGTGGTATGTGAGGGAGAAAGAGGGAAGGAAAGGGAAAACTTAGCGTTGCTATTACAAATCAATAAGGCGCAAGGGGAACTGTGTTACCCCGAATTTAACGCGAGTGAAGCCGCGGGCAAAAGCTAGTTTACAATAATCATATAACCAAGTCGACCTAGTGTCGAAGTAGTGGCCTTTTTAGATATTTTTTTCGGTAGCGGTTGAGGGAATTTATACTCTAAATTTTAACTATATGGTGCCAATAGTCTCGAAATAAAATGGCTCTGACATATAGACAGAAATACAGACAGTTGGACCGGGCAAATGTATTACGGAACCCTAAAAAGCTTCAAACCATAATTTGAAGGAAGGAAATACGTTTTTATTAACATTTTAATAATTAAATGAGACGTGAATCAAGTAAACGTGCTCACAGATTACTCTATTACTTAAACTACCTATGTATATGTTACACAGGTTTTAAGCTCGTTCATCATGGACGAATGTTGCCACACTCGCCCACAGAGAACGAGTGGCAAGTGCAGCGTTGCACCGTGTAGTTATAGCCTAGACCAAACTAGAGTTCATCGCGGTAGGTACATCAGGACATCGCGACTGCGCGATACGCAGTTATAGCTTCCACGCATTGTCACGTCTTCTTCCAACTTAATAACACCATAAGTGCTTCTGATGCTGAAATCGTGAAAATCTTATTAATGCTCTAGTATCGCTGACAGAATATACAAAAAGTTATGTGATTCGTTTTTTTTTCAATTGTCAAAATAACCTTGAACTTTACAAGATCCTGGACATTTTGATTAAGGCCCAACTTCAATGAAGATCCTTATTTCGATCCCTTATTGTTGAATATTCTTAAATCTTCCTCTAAAGATAGATACACAATTATCTCTGTCTTCGTTCTATCTTGAGATATTGGGCTATCTAATCAATTACTTATTTAAATGTCTGATGAGCACGTAGTGCACTTGAGTAGGTTGCTAATAGTCCAAGTGTAAAAGCAAATTTTAGATCATTTTTAGAGATGGGCTGACTATGCCTATGGTCGGTTACTGGGCTTACCGAGGGGTTAGACATCCACCCTTTAATGTTATTTATTTCAGACTCCCAGTACATTTGCTGGATGATGACTACTACAAACGAACCGTGCATGAACTAGGCCTCTCTTTTGTCTGTAGCATAGTTCGATTAAAAAAGATAACCCAGAAACCAATACTACATTCACGTAAAAATTTCAAGTCCAGTTTCAATCTGTTGTACTATACATAATGCTTTTTATTTTGTCAACCATTTACTGCTGTATTTCTAAACTAAGCTATGCTTTAATTAAAACGTTATGGATTAGTGTCATGCTGCATAGCAATTTCTTTCTTTGAAATGGTCCGCGCCTGAATTAAATCCACTTCTGGAAGTATATTCGGCCCCGGCTGTCAGGCGTATCTGTAAGTCAAAATAATTGGTTGGATAAATTGAGACTGTTCAGAATGCTCGAATGTCAGTTCTATCCATTCAACCGCATACGGCAACACTGAAAATAAACTTGAATGCAGGAATGGCTTTTTGAGCAGATTTAGAAATAGAATACGGAACATGTCCACATTTCAAAAGAGGAAAGAAAAGAAAAGAGGCTGACAGGTTGAATTCCGATTGGGACAAAAAAACAACAACAAAAGTTGAAAATGCTCCTTTTTAAAACAAAATCTCGTGCACACGATGGCAAATACGAGAAATACGAGACCGATTTGCATTAAGATAGATAGATAGATAGATAGAATATTCTTTAATAAGTACACCATACAAATAACGAGAATAACATTAAACAACTTATAAATAGGGTGACACAATGGGCGGTCTTATCCCTAAAAGCGATCTTTTCAAGACAACCTTTGGATGGATTTAAAGGAGGAGAAACAGTACTGCAGGTAGTCTGTGGTGTAACATTTTTCAAAATTAATAGGTACATTTAAAAAAAAACAAATACTTACATATAAATAAGTACTTACATATAATATACATTTAAAATAATAATCATCAAGAGCAAAGAAGTATTTAATATTGTTGTTTAAGGAGAGAGGTAGTGCTTTTTGACCAGAATTTTAAAAGTGGACAGGTTTTTAGAGCTCCTTACAGACATGGGCAGGTCATTCCATAGCCGGACAGCTAGAACTGTAAAGGATTTATCGTAGAAATTATGTTTTAAAAATTATTTACTAAAACAAGAGATGCTATTGGTTGATTAGCCTGAATAGGCGCTTCTATAGCGGCCAGTCGTTGCAAGCACAAAAAGTTCTTACTTTAGTCAGTTTCAGCTTGTGGTAAGGGTACATAACAACCACTAGGCAAAACTCTCCTCGAATATGCCCAAGGATAAACGTCGTCCCCGAGATTGACCCAGAAGGAGGTGGCAAGATGATCTGTACGTGCAGTCGTGCACTGTTATGCCTTTGCCTAGCTGGGACAGTCATGGTTAATAAAAGGAAAAACTCTTATATTTAGGGTTCCGTAACTCAATGGGAAAAACGAAACCTTCGTTTACAGTCTGTCTGTCAGTTTGTCAAGGGCGTTTATCTCAAGAACGTAAGTCGAAATTATTATCAAAAATTACTACGATCCAGTACACGGGCTTTTGGAACTGTAAAAGTGTCTAGATTACGACGAAATTAAAAAAAATCATTTACAAGAAAAATCGCATATTTTGTTGGCTCGCAAGTAAATCAAAACCTACAGAGTATCCCGGTGAACTAGAATAATTTAAAAAAAATCGTTAGTTTGAAGTTGGTGTGGCTCATATAAAAAAAAAAACCTGAGTAGAAACCAACTTAACTGCCTCTAATTCACCACAATAGGGTATTTTACTCTATATGAAAGAAATTCTAAAAATATACAATTCAGATAGCTTAGGTAATAAGCAGTCGGAAAATGTTAGATTTAGTTAATAAAATAACTAAATAAATTTTAAAATTGATTTCAAAGTTTCCACTTTTTTTAGTCTGTTGTTTTACTAAGCGAAACAGTGTCCGCCATGATTATTACGTCATACGGCCATATAAACAAGAAGTGACAACTGTCAACTGAGCAACGTCTGTTATTTTTGTATTAAAAAACTTTACATTTTAATTTTTATTGAAATAATTGTAATAATAACATGGAAGTAGGTTTCCTAAAAGGAGACACGAAGTACAAACGAGATTTTTCGGACAATTGTGTTGGATCCTTTCTCGCAAGTTTGAACCAAGTTTTTCTTATATTTAAATCAGTTGGCACTTGAATCCACAACTTGTCCGGTGTTTTAACACTAGTGTTTTTACATTCAGGAACAGCACACCAATGGTAAGGGTAATAACTCATTTTTAAATTGTAGTGAAATATACAACTAAACAGAAATACTAATAACAGCGCATTTGTTTAGATGACCAACTGACGTCATGACCACAGAGTAACATGGCGTCAAGCGTTTTTGTGATTTTACGCGCGAAAATAGAAATTGTAAAATTGAAATGCAGTTTTATGGCACTTATCGATTGAATATTTTTTTTTGTTTTTTTTTGGTGGTTTACTAGGGCCCTAGGATCAAAATGAGATACTTTTTAAAAATGGGTGTAATACCGTATTGCTCAATGCGTGATAATGGTTATACCCACCGATGAAATGCAGCAAGTTTTTGTAGAAAATTCAGAAAGTTGAATTGGCGTTGAACGTGGATAAATAACAACAACCGCACGGGTCGACATACGAGATTAAGCCGCGCTTTGCCAAGATCGGTATATGGATGAGTGACCATCCATTACATATCGAGTTTCCTGTGCCTTTAAAAGCACGTTAAGCTGTCATTTGAAGATCTTTGACAGCCGTTAAAAGTAGTCACTGGCCCGAAAGTTTAAGAAACGCTGTTATCAAGGGGTCCTTACCACCGTATTACCCAGTACTAAATGGGTTGTGGAGGTCAGACAGGCAGTCATTCCGTGTAAAATACTAGTATTCAGTTGCATCAAATAAGACTGGAAGTCGTTCCTAATAATGCCGCGAAAAGTTGAATACAAGTATTTCAGGATTCACGTTGTTTTTGGTACTTGGATGGAGCCATAGATATCAGAAAGGAGTTCTGCTTTAAATATTTCTTTGGATGGAGCTCTTACCTCATGATAGGTTCCATAATATCCTTACTAATATTATAAAGCGAAAGTAAGTTTGTTTGTTTGTTTGTTACCTCTTCACGCTTTAATGGCTAAACCGATTTTGATGAATTTTGGTACAGAGATAGTTGGGAACCAGGAGACGGACATAGGCTATTATTTTTTTAAAAAGAGTGTGATATGAGGGAGAAAGGGGGAAGAAACGGGAAAACTTAGCGTTGCAATTACAAATCAATAAGGCGCTACCGAATTTAACGCGAGCGAAGCCGCGGGCAAAAGCTAGTAACCTATAAAAGTCAGTAGAGTGTTACAACATGTACTATTACCGTGTTTCACTTTGAGTGATAGAAATTGTTTATTATTTACGACCGGGACCCTCGCCTTTCGCAAATGGTATTTATTAATAGAAAACGAATAGTAGTCCGCTGGTAATCGGTAAACAGAAACTGTTGCCTTCAAAGATATTCAATTTTAATATATTTTTGGTTGCTTTTGAAATAAACGTCTATAATGGATTTGAGTTCGACCAAGTGTATTTGCTTTTATTTTATTGGTAAACGTTAACTAAATGATTACTTAACTATCGAATAGGTAAGTGTTGTTTTTCCATAAATTTTATTGTATATACGCAGGGGTAGCAAATGTTTCAACGTGTAATTTTTTCAACAGATATGGTTAAAGACGCCATAGACGTGCAAATAATTTTGAGCTAGTGGTTTTTGGGAAATAATATAACAAAATATTATACACTAAAATACATTAGGCTCATTTGAAAACATAGTAAGAACTTGGTGAACTATGTTATCTTTAACAAGTTGCAAACCGTTTTAATTGTGTCGCGTGCACGCGTGTCATTGGTTTGCCATCCCTGGTTTATAGAGTGCCTACCAATTCTGTTACAGAAATATGTTTAAAGGAAATTGTTAATTTTCCGTGTTAAAACAATTTCATACAACTGATCTATTTGAGTTGGGAATTAGATTGCTTGGCAATTATACCTTCAATTTTACACCGAGATCAATCGTGAACTTTTTAAAACATTTTTAAAAAGTTCACGATTGTTCATTTTTTGTTTTACGAATCGACATCCTTCACGCCCAAACTGATTAATTTTATTTCCGGCCTTCGCTTGTAAAACCGCAGGGTGCAGTTAGTAGTTACACAAAACGGTGATCAATAGATTCTGTAGGTGCTTTACATGTCTACTTTGTTCAATTATTTCATTACCAGTACTCTCAAAGCAGTGAAGATAATCAAGCTTATAAACTATTTGTGGGCCAAATTTTATCGGACTCCGTTCTCAAACTCAAACTCAAAGCATTTATTTCTATTGGACCATGATAGGCACTTTTGAATATCAAAAAGCATAAAAATTAAGCTACAGTCTCAGACATAATGCAAAATAACTTGTAAAAGTGCTGTAGTTCCGCCATGTTAACGTGATTGAGTAACAAAACAACGTTCAAAGTCAGTCTTACATTAAAATTTTATATTATGTGTACCTAGGTTTCATTCTGATCTCAGCGTCAACTAAGTGATAAAACACCAATCAAACGTAGCTCCGCAGTCGTTCTTTATATCAGGGCCAATGCCGATATTTCGGTTCCATAAAGGATCCCCCGTTTGATTAAGGTACGATTGCATGATTGCAACCGGCCGAAACAGAGCCGGTTCGCAATATGGCGGCAATATTGAGGTTTTAGTGCTTTTTAAGTCAAATGTATTTTTACCTCTTGTATTCTATTTGTATGGCATTTTATTTCGTGTGTATGACATAAAATATCATGCAAACTAAATAAAATTAGTATGAATACTGTAAATGGTTATGCCAATAAGCCAATAAGCTACACTTGCCTTAACTTTTTTTGTGTATTTTACATGCCGTAAGGCAAAATGAATCGGGACAATCGACAAAAAATAAAAACATATGCCTAAATTTTTGGGAAACTTATTGATTTTTATTTCAAACCTTGGTTTTTGTTTTACTTTATGTAAACACTAGCTGGCGCCCGCAGCTTCGCCCGTGTGATGATCGAAAAAAGTATCCTGTGTTATTCCAGACTATAATCTAACTCTGTGCCAAATTTCATCAAGATTCTTTCAGCCGTTTTGACGTGAAAGACTAACAAACATCCATCCTCACAAACATTCGTTATATATAGTAGGATTTATCCCATCATGTACTTTGTTTTCTAGGCCTGAATGAAGCTTACATACAGGAAGCGATGCTGAATCGGGCTATCTCTATGAGTTCCGGCTTGGACTCTGCAACAGGGCAAAACCGACGGAAATCCAGATCTAACAGGTACTTATTATTGTCCTTATTTGTCCATGTCAAGGAAAACATAAAGTGTTTTCAAACAGGCCTTATAGCTTTGCATGCTCCCATAACCTATTTTGTCTGTTTGTGCCGAATAGGCTCCGAAACTACTAGACAGATTATAACCATTTTTGATTGATAAAAAATATACCTTTAGGAAGTAGCATAGGCTTAATATCACGCTACAGTACGTAGGAGCTGAGCAGTGGGTGGAGCCCTTGGGTACAGCTAGTCAAATATACAATGGAACAGTGAGGTTCATAAAAATAACGAGTAGTTACGAAAATAATCTTGAAATCAGGTCAAAGATTCAAGAACCTGAAGTGCCGACAGGCATCACCCTTTAGTTTAAAACTGTGCGGGTAAAACATTTCTTTTTTCGAAGTTCATGGCTGAAAGGGCCCTACCCGAACCTTATTGGTGTCAATGCACTGTCCGCCCATCGAAATGATCTGTCCTGAAAGGTTCAGGAAAGGGTTATCGCTCATTCGACTTCGCGGCACCTGACTGACATCCCTAAGGCGAACTACGAAAGAAAAGATATCTGCCTTTGTAAAACTTTTCAAGCTAATATTATAATTTGAAGTCTATTGTTGCTAAGATATTTCTTTCTCTCTTATTTTAAAATAACCAGAATGCCGACATAATTATTATATTTTGTGAAGGGACTAAAAAAACTGAAATAACGGTATACATTTTAATTACTTAAGCTAGTAGTATTTGGTTAACTTAGTGTATGTTGTTATAATTTGAATGTGTTTTGTTATGTGCCAGACATTTCAAAAGTTTTTAACAAAGAGATCTTATAGTTTTTTTTGTCGGTAATCATAGCGCGACATTACAATAATTGGAAGATTACTATGCATTGTTATCCAAAATAAACCTGTTTGCTAAATCAGCACAATTACAAACTGTGAAGTGGGTCTAAATTAACTTCTAAGATTTTATTACATATTATGTTATAGTTAGATTTGTAAAAGAGTGTTACAAAAGCCAGCAGTTTGACAACACATTAGAGCGTTGGTTTTAATCGTTTTTGCGAGGCGGTGATTTTTGACTTCTTTAATGTTTGTAATGTAAAATATACTTATCTACGAATTACCAATTCAAAGAGCCGTGACATGATGGGTGACCAGTATTGCATTACCATGGGCATAATAATACATTTTATAAGGTTTATCAGACTCAATTATGATTAACTAGTTTTGGCCCGCGGCTTCGCTCGCGTTAAATTCGGTCTAACACAGTTCCCCTTGCGCCTTATTGATTTGTAATAGCAACGCTAAGTTTTCCCTTTTCTTCCCTCTTTCTCCTTCACAACCCACTTTTTAAAAAAAATAGCCTATGTCCGTCCAACTATCTCTGTACCAAAATTCATCAAAATCGGTTTAGACATTAAAACGTGAAGAGTTAACAAACAAACAAACTCACTTTCGCTTTTATAATATTAGTAAGGATAAGGATAAGGATTAATGAAGATTACTAAATAAAATTGACTTAAGATTGAGTTTGTAGCGTAAGCGTAAATAATGTACATTTCACTTATGATGGCAGCACAAAGCGTTGATTTTGCTTTGTGCTGCTATCACTATTGTCAGATTGCAATGGATAATCGCTAATGAATCAGTATATTATGTTACTGGGAATTACGGCATGATACCCTGATTAAAGCCCGCGGCGACTCGTGAATACTGCGTCAAAGGTCAAGTTCTAATACGAAACCAATATTCAGAGTACCTATAGCTGCGGCGTATAAAGCAGAATATAGCGTATAGAGCATTTGTAGGTATAGATTCTTTTTACACGATTTTAGTGAATGTGTGTGGCCAATGTAGGCTTTATAGATTCCTAGATGCTTGTTAATCTTTTATCTTGTTCTACACTTAAAAATACCTACTGTATATACTGCTTACAAGCAACAGCTTACCTATTGTCAGGCTGTAACATAACAACATTTTAAAAATAAATGATTTTAAAAGAGTGATCATGGAGTTTCTTAACCATAGGAAACCACTAACCCAAACCGTACACCTATTTTCAACGTTTTATAACTCTCTTGAAACGTGGTGGAGGTCTTTAAGTTTGCTTTTAAACCTGAAAA
Source organism: Ochropleura plecta (assembly GCA_905475445.1). Lineage (NCBI taxonomy): Eukaryota > Metazoa > Arthropoda > Insecta > Lepidoptera > Noctuidae > Ochropleura > Ochropleura plecta. The sequence goes on along the minus strand of FR997721.1, from coordinate 16,264,441 downwards.
GACGCGTAATTGCTTAAGGTCACCTTATAATAAATTAGCAGGGAAATGAAACCCAAGCAAGGTAAAATTGTTGTCCTTGCAAATTACTCCGATTAGTCCTGATATATGCAATCACTGGAAAGCTCAATCGGAGCGAATAATTACATCAACGCCCAGTACCGCCGCGCTAGCTCATGGTCACGTTTAATAACATTCTGCGAACACATAAATGTACGCATCCGATCTTCCTTCCATATCAATGTTACATCCATATTGGTTGGTTTGGGCTCAGTACGTAGCCGCATTTATTGCAGCTTCAGATTGTCGACATTGCTGATAAATGGACACCTGGGACATTCCAGAAGGCGAGGCATAGTTTGATCGGGAGCGCCGCACTCGCACTCGGTGACTTAAACATAAACATCAACGATCAGAGTACTGATTCAAACAAACATAACTACGTAAATCTATTAGCCTCACACGGTCTACTACCTGTACACACACTGCCCACGCGACTTTAAACTTGCCTCGACCACTTTATTCTGAAAAATACCCTACCTGCGTCAATTTGTGTTGCCCACTCAGCACTGACTGACCATGACACTACCTTATTGTTCCTAGTCAAAACATACCTAAATTACTGCAAAGAGAATATGTGTGCGGACCAATCACGACCTACTGGACACTGCATTTAAACAAATTGACTTTGAACCAGTTTATCGTATTGAAGATCCTCACATAGCTGCTGAACTGATGATTAGTCTTATAACAGACGTAATTAATTCTAACTCAAAAACTGTTAAAATGTCAAATCGGAAAAAAAATCTTAAAGATTTGGCTCACACCGGGCCTCCTCCGATGTATAAGACACAGAAACAACCAACACAAAAAAAACTAAAAAGTTACCTGAGAACGACATTTTAAAAACAACTTCCACTAGATACAAAAACTTCTGTAACAAGCTTCTGAGAAAGACTTAAATTAATTTGAAAAAAAAAGGAATTGACAATGCAATTAATCAAAAAAATCTGGGCAGCTATTAACACAATATCCAATCGAACTCATTAAAAAGACAGCTCATCACATTAAATTTGCAACATATGTCAGCTACACCACAACAATCTGTTAATGTAGCCAACAAATTCTTTGCTGAAATGGTAAATATCTAGCACAACAAATAGACTCGAGATCAAGAGATAGAGATAACATACTCCAGGCAACAAATGTTGGTTCCTAACATTCTTTGTCACTATTAGCTACAGACGAAAATGAAGTTACTAATTTTATAACATCCCTATGTAAAGACTATTCTGTGGGGTGGGATAGAATTACCAATGGTATAATAAAAAAATAATCATATGGCTGCGATTGTACCACCACTCTACTACTATACTATATCTGCAACCTCGCCCTCAAATTAGGGAAATTTCCTAAACTATTTAAAAAATCCATTATACATCCTATCTTCAAGAGTGAAGACAGAAACAGTGTCAACAACTACAGCCCTATTGCTGTTCTTCCTGCACATTCCAAAATTCTTGAGAGGATCATGAACAACAGGCTCGTTGACTACTTGGAAAAGTTTAATATATTATCACCCTCACAATATGGCTTTCAGGCTGGAAGATCAACCTCTTCCGTCTAGGTTACTCACCAGTCTCCCACAATATTACTATGTTATTGTTCCCGAAACCTAATAATGTAACTACAGATTCGAAGCTTACCAAGTAAGTGACCGCAGTTTCCTACCAGTGGCCAGGGTTTTGAGGCTTCATGAAGTTGTAAGGTGGTGGATCCCACTCTTGCCATAACTTGATTCATTCTTAAAGTGACTTGTCTTGAAAAAACAGGCCAAATAAGCTCGCCATGCTCGCTCTTCCATGTACGCTACAATGGTCGTGTTCCAGTCCGCTTCACTGAAGACTTCATTTATCGCAAGTCCAGAAAACGCTAGTGGTTATAGGTTTCAAATGGCCAACAAAAAATTTCGTATAATGCCCTATTAGGACTAACTATGCCACTGTTACCATTTAGTTTGAAAAATAATTGGTTTAACTAACTATGCCCGACTGCCCGTGGCTTCTTTCACGTGGCCTTGTATTCTTTTGGTCATTATAAGGAATTATTATAGATCTGTTAGTGCTTCTAACAGATTTTCTTTGCTATTATCTATATTTGTCTGTACCAAAAATAAAAACTAGATGTCACGACTTGTGGGATGGTTCGGAACGATGAACTGAATACGTAGTAGCCGTTTTCGCGTCCTATCCACCCTATAAAGCATATCCGTTCGCTCGGGCGCGGGTCCATTTTCAGATTCAGTTGCAATACATTATTTAAACCGGACTGTTTGTAAAGGCCAAACATCTAAGCATCGCTCAGCAACTATTATAACGTCAGTGTATGAGCGCGAACCTATAATTAGAAGGTTATCTAACACAACTTCATGAAACTTAACGTCGTTAATGCGCTAATTTAATTTGTCTATAATAATTTGACGCCTATTGATCATTTCATAACCTTACCATGTGATACCTGAACTTTGATGATTTACCATCCAAAAATAATAAGCCACGTGACCACCCAGAGGGTATTGGACTTAATAACTACAATGTAGCATATAAATGAAACCTGATTTTTAAATCAGGTTTCATTTATATGCTACACGTGCTAAACGTGTGCGAAACGTCTGTTATATCTCCGCCGCACACGTTTTAGAATAACTTTTTAGAACCGTTGCATTGTTGGTAGTGGCATTCTTTCAAAATAACTATTTCATAGTTGTTTTTTAATTACCCTGTCAAGATTTAAAATTACTAGTCCATACGGTATCAACCAGGAATCCTGCAAATAGTTTCTACATGCCATACGATATGGAAATAAAACAAATACGTGGTATGCTTTTATTTATAAATACTTGGGTCACCGAGCTCTGCTCGAAATAGAGAAAATATTTTTTTCTTGATATGAGACTTAGCTAGATCGTTTTTCAGTCCCCGTGAACTCACAAATTGCGATTGTCAGCGCAATCGTTGGAGCCATTTTTGAGAACGTGATTAGAAATAGAATATGTACATTAATTTAGTCATTTCACTTCTATGAAATAACGGAAAGAAGTCTAGTTATTCAGTGAAATATGCACAAAATCGTATTTTCTGAACAACAAACCCACACTATTGTCCACGGAAAAATAACGGTTTTATAAAAAAAACCTAGCGGCTCAGCTCTTTAGTGTGATAGCGTAATGTTAGTTGTCTAAAACCATCTTCCCATAATTGCCTTTATAATGAAACGGTTTGTGTCACATTGGTTGGATGGTTTCAAAGTGGTTTATAACGGACTTTCGTAGAATCCATGTTTGTGTTTTATATATATCAGGAAACGAATGTATACAGAAAGTCTAACAAAATAAAAAATAAAAACCTGAAAGGTCAAACTAATCAACTCAGTGTGGGCAGTGTTTCTCGTCCAAATGTTGCCTGTTATATTCGGTATAATTATTTACTTTGGAACGATGTGAGCATTCTATCAGCGAGTGTGTGTTGCCATTGTTCCATGTACAATGTAGCTAAAAAGGTACGAAGGGAAGCAAACATACGTGTTATGAACTATTGATCACTGATCCGGCAGATGGCTTATTGGCTCAACCATATATTGAGCCAATAAGCGCATTGGTCGTTTCTACAAATAACACGTGATATTTCGAAAGTTAGCAAATTCAACCACAAGTGTCCGCTAAATCCGGGGCTGTGGGTTGTTAGAAAGATACCGCGGCCCCGGAACATAAAGGGCAAAAAAAGAAAATGGATGGGTTTTAGTCAGTAAAAATATAACACGGGGAGTGTTAGACTTTTACTGACCCGGTCCGCGCAGAGCGGGGGAAGTTATTTGATGACATCTCGGCAAAAAGTCTCCGTTAAATGAAAGATCCGCTGTCACTTTTTTCTATTATAATGCTTCGGCAGAAAAGACGTGAGTGAGCTTAGTAAGTATAGGTACTTTCACCAAACAATGTTTATTCTGTTATCCACTTTTTAAACCGCCGCGCCGTCCAAAACAGGAGGAGGTTTCAATGTATATGGACAATGGAAAATTAGTATTCGATAAGATGTGAGATACCATCATAAAACAACAAAAAAAAAGTTTTTATTTTAGCCTTAATAAGGCTGAAATAAAAAACTTTTTTGCGAAAAACAACCAACTGCCAAAAAACGTCGAAAAGTGGAAAGTACATTTAATTCCAGAAGTCGGTGGCAAAAAAAACTTTGAATCAAATAAAAACTATTTCTGCAAAAATCTATTTATTCTGAGCTTTTGGTTTAATTTATATATACTTCTTTAAGCATATATCGTACGTAAAAAAACTTTTATTGAATCATTGCATCATAATATCGGTATTACACATTTATGGGAACCTTCCAAATCTGTTGATTTCTAGTAGTCAGATATAATGCATGACAGTCATGACATTCATCAAGTTATAAACTAAATAATAAACATGTTCAATAAACATGCTTTGCAACTCCCTTTAAGCAAATATTGACATTGAAATGAACATGAAAATATTCAAAGAGTAAGTATTCTCTTTTGCAAAATTGTCAAGCATATTATTAAAATACAATAGAATCAGGGCGAACAAGACCGCTAGTTATAAATAAAATGTTTTCCGTCTAGAATTGTTCAAAATACACATAAATATAATTACGTCTAATTACTCCAGTACTGAGTTTTCTCTACACTAAAAGCTGCTCTTTTGGCTTGCTTTCAGTTCAAGTCTTTGTGCTTGCTAGTCGTACGAATATGTCGGTTAGGAACTGGGATCAGCATCTATTTCTCAACATATGTTTGATCTTGAGCTTGTAGCATTGGAATGCTGCATACAGGCCTGTATCTCGTATCTCGAATTGCTCGCCATCATATCGATTATTAAAAACATGTGGAGATTGTTGCTCCACCTGACTTGAGACGTCCCACTTTACACCTGCCGATTCACGGTTTCCATCAAAAGGTATTCTAATTAATATTTATAAATGCGAAAGTATGTATGTTTATTTGTAATTTATCTTTTCAAACCACTGAACCGATTATCCTGAAATTTTGCATTGTCAGGTGTACAGAAACGGACGTAGAGCCTTTTATCACGAAAAAAAGTTCCCTAGGAAAACAACAATGAAGTTTTTATGATAGTATAAATTCAACTAGAATTTATTGTCACACTAGCGACCCGCCCAGCGGTTTCACCCGCCTCCTAAGAGTCATAGCGTGAAGTATTATTCATATAAACCTTACTCTTGAATCACTCTACCTATTAAAAACCGCATCAACATCCGTTGCGTAGTTTTAAAAATTTAAGCATGCATACAACATAGCAACAGACAGACAGCGACAGCGACTTTGTTTTATACTATGTAGTGATTCTAATTTAACGCGAGCGAAGCCGCGGTCTAAAGACAGTGAATTATTATCGGCTTATTGCCACCTTTGCTTGCTTAGTACAAGAGCTATGTCGATAACTTTAATTCTCTGCCAGATCACTTCTTTTGAGATTCAATTTCTCTGAACTAAGAACAACAACATGAATAAGTTCCTTTCGGACACAGGGTGAACGAAGCAAGGAAACCTTTTTAAGTGGAGTTTCATGGATGTGTCTGCCCTGGGGTGTTAATGAGTACTTGATATCGTATCCTACCTGGTACATCACAAGAGCTTATGGACGCATCTTTTTTTATTGTCATCGACACGATAATTCCCACAAGAGCGGCACAAGATTTCCTCATTGCCACTATAATTAAATATACTGTAATTAAACTCAAATAATAAACATCATACTTAACACAGTGTTGTCATGAAAAATGTAAATATCTACCTATTTACATTTTATTTAATTGCTTACTTTACAAAAAGGGACCTCCCTTATCTTTTCGGTTAAGTAGTTTTGAGCGGTACCCTAACCGAATAAGTGGAGCTCTTTGTTTTAATATGACTCTTCAAAGTCGTATCCTGCTTAGAGGAAACCGAAGCAATAAAGTAACTTCTTTTGTTCTATGAAAGTGTATCTAAAATGGCATCGTCAAAGCAAACACACAACATAAATATGAGCTACCTAATAGCTTTTCTATTATTGTCGGAATTCAACGCAATGACGTGCCACTTACGTAAGTATAATACATGGTAACTGAAAAAAAATACCTATTCGTTACGAATAGTAAACAACACCATACACTCATGTATAGAATCAAACCACCTTTTGTTTATCTAGGAATCAACGAGTTTGTTTTTTGTATAATTTTCGCGGTTTTACCCGCGTACACCGGGTTAAAAAGCAGCTATGTGTTAATCCAGGGTATAAGCCGAGTTACAAACATACACTCGACACGACACATACAAACTTTCGCCTTTATAATATTAGTGTGATATCTTTGCTTCACTGTTGCTATACTATAGCTGTACTTCACCTAAGTCTTCTTCACCGCGGCGCAGTTCAACTATTATAACACATCAGAAATTGAGGTCGGGTTAATATCTCATAGCTAGAAATATGTTTTTCATGACGACAGTAGGATAAGGGTGAAGCTTGTTTGCGTTCGGGTGAGAGCAACTACGTACGATTTTAGTTTAAAGCATCCGGCAACTGAACCGATGGATTCAGTATTTCCGCGCGGTCCGCCGGTCGAATGCCTTTGTCAGTGCTTCTACCGGTAACTAACCAGCTTTTGTCAACATTGCAGGTTGCCCACCTACATTAATAACTAACTGGGGAAGTTAGTTAGTAAGCCTAGCCGAGACAGTGAATTTCGACGAAGGTACCTAGTAAGTAGGTATATAGGTGAATTCGTCGAACTTCATTGTCTCGCCGCTTTTCTTGTGATCGCCACTGTTAGTGGCTCCCTCCTGGAAGCCATTGCAGTGATTTGGTTTGGGAATGACAAGATCCTATAGGATCCTATAGGAATTACTCAGGTAACCTGAGTAATTCCTATAGGATCTTGTCATTCTCCTTAACCTGAGTCAGGTTATGGAGAATGTGAGACAGATCAATGTGCATGAGTATGAAAAGTCTGGCTTAGGCCACATGACAATTCGGTAATGGTTCTTTAAAAAAAATATTTAATAAGATACATGCCTGCTTCAGAAGAAACCAGAAATGACACCCTCATTTTAGATGGCATTTAAAACGGCCATATTTAGGTTTGAAAAGGTGGTTAGCGATATTTCAGTATCGCGACTCGAGATCTCCACTAATAAGGGTTGCGGTTATCTGTGTTTATTTTTGTTACTGAACAAATAACTATACTGCTGTCGATTCTCGTGATCTCGTGAAAATCATTTGATATTTTTTTTATTTGTAAGCGATTCTCGAGATGCGGAGGAAAATACCTTTATTTTTTAAATACTTAATTGAACTTTTAAAATTAAAATGAGGCGGTTGAAATAGAAATAGTTTTTTTTTTAACTTTGCCTCACACTGGGAATTTCTTCCGTATCGTGGGTGCGATAACAAACATTTAACTCACACACACAAACAGCCAGTCCCGTTACAACTACCTGTGGGCCATACAAATATTTGTTCCGTGCGGGGATCGAACCCGCGACACCCAGCGCAGCAGTCGGTCGCTCAGCCGCTGCGCCAACCTTGCCGTCAAAATTAAATAAATTGTTTATTATCCAGGCTCAAAATGGTGTCGGCATCACATAGTATCGTATTTTTTATCACACACTCATACACACATTTCGGAATGTGTGTGTGTGTGATTAAAAACGAAGCGATGACGAAAGGCACGTGATCTCCCCATCATTGTGATATATTTTTTATACTGCCTTTTATTATACCTGGTAACCCTCTTGTTAAGGAGGTATCCAAATTTTTATATGTAAAAAAATCTTTAAAAATCTTTCCGACCTCCGTACTATATACAAGGCATTCATCGGCACAATGTTTTAAGTGCGTAACATTGAATTCTACCGAGAAATGTAATTTTTCAACCCACAAAAAGCTCGTTTCCCAGCAATAATTTTTGCGTAGTATTAATATATAGGTTTAATAAATAGTAATATTTTTAATTACTATTAATATAGGTTACTCGCTACGCCCCGCGGTTTCACTCGCGTGGTGATAGAATATAAAATATATAGTTATGAATTGTAGCCTATGTGTTATTCTCATATGTAAACTATATTATTGTAAAGTTTCATTAAAATCCATTCAGTAGTTTTTGTGTGAAAGAGTAAAAAACATCCATACGAACTTTCGCGCTTATAATATTATAAGTAGGATAATTTTCGCATAGTTTGATGTACTGAATGCAGGCCACAAGGATTCGTGAAAGGATGGTTTACACTCTGTATACAACAGAAAAGCTGAAAATTAAAATGACTAAACGTTTTTTCACTTACTGACATACTATTCATATTTTATTGTCTTTAGAAACATTATTTTTGTGAGAAACGCGTTTAGAAAAAAAAGTCGTGATCCAGTTAAGGCTCGTGTCATATAAGACGCATTAAGAATGGTCGACACACGGGGCCCGTAACATAAAACATAGAGATTTTGAAAATGATTGACTTGATTATATTCAGTACTGCCACTCAAACGTCTTTTAAAACATAAGGTGTAAAATTCTAATATTTTGCGAACCTGTAGGGTTACCATGACATCTTATAGCAGTACTTATTCCTGTGTGAGAAAGAGATGGTGCTAAACAACCTGTATAGCTCTGCCTCTTTCCCTTACTGGAATAAGTTCTGTTTTAAGACATGTAGGGTATCTGAACTGTTAAGCTTATTGGTATTATTATATACATTGGTATTCATGCCAAAGAATACATTATCGTCTTCTTTATATTTGGGTCTTTGTTAAAAATTGCTCAGGTAAACCTTCTAAAAACAGATGATAAAATTCTATTGAATATTTTATTTTTATAACAAAATTTTTTCATTATATTTGCATATGATATCATTAGATTAGTTAATTTCATTTTTAAGAACGCTTTTACAATTTTCAACAAATAACTCTGTTTTTCGGGAACCATTATGATGCACAAGGAATCATAAAAGTGAGGTTGTCTTGGTATCAAATTAAAGATAATATATTCATCTCAACGATGGCTTTAAAAAAATGTGTAGTCTCATATAACATTTTCATACAAACACGATTTTACCATCGCAATAATTAGAAAAAGTTGCAAAAAATGGGGTCTGAATAGGTACGTGTGAGCTAAATCCAGTGCACATTTGAAACTTCAAAATCATATGATAATCTAGCTTATATATTCCTCTAAGCATATCAATAATTATTTTGAACCTACATAAATAACTTTATGATTTATGAGCTAAATAAAAACACTCAAAATTTCTCCATACATTTTACCTCTGAACGCACGGCTCGAAGGGTCAAACCGCGCTGAGACGCGCTCGTGGACGCACGGGTGTATCGCTTTTTTTAGAAAAAATAAATACGTCAATGCCTATAATAAAGTGTGTACAGATACGTATACTGCGACTCGAAAAACGTTGATACTTTTTCGGACCGAAACAAAAGTAGTTATTTTTAAAATGTTATTTAGTTTACTGATACAGAATGAAACTTCGTATATCGCTTGACAATGTTTGATTCGTCTTGACGAGTACATTGTCTCTAGATGGTGTCCAGGGTCTGATGATGGAGCTGGAAAGTGGCCATAAGAAGTCCGTAATAAAATGACACAACTCCATCGAGTTTGGGCTCGTTTGATTCGTCTTGACGAGTACTTTGTCTCTAGATGGTGTCTAGGGTCTGATGATGGAGCTGGAAGGTGGCCATAGGAAGTCCGTAATAAAATGACACAATCCCATCGAGTTTGGGCTCGTTGGATTCGTCTTGACGAGTACTTTATCTCTAGATGGTGTCCAGGGTCTGATGATGGAGCTGGAAGGTGGCCATAGGAAGTCCGTAATAAAATGACACAATCTCATCGAGTTTGGGCTCGTTTGATTCGTCTTGACGAGCACTTTGTCTCTAGATGGTGCCCAGGGTCTGATGATGGAGCTGGAAGGTGGCCATAGGAAGTCCGTAATAAAATGACACAATCCCATCGAGTTTAGGCTCGTTGGATTCGTCTTGATGAGTACTTTGTCTCTAGATGGTGTCCAGGGTCTGATGATGGAGGTAGAAGGTGGACATAGGAAGTCCGAAATATAATCACACAATCCCATCGAATTTTGGCTTGTTTGATTCGTCTAGATGAATATACGAAAATATGAGCATGGTTTAGTAGAAGCGAAGTGCCCGGCATCTTCCGAAAGCCCGAAGAAGCTGTCAAACAAAATAAAATTGACTTTTGGCGATACACATCTGACGCTTTTACTCTTAACAAAAAAAAAGGAAATGGTACTACCAAGGTCAGCGCCAGTTACGATTTCCTGGTCAAAACATGTGTATATTCGCCGTATGGACTGGTGCTAGCAAAATTAAATACGAGTTTGTAAAAAGAGACGTGAACGTCGTCTTTCTTTTTTGTCCATACTTCCTTCCAAAACTGAAGGTTTGGAAGGAAAACATGGAAGGACATTTATTTATTTATTTACTAGCTTTTGCCCGTGGCTTCGTTCGCGTTAATTTCGGTATAACACAGTACCTGCTACCTGCAGTTTTTGCTCTAGCGCCTTATTGATTTGTAATAGCAACACTAAGTTTTCCCTTTTCTTCCCTCTTTCTCCCTCATAACCCACTTAAAAAAAATAGCCTATGTCATTCTCCTGGTTCCCAACTATTTCTGTACCAAAATTCATCAAAATCGGTTTAGCCATTAAAGCGTGAAGAGGTAACAAACAAACTTACTTTCGCTTTTATAATATTAGTAAGAATAACCAACTTATACTAACAGTAAACACCACACATACAAGTTATCGGTCGTACATAAGATATGGAAATTAAGAAAATTAAATACACAAAACAATAATAGAAAAAAACAGCAAACTATAAAAAAAAAAACAAAATAATTAGGTGCAAAATTATTTAATTTACTGAGGTAGTACTGGGAGTAGTAATGGGCTCTAGGTAACAAGTAGCAGTATACAGGAATCTCAGCTCAGTACTTGTAAATTCTATTTTAACTGTTTACTTCCAAAACAAGTTGACCCTCACGCTAGATCTAGGAATCATAGAGACTACAGCTCATGTACAAGAAATATATTGACGGAACAAATTCATGTCTAAAATCTTTTTACACATTTCTTCCGTATCTTCGTTTTTTTTGTTTCACATTTGTTTTTTTGTCTTTATTATTTTATTACTAGCTTCCGACCGTGACTTCGATCGCGTGGCATAGTTACTTCGAAAAAAAATATATTTTTTTCCTGTTTGCTTCCCTCTTTCTCCCCCTTTTTTCACTTTTTTTAGCCTATAATCGTCTCCAGGGCGATTTGGCCATTTAAGCGACAACAAGAACAAACAAACTCACTTTTGCTTTTATAATATTAGTAAGGATACTTTAAATTATTTATGTTGTTTTTATAAAAAAAAAAAACTATATCTAGATCAATCGGGCGTCGAATTTTGTCAAGAACCATGAAACCCTTAAGTCGCAACCAACTTGGTTCAATCAATCCTTATCCCTTACTTGCTAGTATTATGAAATTTTAAAGTGAGTTTGTTTGATCCCTTTTCACGCCTTAACTGCTGAACCGATTGCCATGGAGTTTTGGATTCATTATATTAAAAGTACAAAAGAAATAAAAAAAATACCCTTTATCCCAAAACACATCAAATTTATCGAGTTTGAAGACTTTCTACTACTTTTTTTGTTCGTTTGTTTGCAATCGAAGGTTAGTTATAATTGTCTAATACAATTTATATCACGTAAATATTTCATTTTGTTATATCCTGTACAAGATCAGCAAATATACAAATTATAATATTTACAAAGTAATACAGGTAGTAGCTCGTAAAATAATCGTAGGAGGTGTACAAAGAAATTTGGTGGTTATTTCACGTAACGTTATGCTACCCACCTATTTTTTTCATTTACGGCCAGCGTTAGAAATAGAGTAAGTAGGTATCAACGTATTCCACTTTATTTACTGATAAATAAAAACAATAAATACCAGAAAAAAAAAATAACATCTTCAAGTATCAAAATGTGTTAGGTTAAAGTATAAAATTGTGCGAGTGATTGATCTAGTGTGTGTAAGCAAAATGTGTATGTGTTGCGACTAGGATACCTAAAATTGAGCGCGTCAAAAATGTGAAAGCGTCCTTACCGAGAAAACATTGTAATCTGAAATCTGCAGAGTAACCATTTTATTGCCAGCCCCAAAAATACCACTCTGTAACAGTGTTTTTCCAAATTAATGTTATATATATATTTTTTGTACTGTATTTTTTTAATTACTAATTGTTTTTACTTTTATTTTAGAAAAAAAATCTAGCTTAAGTTATTTTCTCCCATCAGGTGGTTTAAAATATTTGGTATAAATGTGCTCTTTCTTTTTAAGGTTATTTTCTAAGAGGACACATTTACCTGCACGTTCATGACAAAAAAGCGCGCCCGTATCCAACGCGAGAACGCACTGTAACCATTCACAACAGAATTCCGCGTGGCTAGACTATTGCTAGACTCCCTTCTGTGAATCGACACTCCTAGCTATACATAGGAAATAGATATATACTACTCAAAACAAAATAAGGGCCACGAGGTATTTTGTCTGTACCATGAAAATAATAAAACCAATTTATATTTTTTTGTCTCCATAACGAAAACTAATGTTGTTTTTACCATGTAGACCAATAAATTTATTCAAATAATAATGATTAAAAAGTTTATTTGCTTTTGAAAGAAAAAAACACATTTTAGGTAAAAAATAAGAAACAATGTAAAGTTACTGAAAACAAGAGAAAATACTCCATGCTCATCTTTTAGTAACGGGTATGCCCCTCTCGTTTAGCTACGCACTCCTGAAGCCTGGAGTGCATGCTCTCAATCAAATGCCTGACATTTTCCATTGGAATCTCTTCCCAGGCCCTTTTAACAGCGTTGATGATAAATGATGTTTATTTTGCAAGTAGGTTTTCACAAACACTTTTACACGTCTTTTTTTTTTAAACTAGATGAGGTCGGTGTTTCGTATCCGACTACTCTGAGAAGAAACAGCCGAAACAAACTCAGAGGTCATAGTCTCTTGTAAGGTCCAGACAAAATATCTTGGTCAACTTACATGAGGACTATGCAGACTAGTGTCTGAAATGGTCTTTTTAAGAAAGCACCACACAGATTGAGTGGACCTGTCCAGTCAGTGCACGCATTTGTCAGTTATCGTGTAGATCGACTCAAAACCCAAGGAGCTCAACGAAACGACGAACAATACCAAAAAAAGGACATTTGTGTAGGTCCCTTATAGTACTCAAACTGCCAGACAATCGTCAAAAACAAACAAAGTAAATAAAAGTTATGGTCCACATGGTCCTCACATTTACAATAAACAACTACAGACTAGAAAATATTTACAAAATTAAATTAATGAGATCATAATGAAATCATAAAATGTCACAAATCAAAAATAATAATAAAAAAAAATGTAAAGTATAAAAAAAATAAAAATTAATAAAATATAAATAATAATGTCAAATCATCAAATGAGTTGCTGTTGGTTGTGGATTTCCTGATCACCGTCTCTAACTCTTCGTTTCAACTGATCCCACATGTTCTTTATTGGATTAAAGTCCGTCCGGACTTCGCCGTTCGCCAACCACGGCAAGACTTGAATTTGAGAGGCTTCCAGTACAATCCGAGTCGCTTGAGCCGTGTGTGCACGAGCATTGTCTTGCATCAAGATGAATCTAGGACCCGCTCGCTGTGCAAATGGGATCACATGTGGTCTGACAACTTCCTCAATATACCGCTGAGCAGTAACAGTACCCTCATTTAAAATAGCGAGCTCAGTTTTGCCGTGTAAGCTTATCCCGCCCCAAATCATTACATTTGGACCACCAAAACGATCGACTTCATGGATGCAGGCTTCTGAAAATCTCTCGCCGCGTCTTCTCCATACTCTAATACACCGATCGTCGTTAAAAAAATTAACTTTGCATTCGTCTGTGAAGAGCACCATGCCCCATTGGTTAATGTCCCAGTCCAAATGATGACAGGAAAATCTTAAACGATTTGCACGATGATTTCTGGTTAATGGAACACGGACAACTCGCCTTCTTGATGCCTGCTGGTCTTCATGCAATCGATTACGAATAGTTTGGTCACTGACACGAGTACCCGTTGTCAGCAGATCTCGGCGCGCACTTAATCGAATGTAACGATCCTCTTGAGCTGTTGTAATGCGAACTCTGCCCGAACCAGGTCTTCTTCTAACACTGCCGGTCTCTTGGAAGCGATTCCATAGATTTTGAATAGCTCTTGAGAGCTCGAGAAAATCCCAATTGCAAACCCACATAGCTGGGGAGGTAGCGTTGCATTTCACATAATAATTTCTGGTCGATTGATTCATATCTGAACTTATTCTTTATGGATAATTATTTAATAATCTAAACGTCAGCAGGCTCAGAAGGGGTGGATCGAGTGGGGAAAAAAATTTAATTATGTAAAAAAAAAATGTAAACTGGTCGTTTGAAAATTTGAACAGCAATAGTTTAAACAATAATAATAATTATAGAAATAATCAGCTGTAAAGATAATGGTGGGTTGTACGTCAGCAGGTCATATCCGCACATATTAAAAATAATTATCTTCAATTCATTTCTGGTCGAATGAAATTGATACATATTATTCTTTATGCTATTAAAATAATTAAAAAATGCCTCAGCCGACCTATTGATAGGGGTAAGATCGTCAGCAGGGGGATTATAAGTAACTATTTGTATTATCCAACTGACGACTTTCCCCTCTTCAATTATTTTGCTGACTATTTTTTTATTTAATATATTGTTTAAATTACTCTCAGTATTAATTCTCAGTACTCCTTATAGGTCGGCTGAGGCATTTTTTAATTATTTTAATAGCATAAAGAATAATATGTATCAATTTCATTCGACCAGAAATGAATTAAAGATAATTATTTTTAATATGTGCGGATATGACCTGCTGACGTACAACCCACCATTATCTTTACTGCTGATTATTTCTATAATTATTATTATTGTTTAAACTATTGCTGTTCAAATTTTCAAACGACCAGATTACACTTTTGGTTTTTTTATTTTTTGACATACTTAATAATATTTTTTTCCCACTTGATCCACCCTGGGTGCGCCTGCTGACGCTTGATTCAATTATTGCCCATATCTAAGCTATCAATTTCAATCAAATTAATCGTACAGAAATCACCATCAAAAATGCAACGCTACCTCCCCAGCTAACAGATCGCTGCGAATGACCTTCTTCAATCATTGTAGGTTGCTGTCAGCGAGTCCATATGACGCCTGCGTGCTTGTGGCATATTGCAAAAGATGTTTCTGACTCAAGATATCAATGAACTCTGATAATTTCTAATAAACCAAGAAGCTAAGGAAAGCAAAACGTCAAAGAAAAATGGAATCAAAATTTTCAAAAAGAATTTTAAATCAAATTTTATTTAAAATTGTTGCCAGCAATAGATGAATACTACAATATTAAAAAGTTTAGGTTTCAAAGAGTTTGTATACTCAATATTTTACTACTTTCAATATGTAAATGTTTAATAAATTACACCAAAATGAAAAAATACATCGTGGCCCTTATTTTGTTTTGAGTAGTATATGTGGGCTTCGCTTCTAAACGTATTACATTCGTGTAGCTACTACTCGTACATTATCAACATTAATAAGCAAAGTGATTTATTAATTTTACACATTTAAAAAAGTGAAATAATTTATCAAAGTTTGGTAGCCAATTTGAATGAATTGTAAATACGGAGTGTATTTACAATTCATTCCAATTGGCTAGCCCTTCATGTATTTATAGCTAATGATAGCTCTCGATCACGCTTCACTGATTCATATATCAGATTAAGTTATTAAGCAAATATAAAAAAAAACTTTTCGTAGCTTATAATCCGTGTCTCGGAAAGCACGTTATACCGTTTGGGCCAGCTGTCATTTTAGATCTTTGGTGTCCGGAAAATCGAACGATCAGTCTTACCACGGGGTATCGTATCAGTACCCATTGCTTACTGGGTTATGGAGGTCAGAAAGCCATTCGCTCTATTGCAAAAACTGGTATTCAAGCTAAATCTGTTTATACTGGAAGCTGTCCCCGACGTAGTTGGTAAAAAGCGAACCGGATGGTGATGAATGAAAACTTCATAATAAAATAATAAATCTTCCATCCCGGAACATATTGATTATTTGTTAACTTTTGCCAATTAAACGTTTTTTTGTTAATCGTTCTGTGAAATTCCAGCAACTCTCTGTGAAAATTAATTCGTATTCGATACAAGGACATATCCCCAATTAATTCTTTGTGCAAAATTTCAGGGTTACGTGGCTGGCTAGTGAGGGACTAACAAACTATTTGCGACGCGTCATCCAAGACGAGAAGAGCCGCGAGCTGAGTAAGGGTCACTCATACCAGGACTTCTCCTCTATCCCTGAGAACATGTCCTCAGCACCGAGAACGGACTCCAAAGGAAGGCGGTTGTCTTACCAGCGAGCAGTATCGGGTGAGGACCCTCGGTACCACGAAAACACTATCAGGAGGAACCAACTCATACCTGAAAACACCGAGGTAACTTGCTTTTTATTAGTGTCCGATCGAAGGTCGATTTCTTTTCTTTTCTGGGAAAAATTGGTTCATTAGTGAATAATAATTATAATGATTTATTAACCTTTTAAATTAAATTATATATTAACTTTATTAAAACAACTAAACGAGTTTATAAAACTTGTCAAAAACAACACACTTAACTGAACTGTATAAGTTCGATGTTTCGACACTTGTTAAAAACCGTCGGTTTTGGCCAATACTTTGGCACATTTTGGCCAAAGTTTGGCTGCTAGTGGTATTTTTGGCCGAAGTGGAAGCTAGTTCGGTCGGACATTACTTATTATTAGCTTACTCGAACTTTATTAAATACAATCCATGTTACCTAAGTTTACCGTGGGTAGGATGATAAACTCCGAGTTTAACTTACTCTTTGAACTAACCAGCGAGAATTATATAACTAGTTGAAACGAAAACCAAATAATATATTGAAAAAAGTCATTGATTCAATCTGCACTGAAGACCAGTGCGGCGATCCAAACTCCACAGCAACATCTATATTTGATAGAAGAATACTATCCGAAATACAACAATAGAATAATTACTCACGTTAATGTAACAAAATTGGAAGGTGGTTTTTTTCACAGCTCTAAAGACCGTAGACTTGAGCATATGGTATAATTATATGGTAAAATTATAATTTCAACTTGATACCTCGTGATGAAGGGTTTTGACAGACAGACGGACAGCAAAGTGATCCTGTGAGGGTTCCGTTTTTTCCTTTTGAGGCATGGAACCTTAAAACTACAAAACAAGCAATGAGAATGTACTCAGTTATGTGCCTATTACCTAATAACGGTATTCTGTTAGGTCTCAGACCCGAGTATTTACGCACAGCGCACTCAGAACGGCAACAAATGAGCCCCATTTCCATCTAAGGGACTCATGATGCAGAGGGGCCTGCCAGGGCCACTGCCTGTCGGGGTTGCTCAAAAGAGGTACCGTGGCCCCGGAACGTAAAGGGCAATAAAAGGAACATGGTTGGGTTTTAGTCTCACCCCCCCCCCCCCCCCCCGCTCCCTCCGCCCAGAGCGGGGGAAGTTATTTAATGATTTCCCATCCGCAAAAAAGGGACGGGTGATATCATTACTATTAACAACGCTAGGCTATTCCCATAAGGTGCCGATACGAGAGAGTACTAATGCTAAGTCATTAATTGTTAACCTTATCATTCTTTTAGCGTGAAATCCCAAAAATTGAAAAAGTTTCAAATCTAATCGTAATCATTTTAACCTTTTAAAAAGGGTGTCGAAAACTGTTGATTATGACTTATTTTTTTAATCTTGAAATTGTTCGACTTGTATCGCTACACAAGCTCTGTTGGCTTGTTAGGATTCTGGTCTAAAAATAATTACCGATTTTCTTTTACTAGGCTATTTATACGTATCGCTAAAATAGTTCGGTATCATGTTTAACGTCTAATCGAAGTTTGTTTATGTTGTAATAGCATGTAGCACGAACCTACTCCCGACTGGATTCAGTGTTTCTATTCGACTGCTCTATAATAGCCATAAAAAGCATGACCACCCAGACCGATAAACACTGCACAAATTATTCATATATTTTCTGAAAGGTATATGAACAACCACATTAACTAAACAATGAGTTACCTTAATAGTAGCTCAGTATTAAATTACTCTGTAATCACTTACAGCTACTAGCTCTGAATAATAAACACGGCCAGACATGTACAATACATTCATGCAAACCAAACGATGTGTCTCACTTAAAATTCATAGGAAAAACATTTTTCGTAACGTAGCGGCTCGTAGCGGTTCGTAGCGGGTCTACGTGTAGCCGCGGACCGCTGGCCGTACCCGTAGCACCGGCGCTCTCCTTCATTACATCAGACAGACACGAATATTCATCATAAATTAATTGGTTTTTTATACATTTTAGAAGATAAAGAAGCTAATTATAACTTTCAGAGTTACATTAAGTTTTTAATAACTTTGCAACCAAAGAATAAGTAAGACATAATTAAAAGTACTACGATTATAATTCACTTCATTCAAAACGATTCCAATTGGCGAATAAAGATTTGATTAATTACATTATTTTTAGTATAAGCTAATAATATTCAGGACATTTTAATGAAAAAAAAGTTTAAATGCAAATGGCGCCCGGGAAGGTGGGCAAAGGTGGCTAGGCTAGTGCGCAGGTGTAGATCATAACGAAGTCGACGAGCAAGCTTTTGCCGGCAGAACCCAGAGCCTCCAGTGTACGTGGAAGAGCGCTCGAAGGCACTCGTGCCCGAAACCCCGAGCAGCCGCAACTACAACGCGAACGCTATATCAACTTCATAAAAAATTGCAAGTTTCTTTTTAAATTCTCCCTTAAGTGTTTTTTTAGGATTAGAGTGTGTTTGTGTATTAATCTTCTGTTTTTTCAAAACAATTACCTAATTGTTTTAAAAACTTTATCAAAACTTTGTGTTGTTCAGTGATTCCCACATTTTTTTGCGGGTACTTTCATTCTTATTTGTGTTCTCTGTGGTGACAATGTGCTGTCTTCTACCAGACATTGGTAAGCATCATCTTAAAAAGAGGTAAACTTATTCAAGACAAGTTATTTGTTTTATCAAAGCATCCTGTCTTATCAAATGTTTTGTAGAACTTTATGTTAAGTTGAATAAGTTTACTTAGTCATCGGGTATACCTAAACATGTATTAAATTCCAGGCCTTTATCATTCCGGTTGCGGGTTGTTCGAAAGTGTTACCGCGGCCCCGGAACACAAACATGGATGGATTTTAGTCAGTAAAAGTCTGACACTCCTTCCCGCTTCGCCCAGAGGAGTGGAAGTTATTTGATGATTTCCCATCCCTAAAAAAGCCTCTTATCGTTATACGCATTTTGTAGCGGCGGGTACGGCCAAGGGTCATGAAATGAAGTTTTGTGGTGAGCGATAAAATCTGGGTTTATATTGATTCGGGCCAAGGTGTTCATTAACAAGACCTCCACTTTTACGCACGCTGCTAGACACGCGATTTCTTCAGATATACCTCATTAGTTATTGAAAATATATTGCTTGTCTTATAAAAACTATAGAAAACGCATTTTTGAATACAATCCTGTTTCTCGTGTGGACTAACGACTTACAATCATCTATCGGATGTCAAATTTGACTTATTTTTATTAAATATGCTTGGTATACAAGGTGGAGCATGAACGAGATGGAATATCTATATGATAATCTACAAGAGTCATAAAAATATAGG
This sequence comes from Ochropleura plecta, assembly GCA_905475445.1. Taxonomy (NCBI): domain Eukaryota; kingdom Metazoa; phylum Arthropoda; class Insecta; order Lepidoptera; family Noctuidae; genus Ochropleura; species Ochropleura plecta. The sequence goes on along the minus strand of FR997721.1, from coordinate 16,244,519 downwards.
ACGTGAAATAAATTGAAATCGTTAAAAACCTTCTAAAACAGTAAAATTTGGCGTCGTTCCTTAGTTTTTACAAAAAACGTGCAAGCTTGCACAACTTACGAATTATTCCTGCACGTTTAATGCAATCATGAAAATATTTGAATAACAATATAATACAATTTTTTCATAACAAAATTCATAAATTACCTACCAAAACTTCGGATTATGTTGTGTAAGCTTGTAACATAAAAACCCTGCTTTGAGAAAAGTCACTGAGCCTCGAGATGAAAATACTCGTAATATTACGGCAGGGCCGCGGCCGGCGCAAGCGAGCGCCCCAGACCATAAATTCAATAACACCTTTTATTGGCATTAAATAATTTCTATATTAGCCTTACTAATATATTTTCTTAATCAAAATGGTGCTTAGAGATTGTGATGATGAGCTTTTGAGGTACCAGAACACTTTTAAGCACTCTGATTTCTTTTTTAACAGTAATACTGCTTGCATAACTGTGCTCTGGTTTATTTATATTTAAATAAAAGTATGGCGGGTAGGAAGCTCATAAGAAGTCTTAGATTTGACTCAAGTGCCATTGACGGAAGTGGATGCTAGGGTTAGGTTGTAGCTCTACTTATGTTATATAATTTTCTGATCAATTCTGTGTGGTTTCAAGTCACTTGATTGTTTCTTTGGGACAGACTGTTATGATTGCCAGAAAAGGCTTAAAATAATTTACCCTGCCTAACCTTAATAGCCATACCTCGGAAAAGTAAAGCTTTAGAAGATTTTTTATCTTAAAAAACGTATTTATTAATACCAACTTTTCTAAAAATAATATTAATTCGCGGAAATAAGCAGACAAGCTACGCCTTGTACAAAAATCTGCCAACCCTTTGTGGTACCACCTTTGCTTCTGTATAACTTGAAGGATTTGCATTGGTTGTGGTGGTACATGATATACGATCACGACACCACATTTGACGGGATATCGTAATTTCGGCAGTGACGGATGACCACTTACCCCCAGAATGCCTTCTTATTTACCACACATATAACGCAAAAAGCTACATAAATTATGTATGTATACACGGCGCCCGTATTAGTTTCATGCGTGTGTTGACTCTGCGATGATTCTATTCATAAACATAATAACCAAATTCGGACGATTTATACTTTTCCTCGAACAACACTTTCCAGTAAAAGCCCATTGACTAATACAGATACCGTTTCTGTCACCTTTCAGCTTTTAAAAATATCTGAAACTGAATTTAAGTAACAACAAATTTGCATCACGAATGTAAGAAAGTCAAGTTTGTATATCATTATAGGATATCGGGTCTAAGTCTCGTCGAGACGACTTTTAAAAAAATAGCCTATGTCCCCAACTATCTCTGTACCAAAATTCATCAAAATCGGTTTAGCCATTAAAGCGTGAAGAGGCAACAAACAAACAAACTCACTTTCGCTTCATCACTATCACTACGTAGTATAAAACAAAGTCGCTTTCTCTGTCCCTATGTCCCTTTGTATGCTTAAATCTTTAAAACTACGCAACGGATTTTGATGCGGTTTTTAGCAGTAGATAGAGTGATTCTTAAGGAAGGTTTTAGTATATAATTTGTTAAGTTTTTGTATTTATTTCTGTGTACATTAACTATATTTGTTGAAGATGTCGGCAAAAAGTATGCTGTCTGGGAGCTTTCAACGAAAACGCTGCCTAAACCCTTTAAGATATAACAAAATAATGTATGGTGTAATTGTGTATCTTATATAGGTCCACAGAAAAGTCAGCGTTGACATATGTCTATATCTTAAGGATAACATACTATATCCATTTTAATACTTTAACAAATGGGCAATTATAAAGCGCTAACTTGGAAAGCTATTTACACAAATACAGTATTAATCCTTATCATTTTAAATAGGTTGGTTGGCATGAACATTTCATGAAAATTATTTTTTCCTTTTACATCATGCAGATTAAATAAATACTTTAGGAGATATAGCAAAATCAAAATAACGCGCAACAAAATTAATTTCATGTCGCCGTGACTAGGCTGGCCCGCTCGGGCGCGGTGTAGGGAACAAGTCGCTCATCGCTGAGTGCGCGACCCGAACACGGGCAGACGCGTGAGCACAGAGTACGTTGAGTTGACACGTTCCTTACAAACTAAATTCAAATCCTTTATTTGTGAACATATAGGTACAATAAGATCTAATTACATAAAATGTAATAAAACATAAGTTTTATGAAGTTTCATAATACATACCTGGTCTATTAGTTAGATTCGTACCATTACCTATGGACGGACGGACAGCGAAGACTTAGTAATAGAGTTTTTACCCATTGGGGACGTAACCTTAAAAATGAGACGTACCTAATTTTATTTATACTTCGATTTTGTTATTTTTGCTATAGGCTGCTTTTTATCAACACACCACGCGGGCGAAGCCGCGGGCGGAAGCTAGTTTATAATATTAGTAAGGATTACATTAGTAGGTCCTAGTCTTTTGTTACTAATTTAGTGTGGAAAGTGTTATTGGGTTATTCCATCCGAAATTTCTTGGTGGCAGCCACAGACTCTGGGATGCGTGCCCTGGCCCGCTCCTATCACATGGGACTTAATCATAACTGACAAAATGTGAGTATACTGTTAGGTATACCTCTGTCTAAACCTTTGGGGATTGTCCATTATGTATTTGCTCGTATTCCTATTCACGTACCCTCTTGACTACTCTTACTTACATATTGAACAAGATAATATATGCCGCTTGGCGCTGGAGTTGAACAAGAAAATACTGTTCTTCTTTTTTTTGCCCTCGTTTCATCCCGTTACGCCGCGTCGGTTTTCTTAATCCTGCGGTGCCATTCACTTCAAACAACTACATTTGAAGCATTCAAATTCTACTTTACATAAGTAGAATTTGAATGCTTTTCATGCCTCTAGTACATTGCCTACATCGATTGTTTGTCCTAATTAAGTTATATAACAACAGATAAAAAGATGCATTTACCAATATTTTTATAATATTAACCGACTACAAAAAAGGGTGTTCATTAATTCGACTGTATTTTCTTTGTCACAGACGTCCGGAAGTAAACTTATTTTCCACTCATTCATTTTCCATTGCTACTATGACTTATTGTCGGGCCTACGCTGTCCTCTCATACTTAAGTGCTAACGCTGTAACAACAACATTGTAAAACTAAATGATTTTAAAAGAGTAACCATGGAGTTTCTTGCCGGTTCTTCTCCATAGGAAACGACCAACCCGAACCGTGCATCTTTTCTCGACGTTTTATAAGTGCCCATGTAGGCATATGTAAAATAAAAATATTTTGATTTTATTAATGGATAAAAGCATATCATCCATATACTTTAGAAAAAAGTTCTGGCTTAAACGAGCAAATCCCAATGAATCATGCTGATAAATAAGACGCAGTTGCTACAAGTCATTTATTTACTAAATGGAAAGAAAACAATATTGATTTGTCACAAGGACAGGACGAGCATACAACAAAAACATGTACACGTTAACATATAGTAGTGATTAAAAATAACGTTTTCCACTTTTTAGGGTTCCGTAGTCAACTAGGAACCCTTATAGTTTCGCCATGTCTGTCTGTCCGTCCGTCCGTCCGTCCGTCCGTCCGTCCTCGCTTAATCTCTGTGACCGTTAGCACTAGAAAGCTGAAATTTGGTACCAATATGTATATCAATCACGCCCACAAAGTGGTAAAATAAAAATTGGAAAAAAATGTTTTATTAGGGTAGCCACCCTATATGTAAAGTGGGAAGTGTTTTTTTTTTATTCCAACCCTAACGTGTGATATATTGTTGGAAAGGTATTTAAAAATGAATAGGGGTTTACTAAAATCATTTTTTGATAATGTCAATAATTTCGGAAATAATCGCTCCAAAAGTAAAAAACAATGTGTCGTCCCCCCCCCCTCTAACTGTTGAACCATAAGTTTAGAAAATATGAAAAAAATCTGAAAAGTAGAACTTTATAAGGACTTTCTAGGAAAATTATTTTGAACTTGATTGACACAACAGTTTTTGTACAAAAAAGACAAAAAGTTGTACAAAATAATTTCTGGACTAAGTTTGTAGTATATGCAACCATTTTTTTTTAACTTCGTTTACATATTTTATTATCCTGAACGTATCTTTTTTCAAACAAAAAAAGAATTATTGAAATCGGTTCTCGCAATCCAAAATTACCACCGAAAACTTCTTGCACGTCTTTGTATTAATAAAATTAGTAACCCAATTCCCCGAGAGATGGCGCTGTAGGTACTTATTACATTGGATCGGGTATTACCGAATTGTTCGGTTGGTCTCTCCTTGGCATTGGCGGTATCTTATAACTACATAAAACTTCTATCAAGAACATGCTAAGGCAATTTAGAACAAAACTAAAATTAATTTTTTTAACACCATCAAAATGTTAAGGTAAAAACCAGTTCATAAATGGTTCGATAGATGGCGTTGCGTAATGACGTCATTTTTTTAAAAGTCGATTATAAGATTTTCCGTGCTTTCATGACCTACCGTGGTAAAGAACACTTATTGTGACGGACGGGAAACTACGGAACCCTACACTGAGCGTGGCCTGACACGCTCTTGGCCGGTTTTTTGTAATACTATGGCTTCCAAAATACTAATTTCAAGGAATCAGGTGTACACTTTAAGGGTCCAAATGGACCTTTTGAGAAGCCATCAGCAAACATTCTGGATGACGAACTAAGGCAACACTGCGGAACAAAATCGCAAGGAAAACGATTTTTTATTTATTTTGTAATTAATCACTGTTTACTGAAGCGAAAAAAAACATAGTGCTGATAGATGCAATGTTTTTTTCATGTGTGAACAAGGGGAACTTTGACCTTCCATATTAGAAAGTTTTGCCAATAACAAAATAAAAAAAATATCGAAATGATAAATTACATTTATTTTGCAAGTAGGTTTTACAAACACTATATCTAACAAGTGGTTAGATAAAAAAAATATATTGAGGCCGGTGTTTCCTACCGGACTACTCTGAGAAGAAACGGCCGAAAATGTTATAGTCTTTTTTAAGCTCCAGACAAAAAATCTACAAAACCTTTGCAAACATTTGTCAGTTATCGTGTAACTCGACTCATATCTCAAGGAGCTCAACGACTAGAGAAACAAAACCAAAAAAAGATATTATATTTGTGTGTAGGTCGCGTATAATACTCAAACTGCCAGACAATCGTTAAAAACAAACAAAAATAAAAATACCCACATGGTCCACACATTCACAATAAATGACGGGAAGAACCAATTCCTACCTCTACCTCGGTTTCGTTAAGTTGTTTTACACCGTTTATTGGTGCCCTTGGCTTAACCTACATTTACGTACATAGGTCACGAATAAATGTAAGAGATATTGAAAATAAAACTTAACATCAATAGGATGGAAGAGCATTGTTAGCAATGACACAAAAAAACGCAATAACGTAACGTGTAATAAGTTATGTGCATTTGATCAATTTTCGAAACTTTCACATACACAGTTGAGCACTGATGCAAAATCGTTTTAATTTTATAATGGTAGCAAGCACACTCAGGTTATTTTATCCGTTCCTGGTTTTGCCTGTGAGAAAATATTGCTAAGTTGAGTTCATTCTCTGCCTCTTTAAGCTTTTACTTGTTAACAACTTTGTCAAGTTTCTTTTAAGTATTCTGTTACTATTTCTTTATAGTTAAACTTAAAAAGCACCTCTAAAAAAAATTGAGGAAGAAAATTGTAATTTAAAAGATAGGAAAACAAAGTTTTTTTCGAACCGTCCTACCTAAATGACGGATGGGCAAGACCATAAACCATTAAACCCTTTTTTTGCGAGTAACACATCCAATACACAACTAGAATAGGCGTCATCAATTACGTCGCAAAATGCTTTAAAATGTGTGCGAAGTAAATTTTATGACATTGGCTGCTATTGAATTTTCACTCGAGCATATGCTATAATACATTTTGATATCAGTGGGGAAACTTTGTCATTGCGTTTGTGGTGGAATGAAATTTTGGGTGTTATCGAGAACTGCAGTGACAAGTGCTCTCGTGAATTAAACGATGTGTTCCCATACAATTAAAAATAAATAAAATAGAAGAACGAATAGTATTTTTGTCAAGTAATAATCAAATTTGCTTCCTTCTGCTCTTTTCTTAATAAAACGTTGCCCCACTCTAGAAATTTCTCCTGTATCGTGGGTGCGTTTACAAACATTTAAACTCACAGACACAAACAGCCAAACCCGAAACAACTACCGGTAGGTTATACAAATATTTGCTCCGTGCGGGAATCGATCCCGCGACATGCAGCGCAGCAGTCGATCGCTCAGCCACTACGCCAACCGTGTCGTCAGTTTCCGGAGGAGCTCGTGGCTAAATAATAACAGACATCCATTTCACGACATACCAAGTTTCCGTTTCCTCCGTGCCTCGGGACGCACGTTAAGCCGTTGGTCCCGGCTGCCATTTGTAGATCGTTACACTCGTCAAAGGTAGTCAGTGTCCCGAAAATCTGGCAACCAAGTCATACCAAGTGGTATCGTATTACCCAGTACTAACTGGGCTGTTGAGGTCAGATAGCCGCTCCATGTTAAACACTGGTATTAAGCGGTATCTAGTTAGACAGGAAGCCGACTCTAACATAGTTAGGAAAAGGCAGACAGATAAAGACTAACGTGATAAAACCATGCGCGTAAAGACAGCAAAACTGTTATTAAAAAAAAACATTCACCGACGAAAATGTACGATAACCATGAAAGGTAGGAGCCCTAACACGACGTGGGTAGTTTTTACACGTGTTAATTTGTCGTCACTTTAGAGAGCACAGGTTAGCTTGCAAGGCCGGTACTATCCTAGGCTATAATGAATTAAATTATAAATCCGCTGCCATTTATAGCAGAATATGATAATGACGTGAAAATAAAGTTGTGCACGTAATGATATTCCTTATTTATTCTAGTCTGATTATGGTTCGAATTTTAGGAAGATTTATAAATGATGGAAATATAATTTATTTGTGGTCCACTATAAAAAAAATTATAGAGCTACGGTAATACCTTTCAACTTAATCCATAAAACATTACAACAATCTGATAAATAGCAAAGTTAGTCATACAATTCTTATTCTGTTACATATACCAAATTGTGAAAGAAAGAATAGCAGTTTTTTATAGTGATCTAAACCCTCCTATTCGAAAACCTGATTCTTGTATAGGTATAACATAACATTAGTTAAAGTTAATGTTCTCAGATATAAACAATGTGTTTAAACTAGTACTAAAATGCTTAGTAAAAATAATGCTTGTTGAAAACACTGCATTGTGTAAAGATGTGATAAGAGTTACGTTTCAAGCAAGTGAATTAAAATAAATATTATTATCAAATTTACTAAAACAACGCAAGAACGTGGAGTCTTGTCATGTTTTCTCAAGCCTATGAAAATTTATTCATTAAACACCTGAAACTGCATAGGCCGCCTAACTGCAAAGATATCGGCTTTAGTAGGTCACTGATACATGGCTATAATTTAAACTCGGTCCATCCGTCGGCGACGGTACCGACAACATCAAGTGACTTGGTAATCGGAGTGAGTTTTCACACCGCATCGTTCTCAGCAAAAATCTGCATGAAACGATTTTATGTTTAAACGTTTATGAAAGTACCTAACCCTATTGTTCTCTTTGTCTGCCGTCGGAAGCTTAAATACACAATTAGTCAACGAACTTTGCGTCAAACTAAGTTAAGGTGCAAACATACCGCGAGCACAGAGCAGTCGCGAGCGTTCGTTTGTGAACACGATGCTTCTTTGATATTTGCCCAAGAGTCCCTAGTACGATTCAAAAGCCGACGTATTTACTTTACCTTTATACCGGGCGCTAGTGCTAGGGCTTGAGAGCACAGAGACGGCGGCTATACGCGCGGTCATTGTAAACTTTCCGTACAAACAAAGCGTATTACCGGTTATATTCTACCACAAAAATGACCAGTACACAGAAGTGTATAAACTGAAGGGCTTTTAAGACAGTCTGTGAAAGAAATTGTGTGAAGACTGTGAAAGAAAACGCTTTCTGTGTCATCAATTTTAGTATTACTGCTGTCTCTAGTCTCGATTCCGAGATCTGTGTTATTAACGTAGATGTTATCGTCAGCAAAGTTAGCAACTGAGTCAGTTCCTAATTTGATCTAGTCTCAAACTCATGTTTATTTTTGTGAATTCAAGATCATGAGTGAAGGACAGCAATCTCAAATTCAAATCAAATTAGTTCGATATTATTGGGAATAAGAAAATTAATGCAGAGTAAGAATTTCTATAGTATGTACCGACAATTGATAAGATGGAAAAATACCCTGTAAAAGTAGGTTCTTAGATGAGGTAAAATAGCTGACTAGTCACCTCAAAGAAATCTTTTGTTTTTACCTTGGAAATAATTGAGATCGTAAGATTATTAAAGTGCACCAATAGCAGGGTTATACACGCAAACGTTGTCATGGGCAACAGCTAGTCTACAATACTGAGAACTAATGCATGTGTACAAGTTGAAGTCGGACGTTCAGGACCTATAGTGGTCGATGCTCAAGCTGACATTGAAATGACTTAGCAGCACTTTGAGCTGAAAAATATATTTTCACAGATTCAAACTAATATTCTAAAATACTATGAAACCATGTGTTTATATTTTTCTAAATGTATTTCTTTTTGTAGGAGCTCGCGGCTAAATAATAAGAGCCGTTCGGGTCGATCTTTAGGTTAAGCCGGTTTTGCCTTGGTTGATCTGTGGATGCGTGACCACCCGTTGCATACCGAGTTTCTTCCGTGCCTCGGAAGGCACATTTTTCAGTTGGCCCTGGCTGTCTTGTTTGTAGATTTGACAGTCTTTGCAGATAATCTAGCAAGTGTCCTGAAAGTAAAATGTAAAATTCTGGTATTCAGCTGTATCCCGTTGGACTGAAAGCCGTCCTAAATATAGTTGGGAATTGGCTAAGCAGATGATGATGTATTACGTTTTTGCATTCAATATCAAAATTTTCGACGTTACAGAATAAGTCGTTGTGAAGTTATGAAGTCAATATAAAGTAATGTTCGTCTAATGCTAACCAGGAGGCTACTATGCTAGCCTCAAGCATTTCACTTGAGTTATAATGCAGTAAAACAACAGATAGGCACTGCAGTCAGGCTGCAGCAAAACGGCAAAGGAAATAAATGATGAATTCAAAATCTTTATATTCGAGTGAAGGCTTAAAGTACTAGTAAGGCTAGTATTCTTAAAGTTCGTTAAAAAACAACACGAAACGTTGACACGTGTAACTGACGGCAGTGGACGAGATGTTATAATGACTCGATCGACGATAATGACTCGTTCCACCATCGATGCTGCGCGTTTGCGCATTATTGTTTAGAGAAATGCGCGGCTGCAGTTATGAATTTCCAAAACGCATTATTGAATAAAACACGGAGGACTCCATATGACGCTGGCCATTAATTTTCCTACAAGCTGCATGTGCTGTGGTACAGGCTGTAAAGAGCCACCTTTACGTCATATTCTATTATGATTAATACGTAGGTACTGATCGCCGGTTTACCAATCAATCTAATAACATTCGTTGGCGGAAGTTTATTGACAGTCGATATGTTAATATGTTGTTTTATGACGGAACAAAAGGCCCACCGCGCCGTGCGCCTCGCTAATTATTAATGGAACACGCGACTTCATCCGCTTCAGTAAACTCATTGCAAAATTGCCACAAAATGTACCAACCAATGTTTAGGTTTTCATCATATTTTGATCAACTTTTGAGTTTAGCTTTATTAACGCTTTACCCGCGTCTTAATATAGGACTGGAGGTTAGCGCTCAAAATGTCCGTGAATCATGGCCACATGAGCTTAAATTCATCATTCTATCGCAATATAACAATATGGACCAGGGACCGATCAATGAGGTTAAAACGTTAGACATATAATAACCATTACTTTTAACTATGCATTTTGTATAAATATTGCTGATTAACAATAATGAAAGCGACAAAGCTCTATTAGCGCGACCTAACTTCGTCAGTTTCGCTAATTTGTTATGTACAAAAATATACTCTTTTTGTAAACTTTAATATTTACTTTGGGGTTTTCCAACTAAATCCAAAAACCCCCAAAACGGGTTATGTTTTCGGTCCCTGTTATGGAAATGTGGACCAATCTGAAATATTTCGTTTGTTTCTGTTTATACAATATGCAAGCATTGGTTGGGATGGCTAGTCGCTACCTACAAAGTTACCGCAAACGTTAAAACTTATGTAGAGACGAACAAGAAGTTAGTTAGTTACTGATACCTATTTGAGGCGAAACTTAAGTTGTGTTTCTGGAATATTTACTCAGAAGCACGTGACACGCACATTTATTTTGACTAGTGCTTCAAAAACAGTAAAGATTAATATTGAGTGTACTTTTGTTGGAAATCAAATCCTTTCCTATACCATTCCTTTTTTTTGTGATACTGCTGAGCAATCTCGGTGTATTGCCTCCTCTGGCTAATCCGGCAGAAACGAGTTCAAATCGATCAAATTAAATGATTAATTTAATCACTTGTTGGCGACAACGACTATTTGCTTGAAAATAGAAGGTTGTAAGTCAAACTAAACGTCAAGCTCATTGTAAGTTTGCCTAAGGACTTTTGATCGCCACTATACATACAAAATTTCATAAAAATCTGTCAATCCGTTTCGAGGAGTATGGCAACTAAAACTGTGACACGAGAATTTTATATATAAGATAACAATAACTTTGGATAACACATATACATATCATAATAACACATAGGCTACAAACCATAAAGATATATTGTATATTCTATCACCACGCGAGTGGAACCGCCGGGCGCGGCTAGTATATATATATACTAACTGTGCCCCCGGCATGCGTTGCAATGCAATTTTCTACCTTTCTTCTACCTATTCTATCTTTCAAGGTGGATCAAACTGTACACGGTGTGTAAAATAATTTAAAATCAGTTAAGTAGTTTAGGAGGCCATCGCGGACAAACAACGTGATTTATATATATATATATATATATATGTGTTACTGTAAAAGCTCGAACTACGGTAAATCTTAAGATTTTCCAGTAAAACCTAAGATTTACCGATTATGATTGGTAAATGTCCATAAAAGTTTGGGAAACGAACTTTTACCATCGTTCATTTGGTAAATCTTAGGATTTACATTACAGGAACGGTAAATGTCGAAAAAAATCGGGTCCATTTATAGTAGAACTTTTATGTCATAATTCTATTTTGCGTAACAACGGGATAGCTTTGCGACTTTATTTCGCAGAAAATTGCTTGGCAGACACTCATACATTCAAATCTCATAATTTTGTAAGTCAGAATCATCTCTATACATAAATTTCATAGATACTCGATATAGCTGGGGAGGTAGCGTTGCATTTCACATAATAATTTCTGGTCGATTGATTCATATCTGAACTTATTCTTTATGGATAATTATTTAATAATCTAAACGTCAGCAGGCTCAGAAGGGGTGGATCGAGTGGGGAAAAAAATTTAATTATGTAAAAAAAAAATGTAAACTGGTCGTTTGAAAATTTGAACAGCAATAGTTTAAACAATAATAATAATTATAGAAATAATCAGCTGTAAAGATAATGGTGGGTTGTACGTCAGCAGGTCATATCCGCACATATTAAAAATAATTAAGTTCAATTCATTTCTGGTCGAATGAAATTGATACATATTATTCTTTATGCTATTAAAATAATTAAAAAATGCGTCAGCCGACCTATTGATAGGGGTAAGATCGTCAGCAGGGGGATTATAAGTAACTATTTGTATTATCCAACTGACGACTTTCCCCTCTTCAATTATTTTGCTGACTATTTTTTTATTTAATATATTGTTTAAATTACTCTCAGTATTAATTTCAAGCGACCAGAAATTAATTTGAATATAAACAATGCCTTTTTTATTGCACTATGCTGACTATCTTTTTTGTTTTAAAACCTTAGTTGTAAATCATTATCTTTCCCTCTAATGTCATTGAATTTTTCTTAATCAATGTTTGACACCCATCCTATTTGTCAGCCGCATAGTATTATAAAACACATGTTAAATAAATAGATTATGTGTATTTATTTATGTATTTATATATTTTGAATAAATAACTTTATTTTAATTGTTTGTGTAGTATTAGCTGTAGGTACACCATTGACTACCCCCCGTTGTATTTTTATATTCGAACAGTCCATCCAAAGGTTGTCTGGAAGATATCGCTATTAGCGATAAGACCGCCATTGTAACCATAGATTTAACATCTTTTGTATAACAGTTTTGTTTTTAGATTTTGGTGTGCAATAAAGTATATTCTATTCTATTCTATTCTATTCTAATATATTGTTTAAAAAACGACCAGAAATTAATTTGATTATAAACAATGTCATTTTAATCCCTTCTTTATTGCATAATTATATAATTTATATACTATATGTCAGCTGGCGGACCATTTTTCCCTCTTATTATTTAGACTGTTTTTTTTAATTCTATATGATGTTTAAATTACTCTTAACATTAATTTCCAGCGACTCGAAATCAATTTAATTATAAAATTTATCGTTTTAATTTGTTAATATCTACTGAGGAACATCAAACAAATATGTACATACTATACAATTAAAATATGTTTTAAAATACGTTATTGAAACGCATCCTTTATAATCCTTACATTCCTATCTGTTCAAATTGTATGTAGATAAATTAAAACGATAATTTTATAAATAAATTGATTTCGAGTCGCTTGAAATTAATATTAAGAGTATTTTAAACAACATATTAAACAAAAAAGATAGTCAGCATAGTGATTGAAGAGGGGAAAGTCGTCCGCCAGCTGACATATTCTATATAGATTATATATGCAATAAAAAAGGCATTGTTTATATTCAAATTAATTTCTGGTCGCTTGAAATTAATACTGAGAGTAATTTAAACAATATATTAAATAAAAAAATAGTCAGCAAAATAATTGAAGAGGGGAAAGTCGTCAGTTGGATAATACAAATAGTTACTTATAATCCCTCTGCTGACGATCTTACCCCTATCAATAGGTCGGCTGAGGCATTTTTTAATTATTTTAATAGCATAAAGAATAATATGTATCAATTTCATTCGACCAGAAATGAATTGAAGATAATTATTTTTAATATGTGCGGATATGACCTGCTGACGTACAACCCACCATTATCTTTACAGCTGATTATTTCTATAATTATTATTATTGTTTAAACTATTGCTGTTCAAATTTTCAAACGACCAGATTACACTTTTGGTTTTTTATTTTTTGACATAATAATATTTTTTTTCCCACTTGATCCACCCCGGGTGCGCCTGCTGACGCTTGATTCAATTATTGCCCATATCTAAGCTATCAATTTCAATCAAAATTAATCGTACAGAAATCACCATCAAAAATGCAACGCTACCTCCCCAGCTAATAAATGGATATTAAAAGAAGAATGGATGCCAGAATGGATACCAGAATGGATACCAGAAAGGATACCAGAATGGATACCAGAATGGATACCAGAAAGGATACCAGAATGGATACCAGAATGGATACCAGAATGGATACCAGAATGGATACCAGAATGGATACCAGAAAGGATACCAGAATGGATACCAGAATGGATACCAGAATGGATACCAGAATGGATACCAGAATGGATACCAGAATGGATACCAGAATGGATACCAGAATGGATACCAGAATGGATACCAGAATGGATACCAGAATGGATACCAGAACGGATACCAGAGTGGATACCAGAATAGATACCAGAATGGATACCAGAACGGATACCAGAACGGATACCAGAACGGATACCAGAACGGATACCAGAATGGATACCAGAATAACTTATCATTCTGGTATTCATTCTGGTATCCGGTATCTGGTAGTTTACATTTACGGAGAACAGCGAAACGTATAACAGATTGATGGATATTTACATAAAGGTACATTATTATGTCCATTGTTTCACTGTCTAACCAAACGGATTTAGGCTTTCCAAATAATGTAAACAGCGATGAACTTGCTGGAATTCTATGGTAAGTTTGCGATTAATTTGAACAGTTGAGTATTATAGTTGGTATTTTGCTATCTTAATCATAATTTAATTCGTAAATACCAGTAAAATGGAATTTGTATTTGTCTTTCTATTTGCAAACAATAGCGTTGCGCACCGGATGACGGACGCGTCATTTGTCAACGTCTCTGGGATTCATCTCGCTATAACAGCCACCTACAGTCGACCAGATTTATATGAATACCATCTTTTACTTGCGACTACGTACGCGATTTGCTTATAAAATGTTTTTAGTAAGGAGTTTCTTGATTCAGCTGAATTTCATTAATCAGCCGTTTATGAAAAGAGAACAACAATACAAATAAAGTTACTTTCACACATATATCTTTCTTATCTTATATAAATATATAATATATATAAATCACGTGTCACGTTGTTTATCCGCGATGGACTCCTAAACTACTTAACTAATTTTAAATTATTTTACACACCGTGTACAGTTTGATCCACGAGTTTGATCCAAGTTAGTGTAAATGTTTCTTTGAAGATTCTTTTCAATTGTAATATTTACTTATTTCTGCTAACCTTGGTATAACTGGGAAATAACGAAAAACGATACAGCGTCAGTTGTGCATTACCGTGAAGGGAGAAAGTAGGTTTAACTAATATTTTTGAACCGTGTAACGCCTATCTTTCAGGTCATGGTTCAACTTAAAGAATAATTAGATACACAGCTGCAAATCAACTAGCACAGTACATAAAATAAATAAGTGTAGAGTTCACATGTCGCGAATGTCAATCAAATAAAAAGTCGGGCATAATATCTGATGTTTAACACGTGCATCAATTCATTAGGTAAATTACTGAGGTTCACCCTTGTTTGGTCGAAAAACGTTTGATTCAATATTACTAAATCGAACAACGTTTAAGAAAATCATCACTTAGTATAATATCGTTTGACAGAATTTTCAGTTCGTCGAATATTTATTTGCTATAACAACATTTGTGCTAATGATCAAAAGGTATAATGTTCATTTGATGTAATGTAATATTCATTTAGCAAATTATTCATTTACTATAATATTCATAATCTCCGCCACCCTCAACTATTGTTACCAGGAGAAACTGGATGCAATCTGGACTTTAGGGCACCCCGACTCGGATAGGTTAGGTTAGAAGGGGATGGCAGGGTCGTGTGAGCGAGCGAAGCGAGCGAATAGACCCCGCCATCCCCTTCGTGGTTATTTTTTTATAAACCACCCAGAAGTAGGAGCCCCGCGGAGCGGGGCTCCGTCGACCAAGCCCACCCTCGACCATGCAAAGAATATTTTTAGGTTTGGTTAAGTGCCATTTGAGTTAGGCTAGAACTGTGCCCATTAAACATGAATTTTAGGTCAAAAGAATATATGCATAAAATTAGTGCATTTGAAAATTCGGTGAAATGAAATTAGTTCAAATAAATAATTATGCAAAATAAAAATTTACCAATGAATTATTCGGTCAAATGAATAATTCTACGAAATGACTTTAATGCAACTAAAATTCGCCGAAGTGATTTTCGACGAAACATTGTTCGACCAAACAAGGGTGAACCAATTACTAAAATCTAGTCGTGAAATTGAAGCTCAAAAGGTTCCAAATTCATTACCGCTGAAGTGACAACGTTAGCCACGTACTCCCAATTAATAAGCTTCGGCAAAAGATGAAACATGAACAATTGTACAATCTTATGGAACGTTTTTACGCGCATATGTAGTATTGCGCATATGTTATTTCAATTATATTTATGTTACTATTACAAAAGTTGGTCTCTTTGTCCGAGTGTTTATTATTGTGCTTCATAATCAATAACCAGTCATGGGAACCTACAAGGTTATTTTTTTTCTAAATTAAAGACAGTTTGCTTGCTTAATTTGAACCCAATTTCAGTTATTTAAATACTAAAAAATAATGGCACTAACGCCATCTATTGTGAAATGATATAATTATATCGTAAGAACAATAAAAAATATGTTGGTTTTGTTAGTTCAAAATATTATTTTAAAAAACAAAACAAATATTTACATACGCACAAATAAAATTAAAAAATATTAAACCAGACAAGTGCGAATCCGAGTCGCTACAAAGTTATAGCCAACTGCAAGACAGACGTCAAAAGCTTAAAGATAGGATTCCTTGGGTTCGGACATTATAAAAATATTAAAAGTTTCAAAACCAACTAGGGCATAGCAAACCCCACTGCTAAAAAATTGTTAAATCACATAAAATCATAATCATCATCTGCAGCCTAAATATTGCTGACAAAGCTGAATTCTGGATAATGATGTGCATGTTTCTGTGAAGGGTAGGTATGTGATACGAAGGAAACAGGAATAAGGTTGAGAGGAACTAAGACGAGGGTTATTCGTGGTCCTTCGAACCGGATTAACTCGAATGGGGAGTTTTGTCGAAATGTGAATGTGGATGAGTATAAGAGTAAAGGAAGACTAAAGATGAGATGACAAATAATAGAGAAATATGGAAGAAAAAGACATGCTGCGCAGAGACCAAATAATTTGGGATAAGGACACTAGAATGCTGAAAGGCCTCTATGTTTTATGCCAATCCCCACGTTCCTGTGCCAACCCCATAATTTTCGTAAAATCATTCGCGAGTGCTATCTTTTACGTGAAACATGGAGAGAGGGTTCTTATCGTTGTTAATGCAAAGCGGTAGACAGAAACCTTGATAACCCATACAGTAAAGGTTTAAAGGTATTCAAGGTTTCTGTAAGACAACAAGAAAGTAAACATAACCTACATATTACTATATTGTAATACGATGCCTAGATGTTCTTCAATACATACGAAAAACAAGTGTACCTTATAAAAATGTTATCTATACTTCTATACCCTAATATCATAAAGAAGTAAAGTTTGTGTGTTTGTATATTTGTTAAATTGTAAGGGGTAATCTCGGGATCTACGGAACCGATTTTAAAAATTCTTTCACCAATAGAAAGCCACATTATTGCTGAGTGTCATAGGTTATATAAAAGACCGAAAAATAAAAAGGCTGTTACGTGGTAGTCCGTTTTGCAAAGTGAATCGGAGAAAAAACGGTCGAATGAAAGCGTTTCTTACGAACGCTGCCTTAACTATGTAAGATATATTTTTAAGTTCTACAGAAAAGATGTGGAGCTTGAAAATGCCTACAAAAAAGTCAACGACAGCATATGTCTATGTCTAACTTTTCATATTTAAGTTTCAAAAAGTAGTTTTTTTAATATTAGTAAGTATAGATAATTTAATTTTTAATATTAATAAAATAATTTAAATCGTTAGGTCATATTTATTAGTCATATTACCAAAAATTATGAATCTTTATGAAAATAAGTAAACTCATCGTCTTAAGTGTGAAGGCCAAAGCAGCGGACGGCGCGCGATGGCTTCGGGTTTAATTCGGTTCGCGTTCGTGCTCGCTTCTTGAGAAGGGGGCGTGGCCTTTTACATCTGAGAGGTAGGTACCAGTTATTTTCGAATTTTGTATTAGCATGCAAATACAAACTATACCTACGTACCTATAACCCTCCTTTTGGCAGTTAGAAATTAAAACACAAATAACACTCTGTACTAAAAAAGGATTATTAACATTATGCCCAACGAAGTGGGCACGGGTCAGCTAGTACCTTATAAAGACCCATCGTTTTGTTACAATCATTATAAGTAGGCAATACTGAAATGCCCATTTACTTCTCGTTCCGAATTACAGAACAAGACATTTACGATCAAATAAAACAAACAGTGCTCGTAATAATGAGTTTTGCCAATACGATGAGCAATTAACCTCGTGGGCTCGTAAATTTCACAGAGACTAAAGATATAAGTACCTACAATGGGGATGATACATAAAACACTAATTTCATTTTTGCGTTCCGTTTTTGTTATTATACTCCAAACATCCGCTTATGGATTTTTCGTGTGTTTCGGTATAACAATTTGGGTATTTTACCAAACAATCTTTTTTAATCACTGCGAAATTCAAGTACCTACTTAAAATAAATCGTTTTTGCCTGACAAGCAATATATTTTTTTTGTTGAACTATCTTATTTACTGTATAACAAATACTAATCGTAATTTCTTAATGTTACTGTAAAAATAAACTACTACATACAGTTACTACTGTTACTAATATAAAATCTGTTTACCTAAATTTTGTACCAACAACCTATACCTACTCTCAAACATTTTTCTATTGTGCTCAGGTACAACCGAAGACACAGAACCGTAAAAAGCGTTCAGTTAGTATTTACTTAGAAAGAGCCGGTTAGGCCACATCACCGTCTGAGGGCATAACCTCGGCACATGTCGGGCGCCCACTCCCCTGTGGGGGGGCCGAGGCCGGGCCCATCAGGCATTGGGGGAGGCGGACCTGGCGGCCCCCCTCCTGCTGCAGGGCCCGGACCCCTGAGCGTAACCGTAAGTTCTATTATAGACAACGCATGTAAATCCGCTTGTTAGTCAAAGCGACCTAGTCGGCGCGCTGTAGCGAATCAGCATGTTTGTAGGTGCTTTATCCCAGCGGTTGAAGGCAAGCGCTGCTTGACTGCATGATCGAACGCGTCAGACTGTAGTATCAGCGCTGCACTTCACTTTATCGCTCCTTGTCGCATTAGTGACCACTTTGTTTACTGTTTGTCTGAAACGCCTTGAAAATCCTTGCCCGCATTTGTTTGTAATGTCATTATCTTCTATTATGATTCTGTGTTCAGTAGTTTTAGAATGCATGTTTACGTAGATTGTCTGTATCTAACAGTTAGACCTAATAAATGTTTGTTCTGCTCATACTGTAAGATAATTTTGTATTCAACACTAGTGACGTAATGGATTCGCGTAAATAGAAAACCTCTTAGAGGTAATATTTACCGTGTTAGGTGGTCCGTCTTCCGCGGACTTTGCCAGCTTATGCCCACCTGTGCCGTTCCCAGTAGCTAGCAGCGCTCCACTTCGCAAGCTACAACCAATTTCCCACTCGGATAGGATACTTAATACGAGATCCGTAGGGGCGCCCATACAAGATTGTGCGCGATAACTCCGCACCTTACCGCCCTGGGATTTGATGGCTTGCACGGCAAAACCTGGGTCAGGACCAGGGTGACGTTGCCCCCTCTGTGGTTCGGACAAGCTTGCGCTTGCAGACGGGCCAGTTTCCACTTCGTCGGAAGACTGGGAAGCTGGTCCGCGTTCGGGAGTTGGGGTGCCCTGCGGACACTCCGTCCGCATTCCGGCCCATCGTGCTGCTCGACGAGGTGGGCAAGCTCTTTGAAAGAGTAATTGTAAACCGCCTCGTCGCGGATTACCAGTATGGTTTCCGCAAGGGGCGCTTTACGGTGGATGCCATTATGCTCGTGAAACCCCTCACCACGGCCGCTGCAGTGTCCAGGGGTGAGCCTTTAACGAATACTAATCACACTGACACAAGGATCAGTCCTGTGGCCAGTCTTGTGGAACATCGGTTACGACTAGGTGCTGCGCGCCGACCTCTCTATCGGCATCAGCGTAGTTTGTTACGCACCAGGCGGCGGCCGAAATAATCCCCACGTGTCATTGCGATAGCCATAGAGAGAATTCGGTGACTGGGTTTGAGGTGGCCTTACACATATCTAAGACAATGTGTTTTCATAGCCTTCGGAATGCGCCGTGGTTGGAATCCCAACTAACGGTAGAAATATTTCGTCGTGCCGAGTTGACAATGAAGGACCTAGGTATCGTCCTCGACAGCATTTAAATTTCGTGGAGCATTTCCAACGTTTGGCTCCCAAATTCAAGCGGATTGGGGCTGCTTTCAAGCTGCTCTTGCCCAATATAAGGGGACAAAACGCCTTCTGCCGTAGGCTCTACGCTGGATTCGAGCGGTCCATTACCCTTTACGGGGCCCCGGTGTGGGCGCGTTCCTTAGAGCGGCGTGCCGCCCACTACCTGCGCCACAAAAGGACTACCTTATGACGTAGCGGTAGTTACCGTTTAGGTAGTGGGAGTAGCTATAAGGCTCACCTGGGGCTGCAGCACGATCTCCGGCGAGGCGGCGATCCTGATTGCCGGATTGCTAGCGTGGGATCTGGAGGCGATAATCCACGCGCGCTTGTACGAGTGGCGTGTGGAGGCACTACGCCGTGGGGAAACTCGGCTGTCGGAACCCCAAGCAGGGCATGCCACGATAATGGTGTCACCACTGTGACGATCGCCCGGAGGACACGGTCGAGCACACTGTGGCAGTCTGCCCCGCTTGGTCGGAGCACCGCTGTGCAAATCAGCGTCAGGTGGGGCCTTGTTTTGTCATCTGGCAGTATGGTGAGCAATAGATGGCTCTGTCTACCTAGTGACGATAGGCCGTGTCGAATTCGTTATTGTGTTCCACACGCGCCTTAAAAAGGAGCAGAGGAGCCTGCCAGTGTAGATACACTGGCAGGCTCCTTTGCTTTGCTGACATCTAGCTCAAAAATATCGAACGGATCACAGCAGACAGTGTTTCTTCATTTTACAAGCTGGCAAATTTAAAAAAAAAACCGTTTGCAAAACTAAACTCCAAAAAAGTTTTAGGTTTTTTGTGTTCATTATTCTCTCTTGAGAGTTCATGTAGTTGGAGTAACATTGGTAGCACTCACTTTTGTATCTGCAATGGTAAAGAGAAAATTTCTCAAAGTTGGATATGTAAATGGAAACTTTCCATTTGATCTAAGCATTGTTTTTGTTTTGGTATAGCTTTGTAAAGGGTCGAGTAAACCAATTTAGGGGAGTATGCTTTCGAAATTTATTTGATATTTTTACACTTGGCATAATCTTCTTTAAATGATAATTCTGAAGGCATACAAATGTTTATTATAACTGTTGTTCGGCTAAATGTTTAATTGTCCGAATTTACAATGAGTGGCATAATTACTTCTGGCAAAGTCAAAATTCCGCATAATTTCGTTTAGCATAGCATTGATTATTTGGTATAATTTCACTTCGTGCTCCATACTGCGCGAAGTGATGGCAGAATATTATATGAAATAACTTTACTAGGCATAATGCCATTTACATAAAATAGCATTTTTAACCTTACATTAAAATAGGTTTTTTCTTTAAAAATCGCTATGTTGTTCCACAAAAGTTAGTGGCAGAAACGAATCGCTGTAAAAACCGACTCTATGTAAACTCTCTGTAATATTATAGTTCTGCCGTTTAATGACTATCGGTAGGAAATGTTTTCCAAAAACTATTCCGATTGTGCAGTGCAGTTTTTGCTTATGAAGGTTCTATTTTATAATTATTATGGATATGAAATTTATGCCTAAAGATGATTCTGACTTGGTTTTTAAATTTGAATAAAGGGGTGTATACCAAACGATTTTCTGCCAAAAAGGGTAGACCCGGTTTCGAATGACTCCAAATAAGTTACTGTGTAATGTGTTCACAGCGGCTTATGCGGAAAGGTGATTGAGCACATAATACACTTATTTT
The DNA here is from genome assembly GCA_905475445.1 of Ochropleura plecta. Classification (NCBI taxonomy): domain Eukaryota; kingdom Metazoa; phylum Arthropoda; class Insecta; order Lepidoptera; family Noctuidae; genus Ochropleura; species Ochropleura plecta. The sequence continues at coordinate 16,222,930 of FR997721.1, read as the reverse complement.
AATTGAATTTGACCACTGGGCGATGTTTCAATTGCAATTAATTAATGTGAGGCGAGGTCAACGGTGAAAATCGGTGTAACACTAGAGTTGTACTCTACAATCTGTTTTTTCTAATAGAAGCCAAGTTTCTGTTATCATGTGTGTAGCTCAAGATGTTTATTAAAAAATACTGCGATTTTATACATTAGGAAGGAGATATTTTATTATATTATGACGTATATAGAATTAGAAAATATAATAATATCGCATAAGCAGATTTTTGAATATAAAGTATTTACTGAATTATCCGTTAGTGAAAAGAGCTCTTTAGTCACTAACTTTCGAAACATGTATTGGGAGTATAAATGTAATGGAATATGTTAAACACACGATACTGAAAAGCTTTTGGTTATAATAAGATATTGTACAACATTATTGAATTTGACACTACAAGAACATGCTCTTGACTTTCACAGATTGGAAACTGAGTAAATATGCTGATAATTAACCGTAATAAAATATTAAGTTATCTAAATTAATTTGGTGTAATTTTATCCCGTTGGAAAACCGTAGCAGACTGTTTTAAAATTATTCTACCACCGACAGAAATTGATTGAAAACATTCAGTTTCAATTAATTTGACGTTTGCTGTCTGCTGAAATCATGAACAATGTCTCGAAATCTATCCATTTAAAATTATTTACAGCCGTTCTACGTATAAATGTATGTCAATGTCATGACAGTTGCCAGTTGTTAAACAACTGAGGAATATGGATATAATGCAAAATTTCTCACGCCTCTAAGTTAATAACGCTATATACGTAGGTAGTCCTTCCCAAGTTGAAATCTATCTCCGGGCCAAATTTCATAACGATCTGATCAGCCGTTTTGTCTATACAAACAAACAAACAAACATACATAAAAACAAACAAAACGAGTGCATACACATTTATAATATTAGTATGGGTGCCCAGAGTCCCAAAACAGTCGTAACTATTCTAAAATGTAAGGTTCTCTTTGTAATTAAAGGTTTTACAGGTACCCTAAGATCTTGGTCGATTTGCAATATTTGCCGCCAAATAACTATTTGCTTACTTTAGTGGGTAATTTTCACAAGATACCTAATATGCAATTGAATAGTATTTTTATATACTTGTTTGCATTGTAAAAGGACAATAAATCAGATCTCAATGTGTTAGATGTAGCCCCGCGACCCGCGACCCGCGACTGGCGTGTTCTAGTTATTTGGTAAATAGGCAAATAACAAAGAATGGCGGGCGAGCGGGGTCGCTGTTTGATGTTTGTTATGGGGGCACAGACGGAAAAGGTTGGCTTGGGACACTTTTACTTCATAAAAAACGGGAGAATAGGTGCAATCGGTATTTACGAACATGGACTAAATCTGAACAACGTGCTTGAATCGAAATGTCTAAAACAATAACCCTTTGATCGAATTAACCTTGAAAAACAAAGGCTACCTTACCTGATCGCGTAGAAATTCAATTTAGATAAATAAAAGGTTTTTAAACAGCTTTCGTTCTGATAGCTTACTGCGGATAACGATCAGTGTTATTAGCTACACCCTCAAGGCATGAAGGCCATTCAGGACGTCAGCTGGCCGCTCATAATGAACGTAATGGAGATTCGCTAATACGTCGCCGACTCGTCGTGTCTGATAAGGTTCATAAAGTTCATCGTCTTTCGTGACTATTTAATCACGACAATCACACGAGTTGATATCTATAGTTAAGCAGTGCTTGCCGTAGTCGGTCTGTAGATGGTTGACCATCCATTACATTTCGAGTTGCCTCCTTACCTCGTACCTAAAGCACGTTTAACCCTCGATCGCGTTCTTTCTTATGCCATGGCTTACCACCCAGATACATAGATATCATTTGGAGTACTTCTGACCAGATGTACTGGTCAAAAGTTGAGTAATCTCGGGGATACCTAGGCAGGCCCTCCATGTAAAATTCTCACATTCAACTGCATCCGGTAAGGGTGTAAGCCGTCTCCAAAATACTTGTGAGAGGGCCTAGTAGATGAAGACTGGTTGACCTTAATGAATGTTAACGAACATTCCCTTTATGTATGATTATGTCGATTGGCGAATGACAAACAAATGACATCTGTTTTAAGAAAAATTCCCGCATGACTTAAAAAAGCATATACTGCTTGTCGGATATACACAATAACAAAAAGACAATACTGCCCATAATAACTATTATTATTAATTCAACCAATAACTGCACCATGATGATACTTAAACGCAAGGCGGCCATCATAAGGCATTACCCACGAGACAATCATCATTTACTACAATTTACAGTTAATACTTAACATGCAACACAATTTGTGTTTACGTTATGTAAATAAAATAAGACCCCAGTGTAGTTGTTCCAAAAGTAGGAGCCCACACATTAGGACACTAGCAGTTCCTATCATCTACATATTTAACACATCCTTTTTCCTGAGACAATACAGACTGCTACAGATTGAGTAGATGCACTGAAACCTACATTATTTATAAAATACACGTTTGATGATAGTTCGAGAGTTCTACCCGGAAGTAAATCCTGATAAAAATGGACTGAAGATATTATTAAATTAGATATCATTTTGTCACGCTTTTATTACCTGTAAACTATGAAAAAAAATCCTCCCTATCCTATTACGACGAAGTAAAAAAGAGGGTTGTGATTTAGATGTATGGTATGTATTTTGTGTGTTTAAAGGCTAAAATAAATGTAATAAAAGCTTATTTATATATTTCATGGCAAAAAATATTCTTTGAACTGAAAAGTATGTCTTTGAACTATAAACAACTGTTAACGAGAATAATTTGTTGGATCCGATACCCTACGTACATTACATTGTGAAACAAGTGTGCATACGGGTTTTGACCGCGTATTAAAACTGCTGTAACTGAATTGAACGTACAATAACTATACAATATCACGGCTGACTCTACAATTTCCTGCGTGTCTCATGTGTTCTGCCGTGGCAGTTTGATTGACTTTCCCGATAACTCTCCTGAAACATGTTACCGATGCTGCCAATCTGTCAGTAAATATCCCCAGTCACTGACATACAGCTGCTGACTGGTCAGTACAACAAGTAAACTGAAAATGATATAAACACAATAGATTTTCGACGTCTGGCCGCACAGGCATCAATTAAGCCGACCAGCACTTTAACTTTTAACTGAAAATTATAATTTTAAAATAGTCACTCGTTTTTCTGGTGTGGTGTACTTATATCCTTACTATCCTTACTAATATTATAAAAGCGAAAGTGAGTTTGTTTGTTTGTTTGTTTGTTACCTCTTCACGCTTTAATGGCTTAACCGATTTTGATGAATTTTGGTACAGAGATAGTTGGGAACCAGGAGACGGACATAGGCTAATTTTTATTTAAAAAAAGTGGGATATGAGGGAGAACGAGGGAAGAAAAGGGAAAACTTAACGTTGCTATTAGAAATCAATCAGGCGCAAGAGCAAAAACTGCAGGTCTGCTTGGTGTGTTATACCGAATTTAACGCGAGCGAAGCCGCGGGCGAAAGCTAGTTTCAAATAAAAGTAAAACTTTGTCATTGTTGGCGTTGTGAGATCAACAACAGAAACTTACAGTACCCTCTTCTGAAATAGTCGTTCATGCCAACACCAACTTTTAGCTATTTCAGTTAAGCTGTGATAATTATTGAATTGTCTGGCTAACCTGCGAAGGATTTTAAATATTTATTAATATAATTAACCTTTAAAACCATTGATTTGATGCCCCTGTCGACCAGTTTAAAACAAAAAGAATTCTAAGTCCACAGTATGGCGGCTTAGTCCACCTTTTTCAGTTTATAATCCACTCTTAAAATATAAACTATATTATATTTGCAATCAAAACCTAAGTTCCTTTATGGATTGCAAACTGTTACCGGCGTCATCATACAACACTGGTTTATTTCTTTTGTAATCGTTTTAAATCAGTTTTCATCTTTTAGTAATTTTTTTTTTGTATACAAGTGTGAGAAAACTTAATATTCGTGCCTTTTGTTTACTGCAATCTTCGCTATTAAAGTTTGCTAGTATGAGTGCGTTTACAAGCTAAATGCCACGCATAAAGGCCATCATTAGAAGGTCAAACTTCGCTCCGTGAGTTCATTATAGTCTCAAAATGCTCACGGAATACTAAATAGACGGCGTTCATCAATCAAATGAAAACTTCTTGTGTTTACTTTCTATGTTTTGAGTTCAGATTATAATAGACCGTAAAAGAGTAAACCAAAACTAGTGATATACACCATTGAGTAACGAAAGTTTTTAAATAAGTAACTTCAACCTGAAAATGTTTTTAACTATTTTAAAGCAGTAGGTATCGGTTCGTGTGGAGACCATCCTCTTCATTCCATCCTCAAACGTCCACATGCCAAACACCTACAGGGTGTAAACAAACCCTTCGCGTAGACGTTAACTAAGCACACTGGTACATCAAACAAAGTAACACAGCGCAAAACTGTTTGCTGGAAAACGGTGGCACGCTTTGAATATTATATACTAGCTTCCGCCCGCGACTTCGTCCGCGTGGTTAGGCTAACGCTAACTTTAACCCACGTGTTGATCGAAAAAAAATATCTTTCTCTCCCCTTTTTTTCTCTCTTTCTCTCCCTTTTCTCACTTTTTTAGCCTATGTCCGTCTCCGCAGGGTCCTAACTATCTGTGTACCAAAATCCATCAATAATTTAGGCGTGAAGACGTAACAAACAAACTCACTTTCGCTTTTGTAATATTAGTAATGTCCTCCTGATCGTTTACGGCCACAGCGGCCAATCTTAATGTAGATTAGCCATCACCAAAAAACAACCCTCTTAGTCAACGCAGTCAAAAAATATGGCCATTCATGTCGCAAGTTTGTATTGTACCCTCGGTACACGAGTCCGACTCGCACTTGCCCTTTTTTGGAAAAAATGTACATGGTATGAATATTTTGTCAACTTCTCCATTAAAGCCTCAAAATAACTAAGAAACAATAAGACGCAAGAGCGAGCGAAACGGCATAGAATTTTTTTAGCGCCCGCCTCCATTATTTTTAAATTTGCATTACGTTAATACGGTGTGGCTCCTTTTCGTTTGCCGCAAGCACACCCTTTATATTATATTATTATTATACCCATAGACGTAATAGCAAACTTTGTAAACAAGTAGTAATTAGTAGGAAAAAAATTAACGGTCCAGCATAGAACATACTTTTTTTATGTCCGTTAATAACAAATTGAGGTTTTTTTTTCTATTTGTCAGGAATATAGTTCGCGTTGTTTGCTTAAACTTTGTTCTCCTTTGTGGTATATTTTATATCTATAAGGTTATATTCTATAAATAATTTCTTTGTTACTTTAATAAAAAGTTTTCAATGTCCATTTTGCTGAAACTCTCACATGTGTGTGCTAAGGTAAAATTAGATGCAAACTGTGAAAAGAAGTTAATATTTTTTATAAACCTTTTTGTAATTTTTTGCAATACTCTTTTATATTGCTTTGTGCTGTTTGTTCGTATATTACTAACACTTAATACACGTAGAACTGAATTTTGTCAACTTTTTTTACTTTAATATACAAATAATTAGCTCAGAAAATTTTCCCTACTCCTCTTTGATCATCTCTAACATAATATTTAATAAATAAATAATACAAATCATCAAATAAAATCCTTCGAAAACTTCTCTCTTTCTTCATCTAATGTTAAATAGATTTGTACATCAAACTTTTCCATTAAGTTTAGCGCAATCAAAGCGAGGAACAAACATGAGGCATTAAAATATCGTCAGCTACGCCGTAGCCGCGTAGCTAGTGCTACGATAACTGCTACGAATTGTTTAAGTGGCCGCGAGACTTTTGAATTCACTAATACATAATAAATGTACTGCTGGATGTACCGAATCACCAGCTTATAAAAAAGCTACCACAATATTTTATTATTTTAGGTATATATAGCTTTGTTTGCATATCCAAGCTTTTTAATTTAGTTTTAGCACAAAATTTCTCAAAAAACTAACGATCTCGAATAAAACAATCAATCTTTGATATGAATCCATAAATTCTAAAAGCCACGGAAGAGTATTAAGTAATATTTCCTGATGCGCTAACGTTGGTCGCTTGTGTATTAGAACCAACCAATTTAAGAATATTTTTGCATATAAGATTAAGCTTTAAGAAGATACAGAGAAGAGACATTATCACTGAGTAATGGATGGGCAATACATGCATACCTAAAAGTGGACTCACCACAGATAATTTATCTCATCCAGCAATGTACGTCGAAGCACAAAACGTATACCTAGCCTAGTTTGTATCTTGTCGCCAACGGATTTCCGAACAATCATCAATGTTATCGTGTGTGCCGCGCGCTGCACCGCACCACGAAAATCTAAGGAAGCTCACATCTCTTGCTTCCTGACCTTGTTTGTTCATCCGAATTCGATTGCATTTAGAATTCTTGCGACCAAGTGTGAATCAACGGAGCCGAGTAAGCCTGTCTCCAGTAATACTTGTCCAGATTGATCGTTTGTGCCGGTCAATGCCAGCCTTTCTGTCTCATTGATCAGTACTTTGCTCGTCGTCATAAATTCATTCAAACCACTTGAAGTCATTAGCTTGGATTCCATTGCTATGACCTGTGTTAACAGTGCATCAGGAGCTCGAATTCGATTACATGCAGCCATTCGAACACTCGAGCAAGTGTAATCACGCCATTACGCGGCCGACAACAGTACTCTATGAAATCTGTCTTAATAATTTATAGAAGCTCGCAGCGATGTTACCTACATTACTTTAAGTGAATTCAAGCTTTACATGTCTTGATATTATTTTGAATACTTAAGAAATGAAACGTAATCGTTGTGCATGCTGATACATAGTTGTACGATTACCGCGACAAAGCGATTCCGATATAGGTCTAAACAGTCTAATAAATCAAAAACCTGTCGTTGGATTGTACCACCGAGCGTAGTATTTTGATATACTAACGAAAGTAGTTCATGAGTGAAGTAACACACAGGAAAGTCGGCCACCAGCAATTCGACGGAAGCCGAGCTTATTTAGCGGAGGCTCTCGATATTAAATAAGTTGGAAGGATCCCCTTGAAGGCAGCCGCTGAGTGGTCGGACAAAGCTAAGTGTCACGCGGAAAGGAATTTTTAGTAATTTTATAGAATAGAGCCCATTTTATGCCAGCCCTTGAAAAGGCATCATCCTTGACAGTTTTAACCACATTGTTCGATAGGTCAAAACGATGTAGGTGCCTGTATAAACTGGTATGTTATACTTGTTTACAAAAACATCGTTGTTGTGCTTAAGCCGATAATATATAGACGATTGTTGCATGTCGTAGATGTGATTTTCCTTCAAAGCTGTATGTACATATGTTTGTAGATAGAATTTAGTTAATTAGTTTAGTTTTGAGTAAACTACATGAGTAGGTTTATTATACCATTAGTTTTATTATATAACTGTACAATATTTAAGATAAAGGCACAGTTTTTACACATCTAACATTGTAACAATACAAGAAAAATAAACTTTGAAAACAATCACCCACCTAATCTCAAACCTTACCGAGATGTAAGTGTCTGATTGTCAAGACCTTCGCTCCCCACTTTTGCTTACATTAAGCCGCTAAGTTAAGCAATCAACTTAGCTTAGGAAATGGAAATCCGAGATGATAGTTTCGTAAAGTTGTCATTAAGTCAGAGTAACTTCGTTAATAAATAACAACGTGATTGATCTTAAAACTACCATTGCGAAGGCAATGAAATATTTATCCCTAGCGACCGAAATAGCAGCAGGAGCTAAGAATTTCATCACTAAGTGTAATTTCTTGATCCGCGTTCCTACCTCATTCTTTTTTGCTGCTATTTCTCGGTGCTTAAGAGCCATTTCACAAAATGATTGCGCTCGAGTTTAGGCAAAAGAGTGCGTCATTGTTTATGTGTGCGTTGCGAGCCACACAAATGCAATATAAACAGTGTAACACGACAGTCAAGACGGACGAAGCAATCTTGAGCCGTAATCGTAATATGATTTGGTGAATTTTATAGATTATGAAAAATTATAAATTTTATTTAGCGTAATGCAGATTTTTGCATAGTTTAATAAGAAAACACTGATAGGTATTTTGTAAAATATTTAATAACAAATGATACTTATAAATAATGTAAAAAGTGTATAAAATTATAATTAAAATTGGTTAATATAACACGGGGTGGATATACAATGGGGCCGGTGTTTCCTTGCCGTCTATTTTGAGAAGAAAGATTCAAAAATAAATAAATTTTACCAGACAACTGATAATACATACTAATTACAAACTTTATAGATAAAAATAAAATTTGGATATCTACCTCGCTTCTGTTGCTTTCTTTAAAGCTGCAGAATTATTTCGTTTCCTTTTTTTTACACAACGGTACACACAATCCTTGCGCCCCATTGCTAAATTAATAAAACAAAAATATATAATTATTTTACAAAAAAAAGACATCTTAATAATATGTGCAAACAAACAACATCTTACCTTACGAAAAAAAAATACAAATCATCTGCCTAGCCTTTTCCCAACTATTTTGGGGTCGGCTTCCAGTCTAACCGGATGCAGCTGAATATCAGTATTTTACATGGAGCGACTGCCTATCTGACCTCCACAACCCAGTTAGTACTAGGTAATACAATACCCCTTGGTTAGACTGGTTATCAGACTTTTGGAACACTGACTACCTGTAACGACTCTCAAAGATCTACAAATGACAGCCGGGACCAACAGCTTAACGTGCTTTCCGAGGCACGGAGGAAACTCGGTATGTAACGGGTGGTCACCCATCCACAGACCAACCTAGGCAAGCGTGGCTTAACTTTAAGATCGACCTGAGCGGCTGCTATTATTTAGCCACGAGCTCCGAAAAAAAAATACAAAGCGAATCAAAATTATGTGGTGGCAGTATAATATTCACTTTATTTCGTGAGCGCTCGGAAATCGGGACGACGGAAAAAATTGCACAGGGCCTTCCTTGACGGGCGCTTGCGCTGTACTAATCGGTGCGCACTTGCGTATAGTAATTTATTGTAATTTAGACTAAATATTATGTTCAAATTGATATTTTGACAAATTATATGCAAACATTTTCAAAATAACTATAGGGTTCGATTTCCCAAAGAACATAGATTATTTCGGAATAATTTTATTTTTGTTCTACTAATTGTATTGGAACCAAAAAAACAAAGTTAAAAATTGGTCTATGAATTTATTTTTTTACTAATTAATGGTAATATAATTCAGGAATCTATTCCATTAAACGACGAGTAAAATATATGTCTGAACCTGTATGTATTTTGTTTAGTTTCATTTATAAGTATTATTGATAGATTTAGGACTCAGAAGTTGACTCTGCGGCAATTTTTCAGTAAAATGATTGTGGGAGATGGGTCATTACAAATCAAACAAACCGATTTTAGTAAATGTGTTACATTAAACGACTCTATTAACGATTAATCTATATTTTGTATTCATTCAATAAATTCTAGGTATTACTTAAGATGGTAATAGAGAAGCTCAAAGTTTTAAAAACTTGGGCGAATATGTGAAATGGCTCTTAATAAAATGACATGGTTATTTCATTACCATGCAAACTTACTGATGTTTTCCGGAACTTGTTGTAAGCATTAGCGAGGCACTACACCACTAGCATTCTACAAGACCAACTCAACAAAATCCACTAATGACAATTAAAACATGTTTAAGTTTGTACTAAGATTCGAATTCTTTAAACAAAATTGATTGTACTACAACGGCTTTGAGTCTTTGATGTAACGTGCACTTACATATCTCCAGCGCATTTCATCAAAATGTTTTTGTATTGTAGGGTAATCTGGAGCTCACCGATCATTTGGCAGAATACTCGAAGACCGGTGTGCCCGACCTCCGAGGTTTCTCCCTAGCACACATCGCCGAAGAAGCCTACAAATACCTGCACTGGGCAGAATCGGCAAATTCCGTAGAGGAATTCCTTGATTGGAAGCGTAAGTACCTAGTGCACTTATTATTGAATGCGAGAAAGGATTAGTAAGTAGCGAAGCGTGTAAGCCCGGTAAAGGGTACTTTTCATCCCGGGAAAGTACGTACATTCAACGTGTGAAGTTTCAAAGTGCTGGCTACAAAAGTGTCACTGTGATGTCGTGAATCGATTGCCAGTTCGTTGAGTGCGATAGCGATACGGGTATCGACAATCGACTGCACGTCGTTGACATTCCACTGCACTAGTCGTTGACATTCATCTGCCTAGCCTTTTCCAACTATGTTGGGGTTAGCTCCCAGTTTAATCGAATGTAGCTGAATACCAGCATTTTTGTAAAGTATCGCGTAATCCGGGCGCCAGGTGCCGTGAGACGACTCCCGGCCGGATGTCGCTGAGCAATGGGTAGCTCACCGTCCGTCCGTCTATTGACGAAAAGCCGTGTCGACGGCGATTGACGACAGGCCGTGTCGACGGCGCGTTCGTGTTTCACGCGCGCCTTAAAGAGATGTCAGCAAAGCAGAGGGGCTTGCCAGAGCCTCTGCCTGCCGGGGTTGCGGGTTGTTCGAAAAAGATACCCGGAACGTAAAGGGCAAAAGAAGAACGTGAAGGAACATGGGTGGGTTTTAGTCAGTACAAGTCTGACGCTCCCCCACGCTCCGCCCAGAGCGGGGGAAGTTAAATCATGATTTCCCAGCCCAAAAAAAAAATAAGGACCGCGCAATACGTATCCCACTATCATGTTACTTGTAACATCGTCTTAATATCAAGAGCTCACAGTGATATAAAATCATGAAAGATATCCCGTACAAAGAAAGATACTATACTGTTTTGGTGTAGCATGTTGCGGGTGACAGTAGTAAATATACCATTCCTCTTTATAGTCTAGTCAACAAGTGCTTTTTTAGTCAAAACTTTTTAAAAGTCTCGGAAAAATATGGTTGAGGGCTCATTCGATTCGGGATCGAATCTAGAAAGTTTTTGAAAAAATTCAAGACCCGCTCGAAAAAATTGCAAAAGTTATTAACAAATTAGTAAACAAAAAAAGAGGGGTTTAGTTTTTTTGGTATATCTCGAAAACTATTTGATATATTTTGATTTTGAAAAAAGATTCAAAAAGAGGAGAAAATTTCCTAAAAAAAACTATCAACTAGCGAAATTGTAGGACCAATATTAAAAATTTTACAGGGAGCTGAAAATACGCCTGAAAACGGGTACTCGGGTTTCCGCAAGCCACGCCCCCTTCGAGCGCTTTAATGAAAAATATTATTTAAACATATTAAATCTTGATATCAAAATTTGAAAAAATTCAGACACGTACAAGACAAATTAAAGAATGAAATGCCGTAGATAAAATATTTTTATCGCGATTTTATAAAATGTTATCCATAAATTAATTAACAATTTCTTCCGACTGGGCTATAAACATTGCAAGTTGCATAATTGTTAAACCAGAAATCTCAACTTTTTTTCCTCTCGTGGAGCTATTCTTCAAAGATTAAAGAAAGGATTTCCGTTGAGTAAATTAAAAAAATGTTAATTTTCGATTTGTTATTAACAAATTACCTAGGTGGCAAATTAAATATTTAAATAAATGTTAAAAGAATTATTTTTTTTCCAATGTCGATGATCATTCGTTTTTCTATCAATAAAAGCTACCTAAAAATATTTTTTTATCAATTTTAATTATATTTGTTTATAAAATTTTTATAAACAAATAGATTAGTTATAAGATAATAGATTTTTTTTTTGAAAATAGTTTTCTTGTAAAATATTATGAATTTTAAGATAAAAAACGATCCCTAAAAAAAAAATTTTATTGCTAAAAACCGTTTTGTTAATTAACAATTTTTTTAACCACTTCTTAATAATATCAAGGTACGCTTTTTTTTAAAATATCATTATTTATTATCCTCCTTAATAATCAAAAAAATAATTTCGTTTTTTTAGAAAAAAAAAATAATTCGAAAATAAATATAAATATTTTTTTTTTTGCAAAAAGGTAATTAGTCGGTTTTATTTTAGTGTGAAGAATTCTAAACAAAAATATACAAAAATAAAGTTATTGTTTATAACAAATTGTTTATTTAATAAACAATGAAAAATTATAAAACAACGAAATTTTTTTTAAAAATTTTTAATATTGGTCCTACAATTTCGCAAGTTAAGAGTTTTTTTTAGGAAATTTTCTCCTTTTTTTGAATCTTTTTTCAAATTAAAATATATCAAATAGTTTTCGAGATATACCAAAAAAACTAAACCCCTCTTTTTTTGTTTACTAATTTGTTAATAACTTTTACAATTTTTTCGAGCGGGTCTTGAATTTTTTCAAAAAAAAAAAAAAGCACTTGTTGACTAGACTATTAATCTGGAACGGTACTTCGATTGTTGACCATGACTGAAAAAAGTTACTGACTGAATGAATTTACCCTGAACTCCATAGCCGTATAGGACTACGGGTTTTCTCAACACCCGTTTGTCACTACCGGGATTCAGCAGAATACAGATGTGTCTAAATATCTATTGGTCACTCTAACTTTTACCAGAAAAGTTGAAAGAAAAAAAGAAAAAGGAAAGTTTTTACGGATGTTTGTTACTCTTTCACGCAAAAACTACTCGATGGATTTTAATTCAACTTAAAAATAATATAGCTTATACATCAGAACAACACATTCATAAAGATATGTTGTATATTCTATTACCACGCAAGCGAAACCGCGGGCGCAGCTAGTGTTATATACTTATAAGCTGCCAACATTCTCTTTTTCAAAAGATTCGTTATAATACATTATAATCAAAGTAAAGAAAAAACAACGATGGATTTTATCCATTAATGCTTTAACTTTGGAGTTATAAAAAAACTTCGACATAATTCTCAAGATCCAAGTAAGAATTGAAGTAATCTGATTGAACACGAGTTGGTTTCGGTTTATCAAACTTACTGCGGATATTGTGAGGTTAGACATTGGAGGTATGGGCGTATTGTACTGTCAATTTATGACCAAACTATTTCAGCGCGTGAAATTACTTTGTCTGCATAAAGTAAATCAATAAGAGTCAGAAAATAAGATAGTTTATGCCTGCAACTTTGCACCTTGCACCAGTCAGGATTTATCCCATAGAAACATTTTAAATATCGTATTAGAGAAAGAATTTTTGGAACTTCATCTGTAGTTCTTAAGATTATTCTCGCATCCAAATTTAAGTTTTAAAGCCGCGCTTCCCGGGGTCGGTCTGTGGATGGGTCACCACCCGTTACCCGAGTTTCCTCCGTGCCCCAGAAAGCACTTTTAGCCGTTGGTCTCGGCTGTCTTTGACAGTCGCTACAGTTGCTCGAAAATCTGAAAAGCAGTCTTACTAAGGGATACAGTATTAGGCAAAAACCACTAACTGGGTTGTGGAGGTCAGATAGGTAGTCGCTCTATGTAAAATATTGGTGTTCAGGTGCATCCGATTAGACTGGAATCCGGCCCCAACATCGGCATTATAAGAAAAAGCTACAAGGTACACTAATCTCTCTAGATCTTTTAGTTAAATATAATGATAATAATAATAACATATGACTTTTCTTGAGCTTGTATGATACAAAGAGGTTAACTAGAAACAAACGCAGAATAACTATGTTTGTAGACAATAACACAGTAACTATCCTTTGTAAAAACGCAATCTTCTATTATATAAAAAAAAATCTGGATTTGTTGCTAAGCGCAAATCTCGAGAACAGCTGAACCGATTTCGCTAATTCTTTTTTTGTTGTGTTGGTTAATGTCGGGAGAGGGGTCTCGTAAAAAAAAGTAGGGTAGGTAGGTAGGAAATTGCATTGCAACGCATATCGGGCACAACTAGTTTAATATTGGTTTTCTTGACGCTCTAATGAAATCGCTATACTAATTCAAGCGGAAAGCGTGACTCCGGTGTGAATAGTCTTTACATACACTACACTGACAATATTAATGAAGCAAATGACACCAAATTTGTCTAACTAGTAAAGTAATGTAAATATTTACACCAACAACTATTGTGTGTTACCAACATTTGCAAAAATTCAATGCATATTTAGAAATAAGTCATAAAACTTTTAGACGCGAATATTTACGAACTATCTGAATTGCCGACAATTATTATATATATCAGCTAATCAAGGAAACAGAACTACTGAAAAGTTGATTAACAAACGGGCTACAATACTGTGTGACTATAAGTCTGAACAAGTATCGATAGATCTTGGTGCGAGCATATGGCCCAGCTGCCGTCGCTAGCCGGCACGATTAATGGAAACACTATGTGACCCACTAGCATATGCAATCGGGTACTATAAAGTCCTAGTATATATTTTCTTCAGGAGTTGTTCATATGAAATAATATCATCTTCTCATTTGATAACACAATTGCAGTTACTTATCGGATGAAAATAAAAAATCGCTAGAAAACTGTTTCGCTGAAGAATATGTATATCATATATAATAAAAGAATCATAAACTATAGTACCCCGAATGAGTACAAACTGGTAGCGCCTCTTTGTAGAATGAAGAATCCTTGTATTGAGTATTTTCTATACAGTTTAGTTTTTGTTCCAATTTCTGTGAAATTCTGCTATCGTACACACAATGTACCGTACCCCAAACAGCGCTTCCTGATACCTACCGAAAATGGCTATTTTTTATTCACCGCAAAATCTCTGCCCGAGTGTTTCGTACCCAAGTAGTCTTAAAACGAATAAAATGTTTTCTGATAGAGTATTTCCAGGCATATTCACATTTCTGTAAGTGTACTACAACTTATTAAAGCCAGTATGTAATATTCATGAATGTCAGACAGTTTCCTATGTGCGTCTTCGAATTTGATGTGGGTTTTAAGCTGAATCGACACTACGAGAAAATTAAACTGCGACGAACTTCGTGATTGAGATAGCTGCATATATATGCGGCTATCATATATGTACTCAATATAAACATATGTATTTCTGTATATATTGAGTTATGGTTCAAGGTTTACTTCCGTGTTTGTTGATTTGTCGTACAGATGTGTCCATCTAAGAGCTATCGATATTGATCCCGCTTTTGTTAGCTTTACTTGAATCAATCAACGTTGTCAAATAATAATTATTCCAAGTGCGGGCCAAACTTAAAAAAGAACAATTTTAAGCTACTTTTTAGTGACGTTTTGAAATAAAACTGCGCATGTTGTCATAGTTCGGATAGTAATACTATAATTTGGTGTCGTAGACCTGATCTGGCGATGGAACCAGGAAGTGGATAGTGGAACTCAAAATATGATGTTTTAAAGCAAAAATGATTGACATGAATGACATTTAAAAAAAAACTTTTATTCGGTAATTAAAGTCTTCTTTGAAATATACTAATTTGTTCATCATACGACTTACAATTATTTATAAAAGCCAATAACAAAACATCACGACTATATAGTCGTGTTATATATTTTATTATACGAAAATAAAATATATAATATAAATATAATACTATAGTTTAATATTATTATATTATATAATATAATAATAAAAAACTATAGTAATATTAATACCTATATCCATAAACCGTATAGATCTACGACACCTGTCAGTAATTGACAAAAGCAGTACAGGATTCACCAATACTATTTGCATTTGATTTTCGGAGTTGGTGATAGCGACAATGACGTTAAAATAAAAATACAAAATAAAACCGAGAAAAAAATTAGGTTGTCTCTTAATTATTGTTCTCGTTTTTATATATGAAACCGGAAATTTATGACTGCGTGGTCTTAGTTTTTCATTCTGATATCATTTTCGTTATCAGCGATCTCGATAACCACAAACATGAGAAGCCGTGTAAGTGTCCATGCGCACAGGTATTCGTTCGCGCAAAATACCATACGCGCAAATGTCTTATGGCACAAGTTGGTTCGCGCAAGTGTTTCGTTTAAATGTTCTAGATCCGTCCAGTGGCATTGTGATATCGATTTCACCTCGCTTAAATTGAAGAAAATGTCATAAAATAAAAATACGAAATTTAATAGAAACCTTATGTAAACAATGGACAAAAAGACGTATTCATTTCAGGAGACTACTTAGATAGCGTACCTACGGTGCTCCTAGTGCGCGCCTTGAATCTGAAGATGACTGATAGGCCAAATAACCGCACATTAACAGAGGGTGATGTCGAGACGAGTAACAACTTCAAACAAAAAGCGTGATAGAGAAATTTTATGAATCAAGACTACTTTTGACACACAAAAAGAAATATAACTCTCATTTACCACAGAGGTTTCTGACACGACTTATTTAAATTGTATTTGTGGAAGGCCGGCTCGCTTTGTTGCGGTAATGTGCAAAGGGCTCAGCCCCGCAGGGCTTGGCATGGCTTGCGCGGCCCGTGTGGCTCGCTTGGCCCGCCTGGCTCGCTCGACGCGGACATGCGACGACAACAACGGCTGTCACAGTATAGTGGTGGGAAAATATGGCATTTTCCTTACTGCAATACATTTGTAACGCGAAAACCCGCTGTTTGAAAGCATTCATTTCTCTTTGTTTATTTTGTGTTGCCTGACTTCCTGTTCGTTTTTAAGAATTGTGGATACGCGCTTTTTGTGAATGTACGAAAGTGTACACACAGTAAGTTTCTTTACGGATAGATGTGAATTATGAATTGATATATACGAGGTGTGAATGAACCCTTCCCGAAACCGTCGACCATACATTCTGTATTTCAAACTAAGTAACCCAACGCAAAAAATATTGTTGGGAAACGACACTTTTTTGGGGTAAAAAATCACGTCTTACTATTATCATATATATAACTCAATGTTATGCATTCAATACATGGTATGTTTCGTGCATTTAATTGTATGGGATTGCGAAAGTATTTAAAGAAAACTTATAAAATAAAAAAAATAAACTTTTATAAAACTTGGAACTTTTGGAACTCGGAACAGTACTTAGTTCCCAAAGATGTCTTGACGGACCACTGCGTTGCCTTGACCAAAAAATGGGGCTTCACTATTAGTAAGAGGGGGTCCACATGTACCACCACGTATAAATATAAAAGTAATCTATAATATAAAAATGAATCTCAAAATGTGTTGGTAAACGCATAACTTAACAACGGCTTGACCATTTTTACCGAGTGAGACTGAGAAATAAACGTTATATTATTATATTATGGTCATTTATTTATTTACACACATATTTTTTATATTTTTACATATTTCTTATCAAAAACAAAAAAAAAACATTTAAAAATATGAAAATAGTAGCCCACCGGTATCGGGAACAGGGTCCAAACTACCGGCGGTCAGGGCTCCAGAGAAAGGAACCTCCTAACAATACGAGCCGTGTCCAGGAGTACCACTTTCTGCATCAAGCCCTTGATCCAGTTGCCTAACGAGAGCCTCCTCAGGTATTAATCGAGGCTCTTGGCAATTAAGCCATTGGCAGATATGACTATCGGCACAATGACCGCTGAGTCCACATCCCACATGTCGACAACCTCGCGAGCCAAGTCAATATACTTGATTTGCTTATCTTTCTCGGCTTTCACGAGGTTCTCATCATGTGGGACTGTTATGTCAACAATCATTGCGCGCCGCTCTGATCGATCCACCACCACCATATCAGGTTTATTTGCAACAATAGTCCTGTCAGTGATGATGGATCGATCCCAGTACAATGTGATATTGCCATGTTCGAGAACTGGGTCGGGCACATACCTATAGTACGGCACTTCCGATTCCACAAGGCTGTATTTTAGAGCAAGTTGCTGATGGATAATCCTGGCTACAAGGTTGTGTCTATGCAAGTACTCTCCGTTAGCAAGGCGAGAACAACCAGAGATAATGTGACGAATTGATTCACCCGGACGGTGGCATGCCCGACATATGTCAACCGTGCCGTCCTTCACAATAAATCTCCGGTAGTTATTCGTCATCATAACTTCATCCATGATTGCACAGACAAAATCTTCGGTTTCTCCAAAGAGGTCCCCGGAACGTAGCCAGGCTACAGACGCTGATTGATCTACATCGGGTCCATGTAGGGCCCGGAAAAAGCGTCCGTGAAGCTCCTTACTCTGCCATACCTCCCTGTACGGTCGTTAGTGTCAAGCACTATAGGTTTGCGCCAGTTCTCTTTAGCCAAAGAGAGCGGGGTGAAGCCTTTGTCCACTGCAACCACATCCCGATGCATTCCCACGTCGGTTTCTAGAAAATATTCCCTGAGACTGCATATCTCGCGATTGTGGAGAGTCTTGGCGTTTAAAAAGCCTCGACCTCCACAACTCCGCGGGGTATACAGTCTCATTATCCGAAGAGCGTGGGTGATGCATACGAAATGCCGTTAACAATATACGAACCTTCCTATCCAGGGCGTCCAGTTCTGTTTGAGTCCATTTGAGTATGCCGAAAGAGTACATCAAAACCGGCATGACCCAACCGTTGAAAGCACGCACCTTGTTTCCGCCTGATAAAAGACTATTAAATACTTTTCTCAGGCGGCCAAAGAAGCGCTCCTTCAACGATTGCTACATGTCAGCAACATTGATGCCCAGCGCTTCCGACATACCCAAATACTTGTAGGTTTCGGTTGCTGAGAGGGATCTAAGGTGTATGGAATCCGAGAGCTGGGTTCCCACAGATTCCACAATTTCCCCTCGCTTTACATGCATGACCGCACATTTGTCCACACCAAATTCCATCCTTCCTGATGGCACTGCTGAAAGTTTCAGTTACCTTCAGTAGTTCCATCAGCTGCAAATCGTTGGCATGAGCCATGCCATGTATGTGGCACGGAGTCATAGGCCTTCTTATAGTCTATCCAACATGTCGACAGATGCCTTCGGGAACGGCGAACCTGTTGACTAATGGCCATATCATTGAGGAGCAGCTCCTTAGTACCGCGGGACCCGTTCCTCCATCCATCCATTTTGAGAAGCAGACATGATAGAATTGTCATCAATGTATTTAGTGATTTTAGCTCTCAAAATGGATGTAAGAACTTTATAAAGTGTCACGACGTGACACGTAATTGGTCTATAATTTTTGGGTTCCGCCGTACTACCCGATTTATGGAGCAGGTGGGTTATACCAGTTGTCAGAAACTTGGGTAGCGACCCTGACTCTAAGGCCGACTGGAATAGGGCCGCCAAACGAACGTGCGACCTCTGAATCCACTTTATCCAGAAGTTGTGCAGTCCGTCCGGCCCTGGAGATTTCCAATTAGGCAACGGACGGACCGCACAAGCTACATCTTGGGGGCTGATTGTTAAGACCCCCAATTCTGGTATTGGATTGCATGCTCGCTCGACTTCTCGAGTCCATTCACCTTCGGTATGACTGACAGGCGCCGACCAGATGCTGCGCCAAAACAAACACATGGCGTCATCATCCGGTAGGCGCGTATCAGACACACCTTGGTCTGGTCGCTCCCATGCTCTATACACCCACCTTTCATCGCTTTGGAATGTTCAATTCTGAGTGTACCGTTCTACCCGCCGCTTATACCTACGAATACGATTTGCCCATGCATACACTTTCTGTTTCAGGAAGTCGATGCGCTCTGCGATGCGGGACATATAGTCTGGAGGACTTATATCAGTCCGTGCAAATGCCCGCCTCACAAAGCACATCACTCGAGGGCGTGTGTTACCCTCTTTGAAACAGATTAGTTTGCCAATGAGTGCTCTGGCCACACCAATACGCCGCTCAATCCTGCACTGCCAAAATGGTATAACTGGTTTCGGTCGTGTAGCTGTGTCATCAGAAAATTTTACGTGACCTACACGACACACCGCTACAGCCGCACAATACAGGATTGAGTGAGCATCAGTGAGATTCTCGCAGTTGTCAAAATAGCTTGACAACTGCGAATCCAGAGCAGCCACCAGCGCCCTATTTTTATTATGCATGGGCAAATGAGGTAACCGTGGTCTAAATTCGGGTGACATGTACCGATATTCTCGAATCGCACCCTTCAAAGTTGACGGGCCTGTTTGCCGGGCCTGTTGGTCTAGTGGTTAGTGGCCCTGACTGCTGAGCCGGAGGTCGTGGGTTCGATTCCCACCCGGGACAAACTTTGTGTGATGAGCATGATTGTTTGTTCTGTGTCTGGGTGTGATTTATCTATAATATGTATGTATTTATAAATTATATAAGTATGTATATCAGTTGTCTGGTTACCATAACACAAGCTCTGCTTAGCTTGGGATTAGATAGCCGTGTGTGAGTTGTCCCAAGATATTTATTAAAAGTACTCCTCATTCCCTCACTGCACTGGGTACTTACATTTGTAGCCATGTCATTATTTACCTCGTTAGCGCGATTAACTAGTTGGTGGGGCTGTGGTGGTACTACAGCCTGCGACGAAGAGGTAATGACTTGGCTACTCTGCATTTCAGTTCGTAAGCGATCAAGTACGGTGTCATCCAACATACGATTACGCTGGATAACCCGCACCTGATCCGACAGTCGTTGCGCCGACACGTTGACAGCTGGCTCAAGCACCTGAAACAGAGAGAGCATCCGAACACGGTACGCGGTCAGGTTGTTTGCTCCCTCTGTAGCCCCATAGTATGAGCGCATGACGTTTTCATTGATGGATTGAGTCCATCGCATGCGCTGCACACTTCCACCGGGAGCTGGGACCCTATCAGAGGCCGGTGGGCCCCGAGGTCCTAAACCGTCCGGCGGCCGGTGTCTTCCTCGTCGACGAACTGGTGGTGGCGTCGTGGGCGGGGAAAAATACTCGTCGCTCGAACTCGACGCAACTGCTTCGGCCGGTGTCACAGCACTCACGACGAGGCTGGGTTCCGGCCGCGGCGAGGCGGAGCTGAGCGACGAGCCCGGAGGTGGATGGCGTGCGCTTCTGGCGTGAGCTGATCTTGTCAACATTTTATTTTCAACTCATGTTAATATTTTTGATACATTTGATGACATTTGTCATGCATGTCAATTTTTTTCTTTCTGGGTCTATTTGAACAAATTAATATCATTTTGCACTTTATATCGATTAATGAGGATCAGCTATTGCAAATTTAGATATGAGTAACTGTAAAAACTGTTAAAAATAAAATTTTAGAATAAAAATAAGAATAAAATTACAGGAGGTGAAATTGAAGTAGTTGACTCACTCAGGTGTTGCCAGATCATATATTATATTATTACTAGCTGTGCCCAGAGGTTTCACCCGCTGAGGTTTAGGGGTATGAAAAATAGATGTTAGCCGATTCTCAGACCTACTCAATATGTACCCAAAATTTCATAAGAATCGGTCGAGCCGTTTTGGAGGAGTACGGTAACTAACATTGTGTCACGGAAATTTTATATATTAGATTACCAATTCTTTTTTTAAATATTTGTTGAAGTCCAAGGATGGTTTTTTTAGAATTCGAGAAAAAAAAAGCTAAAGGCAGTATAGGTTTTTGTGTAGTTTGGATAGGTAGGGTAGATAGGGTAGAAAAATTGCATTGCAACGCATGCCGGGAGCATAGCTAGCATAACTTATAAAAGTAAAGTTGGACTAAATCACTTTTTGGTTTGGTTATCTTAATTTTTTTGACATCTACTCACAGCATCAATCAATTATTTAATAGTATTAAATTAAAAAGAAAGTGAGAATTTATCTCACTTTGTTTTTCGAAAACTATTAATTCCTACTGGGACTCAGGCGCAACGCAAATTTTCATAGTTATAGATATAACTATGAAAATTTGCGTTCGTGTCTACGTCGTTGCATATCTTCATATTTTTTGTCGAGTTTTGGGAATATGGTAGAAATGTAGCTACATGGGTCCCGGAACCAGATCAATGATAAAGTGATCTTATTAGAAAAAAAACTGGAAACTACTGATTTGGAATAAAAGAATATATTGCAATGATGGGAAGAACAACTGCATTTGGCCTTCATTAAGTCTACTTTTACACCTTTTATATGCCGCTAACCATGGCACACTATGGTTAGCTACAGATATCACATTACTAGCTGTTAAATTGACGTACAAACTCTTTATTCAAACTATCAAGTTTAAATCTTAAAGAAAAACGATGCTGATGCCTACATTAGACTTAGAAAAAACCGGCCAAGAGCGTGTCGGGCCACGCTCAGTGTAGGGTTCCGTAGTTTCCCGTCCGTCACAATAAGTGTTCCCACTTATGAGTTTAAAGGTGGTGACTTGTGTCAATCAAGTTCAAAATGATTTTCCTAGAAAGTCCTTATAAAGTTCTACTTTTCAGATTTTTTTCATATTTTCTAAACTTATGGTTCAAAAGTTAGAGGGGGGGGGGACACATTGTTTTTTACTTTTGGAGCGATTTTTTCCGAAATTATTGACATTATCAAAAAATTATTTTAGTAAACCCCTATTCATTTTTAAATACCTTTCCAACAATATATCACACGTTAGGGTTGAAATTAAAAAAAAAAAAACACTTCCCACTTTACATATAGGGTGGCTACCCTAATAAAACATTTTTTTCCAATTTTTATTTTACCACTTTATCGGCGTAATAGATATACATATTGGTACCAAATTTCAGCTTTCTAGTGCTAACGGTCACAGAGATTAAGCGAGGACGGACGGACGGACGGACGGACAGACAGACATGGCGAAACTATAAGGGTTCCTAGTTGACTACGGAACCCTAAAAAAGCATACAATATTTCAGTACCGACCGGTTGCGTGACTAGAGCACATACCGACGTGATTTTTGAAATGAATCAGCCACTCTACTTTTTTTGTAATTAGCATTGTATTTTTAATTCGTTTTACCGACTCGTTTACCCCTTAATAGTCTTAAACATCTATTAGATTATCTTCATTCACCAAAATAATTATAACACACCAAAATAATTTTCGGTTAGGGGAATAGCAATGTATTGGTTAGTTCTATCAATCGGCATATCATATAATTATATTCATGCAAAGTAGGTATAAGTAACTATATTTATAACCAATTGGATATTGACGATTCGTCTGTTTCTCGGAAAGCAGTCAATTGTAGTCCTTAACATTCAGTACAAGTAGTTAGTGGCCTGAAAGTATTACCCAGTACTAACTGGGTTGTGGAGGTCAGGTAGGCAGTCGCTCCATGTAAAATACTAGTATTTAGCTCCATCCAATTAGACTGGATTAGTTGGGTAAGGCTATTACACGATGGATACTGATGATTAAATTTTGTCATTGCTGAACCTTTTTTTCCGGATGGAAAATTATTAAATAACTTCCCCTGCTCTCGGCGGAGCGGGGGGACCGTCAAACTTGTACTGAGTAAAACCCACTTATGTTCTTTGTTTTGCCATTTATTTTCCGGGGCCACGGTATCTCTTTCGAACAACTCGCAACCCCGGATTGCTGGCATGCGATCGTAAATATTTAACGCTAAACAATATACATGCTCTTAACTTGTACCTATCTATTGCAGTTGAAGTAGTTGCCAGCTACATAATGCACGAATTCTTCACTTCCTTAAATCTCACATTGCAATAAACAACCATAAAAATATATCCAAAATAAATATGTACTATGGTATTCATGTTGCATATTATGTCCTTTTACGAACAAGGTCACTTTATATTAGTGATCAGATTATAGTCAAACATCTTCCTTTATGTATTTAGAACAGTTTAGGTAAGCAAACATGTTTGACACGTTGTCATTATCGGGCATGCAAGGTCAGTTTCCATCCTAACTAATCATCTGCAACTATACTGTAGTTCATAAATTGTATCTAAACATACTTGTCATGTCATTCATTAAGTTCCTTTTTATAGTTTAACTGTATATGTCAAACGCCTAGGTTTGACATTGATATGGTATTATGTCATACTGATTAATTACTTCTAAAGTTTTATTAAAAACTTGTTACTACTAAACATACTAATATTTTAAAGGCAAAAGTTTTTATGTGTCTAATTGATTTATCGAAAATCCTAAAATGCAGTTTTGGTTTTAATAGTTTATATTCATCATAGTTTCTATTGATTTGGCCATCCACGGTCTCTCGGGAAAATTCACCTTTTTTTTTCGGGTGGGAAATCATCCAATGACTTCCCCCGCTCTGGGCGGAGCGGGGGGGCATGTCAGACTTGTACTGAAGAAAACCCACCCATGTTCCTTCTATAGCCCTTTACGTTCCGGGGCCGCGGTATCTCTTTCGAACAACCCGCAACCCCGGCAGGCGGAGGCTCTGGCAAGCCCCTCTACTTTGCTGACTCTCTATTAGACGCGCGTGAAACACGAACGCGCCGTCGACACGGCCTGTCGTCAATCGACGGACGGACGGTGAGCTACCCATTGCTCACCGTCCACAGGCCCGCATCTACGGTGGCCGGGAGTCGTCTAGCGGCGCCCGGTGCCCGGGGCGTCTCCCGCGGCGGCTGGGTTGGTTTGAGGTTCTCTCCCTCAAACGCCCGGCCACCTCCTTTGCTAGCAT
Source organism: Ochropleura plecta (assembly GCA_905475445.1). Taxonomy (NCBI): domain Eukaryota; kingdom Metazoa; phylum Arthropoda; class Insecta; order Lepidoptera; family Noctuidae; genus Ochropleura; species Ochropleura plecta. The sequence goes on along the minus strand of FR997721.1, from coordinate 16,198,487 downwards.
TACTGCTTCGCAGAAGGAGGTGACCGCTTCCCATTCCCTCTCGCTCCGGACCATAGCCTGAACCAAGGCCGGACGCGAGAGATCGCCGCCGCCGATCGCCTCTACGAGGGCACGGCGGTGCTCCGCCCAAGCTGGGCAGATCGCCACTGTGTGCTCCACCGTGTCCTCCGGGCGATCGTCACAGTGGTGACATCCGGGCGTTTCCTCCCGCCCGATGATGTGCAGGAACCTCCCGAAACTTCCGTGTCCGGTGAGGACCTGCGTCAGGCGGTAGGTGAGGCCATGACGCCTCTCCAGCCACTCCTCAAAGAGGGGACTTACCGCCACTATTGTGGCGTGCCCTGAAAATTCACCCTGAATCGTAGTTCTGTCTGTCTGTATCCTCCTTTTCCTGAACGATTTTTGATTAAATTCCTGCACAAACAGACATCCACAATAGATTTTTGTGGGAAAAAAATCGAATCCGTGACGCCGCGCGCTGATACAATTGAATCGACAAATGGAGAAATACTTCGTTGAATATTCGTTCGAAACCACTAGTATTTTTTCGATACGTATTTAATTACATCAAAAATCACAGCTGTAATATCTGGACAATTAGTGTAATAGTTTTGTGTTAAAAAATAATTGATTTTGGCAACATTTTCTAGAATTGCGTAAACATAACATGGGTACATAATGGTGCGAAATATTTGATTTTAATTTGCGCAGTATTACGGCCGTCCCAGAATAAAAGTGGTTCATACTAATAACTAGAAGGTATCGTAAACCCTTTTTTTAGAGAATGGGTAATCATCAGATAACTTCCCCCACTCTGGGCGGAGCGGGGAGAGTGTCAGACTAGTACTGACTAAAACCCACCCATGTTCCTTCTATTGCCTAATCATTTTATTATAACGACCCTTTTACAAGATTTTTCAGTTATATCCATCAAAATTTAATTATTGTATTGTTTGTTGGCTTCAGTATGATTTTGTTTAAGAGTTGATAACATTGTTAAATTCACATTAATCTCATTTTGAACAAAAGAAGTACTAAGATTTGTAATAATCACTTCTTTACATAGTATAAAATGAAGTCGTCTAAGATATTTTAAGCTACTCAACGGATCTTAATACAGTTTTCTGAACCGATTGGGTATGTAAATAAGTTATACTCTGGATCAACATAGGCTTTCCCGGTCTACGTGGGTGAAACCCCTGGGCATAACTATTTATAAAAGAATTAGGATCTCTCTGTTCTTATTGCCCCACTTTAGGTTTCCGCCATGTGGCTTACCTTTATGCGTAGTAGTTTCTTACTTCCGTCAAATAACATAACAACTTTACTTCGTTCCTTTTAAGTTAAAACTTTTATTTAACTGTTTTTACTCTGCAAATAATTTCTAAGAATATTAATGTATTATTTTACTTTTTCCGTAAATATATTCCTTTATTTCCTCTCCAGGTTTTCAATAATGCATCGCGGTACTGTTGCGATGCTGTAATTGCATTTGTAAGTCCTGTTGATTTTGGGAATATCAAAAATAAAATAATGGCATTGGTTAACCAGTTTAAAGAATGAATTTTTAGAGACTGAATTGTCCGTAAATTATTTGATATCTCAAAGATATTAAGCGATATAGGAAAGTTCAACGTTTTAAAACACAATTTTTGACTAGTTTACTACACTACCGTAGCTTTAATATTCGAACATAAACTGCTAACGTGCCATTAAGTATAATGTTATAGTCAGTTATTGCTATAGATAGTAATATTATTTTGGCTCTTCGCTTCCGAAAGAAAACAAACGTGATTCGAAAAACAATCATAAGACTTTATATCCGCGAAGACGAATTTGGTAGGTAGGTAAATGTACCAAGATACTGTTACGTACTACTCAATTATTAATTAATTGTAACGTATTATTCAAAATAACAACAATGGAGCGACCTCGCCATGAAAAATGAAAGGACTCCATTATTTTCTTGTACTGTGTAAGACGAGAACAAATTAAGATTGTGATAAAACAAAAAAGTATGAAGCCTTAAAATATAATAGGCGATTTCATGTTTATTGAAATGAGCAATATTTGTGCGTCCGCATCGATCACGTTGATTAGTGACACGCGAGGCGTCTGGCACGCGACGCCGCGCCGACACCGCATTGCCTCCAACATCTCTCGCCACACTTTACATTACTAGCTAATCCGTCTGCTGCGCAGTAGGTACGTACTCACGACCAGAAGCGTAGGTTTGCGGGCTACAGCTGCTTGGCAATCTGTCCGCCGCCTCCAATGGCCCATTCTCATCAATCATCACATTTGGTACACTGCGGTTACAGATACATTTATTTTTCTTATTTTACCAGCCGTGCTCGGCTCAGGTAAGTTATTGCCTGCACTCATTATTTCAGGACCCGTCTGGCGTACTGCCATTCAGTAGGATTGTTTTCTGAACAGCCGACACTCGGAGGTTATTAGGATACGAAATAAATGGTGCCTCCTAGCTGTTTTAGTTTGGTTGTTTCTTGTACCAATTTGGTTTGAAACGCAATTTCAAAGGATTTATTTAAATGAAACCCAGTCACAAGGCTTAAAACTTGTGATAGTACCTACTATAGTTGCCCATTCCAAAGCGTAGATATCTATGGATAATAATGGGCAAGAAACTCTTTTATATATATCATAACTACCTGTGCCCGGCATGAATGCACCTATGACTACTCTACCAGGTGGTAGAGTACTTGCTTACCTACCCTATCTACCTACCTACTCTACCCTACCTACCTCCCCTACTTACCTACCCTACCTACCTACCTACTTACCTACTCTACCCTACCTACCTCCCCTACTTACCTAATTAACAAACTGAACGTCGTCAAAAGTTGTATCAAATATACTATATATGTTTTTTCCAATGTTTTAATATTTATTTAAATCAAAACCATGAAAATTAGTCCAGCAGAGTGGGGAGCGTCATATTTTTCTTCGTTACGGAATTTCTGGATTCGGTCCCCGCGCTCAAGGCCCGCGATAGAAGCTATGCAATAGCTTAAAATATTTTACAAGATCTCGGTTACATCATTCATGATGATATCCTACTAATACCTATTATAAAAGCGAAAGATTGTGAGAATGTATGTAAGTATGTTTGTTGCTTTTTTACTCATATACTACTGATTAGATTTTGTTGAAAATTCTCAATAATATTGCTTACATAATTATTAGAATAACACATAGGATACAATCCATAAAGATAATATATTCACCACGCAATTGAAACCGCGGGCCGCAGCTAGTTTTATATAATTGTAATATTGTAAGAAAGATGGAGCGTTAAGAGTAAAACATAAAATCAATATTACAAAAATAAAGTATTTAAAATAAATCGTGGCAGCTAAGAGATGACCATTCCCAACGGGCAGTGCCTATTCAGGAACATGACGCATGGATTGGACCCATTCAGCTCAACCATTTTGAAAGGAAGTAAATCACCCGACACCCACGTAAATCAGCACGACATTCTGTCAAGCATCTCAAAATCGAATCAATAGTGCATAGAATACTAGGAAATTGAGTCATTGAAGATATTCAATTTGTCTTTTGAACTAACATTTTTAATTAGAACCTGTAGCTATTGTTTCCAGATCGAATGTGATTTCGCAGTATTTTCTGCATTCTTAACATAGCGTGACTTGATACTATTAACATCGTCGATACATGCTTGAATTATAGCGTAGTTTCTCACCAACACTATCTTACTCTACCTAGCATGAGTTCTTAGAGTCAATTCGAAGGTCAGATAAAGTTTTGTGCTGGCTGTTGTATGGGAAATTGTATGGGAATCGGCAGACGTTAACAAAATGCAAATTAAAATGGTTTCGGTTGCGATGTAACCATTAAGATGATGCGCGCCAGTTATGAGTATGCAACTCTTTGAGGCGCACTATTCCTCACTTTTATTTGCTTTAAGTGATTATTTATTTAACACTTGAAGCACAAAGTACAGAGGCGGACTTAATGCCACAGGCATTTTCTACTAGTCAACCTTGGGGTGATGCAGAGACGAATAGAGGTCGGTGTAAATAATTTATATTAACACTACGATATACTACAAAGATATATAAAATATATAGATATATTATATATATATCAACATGCAAACAAACATAAAAGACTAACAATGGGCAAAATATTAACGTGCAACGACCGCTGACTTCTTACCAATGAACTCGCCAACTTTAATTTTTAATTGTTTGCCATAGCATTTCATAAGGAAATACACGAAGAATGATCGGTGAATGAAGTCAGTGCGGTGAGAGGTAGGGACATTGAAGATCACAGGCTTGCGATGTGCGCAGACTCCTATTATGTGACTCAAATTTCGGTGAAACTATTTATATCATTATCCTGAGACAACACTAGAAGAAAAGGTATCGCCCTAGGGTCCACATCTGTACACACTGTTGTGTCCCGTACCGTCAAGGAGTGACTCCAGTCACCGCCTAGGACGATCGTTACGTGCTATTTTCAGCTGAAATTAAGGCAACATGCCTGTCCCAGGTGCTAAGTGAGCCATTTCGAGTAGTTGGTTAGTACACTGGTTTATAAATAAATACGGACTAAAAATAAAACACTTCGTCCAATTCCTAGCGGTGCAAACATCTGATATTGTAAGAAGACTATAAATATTTTGACTTATAATTTAAAATAAGATGCCTCAACTTGAGACTGGTCAAGTATCGCAAGGGACACGAAGGTTCAGTTCAAACATTGATGTTATTATTTCATTCAAATTCGGACACAACCTTTTTAAGTTATAGTAGGTCCCACAAGACTGGTTTTTTTTTTCAAATATGCACATTTCTGACCCACAACAAAAAAACTAAAGTGTATTCGCACCACGAGACAACATTAATTAACATTAAATTCACTGAAAGATTTGCTTTTAAAATATGCATTGAAATGAATCCTCTTTGCCACTGCCATTTTTCCATTCAACTCCATTTACACGGTATGTTTCGCATATTGGAACACGGGCTAAATCCCGTTAAGGTTTGGAAAACATATCAACGGACACGTTCATATATAATTATGTATGAGCTTTTTGTGGTACTTACATAATCACCTTTTCGGTTTAAAATATTTTTGTGATGGCCTATAGAGATGGCCTTACTGCGACCAACTTGGTTGTGCCGTGGTTGGCTCTAATCTAGTTATTGTTTAGTTTAAGTTTATGGAAATCCATAATCATGTTAAATACAAGCTTTTACGACTTAGCTTTAGTAGCAGCAACTCACAATAGTTTTCTTTAAGCCTGGACAATATACCTTTGTATTGGGTATTGCGGTGAGAAAATAAATAATAATTAGCATAGAATTTAAGTTGCTTTTCTTCTCTGTATGATGTGAGATCACGTTGTTCTTCTAAACTACGCAACGGATATTGATGTGGGCCATTATTAAGAGAATTTGTATGTGTATATTAATATTATGCTTTTTTTTTCGGGTGGAAAATCATCTAATGACTTCTCCTGCTCTGGGCGGAGCGGGGCATGTCAGACTTTTACTGACTAAAACCCACCCATGTTCCTTCTATTGCCCTTTACGTTCCGGGGCCGCGGTATTTCTTTCGAACAACCCGCAACCCCGGCAGGCGGAGGCCCTGGCAAGCCCATCTGCTTTGCTGACTCTCTTTGAGGCGCGCGTGAAATACGAACGCGCCGTCGACACGGCCTGTCGTCAATAGACGGACGGACGGTGAGCTACTCATTGCTTACCGTCCACAGGCCAGCATATACGGTGGCCGGGAATCGTAACGCGGCGCCCGGCGCCCGGGGCCTCTCCCGCGGCGGCTGGGTTGGTTCGAGGTTCTCTCCCTCAAACGCCCGGCCACCTCCTTTGCTAGCATTACTGCTTCGCAGAAGGTGGTGACCGATTCCCATTCCCTCTCGCTCCGGACCATGGCCTGAACCAGGGCCGGACGCGAGAGGTCGCCGCCGCCGATCGCCTCCTTCGAGGGCACGGCGGTGCTCCGCCCAAGCTGGGCAGACCGCCACTGTGTGCTCCACCGTGTCCTCCGGGCGATCGTCACAATGGTGACACCCGGGCGTTTCCTCCCGCCCGATTATGTGCAGGAACCTCCCGAAACTTCCGTGTCCGGTGAGGACCTGCGTCAGGCGGTAGGTGAGGCCATGACGCCTCTCCAGCCATTTTTATTTTTATTTTATTTTATTAGGGAGAACAAACAATTGTACATTTTGTCTTACATCTAAGTATACAATAAAGTGGGTAAACGTACAATCAACAACGTCTCCACATATTACTATAAGTATTAATTTACTTACATACAGTATGGAAGAAAGGTAGGGCTTATTTTAATATTATACATAATTATTAGGTTTTAAGTGCATTAACTAATTCTTTTTTAAATACTTTATGAGCTAACGTAAATATGTCTATGTTTACAAAATGTTGGTTATATATTTTGGGTAATCTGTGAAGAGGCGCCCGTTCACCCGCATTTGTACGACTAGAGGTCGTAGCAAAGAGTGGATAAGCGCGCGCCTCCCGCCTTATTACAGTTCTGGGCACTATATAAAATATATTATTAACAAGTTCAGGGCAATCAAACTTGTTGTGTATCAGTCCACGGAGCATCATGGTTTGGAGTAACAGACGCCTTGAATGTAGTGTTAGTAGCTTAAATTTCTGCAACGACTCCTCATACGGCAGACGCTCCAAGTGACATTTAAACTGCATTGTTTTCAAGAACTTACGCTGAATTTTTTCTAATGCTTGATCATATTTTGCATAGTAGGGATCCCATATCATACACGCATACTCTACTTGCGGTCGTAATAAAAAGTTGAAAAGATGTAGATATGTGACTGGGCGTTTGAAATCTGATGACGATCTCATAACAAAATTGTACATTTTGAAAGCTTTAGCTATTATCTTTTCAATGTGTAAATTAAGGTGAAGTTTGCAATCCAAAAGTACACCCAGATCACAAATTTCAGTTTCTTTAAGAAGGAGTTCGTCACAGAGACAATAATTGTAGTTAATTATGTTTTTGTTTTTAGTAAAGTTAATGTATTTACATTTATCGATGCTTAATTTTAGATTATTTTTGGTACAGTAACTTGACAATCTATTTAAATCGTCTTGAAGAAGATAACAATCGTTAATCGATAAAATTTTCTTAAAGATTTTTAGGTCATCAGCGTATAACAAAAAATTACTGTTTTGAAAGCAATTACCGATATCATTAATATAAATAATAAACAACAAAGGACCCAAAATTGATCCCTGTGGAACTCCAGATGTTGCCAAAAATGTGTTAGAATGGTACCCATTACTTACTATAGTTTGACTGCGATTACTAATATAAGACTGGAACCAGCGCAATAAATTCCCCCTGATGCCATTATATGAAATTTTGTTTAATAGTATTATATGGTCAACTCTATCAAAAGCTTTTTTAAAGTCAGTGTAAATTGTGTCACTTTGAGCTCGGATGTCCATATTTTTAAATAAGTAGGTAGTAAAAACCATTAAGTTGGTAACAGTAGACTTTCGTCTCACAAAGCCATGTTGCTCCGGAATTATACAATTTTGAATAAATGGATATATCTCGTGGTGAACAAGCTTTTCAAATAGTTTAGCTAGTGTAGAAAGAAGAGAAATGGGCCGATAATTCTCAATGTTTTGTCTTGAGCCACCTTTATAGACAGGAACTATATTAGCCTTTTTCCATGCCATCTCCTCAAAGAGGGGACTTACCGCCACTATTGTGGCGTGCCCTATTAATATTATGCTTACATAAGATTTAATAATGTCAACGTTTTGTCAAGTCGTAAAAACCGAGCGGAGCAGGGCGGTTCGGTACCGGTTTATAAAAAGTTGTGAATGTTCCAACGGCAGGGCTTTTGGTAGGTACGTTTCTTTTTGTGAAATTCATGTTTTTTACTAGTAAACTAAACGTTATTATTTTGCAGGTCAGTCTTTTTTGTGTGTATTGCTTTCCGTTCTAAAGTCTGGAATGCAAAGCTAAAAATTACTCTGTTAAATCAAATGGAATATTTTGCGTTTTATTTTTTTTCTAAACTTTTTTTTTGTAAAATTGTTGAGCTGATCTGACGGATCTCGATGATTTTCTGTTAATTTGACAGTCTTAACAATGGAACAATTCAGGGTTGGTATAACTTAAAGATCATGATGAAAAATAGACCAGTACTTACTTTTTCTGCTGTTCATATTCGCGCAAATTTTGCGAATGCCATTAAGATTCATAACATCAAAACCAAAATTATTTATTACTAGCTTTCGCCCGCGGCTTCGCTCGCGTTAAATTCGGTATAACACACCAAGCAGACCTGCAGTTTTTGCTCTTGCGCCTGATTGATTTGTAATAGCAACGTTAAGTTTTCCCTTTTCTTCCCTCGTTCTCCCTCATATCCCACATTTTTTTAATAAAAATTAGCCTATGTCCGTCTCCTGGTTCCCAACTATCTCTGTACCAAAATTCATCAAAATCGGTTCAGCCATTAAAGCGTGAAGAGGTAACAAACAAACAAGCAAACAAACAAACTCACTTTCGCTTTTATAATATTAGTAAGGATAGTAAGGATTAGGTGACATTTTATGGTTATTAAGAACTCGAATGAAAAAGAATAACAAAGTTAAATTAAAAGATTTTATATTTTGTCATGAATGTCACTTTGATAGTTTTTGAGATGGCAAGGGTTAGGATATTTTCACGGGCAGACAATAGGCATGACGACAGTATAAAAAAATCGCTGATTCAGTGATGACAGGGGAGAAGTCATATTAAAAAAAAGTAAACACAGGTTTAGTTTTATTTAAAAATAACAGATTATTAAGATTTTCAATAAAATAAAACATTAAAATACTGCAATCGGCCATTTTGACTGAAACACCGATCACAGCGTATGACGTCACGGTTATGTGATTTATGGGACGTTGTTATAGAAACAATGTCATTTTTATTTAACTGTGACGTCATGCCGACGCCATGACACATGCGAGCTGTTTTCGGGCACTATTGAAAAATTATGAGAAAAATGGCTTCAAACTTTGTTAAACTTAAGTTTATTCCCGAAATAAAGGCTTTTTTGTAAATAGTAAAAGTGTACCCACATTATGGAAGAGGATTTTAAAATCTTTCGTCACGCCTATTGTTCATAGAATGGGCTTTTATTTCAAGCAAAACTTTAAATATTTTTTTTATTTTTTTAAACATTTGCAACTGCTTTAGTAATTGAACACTGACTCCAAGCATTTATATTTTGGCTTTTATTACTAAATAATTATATTACGTTTAGAATATTATGTTTTTGTCACTAGATAGTGTCTCTTTGGTATTGTTAAGACCCTACGCTTATTAAAATGACGCGTTTCCCGTTTACCAGACTCTATTAATATTATAATACCGTCTAGCTAATGCAGTAGATGGCTACTTCAATTATATTAATTAGTGCCTAATGCATGTCATTAAGGACCCCTGCTAATATCTCTAACAGAGATAACATGTCAATAACATTACTTGAACATAGTATGCTTCTGGCATATCAAGATAATCAAATAATTTACTAATTATACCTACTTTCTTCAATTTTTATTTGTGAGATGTTTATTGTGGAAGCCTTAGCAAACATTATCTACTCACAGCGTATTGGGATAAAGCAGGATTTAAGTCTGTAGTTCCATGACCTACTTAAAAGTAGATGATCATCTGCCTTTTCTCCAACTATGTTGGAGCATTCCAGTCTTACCAGATTCAACCTAATACCAGTATTTTATACGGAGCGACTGCCTATGTGCAATTCACAATCCAGTCAAGAACTCAGTAATACGATACTCCTTGGTAATACTGGTAATCAGACTTTAGAGCCACTTACTACATAACGACTGACAGCTTAAAAGTAGATAAAGTATTATTACTATACGTATATATATATATATTATTATATAATATTATAAAAGCGAAAGTGAGTTTGTTAGTTTGTTTGTTACGTCTTTAAGCCTAAATGACTAAACCGATTTTGATGAATTTTGGTACAGAGATAGTTGGGACTCTGGAGACAGACATAGGTTATTTTATTAAAAAAAGATTGTGATATGAGGGAGAAAGAGGCAAGAAAGGGGAAAACTTAGCATTGTTATTACAATAAATAAGGCGCAAGAGCAAAAACTACAGGTAGCAGGTACCTGTAAATCAGGAAAAGGGAACTGTGTTACCCCGAATTTAACGCGAGCGAAGCCGCGGGCAAAACCTAGTATACAATAAATACAAATTAGCAGATCAACACCCAAGCTTAACCCGTAAATTGAACGCTATCGTTACCTTCAACCTAGAAATGTTCGTAAACCAAAGCCTGCATGTTACCATAATTATAGCCATAAGGCGACTTTCAATAATTACAGTTTCAACACTGATTGCTTACCATCACGCTACCTAACGGCATTTTGCGTAGCTCGAGTAATTCGATGGCGTATAGTCTCCCCCTACTTCAACTTGTGCGTGAGGTCAATTCATTTCCCAATCCGACGAATCATGACTACCTATTTCTTTCGTACTTCTGCTACAGTAAAATATATAAGACGAGTATCTTTTCATTCAATTTCACAAATAGCTACTTTAGATTCGATCCGCTATCCCGTCTGCCACGAGTATCTAACAATTTATTGCGCATGATTAAAAACGTCCATTCAATAACTTCGCTGTTAACATATATTATGTAGATGTCTAACAAAAACGTATGAACACACGAGATTAGTTTTTGTCGAGCAATCCCAACGTTTTCAAATAAAAACTCAGTCCTCGACAAATACAACCGTCTATAAATACTAACTTAGGTAGCGGAAATCCGCTCTTCGGCCGGAACAGCTGCCATATTCATTTTTCCACGTAAAAGTGTACCGCCCTGAAATTGGAATAACGGAACACTTGGCGAGGACTGAGAAGTCAACTTGACGAGGCAAACATTATTGGTGGCACTTAGACCTGCTTTGCAATTGTCAACATTTTATTCTATTTGTAATGGTGAGTAGTTTAGTTTCTGATACTAGATCAAAGGGAAGTCTGAATTCTCTATTAGCTGCGAAAATCAATACTGTGGTAGGTGTATTTGTCAAATTAAACGACTGTTAGTTACTTTTTTAAAATAATTAATAGAGATATACATACACAAATAACATTTTGAAAAAGAATTCAAAAACGCATGACGAGGCAGGCTAACCACACCAGTTATTTGATGATTTCCCACACCAAAAAAAAAGCGTACAAAACATTGATTCAAATTTTAATCAATTTATTGTTAAAACTGGGATAATATTTTCCGCTTGAAAACACCTGTATTTTGTTGCACCTATTATTAAACTACATAAAACAAGTATGAAATCTATGTAGTGAACACAGTCTATTAAGAAGATAAGTCGTGACCGGTTACAAGTCGCATTGGACTCAATCTTTAAGTCCATGAGAATCCCTTTCCTTTGGTACAACTGGACTTAGTCACGGATTGCTAAGGCTCTTTATGTAGATGAAACGATCGTAATGAGATCCACACTGAAGGAACGCTCCGAACCGCTTTGCATAATATAGATTCCTCAGAAAATACGAATCTCGAGAGCCGGTTGTTTACCGAGCCTGGCTCTTGAATGTCAATAATATCTTAAAATTATAACACATTTATTATTCAGGACTCAATTTTGAACAACACTTGATCAGCTTCCTTATTAATATTAACGTTATGTTATTCATAATTACAACGTTTACGCTGAAACCATTGTGTAAATATTAAAAAGGTTAAAAGTGGATGAAATAATTAAACACTTTTCATTTAAGTTAGAGCGTAACTTTAAAACTGTGTTTTGCACAGGGATACTTGGTTTAAATAATAAATAGTCAAAGAATAATCCACAAAGCTTTCAATGCTAATCATGAACCAGAATATAAATATTAAGAATTTTCCCACTCGTTTGTAAATTGCGTACATTACATTTAATTCAGTACATTTGCTTTTAGCTATTCAATTAGTTAAAAACAATCTGTCCGATCCGTGAGGCATTAATCGAAATTAGATTATATTATCTTGTTATCCAAAAAGGATGTAATCCTTTTAACAAATAAATAAAATACTCGGACAAAAATTCAATAAAATATAGTAAAATTAAATAACTTGGCAACATAGGGACGCGGGTGGCGACACTCCCGACATTAACAAACAATAATTGACGATCGAACATACTAATGCGGAAAAAGGTGTTGTCATGCTTTAAAAGTTTGTTAGCTTTAAGGGAAATAGTGGTAATTTAGGCACTAAAATCATGCATATTAAAATTACTTTCATGAATATTTGATGTTTCCTATTTTATTTTGTAATGTCATTTGTATTCATACTTATCCATATGGCTTTTTCGGATCTAACAGGGTGTTTTTACCATATTATTACCCATCCTAAGCGGTAACACCTCACCATGGCACAAGGTAGGGTTCACCAGTTTAAAAAAAATGTTAACCAAATGCAGTTTGTTTTCAAGATCAAAGTTAAAACCGAATTCGCAAAGGCCAATAACTACTAACCTACTAGTTACGTATATAATGCCCGTGTTTGCATTGATTTGCTACTTACAACTGTTCTGCTATTAAAGCGTTGACCAGATAGAGACTCCAGACTGATTACGGACCGAACTTTGACAGATGTTTTATTACCGGAAGTGAGAGCGAGCTCTATTTAATTACAAAAACATTCACCATGTGCTGAAATGTTCAAAGTAGGTAAATATAATAGGGACAATAGAATGACAAATATTTCGACCCCTTACAGATCATGTAATGTAATAAAAACGCTTATATTTTAAAGGCTAAACTTTCGTACATACAATTTCGTAAATTCACCCACGCCTCCTCCTATTTGAATTCTTTACTTTCTTACAAGCATCTCCCTCGTACAAAGCCGCATTGCCGGAAAACTTAACCAAATGTTTTATTATCTTCTCCGACCGAGCATAAGAGGCAGTCCAACGAGTTGGTTGGTTTGTTACACGATACTCAAGTGTATCCACTAAGCGACATACAAGTTTCAAACAACTGCAAGTTATGCTTCCTCTTAATATTTCACCTATTTTTAGCTTTCCTAGAACAAAGGACTCGTTTGAGGAATATGTTTTAATAAACAAATAAAATCAAGATATTATTATTACTGAATAGTTAGTCAAAGTACCTAACTAGTACAGTACACCAACAAGTGATTAAAACGCGTGCTTAAAGGATATGTTGGCAAAAAATGGTTTTAACCTCATAATCCTATTGTATATAATGTGAAATGAAAGTTTCCATGTTTGCATACTTATTAATCAAACTCGCAAAAACGATTCAACGTATTTGGATGGAATTTGAAAAACAAATAGTTTATTACATGGAGTAAATGCTTAGAAAACTTTTATCCCGGAAAATGACACACTAGTGTTTGCGAACACATGCGAACAAACAAAATGATGGCACAAACAATAGCAATTAACTCCAACTCCTTATAAGGCAAAAAAACACTTAAGAAACCATAAAGTTAATAAAATCGTAATGGAAAATGTTAATATTATACTCTCACAAAGTTATTGAGAAAGTGAGTTATTGGTTATAAATAGGTTATCAAGCACTAAAAGGCGTTTATTTTATACCGACATCGACACAGTACTCGTTAACCACTTAAGACTTTACGACGTAACCGATACTATTATAGTGCCAATGAAATTAACAGAAACTCCGGACACCGTCTGACATATTGTAGTCAAAGGAAGCAATTGATAGGTAATAGCAATAAAATTATATTTATACACGTGCTTCCTAAATTAGTTTATTCTTAAATGTGATATATTTGTATGTATATTTTTATTTTTATGCCGATAAATTTTTGTTTTTATCTTGTTTTGTCTTGTCTACACAAAAAAAAAACTCAAAGCATAATTTCATATTTTTTTTGCGGATGGGAAATCATCAAATAACTTCCTCCGCTCTGGGTGGAGCGGCGGGACGGCGGAACTTTGAGACGCGCGTGGAACACTGATGCGCAGTCGACACGGCCAATTAGACCATTACAAGCACTTTCGAATGTCATTAAACAAAAAAAGATGCAGCTATGATCTCGGTCACAAAACATAATAACTTACATTTAACATAGTCAAAATACTGTAGTCGCCTATTCTAAAGCGTAAATTTCGATAGAGAAGAATGTACAAGGAACTCTGTGGACACTCTTTTAAATCATGGTTACATCATTCATGTTGAGATTATAAATATGTGAAAACGATGTAAAAAAACGAGCACAATAAGAGCGTCCACAGTAAAAGCAAAAATTAATTAATAGATGAATTCAAATATACCGTGGCCGTAAAGCTGACTATTGATTAGTCACGACTGACAGCGCCCGTTCACAAACATGACGCATGGATCAGTCCCATTCAGCTCAACCATTTTGCAGGGAACTAAATGACCCGACACACTTGCCACCAATAGCGAGACATTTAAGTGAGCATGACAATCTCTCAACCACCAGTGTACCGTCGAGTTAATGAAAGTACATATTACTTACACACACATGGGCATTACAATTTTACATTACTAGAAAATTAAGTCTATACAACGCAAAGATAGTCTTACAATTTTCTGCAGCTTCCGCAATAACAGATGCTGATCAATTAGTTTGTCTCTCTGTTTGTGGAGCAGGACAAGCATTTATATCATTAATGCAATCTCCCAACTAATAATATGCTTGCCTACATAGTGTGCGTTTATAAAGGATGTCAAAATGTGTGGTACCTACGTCTATTTATCTTAAATATTAAGGAATTAACGTCAGCAAAGAACACCATTAGTGATTGGTTTTTAAATAATTGACGTAAATTAAAAAGAGAAAAGGACCCTTATATACAACCTTGTGGTTCACCCATTTATCTTTTAAGCCCATTGAAGTAGGGCACGCCACAATAGTGGCGGTAAGTCCCCTCTTTGAGGAGTGGCTGGAGAGGCGTCATGGCGTCCTCACCTACCGCCTGACGCAGGTCCTCACCGGACACGGAAGTTTCGGGAGGTTCCTGCACATCATCAGGCGGGAGGAAACGCCCGGGTGTCACCATTGTGACGATCGCCCGGAGGACACGGGGGAGCACACAGTGGCGATCTGCCCAGCTTGGGCGGAGCACCGCCGTGCCCTCGTGGAGGCGATCGGCGGCGGCGATCTCTCGCGTCCGGCCCTGGTTCAGGTTATGGTCCGGAGCGAGAAGGAATGGGAAGCGGTCACCTCCTTCTGCGAAGCAGTAATGCTAGCAAAGGAGGAGGCCGGGCGTTTGAGGGAGAGAACATCAGGCCAACCCAGCCGCCGCGGGAGACGCCCCGGGCACCGGGCGCCGCGAGACGACTCCCGCCCACCGTAGATGCGGGCCTGTGGACGGTGAGCAATGGGTAGCTCACCGTCTGCCCGTCTATTGACGACAGGCCGTGTCGACGGCGCGTTCGTATTTCACGCGCGCCTCAAAAACAGTCAGCAAAGCAGATGGGCTTGCCAGGGCCTCCGCCTGCCGGGGTTGCGGGTTGTTCGAAAGAGATACCGCGGCCTCGGAACGTAAAGGGCAATAGAAGGAACAACTTTTACTGACTAAAACCCACCCAAGGTTTTAACTGAGGCACTGGAACTAGGTAAAATTCAAACGCTCATTTTATTTTTAAAAAATATATTAATATTATATATGAAACGAGTTTTAATAAATCTAAAACTTAAAACTCGTTTAACGAGTTCTTTAACTTTAGCAGATAGTATGTCGGTTTAATTCTGATGTTTCCTAATAATATTTCTTAAAAAATGCCAATTTTATCAACGAAAAAAGGAGTAACAAGAGTTTATTTCCACAGAGTTGGGGCCATGTGAGGAGGCAAGGCAGGCCGTGATTCGGGAGCTCATATGCACGGAGGCCGATTACATCCGCCACCTGCTATCAATAGTGCAGGTGAGTACAGTGACATAGGGTATAAGGTAGCAAACCCAAGACCTAAAGAAACATAATGAAAAGAAACGATCAAGAAACGTAATTATCAAGCAAGATAATTAATAAGCTTTTTCCCAACTATATTTAGATTGGCCTCAAGTATGTGGTGGCGTCATATTAACAAGAGTTACTTATGGTAGCTGTACAAACGTCTAGTTTTGCCTTGTTCTGGCCACCACCAAATACGAGGAGTTAACCGAATGTGGCTGAATACCACTGTTTTATATGTAGCTACTGTGTGTCTGACTTACACAACCCAGTCACCGAGAATTACTATTACGAAACCTCTTGGTAAGGTTGGTTGTCATACTTTCGAGCTTATGGCTACCCGTTACGACGATCAAAGATCTACAAATGAGAGGCTTAACGGCTTAACGTGTTTTCTAGGGAACGGAGGAAACTCGGTATGTAACGGATGGTCGCCCACCCACGCACTGACCGGCAAGTGTTGCCAGTTTTATATACTCATTTTTTTTTATATAAAAGCCTCACGACTACGAGTCGATTCGTGAGGCTACAATTATTTAGCCATAAGCCAAATCATTAAAAAGGCCAACATACTGTTATAGTCCCATTATGGTATATGCAGCCTTGTAGTATCTTTTTCTAAAAGAAAATTATATATTAAGCACCTACGAGTGTGTCTATTTTTAACAAGCCAGCATCTCTATGTGAACAGCAGCGACATATTTTGAAACAAAGTTCCTGACCGCATCACTGTTTATGTTTGGGTTAACCTCAAATACTGTTGGATGAACTTTTTTACTACTGTTGTCACCGCATTTATAACGAACTGGTGACCCGCCCCGGTTTCCAGCTTCGCACGGGTGCTATTTATAATGTTATTGGGGATTGTCATACATAAATTATTTTGAAAAAACCTTTCTTGTGGATTTCCAAAAAATACTCTTTCACTCAAGCATTTGCAGACAATTACGAACACTGTCCTCGTGTAAATATTTGTCAATAAAGTGTTTCAGTTAATATTATTTTTTGTAGAAGAAAGACAGATTAGGCACATTTGGCTGATGAAGGAATGAGGAAAATGTCGTGATGACAGTTTTGAATATGAATGTGGCTTCAAGAGTAAATAAATAATATAATAAATATCTTGGGACAACTCACACACGGCTATCTGATCCCAAGCTAAGCAGAGCTTGTGTTATGGTAACCAGACAACTGATATACATACTTATATAATTTATAAATACATACATATTATAGATAAATCACACCCAGAAACAGAACAAACAATCATGCTCATCACACAAAGTTTGTCCTGGGTGGACGAACCTCCGGCGACCTCCGGCTCAGCAGTCAGGGCCACTAACCACTAGACCAACAGGTCCGCCAAGAGTATAGGAACGGCACGATTGGCACAGTGGCTGAGCGATCGGCTGCTGCGCGGCGTCTCGTGGGTTCGATCACTGCACGGAACAAATATTACTATCTTACTACGGTATAGTAGTTGTTTCGATCTGGCTGTTTATGTATGTGCGTTTAAATGTTTGTTAACGCACCCACGATACTGGAGAAATTCCTAGAGAGGGACACGGTCTTTTTAAAAATAAGAAAGGATGGATAGACTGTATAAAGAATAACATGGCTAGAAAAGAAGTGTCAGTAATAAGATGGCAGGTAATAGAGTAGTTTAAAAGAAGACATGCAGCACCTACCCCAAATAGCTTGGAATAAGAACACGGAAATTATAATGAGATAGATAATGTATGTAGAAGGCCTTTAGATGGTGATGATGTACCTACGGCACGTGGAAGTTCGAAATCATTTAAAACCATAATATATTTCAACACTAGTTGGAATAAAAATAGGGACCCAAAGGTTTTCGTCAAATCATTCGTTGGATTTTCTAACGGAAAATCCTATCATATTTTTTTAGTAGATTGAACCGATCTCGAATCCAGTCAAACTTACGGGAACTCTGTTGTTTCGGTATTGAGTGCGCTATGTGAACTTTACGAAAAAATTATAAGACTGCTTGGAAGTTTATAAAAATTACTAATAGAACATTGAAAGTTTTGAGTTGACACAATTATCCCCTTTTTATTTGTTGTGTTGGAATTCATGCATTCGGGAAGTGTGTTGCGTCGTTTGAAGAAAAATATGTGCCCTTAGCGTGTAGTCGTTTAGTTTATCAGTTTTTTGCCCCTGGCTGAGAGTTTTAAATTCAAGGCAGTAAGTAAGCAAGCAGTTAACGACCTTATACTAAAAAAAACTTGAGAGGTGTCAAGGGACAGCCGAATGGGACGAAGTTAATATTTATTATGTACAAAAAACCTGTATACACTCAACAAAAATAATCGTCGCGACACCACACTGTTCAATGCGAAATAGAAAGTGGAAACGAAAATAACTGGCTTGCTTTCTATGAGAGAGAGAGAGAGATATCAGAGAAACACGCGCACGCCGCACGGCTTACAACTATAGCAAAAAATGACGTTACAACTTTTGGTCTTAATTTTTTCCGTCTAGCCCCCTTTCGCAACGCGCGATAAGGAACTTCGTTCCAAAAAAGAAAGGTAAATCTTCCTAAGATCT
Organism: Ochropleura plecta; assembly: GCA_905475445.1. NCBI lineage: Eukaryota > Metazoa > Arthropoda > Insecta > Lepidoptera > Noctuidae > Ochropleura > Ochropleura plecta. The sequence goes on along the minus strand of FR997721.1, from coordinate 16,179,888 downwards.
TAAAGATGCATTTATTATGTTTTGGGATTTACTCATAATGGGCTTTAGATAAGTAATTAAAAACTACTCACACATACATTGAGCTTAAACATAACTAGCGAAATGTGGGTGCACTATCAGGTTACACCTCTTCATAACACACTGGCTGGCGCCCATGGCTTCGCCCGCGTGATGAACGAAAAAAACCCTACCCTATGTGTTATTCCAGACTATAATCTACGTCTGTGCCAAATTTTATCAAGATCCGTTCAGCCGTTTTGACGAGTAAGAGTAACAAACATCCATACATCCATCCTCACAAACATTCGCATTAATAATATTAGTAGGATCTGATATTATGTTAAAAACCCGTATTTCCAAAATCCGCTTCACCTGCTAAGTTAATTCTTAAAATACGGACACTTCGTTTTCCGATAGACATCTCGCAATAGCGAGAAAGTTGAAAAAGGATTTGCGTAAACCTCAAAGTATGAAACGTTTGAACGTATGAAGCTCGTGTGTTTACGCACAAATACATTGACATGCGGCTACCCTTAAGGTGAATGTACACTCTCGCCGAGACTCGAGCTGTGTGTCAACTAGCGCCCGTCTTGATATACCTTCTTGGCTGTACTATCACCAAAAAAGAATCTGACCACCGTAACGAGTATTCTTTCTTGAAGCACCCGATAGCTAGAAGCGTTTATCAACTAATAGCGTCAAGAAACAAATTATAATGGTAAAAAAATCGCATTCTGAGAAGAAACAGCCGAAACAAAGTCAGAGCTCGTAGTCTATTTTAAGGTCCCGACAAAAATCTTTATGAGGACTATGTCGACTATGTGTCTGAGATGGTCTTTTTAAAATAGAATCACACAGATTTGGGTGGACCTGTCCAGTCAGTGCATGCATTTGTCAGTTTTCGAGTTATCGAGGTATGAGTCGAGCTAGAGCTTAACTCATACCTCAGGGAGCTCAACGACACGACGAACAATACCGAAAAAAAGTAAAATGTGTAAGTCACGTATAGTACCAGACTAGACTCAAACTGCCAGACTACGTTAAAAATAAATAAAGAAGCAAAACAAAAAAAGAAATAACCCACATGGTCCTAACATTCATAGCAAACAAATAAAATGAATAAATTATTTATAAAATTAAATCAATGAGATCATAATGAAATCATAAAATGTCACACATCAAAATAAAAAGGGTTAATATTAAATGAAAAAAAAACTTAACAAACTTGGCAAAGTATATAAAAGAAAGGAAAAAATAATAAACCAAGACAATTAAAAACTAATCTGACATTTTTGAGCCCATCTCAAGAAAAAAAATGTGCCTACTGTAACTAAATAAACATACAATAAACTGTACTGTAACCTGTAACCTACTCTCTCGCATTCGCCCTGCCTCCGAGTGTCTCGGTGACAGTGTACAGCAACCTTTACGTAACGCACACGGTATCAGTTTACACAGCGATGCGACCTCACATGTGTGATAAAATTACTCAGTTTGTTTTATACGAGAACGTAATTAAAATCCCCAAAGGATAACCAACGAATGTTCCCAAACCTAATATAAAAAATAAACATCAAGCGACATTATTACGAAGATTGAATTTCAAGAACATTTCTTAATTACGTAAGTGTGATCAATCATTCGATTTATATCGTTACATCAGGAGCACTGTACTTTTCCGTATTTTGTCGTGTCGGATTGCCGTCCCATCGGACTATGAGAGTGAAGAAACACAGAGTGCACCTGCGCCTGCGCACACACTTGTGCACTATAATCTCTCCCGCGCAGATGGCTACTCTTCGCTAAGATCGGCCCCCGTGGCTGAAAACGATAACGAGGACTATTTATTATTTTCCTTAATTATTTTATTGTAAATATGTGATGCTGGCGTAAATACGTAGGTACAGTTTAATAAAGGTACATTTTGTAAAAAAATATTTAAAGCATTAAAATACCCATTTTTATCCCTAATTAATAAAATTCTTTTCTTCTCTTTATACTAATCATCAGAAAATGAATGTAATACAGTAAATAAAAATTAGATCACTAAGTCTATTTTGGGAATATTTATCTTTTAGAAAAATAACGCTAGAAAATCAATATTAAAACGCACACGATTGGGCTGCTGAGCGGTAATTGGTGAACAAATTTCACAATTAATTTCACATCATATTAATGTAGCAGGTCACAGGGCACATAGTCGACAAAGGAGATTGCGCAGCCTACTATGGCACTTGGTTGCGCAACTTTTGACACAGTATAGTAGTGAAAATTAGACACAAAAAAGGGGTAGTTTCATACTTTAAAACAAGGTTAAATTCAAAATGAAATATTGTGGGGTTTTTGAAAAAAAAAATGTTTAATACCTTTTGAGGTTATGTTACATCTCAAAACAATTCGTTTTGAAACGTTATTAACTGGCACATATTTTGCATTATTTTGGTACATATTAATTGAGTATTACCTACTTACTATTTAAGATATTTGATTAAACACATTGATCTAGAAATCCTAAACAATATTCTCGGCTTAACCGGCAGCTAACACGGTAAACAGAAAACACCGATTTTGTTTGACATTTCACCGAATAGTGTTGTGACACAACAATAGACTACGGGGCATCATAACATTATCGATTATATCTTAATTGTTTTATTTTTGCCTAGAAATTGTATTTAATGGAAAAAAATAGTAACAGAATTAAAGAATGATAATAAGGATAACTCTTAATACTTTTTAGTTGCAAATGTTAATTATTTTGTTGTTCTATGATTTATGTTAGTGTTTAATCGATCGATTATAATTGAAAAAGGAGTCGCTTCACTATTAGGCAACAAATGACGTATTTATTTTATTAAATATGTACATACTAATTAAAATTAAAATAGAAACCCCACAAATGATTTCAATGAATTTAGGTAAAAAAACATTAAAAATAACATAATTAATTATACATTAACTCTAATGGCTTTACGCGTCAAAAAGTGAGACTATAAGTGCTCAATCTCCTTTAATACAAAGGTGCCGAAGTCTTAGAGTAAAATGGCTGTGACATACAAACAGACAGAATTCATCCATAACTATGTATAACAAAAACAAAAGAAATATTTTTAATACGTGCTTAGTTGGGTAGCTAACGAATATTACCTTTAGGAACATAATCAACGACCACGAAGCACGAAAGCTGCAAAAGTAACAATTTTGTTTAAAGAACCTAAACGAAATGTGAATTTGTCTTTTGAATCGTCTAATGTCATACAAGACTGATTTCAATTTGGCTTTGGTCGGCATCTAATCAAGGACGTATTCAAGAAATGTTTACGTTTATAAATACCGGATCCTCAAGATATAAGCAGAGAGATAAGGGAGATATACAGTAATTCGCTCTCGGAAAGTCCAGTCCCATTCTTTCCATGACTGCACATGATTTCAGGGATAAGCTTAGGATTCACGATGAGGCTCATGTCATCTTACAAAAGACAATAACATGCGTGATAATCACGCTTGACATTGTCTTTGGTTAATTAAAACCCAACCAAGTGTGTGTCGGATGAACGTGGCACAGATGGCACAGAAGTGGTTCGGATCACATTATCTACTTTGTAGTAGTGCTGGTATTTGTCTGAAAAGTTTATCAGTGTCAGTCAGTTTCAAAGCTTTCCTGTGCCCTTAACGAGCAGCGGCAAAGAACGCCGACCGAAGCCCCCGCATTGACATAATGACATTATTTTTCGTGGGTTGCCACACTTAAAAAATACACACTATAATATACAAGCACCTCTCAAGAAAACAGTATTAAAAAAAAATGTAAGAGCTCTTATTAATTCAGCTGCTTAGTTTCTTCAATTGCTCAGTTCCTTAGTGTTAGCGCGGTGTTATATATAGCCTATATTCTTCCTACTAATATTAGAAATGCGAATGTTTGTGAGGATGGATGGATGAATGTATGGATGTTTGTTACTCTTTCATGTCAAAACGGCTGAACGGATCTTGATGAAATTTGGCACAGAGGCAGATTATAATGTGGATAGGCTACTTTTTTTTTCGATATAATGCGGGCGAAGCCGCGGGCGCCAGCTAGTTCCCGATAAATGAGCTATCCAACACTAAAAAAATTATTCAATTCTAACCAATAGTTCTAACGATTTGCGCGTTCAACCAAATAAACTGTTTAGCTTTATAATGTTTTCAATAAAAAATTAAATACGAATGAAAAAATATATTATCACTTTAAGACAGGGATTTATTTACATTCACATTTTATTAATTTATCGTATACAAAAGTATCGTTTGTACAAAAAATAATAGAATTCCCAATACAAAATTGAAGTTTCGCGATCCCTATCATGAGGATTAGTCCGCTCCGATAATAGACTGCGTGCTTGCCAAAGGCATTATGAAATATTGGACGATCCTGAAACGTAATGTATTACGCAGGTAAGATTAGGAATTTAGCATTGTTGCTCTCCCTCAATAACATTCGGCTTTTAAAAAAGAAATCCGATCCGGCGTTGTGTAATATCCGTGTAATAGGGACGCCTGCCATACCCTCACCCCTAAGCGCCTAACATTAATAGGTACCTACAACAAATCCGTTCATCTTTCTACCGTTTCTGTATATACGACACATTTATGTTGATGACAAGGAAACGTTTAACAAAAAAATAATAATGGCTAAGTATTACAGCCAGGTCGATTTCAAGGGTAAGCAACGCTTGCCAAGGACAGTCCGAGGTTGAGTGACCATCCATTAAATACCAAGTCGTAGTAGACACATTCGGACTTTTTTTTTTCGGGTGGGAAATCACCACTCCTCAAAGAGGGGACTTACCGCCACTATTGTGGCGTGCCCTGCACGGGGTTGCGACAGTCGCTCTCTCCATGCCACCATGAGATCGCACCGGAGGTCTGCCCGCCGAGCGGCAACTTGCCACGGCAGTGGGTTTTCCCCCCGGTGTAGTGCCTCCGCGCGCCACTCAAACAGGCGCGCGAGGACTATCGCCTCCAGATCCCACGGTGGCAGTCCGGCAAGGAGGCTTGCTGCCTCGCTGGAGATCGTGCGGTAGCCCCGGATCAGCCTTATGGCTACCACCTTTTGGGGCGCGTTCAGGTAGTGGGCGGCGCGCCGCCCTAAAGAACGCGCCCATACCGGGGCCCCGTAAAGGGCCATGGACCGCACGACTCCGGCATAGAGCCTACGGCAGGAAGCGTTTGGCCCCCTCAGATTGGGCAGGAGCCGCTTGAAAGCAGCCCCCGACCGCTCGAGTTTGGGAGCCAAACGTCGGAAGTGTTCGACGAAGTTCCACCGGCTGTCGAGGACGATTCCCAGGTACTTCATCGTCGACCCGACGCCGATGCGAACCCCTCCTACCGTCAACTGGGATCCCGACGGTGGCGTGTTTCCGCGGCCATGAAAAACCATGGCCTCGGATTTGTGCAAGGCCACCTCGAGACCCAGTAGCCGGATCCTCTCCGCGACTATCGCAACCCCGCGTGTCATATTGTCGGCCGCCGCCTGGTGCGACCCCCCCTGAGCCAGGACGAGCGCCGCTGGGGAGGTCGGCGCGCAGCACCCAGTCGTAACCGATGTCCCACAGGAGCGGCCCCAAGACCGATCCCTGTGGGACACCGCACGACATCTCTCGCCGGTTCCACTCTCCAGAGCGACCGGGGTAGATGACGGCTCTGTCCGACAGATATGCCCCGACCACACGACGAAGGTAGGTCGGCATCCGGTGGTATCGGAGTGCCTCCCTGATGCAGCTCCAAGGCATGGTGTTGAATGCGTTGGCGATGTCGAGGGACACCGCCACGACAACCCCACCCCTGGAACACATTCGGTCTCGTATATCAGTTATAGCTAGAGACAGTCGGTTTGGGTAGTCAGGTGCCTGAAAGTCTGGACTCAGTCTTACAGTCAGTAACCTCATTTAAACTCTGGCATTCAGCAACATCCGGCTAGATTGGAAGTCGACTCCAACATGATTTAAAAAATGCTATGCAGGTGAATTTTTAAAAAGAAAGAAAAATAAATACTTTTCATTAATTTATTTAACTTATTAGTACAATTCGACTACAGCTACAATATTTGATAAAATACATGTATGGACGTACAGCATACATCGCTTATGGAACCAAAAGCATAATCTCATTAGATAACGTTAACTTTATGCTAAGTACTTTTAACCGTTCACTACTTTTATTTACTATTTTTACTGATCGGTGGGAGTCCCTTATGCTGCAAATATTGTTGAGGCTTCATGTTTTGATTTAATTTGATTGTCTATTTTAACATAGTTTTAAGTGCATTGTTACTAACAATTTATGGTCCTGGACTGAAATAAATGTTTAATAATAATAATAAAAATAATTACTACGAAACTAATTAGGGTCAGTAAAATGTAAGCTACTAACTTGGTATCGTGAGAATGTCGCTTTAGTTGCCTTAATCCGAATAAATGCGGAGCCTCTTTCACAGAACTCATTTGGGCAATGAAACGATTAAAATGGGTCTTTTGTTACAAATTTTAATGATTGCAGCGTTTTCGTCTATAACCTGTAAGGTTAATAAAAAACAGGTAGGTAGGTACAGTCGTTGGCCTCAGAGTAATTAATTTCTGAAACTTCTAACAATGAGACTAATGAGTAGACATATCACACGGCGCGGTGCGGCCACCCTGAAACGGTACGGCACGGCTTTGGCATCGTTTACGGCACTTTGGTGCGTGTCACAGTAGCGGCGCCCGCCGTGTTGTTGTATTCATATAAAAAAAGGATTGGTCGAAAGTTATATTAAACATATACCCAGACATTCAAAAATGAAGTCTTAAATAAACAAAATTCATTTTAATAAAAAAAAAAAAAGTCATGCAAAGTTTGCCACCTTATTTAACATCAACTGTTGAGAAAACATTCAAGGTCTGCTGGGTTGTCCTCAGGTATTCATAGCCGCGGCGCACGCGCTCCAAGACTCCGGAAAACTGCTGGACATCGATACGGAGAAGCTTTTCACGAACATTCCGGATGTTCTCAACGCCAGCCTTTACTTTTGGGAAACTACCATCTACCCAATGGTGGCTGATGCTCACGAGAAAAAAGCACCGTAAGTGCATACACCCTATTTGATATTAGGTAGTAAATACGATTCTAGAATTGTTTTTCATAAAAATGTTTGTTTCACAGGTTCAATACAGAAATAATGGCGCCAGGATTCATGCACTTTCGAGATATGTTCCAACCCTACGAAAAATATGTCAATGAGCAAACAAAAGCCTTGGATTATTTACGTTCCTTGTCAAACAACACAGATTTCATGTGCTATCTGACTTGGTGCTACAAACAAAAGGCCTGTAACAGGTCGGTACCGCTGTATAAGACAGCGTGCTTTTGTTAAAATGTCTAAATCCCATAAGGAACCTGAAAGTAACCAGTGATTCTGTTTCAGACTCCAGCTAGCGGATATAATGGTGAAGCCTATGCAGCGCTTGACCAAATACAGCCTGCTGCTGCGCCGTCTAATCAACCACACAGATATCGAGCCGGAACGCACCTCTTTGCAGGCCATGGTAGTTTAACTACAAGTTGTTAGATTCCCGGATTGACAGTGTACAATAAAATATACCCTGCCGTACTTTTCATAATTTTCCGCATTGAAATTCTGGGTTGTACTCCAACGAAAGTTGCATTTCATTAATTAGAGTAAGCCCTCAGCCCCAATTACATTTATGTGATCTTCTATCTAAACATGAAACTGAAATGTAACATTTGGTGTACGCCACGAATACGCTCGACGTCGACAACGTACCGTGCTATGACAATCAAATTAATTTCCTCGTATCCAGCGAAATGAATTATCACAATTAACTAAAATTAATTTTCTCAATTATTATTCCGAAAGTTAAAGTACAGTCATTAAGTTAGAATGAGAAGCTTTTTGTATTAACGTTTGTTCGTGCAATTGTTGAACAGGAGACATGTGCCAAAAACTACGTTCAGGACTTAAACCGCTCAATACGTCAACGCGAAGAATTAGAAAAAATGGAAAAAGTCGCCAATTCGATCGAAGCCTTCGAGATCGTAAGTTTTGTAAATAATGCATAGCTAGTAAGGTACCTAATAATATCGTATTTTAACTAAATATGAGAAGATTGGGCTTGATTTTCACTGCAGCAGGATGACATGGAAGTGATATTTTTAAAGAAGTACGAAGCATGATAGATTCTTACTCAATTGTGTATTGGTTAAATTAGACAAGTGCGAGACAAAGACAGGTGTCATGGCACCTGAAGAATTTTCGCACATTCTTGGTAGCTTTTTTCGTAAGCCTGCAGCTAAAAGCTCGTTATTGTTTTTGTTAGTTGTCGCTTCTATTCCATTTATTGAAAATTCAGACTTAGTAGGATCAGGGCTAAACAGAAGCTTGTGTTAGCGCACCTTGAGTTCCTAGATATATCATAATATTTAACACATATGTAGGTATATGAGATTTTAAACTTGTAACAAGACCTTTGTTGTTAATCCTATACGGCCACATTTGTAACATTGGTAATTTCACTATTAAAACAAATGTTAAATTACCATGTTTTTTAAGCATTTTATAGTATATGTTGTTAACTAATGAGTTTGATTATTTAAAATAATTGTAAAAGCAAAATAATAATGGTAAACCCCTGCTCACTTTTGAATGAATATTCATGTAGACTCGTATGATTGAGATACTCATAAGATCGGACGGATGGAATAGAAAAGTGAATAGTTGTTTTTACTATTAGGGGCTGCACTAACGTAGACAGTTTTTGCTACACGGCACACCATCACAGGAAACCGTAGTTTTTAATCAAATATTCAATGGTCGCCTGTATCCGACACAAGACTCGAAAGGGTCCATGTTTGCGCAGCGCAAACCCAAATCCGAATTATATTGATAATCACAATCATAATTGGAATTATAGTTATTGCTTAAATTATCACTTTTAGGCGTAAAACAATGTTTCCCCACTTGTGTCAAAAAGTTTGCATTTTTCTTTGTATTTGATAGACGTGTATTTAGGTATGATTGGCATTAAGAAACCTATTTATTTATTAAATCATTTGCCAAGATTAAGGATAGGTACTAAAAATTAAATTTTCGGAAGGCCAGATGCATAAAAATTGTAATGTTATTACTGTCACATGGAATAACAGAGACATCCTTTCTATACTACTATCAATTATTTCAATCTCCCAGGAGTCTCACGGCGAGTGATTTCTTTTTAATATTCCTTGTTAAAAAGATATATAGTATTCATTTATTGTACCATATTCATGTTTGTATTCATTTTTTATGTTAATTCAACATAATAGTAAATTATTTATATCACTATTTCTTCTTCCCTACTACTGTGGCTAAGAAATCAATTTTTACGAAGAAAAATACCTCATTCAAATATATACATAAAATATTCTTTATTATGAAATCCACATAACAGGAAACGTATATAGAAATCGGTAATCCGTGACCGGACACATTGTATAATAATACGGTCACGGATTAGCGATTTCTATATACGTTTCCTATCTGCAGTTGATTCACACAGTATATTAGTGATTCACACAACACTGACGGACTAAGCTTTTTATGAGAAAAAATGTGCTTGGACAAAAGTGTCCACACACGAACGAACGGTGAAAATAGGTGCAGTCATTGTTTGGACACACTGTCCACTTTAGTCACGATCATTCTTTTTAGTTTTGATCGTAATGCTATAATAATTAGGCGTTGTCGTTGACTCACTTTCTTTATGCATTATTATGGTTTGTTGCATGATTCCAAATAATAAATGATTATTATTAACACTGCTGTACAAAATCACACGCATGCTCCCCGAATCCTCAGATATTCTAGAGAGTATTAGTAACCGAATGTTTCGAATAGGACGAGAGGACTTGGATTGGACGTTGGATTACCACAAGGAAGTGTTTTATAGGATCAATTCTTTACTTGATAAACACTGTGATAGCCCAGAGCTGGAAAACAACACCATAGCGACTAAGTAAGTCGACTGGTTAAAGCCACAAATAAGCAAAAGAAAAAAAACAGTTGTAAACAAAGTTAACAACTTACTGAACACAAAACTGGAAGATCTAACTGAATGTGTTAATATGAATTCACAGACACCACTCAAAAAGGGAAATTGACCATATTAATAAACGCAATGTTTTTCATGAAAAATATTGCTGATTTATTGCTTATGGATAAACGGTTAATCGTTTGGTTTGGATCATGGCGCTTGCAACATTGCCGAAATATCGGATACTCGAAACTAAGATGGTAAATGTTAAATATCCCGTTTTAAGTGCTAATGATAGTGACTATATCAGTTTAAAACTAATTATAGATCATGTATACGTATATATCACATGGTATACCATGAGTTTATAAGTCGATAAAATGAGAAACATACCACTATATATGAAATTTTTCGTACATTTATTGTTTTCTCCACATATCATTAAATTTTTTATTATTTCTTAAAATCATAAAAAAAACATTTAAAAATATCATAATAATGAAATAATTATTATTTTATCCTAAGAATCATGATTTTAAAAATGGTCGTACAGTTATTTTCGAGGTATACCACACAGGTATGAGATTTATAAATATATACTTCATTCTGATGAACTCTTCAATGTTCTATAATTATAATCCTCCCCTTTATTTTACCCTTTATCCCCAAGTAGACGTGACGTTTTCTGGCAAACTTTTTAACCATTAATTACATTGTGGAATAATCATTCTGTTTTGCTTTCCCAATTAATATTTATTACTTATTTATAATTATCATTAGTTTATAGATAATCAATAAAGCATGTACCATTAGCCGTAACATAATTTAAGTTATGAACATTAATTTGATCTTCATGTCTTTAATTATTAGCAGCCTCATTCGTATTACATAACAGTTTCTTGATGTGAGTGAAATACGATTTAAAATTTATAGAAAATATTTAAAATTTTCGATTTCTTTCATTTTCAATATTTAAACAGAAATAAAATTGTATTAAAACTCTCAGACGTCGACTACGAGCCCTATCCGAATATTAGGAATGGATTAAAAATTACATTATTTTTCAACATCTTATCAATTAACACAAATAAAAAAGAAAGTTAAAGATACTAAATTATTCCCGTAAATTATTAGAAATCTCAAAAAGAAACGCATATCCCCATCAATGAACCCTTGACTAGTATAGCAAGATTATTTATCTAGCGTCAGGTTGACGTGAAAAATAATTATCGTCGGTGTACATACGTAATGAATGTATGTAAAACTAAAATGTCCTGCGTCTTCAGTTACTTAAAAACTGTGTTTTTTTTTCAGGAATTTAAAGACGAGGAACTGGACAAGTGCTTCCGTCTTTATGCGCAGTTAAATCTTAGGGCGCCCATGGTCAACTGCTCTCCCCACCATAGCAGAACTCTAATATACTCAGGGGATTTGCGTTTTAAGGACAACGTTAAGGAGGCAAGACTAGACATTAATGATAATTTTATCAGTGATCTTAACCGACAACTTACCTAAACCAATATTAAACCTACAGCATTTTTTTTTCAAAATAATCACGAGGTCACTAGTAAAATTAATATATCTAAACGCTTTGCGTAATCATTTTCGGATGCATCCGTTTCATTTTATCTTATTTAATACATTAATTTAATTTAAGTTCATTTAAATAGTGTGTTGTTTGAAAGGAAGAAAAAATGATGCTAACACACACATTTAAGAACATTTATGTTATACTAGATAATTAGACGCTACGCCCTATGTGTTGCATGGATGCGAATTAATTGTTACAATTACATAGTTTACGCGAATACCTACTACATGAACTTACTCACTCTCATAATGAAATTAAAATGTTTCCTTCTCTTCATAATGAAGAACAAGAACTCCATACCCTTATTTATAGTAGTTATGTGATTGCTGTGCTGGGCGTCACGCAGATGCTTCCAACTTCATTTCATGTCAAGATAACACATGTCTCCGTATAATTGTGAACAAGGTTTATAATCTCGCGAGGTAGATTATGAATAGTTTTGAAAAATTCTGAACTGCAACAATAAACTTACAATTTATTGCATTATTTTTGAAAGTTATTATACATATATGGCAAACCGACAAATTGTAAACGACTATCAAACATAATAATATGTAACGACTATACATGCGACGGAAACTGAACGCACTTTGCACGCTTGTTGGTTCACGTTCACACGGGTGACAAAATCGGACAGATTATGAATTTTGTCGATAAGTACGGGTTCGTTCACTAACCTGACGATTTGTCAATGTTACATTATATAACATTATTAAAATGATTGCGCCATATTGTTTTATTTTATAATATTCGGTAGTTTACAAAGTCTCGAAGTAAATTATAAACAAAATATGTTCACAATCATACCATGACACTGAGCGACGTTAAGGGTCCTGGTGCAAGCGTCTGCGTGAAGTGACATTCTCTAGTCCGGAGGAATGCCGCTATAATTTTATAAATAAAATTAAATATCCTCTCTTAAGCTACAGATTTTTCACAGGTGGAAGTACGCGTCTTCCTACTCACTGACATGTTGCTGATATGCAAGAAACTTTCTAAAGGAAGTCTGCATCCGTACAAACTTATAAGGTAAATACATAATTAACAAGCGAACTATGTCTATCGATGCGTTTTCTGTTTGTTGCTCTGCGAACTACCCCTAATTTTTTTGCTTTACAGACCCAAATTCTTCATTGACCGGCTTGTTATCTACCCAAAAGTCAGCCAACGCAATCCAAAGGAATACGGGTCCTTAGTGTTCGTGGCCATTGACGATGTCGGCTCATCGCACGTGGCTTTCAGTTTATCTGAATCTTCAAAGGATACCAACGCACACGTCACACTTAAAGTAGGTTTTATTTTGCGTTTACTTTGTCATTGCCTTAAACTAATGAATAATTATTGATGAATTGTAATCTTCTAGACTTGGGATAACAAACTACGGGAAGCCAGATTAACGTATGAACTCGCAGTTTGGTTTACGAAAAATCCATCTCGTGACCTCACTGAGATAGACGTTGATTCGTCCTCCGACTACGGCCTCAGCATTCTGAGCATGGCTAGAGCGGTAAGTAAATTCACTATTTTGGAACTGATCCCATAGTTCAAACTAGATCCAGAGCTGAGTGCTCTGGAATACATGTTCTTAAAACTTGCAACCCTCTGAACATTGCCAATGACGTGTTTCTCATTTTTTCTTACTGGCCTTAAGGTCACAGTTTTTTTTGTGTCTTGCAGATGGGCCTTGGAAGGTTGCACTAGAATGATAAGGTTCTTTAATAACGATAATATTGTTTCTTTTAGGGTGCAAAGCAAAGCTCGGATGAGCAGAACATCGATCGTGAAGCTCGCGAGCGCGTTGCAGCTATGCTCCACCGCAGCCTAGGAGTATCGACTGAGTGCGATAACTTCTCCCAAGCATCGATGAACACTGATTCATTCGAGGGTAAATTGCCGAACATGTTTGCTTATTTATGTAGATGTAGATAAGGTGGATTGATGAGCTGTAGAATCGGGCATTCGACGGGTCGGTATGACAACACTTCGAGTTATTCCATGTCCTCTAGCAGTGAACGGATTTCAGTTTAATGATGATGAAATTAACTAACGATGTAGCTCTTGCTTAGCAAAAAGCGTTTCGAACTTCTTGGATCTTTAAGAATTTTTTATAACCTATCAAGCTAAGATTAAGAACTTAGAATTTTGGAGCAAAGTATGTGGAAACTGGATTACACGTAAACTCATAACTTGTTCAACAATCAACTACGAGTACAATTAGGGTTGCCACCCGTACTTTATAATAAAGAATTGTACGTTATTTCAGGTAATTGTACTCTATACTTTATACCATCTATAAAGTGCGCGAAAATACTTTATTTTGCGTGATTTGATTTCTTTTCACATAAAATATACAGAAACAGTAAATATAACTGTAAGATTTTTGCGTAAAACAGAACGACAGAATATGCCGTAATTTATTTTGATTTTGAATGTAAAGATGCTGTGGAGATATTCATTGAAAATAACTATTTGATAAAATGTGCTAAAAGTAATGAGTAATATATTTTCAAATGGTGCATACTCGTATAGTACTTTACTTTGACACGATGTACTTTTTTTTCTTCCTTCATTGCCAATGTTGTACTTTATTTGGACAAAAAAAAGGTGGCAACCCTAAGTACAATGCACAGTCTTTTATAAGGATCTCAATAATGTGAGTGTGAGTGGCTCTCCATAGCGGATTTTTTGTAATCTTTGTGTGGAATATCAATTCTACTGGAACTATGATTAAGAGGTTTTAACGACGCCACTGACAATTGTATTTGTTTCGAAAGGAGAACTCTCTACAAGCCACGGAGGGCGGCCGTTCCCGCACGGACTGCGCCACCCAATGAAGCGGAACTCCACCGGTGGCAGCTCCAGGAACTCGAGACTGTCCAGCTTCCACCAATCAACGAGGTGAGTGTAACACGTACGCATTAATGTCGAGAATTTCAACCGTACACAGATCCATTTTCAAGTTTTTGAACGTTACGTTCGATCGCTTAATGTACTTTATAGTAACACAGTTGGTTAGATAAAGAAGCACTACTATTTCATAAAACACCATAATTTTAGTTCCATTTTTAGCAGGATTCATTTAGCTAAAGTAAATTATCATCAGAAGTAAAAAACAAAACTGGCTTTTCGTCCAATTGTATATAAATGGACCATATCCGGATTTTTAGTCGTTTGTAGAGAGAGATTTTCAAACAATATTAGTAGGTAATGTTTAATTGATAATTGCAGCGCTGCATCTCACGATGAACCGCAGCCGGGGCCCAGCCGATACAATTACAAAGCGGGTACCTCCGTGGAGCACGTCATACCACCACAGAACCCCGATGACGGTAAGTCTAAGTCATTTTTAATCATCTGCGTGCAGCATTGCAAAAAACGTTCATTGCATACCAGTTAACTCGTTGCTTAAAACATGTTCTCGTCGTTGCTGCATTGGGATACTACTACCCCAACGGCAATCGGTTGTACTATAAATGTAATGTGTAATGTAATATAGCCGGCCCATTGCCACTTCAGTTCATTACTATTCATACAAATGGAGAAGTTGTTTGGCGCTGACAACATACTTCAACGTCGTCATCTTCCTGACTTTGTTTCTCATGTTATTGTGGGTATTAAAGTAACAAGAAAATTATTCCATACTATATTTAAGTTACTTTTGTATAACATTTCATAAGGAGGATACAAATAGATACTAATAATAAATAACAAATAATAATAATTATCATTAGTAAACATAATGTGACTATTTTGATAAGTGAACAAACATTGACGCACAAATAGGTAAAGAAGAAAAAAAAAACCCACATAATATTTTATTTATTTTTTCCTTTTGCTTTCATTATTTATCTAAAACACCGAGGTCTTATTTTGAACTCAGTGTTTTTCAAAGTCAAAGTCAAAGTAATTTATTTGTCAAAACCATGGTGTTGAGGATAGTACCTCCATACAATAATGGAAAGTTCAACATGTTTCACCATTACTAGGTATACAAATATTGGGTATGTCATTTAAAATTGATTTATACTACTTAATACAGATTGCGATTGAAAAATACTATGTATTTTAAGATGTTGTATTGATTGGCATTCATACATTTTCATTTCTAGTCAATTTCACAATTCCATTAGATAATTAATACATTTTATTATGTCACCGTTGGGTTATAATCATTAAAAAGTTTTTGTAAAGTCATTCTTGTCATTAAAAAAATCATTTAAATTATAAAAGCATTTCTCTAACAACTACTCACGTAATGTAATTCACGTAATGTATTTCCACGCCCATAAGCTACATTTATTTGATTATCTCTTTGATCCATAAGTACCTTTTATTTTTACCTTAACATGCTTATGATCATTATGTCCATGTTGTTTAGGTCTCCACAGAAGACAATCATTAAGTAGGTTGGACTCTCTTATAAGAAATTAAAACCCGAGGTAAATAACATACCAGCTTAACATGGCAGCTTATAGGCTACACAATATATATTTGTCTACATAAATATGGAGTAAAGGTCGGAAGGGCAATGTCAATGGATACTATTTTGCGCGCCCTTTCGACGGTCCCTTTTGCTTGAGAACTTAGGTAGTCTATGGACGAAAGTTGATAGATCTATAGACATTACAAACATAGACTAGGCTGTCTTCTACATTTTGGATAAATCACTCTCTTAGTACACGGTATGAGTGAATGCATGAGTTCATAATCGATGAGGAGTAAATTAAATTTGAAGTAAAGATCGGTTACAAAGAAAAAAAACAACTAAATATATCTGACGAACCTGGTTACTTATCTCTTTTACAAACCACTGCCAAAAACTTTTCTGTTCTACTATGGTTTGTCATAGAGATTTTTTGAATCAAGAATTCCCAGCCTAATACGGGACGAAAACTCTAGAAATCACGTCTTCATTGGCAAATGCTACTTACTCACTGGATATTTACCCAAATATAAATATCTAAAATAGATGTGTTAAATACTAGGTACTATTTAATTCAAGTCGCTTTTGTTTATCCCTTTAATGTGTTGTGATCCAATGACTTAATCGATAGCACAAGAATATGAGTCGCTAACCTTAAGAATTGTCGAATGAGAACAATTCCCATTGTACTTGTATCGTCCGCTACCCCGCGCCTTCTTAGAAGAAAAAAGAATCATAAGTGTCATAATTATTAAAATGTTACATTTTGATTCGTTGGTTAAAATTACTACTTAATTAGAGGACATGGGCATGTAACTATAGTTCTACGATTGTTCTTATAAACACTTATTATAACATACATAATTTAATAATAATAATACTAGCTGAGGTAAATATTATTCAAAATAAGAAATAATAACTTAATCAACGTTTTCACCATTCTATTTTACAAAAAATAATAAAAATCTAGACATTTCGGGAATTCCCAGAACTGTAGAAAAGAATAAGTCTAGAAATGAGAAACCCAATCCCTTGCTTTCATAGCCTAGTTTTTCCAGAAAGGTAAAGCCAAAGTGTGACCCATAATGCACCCACTTTTCACGATTTATTTTTAGGATCTCATGTATTAGGGGGAGAGCCTTTTGGCATCTAATCAGAACTAGGCACAATTCCGGCACAAATCAGAAAACAAGCAATCTGCAGAAAATCTGTATCTTTGTATCATGTTTTGGAAACATGTTATATATAGCAGTGGGTAATTGAAGAAAATGTTATTTTTCCAGGAGTAACATCAATAACAGTCAACGTAGTCAGTGAGAGCGAGTCAGAAACTGTGGTACACGCGCAGCAACCACCACCGGTAAGGCTTAAATCTAACAAACACATTTTAAGGACCTGTTTCTTTCAAAGCGGAGAGGGGAGGAGCTTTATTTCAAATAACCAATCAGATACAGTTATTTCGAGGGGCTGATAGCTAAATTTGCTTGCTTGTTAATAATCGTCTCATTAGTTTTCTGGAAAAACATAGCCTATTGTCTGATCGCCAGTACGGCTTCAGACGTGGTAAATCAACAGAGCATGCTGTGGGACTTTTGACTGACATTGTCTCTTCAAAACTCGAAAAGGAAAACGGTCTATTGGTGTATTTCTGGACCTGGCCAAGGCATTTGATACAGTGTCTATTCCAATGCTACTAAAAAAGTTACATTGTCTAGGAGTAAGGGGCACCGCCAGGGACTGGTTTAGTAGCTACTTAATGGACAGAAAGCAGTATGTTGTGATTGGTGACAGTGTCAGCAAAGGCCTTGCAATCACTTTTGGTGTGCCACAGAGCAGCGTACTGGGGCCAACATTGTTTACCATGTACATAGATGACATGCTAAGGTTAAACATCCCACGGTCAAATATGATTTGCTACGCAGATGACACAGTGATCCTATTCCACGGTGATACATGGAAGGACGCTATAGTCACTGCTGAAAACGGCATGCGCCTAGTATCTAACTGGCTTGATAAAAATCTGCTAACTTTAAATATAGAAAAATCTCACTTTATACCATTTCACATTAGTTGCTCCTGCAACCCGGTAAATAATTGTATCAAAATACACAATATCCACTGTCATGCCACAAATTGCTGCTGTAATGAAGTGAGCAGAGTCAAATCCACCAAATATCTGGGCATCATAATTGACCAGAATTTATCTTTTAAGGAACAGATTTCGGCACTCTCTAAAAAAACCCGTAAGTTTATATATGTAATGAAATCCCTACGAGCCAGCGCCTCAAAAGACTTATGCAGAAAAGTTTACCTTGCTCTTTGTCAGTCGCTGCTGCAGTACTGTGTAGGAGTTTGGGGTAGCGCGGCTAAGTCATATATGCTTGAACTCGAACGTGCTCAACTCGCTGTTCTCAAAGTTTTCCTTGGTAAACCGCGACGATACCCAACCGACGACCTCTACAAAGAAGCCGGCGTCTTACGTGTCCGACAGCTCTATATCCTGAAGTCCCTTCTTAAACTTATTGCTACGTCAGGAAAACAATTCACATACACCCAAAGAGGAAGGGTAGGAGCTGACAGACTGCCGATCCCAAGGGTTAGAACCGTATTTGCTACCCGATTTGCACTCTTTCTCCCTATTCGCGTGTTTAACACAATCAACAAATCAACACTAAGGATCCCTGGAAATACTTTCGAAGCTAAGATTGTTTTGAAGGCATGGCTTCAGGACTTGTCCTATGATGAAACCGAAAGTATCTTGTGCCCTTTGACTTAACTAACTCTTAAACACAATCTCACTTACATAATCAAAACTTTCCCTAACCACTTCTCTCATGCTGACTGACACATACACGTATACACACACACACACACACACACACACACACACACACACACGCGCGCACGCAAACTGCACACATACACGCACCCACACATGCGCACAAACCAATCCTCTTTCACAATGATACCATCATGCCCCATGATGTGTTCATTGATGCATGGCATCCTCTCAGGTGCATTTATATTATAATAAATAAATATTTAATTTTTTTTATTTTTATTTTAATTTTGACTGTTGTTATTAATAAGTATTACTAGTTTGACTTTTTTTTTTATTTTATTTTAAAATCTCCCCTTTTTAAATTATTTTATTTCCGAATAAGTTTTTAATTGTAATTCCCTTAATTGATTGTTATCTGTGTTATGTTGTGCTGCGTCACATTGAACAACGTCTATTATTCAACTTGCTACTAACTGTAAATACTGGGCCACCGAGATACAGGCTATGCCTAGTTTGGGGCCCACGGCTACTTCTACTTTGCTTTATTTTTCTTTTAAATTTGCTTGTTGTATTTCAATGCTTTTATGTAACCTAACTAGTGTGTGTCAATAAAGATTTATTTATTTATTTAAATGATAACAGCTGAACGGCTTGATATTCAAAGTTAAGCAACGTTTGCTGAATGCAGCCGATGACTTTCCATTACATACCAAGTTCTTTCCCATATGCAGTGCCCTTGGCGAACCCCTCTGCTTTGCTGACTTCTGTTCGACGCGCGCGTGTTATACTAACGTGTCATCGACAGGGCTTAAAATAATGCTTGTTATTTTTAATTGGTTTATGTTCACCTGAAGTTGACGTTATTCTAACATTGTTAATGAACCCCTAATGCTCCTCAATATATAAACAGAAGCAACCCTATTCCAGCAGTCGAATGCAGTGGTCCCTTCAAAATATTTTCATAGGCCCAGTTAGGCATTATATTTAAATATAGTCCTTAACTGAATATCTGAACATAATAATCACTTACTTTGAAAAAAATACCCTTTGAACAGTTAGACTTTTAAACATAATAAACCAGTATCATGTATTGGCCAACTGTTTTCATCCAAAATGCACTAGAATTTCGCGCGTTAAACCTTTAAATTGTTTTGCTCTACTTAAATCGCGTAATGTGTCGGGTCCAGATAAAACTTTCAGAACGAAATTCATTTCGATTGTAACAGCTATAATTCTATGAGCAGAGAAACAACCCAAAAACGATGTTAGAATACCAAAGTAAATTATTAATTCTTATTAGTTTATTACACGAGTGAAACATGAGGGTCTTTACAACTTAGCCGAGTTTAGCTTGTATAATTTATATACAATAATGTATCACAGGAGGTAACTGGTTACCCCACATGTTTTAGGTATGCAATAAATACTTACGAGAAGTTTAATACTTCAGCCCATTGACATCGTTGGGCTCTGTATCCGGATGATAGATGGATGAGGGTCAGGAACACTCTGGGCATTGATGTGAGCTTTAGTAAGATTGTAAGGAAGGTGGGAAGTAAAGTGGAAATCTGATCGCTATGAGTCAGCGGAGAGGAAGCACCACTAGGAGCACTAAGGAAACTGCTAGAACAGGAAATATAAACATATATTTAAATATATAATTATAAAATCATTAAATTAAATAGCTTAACTACTCTAGTGCACCTATTATTGTTTTCCACATAACAAAAACATCTATTGAAAATATGCACCTCGGGAATGCCGTAAAGAGTAAGACCTTTCTTTGCATGGCAGTCTCATGTCTGTCCAGACTTAAAGAAAGGTTTTCAACTTGCGTTTTGAAGAGCAACAATGTTTAACAGACAAAGGACTTAAAGTCTGAGAAATCCAGGAACAGCGCAGCAAGATCTGCGTGTACAGGGATAGTGCCAGCTGTAGTTCTCTGCAGCTTATCTTCGTACTCACGCATACGAGAGCTAAACATCTCCATTTGCTCCACACTGTGCACAAGTTTGCTGTCCATGTTAAGTTGCCAAGTCCTACGTGTTGTAGTTGATGTTGAGAGAAAATGATAGGATAGTTCAAAGTGAAGGTGGGTTTATCAATTATTTAACACATAAATTTAAGGAAAATAAACATTTAACTATTTTAAAATAAATAATAAATAGAGAGTCTACAAAGGTAATGGCCCATTTAGTGTGAAAAATATACCCACGGCGTACAGAAATAAAATATGGCGGGAATCAAAGACAAATGATTATACTTTTCAATGGTAAGTGGCGCATTACTGTGGCTCATGGGGATCATGAAAGAATAACAATAAAAAAATGTAATCTACCTAGTTTGAAAACTTAACTTATAACTTGTAGTTTTAGGGAAGAGAAAATAAAATACATTTTTTTTTATGTTTACTCAGCTCCATCATCTGCCTAGCCTTTTCCCAACTATGTTGGGGTCGGCTTCCAGTCTAACCGGATGCAGCTGAATATCAGTATTTTACATGGAGCGACTGCCTATCTGACCTCCACAACCCAGTTAGTACTGGGTAATACGATACCCCTTGGTAAGACTGGTTGTCAGATTTTCGGGACACTGACTATCTGTAACGACTGTCAAAGATCTACAAATGACAGCCGGGACCAACGGCTTAACGTGCTTTCCGAGGCACGGAGGAAACTCGGTATGTAACGGGTGGTCACCCATCCACAGACCAACCTAGGCAAGCGCGGCTTAACCTAAAGATCGACCCGAGCGGCTGCTATTATTTAGACACGAGCTCCTCATTTTTGGATGGTAAATCATCAAAGTTTACTCAGCTCCATCAATGTCTAAAATTACATTGTCCAAGAAAGCCGCAGGTGTATCAATACTTTCTTGATGTCTGGCCCAGGATAAAAAGTATACTATGCTCACAATATGGGCAGAACTTTCTATAGTGCGGCGGCCGTGAATGCATGAGCAGTAGTATCCCTCGATACTCTCTCGACCATGTCGTGTTGGATTCACCAAAACATAAGTATAATATTGTTTACTTACTCCTGACATGTCGAGACTGTATTCTCCCTCTAATTAATATTTTGTTGTCATCAGCCAACGTGCGGTGTCTGTATACTTCTAATGTGTACAGACCATTTTGGTCGCATGTGCTCGTAGCAGTAAAATCTGGCTAATCTCAAGTGATAACTCCCCAATGTAAACAAAGTCAATTCTTTATATTATTATGTAAGTTGAGGAAACTCACCGAAAGATGGATCATTACCATCAATAGGCACGAAGGCTACTCTTTACCTATTCATATTATTTTCTTGTATGTACATATTGTTCCAATTCATTCTCTCTATTTATATTCTCATTTATAATATTTATAAATTGCTCTACGTACACGCTATCTTCGTAAGGACGTCGGGTTGCATTAATTAGTGCAGCAGTAATCCTAAAGTCCGTCATCATATTAGGCAACGCAAGATTAAAATACGTATGCAGAAATATTTTAAAATCTTTTTTAAATCGGCCATTTATGGTCTCTACTGGCCATCGGACCATTGTTATCAATCTCGATTTGTTGGCTTCGGTCGTTGATAATTGTTCTCCTCTGGGTCTGCTAGGTGGCATAGGTGGGATTATAACCACAACCTTCGACCGGTTCACCAGTTCTTATTTTAGTCAAGTATATGCGTAAAGCGGTTGCAGGCTTATCCGTTCTGGTACGTAGAGATGGAGTTAGACTTAAAACCATGTTAAACTGAACTTTCGTAACTCCAGTCCAAAAATGCAGTTCACCGTCATCGATCTCTTCAATATGTTCGAAATCTAATTGATGACTTCGTATATCTCACACATACTTTTTATCCAAGTGACATGTTTTCATGGTTAAAATAATTTACAGACAGGCGAAACCGCTGGTGCAGCTAATTATTATCCAATTTTTATTGGTCTGCTGCAAGATTTCTCCAACGAATTATTTTTTTCTTTTTACATATAATGAAAAGTGGGTTATGCCTACATTATTTACCACCATTTTCGTTTTTGTACAAAAACATTTTTGAACCGGGTCGGATTATGGGCCATGACCTTTACGTTTATATGTCAACCCACATGGGAAAAAAGTATATAAATGACTTGGATATTAATTTTTTCATAAAACAGCTATTTTGATTTGATCACTGGGAGCATTCACCTGTTATGTACAGTTTTAATTCTAGTAGGTATGCTCGGTTCTTTTTCTTCACTGATGTTAATCAGTGAAGAAAAAGAACCGAGCATCATGCAACTTATAACGTTAAAATTTGTAACAGTCACTTGTTCTCATTCAAAATCGAATCCTTGATTGTTATAACACTGAGTTAATGTTTCATTTCTTAGCCGCTTGTAGTGCTACAGCACTCTTCGCCACACAAGACGCCGCCGCCAGTGCCGCAGCGCAGCTCCAGTGGCAGTCGCAACACGCTACGTGTCCAACCGCAGAACGTGGTCATGGCTCTAGTGCACAGCCTGCCAGACCTGACGTTTGACAGCTCGGCACCACGCCACCCCACGCCACAGCAGAGGTAAAACTTATAAATTATAAAGTGGGCCTTTTTTTCTTAAAATAAAAGTAATTAAATTGAGCCTCTGATTTGGCTAATCATGCCGTCAAGATATATCTCTTGAACATCCTAGTTTCCTCTGGATTTTTACCTTCACCGAAGCAAATGATAATTATACAATACGCACATGAATTCGAAAAAACAGGTGCGTGTCTAGGTTTCGAACTTGAGATCTATGACTTGGCAGGCCGACGGTCACACAACTAGACCATTACTGCTCTAACAATGCTGCTTTTGTAGACGAAAGCTTATGAGATATTTCATGCCTTCCTCTGGTAATTTAGATGTCCGTCCGTAGGCGACTTTGAAGACTTTACATCAGGGGCTGCTAGTCGTCGTATTTTTTATATATCCCTGTCATATTTAGCCCCAGCCCGCAGTCGGCCTCAGAGAAGCTCTACCAGTCACACCAGGAGATATTGCAGAGGAACCGACTGTCTGCCCAACAGCATCACTATCTGACTCCTGACCATCGCGGCACGAGCTACCCGCCGCCCAGCCCTACCAGGTAACACGGTCAAAACCGTGGTATGATACTGAATAAAAAGTATTTAGCAGACTTATTTTAAGTTCTTCTTAGTACGTACTATAATAATACATATATTAATAATAGACAGTGGCCTCTACAAAAAATAGTTGATTTTTTACTTTCAAAGAATTGTCACACCATTAACTAAAATCTTATTTTCAAATATTACTAAAATTAAGTTTTTTAGAATTAAGTTGAACTGGCAGTAATTATGGATTTACTAATATGTTATTTTTTAACCGACTATAAAAGGAGGATACAATAACAAATCACACCTCCTATGGACTAAGTAATTAACTGCTATCGAATCTTCCTATGGGTTGCTTTAGACAATAAAGTCTCCGATTTTTATTTAATAATTATCATCAAATTATTATTGTACCGATAACTGCAGTAATTAAATATAGTACCAATAACTGCAGCAAATAAAATAAAGTACCAATAACTACAGCAATTAAAATTTAGTACCAACAACTGCAGCAATTAAAATATAGTAACGATAACTGCAGCAATTAAAATATGGTACCAATAGCTGCCGTAATTAAAATATAGTACTAATAGCTGCAGCAATTAAAATATGGTCCCAATAACTGCAGCAATTAAAATATGGTACCAATAGCTGCCGTAGTTAAAATATAGTACTAATAGCTGCAGCAATTAAAATATGGTACCAATAACTGCAGCAATTAAAATATAGTACCAATAACTGCAGCAATTAAAATATATTACCAATAACTGCAGCAATTAAAATATAGTACCAATAACTGCAGCAATTAAAATATGGTACCAATAGCTGCCGTAATTAAAATATAGTACTAATAGCTGCAACAATTAAAATATGTTACCAATAACTGCAGCAATTAAAATATGGTATCAATAACTGCAGTAATTAAAATATAGTACCAATAGCTGCAGTAATTAAAATATAGTACCAATAGCTGCAGTAATTAAAATATAGTTCCAATAGCTGCAGTAATTAAAATAAAGTACCAATAACTGTAGCAATTAATATCCAAATATTTGCCTTCGTCGTCGAAGTTCTTGTATTTGACTAATATTAACAGATAGTCTAATTAAAACAAAATATATAATATATGGATATTGCATAACATAGATCGTTATATTAGACAGTAACATACCCATAGTGTACAATACCAACAACCAAAACTGTGATTTTAGATGATGATACGACAAAACATCTGAAGTAAAAAATTATAACTAACTTTTAAAAGCCACTATGCGTCATATCTTAATTACGTTAAACGTGTTATTGAACAACTTGTGAAGAGCCTAATTAACATTGTTCCAGTGCCCAGATCCAGTGAATTCAATCCAACACTGGACTGGATTGAATGTCGTCATCTATGTCATTCCAGTAAAAGCCATTTTGTTTTCGGAAGTTCAGAAAAATGCACTGTATGGCTGTTTGGATGATTTCAGTCGCGTTAGACAAAAAGCAGACAGGTCCAGTTATTGTATTAAACTCGAAAGGAAATACTGTTCTGTTAAAAACGTTTACGTCACGACTATTTTGGAAACGATATCCTAAATGGCTTACTATGGGTTGATGTGATAAAGGCCAGTTCTCTGATGGCAGATATGTCGGTCTACCTGAACTAGTTTTTGTGACCAAAACCACGATATGTTAAATGGATGAACTTGTAAAGTAATAGTTACACTCATAAATAACTTAAAACTGGCCAAAAGTTTGGCTTATCATATCAACCAAAAATGTCGTGACCATAATATTAATTCTAATGAAAATAACCGCATTGGATTGGGTCACTGGACTGGGTGCAACTGGAGTAATGTAAAACATCACATACAGTGCCCTCCAAAACTTTTTGAAATTATTTACTTCAATGTTAAGTCATATTACCATTTGAACTCCTTGTTTCAAATGTTTGAACTATGCATTATAACGTTTCTATGAACTAACACAAATATCTTATAAATAGCTTTATAAATAATGAAGTTCTTGGTCGCAGATACGAGATTTTATGAGACTTTTAACATAACTTTTAGAACGTCAAAGTGAAGGTATATACGAGTTTTAAGTTTCTTACCTCTCATTGCGAGGTGAAACCCCTAATATGACTGGGCTATAAAAGATTATGTACGAACATAAAAACTTAAAAACAAATTAGTTCTCTAAGAGTAGTGAGACCGCATTTGAGATATCAATATAATTAATAAACAAATATTTAGACTCGATTTGCGTTTCACTTCTAACTAATATATCGGTTCTATCGTTAAGAAAGTCTCAATACATCACGCAGCTAGAGTGGGGAACCGTTTAAAAAAAAAATAGTTAGGTTGGTCCTCAGGAACATTATAATGCACAGTTCAAATATCTGAAACAAGGTTGATAATGCGACGTAACGGTTGAAGTGAAAATTCAATTATCTTTTGGAGGGGCACTGTACAGTAATTACTATGCCTGTGCCATATATGGTATGGCACAGCCCTAGGCATAGTATGGTATGGTTGTACCTAGGTACAACCCAAGACGTGGGGTACCTACACCAAAAATATGTGACAGCATTTTACCTTACAATAGCGACGGTCATGCTTCAGACATGAACAACAAAAGTGATATATGTTAAGATACTAAACATTAAGTAATAACAACAAAAAATAAACAGTGGTAGCCATTAATAAAAAGAATAATGGCAAAATCGATACTCACCTTCTATGCCAACGATTGCTAATATATATTAAAATATTTTATTATTAAATATAGTAATTATTTTACTATGACGTGTTGTTCATCATATGATGATTACTCTTAATTTACAACTTTATGTAATTATCCATATTAGCTACAACTTATAAAATGCGCGTTAGGTGCGAGAATTTAGGCTGGTAAACACTCTTACTCGGTCGCATCTAGAGTCACAACTCACGCTAGTGGAATTTCACTGCCACCACCAGTTTGAGGATTTAAAACACATTATTAAAATCTTTTCTTATCAAGAAAAGTCAAAAATCTATCCTTAAGGTCTATCAAGCCTTTGAGTATTCGCCAAGTACTTTCTAGAATGATACAGGAATGTACTTCTTGATTTCTTGATGTACTTACCAAGTACCCATGAAGGTTTTTTCCATTATTTCCCCGAGAAGTGGAGCTACTAATGCTCTAGACTCGTTCTAATTTCTCACAAAATGACTTCTCGAATCTTCAAAGTGCTTTTTAATGTATGTTCTCCAGTCGTTAGGCACGAGCGACACGCGCGCCTCATGTGTGTTGCTTGGACATAGCTTTGGCAAGCGGTTACACTAAGAGAGCTACACAGCAACCTCAATTTAGTATTGCTCATATTATGGCAGCTTTAGAATAACTTTATGAATTATGCAGATGCGCAATTCTAAAACTCTCTCTCTCTTTCTTAAAAAGTCATTGTTCTATTCCACTTGCGACAAAACATCTGAAACCCGACAACAACTGGATAGAGGCAACAAAATCAATAATATTTAATGTTAATTAATGAGGTACCCACCATAGTTGCATATTTGGCGCTACGAAACTAAGAACATTCCTACTAAAGGCGTTTAAAACAGGGCACGCCACAATAGTGGCGGTAAGTCCCCCCTTTGAGGAGTGGGTGGAGAGGCGTCATGGCGTCCTCACCTACCGCCTGACGCAGGTCCTCACCGGGCACGGAAGTTTCGGGAGGTTCCTGCACATAATCGGGCGGGAGGAAACGCCCGGGTGTCACCATTGTGACGATCGCCCGGAGGACACGGTGGAGCACACAGTAGCGGTCTGCCCAGCTTGGGCGGAGCACCGCCGTGCCCTCGTGGAGGCGATCGGCGGCGGCGATCTCTCGCGTCCGGCCCTGGTTTAGACCATGGTCCGGAGCGAGAGGGAATGGGAAGCGGTCACCACCTTCTGTGAAGCAGTAATGCTAGCAAAGGAGGTGGCCGGGCGTTTGCGGGAGAGAACCTCGAACCACCCAGCCGCCGCGGGAGACGCCCCGGGTGCCGGGCGCCGCGAGACGACTCCCGGCCACCGTAGATGCGGGCCTGTGGACGGTGAGCAATGGGTAGCTCACCGTCCGTCCGTCGATTGACGACAGGCCGTTGCGACGGCGCGTTCGTGTTTCACGCGCGCCTCAAAGAGAGTCAGCAAAGCAGAGGGGCTTGCCAGGGCCTCCGCCTGCCGGGGTTGCGGGTTGTTCGAAAGAGATACCGCGGCCCCGGAACGTAAAGGGCAACAGAAGGAACATGGGTGGGTTTTAGTCAGTAAAAGTCTGACATGCCCCCCCGCTCCGCCCAGAGCGGGGGAAGTCATTAGATGATTTCCTACCCGAAAAAAAAGGCGTTTAAAACAAAAACCAGTTTTTATGAACCTTATAGGGTTAAAAACTCCGTCTTATTTACATTTGATAGTCTGGCTCAACTGTCACAAGGCGTTATGCATCTGCAGTTTTACGCCTCTGCAATACTTAAATTAATGGTGCCGCTGATTTTGTCATTCCCAGTTTTGGTGCCGTAATAAAAATTGTTCATAATAAACTCTTAAAGATTTTCAGTATTTTTTTATTATCTTACTTGAACACTATAAAGACGATGTGGAGCTCGTGGCTAAATATAGCAGCCACTTGGATCGATTTTTAGGTTAAGCCTAAGCTTGCCAGGGTTGGTCTGTGAATGGATGGCCACCCGTTACACGCCGAGTTTCCTTTGCCTAGGAAAACACGTTCAGCTGTTGATCGCGGCTGTCATTTGTATATATTTGACAGCCATTACAGACAGTCAGTGTCCCGAAAGTCTGACAACCAGTACTGGGTAGTCCCAGTAGGTACTAACTGGGTTGTGGAGGTTAGAAACGCAGTCACTCCATGTGAAATACTGGTATTTAGCCGACCTCACAATATGTTATTGGGAAAAGGCTAGGCAGATGATGACTTCCTCACTGTATCGCGAGGGGTTTATGAGAGTCAGAAACAACACGAAAGAGTTCTCCGTTTAATTGTTAGTAATATTCTAAATGCTTGGTTTGTGCCAATACATGAAAATGTGCAATAACCTTTAATTTAAACACGTCCTTCCATTTCTGTCTGCTTCTCTAAACTTTTCCGAGTAAAATGTTTGTGCTGATGGTTCAGGTGGGCTTATTTCTAGTGTCAGAAACAAAATCTAGCATAATTTTCCGACCTTGGTCTGAGTAAAACATTCACCTTGCTTAATAGATTTTCATAGTAAGTACATAAAAAACTTGGAAAGTACTGAAAACTAGTTAAACAACTTTTCTAGTAGAAAATAAGTGTATATGACCCAAAAAGGATAAGATTCCGGAGATAATTCTCCAATATTGCGACATCTAACAACCTGATCATTATAATTTGGATCTCTACAAAGTTCAAGCGAACCTATACCCTAGGCCAAATCATATCAGGCAAGTTGCATCTAAACGCAAACCTATTGGATTAAAAAAACAGTGATTACTTAGCTGACTAAAGAGCAACACATTGTATGGCATTACCAGTAGGTTCGACAGGTTTATTCGGTGACAGACACTACATGCGAAAAACTACAGCCCATTTTCATTATGGCTAAATGATACCTAATACCTAAATATTATTGCAAACAAAAGTAAAATAACGCTAGTATTTTATATAGAGAAAACTTGCAGGAAATTGCAAAGCTTAAAGCGTTCTTAGCTTCGTAGTGCTCAACCGTTATAGCATACAGGGTGAGTACCAAACATTTTTGTCCATTGTCCTTTTTCACAGTCATTGGTAACTCTCAATATGACGTCATAGTACGGGAGGTTTGCTCGATTTTATGAGGAATATTACTTAGTATATTTTATGCAATGGTTGTTTAATGCAGGGTGTAAAATGATTCATTACGTAGCCGTACTTAAAACAGTCTAGAAAAACAAAAAAAACAGTACGCAAAAACGAATGCTGAGAAACGACTCTTCTTTTCAGTGTGAAAATCGCTTTATGGTAACGAGCAAATATAATGGACATACCAAAACCGTCAAAGTGTCATTTCGCGTACGGAACCTACTTACCTATACGTTAGCGGCTTTGGTATTAACGTACGCAAAACACTGTACTTATGGGAACAATATACAATGGTACAGTAGTCGTAGGGTTACTAAAACTTCCGGATACCGGCTGTTATTAGTAGATCTAATGAGACATTAGTAAACATAAGCCTGACGACCAATCTATACCGGCCCAGTACCAACTGGATTGTGGAGACAGAAAAACAGACGCGCCACATAAATTACTGGTATTCAGCCATCCGGTTAGACTGGGATCCGAATCTAAACTAATTGAAAAAGGCTAGGTAGATGTCTGCTTTAAGTAGTAGGCTTCCAAAAGGCTCCCAAATATATGTAGTAAAGTTCCTGCCGGGGTTGCGGGTTGTTCGAAAGAGATACCGCGGCCCCGGAACATAAAGGGCAATAGAAGGAACATGGGTGGGTGTTAGTCAGTACAAGTCTGACACTCCCCAACGCCGTCCAGAGCAGGGAAGTTATTTGATGATTTCTCATCCGCAAAAAAAAAAATTATAGAAAAAAAACCTCATTGTGCCTGTGACGCATTTCTGATGAACGAAATGATGAAGCGAAATGTGGGTGTTGAGCTCTAGTGTAGGGCACAGCTCTACTATCTCTATATGACCCTTTGGGAAATGCAGCTGTGATAATATCGCAAGAAAATATTCCCAGAGGCCGGATAAAAAGTAAGTTTCGGCTACGTAATGAGCACTTTAACCTCTATTTTACACATTAAAATCAAAATTTTAGTCAGGCAAAAATTAAAGAAGTTGTGAAAAGTTATATAAAAAAAATATGACACACCGCGCTCAAACTTTTCTGGAATTATCTTCAATTCTGGAAAATGTATATCTACATAGAAAGATGGGGATACAATTTCCCTTGGTTTTTTCTTATTTTGTTCTTTTGATACGAAATAAAGTAAATGTAGCTGAAACAATATAATTATAAAAGTAACAATCTATCACAATCAATCAATGTCTTTCAATCTGTTCTTTTGATACGAAATAAAGTAAATGTAGCTGAAACAATATAATTATAAAAGTAACAATCTATCACAATCAATCAATATTTAAAAAATCATATATGCATGCCCATAAGAGGGGGGATAGTCCACTAGACTTATAAGGATGCTACAAGATCAATGCATCTAAGCTTGGCAAGTCCGAAAACATTCAAGTGACGGTAATTTTTATTGTTATTTATAAATATTGAATCAAAATGTGCCTTTTAAAAACCTTAAAGGTGATGGTTTCTTTAACTGGATTGTATTTAGTATATACGTTTCGAATTCCGCACTGAATTAATTGGATTTAAAGTGATCCTAAAATATACCAATTATATAAGATGAGTTTCGGGATAAGTTTTTGCACGGTGTGAAGATTTTTTACACCTTTTTTCATGCTTTAATTTTAAACTCCTCTCTCATCTTCGAGTTTGAGGTTTTGAAACGCCACCTCCCGAATTATTATTTCACTATTCAGTGTGTTATTATTACATGAAAACGACTTTTAATATTACTGATAACATAAATAAGTAGAAAATATTGATCATCACAGCTATTTTAAATATGTATAAAGACGGTAAGTTAGTCATGAGGTATTTTTTAATGTTTAACTTTAATTCTAAGAAAACTTAATAAGAAAGCTGGCGTATTTTTTTTTTCAAATAGATTTTATTAAGTAATTTAGTTAATCGTTGCTATGAACTGCAATGCGGTAAAATAGCACAAGTTTGTAAAATGTGAGAATCATGTTAATTAATATTTTTCGTGCAAATAAATAATTTTCGTATTTTTTGGGTGTTTGTCAATT
Source organism: Ochropleura plecta (assembly GCA_905475445.1). NCBI lineage: Eukaryota > Metazoa > Arthropoda > Insecta > Lepidoptera > Noctuidae > Ochropleura > Ochropleura plecta. The sequence continues at coordinate 16,148,095 of FR997721.1, read as the reverse complement.
TGAGCTTATCTATTAAGTAAGGCTCACATTGGTATAGGAACGCAATAACAAAAGACGCGTCTCCTATGTCTTAGCTGGGGACAGCTCGGTTCATGGTTCGCCGTACCGTAACCCAACCAACCACCTTGACTTAATAACGCGCATCTTGTTAGGTATATTCTTCTTTCATCATTAGTATCCAATACACCCAAATTATGCATCATACCTGGATGTGTTTTAAACTATTGATACCATTAACCATACTCTCTCTTTTTTATGGTTCGCTCTGGGAGTAGCTGAAGGGAGTGTCAGACTTGTACTAAGTAAATCCCATGAGTGTTCCTTCTTTTTGTTTCTTTTGTTCCGGAGCCGCGGTATCTATTTCAAATAACCTACAACCCGGACAGGCAGTAATCCTAACGGACCCCTTAGATTTGCTGATATCTCTATAAGGCGCGCGTGGAACACGAACCTGTCGTCGCTAGACAGGCGGACGGTGAGCTACCAATTACATACCGTCCGTCTCGCGGATACCGATGACCGGCATGTCACGTGGCGGCTGGGATGATATGAAGTTCTCTCCCTCAAACATTCTGCGAGCTCTTTATTAAAAATACAAACTTGACGTTGCAATTTGATACTTTAAACACCGCGTCCCATCTCGAGCCGATTCCCCTGGCTAGAGTCGTTACGCGCTGACTACAGCCCTTACTCCCTGGCATACCTTATAACACCATACAGGATAAACCGGCAAACCTCACGTCGATTATTCTGGGACAAAAATATTATTCAATAAGCAAAGTTAAACCATTTGTATAATATGATCAAATGGGCTTTTGGCCGTATGAATAATTCCAATGGGACTGTGCCGTTTTAGCATGCAAAATATCACATATCCTGCAGAAATGGTGAAATTTCAAGGGTGTTTTTTTCCATTGGGTAATAATTTGTAAGAGTTACCTGTTACAAACAATTACTAGTAGGTAATTGTTTGTACAATTACGATACCAGTGACCACAATAAGCAAAAACGCTGTAAATGGGTACCCAACTTATCTAGTTGGTATGTGTATCTACCTCCAATAGGATTGGGTTAAGTGATGCTTGTAATTCTCGTTAACGAGCGAAGTTTTATAATATTTATTTGTAAATGCGAAAAAAGTTAAAAAGTTGAACCTGCGTAATTCCCACATTATTATAATAATATGCATATAGTCTTAAGTCTAGTCTTAAGCATATTTAGGTTATGTTATATTTAAGGCAGATTAGCAGTCAGCGGGAAGCAGTACTTTTTTTTAATATTTAAATTTTTTGACATCAGACATTTCTACGTACCTCTTTAAATATACTTACTTACTTAACAAATCTTTAAAAATGGTTCAAAATATTAATCTCCGTTACTAAAAGGCGGCTTACTTTTATGCGGATTGTATCTTTATTATAACACTCGGATCTGAATTTACGCACACCATAGTAAAAGACAATTATTGAAGCGTAAAAATCTTTCAAATTACAACCTTCATCAAATCAAAAATTATTTTAGCAGATCAGGATACCGCAAATAATAATCAATAAAAATAATAAAACTATTAAAAACGTAAAAAATAACCTATAAACAGGTACATACATGAACATGACTACAATCATATTAAAGGATGAGAAAAAATAACGAAAGAAGAAAAGGCTTATCGTTTATCTTACCACCAGATATAGTAACAAATAGCAGACAAAAATAGTAAATGATCACCAAAATGAAACCCGCATTTTAATGTAAAATTATAACCAAAGTTTAAACACTTTGCTATCCTATTTAAGCAAAATGACTCCAAATAAATCATGGTTAACCCAAAAATAGTAAATGATCACCAAAATGAAACCCGCATTTTAATGTAAAATTATAACCAAAGTTTAAACACTTTGCTATCCTATTTAAGCAAAATGACTCCAAATAAATCATGGTTAACCCAAAAATAGTAAATGATCACCAAAATGAAACCTACCCTAAGATAGGTCGACGGAGCCCCGCTAAGCGGGGCTTCTATATCTGGGTGGTTTAAAAAAAAAACCAACCTATCCGAGTCGGGGTACTCTGGAGTCGTGGTGTTAACCATAATGAGGTTATAAAAAAACCAACCTATCCGAGTCGGGGTACTCTGGAGTCGTGGTGTTAAACATAATGAGGTTATAATTCAAGTATATTTACGAAAGCTTATAAAGTGACTTATTCGTAATAAAATAGTGTGAATTGCCTATTAATACGCCATTACAAAGTCGGCTATATCATTCAACAACAATGCTAAATGACGTTCAGTCAAGACGTTGAACGTACATTAAACAACTTAACGAGTTGTCCTTTAGTCATTCAATTAAATGTCGTCATTCAATGAACGCGCTAGTCGTACAATCAAATAGCTGATCCAACCAGATGACTGCGACAGCATCAAAATACTTTATTTGGTAATAAACCTACATTTTATGGCAATCACAGAGGTTTATTTAGGCAGAATCAACACAATAATTTGCTCGGCAAGATTTTGTGATAATTTACTACATTTGGTGGTCGAATACAAATTAAAGTGCAGTCGTGACTAAAATAGCTGGTACTATTGTAATTTTAGACCTTATTTTCCTGGTGTTAAGTAGATATTTTTGGTTACAAAACTAAGGGTATCAAAGCATTTTATGGTGGTCATTATATTTAAACCTAAAAAAAAATCTTACCAATGGAGAATTTTTAACACAAAAACCCTTGAACTGGGTTGTGGAAGACAGATAGGCAGTCGCTTCATGTAAAAAATAATTAGAATCAGCTGTTATCAGTCGGGGAAAAGCTGATGATGATGTAGCGGTGGGACACGCTGAAACCTTTGGACACCAACTAGACATCCAAAGAAGTTGACTTCTGAAAAACGGAATAACGGTAAAGAGATTTTTCTTTGTTTAACGCTGTAGTTTCTGGCAATACCAGCAGGATTTGAAAAAAAAGCTTTGCCTTGATAGCCCCATGCTTGCGGTCGGCTGATAATTTTTAATTACAATGCTACAACCCTTAGGAGCCGAGCAAATTCATTAAGTAAAATAAAATACAGATCAAAGAGACAAAAAACACAGGTCTTTTACGTTCTTGGGCGTAAATTGAATTTAGCACCGCTACACGCATCGTTTCTGCGTGTTTCATAATACAAGGAAGCTCGTGGCTAACTAATGACAGCCGCACAGTTCGATCTTTGAGGTTAAGCCCACTTGTCAAGGTCGGTCTGTTAATTGGTGACCATTATTTAATACCAAGTTTCGAAAACCATGTTAAGCAGTTGGTCTCGGCTGTCATTTGAAGATCTTTGGCAGCCGTTACAAGTAACCAGTAGCCAGTAGAAAGTATGACAATGAGTCACATCTAGGGATTCCATATTACCCAATACTAACTGGGTTGTAGAGGTCAGATAGGCAGTCGCTCTATGTAAAATACTGGTATCCAGCTACATCTGGTCAGACTGAATGGTTGCTAGCTTAACAACTCCCAAGTCAAAGAAGCTATCAAAAACATACAGAAATACTGTGTACAGTACAGTGGGAAACTGGGCCTTGTCAATAAGGATCTAGGGTAGAAAAAGGCTGCATCTTTGGAACCCCTATTACTACTAGAAATTTTAACCGAGTGTTACTGCCACCTCTAAATCAACAAATAACAAAACAAAATGAAGATTAACTTTAAAAGGTGTTTACGGAACCTTCTCGTGTGGAACTAAGACTCGCGCTTGCCAGTTTGTTTTACGACATCTATGCACCAAATGCAGAATCGTAAACTTTACATTTACATTTATTTATTATTAGTTAAAACTGTTATCAGTAATATTAAAATGTAAAATTTGCTAAACACAGTAAAACCCCGATTTGTTGACATTAATTTTTTAATATCTCTCAGAATCATTAAAAATAATATTTATGAAATTACAATCACAAATAATAACTTAAGAAATTGTGATTCAAGAGGCTATAAACTAAACCAAAACATAAAAAAAAATGAACTTCATAAGCTCATGGCGTAAAATAAGTCAATGAAAGCTAGAACGACGAGCACAGATATTTCTTTATTTGTCACTCTGCGCCACTCCTCAGCAAAGGTCTCCCTTCATCCTTCCACTTCTCTCTAAGTTGTGCATCTTCTGAAGCCACCATTTAAGACGTTTCCGGCATCTCGCCGATCTGCAGTCTCTTGAAATACTGATCCACAATGTCGCCGTTATCTGGCACACATACCAAAACAAAACGTGGAAGCTAACTCTCAGTGGCGGTTTTTCATACTGTAAGGCTGAAAGCTTGGCTTTCCCTTATAACCAACCACTCTTCATGATGTTATGGTTTCTAGTCTACCTGTAGCTTGCTTTATCTTTAGCTAAATGTTCAACAACAAACATCAATTCAGTAAATTTGGTCCAATGAGAGAGGCAAGTCAAAATATAAATAATTAAAAATTATTTTCCACATTTAGTCCGACTTTGAGTTCAAATATCTGATTGGAAGTGAGAAAATCGGGGTTTTACTTATAGCCTCTATTTACTTCATATTCACAGCAATGTGACTACAGTCACATCTTGTCATATCCGAGAGTTACCAATAACTACTATTATTAAATTAAACATTAACACCCCTCGATTATGAAGTCAATCCTAACGAAACTGTATTTATTATAATAATTATAATTCATTGCTTTTCATAATAAATTTATATATATATATATATATACCTAACCAAGTATATATATATATAAGATGAGTGAAAGGCTGAAATTTAAAATATAAGTTACGCCTGTGACTCTAGAAAAGCCAAGCTACGACTATAATAATTAAGAATTTTACAAAGAACTATATAATTACGTTTAAATGTCATGTTAATAATACTTTTGATGAGTAAATTATTTTTTATTACGATTGCGTTACTAAAGAATAACAGAGTTGTTATCATAACTGTTTACAAATAAAGCTTATGTTAAAAAAGCTTAGTGTACCATTAGTAATTAGTAATAGAAATAGTATTTTTAATCCCTTACATATTATTTCACACTCAAAACTTTTGACTGCAAAAATTAGTTTAAACTGCTTTAGAACGGTTAAAACTATTTAACAAAACGGACATGTCAGTAGAAACGTATATATTGGCAGGTTTATCAAAATAGTTGAAATTCCGCATAAACAGTTTTCAATGACCACAGCCGAAACCGCTTTGGGACGACCAGTTTTGACTGTAACCGTTAATCACGTGAGGTTTTTTGGGTCATTGTAGAGCCTTCCAAGGGGAGAGGAGACCCGTCAGCTTTTAAAACCGTTTTCATTATTGAAAAGTTGAAGTAGTTTTAGATCCAATTTTAGTTAAAAAAAAATATAGTTTGCTTAGGTAGAACTTAGTTTATTTATTAATAAAACATTATTCGGAACGATTGGCACCCCCATATGTTAGTCGCATTTTTTTGCAGACATCCCGCGCCCCTGCTCAAACCTCACATGATTAAAGGTTGACCATTAACATAAATTTAGAATTTTAAACCAACCTATATCGAAGGCCTGGTCTATTCGTTCTGAGAAGGCACTGTCAGCACGCTTGCGCGACGCCAATTTATTTATTTATAATTTCAACTGTTTTAGTCGCAGCCTTTAGATATTTTTGCTTATTATAAATAATTACACGATAGTCATAATGGCAATTCTGCGCAAATAACAGAAAAAAAACTTTCTCAACAATTCTTAATTATTATTTTGTACTTTGGCTTTCTTAATATCAAAAGTGACAAACAACAGAAACACTTCAAATAATTATATGTGCAGGTGAAAAACACTGAACTATGTAAATGAACTTCACTAAGTTTAACATATCCCTGCAAATATTCTTGACAAGCAACGCCATCTTTACACTTAAAGTGGTATGTGAATGTTTCTTATAAGTGGGGAAATTCGATTTGAGATACACGGAAACTTTCACAACTTATCGGATATCGGAATCTTTAGAAGATTTTCTCTCACACAATATCTAATTGCTATTTTACAAGTAAATAAAATGGAGGAAGTTAGGCAAGCTTAATAATTTAAAAACCTTTCTTAGATTATTGTCTTCCCATACAACAAATTGTTACACGAAAGATCAGAAAAAGCACAAAAAAGTTGGTTAATTTTTCTTCAATATTACTTAAAAGAATATTTTACCAAAGGATTGGACAAGTATCAAAGTCATCGTAGACCAGAGGTTAGGTCAAGTGAAAGTGTTACATTTTCAAGAGTGTCAAGTTTTTCTCAAAGATTAACTGCAACAGCTATTTTTTTTTAAATAAGATCATATTATTAACCTGAGCTAGGCCGGTAAGGTTCTAAAATCCCCAATGCAGTGTTGGTGGGTGACGGACCCCTCTTAAACTAGTTTTATAGTTAGATATATATTATAAACACAAAAAAGCCAACATATTGCAAGTGACTTAATAAGTCACTTGCAATATACGGCCACCTTAGTCACCAGAGAACAGAATATTATTCTGTTCTCTTCTGGTGACTGTTTAAGAATAAAGTGAAGTCCTAATTGCCCACCCAGAATTCGTAGGGCCATGCCGAAGATCTTTGGGCCCACTTTCGCTGTCCCATTTGTTTGTGTACATACAATGAAACAATCCTTACACAGAACCGAACAGTATTAAATAAATTTAATAAATTTCTCAGCTTTTAAGGACAATTCAAACTTGACCAAAACATTGTGTGTCAATTTTTTTTTTCATCAATCTAAATAGCTAACTAAACCTTTGTTAAAAGTTTCCCGGTATGTGTTTCGGACTTCCCCACGTTGTCTAAGAGAAACAATCTGTTTTATTATATTGTACTCATATTGTTGCCTTTTTGTCAAAATTTGTAAGATTTTTTACTTTTTTTTACGTCTTGTCGGGGAAATACGGAATAGTAGGAGCCCAAAAGGTTTTTCACCAATCATTTCCATCATGAAAACTTTATAGCTTAGGTTATATAGCGTGATGCAAAAACGCCATAACTATAGATATTTGAGAAGTATCTAAGGTATTTGGAAACGGGGGGGTGAACACTACAATACTAGAACAGGTACACCTACTAATAATGGACAATGACACTTCATGAACAAAATGACGAAAAAAAAATTTTTGCGAAAAAATTCAGACTTTTGAAAGTCCGTTAAGTTTTAAAATCGTCTTTAAATAGGCATTCACACCTTTGCGCGACAAAGTGTTACGACGGGTGCAAAGTTTACCTACATTGTTACCCTACATTTTTGTAAACAATCGTGCCATCAATTTTCATGATGAACATGCTTGCTACAAAACCCTCTGGGCTACTCTACCAGAAAAAGCGGTTTCTCATTCGCCTAAGGCCTTATCACGGCGCCGCCGTGTAAATGCCACGTAAATACGTCGATTTATTATCGAAAATACAATTATCCCATAGCATTCCAGTTCAATTGTTTGCTACAAGCCCAATCAGTATCGTAGAAATGAATAAATTCTTATAGTTGTGAAAATAATATAAAATATGAAACCAATACTTTTATAATCGACGTTATTTCATAACGTTCACACCGCTCGCACGATCATGTCTAATGGAATGTAAAATATGGGGCTTTTGTAATGTAACAGTCCACTACTACATAAAATAAACATGTTCGCTCGGTCAAGTGTTTTCATTTCAACGATTCATAATATTATCTGCGCCTGTGACTATTTTAAAAGTTCTAAATTCTACTAAAGTGGCCCATTTTAGTCCCCCAAAACGATAAGTGAAAACGCAGCCTCACATCACAGGCGAATGCTTCACTGGGAGCTTCAATTTGTAACGTAGGTAATGCTAGGAATAAAATCTTGGATTGTTGCATTACAAGCGAATGCTCTGAAGTCTAAAGTATAGACAAAACGGGTTAAGGTTATGTTTACTTGTTTACATTGGCCATAAATTCTCATTTTAAATAATTGTTCACTTTAGCTAATTGGTACACGTTTCGTTATGATTGACAAGGTAAATGATTTTTAATAATTACTTTGTGTTTCGTGAAACAGAACGTCGCTGGCCACTACTGTTTATAATAGATCCTTTTCCCAAAAACTAGGTTTTTAATTTATTATTCTCTTTTATTTTACACCATTTTTTAAGTTAAGGAATTCACATTCAAAGATGGCAGAAATGTTTTATAGAGCTTCGTTGAAACGTGGACTGGCTTTCTCCTACTCCTTCAAGAACCCACCTTTATCCAAAATGGGCCACGTACAGAGCCAGTCGCAGCAGGCCGAAGCTGGCCCATCGACAAGCCAAGCAGCTAAGGTAGTATAACAACAAAAACATTTCATTAGGTAGGTTCCTCTAACATAATAGACTAATTAAGATTTATTAAGTTTTTACAAGGTTTGTTACTAAAATTAGCATTAATTTCAATCCCAAACCGAAAGCGACCTTTGCGCTATTATACGATCGACTGTTTGGTTTTTATTTGAGTATGACGACATATTCAAATTGAGTGTAACGATCACTTACGGTTGCAAATGGGAAGCTTGCTTTAATATAGAGTGGAAGGCACATCGATGTACAAATGATTGCATAGAAATATTTCATCGATATTTTTTTTAATCTGTTTCCTATAAAAATGGATCACTAAAAACAATTGAAACAGCATATTTTTTTAATCACCCATGAAAAATTTCTTGTTTTGTACACGTGGTTACCATTGGTGACCCCTTCCACCGTAGGGTGAAACGGCATGTTTTATGTTATATATAAGTCTTTTATTTTAGTTTTCGGTTTGTGCTCATTCTAGTTTAACCATGGGTTTTTTTGTAACTTTATTAGATGCGGATTAAAAATAACGATAACACATAATAACTATTTTGAGATCTCAAGTCTCGGACGTAATCAGGTTTTGATACTTAAAAAATTAAAATAATTTAATAACCCCTGTAAATATTTTCGCCCATCACCTCCCGCAGACATGTGAACAGCCAAATCCCAAAAGCTGGGACACAATACGTATCGACTTCCTAGGGCAGCCAGTGAGATGAAGTCCTAGCGTACTGACGTACGCTAGGACTTCATCAGCGTAATATGAGAGTCATCTCATAACTTTTATTTTTTACTGATCCCAAGTTCGGGCGGACTAACGCTGACTATACGTATCTGCCGCATTTAACGTCTTGGGTAATGCCATGTCTGCATTCCATGTAGTAAAAAAAATAGAAATATAAATCTGCACCTAATAATGTTACCTTCATGTTATTCCGTATAATAATTTATCGTCACTTTCTGTGCTTAGGGAGTCAAGGATCCTTCTCCTGCCGCGGGTCCTAGTTCGGAGAAGGCGGACAAAAAGCCACCAACAAAAAACGTAAATAGCAGGTAAGAATCAATTTACTTATATTTTTATTTTAACAATTGCATTGCCTTTTGTCATGAAAATTTACAAGTACTTAATGAAAACCTACCTGTTGATGAAAGGAATTTTCTTTCATAAACTCGTTCATTTGAATCCTCGTATTTCGGAATATAAATTAGGGAAGCTGCGCCGCTTTTCTTGACCAGCGCCAGTTAGCGACCACTAAAAGTAATCTCATATTATATCATCATATATCGTACTAAAATGGTTGATCCTCAAATCCTCGTTTATTTTGACACCAGTACCGTAACTACCAAAAATATAGTAGACACGTGCTGCATTGCAAATTAAGTATTTCTGGTTTTATGTATCTGAGAAATATTTAACAACAAAAAAATCCTATGCTTTTGAACAAATTTTCTTCTCAAATAATGTTTTAAACCTAATAAAATAGTTAGTAATCGCGTTATCAATTATGAATTGCTTAAACAAATTGGTTTACTACTACTACGCTTAGTGTTCACGTTTAGCTACATCGCTCTCACATAATTATTTGCATAATCTAGACATGAATGATGTAACCATGATTTTGTATTAATATTATGACTAAAAAGAGTGTCCATGGAGTTTCTTTCCAATTCTTCTCTATAGAGATCAACGGTTTGGAATGGGCAACTACGGTACTTTCACAAGTTATTATGCCTTGTGACTGGGACTGTAGCTTCATCTTTTTGTATTTTGACATTCAAAAGTGCCTGTAACGGTCTAATTGAAAAAACTGCTATGAGTTTGAGTTTTGAATTCGAGACAATTTTGTTTACAGGTATACTATATTATTTTAACAATCTCTATTTTCGCCAATTCAGGCTATTGTGGCTCTGGTTGCTTTGATTCGTATAACGTTATGCGCATTTCTTGATTCACAAATTTTTCTGCAAGCTAATTTATCGTGCCGGTATGGAACCGCAAAGCCTATGAAATGTTGTCGGATACATAGAACACGTAGAACAGAGGTTCGTGCGAAATAACAAAAGTAGGAAAAACGAAATTTTCGTGGTGTAAAGGCAGGAAAGTCGCAATAGCTTTATTAAGTCGTCCTTTCTTTCACTGTTGAACAGCCAGACCAACAAATAAATGGCGAGAAACACAATCACAACACATGAATTTCCTTGGCATAACTTGAATGAAGTTTTTGAACAAATTCTACCGAGCCTTTCGATTCAAGTTTGTCGAGTAAGTGACCAGCGTCTTTAGAGATTAATAGACGAGGCTGGAAAGTCAATGTGTGAATGTGGTACTGTTCCTTTATCTATGGGACACTTGAAAGTTCAGTTATCAGCAGCAGAATATATTTCGACAAATAAACAATACTTACCAAAATTTTTGAAAATCACCCCTTCATTTTTTAAGTAATCACTAGGTACATGAAGTTAAACTATTGATATAATTTAAAAATTAGTAGTAGTTACAGTAGTTATAGTAGTAGTAGTTACAAAACTATTATTTTAATTTATGGATTATGTTGTCTTAAGTTTGACATTAACACGTGTTATAAAAACTTATCAGTTTTATTTAATAACAATAGAAAAGAAGTTTGTAATGCCCGGATTAAAAAAAAAATATCCGGATTTTACGGTACACTACATTTACAGTACCAATTATATTAAACCACCTCTTTATAAACTTACTATAAAGAAAATAATGTGGTCGTAAATAAAAAAGTGGTCGCTAACCAGCGTTTTTCATGTTTTTTGATTTAATTCTTCCAAAATTATGTTAGAGTATCGGCGCAGTGACCCTATATTGCGGACGCGACATGGTGTACGCTCACCACTCACAAACAGGGCCAGTATGTTCAAAATACTGCTTGATGGAATCGTATCATGACCGCCATGATGATGGTTTCGAGGCTCCACAACTCTTTAGCGTTTGGTAATCAGCGACCAAGCCAGCAATGGGTAGCTCACCGTCCGTCCGTCTAAATTGACGACAGGCCGTGTCGACGGCGCGTTCGTGTTTCACGCGCGCCTCAAAGAGAGTCAGCAAAGCAGAGGGGCTTGCCAGAGCCTCCGCCTGCCGGGGTTGCGGGTTGTTCGAAAGAGATACCGCGGCCTCGGAACGTAAAGGGCAATAGAAGGAACATGGGTGGGTTTTAGTCAGTACAAGTCTGACATGCTCCCCCGCTCCGCCCAGAGCGGGGGAAGTCATTGGATGATTTCCCACCCAAAAAAAAAAAAAAGCCATCAGAAATCTGGCTCTGAGTTCCCGAAGGTCTCGAAGAGCACCCTGCAATCAAAGGACCGGTTTATGTTGGGCTCGCGAGATTTCGCGGAAGAAGACTCGTGTTGTTTGGGCTTTTCCAATGAATCTCATTCGGTATGAAGGCGGATAACAAGTACTCGAGTTTGGAGGACCTCTGGACGTCAAGAATATTTAAGATTTTGCAAGGAAATCAACGATATGGTGGAAGAACAATAATGATTTGGGGACATATTTGGATCGGTGGATGAACCGATCTCATTTGGAGCAGAAGCAATTTCAATGCTCAGATACATGCGGAGAGGATTGGACAGTTTAAGAAGTCTTTGCGCAAATATCCTAGATCCCTACAATTGAGTTACATGTATATGGTGGACACACAGAATATCTTTTTTTATTTAATTATACAATAAAAAATAAGAAAATCATCATGTTTGTTTTTTAACTTCAATACCCTCAATTTGAAAAACTGGATATTTTTTTAGGGTTCCGTAGTCAACTAGGAACCCTTATAATAGTTTCGCCATGTCTGTCTGTCCGTCCGTCCGTCCGTCCTCGCTTAATCTCTGTGACCGTTAGCACTAGAAAGCTGAAATTTGGTACCAATATGTATATCAATCACGCCGACAAAGTGGTAAAATAAAAATTGGAAAAAAATGTTTTATTAGGGTAGCCACCCTATATGTAAAGTGGGAAGTGATTTTTTTTTTAATTTCAACCCTAACGTGTGATATATTGTTGGAAAGGTATTTAAAAATGAATAGGGGTTTACTAAAACCATTTTTTGATAATGTCTATAATTTCGGAAATAATCGCTCCAAAAGTAAAAAACAATGTGTCCCCCCCCCTCTAACTTTTGAACCATAAGTTTAGAAAATATGAAAAAAATCTGAAAAGTAGAACTTTATAAGGACTTTCTATGAAAATCATTTTGAACTTGATTGACACAACAGTTTTTGTACAAAAAAGACAAAAAGTTGTACAAAATAATTTCCTCCTACACCTTTTTAACTCATAAGTGGGAACACTTATTGTGACGGACAGGAAACTACGGAACCGACACGCTCTTGGCCGGTTTTTATCCTCTGTGGTTACGTCCCGAGAGCTTTCTCAAGTACAAAGTACTTTTAAACAAACAATAATAAAAGAACTAAATGAAAAACCAAACACGGCAATTACGTGCTTTCCCCGATTATTCTTACTATTGTTTTCTTTGACACTAATTATTATAATTTACTATTTATGCTATTGCTGCAAGCTAATGGTAGCGAATGCCCAGTGGATCGGTGTGGCTATTATAAATTTCCCTATCTAGTGTTGCAGACGTGTTCCATCGTTGTACTCAAACATAGCGTAGCTTATCTTCTGTCAGTTCATTCTTCAGTTCGAGCGGCTGGCTCTCCAAGAGCGAAGGATGACATATAAGGTGCTGGCGATTGATGACGTTTACAAGGCAAGAGTATGTATAATTAGTAGGTGTAGCTGTGCAGAGATTGCCTGTCCCATCACTAGAGAAAGCTTCCGCCCGCACAGAGCTTTGTAAATGGCATTTTACCGTGCCTGCCTCTATAAAATGGATGTACTGATTTAAAAGTACTATTTCATCAGCATCACTGCCATAATCTGAAATGGTGTTCACAGGTTATTACAAAACTGAAAATTATTAGAAAGCAAAACACTTACAAAGAGCTCTGTCGTATAAAAGCTTTTAGGCAATTTTCATTCGCTGCACACTAGCATTCAATTAATGCATTTTATAAGGCTATCAGTGCCTTGCATAGTTAGGTATATTTTATCGGAGTCTCCTCGATAACATGCCTCCACGGCGATATTCTTGACCTACATTGATTACGCCACTTAATTTATTAGTTAGTGGTGCGTGACCGAAATACTGACCGTTGTACATTAAACAGTAAACACAGTGAGTCACGGGTCACCTCTACCAAAAGCATGCAGATAAGTAGTATTATTTTTATCTTTCTAATCAAGATTAGGGTAGGCCTAGGCCTCCCTAAATTTCGTTTGATCGGTACCACCAACTAACTAATCTGAATCTGCACATACAGCCTTCAAGTAAGTATTTGCTGTATATACATAGGTAAGTAGGCAATATAATGGGTGTAAAAATACCCTTAACGAAGTCGAAAGGCACTTGTTCACAACGTGATTACGATATTTGTTTGTTCTAAACTATACCTTCCGGGTACCTTCTAGTTACTGAGATATTGGAGTCAAAGTTCCAAGTTTTTATTTAAATACAATTTTTTTTAAACACCTTCATGACCCCTTTACTATACAATGCATTCATCAATAAAACCTGATTGTTCATCCCAAAAATTGAAGTTGGTTGCCAGCAATAATAATTTTACGTAGATGCACAGAATGCTTGATCTACAAAGCCGTCACTTCGTGAAGGGTCCGTTTACACCCTGGATACACAGTTGATATTGAAAAATGATATTTTTTTAGTTTATCTTACTACTGCTGACCATGATGTCCTGGGTTAGATTCCCAGATCGGGCAAAGGCTTATTGGGTTTTTCTATCCAGTATCAACTACGGAGCACAAACCCATAGATAGGTTTGACGGTTGAGAATAGGCTCGCCACCTATACATACGAGTATAACATGAGATTTAAACACAAATGATGAAATCCAGTCTAACCTTTTGGGGTTTAGAGGTGTGATGTTAATGTATACATTACTGTAAGATATGTTACTGGCATTTTAAAATTAACAATGATATTATGGTTCAATGGGGGTCTTGTCACTATGGATGGATGGGTTACCACAAGAAACCTAAGGAAAACTAATAACAACCAATCCGACACCACCGGTTCACCCGTTATGCTAGTGCATTACATAAATAAATAAAATTATCCATGTTTTTGGGGCTAAAATACTTTTATTTATCGCACTCACGCAAGCAATTATTACTGCTGCTGTGGTGTCATATTCTCTACGTACCTGCATAGTTCACCCTGATGCGTACGATGCTTGCATCGCAGTCACGATCGCGAAACCAGTATGAGGTTAGCAACATTGTCGAATAAGCTGTTTGTGTGCGCAGGAACAAAGGCCCGGCGAGTCCAGCGAGCGCGGGGCCCCGTAAGGATGACAAGGCGGAATGACCCCGTCGCTGGCGCAGAATGCGTGAATGAGTGCAGTCCAGAAAACTACACTTCCGATGGCTGTATCGTTGGTGTTCGTAGTTTTCTTCAAGTTAACATTGTTAGTGAAACATTTAGTCTCACTATACTTCGAGCAAGATTTTACAACAATGACAGCATGTTCGTAAGGACTTGTTTTATGCTAATTAAAATGTTTTATTGTTAAAATGAACTACAATAATTATAAAGCTATTTTCATAAATAAATTACATGTGAATAGAACAGTTTAATTACTTTACCAACGCAAATCACAAATTTGACAAATATAAATATCTAATTGTGATTTATTTATGAAATTTGTTATGGTTACCTTTATAATATTCATTGTGTACTAGGCAGTAGGCGAAATATAACGATTTAGTAAATCGATTTGTTAGTATTTATCAATCTTACCGGTAAAACATTCTTGTGTGTAGCCGTATTAGGGTATGTAGGTACCTTCTTAGATGTGCATTTACATTTATATAAATATATAAACTAATATATTACTTATACCTAAAGTTGTTGTAAATTTTACAACTACCTATCTGATATTTCTAGAGGTTTCCCTCACTAATTTACTTATATATAGGTACTTACAAAATACCTTCTTGTTCAATTTTTGCATGTAGTTACCATTACCATTCCATTTTAATATAATATTTACAATAACAAGTAAGTATATAACGTAAATAATTATGTCTTCAAAAGAGTAATTCACAACGTTTAATGGACTTCGCTAAACACGTGATTAATTCATTTTAATTACAGAAAATCCTGAGTCAACTGGATATGTTTGTGTCAAAGCACAGATATTCACGAATCAGTGCGATTCTCGTATTTGATTCTTTCAGTGACGCATGCGCTAGCTACGATCACTTTAGGTAAAATATAATAATCTCATAATGAAATTGTGCTTTGATAATCAAAATCATACTTAGTTCTAAAAAAACAATTTTCTTCCCATGAAAAGGTACATAACATACTAAAAAGTAGACATCCATAATTGACTCTTCTTTTGACTGAGAGCAAACTACCTACTTAGTTTCAGTTTTTGCATTATTACGTAGTATTACATTATTAGTATTAGCTTTATTCTAATACAATGTATTTATTGTATTAAAATAAAACTTAGTAAAGCATTGCACTGATTTGAAAGAAGACTGTAAAGTAGATACAGTGGCTATGTACCTACCTTTTTATCTAAATTCAAATTAGACCTTTTAAAACGATAAAATATCGAGAAATATTAAAAAAAATATATAATGATGTTACCCTTTAAATTTTTATTTATTTTTTAGTTTTAATTATTTTGTAAATAGTTAACTTAATTTGTAGTGATTGTATATAAACACAACACATCTAGTGTCTTCTTAAAAGTATTTATACCAAATGTTTTACATAGAACGAAATATTAGAAAAAATAACATTATAATTACCTATTTATAAAATGTAACTAAGAGAAAATACTTTCTATATGTACAGAGATATTTTCTTACTATCTTAGTCTATCTAAATACCTACGTTATATTCTCTAAACACGATGTTAAAATGTCTACAAAAAATATATCTATAAAAATATATTTTGTGTACAGAAAATTGATATTAAATTTTGCAAATTGTAATAAAAAGGAAATCCTAAAAAAATAATAAAGCTCCCATCACACTTCCCCGTTGAATGACTATCAATCCTATTTAACGTGTAGGTATTTCCGTATATTTCTGCTGCTGAATAAAAAAATAATACATAAAATATAAAACATAATAAACTAACTGTCGCACTCAGAGACGTATTTTTAAACTTAACCAACAACACTATAATTTAACTTTATTGGATGAATGTTAAAAATTCACTTATTAAAAATATTTAAACTTTGTTGACATTGCTATATGATATGGTGGTTAAATGCCGAGTTTCTGATTTGAGTAATTGATTGTGGAGTTACATAAACTCAAATTTAGATGTTTCCTTTAAAGTAATGTAGTAATCGAGATACAATATTTTAAACCTACCTAACCGGTAACTACTCGATTCAGGAACTGGCGTAAAATATATATGTTAAGTTTGATTATTCAATATGTTAAAAAAGCTGTCCGATCCGAGAGGGTATTATTAGGTATTGAGATTAGATGCCAAATAAGTCATCCTTTTTAAAAGCGTTAAATTTTATGGTACTAAAATGAGAACAACTTATGGCGACAGTATGCTCGCTTCTTGGGTTATGACGTCATAAACAAACAATTGGCGATCGAACATAGGTACTAATGCCGAAGATGGTGTTTTCAGTTTTAAAAGTATGTTTTAATAATTTTTTTATGTTATTTCTATACCTATTACTGTCCCTTTCGGATCAGAGTTATTAAGAACTTGTATATTTATTTTTGATGATTATTATTTTGGGTGCCTACGAGCGTAGGCCTTGTACCTACGCTAATTGCGTTGAATATAGGTGTGAATATTTTCAGCGTGGTCATTTATAAGTTAACAGCCACATAATTATAAATTATATAAAAAAACTAGCTGTGCCCAGCGGTTTCACCCGCTGCTCACTTAGGGGTATGAAAAATAGATGTTGGCCGATTCTCAGACCTACTGAATATGCTTATAAAATTTCATAAGAATCGGTCGAGCCGTTTCGGAGGAGTATGGGAACGAAAACTGTGACACGAGAATTTTATATATTAGATATGAAAACATTTTATTTTCCTGAACAAAATATCTCAATAAAACATTCCCTCATCAAAAAATTGTTCCAAATAGTTTTCTATCTATCAAGTTGTTCTGTACATCGCCAGTCTTATCTATCAAATAGAAAAATACTTATCATCCCAGATTGATTTAAAATATTCACACCTTAAACCGTCACATCATGAATATTATTTTAAACTATTATTTAAGTAATTTCATCTCATCAATTTCATCTGTTGTATATTAAACTTTCAGTTGATTTGATAGATACCAAAGTGTAAAAACACAAAACACCTCATTTGGGGTCTTTGTAACCTACGTAGGTACACATCACCCAACACCATGAAAACGAAATAAGTAGGTACTTATAATAAAATATCAGCTACATTAATTTATGTTCAAATGTAAAATATATAACATAATGATTGTGCTTTCATAGTATCTGTTCAAAAAATCGTTAATAAAGCTGATTACACCGACCCCAGAGGTGCTTAATTTTTTCTTATTACATTTTGTAGGTATACTTGTTTTATTAGGTACCTACCTATCTACAGAAAATATTTATTTTAAAGTACGAATTTAATAAATAAGGAAGGCATCCCTTCTTACTATATAGGTATCTATTTATAACATTTATTAGTTTAAATAATTTCAAATTTTTCATCACTGATTGATGATATTTTTATGAATTATTACAAACCTACAGAGTAAAGTAAAGAAAGGAATATAAAATTAAAATCAAAGATTTTTCGAAAGGTGCTATGAATTAGTGATAGATGTAGGTTATATAATTCATATAAATATAATGACTACTGAGTCGCAGCACTGTAACTGAAGTGTTAAAGAAACTCCGCCCTGATCGGAATTGCACTGCAACGGAGCGACTGCAAAAGAGCCTATTTTATAGTCAGCAAACTCGACAGTAGAACTCAGCATAACGACATAGTTTGCTGTGCACTGGGAAGTACCAAACTCGCTTGAATACAGTGCAGTCCCGCTCAGTGCGGTAATATCTTTATGGGCAGTCTGAAAATAAAAGATCATTCCAAAACTGATTGTTTTATTTAGTTTTCATTACTACCGAACATTTCAAGTTGGGGCTGCATAGCGAAGTACAATACATACATTGGAATACGAGACCACTGGAGCAGGATGATCCGCAACATGGTAAACTTGCGATCAAACATGATTGATGCATTGATGCAAGACATGACTATTTCTAGATGTCGAGTTCTAGGGAAGTTATGCCATCCTCTCTACCCCTCCGTCCGTTCTAGTTTGTCTCATTCATCGTTTAAGAATGCCGTGTGTGATAGTTTCACTCTACTCAACTTAAGAAGGATGTGGACATTTAGTACATAAGGAGTTGATAAATTTGACGACACGGTTGGCGCAGTGGCTAAACGATCGACTGCCGCGCTGCGTGTCGGGGATTCCCGCACGGAACAAATATTTGTATGGGCTACAGATAGTTGTTCCGGGTCTGGCTGTTTGTGTATGTGAGTTTAAATGTTTGTAAACGCACCCACGATACAGGAGAAATTCCTAGTGTGAGGCAACGTTTAAATTTTAAAAAAAATTGTTCAGTTTACCGTTTAATTGTTGGAGCTGTACGTGTAATGCTGTTTTAAGCCTTTTATTTCCAATAAATCCTGTGCCTATGATGCTTCTTCACAATCGCCACGGTTTCGTTAGGCGCAAATTCAAGTTATGATAAACTTGCCGGTTATCCATTCCAACATCCATTGTTTTAGAATTAGGGACTTATAAATAGTTTACTTCTAAATACAAGAACGTATTATTTAGTCTACTTCAAATAAAAGATATGTGTCCTAGTCAAATAAATGGAAAGCACCGCCGGCGCCGCCGTCACTGGCCCAGATGAGAGATGATGAAAGCATAATCTTATGTCATAACATATTTTGCAAGGTATTTTTTTTTGTATGAGCTGAGGCTTTTCCAAGCAGTGAGACAGTTATGGGCTTATTATTACTATTTATGGTCAACATCTACTGTTTCTAGGTCTTTGGCTAGTTTGAGCTGCATTAAAGGACGCATGCCAAGTTAATGTAGCGTGTGTGTGTGACTCGAGAGAAGTAATTTCATTTTCCTCGATTTGCATGAACTTCCCACTATGCTGCAGGCGTTTAAAATTGCGGCTTTTCGGAGTATAATGTAGATTGAGTCCTTGAGGTTTATTAATTTAAGGCTATGGTGCAGGTTGGTTATAACACCCGTTGTGGAAACTACTATGGGTACTACGTACACATTTTCCTGTGTCTATATTCTGGTCATCTCTTCTTTTGATTCCACATATTTATATTTATTATCATTTCGTTCATTTATTGATTAATTTCCATATAATTTACATTTTTAAATATTTCTTAATAAACAAAACACAAAAAAAAACATTTAAAAATAGTAGCCCACCGGTATCGGGAACAGGGTCCAAACTACCGGCGGTCAGGGCTCCAGAGAAAGGAACCTCCTAACAATACGAGCCGTGTCCAGGAGTACCGCTTTCTATATCAAGCCCTTGATCCAGCTGCCTAACGAGAGCCTCCTCAGGTATTGGTCGAAGCTCTTGGCAATTAAGCCATTGGCAGATATGACTATCGGCACAATGATCGCTGAGTCCACATCCCACATGTCGACAACCTCGCGAGCCAAGTCAATATACTTGATTTGCTTATCTTACTTATTATTATTATTTACTCTTTATTTACTTTTCTCCTTAATTATTTTTTTTTATACGTAAAAAAATGTGGTTCACCGGTATCCGGAGCAATCCAAGCTACCGGCCGGTGGTTAGGGCTTCAGAGACAGGAACCTCCTCACAATGCCCGACATATCGAGGAGTACCTACCACCTTCTGAATCATGCCCGTGATTCCACCGCCTAAGGACGGGTTCGAGAGATGGTTGTCGAGGCTCTCGGCTATCAGGCCGTTATGCCAAACGACACAATGACAGCCGAGTTCACTTTCCTGATGTCGATAACCTCGTGTGATAAGGCGAGATATTATTATTTTGGATATTCTCGGCTAACCGGGAAGTGCTCATAACAAGGGCCAAGTGATTAACGGTTGGGATAGATGAAATGCGGTCTTGCGCAGAACATTGTATAGAAGAAAATGCAATATTTGCGTTGTGATGTAGATTTTCTGATTAACATTGCATAAAGTTTCTGACGAGCTTGCAGATATGCACGACTTTTTGTAGTAGATGGTAGATATTTGGCGGTAAACTTGTTAGTTCTTGGTGGATACTTAAGGGACTGGTGAAGTTCCTTAGGTATTAGTCCCGTTGCAGACAATATCATTGGCAGATACTATTGTAACATTTGCAGATGCCAAATTCGGGTAAGTTCAATGTTTTTGGTTAGTTTTACTGCTATTGTTGTCATTTCCGATAAAAAAAAACCTCATAACGCTTTGCCCAACCCAAAGTTTTTTGTGGGTTTCTTATAATTTTATGAGCCCAAAACCGTCCAAATATTTTTGGTTTCCTTTCTTTCATAATTCATGCAGTTAAGACCTATGTACCTATAAGGGCATCCATTATATTATATGCGTTGATCCTGTTTTTTGTTCGTTACTAAAAACAGAATCAAATTAAATGTTGGGTGAAGTGGTGTCATACAACCTATAGGTTTGCCTGAAAGGCTTTAGGTATTCGTAAATCGAAGAATCCCCTTCCTTTTAAAGAATGTGCTGTAATTTCTAATTACCATGCAGTCTTCCTGGGACTTCATAAGACTATGCGCTCACAAAGCAAAATCTTTGCAAATGGTATTGAAAGAAACGAGAGGCATGG
Organism: Ochropleura plecta; assembly: GCA_905475445.1. Lineage (NCBI taxonomy): Eukaryota > Metazoa > Arthropoda > Insecta > Lepidoptera > Noctuidae > Ochropleura > Ochropleura plecta. Next base: position 16,126,849 of record FR997721.1, on the reverse strand, counting down.
GCAGATCGCGCTGAAAGTTGTCCATGTGAAGAACTTGGCATTTCCATGGAACCAGAGATGCTAAGTTTTGTGAGATAAGTAACTTATCTCCGCTTCTATCTATAAACAGCTTCCGTCACAACTGTTGTGACGGAAGCTGTTTTGTTCGTTAGATAGAATGATTGTAGAAATTCGTGAGGGTTTCCGGAACGCCCGATATATTAATGGATGGCCTACATGTAATCGAAATTACGCATCTACCGGAATTGACGAGCAGGACTGACAGGACGAGTTTGACTGTGGACTTTCATTAGATACAGCCACAAACAACGAAAATAATAATAATTGATGCAAACTCAATTCAATTTATTGTGTAATCAATGCTGGAAGATAATCTGCCCAATATTATAATAATGCACCGTAAACTCTTCACAATTTATTGTCTTAGGTAATGCCAGCTGTGAGAGATGTTTTCTCATAGCAAAAAAAAAAATATCATAAATTATTCAAAATCAACAATCGTCGTACCTACCTATCGTTCTAGTTATAATTGGAAGTCGATTTGCGTAATAAATTCAATTATCTAATAACTTAATCTTGTCGGTATTCAAAGTATAATCAAGTGTTCCATACCTGTTTTATAAATTTATGTGGTTTACGTACACGTGATTAAAATGTGATTATTATTGTTGTAAAGCATAAATATTTATGAATTACTTTTTTATTTGTAACTGGTTTCATACACAATAATGATTTGTGTGTTCTTTGCTGAAAAAATAATTAGAATTACTGTATATTCTATTGAAATTAAATGCCTAAATAATAGGGCGGTAAAATATTCTTTCGCATCGGGAGGCTGACACCCAGCGTGGGTGTCAGCCTCCCGATGCGCAACGCAATTGCTGGAAGGGGACTCCAAATGCCCAACAGAGCTAATCGAAAACGAACTAGACAGGTGATGAGATGATAACTGTTAAGCACGATGATAAAATAAAACTATCAACAGCGTCCAATTTATTTACTTACACGAATAGATTTATAAAATTAGAAAAAAAAACAAATGAAATTATGTGCCTTGACACTGAGTTTCGCAACATTGTCCAGTTGGGGTTATTTGAAAGACTCGATTCTTTCGGTCCCTAGCGTACACTGGCCCAGGGCGGGTCCATGTTCCCCTCTTAATGCACGGCAGCCACAGGATTATAACAAGCGAAGCCAGTATCAAGCCGCATCCCATGTTTTACCCATACATTTGTTGTTAAATCTGTAGGTAATAAAAAAAAATATATTAAAGTAACAATAACGCAGCATGAGCGTCGCCAGCGCCCTCTAAAATCTCAGGATATTTTTAAGTTATAAATTTCTCTGCCTAATGACAGGTAATTTGTAATTCTGTAATAAATAATAGCTTACTGTAGTAGAATCACCCACAAATTAAAATATTCTTTAAGACTAAAAATTAGTGACTGAGCACTGGCTCAGTCGTGTGCGTTCGCGCAGCGGAATGTTGTTGAATTTAAAAATTTTAATTATGCAGATATTTAGTGTATGACGTCGTGTAATTGTGTATGGTAAAAAAAAAATTGTGCACGCAGCTATTGTGGAGAAATTCACCAATAACTGATTCCGCTGCGCGAACGTTGTCCTAGCGGAACTTTTTTTGCAATATAGACTTTAGAAGAAAAGAGATGTGTCTCAAAATTAGTGTGTATTTGTGTGTAATTGTGTATGTATGAATAAAATTTGTGCATGCATAAACTTCGGAGAAATTCAAGTTTCCGCTGCGCGAACGTTGGCCATTAGCTAGTTTTCATATAAAGCGCTTACATAGAGAGCTGTAGATTTTTACATACATTGTTTTGAATTTGTTTATATTTGTGTAAAAAACAGATTAAGAAAAAATCGCAGGGCTTAAAAGATAAAAATATAAACGTAAAATACGCTTATTAGGTCTTAGTTCTTAAAGTCTGCACTTTGGGGTCTAGTTTTTCACGTTTATACAAACCTTGTCTGCAACGTGTTGCCAACTTGCCAAGTATCAATGATGTTCCGTTAGTAATTAAAGAGTTTTAGGACCATTTACCATGAATAGATCACTGTTTACAAAAGCAGTCAAATATCACGACGTTCTAAAGGAATTGCATGGTAAAATGTATACCAATAATTAGTGTATTCATTCAACTATTCACATGCAAAATTTCATGTCATTAAATTCAGTAATTAAAGAAAAACAATTATAATACTAACAAGGCATCGAAAACCTACATAACCCGACCAAGTTCGGATGGCTACAAAAATCGGCCGTGCAATATATTTAGGTAACATCCCAAAATAAATTTTGAGTATAATACCGGTATTGAATTGGTATAAGTGATAACACAAATTGTTGTTTCGATATGATTTATAGGTCATTTATTTTTGTACACCTACTTTTTTAAATGTATTTGACTATGACAGAAAGTAGGTACTACTTATTTACGTAGGTACTAACAGTGATCTATTCATGGTAAATTGTCCTCATCATCTGCCTAGCCTTTTCCCAACAATGTTGGGGTCGGCTTTCAGTCTAAGCGGATGCAGCTGAATATCAGTATTTTACATGGAGCGACTGCCTATCTGACCTCCACAACCCAGTTAGTACTGGGTAATACGATACCCCTTGGCAAGACTGGTTGTCAGACTTTCGGGACACTGACTACCTGTAACGACTGTCAAAGATCTACAAATGACAGCCGGGACCAACGGCTTAACGTGCTTTCCGAGGCACGGAGGAAACTCGGTATGTAACGGGTGGTCACCCATCCACAGACCAACCTAGGCAAGCGCGGCTTAACCTAAAGATCGACCCGAGCGGCTACTATTATTTAGCCACGAGCTCCTCATGGTAAATTGTCCTATAACTCTTTAATTACTAACGGAACATCATTAATACTTGGCAACATGTTGCAGACACTTACAAGGTTTGTATAAACGTGAAAATCTAGACCCCAAAGTGCAGACTTTAAGAACTAAGACCTAATAAGCGTATTTTACGTTTATATTTTTATCTTTTAAGCCCTGCGATTTTTTCTAAATCTGTTTTTTACACAAATATAAACAAATTCAAAACAACGTATGTAAAAATCTACAGCTCTTTATGTAAGCGCTTTATATGAAAACTAGCTAATGGCCAAAAGTTCGCGCAGCGGAAACTTGAATTTCTCCGAAGTTTATGCATGCACTAATTTTATTCATACATACACAATTACACACAAATACACACTAATTTTTAGACACATCTCTTTTCTTCTAAAGTCTGCATATCAAAAAAAGTTCCGCCAGGACAACGTTCGCCCAGCGGAATCAGTTTTTGGTGAATTTCTCCACAATGCACACTGCGTGCACAATTTTTTTTTTACCATACACAATTATACAACGTCATACACTAAATATCTGCATAATTAAAATCTTTAAATTCAACAACATTCCGCTGCGCGAACGCACACGGCTCAGTCCCTCATTTTTCTCGTTAAGGTGGGTAGCCTAACACTACAAATTTACACATTTTTTGAATCAATATGCGCAGTCTTTACTTTAAACCCTGCGACTTATCACAGGAGCTCCTTTTACCGGACTGCCAAGGAAGGGTTGTGCTTTCGCGCGGTACCTATCTTGTTTCTGCCGTGGATTGGCCATCCTATTGCAATTTTGTATGATCGACCGGTTTACGCAGGTTAACATTAAGAGCGCCGAAATCAAGGCAATTTGTGAAGGCAATAGGTACCATACACAAACAAGATGTAACAAAAATTGTATTGATTCTTCACTTTGTCTCCCTGTATCGATAGGTAGGTATAGACTGTAATTTATTTTCTCTCGCTCGCTCTTTAGGATCCTAAATAGGTTTTTCTGTGCATCAACAAAGTTAATCCTTGTATAAATGGACTAACGAAAACCCGAAGTATGAGAAGTGGAGCGCAAAATTCAAACTGTTTTCGTGAAGCTGAACAATCCTACAGTCTTCTAGAAAAAATCCAGACGACCCATTGTCGTCAGTTTAATCCACACAACACGCATGTACCTACAATCAATAAAGGAGAGAACTAACCAGGCTCGTCAGATAAAGTGGAAATTCGTTTAGTTATCTCATTTCTAAGGACTGTGAGTCGCAAAAGCCACTGATAGAGTAGTTTTGATGCCAGGTAATGAGTACTATTACCGTGGGCCGAAATAAGTAAACGTTATCGAACATACCTAGTTATTGCGTTCAAAACATAAGACTCATGTCTCCATTTACAGACCCATCTTCTATTATCATGCTTCTATTTACTTATAACATTTACACACACAAAACTTGCACGACGATACACACAAAACAAATCACACAATTTAAACTTCAGGTTTTTTGATCAAACTGCAAAGCCTAATAAAATACACCTGTTGACAGCAGTTGCAAGTCATTGCCAAATAAAATCTTATAGCTTCTTAAACGACATAAAACCAAAGAGATCGTATGACGCTTTAATCAGAGCCTATCTTGATTATTATGGATATTTCCCTAATCATAGAGTAGGTTTATATACATATAGAGGCATTTCTGAAATTGCTCTGGTGCATGAAGCGGGTGCACGCTGTCAAAATGTAAACACGCGAGCGTTGCCGTTGCTCCCGGTTGTCATTTGTGGATCTTTGACTTGGTATACAATATAGTCGCTACAGTTAGTGGCCCGAAAGTCTGATACCCAGTCTTACTATGACCTCTAAGTTTGTTTCGACTGTTTCTTCTCGGAGTAGTTGGGTACGAAACACCGGCCTCAATTAGTTTAAAAAAAAAGACGTGTGAAAGTGTTTGTGAAAACCTACTTGCAAAATAACCATCATTTACACTGCCCAGTACTAACTGCGGTGTGGAGGTCAGACAGCCAGTCGCTACATGTAAAATACTGTTATTCAGCACCATGCGATGAGACTGGCCCCAACATAGTTGGTAAAGGCTGATGATGCAGCAGCACCCACGCTAGCTTTATGCGTGCTATTGATGGGTTTTCTGAATTATCATCAATACAAACCTTTAAGTTCATTTGGCCCCATTGAGTTTTCCATGAAATGGTCTTTATTAGACTGGAATGAACCTACTTCATTCCAGAATTGTTTTGATGATTTGAATTATTATAACTCTGTAAAGCTAAAGCCATATTTGTTTTGGTAGCAACTTTTATTTGAATCACTAGCACTGGTCTGCAAATTGTTTTTCTTTTATTTTTAATTTCGCGGGTTGCACTGGCACTTCTACATTAACAGGAGTCGTTTACAAACTTAGTTAATGTTATGCATTCAGTACACACTCAGCACTGAACGTGAGTCTGTTTTCTGTGTCCATAGAGTCAGACCATTGTGTGACGAAATAGTACATTTTGATTCAAGTGAAGTAATTTCACGATCGACAGTTCAAAGGTGCCTGTAACTGGCCTACTTGAAATAAATGCTTTTGATTTGATTTGATCGACGCGGAATTCACACACGAGCCGTTCGGTGAGGGTGTTATGAAGCCGAGAACAGCAGGTGCAAATACTCACGTTTATCATATGACGTTTTTCAATACACTTACTTAAGTAGACAATATATTGAGAAAATAAGAATTTTAAATTTTTTTTAATTAAATATCAATTTGTTGTTAACCTCTCGTGTGCACGAACGCGTGATCAACGCTCAAAATAAGTCAGTGTTAGTCTGCCGGAGCGTAATATCTACGCGTAATTACGTTACATCGAAAAGTAAGGTTGTAAGTTTAAAATAATTATATTTTCATCCCACCATCTCGGAAAGAGTATTTTTAATCTTCAATATCTGAGTGGAAAAGCCGTTTTTATTCTCTAGAGGATAAAGTAAATTGAATTTAGAACATCGTGTGCACTAAGTTTGTGAATTAAAAAAAACATTAAACCGATTTACTGCTACCTCTATGGTGCCGAATATATCATACAACTTTTTTTTAATTTGTTAAAAACTCAGACTCGGAACGTTCTTGGTGTTTTTTCAATTTGCTTTGTACGCGGTTCTTTACGCGGCATTTTTTCACGTCATTGTTAAACCTTATATTAAAAACAAGAAACTTGAAAACAAGTGAAAAAGCTAAAATAAGTGATTCTAGCTACGAGGAAGTTTGTTTGACGCCAACAGAATTGACTGAAACTGTTAATAGTGCGCAAATGAGCTTTCTCCCTCAACAATCACGCGAGAAGTATTTAAAACAGTACGATATGTTCAACACGTGGCGACTAGCAAAAGGAGCCAAAACTTTCTCAGAAAACGTTTTGCTGGCATATTTTATAGAATTATCCGAGAACAAGAAAGCAAACACTCTATGGAGTACGTATTCGATGCTAAAAGCAACAATAAAGATGAAAAAAGACATACATATCGATACCTATCCTAAATTAGTGGCATTTTTAAAAAGAGCCTCATCTGGTCATCAACCAAAAAAATCGAAGGTTTTCACAGTATCTGATATTGAAAAGTTTCTTAACGAAGCACTCGATTCCGTATATTTGGCGGCAAAAGTAAGTCAGTTGCACATTCAGTATCTACTTAAGTATATTAATCTCAATTAAATAGTATACTTAGTAGATGTTGATAGGCATAATTATGCGTTCATATCAATTTTATTCATTTATCTACTACAATACTCTTTACGTTGTAACGTAAAGAGTATTGAACAACGAGAACAACCTGTAGGTTGTTCTCATTATTGGAATAAACGGAGCATGTCGAACTAATGAACTAACACAACTTAATGTCAAAAACATTGAGAAACATTCAGATGACTTACTATTAATTAATTTACCTAATACAAAGACAAAAAGAGACCGCAACTTCGTCATTCGCAAGAAATACGTAACTATTGTTGAGAAATATCAAGCCTTACGCCCGCCTAACACTCCAATCAATCGATTTTTTCTACAGTATCGCAATGGAAAGTGTGTTAGACAGCCTATGGGTACTAATAAAATTGGCAGTATCCCACGAGAAATAGCAACATTTCTTGAACTTCCAGAACCCCTGTTGTACACGGGTCATTGTTTCCGACGAACTTCAGCCACACTTTTGGCTGATTCCGGAGCTGATCTCCTGTCCCTTAAGCGCCACGGAGACTGGAAGTCCAATGCAGTTGTAGAGGGATACATAGAGGATTCCATCCAAAATAAGTCTAAAATATGTGAAGGCATCGTTGGAGCCATTACACTGAAAGAGCCTCAATCGGATCCTTGGACTGGCCCTTCTACATCAAAAATAAGCCGTTATGAAACACCTAACCATCTCCCTCTCTCTCCAACATTCACGCCAAGGGAATCCGATGAATCGGTACAACTATTAAGTATGACAGATAGTTTACCGAAAAACAGTACACAAGTGACTAACACCAATATTACAGTACCAAACAAAAATATTACACACAATTTAAATAACTGTAGCAACGTTACTTTAAAATTTTCTTAATTATACCTTACTATTATTTTGTTATAATTTAAAGATTATTCTGTAATACTTACCTGTCATAATGTAGTAATTAATACCTAAACTGAAATAAAAGTGTGCCTATCTTGTCATTGTAAACGTTTTTTTTTTTTGCATTTAGTCATTTCCTCGCTGAGGTGGAATGAAAAGTTACGTGTTGCACTCGAGTGCAAAGATTTTTCACCTCGTGCTCTTTTGATTCCCTCGCTAACGCTCAGGATTCTAATTTTGAGTCACTCGCTGCGCTCGTGATTCAATTTTAGAATCCTTCGCTTGCTCGGTCATCAAAATTGAACACGCGGTTAAAAAGCAACTTTGCACTCTTGTATAACAAATAACTATTTTCACGGACTGCCGCGCGCGTACTATTTTCCGCGACAAACAGCGCCTTCGGTGCGCTTTGTCGCCCGATACGAGGGGTTAATAAGCAAATTATTTAATAAAGGCGCCTCCTTTCTCTAAATCACACAAGAAGTTCAAATGGATTTAAACAGTGGTTTATTGTTATCTGTGGCGAAATCACATACAAATTAATACCGTCGCCGTCAAAAAAGGATGCGTGTGAAATACATTGCATGTTGAGCCCAATCGTAGTGCAACAAGAGCAAATTTTTCAGAAAGTGTTTTGAAAAATATTTTTCACTTCGAAAATATTCGACAAGTCACAATGGAGAGTTAACACAGGGCCGCACTAAAAAGGTTTTTTTCGTAATTAAACACTCAATAAAATAAAATTATGTATATTTAAAATTGTCCAAAAATAGTTTGCACCCATATAAAGCAATTTACTTAGATAACATCATTAGCGATACATCCACTAAGCCTACATTCAATCAATTCAACCTTAACAAATCGTAACAGATATCAAATCGGAATGTTAACTTGTTTCTTTGCAATTACCCAAAAACAAACTATAGGCCGACCGCTTAACTGAGACCGTGGCCGGGGTAGCTGCGCGGTACAGGAGGGGTGTTGTCAAAGTCAAAGTCAAACATTTATTTGCTTATAAATATGGTTACAAAAGTTCGTATAATAAATAGTGTAATAGTAGCTTAGCATATTTAGTCATACCATAACGACATGCAAATTTTTAGTATTTTAAACATTATTTAAATTCAAGGAATTCTTGCAGAGTATAGAAAGCGTTCTCAATTAACCATGTGTGTAAAACGCCAGCAACCCTAATCTGCCAGTGACAGCCTACGTATTACGTCACCACATCACACCCCCCCCCCCCCCTCGCATCGCGCACCTACCTCAGGCAGGTTCTCAGTTAAGCCGACAGGCTATAAATAGGAATGTCATAGCAGTATATGTCGTAGCACATATAAAGTCAAAAACATTATCCCCTGGACTCGTTAAAGACGCGTCAAGGCTCTGTAGGTCCCAGCCACCTAAAAAATAATCTATCACAATAAAAGAACATTATAACAAACTTAACGTGATTAAAATGCACCAAATATTATATAAAAATCGACAACTGATTATGTAAAAGTGTATATTATGTGTTACGTTGCTCCCTTTACCGCTTGCGATAAAATGGTTTAGTTATTGTAAGTGGATGCGGACACGTTGCCGCCGTGCCCGGTCCAGTTGGTGTGCACGAAGTCTCCTGGCTTTGTGATGAGCTCATAAGTGTGCGCACCGAAGTAGTCTCTTTGAGCCTGAAACCACAAACGATTTACATAAGTACTTGCAAAAAAAAAATTTTTATGTACCAATCGGCCTAAATTGAAGATTAAGCAGCGTTTGCTGAGGTCGGTCTATAGATGACCATACATTACATAAGAGTTCCCTCCGTGCATCGGAATGCACGATACGCTGACGTGTTTAGCCCTGGCTGCCCTTTCCAAATCTGTGACAGTCATTTCGTTTAGAAATTAATATGAAATAAAGAACCCCAAAAGTATGCCAACCAGTCTTACGAAGGGGTATCGTATTACCCAGGTTGTAGAAGACAGTTATGCAGTCTGTCCTAAAACAGGCGTTAGCTGCATCCGGTAAGACTGGAAATCATCCCTGAATGATAGCTGGAAAAAGGCTTTCGTGCCACTACCATTCGGGTACCTATGTACACTGGTAAGGAAAGGCAACAGGGAACACCACCACAAACTGTGGCTGGACCACGGTGACTGCAGGTAGGACATGACAGGATTATTATACGGTTTAATGGTTTATCAACCATATGGGTTTTAGTATATTCAACCGGTTTACCGTTTTACCCAATTAATCGGTCCCTAATTTATAGTATAATCGTAGATGTTTGCATTAATTTGTATGTTGTTGGCTTGCTTTGATTTAGCGTAAACTGTTAAGTACAGCAAGCAGTTGTTTTTAGTAATCCACTCAAAGTTGCGCCTGTTACAGAAAAATTGAAATGGAGTCGTTTGTCTTGGTATGGGCATGTAATGAGAAGGGATGAAGGACATGTGACTAAAAGAGTGATGGATCTGAATGTTGATGGACGGAGAGCGATAGGAAGGCCAAAGAAAAGATGGATGGATTGTGTAAGGGACAAGGGCAAGAAAATGATGACTCAAACCAACTTTCGGTTCCATTCGCTTACTATGAAGTGCATTCCAGTCTTATGAGATACAGTTGGATAACAGTATTTTCTTGGAGCAGACTGAATAATTGCTAATCTGACTTTAACTTAGTAACTCTCGTGATTGGACAAGAGTTTTAAATAAGCATGATCTGCCTATTTGACTGCTTCGTTGGTCGAGTAGTCGCAAGCGCAACTGCTGATCAAAGATGCTGGGTTCAATCCTCGGATAATGCAAAGTGATATGGAATTTCTCAGTAGCAAACACGGAGTCTGGATTTGTACCCAGTTGATAGCAATAGGCTCGTCGTCTATTACATGGGACTTAATATATATTATGTTACTGGCGAAATATTCGTGTACTACTAAGTACAGCCACATAACCTCACCTAACCTAACCCTCCGGGATTATAGGCTTAATGTAATATGACCTTCCTTTGCCTTTTTAACCTTTTCAACGCCATTGTTAGACGGGCCTGTTGGTCTAGTGGTTAGTGGCCCTGACTGCTGACCCGGAGGTCGTGGGTTCGATTCCCACCCAGGACAAACTTTGTGTGATGAGCATGATTGTTTGTTCTGTGTCTGGGTGTGATTTATCTATAATATGTATGTATTTATAAATTATATAAGTATGTATATCAGTTGTCTGGTTACCATAACACAAGCTCTGCTTAGCTTGGGATCAGATAGCCGTGTGTGAGATGTCCCAAGATATTTATTTATTTATTTATTTATTTATTTATTGTCACATATAATTGACAAGCGCGTGCCCTGGAAACCAAGAACACAAATATGTGACAAAAAATTGATTAAATTGTGGCTTGGCATGCGCGTGCGTTTATGGGTATGGTGTCTGGCAATCAAAAGGCTAAAACCATCATCTGCCTTGCCTTTCCCCAACTATGTTGTGGTCGGCTTTCAGTCTAACCGGATGCAACTGAATATCAGTATTTTACGTGGAGCGACTGCCTATCTAACCTCCACAACCCAGTTAGTACTGGGTAATACGATACGCCTTGGTAAGACTGGTTGTCAGACTTTCGGAACACTGACTACCTGTAACGACTGTCAAAGATATGATAAGAAATGACAACCGGGACCAACGGCTTAACGTACTTTTCGAGGCACGGAGGAAGCTCGGTATGTAGCGGGTGGTCACCCATCCACAGACCAACCTAGGCAAGCGCTGCTTAACCTAAAGATCGACCCGAGCGGCTGCTATTATTTAACCACGAGCTCCAGGTTAAAACCAGTGGTATTTAAAAAAAAATTAGATCCACAGCCTACAACTCGAATTCCGTCATCGTTGCCATTGAAGCACCGCTAAAGACTAAAGAGCATCACAGTATGTACCTGAAGCATGTTAGCGGGTAGCACGGCCGATCTGTATCCGTCGTAGAAGGCGAGCGCTGCAGAGAAGGCTGGCGCCGGCACGCCAACCAGCGCCGTCTGGGCGACCACCTCCCTCAGGGACTGCTGCGAGCCACTGATGCGCTCGCAGAAGAACGGGTCCAGCAGCAGGTTGCTCAGCTGAGGATTCTTTGTAAAAGCGTCCTGAAAAATAACCAAACGTGTATAAGTCACGAGTTTTCTTAGAGAAAATTTATGCGTACCTATCACTGTTGTTCTGCGAGAGAAATTTTACGAAGCTGTCTTCTATTCCGTAGTTTTAATCTAATTAATCACATCAACTTGATCTGTATCTATGTTTTACGTTAATTGTTATAACCGTTTTAATTAACTATATCCTTACTAATATTATAAAAGCGAAAGTGAGTTTGTTTGTTACGTCTTCACGCCTAGATGGCTAAACCACATTTTGATGAATGTTGGAATAGAGATAGTTGGGACCCTGGAGACGGACATAGACTATTTTTTTTTAATGTGAGAAATGAATGAGAAAGAGGGAAGAAAAAGGAAAACTTAGCTTTGTTATTACAATAAATAAGGCGCAAGGGCAAAAACTACAGGTAGCAGCTACCTGTAAATCAGGAAAAGGGAACTGCGTTACCCCGAATTTAACGCGAGCGAAGCCGCGAGCAAAAGCTAGTAATAAAATAAAATATTGATAGTACTGTCTACAACTAATTCATTCCTATCCAATACACTGATTAGTTTCGAATTGACGTGGAGACAGCTATCGTCGATAAACTATTCATTGTTCAAGGGAAACACGTAACTCACGTTGTATTGGTTGTATAATATGACTGTCTTTAAAAAAAAAACTGTAGTGCGAATAAATGACAATTAACTGAGTTTTGAGTTCACAAATAGTCATTTGTTTATTTCCATACAACCATATGAACCTTACCAACTTAAAAAAGAGGAAAAGAAATCCTATGTCGTTTCCAAAAAAGATTTTAGATGTTATTGATTCCTAATAATTAATTAGGCATGTGGTGTGGGTACAAAACTTTAATACGCTATGATAACTTTGTGTATGTTTGTTACTCCTTCAGGCTCTTTCGTCTTCAAATCCGTCATCCGTCAAATTCGAGCATTTTGGATACCTAGTTGAATTTATTCAATTTACTGCCGTTATTACTGATTCCATATGTTAAGACTACGATATCCATCGTGCAGCTAAATATTCAGTCAAGATTGTGACTCGTGAGTGCGTTCAAGATTGAAAAGGAACGGTTTATCTAATTTCACCTGCACGATGCTTCAGCAAAAACAGTATAATCGAATATACAGTATTAACAAGTGAGTATGAATATGAGTCCGGAACTATAACAGTACTTTGTAAGAATTTCGTATAATAACCTACAGGTAATAAGGAAAATAAATAGTTTTAAACATTCAGACGAATTGATAACCTCTGTATGACCACTTTTAGAATGTCACTCACACTAGTCACGACATGTTTTTACTTATACTCTTGAATCATACTGTAAACAGTTATGTAACAGTTTGCATGACTTTGAAATTGAATGTCGAATGGTCACATTATCGATGAGGTCACTGATTACATTGTTCACCTTCGTTACTTTGAGTGCAAAACCATATTTATATCATATAAGGTGGCAATGATATGACAATAAATTACTCATATTATACCTGTCATCATGTCGACTGCTTGATAATGATAGATTTGATAGTTTATTTTTTGTGTGATCATTTCCCTTTTTTTTAATCACTGATAAAGGTACTTATATTATGCAAGTCAATGACTTTTTATGCTGCGTGAATTAATAAACAGTACAAAACTACGAATGTTTGTGTGACTAATTGATCAAAAAATAAATTCGGAATGGAATTTTTAGGTTTTTTTTAATAATTGGTCAATTTGTTGAATGCAAAGATAACAATGCCTAGTTAATAAGTAGTCCGCAAATTCTTACCTTGATGTTACCAAGGAAGGCGCTCCTGATGATACATCCACCTCGCCACATCAAAGCAATGCTGCCATAGTTCAAGTTCCACTGGTTCACCTGATAAAATCACAACATTAATGCATACATCACCATTATCTGAGTAAAATATCTACTAATAGAAAGACGATATAGTTAGCTAAAGTAATATCTTACTTGAACCAGTTGTTATTATTAATATTAAATTGTAGAATTATAAAACAGATTTCCTCTAACAATTTTATTAACTTTTTGCATCAGGTCATTCAAGTGACTAAAATTGGATAATTATCGTCCTTCACTTGACTTGTTTTTTTGATTTTTTAATATAGTAACATCATCGGACTACATTTTGCATCGGATCACGATCGATTGGATCACGCGAAACCCGGTCTCGACCCCATAGTAAAACCCAGTTTTTCCCGGATTTACTATGGCCACGAAACCGGATTTCGTTGTCCTAGTAACAAGTATAGATATAGACCGTCTCTTTCGCGCAAGGCTTTGTTTCTTACTGCATTTATGAATGAAACACTGCTGTTCTGTACGCGGACGCGAACTTACGAGTAAAGCTTCTCTAATAATACCCAATAAGGACTAATATCTTACGGTGGCGATATGTACAACCACCTCCCATCAACTTCATCTTTGCGCTATCTAAATACGGGAAGACTATACAATATACTTATATCAGTACTAAGGAATCATTTGACCAGTCATAATTATTTATTCATGTATAAACTATATCGTATCGTATCTACTATTTTACTCGACATGAATTATGGAACCATGATTTTGTCCATGGATTTCTTCTAAATAGAGATCAACGCTTTGGAATAGACTTGTGACTAGGATGGTAGGTAACTTCTTTTGTTTTTGACATTTAAAAGTGCATGTTATGGTATAATTGAAATAAATGCGTTGATTTCAGTTTGTCTGTAAATATCTAAATAATTATAAATCATAAAGAGAAATTCTACCATATGATTAATCCCTTGTGCTTAAAACTTCATCGTCTTGCTATCCAAATCTTTTGTTTTTTCAATTCACATAAATTTTCTGAAAACGAGTAGAGCATGTATCACCAAGCTGATCATACAAAGCTATAAGGCACCATCAAGACGAATAATAATTTTTTCTGGTTAATTTATTCCTCAGACTTAATATTTACATAGTATAAAATGAAGTCACTTCCGTTGTCTGTTCACTTAGATTCTTTAAACTTCTCAAAAGATTTTAATGCAGTTTTTATTAATGAGAGATTTCAGATAGAATGATTTGAGAGGAAGGTTTTATATGTATATTATCCTAGTCTATGTGGGTAAAACCACGGGTGCAGCTAGTATATTATAAATCCAAAGACAATTTCATCCGTTTTATTCGGTATTTTTTTTTTGTTGATAAATACATGTAAAGTGCATTAAGAGCTGTCATAGTCATTTCCAGCCATAGAGCCATAGAGCAGCCATAGCAATGACAACTTTAACCGTTCATGAACATAGTTTATATGTGCCGATTGTATTCGAAACTGAATTGAACTTGGTGAAATTGTTAATAATAATATATATATATATATATATATATAATAATATATATATATATATTACTATAATTTGTTGGATATTTTGTTTCTAAAAGAAGTTTTGCTAACTTTGTTGAATGCATAAGTATTGAAAGTTTCTCTAAGATCGCAGATACCACCAGGTATTTCCAAATATATCATACAGGTATTTCCAAATATATCATACCTTGGCTGCCTCACGGAGGAGCATGAACCCTTGCGCGTACGATATAAGCTTGCTGGCGTACAACGCTTTGCGCAGATGTTCGAGAAACTGCTTTTTATCGCCTGTGAACTTGGTCGAGGAACCCGGCAACACCTTGCTCGCCTTAACTCGCTCATCTGCACAGAAAAAAATGCATAATTTTAAAATCAAGTGACTTGGGATTCCACTGGAGCTAAATATACAAAACAAAAATATGTATAATAATGTTTTTTTTTTTGTTTTAAGTCATTATCGATGTCAAATATTATGATTGTCTGTCTAACCTTATCCCAATTTTGTTGGAGTCAATTTCCAGATAAAGCGGAAAACTAGAATTTTACATGGTGCGTCTGCCTGTCTGACAGAAACAACTCCAACCTTTAGGGATTTTGCTTTGGAATTAACATCGTAATGAATTTCTTTATGTCGCACTAAAATAAACGATGTAGTGTACGTATAAAATAACACTAAATGCTTACAACCTAGTGATAGCAATTATTACTCTTAATGGCATCACTCTCGTAATGGCGCATCGTCTCTTCTTCAACGTGGTGTCGATAGCTGAATGTTCCATCGCCTCTGATCAAGATAGAAACCTGTTCAGTGTTCGATTCTGTACACCTGCACAACGCATTTGCAAAATTTTAGGATCTTTTCGGATTTGAAATATAAAATTAGGATATTTGAGTTGTCAGGCACAGGCGAAATTACAATTGACAGTGACTCGCAATTAATTTATTTACATTTTATTTTCCCTCATCATCATCATTGTCAGTTTAAAACCTGATAAAATAAAAGCACAAAATAAAACACGTTTGATGAAATTTGACATCTCATAATCTTACATCAAACGATAGAACGATACCAGTCTTATTTGGGGTGTCATGCACTATTCACGCATGATCATCCTTATGACAATGAATTGCTTTATTTAAGCGTCCCTAGTCATAGACAATTAACGTTAAATCATGCCATGATTTAGCATAATGTGCGTATGGCCAGATGTATGAATGTTGCCAAAGCAAAAAGTGTACTTCCATGTAAGAAATATAGTAGGTGGCGTTATATAGTTTCTGCCTCACTCATAACGAAATAAGTGCCAGTTTAGTTTTATGTTATTTCTGAAGAGACAAACACCCTAACACAAATTGTTAAATATTGATTATAACTAAACCTGTAACTGATATAAATGCTTGGCTCATGCCGGTCCTGCTCCACAACCATAGGGGCAAACTAATTGATCCAGCGTCTGAAGTTATTGTGCCAGCTGTAGAAGATTGTAAGACTATATTTGCATAGTATAGACTCAATTTCCTAATATTATACAATTGTAATGCCCATATGTGAGTACTATGTAATTTAATTGACTCGACGGTTGCCCTGGTGGTTGAGAGATTGTCATGCTCACTTAAATGTCTCGCTGATGGTGGCGTGTGTGTCGGGTCATTTAGTTCCCTTCAAAATGGTTGAGCTGAATGGGGCTGATATATGCGTCATGTTCGTGAACGGGCGCTGTCAGTTGTGACTGGTCATCTATTAGCCGCCACGGTTTGTTTTAATTAATTAATTTATCTGTTAAACTCTTGTTTTTGCTTTTACTCTGGACGCTCTTAATGTGCTCGTTTTCAACATCGTTCTTACATGTATTTATAATCACAACATGAATGATGTATCCATGATTTTGTAAAAATATTATGATTTAAAAGAGTGTCCATGGAGTTTCTTGCCCATTCTTCTCCATAGAGATTTACGCTTTGGAATGGGCAACTACAGTACTTTCACAAGTTATTATGTCTTGTGACTGGGACTGTAGCAGCATAATTTTTTTTGTTTTCATGACATTCAAAAGTGCCTGTAATGGTCTAATTGAAATAAATGATTTGATTTTGATTTGATTTGAACTGGCAACGAAAGATGCTGAATGTTCCTATCGGTGACTTGTATTACTAAACAATATTAAATAACGTTATTGAGAGAACATTCACAAAAAACTGTAATACTCAAGGTTGCTAACCATCGCCAAGAAAACATCTGCCCGGTGGGGTTAACATTGGCAAGACTTACGAACTTTCATAACTCATAATAGGACACGATATTTAAAAAAAAACTAGAGCTCATCTTCGATAAAAAATTACATGTCTGGTCTCAACACAGCTACATAACTAGTTGAATTGGATTGATTGAAAAAAGTTGTATTGTACGTCAATTGACTCTTTGAGTATGATTATGTAATACTCATCAATGAATTTATATTTTTTTATAAACATACAAACAATCAATGAATACTATACAATAATTGGGGGTTGTTTCAAAATAATATCTGCATAGATCAATCGATAGTTAGGCTACGCTTGCTGAGGTTGATCTATGGATGGGTGATTCATAACATCCTTGGTCCCAGCTGTATTTCTATTTGATATCTTTGACAGTCATGATAGTTAGGCAGTGACTTGAAAGTCTAACAACCAGACATACCCAGGTAGGTTGTGATGTTGATAGGCAGCCACTCCATGTTTAAAACTGATTTTCACTGTTAGACAATCCAACAGTAAGCCGAATCAAGACAGATAATTAGACTAGTTTTCGTACCTTTGAGTGCAGAGAGACAACGCGCGAATACGGCCTCGCCGATGAGCGTGACTGGTACTCCGTACTCCAAGGCGGCGATGCCGGTCCACTTGCCGGTTCCCTTTTGTCCCGCAGTGTCGCGGATCTTTGGCAGAAGATATTTACCTGCAATATACACATCGATCGTTCAGCGTTGCATATACATATACATAGCTAGAAATAGAAACCTTGCTGAGCTTTTTTATTAGTAATTCACAATATATTCATGAAAGACTTCATGTTAGTAATTCGCAGATTGTATTATATTAAAATAGTTGTGTTCAGCATGCATTGAATGCACCTATTTCCTCATACTACCTTCCTTGTATTATTTTTAATGTTTTAATACTTATTCAGAGCGAGACAAATGAATCTACTTATAAAAAATCATCAAAATCGCTCCAGCAATCTTAAGTTATAAACGGTAAACCCAGCTTGTTTTATATATAAAATAGATTTTCAACTTCACAGGGTACTAACCATCAGAACCCTTGAACTTGAGAATGTCTCTCGATATGTCAATGAGGAATGAGTCCAGGTCGCCTTTGTTCCATTGCTCAAACACTTCAGCCATTTCACCTTGCTCCATACCTTCAAACATAATTAATAAATTTAATTAAGTAAATGGTTTATACTAATATTATAAAGAGGTAAAACTTGTTTGTATGTTAAGGGGTAAAAGAACTACTAATCTGCTTCCAGTGGTTGCATCAAATAGCCGGTAACAGAAGGCAACCGGTTACACCAAGTATTAGCTGTCTATTAAAAGGATACACATAGCTATAGTAGCTGGCTAGAACTAGCTGTTATCGTACCACGGCTTTTAGCTGTAACATATATACCTAAGACATCTTTCATCAGGTTGTAGGCTTCACAGATGAGCTGCATGTCACCGTATTCGATGCCATTATGCACCATTTTGACGAAGTGTCCCGCACCATCTTCTCCTACCCAGTCGCAACATGGCTCGTCGTTTGCTTTTGCGCATATTGCCTGAAATTACAATACTATAATTAAAACATTTTTTTACGAAAATGTATTTTACCTTTCTCTACTCTTCCACCAGTAACAGGTTACTGTGCTTATATGTGTAAGCTAATGTGTGCATTCTCATCTCTTCTGCTCTAAACTTTTCATTATTAATTTCTTTACTTTTTCAACTTGAATAAACTTATTTATGTATTCCCCAATACCCTGTTTTGTATCCTGATACCCACACAAACATTTCAAATGAAAAGGATTGCAACTACACAAACAGATGGCTGAAATCCATCTGGTTTTATTCATAAAACTATTTAATCTACTGGGCATTCCCAAGTACATACCTGGAAGATAGGTTTGACATGAGGCCAAGCAGCAGAATGTCCACCAGGCATCAGT
This sequence comes from Ochropleura plecta, assembly GCA_905475445.1. Lineage (NCBI taxonomy): Eukaryota > Metazoa > Arthropoda > Insecta > Lepidoptera > Noctuidae > Ochropleura > Ochropleura plecta. The sequence continues at coordinate 16,107,725 of FR997721.1, read as the reverse complement.
GAGGGTCCATAACGAGCACCATCTTCGCCACCACTCACCTGTACATAAACATAATGTAGCCTTTCTAATAGTCTTAGTATAACACAAAGCCTTAATAGAATCATACTTTGAGTTGACCTTTCATGCAGTATGATTTTACAACAAAACAAGGGTGAGTAGGCTCTTTCTAAAATGATAACCTTATTTAGGACTGATTAATGCATAAGCCTTACATAATATGACGTACTTACACCCATTCCTATGTAAAGTATTCCAGTTGATGCAAGCTCTTTGCACCAACGCTGTGTGTCTATGTATTGGGAGTTGCCACCATCAATGATTATGTCGCCTTTCTCAAGAAGGGGTACCAACTTCCGCACAAACTCATCAACGGCCGATCCAGCTGTGGATTTACATCTTTGAGTTATTTATTATTACACAACTATGCTATTTCATGCTTCATATTTAAATTCATTGTATCACCTTTAACAAGCAACATGACTTTTCTAGGCTTCTTCAGTTTAGCTACCATGTCTTCTAAAGAAGTTGCTCCAATTATCTTTGTTCCTTTAGCCTCATTTTTGAGGAATTGGTCGACCTAAAATGTTAAAACTTAACCCAGTTAGTAAAATATATTGACATGTGTGGAATAAAATGCAGGAATAATAATTGTGAAAAGCACTTTTATGTACCATACCTTGGCAACAGTTCTGTTAAAAGCACAAACAATGAATCCTTTGCTATCCATGTTCAGAATTAAGTTTTGTCCCATTACTGCTAACCCAATAAGTGCAATATCTGCTTTAGGCCTGAAAATAATTTATATTTATATAATATGAAAAGATAGAGGAAATATAGAATAAATGAAAAAAATATTAAAATGTACATCATATATTTTTTAGTTTACAGTTGATTGATATTAATAGCCCTTAAGTATGACTATGAAGGTATTAAATTTAAACCAAATTGCTATAATTTGTTATCTTGGTATTTTATATGAAAAGAATTTTAATGACATAGCATAATCATTTGATTGGTGATTTATAACAATTGATGTACTGGCCAGTTTCAAAGTTTGGTTTATATAGGTATCTAATTTGTAGTTTGGGTTTGCATACATTTATAAATTATAATCTTGATTGAAGTACTTGACTCAGTACTTATGAAAGGCGCACAGTTAGTCTGTTCACCTTCAAATAACCTTGTGGCCACACTTTGCATCAAGCAGTTACCAATAGTTGTCTGTAAAGTGTATTTCATATAACTGATTTAGCATTACATTTTAACTATCAAAGCATGCTAGCTTTGATAGTCACCTACTAAATATAAAAAATAAATACCTACTAGAGCAAAGTTACTTTCTTTACAAAAAAAAACAATTATAATCATACTAGAACTGGGTCCATAGCCTTACCTGGGCATCAAAAATTTTGACACAGTTTTAAAACGTGAACATTACAAAAAAAAACCCCAGCGTTAGAAATTTTAGTAAATTCAAGGTTATTATTCTCAGGGTCAAGATCAACTAACTAACCTAAAAATGTAACATAACTTTTAGAGTTGTAAATATTATATTTTATTACGTATATTATTACGTATATATACTGTTAAAATACAAAGGCATGCTGAAAACAAATGAATAGTAATTTTGTGAATATACTTACGCTGCCATTTTAATAAGTTTCTTCCCGAGACTAATGCACAATAGGTTAGAGGGAAATTCCTCTTGTTATTTTCTAGTTTCTTGAAATACTTTCTTCGATATTTATTGCAAATATCACACCAAACAAACTTTTTCCAACTAACTTTGCAACTTGTCTGGCCAAGTGTGCACGAGCAACTCACGGTTACAGTTGCACTACAGTCAGACTAACTCAACCATGAACCAACTTACGTACTACTAACTTGACTGTGCAAGTGTGCAGTACAGTACACACAGATTAAAGTCATGAGTCAACCAATTACTTCAAACACTGCTTTGCATAAGTTTACGAAGTTGTACTGTCATTCATGTCATTACTATGCCAATGCCACGAAGTTGTACTGTCGTTCTGTCAAAGTATCAGTGCTACCAACTCTAGAAAATATTAACGTGTAAACATAAAGTAAAAAAAAGGTGAAAGCTCCAACCTACCCGCGAAATTCAAATTTTCTTACGTTTTTTGCAATTTTCAGGCCAGTGCTAGGTTGTATGTTGATTAAAATATTATTCGCGGCTGTAAGACGTATGTAATTATAGAATTATAATCATCAAAATCACCAATACAACCCTCCAAGTTCATAAAGGCGTAGGAAAGACTTTTTCTGTTTTTTTTTTGTTCCTACGCCTTTATGAACTTGGAGGGTTGTATTGGTGATTTTATGATTATAATTCTATAATTACATACGTCTTACAGCCGCGAATAATATTTTAATCAACATACAACCTAGCACTGGCCTGAAAATTGCAAAAAACGTAAGAAAATTTGAATTTCGCGGGTAGGTTGGAGCTTTCCATGAATCGTCACAATGAACAATACAAAAAAATAATAATATTAAAGTGAAACTTTTATTACATCGTCTGAAAGTTTTTCGTCTGTGTATTGCATGTCGCGTGACGGTCGGCTGCGGAATAGGGACGTCTAAATGTCTTTAATGTGAAAAAAAGTTTAGAGTATGCGTCCAGCAGTGATATTCTAAACGAATTGCCGGTGAAAAAAATCATATGGATAGGGTAGTGTAGACATGTTTGCGCATAAATGTCCATGTATTTTTAAGAGTGGAATCTTTTGAAATCCGTCAAAAGGTCGTAGCACATGCAGACCAATTAGTCTTCTCCCCATACTGTTCAAGAAGACTCAAACCGTCATGCCGGATCACCAGATCGATTATCGGGAGACACACGCAACGGTTGAATAGTTGCATATCGTACCACGCAATCAGGCATTCACTTGAGAAGATGGAATATTACTCTGCAGCTTTCCTTGACATACAGCAGGGTAGGGTGTGGCACAAAGTGGTTTTACAAGACAAAAACACTTCTCCCTAACTCTTTCTTCATGATCCTATCTACAGGACAGAAAATTCTAGGTCAAATAAATGGAGAAGACTACTCGCAGCTGTTTTCTAATACTGCTTCTGTGCCCCAAGAATCAGCTTATCTAACCGTGTTGTATTCTATATACACAGCAGACCTACGCAGACAACACGGCATGCCTTGCAAGTGACAAAGACCCACGAGTTGCGAACACAGCTTGGTAAAATAGATGCTTGGCTTCAGAAGTGGATAATAAAAGCTAGTTAATAAGAAAATCAATACATACGGTCCCTCCGACCGATGTCGCAAAAATAAAATGAAAGTTATGGGACAAGTGAACATAGAATAGCCACTACAGGTTTTTTGAATTATTTACTTTACAATTTAAATAATCCGTCCCCTTCGCCAAAATTTAATTCAATTCTGTGGGTGCATTGAAAGTAAGGGTTCCAATCGGGACAAAAAACTTAAAAATTAAGCGACTCCAAGTGTAGCTGGGGTATGAACTATTAACAAATTGCATAATTTAATTACACAGAAATATACCTGTTTTAATTAAAATAAATGAAAAAAAATCTTATATAAAAAACAATTAAACCGAACATGTAAGTATTTATTTAAATATTAAAAACGTACTGAGATTACGCTAAATTAGTATAAGGCGTTTGTGGGTTTGTAGGGATATGTGGCAGAGAGAAGAGAATAAAATGAATAAAATTAGTTAAGATTTGTAAGTATCTGGGAATGTCTCATATCGCTCACTTGTCATTCTTGAGATTATTTACGATTTGTTTTTGGAAATCTCCCATAGGTTTTTACATTTGACTGAACGGCCAAATGTAAAAACCCATCATCTACATGTGTTTTCGCTTTGAATCCAGATAAAGGGTAGACAGTGCTGTAAGGGTCTTTACGATATTGTAAAAGCAGTGACATTAGATTAGCCCGCTAAATTTGAGTTCCCGCCAAGAAGTTCTACACTCGTACGTTCCTGACCAACTTGTGTGTTACCTGATCACAAATTAAAAAGATTCATCAATTCGGAATTTTATACAGTCAAAATAATTAAAACCGTTTTCAAATGTTAAATAAATCCAAAATAGAATAACAATATAAATTAAAGAAATTAAAGCTTATTGAAATTTTCAATTTCAGAGACAAGGCGAGTCCTAGACAAATACTTTTTTATTACATACCTACCTGTAATAGATACAGCCTCTTTGGCTAGGGCCTTAAAATATTGATCCAATTCAATCTGTTCCAACTTAACTTACACCAAAGAGTATAATAATACGTGAGATCATCTCGTTCGCCAACAGAACCTCAGACCACGCAAGTAAGTACTAAAGAAAATATTTTATTGTATACATTCGCCGAACGGCGTCAAGCTGCTGGATTACTGATTAGCTGCTGAATGGGTGTAGCCGTTCATTTTTTTTGTTCTTTCCAATGCACTACTTAAAACATTTAACTCAAAATTTACGAGAAATAATAAGATTAAAAATCTGACAAAACAACTTCGGCAAAAGCTAATAAAGTTGGATTCTTTATTGACGAGTTTAACAGAAATGATAAATGCGAACATACATGCCACAGCTATGCCTTCTCCCCTTCAAAGTTCTGAACCTCAAAAGGAAGAACTAGGCTCACTTGATTGTTCGTCTATCTAGACTCTAGAATCTAGAGCCTAGTGACTAGTCCCTATATCAGATACGCATGGAGGTATCAAGTTGAAATCTATATATACCATATACTTAGGTGTAAGATCATCATAAGGCTACACTAGCTTATAAAATAGTGATTTTATATTATTTTATTTAGTCATAATTTCTGAACGCATTTTTTTATTATAGTTGGTATACGTACGTAAAAAAAATTTTTTTTTTTGACAACTATCATGTACAACATAGTAATCACGTTTACAAGTTTGTTTTAAAATTGTGAAACAGTGTGTTTTCAATTAAATACATATTTAATGATTTCAAAAATGTCAAAAAGATTGTGTAAAACGCATTTTGTCAGTTTTTGTTATATTTGTGGTGTACTTCCAGTATTTAAGAAAGGGTATCGGAATCTAGCAAAGAAGTATATTTTGGCTATTTTAAAATTCCGATTGCTCATCGAGTCTGTATGGACTTGAAAACAGATTTATGTATTTTGATTACATACTAAAAATGTGTTAGGATTCTTACATGAACGATGGTTACTTCTATCTAGCAAATTCTAACACCTGGTTATTCCAGCAAAAAATTAAGAATTTTGATGGAATGGAGCTTATGATATACAAAACCAATGGCATATTATTCGAAAGTTCACATTAAAATCAAATTACCAATAGTTAGTTCAAGTTATACTAGATAATTTTTTTGACACCTGCGGCGTCGGTTGCCCCATCATTGAAATTTATCCCTAGGAAACATAGTATCGGAATTAACAAACCGTTCAGAAGATATTTTGTGACAGAAAACATCCTTAAATCCTCGCAATCTTTTACATTCATAGTATGAGAAGGATAGTAAGAGGTAAGATTTTCAGCCAGGATGTGTCAACACATATCTGAAAGGTCATTTCCTTTAGTCATACACCATCGATCACATCAGGGATACATATCAAAATTATTATGGATACTGGGATGAAGCCATGTAAATTGACTATTGCTGGTCTATTATGATACCCAGTCATAAAAACAGGAAAAAGGCTGCCACAATAAATTTCCTATAATTTAAATTTTTCCTATTTTTTAGTCAAAATTCAAAACCATTTATTTCAATTAGACCATTACAGGCACTTTTGAATGTCAAGAAACAAAATTAATCTACAGTCCCGGTCACAAGGCATAATAACTTGTGAAAGTACTGTAGTTGCCCATTCCAAAGCGTTGATCTCTATGGAGAAGAATGGGCAAGAAACTCCATGGACACTCTTTTAAATTATAATATTTTTACAAAATTGTATTTACATCATTCATGTTGAGATAATACAAATATGTATGTGAGAACGATGTAGAAAGGCGTGCACAGTAAGTATTTTTGAAACTCAAATTCTGAACAGAAACACTTATTTCCAAAAGTGAAGTCTTATTTAAAAAATAATTACTTGTGTGACGATGTCATGCATTAAACAAAAAGTATCCACTTTTTGTTTAATGCATGACTCTGCTTCTGACTCTTTCATCTGTTATGCAAGTTGAATTAAGGGATTGTCTTACACGATGCAAGTCATCTTTCACATCTAATCATTATTGATTTCTAGCTTCAATGAAAAATGTGAACTCTGCTTCTTGGGTAGTCCGTTTTCTGTACTAAGACAATTTTCCCAGGCTGAAAGAAGCCTGGAAAAATGTGTGGGTGTCTTTCCCAGACTTCTTTCAGAGTATCCGCAACTGAGTATCATTGTTTGGATATAGGTGATGCCTGTACATTCATAAAGCACTTGTGACTGTTTCTTCAGCCTGCATGCATTATAGACCTCATAAAGTAACGGGTCTTCCAATAGGCACGTCCGAACTTTGACAGTTAGTAGCGGCCATCTTGTTGAAGCTACATCTGTCAAATTGGTTGTCATTTATTCATTCTGTTTTGCCAAATCATCATGGATAGCTATAGCATTCAACAACACGTGCAAATGATAAACTTGTTTTATCAAAATGAGTGTTCTGTTCGGGCAACGCACCGCGCGCTTCGCCCATTTTACGGTCGCCATAATCGTCCTACCGAGAGGACTATTCGTCGTGTGGTGGATAAATTATCGAATTTGGGACGATACCAATCCACATGAGATCCAAGAGCGTCCAATGCATCCCGAAAAAGTTACAGTTTGGTGTGGGTTTTGGGCTGGCGGCGTCATCGGGCCATATTTCTTTGAGAACAACGTTGGCCAGGCCATCACTGTCAACGGCGAGCGCTATAGGTCGATGATTACCAACTTTTTTTGGCATGAACTGGATCATCTGAACACCAACGAAATGTGGTTTCAACAAGACGGCGCTACGTGCCACACAGCTCATGCCACATTGAATATTCTGCATGAGAGATTTGAGGGCATGGTCATCTCACGTGGAGCTGATGTGAACTGGCCACCGAGATCTTGTGACTTAACCCTGCTAGACATTTTCTTGTGGGGTTTTCTTAAGTCGCAGGTCTATGCGAATAAACCACAAACCACAGCGGCCCTCAAAGCCAACATAACCTATGCCATAGGTCGAATTCAGCCTGATTTATGGGCAAAAGTCATGGAAAATTGGATATCTCGCATACACTCCACCCAGAGAAGCCGTGGCGGACACTTGAATGATGTCATATTCCACACATAATGGCATCACTACATCTTTCAAATAAATAAATAATTTCGATAATATCTCACACACACTTTGTTTAATTTAAATTTAAAGATAGGACACGCTTAATGAAAGACCCTGTACATGTGTTAATAAGGCACATAAAAGACTAACCTTAGTCTTGGCCATACATTTATTATTTTGAACAATAATATTACAAAAAAAAATAAAACTGCTTACCACACACAGCCTACATGCTTCTCAAATCTTACATAGAGGGACGAATTTTCCAAGTAAAAACTGGAGACTGCCTATCTTCATTCTATCCCATAGAAGCTGGAGTGCCCCAAGGTTCTGTGCTGGGTCCTGTACTGTACACAATCTATACTGCAGACCTACCCAACTCGAAGCAAATCATAACTGCAACTTATGCTGATGACACCGCAATTCTATCCTGTGATAAAGACCAGATTAAAGCATCCGCAAAACTTCAAGAACACCTAAACAAGATTGGCTCCTGGCTGAAGAAGTGGAGAATCAAAGCTAGTGCTGCCAAGTCTGTCCATGTTACCTTTTCCCTTAGAAGAGGAGATTGTCCTCAAGTGAAGCTTGGTGAAGATGCGCTGCCACAGAAAAGTTCAGCTAAATACTTAGGTATGCACATTGACAGAAGACTTACCTGGCGTAAACATATAGAGACCAAAAGGGATCAAGCAAACATAAAACTAAGAGAATTTCACTGGCTTATAGGCAGACAGTCATCACTTAGCTTGGAAAATAAAATTCTAATCTACAAATGCATTCTCAAACCTATTTGGACATATGGGATAGAGCTGTGGGGATCAGCAAGCCATTCGAACGTTGAAATCATACAACGCTTCCAAAATAAAGCACTCAAAGCTTTAAGTGGTGCACCTTGGTTTACAAAAAACAGTGAAGTACATGAATACCTACAAATACCAATTATCAAACAGGTTGTAGAAAAGTCCTATAAGAACTATAAAGAGAGACTACAACGGCACAGAAATGAACTGGCTGTGATACTTTTAAAATCTTCAGAGTCTACCTACAGACTGAAAAGGGAACGAATAGCCTCAATCTAAAACAATCACTAAGAACAATGAGATGACACATCATTGGATGTGAACAATCTCGAACTGCCAAGAGAAGAATTACCAAAACTGATTAAAGCTCACGGGCTGATTGCAGTTAGAAGAAAGGAAAAAAAAAACAATAATATTACTTGAAAACACTTACACTCACACACAAGGGGTTCCATATGATAGCACCAAACAATATTTTTTTAACACCCTTGCTCGTAAAGCTGATGTAATTCCACCGGTTTTAAATATGTAAAGAGGGTCATAAAAAATGCGTGTGTTATCAAAGCAAATAGTTAAGTTATAGTCCATACAAATTCCATAACAGTATTATTTGCCATTTCAAATTTTGAACTGATCGCCCCGCCGCGCGCCGCACGACTCCAGCTAGTGAGCAGCGCGCTGTTGCTATTCGTTTTCTTTTTTTTTTAATTTATATAAAGGGTTTTGTCGCTTAGCGCTGTTGCTATTCAAATTTCGAACTAATTCGAAAGTAGGCAGCGCTAGCTCGCTGTTAAAATGGCGGGAAGCAACAATGTGCATTCACAGATTGAGTTTATTTAAAATGTTTTTTTTTCTGTTTCCTCGCAAATGTGTTAAAAAACGTCGTACGATATACGTGCGTATTGGTTATAACATGCTCGGCTCAATTACGCCCTCGCCTACGGCTCGGGCTGAAATTCCGACTCGCATGTTATAACCATCTTAACGCACTAATATCGTAATGTACTATTAATGCTCATATAAATTAAATGGATATTTACATTCACTCTAATGATATTTACTAGGTATATCTTCTCAAAAATGGATTATCAAATCTTGTCTATAGTATTTATTTTCAAAATTGAGGGAGTGGGACACTATTTTTACGGTGACTATAGCGGGACACTATTTTCTATGTTTTAACCATTTACTTGAGAAAAACGTGCATAAGAAACTGCTATATCATTTTAAGACACCCCTTATTACACTGATATACATAGATATTTTTAAAATCAAACATCCACAGTAAAATCATTTTAGACATTTAAAAACCTACTCTTTTCTTGCTTCAACAACGGTTTAAACATTGAAATAGCTTGGGTTCCGAGTCACTCGGGTATAGGTGGCAACGAGAGCGCGGATTCTCTCGCTAAATTCGCAACTTCCAATCCAGTTGATCTAAAACATTATGTAGTCCATAGCTACGATTACGGGCCGACACTAAACAGAAGCTGCATAATTCGTGGTCAGCAGTTTGGCAAGTAAGTTCGAGGCTTAAGGGTGCGTACTATGCCAGTATTCAACCGGAAGTCCAGCGGAAACCTTGGTTTTTTAAATGCACTAAACTGTCCAAAAGAACTGTTTCGTCCTTGTGTAGACTGAGACTCGGTCACTGCTGCAGCCCAGTATTTTTAAATAAGATTCACATCCGAGACAGCTCATTATGTGAATGCGGTCTTGACGACGGTACTCTGGACCATATCTTTTTCTCATGCCCTCTATATTCCCAGTCCTTTGACTTGTACCATAAGCTCCCCAAAATTAAAATCACCCTACCTACCAATTTCCATTATCTCCTGACAAATTTTTCCCCTAAATTAGTCCAAATTCTGTCTAAATTTTTAAATGACAACGATCTGAACATGTAATCTGGCGTGTAATACTAATCCTATGTTTCTATCTAACCGTTTTAATTTGTGATGTCCTATTGATTATAAATTTATACATATAAAATACTATATATATATTATTACGTGTTAACTAACAAAAATGTCCTGTCTTTACAGCTACTAACACTACCAAAAGTAAAGTTCGACGGCTCACCAAGATAGTTGCCGTCACCACGTGACCCTGGCAGAATAGTCGACATCGGCTCAGTTGCCAAAGAAGAAAAAAAAAAAGATATTTTATTTTCAACTGCCAGTTGCGTGTGTAAATGCCCTATTTTATTTATTATTCTTTTGCATCATATTTATGTAGCGGTTCATAGAAGGCATCTAGTTCAAATTTCTACTAGTTGGTGCTACTGGTCTCGGATTGAAATGGCTGTGGCATATGGACTGGGCTAAACTTTAGGGGCCCCATTTTAGTAATTTGGCAAAAGCATCCTAAAAAATATCTTAACGAAAATACCAGTAGGTTCAGCAATGATTGTTATTCCTTAACCCTAGATTCATAAACATTCGTCTCACAGACCGCGCGAAACGTAATAATGATTCTAATTTTTAGAGTGAAAGAGATAGAAGGCTGACCTCTCAAGTACCTTCCTAATTAATGCGACCATTAGTATCGCGAGTGCATTTTACTAGCAGTGACGTGTCCTTGAGCGGTTACAGAGTTTTATTCGTCTGAAGGGACGAATGTTTATGAATAGATACACGATTGACGAAGTACGGTTGCAATTTTTGAACACGTTTTAAACAAAACAAGAACGTTCTCTTGCTTTCTACCACTCATGGCAATGGTACTATTGGACCTTCTGGGAAACCAGACATCATTGAGTTCTACAACTCGGCTAAAGGCGAAGTGGATACCTTCGATCAAATGTGTAGTGGTATGTCTTGTAGCAGAAAGACGCAAAGATGGCCACTGTGCTACTTCTATCTGGTATGCTCAATATGGCAGTGATAAATTTGTATGTTGTTTACGTACATAACTTTGTAAAACAAGGTAAAAAACCAGCCAGCAAAAAGATGTTTCAGAGAAAATGACCGAACCGTGGTTACGTAAGCGTCGCAAAATGCCAACTTTGAGGAGATGCCTAAAAAGGAAGATTGCAGAAGTTTTGAATGAAACGCCTACCAGCGATACGCCTGGTCCTAGTGGTGCCCAAAAAAAGATTTGTAGCTTCTGTGATTACAAAAAGCGTCGAATGACGAGGTTCCAATGTAACCACTGTAATAAAATCATGTGTATGGACCACCGTGGCCTGATGTGTTTGGAATGTTCAGAATAAATATATTTTCGTTGTGTTACATAAGTTTTAAATAACTCAATAAAGGATTTAAACAATGCAATTATGTATTTGTTTTCTTTCATTAACAAAATCATGAATATCCATACCCGAATGTGTTCGTCTGTGAGACGAATGTTTATTAATAGTGTTACTTCTACATATGTTTATGAATCTAGGGTTAAAATAAAGAATCTCTTTCAAATTTCAGAGGACAATCAAACTCATCTGACTCAGCAATTACTGAAAACTGCACAAAAATAATTACACCAAAAGAAAGTTGTAAAAATATATTGACTGCCTGAAGAACATTTAATAATAGCAACAGTTGATGAAAAGATCTGAAATAGTCCTGATAGATCTTGTGTACCTGGAGATCTTTTAAAGAAGGCTCTTAATTTCATTGCTGTGAGAATGGAACAATATAAAATACCTGATGAAGTGTGGTCTGCGGTTAAACATGAACATGCATATGACCACACAGCAATGTTAAATAAAATTGGAAATCATTTTCCATGTCTATTACAAAATTTGGACATCACCAATTACATGGATAGGTGGCACACTTTGTTGTATATGGAAGAGATTGAGGAGATTACCAAGAAAAATTCTAATAATATGATCACTACAGTTTTGCACAGATATGACGAGTATCTTGGTCTTAAAGTAAAAAAATTGTCTGAAAGGAATCCATCTATAATGTTAGGAGATAGAGTTGTTGTGCATGACAAATTTGGCTATGAAGGTTCTACATACCATGAAGGGTTTGTTGATGCTTTAAAGAGGAATTGGGTATTAATTACATTCTCTCCTCAATTCCATAATACCTACCTCGGAAATGAAGTTTCTGTAGAATTCCATTTCAGTAGAGCCAGAATAAGAAAAGCACATCACGCTATTGATTTGGCAGTTACGAAATTAGGTCCACATATCTTATTCCCATCTCGTCTCATACCACGATCATCGCAAATACCTCAGAAAAGATTTAAAACTTTGACATGGTTCAATCCAAGTTTAAATTGTCGTCAGAAAGAAGCAGTGACAAATATTTTGATTGGGGAGTATCGTCCTATGCCTTATTGTATATTTGGGCCACCTGGGACGGGAAAGACGATAACTATTGTTGAGACATTAATTCAAATACTCACACATATACCTGATAGTAGAATTTTAGTAGCAACACCTTCAAACAATGCAGCTAATTTATTGGCACAAAGACTATTATACTATCAGAAACTTTTTCCAAATTTTGTAATCAGACTCATTGCAAACTATTTGATTGACTCCGATTGTATACCAGAAATGATAAAACCTATCTGCGCGACATTAGCTTCTGACAGTATATCAAGACCGACTCAAGTTTTACAAAATGGCATTCATACGGGTGTTTCAGCATCCTATGTTGGGAGTCATCGAGTTACTATTGGTACATGTAATTGTTTGGGAGCACTGGTGCAAACAGAATTATCCAATGGACACTATACACACATAATAGTGGATGAAGCAGGCCAAGCAATAGAACCAGAGATAATGATTCCTATGACATTGGTAAATAAAAAGAAATGCCAAATCATTGTTGCTGGCGACCCAATGCAGCTTGGGCCAGTTGTTGTATCACTATATTGCAAAGATTACGGAATGAATATTTCATATATGTCACGAATATTAGCAACATTCCCATACGAAAAAGATTATATTGCTTTCCAAAATGGTTTGAATAATAAGTTGATAACACAATTGACAGATAACTACAGGTCTTTGCCAGAACTTTTAACACTGCCCAGTAAAATGTTTTATGAGTCATCCTTAGTTGCTAAAATTGATCGCGAAATGCCATTTATACAGAAAATTATTGATGCTGTTTACAAGATATTTAAAATTAATACTATGGATATAAAAACCGGCGGAGTGTTTGTGTATGGCATTAAAGGAAGAAATATAAGAGCAGTGGATGGCACTTCTTGGTTTAATCCTGAAGAAGCATCTATGGTTGCATCAACTGTGTGTAACCTATATAAGGAAAATGTAAGAGCTGATGAAATTGGTATCATTACGCCTTATGGAGCACAGGTAATTTTCTACCAACTTTAATGTCAGATGATTACTTAATGGGTTCATCAAGCTGTTTGAAAGCTTTCTACCTTGGCATCCTTTGCAGTGGCCAATTGCAACAAATCTCTAAACTAACTGCGAACCCAAGTCGGCTGTACTGTAGCAAAGACTAGGTATATCTACAGACAGGGGTTCATAGACGGCATCGATCTCGAGACTATAATGTGATATGTCCACAGACAATGGCCCACCATCCATCTTGTGCTGCATGCCCTGCGCACTTGATGTCATGACTGGCCTATATATTAGACGACGATGGCCAAATATATTTAATTTGAATTTGTTAATCTACACGCTAAGAAAATTAAAATTTAAACAATATCATAGGTATATACCTGCAAACTCACAGGCATAACTATTTATTATTCACCGGCAACTTGCCTTGAAACATAAACTTTTGGAATCAGGTACTATACTACAAGATGCCCGACCCAGTTTTCTTGAAAGACTTATGTGCCGCTGTACTGGGATAAGTCAATCATCATTGACGGGACTTGCCGTCAATAAGCCTGACAAAGTGGTGATCGACCGAATAGTGCGCAGCGTAATGATAGTCAATCCCGCATGACGAGATTCTTTTGAAAGCTGAAAAAAAAGACAATTATAATATCTTGGTTTAGTACATGAAGTTGTTGACATGTGTAATGTGAACTCGGTTAACATAGTGCCGATTGTCATTACGACCAATGGCGAAGAGCCTTGACGACCATCTGTCGAAACTCCTTAGGCGGATGGATGATGGATTAAAGGCCTGATTCAGAAAGCAGTATTCCTCGATACAGCCCGCGTTGTGAGTTTCCTATCTCTGGAGCCCTAACCAACGGTAGCTCCTAAAACCTATAAACCACAATTTATTTTAAGATTTACTTAATAATGTAAATAATACGTTTTAAAGTGAATAAAGGACCATAAATAGCATTAATATAAGTAATCTTAGTCAACAACTACTTTGGTACTTCAAACACAGTTAAATTTTTCAGGTAAATCAACTGCAACGTGTTTTAGACGAATACCGGCTGGAGCATCCAAAAATAGGGAGCGTCGAAAGGTTTCAAGGCGAAGAACGGCGTCTTATTATCATATCAACAGTGCGATCATCTCAAGCCCTATTGTCTGAAGATCATAAAAATTCTTTGGGATTTGTCAAATCTTCCAAGCGGATAAATGTCGCCATAACACGAGCTCAAGTAGCTGTAATCTTGTTCTGTGACCCAGATTTGTTATCTACCAACCCTAATTGGAACACAGTTTTACATCACGCATTACAAGAAAATAAATATATGGGATGTGATTGGTCACCAGTTGCTGATGAGAACAATGAGCTCTAATCAATATTGGTTAGATAGACTGAGTCTATTCTTCTTTTCGGTTTTTTTTCCATAAAGTGTATGGGAAAATAAGTTTTACGCGTAACTTGCCGAAATTCCACCATTTCTTTTTTTTTTATAGCAGCCACCCCTTTTTATGAGACAAGTATTAAAAAAAAAAGAAAAATTTGGAACTTTGAGTACCAGTATCTTCATGGCTAGGAAGTTACCAGATTTTTACTTGCTTCTCTAGTGTAGATAATAACGTAACGTCATTCTAAATCCAACATGGCGAACTCCCAAAGTTGGCGGAACTAGTCCGCCAACTTTGGGAGTTCGCCATTCTGTTTATTTTGCAAATAGGTTTTTATAAACACTTTAAAGTAGTTTAAGGTATGTAGTCAATTTTAATTTTGTTATTTATGTCGGCCAAACAGCGGAAAATGGGGAATACGAATATCAGATACCGGAAAACTGAAAGGGTACATAATAGGGTTTCATGATTAAATTCTATGTATAAAGTCCTTTTTGGATAACAAGTAGTGGATTTTGTATTTCGATGCATGTATGAAAAGCTATTTTTTTTCCTTACTTTTTTAGTGTTCCTAACAAACCCTGTTTTTTACTATGAAACTTGAAAAAGTAACAACCACCATTTTGAGGCTGTCATACGTGTGTTACTTCGCATTACTTACTATAGCTGCAAGTGTGGTGAAGTTAGTGTTAGAAAACATAATTAATCCTTACTAATATTATAAAAGCGAAAGTGAGTTTGTTTGTTTGTTTGTTTGTTTGTTTGTTACCTCTTCACGCTTTAATGGCTACACCGATTTTGATGAATTTTGGTACAGAGATAGTTGGGAACCAGGAGACGGACATAGGCTAACTTTTATTTTAAAAAACTGGGATGTGAGGGAGAAAGAGGGAAGAAAAGAGAAAACTTAGCGTTGCTATTACAAATCAATAAGGCGCAAGGGGAACTGTGTTACCTCGAATTTAACGCGAGCGAAGCCGCGGGCGAAAGCTAGTCTATAATAATAATCATTGTCCTTGTTCCTGATACAGGTAGGCTAATGTTTTTGAATGTTTTATAACCTATAAGAAATATGTAAAAATGAATAAACGGAATAATGTCAAGTCATTCATATGACCACTCTATTTAATGGCATATTTAATTAAGGAAATTAAATATGTGTCCCACAGCATACCTACATAGAATCTAATCTGTTTTTACTTGCTTCCAATAATTATGATTATTATTATTAAAATCTATACCTAACCATAGTTATACATCTACATATACTCAATATTAAAATATTACAATTGTATCCATTATAAAAATAAATAAATGTGAAAGTAACTCTGTTTGTTTCCTTTTTAATTTCATTCAATTCAAATAATTGGCTGATCGGATCGTAATGAAATTTGGCAAGAAGGTATATTTTAACCTGGGGAAAGACAGGCATGCTATTATTTATTTATGGTTAATTAAAACGGTATAACACCAATTACAATAATTAACATCTATAGACACAAAATAAAATTGAAGTAAAATATCAAGTATAAAACAACTTACAATTGGTTCATTTAAAACTAACACGGAACAGTGAACACTCTTGCATAGGTACTTTGTTTCATAAAACACCAGACATACTAGCATGACTTAATTTCATTCATCCGCAAACACATCACATTCAGGGTGGGCAGTCAATAGGGCGTTGAGCATCTTGAGAATACGACACGCCGCATACGCGATTCATCGCATCTGTTTTCCAAAACTGTTGACGCTGGTGATGATGATTTCGAGCCATCATTGTTGCAGAACATGTAGGCTGGTTTTAACCTATCAAAAAGGTTACTGTTGTGTCTCTCCCTTGGACGTCAATTGTGAAGGTTTTTGATCCTTTTTCTATTACTTTGTGTGGACCAGAATAAGGAGATTCCAAAGATTTCTTTAGAGGTCCTTTTCGCAGGAAGACGTGGATGGCTGTTGCTGATGCTAAGGTCTTTAGGGACGTAGTATTTTCTCACCATGACCGGATGTTGATGAAGGTCTTTTTTTTTCGGGTGGGAAATCATCTAATGAATTCCCCCGCTCTGGGCGGAGCGGGGGGGCATGTCAGACTTTTACTGACTAAAACCCACCCATGTTCCTTCTGTTGCCCTTTACGTTCCGGGGCCGCGGTATCTCTTTCGAACAACCCGCAACCCCGGCAGGCGGAGGCCCTGGCAAGCCCCTCTGCTTTGCTGACTCTCTTTGAGGCGCGCGTGAAACACGAACGCGCCGTCGACACGGCCTGTCGTCAATAGACGGGCGGACGGTGAGCTACCCATTGCTCACCGTCCACAGGCCCGCATCTACGGTGGCCGGGAGTCGTCTCGCGGCGCCCGGCGCCCGGGGCGTCTCCCGCGGCGGCTGGGTTGGTTTGAGGTTCTCTCCCTCAAACGCCCGGCCTCCTCCTTCACTAGCATTACTGCTTCGCAGAAGGAGGTGACCGCTTCCCATTCCCTCTTGCTCCGGACCATGGCCTGAACCAGGGCCGGACGCGAGAGATCGCCGCCGCCGATCGTCTCCACGAGGGCACGGCGGCGGTGCTCCGCCCAAGCTGGGCAGACCGCCACTGTGTGCTCCAACGTGTCCTCAGGGCGATCGTCACAATGGTGACACCCGGGCGTTTCCTCCCGCTCGATTGTGTGCAGGAACCTCCCGAAACTTTGATGCAGGTCTTGAGATGTGTCTTTTTAGTCGTGCTGCGAAGTTTGCTTCATCTAAGATGTTGTGTGTTCGTGTGTGTGGCTCGCCGAATACCAACTCAGCTGAAGAAGCCTGTATATCAGCTTTCCAGACGCTTCTCATGCCCAAGAAAACTAGAGGAAGCACTTCCGACCATTGCGCGTTGTTGTGGCACATTATGGCGGTTTTTAACTGCCTGTGCATTATCTCCACTAGACCGTTGCCGCGTTGGCCTGAGGGTGATAAGCTGTTGTGGGGCACTGATAAGCGCCTATGATCGACGAGATACATCGGAACAGCTGTGAGTCGAACTGTTTACCTCGGTCTGTGGTTATTCTCTCTGTACATCCGAAACGTGCGACCCAGCCGGAAATTAATGTATTGGCACAGGTCTCCGCTGGTGATGTCTGCGAGAGGGTAGGTTTCTGGCCATCGGGCGTCAGTCTAGGTGTAGTCCTTGAACTGTACAATACTGTGCACTGTCTTGATGAGGGAGTGTAGTATCTGCCAGGTGTACAGGCGGGCAATTTTCTCGTCACAGTGTGAATGTCGATTTGGATGCGCTAATCTTTATTCTTCATTTTGGACCCAATTCGTGATATCGTTGGGGCTTTCTTATAAATTATGGGTAGCGGCACTGGGGTCTTGTCGCTTGCTAAGATAGCCGTATCATCTGCGGAACTCTCCTCTTCTGGCAGGTCAAACGTAAATATAGAGTATACAAAACGGGTCCCAGGATCCTTTTGGCACACCAGCTTCTATTTGGTGGTAGAGGGAAGTAGAATCAGCATTATGATGCACCTGAAAGAGTCAAAAATGATGTCAGTACCAGTAGCAAATAGTAGGTACCTACCTGTGAGGGAGGCTATTCTTAATTTAGCAGAGAAGTCCTCTAACCTTCAAGGAAAACTGAAGAGCAATACTCTTTCTCCTCTAAGGTCTTTCCTTTTATCTACCACCCTATGGACTTTTCCACAGTGGAGTATTTTTTACTTAAGCCAAACTACTACTTTGGTGAATAAAGATGA
Source organism: Ochropleura plecta (assembly GCA_905475445.1). Taxonomy (NCBI): domain Eukaryota; kingdom Metazoa; phylum Arthropoda; class Insecta; order Lepidoptera; family Noctuidae; genus Ochropleura; species Ochropleura plecta. The sequence goes on along the minus strand of FR997721.1, from coordinate 16,089,238 downwards.
CGTTATTTATCTGTAGTAGGGGTAGAATTCGGTGTAGTAGCAGTTTCTCAAATAATTTAGATTGGCAGCAGCGCCAGCAGCTAGCTGATAGATCTATAAGAGGTTGCTGATCTGTGAAATTTTCCAGAGTTTGGGAAAATATTGGACTCTTAGTATGCTGTTGAAGAGTGCTGTAATAAATACTTACTATGACTTTTCTCGGGAGTTGGCATAGTACTTCTTTTGTGACGAGATCGAATTCTCGTGCTTTTTTTTTATCATTTATGTTTTTTTTTTAATCTTTTTGACTGTCCGGATATGCAAATAGCCCTGCTGATATTTTAAGAACTTTTTTTTAAAATCTCCTATTAAAAGTGAAACGGAATGTAAGTTAAATGTTGACGTTGCATGTGTCAAAATAATCTTAAAATTAATCGATAGGTTAAAATGTTTTGTTTTGGTAGCGGGTAAAGGTTGCGTTACCAGATGGAAAAATTAAAAATTTGAAGAAAAAGTCTCATTTCCTATCTATGAAAGGGTTTTTTTCTTTCAGAATACAAATGTAGGAAGAGTTTTTCTATCGTGGGTACTCCATGACTATGATCGAGAACCCATTTTTGCAAACAAGAACTAACCCACAGCAAATCTGCTGTAGGTTGGTTCTTGTTTGCAAAAATGGGGCCGATTGAAGAAACAAACTAAAGGACAGTATTTTAACGTTCTACGTTTATTAAAAATGACACAAGAAACTACAAAACATGTCATAGCACTCTTATCTAGTCGTACGCCAAAATTATATTGCTGCACTCAGGCAGGTGACGTGACGGACGGCAGGTCAGAAAAGTGACCCTCAGCCGTCGCAACCTTTTCCCATATTCACTCTCACTCGCTCTTTCTCTTGCTCTTTGTCTTTCGTAAACCATTACTTGAATGCGTCACCGTCAATCGTCATGTTCTGCATCCTAACATTTAATACATAATACTAAAATACGCTTAGGTATAGGTATCGGTCTATGCCCTTTTTCCGATACTACACTCGGCCATCATGCTATAACATCTGCCCTCAGATGTCTTCTTCAACTTCGCTGCTGCTTGAAACTTCATCCTCGTTGTTGACAACCCATAGCTTCATAAAATCGGCTGTCGTCGATGTTTGGTTGGCCCTTCATGCTCCCCAACCTTCTGAACGGTATATTTCTTCGTCGTAGAGTAGGTATTTAATTATATAAATTATTAGAAGAACCCATGGAAAAACTGAGTACTTATCTAGCAACACAGTACGACGTCATAATACCGGTCATATTGTACCTACGCATGTGTGGAACTGGTAGAAAGGTTAGGTACCTATTCTATGCCGGTGAAGTCTATTATTTTGTGACTCTCTGTTAGCAAATCTATAAGTATCAACTGAACGCCTGAAAGCGGAAAGGATGAAAATGATAGAAGTTAGTGAGAAAAATTCAGGAAAAAATATGTATTACCTGTTGTTCACACAGGTATATGTAACACAATCACATACCAAGGAGTATAGTAAATAGATAACGGTGGCGCGCGCAATAATTATTGATCTAGTACTCCCACCTTTTAAGCTAGGGCATTACGGACAGTCATCTGAAACAAGCCCAAGAAACAATTCGTGATTTATTACTGATCGTGATTTTTTGAAGGTAGGTACTTATTATACCTTGTTTTTATTTAATAGGAAATGTATAGATAGTGAATGTGTAGTTTACAACGCGATGCTAAATTGAGCCTTTAAAATATATGATTTTAGTAAACAGGCAGTCATAATTCCTTTGTAAACACTTTGTATTTGCGGATGGCTGGACTGTTCGAATGTTGTAGTACCTACCTACGGAATTCTAAGATTTTTATTTTCTTTAAACGTTCTACAGTCACAAGCATGAATAAGTTTGTAAACACTTAGTTAATTCAAAGGCTGCAGAATCTTTGCACCTTTTTTTTACCAGGAAGAAAATGGGGTTGCACAATCTGGCGTACCAGTTTTGTTTTAGATAGTCACCGGTCATGGCCATGTAGTCAGACAGATTGACCACTAGGCCAATCTGTTGCAGCTATATACCAGTTTTTAACATGTAGCTTTTATGCCACAAGCCCTTTGTACTGGCTGTTATTCTTAAATTACAGCCTGCATCATGGAGTCCATATGTCTTTCAATGTAAAAAATTAATAAAAGCGTTCTAACTAGGTCTTATAAATTACCTACTTTGTAAACAAAAGGATTTTAAAAATAGGTACATGCAACACAAAATCCCAGTCATTCCCTCCACTCATTTTAATGACATGTGAGCCTTCCCTAACTACCTAAGTAAATGGTTACAAGTCATCATTTTCCTGCCTTGTCCCATTCTATTTGGGGTCGGCGCAACACGTTTTCTTCTTCCATTCTCCCCTATCAGACGTCACGGCATCATTTACTCCTTTCTCCTTCATATCATTCCTTACACAATCCATCCATCTTTTCTTTGGCCTTCCTTTCGCTCTCCGTCCATCAACCTTCAGATTCATCACTCTTTTAGTCACATGTCCTTCACCCCTTCTCATTACATGTCCATACCAAGACAAACGACTCCCTTTCAATTTTTCTGTAACAGGCGCAATTTTCAAACTTCCTCGAATATATTCATTCCTTACTTTATCCATTCTTGTCACTCCACACATCCATCTCAAGTGAAGTCTTCTTACTTGCAACAGTTAATTTAACCCATTAACCATTATTTGACCAAATTAATAACAGTTGTTTGGGTTTTTCTTCAGCTTAAGACTTGTTAACCTAGGTTGGTCTGTAGGTTTGGAGCCACAAATTACATACCAAGTTTCCTCCTTGCATTGGAATTCAATTGCTTTTGGGAAGTTTGAAGGAAGTCTGACACCGAGTCTCACCAAGGGGTATCCATATTGCCCAGTACTTACCTAGTTGTTTGGTTTGTAAAGGTCAGATAGGCAGTTGCTGCGTTTAAAATACTGGTATTCAGCTGCACCAAGTGAGACTGGAAACCGAACTCAACATAGTCGGGAAAAGGCAAAAGATGAAATTGTTACACCAATTATTATTCCATCATCTTAAGTCTTGGACAAGATTTTTCTATAATTATTATTACAACTATTGGGGTCTGGAATTTTTTTTTTGTTGATTTAATTAAAACAAATAAGTAAATGTAGATTTCCAAATTATTTTATTTAAAGTGTTTTTATGAATAGATAGGATACCAAACAAAATATTTATTTTCTTGAAATTATGTAAGGGTTGCCTCTCCATAGCTCTCTGCGGTAACATTGCAATGCAATGTTTGTAGTGATATGATTAAATAAACTTATTATAAAAAAAATGCATAACAGTGAACCTTGTTTGCAATGGGGCTGGCTGGCTGGCTGGTTGTGTAGTGTGTGTTTAGAGGCAGCTGAATTTGTAAGCAAAGTGTGGCCACTATGATTAAAACTATCTATTATCATAGTGCCTTTCAATGTGGTTATTGTTTTGATAGATGTGTAAGCAACTTATGCAGGCATTGTTAAATTTCTTAGGAGTAAAATGACAAGAATAAATTACATTATTTATACTCTCCATTGAAAATATAAACAATGGAAGGTCCATTGTTTATATTTTTTATATATTTATTTAGTTAAAATCAAAACAAATGTTCCACTTGAAAAGCCTTATGTTGATTGTAATGTTGAAATTGAAATGTTGATTTTTCAATTTAGCACACTTGGATTTTTTGCAGATTGGGGTTTAAAAATGCTACAATGACTGCACTAAACAATGAAAGCTCTAGTGACATCGACACCTGAGTGTGATTTATTTCTTCTAGATGGGTTTTGAGTTTCTGTGAGAGTGACTTTTTCTGTGAGATGCTAGACGGAAGATGAGTTTTCGTTGTTATTTTTAACCGACTTCAAAAAAAGGAGGAGGTTCTCAATTCGACCCTATGTTTTTTTGTTTGTTACCTCATAAGTCTGGTGGCTTTGATGATTCTTTTTTTATTCGAAAACTGGTGGTTGTCGTTTGGTCCCATAAAATTTTATCAAGATCCGGCCTGTAGTTTTTGAGTTATTTTTTATAATGCGTATTATAGATTGACTTCGTGTACGTTGATGATATACGTATTATAGAAATTGTCGAAGACAAATGAACAAAAAACGCTATATCCTATGATTTGGATGGCCATCGCAGTATTTTGAGGTGATTGTATTTTAGTTTGGTGATATTCTGGTGAAATGAATGACAGGAAATCTGCCGTGATTGCTGCAATCATATGTATAAGTATGGGTATCGCCAGGGTAGACGGGGGTCACCTAGTCATTAACAAACATAATCATCAGATCAAGTATCAGCTGTATCCCCCTAGGCGGTGATACATATGATTTCTGAATTGGTTTTATACTAAAGTATAATATAGATAGTATTTAATACTATAGCGTGTTGTGGAACTAAAACTTGTATTTAAGGCGCGGTAACAAGCTAATCTTTAGGTATTCGCGGAAGTGAGGCTAGCTGCCTACTGAGCATAGTCTGACACAAGTACACGACAAGTATTGCATCGAAAGAATAGAAATAAGGTCGAAAATATTTCGGTGTTTGATTTTATTTGAATATCATGTCCGCCAAAATGAAGGTCATTTTGCAGTTTTAATTGAATATAAAAAAAAAACAGTTCGGTGTTTGAAAAATTTTAGATATCTCTTTAGTCTATAACATTTCCTTTGTTATAGATATAAAAAATATGATCGTTGTCGCTGAAAAAATTGAGAATTTCGAGACGAAAAATTTTTTATCGTGGTCTTTTAAACATTTTTTTTTCGTAGGTAGTACTAGACCACTTTTGTAAACTGATTTTGTTTAAGTTTCTAGTTTATGTATTGAACTATACACGGTATTTTTTTTTGGCTAGTGGCATGTACAGATACGGCTAACTTCGCGACGAAAATCTAGACGTTTTACGAAGTGCTTGCTTTGTTTGTACAGCGCCTTAAGACGGGACCTAAGCACTAAAACATAAAACCATTTTAACCGTGTTTGCGTTGCCTGATAATGGCTAAGAGGAGGCGGGACCAGCTAATACATGAATTATGGGAGAAGTATCGCAAGTCACTTAAAGTTATAAATTACGTCTGACCTTCGTTGCCGGGCGACAGATTTCGTAGCCTCGTAATTTCGGCCAATGATCTCTCGTCGTGCGGTTTGCTTAATAGTTTATTGGCATCCAAATCAGACAAAACTATGCCATCTGAACTTTTCACACGACTAAGTGCGACACACATTTGTCCTTTCACGAAGATTTTTTGGCCAAGGTCGATCACGTCTCTGTCGAGGGTGGTGCCCTGTAATTTATGCACTGTGACCGCCCAGCTTAATATTAGAGGCAGCATACGGCGCTCCACATCTCCGTAACCCCTTGTTTGCTGGAAGATAGTACTTCATGGAGCTATGGGTATGCAACTACCTGTGTCCTTGAACTTAAGACCAATGGTATCGTCGTCAGATGTAATATATACGGCTTCTGGTAGCTCTCCATCTTCCAGTTGGTCTCTTCTCAAGGCCGGCCATTTGATTTTTAGTAACAATGGAAAATGAATATTCAATAAATAAAAAAAATAAAAAGTGGAAAATAACTTTACCAACGAAACCAACAAAACCACCGACTTCCGGAAATAAAGTTATTTTCCAGTTTCTGGTTTTTTTTTCTGCAAGTCGGTTTTATTTTTTACAAAAAAGTTTTTTATTAAGTATTTTATTTAAAAAATAATCATTTCTAAGAAAGTAAGTAAGAAACTAAATATTTTTCTTTTAACTGTGCAATAACTAAGATTTTTCTGGTAAATTCGAAATGTTTTTATGTACAAAGCGATAAAACTTTCAGTCCATTTCTCTGACGAAGCGTCATAGCTTCCAGCGTATTAATAACACATTTTATAAATCAGCAATAGTCGCATATTTATTGCTTCAAATTCGTAATCAACAAAACAATAAACATAGAAGTTCTCCATTTCAACAAAACTTAAAACGTCTCAACAATTCTACAAACAATGTTGCACAAATTTTAATTAGTTACTAATTATCATACCACGCTGCGGCGACAGTACTTAACAAATTGTTTAGCTAAAAGTTAATCATCTTTGGATTCTACAGGACCAAGACATTCGGACAATTCGGGTAGGCTACCTGGATACTTGCGTAATCTTTCATGACACACATATTGACCCCGTCCCCCAGATAATGGCTCAACCATGTAACGCTCATTCGGACAAACTTTCGTGATTTTACAAGGACCACTAAACTTTTCGCTTAATTTGTTAATAATGCGGGGATTTTTTTGAACTAGCACTAGGTCGCCTTCTACAAAAGGACGAATCGCGGCTTTATTAGCGTCATAGCGTATTTTATCTTTTTTGCTTGCTCGTCCATCCTATTCTTAGCTGCTGTTCTTGTTTCTATTAAGTCCTGTTCATTGTGAATATCAAGATCCATCGCGAGATAGTTTAGCCTAGGTGGGGTTTTGTTACAACCAAAAACAACTGGAATGGACTTTTGCCCGTACTTTTGGACACTGTGCAATTCAAAACGAGTTGGACCTCACCGATAACAGACTTCCAAGATTTGTTTTCGTGATTTTCGGCGACTGTGAAACAATTAGTCAGTACGGACATTCTCCGTTCTACTTGTCCATTGGCACGGCAAATGCCACTGGCGATTTCATGGAACTTAATTGACCACTCTCTGCAAAGGTTTTGGAAGTCTTGCCCTGTGAACGAAGTGCCTTGATCGGAAATTATTCGCTTGGGTGTTCCAAATATGTGAACGAAATTTCGAAGAGCTTCACAGGCGGATCGGGAAGTTAAGTCTTTAACAGCAGTTAAATAACAAAACTTGGTGAAAGCGTCTATTATAACGATCACATATTCTTTAGAAAACCTTCCACCAGTCAATTTGCCACTCGTATCAATGTGAATGGTGTGAAATGGCTCTGCAATTTTGTCGATTGGATGTAATGTAAAGCAGATTGCTTTTTGCCAGAAGGATTTTTATTTATCTTACACGGCAGGCAATGGTCAACGGATGAACTCATATTGGGGAACCAAAAATATTCTCTAATTTTGGACAAAGTTTTATCCCAACCTAGGTGTTTCAATTCGTCATGAAATCTCTGAATTATTTGCCAACGGAAATTTTTGGGAACCATAATACGACTAAAAGTTTTACCATCGACTTGAATGTTTCTGTATAGTAAGTTGTCTTTATAGGTGTATGACGATCTAAGGTTGGCATCAATTGTGTCGTTTTCGATTGATTCAATAATGCGCTTAATATCAGAGTCTAACTTTTGTTCGGCTTATAACCATTCGTCTGTTACACGTGAAATATTCACATCCCTACAGTTAGTGGGGTTACGACTTAGATAGTCTACGTGGAGGATTCTTTCGCCCTTTCGATACTCTATTTCAAAGTTGAAAGTTTGCATGAAAGCCCACCATCTGTGAACGCGAGGTAAAAGTTCACGCTTATGACGTGATGCCTTCAATGCGTTACAGTCTGTAACGACCTTGAATTCTCTGCCGAGCAGATAGTGCCGGAAATGTTTAAGCGCTCGAAATACCGCCAGGGTTTCCAGCTCATAGCTGTGGTATCTACTTTCGACATCGGTTGTTCTTTGGCTGAAATAACCGATTACTTTTAGCTGATTGTCGTCCCTTTGAAATAATATTGCCCCATATCCAATCGAACTCGCATCCGTATGTAGCTCAATTGGTTTGCTGGGATCGAATATAGTCAATACGGGTGAAGAAGTCAGATATCCTATCACAGTCGCGTGAGCCTTGGTATGTTCGGCAGTCCAAACCCATTTGGCATCCTTTTTGGTAAGGGCGTATAAAGGTGCCATGATAGAGGAAAAGTTTGGCACAAACTTTCTAAAATACCCAGCGAGACCGTTAAATTGCCGCAGCTCCTTCACGCAAGTCGGTAAGGGGGCGTTGGCTAAAGCCTCTATCTTTTTAGGGCTCGGTTTGATACTATTATCACCGACAACATAGCCCAAGTACTCGACTGAGGTCTTTATAAAGGTGCACTTTTTCCAGTTAAAAGTGAAACCGGCTTCTGATAAAGCAGACAATACCTGCTCTAGACTCCGGAACGCTTCCTCCTTCGTTTTAGAAAAAACGAGGACATCATCCATACAGACAAGTGCTATTTTGTCTTTTAGCCCTTTTAGCGCTTTATTGATAGCCCGTTGGTAAACAGAAGGCGCGTTACAGAGTCCAAAGGGCATTTTCAAATATTCCCATACACCACCCGGGGTAATAAACGCGGTCTTTTCGATGTCGCTCTGGGATGATAAAAAAAAAATTGTGCACGCAGCCATTGTGGAGAAATTCACCAGAAACTGATTCCGCTGGGCGAACGTTGTCCAGGCGGAACTTTTTTTAATTTATAAACTTTAGAAGAAAAGAGATGTGTCTAAAAATTTGTGTGTATTTGTGTGTAATTGTGTATGTATGAATAAAATTAGTGCATGCATAATTTCGGAGAAAATCAAGTTTCCGCTACGCGAACGTTTGGCCATTAGCTAGTTTTTATATAAAGCGCTTACATAAAGAGCTGTAGATTTTTACATACATTGTTTTAAATTTGTTTAAAAAACCGATTTAGAAAAAATCGTAAGGCTTAAAAAATAAAAATATAAACGTAAAATACGCTTAATAGGTCTTAGTTCTTAAAGTATGCACTTTGGGGTCTAGATTTTCTCGTTTATACAAACCTTGTAAGTGTCTGCAATATGTTGCCAAGTATCAATGATGTTCCGTTAGTAATTAAAGAGTTATAGGACAATTTACCATGAATAGATCACTGTTTACAAAGCAGTCAAATATCACGACGTTCTAAAGGAATTACATGGTAAAATGTATACCAATAATTAGTGTATTCATTCAACTATTCACACGCAAAATTTCATCTTGTGTCACACTACGGCCAGTCTGCAGCCTAGCCTCACCTCCGCGAATACCTAAAGATTAGCTTCTTACCGCGCCTTAAGTAGGTATGTATAGCAAAAGATAGGCTGTGTTACTAACAACTTAAATAGTTCTTCAATAAAACGTGGAAATTTCAGGTATATTATATGACTGGAATTAGGCGTTACGTTTCGGAATCGTCGGCACCGACGACGGCGCATGCTTCGGAACCCTCGAAACCGACGATGTCGCAAGCTCTGGAACAGTCAGCACCGGCACCGCGGCCCGTTTCCGAACTGTCGGGGACACCGCAAACTTCGGAACCGTCCCAGATGCCTGGGCTGCAAGCATGTGCATTTTCGCCACTGTCCCCGCCCGCGCCGGTGCTAGATTCACCAGCTCTGGACCTCGAGCAGCCACCTACACCATACGACGTACGTTTTTGGGAAATGTTACTCAAAATGGTTTGAAATAGTAAACGAACTTTATAGCGGGTTACGTTAAATAAACTCGACTAAACTTAAAAGGAAGTTATGCGTGAAGTTAGTTAAAATTCAATCATCCGAGTTTAAATTGGGCAATGTGATTAACTATGATCTAAACGTCATTATTTTCGTGTCTAGTCATTATGAATATAGTTACGCGTTCGTCGGGCAATTTAATAATTCAGGTAAATATAATTGATATCAGTCAAATTCGTGAAACTCATTAACCAATTAGAGCGCGTACCTATTTATTGTACTGTAGAATATTTTTTTATTGAGTAGAAAATTCTACCAATATATTTTACATAATTTATTTTATTTACATACATGTACTATTGATAAATGTGTTTTTAAGTCGGGATTTTTTCGCTCAGAATCCAGATGCACAACCAGTGCGGCATAAAGATTTAATTGAGGACACTCTGGTATTGGAAGACCGGAACAAGACTTCTTCACCGCCGTATTCGCTGTCACCAGCGCAACGGGCGCGTTGTCTACTTCAAGAATTAAACCGGCAGAACCTGCTGACTCCACGGGTGCAGCAACCAACTTCAAGGCAGCCGCGGCCATCATCACCACCTCCACCAACACCTCCAAGCCACGCCTGGATCACCCCACCTCCACCAATACCTCCAAGTCACGCTTGGATCACCCCACCTCCTCCACCGACAGTTCCAAATCACGCTTGGCTTAAACCACCTCCTCCACCAGCACCTAAAAGTCACACGTGGCTCTCGCTACCTCCTCCTCCACCACCACCACCTCCACCTCCTTCTAGTCAGGCGTGGCTCGCACCGTCACCGTCAAGTAAGCCATGGCTCGCACCACCACCTCCACCACCTCCGGAACAGGCGTGGCTCGCACCACCACCTCCACCACCTTCAAGTCAAGCGTGGCATGTACCACCACCTTCAAGTCATTCATGGCTCGCGCCACCGCCTCCACCACCGCCGCCAGAACTACTGCCGGATATAGTGGCGGCTGAAGCCCCGCACCCACGGGCGCGTAAGCAGCAAGTGGCACCTTCGGGTAGGCCCCTAGCGCTACCGCCACGACAGACTCAACGACGCCGGCTAGATGATGCGATAACACGCTGCCGTACAGAACAGTCGTCCGAGTCCACCCGGCGCAAGTTAGCAAGTCTGCCTTCGGCGGTATCCGGCCGTAAAGAAAGTATGTCCCCGGCAGCAGCTTCGCCAGTACAAGGCACAGTGCGCCTATTAACCGCACAGGGACGCCAGGTAGTGACGCCGCCACCGGCTTTCCGGAGACCTCAGGCACCGATACGCCTGCGAGTGGTGGAATATGTGCTGCAGCCTCAGTCGACCCCGCGACATCAGGTAGCATCTACCCTACCGGCGCCATCGCAGCCGATAGCTCCATCGGGTTCGTCGTCGAATCAACAAGAAGAGGAAGAAGATTGCATTCTCATAGGTAAGTTTTTGCTAGTACGTACCTACATTAGTTATGTTAGTTAGATCTTACAAAAATAAAAAGACGGATAAGTGCAAGTCGGCCGCGCGCACTGGGGGTTCCATATAAACTTGTAGGTTTTTTCGGATGGTACTTATACATTCAAATTAAAAACTAACTTTTCCCGCTCTGGCCGTATTACCTACAATAGGCGTGACGAAAGATTTTAAAATCCTCTTCCATAATGTGGGTACACTTTTACTATTTACAAAAAAGCCTTTATTTCGGTAATAAACTTAAGTTTAACAAAGTTTGAAGCCATTTTTCTCATCATTTTTCTATAGTGCCCGAAAACAGCTCGCATGTGTCATGGCGTCATGTGGCATGACGTCACAGTTAAGTAAAAATGTCATTGTGTCAGATAACATCGTCTGTGATCGGTGTTTCAGTCAAAATGGCCGATTGCAGTATTTTATTGTTTTATTTTATTGAAAATCTTAATAATCTGTTATTTTTAAATAAAACTAAACCTGTATTTACTTTTTTTTTAATCTGACTTCTCCCCTCTAATCACTGAATCAGCGATTTTTTTATACTGTCGTCATGCCTATTATTAACATGAAAACGGCGTGAAGTGATTTTGATTCCCTTTGCCAATGTATGGGAAATACGACATAAACTGCTACATATTTTAATTGCGTAGGCTTTTAGAGTTAATATTTTCACAGCTCCAAATGACCACAGACCTATTATAGTATTTTGTATTAATTTCAATTCGATACCTCCACCCTTTCTCGAGATAAAGGTTCTTGACAGAGAGACAGACGGACAACAAAGTGATCCATATTTTCCTTCTGATTTACGTAATATAAATTACCGCCAAGTGCGAATCGTACTCACACATACAGGGTTCCGTAACACCAAATAAAATGATAAGAATATTTTCAACGCTAGCCTATTTTTTTAATAGTATGTCAGTCAAAAACAGGATTGCTGCAGTTTCACGAAAAAAGTCCCTACGGTTTAAATAAGTCAAACCGTAACAATTTCACCAATCTTTAAAGATTTTTATGGTTGCGTACCTCAAAAGGAAAAAAAACGAAACCCTTATACGATCACTTTGCTGTCCGTGTGTATGTCTGTATGTGTTTGTCAAGACCCTTTATCTCGGGGAACGCGTGAAACTATCGAGTTGAAATTTAAACCATAAATCTGTGGACCCTTAGAGCTGTGAAAAAATTAACTCCCTAAGTCTACGCAAACAAAAGGTATGGTCGTCTATGTCGCAAGTTTGTATGGAACCCTCGGTGCGCGAGTCTGACTCGCACTTGGCAGCTTTTTTAGAAGTCGCCTAATCATTTTAAACAACTGATGTAGTCAGTCCATGTTTTGAAATCTATGAAACGATTTAAATGAAATTTTACACTTTTGTGGGGAAGATATTGAGGACCTCTTTTTATGGTCTCGCTTAAAAACAATAGGCGTCTAAGTACTCCTTCACACTGCTGTCATTCAGAAACGTGCCCAAAGGCAGCGTTGTCTGCCAGGGTTTCGGGTTGTTCGAAAGAGATAACGCGGCCCCGGAATATAAAGAGCAATAGAAGTAACTTAAGTGGGTTTTAGTCAGTACAAGTCTGACACTCCCCCCGCCCCGCCCAGATTGGGGGAAGTTATTTGATAATAATAATAATAATAAATAATAAGAAAATATCAATAATAATAATACGATACCTGAAGAAAATTGAATAAGTTACATTTCCGTGTATTCGATAAAAAAAAAATTCCTTTATTAAATAATTAAAAAAAATATATCCGTGGAAAAAAATGCTATTATTATTATCATATTATAGGTATCTCTCGATACGCTAAGACATTTTGAATTAAACAAAAATAATTAGCGATTTCCAAAGAAAATCGGTCCCCAGAAAGCAGAATAATCGGTGAAGATACATAAAAAAACAATCGAACATAGAAGCTCCTCCCTTTTTGAAGTTCGTTTAATAATTGTACCTACCTCATTCCTTACCTTCCCTAGATTGGACGTACTACTACTTCTTTTTACTTTGTCGTAGGCTATGTGCCTCCGCCTGCGCCTGTAGCTCCGCCTCCGCCTGTAGCTCCGCCTGCACCTGTTGCTCCGCGTGAGCCTGTAGCTCCAAGTGCGCCTGTGCCTCTGCCTGCGCCTCAGCGTGCGCCTGTGCGTCGGTGTGTGCCTGTACCTTTACGTGCGCCTGTGCCTCCGCGTGCGCATGTGCCACCGCGTGCACCTGTAGCCCCGCGTGCGTCTGTACCTCGGGTGCCTGTACCAATGCGTGCGCCTGTGCCTCCGCGTGCGCATGTGCCACCGCGTGCACCTGTAGCCCCGCGTGCGCCTGTACCTCGGGTGCCTGTACCAATGCATGCGCCTGTGCCTCCACCTGCACATGTGCCTGCGCCTGATCCCGTACCAGCGCTTGTGGATTTAATGCCGCCGCCCCCACCGCGACCGTGGCCGTAAGATATTTTTGCTAAGAATAATTACTTTTACTGAAAGATTAACCGACTAAACATAAGTTTAGTTCTACATCCATCTTAGACCGTTATCTATTTACATATATTTTATGGACTAGTGAACCAGTGACCTCAATCAAATTACAGGACCTCAGCTAGGTCTCGTGCATCAAATGCCAAACGATCAGACAAACGAGAGGCGGACTCTACGACAGTTGGTAAGTTAATCCATAATAACTTACTTAGTCTTTTCCTTTGTCGTGTAGTTAGTGCTTAACCTGGTGTAAAAGTTTTTCGTAACTTCCAAATACATCTTATCAATAAAATTCAAAAGCCGTTAGTTGTAAAAAAAATCAAATTTTGTTGCAGTGGGCCCTACTCAGACGACTGAGTAGGGCCCACCATAAAGTATTTTATATGTAAAAATAACGGTTATGTCAAGTTGACACTTAAGTACACGCTCATCTTCAAAACCAATGGACATATTATACCTACTGGACTAAGCACTCCACCAGAAAAACGTACCGAGAGAGATATCTGTAAGAGGGGCTGTTTTTCTCTTTCTAATAGAGTGACCAAACATTTTTGAATCAAATAAATAAGTTCGTTTAGTAACAGATAATTTTTGTTCGGTTAACTCATCAAAACCAAGAGATTTCAATTGATTGTAATTTAAAAACCGGATTAGACTTATTTATCGATCGAGATTAGTTGATAGAGAACATTTTGACATAGACACTTTTTGCTCTTAAATGTGGGCGTTGCCGGTTTTGATAGTATATGATCCCAATATAGTACAGTCAAATTAGGGGTTTCACCTCGGAACGAGAGATAATAACCTGGAAATTCGTACACACCATCATTTTGGCATTCTTAAAGTGTGAAAAGTCTCACCACCACCCCGCGGTTTCATCTGCGTAGACCAGGATAGAAAGCCCTATAGAGCTTTTAATACATACCAAATTTCATCCATGTCCGTAAAGCCGTTTGAGCGTGAAGTAACAAACATACCCACACAATACAAACTTTCGCCTTTATGATAAATCACACTTATGTGATATACTTTTTATTATATATTCCAGGAAATTTAAAATTGATATGCCATGAAATGGAACCCAATGCCCCAAGATGCAACAGCAATTGTCTACCGTGTATGCGTCGGGCCCTTAGGTAAATAAATAAAGATAATGTTTTAAAACGTTTATATAAAAAATATGATAAGTATTTTTTACAACTGTGTTTTTTTAAACTAGATCTCAAGGAACAAGGCTTACCTAATGCCGCGTTCCCGACGCTAGCAGCCCTAGTAGGGGTCTAGGTGGCGGCGGGGTCGAATTAGGGGTGCAAGATACGTGCAAACCTCACAACGAGAATACGGCTGATCACTCGGACGAAAGCACAGCGGAAAACGCTAACCGTAGTGTGCCCGTCCTCAGAGACATGGATCTGGTAGCGGTGAAGTACAAAAGGGGAGATAAAAATATAGTACATGCGTTTAGACTTGTGGGACCGATAATGAATCCCGACCTAAAGAAGCTGGCAGCGGCGCCTCAATTATATTTAGAAATACCGGTGGCGGCGGCGAGCTACGCGTCTACGACGTCGGTGACGCCGACCAACAACGCATCTATAATACCGGCGGGGGCTACGAGCCGCTCATATACAACGTCGGCGGCGGCGACGAGCTACGCATCTGCGACGTCGGTGGCGCCGATGAACTACGCAACTACAATGCCGGTGTCAGCCACGAGCCACGCTTATACAACGTCGGTGGCAGCGACGGGCTACGCTTATACGACGTCGGTGGCGCAGACGAGCTATGCGTCTATGGCGTCGGTGGCACCGACGAGTCAAGCAGTTACAATGAAATCGGCGACCACGAGCCACGCATATACGACATCGGCGGCGGCAACGAGCAACGCATTTACGATGCCGGCGGGGGCGCTACCCAATTATCCGTAAGACAAGACCTACTTATAATTTAATATGGCGTAGTACTATAGACGTTAAAATAAAATACTACAATGTTTATTCAGACATGAAAACAATTTTATAATACTTACATAATTATTACCGCTGCCTCTGCAACTTTAAAGCAGTTTGTTGGCAGGAATGCTTCTTTTTGTACATAAATATATAATAAGTATTAACACTGTTATGCTTACTAACTGGTAAGTTCCCTTTTATTGGTAATTGCGTATCCATTTTTCTCATAAACTAGAGCAATTGAATATAATATGAAAATTGCATCTGTAGGCTTTATTTAGACATACACTCCCGGACTCCTAAATCGAGCCACCTAGCATAATTATTTTTTATTTATTTTATTTATTTGGCTCACCAACAATTGAATACACAGTACAAGTAAGAAATACATCGAACAAAACTTATAGATTAGTGTACCTCATGCATTATGTTTATGTTCACTGAAGATGAGTAGCTTTATTAAACTATACTGGTTAAAATTTAAACTAAATTAATATGCAAGCCTTAACACTAAACACTAAAATCGTTTTACAAGTTTTTATAAATAATGCTTCTAAACATACTAAGTGAGTCAGAGTGAATATCGACCACATCGCTGCAGCTGTTCAATAACTTACATAGGCGGGGGATAGGGGAATTAGCACCAAGGACAGTTCTGCGAAGTGGGGGGCGCAAAGGTGTTATAGGAGCTCTTGGACTTTTGGTGGGTACACGAAAGTTGATCCTGCTCAATAATTGTGGACAATCAATTTTATTTCTGACAATTTTAAATAAAAACAAAGCATCCAATAAATCTCTCCTCTTTTGTAGGGAGATCATTTTAAAATGCAGGAGCCTGTCTTTATACCACCGTACCTTTTTAGCTACCCCGGAAGAGTATGCTAAATGCCACAGAAATCGTTTTTGTACCCTTTCCAATCTTAGTGCGTGGGTGGCATAGTGAGGTCTCCAGACAGTGCTGCAATAATCTAAAGAGCTACGGACCAAACAGTTATAAAGCAGAATTTTTGTCTTACAGCGACAAAAGCAAGTAACATTTCTTATGACAAACCCAAAGGCTTTTTTAACTACATTTTCAATATGGGGAACAAATGTCAACTGTCTATCAAAGAGAACTCCCAGGTCCCTTATCTGTTCCAATTCTTGCACTAACTGGCTACCGATGTAGTATTCAGAACGTGTTATATTACTTTTTCTGGTAAATTTCACATGGTAGCACTTGCTGATATTTAAGCTCATATCATTATCATCACACCACTTTACTAACATGGCAATGTCTCTTTGTAGCAATTCAACATCAAGGTCCGATTCAATTACTCTGCAAAATTTTAAATCGTCAGCATACCTAAAGCACTCAGAAAATTTCAACTCAACGGCGAGATCATTAACAAATAAGTTAAACAAAATAGGGCCAACGTGTGATCCCTGTGGGACGCCAGATGTAACCCTGTAGGAACTTGATTGGTAGCCGTTGAGTGCAACAAAGAAGGAACGACCATCCAGATAAGATTTAAGCCAGTTGAGGAGGCAGCCAGTGATGCCCTAAAGCCCCGTTCCAATAAACAAAAACGACTCGTTTTGCTTATAGATGGTAGTATTTTGACATAAGTTCTATGAGACTTATGTCAAAATCTTACTATCCGTAAGCAAAACGACTCGTTTTTGTTTATTGGAACGGGGCTTAAGCAGCTAACTTATGCAGGAGTAAATTGTGTGGAACGCGATCGAAGAAAAGAAATCTAATGATTTGGTAACGTCCATAACTTTAAAAAATTGTATGAATGATCAAAAAGTTTTTATGCTATTTTGTAGCTGGCATATTTGTCGCCTAGTTGAAATGCAATTGGTTCTAAATTTAAATTGGTAATCTTTTCTTTTCTGTTTCTGGTTTGCAAAGAAAAAAAAATATGGATACTTCGCCTGAAGTAGCGGCTCAAGCTGTGGCTCTTCTTCAGTCCGGTTTAAGCCAGAGAAACGTGAGTACGCAACTCCACATAAGCCGATCCGCTGTTCAAAGAGTGTACCACAGGTTCTTAGAGACTGGGGGATATGTTCGTCGTTTACGTGGACCACGACTTCGGGTAACAACAGAACGACAGGATCGATTTATGGTTACGACCAGTTTGAGAAATCGTCACCTCACTTCAGTCCAGATCCAGGAACAGCTTCGAGACTTTCATGGAGTAGCTGTTAGGCATTTCCGCCGCAGGCAAAACTGCAATTGAGTTTGTGTCTGGGCCTCGGATGCCATTACTAAATGCTGACCGTTATATACGCCAATGTTTGGAGACTCATGTAATGCCGTATGCCGAGTTTGTAGGTCCAAACTTCATTTTATGCATGACAATGCCAGACCCCACACAGCAGGAATCGTCAGAAATTATCTCCAAGACGTTGGTATCACCGTAAAGGAATGGCCATCAAGAAGTCCCGACATGAACCCAATTGAGCACCTGTGGGACGAATTAAAGCGACGCGTTCGAGCTCGCCATCCAGCCCCACAAACATTACAGGAACTGAAAACTGCTATCGAAGAAGAATGGGAGAATGTCCCTCAACATGTGATTTTAACATTGATTAATTCGATGCCAAATCGCATGAATGCTGTCATTAATGCTTTAGGAGGCAATACAAGTTATTGAATAAAAAGATTTTTTCTTTCAAATTAAAACAAATGTCTTAGTCTGTACAATGGCAAAATCAACA
This sequence comes from Ochropleura plecta, assembly GCA_905475445.1. NCBI lineage: Eukaryota > Metazoa > Arthropoda > Insecta > Lepidoptera > Noctuidae > Ochropleura > Ochropleura plecta. Next base: position 16,071,209 of record FR997721.1, on the reverse strand, counting down.
CTTAGGTCATTGAAGGTCATTAAAAAAAATACAAATTCAGAACAATAGTACAAGCCTAATTTTGATTATGCCAGCTACAAAATTGCATAAAAACTTTTTGATCATTCATACAATTTTTTAAAGTTATGGACGTTACTAAATCATTATGCTAGGTGGCTCGATTTAGGAGTCCGGGAGTGTATTTTAAGTTCCTCTTGCTTCAACTTTTTTCAGTAATTTTAAGGCAATAGCGCATCGCATAACACCTTAGAAGTAGGAAAAGCTACTAATTGGCGTTGTTCTACCAAATTGTACCCAAATTACTGCTGCGCAAACCTAGACACTTTTTTCCATAGTACATTTTACTGATTTTTAAATCTGTGATTGTATGACGTTTCTTTGATGGAAAAGAGAGGCTACTTCCTGTACATCTCTATCTCTTTCCACACTTGTATATAAGCTTGAAATATCGGTATACGAGGTGAGGTCACAGGCGGGATACATAATTAAACGTCGCGAAATAACTCCAGTGAAATATGTCTACAGTGTATCTCTTTTTTTAAGGTCACCTCAGGACCTCCGGACTCAACACAATATGAGAGCAAAAGAACGCCCAGAACAGCCAGAACTGCAAGTATTCTTTATTTCTGCATTACTTTTTGTAATATACACGGAGTGTGCAGTTGTGCCAGGTTGGTGGCAATAGGCTCTCTCCCTATTTCTTGCGACTTAAAACATAACTCGCTAAATGGGGTTATGATATTTGTACGTACACTTGACTTCGGCCTAATTCTTTGGGTATTTCTGGTGCGCTGTTTTATTTTGTTTTCTTTGTTATTTGCGCCCGTTCTTCTCCAGAGGGATCTACCCTTTTGAATTCCAAAGCGGTAGCCCATGCTCAAGTTATTATGCCTTGTGACTGATGTGGTCTTATTGAAATAGAGGGAGATGCTGTAACTGCCAGACTTACGTCATTTTATAAAAACTGAATCTTTTCCTGTGGGTGAATAATACGTGAGAACAATTGAAAATTATAAAAATATCGGTCGTGGTGTCTTTGGCAGATATTACGTAAAAAAGGTGATAGATAACTGCCAAGTTACGCCATTCAATAATGCGTGATTTTTTTATTCTAATAAGGGCTAGTATGATGATCCCCCACCTCCACACAGAATCTTTGTGTGGTGGGAAACCCCCGCCACACACGTTTAGTATGTTAATTGTGAGTTAATTTATGTAATTTTATATTTGAAGGTAACTAAAAATATGTCTAACTAGACTGGTAAATATGAAAAAAATGGATTTGTGTAATTAACAATAATCGAGAACCTGCTGGCTACTTAGCGTGCAAGTGTTATTAAATATTTATGTACAAATAGACGCATATCTGCCAACAAACTGCTTTGCATTTGCAGAGTGGTAGAGGTAATATAATATTTATTGTGAAAACTGTTTTTATAAATGGATAAACTCTGTCATTTTATTTTAACGTATTTATTGGTCCTGTGTTACGAATATTTGGGGACATTCCCTGCTGCTAGCATAGTAGACGCGTGCCTAGTCGCCGCCTCCAGCATCGCAGATGCGTAGCTCATCGTCGCCTGCGGCATCGTAGATGCGTTGCTCGTGGCTTCCACCGGTATCGTAGATGCGTGGCTTATCGTCGTCTGCCGCATCGCAGATGCGTGGCTCGTAGCCGCCACCGACATCGTACATGCGCGGCTCATCTTCGTCTCCGGAATAGTAGATGCGTAGCTCATCAGCGCCTCCGGCATCCTAGATGCGTGGGTCTTCGTCGTCTCCGGCATAGTAGATGCGTAGCTCATCAGCGCCTCCGGCATCCTAGATGCGTGGCTCATCGTCGCCTGCGGCATTGTAGATTGCGTGGCTAATAGCGCCTCCGGCATCCTAGATGCGTGGCTCATCGTCGCCTGCGGCATTGTAGATGCGTGGCTCGTAGCCGCCACTGGCATCGTAGACGCGTGGGTCATCGCCGCTGCATGCCGATATTGTCCATGCGTGGCTTGTTGCTGCCTACTACGGCGTCTTAGATGCGTGGCTCACTGGCGCCACCGACATATCCTAATGTAAGTGGGATGCCTCTGATACCTCTCGAGGTCGGGATCTAATATCGGTCCGACAACCACTACGTCCAGCTACCAGCATCATGTTCCTAAGGGCCGCCCCAGCCGTGCTTTCGGCCGAGTGGACAGCCGTATTAGCGTTGCAGGGTTTGCATGTCTCTTGCACTTCTAATTTTACCTTCTGGGGCTGCTGTCGTCAGAAACTCGTCTTTTTGTTTCGTTAAAACAAAAAAATGGCTATGGGCCCGACGCATACACGATAGGCAGTTATTGATACATTAAGATGCATCAGTAATTGTAGGGCATTGCGGTCCATGTCATAGTATCGTTCGAGGACCTTTGAATAAATTAGCATTATTTAGCACTACATACAATACTTCCTGTAATACTCATTTTCGAAATTGACCAGTTTAAGTCGCAAATTTGTGAAACCCACAGGTTTGACAAATTTGTATGCACACATAAAAAAATAATATTCGAAAGAACCACTTTAAAACCCTATATACCTAGATTCTGGAGTTATATTATATCAATGATCAACTGTCTGTGACAAAATGTTTTCTATTAACCATTCATCTATCTCTTATAAATAAGCTTTTAGTCTAGATTAACTGTATTGATGCTTTCTTCCCACTGCCAGACGTAGTTGTAGGTGCGAGCGAAGGGTAAAGGAAATGTACATATGTCATCATCGTTCGTCGTTTTACGTCCATCACATCACACCATCACAGATCCAGTTGAAAAACAGCGTCGGGCACAAGTTGCCCCGGCAGTTTGCCGAAGTGGGCCCATTGTCGCAGCCGAGAGACACACAATTATAATTTTCTTTTTGAATTTTGATTGCCTTTTTTTTCAATTTGCATTTTTTGTTTTTTTTTTGCATTCTTTGTTTATGATTTTTGTTTAATGTTCTGCATTCTGCATCTGCATTTGTGACATGTGCCAAATAATCTTATTTCCTTTCTTTCTTCTTTTCTTTTTTCTATCAAAACTGTTTGACGGCTTGGGATGTAGCTTCAAATATTTGCCCAAGTAAAATTTTATAAAATGACATAAGTTTACCTTTAATTTAACATAAGTACTTTTTAAATGTCTAGCGGAGAGTTTTGCACCATATAAAATTGCGGGCAGTGGTCGATCAATCCGAAAATATAAAAACATCTCGCTGTAACGTAACTTAACAAATATTAAACAAAATTTAGTTACGAGAAACAATAATATCCAATTGTTCTTACCTATAGTAAGGTTGAAACTTCCACAGAATAAGTTTTATAAAATACCATAAGTCTAGCAGTCCAAAATAAATGCTTGAGTTGTGTATATAGTCCAGTTATGAAAATGTGCCTTTAAAATCTTTTTTCTAAGGTTACCCCGGGACCCCCAATCTGATGTCAGACTAAAAGCGGAGCTACGCCGACAGGCGCGCCATGTCAAGTGGGAGCAGTGGCGGCAGAGGCGCTTTATTGAGCTGGCGCGTCTGTCGGAGGCGCCACGTCGGGAGCTACACGATGACTCGTAAGACAATACCCAAACTTAAGTAGCATGAGATTCATTTACCGTCATATTTTCTACAACAACAAGTTTTAATACTATTTTTAAAAACTTTCGTGAAGCTCGTTACATCGCCAAACCCCCTGCGGTCTCTTTAGCCAAGGAGATCGGGGTGAGGAAATATTTTGGGAAAAATTCCCTAAGACTGCATAATTTCGCAATTGTGGCCTTGTCATTTACAGAATTTCCACACCTCTGGATGTATCTATCTATCATATTTTATTTCTTCAGAAACTCATAAGCGTGTTTTTGATAAAGTCGATTCACCGTTGGCGTTGCAAAATTTACTCTTTGTTCGATATTATTGTCCATTATGAAATTCGTAATACAACTAGATATGATCTAACTAAAAACAGCACTGTATATAATTGAAATAACAGATGCAACTCGAACTCCGCGCCAAAATGGAACATAATTTCGCCAATGTAAAAAAAATAAACACCGTAAACAAATCATGTATTATCGATACTTTTTTGACTGAATGTACAGCTCAAGCACCCTCATAAGCCATGTATGTGGCACAGAGTCATATGACTTCTTATAGTCTAACTAACATGCTGACACACCCCTTCGGGAATGGCAAAGCTGAGGACAAATGGCCATATCACTGAGGAGCAGTTCCTATATCCATTTTAAGAAGCGGCATGTCCGCTTCCTAAATAACAGAATTGTCGCCGAATATTTCAGTATACTTGAATTGGTCTATAGAGTAACTCCTTTTTTTTAGGTCACCTCTGAACCTCCGCATTCGAGTTATCAAAGGAGAGCAAAAACTGTAGACTTCCGCAAAGAATCTTCTGATACAGAAGACGATTCCGAATGTGCGCCAGAAATTTTCCGTGCTTGACAATTGTGATCCAATATAAAACTGCTTCAAGAACTGCTATAAGATGTCATGGTAACCCTACAGGATCCGGATCAGACTATATTTAAGTGTAATCAAAACTGTTTTAAAACCCACGGGTCGTCTATTATAACTGTGTCGTAGATTAAGATGTGTATTAGAGTTTACAGATATTCTGTATTGAAAACGTATGATGGAGAAATATTTTCTCTTAATTTATTATTACTTAGGTCTAAGGGGAATGTGGATGTCGTACTGAATCGAGATAATGACGGTGCTATCACTGCCATTACTAGCGCTGTCAGATTATTTTGTATTATAGGTACCTACTTACCTATACTATTACTTAATGATAGATTTAGTAACAGTATACTTTGGGTATTGTTGGCGTCTAACGTTTTTGTATTAATAGGTACCAACTTATCTATACTATATCTTAGTGATAGTGTTTTTATCCGTATTTTTTGGAGTGGATTCGGGCGCATTACTGTGTCGTGCTGTAGTGATGTAATATCGTGGATAGACCAATAAATCAAATCGGTGCAGGTCAACAAGGTTTAACACTGCGCCATAAGAAAACACGACACAACACAGTAATGTAGGTACAGTCCTTTCACACATATTTTACCTCTGACGGTATTCAATCTTATTGTGACAAGTTTAAAAATCATTTTTGTCAGTAATTCAAAGACATAGGTCAAAAATAACTGTGAATGGACGGTAGACCCGGCAATCAGGGTCTCGATGGTCTTTTGCTAAAGACTTCAAAATTCGATATTTTTGAATAAAATGTTTTGGGAAACGAGTTGCAGCTTGTCTTCGCCTGTTTTGCTATGAGTATTTTAATGCTATGAGTAGTTATTTATTTATTATATTTAAAAATACATTATTTATAATAAAACAGCAGTATTTACCAATTGGCATGAATATTGCCATTAGTGAGGTATGAATATAATCATGATATTAAAACAATTCTGAAGTGATACCATAGAAGTTGGTACGCACAGGAGTAGAAACGTCATACGAAAATATTGTGTACTGTAGCTATATCGAAGCCTTAGTTAACAATTATTACAAAATAACCAACTACGATATTTTCACTAAATGTAACACTATATAACATTACGCTATTACCCACGGGAGAGGGGCAGTTACCAGACGCTGGTCAAAGCGCGCAGTACAGCTAGTATTAGATAAGTTCCATTAATGTTGTACTATATTAATGAATGGGCTGTACTGTAGAGGTTAGATATAAGCAGTCGCACCATGTAAAATCATGGTATTCAGTTGCATCAGCTTAGCTTGGAAGCCGACCCCTTATAGTTGGGAAAAGGCTAAGCAGATAGTAGGGTAGTATCTTGCGACTGTTTCGTTGATCCAGTGGTCGCAAGCACGACTGCTGGGCATGATGATGGTTTTGACAATCCGTCGTGTCCCTTCGATCGATACCGCAGTTAAAGATGAAAGTTTTGGGACAGGTGAACAAAGAATAGCCACTACAGGTTTTGTGATTACATTTAATATTCCCCAAGGGTGGACCTTTTAACAGGGGTAAATCAGCACAGTAATACTTTAGCAGTGGTTTAGTTGAAGGAAGCACACAGTGATTTTAAACCACTGATGAAGCCACTTAAATAAAATATTTCAAGCATTTGTGTGTGCTAGCCGTGATCAAAAATGTAATAATCCAAAAAGTAATGATCTAAAAAATGATTGTTGAAGATTAAATGACAGAATGAATTCGAAATATGAATATTCGAAAATTTAAACATCATTGATTCAAAAGGAAAGAGGTTGAGGCAACAGAGGAGGTGGAATACCCACTCGTTACAAGGTCCTGGGTTGGATTCCCGGGTGCTATTGAGTTTTTCCATCAGTACTTAAACATAACTGACGAAATGTGGGTGTACAGTTACACCTATGCTTAACCGTGACGCGTGATGTTAAATTGAGATATGTTGTAGTTACGAACTAGTCTTATGAATAGATGCATCATTGTTTTATTAGTTAACTTTGTTTTTCTACTGTTATGTAATGTATCATAAAAAATCTCTCCTTATTGACATTCTGTAATGACTGCTTTTGTGAACTAGGGCATCGATATCAGTTTGCTGTCTTTGTGTCTGTATTTATCATAACTATCAATGTGATTTGTGTATTCAATTTGCAAAATCAGACGACCCGTTAGGCCGGTTGCACATGGCACATTTTATAAACGGCACAAAAATTATGTGGTGCCCATAGCAACCATACCTACTGGTCCATGATGAAGAAGGCCACAACCTGCAAAAAGCCGTAGCTGCACACACACGGCCACAACTTAGTTTATAGCGGCGAAACGTGTGCACTGGCTTTAGGCTCTAAGGTATTATATTCTACATAAGCATGCAACATTATCAAACACTATAATATTAATCATTTTAATTACGAAATGTATGTCTGTACCGTTGCGGATGACCGCGGCACGGTTACTATAATAAATAAATTAAAAAAGAAAAAAAATATTTGTTTATTTTTTATACTTACCTAAAAACAAGTGATGTTCGTGAGACTTGTAGACAAAACTACATTTGGGTGAAATTGGCAGATAATTTTCCAGTTGATCATAATATAATGTAAGGATGTATATGGATCCTGGGTGTCACCATTGTGACGATCGCCCGGAGGACACGGTGGAGCGCACTGTGGCGGTCTGCCCAGCGCGGGGCGGAGCACCGCCGTGCCCTCGTAGAGGCGATCGGCGGCGGCAATCTCTCGCGTCCGGCCCTGGTCCAGGCCATGGTTCGGAGCGAGAGGGAATGGGAAGCGGTCACCTCCTTCTGCGAAGCAGTAATGCTAGCAAAGGAGGTGGCCGGGCGTTTGAGGGAGAGATCATCTACCCAACCCAGCCGCCGCTGGAGACGCCCCGGGCGCCGGGCGCCGCGAGACGACTCCCGGCCACCGTAGATGCGGCCCTGTGGACGGTGAGCAATGGGTAGCTCACCGTCCGTCCGTCTATTGACGACAGGCCGTGTCGACGGCGCGTTCGTGTTTCACGCGCGCCTCAAAGAGAGTCAGCAAAGCAGAGGGGCTTGCCAGGGCCTCTGCCTGCCGGGGTTGCGGGTTGTTCGAAAGAGATACCGCGGCCCCGGAACGTAAAGGGCAACAGAAGGAACATGGGTGGGTTTTAGTCAGTACAAGTCTGACACGCCCCCCCGCTCCGCCCAGAGCGGGGGAAGTCATTAGATGATTTCCCATCCGAAAAAAAAAGGATGTATGGATCAGCACCATTCAACTCGACCATTTTGAAGGGAACTAAATATTCAGTCTGGAACAATTAGCTGGACTGCCTCATGGGTGGTCCACTAGGGTCGCAAGTGACTGCGACTGCGGAACATTAGGACTTTATTTCGATTCCCAGGTTGGGCAGTGTTGTTGTTTTGGCAATCGACTCTCCCCGACATACATGGGACTCGAAAATAACTGACTAAAAATGGCAGTATTTAGTAACGTGTGAACGCGAGTAACTAAAGTTAAAATAGATGAATTTCTTAACAGAAAATTTCTTCGGAATAGTTTTTTGATTTGTATGTAGAAGAATTAGGAAATTCTTCTCTTTCTGCAATGCCGGTATAATGCAGGTTGCATTATACCGGCATTGCAGAAATCTGAATCTGAGACGAATCCCAGCGTCTATAAGGCTGTAGTGTTTCTTTTCGCGCTAGGGAGCTATCATATCATAAAATTAGATAATAATTAATTTTTTGTAAATTTTTGTAGTCTCATAAACATAGAAACATGATACAATGTCATGCACGTCTGTGATTTGTGTAATTACTTTTAAGGTATATTAATAATTATAATAATAGGTATAAACTTATGTAATTATGCAGTTGGTGTGCTTATTGTTAAATAAATAAATATTACCCAAGGTGGGGTGGCGTTGACGGTTAGTTTGGATATCGTTTATGCCTTTAACTCCCTGCCTTGAATTGCTATCAGGGCGGCATTAGTTTATCACAGAGTGCCACCTTACCTGCACTGCATCATCGAGGCTTATCTTCATGACAGATATATTTGCTATGTGGATCGGGACGGTAGCGTTCATCGCAAGAAGATTATTTGAGGAGTTCCGCAGGGATCCGTTTTAGGACCTCTCTTATGGAACCTCGCTTACAATGTGGTTCTGTGTACTGATCTCCCCGTTGGCATTAATATCATTTGCTACGCGGATGAGACCCTGGTCTTAGCTAGCGGGGACACTGCTCAAGAGACTATTCAGCTTGCAAAGCTGGGACTAGAAAAGGTCGTGGCGTCGATCCGCGAAGTGGGTCTGGAGATAGCGCCACATAGAACTGAGGCGCTTTGGTTCCATAAGCTGCCAAGGACCAGAGAGCCACCCAGCTTGTCAGTCAGAGTTGGAGATGCGTAAGTTTAGGAGGGACGATACATTAAGTACCTTGGCCTGACTTTGGACGCTCGGTGGGGATTCGAAGAGCATTTCGAGCGCCTAGTTCCCCGAGTTGGTAAGGTAGTAGGCGCTTTGCACAAACTGTTGCCCAATCTTGGGGGGCCACTAGAAGAATTTCGCGTGTGCGTTCGCGCAGCGGAATGTTGTTGAATTTAAAGATTTTAATTATGCAGATATTTAGTGTATGACGTCGTGTAATTGTGTATCGTAAAAAAAAATTGTGCACGCAGCCATTGTGGAGAAATTCACCAAAAACTGATTCCGCTGGGCGAACGTTGTCCTGGCGGAACTTTTTTTGATTTATAGACTTTAGAAGAAAAGTGATGAGTCTAAAAATTAGTGTGTATTTGTGTGTAATTGTGTATGTATGAATAAAATTTGTGCATGCATAAACTTCGGAGAAATTCAAGTTTCCGCTGCGCGAACGTTTGGCCATTAGCTAGTTTTCATATAAAGCGCTTACATAGAGAGCTGTAGATTTTTACATACGTTGTTTTGAATTTGTGTATATTTGTGTAAAAAACAGATTAAGATAAAATCGTAGGGCTTAAAAGATAAAAATATAAACGTAAAATACGCTTATTAGGTCTTAGTTCTTAAAGTATGCACTTTGGGGTCTAGATTTTCACGTTTATACAAACCTTGTAAGTGTCTGCAACATGTTGCCAAGTATCAATGATGTTCCGTTAGTAATTAAAGAGTTATAGGACCATTTACCATGAATAGATCACTGTTTACAAAGCAGTCAAATATCACGACGTTCTAAAGGGATTGCATGGTAAAATGTATGCCAATAATTAGTGCATTCATTCAACTATTCACATGCAACATTTCATGTCATTAAGTTCAGTAATTAAAGAAAAACAATTATAATACTGACGAAGCATCGAAAACCTACATAACCCGACCAAGTTCGGATGGCTACAAAAAAGCGGCCGTGCAATATATTTAGGTAACATCCCAAAATTTTGAGTATAATACCGGTATTGAATTGGTATAAGTGATAACACAATTGTTGTTTTGATATAATTTATAGGTCATTTATTTTTGTACACCTACTTTTTTAAATGTATTTGACTATGACAGAAAGTAGGTAGTATTTACGTAGGTACTTTATTTAAGTATGCGCTTGAGATTTGAGATATAATCTAGATATATTGCTTAAGACAAATAAAATTCATACAACTAATTTCTAGTGAAGATTTCACGGATTAGTCTAGTTATGTGGTGTGATTTTAATTTTTATTGAAGCTCGAAATATTATACTTACGTTTAAGTCTATTGCTGTCGTTGCAAGCGTTTGTTAACGTTATTATAATTTATTATATGGAATTAAAAATATTTTTGTACACGGATATTTAAATAGAAGTAGGTACTTGATAATTGAAGATTTATTTTTATCGTAGATAGTGGCGTTATTATTTTAAAATATTTTTCATTCAAGAAATGCAATTGTTTTATTTTTTCCTATCGCTTGTGTACGCAACTGTACCAAATTAATAAATACTATATTGGAAGGTTAAGAACGTTTGTTAGATATATGGCACGGCCGCTTTTTTGTAGCCATCCGAACTTGGTCGGGTTATGTAGGTTTTCGATGCTTCGTCAGTATTATAATTATTTTTCTTTAATTACTGAATTTAATGACATGAAATTTTGCATGTGAATAGTTGAATGAATACACTAATTATTGGCATACATTTTACCATGCAATTCCTTTAGAACGTCGTGATATTTGACTGCTTTGTAAACAGTGATTTATTCATGGTAAATGGTCCTATAACTCTTTAATTACTAACGGAACATCATTGATACTTGGCAACATGTTACAGACACTTACAAGGTTTGTATAAACGTGAAAATCTAGACCCCAAAGTGCATATTTTAAGAACTAAGACCTAATAAGCGTATTTTACGTTTATATTTTTATCTTTTAAGCCCTACGATTTTATCTTAATCTGTTTTTTACACAAATATACACAAATTCAAAACAACGTATGTAAAAATCTACAGCTCTCTATGTAAGCGCTTTATATGAAAACTAGCTAATGGCCAAACGTTCGCGCAGCGGAAACTTGAATTTCTCCGAAGTTTATGCATGCACAAATTTTATTCATACATACACAATTACACACAAATACACACTAATTTTTAGACTCATCACTTTTCTTCTAAAGTCTATAAATCAAAAAAAGTTCCGCCAGGACAACGTTCGCCCAGCGGAATCAGTTTTTGGTGAATTTCTCCACAATGGCTGCGTGCACAAATTTTTTTTTACGATACACAATTACACGACGTCATACACTAAATATCTGCATAATTAAAATCTTTAAATTCAACAACATTCCGCTGCGCGAACGCACACGAATTTCGCCGCCTTCACGTGGGGGTTGTGCGATCGACGGGCCTTTATTTTAGTCCTTCAGCGTCGGACGCCTTGTTAGGCGTCCGACGCTAAAGGTCTGGATTTAACAGTCTGCAGCGGAAAATAGCTATCCGCATCGCACGAGGATACCGTACTGTATCCTTTGAGGTGGCAACTCTCCTTGCACGTTTCCCACCGCTGGATAGATCTTGGCAGATATGGACGCGAGGGTTTACAGGAAAACTTGCGCCATCCGCCATAGTGGTGATAATGTGCCAGCAATCACTGTGGCAAGGCTGAGGCGGCAGGAACGGCGACGCGCGCTAGAGCAGTGGCGTGAGCGGCTACAACAGCTGCAATTCTTATTCTTTATTGCACACAAAACAATAATAAACACACAAATTACATATATAGCTTATGTACAACGGCGAGCTTAACCCAGAATTGGGTTTTCTTACAGCAAACCTTTCTTAATGATTAAAATATTTGCATAATAGGATAGGTACATAATGTGCATAGAAGAACATTGGAAGGCTTAAAATAACTTACAAAACTGATCTGTTGTTAGTTCACGTACAATATTCACAGTAGCATGTTGCCGAAGCCGTATTGCCAGTGTACGTTACTCCAGCAAGAAAGTATCTCCTAGAGTTATATGAGTAGAACGTATAGTTTGTGCCTTATCTGCTGTAAATGTGCCCCTACATAAAAAATGTGTGCCCCCTGTCGTTTTGAAAAAAAAACGGAAAAACGATTCTTGCTGGGGTAACGTTTTTCTAGCAGGAAAATTCTAAACGAGTGATCGGAGGGAAAAAAATGTGCATGGCCAGAGAGCTTATATGTGTGCCAAAATGTGCCCCAAAAAATAAAATCTGTGCCCCTTCAGGTTTTCGAGTTATTGCGTTTCCTGCTGGAGTAACGTTTTGATGAATCGTATATCTCTAAAACCATTGCATGTGCCCCTGTAGAATAAACATACACGAGTAGCTCTTAATGTGTGCCCATTTGTGCCCCAATTAGATTTAAGGAATAATTTATAGTTTTTAAGTTATCGCGGTTTTATCAAAACCCGAAAAAACATCGCAGCGCCTAAATGAGGCAAGGCATAAGTTCACTGAAAACTGTATTCGGTCCTTCTTGGCGCTAATAATAAACCATAGAAAGTTTCAAAACTGTTCATGCATGCGTTTTTGAGTAATCTTGCTAAAAGTCAAAACGATGGTGTCACAACTTTGACGGCAAAATACAAGGAACTGGCTCAATCTCAGATGTGTAGGTGTAAACCAAAATCATGTGCCTTTAGTCAAAAATATATGGTAAAAATATTAAGCTTGGCATGTTTCGCATTAAGTAAATATAAACAAAAAACCAAATTAAGTAAACAACGGCTGGTTATCCGACCAAATTAAAATGACTACTAAAAAGCGACGGATTCATACATATCGATGACCTTCTTTATTGGACGTATTATACCTAAGCTGTTGTCCGTACAGTTGCGTTCAAAAGTTTTGGGGGCTAATTAAAAAATATATTAAATGCACCTTATTATATTGTTATCATATTAATGAAACAGCTTGTTTATGTGGAAATTATTATTTACTTCCCTAAGTTTTAATTCTTAAAGTAATTATTGCATCAAATCACAGATCAAATTTCCTACGTATAAATATTAGAAATAATTTGCACGTTGTGTGGTCATCATTATTATTTAAATCACAGATCAGTTCTTCATCTAAGTCTAACTTATAATTAGTAAATTCGCATCACAAAAAATCACAGATCAGTAATAAGTAGGTATAAGTTTATTATTGTGTAAAAAAAAATGTTAAATTTGAAATCACAGATAAATAATTCTCTTACGAGTAATTTGCTTATACATAGATTCAGATAAAGTGTGTTAATATAGTAAACCGTATTAAGATATTTAACTGTAAACATCGAATGTGTACAAATTATCTGATGGTATTTGGCTAAGTATAAATAAACATATTTATCCCATATACGTAACAACATTATCACCTGACTGTGGAATGACACTTATATAATTTTCTAAAACGCCATCAAATCAAAATTATGTGACACTACATCAGCTTTAATATAATCGTTGGTTAATAATTATAAATCCCTCATAGGCACGTAATACGACATACAAAATGGAAACACGTTGCGACACAGATCATTGTGCGGTTGACTATAGGTATACACGAATTACAACTCTCAAAACTGTAGGTAGTGCTAGGTTGTACGTTGATTAATGCGATGCGCTTCCATATTGGCGCGCTTGCGCTCGTCCTCCAATGGCATCCTGAATGTGTTTTCTGATCGGTGGGACTCTCCCCTCTTACGAAGGTGGATAAGTGTACAGACACACTTATCCATATAAAGAGTGTGATTTTAAATTAATTGTAATACTAACATTAGGCTAAGTTACTTTACTACTAACAATATATGGATTTATCTGAAATAAATTATTTGAATTTAATATTTGAATTAAAATGTTATTAGTCAGTCTACCGTCTACATTGACTGAGCGCGGACGCGTTGCGTATTGTGTTGTGCGACAGCGGTGAATCATCGCTCCGTGTTTACGATGGATTCGAAAGTAGTGAAGTGTGTTAACTGTAACGTTGTAATTAATGAACTGTTAGCGTTTCTGGTGAATGTTCTGGACTACATGGATGAAGAAAGCATACACCAGTTGGTTACTACTTCGTTTAATGTGGAGAGCATTGGAAAGGCACAGTCATTGTTATTTGACTCCTTACCAAATGTGAAGAAGATGCCACTAAGGCGCAAGGAAGGGAAGAAAAGAATGTCCAGGGATCTCGACGATATTATAACGCTTATGAAAGCAACAAACGCCGAAATGTTCCCTATTTTTGTTGCAAAGGACCTTCATGCTGTTCCAAGTGTGAGCTTTGATCACATAGACTGTACGAGGCTGTTGAAAGACATAGCGAGGTTGCAAAATCAAGTGGGCATGCTGCAGGAAAAATGTGTAACGACGGATACATTTGAACAGCTGAAACGGGACTTTGAACATATGAAACATGCGTCTATTATTGAAACTGTTCCGTCATCATCACTTTATGTGAACAAGAGAAGAGGTGCATGCATTCAAGATAGCTATGAGCTAAATAGTGGTCCCATTGGACTTCAATACGTGCCCATAAAAACATCGCAAACATCGACGTTTGAAAACAACCGTCTTTGCACACACAACAAGTCCTTTGATAAAGGCAAGAATATTTCGGTCCCTTTTCAACGCACAGATAAGAGTGAGACAGTACACAGTCAGCGCGTTGAGGCAGCTACGGATGTTTCGTGCGTGATGACCGCATGCTCGAGCGAGGGAGACAGCGTGTCTACTAGTCTGCAAGCGGTTAGCGGCGCGAGCGTGACAGGGACAACGGATCCAGCGAAGACGCGTGCGGAGGCCATGGAACGTATTGTTGTTTCGAGCAACGATCTATTGAGTGCAGGTGCACTGGCGCCTCAAGTGGCTAATGTTTCGTTTCCTATGTCGAACTCGATAAATAGGACAGCTGTTTGTAATGTCCCCGCGGAAATACAGCTAAAGCATTCACATGAGTCAAATGACAGGTTATCAGTGAGTAATAGTGCGTTAATTCCAGAAGAGGATGAGTGGCAGGTTGTGAAGTCTAAATCTGCCAAGAGATACAGACTTTTAGGACAAAAGGGTCGCGCATGTACTTCACCTAACGGCAAATTTAAAGCGGCTGATGTGAAAGTTCCGTTATTTATATCTAATGTGAGTAAAGAAACTAGTGAACAGGACATAATAAACTACATTGAGCATAAAACAAAAGTGGTCGTGTCGCTTAAGAAAATTAAAATGAAAACTGATAGGACGTATAATGCCTACAAACTGTTTGTATCTAAGACAAAACTAGATATTTTCCTAAATGACGAGTTTTGGCCTGATGGCATAACGTTTAGGCGCTTCGTGCTTTTTATGAACACTCCTATGCAGGAGGGGCGTAAATTGAGAACGAATTAGGATAGAATTATAATAATCATGGATAATTGTAAAAATATTTACAGATTTACTAGTTTTAATTGTCATTCATTTAAGAACTCGATTGATGATGTCAGAAGTTTATGTAATACATCGGTGTTAGTGTGTTTACAGGAGACATGGCTACTTAATCATGATATTCCACTACTGGGTACGGTTAGTGATGATTTTGAATATACGGGTAAATCTGCTGTGGACACATCCGCTGGTGGTATACTGAGGGGGAGACCATATGGTGGGGTGGCTATTCTCTGGAAGAAGGGTGTGTTTGAGATGGTTTCTGTTGTTGACTGTAGTAGTACCCGACTATCTGCGATTAAAGCTACAATTGGGGGACGTAAGATCCTAGTTTTTTCGGTATATGCCTGTGAACTCCCCTGATAATTTGACCATTTTCTCGGATATTTTAGGTGAAATTAGTGCCATTGAGGAAAGTAATGATATCGAGACAGTAATGTTGTTGGGTGATTTTAATGCCCATCCCAACGAACTTTTTTATGATGAACTTGAGAAGTTTTGTTTGGATAGGTCGTGGGTATGTGCAGATGTGAATAGGCTTAGGGTCGATTCGGGTAGTTACACATTTGTGGACCATTATCACGGCAGTAGGAGGTGGTTGGACCACTGTGTAGTCCAACACAGTGGGCGGCTTCCTCTCAGCCTTGAAGACCGTTGTAAATGTAGGTATATTAGAGGATGTATATATGTCTGACCATCTTCCTATATATATCGAATGTAATCTAGATGTAATAAGACCAAAGCTAGGTTACTGTGATATGCCCAAGAATGCAGTTCTTTGGGGGGAGAGAGATGAATCGCAAATCTGTAAATATCATGACTTATGTCAGGAAGGTTTGCGAGTCATTGACTTTCCAACTGAATTTACTGCCTGCAGCTACGGGACGTGTGACCTCAGTGCCCACAAAGTAATCATAGAGTCATTGTATGATAGAATTGTGCAGGTCTTGATAAATGCAGCTATCATGACCAAGGGTGGTCGTAAGAGTAGACGTAGAAAAAAGAATCTGTGTGGCTGGAACCAGCATGTAAAGGAGGCTCATTGGGACGCCAGGCTTAGGTTTAAGTCGTGGGTATTGCATAATCGACCATCGGTGGGCATAGTGTACGAACAAATGCGCGAGTCACGTAAATTTTTTAAAGGCAAGCTAAAGTGGTGTCGGAAGAACCAGGACCAAATAAAAATGGACGTGATAGCGAATTGTCAGGCCAGTAAAAACTTTAGCCAGTTTTGGAAAGCAACCAGAAAGCTCGATGTTAGGCCTGGCCTCCCGGCGAGTGTTGGCGGCGTGAGCGAGCCGGGTGACATTGCTAATATGTTTAGGAACCATTTCATAGTTCGTTCACCGCTCGGTGTTCCTGACACGATGGTTAACGCTGCGCCCTGCATCCAGCGAGAGGAGCCTTTGTTGCGTTTTACAGCAAGTCAGGTTGGTGCTCTAATTAAAGGAATGACCAAGGGCAAATCTCGGCATGATGGGCTCAGCGTCGAACATCTGAAATATGCTGGGGTGCATCTTCCGAGGGTCTTGTTGTTCACTATGTGCATCAGTCACGCGTACCTTCCAGCTGACTTAATGAAAACCACAGTTGTGCCCATAGTTAAGAACAGGACAGGAGACATCTCGGATATGAACAACTACCGCCCGATCTCCCTCGCGACCGTGATAGCCAAGGTGCTGGACAGTTTGTTTGATTCTTGCTTGGAAAAGTGGATCAAACTACATGATGCTCAGTTTGGGTTTCGGCCCGGCCTTTCCACTGAGAGCGCAATATTAAGTCTCAAGCACACTGTCCAGTACTACACAGACCGAAAGACACCGGTATATGCCTGTTTTCCGGATCTCTCCAAGGCCTTTGACCTCGTGTCTTACGAAGTGCTTTGGAGAAAGCTGGGGGACAGTGGTGTACCGGTGGAGATGATAAATATATTTAAATATTGGTACAATAACCAATCTAACCGTGTGAGATGGTCGGGCTCTCTCTCCGATTCGTACGGGCTGGAGTGCGGCGTGAGGCAGGGGGGGTTATCTTCTCCAAAGCTCTTCAACCTGTATGTAAATGACCTCATAGTGGAACTCAGCAGCATGCGTGTCGGTTGCCGGGTGGGTGGTGTTAGTACTAATAACATTAGCTACGCGGACGACATGGTGCTGCTGAGTCCTACTGCAGGGGCTCTCAGGGAGATGTTGAAAGTTTGCGAAGCCTACGCCAGGTCACACGGTCTTGTTTACAATGTAAGTAAGAGTCAGTACATGGTTTTTAAGGCCGCTGGTAAGTGTCCTGAATCTGTTCCACCCATTACTTTAAATGGTGTTAGTGTACAAAGGGTGTCACAATTTAAATACTTGGGACATTATCTTACCGACGACCTTAAAGATGATGTCGATATAGAAAGGGAACGTAGGGCTCTCTCAGTCCGTGGCAACATGTTGGCTCGTAGGTTCGCCCGCTGTACGGACCAAGTCAAGGTCACGCTTTTTAAAGCTTACTGTCAGGGACTGTACACGGGTGGACTATGGGTTAATCATACCAAAAAGTCCTTGGACACTTTGCGTGTCCAATATAATAACATCTTCAGGATAATGTTGGGATTTCCTCGTTTCTGCAGTGCCTCCGAGATGTTCGCGCATGCTCGTACTGACTGTTTTCGCGCTGTGATTAGAAAGAAAGTTGGGTCACTTATGAGGAGGGTGCGGGGGAGTCACAACAGTATCCTGAAGACTATAGCTGAAGATGTGCGTGCTCCTGTGTTGAGGCATTTCGTTCGTCTGATGATCGATTAGAGAGGTACGTATCTCTCTATCGGTTATCTGGATGGGGCGGGTTGTCTCAGCGCAGGGGTCATTATGAGTGTTTGTTGTTCGCCTTTTTTATTTGTGTTACTAACAATAGTTTTTAAGACAGTATGTATACTAACCATTGGATTAAGATGTCCGTAAAATAAATAAATTGAATTGAATTAAGAGGTATAATCATCAATATCATCAATCAACCCTCCAAGTTCATGAAGGTGTAGGAATGACTTTTTCTGTTTTTTTTTGGTTCCTACACCTTTATGAACTTGGAACTTGGATTGTATTGATGATGATTACAATTCTGTAACTACATACGTCTTACAGCTGCGAATAATATTTAAATCAACATACAACCTAGCCTAGCTGGCACTGGCCTGCAAATTGCAGAAAACGCAAGAGATTTTGAATTTCGCGGGCCGGTTGGGGCATTCCCCTTAATGATGAAAAACTTACTGTTACTTTACCTAACCTACGGCTTATCAATAAATATATATATATAAAGACAAATACGGGCTTTTTATTTATATACAAAAAAGAGCTACCTCTTTTTAGTAGCAGGTATTCATCATACATTTCATGAACTACATGTTTTTAAACATTGGGACCAATCAAATTTTGGGACAAATATCTAGATGTATTTCTTTCGCTTTATTATTTATTACTTTTCTACTTCAGTGTACTTAGGCACAACACGTGTGAACCGGTTAGTGAGATTTGTAAAGAAGGTCATCGATATGTATGAATCCGTCGCTTTTTAGTAGTCATTTTAATTTGGTCGGATAACCAGCCGTTGTTTACTAATTGAAGGGTACAGGGGCAAAACAAGGAATGTCACAAAAAATTCAAATATAAATTAAGTATGGCAACACTTGAGTTTTCGCGCGTATTTTTATGTAGCATTGTGTAAAAAGCATAAAACAAGCATAGTCCTTCGCATCTTCAATATTTCAAAACCCTGTACAGGTGCAAAAGTGGGAATGTCCCTAGTGAAACGGAACATAACGTGGAATGTCCCTGTGAAACGGAACATAACCTGGAATGTCCAAAACTTTCAAACATTAAAATGTTAATTACACAAAAACTTGTTTAAGTGACATTCCTTGTTTTGCCCCTGTACCCTTCAATTTGTTTTTTTGTTTATATTTACTTAATGCGAAACATTCCAAGCTCAATATTTTCACCATATATTTTTGACTAAAGGCACATGATTTTGGTTTACACCTACACATCTGAGATTGAGCCAGTTCCTTGTATTTTGGCGTCAAAGTTGTGACACCATCGTTTTGACTTTTAGCAAGATTATTCAAAAACGCATGCATGAACAGTTTTGAAACTTTCTATGGTTATTATTATTGTGCCAAGAAGGACCGAATACAGTTTTCAGTGAACTTATGCCTTGCCTCATTTAGGCGCTGCGATGTTTTTTCGGATTTTGATAAAACCGCGATAACTTGAAAACTATAAATTATTCCTTAAATCTAATTGGGGCACAAAGGGGCACATATTAAGAGCTATTCGAGTATGTTTATTCTACAGGGGCACATGCAATGGTTTTAGAGATATACGATTCATCAAAACGTTACTCCAGCAGGAAACGCAATAACTCGAAAACCTGAAAGGGCACAGATTTTATTTTTTGGGGCACATTTTGGCACACATATAAGCTCTCTGGCCATGCACCATTTTTCTCTCTCCAATCACTCGTTTGGAATTTTCCTGCTAGAAAAACGTTACCCCAGCAAGAATCGTTTTTCCGTTTTTTTTTCAAAACGACAGGGGGCACACATTTTTTATGTAGGGGCACATTTACAGCAGATAAGGCACAAACTATACGTTCTACTCATATAACTCTAGGAGATATTTTCTTGCTGGAGTAACGCACACCCTGCGTAGGACTTGGAGCGAAGGATCCTGGTCGCTAGGATCGGGCAAGATCTGTCTCTGCCAGCCGTAGTTGGGGTTATGCTGGCGAACTCTGACAACTGGAGAAGCGTAACCTCGTTTTGCGAGACAGTGATGGTCCAGAAGGAGGCTGCTGAACGGGATCGTGAGAGGGCAGATTGCAGTAGGATAAGAAGTCGAGGAGGCATCCGTCTCGCCGCTTAACACGCCGAAACCCCACCTGTAACACTTAAAGTAGGTGGGACTTTGGGGTCACGGTCGTTCAGAGAGACCTCAGAGACGACTGGCAGCACCGTGGTCACGTGCTATCGCGCATACATGCACAGCGAGGCTCAGGGGTGACTTATGTGTAGTCGCCCCAGGGATGCCTTAGCAGGCGTTGCACAGAGGGGGCTCCGGACAGGTCTATTAAAAGGACACGGGGTCTCCTCTCATGTGCAGATCAGATGGTAATCACCGGGGTGGTTTTAGCGCGGTAAAAGTCCCACACTGTCCGGTCTTGTCCCCAAAGACCGGTCGCCGGTCGTTGGTTATTGAAGTTAATTGAATTCTTTATTATGTTATACGTAAATGAGAAATTATTGTTCACAAGTAGGTTATAATTAAACATAGACTATGTGGGTATGTTATTGACTACGTAACATAGGTTAAATACTCGTAGGTTGTTAATTAAAAGTAAACAGAAATGTAGCACTGATCGGATAAAATAAGCACGAGCACCATTAACCACGGGAACACTTTAGGTAGACACGAAAACCACTTTAGGTAGATGTATTTCTTTCGCTTTATTATTTATTACTTTTCTACTTCAGTGTACTTAGGCACAACACGTGTGAACCGGTTAGTGAGATTTGTAAAGAAGGTCATCGATATGTATGAATCCGTCGCTTTTTAGTAGTCATTTTAATTTGGTCGGATAACCAGCCGTTGTTTACTAATTGAAGGGTACAGGGGCAAAACAAGGAATGTCACAAAAAATTCAAATATAAATTAAGTATGGCAACACTTGAGTTTTCGCGCGTATTTTTATGTAGCATTGTGTAAAAAGCATAAAACAAGCATAGTCCTTCGCATCTTCAATATTTCAAAACCCTGTACAGGTGCAAAAGTGGGAATGTCCCTAGTGAAACGGAACATAACGTGGAATGTCCCTGTGAAACGGAACATAACCTGGAATGTCCAAAACTTTCAAACATTAAAATGTTAATTACACAAAAACTTGTTTAAGTGACATTCCTTGTTTTGCCCCTGTACCCTTCAATTTGTTTTTTTGTTTATATTTACTTAATGCGAAACATTCCAAGCTCAATATTTTCACCATATATTTTTGACTAAAGGCACATGATTTTGGTTTACACCTACACATCTGAGATTGAGCCAGTTCCTTGTATTTTGGCGTCAAAGTTGTGACACCATCGTTTTGACTTTTAGCAAGATTATTCAAAAACGCATGCATGAACAGTTTTGAAACTTTCTATGGTTATTATTATTGTGCCAAGAAGGACCGAATACAGTTTTCAGTGAACTTATGCCTTGCCTCATTTAGGCGCTGCGATGTTTTTTCGGATTTTGATAAAACCGCGATAACTTGAAAACTATAAATTATTCCTTAAATCTAATTGGGGCACAAAGGGGCACATATTAAGAGCTATTCGAGTATGTTTATTCTACAGGGGCACATGCAATGGTTTTAGAGATATACGATTCATCAAAACGTTACTCCAGCAGGAAACGCAATAACTCGAAAACCTGAAAGGGCACAGATTTTATTTTTTGGGGCACATTTTGGCACACATATAAGCTCTCTGGCCATGCACCATTTTTCTCTCTCCAATCACTCGTTTGGAATTTTCCTGCTAGAAAAACGTTACCCCAGCAAGAATCGTTTTTCCGTTTTTTTTTCAAAACGACAGGGGGCACACATTTTTTATGTAGGGGCACATTTACAGCAGATAAGGCACAAACTATACGTTCTACTCATATAACTCTAGGAGATATTTTCTTGCTGGAGTAACGCACACCCTGCGTAGGACTTGGAGCGAAGGATCCTGGTCGCTAGGATCGGGCAAGATCTGTCTCTGCCAGCCGTAGTTGGGGTTATGCTGGCGAACTCTGACAACTGGAGAAGCGTAACCTCGTTTTGCGAGACAGTGATGGTCCAGAAGGAGGCTGCTGAACGGGATCGTGAGAGGGCAGATTGCAGTAGGATAAGAAGTCGAGGAGGCATCCGTCTCGCCGCTTAACACGCCGAAACCCCACCTGTAACACTTAAAGTAGGTGGGACTTTGGGGTCACGGTCGTTCAGAGAGACCTCAGAGACGACTGGCAGCACCGTGGTCACGTGCTATCGCGCATACATGCACAGCGAGGCTCAGGGGTGACTTATGTGTAGTCGCCCCAGGGATGCCTTAGCAGGCGTTGCACAGAGGGGGCTCCGGACAGGTCTATTAAAAGGACACGGGGTCTCCTCTCATGTGCAGATCAGATGGTAATCACCGGGGTGGTTTTAGCGCGGTAAAAGTCCCACACTGTCCGGTCTTGTCCCCAAAGACCGGTCGCCGGTCGTTGGTTATTGAAGTTAATTGAATTCTTTATTATGTTATACGTAAATGAGAAATTATTGTTCACAAGTAGGTTATAATTAAACATAGACTATGTGGGTATGTTATTGACTACGTAACATAGGTTAAATACTCGTAGGTTGTTAATTAAAAGTAAACAGAAATGTAGCACTGATCGGATAAAATAAGCACGAGCACCATTAACCACGGGAACACTTTAGGTAGACACGAAAACCACACTCAGTTACGGCGTCTTGAAAAGTCTCAAACGCAGTCAAGACGTAGGTAGGTATAGCGTCTGACCCGTTGGTGTACCAGCGAATTTGTCAGCGGCGTGCAAATGGATCTAGTAGGTACGTACCATCTCGGCGAACTGTCGGTGTACCTGGTTGTAGCTGACGACAGCAATCGCGTGTGCCGCGTGCCAGCCTGCCCGCGGACGGTGTAGGTACCACGATGACGCGGAGGGTATAGGTACCACGATGACACGGACGGTGTAGGGTGTAGGTACCACGATGACGCGGCCGGTGTAGGCACCACGATGACCCGGCCGGCTGTATTGACCGTATTAGGTATTCCACGGTCAGGTGCTGGTAGGGCGTCTAACAGAGACGCGCAGGAGTCCCTTGGCGAATGCGCGGCTGAAAACAGCGCTGCGCTCGTGGGGCGGTAATCCAGTTCTGGTGGTGCACTGGTCGTAGATTACCGGAGTAAGCCGTTGCAGGCGTGCCGGCGGAGGGTGAAATGAGTTTGCGAGTAGATTGTCACGCGCCACGACTCGTCGCTTCACGACATAACGACGAAACAACACGAACAAAATGGCGGTTTGGGATCGAATGTGTTCGTGTTTTTCACTTTTATTTCACTTATTGTCACCGTGCACTGTTTGATAGTTTGTAGAATATCAGAGACATGTTCGAGTCGGGGTCACCAATATAGCAATAATAGCCATTACGTTTGTTGCTCAACCGTTTATTATTATTGTGTTACACAGGGTTGATTTGTTTCACAACTTGATCGATCACTTAGTTTAGTTTATGTTCTAATAGTGGACTCTTAATACAATGCAATCACGGTCAAATTGGTTCAGCATAAAAGTGTGGAGCCGTTACGCGGAATGAGAGGCGGCGGTCTGTTTCGTGGCTCGCGTTCGCGCGGCACGTGGCGTACTAACTTGCGCTTACGCCCGCGTCTTGGCGGCAGACGGCGCGGTGTCGCCCCCCGCTTCTCCTCCCGCGCTCGCGCTCGAGTCGAACTAGTGACGGGAACCCGCCACAAGCCCATTGATATCGAATCCTACGATTGTGCATTGCTATAGGTGGTACCCGTAGCGGTCTTCGGGAATGAAGGTTCACTTCATGCAAGCGGTTTCTGACTGTTTGGTCGCTAATTAAGTTCCCTGAAGAGTGATGAAGCCTCACGGCTAACATCATGGCGGTTATTGTTGGAGCTCTTCGAGTTAAGATTTGAATGTATCGGTCTTGTCTCCGTGTGGTGCAGCGATACCGTCCTCCATGGCGCTCAGCCACGGTACCAGTGCTTCGGTAACGTGTCCAAAGTCGACTGATAACACTCTGACTTGTATTCAGAGCTAAAGCTACAGTACGTTGCCGGGAACCAGCTTCTATCATTCCCACGGCTCTGAGCATTTCTTCCCTGCTTAAATGACGTCGCCGCTCCATAATAACGTTGGTTTTAATCAGTAGTAGGGAAACAGTAGCACTAATAATGTCTTCAATGCGTTGTATGTTTTTATAGGGAAAATATTGACAGCTTATTTTCATCTTTTACTCGAATTTGATTGAGAGTTCCTGATTCAAATTATGAAATGCACCAAAAAGGATCCATATAAATTTATAAAATCATAAATTTATTACAAAGCCACATCTCAATCTCAAGAAATCCGCATAAAAATGCTTGATCCCTAGACACTTTTGATGTGTGTATTAGTAAGGATTATTGTCGTGCATATATTATAGTTCATAATTCAAAAATATCCTTTAAATATAAATGTAAATCCCAACTATATTAAGGTCGGCTTCCAGTCTAACCTGATGCAGCTGATCACCAGTTATTTACATGGAGCGACTGCCTATCTGACCTCCAAAAATCAGTTATTGGAAAACACGTGTACATGTAGATAGCCCCATGGTAAGACTGGTTGTCAGACTTCGGGCAATAAAATAAATAAATAAAAACATAAATGTATATACAAGGAGTAACGGAATTAGCGCAAGACCTCATACACCCCAATTAGTTCATTAATTTATAATACTAAAATACCATATGTAATTTCTAGAGATGTCCCGACTAGTCGGTAAAGCCGACTAGCCGGCCACTATTGTAGTCGTCGATTAGTCGGCGACTAATCGGCAAAGAGCGCCGACTATCCGGCTTCTTACGTTGTATGTATTTCTCAATAATATGCATGCGGGGGAACTACATGAAATAAAAACCTTGATTATATTAGGTCTTTACCTATGAAATTGCCGTTCTGCAGTACTGGCCATTTCAAATCAAAATAATTTTTGTTTGGCTGAGAATTCTAATTTCAAATTAATTTTATTTTAAAAACATGGTTTTTTTTTCCAAAAGTAGTCATTTGTTTATTGATTAGTGTTACATTTTCAACGCATTTCAATCTTTTCCGTCATCATGGATACGTTAAAAATTCGAGTAATTATGGAATATGAGTACCGTCGTGGCAGCAACGCGGCACAAGCGGCACGCAACATCAACGACGTTTACGGAGCTAACACTACAAACCAACGCACTACCTGTTATTGGTTTGCTCGCTTCCGTTCTGGTAATTTCGACCTGAAAAATGAACCTCGCGGTCGTCCGAAGACTTTGGTCGACAATGACGAATTAAAGGCGATTGTGGAAGCTGATGATACATAATCTACGGCTGAATTAGCAGCAGCTTTCGACGTTAGCGTCAAAACAATATTGGTCCATTTGCGTCAAATTGGCAAGGTAACAAAAGCTTGACAAATGGGTGCCCCACGAACTCAATGATCGCCAGCGCGAAGTACGCGTCGAGACGTGCCTTGCACTGCTCAACAGACACACAAATGAAGAAACTTTGAACCGCATTGTTACCTGCGATAAAAAATGGATTCTGTTTGATAACCGCAAGCGCTCAGCAAGTTGTTTGGATCCTGGTTCAGCACCTAAACAATGCCCTAAACGAAAACTTATTCCTAGAAAAGTGATGGTCACTGTTTGGTGGTCTAGCGCCGGTGTGATTCATCACAGCTTCTTACCAAATGGGGTGAGCATTACTGCAGATGTGTACTGTGAAGAACTGAACACAATGATGGAGAAGCTGGCTCTTTCCTTTGGTAATCAGTTTTTAAAATTACTTGCTTGTAAAGAAAACATAATTATGACAATTATTGAACAAAATTAGTACCTACCTATCCTAATTAACATAAAAAACAACATAATATAAAACGATTGCGCGCGAATCAGCCGTAAACGAAGCGTTACGGAAATCCTCGAAACCGTGATCGGCTTAGGCCTTCGCCACACTAGACCGAAATTCCGTCGCCGAACTTCCGCGGCGGAACGCCAATACATGTTATTGCATATAAAATACAAATAACGGGCACACTACGCCGAAGATCGGTCGTTCCGTCGCGGACAATCCCGCGCTCGGCGCGGACCGTCACTCGCTCGCGTCTGCTCGGTCGTCCGCGCACCGATCTTCCGTCAGCGTAAGATCGGCAACGTCGCATTACATGTATTTTTATGCATCGCGCCACATTCAGCGGATAACTCGCAGTGACGACGCACGCACAGGATGTTTGACACTGAACGATTTATTATCGAAGTGCAAAATAGAGTTTGCCTTTGGGACTCTAGAGAAAAGCCGGATAGAACTGCAAAGAAACGAGCATGGGAAGAGATAGCGAAAATATTGTACGACAATTGGGATAGTGAAATAGAAACAAAACAGCGAGAACTTGGTGAGTTTATCACTTTATTAATTTTCTATACCTAGGTATATCTAATTATAAGTACTCGTATGCATGTAGGTACTAATTGAAACTATCATTCATATAAACCTACATAACAACGATTATATCAGTCACCTTACCTAAATGAAGTTGTGTTGCCACTCTAGTTTACCTTCTTCCATAAAATATTTTTTAAATAAATCTCTCGTATTTATGGCATTAGAGGGTCTAGATGTATTACAGTTTGGTAATGTAGGTAGATCAGAAGTTAACAATTCGTCGTTGCAGTTCAAACCGTCTCGTCTCCGTACAAAGTTATGAAGAACACATGTTGTTTTTACTATCTCTGTAGCAAAATCCGGGTTAACAAGTATGGCCGTATGAAGAACTCTCCACTTGTTGCTCAATATGCCGAAAGTACATTCCACATAACGCCTTGCACGAGATAGGCGGTAGTTAAACGTACGTTTTTCTATGTCTAATGTTTTATTGGGGTAGGGTCGCATAACATGTTTATGTAAAGCGAAAGCCTCGTCAGCTACCAGTACATATGGTAGTGCTGGGCCGGTAGTACCGGGGAGTATTTTATCCTCGGGTAGGTCTAACATGTCATGGTAAAGTTTCTGTCCGAAATTTGAACTTCTAAATACATTACTATCAGCTTCTTTTCCAAAAGATCCAACATCGATAATAATGAAGCAATAATTAGAATCTGCGGCTGCCATAAGAACAATTGAAAAAAACTTTTTATAGTTAAAAAAGTTAGATCCGCTGTAGTCAGGATTAATTATTCTTATATGTTTACCATCCACAGCTCCTAAACAGTTTGGAAAATTTGCGTATTTATAGAATTCTTCTGCCACTTTTAAAAACGATTCCTTATTTGGCTCGGGCATTTCAAGTGGTTGCAGTACTTTCCAAATTACTTCACAAGTTTCTTTTATTATTTCTGCAACAGTCGATCGTCCTATCAAAAAATCGTGAGATAAACTTACAAAATGCATTCCGGTAGACAAATACCTGAAACAAAAACAACGTTCAGCATCATCACGTTTTCCCGCCAGTGGCTCCCCCAATCTAAAATAATTAATTAAACATTTATAAACGAACTTATGAAAAATCTGCTTCGGTCAATCCCTCAAGACTACATTTAACAATGTTTCGCATCGATTCACATAATTTACTAGTGATGCCAACTCTCACCTTCGGCGTATAAACAGAAAAGTGGCACCTTTGCCTTCAAAATTCGAAGTTAAGAGTTCGCATCGCTAATACACTATGTGAAAACATAGTTAAATGTAGTCTTGAGAGGGTCAACGAAGCGGATTTTCCATATGTGGTATAGATAAATTATAGTAATTGTACTTATAATTAATTATTTTCTATTGGGGGCGCCACTATCGGAGCTATATCACCCTAAGCTAAGTTATTTCGACATTTTGTTGATACTTATATTATTTAATTTTACAGTGGATGAACTTCAAAAGAAATGGAAGCACTTAAGAGATTATTACGTAAAAGAAAAAAAACAAGATAATACAAGAAGTGGAAGTGCTGCACCTAAGAAACGTAAAAACTCGTACATTGAATTGCTTCGATTCTTGGATGTGGTGAAAGAGTCTCGGGTCTCATCGGGGAACATAAGCGCTCCGGCAGGTGATAATGACCAAAATGAAAATTCTTGTGATGAAATATCAACTAATACAAACACTCAACCAAGAAATGCAAACGCACAAGAAACTGTAACTGAGAATTTTATTCCACCTCAAACTGAAGAAGTTTCAGGGACCTCCCAAATGAAAAAAAAACCTAAAATGACAGCCTTTCAACAGAGTTTAATTACAGCAATGAATAAAAAGCAACAATCACCTAAAGCAGCCGAAGAAGATGCCGACACGAAATTTTTACTTTCTTTACTTCCTCAAATTAAGAGCCTAAATGAAAGACAAAATTGTGAGTTCAGAATGGAAGTGATGAATTTGATTTATAAACTCAAATATCGTAACTCATTTAACATGTCACATAATCAAACGTATTCTTACAACCATCCTGGCTATAGTACATACGAACAATCACCTACAACATATAGTATACCTACAGGAGATGTGTCACCGCCGGTGTACCAAGGATATACTACGAATTCAAACAGTGCAATCTCCTATTCGACCATACAGTCACCCGAATCTATTGAAACTCAAGTACGTCCAATTCAATCAGCTGAAACTGAAACAGCACACTCAATTGAGGAAATAGACGAAATATTTCAAAATAGGTCCACTTAATTGAGATAATAGTGGAAATGTTGCAGCAATTTAATTCAATAAAAAGTTAATATACTTAAGTAATTAATCAATAATTTGTTTTATTTCATATACATATAAATAATATTTATCTTACCTTAATGTAACGGTCAGCCTTTCTTCGGGAGGTATAGCTGTTCTAAGTTTTGTATTTTGCTTGGTAATATAGTCCTTAGTTAAATTCAGCAATACATCAAAAGATTGTATGGACATACGATAATATTCGAATGATTTATCTGGATTAAGTCTTAGTTGCATATACAGGGTATGAAATTGCCCAATTTCTAGTCGAAGAGTATTTAAGGGATGAACCCAATATTTACGCTTTCTTCTTCTTTCTTCTTCTAATGCTTCATAAATAGCTATCACTTCTATCGGATCCATCACGAATTCACGACCACACCGTATAAGCGCAGGCAGCCGACTGATGATCTGCCACTGAATATTCAGTGTGGCTGGTACCGTATAGAACGGATTGACCGCCGCGGAAGTTCGGCGACGAAATTTCCGTCTAGTGTGGCGAAGGCCTTAGCCGACTAGTCGGCCGACAAGTCGGCCTTATTACAACCGACTAATCGGCTAGTCGGCGAAAGTCATAATCGGCACATCTCTAGTAATTCCATTTAGTTAAATCTCACATAGTTTTCTTTAATAAGATTTTTCCCCTGAGTAGGCGTCAGACGTTTGGGCACTCGACTTCGAGTGCCCGGCATCGCACGGCACACTACGACACCAGCTGACTAACGAGCGTAGGTACCGCCTTACTGTTGTAGGTAGTTTACGGTAGTTCAACGTCCGAACAAAATTCGTAATTGGATTAAGTAATCACAACTTGTGATATGACACATATTGATAGTTATTTTGTTAGTAAAATTATGATTCCTTCTTTCCATCACACTTTCACAGGCTTTGACTGACGGATTGGAATATTTTTGTTTAATTTTAAGATACCGCCGCGCGATCACAGAGTCCGCTTTACTATTTATTAAATGCTATCTCTAATGCATGAGGAAATAGGTACAGTCAGCATCAAAAGTTAATGACCACATTTAGATTTTCAAAATCACTGTACACCGAATTACACCTAAATCGATCAACATGACAAGCGCCAGAAATGAATGATTATCATAAAAGGGCATAAGTAGGTGACCATCACTTTTCAAAAGTCACTAAACAAAGTTATAGTTAAAAAAGCATAACATTCTTCGTCTTTAAAGTCTCTGAACTTTTGACCAAAATAGCATACCATCGTTTGTCTCTAAAGTCCCTGAACAAAATGAAATATTTTTTGCGTTTTAGGTGTGTGTATTTCGGTACGTCATATACGTACCGAAATACACACACCTAAAACGCAACGTATGTATATGTTTGGTATATGTATAAAATAAGTATACACATGCAAATAAATGTAAATCACCACCCTTTTACTTATTATCAACAAAATTAAAATAAATGGTTCGATAAATCAATACAGTTAATATATTTTTTTTAATTTAGAAATTAAATATCTCTCCAGCACGTGTGATAGCTATCAATCCCATTTCAAACTCGACGTAATACCAATATGAATATTAAATGGCATTATAATGTTTATTTGTCACTAAAGCGCAATTGATAAGTGACACCATATTCTTCTGTCGTCTTTTGTTTTTAAACCAAAAAAGAAAAAGAGGCGTTGACAGCTGCCTGACATCCTTTTTTTATGCATTTTCAATCGGTCCAAGTAGGTTGGTAGAAAAGATCTATCCATTTTTTTTTACATGATTCAGTTTGTATAGGACAAGATTGGTTTTAAAACTCTGAAGATAGTAACGCGCACATTTTTAGTTTGCAGTTCAGCTACTTTTGATAGTATTAGTAAAAGTTTACACGCTACGTATCCGAAACAAAGTAATGTTCAGTAACTTTTGTTCTTTATGATGTTAAGTTATTTTTGGACGTTGCCGTGATTACACTAGAAAACCAAAACAAGTATTTTATATTGTTTAGTGACTTTTGCAAAACTGAATGTTAAGATAATTTCGGATATTATAACGATCGGCAATTTTTGACAAAATGGTGTTCGGTTACCTTTGACGAGTAGTGTTCAGTTAATTTTGAACTTTAATGATGTTCATTCAATACTGGCGCTCTATCTTGTTGAACGATTTATGGGTGATATAATGCACAGTGATTTTGAAAATCTGTATGTGTTCATCGACTTTTGATGCTGACTGTACCTATTTTACTGTCGCGATGTCATATTCACAATCGGCGCGTTTAAAAGATAAGAATATTTACATATCTTCGTCCTCTTTTTAACAAACTTTTAAAATGTCAAGTAAAAGTTTAATTTTAGTCTGTTAAGCACTGTGGTTTCACTTGTCACTACATTGAATGCTAGTTATTTTTTTTTGTTTACTATGTTAAACTCGCGATATGCTAACTCGACATAGTAGTAGATATGTTCCTAACTGTCGCGATGTCGTATAGAAAATCGGCGTGTTTAAAATATTAGAATTATAATATTTACAGGTACCTATAAATAATGGATAAAATTTGGTACTTACATGATTGAACTATTAGGTACATTAATTTACACTTTTTTCGTCCTCTAAGTTTAATTTTAGTCTGTTAAGCACATTAGTGGCACTTTTCACTACATTGAATCGTACATGTACCGTCGTTTACATAAACAAGCGATTTTATTCGACTCCACAAATCACGGAGGTCACTGCACTGCACTGGTCCTCCACGACCTATCCACCAGGGGCCATATTCCTCAAGATGCCGTCGCACGTTCCATGAGAAACGCGCGGGAGTGTTCGGATAAAACTCGCGATAATATGCTAATTCGACATTGTCATTGCAACGAGCCAGTGGCCATCACCTCCGGGTAATGAATATTGGTTTACTGGAATGTCATCGCGCGCGTAAACAAATGACTGTGTGATTTCAGAGGGATTTCTCAATGAAAGAATGCGAGGTATGACGACTACCAAATACAGTCATGCGTTTAAAAAAAACTTTTTTGCAAAAAATAAAACCGACTTCCAAAAAAAAAAGTGGAAAATAACTTTATTTCCGGAAGTCGGTGGCTTTTGTTGGTTTCGTTGACTTTTTTGCCACCGACTTCCGGAAATAAAGTTATTTTCCACTTTTTTTTTTGGAAGTCGGTTTTATTTTTTGCAAAAAAGTTTTTTATTTCAGCATTTTTAGTTATAGTATTATGATATAATTCGCAAACACGGTTATTTTTAGCTTTTTAGTGCGTAGGTCCCGTCTTAAATACAAGCTTTAGGCAGTTGTCTCACCAACGACGAGAAAACGACTAACTATCGGCTATTTTCTCGCTCAAGAAACGTACAATAGATATACTTTCCGTGTGAATAAAAGAGATGCATATACAAACAGTTGATCGCTGACTGTTCACACTGCCGGCGAGCACTCGCTTCACTAGTTTGTCGCTGAGCGACAAGAGCTATGAAAGATAACACTCACTCGGCGATACTCGCGAAGCGATTAGAAATCACGCCGAGAGAGCAACCAGTGGTCATGTCATTTGGTCGCGTATGAGGCCGCAAGACTGACTGTACGCTTGACTGCCGCGAGCGAGTGATGCGAGTAATCGCCCGCCTCACTCGCACACTCGCTTATAGCCGAGCTACACAAATATCGGAACTACGCACTTGCTCCCCGCGTCTCGCTAACTCGTTTCTAGTTCTAACTCTACTCGTTACTCGTTGCCGGTGAGACAAGGGCCTTAGTTCCACATCACGCTTTAGTATTAAATACTATCAAAATTATGCTTTAGTTTAAAACCAATTCAGAAATCGTATGCATCATCGCCTAGGGGATACAGCTGATACTTGATCTAATGATTATGTTTCTTAATGACTAGGTGAGGGGAGGGGAGGGGGTACGGGCACCCTGCTCCCACTCGCCTGCCTACCCTGGCGGAACCCATACTTATACATGTGATTGCAGCAATCACGGCAGATTTGCGGTCATTTATTGAAGAGTTCTGTTGTATATCACTGAGGATCTATCACCAAATTAAAATACAATCACCTCAAAAAACTGCGATGACCTTCCAAATCATAGTGCATAGCGTTTTATGTTCATTAATTGTCTTCGACAACCTCTAAAATTATATCATCAACGTAGACGTCTAATACGCATTATTAAAGATAACTCAAAAACTACTAGCCGGATCTTGATATTTTTTATGGGACCAAACGACAACCACCAGCTTTCGAATAAAAAAAGAATCATCAAAATCGGTTCACCCAGACCAGAGTTATGAGGTAACAAACACAAAAAAAAAAAAAATACAATCGAATTGAGAACCTCCTCCTTTTTTGAAGTCGGTTAAAAAAGCTTTAATGCTTTGAGATAAGTTCTATTTTTCCGCAACTAATATTTTTTAACGCAGCTAGTTACTATGGGTGAATTACAAATACATTCGTGCAGTTGAATAGTCTTTATGTCTTTGAGTTAAGGTCACATTTTCTTTAAACAAAATGTATTTTTACCTTGTTATGACGTGGTGGACATAATTTCAATAAAATTAGATGAAAGATATTTTAGTGAAAAATTAACACATATAAATAATGACGGAAATCGATTCAGAACCCATTCTGAGCAAACTACTTTTAGGTATTGAGCATATTATGTTACACGTCGTATAACTATATCAATAAAATCATGATAATTATCGTGTTTAGTTTTACACAAGACACGGTTGTTTTATTTCTCAGAAACTATTCAACTGTGTTTTCTTTTAATTGAGGTACGCTTTAATTTTTTGGTGTACCTAATTATATTTTATGAGTAACGGTTAAATAATAAAACACTATAGTACACCTGTCATCTTGACGTCAATATGACGGGTGTAGGTACCTTACTTTCTAAATAATTTCGTTGTGACAGAGGTACAGATTTTTTAGACCTAGGTACTAAATAGTACATTTAAGGTAATTTTTTTGGTAATTGGTATAATTTTATTCGCTATTGTACACCCGCCATCTTGACTCTCACCCTGCTCGTCGTCGTGTCTTCTTCATTTTCGTGATGAAATGTTCTCGCTGCTGAAAGGCAAGTTATATGTGTAGGTAAGTTTGGATCCCTTGGCCACGCCCAGGATTCTACTTTAGAATAACTCACTACGCTTGTGTTAATTATAAATGTGACAAAAATGTAGGTAAAATGGGTTACCCTGCCTGGAGGGCACGCGCTTTTAACCTACATTAAAGTAACATCTTTATGACCTTTAGGTCGTTGGCGCCCAGGGTACGCGCTTGTGCTTGTCACATATACAGGGTTACTGGTAACTCGACGTATTCCGACGTTAGACAAGGATATTTTCCTAGTAATTTGTACAATTGTACATAAGGCGTAGTATTTTTTTTTTTACTAGACAACATTTTGTATGAAGTAACAGCAAAAATCACAAAAAAATAAATGTTTGTTTAGTGATATTCGCCAAGGTTTCTGGCATTTTTGAACTGTTAATTATGAACAAAGATCTGCTACGGCATCAACTATGATATTAACTTAAGTTTTAGTACAGTCGCGCTGTAAATCATTTTTAAATTGGCTCCAAATGATTTAATCTGGGATTTTTCATAAAAAAAAACTGAAAATGTAACTAGCTCAAAAACTACTGAATTTTGGTAGAACATTTGGTGGCTTAATTTGTTGCATTTTATCTCTACTATGACGTCGTGCAAGGAATACGTCGAGTTACCAGTAACCCTGTGACAAAATCGTTCAAACGGTGAACACAGTCATAGCACACGATGAATATTAATATTATTAGTGGGTTTATAAATTGTGTGAGATGTTATTTGACTCCAATAATAAGTATGGTAAAAAACACTAATAATAGACAGCACGGCTCCTCGACGTTACGGGTTTCGCAGGTGCTCTTAAGGCAGGGTTGATTAGGGAAATGCCTGTGTTACATTAGTGGGAAGCCATGTCAACGGCGCGTTAGTGTTTCAAAACGGTCTACGCAGATATATGCCAGATACTAGTGAAACCGTAAAATAAAAACTATAAAAAAAAAAGACTTTTAAATAAACAATAACATTTACCAGTGTATGGTTTTACAAAAAAATACAATTTCTTTAAGTTTTCTTTCAAGAAAAGTATATTGAAAACTGTAACTTTTAGCCATTTTTCTAGATATTAAACGTGTTGGTTAAGGGTGAAAACTGAATCAATACTACTTTTTTTAGACCTAGTGAATGAAGAAATTAACGTTCTAAAACGTGTGCGTTCGCGCAGCGGAATGATGTTGAATTTAAAGATTTTAATTATGCAGATTTTTAGTGTCTGACGTCGTATAATTGTGTATGGTAAAAAAAAAATTGTGCACGCAGCCATTGTGGAGAAATTCACCAAAAACTGATTCCGCTGGGCGAACGTTGTCCTAGCGGAACTTTTTTTTAATTTATAGACTAAGAAAAGAGATGTGTCCAAAAATTTGTGTGTATTTGTGTGTAATTGTGTATCTATACTAATATTATAAAGCTGAAGAGTTTGTTTGTTTGTTTGAACGCGCTAATCTCAGGAACTACTGGTTCGAATTGAAAAATTCTTTTTGTGTTGAATAAACCATTTATCGAGGAAGGCTTTAGGCTATACATCACGCTGCGACTAATAGGAGCGAAGAAACAATGGAAAATGTGAAAAAAAAACGGGGAAAATTATTCATCTTTGAGGGCTTCCGTTGCGTGCGCTGCGATAACGGTTCAAGATATCAAAAAAATATGTAGAAAAGAATTATTCCTCTTGAAATGATCTAAAAAAATGTCCGTGGCGGTATATGTCTATCTTTTAAGATTAAGTCACTAGAACCGTTTTTATGGTAATCAAATTTGGTCAAAATTAATGCATGATTACCAATTATTATTTGTTAGAGTTGTTTCAACATAATAATATTGATCTTTATCCAAATAAATGTGTTGTTGATTAACAGTATTTATTGTGAACAAAATTGTCTTTGACATCACTTAATTTCAATGAACATCTTAGAAGATATTACAATTTTAAAATAACTCCGATATAAAATTCACACGCGCCACATGATGTGCAAAACATGACGCTGGGCATGGGCGAGGAGAGGCGTTGCTTGCGGGCGACGCGGAGGGGGGGTATAGCTCTACGATTGTCAAGGATAATATTTTGGTTCTAATAATTTCACAATTATTCATCATTTGCCTAGCCTTTTCCCAACTATGTTGGGGTCGGTTTCCAGTCTAACCGGATGCAGCTGAATATCAGTATTTTACATGGAGCGACTGCCTATCTGACCTCCACAACCAGTTAATACTGGGTAATACGATACCCCTTGGTAAGACTGGTTGTCAGACTTTTGGAACACTGACTACCTGTTACGACTGTCAAAGATCTACAAATGACAGCCGGGACCAACGGCTTAACGTGCTTTCCGAGGCACGGAGGAAACTCGGTATGTAACGGGTGGTCACTGGTCACCCATCCACAGACCAACCTAGGCAAGCGCGGCTTAACCTAAAGATCGACCCGAGCGGCTGCTATTATTTAGCCACGAGCTCCTCATGAGCTATTTTTTTTTTATAAATTTCACAATTATTTAAAAAAAAAATTGTAGATAATACCTGTAAATAGTTGTCATCTACATAATTATTCTTAGGGCTGTTTATTCAATAGTCAGATAACTTTTATCTGAGGAATAAAAATGGCGGTTTGACAGCTCATCTATAGAAAATATGTCAAACTGCTATTTTTATTCCTCAGATAAAAATTATCTGACTATTAAAAAATCAGCCCTTATTAGGTTAGGTTTTAGTTTAAGTACACAGTTAGTTAACCTTATATTTTACGTAAGTACCAAATACAGGTAACAATAATTAGGATCCTAATTATTAACCTTACGTTTGTTTTTTCTTGATAACGAGTTACGGTTTGGTTAAGTTTTCATTTCCTATTTTCTTTCTTCGTCACTATAATGCCTAGAAAAAGAACTCAGCTTTCTCGGCAGACTGTTACCGCAAAGCGGCTGCGAGCTTTGCGCAGCAGTGAAACAGAGAATGAAAATATGCATAGGTTGGCTACTCAACGAGGAATCAGTGAACAAAACCGTGCTAATGAATCGATCGTTGAACGTTCGCAGTATCTAGCCTCACAAAATTTCCGAACTTCGGCAAACCGTCAACGGGAATCAAGCGCTGAACGTTTATCCTTACAAAATTTCCGAACTTTGATAAACCGAGAACGGGAATCAAGCGCTGAACGTTCTTAACGTTTAGCCTCACAGAGTTCTCGAACTTTGGTGAACCGACTACGGGAATCAAGCGCTGAACGTTCTCAACGTTTAGCCTCACAGAGTTCTCGAACTTTGGTGAACCGATTACGGGAATCAAGCGCTGAACGTTCTCAACGTTTAGCCTCACAGAGTTCTCGAACTTTGGTGAACCGACTACGGGAATCAAGCGCTGAACGTTCTCAACGTTTATCCTCACAGAATTCCGGAACTTGGGCTAAGACGCGGACAAAGTCGTGGGTAACAGTTATAATTTATAAAGCTGAGGAGGTTGTTTGCAAAAATAAATATGATGCCCAAAATACTATTCCACGCGGACGAAGTCGCGGAGCACAGCTAGTGTATGAATAAAATTTGTGCATGAATAACTTCGAAGAAATTCAAGTTTCCGCTACGCGAACGTTTGGCCATTAGCTAGTTTTCATATAAAGCGCTTACATAGAGAGCTGTAGATTTTTACATACGTTGTTTTGAATTTGTTTATATTTGTTTAAAAAACAGATTTAGAAAAAATCGTAGGGCTTAAAAGATAAAAATATAAACGTAAAATACGCTTATTAGGTCTTAGTTCTTAAAGTATGCACTTTGGGGTCTAGATTTTCACGTTTATACAAACCTTGTAAGTGTCTGCAACATGTTGCCAAGTATCAATGATGTTCCGTTAGTAATTAAAGAGTTATAGGACAATTTACCATGAATAGATCACTGTTTACAAAGCAGTTTAATATCACGACGTTCTAAAGGAATTACATGGTAAAATGTATACCAATAATTAGTGTATTCATTCAACTATTCACATGCAAAATTTCATGTCAGTAAATTCAGTAATTAAAGAAAAACAATTATAATACTGACGACGCATCGAAAACCTACATAACCTGACCAAGTTCGGATGGCTACGAAAAAGCGGCCGTGCCATATATTTATGAAACGTTCTTAACCTTCCAATATAGTATTTATCAATATGGTACAGTTGCGTACCACAAGCGTTAGGAAAAAATAAAACATTGCCTTTCGAGACAGACTTATGCAACGTCTGTATAGCGTAATCTCTTTCTCACACCGCGGACCACAGACAAATTTCGATCTTTCATTCAGTCCGTGAGAGATTCAAACTCCTGTCAGCTAAAGGCACTTCATGGTACGAATCTGCGCGATTTAGTTTAGGTACTTATACTGGATTACATCGGAAGTGAATGGTTAACTAAAAGTTGATGGTAGGCCTATAGAGCCGGCCGAGGCCTTGCCGAGGTACCTAGGACCGATACGCTGCGTAAAATATTATCCTTATTTCTCGAGTTAATAGCGCGACCGCGACATCGTGATACTATTGATTTCTTTTACAACAAAATTATGGTGAGTAAATATTTTTTTGTAATGAACGTAAGAAGATTAAATTAGACTTCTGTAATTGTATTTTTATTTTACCTACTTTTTGCAGATATGGCAAACAAAAGAAAGCATATTGGAAAAAAAGAAAAACATACGAAAATATGGCCAAGGTTATAAGCAATTCAGATTTTTATTAACTGACTTGAAAAAAGAAGGAAGCTCTCAATTCGTCGGAATCTTTTACTCGAAGATGACTAGTCTGATTTAGAAAATACTTTTTTTTTGTTAGAAAGGGTAAAGTGTAAACACACAAAATCTTAAAACTGAAAATATTTAATGTAAAGCAGATTTTATTAGTTTTAAAATCACGTATCGACGTATTTACCTCACGTTTACACCGAAATCTTGTGGTAGGGCTCTGCTTTATGGAATACTAGCTTCCGCCCGCGACTTCGTCCGCGTGGCATAGTTACTTTGGGGTAACGCTAACTTTAACCCGCGTGATGAAAAAAAACTTTCTCTCCCCTTTTTTATCCTATGTCCGTCTCCAGGGTCCCAACTATCTCTGTACCTAAATTCATCAAAATCGGTTTGGCCATTTAGGCGAGGAGACGTAACAAACAAACAAGCTCACTTTCGCTTTTATAGTATTAGTAAGGATTGCCTAATGTTATAAAATGGTAATATGGCACTATGTGTTCATTGCATAGGGAATGTCACACGAACACTCAATTAACATTAAAAAAATCGAATAAATAATTATATTTATTAAAAAATTACATTTTATTAGCATGATACATACAAAAAGACGTCGGATCTTTGGTTTTAGGCACAGACGATGTTATTAAAATTGATCGATAATATTATTTTTATTAATAAATTAGAAAACACATCATAGAAAAGTCGTTAGCACTTGATTTAATTAGTTTGGAAAAAGATACCTGCTATCCATTTAATTTTATTTTAAAATTGGTCAAGACTAAGCCAAACCCAAATGATTTAAGTCTTGACCGCTTAACAATACAACAGTTAAAATATACAACCAATGATATTTAACAACACTGTTTGATTCGTTCAGTACGCTCTGATGCTACGTTCTGCTAAACGTCTACGTCTCTAAAGTAAAGGCAAAACTGGTGGTAATTTGTAGTTTTTGATCACATTTTGCATCTACTTTAAAAACTGTGACCTTTATTACTATTAAAAGTATAACGAGATTGTGTTTGGATTACAATAAGGATGCTGGTGGGTTTCTGGTGTTAGAACTAAAGTAACTGATAAAAGACTTTAGACACAGTTATGTTGGCCTGAGCCGCGGGCGGGACCGCGCGCTTTTTATTAACTTTCATATATCTCAATCTAGTCATTGAGATTATGATTTTAAGACTTGCTTATTTTGACAGTGTCCGAATTAACACATTTTAATTTCCTTTTTTTTCACTGACTATCTACACACCAGTATAAAAGCTGATATGCACAGTCAAATAAGGATTTCCAACGATACGTGATCGTAGAAATCCGTCCTTGGTCTATAATTGTAAAAAGTTTTTAACCAAATCAGACAATAAAGTTTCAGTAATTTGATGCCTTCCGAAATTTAAATGAAAGGAATATTGGAATGTGTCAATTGGGAAACTGTGTCCGACTCGTCAGCAAGTTGATTTAATATTAACAATTTCGTTTTCTAGTCTAGGTAGTGCAATCACATAAAACGATAATACGAAGTTTATATTGGTCAGATTATCAAGGTAAGAGGTCCTCGGAAGTGTGGAGAACACAAAATAATAAGAGACTATGACGATTCGATGATTTTATACTATCCCGTTGTGGTGTGACCAGTGTGCAACTATTCAATACTTATTTGATCAGTCTGTTTTTGCATCATTTTAGAATAGTTACTACCAATTTGTGAGGTTTTAAATAAACACGCAAACGTTTTACAAACCATAATATATTTTATTATATATGACACAACTGTTATTTTAGGTAACTAAGGCAGAAGGCCTTAACGACGTGCGGTGTCACTACAAGTACTGAGTGGCCAGTACTCACACTCCTCTTCACGGCAACGTCGTGGTCATCAGGAGTTCAGGATACTCCTAAGCCATTTCGCAGTTTCAACAGCCGCGGGCCGGCTAGGGCTTTGGTTAGGATGTCTGCTTCCATATCTTCAGTTCGCAGATACCTGACCTTTATCGCTCCATCCATTATGCAATTTCGTATGAAATGCATTTTTAAATCAATATGTTTAGACTTAGACGTGACCATTGTGTTTTCGCTTAACTTGAGGGCGGCTTGGTTATCATTTAATATGACTATACTGTCATAGTTGGCCCCGAAGTCTTTGAACAGATTTTTCAAGTGAATAGCCTCTTTTGCAGCTTCAGTTAAAGCGACATATTCCGCTTCGGCAGTCGATAGAGCCACAGACTTTTGTTTCTTCGACATCCAGCTTATGGCCGTTCCAGCATATTTAAAACAACAGCCCGAAAAAGATTTCCGATCAAGTTTACATGAGCCCCAATCAGCGTCAGCCATGCCATGTAATTCTTGACTAGTTTTTCTGAATGTGAGACCAACACTTTTTGTCCCTTTTAAGTATCGCAGCTGTTGGTGAGATTCAGATGGTAGAAATAAAATAGCGGACTGTAAATATAGTAAGGTTCTTGTATTCGATTATAAAAACGCGCGCCTATGGTCCGTGTCGTTTGAGTGAATGGCAGAGCGTTTTAGCAGCGGCGGTGGCGGCTCTCAGCACCTCGTCCCCCGCTCCCCGCAAGCCGCTGTCGCCCTCCGGTCGTCGTGGTGCCATGTTTTGTCTCCAACATACTCCCCGGGTTGAAATAGGCAGGAAAGCTGCTGGTTCAACAATCAGGTTCTGGAAGGGGACAAATGTTATTAAACGCCCTTCGAATAATGGTTCCTCCTTTGGTCCTTATATCGGCGACTCGAGCAACTTGATCCTGAGCTCCTGGGAAAACGGCCACACAGCGACCCAGGGCCCAGCGTAGAGGAGGAAGCACTTTGTCCTTTATAAGGACTAAGGAACCCAATTTGAGTTCGCTTGATGCAGTAGGCCACTTCGTCTTTTTCTGCAGAGTGGTGACATACTCGTTGGAGAATCGTTTCCAGAAATGTTGTTTGACGAACTCGATTCGTTTGTATCGCTCAAGGCTTGTTATCCTCTCTGTCAGCTGTGGATGTGGAACTGACACAAGTGATCGTCCTATTAGGAAATGAGCGGGTGTTAAAGGTGTGAAGTCTGTAGGATCAGAGTTTAAGGCAGTTATAGGACGTGAATTAAGAATGGCTTCC
This sequence comes from Ochropleura plecta, assembly GCA_905475445.1. Lineage (NCBI taxonomy): Eukaryota > Metazoa > Arthropoda > Insecta > Lepidoptera > Noctuidae > Ochropleura > Ochropleura plecta. The sequence continues at coordinate 16,029,419 of FR997721.1, read as the reverse complement.
ACTTGAGTCAGACAAGTGTGCATTTCTTCATACGTGAAATGCGTAAGTTGGAGAAGCCTACGAAGATGATATTTGGTGGAACGGACTGCAGCTTCAGCCATACCATTGAAATGGGGTGTATAGCTCGGAATGAAGAGGAAGTCTATGCCCTCTTGGGCAACCGCGGAACTAATTTGGGAACTTGAGTCCTGTAAGAAACGGTGTAACTCGTTACATGTACCTACAAAATTAGTCCCATTGTCTGAGGTTATACTTTGAGGCTTCCCTCGACGAGCCACAAATCGATTTAGAGCGGCCATGTATCCTTCTTTAGTAAGATCTGTGACGAGTTCTAGGTGCACGGCTTTTGTAGCTAAACAAACAAAAATGGACAAGTAAGATTTTATTAGTTGGCAACCTCGACCTTTACGGCTAGCTATCTTAACTGGACCGGCATAATCCACCGAACAATGTAAAAAAGGGAATTCCAGTGTAGTTCTGGATTCAGGTAACTGCCCCATAATGGGCTGGAGATTGCTGGCTTTAAATCTGAAACATTTTATGCAAGCTTTCGTTATAGATTTAGACAGATTCCTTCCTCCTAAAGGCCAAAAAGTTTGACGAATGCTGGACAACAATAACTGAGGTCCAGCATGTAGTAATTTCAAATGATGCATGTGAAATATGATTTTAGTAAGATGATGTTTGCCACATAATAAAATAGGATGTTTTGTGTCATAACTATAAGGTGAATTATCAAGTCTACCGCCAACTCTCAAGATATCATTTGAATCTAAGAATGGGGTCAATGATATTAATCTATTTTTCTTTGGTAATGCGTGACCTGATTTTAAGATAAGATATTCATTTGGGAACATTTGTAACTGTGCAATGTGTATAATAAAATTAAATGACCGTTGCAATTCTTCACAAGAAAGATGATCGCGGAATCTGTTTGTTTTGGTTTTGCAGTTATGAACAAATCTGTAAATATAGGCTATAACTCTTTGTAAACGTGTAAATTGTGAATATTTAAGTATAAGTTTTGTAAATAGTTTATCGTCATCGTTTTTGTTAACGTCATTATTTATAACAAGACAAGGTTGGAGATCCGGTAGGTCCCGTTTCTTAGTTTCATTAGGCATTTGTGGCCAACTATGCTCTGATTCGAGTAAAAACGATGGGCCCGACCACCACAACGAGGCGTCGCTGATAATATCAGCCTTCACCCCGCGAGAAACGAGATCTGCCGGGTTCTCCTTGGACGGCACGTAGCTCCACGTGTGGCCGCTGGTGCTTTCCTTGATTTCATTAACACGATTACGTACGAATTGATTAAGTTGAATTGAAGGGGTGGACAACCACCCTAATACAATCGTGGAATCGCACCAAAAGCGACACATATTAATGTTTAATGTAAGTGAATTTTGTACCTTAGTACACAGTCTTGCACCTAATAAGGCCCCACACAGCTCAAGACGTGGGATAGTTGTGGGTTTGATTGGCGCAACCTTGTTTTTCGAGGTTAAGAGCTGAACACGCACAATCCCTGAGTTACACACAGACCTGATGTAGACGCATGCCCCATACGCACTTTGAGAAGCATCTGTGAATATATGGATTTCAATCTTTACACAAAGATCACTAAGAACCCAACGAGGTATTTGTAACTTATTAAGACAGGGTAATGTGTTAGCGAATGAAGACCAGAGATGTAAAATCTCTGACGACACTTCTTCGTCCCAAGAGCATTTATTGACCCATAATTTCTGCATAATCAATTTAGCTTCGACAACGCATGGCCCGACAAGGCCTAATGGGTCGAATATTTGGCTTATAACAGAAAGAATATGTCGCTTCGTAACTTTCTCATGAAGTTCAATATTAATTGAAAAAGATAAGGTATCCTGCTGACAAAGCCAATATAAACCTAATGTTTTTGATGCTGTATTTATGTTGTTATCTGATAGATCTAAAATTGTATTTGAATCAATAATTTGTCCTGAGAATAGTTCCTTAAGAATTAATTTGTTATTTGATTTCCATTTGCGAATATTAAATTTTGCAGAGTTTAAGGTGTTAGTTATTCCTTTGCATAAATCTACAGCTTCGCTTACAGTACTAGCCCCGCTTAATAAATCGTCACAATAAAAGTCGTGAGCTATACTATATTTGACGTTATTATCGCTGGCTGTGGATGCCAGGCTACTTAGGCATTTTGTCGCAAGGTATGGCGCTGATGCGGTTCCTTGACAAACTGTATTAAGTGTGTAAGTTTTTAAACGTTGCGATGAATCGTACCTAAATACAATTTGCTGTAATGAGCGTTGACTGGGTACAATATCAATAGATCTAAACATTTTTTCAATGTCTGCCGATACTACAAATTTATGCTGACGGAATCTGAGGAGAATTGATAAGAGATCGTCTTGGACTGTAGGACCGACCATCTGAATTTCATTAAAAGAAATTCCTGAAGTGGAAACGGCAGAAGCGTCAAAGACGGTACGCAACTTTGTCGTTGTACTGGACTCCCGAAGTACGCCATGATGAGGAAGATAGTAGTTGGCATTGTCACTGTATGGAAAAAGAACTTTATTCTCAGTCATATGACCTAATAGCTCGTATTCTTTCATGAAATTTAAATATTTCTCCTTGAATATTGGTTCTCGTTCGAATTTGCGCTCAAGCGATAAAAACCGTCGCTTTGCCATCTCAAAAGAATTGCCCAAGACCTGGGGATCTTGCTTGAGAGGAATAGTGACGACAAAGCGACCATCGTTATTTCGAGTTGTGTTTACGGTAAAACTATTCTCACACGCACGTTCCTCCGCGGATTGAGAATGCTCAAGAGAAACACTGTCTACTTCCCAAAAACGAGTGAGATCAATATCAGGTTGATCTTGAGTAAAAAGACATTGACTGAATGTACTTTTTGGACTCGAGATGTGACCAGTGACTATCCATCCGAACTCCGAATTACGTAACACTGGTAGATGCTTGCCTAGGCTAATCTTTTTGTTACCCAGAATATCCCAGAAGATGTCTGCCCCGATAAGAATATCGACCTTAGAAGGTATATTATAAGTGGGATCAGATAAACATAAGCCTGCTGGAATTTGAATATGTCGCGTGTCAATGTATGTGATCGGTACTGCAGTGGTGACGTTGGTGAACACATAACAATCAATGTTATTCCTATAGCTAGTATTCAATGACTCAATTGTGAGTTTGCAAGACTGTGTACTATGGGATACATGACTATTAAAACCTGATACCGTGGAGCTCACGTTCCGCCTCGGCAAACCCAGCTTACTGCAGAAAGCTTCGGAAACGATATTTATTCCACTACCGTTGTCCAAGATCGCCCTGGCGGTGTGTTTGTTGCCCTTGTCGTCAACCACCTTCACCAACGCTGTAGAAAGGAAAACACGCGTCGGAGTAGTAACTGGTGAAACATCAGTTGTCAATACAATGTCTTTTGAAGACGTAGATGACGAATCACGAGAAGCAGATTGCTCAGATTTTTCCAAGTGCAAAAGAGTATTGTGTTTTTCATTGCAATATTTGCAGTGAGACAAAAAACATTTCTTTGCTACATGACCAAAGCGCAAACAGTTCAAGCACACCTTAAAATCTTTAACTTTTGAAATCCGTGATTCTACAGGAAGACTTCTAAACGATTCGCAATTGAACAGCTGATGTGACTCATCGTCACACAATGGACATGATTTACGTTTGAAATTTTTATTTTTTATTTGGCTATTAGTGCTACTATTATTATTATTTATTACTAAACTCTTTGATTTTACTGGTTCTGATTTTAATTTATTATTTTTATTGTTTTCTTCTAAAGTTTCTAAGATGTCGGCTCTTTTACTTAAAAATGTTATGAACTGTGATAGGGTTGGGGACGAAGACAATGTATTTCGATGTTCTTCCCACTCTCGACCCGTCACACTATCAAGTTTAGTGGACATCATATAAATTATGATCGTGTCCCAGATCGGTTCCTTTAATGACGCGAGAGCCCTAATGTTCTTATTAGTTACATCAATAAGATTTTGAATCGACTTACATGATTCTGATCGAATAGGATCTATGTTAAACAAAGCCTGTAAGTGATTATTTACTAGTAAGCGACTGTTATCAAATCGCTCGCACAATAATTCCCATGCAATTGTATAATTGTCACTTTTAAAGTCGATATTTTTAATAATCAAAGCGGCATTTCCTTGAAGAGAAGCCCGTAAATAGTGGAATTTATTAATATTATCTATACAGTCACTGTTGTGTATAAGAGAAAGGAATGTATCTTTAAATTCGAGCCAGTCTTGATAGCCGCCGCTAAAATGTGGTAAGTCAATTTTTGGTAGCCTAACCAAATTTCTCACTCGCCCACCTGACTCTGCATCGCTGAACTCCGCCACAGATCCGCTGCCCTTCCCCCCGGCAGCAAGCAGGCTCTTGGCTCTGGCCACAAGCGGGTAGTAGTCGTTGTCAAACTGCACACGCTCCGCGGGAACCTCATCGACCGGTGGCTCGTCGGATAGGATCTCGATTCCAGTCTGTAATGTGTCAAATTCCTCGCATAAGGGCTCAAATTTACGTAAGCGGCACTCTAAATCTATGATTTGTAACTCCGTTAAGGCTTTAGAAGTTTCAATTAATTTAATATGATTGCCAAAAATAGTGAGCTTTGATTTAATAGCTGAGCGTCTTTTAATTAAAGTTTTAAGTTCAGACATGATCACAAAGCAAACCACAATTCGATGTAATAGCAACAGCTGATTTAAAATAACGAGCTACTTCATGTACCGTTATAAAGAAAGATAGATATATTTTATGTAAGCAAAAAAATATAACCAGGTAGCTAAGCTCAATGACTGTGCGTTTTGATTTGTAGTAAACAAGATGATTCATGCAACAAGCATTCAACGCTCGAGTTTTATGACTGCAATTAGCGCACAATGCCCCGTTTAAAAAAGTTGTCAATGAAATAAACAGCTAAAATATTATAGATAACAGCATAGGTAATATTGAATGAATAGTATGAAGAATACACAAAGCACTGACTCAAGTTTTAGCAAAATAGGTATGAAATTGAGAAGAGAGAATGTGATTTTGAATAGCTAAGAGAAGATGGAATAAGAGGAATAAATAGGAACGAACTCACAAGATGTCTTATCCTTTGTCCACAGTGACTTGACGGTTTGTTCGTCCTTCAAATGTCCTTCCCTGACCTTCTCGAAAGTCGTCGCGTATTGGCCGGCGCGTACGACTCGTTAAAGCTTTTTGATTTCTTGACACGGAATATTCTCCAAATAAGCTACAAGACGTTCTTAAAATCTTCTTCACGGTGAGAGGACCATATGTTGGTGAGATTCAGATGGTAGAAATAAAATAGCGGACTGTAAATATAGTAAGGTTCTTGTATTCGATTATAAAAACGCGCGCCTATGGTCCGTGTCGTTTGAGTGAATGGCAGAGCGTTTTAGCAGCGGCGGTGGCGGCTCTCAGCACCTCGTCCCCCGCTCCCCGCAAGCCGCTGTCGCCCTCCGGTCGTCGTGGTGCCATGTTTTGTCTCCAACACAGCACTCTTTTTGCACACTTGAAATGCTCTTCTCCATAACAATCATTAAATTGGGAGAGATAGCTTATGGCAAACATTATATCGGGTCTAGTTGCTACTGCCAGATACATTAGTGTACCAATCAAATTTTTGTAGGGCAAATCGTTCCTTTCACCTTTTACTCCTTTTTCAAGTTTAAGACCTGGTTCTAAAGGTGTGGACGTGGTCTTGCAATCTTCCATTTTGTACTTTTTAAGGGTCTTCTATAAACTTCTCTTGGTTAAGGTTGATATCATCACCTTTATATGCAACGTCTATCCCTATTAACCGTTTAGGTGTTCCTAAGTCTTTTATTTCAAATTTCGTATTTAACAGGTCTTTTATTTCTTTTAGCTTCTTAGGACACGAATAGGCAATTAGTAAATCGTCAACATATATGACTATTATTACTTTAACTCCTCTTTTCTGTAGTAAGTATAGACATGGGTCAGCTTCTGATGCTTTAAAACCTATGTTCTTTAGTTCTGTGTCGAGTTTCTTGTACCATTGCCTCCCTGCCTGTTTGAGTCCGTAAAGAGCTTTTATGAGATGACAAACTTTTCCTTTTGGATTGTTTTTAATGTCTTTTAACATTCTCTTTGTTTTTCTGTACAAAGTTCCATTTTCTTGTTTACTTTCAACCATGATTTCAGTGAGGTATTTTTCTAAATAGTCAGGATACTTCATTACTATCTTTTCGTCTAGTTCGCCATTTAGGTACGCCGTTGTAACGTCCATCTGGTTCAATTTTAAACCTTCTTCAATGGCTATTCCGACAACAGATCTTATCGTACTCAGTTTAGCTACAGGTGCGAATGTTTCGTTGTAGTCGATTCCTGGTCGCTGAGTGAAGCCCCGTGCTACAAGTCTGGCTTTCTTTGTAATACTGTTGTCGGGTCCAATTTTGTTCCTTAAAACCATTTTGTAATCCACTTCTTTCATGTGGTTGTTTTTATTTTCTATTTTCCAGGTTCCGTTCTTAACATGTGCTTTAATCTCAGCTTTTATAGCATCATGCCAGTATTCATCATCTTCATTCTCATCGGATATATATGATATATCCGAGACTACGTGATTTTCTTCACTTTGGTCCAGTACAAAATCTCTGGTCCACGCAGGCGGGTGTCTCGCTCTTTGTGGCCTCCCATTTTCGGATATTTCTGGAACCTCTGATGCATCATCGTAAGATTCTGTTTCATCTGCTGAAGAAACTTCATCCTGCTCATTTAAATTTTGTAACGTATTTTCCTTTTTATTTTCCGTTATTTCAATTTCTATTTGTTTTCCCTTTTTATTATTTTTATCAATTTTGTGTTGTTTTCCACTGATCTGAGAGTCTTCCGTTTCTTTAATAAGTTGATCATAGTTTTGACTTTCTTCGAAGTACATCTTGTCTATGACTTTAATGTCCCTGCTTATAACTACATCATCTTCTGCGGGTATGTACACTCTGTAAGCCTTTGAGGTCTTTGAGTACCCCATGAATACGCCTTCTTTGGCATTCTGGGTTAATTTGCCTCGTTTGTTCTTTTTCAAAACAAAGGTCTTCCTACCATACACGTACAGATGATTTCCGCTTGGTATTCGGCCTAACCATTTCTTGAACGGAGTTTCACCATTGAGTGCTTTGGACGCGCTACGGTTGATGAGGTAGTTTGCGGTTGCTACCGCTTCCGCCCAGAGCTTTTTAGGTGCATTGGCCTCTATTAGCAGACATTTGGCTTTTTCTATTAATGATCTGTTTTTTCTCTCGCTAATCCCATTTTGTTGAGGGGTGTAAACAGTGGTCAATCTTCTTTGGATGCCATGCGATTTGAGAAAAATATCAAAATCCTTGTTGCGGTATTCTGTGCCATTGTCGGTCTGCAGGTTCTTAATCTTCTTATTATGGAAAGTCTCAACTTCATTTTTATATTCTTTGAAAACATTGAATACGTCACTTTTTCTTTTAATGAAATATATGTGACAATAGCGACTATAGTCGTCTGTAAAAGTAACATAGTACTTTGATCCTGCTAGTGTTTCACATTCGAATGGTCCGCAAACGTCGCTATGAATTATTTCCAGGTTATCAGTTGTGTATACGATTTTTATTAAAACACATTTCTAGAGTTTTCCTATGTGTAAAAATTTGTTGTCTGTAAAGTCGGTTTACTGACGATAGTTGAACGTGACAACGTCTTAAAAAAATACTGATGGAATGGTAGCATTTTTCAAAAGCAAATTAAAATTTTCGGTTGAAAAATAACCGCTAAGATAGAAGGTAAAATGTAACCTTCCTATTTAAGGCGTCCTGGACTTAGAAAAAAATTCGGGGCACCCCGACAAGACAGTTTAGGTTCGTGTTAGGTTACTGTTGACCCTTGGAGTCAGAGAGAGAGGAGGCGCCGGAGGGGCCTCCGTCGACCTTACCCGGGCTCTGTCAGCTAGATTAATTCCCTAACGAATAATTAATTCAAGAGCGAGCGAAGCCCCCGTCATCCCCTTCGTGTTAGGTTACTGTTGAACCTTGGAGACAGAAATAGGAGGCCCCGAAGGGGCCTCCGTGTAGGCCACTATCTGTAAATTTTATCCAGATCGCTCTGATCTGCTCTAGGAAGTTAATTTTGGCCCATAGTTAATTGCTTAAGTAAAAAGATAATGGGGCTAGTGAGCAAGCTAACAATGACCAAAACATTCCCTTCATCTTAAGATTTTTTGACACATGCTGACAAACGGCCTAAGCTCCGTCGAAATTAATTTTAATCTGTGCGTGGATCAAGGAGTCTTCCCGGATCTACTGAATTACAGCAAAGTAATAATTTTAAATCCGGGGACAGTCATGAAACCCTGCTTTTGAAACTTGAGCATTACGGTTTAGGTAAACATGTGCTCAGTTAAGTAAAATCGTATTTAAATGATAGACAGCAGCAAATGCAAATAAATGACGACAATTCAATGGGTTTAAAAGTTAAAATAGGTTAAACACAAGGTTGTGTATTGTGTCCTTTTCTTTTTGTAGTATAAATTAATGATCTGCCCCCATTTGTTTAAAACCAACCACTAATGGTGTTGTTTGCTGGCGATACTTGCTTAATATTTAAAATAAACAGACGTACCACGTGCCACATATTTTGACGACCTAAATAACGCCCCATTACAGGTTCATAATTGGTTTTCTGCTAATAATTGAGTATGGAATGGAAAAAACGAAATGCATAAATATTTGCTCTGCTAAAACGTCAAAAATTAGGATTTTGACATAGTATTGAATCAAAAGAAACTAGAATTCGTCGATAAAACTGTTTTCTTAGGCATCACGTTCGACTCGAAGCTACAATGCAATGGGGTCCCCATTTAACATCTGTTGCAGGACGGTTCTGTTCAGCAGCATATGCTTAGAAAAAATCGTCAATTTACTGATGTATGTAGATACCGCACGACTAATCTATTTTAGTTATTTTCATAGTTTACTGTCATAACTTCATAAGGTATTTTACTATGGGACGAGTTGCAGACATTCGAGTCTCCATTTATTTTGCAGAAAAGAGCCATCAGAGCTAATCTACGTAGGCGCGATTCTATAAGAGAACTTTGTAAGAAAATTAAGTATTAAGTAGGTACGTTAGAAAAATCTGCAACTATTTAGTAAAAACGGTGTGCCGCTAAGATAGAAGGTAAAATGTAACCTTCCTTTTTAAGGCGTCCTGGACTTAGAAAAAATTTCGGGGCACCCTGACACGGACAGTTTAGGTTCGTGTTAGGTTACTGTTGACCCTTGGAGTCAGAGAGAGAGGAGGCCCCGGAGGGGCCTCCGTCGACCTTACCCAGGCTCTGTCAGCTAGATTAATTCCTTAACGAATAATTAATTCAAGAGCGAGCGAAGCCCCCGTCATCCCCTTCGTGTTAGGTTACTGTTGAACCTTAGAGACAGAAATAGGAGGCCCCGAAGGGGCCTCCGTCGACCTTACCCGGACTCTGTCAGCTTGATTAATTCCCTAACGAATAATTAATTCAAGAGCGAGCGAAGCGAGCTCGGAATTTTGGGGCACCCCGACACGGACAGGTTAGGTTCGTGTTAGGTTTTTCTTGCGTTTTTATGAATTTGACCCCAAGGTAATTGACCTAGAGCGTTCCCGGCATTTCCTGTGTTTTAATAAATTTGACCTTTTACCCTGAGGTCAAGGTCATCGATCTTAAGGGTCCCCAGCATTTCCCGCGTTTTTATAAATTTGATCTTGAGGCCAAGGTCATCGATCTTAAGGGTTCCCGGCATTTCCGATCTTAAGTTCCCTTAAGATCGATGACCTTGACCACATTCCGCTGTTTTTTAATTTGACCTTGAGGTCAATGTCATTGACCTTGGGGTCAAGGGCATCGATCTTAAGAGTTCCTGTCATTGACCTTGGGGTCAAGGCCGTTGACCTTAAGGTCATTCCCGGGTGTTTCCCCCACCCTAATACTCCCACATCCCACCGGATCCCGAAGGCTTGAATACCACGACCTCAAGCCTTACATGGAACGCCTCAGAGCGAAGTAACGCCGCATGAGTCATGTTTTTTCGTGCGTGCAGCCGGCTCTATCGAATTATAAGTCGTTGTCACGTCAAAAATTATGCACAAGGTTAGGGTTAACCGATGAAAACATTACAAAAAAAAAATGGTCATTTTAAAACGCTTTCATTAGCTTTACCTGTAGAAGTAGGTAATATTGCAGTTTTAAACATGGTTTCCGTAATTCCGTGTAACAAAAAAACGGTTTTAAGTTAAGGCGATCGATTCACATATTCAGATTCATAGCAGCTAAGTTTGGTTTGAAGTAAAATCAAAATACCAAGACTTCTTCTAAAATCCCATTCTTCATACTGTTTTATTTGATCCTGATGTCATATCAAAAGCAAGGCATCTTTACACCTATCTTCACCTCAGGAAAATATTAGATACATGCAATCGATATATAGATTTGTAGTGTACATTCAGTCAAAAAAGTATCGGGAATGGATGATTTGTTTATGGTTCCAAATTAAAATTTTTGTTTTTTTTGTAGTTGTTAGATTGGCACAACTGTTTTCCATTTTGGCGCGGAGTTTGAGTTGCATCTGTTATTTATATTAAATACAGTGCTGGTTTTAGTAATATCATATATAGTGTGTATTGCGAATTTCATAATGGACAAAAATATCGAACAAAGAGTTTGTCTTAAATTTTGCATCGCCAATGGAATTTCGTGTTCGGAGTCACTGAAAATGTTACAGAAGGCTTACGGTGAATCGACTTTATCAAAAACTCGTGCTTATGAGTGGTTCAAAGCGTTCAAAAGCGGTCGAGATGTGATGGAAGATTTGCCTCGCTCTGGTAGGCCGTCAACGTCTGCAACTGAAGTTAACGTCGCAAAAGTGAAGAAAATAGTGACTGAAAATCCCCATTCAACTCTGAGAGAGATAACCGCCGAACTTTCTGTATCTCACGAGTCGATCCGTACCATTTTAACTAATCATTTGGGTATGAAACATGTTGCTGCTCGGCTAGTCCCAAAAGATCTGAATTTTCTCCAAAAACTCAATCGCATGAAAGTCGCTGAGGACATGCTAGAACGAGTCAGTTCGGACCCAACATTCATGAAATGCATTGTTACTGGTGACGAGACGTGGGTTTACGAGTTTGACATGCAAACTAGTCAACAAGCTTCGGAGTGGCGCCTTCCAACTGAACCGAAAAAAAAACCACGCCAAAGTCGATCAAAAGTCAAAGTCATGTTGACTGTTTTCTTTGACTATCGCGGTGTTGTGCACTCTGAATTCTTACCGGAAGGTCTAACGGTAAATAAAGAATATTATTTGAGCGTTATGCGGCGTTTAAGAGAGCAAATTCGACGAAAAAGGCCAGATTTGTGGAAAGAAAATTCTTGGATTTTGCACCACGACAATGCGCCTTCGCACAAGGCTATCATTGTGAACGAATTTTTGACCAAACACTCAACAAATACCATCCAGCAACCACCATATTTACCAGATATGGCTCCTGCTGACTTTTTTCTTTTTCCTAAACTCAAATTACCACTTCGTGGCACCCGTTTTCAATCGATAGAAGACATAAAGGAGAATTCGCGGCGAGAACTGAACTCAATTCCGGAAGCAGCGTTTAAAAAATGTTTTGATGAATGGATTATTCGTTGGCGCAAGTGTATCGTTACTAAAGGAGCATACTTTGAAGGTGATAAAATAAATTTGGATGAATAACAGACATTTTGTGTATTATTGATCTTTTCCCGGTACTTTCTTGACAGAGTAGTATATCTACAATCCCAAAGGACGGAATACCTTATTTTTTTCTGAATAACAAAATGTGTGGGATCTGTTGTCTTGCTCCAACAACCAGTTTTAATTTAGGTATCAGGTGTTTCAGTTACGTAAAAATACTACTTGCTTTATTTTGCAAAAATTTGTTGTATAGAATATTGTTAAAAATTGTGATCAAACCTGCACTCCACTTTGTTGGAAATTTTAGCAATATGAATATAAGTACTTTACCCAGTCAATTTTTTATACGTGTGACTCTTGAATCATTTCAGTACATTTTGTAAGCTGCCAGACTAATCGTAGGGTAATCAGAATGAATACAACGAAATTTTAATAATCATAAGGAGAAATTTGACTCTTCCCTACTATTAGTCGGGCTGCTCACAATAAGTACTGAACAATTGACTGAAAGATACAAGTATAAAATTTAAAACTCGGACTTAGAATAAATGTTAATCGTGGGCGTGAGTCATCGTATGTAACTATGTGTGACTGGGTTAAGATATCAACTCATCACACATCACCATTATATCGAGCGATCGGGCGGTGATACGGATTTCACGTGGTATCGACTGGTATAAAATCTGAAATATCATGAGCAGTGTCCTGTGAGAATCACCTAATCGACGTAAATTGACCGCCTTAAAATAACCCCCACCGCTAATATTGAAAGTTAAACAAGACCTGTCGTTCTATTTCTTTAAACTCTAAACTATATAGTTTTTGTATTTTGTGCGATTCAATACCGATAAATGTTATTAAACTGCATTTAAGTAATAATAATAATTTTATTTTATAAACTTTTATTTCTTATTTTATCGCGGTTGAGGACTATACCTACTCATAAACATAAATTGCGCTACTCATACCTAACTGCTGTAGATAATCTGCCGGAAAATCGAAGTTTATCACACTATTTTTATTTTAGCTCTGACATCAGCAATCCATTAGCAACCTTATTTTAAAAAGAATAAATCCTTTGTACAAAAGAAATTGCCTATACATACACAACAACAGGTAAAACTGAAGTTACAACATACGAGTGCGTGAACTGTCGGGGTCAGATGGCGTGAAATAGATGTAGTCCTGTTTATTTTGAGCCAAAGCTTATTAAGGGCAGAATACAACTAGATACATCAAATATATGAGAGAAATCTAGGTGCGTTTGGAAAAATAAAACATTTTAATTACTTAATTACGTCACTAAAAGGTATCATTCAAATGCGAAATTTAATTACATAAACAAGAAAATTTTATGATGTTATAGTACTTGTTGTTTTTGCAGGAGTAGGTAGCTGTTGTCCGTCGTTGGCGTGCAAATGTTGTGTATGTTTGTGAAAACAAGGACCCTATTTTATTCTAGACTATAATCTATCTCTGTGCCAAATTCCACTCTGATCCGTACGGCCGTAATTCAGTAACAAACATCTCATCCATCCAAACTTTCGCATTTATTTAATAGTATGTATACCTACATATTTATAGTAAGGTAGAATGTTTAGTACTAGTTGTGGTAGATCATACTGAGTTGTCCAATTAGTGACGTCATGAACTGGTAAGGATCAGTTAATATCACGCTTATTTTTGATACGATTGAAGTTAATGAGTTAAGGCATGATTGTAAATAAAAAATTTCGAAATATGCATATAAAAATTGCCAAAAAATAAGCAACAAAGTTTTATAAATAAATGTTTTGGTTTAAATTTATTACCTTCATTTTCGACTAGATGGCTTTTTTTTTCTTGAAAACCAGTAGTCACTGTTCCAAACTCTCAAAACTTCGATTGAGCTTTCTATTACTCTACTTACTTTTATTACTTTATCATTTAATTTTTACATATTTTTAAACAAAGCTAAAAAAGAATGGTCCGCGAGTATCGGTGCATAGTCCAAGCACCGGTGGTTACGGCTCTAGAGACAGGAACCTCTCCACAATGTGGGCCGTCTCGAGGACTACTGTCTTCTGAATCAGGCCCTTGATCCAACTGCCTTGGGAGAGATTCTATAGCAATCGGCTCTATGATAGCAGAGATCGACAATCTCTTTTTTCAGCTTACAAGTTCTCGTCATGCATGTCGTGATGATGGATAAATCTACTACCATTACGCGGCGCACTAATCGGTCTATCTATTAATAAACCTATTAGTGCGCCAGGACAGGCTTATTGTCAACGAGTCCTGTCAGGAATGATAGACTGATCCCAGTACAGCGTGGCATGGCTTTTTTAACCAACTTCTACACAAAGGAGGTTATTGTTTGTTTGCGATATCTGTCAATTATGCGCCCTTTATATGATCGAAAAGGTAAACCTCCCGATGTGGTACCATTTTAATTTTATTTATATTGATTGGGTAGTTTATGAGTTATCCTTATTTAATACAAAAAAATTGGTTGTCTGTAAAGTCGGTTTACTGACGATAGTTGAGCGTGACAACGTCTTAAGAAAATACTGATGGAATGGTAGCATTTTTCAAAAGAAAATTTTAAATTTGGAAACATTAAAATTTTCGGTTGAAAAATAACCGCTAAGATAGAAGGTAAAATGTAACCTTCCTATTTAAGGCGTCCTGGACTTAGAAAAAAATTCGGGGCACCCCGACACGACAGTTTAGGTTCGTGTTAGGTTACTGTTGACCCTTGGAGTCAGAGAGAGAGGAGGCGCCGGAGGGGCCTCCGTCGACCTTACCCGGGCTCTGTCAGCTAGATTAATTCCCTAACGAATAATTAATTCAAGAGCGAGCGAAGCCCCCGTCATCCCCTTCGTGTTAGGTTACTGTTGAACCTTGGAGACAGAAATAGGAGGCCCCGAAGGGGCCTCCGTGTAGGCCACTATCTGTAAATTTTATCCAGATCGCTCTGATCTGCTCTAGGAAGTTAATTTTGGCCCATAGTTAATTGCTTAAGGAAAAAGATAATGGGGCTAGTGAGCAAGCTAACAATGACCAAAACATTCCCTTCATCTTAAGATTTTTTGACACATGCTGACAAACGGCCTGAGCTCCGTCGAAATTAATTTTAATCTGTGCGTGGATCAAGGAGTCTTCCCGGATCTACTGAATTACAGCAAAGTAATAATTTTATATCCGGGGACAGTCATGAAACCCTGCTTTTGAAACTTGAGCATTACGGTTTAGGTAAACATGTGCTCAGTTAAGTAAAATCGTATTTAAATGATAGACAGCAGCAAATGCAAATAAATGACGACAATTCAATGGGTTTAAAAGTTAAAATAGGTTAAACACAAGGTTGTGTATTGTGTCCTTTTTTTTTGTAGTATAAATTAATGATCTGCCCCCATTTGTCTAAAACCAACCACTAATGGTGTTGTTTGCTGGCGATACTTGCTTAATATTTAAAATAAACAGACGTACCACGTGCCACATATTTTGACGACCTAAATAACGCCCCATTACAGGTTCATAATTGGTTTTCTGCTAATAATTGAGTATGGAATGGAAAAAACGAAATGCATAAATATTTGCTCTGCTAAAACGTCAAAAATTAGGATTTTGACATAGTATTGAATCAAAAGAAACTAGAATTCGTCGATAAAACTGTTTTCTTAGGCATCACGATCGACTCGAAGCTACAATGCAATGGGGTCCCCATTTAACATCTGTTGCAGGACGGTTCTGTTCAGCAGCATATGCTTAGAAAAAATCGTCAATTTACTGATGTATGTAGATACCGCACGACTAATCTATTTTAGTTATTTTCATAGTTTACTGTCATAACTTCATAAGGTATTTTACTATGGGACGAGTTGCAGACATTCGAGTCTCCATTTATTTTGCAGAAAAGAGCCATCAGAGCTAATCTACGTAGGCGCGATTCTATAAGAGAACTTTGTAAGAAAATTAAGTATTAAGTAGGTACGTTAGAAAAATCTGCAACTATTTAGTAAAAACGGTGTGCGTTCGCGCAGCGGAATAAGGTTAAATTTAAAGATTTTAATTATGCAGATATTTAGTGTATGACGTCGTATAATAGTGTATCGTAAAAAAAATTGTGCACGCAGTCATTGTGGAGAAATTCACCAAAAACTGATTCCGCTGGGCGAACGTTGTCCTGGCGGAACTTTTTTTAATCCATAGGGTTTAGAAGAAAAGAGATGTGTCCAAAAATTAGTGTGTATTTGTGTGTAATTGTGTATGTATGAATAAAAAAGTATCACTGATGTTCCGTTAGTAATTAAAGAGTTATAGGACCATTTACCATGAATAGATCACTGTTTCCAAAGCAGTCAAATATCACGACGTTCTAAAGGAATTGCATGGTAAAATGTATGCCAATAATTAGTGTATTCATTCAACTATTCTCATGCAAAATTTCATGTCATTAAATTCAGTAATTAAAGAAAAACAATTAAAATACTGACGAAGCATCGAAAACCTACATAACCCGACCAAGTTCGGATGGCTATAAAAAAGCGGCCGTGCCATATATCTAACAAACGTTCTTAACCTTCCAATATAGTATTTATTAATTTGGTACAGTTGCATACACAAGCGCTAGGAAAAAATAAAACAATTGCATTTCTTGAATGAAAAATATTTTAAAATAATAACGCCACTATCTACGATAAAAATAAATCTTCAATTATCAAGTACTTCTCTATTTAAATATTCGTGTACAAAAATATTTTTAATTCCATATAATAAATTATAATAACGTTAACAAACGCTTGCAACGACAGCAATAGACTTAAACGTAAGTATAATATTTCGAGCTAAAATTAAAATCACACCACAGAACTAGACTGATCCGTGAAATCTTCAATAGAAATTAGTTGTATGAATTTTATTTGTCTTAAACAATATATCTAGATTATATCTCAAATCTCAAGCGCATACTTAAATAAAGTGCCTACGTAAATAGTACCTACTTTCTGTCATAGTCAAATACATTTAAAATAGTAGGTGTACAAAAATAAATGACCTATAAATTATATCAAAACAACAATTGTGTTATCACTTATACCAATTCAACATCGGTATTATACTGTAAATTTTGTGATGTTACCTAAATATATTGCACGGCCGCTTTTTTGTAGCCATCCGAACTTGGTCGGGTTATGTAGGTTTTCGATGCTTCGTCAGTATTATAATTGTTTTTCTTTAATTACTGAATTTAATGACATGAAATTTTGCATGAGAATAGTTGAATGAATACACTAATTATTGGCATACATTTTACCATGCAATTCCTTTAGAACGTCGTGATATTTGACTGCTTTGTAAACAGTGACCTATTCATGGTAAATGGTCCTATAACTCTTTAATTACTAACGGAACATCATTGATACTTGGCAACATGTTGCAGACACTTACAAGGTCTGTATAAACGTGAAAATCTAGACCCCAAAGTGCATACTTTAAGAACTAAGACCTAATAAGCGTATTTTACGTTTATATTTTTATCTTTTAAGCCCTACGATTTTTTCTTAATCTGTTTTTTACACAAATATACACAAATTCAAAACAACGTATGTAAAAATCTACAGCTCTCTATGTAAGCGCTTTATATGAAAACTAGCTAATGGCCAAAGCGAGGGCTTGCATTCGAATATTCGAATTATTCGAATAATCAACTAATTCAAATATTCGAATAGAAATTTTACGATATTCGACCGATACCTAGAAAACAAAATTCAACAATCTGATGTGCATACAAAATTCAATGTTATGCACGCCGTCCAAACAAGGTTACGTCGTTCGACGCGCGGGCGTTACGAGTGTTACTATGGATTCGGCAACGATCGGGAACTAAATGAAGCGTGCTTTTTAGATCTGATCTGATCTCGTGATTGATTATTTTTGTTATCACAAAGATTTAATGTTAAATTATCAATATCACGCATAGTTAGTGTGATATTGACAATTTAACATTAAGAAAACGATTTTGCACCGAAGGTTTAATTGCGTTACCTACTTGTTTTTGTTTTGTTTGATTTTATTTTATTATTACAATATTCATAGCCGATTTTATGTTAATTTTATGTTGTTTGCTGTGTTGTGTTTGTATCCAAGGTTGAAAAACCAGACAAGATTAGTTTATTTTGATAACTATTATTTATTTTAAAATTTTAAGCATTTGTTTCAAATTTTTGCGAATATTATATTAGAGTAACATTGTGGTGTGTTAATATCATCAGTACAATATTAAGTTGACCATTAAAATTCGTCCAAAAAAATACGTTGACTATTGTGTTAGCTATGTTATTTGAAGAAACAAGTTGATTATTTGCAGTTTAATGTTAGCTCTAATCCTTCGTGTTCTTCTAACAGAAAAAAATGTTATTTTAATTGTTTTTGTAACACTGCGTTAGCTTTAAATAGTATTATTTTGATTCAGAGAATAAAGACTGTTTAGAAATTAAAGGACATGATTTCTATAAATCTTAATTTTTTTATTTAATATTCGAACAATATTCGAATTATTCGAATATACCCCAAAAAAATATCGAATATTCGAATTGCAAAATTGTCGAATATTTGCAAGCCCTAGGCCAAACGTTCGCGCAGCGGAAACTTGAATTTCTCCGAAGTTTATGCATGCACAAATTTTATTCATACATGCACAATTACACACAACTACACACTAATTTTTAGACACATCTCTTTTCTTCTAAAGTCTATATTTACAAAAAAGTTCCGCTAGGACAACGTTCGCGCAGCGGAATCACTTTTTGGTGAATTTCTCCATAATGGCTGCGTGCACAATTTTTTTTTACCATACACAATTACACGACGTCGTACACTAAATATCTGCATAATTAAAATCTTTAAATTCAACAACATTCCACTGCGCGAACGCACACTCCGCTACGCGAACGTTTGGCCATTAGCTAGTTTTCATATAAAGCGCTTACATAGAGAGCTGTAGATTTTTACATACGTTGTTTTGAATTTGTTTACATTTGTTTAAAAACAGATTTAGAAAAAATCGTAGGGCTTAAAAGATAAAAATATAAACGTAAAATACGCTTATTAGGTCTTAGTTCTTGAAGTATGCACTTTGGGGTCTAGATTTTCACGTTTATACAAACCTTGTAAATGTCTGCAACATGTTGCCAAGTAGGTATCAATGATGTTCCGTTAGTAATTAAAGAGTTATAGGACAATTTACCATGAATAGATCACTGTTTACAAAGCAGTCAAATATCACGATGTTCTAAAGGAATTGCATGGTAAAATGTATGCCAATAATTAGTGTATTCATTCAACTATTCACATGCAAAATTTCATGTCATTAAATTCAGTAATTAAAGAAAAACAATTATAATACTGACGAAGCATCGAAAACCTACATAACCCGACCAAGTTCGGATAGCTACAAAAAAAGCGGCCGTGCAATATATTCAGATAACATCCCAAAACTTACAGTATAATACCGGTATTGAATTTGTATAGGTGATAACACAATTGTTGTTTCGATATAATTTATAGCTCATTTATTTTTGTACACCTACTTTTTTAAATGTATTTATGTGACAGAAAGTAGGTACTATTTACGTAGGTACTTTATTTAAGTATGCGCTTGACTCTTGAGATATAATCTAGATCTATTATATAAAATTCTCGTGTCACAGTGTTAGTTACCATACTCCTCCGAAACGGCTGGACCGATTTCAACGAAATTTTGTGTGCAAATCGGGTAGGTCTGAGAATCGGCCAACATCTATTTTTCATACCCTTCTCTAGAAAAGGAGCGGAGCAGCGGGTGAAACCGCTGGGCACAGCTAGTATATGATATATTATTTAAGACAAATAAAATTCATACAGGTAATTTCTATTGAAGATTTCATGGATCAGGATTCTAACTATAGACCCCTTAGGGAAATTAAATAATTACCACATGTAAGTACTACTGTTTAAGTAAATATTTATCATATTGTAGCTTATTACACTATTTAAGCAATGGACTAGGCATACACGAGCGTTCCCCTTTGCAACTTTATTGGATAAAAAAATCTAATAACTTAAAAAATAAAACTATTTCTTGAATCGATTTTTTAATTGATGTATACCGTTGTACTGGTAGTGACTTATGTATGTGAGCGTGTTCCCCCGCACCCCACCAAAATATGCAGAATTGTTTTGTTCGAAGCGGTGTGCTTAAGGCTATTCCTTTGGTTAAATAGTCTAAATATTGTAGTTATGAATTTATCAAAAATATTCTAGTGTGAAAAAATAGACAACGCGCTGCGCGCAACGAGTGATAGGCGGCTTCCCGCTTGAAGAAAAGAGAGGGCAATATGTTTTCATTAGCCGTTTTTTTTCCTAACGCTTGTGTACGCAACTGTACCATATTAATAAATACTATATTGGAAAGTTAAGAACGTTTCTTAGATTCTTAGAACGGTTATGGAGGTTTTCGATGCTTCGTCAGTATTATAATTGTTTTTCTTTAATTACTGTAAAATGTGGCATACATTTTACCATGTAATTCCTTTAAAACGTCGTGATATTTGACTGCTTTGTAAACAGTGATCTATTCATGGTAAATTGTCCTATAAGTCTTTAAGGTGAAAGCTCCAACCTACCCGCGAAATTCAAATTTTCTTACGTTTTTTGCAATTTTCAGGCCAGTGCTAGGTTGTATGTTGATTAAAATATTATTCGCGGCTGTAAGACGTATGTAATTATAGAATTATAATCATCAAAATCACCAATACAACCCTCCAAGTTCATAAAGGCGTAGGAACAAAAAAAAAACAGAAAAAGTCTTTCCTACAGCTTTATGAACTTGGAGGGTTGTATTGGTGATTTTGATGATTATAATTCTATAATTACATACGTCTTACAGCCGCGAATAATATTTTAATCAACATACAACCTAGCACTGGCCTGAAAATTGCAAAAAACGTAAGAAAATTTGAATTTCGCGGGTAGGTTGGAGCTTTCACCTTAACCTACTAACGGAATATCATTGATACTTGGCAACATATTGCAGACACTTACAAGGTTTGTATAAACGTGAAAATCTAGACCCCCTAAAGTGCATACTTTAAGAACTAAGACCTAATAAACGTATTTTACGTTTATATTTTTATCTTTTAAGCCCTACGATTTTTTCTAAATCTGGTTTTAAAACAAATATAAACAAATTCAAAACAACGTATGTAAAAATCTACAGCTCTCTATGTAAGCGCTTTATATGAAAACTAGCTAATGGCCAAACGTTCGCGAAGTGGAAACTTGAATTTCTCCGAAGTTTATGCATGTACTAATTTTATTCATACATACACAAATACACACTAATTTTTGGACACATCTCTTTTCTTCTAAACCCTATAGATTAAAAAAAAGTTCCGCCAGGACAACGTTCGCCCAGCGGAATCAGTTTTTGGTGAATTTCTCCACAATGGCTGCGTGCACAATTTTTTTTTTACGATACGCCATTATACGACGTCATACACTAAATATCTGCATAATCAAAATCTTTAAATTCAACAACATTCCGCTGCGCGAACGCACACGTAAAAACGATGATACCACTATAAGAGCGTTTCCACATTATCCGATCCGATATCGGTATCGGACGCCGATGCGATATCGGGGCAAGTAAAATGTATGAAATATGTACCTGCCTTTCAAATTGGCCGTTCCGATATCGGATATCACAGCCGTCGGGCGATAGTGTTTGTATGTGTGCTATACGTGTATCTAAATTATCTCTGTGTGCGTAGAGCACGGTGCGCGGCGGCTATTTTGAGCTTGTTTACTAGTTTGGTTGTCATCATGCCGTCGTCGTCATTTAAATACGATATAATTACACTAATTGAATTGGTAGAATCTAAACCATGCTTGTGGGATAAAACGTGTGAACCAGAAAGAAAGTTGACCTTCAATATCTCCGTAAATAGACGGTTCCCAGGTATTGTGACGACGCTGAAGGAATGGGAAGAATAAGTACCTGTCGGTTTCGTTATGAATGTATTTATTTACCTGCCTGCACTAAGCTATCGAGCAATGGCGGAATATCGGAACGATTTTGTCGAAAATATGTGAAAATAGCACATAGTGGCTATCGTCGTCCGACACCCAGTTCGGATCGGATAATCTGAAAACGCTCTAATACTAGAAACAAGGACCAACTACTTTTAGCCAGTTTTCAGGCTGAGCTTAAGTAGACTCCTCTTTCATGGGCTACTGTTTATAATGTTACAATAAAATACCTCCACACATCCTACATCTGATTGAATCGAAGTTCTGATTCTAATATTAAAAACGCACACTTTTTAGGCAAGCATATAATAAATTGGGGGATTACATCAATGATAATAATGCTTAGCTCAATTTGCTCTAGGGGCAAACTGATTGATAAACATCTGAAAATCTGAAGTTATTGTGGAAGCTGCAGAACATTTTAAGACTATCTTAGACGGATCCGGACATCCGGACACCGTGGTTGCGGGGTCTGTGGACGGTGAGCAATAGGTAGCTCACCGTCCGTCTGTCTAGTGATGACAGGCCGTGTTGAAGGCGCGTTCGTATTCTACACGCGCCGCAAGATGTCAGCAAAACAGGGGCCTGCCGGGCTTGCAGGTTGTTTGAGAGATACCGCGGCCCCAGAACATAAAGAACAAGAGAAGGAACATGTGTACGTTTTAAGTCAGTAAAATACTGACACTGCCCCCGGTAAGTTATTTGAAGATTTCCCATCCGTAAAAAAAATGGCAGCGGGTGTGACAGGTCATTTAATTCCCTTAAAAAAGGTTCAGCATGTGCCTGATTCATGCGTTCGTGAACGGGCGCTGTCAAGCGTGACTGGTCATCTCTTAGCTGCCGGTTTGTTTAAATTATTACTTGTAATGTGCTCGTTTTTTTACATCGTTCTTGCATATTTGTGGTGGTACCATGGTTTTGTAAAAACATTATGAGTTATAGGGGTGTCCATGGAGTGTCTCCAAAGAGATTAGCGCATTGGAATAGGCAACTACAGTACTTTCATAAGTTATTATGTCTTGTTACTGGGACTGTAGACTGAATCGTTGGTAACATTTTATTTTGTACTGTTTGGGTAGGTAGTGGCCAAAACTGTCAACGCCTGTACTATGTCGTAATATTTATTGGACCCCCTATATACTAATTTGTTGATTTTTGAGAAAGTATAATTAGGCGCGATTTGTAATATAACTATAAAAATAGTCTAACGTTGTCGCACAAAATATCAATCTTTGTGAAGACAAAACCTAGTCAACGTTTGACGTGTTACGGCCATGCCATACTTGTGCATCCACAACCAAGTAGCCAAGATTATTCACCAGCAACTTGCTTTAAAATCTAGGGTCCCGTACTACAAGTGTGTGTCCGAACCAGTTCTCGAGAAAAGTCATGACGCGCCGTACTGGGATTAGTGTATATTTTTTACGGGAGTATTGTCGCCAGTACGCTGACAACTTGCTGATAGATCGATCAGATAGATCACCGCGCCGCGTAGTGGTAGTAAATGTTACTTGTCACAGGAGGTTCTCGCCTTGTGGAATGTAAACTCGGCTATCAAGGCAAAGATTCTAGATCTTTCGATGATCTCCTTAGGAGGCTAGAACAAGGGGCGGATTCTGAATGCTGTACTTATCGATACGGCTCGCATTATGAGGTTCCTGTATTAAGAGACCTAGCCAGCAGTAGGTTGGACTCTGTTTCCGACACAGACGAAAAACATTTTTTTTATGTATGTATTTAAAAATAAAATGTGCATAAAAAATAATAAACAGAATCTTTTTATCAAATCGCTCGTACTCTATTCTGCCGTCTACATAATGGAGATTTGTATCTAATCTACTTCTGGTCCTCCACAACTGCGTAACTAAACCTTCTAAGCAATGTAACAATTTTAAATGTTTACTGTCGCGATTCAAAACATTGTTTTTATGCACTTTGAGTTGCACAAAAAGTCTTTTATGCAGTTTAATGAACTTGTTCACGTCAGAAATGATTTTGAATATTAAATATTTGTATCTGTACTGAAGTGCCATTCTGACTTGACGGAGCATGTCATGGTTCATTTAGGTCGGTAGGTACAACTAAAGTTCACATTTGTATGAAATAATTAATAGAGAACAACAATGCAGACGATTACTTACTTCCACAATCACATGGATCGCATAAGTAAGAATTCTGGCGTACTGTCCTTGCCGCAAATGTGTTAAAATTTCATCCCTGCTGATATGCTCCGACAGGTCTGAATAACACTTAACAAACGGTTGGCATAGCTTAAATGTTCATAAATCCACCCTGTATACAACCACTTGTACACTAATTCCACTTCACTAGGATTATTAAGATTCTAAGAGTAACCTAATAGATCATAAGTGTCTGTTTCACTTCATTGCCACCAGTCTTTTCTTTCATGCGGTTGATACGTCGCCTCAGCAAAGCGGCCAATTTCTGCAAAATCAATAAATGTATTGATAAAATTTAATTGATACATGTGATGTGGTGTGAACATTTAAGCGTTTAATCTCAAAACGTTGTAGTTGCAAAATAACATACAGTACCTAGTAAAGCGTTCAAATCTCAAAACATCCATGTCTTATAATTTACAATTATTTGTAAGAGCGGTTGTGTTGTACTAAAACAGCAGTAAATAAATAAGTGTTTATCTGTGTTAATACATGTTTACATTACATGTTACCCAAGATTGGTTAGTATGACTGTCTTGGGTTGGATGTAGCACTCGTCGGCCACTACCGCGGCACCGCATACTTATTTTGTGCGTTTTAACCTTACCTAATCCCTATTTCTAGCTACCGTGATCGTATTTTAGTTCAAAATTCCCGGGCATTATGAAAAATATCAATCATCTATCCGGCATAAAAAAAAAATAAGCTACCAGTTGCGGGCTAAGACTCATCACAAAAATGCCAATGTGATTTCTGGTAAAAATGCTTTACATATCTTCAAATTTGTGAATTTTACATCTATATCGATAACACTATCTAACACAACCACTCGTACAAGGAATTGCATGTTATGAGTTTTCGCATCGCAACTCTGAGCCTGTACACACGACGACACATCAACCTGTACAAAACCAGTTTATGCGGATCTCTCATCGTACGGGAAATCCACGATGTACGATCCGTTGTTTGGAGATCAGCATAAAACTGGTTTTGTATAGCTTGATATGTCGGTCGTGTGTACACAGCCAGTGTGTGAGCGTCCACGTTTCAGCACCGTACATTATAGCTGGCAGAACACACTTATATTACAGAGGATAGACTTCAGTGTAAATTTTAGAAAGTCGGATGTGTCTGCTGATATAAAAAGTAATAGAGAAGTATGTAAGGAGACATGGTGCGCCGATCCCAAATTGTTGCGATTAGGGCAGATGAATGATGACAATGTTCCAGAATGTTCATTGGCTCCCGCCAACTTTTTGAGATTTGCCGCTTTAGAGGTTTGAATGTTTTGCAACTTACAACGATTCCAGACAAAACCCCTTGCATCACTAACAGTGTGGGTAAAGCCTAACAATATTTTTTTAAGAGGAGAGGTCAAGCGTCAAATCTTTTTCGGTATCGTCTGAATTTTCTCATCTGAAACTAGCAAGACTTAATCTATTTATTTTTTAAATAAACTTTTGTTACTAGCACGAACGGGAGAGCAACATTGTTAAAGTTGATTCCATCCATGTAACTGTTGGTCAATTCTATTGCTTAGCCTCGTGGACTACTAGACCTCCCCTCGCTCTTATGATTTAGATACGAGACTAGTAACCAATAAGTTCATAGTTTACCTTCGCTTAGCATGAAATGCGCACACAGGAAGTCGCTTTAAAAATTAAGGCATTTCATTCCTTGCAAAACTGCGCGCATATGAAGTTACATAACCAATTAAGGCAAAATCACCCGGGTAACCCACACAAATTAAAATTAACAAAAATTGATTGCACACTGCGCGCACAGGAAGTTGCATAAAGCGAATGTCACGGGTAATCCATAAAAAGTAAACTGTTTGCAGAACTGCACGCACATGAAGTTACTTAACCATTTTAGGCGAGGCCTCGCGGGTTGCCCATAAAAGTTATTGCAGAACTGCGCGCATAGGAAGCCGCCAAATCTCGCGGGTTAACCCACACAAATTAAAATTAACAAAAATTGTTTGCACAACTGCGCGCTCAGGAATTTGCATAAAGCGAAATGTCACGGGTAATCCATAAAAAAATAAACTGTTTGCAGAACTGCACGTACATGAAGTTGCTCAAGCATTTAAGGCGAGGCCTCACGGGTTACCCATAAAAACTAAAATTTTCAAAAAAATATTGCAGAAATGCGCGCATAGGAAGCGGCGAAATCTCGCGGGATACCCATAAAAATTAAAATTTTCAAAAATTGATTGCACAACTGCGCGCACAGGAAGTTGCATAAAGCGAAATGTTACGGGTAATCCATAAAAAAAATAACTATTTGCAGAACTGCACGCACATGAAGTTGCTTAACCATTTTAGGCGAGGCCTCGCGGGTTACCCAAAAAAATTAAAATTTCCAAAAAAAGTTATGCAGAACTGCGCGCATAGGAAGTTGCATAAAGCGAAATGTCACGGGTAATCCATAAAACAAACTGTTTGCAGAACTGCACGTACATGAAGTTGCTTAACCATTTTAGGCGAGGCCTCGCGGGTTACCGACAAAAACTAAAATTTTCAAAAAAATATTGCAGAACTGCGCGCATAGGAAGTTGCTAAACCAATTTAGGCGAAATCTCGCGGGTTACCTAAAAGAATTAAATTTTAAAAAATTTATTGCAGTACTGCGCGCACAGGAAGCGGCGAAATCTCGCGGGTTATCCATAAAAATTTAAACTTTCAGAAATAGATTGTAGAACTGCGCGCACAGAATATTGTTTAAAAAAATTTGGCGAATTCTCGAGGGTTACCCATAAGAAAGTTTTCAAAAATCGCAGAACTGCGCGCACAGGATGTTGCTTAACCAATTAAGATTACAATTTTTATTTTTTTGTACAAAGATAAGCTCTCTGACCATGCATAATATTTTTCTCTAAGATCATTCGTTTGAAATTGTCTTGCTGGGACAACGTTTTTTTTTTTAATAAAAGGAGAAAGCGCACTATAGTTTCATTTGGTGCACATACACATCAGAATATTCACTAAGAGTCCGTTCACACGGTGCGTTGCGGTGACGCAACGCAAATATTTTGACGCATAGCCGGCCACACAGGCGCTGCGTCGTCGCAGCGTTACTACGACGCAGTCTTAACGTTCGGTCGACGCAGCGGTGACGCACAGTTGCGGCAAGCATTTTTGTAAAAACATCGCAGTCAGTCTATAGGAAAGCATGGATCGGAAAAGACGTCTAGCATAATAATCCATATCAATTTCTTCAATGGTACTCATTTTACCCTGCAAATAAAACTGAATACAAAAGTACGTAGGTAAAAAATGAAATGAGCTTGCGTGTATCCTCCCTATCAACGCACAAGCAACTGAGCGCTGCCTCTCCGTCGCCGCAATGAGACTGTTACAGTACGATATCTTCGTGCTGTATCTACAATCTACATCGCAATCTTATGTTCTTTATCGCACGTTCAATATCTATTAAATGTTTCTACTATCTGTTATCAACACGAAGTCGTTAGTATATAAGATGCACCTTTGGATAATTATAACCAGACTATACTACATCTTTTGTCTCATTTATACCTAATCATATACTGCCAAGAAGTTTGGCAAATTGGTGACCCCTCCCGCTTCGTCTCGGGGGCTGCTGTCCGTCATGTGTGCGTTGCGACGACGCAGCGCGCCGTGTGAACACCTTGGTTATTTGTATGTAAAACAACGCAACGGCAGCGCTGCGTCGACGCAACGCTGACGCAACGCGCCGTGTGGACTCGCACTAATTATATACCTTTCACTCATATCACTCTAGGAGCTGCTCTGCTCAGTCACGTACATGCTGGCTTTCAAGTCTAACCGGATGCAGGACCAATGTAACATATGGAGCAACGTGCATCTGACCTCTACAACCCAGATACCGGGTAATACTCCTTGGTAAGACTGGTTGTCACTTTCAAGCTAATTTTCCTGTACAGGCTGACAAAGATCTGCAAATGACAGCTGAGGACGACAGGTTTGATTGGTGGTCAACCATTTACGGTCCTACCTAGGCAAGCGCAGTTATTTTTAGGCACGAGCGCTTCTACACTCTTTTGCAAAAAAAAAACGGGCACCTAAGGAAATTTACGTTCTAAGGTCGATTTGAGTTAATTAAATGAAATTTATTTCTTTGGCGTATTCTGTATACTTATAATCGTGTAAATTAATGCGCGTGAAGTAAAATTCGGGCAATTAAAAGAAGAAAAAAAACGATGGATTCTTTAAAACCGATGTACACGCAAGTACACCAAACAATAAGAAGTGGTCGGCAATAAAGACAAGATTTTTTTTTACTTTAATAAAGTTACAAATGTAAAATCCTAATAACGAGTGTGACCTCCTCTTGCCAAAATCACAGCTTGAATCCTTCTGGGCATGCTTTCCACGATGTTTTAAAACGTTTTGAGGAATACGTTCCCACTCTTCTGCAATGACTCTTTTTAGCTCCCTGATGTTTTGTGGAGCAGGTTGCACTGATCTTACCCGTCTCTTTAGAACATCCCAGACGTGCTCAATTGGATTGAGGTCAGGACTTCGAGTTGGCCAATCTAAACGACGGATCCCAACTTCTTGCATGTACGCTTCCACGTCGCTAGAACGGTGCGGGCGAGCATAGTAGTCCATAAAAATGGAATCTTCCCCAAGTGCAGTCAATGTGGGTTGTGCATATGGAATTAGAACTTTCATTATGTACCGGTGTGCATTTAATGCTCCATTTTCTATGAAAACTAACTCCGTACGCTCCGTCAAATTAATTGCTGCCCAAAACATAACGGAGCCTCCGCCATAAGGAGTGATTTCTTCGAAACACACTTCCGCATAGCGTTCCCGTGGTCTTCGCAGCACTCGCCGGCGTCGGTCCTCTCCACACAAAGAGATTCTAGCTTCATCAGTAAACAATACTTTATTCCAGTCCTCCAGAGTCCATGAAACAAAGTTCCGAGCAAACTGAAGTCGAGCAACACGGTGCTCACGGAGTAATTTAGGGCCCCGAGCTGGGCGGTAACTCCTGATATTGGCAGCCAAAAGCCTCCTCCTAACCGTCCACAAGCTAACTTCTACTTCTCTTACTTCTTCAAGGCTCTTCTTCAGGTCCACACTTGACGCCTTCCGATTCCGCAACGCCTGACTCACCAAAAAGCGGTCATCTCTTGGTTCTGTGCATCGTTTTCTTCCCGAAACGGGTCTTCTTTTGGCCGAACCGGTCTCTTGATACCGTTGCCAAGTCCTCTGGACAGTTGAACGACTCACATTTAGCCGCTGAGACACGTATTTGCGAACAACCTTCTTAAAGTAGGGCTATAATTTTACCGGCCCTTATCACTTTATCACTCATATCAAAAAGTTGTATTTAATGTAAAAAGAAAGATTAAATTGTTTAATTTGCAGAAAATATCCAAAAAGTTTTAAAATATCGTAATCAGTTAAAAATCGTTTCAGCAATTCGCGCCATTAGTAAAGAAATTTTAGAATAATCCACAATATTCATTATTTTTCTTTTATTAATTTCGGAACGTAAAGAATCATGTCAGGATGCTTCAAATAACCTATTTCGTGTTCTTCTTCATTGACGTAGAGAAAAAAATCTAAAGTGCCTGTTTTTTTTTGCATAAGAGTTTATTTATTATTTTTACCCTAGCTGTGCTGGTTGTCAGTTTAAACAGCTACTAGCTTATGCCGTTATAACTGTTAAATTTATACATGTCCGCAATGCATAAACTTTATAACATTTATTACGCCAACCTTAACGTAAATCGGCCAATCGCTGATCTATTTATTGCTATATCGTTAGAATGCATGGATTTACCCTCAGCTCATTCAATTCTTACGGTAAGATTGATGCGCTGAGGGTAAACGCAAAGCAGAGCAACGCAAAGCTTAAGACTTATGTTTAGGTAATATAATAAGGTAACAGAAACACGAAATAACTGGGTTTTTTTATTAGTCTGGACTGTCCCCTGCTTTTTAAAAAATAACTAAGATAACTTTAGTCAAGAAATAAAACACGTTATTAAATATTAGGTACTGTAATCTCCAAATTCGGGCATATATCACAGGTTTTTACAAAAAATTAGGCAGAATATTGATAGGATTAGGATTATAACCAGTGATCACAATAGGACATTGGATTACTATTATGATTCGTGCAAGCACGATCTATCATACTACATTACTACGCATATGCATGGCTCAATTACGGGATTATTATGTGGGGAAACAGCACTGTTTCTTCTGCAAAATAAACTAGTTCGCATCATAGTAAATATAACACAAATCGATAGCTGCAAACTTATGTACCAACAATATAAAATACTCACACTACCGACCATCTATATTCTTGAATTATGTAAATTCGTAAGAAAGTATAAGAACTTCTACACATTTCGTGGACACAAACATGACAGATATAAAAATAATAATATGTTAATGCCACCCTCCTCGCAAATAAAACTTTATAGAAATAGCCCATATGTAATATCAATTAAGACTTATAATAAACTAGCTTTTGCCCGCGGCTTCGCTCGCGTTAAGTTCGGTATAACACAGTATCTGCTACCTGCAGTTTTGCCCTTGCGCCTCTAATAGCAACGCTAAGTTTTCCCTTTTCGTCCCTCGTTTTCCTCATATCCCACATTTTTTAAAAAAAAATAGCCTATGTCCGTCTCCTAGTTCCCAACTATCTCTGTACCAAAATTCATCAAAATCGGTTTAGCCATTAAAGCGTGAAGAGGTAACAAAAAAACTCAATTTCGCTTTTATAGTATTAGTAAGGATTACCAGATTGCTTAAAAAATGCAAACGATGACACAAAATTTGTCAACATACTTAAAAGCATTTTAATTAATAAAGCTTACCACTCAATGACGAATATGATGGTTAAAAATATGGACAGTGATCTTAGTGCTTAGCAATAATATGTTGTGATACTTCAATTATTAATTATTTAACTGAATTTGTTTCTACTAATTATTTCGTTTTTATTTTTTATTATATAAGTAATTTATTAATAATTGAATGGTATTATGTTGCTCTGTCCGTCAAGGTCCATAATTATACTTTAGCTATAAGACTCATGTAAAATCCTTTCACATTATGGAATGCAAATAAATATGAATCATTGAACAAGAAGATGCCAGATGATATGCTGCTTGGCGGACATTTCATCCATACGCACAGCTAAGGAGTGCAAGTCTTGTTTCAAAACAGATATTAACTCGGTGTACTTATGTCGACACACGAATGGAATATTTTGTTACCGAATGTATAAAAATTTATAAATAAGAAATCTTAATACATGAACTAGTTAAAAATGTATGAATTTTAATGTATTGTACTTTTAATTCATGTTGATTTCGTTTGGTTAAAAAGTAGTTAAAATTTCAATTATACATCGTGTCCAGAAAGGTGTGGTATAAATCTTAATGTATTGTACCTTTCATTCATGTTGATTCCGTTTGGTTAAAATGAAGAATGTTAACTAATTTTGATTATTAGCAGTCCATATTCTCTGTCAAAAATAAAAAATACTAGTGAAAGAATTACTTATATATGTCAATTAGTTTCCGATTTAGAAGTAAAACAAGACGCGGGCTGCCGATGCCGGTTACGATGTGACGTCATCACACAACATGCTCAGTCTAGCTCATTCAGTCCGCTCGTGGTCGCGCGCGCCCTTACCGTTGAAATTATAATTAAATACTTTTAAAAAGTCCAATCTAAATACTAGGAAATCATGTGTTGTGCCTAAATGTAAAAATACAACGCGCGGCGCATTGTGAAATGACGTCACAAGCGGTCACGTGACTGTTAGCGGGCTCGATATTTTTCGAAACTTTGAATGCCTATAAAATCAAAACTTCTAGGTTTTTTTTACTACAACAAAAACTAGTGTGTTTGTATACATACAGGCTTTACTGAGACAACATTTCAAGCGATTTGGCATACCTAGTAACATTCTCCATTATACATCGTATACCAGAAAGTTGTGGAAGACGGTGATTTCGATTTTGATCCAAAATCACGAAAAAAGGTTAGTTTGATGGTAGTTTGTCTGAAATATAAACACACCTTTCTGATACAGGTAAAATTGAGTTATTTAGAACGCGGAGATGAGCGGAGCAAAAGGAGACGGAGAGTCCATCACATTAGTTTAACTCCGCATCGTGGGTTCATCCTTCCTATGGTTCGTTCATCCGTTCGTTCATTACATGTATTGACAAAAAATCTAGATAAAAAAAACTGACAACTGTGTTATTCTGCGAGTAAACGCCAGTTTATTTGGTTGAGAACTCATTAGAGGGCGTGGGTGGTCCTGTGCTTTTTTAAATTCGTTTTGCTTGAACACATATTGTTTATCTTATTGTGATCACTGTTTATCGCACATTACCACAAAAGTATAGAGTGGTATAGTCACAGATCAGGGATGATTCGTTTAGACGATATTTATGTGATTGCCGAAATCAGGCTTTATTAACTATTGAGCGTAGATATAAGATCCGGATTCGGATGGCGCACCGTTCGCGGCACCATGCTGCGGCGCGGCGCCGTGCCGTGGCCCGGCGACGGCGTCGTGACGTTGTACGGTGACGGCGCCGCGCCGTGCATGATGGGGACGCGGCATTATACTGTTATCTTATATCACGAAATGTCATTAAAACAGCGAAAAAAGTATAATTTCTCGATGTCCTAGTGTTTACCATAAATAACCAGAACATACATTTATTGCTTATAAAATACTGTGTAATGTGATTTTATAACTTAGATCGCATATAACTATGAAACGCAACCTACTTTTTGGTCTTTATCATATTAACCCAGTCATAGTAGTCTATTGAGGATATCGTTACCAAAAATGATGTAACCTCCCGTAATAATTATAATTGTTGTCTATTCGAAATAGGAACAGTCATTTTAAGAATACAACATTCACAACACTTGTGAAAAAACTCGAAATTAGCGCAGCACAGCACAGCAACTTAATCAAAACGGGTATGATCGCATCGGCAGGTAGTGATTATCTATGTACTTATTAAAACAAAGTGTAAACGGACCCTTCTCGATCCTGGCTTTGTTAACAATTAACCGTAAAAAATAATTATTAGTAGGGGATATTTCGATGTTGGTTTTAGTGTTTATCTCTACTTACTTACTTAGCTAGCTAGCAGTCTTTTTTTCTTACTTTAAATTACAATAAAATTTATATTTTCTAGTCAGTCAACATTAAATTAATTAATACATTATCAGTCTTAAATTACTTTTCACAATTATGGCAGCATCACACAAAAACTGCAAGTGGGAGCTGGACCTATAATTAAATAACGTGAGCACTGCGAGCAGTGTCTCTTGCTGAGAATTATATAAAACACGGAATTCTCCAGCAACAAATACAACTCTCAATTGACTTTTTTTTCAGTATTCATTTTCTTCAATTGAAGTAGCACCATGTAATAAAAACATAGAGTAATTAAACTTAACTAACCGTAAACACTATGGCCCTATGATGACTTATTGTTATGACTTCACTTTCTAATGACTATTTATAGGAACATATCAGTCACAAATTGTCTTACATAAAATTGAAAGAATTTGAATTTGTTAAGTTGACATTATATCAATTTAACCAAATTCTACATATTATATTTCGTGTAAATATAATACCGACTTATGGCCGTCGGTCATTATTACGTTTGTTAGAGAAGAAGCATGCTTATTGATGATTTGTCTGCTGACTGAACTATTTTAACCCTAATGCTACTAACACAGGCACATATTATTTATTTATTAGGACATTACTAGGGCAGTGTGCATTATTTAAACTATTATTTTAATTATGTAAACAGCTAAGATTTCAGCAATAACTGAATAAAGTGCTCATCTATTTACTATTGTTGCACAGGCCACCATAAG
Source organism: Ochropleura plecta (assembly GCA_905475445.1). Classification (NCBI taxonomy): domain Eukaryota; kingdom Metazoa; phylum Arthropoda; class Insecta; order Lepidoptera; family Noctuidae; genus Ochropleura; species Ochropleura plecta. The sequence continues at coordinate 15,995,522 of FR997721.1, read as the reverse complement.
TCGGCATAGTATTTAAATATTTTATTATAAAATACTTAGTCTTTTAATTCACTAAAATGGACGCTATAGTATTCTTTGCAAACTATTTTCACTTTAGGAAAAGTCACACGCACGTGTATATTATTTGATTTGATTTGTACATTTGTAAAATAATTTAACACGCCACTCTTTTAATAATTGTTTTGTCCCACAAAACAAATTCACAGGACTGTCACATCACCCCATCCCAATTAATCGTGTTTATTTTTTCTGGCTTACTTCGAACTTCACGGGGTTAAAAGACGAACCCTTACATCGAAAGCCCTTTACAAAATTTAAATTTATACACGCAAATTCAAAGTGTGGCCAGGCCACTTCCTATTGTGACCATAGTTTTAACATGAAATCGCAAACGCTTTTTCTTATAAACTAGATTCCAGCATATTATTTATTAACTTATTCTAGTATCCAATTTAACTAACACAATTTTAGGACACCCAGGTTTGCGTTCACGCATCGGAATGTTGTTGAATTTAAAGATTTTAATTATGCAGATATTTAGTGTATGATGTCGTATAGTTGTGTATGGTAAAAAAAATTGTGCACGCAGCCATTGTGGAGAAATTCACCAAAAATTGATTCCGCTGGGCGAACGTTGTCCTGGTGGAACTTTTAATCCATAGACTTTAGAAGAAAAGAGATGTGTCTAAAAATTAGTGTGTATTTGTGTGTAATTGTGTATGTATGAATAAAATTAGTGCATGCATAAACTTCGAAGAAATTCAAGTTTCCGCTACGCGATTGTTTGGCCATTAGCTAGTTTTCATATAAAGCGCTTACATAGAGAGCTGTAGATTTTTACATACGTTGTTTTGAATTTGTTTATATTTGTTTAAAAAACAGATTTAGAAAAAATCGTAGGGCTTAAAAGATAAAAATATAAACGTAAAATACGCTTATTAGGGTTTAGTTCTTAAAGTATGCACTTTGGGGTCTAGATTTTCACGTTTATACAAACCTTGTAAGTGTCTGCAACATGTTGCTAAGTATCAAAGATGTTCCGTTAGTAATTAAAGAGTTATAGGACAATTTAACATGAATAGATCACTGTTTACAGAGCAGTCAAATATCACGACGTTCTAAAGGAATTGCATGGTAAAATGTATACCAATAATTAGTTTATTCATTTAACTATTCATATGCAAAATTTCATATCATTAAATTCAGTAGTTAACCTTCTGCAACTGAGGTGAGTTTTTCATCAACATTCGACTGAGGTGTAGTCTGTCAGGCGTCACTTTATACGGCATGATTTGTTACTAACTTTTAGAAATAATAGAACTCTAGTTCTATTTTATGATTAACGGGTTTAGGTATAATGCAATACAAATGAATAAGTATTCTCAAAACAGAAAACGAGTTAAGTATGGAATCATTTATTGACATCGGTATTTTCATTATTTTCACACTTAAACTTACATAAGTATAAAAAAAAACTAAATTATAAAACTTCTATAAAACTATTAATTTTAATCTTATAACGCTAAAACAAAAAACACACCACGATATCACGGTACAATAATGCACAAATCAGTCTTAAAGTTGACTTTAAATCTAAATCTTAAGATTACAGTTTTGACATATTGGAGAACATTGTAGACAAATTGGTTTTTTGCATGCGCAACAGTGGTACCTTGTTTGCCTCTTCAATTTACTGGTGCAAATGCTACATAGTTTTCTTCCAGCAGGACCTGGAAACTGTGCCACGGGTCGAGGGAGAGGCAAATCATTGCCTAAAACTCGAGATAAAGTAAGACGGAGTTCCCTGGGCAGTCTGTCATTATTTACACGTTCTTTTAAACTAACAAGAACCAATTCTCTTGCTAAAGATAGTAAGAAGTCTCCTCTTCGCAGCTTGGTATCTGGTCAAGATTGGTAAAACACGAATGAATTAGTACCAGCTAAACCCAGAATTCTATAGAAAATTACCATAGGCCAGCGGCGTGTTTTGCGACTGCTGGAATAAATTGAACACTTTTTGTCAATTTCTTCGACTCCACCTTTAGAATGGTTATAATCAGCAATCATAGTTGGTTTCTTTGTCCTATCATCTATGCTTTTAGAATGATGAGATGATGAAACCAAAATTACAGCCATATTTTTCTTTGGTACGTGGGAAAGTAATGTAAAGTGTTTGGTAAATCCATACAAGGAGCTGCCTGGTTCTCTTCTTTTCGCTGGCAAAAACTCTGGCGGGATTTCTCTTTTATTCTTCTTTAGAGTTCCCAGGTAAGTCTTGGCTTTTAAAAGTTGCATCAATTGAATGAAGCTGAACCAGCTATCGGCAGTTATATTTCTGTTGCTGTTTTCGACAGGTTTTGACAATCTAAATACGGATTGAGTAGGAACTCCTAGGTTTTTCTCAGCAGGTGACAGGCCTTTTCCATTACAAACTTTACCAGTGTAAATATAAGCGTTGTATGTATAGTATATGTTTGAGCATCAGACAGTACAAGAACTTTAATACCATACTTGGCAGGTTTGTTAGGCATCTTTATATATATAATTCTTCTGTGAGTGTGTATGTCACTGAACTTCTCTCAAACGACTGGACCGATTTTGATGAAATTTTTTGTGTGTGTTCAAGGGGATCTGGGAATGGTTTAGATTCACAATTTTGTCCGCTGGACAATGTTTTTTTAATTAATTTTTAATTTATTAGTAGTTGTTGATTTTGGAATGTTTTACATTGGATCCGACAGACGGCGCTACCATCGCAGTGCCAAATTAGACAGCTTATTAGCTTATTAAAAAAAGTTTGAAATTTTCGAATTAAAGACGTGTACACAGGACAACGTCTGTCGGGTCCGCTAGTATAATTATATAAGGAACTTGCATCTAACTTTGAACGGAAATAAGCATCTCGTCAATACATGTGTTTGGTCCAGGAATATAGTTTTGTTGAGAGTTTGTCACACAAATTTGTCAAATAACCATGATACTGCTGCTGATTGATCAGATTTCAAACGTTCTTCGCGATCAGTTCCATTGTTAAATCTCAAGCAATTGAGTAATGTACAGAATCTGTGTTTAGACATCACACAGCGGCAAATTTCGTGACCGGTTCCATCTGTAGCAAACAAGTACTTAGCGTCTGCGCCGTTGCATTTGAATACTGAGCTATAGTACAAAAGGCCAAACAAACTTCGCATTTCAATGTCATTTGTATCTTTGAGTTCCTGCCTATTTGTACTGCGAAAACGTTCTCGATAGGTTTGTAATTTTTGGTTGGTGTGCAAAACAACAGTCTGTAACATTTGGTGGTCGAAAATTTTTGACCAAAGTTCTTCAAAACTTCTGAAAACAAGTTCTTCTGTTGACCGGGATACTTGAATAATATTATGTGCAGGAGTTCTGCTTGCACTCGCTATTTCCTCCTTAGACCACAAAAATCCGTTTTTTCCAACGTAGTTTGGACCATCTTGGTCACCAAAAACTAAAGGGCTAAGGGGCTCCTCGTCTTCAGATGTAAAATCACTCTCACTGGATTGTATGTTCCTCGAATTCTTCATTTTTCTCTTGCTGTGCATTTCCTTCTACATCATTTGGATCTTCTACCGAATCATCAAAATCGCTAAATTCGTTTTCTTCCTCTATTTCTTCAAGCCATTCTTCAAGTTGCTCATCATCATTTATATATCTTCCACTGTTGTCTCGTTTTTGTGGCCTACTATCTGTACTTTGAGTCGCCATCTAAAAAATACAAAAATACAAATTTAAAAAAATTGCTTTACAAAGTCGCCACAAAAACAAAAACAGTAAAAAAGTATTAGAGGTATAATAGATACTAAACAATGTTGCACCTGATGCCTAAGCTAAGCTAACCTAATACATATCTTATAATATATTCATTAGCGCCCTCATTCCAACAATTATGAATATTATAAGTTTAGCAAATTAATTGTGAGGTTATGTCTGAGAGACACTATGATAATATGAATATGTTACTGATCAAACGCCTAACAGACATTTTGAATCTAAAAAGATATTGGTGAGGTGACTTCTATCAGAATCAACGTTTATTGCTGTACTTACGTCTGTGGGATACCGGCAGTCGAAAACTCCAAACATGCAACACTGCTGGGCTGCCCGCGCCTCACTGACCGTTAGCGCGAGCCGTTACATGAAGGTACTGAGCGAGACAGCGCTATATCACGCCATGTTAAGATCTGGCAACGTTTTTTGTGTTAGGTGGTGTCCGATAGACTACCACCTCAGCCGCAGGTTAAAGAAAAACAATTATAATACTGACGAAGCATCGAAAACCTACATAACCCGACCAAGTTCGGATAGCTACAAAAAAGCGGCCGTGCCATATATCTAAGAAACGTTCTTAACGTTCCAATATAGTATTTATTAATATGGTACAGTTGCGTACACAAGCGTTAGGAAAAAATAAAACAATTGCATTTCTTGAATGAAAAATATCTTTTTTAAATAATAACGCCACTACCTACGATAAAAATAAATCTTCAATTAACAACGTTATTTATTTATTTATTTACCACTAATTTATAGCACCTTTACAGACATATCCAATACGATGCTATAAGACATCAAATACTCATCAAGTACTTCTCTATTTAAATATCCGTGTACAAAAATATTTTTAATTACATATAATACTTAATTATGTAATTATAATAACGTTAACAAACGCTTGCAACGACAGCAATAGACTTAAATGTGTTTTGACTAAAATAGGTTTAATAAACGATTATGAATATAAGGGTAAGTATAATATTTCGAGCTTCAATAAAAATTAAAATCACATCACATAACTAGACTATTCAGTTGTTTAGATTTGATCAACATTAAAAAAGTGCTTATAAACTAAAACATTGGTATGAAAAAGGTATTTTCAAGAAAATATTAAATAACCTTACATGACAAATGAACCTTAAATGAGTAGCAAATACAGTAAATAACCTCAACATTTCTAAGTATACCTAATATTATCTAGTTTCAATAATAAAATCACAGATCACATAACTAGACTATTCAGTTGTATAAATTATTGCATGAGGCATTATGTTTTTGGAACTATTTTGAATTTTGCTACATAAATCATCGTAACACTGAAATGATTTATTAGTGTACGGGGGTCTCAAACAATGCGCCTTGTAATGACCAATACCTGGCATTTGTAAAGGTGGTACATATTCAATAATAGCCAATATTAAAAATAGCTTATTATTTATTTCAATATTATGAGGTATGTCCTCTAGATTTATGTACACATCATGTAGGTAGTTCAAAGATAATCAAATCATTTAAATCATATTTAAAATCGACAGTTAAGCCTATTCCACATTAATCAGAAACAGGAGGATTGTCACTCCTCATACCAGATTCTACAGACTCTTGCAATTTGGCAATGCCTTTACACTTAATGATATCAATGTTTAAAGGTAGGTATTTACATTTAAAATGGCTGTTATTTATGGCGTTACGGCATTCTTTTTTTGAACAACATTTCTTTCTGTTTCCAGAAAATTACGGCAAACAGATGTCTTCAATTATTTTTGTGACATTGCACGCACAATCTATAATTTGGCACTGTCTTGCATTAAGTGTATTGTGATTAACATTAAACAATGGATTTAGTAAAATGTCTCGTTTTGCGTATAACGTTTTGCAATTCTTTTTCGTATTAGATAATTGGATAAAAAAACGAGTGAATGAATCTTTGCTAATCAAGGGATCTATAAAATGACGGAAAGAGATACGGTCAGTATATGCGACTGCGAAAGTTTGAGCCACTGCGTCAAATGCACAGGTATTCGTCACTACATTTTTGATGTCTTTCGATATTGATACGTTAATATTTTGTAAGATGTATAGAGGCTTCGACGAGATAGTTTTTGTGTTGGGAATAACTAGACCTCTCCAGTTTCAACAAAACAAAAGACATTTCAACAGGATAGTCTTGAAAAATGGATTGCTCCTCGAAATCACCTATAATTTTCGTCTGTTTAACTTGATTTAAAATCATATGTTCATTCTTATTCTTAATTATCTTAGTAGCAGTTTCAGAATATTTAGCTTTATTTAACTTGATCATCCCATTGATGTAAGTGTAATGTTGTATTAAAAATTCGTCTAAACGTATTCGCTCCTGCTTTGCGTTGAAATATATGATCTTTATATCATTAAAATAATTTTCAACATTTGAGCTACTCCCAACATTTCTAACATTACGAAAATATTTATCCATAACGCCACATATATTTCGTCATAGGACTTAAGCAAGTTATTTTTTTTTATACAATTTATTTAGAAGTTTTTGCATTTTTCTGTCACTTTTTCAAAACAGCTTTGTTTGTATAATTTTTTGAAAAAAATTGAGACTTATCCAATCTAATGTAACATGCTGGTATAGAATTATGTTCACCTTCTCATATCGAAAAACACTGTGCCAAATATTTGTTTGTGTCGATGTTTAAATGCGACATGTTGCTCCTAATAGGGCAGACGAATCATCACTGATAATTTCATTCGGCGTATTACGGTTACGCGCCCATGTGCTTAACCACGTGGCTATGGTTAAAGTAGTATGGGACTGGGACGCCATATAACATAAAGGTATACTTGTGTTTGCAGTGTATGCCACAACGGCATACAAAAAGGTATGTTTGGGTTCCTTAGTTCTTAAATTATCGTTAACATTTGGCGGTACAATTACTTGAAAAATCGAACCGGTTGCATCGATAGATAAATGATATGGGTATTTTTTAATACTTCATCATAATATTTACCTTGTCTTGGGTCCAAAAATATAAAAAACGGGACTAAACTAAATTTTTGAACAAAAGAATCAAATGGTGGACTTTGCGACATAGCATAAATGGAGAGAATTGTATTTTTATCGAATTGGAGTGCCCTTTTAACTTCGTGCCGTATACGCCTCAAAGTACTTAATATCGGAAATGTTGGAGGTTCACTTGGTTCATTTATGCCTATAATTTTTCTGCCATCATAGCTCTAACTGCTAATGCCCTATTGTGTTTTAACATTACTGCTAATTTTTGTTTTCTAACAGAATTAAGTTTATTCTATAAAGTCGAATCATGGACAAAATCTTTTTTATATCGGCTTATCAAACAAGTAACATTTATGAAATTACTAGTTATTGGATCAATAGTCACTAACATATTTGCTCCACATTGGGTACATTTGCCATCACATTTGATGTTATTTAGCTTTAAATTTGAAGGAACGTAATTGCTTTTAAATGAAAAAGTGCATTGAATGTCCGTTTTTGCCCATATTTGGTCTTGTAGCTCATTCGTCCAATTATTTTTTAACAACTTGTGATTTCTTGGTTCTATATTTCTGTACTCATGATAACCCATTAGAAATTTTACTTGAACTTCATCAGATTCGTCTATAATGTCAACATTTTTTTCAACAGAATCATCAAAATAATGTTTACTGGTAGGTATGTTTTCACTGCCGTCAAAAAAAAATTATAATGGCGTTTAATTGACATTTGTATGGCAGGTTTCTTCATGTGGTAATTAAATAATTCAGCTAACTGCTTTTGTATAAAGTCATACACTTCATGGCTAACAGGAGGAACAGATTTAACAAATGTGTTTATGTATTCGTACTACTACTTTCATATTACAACGGTACAGTACTTTTTCTGCCGGCCATTTTAATTTTTTCCTCCCATCGGTAGCGCCGCGCGATGTGTTGGATGAATTGGTTTGGTTTGTAGAATTAGGTCGTAGAGGTGTTCGCTTCTAGTGAGATTGAGACGCCATTATAATCTGAAACATTAATAAAAAGTATAAATTTACGTATATGGATTTATACATAAAGATAATGTAAAATTGCCATCTCTACACATAACCCCACAAAAGGAAAGTAGCTAATAAAAATCTGCCTTATACATATAGATAATAAATACAAAGTGATTATTTAATAACAATATTTCTTTTCAACATTTCGTTACAATCTGGTCGGTCGTTTAGTTAATTCATTAGTTATTCTGTAATTTTCTATTCAGTAGTTTGTCTTGAACCAGGAAAAACATCTACTTTGTTACGATTTTATATTATAATATATGTCTAGTATAAATTATTATTATGAATTTAATTAAATAAATACAGAATTAGATCAATCCGTAGATATTAACTTGGGTTTATGTGTCTGTCCAATGTTAACATAATTATTATAATTTATCTGCCTAATAAACTACGTAAATGAATAAGTGTATAGCTACTAATTTATTATAAAATCTTACCTTATATCTGTTATCAGCTTCTCACTATCACTCACTCAATATACATACTACATAATTATGTTAAGCTTCACTGTTACACTACAACATTAATAACACACTTTGTCAATATTATTATTACAGAGAATTGGCGATGCATAGCAAAACAACAGCGCATTCGCACATTGTCCTTGACTGCACATTTGTTTGTGAATGGGGATAAAACAAAATCAGGTTCAAGTTCAACAGCAAACGAATACGCGCGGGCCGCGGCTAATGAAAACATATTGCCCTCTTTTTCTTCAAGGATGGAAGTACCGTTTCAAGCGGGAAGCCGCCTATCGCTCGTTGCGCGCAGCGCGTTGTCTATTTTTTCACACTAGAATATTTTTGATCAATTCATAACTACAATACTTAGACTATTTAACCAAAGGAGCCTTAAGCGTACCGCTTCGAACAAAATAATTCTGCATATTTTGGTGGGGTGCGGGGGAACACGCTCACATACATAAGTCACTACCAGTACAACGGTATACATCAATAAAAAAATCGATTCATTAAGTAGTTTTTTTTTAAGTTATTAGATTGTTTGATCTACTAAAGTTGCAAATGTAATAAGCTACAATATGATAAATATTTACCTAAACAGTAGTACTTACATGTAGTAATTATTTAGTTTCCCTAAGGGGTCTATAGTTAGAATCCTGATCCGTGAAATCTTCAATAGAAATTAGCTGTAGGAATTTTATTTGTCTTAAATAATATATCTAAATTATTTCTCAAGTCTCAAGCGCATACTTAAATAAAGTACCTACGTAAATAGTACCTACTTTCTGTCATAGTCAAATAAATTTAAAAAAGTAGGTGTACAAAAATAATAAACCTATAAATTATATCGAAACAACAATAATTGTGTTATCACCTATACCAATTCAATATCGGTATTATACTGTAAATTTTGGGATGTTACCTAAATATATTGCACGGCCGCTTTTTTGTAGCTATCCGAACTTGGTCGGGTTATGTAGGTTTTCGATGCTTCGTCAGTATTATAATTGTTTTTCTTTAATTACTGAATTTAATGACATGAAATTTTGCATGTGGATAGTTGAATGAATAAACTAATTATTGGTATACATTTTACCATGCAATTCCTTTAGAACGTCGTGATATTTGACTGCTTTGTAAACAGTGATCTATTCATGGTAAATTGTCCCATTACTCTTTAATTACTAACGGAACATCATTGATACTTGGCAACATGTTGCAGACACTTACAAGGTTTGTATAAACGTGAAAATCTAGACCCCAAAGTGCATACTTTAAGAACTAAACCCTAATAAGCGTATTTTACGTTTATAATTTTATCTTTTAAGCCCTACGATTTTTTCTAAATCTGTTTTTAAACAAATATAAACAAATTCAAAACAACGTATGTAAAAAACTACAGCTCTCTATGTAAGCGCTTTATATGAAAACTAGCTAATGGTCAAACGTTCGCGTAGCGGAAACTTGAATTTCTCCGCAGTTTATGCATGCACTAATTTTATTCATACATACACAATTACACACAAATACACACTAATTTTTGGACACATCTCTTTTCTTCTAAAGTCTATGGATTAAAAAAAGTTCCGCCAGGACAACGTTCGCCCAGCGGAATCAGTTTTTGGTGAATTTCTCCACAATGGCTGCGTGCACAATTTTTTTTTTACCATACACAATTATACGACGTCATACACTAAATATCTGCATAATTAAAATCTTTAAATTCAACAACATTCCGCTGCGCGAACGCACACGATACGCAGAACGCATATCAATTTAAAAAATTTATAGTTAATCGTAGTATAACTTATTGTTTAAATGTAACGAAAATTCGCAAAAGAGCGTCGTCATCAATACAGTACATACCTCGTCAGGTTTATTGGAAAGGAGGATAGTTATGTGGCTGGGGAGGATATCTGCCCATAAAATTCGGATTGTAGGTCTGAGCATTTTGCACAGGCTGTGCCGTCGTCGACGTTGAGGGCCGCGGTGGTACTTGAGGCGTCACTGCCATTCGTGCAGGAGAGTTAGGGTACGATTGATGAATGTTAGGTACATCTGAAAGAAATTTAACTTTTTACTCATACAAGCCGGAGTATAGGAATTGCAAGTTCAGAATACGTAGAATATTGCATTCTGGATTGATGTTTGTTACAAAAAAATACACTAGTTTTGTTTTCTGTACATTGACCCAAGTGGATTAAAAAGTGATTAGCGACATAAAAGGAGCTTCCAGTAAGGCTGCCAGCTTCCAGATTGTATGAGAAATATCCATAATATTTCAGAATGGACAGTGTTATATACTAAAGAGAGTTAGGGTTAAATAACATCAGCACGGACTCATTTTTTTTCCTTCCTATCCTTTTTTGTAGCACAGAAACGTCATTTACTATTGCGAAAAACGAAACACGGCGGGGATGTTTTAGCACGCGGCACCATCGAATATGACCTCGCAAGCAGAAATGGTTCAAAATTCAACTCTTACTCGTGCATAAGCGTTGCTACTGAAATATTAACTTAGGTTTCCAGCAAAGATTACAAAAAACGAAGAATGATTTGAATGATAATCTCGGTGGTACAGTCAGCATCAAAAGTTAATGACCACATTTAGATTTTCAAAATCACTGTACACCGAATTACACCTAAATCGATTAACATGACAAGCGCCAGAAATGAATGATTATCATAAAAGGGCATAAGTAGGTGACCATCACTTTTCAAAAGTCACTAAACAAAGTTATAGTTAAAAAAGCATAACATTCTTCGTCTTTAAAGTCTCTGAACAAATTTTTGACCAAAATAGCATACCATCGTTTGTCTCTAAAGTCCCTGAACAAAATGAAATATTTTTTGCGTTTTAGGTGTGTGTATTTCGGTACGTATATGTGCTTGGTATATAAATTAAGCATACACATGCAAATGTAAATCACCACCCTTTTACTTATTATCAACAAAATTAAAATAAATGGTTCGATAAATCAATACAGTTAATATATATTTTTTAAATTTAGAAATAATAATATATCTCTCCAGCACGTGTGACAGCTATCAATCTTATTTCAAACTCGACGTAATACCAAAATGAATATTAAATGGCATTATAATGTTTATTTGTCACTTAAGCGCAATTGGTAAGTGACACCATATTCTTCTGTCGTCTTTTGTTTTTAAACCAAAAAAGAAAAAGAGGCGTTGACAGCTGCCTGACATCCTTTTTTATGCATTTTCAATCGGTCCAAGTAGGTTGGTAGAAAAGATCTATCCATTAATTTTTTTTTTTACATGATTTAGTTTGGATAGGACAAAATTGGTTTTAAAACTCTGAAGATAGTAACGCGCACATTTTTAGTTTGCAGTTCAGCTGCTTTTCATAGTATTAGTAAAAGTTTACACGCTACGTATCCGAAACAAAGTAATGTTCAGTAACTTTTGTTCTTTATGATGTTAAGTTATTTTTGGACGTTGCCGTGATTACACTAGAAAACCAAAACAAGTATTTTATATTGTTCAGTGACTTTTGCAAAACTGAATGTTAAGATAATTTCGGATATTTTAACGATCGGCAATTTTTGACAAAATGGTGTTCGGTGACCTTTGACGAGTAGTGTTCAGTTAATTTTGAACTTTAATGATGTTCATTCAATACTGGCGCTCTATCTTGTTGAGCGATTTATGGGTGATATAATGCACAGTGATTTTGAAAATCTGTATGTGTTCATCGACTTTTGATGCTGACTGTACTGTTAGAGCACGTGGATTAAAACATATTGAGGGGGTAATCGACCGCACCCTTCAAATCATCAAATCACCGATCCTAGATGTACTGTTCATACAGACAAAACTGATTTAGAGGTAAGAAAATTTTAAATCATATGTTAGTAAATAATTAAAGAAATCCAAAAACACATCATTTTTTTTGTAGGGTTATGTTCTGGCTAACATTTTGACTACCCCAGAATCACCTATTTTCTTTAGAAAAGAAAAAGTACTAAGACATAAAGCTGTAGTCATATTTTCGATGTTAAAGTTAAATAATCCACAACTCACATATGCCTTCTAATGAAAGAAAACGCAGCAATTGAGTTATGAACATTACTCGATTACAGAATTCGACTTTCTCAGGATTAAATCTATCGTCTTGTAGTGATTACTAAGTTATTATTTAACTACAGGTAATATTTTTTTATATAAGTACGAGTGTTAGTGTTTTGTGCCAATTCCATAACTTACTGTTGGAGGTTGTCGGATATGGCTGAAAATAGTAGCCTCTGTTGGCTGGTGGTGTGACGGCCGATTGGTACGGCAAGTATGTGACAGGAGCGGCCACGGCCCTCACAGAAAGTGGATGGGTCGCGTTGGGGGTATGCGGGCCACTAGGAGGATGGGCTACGGACGGCGGGCGGAGGGCGCCAGGGGGATGGGATGTATTGGGTAGGTGTAACGCTGTGGACATGTGTGCTGCACTTTGTGAGAGAGACGTTGTGCCGGCCGTTGCACTGGGGTACGTTCTGACCCCAACGTTCGGGCTTGTCGGATATCCGCTGGAGCTTGCGACCGCTGCTGAAGGCCCAGTCTCTACTTTGTGACCGTTGACGAAGTGGCTGAATCCGTTAGCTGCACTGCTGCTTATGTTCGATGTGCTTTGTCTACTTTGATCAGTAGTTAATGATTCTTTTGTGCGAGATTCATTTCCTTGATTTCTGTCCGAGTTTAATGTCGAGGCTGAAAAATAAATAAAAACATCATAGGCACAAAATTCTGAACAATAATGTAGGTGAACCAATTTATCGCATTATTGTAAATTAAAAGTATGAAATAGCAAGATTGATAAGTTCGCGGTCTGATTATAAAACGTGTGGTATAATAATAGCAAATTCTCTAGTTACAAACTTCTAGATATCAAGGGATCAACTTCTGGGAAGTAATGACATAGGGCAAACTAAAGGAGAAATAGTTTTTTTTTATAAAATACGAAACAGTAGTAATAATCAACGAAACATCGAACAACATGACTATTGGCGCAAATTCACTTGTAAGTTCTAATTCAATTGCTTACATTTTTTTATTGTGGCAATTAGCAGCGAAGAGTGCAATTTATTTAAATTTAGCATGGTCCTTAAGTTTGTCGTATCAGTCATCAGAATTTGAATTTTCTTACTAGATACTGTCGAATGTTGTTTTATAAAATTAATGATCGGTTCCTTAAAAGGACTATTGATTTTTTGAAAATCTCTCTCGACTCGAGAGAGTACGCCTACTAGAAAAATTCACCCTGTTTACACAGATAGATTCTGGTATCGCATAGCAGTTACAAATAGCATACGCACACAGACTTGATAGCCTGGAAAATAAAGACGATGTTTTCACAACTAATTTGCTTAGAAAATTTTACAGCACGACAACAGAGTCTGAAATTCCTGATAACTATATCTCCCATCAAAAGGGTGGTTAGTAAGTAACAAAACAATAAATAATTCAAGTTGCACCAATAGGAACTTAACAAAAACATTTTATAGGTGTGCATTAAGAAACCTTCTTGGCATGGACAAAGGACGAACATGGTATCGATTTGTCTATTTAACATTATCGAATATAAAAAGTATTCAATGCACGAGAAAATAAAAAAATGACAAGTAGGTACTTTTTGGTTTAAAAAAATGCATTTTGAAATATGTGGTGTTAAAGTCGCTAACAGCGATATTAATGCAATTCCCGTTGTTACAAGGAAATATGAAACTTTTATGTAAAAATTATAAACAATTACTGGAACACGTGTTTCAATAAAAATGCGTTATTTGTGGAGGTTTCAACATCAACTTATTTTAAAAACCGACAAAGAATATTTAAATTTTTAAACATTACTGTTATCTTATAATGTTACCCATGACGACTTTTTGGCGAACCTACCGGATAATTTTATTAATGACGGTAGTTGATCACATTTGCTTGGCTGACGGACATGCATCGTTATTAAGTGGGTTAAAAATAAATTAATATTATATCGAATGGCGATAAAGATTTATTTATTTGGCAATTTAGTGACAGAAACATAATTATAGACAGCGCATACAGAAACAACCAATTGGAGAGAAGAATGTTTAAAACGATTCTTAAAAAAACTTAGGACAAATATTTCGCAGTTGTTTATAAAAAAAAAGAAACGAAACGTAAATTCTAAATTATAACACAAGGAAAGAGTATCACGCAAAATTAAGCGATTTATACTTAAAAACATTATATAAGGGACTTACAATTTGGTGATATGTAAAACGTGGGGGTAATTCTAAAATTTAAGGGCGTGCAGCTTATGATGATTAAAAACTTTTACTATGGACATAGATTAATACAGATCTTTCACTCTATATTCTTGCGTTCGCTAATAGCCTACCGGCCGCCGGGCTGCAGGCGGCCTTCATATTCAGTGCTTTGCGCGTTGCCGACAGCCGCGTTGAGCGCATGCACGCAACTAGTTCGTACTACCTACTTCTTATTTCGAAATAAAACATCAATCTTCGTAGGTAATTCATTTTGACATGGCTTCTGGTAGTTTATGTGCAGTAGATGGGTGAAGAATCCAGCAAGAGGAAATAGAACACTTTATTTTTCCATGTATCTGCTGATGATGAAAGATATTTATTAAAGTTTTCGTCAGATTCAGAATACTACAACAATAAAGTTGAGCAATCTATAATTTAGACAGGGAAAGTTAGTTAATCATTTTATAAAAATACTAGCTGTGCCCAGCGGTTTTACCCGCTGCTCAGGTCGTCTTCTCACTTAGGGGTTTGAATGATAGGTTAGTAGCCGATTTTCAGACTTACTGAATATGCATAAAAAATCATAAGAATCGGTCGAACCGTTTCGGAGGATTATGGGAACGAACATTATGACACGAGAATTTTATATACACACATCAACACGGTCTAGGGATATTTAAAAAAAAAAGCGAATTACTATCAATGTGTTAATTTTTTATATGACACTAGCGGACCCGACAGACGTTGTCCTGTCTACACGTCTTTAATTTGAAAATTTCAAACTTTTTTTAATAAGCTAATTAGCTGTCTAATTTGACACTGCGATGGTAGCGCCGTCTGTCGGATCCAATGTAAAACATTCCAAAATCAACAACTACTAATAAATTAAAAATTAATTAAAAAAACATTGTCCAGCGGACAAAATTGTGAATCTAAACCATTCCCAGATCCCCTTGAACACACACAAAAAATTTCATCTAAATCGGTCCAGTCGTTTGAGAGAAGTTCAGTGACATACACACTCACAGAAGAATTATATATATAAAGATGTATATATTTAAAAGATACGTTATTTAATATTCTACCATTTTTAGGGTTCCGTAGTCAACTAGGAACCCTTATAGTTTCGCCATGTCTGTCTGTCCGTCCGTCCGTCCGTCCGTCCTCGCTTAATCTCTGTGACCGTTAGCACTAGAAAGCTGAAATTTGGTACCAATATGTATATCAATCACGCCGACAAAGTGGTAAAATAAAAATTGGAAAAAAATGTTTTATTAGGGTAGCCACCCTATATGTAAAGTGGGAAGTGTTTTTTTTTTAATTTCAACCCTGACGTGTGATATATTGTTGGAAAGGTATTTAAAAATGAATAGGGGTTTACTAAAATCATTTTTTGATAATGTCAATAATTTCGGAAATAATCGCTCCAAAAGTAAAAAACAATGTGTCCCCCCCCCCTCTAACTTTTGAACCATAAGTTTAGAAAATATGAAAAAAATCTGAAAAGTAGAACTTTATAAGGACTTTCCATGAAAATTATTTTGAACTTGATTGACACAACAGTTTTTGTACAAAAAAGACAAAAAGTTGTACAAAATAATTTCTGGACTAAGTTTGTAGTATAATCGTATATGCAAGCATTTTTTTTAACTTCGTTTACATATTTTATTATCCTGAACGTATCTTTTTTCAAACAAAAAAATAATTATTGAAATCGGTTCTCGCAATCCAAAATTACCACCGAAAACTTCATGCACTTCTTGTCTTTGAATTAATTAGTAACCCAATTCCCCGAGAGATGGCGCTGTAGGTACTTATTACATTGGATCGGGTATTACCGAATTGTTCGGTTGGACTCTCCTTGGCATTGGCGGTATCTTATAACTACATAAAACTTCTATCAAGAACATGTTAAGGCAATTTAGAACAAAACTAAAATTCATTTTTTTAACACCATCAAAATGTTAAGGTAAAAACCAGTTCATAAATGGTTCGATAGATGGCGTTGCGTAATGACGTAATTTTTTTAAAAGTCGATGTTAAGATTTTCCGTGCTTTCATGACCTACCGTGGTAAAGAACACTTATTGTGACGGACGGGAAACTACGGAACCCTACACTGAGCGTGGCCTGACACGCTCTTGGCCGATTTTTTAATAATGGTTAAGGTACTTAGATTAAAATTTCAGGATTTTATGGAAAAAAAATTAAGCATAGACGGAAACCGTATATGAATTAACTTTTAATTAGTGAGTAAAAACTGAAAAAAATAGAAAAACCATTTAATTTGTGTTTATAAACTTGAAGTTAGTAGTCTGAGAAAGCACCCATGATGTTCATAACACATCGGCAACGATTCGGCATGCTCAGAATAAGGTTGTCAATGTCTTGCTGCGGAATATTGTCCCATGTCCTTCTGTGGTGCGCAAAAAGTTGTTCTTCTGTAGCCAGATTTTCAAGAACTTCCTTCAGAGCTCTTCTTTGCAGCATATCCCACGCATGCTCAATGGGATTTAGATCTGGCGATTGAGCAGGCCAGTCTAAGGCCCTAACATTGTGTGTGTGTAACCAAGCTGCTACCGTTCTCGCCGTGTGTGCCCGGGCATTGTCGTGCATGAGCAGGAAATCTTGCCCCATTTGTGTTCTGTGGGACAAGATTACGGGCCCCAGCACCTGTTGGACGTATTGTTCTGCCGTCATATTGCCCCGCACCCAAACGAGATCCGTCCGTCCTCCAAGGCGAATTCCCAAACCATAATTGTTCCTCCTTGGTATGTATAAACTTCCTGAGTGTTCTGGAGACAGCTCCATCGTCCAGGAACTCGCCAAACACGCGTCCTTCGTGAATCTGGATGGAAGCCGAACCTGGATTCATCCGTGAACAGCACATTGGACCATTGCTCACGGCCCCAGTCCACGTGGTTCCGAACCCATTCTAATCGTCATCCACGATTGCCTCTCCGTAAAGGTGGGACCCGGAGTGGTCTACGAGAGCATAGATTGCTTTCAAGCAGTCGCCTTCTTACAGTTTGGTCACTCACAAGGACTTGGTGTTCCACTCGCAGCCTTTGGACCAATTAATTAGTCGTTGCATTTGGTTGAGCTCGTGCAGTAATTTGCAAAAATCGGTCTTGTCTGGGGGTAGTGATGCGACTTGGCCCCCGGAGCCTCCCTGTGGCACGATAGCGTGTCCACAATCTTGAAATTACATTTTGGTGGGTCCCTATGGCCTCAGCAACATTACGCTGAACAGACCCAGCTTCCAGCATTCCCACAGCTCGTAACATCTCCGCCCTCGTCAAATGTCGGCGTTGCATGGCTACAATACCTCAAATTTAACTTTATCTTTCGTTTAAAAATGAAAAAAAAAACTGTAATGTTTTCTAAAGGAGATTGAGCACTTATAGTCTCACTTTTTGACGCGTAAAGCCATTAGAGTTAATGTATAATTAATTATGTTATTTTTAATGTTTTTTTACCTAAATTCATTGAAATCATTTGTGGGGTTTCTATTTTAATTTTAATTAGTATGTACATATTTAATAAAATAAATACGTCATTTGTTGCCTAATAGTGAAGCGACTCCTTTTTCAATTATAATCGATTGATTTAACGTTAACATAAATCGTAGAACAACAAAATAATCTACATTCGCAACTAAAAAGTATTAAGAGTGGTCATTATTATTATTTTTCGATTGTGTTACTATTTTTTTAGTAAAAAATCAATTTCTAGACAAAAATAAAACAAGATATAATCTATAGTGTTACGATCATGACTCTCTCCGTAATCTATTGTTTGGTCACAACACTATTCGATGAAATGTCAAACATTACAGAATGGTGTTTTCTGTTTACCGTGTTAACTGAATATTGTTTTTAACTTTTATCTATTAACAAATATAAATTCGTATCGAGTTGAGTTTTAGGATTCCTCCACGTCTATTTCCTACATCGAGTAATTCGACTCTTTTGGTGCGTGTGCTGCAAAGTGAATTGTTAGATTTGTTAGAACGTTTTTACGTCCACGGTGATTTGTTCTAGACGTAAAACATGTCGCGCTGTGTGAACTGTTCTCTTTTATTAGCACACCCGCTGCCTAGACGCCAAATCAGAGAAGCTACTGATTCCATGGTCAATATTTTACGTACATGGATTTCTCCTACCGCGGTAAGCAATCTTCTCAATCATATTTTTTGGTACTTAATAGTCAACCTTCATAACAAATATTATTATTATTTGAAAATAACGTTATCACATTAATAATAGGAGAATCCACATAACAAAATCTTATTCAAAATTAAAAGTATATGTACTTAACTTATGTTTTCACATATCAATTTCATGGAATAGAATCCATTTTACACTACCATTTTATTATGGAATATTCACGTAACAGTTACAGAGTAGGTACTTATGAACATTAAAAATACAGTTGAGCAATGAATACTAACAATTTTTTTTTCAGGTATCAGAACATGATTTTATATGTCAGGAATGTTACATTATACTTGAAAGAGAATCTGGCAACTACTTAAGAGGCACTGTTCCTATACAATCTTTTGGACACCAGCAAGTGTGCTTAAGCTGTGGAAAATCAGTGTTAAGAGCTCGGACACACATAGTACCACTCAATAGCCGCGAAAGGAATTACATTTTATCACATACACCTTCTCAACAGGTAAATACTCAAGTTATCTTAAGTTATAAATTAATAAGGTAAGGTATCAATGAGCAGGCAACTTATTCTTCCTCCTACCTGCGTTATAAAATATAAAAGTAATTGTTAACTATGTCCCTAATAATATCCAAAATCACTCTAATGTAGTTATATTAAAATTCTGCAAGAGAAAATATATTCATGGATGCTTATGTACTTTTTCATAACTATGTTTAGCATCGTAGCATAAGCGCATAGAATTCATATAAATAAAAATACTCTGAAAACCAGGAAAAAGACTGGTGGCTGTTATTCTCATTCCATGTAGAATTTAAATATACATATAGTGTTTTTATATATAGGTATTTATATATGTTTTTATTTCAGGTTCACCGTCTTGAAAGAGTTTGTTCACGCTGTTGGTCTAATGCATGCAGAAGTGTAAGAAGACATGCTGAGCTTGATCAAAGTAGACTAGCTTCACAGAGTGGGTCTGCTATTGAAATCACTGGAAGTGTGGAAATTCCTTCAACTTCCAGCAGCAATGTTGGGGAAATATCTACAAGTGTATCTGTAGTATCTGTACCCACACCTCCACCACTACCACCATCAGCACTGCTTAACCCACCATCACAAGCTATTTTCAATAATCCAAGAGTTATTTCACGGACCTACAAACGTGCTGCTGCTTCTTCACGGCATTGTATTTTTAGTGAATGCTACAGTGATGAGCGTTTACTAGTGCCATCAGCAATTAAAGAAATGTTATTGTTGCAGTATAGATTATATGTGCCACGTAGTGCCAGAATATGTAGTCATCATTTATATAATGGGGCTTGGAACGAGTTATCTTTTGATAATAATGATTTCACAGGGATGCAAATGGATGACATGATGTTAATTATGGAAAGGGGTAGTTGCAGAAAGTTCGATTTTTCAAATATTAGAGAGATGGATCCGCACCTATGTCATTATTGGTTAGGTATGGATGCAGATAGCTTCCATCAATTATTACTCCATATACCTCAATTGTCTCAAGTAGTGCCATGTGCAAGTACGGCATTGAGTATAATACTTGTCAAGTTACGAACCGGTGACAGTAATGAACGATTGTCATCACTATTTAATATTTCAAGGAGAACTTTGGAGAGATATATGTCCCATGCTAGGAACTGTTTAACTGAAACATTTGTTCCTCTTTACTTAGGATTAGGTCATATGTCAATTCAAGATGTGGCAGCTAAAAATAAAATAATCCCAGAAGGTTTGTTTGGAAATCCTGAAATGTCTGCAAACAATAAACCAGCAATAACTATATGTGATGGTACATACATATATGTGCAAAGTAGTAGCAACTACTCGTACCAAAAAAAGACATACAGTCTACACAAATTAAATAATTTGGTAAAACCTTTTCTAATAGTATGCTGTGATGGTTACATTTTGCAGTCACTTGGTCCCTTCCCAGCAACCGAAAATGATGCTAATATAATGTCAAAAGAATTTCGTAGTGAAAGGAGTCCCTTAAGAACTTACTTTAGGCCTAATGATGTTTTTATATTAGATAGGGGCTTCAGAGATGTGCTGGGTGAATTGCAGAGGTATGGATACAAAGCTCACATGCCCGAATCACTATTAGAAGGTGAAAATCAACTTACCACAGAGCAGGCTAATCGTTCTAGATGTGTTACAATGTGTCGATGGGTGGTTGAGGTTGTAAATGGACGTATAAAAAGAGATTTTAAATTATTTCGACAAGAATACTTTAACCGCGCATCGACACATCTCATGACAGATTTTAATATAGCGTGTGCATTGTTAAATAAATATCATATTCCTATACAAGATCGACCAGATGCCCGCCAATTATTGGCACAAGCCTTAGCTAAAATGAATACTACAAATCATTTAGGTGCTTTCATAAGGAATGAAAATATTAACAGACGAAGAACGATTTTCAGACGTATAGATGCTGAGCATCCAGATTTAAATACATTCCCCAAGTTATCTCTACATGATCTAATAATGATAGCATTAGGTACGTATCAAATCAAACAGTCACGCTCTTATTACGGAGAGCATGTCCGTAACGAGGGGAAATATGAAATCGAAGTGGCCATTAATATAGAGGATGAACTGCCATTGGTACTGGGAACGGACAAATATCTCGTAAGAGGCAGGATTAGATCTCGGCATATTGGCAATAAGGTTTATTATGCATATATTTTAATTAATAGTCACACAACTAACCATATATCAGATATTGCTGGCTATTATTGTAATTGTTTGGTGGGCAACCGAACAGTAGGCTGCTGTGTACATGTGATGACCGTTCTGTGGTATCTCAGTTGGGCACGTTACCGTTCTATTAATGCTCCTGCTCAATTTTTAGATGACATGTTTTATGAATATGTTAATTATGATGAGGAAGAAGCGGAATAAAAAATATTTTTTTATTTTTTTTTTGAACATTTTATTTTTGCCACTACCCTACCTTACTATATTTTTATTTTGTTTAAGACACATTGTAAATTGTTAGAAATGTGTTTTTCTGAGAGGTTTTAAAAAGTAACATAACCTCAACAGGTACTCAACTTATGTTTTTTTTTTTTCAAAAACCCCACAATATTTAATTTTGAATTTAACCTTGTTTTAAAGTATGACACTAACCCTTTTTTGTGGTTAATTTTCACTATTTTATTGTGTCAAAAGTTGCGCAACCAAGTTCCATAGTACGTTGCTCAATCTCCTTTCGCACAAATGAAAATTCCCTCTCCTACACATCAAGACATTTTTATGCCAACGAAACAGAAGAATTTTAAAAAATTTGAATTTGGAATTAGTCCGAGATAAATTACAAACAAATCGGTGTATAAAAGATTCCAATGCGGCCAGTACTTTTCGAGTTATTTAATTGAGTATGAAATATCCCTAGACCCGTAGACCGTGTTGATGTGTGTATTAGATAACACTTAAAAATAACCTAACATATAAAGAAAAGTCTTAAAAAATGCCAGATGTATATTGGTTAAGAAGGAATTTGGAAAAGCAAATGATTTGTAGTGTTACACTTTGCTTTCTATGTCAAGGTTTAAAATCACATTTTCTAGTTCTCTGGCAGTTTCATAAAAAAGAGCTATATCGTCAGCAAATATTAAATGAGTAAGACGTATATTAAGTATCAAAAGCCCCTTGTGTGTCCAATATATGTATGTATATTTTAGAAAATATCTTGAAGAACTGCTACGAATAACTTCAGCCAGACCACAGACCGGACACCTGTTTTTATATGAAAATCTTTTAAATTTTATTCTGATTACGCTTTTGGAATCCACATCCTTACTAATATTATAAAAGCGAAAGTGAGTTTGTTTGTTACCTCTTCACGCTTTAATGGCTACACCGATTTTGATGAATTTTAGTACAGAGATAGTTGGGAACCAGCAGACGGACATAGGCTAAATAAAAAAAAAAAATTGGGATGTGAGGGAGAAAGAGGGAAGAAAAGGGAAAACTTAGCGTTGCTATTACAAATGAATAAGGCGCAAGGGGAACTGTGTTACCCGGAATTTAACGCGAGCGAAGCCGCGGGCAAAAGCTATTTATTCATATATGGGCGTTTTCTATTTTTTTGCTGTTTTTCTAAGCAAGATCAACGAAGACAGATTCTTGCATGTAGCAAACTGGTACGCCCGTAGTTTCCTACTTTTAATATAATACCTTTCTTGTATAATATTAGATTTAATTCTACAATCCTGTTCAAGAGTGTTAGGTATGGGATCAAACCTAAAAGTCGGAGCCGACTCTGACTTTTAGGTTTAATTCGTTAGATAATCCAGGTAAGTAAGAGCTATATGAGAAGTTAGAAAGCCGACAGGAACACACAATCAAAACTTTGAAGAAATAATGACAAACATTAAAAAAATACCAAAATTATCAATATTAAATCCTCATGAAGGGTGGTCATTTTCTCGAACACGTTCGATGAAACCGACATTGTTAACGAGCCCAAGAGGCCTGCGGAAGTTGAATTGTCCATAAAACCGTAATATCAAAAACTTTGCGATTCGAGCATATTTACAATTTAATATAATGTTTTTCGGATTTAGATAGTATTTACCTAGGTTAGTGTTAAATTTTTATTTCAAAACCCTTACCTAAATCGAAATTTAAGCGAATTAATTGCATTTAGCGTATTTTTACAGCCATAATGACATGTCTTCTTTCCATTTGTACTGTATCAACCGTATAGTTCGGTACGGGCGGCCCCTTGAGAGGCGCAACACGAACCATCTATGGCTCGGCTGTGCGTAAATACGAACATCGCCATTTGATGGCAATGCTTGAGGCTAACAATCCTAAATAATCTGGTTATAAGGGCCTGCAACCGTACGCAAGGGCATACAAGCTTAAAGTTGCCGTTTACAATTAAATGATTTGTATTAATGTATGTTAATCGTAACCCCAAAATAAAATTCTTAATTGTATTAATAGTCTAGTCAACAAGTACTTTTTTAGTCAAAACTTTGTCGAAACTATGGACTTATCATAACGGTCTTCTTCAAGTAATATCAGGCGTAATAGTATTGTTTTGTTTGCGAAGAATCTGTCAGACCTAAGTCGCAAAAATGTCATATCCAAGAAGGTTAGTTGTTACTTATAGTCTAGTCAACAAGTGCTTTTTTAGTCAAAACTTTTTAAAAGTCTCGGAAAAATATGGTTGAGGGCTCATTCGATTCGGGATCGCATCTAGAAAGTTTTTGAAAAAATTTCAAGACCCGCTCGAAAAAATTGCAATAGTACATTACGATATTAGTGCGTTAAGATGGTTATAACATGCGAGTCGGAATTTCAGCCCGAGCCGAAGGCGAGGGCGTAATTGAGCCGAGCATGTTATAACAAATACGCACGTATATCGTACGACGTTTTTTAACACATTTGCGAGGAAACAGAAAAAAAAACTGAAAATGAATTTTGTTTTGTACCTACTATCTGAATTTGAAATGCAAATAAAGAAATGATCGACTAGGGGGTGTTTTAGTTAACGATATCCTATCGGTCTGCGTGCGCGAAATGATTGCGTTAAGTATAAGGCGTGGGCAAGACAAGATGCCGTGACAAAAAAAAAGATAACGTAACTGGCTGAACTTGATGGAGAATTATGTGAACATCAGAATGACAGGCCAAAATCAACGATAGCTTCGAAATATTATCAAAATCTAATACTATGCTTGCAACGGATATTCGGTATTCGGCTTCTTCGGCTACTTTTATTATATTCGGCCGAATACCGCATATCGACATATTATTCGGCTGAATATCGAATACTGGTAAAACGGGGTGACTTTGATTAATTTGAAACTTCAAATGGTTGCCACGCTTGCAATTTTAATGATAAACATGTAAAAAGAAAACAGTCGCTAAGACTCATTACGTTAATTAATTATTGCAACAAAAAAATATAAAGTTGTAAATATTTTAAAAGAAAAACAAAATGCCTGTTTATCAAAGTTATATTGAAAATGGGGCTACTTTGATTGTGCACCTTTTTTTGGCGAATTTAATAGTGGGTATTACAATTTTTAAAAAAATTAGATAAACCACTTATTTTTAATCATTATTTAAGACAATAAAGTAACAGTAGTTCTACATTAATCAGTCTTAACATTTACTTTCGAGATCAACTATTTTTATTACTTGAAACTATTAGAACAGTCTCATAATTTATATAAACCTGCATTATAAACTCAAAAACTCAAACGTCAACATGTAAAAAGTTTTCAGAAACTTAGGTAGATAATAAAAACTACAATTCTTTGATCATCACGTCATTACGGAACGAGTAGCATCCCGAAGTACATCTGTACTTCGGTTTGGGAAGGTAACATGAAAACAGGTTGGGTTAAGAAGCGTTAATATACAATTTGTCAAATAGCGTTAATAGTATTTTTTTTTCGATTGCTTCTTCCATGGCATTCTCTGAGTAGTTTTTGTAATTGCGGCTACCCGCGATCTTTTTGTATGTACGAACCATGTCGCAACTAAAACAAAAGCAACAAATGGGTTTAAATTGATGATTTGTATATACAGAGTGTTAGGTTAAACGAGGGACTTATTGAGGGAGGGTATTCAGTATTCGATTCTCGTCCCAAATATGTAAAAAACCTATAACCTTAATTTCTGACGTAATTGTCCAATAAAATACATTATTCATGAACACTGAGCGCGAGAGAAGTAAACTTGTAAACAGTGAAGTAAATCACGCGGCAAAATACCTACGCGCCGATTCTACCGAAAAGGCGTCCTAAGCCAGGTTTAAAGTATGAAGGGAAAATGGATTATACCTAAAGGTCATTGACATGCACACATGTTCTGCGATAGTATTAAATCGCTAGCGCAAGGGTATAAACACGTTGCCAGACTTATGCGAAATTTTTGGTATGGTTCTGTCTTTTATTTATTAGTGTTTTTTTTTCTTCATATTTTTATTAGTATCATGTAAATATGCACTATTGTGGGTTTGAATACGACCCTCGTTTAAACTAACATACTGTATATACTCCTATAAGATTAGTCAAAGTCACCTTGTATATCCATGTATATCAATGTAGCCCCAGTGAAG
Organism: Ochropleura plecta; assembly: GCA_905475445.1. Taxonomy (NCBI): domain Eukaryota; kingdom Metazoa; phylum Arthropoda; class Insecta; order Lepidoptera; family Noctuidae; genus Ochropleura; species Ochropleura plecta. Next base: position 15,969,671 of record FR997721.1, on the reverse strand, counting down.
ATAAAGTGTTATGCAAAAAAAAAATGGCGACCTTAAACCAAAAATGCAAAACGGCTCTTAATCTTAAAGAAACCTTAAATTAAAAAAAACCAGCCAAGAGCGTGTCAGGCCACGCTCAGTGTAGGGTTCCGTAGTTTCCCGTCCGTCACAATAAGTGTTCTTTACCACGGTAGGTCATGAAAGCACGGAAAATCTTAACATCGACTTTTAAAAAAATGACGTCATTACGCAACGCCATCTATCGAACCATTTATGAACTGGTTTTTACCTTAACATTTTGATGGTGTTAAAAAAATTAATTTTAGTTTTGTTCTAAATTGCCTTAGAATGTTCTTGATAGAAGTTTTATGTAGTTATAAGATACCGCCAATGCCAAGGAGAGACCAACCGAACAATTCGGTAATACCTGATCCAATGTAATAAGTACCTACAGCGCCATCTCTCGGGGAATAGGGTTACTAATTAATACAAAGACGTGCAAGTAGTTTTCGGTGGTAATTTTGGATTGCGAGAACCGATTTCAATAATTCTTTTTTTGTTTAAAAAAAGATACGTTCAGGATAATAAAATATGTAAACGAAGTTAAAAAAAAATGGTTGCATATACGATTATACTACAAACTTAGTCCAGAAATTATTTTGTACAACTTTTTGTCTTTTTTGTACATAAACTGTTGTGTCAATCAAGTTCAAAATAATTTTCCTAAAAAGGCCATATAAAGTTCTACTTTTCAGATTTTTTTCATATTTTCTAAACTTATGGTTCAAAAGTTAGAGGGGGGGGGACACATTGTTTTTTACTTTTGGAGCGATTATTTCCGAAATTATTGACATTATCAAAAAATGATTTTAGTAAACCCCTATTCATTTTTAAAAACCTTTTCAACAATATATCACACGTTAGGGTTGAAATTAAAAAAAAAACACTTCCCACTTTACATATAGGGTGGCTACCCTAATAAAACATTTTTTTCCAATTTTTATTTTACCACTTTGTCGGCGTGATTGATATACATATTGGTACCAAATTTCAGCTTTCTAGTGCTAACGGTCACAGAGATTAAGCGAGGACGGACGGACGGACAGACAGACATGGCGAAACTATAAGGGTTCCTAGTTGACTACGGAACCCTAAAAAAGTGAAGCACTATAAACCAAACAATAATACTTACGCTTGTGCCACTGAAGTTATTCAGACCACTTTTTTGAAACTTTTTCACAATAAACTTTAACGAATAATTTTATTTGGTACTGATGACTACTTGTCGACGCTTCGGCAAAAAAATGGCCAATCTGTCAGTCTAGCCAACAAAATAAGCAAACTTTTAGCTACGTTCAGCTTGACGTATTAAATCCAAAAAAACATACCAAGTTTAGTTATCATCAAAGTAACACCGTTTTACGGTACTTGAATAATATATTTTGTTATAAGGAGATTATTTGCAAAATGAAAAAAAAACGTATCATTAGGTATATTATTTTCTCTTAAAATCAGTTAAGTATTAATTGGTACATACCACAGGTACATAATCATCTTCTGTATTAGAAAAGTTAAGGATTCTATGTATTTGATTTATTGTCGTAATAAAAATTTAGAAGGGTAAGGTTTTCCATTAATTGATTTTTAATATACCTACCGCGTAGAGCAACTGCACTGCGCGCGGGCAGTGAGGACATTAGAACAAACGAGCGTAAAACAATCACGTTTGTACAAGTTTTGGCAATAAAATCCGGCCGAATATCTTTGCCTAATTTCGGCTATTCGGTCAGGGGGCTCACCGAATATTCGGTATACTGCCGACTATACTATTCGTTGCAAGCCTATCTAATACCTGTTTGATACCTTTGATTAAATAATCAGTATCTAATTATTAACAGAGAATTTATGATTTATTTAAAGAATGTGCGATCATTCTGACGCTAGGATGACTGCCTAAATTTCGAACAGGCTTTCAAATTTAAATTCGTCTTTACAGAAATTTAGTACCTATTTGATACTACTTATATTCTTTTCTAGATTTTGGCAAGTCAATCTGATGTTCACCAGAATAATTTTTCACATACATATGAATAAAAGAAAAAGTGACTAAATTTATGGTAGAGTCCTTTTGGGCTTCGCCGCAGTCCGGTAAAAAGAAAACGTACGCACGTAAGTTGTACATTTCGTAAAACTATGTAGAATTTCGAGACGATGTTAAAACTGTTAGCGAGATAAATGAAATGTTGGACTTACAATTACGAATCACATCCAACATTGCCTGTAACACGTCAGTAGACGTGTGACTGATTGGGTTTGATCTCCTGGTGAGTGCAGACAGTGAGTGTAGCAGTGCCGATTCATCCATTCCGACACTAGGCAAGGCCGGCTGCAAAACACATAAATATTTTGTAAAAATGTGTGGCAGCGACCAAATGTGCCGTTTTATAAATACATATTCTTAATTGTTATACTTACAGTTTCCACAACAGGTCTTTGTTTTAGAACGCACCCCATTAGCTGGAGAAGGAACTGTCTGGGTACTGTGGACGTTTCCTGGAAATAATAATTTGATCAAATTAATAGGAGTCACTACGGATATGGACGTTGATAAACGTTTTAAAAAGCGTACAATAATACTTGTGTACATACAACATAAATAAATAAAAAAGGATTTTTGAAAATTATAAATGTTCTGTGGCAGACATTGAATAAAACTCATAATAAAAATATATTTTCTGTGACTTCACTAGAAATGTTAATTTATGTTGTCATAATATAATATTAACAAAGAGCGTAACAGAGAAACACAGTAGTTTAACTTATAGCGGGACTAAAATGTAAAAAATCCTAACATTTCCTAACTTAAACGTTAACATCATTATTATGTTTTCTTGTCAATAATTTCAACTACATATTTACTAGGTATCGAATTAATCTTTCAAAATATCCGAGGTGCAGTAAAGGATAAGTTTATTTTACTTTAGTAAAACACACACATAAATTACAAAAAAATTTTTCTAAAAATCGTTACATACTACGTAGTCATGTTTCGAAAAACCTGGAAAGTTTTGTGGGTTTTTAAAAAACGGTGATTTTATAGTTTTCGAGGTGGTCTTTTCGAATTTCATCTTTGTAACCTCGTATCTTTGGCACGCGTATTTTGAAACAATGGGGCCCAAAAGCAGTTTTTTGACAATATCTCTTTTCAGACTCATATAACGAGATAGCAGTATTGGTTAAATCTTATTCTAATGGACATCTGTTTTTTTACCATACTGGAATGAATTAAAATTAAAAAAAAAAACAATTTGTAAGTATGAAAAACAGTACACATTTATTAAATTTAGAATACAAGAAAATGGTTATTGATTTATTTATTTGTCTCTCTTACGAGCCCGGCTACAATCAGCTATCTACCCTCTTTTTCAGGTATTGGAAATGATCAAATAACTTCCCCCGCTCTAGGCGGAGCGGGAGGGAGTGTCAGACTTTTACGACTAAAACCCATCCAAGTTCCTTCTTTTGCCTTGTGTTCCGGGGCTGCGGTACCTCCTTCGAACAACCCGCAAGCCTGGCAGGGACCCAACTACCCTGGTACCGATTCTCCTTGACTTTGATGTCTTGATGAAACCGCTCTCCTTGTTCTTCACTCAAGTTATCCAGGTTATGTAGCAGTCCAAATGGATGTGTAGGTATAGAATTTTGATGCTCATATTTTCAACCCAACTTTTGATATATATACAAAATAATTTGATTTACAAGGATTCCATAATTGACTGCCTTATCATTATCGAGAGTTTTTAATTTTGTATGGCAAATACGGTGTCCGTTTCGACCGCGCGGCCATGACGTTTTTTTTTTTAAAAAAAATATGCCAAGATTTTGTAAAAAATTGTAAAAGTAGACTCCCAAAACCATAAATTTGTCAAAGCTATGGTTAAAAAGTTATAAGGGCTTGAACGTGGCCGCGCCATTGAAACGCTCCGAACCGCGCGGCCACGGAGATCTTTAAAACTAAGCATTGCAGAGACCTGAAATTTTGGTAAGTAACAGATTGAATTTGTAAAAAATTTGTAAAAATATAGAAAAAAATCCTGGGCTTATATTTTAGGAGCTGTAAGACTAATACGCCATGGCCGTGCCATTGAAACGGTGAAAAACACATTTTCGCCGATATTTCGCTGAAAAAGCAACGCAGACGTCTGAAGTTTTTTGTAAAACCCAGATTTGAATTTGTCAAAACTAGTAAAAATAAAACAAAAAATCCTAGGTATATATTTTAAGAGCTGTAAGCCTAATACGCCATGGCCGCTCCATTGAAACGGTGAAAAACACATTTTCGCCGATATTTCGCTGAAAAAGCAACGCAGACGTCTGAAGTTTTTTGTAAAACCCAGATTTGAATTTGTCAAAACTAGTAAAAATAAAACAAAAAATCCTAGGTTTACATTTCATTACCTACCTGTAGACCAGAATCTTAAATACGTCTTGAAAATGTCGATAGGGTGACCATGGCTTAATGTTAACAGCTAAATTTTCACCTATTTTGTTAGATATCTTAATGAAATAAGGATAAGGATTCTTAATGAAATAAAAATGAAACGATAGTATACAAAACCATGTTTATTAGTTTAAAAATCGTTATTTGTTACCTGAAAATACTTGTTTTGAGTAGACGTGCGAAAACCATAACAGATAACTTTGCATAGCGTTCGTGATGACTAATGAGTATAAAATAGCATAATTTGATGAATAAGACTTTAAATTCTGCCAGAAATAACCCCCGTAATTAAGTCATGCATTTTAACATTGAATAGCAGGAGCATAGGAGCGAACGAATTAAATTATGTATTTAGATACAAAATACACCTTTCTGCTTAAAGATATCATCACGATTGATTGAGCGACCAGTATTGAAATAGGTACCCAAATATTATTATATTACAATACTTGGTTAGGTCAACTACATAGGTTGACTAAAATGGTAAGAGAGTATGTAGTATGAATTACTTACCTTGATTACTTAGACTTACTTAGAAGTATTAATTAGTAATCAAATCCTGAAGCGTAATGAAGTCCAGATAGCAGCAGCAGAACGTTTTTCAAAGCCAAAGATAACAAATGTCCGAAACAGAGTGCAAATCGAAGTCCATAGGAATGCCAAAATAACAAATGTCCAAAACAGTGCACAAATCGAAGTCCATAGGAAAGCCAAAATTTAAAACACCAACAAGTACTACGTACGAATTAACTGAACGTAAAACGACGACTAATCGAGAAAAAGTTTTTGGCGGGGGAAGACGGTGTGACGGCGAGATATCTCTTTTTGGACGGCTGTGATTGGTTAGACAGCCAGCCTTCGTCTCCCGCGCTGCACCCGCGCGTTTCGTTCGCTCCTATGCTACTGCTATTCAATGTTAAAATGCATGACTTAATTACGGGGGTTATTTCTGGCAGAATTTAAAGTCTTATTCATCAAATTATGCTATTTTATACTCATTAAAAAAACGTTTTACGTTCAGTTAATTCGTACGTAGTACTTGTTGGTGTTTTAAATTTTGGCTTTCCTATGGACTTCGATTTATGCACTGTTTTGGACATTTGTTATTTTGGCATTCCTATGGACTTCGATTTGCACTCTGTTTCGGACATTTGTTTTCTTTGGCTTTGAAAAACGTTCTGCTGCTGCAATCTGGACTTCATTACGCCTCAGGATTTGATTACTAATTAATAATTCTTATCAAGGTAAGTAATTCATACTACATACTCTCTTACCATTTTAGTCAACCTATGTAGTTGACCTAACCAAGTATTGTAATATAATAATATTTGGGTACCTATTTCAATACTGGTCGCTCAATCAATCGTGATGATATCTTTAAGCAAAAAGGTGTATTTTGTATCTAAATATATAATTTAAAACACCAACAAATACTACGTACGAATTAACTGAACGTAAAACGACGACTAATCGAGAAAAAGTTTTTGGCGGGGGAAGACGGTGTGACGGCGAGATATCTCTTTTTTAACCCCCGACGCTAAAACGACGGGGTGTTATGGACGGCTGTGATTGGTTTGACAGCCAGCCTTCGTCTCCCACGCTGCACCCGCGCGTTTCGTTCGCTCCTATGCTCCTGCTATTCAATGTTAAAATGCATGACTTAATTACGGGGGTTATTTCTGGCAGAATTTAAAGTCTTATTCATCAAATTATGCTATTTTATACTCATTAGTCATCACGAACGCTATGCAAAGTTATCTGTTATGGTTTTCGCACGTCTACTCAAAACAAGTATTTTCAGGTAACAAATAACGATTTTTAAACTAATAAACATGGTTTTGTATACTATATATTTCATTAAGAATCCTTAAGGTGAAAGCTCCAACCTACCCGCGAAATTCAAATTTTCTTACGTTTTTTGCAATTTTCAGGCCAGTGCTAGGTTGTATGTTGATTAAAATATTATTCGCGGCTGTAAGACGTATGTAATTATAGAATTATAATCATCAAAATCACCAATACAACCCTCCAAGTTCATAAAGGCGTAGGAACAAAAAAAAAAACAGAAAAAGTCTTTCCTACAGCTTTATGAACTTGGAGGGTTGTATTGGTGATTTTGATGATTATAATTCTATAATTACATACGAATTACGAAGGCTGCGGCCGGGATACTTAAAAAAAACCAATTTAGATTCTAAAACTGATTTAATAAAAGCAAAAGAACTTACAATAAATGAAAACTATATCTAGCTAAATCTAAAGTTATGCCTTCCTTCGAAGCCGGAATAGAAGTGGCCGACCTCATGTAGCGGTGGCGCGATGGTGCCGTGGTATTTTGTGCATTCAGCGCATTTGCCTCGTGTCGCTAATTGCGCATTTTACTTGTTTGTTATAATTAATTGAGGCCGTCCTTAGTCAGCGCTTTGGATATACTACGCTTGCGTAACACCTCCGCCTGTAGTTCAGCAACTATTTTAAAACGCTCAGTGAAAATGTTGCTGGTAGGTTTTCTCGTTGCGTATGCGTTTCAGATGTTACAGGAACTGCGTTTTCATGATTTCCTGGTCCTGTGGGTACAGCGTCGTTTTGGTTCGGTTTTCTGGAAAGGTTTCTTCCAGGAAAATATCTTCTGGTTAACATCGCAATTGTAAGTATGGCTGCGATACACAGTATAACATAAAACGGTATAGTAGTATGATATAGCGTTTCAGTTGTTTCAAACGATGAAATCGGCGACTGAAGAGTTATTCTGTCCTGAATAGTGTGTAGTCTATCCAAGTTAATAGATGTTAAATTTGCATGTAGTAAGCTTATCTCCTGTGTTTCAGTAGTGTAGGGAATGTTCAATACTTTTACAGGTTGGCCTTTTATCTCGTCCTTAGTGTTTATTAAGGTTATTTCGTTTGTGTGTATCGAGCAGTGCAATGGAATAGTGGCAAGGTAGCTTCCCCTCAGTGTGTCGTAATCGTCGCTTCCACATTTCATCTGAACTCTGGTAGATTGAGGGAATGATATAACGTAATGTCTACTATCTAATTCTTCTACAGCCGGTTTTGATAGATGTACGGTCGTTAGTTTACAGGATTTTTGTAATGTCTTGCTTGAAATGAAGGTTTGCACGCAGTCAGCTTGAGTTTGGATATAGTGATTTGTTTTTTGTTCGCAGAGGTACCGATTATTATTTAGCTTCGGGCATTCTGCCTCCATGTACATGAACGTGTTCCCATTGGTTGCTATGAAAGGATAAGGAGGTATGAGGACTTGGTTGTTCTTGTTCGGGACTATGGAGAGTTTATAAAGTGTATAGGTATCTTCTGAGACTATGGGAAACCTAAATGCTATTACTATTTTCTTGTCGTCGTAATAATACCCAGCTTTAATGATGTCATAGTACTGACGTAATTCTAACTCTATTACGTGGTGATTACCATAAATTTCTTTAAGCCTGTCTACTACGTTACCCAAGATGTCTATTCCTAACATGCTATGATGAATAGTCATCGCGCGGGTGAACGATAAAATATTCTCTATCCTATATAATTCCGATAACACGTCCTCTATGTTTTCGCTGACGATAGTCAACAGCTGATTGAACTTAGCGACTTGGATCATATTTATGCTACTTTCTGCCTGTTTTATTAATAGACTTAGTGTGGTGTTGATTTTACTCTGGTTTTCGACAATTTTATTTATGATATTAGTGTGAGTTAGCATCCACTCTTTACTGATGCTGATATGCTCGTTAAATTCATCTATAGTCTTCTTTTGGTTATTTCTCAACGTCTTTATGGCATTATTATATCGAACAGCATCCGAGTAATCGAGGTTACCTGTAACGCTTTTTATGACAGATCCTAGGCCGTCTATAAGACCTCTTTTTGAACGTCTAGGCTCTAGGGTACGTAGCTGATCAGTGACTTTACTTAATTTATCCGAAAGGTAGTCTATTTGATACTCGTAGAGAGAATATGTGTTATTCATCATGTGTAATTTAATGTAACGGAATTGAGTTTGAAGGGTGGAAAGAGTATTTTCAATGTCGTCCAGGTTGACATATTGGAGGAAAGTATGATAATGGGTTATTAGTCTGAGCGGTCCAAGTTTAAAGGGTAGTAATCCAATTCCAGAGTCTAAACTTTCAAGTTTTATCTCCTGGCTCCGTATTGCATATATCGTCAGTAGCAGCGTCATCCTGCAACAATTTAGCAGTCTTAGGTACGCGTTTAAGTCGTGATTTTGCTACGGGGCCGCGTTTCTTTGACGTATAAATGTGGATAGGTAAATCTGCTAAGACTACATCCTGTGTGTATCTGGGGGCTAATTTTTGCCGCGGGGCTGATGGGTTTTTTATGAAGACCTGTTGTTTAGGTTGATACTCCTCCTCCTGCTCGCGGGTCTTATTTCGGTTTTCGATTAAAGAGGTGCGATTACTAAGAGAGGTTTCATTTATGATTTGGTATACTGTTTTCATTTGATCTCTATGGTTTAATATGTATTGTTGCAATAGGTGGCTACTTAGATCAATGTCCCACGGGTCTCGGCTATCAAAGTGCCCGGTTATTATGTCAAATGGTCTGCATTTAGTGAAACTATGGATTGAGCTGTTATATCCGAGTAAGGCATATGGTATTAGATTGTTTGCGGGTTCTTTTTTATGTTGAATACGTAGGATTCTTATGTGTTCAAGTAACGTGGAGTGGAACCTTTCTATGTTGCCGTTATCGTTAGGACTGTGAGCTAGTGTTTTATGGTGATTAATTTTGTGGAGTCTAGTGAATTCAGCGAACAGCTGATTAGCATACTCGGTACCGTTGTCCGTTATTATAGTTACAGGAAAACCATGGTGAGTGCAAAACTGTAGTAGGCCCTGTAAGATACTAATTGCGGTACCATCTCTCATAAGGTATGCTTGTCCGTATTTTGAAAATACATCAATGAATGTTAGGTATTTCTCATTTTCGACCGTAAAGAGGTCCATATGAATTATTTCAAACGGTTTAGTGGCTGGTGGCACTATGTTAAACTTTTGTTTGATGGGACTTCGGTCATATTTGGCCTGACCGCAAGTAGTGCATTCATTAATATACTTTGTAATGTGGTCTCTCATTTTCGGCCAGTAATACTTATGCGAGAGGGCTAGATGACATTCGTTTATGCCGCGATGATTAGTTTTTCCGTCATGATAATGCCTAATTATGTCTTGCTGCCTAAGGTACTCTTTTACATTTTCGAGTTCGGATTTACATAACACGAGGTTCATTGCAGAGCTTTTAAAGTTATCTTGTATTATAGGAATGATGTCATACATGCTCAAAGGGGGGTTAATAATAATACCCGTCTTCACCTTCGGGTTTACGTACTCTTTTATAGCGGCTATGACGTCATCTATTAGGTTAGTTTGTGAAACTTGTATAGAGGTGCGAGTATGTGTGTCAAACGGTTTGGTCGCGGTCGGTCTTTTTTTTATGTCTCCTACTACTGTCATGATTATTTGTCGGTGAAATTTATTTATAGGTTCGTCGGTGATTGGTACTTCGAGTATGGGGTTCTCGTTACTTGTGTGGGCTGTTTCAGTACTGGAGTCTGCTATTGACGGGGGTTTTTCGGAAGGATTCACTGTAATCGAGCTTATCTCGTCATTATGTATTTCAACTCGCGAGAGGGCGTCAGCGTTGGTGTTGTTTTTGCCCTTTTTATACACTACAGTGAAGTCGTACTCACTGAGTTTCAATCTCCATCTAGTTAAACGCGAGTTAGGTTCTTTCAAGCTCATAATCCATTGTAGTGGCTTATGATCCGTAACTATCTTAAACTTACGTCCAAAGAGGTAGGGTCGAAAGTACTTAGTGGCCCACACGATGGCGAGAAGCTCTTTCTCAATGGTACTGTAGTTTATCTCGCTTTCGTTTAGTGTTCGTGATGCGTATGAAATCGGTCTGTCTGATCCTATTGGCCCTTGTGATAATATGGCTCCTATCGCAAAGTTAGAGGCGTCTGTTGTCAATATGAATTCCTTATTGAAGTCGGGGTACTGTAAGATCGGGTCGTTTGTTAAGAGGTTTTTACATCGTTCGTAGCAGTCAACGTAGTCTTTATTAAGTGTGACGATCCTACCTTTCTTTAAGCACTGAGTAAATGGTTTCGTGATTCTAGCGAAATCGGGTATGAATTTTCTGTAGTATCCTATAAGTCCGAGAAACTGTTTTATCTGTTTTGAGGTTTTGGGTATGGGGTATTTTTGTATAGCTGTAATTTTGTCCGGGTTTGGTTTGATTCCTTCATTGCTTATTATATGACCTAGGAAAGCGGTTTCTAACTTCAAGAATTCGGACTTGTCCATCTGAATCTTAAAGTTAGATTCTCGGAGTCGTTGGAATACTTTCTCTAGGTTATTTAGATGCTCCTGAAGCGAGGTACTATAGACTATGATGTCATCCATGTAGACGAGGCAGATCACGTTTTGTAGGCCTCTCAGCACATTGTCCATTACCCGTTGGAATGTTGACGGGGAGTTCTTCAAACCCATGGGCATTCTTAGGAACTCAAAATGCCCATGTTCTACATTGAATGCTGTCCTGTGGATGTCGTCAGGGTCTGTCTCAACTTGGTAAAACCCACTGGCAAGGTCAAGGGTACTAAAATACTGGCACTTCCCTAACTTGTCTAGGACGTCTGTTATGTTCGGTATGGGGTATTTATCGTCTATGGTTTTTTCATTTAGTTTTCGGAAGTCTACTACGAGCCTCCATTTTTGTTTCCCGGAAGCGTCTGCTTTTTTAGGGACTACCCAAATGGGAGAGCTCCAGGCTGAGTCAGAGGGTCTAATGATATTTTGTTCCAGCATTTTTGAAATTTGCTCCCTAACTTCTTGGCGATGAACGAAAGGATATCTGTAAGTCTTGGTATAGATAGGTGCGTCGTCTACAGTCCGTATACGGTGTTTCACCTTATTGGTGAAAGATAAGGGTTCGCCTTCTATGTAAAATACATCTGCATACTTCGAGCAAATATTAACTAAGTTAATTTTCTCCTCCTCATTAAGATGATCTGTTCGCAATTTAGATATTACTTTATTAATGCGAGATGTGTCAGGTATTTGTTCCAGGTTCATGCATTCGATGTTACTTATAGTTACAGCTTCTACCGGGTGGTCTAGGGATAGAATAGTATCGTTGTTTGATGGGTTTAAAATTTCTATAATGCCGCGGTTATTACAAACGGTTGTAATGCATTCGCTTACAATGCAATTGCACAGGTATTGTTGTGGGATATGTACGTCACCGTCTTTAGCGTTTATAGGTAATCTGATAAGCTTAGTTGTGTTGGCTGGTATAACAGCCTCATAAAGGTTTACATTTCGGGAATTAAACATTACGATAGGGTTCCTAGCGGTAGCCGTAATCAGTAGGTTGTCCTTTAAGTCAATCTTCGTATTCCATCTGGTCAGTAAATCTAGTCCGATAAGTCCATCAAAAAATTTGTGAAAGTCATATATGAATAATTTAATCTCGTTAGGGTCATTGAGTTCACGGAAGGCTGGTATAGTTATTGAATAATCGTTTCTAGTTGTAGCGTGGACGTTAGTTACCTCGAAGGGATCATAGTTAAGAGGGTATTCCGAGTAATACCGTTGTACAGCTGTAGGACTAATAAATGACTGGTTTGCTCCGGTATCAATGAGTAGGTTTAGTGGGGGGTCAGATATTTTTATGTAGGGCAACTGTCGTTGCGTTTGCAAGTTAACTTCTATTTTGAGGGTTTTAATGGGGATTTTATCTGAAAATCCTGGTTTGCGTTACTAGTCGAGGGTTGGGGGTCCTCACATGCTGTAGAGGGTTGAATCGGTTTTTGCTCGGGCACCATAGCTGGTCCGAAGTCCTGTACGTAATAGTGGTTACCGTCGTCATAGTAAACGTTATAGTCAGCATGGTCGTAGTCATAAGAGTAGGGTTCCTCCACGAGGTAATAATCGTAGTTATTTTCGCTGCAATCGTTGAAATTCATCTCGCGGGTTTTAAAATAATTTGTCGGAGCCGGATTGCCAAACTTGCCCCAGTCATGAGGTCTACTTGGCATAGGCTTAGCAACAAAATGGCTGACCCCGCTCATTGGCTGAGGTCCCGGGGCTAGGGCACGTGGCTGAACTCTAAATACGTTGCTCTGAGCGTTATAGTTAGGCGGTGCCGCGCGGAACATTTGCTGCGTACGTGTTTGGTTATTAGGTGCGTTGGGCGCACGTGGCGCGCCATGTGGTTGGAACATAGGTTGTCTCCAACTGCTTTGCGGAGCCGGTGGCCGTTGCCAGTTTGAAAACGGTTGGTGACCAAAGGGTTTCGGCATCGACATGGGTAGAAAACCTGTGGGCTGTGTTAGTAATTTGGGCATGGGAGCGGTTGGAAGTGGCCTTTTTACACTCGCACTATCATTACGATTTTGCAAGTACATCACATTTAGTTCCTCTTGGACGAACTCCAGCGCCCTCTCTATGCTTTCAGGACGCATACAACGTATTCGGGAACCTAGAGGTTCCTTAAGGCCACGTACAAACGCTTGCATTGTTAATTTCTTGTATAGTGTACGTTTCGCTTCTATGGTGGTAGTCACTGTTTCATGCAACGATATATAAGTCATAATGGTACTGAATAACGATTGACATTGGTCGTAGTACTCTTGTGGAGTACTATTACCCTGAGCTGATACTAGGAGGTCATTATAGAGGGCTGTTTCGTCCCTCTGGTCGGCAAAGCTATTAATTAGGGTATTTCGTATTCCTGCCCAACTATCTGGGATGCCATTCGAATTAATTCTAGTTGCCGCAACGCCTGTTATTTTATTTAATATCCCGTTCAAAAGGCATAGGTTACCTAACTCACTACCCGGTACATTACTTAAATAAGTACTAACTATCTGGTCGCATAATTTAATAAATCGCGTGAGTACGTTAGGGTTCCCATCGAACTCGGGAACTGGGCGCAGAGCCTTAAAAATTGTGTCCGGATCACTCGACATTTCGCGGTCCTCTATTAGGCTATTAAAACCTAAATCTATGTCTCTACTCGAATCTAGCACTAATTGCCTACTATTCGGTCTACCTGATGTAGACTCGCGAGGTCCTAAATTACGTGGGTGGAAAATTTTGAAGGATTAAGTGACTTGGATACACAGGAAGCAACACAGGGAATAATTCAAGTGTACTCACATAACCTTCATATCGGTCTCTGGGGTCGATGTCTGGATCCCGTTCTCTCCCGGCAGCAATCCTTGAGTTCGGATACTCGATGAAGCTTGACAGCAGGTTAGCCGCGATCGCTCACGCGCGGTAGCGATAATATCGATATAAGATAGACCTAGCTAACCTCGAGTATCCTACCGACTGCGCCAATTACGAAGGCTGCGGCCGGGATACTTAAAAAAAACCAATTTAGATTCTAAAACTGATTTAATAAAAGCAAAAGAACTTACAATAAATGAAAACTATATCTAGCTAAATCTAAAGTTATGCCTTCCTTCGAAGCCGGAATAGAAGTGGCCGACCTCATGTAGCGGTGGCGCGATGGTGCCGTGGTATTTTGTGCATTCAGCGCATTTGCCTCGTGTCGCTAATTGCGCATTTTACTTGTTTGTTATAATTAATTGAGGCCGTCCTTAGTCAGCGCTTTGGATATACTACGCTTGCGTAACATACGTCTTACAGCCGCGAATAATATTTTAATCAACATACAACCTAGCACTGTCCTGAAAATTGCAAAAAACGTAAGAAAATTTGAATTTCGCGGGTAGGTTGGAGCTTTCACCTTAAGATATAATATCTAACAAAATAGGTGAAAAATTTTCTGTTAACAATAAGCCTTGGTCACCCTATCGACATATTCAAGACGTATTTAAGATTCCGCTCTACAGCTCATGAAATGTAAACCTAGTTTTTTTTTGCATTTTTACCTGTTTTGACAAATTCAGATCTAGGTTTTACAAAAAACTTCAGACGTCTGTGTTGCTTTTTCAGCGAAATATCGGCGAAAATGTGTTTTTCACCGTTTCAATGGCGCGGCCATGGCGTATTAGGCTTACAGCTCCTAAAATATAAGCCCAGGATTTTTTTCTATACATTCAGTCAAAAAAGTATCGGGAATGGATGATTTGTTTATGGTTCCAAATTAAAATTTTTGTTTTTTTGTAGTTGTTAGATTGGCACAACTGTTTTCCATTTTGGCGCGGAGTTTGAGTTGCATCTGTTATTTATATTAAATACAGTGCTGGTTTTAGTAATATCATATATAGTGTGTATTGCGAATTTCATAATGGACAAAAATATCGAACAAAGAGTTTGTCTTAAATTTTGCATCGCCAATGGAATTTCGTGTTCGGAGTCACTGAAAATGTTACAGAAGGCTTACGGTGAATCGACTTTATCAAAAACTCGTGCTTATGAGTGGTTCAAAGCGTTCAAAAGCGGTCGAGATGTGATGGAAGATTTGCCTCGCTCTGGTAGGCCGTCAACGTCTGCAACTGAAGTTAACATCGCAAAAGTGAAGAAAATAGTGATTGAAAATCCCCATTCAACTCTGAGAGAGATAGCCGCCGAACTTTCTGTATCTCACGAGTCGATCCGTACCATTGTAACTAATCATTTGGGTATGAAGCATGTTGCTGCTCGGCTAGTCCCAAAAGATCTGAATTTTCTCCAAAAACTCAATCGCATGAAAGTCGCTGAGGACATGCTAGAACGAGTCAGTTCGGACCCAACATTCATGAAACGCATTGTTACTGGTGACGAGACGTGGGTTTACGAGTTTGACATGCAAACTAGTCAACAAGCTTCGGAGTGGCGCCTTCCAACTGAACCGAAACCGAAAAAACCACGCCAAAGTCGATCAAAAGTCAAAGTCATGTTGACTGTTTTCTTTGACTATCGCGGTATTGTGCACTCTGAATTCTTACCGGAAGGTCTAACGGTAAATAAAGAAAATTATTTGAACGTTATGCGGCGTTTAAGAGAGCAAATTCGACGAAAAAGGCTGGCCTTTTTCGTCGAATTTGCTCTCTTCCACAAATCTGGATTTGTGGAAAGAAAATTCTTGGATTTTGCACCACGACAATGCGCCTACGCACAGGGCTATCATTGTGAACGAATTTTTGACCAAACACTCAACAAATACCATCCAGCAACCACCATATTCACCAGATATGGCTCCTGCTGACTTTTTTCTTTTTCCTAAACTCAAATTACCACTTCGTGGCACCCGTTTTCAATCGATAGAAGACATAAAGGAGAATTCGCGGCGAGAACTGAACTCAATTCCGGAAGCAGCGTTTAAAAAATGTTTTGATGAATGGATTATTCGTTGGCGCAAGTGTATCGTTTCTAAAGGAGCATACTTTGAAGGTGATAAAATAAATTTGGATGAATAACAGACATTTTGTGTATTATTGATCTTTTCCCGGTACTTTCTTGACAGAGTAGTATTTTTACAAATTTTTTACAAATTCAATCTGTTACTTACCAAAATTTCAGGTCTCTGCAATGCTTAGTTTTAAAGATCTCCGTGGCCGCGCGGTTCGGAGCGTTTCAATGGCGCGGCCACATTCAAGCCCTTATAACTTTTTAACCATAGCTTTGACAAATTTATGGTTTTGGGAGTCTACTTTTACAAAGGGGAATGCCCACTCTCCATGGTGTCCTAGGCCCAAGGTGGACATCAAATATTACAATAAAAGTTGATTGTTTTAAAATCTTAACTGTATTAGATATCTAAAAAATATATTCAAATTGACGCCACTATTTTAGAAATATTAAAAACAAATAACATTTTGGGGTTTATTTTCCATATAATAATGTCTTTGAGTGTGAGATAATAAGAAAACTTCTCTTTGTCAATACTTGGTAATTAAATTATAATAGGAGGGATGATCCTAATATATTCTCATCAAATTATAGTTAAGAGAAAAGATAGCAGTTCGCATTAAGTAATTCACTTGGTAGGTTGCTATTTTGTTCACAAATCAAAACATCCACATTTGGCAGAAGCAACAAGCAAACTGTCAGTGTCAGAATCAAATTCAGTTCAGTGTTGTCACTACCACGAAAAAAAAACATTAAATCGATTTTTTTTTCTAAACCGATTATTGATTTATTATCCCCATTCTTTTTTTTTTTGAGGGTACAAACTGGTTTTTTATATTTCCTTAAGTTGGTTTTATTAAAGCAAGTAATTACAATACCTGTAAAGTCTCGTGGGTATGATATTGGGGTTATAGTATTTTTTTATAAATCAATTCGAATCGATTCATTAGTCGTAATACTCAAAATATTTTTTGCTGCTGGCAATATTTGCTAGCGTTAAATAGGAAAATACAGTTTATTTTATCAGTAAACTTACTTTTTTAAAAGAATTGTTGTGGATTGTAGTGGCGCATAAATGGAAGAAAGTAAAAACATATTTTAATATGCTAAAATTTATGCATAAGTTATTTTTTCTCTAGTCTGTTGTCCACTGTGGGCCTCGAATGGGCATTCCCCTTTTTACTAAATCTTGGCATATTTTTTTTAAAAAAAAAAACGTCTTGGCCGCGCGGTCGAAACGGACACGCAAATACGCAGTCCCGTTTCGTTCATAGATGTTGCGAAGTTATCATTTTTAACTAACCGTATTATTTAGTATTTCATTATCAGATCAATAGGCTCAACTCGAAACAAAAAAGGTTTGATTAAACTGGCGATAATCGCTTGGATTTCTTTATTGATTTCCACTGGAATATCTGGCAGGTTGTGGTAGCTAAGCACTCTCAACACACACTCTTGGCAACACACAGTCGGAATTTGTTGATGAGCTCGAGGCTTAATAATAACTGCTTCTCGGGTCGAGCTTGAGGTTAAGCCGCACTTGCTTAGGTTGTTCCGTGAAAGGGCGACCACCCATTACATACCGAATTTTTCCGTGCCTCGGAAAATACTTTGGGCTCTTGATCTCGGCTGTCATTTGTAGATCTTTGACAATCGTTATAGGTATTTAGTGTCTCTAAAGTCTAGCAACCAGTCTTACCAAAGAGTATCATTTTAACTAGTTATTAACTGCGTTGTGGAGATTAGCTAGTCGGCCGCTCCATGTAAACTACTGGTAGCTGATTCCAGTAAGACTGGAACATAGACCGACCCCAACATAGTTATAAAAAGGCTAGGCCGATGATCATAAGTCGAAATTTGTAGAACTGCCGCGGCACGAGCGCATTTTGTAAGAGTTGCGTAATAGTTGATTTTTAAATCGAAAATATGTACCATTATTATATTATAAAATTTAATCTAAATTGTTTGCAACAAGCCCAATCAGTATAATCGAATATATACGAATAAATACTCAAAAAACCGGCCAAGAGCGTGTCGGGCCACGCTCAGTGTAGGGTTCCGTAGTTTCCCGTCCGTCACAATAAGTGTTCCCACTTATGAGTTTAAAGGTGGAGGAGCTTGCAATGTTGCACGTTCCGCGGTAGGCGCTCCAACAGTTTTTGTACAAAAACTGTTGTGTCAATCAAGTTCAAAATGATTTTCCTAGAAAGTCCTTATAAAGTTCTACTTTTCAGATTTTTTTCATATTTTTTAAACTTATGGTTCAAAAGTTAGAGGGGGGGGGACACATTTTTTTTTACTTTTGGAGCGATTATTTCCGAAATTATTGACATTATCAAAAAATTATTTTAGTAAACCCCTATTCATTTTTAAATACCTTTCCAACAATATATCACACGTTAGGGTTGAAATTAAAAAAAAAAACACTTCCCACTTTACATATAGGGTGGCTACCCTAATAAAACATTTTTTTCCAATTTTTATTTTACCACTTTGTCGGCGTGATTGATATACATATTGGTACCAAATTTCAACTTTCTAGTGCTAACGGTCACGAGATTAAGCGAGGACGGACGGACGGACAGACAGACATGGCGAAACTATAAGGGTTCCTAGTTGACTACGGAACCCTAATTAAGAAACATATTTTTGATAATTTTATGTGTGTATGTATTTGAACTTTTGTTGGTCGGCAAAAAATAGCAATACCCTAATCTGGACTATCTCAGGTTTTTTTTAGTTACAATAACTTTGCGACTTATGATTTGTACCCAAAACTGCGAATCGACGCGATGCGATTTCGCAACGCACAGTTATACTGAGATTTCATGCGGCAAGGCGTCTCCCGTTCGGGTGACCATTCCCTCAACGACCGTCAGCCGTACTGAACGTTTTTTTGTAAAAAAAAAAACGTCGTGTCGTGACATGAATTGGTAACAGAAGTGCGCACTTCTGTTATTGCTAAGAAGATACTATTCATATTTAAATACGTTAAATAGTTTGTTGATTTTAGGAAAATGCTGAAAAATTTAACACGAAAACAAAAAATTGCATTAATTTTCATGTAGCGAATACGCCCTGCGATTTTTTATAATTATGATTATCTGTTTATAGTAGTTTTAATATAAAAATGTGAATTAGGGTATTCTCGTGATGAAGTAAGCTTACATTAATTCTTTACCTCATGGTAAAACAAGATTTTTTATGGGAAATAATCAAATAATTGTCCTGCTCTGGACGGAGCAGAAGGAAATGTCAGACTTGTACTAAAACCTGTCCATGTTGCATCTTTTGCGCTTTGTGTTCCGGGGCTCCGGCATATCTTTCGAAGATCCCACAACCGCAGCAGACAGTGGCCCTGGCGCACCTCTCCGCTTTACTGACATCTCATTGAGGCGCGCGTAAAACACGACATCGCCGTTGACGCGGCCTGTCGTTACCCTACCCTAGCCATTGTTCCCCGTCCAAACGTCCACGTCTCGCGATAACCGACTAATGTGAATATTCCTCGGAAACGTTTGTCTCGGTAAGCTTGTTTACGACAACTTCTGCACTCAGTTTTAGACCATCTACCTACTACACACTTTAAATTGAACAAATAAAAACTGACTTACCGAATCAAACGATGAACTTTGACTGCTAAACTGACTTAGCAGACCTTGAGCTTGCAACTGCGGACTCGACCCCTATATGAACATAACACATTAATTATTGACTGAAATTGTGTCTGAAATAATGACACTGACTTATTTTCTGACGGTTCAATACTATTTACCTCAATATTATCATTCAGTATACGGTGCAAATCCGGAGATATTACTGACTGCAACATCATCCGACATTCTGCATTTTGTGCTAACTTCTTCTCATAGGAGAGGGTCTGGTAATCACCTTCGTTCTTCAATAGTTCCAATTGCTGACGTTTCAGTTCCATCCTAGACATGTTGAAAAGTTTAGCAATGTGTTCATACAGCTAAACAGGTGTGTGTTAGCATGTAGCAGCTATTTTCTAATTTCAAATAAGCGATCTCCAATCAACCGTACAGTCGTGATGATTACCGGATACTTTGGTGAACAGATCACCAACAGCGCGATAACGCTTAACAACACTGCTCTAGAAAACCAAGAGCCACTTTTTCATTATTTAGAATTTTAGATCATTGTCATCGCTGTGCAGGCTCACCCCATGTGTATTGCTTGCAATGTGAATGTTTTCAATTACATTGGTTCAAGTGATGTAACCGCGATGTATACAGGGTGAATTTTATAAGTAGATGCAGATGACCAAATCCGAAACTATGAAGAATAACGAAAATAACTCAAAGGAATCTCGGGCCTGATTTTGATGTTAACTAAGTCACATCATTGGATTATTGAAAAGACAATATTTTTGGCAAAGTATCATATAAAAACGGTTCTATTAAAAAAAAAACAACACGTACATTTTTTATTATACATCGTTCGATAGCATCGCTATTAGGGATCAAATCCTAGCAAGTAATTTCATTTTTTATTTGATACGAAACAGTATACTTACAAACTATTGGCGACGAAATACATGGTGAAAATACATTTAAAAAAAAGAATACTGTCGAACATAGAACCTCCTCGACCATGTGAGTGCCAAGTCGGTTAAAAATTATGTATTATTTATTTTTATATTAAAAGCATTTATTTCAATGATACTGTACAGCCAATTTTAAATGACACAAGGATGATACTTTAATATTTCACAAGTAATAAGTCACAAGGCATAATTATTTGTAAAACTACCTTATGGAAAAAGTGCAAGAAAAACTTCTTTCAATCAAAATATTTTTACAAGTTCTTGGTTACATCATGCATGTTGTGATAGAAAATGGTAAATTGGGCCCAAAATGCTTTTTAAAAAGAAATCTTATTTTTTTTTAACTTTTTTTTTGATAATGTCATTGGGATACCAATATGCTTCAGACAAGTCTTTTTAACATTTTGTTTATTGTGAGTGATTTGGACAGACATGCACACTAAGAGCGTTCGGAGGAAAAATATTACATCAACAGTTCAAACACATTAAAATAAACAATGGCAGCTAAGAAATGGCCAGTCCTTCCTGACAATCGACAGAACCCGTTATGCAACATGACGCATGAATTCAGTTCAATCATGGATCAGGGAACTAAGTAATCTAATACACCGGCCATCATCATCGAGACATTTGAGTGAGCATGACATTCTCTCTTAAGTGGGCCTTTTTTAATTATTACCTAGTATCTGATCCTTATTAGAGACACTATCGAGTGATGTAATAAGTTTTTTTTTTCCCAAAATAAACAGGTACGATTTCTGGCTAAAGACCATCTTTTGATTACGTGAGGTGTTTTAAACCACTGTTATAGCCCCATTAGTAGAACGTCGTGAGATTTTGGACTATAATTCTTACCCCTCGCGTATTTTTAGACAAAAATGGTTGTCTAGTGGGTTTTTTATTCATTATCGGTAACAATTATTACACGTCTCAAACCTCCATCGTGATAACTGTGATTATTTTTTAACACCCTCACCCTTGCTTTAATCTCAAGTGATTAAAAGAATATCCAATAGCAATATCGATTTTTAAAAATCCTTTCATACATTTTTCGAGTTCTTCGAGATCGGGCCCCCAAACTTCTTTGGAGAGTATTTCGCTTTTCCTCAAACTCAAATTTGGCAATCCACGCCCGCAAGAAAAATCATCCTGTATACATAACATAGCTTTATGTGCTTTGCTTACTGAATTAAGTACTAGTTTAAAAATATATTCTGGCTCGTTATGTTATTTGAATCGACTTTTTGCTTTAGTTGTTATATCGCACAGCATTTTATTTCCATTTCTTGCAGATATTTTACCATTAAGATGTTAGTTTTTCATTAAAGTAAACCGGGCAACTATTTTTGACGAGATAGATGTCTATAAAATTTTGCATTATGCAAGCTATAAATAGTATTACATACTGATTGCTAAAAATTCGCTTCTCAAAATATCATCATTGGATTTAGAACGCGCATCGCTTATAAACACTCGCCGATTCATGACCACTCTCATTCTTCATCACATCAAACACAAATTTCCCGGTAACATAACACAGCGTCAATTATTATTTCTTAAATTTATTTCAATTTATACCATGCGTACAAATTAATATGGAGAAGAATCTTATCATTTCAAACCTGAGGTTCTGCTGCACACAATTTTCGCAGATAGTTTCAACTACTTTGGAGCTCTCCGCTTTCCTCGCTTTGCTTGGCCCGGCTGGGAACAAAATAAATACGCGCCAAGCAAATAACATTAGCTATCCTAAGTTCATTTTATTACTTAGTATATAAATACGAGCAGAATGCATTGAACTTATTAATTGTGAAACGGTTAGAAGAAGTTAAACTTAAACAAACACATTTTCTTTTTAAAAACAAATGTTTACGAAGTTATGATTCTTCATGTACCATCATAATTTTTTTTAGTCATCTTTGTTTATCAAACCCATTCATCTATAAGTGAGCTTAAAGGAATCTGATTTTGAACCAAATACAAACGTCATGTCGACACGGTCTGTCATCACTGGACCGACGGACGGTGTTATACCCATTGCTCACCGCCCACAGACACGCATCTACGGTGGCCAGAATCTTATCGCGGCGCCAGACGTCTGGAGCGTCTCGCGCGGCAGCTGGGTTGGTTTGAGTCTCTCTCCCGAACTTTGATAACTTTTATCTCAAAAACGTGACGAAAACGAACATTTAGAAGATTTAGTTTCATACAATACTTGTTAATACTGATGACCACTATTCGGGTTTTTTGTGTGGCTTACATTTTTTTCTTATCAAAAACATTTGTTTGTACCGGCTATTGATTGATAAAGATTGTGTAAATGACTAATAAAATTATGATTATTTTGAAAATGAAATAAATTGCTGGTCATAGGCCCCTGTCTCTAAATGTACAAGTTTTTAATATTGTCGACCTTCCAAGATTTTGCAATTAAGTACAGGGCTACAGATCCACATCTGTAGCCCTGTACTTTTGTAAGGTTCAAAATCAGATACATAATTTTAATTTTAGTTTGTTTAAGTTCATATATGCACTTCTTACTAATTAGATCTATACCATTATGATTGTGTTAGTGTAAAAATGCGAAATTACGCAAATGCAAATTATTATGCATTCATGAGTTCAACAAATTTATTGCTTAAGAAACATATTTGGCGCATGAAGATAGCATTTGAAGAACATATTTTATATGAATACATTGAGGTAGTTGGCTGTTATTGAAATGTGGAATTATATAAAAGTATCATAGTAAATAACTTGAAGCAAAGAAATTTTGTGATTATAACTTTTCATTTAATGAATACTAGCAGTCTGTCATTTTAAAGTTGGCAAAGGGAGGGCAATAAGTTTTATTTCAATAAAATAAAAACGGATAAAATACTTTTTGCTGTCATATTTTAAAATCAAGCCAAAACTTTGTACTTCTGTTGGGAAACTTCTATCAATTTTCATTTTTACATTAATGAATTCAGTACTTACCGGAAACAACTTCTCTTTGTGAGATAAAAGGCTAGCGGCCCCAACAGTTGGGGCGGGTTCTCATTACTACGCAATATTAATCTTATGAAATCGAACAAACCCCAATATTGCAAAGCATTACCAGTTCATACTAAAAATAAGGTTTGCCCTAAACTATATTACATAATCAGGGTGTCCACTGCTTATGGCCAAAACAAAACTGACTTTTCTCTGACCTATATTTCCTCGAATGACTATGTACAAGACCATTTTATGCTGATATCGACGCTCAGAGAATGCATAAAATATACATTTTGAGTTAGCAATCAGTATAATTAATTTTAAAATCAAATATGATAATTAATTTTAAAATCAAATATGATAATTAATTTTAAAATCAAATATGACTGAGTAATTGTAAAAAAAAATTATATCTTTCCTACACAAAATAATTCTTAAACAAAATTAAACAATGATAAAATGGATCAGAAAGAAAACTTTAAGCCTCACCCAATCCCAACATTTTCGGCACCAAGTGACAGTACTGCTGATAAAGATCAAATCCAAAAAGAGATGTTTTTGATCTTTAAAAAACTTACTGATGCCATTTCAGTTTACAACTGAATGAATTGAGCTCTATGGGCACCTTTACCATTTCTTACCATCTAAATAATTTGTCATGGCCCGAAAATTACAAAAAATTACATTTGACAAATGTATGTGACAGTACAAACTGTGACAACAAATTAGCAAGTTAGTAGAGACAAAGTTGATACAACTTATCAGAAACAAAAATCTGTTGCACGCACAAACTGATTATGTAATGAATTGAAAAAGGGATATTGCATGTCACAGTAAATCCATAATTAATTTAAAGGTATATTCAATAATATCGTGTGCTAAGTATTCGCCGCATGCTACAATGATTTAATGTGATTTTAAATTTTATTGATCTTAATAATGCAAACAATTTGACAGTCTTTTTTGCTTTTCGCTGAGCAATTAACTCCTTTGAATTTAAATCATCTAATTTGCCCCACCCCTCAACAGCAATAAGATTTATACCAAAGGACTCTCCCAAGATCTTTTACAAGTCTTTAGGGGTCTATTTGTAATTTATTGTGATTCCTTAAATGTAATGTCATATTAATAATAATAATGTAAAATTTCATTACTTCATTCAGAAACAAATAAAATAGGTGTTTTTTTTATTTTTTTACTGGGAAGGCATCAAGTCTTCTAGACCCAGAAATATTTATTGAAGCTGTGTAGCAGCTGTTGGCCTTAAAATTAAACTTGTGATGTACATGCAAAATGTAAATTAATAAATATATTATTATTGCATTGGTTTGTATCTTATGAAACTGATCTATTGGCCATTCCTTAAATATATAGAATGTAGTACTAGGAATTCAAAAATGTATTTCACAAGTCCTAAAATTTTATTACTTAATTCAGACACCCTGGCACTAATAAAATTGGTGTTTTTATTTTTTACTGTGAAGGCATCAAGACTTCTAGACCTAGAAATACTTCATGAAGCTGTGTAGCAGCTGTAGGCCTCAAAATTAAACTTGTGATGTGCCTACATGTAAAATGTAGATTAATAAATATATTATTATTGCATTGGTTTGTATCTTATGGCTATGGAGGTGGGGTATATTCCCATACTCATTTCATTAAGAACCCATCATTCTTTGACTTGGAAATTTGGCAAAAAAATCTGTTTATTAATTAATGTAGCAAGATATTTACCCTCAAAAGGTCCTGCTGCTCGTTTGATTGCACCAGTTTTGTTAGGAATTGTAAATGGAGGTGGAGGCCTACTTGCATCAAACCTGTAATGTTTACAAGACATATTGAAATTTGTAATTCCTTAATACTGGTAATTTTCTGATTTTGATTAATTATTAAGTTTAATTAATAGTTAGAAGTACATGTTTTGCCCAATTTATTTTTAGTTACAACTACTTACATGGGTGGTAATTGGGGTGGTGGCTGACTTATTGGAAACATTGCAGATGTGTTGAAGGGAGGTGGAGCTGTAAGAGAAAACTAATATTATAATATCACATCCAACAAATTGAAGGGTTAAAGCATAGAAATATGCCTAATAATATTATGCAACCCAACCCAGATTCACCAAGAGATCTACTACAATTCATTATTTAATAGTGATATTAGATATATATTCATTTAGGACATAAGTATATGATAAAAAGTCTACTTTAGAATAAATTACTAGATATTGAATAAAGATAAAAACGCGTTTTAGGATGACATTATTTTATTTGTTGTATTTTGCTCCGCGAACACTTTTATTTTAAACCCATAACTTGAAATGTCCTAGGAGAACACAAACAGCCAGACTTGGTAAAACTACCTGTAGGAAACACAAATATTTGTTCAAAGCATGAATTAAACCTATGATACACAGGACAGCAGTCAATCAATCCGCCAATGTATCAACAGTGCCTTCTCAATTCAATCCATATAGAGACTCCCAAGTTATGATCAAGCCACACCATTGGTATCCAGGTTCTGGCTTTGCAAGTCATATGCCTATGACTAGGCATTAACATTGACCAAGGTCTGTTCTACCTTACTATTAAATGAGCAATATTTGTAAGTACCTGAAAAAACAGATGACGTCATCCTAACTGGTGCAGTTGTGGTTGGCGGTGGCGGTGGTGGCGGCGGCGGCGGAGGGGGCGGCGGTGCTAGCAGCGGAGGCATAGGTGCTGGAAGTGGTGGTGGCGGCGCGGCCGCACTCGGCGGTGGCGGCGGTGGAGGAGGTGGCGGTGGGGCCTGCATGAACTCGCTTCCATACGAGTTCATCTGTACAGCACTCATTGCTGCATATCGTTCAGCTAACGTTCTAGGTATCTGGCCTGTAGCCAGAAACAAATTCTCTTCCTCTCTTGAAGTATGCAAATATGTGCAATCTGGCCTGGTACAACCTGTTCTGTTTTGGTAATCGTGGCAGAACTTTAAAATTTCTTTCATGGATTCAAATTCTAACTCATGACGGAACTTGCATTGGCCGCCTTTCGTACAAATACCCCACACGAAGTCGCGGCAATTTTTAATTTGTTGTTCAGTCGACGGTGCTACAATAGCATTCCTAATCCGCGGATCTGTTGGGGCCGATTGTTTAATATTATTGTGGTTTACCGCCGTCGCCGCAGGTGCCGTTGTTGATGGCACTGTCTGTTGCGGTAAAGGCGGCTGGCGGCCATTTTGTTGATTATTACTCATGAACTGCAAAACAAAGTTGTCGTGTTATTTTTTCAAAAGGATCACAAAAAACGATGTCTGATGATATTTAAAACACGTACCGTAGTCGTCTGTGGTCGCTGCTTTAGTGCTAGTTCTTACGAAAAAGTTTTTCAAGAAAATCCACCACTTCCAGCACAACAAGATCACCGTGTTTTAGCACTCTGTAGTAATTTAGGCGTGGTAAACATTGTAAATAATGCGCGCCTCTCGCATAATATATATTATTTTAAAAATTCATGTATACTCAACACAAAAAGCAAAAGCTAACTGCTTATTGCTTACTATAAAACCACAAACACACACATGGATCATTACAAAATGGAGCGTTGGGACCATAGATCACAGAGTATTTTGGTAGACCATAGACCACCAACACGACCAGAGAGCAAAGACTACAATCATAGAGGAAATAAATCTGAAGATGGCATGGCTGGAGCAAAAAAAGTAACAGCACGGAGTTTTTACGGACTTTCTACATAGAGCGAAGTAACACATACAGCACAATACAGAAAACGTTCACATACAGAGATATGCATCTTAGAGCAACAAAACGCACAGGGAACAATTTCAACCTCACTCTAAAGGAACTCACACACAATGACAAATTACCGTGTATGTATAATCTTTGCTAATATTTTAAAAGCGAAAGTGAGTTTGTTTGTTACGTCTTCACGCCTTAATGGCTAAACCGATTTTGATGAATTTCGGTACAGAGATAGTTGGGACCCTGGAGACGGAAATAGGCTAACTTTAAAAAAATAGTGAGAAAGAGGGAATAGAAGGGAAAACTTAGCATTGCTATTACAATAAATAAGGCGCAAGGGCAAAAACTACAGGTAGCAGGTACCTCCAAATCTAGACGGGGAACTGTGTTACCCCGAATTTAAATTATTTGATTTTATTGTCCTACGACGACAATAAACAAATTGCTAGTGACGTGTGTTATACAAGGTGTCTCAAAAGATTTTATTTTAGAAATAAAGTAAGCCGTACATAGAAAAAATGTTTATTAAAATATACTTTTTGGGAATTTATTTCTTAAAAATAATATTGCCTAAATGTAGACCCTCGCGTTCTCGGCCCCTTATTTAATTGAACAGTAAAATTACTTATGACCGCTCGGCAGGTGGACTCAGGGGTGGCTTGTTGGAGTATATGGGATACCAGAGAAAGGAAGTGTTACTTGAAAAACCTTTTATTAATTAATTGAACACAACACATACCGCTATACAACGCAACCGCCATTTTACGAGAGAGTTACCATAGTCAAGACCACAGACTAAGAACTCATAATAGTGATGCTACATTGTAATCTCTAATACCCTTCCTCAATGTAAACATCACTCACAATCATAAAACTAACTTTCATCACAATACTTCAATGCAACTATTACTTCAATACTGACTCTACATTACAAACTACTATAATTAAAAAATCCAAACTTATAATACTAAGAGAACAACATTTCTCTCAACTTAACAAAGGTAACTTTACATAATCCTTTAGTACATATATCAGCAAGCTGATCCCCTGAAGGTACATACTCCAAACATACAATTTTATTCTCAACTTTCTGTCTCACAAAATGATACTTAATATCTATATGTTTAAGGCGCTTATGATATTCTGGGTTTTTTGCAACATGAATTGCAGACTGATTATCAATTTTTATAATAAAACTTTTACAATCAACTCCTATTTCTCCTAATAAATTCCTAATCCAGCAACCCTCTGCGATTCCCTTTCCTAATGCTACATATTCTGATTCTGTACTTGACAATGATATACACTGCTGTTTATTAGAAGACCATGACACTATGTTACCAAAAACTTTAATTATATACCCTGATGTAGATTTCCTATCCCCTTGATCTCCTGCCCAATCAGCATCTGTATACCCTTCTAACGGCACATCTACTCTTTTTCTATAAATTAGTTTTAATCCTATAGTACCCTTGATATATCTCAAAATTCTTTTTAATGCCTTCCATAAGCTCTCATTAGCACAACATTGAAAACGACTTAGATAACTCAATGCATAACACAAATCTGGACGTGTTCCTAACATGGCATACATGAGACTTCCTATTAACTGTCTGCACCTTTTTATCAATTCTTTATCTGTAGTCACTTCTTTTTCTAAGACTAAACCTTGTTCTATGGGTGTTGCTATAGGCTTACATCCTTCCATATTATACTTCTTCAATAAATTCGTTAAATACTGCTCTTGGTTTAACTCAATTACATCATTCTTCTTAGTTATATTTATTCCTAGATATTTTAAATTATTACTCCCTAAGTCTTTCATATCAAATTTTTCTTGTAATGCTTCTTTAAATATTTTTATCTCTTGTTCATCTTCACAAAGTAAAATCAAATCATCAACATAAAGTAAGATATAGAACTTCTTATCCTTCTTATAATATAAACAGTAATCACTCTGGTTTCTTTGGAACCCTTCCTGAACCATAAATTGATTAAATTTGTCATTCCAATATCTTGGAGATTTCTTTAATCCATACAAAGACCGTTGTAATTTCAATACTTTGCCATCTTTCTTCATACCTTTTGGTTTCTCCACAAACACCTCCTCCTCTATGTTCCCATATAAAAATGCACTTCTGACATCCATCTGATGAATATCCATGTTATATTCACTAGCTATTGCTAATAAAATCCGCAGTGTAGGTAGTTTAGCTACTGGAGCATAAATCTCCGAGTGATCAAACTTATCTTCTTGCTTAAAGCCTCTTACAACTAATCTAGCTTTATAAAGATCTTTATTTCCTTCTTTCTTGATTTTAAATACCCACTTAGTATCAATTAATTTCTTGCCTTCTGGTAAACTAACTTCTTTCCATGTATTATTTTTGTTTAGTGCTTCTAACTCTACTTCTATTGCTTTTAGCCATTCTTCTTTATGTTCTCCACTAACAGCTTCTTCATAAGTTAATTGTTTTTCTCCTTGTGCTATCAATGCCATCTCGTAATCTTTTGTCCATACAGGCTTCTTCACTTTCCTTCTACTTCTAGAAATTGTATTTTCTTCAGATGTCTCTTCTTCTGCATCTAAGAATTCTTCCTCTAAGTACTCTTCCATCATGTCAACTTCACTTGATCTTTCATCTTCTACATTACTTCCTAGCCCGTCTTCGTGCTGTTCAACTTCTTTGCATTTTTCTATCTCAATCTCTTTATTTTCTTCCTCCACTTGTTTATCTTCTTGATTCTGTTCCCTGTTGTCTATATCAAGAGGGGGTTCTTGTACAATAACATCTTCATCTGTTAGTAAAATGCTTGAACTTATATTGTTCTCTACTAGTTCTTTTGTGTTTTTGATAAATACAACATCCCTATGAGTTTCTACTCTTCTTGTGTTAGAATACCACACTCTGTATCCTTTTGTACGATCACCATAACCCACAAAAACTCCTAATTTACTCTTAGAGTCCCACTTCAATCTAAGCTGTTTAGGTACATGTGTACATACCTTAGAACCAAAATCTCTCAATAAAGTAACATCAAAACTCTTATTATACAACAACTCATACGGTGTCTTCCCACTCACCTTACTTTTACCTGTCCTATTTATTGTAAACACCGCTGTATTCACTGCTTCAGCCCAAAGTTCTTTCCCTAAACCAGACTGAATAATCATTGTTCTCGCAGACTCAACTACAGTACGCATCTCACGCTCAATTCTACCATTTTGCTCAGGAGTATAACTAACTGTTAACTCATGTACTATACCTTTTGTCTTAAATAAATTCTCTACTACTCTATTCACAAACTCTGTTCCGTTATCTGACCTAAATCTTTTTATTTTACGCCTAAACTCATTTTCAAACAGCTCTATAAATTCCACAATTTTCTCTTTAATTTCGTACTTGTTCTTGATAAAATAAACAAATCTGTAACTACTATAATCATCCTTCAATAAAAGAAAATATGAAGAGCCCCCTATTGACACTTCCTCCATTGGACCGCATAGATCCATGTGTATGAGTTCACCTGGTTCAACTGACCTACTACTACTCTGATGAAAGGGTAACCTATGCTGTTTTCCCTGGATACACGGTAAACACTGATCAGTCTGCCCTTCATATTTTATGCCTTTTAAATCTAAAAACTCTTTTACATACTGATAATTTTGGTGTGCCATCTTACTATGCCAATCTGTCAAAGTTAACAAAGCTACATCACTAAATTTAAATTTCATCACATACATTTTATCATATTTCTCAGCTACACCAGTTACGGAACCATTTTTATAAAACTTACATCCATTAGAATCTGAAACCATCTTGTGACCTTTATTAATGGCTGACCCGAGAGAAAACAAATTCACATTTAATTGAGGCACATACAACACATCATGTAAAGTACACAGAGTATACTCTGAATCATTATAGGCATACACATCAACTTTTCCAATACCTAAAACTTCTAAATTATTACCATTACCAATTGTAACAAATCTTTTAGTATTTATTTCAGAAAACTCTGAATACATCTCTTTAATATAACACATATGGTCACTTGCCCCTGAATCTAACACAAAATTCTTTGAATTTAATAAATTACCTTGAATCTCTCTTGTTACAAAAGAAGTTTTTGAATTGGTTTTCATATTTTTCTCAATAGGTTTATTTTTCTGAAACTTACAGTCTTTCATTAAATGACCCACCTTGTGACAGTTATTACACTTTCTATTTCTACACTCACTCCTTTTATGGCCTATTTTACCACACTCAAAGCACTTTATAGTATGCTGTGCACCGGCTACCAATGCAGAATTTTGCTGTCCGCTGCTACTAGCACTGGAAATGGCACCATTGCCACTGCGCTCCTCTTCAACTAGCAACCTGCCTGTCAGCTCCTGCAATGTCCGTTTTTCTTCTGGAATACTTTCCCAAGCTGAGGCAAAATGTTTGTATTTGTCAGGTAATGACATAAGTATCTTTGTTGTTATCATATTTTCTGATATCTTTTCTCCTGCTGATGCCAACTGGTTAACACACTCCTCAACCTTCGTTATGAACACAGCTATTGGGTCCTCATACTTTATATTAAAAAATCTCTGTTGCAACAAATGCACCCCGACTCTCGTTGCCGGTTCATATAAGGTACATAACTTCTGCCACATTTCACGACTACTGGAACACGAAATCAAATACGTCATCACTGTCTCCTCGACTCTAGTAACGATCACCTCTTGGGCTTTATTTTCTCTCTCATCCCATAATTCTTGTGTTTTACCAGCTTCCGCAGGCCTCACTTCAGTGCCTGTCACGATTCCCAATAACTTCTTTGAACGAAGAACTATTGTTGTTTGAAAACGCCACGCTTGCCAATTGCGACCATTAAGAACGATCGTCTTATGACTCTCCGAACTCGACATTTTTGTTAAGATGCACGCAATCTCACACAAATAGAATTGCCGCGCAAACCACTGCCGCCATTAAACTTCTTGTTTGCTTGTTCGAACCACGGGCTACGTAGGGCTCCAACCTTTGCTACACCGCGACTTAATCGAATCAAACTCGCAAAATAGGTTCTCTCAATCTTTCATGCCTGGGCCCATAACCTGTTGGAGTATATGGGATACCAGAGAAAGGAAGTGTTACTTGAAAAACCTTTTATTAATTAATTGAACACAACACATACCGCTATACAACGCAACCGCCATTTTACGAGAGAGTTACCATAGTCAAGACCACAGACTAAGAACTCATAATAGTGATGCTACATTGTAATCTCTAATATGGCTGCCATTTCGTGACGGATTTTTTTTTCAAATGCGCCAGTGAAGTCGGTTTACTGGCGTAAACTTTACATTTAAGATAACCGTATAGGAAAAAGTCCAATCTTTACTGCGTGGAGGCCAATTTGTGTGTTGTAAGAAAATTTCACGAACACGTGGCAGAGACATATTGGACGTGTGTGAAGTAGCTCCGCCCTGTTGGAACCATGTTCTTTGGTTATAGCCAGGAATGTTTTGCAGTTCAGGAACCAAGAAGTTGTCTAACATCTCCACATAACGCTCTGAATTGTAACTGCACGCCCAATTTCGTCTGCAAAAAAGTAAGGGCCGATAATTTCTCGTGCCGACATCGCAGCCCATACGGTCACTTTAGGCGAATGTAGGGGTTTCTAATGTTTGCGTTTTGGATATATTGCACTCCAGTAGCGGCAGTTCTGCTTATGTACGTGGCCATCAGGATTAAAATGAGCTTCATACGATAACAAAATGTTGGTAAACGTTGAAAAACGATCAATCACCTTTTGGGGTATGGGTCGTATCTTGGGACCCACTATCTTGATTGAAAGTCAAAGACACCAGAGGACTAAATGTATATTCATAATTATAAGCTTACAATAGCTTTTTGTTTGTATAGATCGACACGTCAGGTCAGAACGTGTGTAATGGCGATGAGCGAGTGTAATGGCGGCGCGCTATATCCGCCGCACAGATAATATATCTAAAACTAGTGTTGTGACACAATCCGCCACAACCACCCCCTACGGAGAAAATAACAAGTTATTTATAAACACGATATAGAAAAATAAAGATGAAAATATACATAATAATATGGTAGACAACACAATCGGTAAAAACAAACACTTAAGCTAAAGATCTAATCTATTCTTAAATCTAACAGTGCGTCCTGACCGGGTGGTAACTGGTTGTTCTGAAACAGAGAGCATAGGCGACTGTGCGGCCGCGAAAGGCGCGTGCGAAAAAGGCGCGGGCGCCGCATGCTGTTGCGGGACAGTTGCCTGGGAAAGGTCGCTCTCTGGGTCAGGTGCAATATATGCAGGCTTCACGCGGTCAATTGTGACCGTCACACGTTTACCTGCAATGTCAATGTCGATTAATTTGTCGGTCCGTGACATTACCTTGTAAGGACCAGTATAGGGCGGCTGCAACGACCGGCGAACGGTGTCGTCCCGGAGGAGGACATGGGAGGCATCCTGGAGGTCCTTAAAAATAAAGGACGCCGGCCGCGTGTGTCGCGACGCCGGTATCGGACGGAGGTTCGCCATCTTCGCGCGCAAGACCGTCACGAAGTCGTTGACGTTGTCGGTAGTATAGGAGGTGCTGGATACCAGGAACTCTCCCGGTAGGCGCAGCGGCTCCCCATAAACGAGCTCGGCAGGCGAGCACTTAAGATCCTCCTTTAAGGCGGGTCGAATGCCAAGAAGCATGACCGGTAGGGCTCGGTGCCAAGTGTCGCTGTGGCACATGAGAGCGGCTTTCAATAGGGGATATTACTGCAAAATTCTGGCGCAAGGGCGCAGCACTAGCGTAAGCAGTAAAAAGTTTTTTGCCGAGACGTAAATGGCCGTAGGACGCCATAATATATATAATTAAAGTACAGATAGGTAAGTTATACCAAAATAATTAACACTTTGACATATTTTCACAGAATATCTGGATACGCGATTGCGCACATGACGGTTTGTTTACTGCATGTGCTAGTGGCGCCCTCTGCGCCGAGGTTTGCGTAATATTCCCTATTGTCTGTGAAAGCGGTCTATCATGCCGTTGGCTTGAGGGTGGTAGCCGGTGGTTCGCCTACGCTCGGTCGCGCCAACGTTCATGAGCCGTTTGAAGAGGTCAGACACGAACTGGCGGCCTTGGTCAGTAGTGACCGTGGTAGGAACGCCAAAGCGTGCAATCCAACCGTCTACAAACCGATCGGCCACCTCCTCAGCGGTTATCGAAACCATTGGCCAGGCCTCGGGCCATCGAGAGAAGCGGTCGATCGCCGTTAGGCAATACGAGTAACCCCTCGATGTTGGCATAGGGCCTATAGCAATAATAGCCATTACGTTTGTTGCACAAGCGTTTATTATTGTGTCACACAGGGTTGATTTGTTTTACAACTTGAGACAGAATCACTTAGTTTAGTTTATGTTCTAATAGTGGACTCTTTATACAATGCAATCACGGTCAAATTGGTTCAGCATAAAAGTGTGGAGCCGTTACGCGGAATGAGAGGCGGCGGTCTGTTTCGTGGCTCGCGTTCGCGCGGCACGTGGCGTACTAGCTTGCGCTTACGCCCGCGTCTTGGCAGCAGACGGCGCGGTGTCGCCCCCCCGCTTCTCCTCCCGCGCTCGCGCTCGAGTCGAACTAGTGACGGGAACCCGCCACAGGCCGATTATGTCTAAATGGACATGACGGAACCTAGATGATGGTGAGGCGAAGCTTCCAAGCGGCGCGGACACGTGGCGTGTCACTTTGGCGCGCTGGCAGTGGAGACATATTCCTTTGCCCAGGCGCGGCAGTTACGCGCCACGCCGGGCCACACGTAGCGCTGTGCCACGAGGCGTGCACTGGCGCGGCCGCCGGGATGACTGAGCGCATGCAGACCGTCGAACACGGCGCGGCGCAGCGGTGATGGCAGGTAGGGCCGCGGTTTGCCTGTTGAGACGTCACACTGGATGGTGGTGTTCATGCCTGGAATTAATGTACGTTGTATATTGAGAGACGAGTCGGACAAAGTTTTAAGCTCGTCGTCGGCTTCTTGTGCTCGAGCCA
This sequence comes from Ochropleura plecta, assembly GCA_905475445.1. Taxonomy (NCBI): domain Eukaryota; kingdom Metazoa; phylum Arthropoda; class Insecta; order Lepidoptera; family Noctuidae; genus Ochropleura; species Ochropleura plecta. Next base: position 15,934,500 of record FR997721.1, on the reverse strand, counting down.
ACGCGGAAAAGTCGTAATCGAGTGAGACGGCCTCAATGCGTGACATCGTGTCAGCGACGACGTTGTCATCTCCCTTGACGTGCCGAATGTCGGTAGTGAATTGGGAAATAAAGGTGAGCTGATTAAGTTGGCTGGGTGGCTGTTTTTCTCTACGTTGCTTGAACGCATTTATTAAAGGTTTGTGATCCGTATATATTGTGGCGTGTTGCGCCTCTAATATATGTCGGAAATGCTGCACCGCCGAATATACTGCCAGCAGTTCCCTGTAATAAGCCGGCCACACTGACTGACTCGCCGTAAGTTTCTTGCTGAAGAAAGCAAGTGGTTGCTCGCCTTGGTCAGTTTGCAGTAAGCACGCACCCATCTGAGTGCCAGAGGCATCTGTGTACAACGCCAACTGGGCGTTAGGTACAGGATGTGCTAATCTGGTGACATGTGAGAGGCTGTCCTTGCATGCCTGGAAGGCATGCTCCAGTTCAGGATTCCAGGGCATGACCTTGGCTCCCTTGAGCTTCGTCGCCGTAAGGAAGTCAATGAGCGGGGCTTGAGTCTCGGCAGCATTGGGCAGGAACTGTCGGTAGTAATTTATCATACCTAAGAACCTGCGAAGACCTTGAGCTGTTTTAGACAGAGGGAAATATTTTAAGGCTTGGACTTTTTCTTCCGGGGGGCTTATTTATTTATTTATTTATTAAAACTTTATGCACAAAAAAAAACTGTACAAAGGCGGACTTAATGCCTTAGGCATTTTCTACTAGTCTACCTTAGGGTGATGCAGAGACAAAAACAGTCGGTGCGAATGTGCGATAACAGAAAAAAAGGATATTAGTAAATGAATATTAAAATATATAAATATACAAATATATAACAAATATACATATATAAATACACTTCTGGACACATCTATTGGCCCACCTTAGAGTTTAGGTTTCGATGGCCCCTACCGAAATATGATTGCTAGATTGAACAAAAACTGTTGATGCAGTTTTAAACCTGATACATTTTACCATCTTTTTCGATCGTATTGTTTTAAATTTGAATTCAGAATACCATACGACATGGAGCTACGCCTAACAAGTCGGATATGCGCCTTGTTAAAGGCAATTGATTTTTGAATAAAAAACATGTTTTATCAAATAAAGGTTTAATTTAATAACGCGTGTTGCCTCCATGGGCATCTACCACAGCTCTCATACGATTAGGCATAGAGTTTATCAACCGCTCTATGAAATTTTGAGGGATCATCTCCCATTCCTCTTCTATGGCAGTTTTCAACTCCTGCATCGTCTGGGCAACTGGCTGACGAGCCCTAACACGTCTTTTTAGCTCGTCCCACATGTGCTCAATAGGGTTCATGTCTGGGCTTCTGGCTGGCCAGTCCATAACTGTGATGTTCACATCCCGAAGATATTCCCTGACGATGCCGGCCGCATGGGCTCTTGCATTATCATGCATAAAAAGGAAATTTGGGCCCACATAGTCCGCGTATGGCATCACGTGAGGTTCTAAGCACTTACGAATGTACCTTTCAGCATTTAATGTTGGCAGCCGTGGTCCTGTAACAACCTCAAGTTGAGTTTTGCCGCTCGCGGATATACCGCCCCAGACAGTCCATGAGCCACCGCCATAAGCAACCCTCTCTTCAAAGCAGCATTGTGCGAAACGCTCTCCCTTACGTCGGTAGACCTTCTTCCTTCCATCATTGCCATGTAACACAATTTTAGACTCATCAGAAAAGAGTACACGGCTCCAATCTTGCTGTGTCCAATTTAAATGACTGCGTGCGAAATGAAGGCGCGCTGTTCGGTGGGCTCGCGTTAGTTTGGGCCCATTAGCTGGCTTGTGTGGTACCATATCGCGTTCTTTTAACCTTCTCCGAACAGTTCGAGCGCTTACAGATACTCCGTGGAAGTCGCGAAGTTGGTTTTGTATCTCAATGGAGGTAAGGTGACGATTTCTCAAGCTGGTCGTCACGATGAATCGATCCTGCCTTTCAGTTGTGACCCGAGATCGTGGCCTTCCTTGGCGACGAACAAAGCCGCCAGTCTCTAGGTACCTCCGATAAACATTTCGGACCGCAGATCGACTTAAATTAAGTTGAGTATACCATTAAAAACTACAGAAGCTCTAAATTCGTCACCTGACGTCTCAATTGCTTTACTTAAGGCGAATGTATCTGGCTGCCCGGCTGAATTTAAATTTAAACATATAAACCCTATTACAGTTATTAAAACTTTCCGGCAAATAAAAATCAAAGTGACCGAAGATCTGTGGGGAATGTCTATCAAAGTCTGTACATCCATAGTTGAGACAGTAGCTCCATACTTAGCCTTAATTTTTAATTTGTGTGTGGACCAAGGAGTTTTTCCTGATTTGATGAAATACAGTAAAGTCATACCTCTTTTCAAGTCCGGGGACAGTAAAGATACGAATAATTATAGACCTGTATCCGTGTTGCCAGTTTTTAGCAAGGTGTTTGAAAAAGTAATGCTTAATCAGATGCTCAATCATTTTAACACCAACAAAATCTTACACGACCAACAGTATGGTTTCACCAAAGGACGTTGTACGACTGACGCCGGTGTAACTCTACTAAAGCACATATTTTCTGCGTGGGAAGAGTCCCAAGACGCCATAGGAGTTTTTTGTGACCTCTCTAAAGCATTTGATTGCGTAAATCACGACACATTACTTTTGAAACTTGAGCATTACGGACTAGGTAATCTTGCTCTTAGTTTGGTAAAATCATATTTGAGTGACAGGCAACAGTTAGTACAAATAAATGGTGTTAATTCACAGGGTTTAAAAGTAAAAATTGGAGTTCCGCAAGGCTCAATATTAGGTCCCTTTCTCTTTCTAGTATACATTAATGATCTACCCTGCTTATTAAAAAATGAGTCTCAAAATTTAGTGTTATTTGCTGATGACACTTCCCTAATTTTTAAGATAAATAGACGGGCCCAAAATCTAGATGGCGTGAATAATGCCCTAATTGAGGTCCATAATTGGTTCACAGCAAACAATTTAGTATTAAATGAAAAAAAGACCAAATGCATAAGATTCGCTTTACCGAATGTTAAAAGTAATGATTGTGATATAGAATTGAATAAAGAGAAACTAGAATTCGTAGATAAAACGGTTTTCCTGGGAATTACGCTTGATTCAGGGCTTCAATGGGGTTCCCATTTAACATCCCTTGCGGCGCGGCTAAGTTCAGCAGCGTATGCTGTTAGAAAAATCCGTCAATTTACTGATGTAGATACCGCGAGACTGGTTTATTTTAGTTACTTTCATAGTATAATGTCTTATGGCATTTTGTTATGGGGACGGGCTGCAGACATCGAGTCTATTTTTATTCTGCAAAAAAGAGCCATCAGAGCCATATATAATCTCCGTAGGCGCGATTCTCTAAGGGAACTGTTTAAGAAAATTAACATCATGACAGTACACTGTCAATACATTTATGAAAACATAATGTACGTAAGAAAAAATCTGCATCTTTTTGGTAAAAGAGGTGACAGACATAATTACAATACCAGAAATAGGAACCAATTAGTTCAGCCGGGCTTCAGACTCGCTAAAGTAGACAAATCTTTCATGGGGTACTGTTTAAGGTGCTATAATAAAATTCCACAAAGTATCCTTGAACTGAGTGAGACGAAATTTAAAACATGCATTAAACGCACACTATGTAAACAAGCATATTATAAGTTGGACGATTATATTACTGACAAAAATGCTTGGCTCAATGTCGGTCCTGCTCCACAAGAACAGGGGCGAATAAATTGATAGCATTCAATAGTATTGTTGGAGCTGCTGAAGATTGTACAACTACCTTTGCATTGTATAGATTCAATTTTTTAGCATTATATAATCGCATAGCCCAAATTGTGTGAGTACTATGTACTACAAAGCTATCATTCAATGGAAACCTACGTCTTTTCTTGACTAATTTGCTCTGGCGGTTGAGAGCATGTCATGCTCACTCAAATGTCTCGCTGATGGTGGCGCGTGTGTCGGATCATTTAGTTCCCTTCAAAATGGTTGAGTTGAATGGTGCTGATCTATGCGTCATGTTCGTGAACGGGCGCTGTCAGTCGTGACTGGTCATCTCTCAGTTGCCACAGCTTTTTTTTTTAAATTATGTATTTTTGAAATTCTTTTTCTTTTACTATGGACACTTAATGTGCACGTCTTGCTACATCGTTCTCACATAGTTTTCCACATTAACACGAATGATGTAACCAGGATTTTGTAACAATATTCTGATTTAAAAGAGTGTCCATGGAGTTTCTTGCCCATTCTTCTCCATAGAGATCTACGCTTTGGAATGGGCAACTACAGTACTTTCACAGTTATTATGCCTTGTGTCTGGGACTGTAGCTTCATTTTTATTGTTGTCAATGTTTCGACAGTTCAAAAGTGCCTGTAACTGGCCTACTTGAAATAAATGATTTTGACTTTGACTTTGACTTTGACTTTGAGCACTCACGTTTCTTTGGCTGTGTCCGGCCTGAATAAGTGCCACAGCTTGGGCGGCAATTTCAGGTGAAGTATCCATAGATTATTGATAGAACCTCACCTTAATGTTAAGAATAAGTAATGTTTGTTGCAAAACCAAAGATATCAATCACTTTTTCAAGAATTAAATCCAAGTAAACCAATAAAACCTGATTTTCTTAGTATTCGATTGTTTGATATCAACAAACAGGCTCCAAATTGTCTTTTGTTTCTTTAAATTCTGTGTTCGAAATTCAAAAAAAGACTATTGAATGAAATTGTGAATGTGCCAGGTTAAAAACTGCATAAAAACTTTTTGCTCGACCTAATATAAAATTTTAGCTAGGACCAAACGAAACTGAAAATACAAGGTGGGCCAATAGATGAGTCCAGAAGTGTATTATTAACTATAAATACTTATATATATACATAAAACAACATTATATAAAGTTCAGAGATCGTAACAAGACAACAACCACAACTAATTACGAGACGAATCTACCAACTTCTTGTAAATATGCTCACGAACTTTTCTTTTAAAAGTAAACGGACTGGTTACCAACCTGATACTCTGAGGGAGCTCATTCCAAAGGAAGACTGCCTGGACGAAGAACGCAGGTTTAATAAAACCAGAGCGGTGAGAAGGACATCGAAGAAGACGATTATTGGCGAAACGAAGATTCTTGCTGTGCGCAGAGCATAAATATTGCCAATGAGAAGACAGATAAGAAGGTGAAGTAGGTTTGTTAAGAAGAGAAAATAGGGTCGTTAAAGCTCTCAATGCCCTGCGTCCCGAATGGGTAACCATTTTAAGAGCGAACGATGAACAGATACGTGGTCATACTTGCGTAAATTAAAAACGAATCGAATGCAGTTATTAAGAAGTCGGTCTAGTTTATTGAGGAGATCTGCATTCAGGTCGTAGTAACACACATCAGCATAATCAACTATGGGGAAGATAAGGGACTGTACAAGCGTTGCTTTAATGTGTGATGGGAGAATTTTTTTTCAGCCGATAGAGTGACCGCAACGTTCCAGTGACCTTCTTGCTCACAATCGCAATCTGCTTACGCCAGTCAAGGCAAGTGTCAACATGCAAACCGAGGTCTTTGACGTCAGCCCTGGTGGTTGATAGTGTCATGCTCACTTAAATGTCTCGCTGATGGTGGCGGGTGTGTCGGGTCATTTAGCTCCCTTCAAAATGGTCGAGCTGAATGGGGCTGATCCATACGTCATGTTCGTGAACGGGCGCTGTCAGTTGGGACTGGTCATTTTTTTAGCTACCACGGTTCATTTTTAACTTATTTAGATTTAAATTTTGCTTTTTATTTGCTCTGGACGCTCTTACTGTGCACGTCTGTCTACATCGTTCTCACATATTTGTATAATCTCAACATGAATGATGTAAATACAATTTTGTAAAAATATTATAATTTAAAGAGTGTCCATGGAGTTTCTTGCCCATTCTTCTCCATAGAGATCAACGCTTTGGAATGGGCAACTACAGTACTTTCACAAGTTATTATGCCTTGTGACCGGGACTGTAGATTAGTTTTGTTTCTTGACATTCAAAAGTGCCTGTAATAGTCTAATTGAAATAAATGGTTTTGAATTTTGAATTTTTTGAATTTTCAGAACTAAACGGAATGACCGCGCCGTCAAAGGTAAGCGGTGGCACGCCATTGAGCCTTCGCAAGCTATGGGGGCTCCCTACAATAATAGCCTGACACTTGGTCGGTTTAACAGCCACCCCGAACCGATGAGACAAGTCCTTTACCACACGTACATTCCGGTTTAGCTCCTCGATCGCACCAGATAAGCTGTCAACACCCGCCTGACAGTACAGCTGTAAGTCGTCAGCGTAAAGATGATACGCACACTGAAGTTCGGTAGTTATGAGATCTATAAAAATAGAGACCAAAAGTGGAGATAAAATGTCTGTATGTATGTGTGTGTGTGTGTGTGTGTGTGTGTGTGTGTGTGTGTGAGTATGTGACGCACTTATAACTTTTGAACGACTAAACCCATCGGAATCTACTAAACGGCGTTCTAAAGATTTCCCCCAAAATTAGATTTCCTGTGAATTTGAACCGATTCGGACCGATAGATTTTGAGAAATTTTGAAAAACCTCAAAAAAAATAAGTTTTTTTTTTTGAAAGTGGTTTTTTGGAATAACTTTTAACCGGCTTTATCGATTAACTTCAAAAACTAATCCTTTGAACTTGAAAAACCACGTCGGTCGCCACCAAGCTGGACGAAACCGGTTGATTCGTTCGAGAGATATCGTGAACGAAAGAAACCCGAAAAAGGGTTTTTTTCGGGATTACTTCGAAATTTGTGGTTCGATCAATTAAAATTGCAAAATTTCTTATGAGGATGATAAAACTGCGTCGAATGCCGCCAACCGCGTCAAAATTGCTTGATCCATTCAAAAGTTATTGCGGTTTGAAAATTCCAAAAATAGTGTTCTATGAAACTTCTATCAGACTTTCGAGATGGTAGAGCTCAAATGCATAGAAATATTATTTCTTTGAACTCAGCGAGCTCAAAATATCACATAAATTATATTTTGAGCTCAAAAATGTCATAAGTACAATTTTAAGCGCCCAGGAATGGAATTAGCGGGAAGTTGCAGGGATGGCCTTTAAGGTGAACCGTTTTTCTAATTTTTTTTCGTCAGATTAGGCGAATCCCTCTAGACTAGATAATCGTCAGATTATGAGACAGTACGTTTAGAACATAAAGATGAACCATAATTATATATCTTAATCTGACGCGCTTGAGTATTTCAAAATCGCGGCCATTTTTGCACATTATGAAAATGGCCGCGAGTTTGCGTCCCATCGAAATCGTCAGATTAGTGAATGAGAGCTTTTTTTTGGTGCACTTAACACTCCCTTAGAAAATCTGACGCACTCGATTATTTTTTTATTTTTCATTTTCAACCCTTAAATACAACCACCCACATCATGCAAACGATCAGATTAACATACGTACTGTAGTGTATGTAGATAAACTTGTGATTTGTCTCGAGCGCATACGTCACAAGGCGAGGGCTGAGTGGGAGTCAGTCGTTGTCCGACCGTTAACCCGTAAGCACGTGGTGGTGCGTTGCCGAGCCAAACACCAGATTATAGTGTAGCCACTACATTTGGCGACGAGGATAAATCAATAAAACGTAAAAAAAAAAAAAAAAAAGACAGTGGTGCCTGCAGTGAAATAATACTTAGTATGGTGTAGAGAAATATTAGAAAGTACGTTTACACAACACTTTTAGTTTAGTCTGTGGTTTAGTCTCATTTACATTTACCAAAATAACTTATTTACCTTAAATTATTATATTTTAGACTATTAAGTTATTTGAATTACTAAACAGCCGTTATGATTCGAATATTCGAAATAATTTCATAAATAACGGAGGCGACAACATAGCCTTATAAAATAACTCACTTGTTTACGCTGAGATGTGCTATGACTCATTACATTGGAACGCACCAGCACTGATAACACGTTTTAAGAACGGTTAACTTGGTTATTTTATTAGTAATTAGTAACTATTGCTAAAGTGATCATAATTGAGGTTAATTGAAAAAAAAATATACATAAAAAGTGATTAGTGGATTTTCGAAGTGTGAAGTATGAAGTGGATCCTCGAAGGGTAAGACAGAGGTGTACCTAACGAGTAACTTTTTAGATTCAGCCGGCTACGTTAAGTCGGAAGATGTGTGATTCTGTTATTTTGACAAAACATCATTCTTATATTTCTCGAAGAGAAAGGCAGAGGTGTTTGATTGGTGGTTATTTTGAATTAAATTCAAACACAATCAAGCAAGTAAGCTGGCTTAGTGCCTGGTCATTTAATTGACACAAAAGAAATAGAAGCAGCATAGCTGGTCATTCAATTGACACAAAAGAAATGACAAAGTTATTTTGCATTTTCGTAAAGCAGTTTACTTATACATTAATACTGATCATTTAATTGATATCAACATTGTAATGAGATAGAAGCAGCATAGCTGGTCATTCAATTGACACAAAAGAAATGACAAAGTTATTTTGCATTTTCGTAAAGCAGTATACTTATACATTTATACTGATCATTTAATTGATATCAACATAATGAGATAGAAGCAGCATAGCTGGTCATTCAATTGTAAACGTTTGACATTATTCAGAGGAAATAATATATCCTCAACAGCATTATATATTGTATATAATGGTCATTAAATTGACGTGATAAAAGAGCAGATATTTCTGATCATTAAATTGATATTGAACTAACAATAAACTGGCTGGTTCCAGATATAACATTAACATGTCGTAACTGATGCTTGAGGAGTTCGACTGCGAAGGAGAACCTTCGGTTGGAGCCAGACGTTATTTATCTCGATGTTTCTGGTATTGTAAGTGCAAGAAGAAAAGGGCAAGCTTAATGGATTTTGGCGGTTTAGAACTGCAACAAATATTTTATAATGTTCCTGATGTATCTGCCACAGATGGAGCAGACGTCTTCCAGATTGCAATCGATGAACTTGATACTTACTTTACTCCCAAACAGAGCAAAGTTTATGAAGGACATTAGGCCTTTACGTGGCTGTTCGTTAATTCAAGAATTACTCTTGAATTATAGGGAAGTAAAAGTTAACGTTTTCATGCTGCGTTGAGGATTGATAGAGAAGAAGTTATAGATCAACGGCTTATCGTTGCAAATTGTGGATGTAAATAAGGAGAAAACCATCAGTCAGTGTACACTCAAGATAATCCTCTATGTTCTCTGATGTAGCTATAAAGTCGCAGTTTATATTGCTGTTTGTTGCTCGTATTTGCCACCTGACTGTGTGCCAGTATTATTTCATAATTATGGCTCGTTTAGCTTATACTCGTACAAAAGGTCTGTGGGATGCGTTAACTTTAGCTACACAGTGCGCTGTGAAAGGTACTCTAGTCAGGTTCATTTATAGAACTTGTATGTCTGTAGTTTCCATATGAATATAAGTAGTCATCAAGTTTGTGTAAACAATAAGAGTGAAACTAGAGTGTCCATGGAGTTTTTGTCCATTCCTCTTTATAGAGAACTACGCTTTGGGACGTTCTTTTTAAAAAAAAATCAAAAGTGGTAGTGACTTGATCAAGTGGTGGTTTTAAATAATACCAACAAATTACATATTATAGAAAGAGTCTCTCATACATGAAAGGAGGAAGGAAATATAAATAATTAAATATAATAATCACTTAAATAATAAACAAGATATGTAAATACTGTTTGACAATTTTGCAATTTTTAAATTGGAATAAGTTGGATATAGTGAAGAGGCCTGCTTATTAACGAATAAATAAATTAGTTCACAGGGTACTGAGTTGCAAGTAGGTACTAACTTTAATGTGGGACTAATGTAAATGTAATATACTATATTAATTAGTATGACATTTATAAAAAAGTAAATAATTAGTTAAACTTATCAAATATATACATATAAGTTTTATGTAACAACAACACACCTTAATGTATGTTGTTTGTATTAAATTTATCCAGAGTGGTGATGGCCTAGTCCGACCAAGGTCGTGGGTTCGAAACCAGGCAGGCTTTATGTGTTGTCACTCATCACCAATGCTCTTTAAACGGTAAAGGAAAACCTCGCGAGGAAACCGGCATGTCCTAGAACCAATGCTACTAAGGCATGCGACATATACCATACACTGTTTTAGTACGGTAGATTACGAGCATCATAAATTGGGCGCATTGGCTATCCATTAAATTAGGTGCAATGGCTATCCATTAAATTGGACGCATCGCTATCCATTAAATTGGACGCATTGGCTATCCATTAAATTGGGTGCAATGGCTATCCATTAAATTGGGAGCATTGGCTATCCATTAAATTGGACGCATTGGCTATCCATTAAATTGGACGCATTGGCTATCCATTAAATTGGACGCATGGCTATCCATTAAATTGGACGCATTGGCTATCCATTAAATTGGGTGCAATGGCTATCCATTAAATTGGGAGCATTGGCTATCCATTAAATTGGACGCATTGGCTATCCATTAAATTGGACGCATTGGCTATCCATTAAATTCGCGCATTCTTGTGGCTTGGAAGTTCGAATTTTACCAGTTTAAAAAAAAAATAGTAATACAAGTGCGGACATAAAAATATATCAACGAACAGGGTTTAACGTAAAAATAGGAGAGCTTCAGGATACAAATGAAAAGTGTATAAAGTATTGGATAAAAATTACTCGACATCAAATTGTCTCATCATTTCAGGCTTATAAGCCTAGTATACCACCACCGTAGACATTTGATTTTCCAGCAGAAAAAAAAGTAATAGAGATATTTTCCAAATTAGTTAGAGGCCACTGAAAAATAATATCAAAAAAAAATAACTAAAAAGTAAAAAGGCGGAGAAGAAGAAGGAAAAGCAAAAGGAGATTTTCTAAAACTCCCAGGAGTAGGTAAGAGTTATGATGTTTGAGGGAGTCGACGGATTCAATGTTGCGAAGGATTGAATTGGACTGGATATGGGAGTGGTGCACACAAGCCTCAGGCTTGGTGCGTCTAAAGGAAAAAGTGTCACAACTGTATTTATTATGAGATCGGGCGTTACTAGGGTTATTATTAGAGGTTTGTCTGTCCGAAGAAATTATGGCAGTCAGTGGCTAAATCGTAGAAGCCGCTCGAATCCATCTCTGGGTTGGGCCGCGCTTGCCGGGGGTGGTCTGTGGATGGATGACCGCCCGTCACGTTTAGTTGTGGTCCCGACAGGGGTGTCGTGTCGTATTGCCAGTACTAGCTGAGTTGTGGAGGCGCTCCGAGTGAGATGCTGGTGTTCGGTTGCATCCGGTGATTTTAAGTCGGCTCCAACATGGCTGGGAAAGGGCTAGGCAGATAATGAAATAAATTACTACCGAGGATATTGAAAATTAAAATAAACTCATAATGACGGAATCTACTAGATATGTATTGAAGTACACAAAGTAATTATAATAAAAAAGTAGTACAATGTATTGATAGAAGATAACATGTGATGTTAGAGGAGTAAACTGATGATAGTTATTGATTTACGTTGTAGTTCTCAATTTAAATTAGTTATTTGACAAAGTTTGGAACTATCTGAAAACGAATAAAGCAAGAAGTTGCAAAACAAAAGAACAAAACAAAACATTCTTGGGTTTAAGGTTTTGAAACTTCTGCCACAGAATAGGGTATTTTACTCTATATGAAAGAAATTCTAAAAATATACAATTCAGATACCTTAGGCAATAAGCAGTCGGAAAATGTTAGATTTAGTTAATAAAATAACGGACAAAATAATTAATTAAGTTCTAACTTAAATAAGTGTGTTATAAACTAAAATTATTAAACTAAACTTATAGATAAATTAAAAAATAGCGTCAAGGAGTTCGTCCTCAACGCTGTCAGTTGGCAGTGTCCCCAAGAGACTGGCCGCGTTGCCACGTTGTATGGCAACGCTAAGCCTCTGGCCAAAGTAAAAGCCAGCCCTTGGGTCACGGGAAGTGTCAACCAAGTGTTTTGAAATTTCCTTAAAAAGGCTGTGAGCACAAGGACCACGGTCCCAGAGTTTCAACCCCAAACGGCTCAAAAATATAGTTCCCAAAAAGGTTACTATATTTACGCCGCTTGAGGTCCTCTGCAGCCGCAGCAGCAGCGCCAGCGCAGCACGAAGAGCTAGGAAGATGGGATGGCGCAAGAGTATCGACGCACGTTGCGTCCCACACTAAAGGCCTACCCAACTTCCACGGAAACAAAGACATACCGTCCGGTATAGTTTAGTTATAAAATAACTAAATCAATTTTAAAATTGATTTCAAAGTTTTCACTTTTTAGTCTGTTGTTTTACTAAGTGAAATAGTGTCCGCCAAAGAGTGTCCGCCATGATTATTACTTCATACGGTCATGTAAACAAAAAGTGACAACTGTCAACTGAGCAACGTTTGTTATTTTTGTATTAAAAAAAAACTTTACATTTTATTTTTATTGAAATAATAGTAATAATACCATGGAAGACGGTTTCGTAAAAAAAAGACAGTACAAATTTACCAAGAATAAAATATACAACGAAACTGAAAGACTAATAACAGCGCATTTGTTTACATGACCAACTGACGTCATGACCACAGAGTAACATGGCGTCAAGAGTTTTTGTGATTTTACGCGCGAAAATAGAAATTGTAAAATTGAAATGCAGTTTCATGGCACTTATCGATTGATTAAAATGTTTTAGTTTTTTGGTGGTTCACTAGGACCCTAGGATCAAAATGAGATACTTTTTAAAAATGGGTGTAATACCGTATTGTAAAAAAAAAGAACCTACCGTATAACAGTCAGTGACATTAACTGTCAACTGAAAGACGAAGAGGTAAGAGATATGGAAAACAAAAAAAACCTTTACGTAAAGAATATTCAGATACGAAATGGAAGGCAAAAGAAAGTGACTTGATACCAGGAGATAAAGTATGTATATTTGAAAAATAATATAGAAATGTAATCCACAAGCTCCACCTCCGCCAAATAATAAAGACTGATTCAATAAACATTTTGGGGAGGAGATGGAAGGTGGTAAATTAATGATTGAATCAAAATAATTAGTTATGAATTGCAAATTATGTAGTCATTCTTTAAGTTCATAAAAAATGGTACAATCTATACCAAACCGACTGTTGGTAACTTGAGAAATACTTTATAATGCAAAGCATAAGTATATTATCTATACGTCAAGATTAATATAAATCAATACAGGTAGTATTCTTATTTAAATTCAATAAAGTAAAATAAGGAAGGGATGTAGTGTATGTAGATAAACTTATGATTTGTCTCGAGCGCATACGTCACAAGGCGAGGGCTGAGTGGGAGTCAGTCGTTGTCCGACCCACAGAGTACATTGTATATAGTGACATAGAGACGTCACTCGCACATTTTGTAGCGCCCTCTGGCAATAAGTAAGAACAACTTTTCATGAAGATATATACATATAACTACACCTTCATATCTGTAGTAGGATTTGTAAAATCTGGGGGCTTTCTATTGTTTGTTGTATTTTCTTTAAGTTTATGTAGTAGGTTTCTAAAAATAAAACATGACTTACAAAACATAAATCCTTTATTTTAATCTTTTTACAATATTTTAATGCCGACTCCTGAATCTTATCTTCCACACATAATCTTTCCGTGATCCACATAATAATTTATTTGTGTCTTTACACCAATTGTAAATGAATAAATTAGTGCACAAATCTTCACTTTTTGAAATTAATTACACTTTGTGGTCGTTGCATTTAATAAAACTATAATCACTTTTAACTATAATTCAATATAATTCACTTGCAAAGAGAAAAACGGATACGGATACTTTGAAAACAAATTAGTTTGTCATTTGCTCGCGTTGCGTTCCTTTATTACCATTCAGAGCAGTTTAAAAAAAATATGGATATTTTGCATTTGTGGATGATTTTATCCATTTAAACAAACATAGTCGGATAAAAAAATGCATTTAAAAGGTATTATAACTCATTATTTGTTTTTATTTCTCATAAAAATATATTGATTATTTAATAATAATCTAAGTAAAACGGATCTTATTTTTGGACTTTCCCAATGAACACCTTGAGAAAAGCTCTATCTACCGTTAAGTAAGACAAACTTTTGATATTCTTATACGACTAAATTAAAAATCTATTAAACTGAGTGTGTCCCCTCAAAAGCAGAAGCCTACTCTAATTGGCCGGCTATGATTTGGTCACTTTTGTTCTAAGTTAAAGCACCGTGGTCCGACCGTTAACCCGTAAGCACGTGGTGGTGCGTTGCCGAGCCAAACACCAGATTATAGTGTAGCCACTACACGTACATTATTAAAAATACGTAGGGCATTGATGCTATCAATATCTGACGCGCTCGAGGATGGCCATGCAACAGTTTTTTTTTACATATTTAAAAATCTATAGCCGCTTCCCCCACCGATGTAAAGGTAGGTATATATCATATAACATTTTTTTCTTCTTATCATCTAAGCCATAGAATAAAGACAGATAGTAGGTTATCTTCATACAAACGCACCGCGCGCGGCTTGTATGTGTGCGCCGTAGTATCTATGCGTCGCCGCACGCACACTAAACAAGATCTCGGCTCATTTCGAGGTGCGCCAGTCGGGGCCACAGAGTACTGGTCGGGGCTAACACTGCACGAGGTTCGCGCGTCACGGCTTTTCGGCACCGCTAAATGAATCAAAAATGTCTGATAATCGCGGGAGAAAGTATTCCTGTGTGTTTGGGTGTCTTAATAATTCATCAATTCCAGAATTGTCTCTGTTCAGATTACCTAATGAACTTCGCTCGGTTTATTTTATCTTTTTTTATCACTAGGTACATAGTATAAAACAAAGTCGCTATCCGCCATTGCTATCCGCCGTCTGTCTGTCCCTATGTATGCTTAGATCTTTAAAACTACGCAACGGATTTTGATGCGGTTTTTTTAATAGATAGAGTGATTCTTAAGGAAGGTTTTAGTATATAATTTGTTAGGTTTTTGTATTTATTTCTGTGTACATTAACGATATTTGTTGAAGATGTCGGCAAAAAGTATGCTGTCTGGGAGCTTTCAACGAAAACGCTGCCTAAACCCTTTAAGATATAACCAAATAATGTATGGTGTAATTGTGTATCTTATATAGGTCTACAGAAAAGCAGCGGTGACATATGTCTATATCTTAAGGATAACATACTATATCCATTTTAATACTTTAACAAATGGGCAATTATAAAGCGCTAACTTGGAAAGCTATTTACACAAATACAGTATTAATCCTTATCATTTTAAATAGGTTGGTTGGCATGAACATTTCATGAAGATTATTTTTTACCTTTACATCATGCAGATTAAATAAATACTTTAGGAGATATAGCAAAATCAAAATAACGCGCAACAGAATTAATTTCGTGTCGCCGTGACTAGGCTGGCCCGCGCGGGCGGGGTGAGGGAACAAGTCGCTCATCGCTCGAGTGTGCGACCCGAACACGGGCAGACGCGTGAGCACAGAGTAGGTTGAGTTGACACGTTGCTTACACACTAAATTCAAATCCTTTATTTGTGAACATAGGTACAATAAGATCTAATTACATAAAATGTAATAAAACATAGGTTTTATGAAGTTTCATAATACATACCTATTAGTTAGATCCGTACCATTACCTATGGACGGACGGACAGCGAAGACTTAGTAATAGAGTTTTTACCCATTGGGGACGTAACCTTAATAATGAGACGTACCTACCTAATTTTGTTATTTTTGCTATAGGCTGCTTTTTATCAACATACCACACGGGCGAAGCCGCGAGCGGAAGCTAGTTATAAATAATGCTGCTCTGTATCTTGAAAACATTTCTATATTTGATAGGAAAACCATTGTTGAATTTTATTTACTAATAAGAGATGTGTTATCTGTGACAGGGCTGGGCTTTAAACTAAAGAATTTGTGATAGTACAAATTAGTGAGGCCTGACAAACCCTGTACCCAGACAATAAAAGTAAAAAATACAACTTCTCGACCCTTGCCAATTTATAGGTACTGAATTAAAATTTAGCTAAAAGTGACAACCCTATGACAGTAGGCAATTATTTCGCGGATTGGGCCGGAGATAACCTACATCCCCTCTTTATACTATGTCTAAGCTTTCCATCCCAATAGGTCTCTACGACGCTCGAGTAAATCCCCATTTAGCATCGTGGGCTCCCCTACTATATCAGGTGTAAAGGGAGTGCTTTTGTTCTCTCAGGTTCTCTGTAATTATGGCATGATGCGGAACATGGGTGGACCGCGAAATTCAATTTTTCTCACGATTTTTTTGCAATTTGGTGATCAGTGTTAGGTTGTAACGTTTGCTTAGCCTTTCCCAACTATTTTCAGGGTCGGCTTCCTGTCTAGCTGCTGAATACCAGTATTTTACATGGAGTCAATGCCTATTTGACCTTGTACAGGTCAAATAGGCATTCACTCCATGTTACGAAGTTAGAATTAGGTAATAAACTCCGCCCCTAAGAAAACCCACTGACCGATTAATACGAAACCCCCTCGTAAGCCTCGTTGTCAGACTTCCGTGACATTGAATATCGGTAACGACAGTCAAAGATCCAGAAATGACAACCGGGACCAACAACTTAACGTGCTTTCCGATTCCGAGGCACAGAGAAAACGCGATATTTAACGAGTCCACACAGGTCGCTCATCTCGTTAGGCTGTAATGTGGAACAAAATATTTTTGATTGATAAAAATCATCAATTGAATTTTGATGGAGCTGGTCTCGATGTATGGGCGGCTGGTTTCGCCTGTAGCCCTTCCGCACCGCACGCCTTTTCGAACCGCTGCTGTTTTTGCCGCGTTTTTATAATCTCTCACCAATTTGTAAATCTTTTCTAGCGCAGTGGCGCTCCTATCTGATCCCGCTTGAACTTATCCATGTAACATTTTAAATATTATCGCACGAGAAGCCATTTATACAGTAAACATTATTTATTTTTTCTCTTCTATTAATATGTTTTTTTAATCGACAAAAAGACGGAGACGAAGAATATACTGGTCAGATTTTCATGGAGCTTTTATATTGCGCTTCCGGAGGTGTCGAAAAAAACGTAAAAAACTCCGCTCGCAATTTGTTTCGAAATCTTTTTACATTATTTTGTACCCAACTACGGCGAAGCAAAAAGGAGGGTTATATAAGTCTTTAAACTGACATGGTTACTAATATTATAATTAACACTTGAAACGGGATATTTACCTTGTAATTTTTGTGTGTCGAGAGCAAAATCGAGTTGTGAGTGACGGTGTTAGTGGTAACGAACGCAAAAAACGAATGAGAAAGAGGGTAGATCGTTTTGTCTGCTCGTAAACATCCACCCGCAATAACTTCAGTTCATCCGTGATCATGGCGTTTGCAACATCGCCGAAATATCGGAAACTCGATAAAAATAACAAACATGGTAAATATCCCGTTTCAAGTGTTAATAATAAGGAGGGTTATGTTTTTGACCTGTATGTGCAATATAATGTATGTAGGTATGTGTGTACGTTGCCCGTTGCTTACTTCACTACCGAGAATGCAGACTTCTTTGCGAGTTGTACCTATATACTCAATCCAAACTGCCACCGTCGTCGATCCGTCGCGGTGATTCTATGATGCCGGATATCGTAGTACACATTCTTATAGTACTTCAGCGCCTAGATGTGAAAAAGCTAGCGGGTCTGATGGCATACCAGTAAAGGTCTTAAGGGATTTCTTCGCGCAGTTGTGGTGTTCAAAAGGTTAAACCAAATACTGTGCCCAAACTCATTAAATGGTAAAGTGCGTGACTGTATTTCTGCACAAAAATCTCTTTCATCAACCCTCCCCTTCGGCGGACTGAACCCCTCATTGAGAGAGAGACTCGCTTGGTGTACATACGACGGATATCAGCAAAGGGACCTAGAGAAAAGTTAAACAGTTGTTCTACCTAGTAAGGAGGTGCAGTCGTTGCTCAGCAACTCGTTTATAGTTGCTAGTTCAGTTTTCAACAATCGTAGGCTGTAAGTACAGTAAGACAGATCGTCATTCGTAGATTTGGCAGTTGTTATGGCAGTCGGAAGCCCAAAAGTCTGTCTCAAAAGTGTTCAAGACTGGTTGTCTTGCCAAATATCGTGACCCGGCAACTGAGTTAGGCAGACGCCTCATGTGCTACTGTAATCCATCCACCTCTGATGAGACTGTAAAACTGTTCAACTGCCTAGCGTTTGGCTATCTAAATGCTAGGCAGACTATGGCAAGGAATTATCATCATCATCTTTCTCCTGTCCTTATGTCATTCATTTAGGATCGGCGCAGCATGTCTTCTTCCATACTTCTCTAAAAATATATGCTGCGCCGACCTACGACCTTCGACTTACACCAGTTGAACCAGTAAGTACGATGTAAGAAGTTATGTATATTTTATCCATTTGATCAGATGACGTAAGTAAATTTTTTTTTTAGTTTAGGTATATTTGTGTGCTCTCAGAATGCTAATTAGTTTCCAATCATGCTGAAACTTACATCATGCTATACGGCAATAGATTGTGGTAAGCGTAGCACAGTGGAGAGTGGAACAGATATAAATTGACACAAAATAAGCCCTTTATATTGCTGGCAATTTGCCTATTGCATCCACGATCATTCAGAACTGCTGCCCTACCATGACGTCTTAAAGCATAACTTATTCCACTGAGGAAAAGAGACAGAGCTATACAGGGTGTTTAGCACCATTTCTTTCTCACACAGGAATAAGAACTGCTATAAGATGTCATGGTAACCCTTCTGATAGAGAAAAGGATGTAAAAATAAGAATGGCAATAATTCAAAAAATAATTATTGTATTAATAAACAAAATAAATTATGTAATTTTTGTAGGAAATATAAAATAGTCGTCAGCAGCATCTTAAAAAAAAGTAGTTTTAATCGTAACAAGTTTTAGGCCATGTACCACTTTTGGCGTTTAAAAGGTTACCAGTTGGCAAATTAAGCTTAAATATGTCTCAGATCAATGTCATAAAAATGCTTCTGATATTAATTGTGCGAAAACGTACCGTTTGTGTCTTATTGACGATTAGGCTGACTGCAAAAATTCTCAGGAAACGATCCATTTATAATACAAGGTCTTTGGAAGAAGGATCGACACATTTTATTGAAGCTTTAGGCCGACAGTCGTAAGGGTTTTAATGGCAGCTGGGAACTGTAACACTAGTCTCGGAATTGTGATACTGTTAGGTTTTGCACAATTATTTTGACGCGTGACAACGTCCGCTCTTTTTTCTGAATCGGAAATATTTTGTAATAGTAATCATTGTACAAAGATTTGTATTCACATCTAAGGATGTATGATGCTAATTGTGCATGTCACATAACAATATTTTACATTAAATTTACTTATTTATATGATACGTTTCTGTACGTCAAACTATTTGCGTTAAGGCGCTCGAACGCTGGTAACATTCACCTGTAATGCAGCTTACATTCGAGCATTACTTTGGTGAGTAGAGGAACCGAGAATTATATATTATAATGGGAATTTCATCTGAGCATAATCTTCTTATTTGATGCTCACTGTACATAAATAAATTTGGCAATAATATTAACGTCAAACAACATTACAGTTAAGTGCGATGAAATAATATAAACACAACAGTACGAAGTTTATTGTGGTCGGATTTTCATGGGCCTTTTTTATTGAGTTAGATGTAGAGATGAAAGTTAAAAAAAACTTTTTGAATTGTGCTTTCGTTAATGCACAGAGGTGTGATCGGTGAAACGCCAATTTGATATTGTTATTTGTTGTCAATGAAATGGATTCTTCAAAATTAAGAACACAAACTTTTTCACAGATACTGGTCAAAAAAATGTTAAAATATCAACACAATCATGAGTGTGGTGACTTAAAAGTCTTTCGATAATATCTATTTAGTGTTGCCCAAATGCAAGAACAAGACGAGACTTAGCCAGTCTTGGTCTTGGTCTTGCGCCAATACACCTGGTCTTGGTCTTGGTCTTGCGCTCCCAGTCTTGGTCTTGGTCTTGGTCTTGCAGCAAGAGTCTTGCAAGTCTTGCAATTACCTATTAGTCTATTACTATTTATTAAAGTTTATTTTAAATCTTAGAAAAACGTATTAGAATTGGAACATTGTGAGCTTGAATTAACATAGCCATAGTAAAGTTCAAGCAGATTAATAAATTACTGAAGATTTGATAAGAAATTTGAAAAATCAACTGACCTATATGTCGTTTTTCATGGAAGTAACTGTTTCTTAATAATAATATCTTATAATTAAGAAACAGTTACTTCCACATTCCAATTTGTTTTTTTACATGTCTTAGCAAATAAGCTTACATTTGCTAAAACATGTAATAAACAAATTAATTACAATAACTTGACTGTATTTTAAAAAACAATATCTGTCTAGAAAGATTGAACCCTCAACTTATATGAAATTTAATATTGCGTGATCATTATAATGTATTCATTTTCATTCTAAGCACTCTGAAACTTATTTATTCTTTGGAACACCTGTAGGTACTCTTAAAATTCGAAATTATTTTGCATGAGTATACCTACGCCCTGTGGCGGCCATAAAATAGTGTCAAATGTTGTGATTTCGGCGCGGCGGCAACGATTGTTGTATATGATTTCAAAAGAAGCCGCCCGCGCCGGCGCGTGTATCATAACCATGTACTTCCGAAAAGCGGCAAATTTCTTTGAGAGAAGTAAGTACAAAACCTTTGATGCCGCATTATCAAAGTGCCGATGAATAAAACATTACTATGCATGCACTCAGTTTGATTTTAATGGATATTTTTTTATTCGCTATGTAGGTATGTTTATGGTATTAGTCGTAATGCGCATAGGTCCAGTTTTTCATATTCTTTGATACAGTTTTTTGCGTCTCATAGAATTCCTAAGCGTACCTATACACCGAACTGTTACACCTAACTACTCCGTGAAATAGCGCTAAGTCCTAGCTGCAAGACGCAAGAGTCTTGCAGGCTATGTCTTGTTCTTGCTCAAGTCTTGCACGGTCAGTCTTGGTCTTGGTCTTGCTAAAAATACGCGGTCTTGTTCTTGGTCTTGGTCTTGCAAAAACGCAAGAACAAGACCAAGACTGCAAGACCAAGACTGAATTTGGGCAACACTATATCTATTACTTTTTGTTCTCCGGAATACGTCAGTATATTTTTAGGATAATATTAATGTTGACAGCCTTAGAAGATTAAAAATGTCCTAGACAAAAATGTCACTAGCGGCGATATATTTTATTCACTTTTCCACACCTCAAGAAAGTCAAATAGTCGAATAAAAAGAAAATGTAAATATGCTTCAAATAATTTTAATTAAGGCCCTGCCTTCAACCAGAGCGAGAGCGATGTTACACCCGCACAGCTACCTCTCCTCTACGACTACACCTCTCGCACAGTCAAACCGATTTTTTGGGGTGAACTACACTATTGATGGATATAGAATGTCAGGTATTAAAAGAATATTTTTTTCACGAAATATTTTGTTTTTATATCAATGATATTTTGTTTTCACATTCTATTTAAACAATAAATTAAATGAAAGTATCTGTTTGTAATTTCAAAATTTTGCCGGTACTTTTACTGAAAGATATTTGAGATTAAAAGGAGTAGCTCTGTTTATTTTAGAAAAAGGATTAGGGTTCAATGAAACAAACTTACAAGTAATAATAATCGTAATAAAGAGCTGGCATCCACAAGTGCCGGAGCTAAAAACACTAAACACATCAATGACAATTCTATCATGTCTCCTTCTCAAAATGGATGTAGGAGCGGGGCCCGCGGTACTAAGGAGCTGTTCCTCATTGATGTGGCCATTAGTCAACAGGTTCGCCGTTCCCGAAGGCATCTGTTGACATGTTGGATAGACTATAAAAAAGCCTATGACTCCGTGCTATATACATGGCTCATGAGGGTTCTGGAGTTGTATAAAGTTGATGCAGCTCTGCGCGGCTTCCTGATGTCATGTATGGCGTAATGGAGTACCGTCCATCGCTATCCAGCATGTCGACATACCCAGAGGAATAGCGAGCCTATAAAAATAGTGCGAGGAGTTAGTAGAGTTTCAGGGCGATAATTTGAGTCCACTTTGGTTTTGCTTAGCCTTGAATCCTCTAAGCACGTTGCTGGAGGATTCAGGTCTACGCTATAGATTGAGGAGAGGCGGTCAGATTATATCTCACCTCATTTACATGGATGACCTGAAACTCTTTGCCCCCAACGATTTGCAACTGATGGAGCTACTGAAGGTTACTGAAACCTTCAGTAGCGCCATCAGAATGGATTTTTGTGTGGACAAATGTGCGGTCATGCATGTAAAGCGAGAGGAAATTGTGGAATCTGTGGGAACCCAGCTCTCGGATTCCATAAACCTTAGATCCCTCTCAGCAACCGAAACCTACAAGTATTTGGGTATGCCGGAAGCGCCGGGCATCAATTTGACTGACATGAAGCAATCATTGAAGGAGCGCTTTTTTGGCCGCCTGAGAATTATGAGATTGTATATCCCACAAAGTTGTGGAGGTCGAGGCTTTTTAAACGCCAAGACTCTCCACAATCGTGAGATATGCAGTCTCAGGGAATATTTCCTAGAAGCTGACGTGGGGATGCATCGAGATGTGGTTGCGGTGGTCAAGGGCCTCACCCCGCTCTTCTTGGCTAAAGAGAACTTGCGGAAAGCTGTAGTGATCGCAGGGAGTTATGGCAGAGTAAAGAGCTTCACGGACGCTTTTTTTGGGCCCTGCATGGGCCCGATGTAGACCAAACAGCTTTCGTGGCCTGGCTACTTTCTGGTGACCTCTTTGGAGAAACCGAAGGTTTTGTCTGTGCAAACAGGGATGAAGTTATGATGACGAATAACTACCGGAAATTTATCGTGAAAAATGGCACGGTTGACATATTTTGATATAATAAATCAGTTATCAATAAAAACCGGGCGGGCGGCCATTCATGAGGTCATCCTTCGGGCAGGCGCCCGGATGACTTCATGAATGGCCTTCACCAATTCTTCAGCAAGTTTTGGCTCCATCCGAAATATATATATAAAAATAAATATGTAAAACTACGTTATAATGAAATGAACTCATTGATCAATCAACGACACCGTCATGTGCGCATATTACGGGTCTACAGAGGGAGGAATAATCTCTAATCTTAACGCATACCGTGTTAGGATGATGTCTCTTTTCTAAGAACTTGAACCAACTGTCAACGTTTCGGCCAAGTCGAAACAAGAGGGGGTCAATGTCCAACGCAATCACATGTTGGACGCTGCCCTTGATAGGCTGCGCTCAGAGGTACTGAGTAACCCAACAAGGATCAGCTTTTTGATTATTTTTCATCAATATAATACACACATTCAAAAACTTTTGTCTGCCTCTTGAAATGAATGTAAGATAAATGAAATGAGTGTAATGAGACTGTTAATCCCGCCGAAGTGCCGGTGTCTATCGGGAGCCTCTACAACCGCGAGGTATGCAGTATCAGGAAATATTTTATAAAAACCGCTGTGGGTATGCACCGAGATGTGGTAGCAGTGGACAAGGGACTCACCCCGCTGTCCATGGTTAAAGAAAACTGGCGCAAAGTTGTAGTACATACTACCGGAGCCCGCAAAAAAGAATGGCAAAGCAAAGTTTTATGTATGAAAGGACAGCGTACGGTCAGTAAATTGTTGCTTGCTTTTTGCAAAAGCGTAGAAGAAGATAAGATAATAAAATATCGATAATGGCATTCTATCCAAGCGGCGCGCGCGCAAGCCACGCGAGGGGAGGGGCGAGCGAGCCTAAAAACACGCCATGGCCTGTGTTGAGGTGGGTATGTTCTGTTTGTTCTAGTATTACGTCTAATGATTGGGTTGTTTTATTTTAGGTTTTTTAAATCTGTATTAAGATTTAATTATATTTAATTATTCATTTTTTTATTCATTTAAGTATCTAAAATATTGATGTATGCTGTTTCGACTTCCGTACGTTTTACTCACGGGTTGACCACTGAAAACCAGCGCTGTGCTGTGGGCTCCCATGGCACAGCACCATGCTGAGTGGTGATCTACCTGTCGCAGTCACGACATGCAAGCTTTTTTTATTTTATCCCATGTATGTATTTGTAAATGTTTGTGATGCTTTGAATGTTTAATTATTTTTTTTTATTATTAATATTTTGTGTGCTCGTCGTAATTTGCGACTAATAAATGTTTTTTCTTTCTTTAAATAAAGTAAGGAAAAATGAAATTTTAATATAAACTTAAATTTCTACGAGTTTTCGAAAAAGACCATGTCACGTTTTTTTTTTTAATATATGAAAGTGATTCCCTTGCACAAGTAAGTTTCTTATTTTATTTATCAGAACCTATACAAATATTTGTATATATATATCTTTAATATATATAAATCACGTGTCACGTTGTTTGTCCGCGATGGACTCCTAAACTACTTGACCGATTTTAAATTAAATTTGCACACCGTGTGCAGTTTAATCCAACTTGAAAGATAGGATAAGTAGGGTGGGTAGGGTAGGGTAGGTAGAAAGGTAGAAAATTGCATTGCAACGCATAACTACGGGGCACAACTAGTTTATATATCTATCTCTAAAATATATATATATCATTCGATAGTAGGTACGTTTACCTTCTAATTTTTTTGACATTGACATAAGATTTCGATTATGATCCATTTCAAAACTATATTTTTCAATGAAAACTACAATATTTAAAAAAATATTCAATACGGGTGCTTTACTTTCAAATAAAAAAATCATGTTTCATTAACTAGTGTCGTTTTTAGAACATATAACGATGTCAATCGGGACTTTTGTGCCAAAACGAAGAAATACATCCCTCCCGTCTGAAGGCCGGAGTCGCAGTGTCAAAATATGCATCGGGGTCCTAGCGAGGGCCGGGGTGGTTCGATATGTGATTGGTTAGAAACCTTGAATTTTCAATGGAAAGCTTTTTACGCTATAGAAAAGGGATTAAAAAAGAAAACGGATAAATCCCTTCCTTTTACACAGTTCGACTGTCCTGCAAAATCTCATGGGCAAATTTTAAGTTTTTAATCGAAAATTATCCATTTGAAATTTATTTCAGAGGTAAGTTTGCGGTATTTTTCTAACAGGAAAATGTTATGAAATTGTGTTTTCAAATTTTATAGTACTTACAAGTAGTAACTTTGCTATATATTAATCACAGCATGAATGCTCCACAAATTTTAAAACGACAGCCATTCAAATTTAACAATATGAGATTATTCCGGCCTTTTTAAAAATTAAATTTTCTCAAAAAAAATTTATTGAGACTAAAAAAAGTACTTCTGCAAAAAAATCAATAATCAAATTCTTTAGCAAAAAGTATTAATTTCATGTTGATTAATGCACAGGTAAAGAAGTTGAATCATAATTTGCAAAATAATCGGCATTTTTATATTGTCTGCATTTATGTAAATAAACAAAATATGAAAAAAATATTTCTGCAATTTTAAAGACCATAAATCAAAGTATTACACATTTTTCAGAGAACTTTTTGATGCCCTTTTAAGGTACTAGATATCATTAGAAAAAGGCATTTAAAAAAATTTGGGTGTCCCCTTAATAAATCTTACTACTCAATTGACGAATATATGACTGAGAAAAATATTAACAATAGTGATCTTAGTGCTTAGCAATAATATTTTGTTATACTTCAATTTTTAATTATGTAATTGAATTTGACTTTATTTTGTTTCTACTAATTATTTGGTTTTTATGTTTTATTATATAATATACTAACTGTGCCCAGCGGTTCCACCCGCTGCTCACTTAGGGGTAAGAAAAATAGATGTTAGCCGATTCTCAGAGTTACTGAATATGCATAAAAAAATTCATAAGAATCGGTCGAACCGTTTCGGAGGACTCTGGGAACGAACATTGTGACACGAGAATTTTATATATTAGATTAATAATTGTTAAGTTATATTTTGTTATTGATGAATTTTATTATTAATGAGATATTATGTTGCTGTGCCCTTTAAGGGTCCATAAGTATACTTTAGCTATAAGACTCGTGTAACATCTTTTCACATTATGCAATGCAAATAGGTAAATATGAATATGAATAACATGCGACCACTATAAACTTCGTTATACCTTATTGTCTAATTGCACTGCACTGTTGAAACGTTTGTATTTATTTCAAAACTCATTTATGAGTGTTTTATCAACAATAAAACCTTTTTTGTACTATGTACATGATATTTTATACTTGTTAAGTAAGCACATGATAACTGTGTTACGGAGGATAATAAGACACTGTCAAGTCTATCGTTTCGGTATACCATTAAAGATGTACAGGCAACAAAAGAGATAAGTTATCAGGCCGTCAGATACAGTCAAATATAGTTTTATTTTTAAATCTAGAATGTTTTCGAACAATGTTAAGTTTATTTGATAGAAAATAAACCATTTTTTCAATACATTACATTAGAGTTCAATACGTGCATCATTTTCTAAAAAAATCAACTTTGTGTGGCGAGCTTAAATACTTATCTGTTTTGTTGAGCATACACTTGATTAAGTTAGTCTATAAATATTAAATATTTTGCGTTGTTAGCGGTAGGTGAGCAGTAAAGGCTGGCATTGCTACTCATTCTTCATATCACTTAGTCTGGATACGAGCGGGAAGCGAACGATGCGCAGCTGGTTCGCGTAGTCGCAAACGATCGCGTCTTTCAACGGTAATATCTGCCGCACGAAGATACATCCATCGCTTTGGCCTGAAACAAAATACGGAAGATTTATATCATCAGTTTTAGTGATAATATGGATGACAAATGGATTGATCATTTATCTACACTATTTTGTGCGAAAAAGACAGCCATATGGCAGTGCCTAGTAGGTAAAGGCGAAAATATCATCAAGAGTAACTTTTTCAGCCACTACAAATTGAGCTATTTTTAAATTGATGGATTTTTTTTTATAATTTTTCTTAAAAGTTATGTGCTATCCCATTCAACAGCACAGAATGTCATTTTTATAAAAGTTTAAAAAAATAATTAGTTACTGCAATAATTGTTGACATTACGGTCCCGCATGACGAGATCGTCGTGAAAGCCGAGAAAGATAAGCAAATCAAATATCGACATGTTGGATGTGGATTCAGCAATCATTGTGCCGTAAGTCGTATCTACGCCATAATACCTACAGAGGCTTTCGTTAGGCAGCTGGATCAAAAGCCTGTTACAGAAAGCGGTACTCTTAGACACGGCTCGTATTGTTAGAAGGTTCCTTTCTCAAGAGCCCTAGAGCTCTAGAGACCGCCGGTAGCTTGGACCCTGTTCTTGATACCAGCGGGTTACAATTTTTTGTTATTTATACATTTTTCTTTTATTTATTATTGAATAAGAAAAATATGAAATTAATGTATACGTTTGTTAACGGATACAATGTCCTAACATTTGATCGACACTGACGAGATAAATGCGAGCATCGGGTTATATTTGTGATAATTAATTGATGTGCGGCGAGCATAAGTTGCCTTCTAACAGAATCTGGAGGTTATATGTGTGTAAAACCATCTGGATTGTTTTTGCTACCTAAAATACTACATCTTAATACTATGAACAACTATTGCAGGTTCAACTTTGTTTTTGTTTTCCAGTAATAAGAATTTTCATTACTGTAAGCAATGTTTCTTTCTGATAAAGCTTATCAGGGAACCATTATTTAGACTTGAGATGAGATTTGAGATGACTGAGATAATGATGTATTAACGGGATTGCAACTCTGGCTTTCTATGCCCCATTAAAAATATCGATAGAGCCACTACCCCGATTACATGTTCTTACCTAGAAGTACTCGTCGTATGACATCGCCGCTGCTGAGGTCGTACGCTGTGAGTCCGCTGCGGTCACCCATCACGAGCATAGTGTGCGTCAGCGGCAGCATGCGGCTCATGTAGTTGAGACCCTAAACATAGACCAACTCTTCAATACTGCTTCATTATTCTCGAAACCGTTCTTATAGTAGCTTTACTTGTTTGTAGCTATATTGTTTTCACCGTAGCATGGTGTGGGTTACATTAGTTAAATGTACCATTCCCCTTCAATCTGGAACGTTACCGCTATTTCTGAGCATGACTCATTAAAGGCTTTACCTTGAATATCATAATTGTAAAGGAGTACTCATAATAGCAATACGCAAAACATGTATTTGCATATTATGTCACCCGCACCAAGCTACTGCGAAAATAGTAAAACAATCAATAAAATCAAATCTTGGAAGTCAATTTTGACATTCTTCTAATTGTCGTAATGAAATTTCAATTTGTTTGTACATGTAATTCGGATGACAATACTTGCGAGCTGATCTGATGTTGAAATTGGAAAGTGGATGGTGAACCAAACTCATCAAGTTTGTGCTCATATGATTCGTTTTGACAGCACTGCTCGCTTGTCGGTCGACTTCAAAATGTTATTTTCGAATTAGGGTTGGGTGAAATTTAAAATTCTAAAATACCTTTTGCTAGCCATGCTGCAATTTATTGATTTTGAAAATAATTTAGGACTTCTGTGAAAGTGTATATTTCTTTTCGTAATTACATGACGAAAAAATTATTTTCCCTATATTCTTTTTTGCAGAAATCGGTTTAACGATGCCTATAACTTGTGGCATTAAACAAACTAATTTATGTGTTTATTAAAAACAGAACTAAGATTTATTTTGGACGGCATTGTGTAGGTAGTCGTCGTAGTAGATTCACAAAGAGTAGCGAGATATTTTTAAACGATACGTAGATCCATATTTATTTGATTATACTGATACTTAGAAAGGTTTGAGACTAACGTTTATATTGCGCGCACACATTCGTATCGAGTCACGCGCTAACAAGTGAGTCACATTTTCGCTTTAAGTCACCAACAGCGGTACCTGCGCTTACTCTAACGTGTTCGCTCAAACTACTGAAACATTAGATTGCTAACTGACACGCGGACGCGTGGGCGCGCGAGGGTACATCTCGCGGCTCGCGCTTATTCTAGCTTAAAGTGTGTCAACGTCCGTCTTGCGTCTCGCCTAAACGCGCTTCCAACACAGCGATCTTAAACTAACGGAAAAAGCGTTATTTTAAAAACTTCCTTAGTGTACAGTCCATTGACAGAATAATAATAACAGTAGATAGTTACTATGTGAATGGAGTTTAGCATATGTCCCTGAAATCGGTCCCAGATGCAAAGGCGCTCGTCGGCGCCCGCAGACACCACGTAGGAGGCGGTGTACGCAAGTGACGTCACGGCGCCGTCATGCGCCTGCATGCTGTACAGGCAAGCACCTGGAAACGTTACACAAAGATGGATTGAGTTCTGTCTAGGATGTGAAGATCAGATAGGCTGTCGTTCCTTGTAAATACTGGTATTCAGCCGCACCCGGTCAGACTGGAAACCGATCGCAACTTAATTAGGCCAGGCCGATGATAATGTTGAGTTATAACCAAACACACAAATTATTCAATGAAATACATCAAATTAATTTAACATTATTTATTTGGTTTATTCCTTTTTAGAAATATTGTTACTTAGATTAACTACTTACAACCTTGGCTGGGTGTAGAGCGCCCACCGCATGGCAAAAAACCATATCTATTGTTGCATGGGTGCTAAATTCTGTTGGTTAAGGCCGTATATTACCTATACCAGCTGCGCCCCGAGATTTCACTCGCGTGGCGATAAAATATACATGTGGTGATAGATTATGAATCGTAAATTGTTATTCTGATATGTAAGCTATATTATTGAGAAGCATCAAAATCCATTCGGTAGTTTTTGCGTGAAAGAGCAAAAAACATAAGCACAAACTAACGCTTTTATAAGAATAATAATTATAATACATAAATATATATTTTATTTATATATACATGAATGATGACTGTAAGTAAAAACTGTCAAATATATATGAATGACAGACGGACCAATGGCTTAACACGCTTATCGGCAATAAGACATAGACTAGTGGTTTGAACATATTTTCTCAACATATTTGTGGATATATCTTGTTTGTTTGTGTAAATAGGGGCGAGCCTTTTGCTATTAACCGAGCATATATCCATAGTCCGTAGTACTGAGAAAACCCTGATAAACTTACCAGTGTGTAAGTCCCAGACGCAAAGCAGCCCGTCTTGCGAGCCGCTGCCTGCGATGGTGGGCGTCGCGTGGTCGATGAAGCAGCTGGTGATGGGGCCACAGTGACCGTGCAGTGTGAACAGCTGGTTCAGGTCAGCGCTGGAAAATACCTGCCAAACAACACCACATTATATTCACACAGATATCTTAACATTATTCAAACCAAATAATGCTATGTTTGCTTAATTCAATCTAAATTCTAGAAGGTGAAATATACCGTAAACTTTAATTGTTTATAATCTCCATTCCTAATGTTATTTAATTCATAATAGCAGCTAAATAATAGCAGCCGCTCGGGTCGATCTTTAGGTTAAGCCGCACTGGCCTAGGTTGGTCTGTGGATGGGTGACCACCCGTCACATCCCGGCTGTCATTTGTAGATCTATGACAGCCGTTACAGGTAGTCAGTGTTCCGAAAGTCTGACAACCAGTCTTACCAAGGGGTATCGCATTACCTAGTACTAACTGGGTTGTGGAGGTCAGATAGGCAGTCGCTCCATGTAAAATACTGATATTCAGCTGCATCCGGTTAGACTGGAAGCCGACCCTAACATAGTTGGGAAAAGGCTAGGCAGATGATGATGAATATCCATTCATGATGTGACAAGTCGACCAACTACGTTGAGTGTCATTGAAAAAAAAAATAATATTAAAATCGTCTTGAGGTATCTGATCGTTAGAGTCTATGACAATTTCAAGCTCTTGATAGGCACTTTAAATAAAGTTGTTCTAAAGTTCTTATTTAATTACATAATATTTCATAAGTGAAACAATTTTTTATTACACTTTGATTCAATATTATTCTAAAAATCGAATTATAAACGCTGAATTTAAATGCTCAGAAAAAAATTAAAACAACCATTACCTTTTTTTTCATGTGGGAAATCATCCAATGACTTCCCCCGCTCTGGGCGGAGCGGGGGGGCATGTCAGACTTGTACTGACTAAAACCCACCTATGTTCCTTCTATTGCCCTTTACGTTCCGGGGCCGCGGTATCTCTTTCGAACAACCCGCAACCCCGGCAGGCGGAGGCCCTGGCAAGCCCCTCTGCTTTGCTGACTCTCTTTGAGGCGCGCGTGAAACACGAACGCGCCGTCGACACGGCCTGTCGTCATTAGACGGACAGACGGTGAGCTACCCATTGCTCACGCTGCCTCGCCGGAGATCGTGCGGTAGCCCCGGATAAGCCGTATGGCCACCACCTTTTGGGGCGCGTTCAGGTAGTGGGCGGCGCGCCGGCGCCGCCCTAAAGAACGCGCCCATACCGGGGCCCCGTAAAGGGCCATGGACCACACGACTCCGGCATAGAGCCTACGGCAGGAGGCGTTTGGCCCCTTCAGATTGGGCAGGAGCCGCTTGAAAGCAGCCCCCGTCCGCTCGAGTTTGGGAGCCAAAAGTCGGAAGTGTTCGACGAAGTTCCACCGGCTGTCGAGGACGATTCCCAGGTACTTCATCGTCGACCCAACGCCGATGCGAACCCCTCCTACCGTCAACTGGGATCCCGACGGTGGCGTGTTTCCGCGGCCATGAAATACCATGGCCTCGGATTTGTGCAAGGCCACCTCGAGACCCAGTAGCCGGATCCTCTCCGCGGCCAGAACGAGCGTGTCGTCAGCGTAGCAAACTACGCTGACGCCGCTGGGGAGGTCGGCGCGCAGCACCCAGTCGTAACCGATGTCCCACAGGAGCGGCCCCAAGACCGATCCCTGTGGAACCCCGCATGACATCTCTTGCCGGTTCCACTCTCCAGAGCGACCGGGGTAGATGACGGCCCTGTCCGTCAGATATGGCCCGACCACACGACGAAGGTAGGTCGACATCCGGTGGTATCGGAGTGCCTCCCTGATGCAGCTCCAAGGCATGGTGTTAAACGCGTTGGCGATGTCGAGAGACACCGCCACGACAACCCCAGTCACCTCCGGAACGTCGTCGTCGTCGTTGTCCTCGTGGTACAACCATTACCTTAAGCCTTTCTTAATACAGAGAAATGTTACCTTTAAAATTGTACTGGTTGAACTAAAATAACATTAGGAATGATTTGGTGGAACGAATAAGGTTGTCAGCGGTTTCTTCCAGGTGTGTGTTACAAAACCTATGAAACAAATTTTGTTGAAAAATGGCAGACAAGTATATTTAAACTGGATTAACATAAAGAATACTTTTTATCCGTTGGTACAATACTAAGACGGACGACCCACTCACCAAAACTCCATGCGGCTGAAACCGCGGGCTTAAGGTCATTAACATTATTAATAACATTTGAAACGGGACATTTACCATGTACCGGAATTTTTTTAGCAAATTTGAAAACTTATCAGTTTTACCGTTGTCTACTTATAAACACCCAACCACAATAACTTCGGTTTATCCGTGATCATCGCGTTTACAACTGCGTCAAAATATCGAAAACTCAAAATGCTAATAAACATGGTAAATATGACCATGACCATGTCAGTTTAAGCACTTATATTGTAAGAGTTGTTAACTGGTAAAGTTTATTTTGTGTACCTTTAGCACGTGGTCCTGCGCGCCGGTGAGGATGCGGCCGCCTTCCGAGTGCATCTCCGTGATGGGCTGCTGGTGTGGCCGGCACTGCGCTATCCTCACGCACACCACCTCTACAACCATCACAAGATGTTAGCCAGTACTTATTAAACATAATAAATCTGTCTCGTTCCCAGACCTGGAACTCAGGCTTAATCCCACAATAACGTTCATTATTATTTCCTGTAATTTCTTTCATTCATTTATCTACACATTTAAAATTCTTATACATATTTCTTAAAAAAAAATACAAAACATTTATTATATCTAAAAATAATAACATCGGGAACAGGGTCCGATCTACCGGTGGTCAGGGCTCTTGAAAGGGGAACTTAATAATATGCACCGTGTTCACAAGTACTGCTATCTGAATCAAGACCTTGATTTAGCTCTAAACGCGAACCTCCTCAGATGTTGGTCGACGCTATTGGCTGTTAAGCCATTGGCCGACACGACTATCGACACAACGGGAGCTGTAATCACATATCGACCACCTCGTGAGTCTCAGATAGCAAATGTTGATTGAGCAATCGACTGCTGCGCTGCGTGTCGCGGGTTCGATTCCCGCACGGAACAAATATATGTATGGCCTACAGATAGTTGTTCCGGGTCTGGCTGTTTGTGAGTTTAAATGTTTGTAAACGCACCCACGATACAGGAGAATTCCTAGTGTGAAGCAACGTTTTTTTTTAATAAAAAACAAATACTTGAATTGCATAACTTTCTCTGCGTTCACGAGGTGCCCGTCAAGCGGGACTGTAATTTAAATAATCGTAGTATGAATGCTGCAATTGATGTATCACCACCATGTCAGGCGTATTGGCAACAATAAAATAAAATAAATAAATAAATATCTTGGGACAACTCACACACGGTCATCTGATCCCAAGCTAAGCAGAGCTTGTGTTATGGTAACCAGACAACTGATATACATACTTATATAATGTATAAATACATACATATTATAGATAAATCACACCCAGACACAGAACAAACAATCATGCTCATCACACAAAGTTTGTCCTGGGTGGGAATCGAACCCACGACCTCCGGCTTAGCAGTCAGGGCCACTAACCACTAGACCAACAGGCCCGTCAAACACAACAATGGTCCTATCAGTGACGTTTCATCAGATACTTTTGGTGAAGGCTTTAAATGAACTTACCTTCCCCATCGCTGAGATCAGTGTCGTAGGAGAAGCTCATTCTGGCG
Organism: Ochropleura plecta; assembly: GCA_905475445.1. Classification (NCBI taxonomy): domain Eukaryota; kingdom Metazoa; phylum Arthropoda; class Insecta; order Lepidoptera; family Noctuidae; genus Ochropleura; species Ochropleura plecta. The sequence continues at coordinate 15,900,508 of FR997721.1, read as the reverse complement.
CGCGTGGCCTCGGCGTCTGGCGCGTGCGCTCTCAACGACCCCGCGGACCCCGTGCGTTTGTGCGCTGAACATAATACGTACACACATAGTTCTTTAAAAATAACATATATACAAATTCGCCAGTTATATTTAATGACGAGTCCCTGATGTTAGTTCATGGACGGTGTTTTCTTTTTGCTCGCCCTTAGGGATTGTAGCGTTATGTTGATTAAACATAACCTTCCTACAAACTAACAGACTTCAGCTTAACTATATAATATAAGTATAGAGACATAAGTATAGTAAAGTTGAAGTGTGTTTGTTTGCTTGAACGCGGAATAACTTGTGGAAGTAAAAGTCGAATTTGAAAATTATTTTTGCATTTGATAAACCAAATCTTGATGAAGGTTATGTTTTTTTTTTCATTTATATTTTTTGCACTATGTACTACAGCAACGTAGCTTATAATGTTGACCCCTAGGTAATCAACTTTGGTTTAGTATTAGTTTTACCTCATCCTAATCGTCCGGAGACATACAAACGTGAGTTTTGTACATAAAGGCAGCAAATTAGTGAGTTAAGTACTGACTGCGTCGATGCGCCGTGCTGAACTGCCAGTCGACGTGTGCGCCCGACGCGGCGTTGTAAGCGTCGAGGCGCAGCAGCGTGAGGTGGCCAGCTAGCGATGCCGCGCACACGCGCCGCGCTCCCGCCAGAGCGCGCACGTGCGTCACGCCACGCCCGCCACGCGCCTCCGCGCTCCACCACACGCACTGAAATATAGGTACAAATGAGACGTGTTTTTCGGCGTGGTCATCATTAGAAATTTAATCCTTATCTTCTTTTTCAAAACAATTTTATGTCCACAGACCAGTTCATCAACATCCCTCCGTGACAAAGTCCTTCAAATTAAAAAAAAAAAACCTACACCTAAACTTGTTCCATTTTTAATATGGATAGACTCTTTCAAGTGAAACGAACTTATTTGCAAGTCGATCAAAAAACATGTGCAATTATTATAAACCGATTTTGTGTTAACAAATGTTTTCAAACTTTTGTTAACATCATCATCTGCCTAGCCTTTTCCCAACTATGGCGGATCTATATTTGCTTCAAGTTTAACCGGATACAGTTCAAGAAGCTCCATGTACTATTTTACATGGAGCTTCTACCTGTCTGACCTCCACAATCCAGTTGGTCCTGAACAATATGATACCCTTTGGTAAGACAGGTTGTTAGACTTACAAGACACTGACTATCTGTTACGGCTGTCAAAAATCTACAAATGACAACTGGGACCAAAGTCTTAAAGTGTTTTCTGAGGCACGGAGGAAACTCGGTATGTAACGGGTAGTCTTAACCCATCCACAAGGCAACCTAGACAAACTTTGTTATCATAAAAAAAGGTGTTATGGTCTGTCAATGAACCTATGGTCTTTTTTTTTGCGGATGGGAACCATCAAATAACTACCGCTCTGCTACTCCGCTCTGGGCGGAGCGGGGGGAGTGTCAGACTTGAACTGACTAACACCCACCCATGTTTCTTCTATTGCCTTTATGTTCTGGGGCCGCGGTATGTCTTTCTAACAACCCGCAACCCCGGATGAGTCTAGGGTCTTAGGTCTATGATGAATAATAGTTATACTTTACCATGAGTTTCCCAGAGCTCGCTTCCCAAAACTCCAAGCGTCCGTCAGCACAACCCAATATGATAAGATCGTTACAAAAGTCCATACACCACACAGGAGATTCTTTGATCGCCTTTCCTCTCCAGTCCAAATTACTCACTAAGTGGTCCCTACTGTCCTCTTCTACTCTAGGCCAACTGTCACTGATGGCCAACTTATCATAACACTTAGCACTTACACTATTTACAGAATTTTCACTTGAATTAAATACGAATATGTCTTCATCACAATTATCACTATTCTTAACACTATTGTTTAATAAATCTTGATTACTTATACTTAAATTACTAGTGTCCACATTTTCTTTAGCCTCGTAACAATTATATAAATCATCTTGTTGGTCGCCGCAGTATAAGTTTCTGAAACATAATAATTCAATGTTATTTTGGAAATTTTAACATTTTGGTAATTTAGTTTGTAAAATTATTGTAGGCAGCAAGTTCAAGTAACTGAATATCAATTTATTAAGTTGCAACCGCCAGAGTAACTCGCGAAATTCAATAGTTTTTTTTTTTGCAAATTTAAATCAACGTATTACTTGACACTTGTCAGCAAAATGCAAAAAAAGCTGTTGAAATTAGCGGGCTACTTAGGCGCTGTTCGGGCGCCTTCGGCCACTCGGCAATCTTCGGCTGCTGTCGGGAGACAGCCGAAGGCGGCGGCGACAGGTGCGGCGTGTGAGACGCGGGGCCATCGACTTTACTTCGCAACCGACCTCCGACGGCGGAACGCGCGCGCACTCCATTCAACTCAACATCATCATAATAAACCTACTTATTCGGATTACATTTAATTCATACAGTCCACTAATTGTAGTCCTTAGTTAGGTCTCAAACAGGCGCTTTCCCTTTAAAAAGGTATAATTAAAAGTAAATACGTGTGACTAAATTACCTGTAATTTTTAGCGAAATCATATTTGGTGGTTTCGGCGGTGGAGAGATGGTGCGGCGAGTCCCGCGGCCCCACCGCCCGGAAGCGCAGCCCGCTTAGGTAACTGCTGAGCCCCTTGCGGAGTCTGTGCACGTTCTGCACAACACAACTATCCGTTGAAATCTTCCTACTGTTATTATTGCGAAACTTTGCGACGATGGATGAATCGACGAATGACTATTACATAGGTATGATATAGGTTTCTTTTGATCCCGGAAAAATACGCTGTTTCTGTGTGATGAACTCAAATATAGTTTTTAACTCAACCGCGGGTAACATCGCGGTGCACAGGTATTTAAACATAACTGGCGAAAATGGGGATACAGGCTGATGTTATGTTAGGATTATCATCATTTTCCTGTCTTTGCCCATTCTATTCAGGGTCGGCGCAACACGTTTTCTTTTTCCATTCTCCCCTGTCAGAACTCAGACGCCACGGCATCATTCACTCCTTTCTCTTACAAATTATTCCTTAAACAATCCATCCATGTTTTCCTTGGCCTTACTCTCCCTCTCCATTGATCAACCTTCATATCTATCACTCTTTTAGTCACATGCGGTCCGTCCCTCCTAATTACATCCATACCAAGAAAAACAGAAAAAAATATAGGGAGTCGCCCTATATTTTTTTCTGTAACAGGCGCAACTTTCAAACATACTCTAATGATAATGATCTAATGTCACTGTCGTGTCACTGCACACATCCATCTCAACACTTTCATCTCCGATACAAGCGTGCATGCGTTTTATGTTTGGATTATGAATGGGTTTATGAATTAACCTTTTTCACTTGGAGAACGTTAAAATAATATGTTGATACTTGTATGATGAGCAGCGTCAGTACTATGGTTACTACCAACTTACTTATATCTATTAAAACAATCATTATTACTTACGTCAATCGTTCTGGGAGATGTTTCAGAACTGTGATTTACTAAAAGCAAATAAAACATCTTTTATTAACATATCAGACTTTTCACACATTCGGGATATACTTGAATACACAATCTTTAATAATTTTCACTAACTTCACTTATCATGCCGATAGAGATCGACTGAAATTAAACTATCTATCCATTTCATAACGAAAAAGGCACCTAAAAATTAGCTATGAATATGGATTGCATTAGAATTTGAACTTTCAATAAGGACCATACCTTCACGTGCTTCATATGTTAAATTACTTTTCTTGGAGACCTTTTCATATAGGTCTTTTTGGAGCTTGAAGAAGCTGAAACAAACAAAAACGTATAATGACTTTAAAGTGTTTTCTTTTCAGTAGTTAGAGAATTCAAATTAAATTAAATAATATTTGGCAGGTATGATGGGCCGCTCATAAAGAGTGAGTTTTAGACGCGGAAAACTTTGAATTGGATTGAAACACAGCAAAATGTCAATGAAATTGACTTTATTTTACTGATAATGAAAGGGCTTTGAATTATTTGGCCTGCCTTACTTTCGCCATTTCATTTTCAAAAAACCTACTTATTTATTCTTATTATGGTTTTCTCATGGATGCCATTTATGACGATGAATTATTGAGTAGTAATTATTGCAGTAGTAACGTGCGCTAGTCACATGTTACAAAACAATTGAATAACAGTGACATCCATAACTAACAAAACGAGTACAATCTCGACACATCTAGTTCAATCCGTCGAGGAGTTTCAGTAGCAGTCACCGAAGTAGACCTTCAGGTCACTCCATCAAGTCCGGAGGTAAGGTCTCATCATAAGTAACAAAACGAGTACAATATCGACACATCTAGTTCAATCCGTCGAGGAGTTCCAGTAGCAGTCATCGAAGTAGAACTTCAGATCACTCCAACAAGTTCTTGGCGAATAAGCATTTGTTTTAGCAAAATAAAATATTGTCATTTAGAAAAATCCTACTTTGTCAAGTATCAAATTAGATTTATCCAATATTTCGTATTTATACATAAGTCTAGTCAACAAGTGCTTTTTTAGTCAAAACTTTTTAAAAGTCTCGGAAAAATATGGTTGAGGGCTCATTCGATTCGGGATGGCATCTAGAAAGTTTTTGAAAAAATTCAAGACCCGCTCGAAAAAATTGCAAAAGTTATTAACAAATTAGTAAACAAAAAAAGGGGTTTAGTTTTTTTGGTATATCTCGAAAAATATTTAATATATTTTGATTTTGAAAAAAGATTCAAAAAGAGGAGAAAATTTCTTAAAAAAAACTCCCAACTCGCGAAATTGTAGGACCAATATTAAAAAGTTTACAGGGAGCTGAAAATACGCCTGAAAACGGGTACTCGGGTTTCCGCAAGCCACGCCCCCTTCGAGCGCTGTAATGAAAAATATTATTTAAACATATTAAATGTTGATATTAAAATTTGAAAAAATTCAGACATGTACAGGACAAATTAAAGAATAAAATGCCGTAGAAAAAATATTTTTATCACGATTTTATAAAATGTTATCTATAAATTAATTAACAATTTCTTCCGACTGGGCTATAAACATTGCAAGTTGCATAATTGTTAACCCAGAAATCTCAATTTTTTTTCCTCTCGTGGAGCTATTCTTCAAAGATTAAAGAAAGGATTTCCGTTGAGTAAATTAAAAAATTGTTAATTTTCGATTTGTTATTAACAAATTACCTAGGCGGCAAATTCAATATTTAAATAAATGTTACAAGAATTATTTTTTTTTCCAATGTCGATGATCATTCGTTTTTCTATCAATAAAAGCTACCAAAAATTTTTTTTTTATAAATTTTAATTCTTTTTGTTCATAAAATTGTTATAAACAAATAGATTATTTATAAGATAATTGAATATTTTTTTTGAAAATAGATTCCTCGTAAAAAAATATGTATTTTAAGATAAAAACGATCCTTAAAAAAAAAAATTATTGCTAAAAAACTGTTTTGTTAATTAATAATTTTTTTTTACCACTTGTTAATAATGTACGTTTTTTTTAAAATATCATTATTTATTATCTTCCTTAATAATCAAAAAAAAAAAATTACGTTTTTTTATAAATTTTCATTGTTTATTAAATAAACAATTTGTTATAAACAATTAATTTTTTTTGTATAATTTTTTTAGAATTCTTTACACTAAAATAAAACCGACCAATTACCTTTTTGCGGAAAAAAAATAAATTTATATTTATTATCGAATTAATTATTTTTTTCAGCAAAAAGGTAATTGGTCGGTTTTATTTTAGTGTAAAGAATTCTAAAAAAATTATACAAAAAAAATTAATTGTTTATAACAAATTGTTTATTTAATAAACAATGAAAATTTATAAAAAAACGTAATTTTTTTTTTTTGATTATTAAGGAAGATAATAAATAATGATATTTTAAAAAAAACGTACATTATTAACAAGTGGTAAAAAAAAATTATTAATTAACAAAACAGTTTTTTAGCAATAATTTTTTTTTTTAAGGATCGTTTTTTATCTTAAAATTCATAATTTTTTACGAGGAATCCATTAAAAAAAAAAAAAACAATTATCTTATAAATAATCTATTTGTTAACAACAATTTTATAAACAAAAAGAGATAAAATTTATAAAAAATGATTTTTAGGTAGCTTTTATTGATAGAAAAACGAATGATCATCGATATTAGAAAAATTATAAATTCTTGTAACATTTATTTAAATATTGAATTTGCCGCCTAGGTAATTTGTTAATAACAAATCGAAAATTAACAATTTTTTAATTTACTCGACGGAAATCCTTTTTTTAATCTTTGAAGAATAGCTCCACGAGAGGAAAAAAAATTGAGATTTCTGGTTTAACAATTATGCAACTTGCAACGTTTATAGCCCAGTCGGAAGAAATTGTTAATTAATTTATGGATAACATTTTATAAAATCGCGATAAAAATATTTTTTCTACGGCATTTCATTCTTTAATTTGTCCTGTAAATGTCTGATTTTTTTCAAATTTTAATATCAACATTTAATATGTTTAAATAATAGTTTTCATTAAAGCGCTCGAAGGGGGCGTGGCTTGCGAAAACCCGAGTACCCGTTTTCGGGCGTATTTTCAGCTACCTGTAAAAATGATTAATATTGGTCCTACAATTTCGCGAGTTGGGAGTTTTTTTTAGGAAATTTTCTCCTCTTTTTGAATCTTTTTTCAAAATCAAAATATATCAAATAGTTTTTGAGATATACCCAAAAAAATAAACCCCTTTCTTTTTGTTTACTAATTTGTTAATAACTTTTGCAATTTTTTCGAGCGGGTCTTGAATTTTTTCAAAAACTTTCTAGATGCGATCCCGAATCGAATGAGCCCTCAACCATATTTTTCCGAGACTTTTAAAAAGTTTTGACTAAAAAAGCACTTGTTGACTAGACTAACAGCGATCTTTTCAACACAAACTGCTTCTGACAGGCGATACAGCGTCCACTCACAACGGCAGCCGAGTGCGGACTGAGGTTTCATCCGGAATGTTTGTGCAATAAATAAATACAGGAACAAAATATAAAATAACCCTTGTTGCAATCATTTAAGATTCACCCAAAATAGCAATATATATAGAAAAATAAGTTTCTTATTTTATTTTTTGTGCGAGTATTTATGACACTGCGACATATTTTTTTTCCCTAGATTTAGAATAGACTATTTGCCTACTTACAGTATTTTTAGAAATCTAAAAATGTGTTTTTAGTAGAACAAAAAATGTACCTAAACACAACCAGGTATCGAAAAAATTGTGGTTAATGGCCACGGCCGATCGTTTTTACAGTATCAAAAACACACATTAACAAGAAAACAGTTTCCTCCGTTTAAAGATAAAGAACCAATCTATTTGTGATTGTTATAAGTTACATTTGATTTGGTTCAGTGTAGTCATAAAATGTACCAAAAAACAGCATAATTTCGTCCGAATCGTAAATGCGCCCTTAATAAGGGTGTTTATTCGTGATTATTTTTCCGACCCAAATATCGACCAATAGAATTGCACCATTCGACGTCACGTGGTACAACCTACATGGTATTATACTGATAATTTTTTGAAAATTTTCTCTGGTCGTTGCTATATAAAAAACAAAACATGAACCAGTCAAATTAACCACACGTCAAACTGACAGCCTTTCTATTGGCCGACATTTGGGACGGAAAAATAATCCCCCGAATACCACACGAGCTTCGAAAGTCGTCAAGTTTTTCAGGAAAAATCACTCGCGCTTCGCGCTCGTGATTTTTTAACCTGAGCAACTTGACTCCTTCATTTGTTTGCAACGAACCTATCGGGAAATACCCGATAATTTTGAAGCACTTGTGGTATTATAAGTGAGTATTTTTTTGGGCCAAAATGCACTTGTTTTGTTCTCTCCGTCATTGCGATATTAAGGAGATAATGGGTCAAAGTTACAACTCATACACCGATTTTCTATTAAATTCACTTTCTTAATGTTATAACTTTAGTTGAAATATCTCCGGAGACCTCGTACCTCGTATCGTATTGTAATGCAGCAATGCGTTACATTAAGATCTACGTATAAAGCGATTTTTCACCCCAAAAAAAAAAGTCCCTTCCCAGCAATAATTGTTGCAGAGTTACTTAGTTTAATGCACAGAAAGCACGGTCGACGGCTTCATTAACACCCTGTATTGTACCCGGTTGTTGTAGTGTGAATATTTTAGCAATACAGAATTCAGTGCAGATACTCACGCCCCACGGTCAATATTCGTGATGATCTCCCCGTTTTGCGAGTCCCACACTTTGATGTTGCCTTGCAGACAGGAGCTGACGACCTTCTCGCCATCGGTGACCAAGCATTCCACCTCCTGACTGTGACCCGCCACCACTAACGGCACTGCTTCCATCACCAACTGGAATACGAACATCTACAGTTGAGCTCTGTTCTACCAAAACGAACTAACTCACAACAAGATTCATTTTGATTTTGAATAGTCGAAACTGATTATTTTTAAACGTGTCTGTACGGTTTTGTTTTTAGAGATCCATCAAATTTTGCCTGCTATAACAGACCACCATTGGGAATGGTTCACTAGAATCTATTATATTCTGTAGTAAATGATCTTGCTTTCTCCGTTCTTTATATCTATTTTACATCGGAAATAGCAACACTGTCAAAATCAAAGTGTTTTTTTCCCACTTTGCAATACTGTTGAGTTTCTACCAGAGACAACAACGACAAGTCTGCCAAAGTGTTATTTTCATTACAATTAGATTGCGGTTGGATTACTTACCGCTGTAAAAATGCGGGGGGCTTAGTCTATGGTCCGGGGCAAAGGGGAATGGGAAGCGGTCACCTTCTTTTGCGAAGAAGTCATACTAGCGAAGGAGGTGACCGGACATTTGAGGGAGAGAACCTCAAACCAACCTAGCCGCCGAAGGAGTCGAGAGATCCACAGACCCATAGACGCGGGTCTATGGGTCTGTGGATAGTGAGATGGTAGCTCACAGGCCGTCCCTTTAGTGACGACGGAGCATTTATGTTCCACACACGCCTCAATGAGATGTCAGCAAAGCAGTGATTAGCATTGGGGACACTAAGGCCACTGCCTGCTGGGGTTGCGGGTTGTTTAAAAGAGATACCGCGGCCCCGGAACACAAAGGGCAAAAGAAGGAACATGGATGTTTTAGTCAGTAACAGTCTAACACAGAGCGGCGGAAGTTATACGTTGATCCCATCCAATAAAAAGAGAGGATCTCATCCTTAGCAGTTGCGCCCGCTAAAACAACGAGGCAGTCAGGGTTCGGTAGAGTAAGAAATAATTATCTAAAACTATCTGTGCCCAGCGGTTTCACCCGTTGCTCAGGTCACGCTTACCACTTCGGGGTTTGAAAGATAGATAGTAGCCGATTCTCAGACCTACTGAATATGCATAAAAAATTTCATTAGAATTGGTCGAGCCGTTTCGGAGGAGTATGGGAACGAACATCGTACACGAGAATTTTATATATTAGATTAGATAAAAAAAACCGGCCAAGAGCGTGTCGGGCCACGCTCAGTGTAGGGTTCCGTAGTTTCCCGTCCGTCACAATAAGTGTTCCCACTTATGAGTTTAAAGGTGGAGGAACGTGCAACATTGCACGCTCCGCGGCAGGCGCTCCGACTTGTGACGGTTTTTAGCGCGAACACAAAGGGGAGCGCAGTGTGTCAAAGGGGAGTGCATGTAGAATGCGCGACGTATCTAATGGAGCAGTTGCAGGAGCGCGGAGCGCTGCTGGAGCGCGAACATAGTGGTAACCCAACTTAAAAAAGGTTATTTGTTACGGAACTCTAATAATTACGGGACACTAAAAACGGGCCCACAAAGGACGGTGATAACTGGTGTTAAAAAATGAATTTTAGTTTTGTTCTAAATTGCCTTAGCATGTTCTTGATAGAAGTTTTATGTAGTTATAAGATACCGCCAATGCCAAGGAGAGACCAACCGAACAATTCGGTAATACCCGATCCAATGTAATAAGTACCTACAGCGCCATCTCTCGGGGAATTGGGTTACTAATTAATACAAAGACGTGCAAGAAGTTTTCGGTGGTAATTTTGGATTGCGAGAACCGATTTCAATAATTCTTTTTTTTGTTTGAAAAAAGATACGTTCAGGATAATAAAATATGTAAACGAAGTTAAAAAAAAATGGTTGCATATACGATTATACTACAAACTTAGTCCAGAAATTATTTTGTACAACTTTTTGTCTTTTTTGTACAAAAACTGTTGTGTCAATCAAGTTCAAAATAATTATCCTAGAAAGTCCTTATAAAGTTCTACTTTTCAGATTTTTTCCATATTTTCTAAACTTATGGTTCAAAAGTTAGAGGGGGGGGCATTGTTTTTTACTTTTGGAGCGATTATTTCCGAAATTATTGACATTATCAAAAAATGATTTTAGTAAACCCCTATTCATTTTTAAATACCTTTCCAACAATATATCACACGTTAAGGTTGAAATTAAAAAAAAATCACTTCCCACTTTACATACTTATAGGGGTGGCTACCCTAATAAAACATTTTTTTCCAATTTTTATTTTACCACTTTGTCGGCGTGATTGATATACATATTGGTACCAAATTTCAGCTTTCTAGTGCTAACGGTCACAGAGATTAAGCGAGGACGGACGGACGGACGGACAGACAGACATGGCGAAACTATAAGGGTTCCTAGTTGACTACGGAACCCTAAAAATGAATCTCTGAATTTGTTGCTAAGCGCAAATCTCGAGAACAGATGAACTGAACCTGAACCTGATTTCGCTAATTCTTTTTTTGTTGTGTTGCTTAATGTCAGAATTGGGTTCTTATGAAAAAAAAAAACGTGGGGTAGGGTAGGTAGGGTAGTGTTAGGGTAGGGGGTAGGTAGGTAGAAAAATGCATTGCAACGCATGCCACGCACAGCATTAAAAATAAATGGTTTTTGTTACCTGTACTGCAGGTTGCTTAGCGACTATCTTCCTGTACTCGTCGTCATCACTCCACGACGCCCGCCATTCGGCATAGTGACGTGAACAGACGCATCTAAAAAATATTAAATCAGGCACCGTGTATTATGTTCATTGGCTTAAAGAAAAATGTTTTTAAACCGTTAATGAATTTGTGTCATATATTGACGAGGAAAAGTAATGTCAATGAATTTGCTTTGTAATTGTATATTTTTTTTTAAATTGTCAGTTATTTATTACTAGCTTTTGCCCGCGGCTTCGCTCGCGTTAAATTTGGGAAAACACAGTTCCCCTTTCCGGATTTGCAGGTACCTGCTACCTGCAGTTTTTGCCCTTGCGCCTTATTGATTTGTAATAGCAAAGCTAAGTTTTCCCTTTTCTTCCCTCTTTCTCCCAAATATCACACTTTAAAAAAAATGCCTACGTCCGTCTCCTGGATCTCAACTATCTCTGTACCAAAATTCATCAAAATCGGTTTAGCCATTAAGGCGTGAAGAGGTAACAAACAAACAAACTCACTTTCGCTTTTATAATATTAGTCAGGATTAATCTTACTTTGACATTATAAAATATTAATGTAATATGAAATTAAATCGTTGTACTTATATGAATTCAGACATTTATAACAATCATATGGATAACAAATGATGTAATATTGTGACACTTTTAATAATTTAATCCATTCTAAAATTAAATATTTGCACACCACATTTAATGGTAGAATGTAAATGGGCCATATTAATGCCAAGATCATAGATATTTTATGTATACCTAATTTTTTTTTTTCTTATTCGTATTGTGAAATAAAACTGTACAACTTTGTTTCAGCAACAATATTTTGTGTTTCGAGATTTTGAGAAGTAGATTGTTTCACAATGCGTGTGCATGAGTGCGCTGCATTAAGTTTTGCAGTACAAAATATTTTTACTCATGCTTGTTGATATACAATGCTGACTGACTGCATAAATTGGGAAACAGAAAAGCACCCTTGAAAGTTAATTTTAATACAAGTGACATACCCAATTGATGTAGCCCATCGTATAAACAGCATAGTTGACAGCTTCAGCGGGGTAAGAGAAAAATTATGTTTGTCATATTACCTGTAAAGTACCACCATCATGTAAGCGATGACGGCTACGCTTATAGTACAGAGGATAGCTAGCAGGAGGATTTCCATCGGCGTGGTCGGGTATATGGGCAGGTCCGATCCTTTTCCCCACTGGTGAGGCGTGCCTTTACCTTCAACTGCCTCGAAATCTGTTCAGATATTTAAAGTGATTCTTTATTAGTGGCCAACATTTTAACACGGGTCATATTCATCGTTTTCCTGTCCTTGTCCCATTCTATTTGGGGTCTGTGCAACACGTTTTCTTCTTCCATTCTCCCCTGTCAGACGTCACGGCATCATTTACTCCTTTCTCCTTTATTTCATTCCTTACACAATCCATCCATCTTTTCTTTGGCCTTCCTCTCCCTCTCCAACTATCAACATTCAGATCCAACACTCTTTTAGTCACATGTGCTTCGTCCCTCCTCACTACATGTCGTTGGGACGTACAGGGTTGCGTACCTCAAAAGGAAAAATGGAACCCGTCTGTCTGCTGTCAAGACCCTTTATCTCGGCAACTCGTGGAGGTATCGCATTGAAATTAAAACTTAATACTCATGTCTATGGTCTCGGAGCTGTGAAAAATCAACCCTCTAAGTTTACGCAGTCAAAAGAAATAGCCGTTTATGTAGCAAGTTTGTACGGGACCTACGGTACGCGAGTCCGACTCATACTAAGCCGGTTTTTTTTAAGTCTAAGCCGAGTGTGATGTGTAAGTTGAGTGTTTAACGTTGCTTTATAGTGCTTAATGTTGTATTTTCTTGTTTGCAGACAGTGTTGTGTTATCCATACTAAGTGCTAACTTGTCATTGGCTGACTGATACATATTATTATACTGTTTTGTTTTCAATACAATGTCATCGTTCATTAATTTTTATTAGTTTACACTTATTAATTTATTTGGGGGTCGCTGCAATATGTCTTCTTTCATGTTTTTTTTCTATTCTTCAAGTATTTTATAGCCATATTATCCATCATATCTTTCGGTCTTTGCATGTTTGATTTTTGTTCTTATTCTACATTATCCATCAACATGTATACTAAAAACTTTTCTTTCGACCTTTATCCTCATTCCTCAGCTACGGCTGCCTACACCAAGGCAGCCGAATCCCATACAACTTTTACTTCACCGGCGGCACTTTCAGACAACCGCCAATGTACTTACTTGCTATATTTACTTACTTTTTTTTTACATTATCTATCTCTTCGTGTTATACCACACATCCCCTTTAACATTCTCATCTAAACCACATTTAATAGAATGAGATAACTACCGGGTAACATATCGTTGGGGTCAAGTGCAGCCGCAAGCGCCTTCCAGCGCAGCGGCGGCGGGTCTCGCTCGTCTGGGTTGCGCACGCCAGCCGCCAGCTCCGGCGCCACGCGCTGGCTCAGCAGCAACGGCGGCAGCACCGCCACGTGCCGCCCGGCCACCGACTCGTTGTAGTGCGACAGGATTTTCGACCAGTGGTGGGACGACAACCTGGATATTTCAAATGAATGAATCAGGCGTTTTACTTTGTGTAAATTTATGACAATAAATAAAAAACCTTTAGAATATTAAAATTTATGCTTTCTGCGTCCTCAAGCCTACATAGATAAATACATTGTATAGCACTAAACATTTTATGTACACTAGTTGGTTGATAAATATATTTCAAACTGAACTTAAACTTTAGTATAAAACTTTTTACTGTTCAGTTAACAATGTTATTTATTTTTCTAAATATAAACATGCGAATACGGAAAGGTGTTGCATTTTCATTGAGCATACACATGCAATAATTGTCATTTATAATATCAACGAAATTAACTTGAAATCAATTTGTTGGAATAAGGACTATTGGCACAAACCGTTCGAAGATTCAAGTTTCACGACTCAATAATAACGTACAACTTAACTATTTCCGATTTCAAATATTATTGAATAGCATATTTTTTTAATTTTATAAACCTGCCAGTGTCAACGCACTAAAAATATTCATTGTCATTTGCTGTTAAGATCATCTACTGTTTTAACCTGGTGTCAGAGTTTTAATGCCTCTGACTTGGCTAAACATGTCGTCGATAATTATCTCACGATGTTCTTCGAAGCGTTGCTAAAATAATGAATATGTTTAGTGCTTTGATGTAATAAATATTTATTAATTGATCTCACCTCGACCAGGGCCGTGAGTGAGGTGAATGTTTTAACATAATGGTGTCATTTGCATCCACTACGGTTTTTTCGGCATCAATATCTAATAGCGGCGGGAATACTAGCGGATTTCTGTCGCTGTTGTTGTAAAATACAAATGTAGAGTGTTTCCGTTCGTGCTTCTCATAATTCTTTCTGTTAGTTTCCGCTTCCGCTTTCTCTATGTTGCTTATGAAGTAGTCCACTACACCAGAGTTGTACACTATCATTGATATCCAAACGAGCATCCACACCATGAAGGCACGCTGAAAGAAGCGCGTCCTCGCCCACATGTTCACCAAGCGGATGCGTTTCGGTACGTGCTGGTCTTGGTGACCCGGGCTGGAGTTGCGTTTCGCCACCACGTCGGTGGGACTGTTGTGTGCCAAACCGTTCAACCTCGGATGGGATTTTGACTTAGTCATTCTCTGAGGTGAAAAGCTATTTTCTTCCACGTAGTTCTTACTAAATCTCCAGTTCAGTGCGTTATTGGCGTTAAAGTATTCTTTCAAATGTAATTTATTGTTTTGATCTTTAAAATATTCCAAACGGCGTACATCAACTCCGAGGATTGTAGCGAAAAATGCCATTTGAATAAAATAGTCTGATATTAAACTGACTATCATGAAAATTGAGAACTCTTGGATAAATGGGACGAAAGTAAAGAAGCTTACAGTTAGTATTGTTATCTCGGTAAGCAAGTTCTTTGTAATGGACCATCCTTCTTTGCTGAGTCCCTGAGCGAGTCGGATCTTCACATCGAGTCGGGAGTCAGTGGATGTAACGCTCTTGGTGAGGACTAAAACATTTTCTAGTCCAACGATGATGACCAGGTACGGAAAAATTTCTTTGCCTTGCAAACTCAGGGAAAATCCGAAATAAAGGCAAATGCCCATTGACATGGCCAAACTGCCGCCTATAGTAAGAACAGCGCACGCAGCAAGACCTAGTTTAGATCTTATAAATTCTATTTTTCTCACAGAAAAATATACATACAAGAATAGTCCAACAAATGTTATAGTCAAAGGGACAAGTTCTCTATAGTTAAACTGTCCTGGATAATATACAAGCGTGAATTCGTTAACGTGTGCGTATGGCATCTCTTGATACAGAGGGTACATTTCCTTTAGCTTCTTCGTTAGAGATTGAATAAATCTGAAATGAAAATAGCAGATTAATATTGGTTACATCCTCTTGTTTAAATAGACTCCGGGCACAGGTTGGTTGGGAAAACTGTTCAACCACTAGGCTGGTAGATGACTCTGCCCTGGTGTGGAAATGAGTTCTTCATAAACACCTCAAAAAACTTGTCCTGCCTGTTTTTCTATTTGCATCGTCAGGAGCTGATGGTCGCAACTGTAAGTGCCAAACTCGTCGTACAAGTTTGGGCTAAATCAATTGATATTGCCATCACTTAGAAGATATAAAACATATTTTTTGTGAATCTTAATTTCCTTAAAATTGTTATTTTGACAGAGACTTGGTCAAGACGTTATGGCTAGTTTTTAGTTACCTTTGGTCTGGTTGTTGGTAGAATATCGTTACAGCATATTGTAGAACTCGTGGCCTTGCTCTTAGGGGATACCTTTTGATACCAGTTTCTCGGAGTCGCATACCAAAAGCCATTTCCGCTATTGATGCTTTGGCTTTCTGAAGATTCTGAAAACGATAGGAAGCTATATTTTAAGGGTTGTTTTTATCTAGTCAAAGCAAGTTATGTAACAGCCTGTGGCATACCATCACGCCTCTTATTCTCGAATGAAGGGTTAAGCAAACATAGTACTCATTTGCTAGTTATGTTTAAGTTTGATGTAATAGGGGAAGAGCCTATTGCCAACGATCAGGCACGTTACCAGACTCTATGTCTGCTACAAAATAATTTTTCATGGAAAAATCCCAAAACACAACTTGGGAATCGAATCTAGGGCGTCATGCTCATCAGTGGCGCATCTGACACTCCTTTCCACTACACCCAGAGCGGAAAGAGTGATTTAAAAATGTACCATATGAAAAAGAGCAACGAGCTTGTCATAACTTAACAACCTCTAATCTCCCAAGGGTTAAGCCACGGTGTACCTCACAAATAGTACACATGTCGACAGATATATTTAAGCCCCGTTTAATTATATTGAGAGATAGAGAATAGAGCCTATTCCCATCAACAGGTCACAAAGTAGAACAGTAGCTGTAATTGCGAATGTTCTGAAATATCATATCGAAGTACTTAGTCGTAAGTGAACCACATATACATAAAGAATAACCGTAACTGTAATAAATTACTGCCATCTGAGTGTATACCTATACCAATCATCATTGAAAAGAACCATGACCCCGCCCTTGTGCGACTGTATATAATAGGAGGTCACGCCGTATCTCAGGATCTACTCAACTAATTAAGATGCAAGTTTTATTTTTAAGTTAGGTTTGTAGCTTATTATATGAAAATCATAAGTTAATTTATTAGCTACCTGAGTAGCTGGTTTAAAGATTTTTTTGTTTAATATTTTTTAGTCTTAACGCAATATGTATATGATTTAAACTCAAGACACGAATCATGACGCTCGGTCAGTGGTTACGGTGTGTGCAGCGCTTAAGAATAGCAGCTTTACCAAACTACATATTTCGTAGAAGGAACGTATAAAATAAGACCTTCAAATATATAAAAATCCGTCAATGAGCCGTCGTCACTTAAGTCTCAGATACTTCATGCAGGCGCTAGCCAGAGCGTTGTTTCCGCTCCCGACAATTTGTTTACAATCATCGCCTCGCAGACGATCTCCTTGAAAAGATTGCCAGTAATAGCCGTCTTACAATAGAATCAAATGAGATCTGTTACAAGACCACCCCTTGAGATGTAAAATATAATATTACGCCTATAATCGCCGAAAGATTACCCAGAATTATACCTATTATTACCTACGCCCACGTTTCGTCAGTTGTGTTTAAGTCCCGTGTCATAGGGGCCAAGACTATTGCATAAACCGGGCATAAATTCAAACTCTGAGCCTCTACTGAGAAATTCTCAACGGGTAAACCCAATACCCAACACTTAGCCCGACCTGGTTATTGATCACAGGACCTCATAGTAGAGAAGCGCTTGCGACAGCTAGACCAACGACCTAGAGTGTTGATATATTTATTTTGTTACTTTTAACTTTGCCCCGTAGCCCACACGAACGACGAGATTAGTGAGCTGTGAGCACAATTCGGTTATAGCCACGTTGATTCGTTACTACATTACTTCTAAAAGAAGGACCAAATAACAAAACACTGTTGTTTTTATAATATTAGTTTAGTAGATACCTGGTAGCTGTACACTGTATTAATAATGTTGGCATCGAGTGAAAATGACTGCAGGTTCTGCTGCCACAGATTGGCTGGCGACAGAAGCAGGCAGCTGTACTCCGGCAGCACTCGCTCCGTGCTGGCCCTACTGTCCGTCCGCTTGATGCCACCGATCTGGTAGCAATGCTGAAGTAGCGTGCTTTTTCTGAAACAAACGATACATTTTATAACGATCGACCCGTTCTTCTCTCGATTGAGGAGGATATATCAAAATATTCAGATTTCTGAAGACTTTCTTTTCTTAACTGAATATAGAAATAAAAATTGCTTAGTCGATTTTAGAGATCAAAAGACGTGGATTTAAGACGAAAGAGCGTGCTCATACATCAATCATTACTTGAAAATGTGAGCAAAACCAAAAATAAATTATGTATATCGCGTTCACATGATCCGGCGACGCGGTAGTCCCACGAGGGTGTGGCGTGACGAACTGGACTTTCACAAAAAGGATTGAACCAAAACAGGAATCAACAGAAAAAAAATCGTTGAAAGGAAGGGAGGTTTGCTCTGCAGTGGGACACATCTGGTTCATAATAATAAAAATATCGCGTTCAGACAGACGCGGCTGTGATATGTAGTAATGATGATAGGTACACCAAAGAGATGTGATGTATACAAATAAACGTAGCAAGCAACTCGACGGCTACGTCCGATTAGTCCTAAACTAGCCCTCCTGGCGACTTGACGGTCCCTTCGAGTTGCACGCTGCTTACTGTTCATATAGTGTTTTATTTAATATAAACCACCAGTATCAAACAAGTGTTACAGTGAACACCACATTACCAGCACAGCGATGGAATAAATAGATCATAACGGGAAACTCATTTTTCTATATATGGATATAGCAATATAGGATAATACGCCAGCTTAGAAATTACTAGTTCAAAACAGAAAACTATTATTTTTCGGCTGATTGACCGAAGTGTAAATGATGCTAATAGTTACACAGACACGCATGTCACCAATTTATATAAATAAAATCAAAATTTATATGTTTGTTCTTAAAGCATTACGAAACTATTGATCAGATTGTGCTGGGTCTTCTTGAAGACGCCCGCGAGGGTTCCTGAGCCAAAAAAAAGAATATGTGGCATTGCATCGCATGCTGGGCACAGCTTGTTATATTAAATATAATTTAATACTTACTAACAACAGACAATAAATAAAATTAAGTACTAAATAATGAGGAAATAAATCGACATAATGCTTACTTTTTGGTGTTTAAAACTAAATAGAGAAGTAATCAGCTTTCTCTGTTTATGTGGAGAATCGCCTTGCGCAAACCTTAATTCGCTAAGTATGCCATAAATATTTAATTAAAAACTGATATTTTGTATCACTTTCAATGACGCTCATACAGAATTTCATAAGGCTATGTTTATAAGGACTAAAAAAATCTGTTTCTGTATGGTTTTTCGAACGTTATACTTCAGAATAGATGAGAGTATGGGAGGGACTCTTACAAACTTTTGATTTTAAAACACCAGCCTACAATGCCATTAAAATTAAGTACTAAATAATGAGGAAATAAATCGACATAATGCTTACTTTTTGGTGTTTAAAACTAAATAGAGAAGTAATCAGCTTTCTCTGTTTATGTGGAGAATCGCCTTGCGCAAACCTTAATTCGCTAAGTATGCCATAAATATTTAATTAAAAACTGATATTTTGTATCACTTTCAATGACGCTCATACAGAATTTCATAAGGCTATGTTTATAAGGACTAAAAAAATCTGTTTCTGTATGGTTTTTCGAACGTTATACTTCAGAATGGAGTAAGATGAGAGTATGGGAGGGACTCTTACAAACTTTTGATTTTAAAACACCAGCCTACAATGCCATTATAAGTCTGTAACTAGAAACTAAGTATTGTCATGTAGATGAGGATGACTCGACAGCCTATATTTTTGTACGCTCAGGACGCAATAGGACTTTCAGAGAACTTGCAGATGCAATAACAATCGGAAAACACAAGTAAAGAAAGAGATGGTATGCAGTGGCATAAGGACAAATTATTTAAAAACAAATTGTTTATCACCCCCTTTCTGCACCTGCATATTTAACTTTTTTTTTTACAATTTCAGTTTTATCAATGTGACTCAAAGATGAAACATATGCTTAAAAAATGGGTAAAATGATAGACGATGTATATAGAAATACATTAAATTGCATCGGCTGTTAGTAAAAATATTTGAAAAAATAATCGCATATGTTGTACTTATTCAGTTAAAGCTGTTTTTGATGTTATTTTTTTAATGTATATTGTATATTATGATACACTACATTATGTTATACCGGGTGTTTTGTATACTGTATTTCAGTCTCATTAGAATGGTAGTGAAGTAAAATTTCAATTATATTAAAAAAACAGCATTATATGAAATTAGTCTAGGTGTGTAATTTTATTGGTCTCAAGTATATTTGATTTGATGTGACGCAATAAAGGAGCAAAATTCTTTTAATTTTGGAACAGTGACAGTGAAGCCGTTTTTAATGAGAGTGGAGTCATAGAAAATAGCACAGCAAACAGCATATTCTTTAATTTTTTATTCCAATATAGTAATAACAAGTATTCTGAAGATTAATTCGTGTTATTGGGTTGTTCTATCAGGATCTTCTCAGCAGCAGTAGCAGCCATGGAGTCTGAATTTTTGCCTAGTTGGTGGTAATAGGCTCACCTTTATAACATGGGATTAAATATGACTAGTGATATGTGGGAGTACCATTCGGTGCAATTTCGAAATTATTTAAAGAATTATTTAGTTTCTCTAATCAATAATCCTTACTAATATTATAAAAGCGAAAGTGAGTTAATTTGTTTGTTACGTCTTGACGCCTAAATGGCTAAACCGATTTCTATGAATTTTGGTATAGAGGTAGTTGGGACCGTGGAGACGGACATGGGCAATTTTTTATAAAAAAAATATAGAGATATGAGGGAGAAAGAGGGAAGAAAAGAGAAAATTTAGCATTGCTATTACAACAAATAAGGCGCAGGGGTAAAAACTACGGGTAGCAGGTACCTGTATATAAGGGAAACTGTGTTACCCCGAATTTAACGCGAGCGAAGCCGCGGACAAAAGCTAGTCAATTATACATGAGAAAAGGAATACAGTACAGGTATAGAAACATCAATTGTGCAATATTTATCAATTATTTTTTGTTACAAACATGAGTGCACTATGAGTTACAAACATGACCAAATTACCATGCTGCCTGTAACAACAGAAAGAGATGCAACAATATTCATACTGTGATAAATATAAAATAAAATAAAATAAAATGCCTTGATTTGCCTACCGTTTAACTATATGTGTCTGAGGTAGCTATAAGACAGTTTTGTTGATAGCCACTCAAGCATCATCTTTCATTCAGCAGTCAAATCAAGTCTTGCAACATTACTTTGCATCTCATTCTAAATAAAATCATTTCTAATAAAATATAATATTGATAAGCCTAGTAAAAACTCACGTTTCTGGATCTTCATGGTTTCTTATAGTTTCCAGCAATCGAAACACTTCTTGCAATGGAGCTCTGAATGCATCCCACATCTTTAAATTGTTATTCCATGGAGAGACACCTAAACAAAGGCAATATTGGAGTGAACAATCTTTTATTAAAAATTTAAATATTTTTAAACAAAAATAAGTGTTTTAATCAGTCATACTTCACTAAGCTTCAGGAAATGTTAGATAATTTCTTAACAATTATTATCTACTATCTACACTAGGAAATTTCTAAATACATGATCAACAATCATGAGATTTTAAAATTTGAATATTCTATTCAGCAGTAAAAGTGGAAAATCCAATAGCACTCTAATAACAAGGTATTAGTTTAGATGTTAGTAAAAACTGACATTATTGATTGGACAAATACACTTCTCATCAAAAAATTCGAAACACTTTCGTTTTTATTGTTTTTGTCCTAATTTTTTACAAAAGAGAATTAATTCCATGAAAAAAAAAAAACATTATTGTGTAGCTGGCAGTTTGGTCATTACAGTAAGAAGAAAAAAATCAAAATTCGAAATTAGAATTTCATTTGTTTATCCTATAAATGAAATTAATCACTGTTTTAAGACAAATGTGTATTTAGGGTTGGAGTACGTTTCTCGTTTAAAAACTAAAAATTAGCGCTTGTCTTTAAACTTTTTGTTTCTTATTTCATTTACTGTGACTTTGGGACGTCTGAAAAAACTTTTTTTTCTAAAACATATGGATACTTCGCCCGCAGAAGCCGCCCAAGTGGTGGCATTGCTGGATTCTGGACTAAGTCAGCGTGTTGTGGCTGCAAGATTGCATCTAAGCTTATCATCTGTTCATAGAGTCTACAAACGCTATCGGGAGACTGGTTCGTTCACGCGCCGTTCAGGATCTGGCAGGAATCGGGTCACTTCTGAGCGAGATGATCGATTTATTGTAACAACTTCTTTACGAAATCGACGCCTTAACGCTTTTCAACTGCAGCAGCAGCTTCGCGTTGTACGAAGAGTAGCTGTAAGTGACTCTACAATAAGAAGAAGGTTGAAGGAACGCGGATTGGCACCGCATAAGCCAGCGAATGGGCCGAAATTAACTGCAGACCATCGAAGAGCGCGCCTTAACTTTGCACGCGAGCACCTAACTTGGTCATACCTTCAGTGGAGTAAAGTACTGTTTTCTGATGAGTGTAAAATTATGCTGTATGGTAACGACGGAAGGAACAAGGTCTACAGAAGAGATGGAGAACGTTTTGCACAATGCTGCATTGAAGAAAAGGTCAGCTATGGTGGCGGTTCGTGGACGGTTTGGGGAGGAATCAGCGCCGACGGTAAGACAGAACTTGCCTTTGTGTCTGGGCCACGGCTGCCTGCACTAAACTCTCATCGATACATCGAACAGTGTCTTGAACCTCATGTGATGCCCTATGCACATTTTATTGGCAACGACTTCATATTCATGCACGACAATGCTAGAGCTCACACCGCGGGCGTCGTACGAGATTATCTTACCGAAGTCGGTATCTCCATTATGGTATGGCCAGCAATAAGCCCGGACATGAATCCCATTGAACATCTATGGGATGAATTAAAGAGACGAATTCGAGCAAGAGATCCAGCCCCAGAAACACTTAGCCAGCTGCAAAATGCAATCCAAGAGGAATGGGATAATATACCACAACATGTGATCGTGACTCTCATCCGATCGATGAAGAACCGTATGGAAGCAGTAATAAGAGCTCGCGGAGGGAATACAAGTTATTAAATAAACGTTTCTTACATTTTTTTTTTCATTTACGCGTGTTGTTTTACCCATTTCCTTCATATTCCATACAGGGTAAAAATTACTCATTATACAAAATACGAAACCTATGAAGACTTAATTTGAATTTAGAACATTAACATTAGGATTTAAAAACCTCATACTACTTACTATTAAATGACATTTTACATTTATTCCTAAATATACACATTTTTCTGATAATCCTTATCAAATCATAAACTGCGAGGTGTTTCGATTTTTTTGATGAGAAGTGTATATAAGAAAAATAAACCACCACTAAAATAAACCTTTTTTTTTATTTTTAAGAAAAGTAATACTTTTAACACTCCATTCAGAATTGTAATGAGGAAAGATAACAAATAGATAAACTCTGAGGTTGTATACAATTCCTCAGAAACCAACTATTACAATACCTAAGCAATAGTTTATATAACCTTTTTAATTGATAGTATTGTGTTAAAAGAATTTAAGAGGTAATATGACAGTAGCCACAAGTGAGTAAAGTGTACATCAATAGGGTATTTTACTCTATATCAAAGAAATTCTAAAAATATACAATTCAGATAGCTTAGGTAATAAGCAGTCGGAAAATGTTAGATTTAGTTAATAAAATAACTAAATAAATTTTAAAATTGATTTTAAAGTTTCCACTTTTTTTAGTCTGTTGTTTCACTAAGCGAAACAGTGTCCGCCATGATTATTACGTCATACGGCCATATAAACAAGAAGTGACAACTGTCAACTGAGCAACGTCTGTTATTTTTGTATTAAAAAACTTTACATTTTAATTTTTATTGAAATAATTGTAATAATAACATGGAAGAAGGTTTCGTACAAGGAGACACGAAGTACAAACGAGATTTTTCGGACAATTGTGTTGGATCCTTTCTCGCAAGTTTGAACCAAGTTTTTCTTATATTTAAATCAGTTGGCACTTGAATCCACAACTTGTCCGGTGTTTTAACACTAGTGTTTTTACATTCAGGAACAGCACACCAATGGTAAGGGTAATAACTCATTTTTAAATTGTAGTGAAATATACAACTAAACAGAAAGACTAATAACAGCGCATTTGTTTATATGACCAACTGACGTCATGACCACAGAGTAACATGGCGTCAAGCGTTTTTGTGATTTTACGCGCGAAAATAGAAATTGTAAAATTGAAATGCAGTTTTACGGCACTTATCGATTGAATATTTTTTTATTTTTTTTTTTGGTGGTTTACTAGGGCCCTAGGATCAAAATGAGATACTTTTTAAAAATGGGTGTAATACCGTATTATATTGACTCAGTAAGCCTATTTGGCAATTCATTTTATGATGTATATAAATAATCTACATGTTTGTTGCATTTACTAATTGTCTATTACCTATTTTCATAATGATTTGCTGCACATATAGAAGAGGTTTGTCCTTCGCCCAAATATAAGGAAGTTTCTGTGTTTCATTGTACAGGATATCTAAATGTGACGCTCTTTCTGTAAAGTATATGAATAAATTAACATTAGCATGTTAGAAATATTTACAGTCCACATTTAATATGTCTCATAAATTATTTCATCAAAGTACCTTGTGAACATTTTTGTTGGCTGCAATCTGGACTTGAGAAATCATAGATATCAACATTATGTAGTGGTAATGTTACTACAGTTGGTATGTTCCCAGGAAGAGGCACATTCAGAAGTGGATAGCTGGAAATAAATACAACTAAGCTAGTTGTCTACTATGGACAATTTGTTAACAGTAAAAATGAAAATAATCACTTACCAACATAGTAACAACACAGATAATGCTAATGTGATCGCTGTTATGGGATAAGACGAACAAAATAGTCCGTAAGTATAATAAATCTGAGCCACCCTCTCGGGGAGAGTGGATCCTGCCATTGTTGGTAGTCAACAAGTCGTTCGATGTGCGGGAAATTCCGTTTACTAATCTCAAGACACCATCGCACGAGTATTCACGTCACTTGTGAATTTCAAAACGTTGTTTATACACGGTTATGTTAGGTACCAGAGGCGCATTTATTGCAGCCGATCGCGTGCGTTGTAGTGATAGTCACGAATACTATGGTATTTCGCATCATGCACGAGCATGCCGCTATTTACACTGTACACACTCTTTACCAATTATTAGGCACCGATTACATCAACCAAAGCAACCACGCAAGTTTGACATATTGACAGCTCACTTGCTACTTTGACACATTTGACAGTGACTCAGAAAACCACAGATGACAAAGCCGTTCGGAAGTTCAATCAGTAAATGTGTTAAGCATAATCAACTAATATACAAACGAATATTCAAAGATGTGGGGAAAACTACACGCATCTACACGGTCTAGAGATATTTTAAAAAAAGCGAATTACTATCGATGTGTTAATTTTTTAAATGACATGTATTTATATTTAAAAGATACGTTAAGTATTTAATATTCTACCATTTTATAATAATGGTTAAGTGTACTTAGATTAAAATTTCAGGATTTTATGGAAAAAAAATGAAGCATAGACGGAAACCGTATGTGAACTTTTAATTTAGTGAGTAAAAACTGAAAAAATAGAAAAATAATTTGTGTTTATAAACTTTAAGTTAGTAGTCTGAGAAAGCACCCATGATGTTCATAACACATCGGCAACGATTCGGCATGCTCAGAACAAGGTTGTCAATGTCTTGTTGCGGAATATTGTCCCATGTCCTTCTGAGGTGCGCAAAAAGTTGATCTTCTGTAGCCAGATTTTCAAGAACTTCCATCAGAGCTTCTTGATGCATTCCCACGCATGCTCAATGGGATTTAGATCTGGCGATTGAGCAGGCCAGTTTAAGGCCCTAACATTGTGTGTGTGTAACCAAGCTGCTACCGTTCTCGCCGTGTGTGCCCGGGCATTGTCGTGCATGAGCAGGAAATCTTGCCCCATTTGTGTTCTGTGGGGCAAGATTACGGGCCCCAGCACCTGTTAGACGTATCGTTCTGCCGTCATATTGCCCCGCACCCAAACGAGATCCGTCCGTCCTCCAAAGCGAATTCCCAAACCATAATTGTTCCTCCTTGGTATGTATAAACTTCCTGAGTGTTCTGGAGACAGCTCCATCGTCCAGGAACTCGCCAAACACGCGTCCTTCGTGAATCTGGATGGAAGCCGAACCTGGATTCATCCGTTAACAGCACATTGGACTGATTGGACCATTGCTCACGGCCCCAGTCCGCGTGGTGCCGAACCCATTCTAATCGTCGTCCACGATTGCCTCTCCGTAAAGGTGGGACCTGGAGTGGTCTACGAGAGCGTAGTAATTCACCTGTGGCACGATAGCGTGTCCACAATCTTGAAATTACATTTTGGTGGGTTCCTATGGCCTCAGCAACATTACGCTGAACAGACCCAGCTTCCAGCATTCCCACAGCTCGTAACATCACCGCCTTCGTCAAATGTCGGCGTTGCATGGCTACAATACCTCAATTTTATCTTTATCTTTCGTTTAAAAAAAAAATACGTTGGCACTCGGGGACTGCCGCGGTAAAGCTATTGCATAGCATTTTTTATCAACTTATGCAATAAATAAAAACAATCTAAATAAAATATTTAAAAAGTACTTCCAATGAAAAGAAGTCGCAAAAAGAAAAACAAGACCTTGGGTTTGATCCAGCGAGCAGCGTAATGTCGATTGACTATCCGATTCTCTACCAAACACGCTATTAGAACATTAGAATCGGGATTGAAATAACTGACCGTATTGTGTAAACGACGTTAGACAAGCCACACCTCCGTGCCCGTCGGAGTGGGGAGCGTCAGGTTTTTTTTCGTTACGGAATTTCTGGATTCGGTCCCCGCGCTCAGGGCCCGCGATAGAAGCTATGCAATAGCTTAAAAACTGTAACTAATCGTAATTCGTATTGTTTTCTAAATTTCGCACAAATGAAAATTCCCTCTTCTACACATCAAGACATTTTTATGCCACCGAAACAAAAGAATTTAAAAAAAATTGAATTTGAAATTAGTCCGAGATAAATTACAAACAAATCGGTGTTACATAAAAGATTCCAATGCGGCCAGTACTTTTCGAGTTATATAATTGAGTTTGAAATATCCCTAGACCGTGTTGATGTGTGTATAAAAGTCTGATCAGACTTGTCTTATTTACTAAACTGATGACAACCTCAAAAGTTGAACTGAGATGATGATATTCTTAAAAAAAAAACAATTATCTATAGGGATCGTAATATGAACAGTAGAAAAAAGCAGATGAAAAAACTTTTTCAAAACATTTTAATGTCGGAAAATAAGTTAAGAAATCGATTTGGTTCATTGATTTTTTGATACCGATTTTCGGATGTAAGCTTATTTTCTACTTTTTTGTTGTTGTAATTAGTAAGCTCATAAAGTAGGTACCGAAAAATACAGATAAACCGGGGTATATTTCGGGAGACCCTTTTGATAATGAAAAGAATTTATGAAATCGGCCCACAATTGACGGGGAAATAGCGTAACAAACATATAAAACAATACAGGAGATTTAAGAACCTCCTTCTTCTTTTGAAGTCGGTTAAAAAAGACTTCATGTAGTAGATCCACACATTTGTACAGTGTGACATGACTTAAATGAATAAAGTAAGGAAAGCGCATGTAATGAATAGAATTTTGAAATGATGAAAGGGATTCTTCAGTCTTGACTTTAGATATGGACAAGATTGTGGCGAGGAATGAAATCATAGAGTAAATTGCCCAGAAGAAAACGTAAAGCCAATGGCGGACCACAATTTCCTACCTCCTTACGGGAATTTAACGTTCACACATCTTCGTATATTTTTTTGTGTATCCATCTGCTATCAGTCCGTCCCTGACTATGATCAGAGGTGTGAAAAAAAGCATAACATTAAAAAAATCAGGGTTAGTGTTCTATTCTACTTAATCAGGCAGCACAGTAACGGCTATCTATTATATATATTAAATCTATTCATTCGTTTTGTCATCAATAGTGAATGTGTAAATACTTAGTTGCCTTGAAAAGGGGGTGAATTTCATTAGGTAGTTTCATGGATTTTTCTCGCTAGCCTGTGTTGATTCATATATTCCTTATTAATTTTGGCCTGCCTATACACAGATCTTACGGAAATGAAATAGGAATGCCAATTCAGAAGCACAAAAATAACCCAGGCCTCTCACTTAGCATTAGTTAGTGCAGGCAGTCATTTTCATTTGTTTATCATAAATCACATTACCCAATTTGTCTTGTAACAATACCTATTAATAATGCTAGGACCATAATGCCCTCATACATATTGGGTGGAGCTGGAGATGCATCCCAGCAGATGGCGACACAAATTATATTTTTGACGACATAAACTCATACTTCCATGCTTCAATTATTTATTGCA
Source organism: Ochropleura plecta (assembly GCA_905475445.1). NCBI lineage: Eukaryota > Metazoa > Arthropoda > Insecta > Lepidoptera > Noctuidae > Ochropleura > Ochropleura plecta. Next base: position 15,872,238 of record FR997721.1, on the reverse strand, counting down.
TCTCACATGTGTTTTACAAAGTCTTAAATAATAATAATAACAGTTTACATAGACCTGGTCGAATACAACATTATTTTAATAAGTACTCAAATAGTAGATTATAAACCAAGGGGATAAAGCAGTGTCTTCTGTCGCGGGTGACGATTTAAATCGCGAGCGTAACGAAGGACTCGAGGTTTACTCCCGAGCGCAGCGAGGGTGTTAAAAACTTAAATCACGAGCGAAGCGAGGGATTTAAGACGAGTCCTGAGTATAGCGAGGGATTTAAGTTCACCCAAGACTAAGACAGCTTTATCACCGAGGAAAATACGTACTCTACTTTTCGTACCATTTGCGAAAAAAATAACACAATAATAAAATGAGACAAGCATTTCTTAAGAAATAATGACAATTAAAAGTAAAAATTAACATTCGAAACATTGGTCCAATTATTGATATAGTGGGTTACATTTTTGTTTGGTACATACATTTATTGTTGATGAGTTGATTTGAATCCGACAATTCACTGTCACTGTCGCTTTGATTTAACATCGTAACGTATTTTTAGAACATTACTTAACTTATTTATAAAAATAAATTAAAATAAACTTAACGTTTATTTATGTATTTGAAGTAAACAAAAACGCGGCAAATTCCTAGACTAATATTTTTTGTCGGAAAAGCAAAGGCATCAAGCTCATACGGCCTCGTCGGTTTTCATAATTTTATTTAATAATCACAACTGCATAATAAATGCGTATTCCTTTTTCAAAAAGATGTTAAATGCTTTATATTAATAAACTCAATGGTGGAAACACAGATGTAGTTCAGTATAAATGTCGGGAGGTATTCCAAATTTATATCACATTCTCCCCCTAGTAGAGTATGAATGAAATTCAGTACAATTTTCTTTCCCTGTTTTTAACAGATTCAAAATGACTATTGTTATGTTCGCTTTTTGTAGCATAGAATGTCACTTTATTGAGCAAGTGGTACGAAAAAAAAATTCTAAATAATTAACATAAAATATAAAATTATTCACTTTCTGTTACTCTGGGTGTCCGTCTATTATAGGTTATTAATGTTTCACGCCTTAGCGGTATAACGGATTTCCATAAAATCCACATCGGTATACCTGGGTTAGTAGAACATAGGATCCTTTTTATCCGGGTTTGACTTTCCCATTATGTCCGACTCTTTTTTGCTTTGATGGGAAATCATCAAATAACTTCCACTGCTCTGGGTGGAGCAGGTGAGGGAGTGTCAGACTTTTACTGACTAAAATCCACCCATGTTCCTTCTTTTGTCCTTTATGTACCGAAGCCGCGGTTATCTCATTCGAACAACCCGTAACCCCGGCAGAACTTCTACCCACCTTAAACATTGTGAAATTTTCCAGTTCTTTGAATCTATGTACCTACAGGATTTGTAGGTATCACGGCGATCGCTCCCGAAGGAGCATGGTGAAAACATTTCGATAATAAGAAGTTTTCATTAAGTATTTTTTTCTCAGTCTCGTCTATTTTAAACAATCCGTAGGGAGAATGTAATTGTTTCTGCAAAACCTTGGCATATTTTTAAGTGCTGATTGATGCTTTTGTCACGTTGCTATTAAAAATTCGAACTGCCAGTCTCGATAAAAATACCTCCATTACGCTAGAGAGAGTAGAATAGAATGCACTTTTTCAGTAGGATTAAACGATATTTCATTTTTATGCCTCTCATAGCATAGAATGCATTTATTTACCTCACGATTAATGTACACTAAGTACAATAAAGTAGTCAGGAAGTGAAAAATAGGTAGGTATACCTATAGGTTATGTTTATTTATAGAGAAATCTTTTCCATATTACCTGCGAAAGTAGTACTTAGTGGTAGTACTAGATGTAGTCTATGCAATGATATCTATGAGCTTTTTTTGCTACATGAATGTAGGTAATACTTAATTGTATCATTAGTAACTTGACACAGTCGTTCATAAAGATCCTACCTAGATAGATTAACTCGAACCGCCACTAGGTACCTACTGCCAGTGAACTTTAACATACCAGACATCCGCAGAGATACTTTCCTATTTCTCAGATGTGCAGAATGTGAGAGGAAATGAATGTGAGAATTAAGCTGGGTAGGCTTATAAGCAAAAGTAAAAGGATGTATTTCTAAGTTTAAATTGATTAATATAATTTGTATTTAGGCAATCTTTGGAGCTCCGATAATTCTTTCACTAATGTTAAGCTTTTACCATGTGTAGGATTAAAATGTTTACGTTGGATAATTGCCGACCATACACCGAACGAAGCTGCGGGCAAAAGTTTTTTTTTCATTTATTGAAAGAAACTCGATCTATGGATAAGCTTTTCCACGCTGGTTACAAAATACAAATCCCTATAGATGGCGGTGATAGACTTTTTAGAGCAAGGATTTTTTTTTTATGAATAGAATATTACAAATAAACATGATCTTTTATAAAAAAATTGCCTATAACAATAAATTGTCATTTGGTCGAGCTCTAAATTCAAAAATATATGAATTGATAATTTTTAATAGCCGTTTAGCGGTGCCTTACTTTTGTTACTCCTTCAGTCTAAGAATACGAAATTAAATCATAGTTTCATATTGGTTAATGACATAAGTACTTTTTGTTCTGTTATTTAATTTCACCTAAAGTGTGTGTACCTTATTGAAAAACGTCGTTTGATTCACGTGAGAATTTGTCAAAGCTGTTCTCGACTCTATAACAACCTCGACTAGAAACAACAATGACATGAAGTTTCATCACAAGACTTGAATCAAAATGTATGTACTATTTACCATTCGAAAGATATGTTACTTGTAAATGTAATATTTGCCTTGTCTGGTATTCCTTTTGTCTTTAGACGTCCAGTTCTAGTCTCATCTCAAATTTCGCCAATCTCTTTAATGTTTGCTTATTTCTCTGGTGTCGTTTCCAATTCTGTGCTTGATCTGATAGAACTTACTTCAGGGCACTAGCTTTGAAGGGCAGCGATCGAAATCATGCCTGTTGGTACCTACTCCTAACACCCAGCAATTATCTTCAAGCACAGTTTAGATCTTACTGTGAAACTTATCTTATATCAAAAGTAGTATTGAATCAAGAAAAACTAGAATTCGTATTCGAAAAAAAACTGTTTTGCTGCAAAATACCTCCCCACATTATTCAATTGAAAGAGACGAAATTTAAATCTTTTATTAAACGCACACCATGTAGGCAAGCATATTATAAGTTCTATTTAAGATTTCTTACATCGTTTTCACATATTTGTATAATCTCAACATGAATAATGTACCTAAATACGATTTTGTAATAATAGGTACTATAATTTAAAAGACTGTCCATGGGGTTTCTTGCCTATTCCTCTCCATAGACATCAACGCTTTGGAATGGGCAACTACTTACTGTACTTTCACATAACTTGTGACCGGAACTGTAGCTTCATCATTTTGTTTTTGGACATTCAAAAGTGCTTGTAATGGGCTAAAATAAATGCTTTGAATTTGAGATTATAATACGTTGTAGAATATTTCAATGCCTTTGTAGGTCTACCTATGTCCAGAGGATTGTCAAATGAAAAGCAGGTTTATCACGAGATATTCATACATCAACCCAAATACTTGATTCAATAGAATTTTCGAATCATATAAATAAAAAACCCAGTTTATAACTTTTTAAACGAAATTCGCATAATAAAATAACTATGTTTAAAGTTCGTTGTTCAGTACCGACGCACCGCGCGCTGTAGCTAATCGCTACGGTCTACACGTAACCTCATCTGTTTTAACTTATCACGCCATCGCCATCTCTCTGGCTTATTGAAACTTCGACCAAATAACTATTTTTTAAAGTTGTACTCAAAACTTGTGCTTTAATATGCAGGTACTAAATGCCTAAGAAAACTTATAGATCCGTCTTAGTGATCTAACATTTAAATATCTATTGCCCAATGTGGTAATAACGGAACCCTAATTAATTCGTCCTGTCCCGTCCGTCTGGCTGTCCACCTATAAGTATGTCAGACATTTTACTCCGACACAACACATTTGGGAGAGCAGGAGCCTTTATATCAAGATGTAACAGAAGGTTAAAAAACTCTTCGCATTTAAGGACGCGTTTGCAAAATTGATAGGCATAGCATCGAACTACTACATTGACAAAGTCACACACACTAAAGTAGGCACGGAAATATTAGTCAAGTGAACTCATTTTGATACATTGAATAGTTTTTTTTCGTAATTCTTCGTACCATCAAAAAATATTTCATATTTTTGAGATATTATGAGACCTTACCTCCGGACTTGACGGAGTGACTTGAAGGTGTACTTCGGTGACTGCTACTGGAACTCCTCGACGGATTGAACTAGATGTGTCGAGTTTGGGCTCATTTTGTTAGTTATGATGAGACCTTCCCTCCGGACTTGATGGAGTGACCTGAAGGTCTACTTCGGTGACTGCTACTGGAACTCCTCGACGGATTGAACTAGATGTGTCGAGTTTGGGCTCATTTTGTTAGTTATGATGAGACCTTACCTCTGGACTTGATGGAGTGACCTGAGGGTCTACTTCGGTGACTGCTACTGGAACTCCTCGACAGATGAAACTAGATATGTCGAGTTTGGGCTCATTTAGTTAGTTATGATGAGACCTTACCTCCGGACTTGATGGAGTGACCTGAATGTCTACTTCGGTGACTGCTACTGGAACTCCTCGACGGATTGAACTAGATGTGTCGAGTTTGGGCTCATTTTGTTAGTTATGATGAGACCTTACCTCTGGACTTGATGGTGTGACCTGAAGGTCTACTTTGGTGACTGCTACTGAAACTCCTCGACGGATTGAACTAGATGTGTCGAGTTTAGACTCGTTTTGTTAGTTATGATGAGACCTTACCTCTGGACTTGATGGAGTGACCTGAAGGTCTACTTCGGTAACTGCTATTGGAACTCCTAGACGGATGAAACTAGATATGTCGAGTTTGGGCTCATTTTGTTAGTTATGATGAAACCTTGCCTCCAGACTTGATGGAGTGACCTGAAGGTCTACTTCGGTGACTGCTACTGGAACTCCTCGACGGATTGAACTAGATGTGTCGAGTTTGGGCTCATTTTGTTAGTTATGATGAAACCTTGCCTCCAGACTTGATGGAGTGACCTGAAGGTCTACTTCGGTGACTGCTACTGGAACTCTTCGACGGATCGAACTAGATGTGTAGAGATTGTGCTCGTTTTGTTAGTTATGATGAGACCTTACCTCCGGACTTGATGGAGTGACCTGAAGGTCTACTTCGGTGACTGCTACTGGAACTCTTCGACGGATTGAACTAGATGAGTAGAGATTGTGCTCGTTTTGTTAGTTATGACGAGACCTTACCACCGGACTTGATGGAGTGACCTGAAGGTCTACTTCAGTGACTGCTACTGGAACTCTTCGACGGATCGAACTAGATGTGTCGAGTTTGGGCTCGTTTTATAAGTTATGATGAAACCTTGCCTCCAGACTTGATGAAGTGACCTGAAGGTCTACTTCGGTGACTGCTACTGGAACTCTTCGACGGATCGAACTAGATGTGTAGAGATTGTGCTCGTTTTGTTAGTTATGATGAGACCTTACCTCCGGACTTGATGGAGTGACCTGAAGGTCTACTTCGGTGACTGCTACTGGAACTCTTCGACGGATCGAACTACATGTGTCGAGTTTGGGCTCGTTTTATAAGTTACTAGCTTTTGCCCGCGGCTTCGCTCGCGTTTAATTCGGGGTAATACAATTTCCCTTGCGCCTTATTGATTTGTAATAGCAACACTAAGGTTTCCCTTTTCTTCCCTCTTTCTCCCTCACATCCCACTTTTTTAAAAAAAAAATAGCCTATGTCCGTCTCCTGGTTCCCAACTATCTCTGTACCAAAATTCATCAAAATCGGTTTAGCCATTAAAGCGTGAAGAGGTAACAAACAAACAAACTCACTTTCGCTTTTATAATATTAGTAAGGATAGTAAGGATGATGAAACCTTGCCTCCAGACTTGATGGAGTGACCTGAAGGTCTACTTCGGTGACTGCTGCTACTGGAACTCTTCGACGGATCGAACTAGATGTGTCGAGTTTGGGCTCGTTTTATAAGTTATGATGAGAGCTTACCTCAAGACTTGATGGAGTGACCTGAAGGTCTACTTCGGTGGCTGCTACTGGAACTCCTCGACGGATCGAACTACATGTGTCGAGATTGGGCTCGTTTTGTTACTTATGATGAGACCTTACCTCCGGACTTGATGGAGTGACCTGAAGGTCTACTTCGGTGACTGGTACTGGAACTCTTCGACGGATCGAACTAGATGTGTCGAGTTTGGGCTCGTTTTATAAGTTATGATGAAACCTTGCCTCCTGACTTGATGGAGTGAACTGAAGGTCTACTTCGGTGACTGCTACTGGAACTCCTCGACGGATCGAACTAGATGTGTCGAGTTTGGGCTCGTTTTGTTAGTTATGATGAGAGCTTACCTCAAGACTTGATGGAGTGACCTGAAGGTCTACTTCGGTGGCTGCTACTGGAACTCCTCGACGGATCGAACTACATGTGTCGAGATTGGGCTCGTTTTGTTACTTATGATGAGACCTTACCTCCGGACTTGATGGAGTGACCTGAAGGTCTACTTCGGTGACTGCTACTGGAACTCTTCGACGGGTCGAACTAGATGTGTCGAGTTTGGGCTCGTTTTGTTAGTTATGATGAAACCTTGCCTCCAGACTTGATGGAGTGACCTGAAGGTCTACTTCGGTGACTGCTACTGGAACTCTTTGACGGATCGAACTAGATGTGTCGAGTTTCGGCTCGATTTGTTAGTTATGATGAGACCTTACCTCCGGACTTGATGAACTAGATGACAGGAACTCCTCGACGGATTGAACTAGATGTGACGAGTTTAGACTCGTTTTGTTAGTTATGATGAGACCCTATCTCCAGACTTGACGGAGTGACCGATACACTGACATGAGGATGTACAGACGCCATTATAATGATGTGTTTGCCACTTTAGTTCAAAAGCATTCAAAACAGTACACGTTTAGACCCAGCGCACACCGCTGAGGTAAGATCACGTCATAACTAACAAAACGAGCCCAAACTCGACACATCTAGTTCAATCCGTCGAGGAGTTCCAGTAGAAGTCACCGAAGTAGACCTTCAGGTCACTCCATCAAGTCCGGAGGTAAGGTCTCATCATAAGTAACAAAACGAGCCCAATCTCGACACATCTAGTTCAATCCGTCAATGAGTTCCAGTAGCAGTCACCAAAGTAGACCTTCAGGTTACTCCATCAAGTCCGGAGGTAAGCTCTTATCATAACTAACAAAACGAGCCCAAACTCGACAAATCTAGTTCGATCCGTCGAGGAGTTCCAGTAGCAGCCACTGAAGTAGACCTTCAGGTCAGTCCATCAAGTCCGCAGGTAAGGTCTCATCATAAGTAACAAAACGAGCCCAATCTCAACACATCTAGTTCAATCCATTGAGGAGTTCCAGTAGCAGTCACCGAAGTAGACCTTCAGGTCACTCCATCAAGTACGAAGGTAAGCTCTCATCATAACTAACAAAACGAGCCCAAACTCGACACATCTAGTTCGACTCGTCGAAGAGTTCCAGTAGCAGTCACCGAAGTAGACCTTCAGGTCACTCCATCAAGTCCGCAGGTAAGGTCTCATCATAAGTAACAATACGAGCCCAATCTCAACACATCTAGTTCAATCCATTGAGGAGTTCCAGTAGCAGTCACCGAAGTAGACCTTCAGGTCACTCTATCAAGTACGAAGGTAAGCTCTCATCATAACTAACAAAACGAGCCCAAACTCGACACATCTAGTTCGACTCGTCGAAGAGTTCCAGTAGCAGTCACCGAAGTAGACCTTCAGGTCACTCCATCAAGTCCGCAGGTAAGGTCTCATCATAAGTAACAAAACGAGCCCAATCTCAACACATCTAGTTCAATCCATTGAGGAGTTCCAGTAGCAGTCACCGAAGTAGACCTTCAGGTCACTCCATCAAGTACGAAGGTAAGCTCTCATCATAACTAACAAAACGAGCCCAAACTCGACACATCTAGTTCGACTCGTCGAAGAGTTCCAGTAGCAGTCACCGAAGTAGACCTTCAGGTCACTCCATCAAGTCCGGAGGTAAGGTCTCATCATAAGTAACAAAACGAGCCCAATCTCGACACATCTAGTTCAATCCGTTGAGGAGTTCCAGTAGCAGTCACCGAAGTAGACCTTCAGGTTACTCCATCAAGTCCGGAGGTAAGGTCTCATCATAAGTAACAAAACGAGCCCAATCTCAACACATCTAGTTCAATCCGTCGAGGAGTTCCAGTAGCAGTCACCGAAGTAGACCTTCAGGTCACTCCATCAAGTCCGGAGGTAAGGTCTCATCATAAGTAACAAAACGAGCCCAATCTCAACACATCTAGTTCAATCCGTTGAGGAGCTCCAGTAGCAGTCACCGAACTAGACCTTCAGGTTACTCCATCAAGTCCGGAGGTAGGATCTTATCATAACTAACAAAACGAGCCCAAACTCGACACATCTAGTTCGATCCGTCGAGGAGTTCCAGTAGCAGTCACCGAAGTAGACCTTCAGGTCACTCCATCAAGTCCGGAGGTAAGGTTTCGTCATAACTAACAAAACGAGCCCAAACTCGACACATCTAGTTTGATCCGTCAAAGAGTTCTAGTAGCAGTCACCGAAGTAGAACTTCAGATCACTCCAATAAGTTCTTGACCAATAAGCATTTGTTTTAGCGAAATAAAATATTGTCATTTAGAAAAATCTTATCTTGTCAAGTATCAAATTTGATTTATCCAATATTTCGTATTTATACAGCGATCTTTTCAACACAAACTGCTTCTGACAGGCGATACAGCGTCCACTCACAACGGCAGCCGAGTGCGGATTGAGATTTCATTCGGAATGTTTGTGCAATAAATCAAAACAGGAACAAAAAATAAAATAACCCTTATTGCAATCTGTTAAGATTCACCCATAATAGCAAAATATATGGAAAAATAAGTTTCTTATTTTATTTTTTGTGCGAGTATTTATGACACTGCGACATAATTTTTTTTCCTAGATTTAAAAAAGACTATATTTGCCTACTTGTAGTATTTTTAGAAATCTTAAAATGTGTTTTTAGTAGAACAAAAAATGTACCTAAACACAACCCGGTATCGAAAAAATTGTGGTTAATGGCAACGGCCGATCGTTTTTACAGTATCAAAAACTATTATTAACAAGAAAACAGTTTCCTCCGTTTAAAGCTAAAGAACCAATCCATTTGTGGTAGTTATAAGTCACATTTGATTTGGTTCAGTTTAGTCATAAAATGTACCAAAAAACAGCATAATTTCGTCCGAATTGTAAATGCGGTTTCGAAGTATGACTGTCGAAATATTCGATTCTACTTTTTGCATAAACCGTAAAAATTGCATCCCTCTCCGCTAATTTCTACATTAGGAGAAGGAAAAAATTAGGTTTGCAGAACGTATACTTTGAACAAAATTCGGTTTGAACTTTGAATTACATTATAAATTGGGTTTTGAGTTATGGGACTTTTAATTTCATATTATTTATTTAGTCGCAAATTTCCGCTTTGCAGTTTGCCAAAGGGCAATGGAACGCAGAATACTGGCTGTCAATTACGAGACAGAGTAACACCCCGCTGCGATCCAAACCGGGCATAGTGGACGTTGGTAAGAAAGCTGCTACGCTAAGTGGGATTGGGTGGGTCAAATCAGGGTTATGCTCGATGACCATGTCTCCATACAATGGTGGCAGGTAGCGCCGCTCAGGCACTGTCCATCTCCTGCCACCATTGGCTAGCGTAGAAAGCGGTGGCGAGACGACTTAGATGCGTATCTACCGTGCGTGAGACATGGTTCAAGGTGTGGAAGGAGTTGGGGAGGTGGTTGCCTAATAGTGCGACAGAACGGGCTAACTAATAAAAAAAAAACATTTTGATATATAATACAATAAATTAAGGTTCAAAAATTTATTTGATGGTTTCAAAAAAAAATTGCGAGTTATTGGGGCAGCAGCTGACCCCTTCCTTTGGTCTATCTACCAAATACCAATCACCATGTATACTCAATTAAATGCCACCAAGTCATCATCTGCCTAGCCTTTTCCCAACTATGTTGGGGTCGGCTTACAGTCTAACCAGATGCAGCTGAATATCAGTATTTTACATGGAGCCACTGCCTATCTGACCTCTACAACCCAGTTAGTACTGGGTTATGCGATACCCCTTGGTAAGACTGGTTGTCAGACTTTCGGAACACTACCTGTAACGACTGTCAAAGATCTACAAATGACAGCTGGGACCAACGGCTTAGCGTGCTTTCCGTGGCACAGAGGAAACTCGGTATGTAACGGGTGGTCACCCATCCACAGACCAACCTAGGCAAGCGCTTAAAGATCGACCCATGCGGCTGCTATTATTTAGCCACGAGCTCCTCAATCCTAAATGCCACCAAGTATATTCAATTAAATGCCGAAGGACAAATTATTGTGTAATAAATTATTACAGTGCTCATTAAGATAACTTGCTGATATTGTGTAAAAATGCAGTATGAACCTAAAATTCACCGTGATGTACCAAAAACAATGTCCGCTTCTAAATCGAACGCACAAAGTCTCGTCAAGTAATCTTGTGTTTCATACAACGTCACCAACGTCTACATTTTTGTAAAGTAAGCAACGACGCCATACTGTCAGGCCTAGGCTGTAAAATATTGTGTCAATTGTTCATCCATAAAATTTAAGCAGTCGTTTATTCTGCTATTGGGAATTTCAGTTACCTTCGCGTTAACAATCGAAGTTAGTTCCAGAACAATATGGCAGAGTTAGGTTACTGTTTAGCCAGAATTCTTCTTCGATAATGTGTCCGCAGGGGGCTTAGACAAAGTAACAATTTAAAAACGATAACGAAGTTAGAAATCTTTATCGCTCAGCAGTCACTAATACATTTTCAACTTTATACCCTAGTGCATAAAGTTGAAAATCTATTAAAGACTGCTGAGCGAAACAAACAAAAACGATATGTAAACGTCAATAGATTTTTAACTTTATTAAACGCGCGTATAAAGTTGAAAATGTATTAGTGACTGCTGAGCGATAACGATTTCTAACTTCGTTATCGTTTTTAAATTGTTACTTTGTCTAAGCCCCAGACTAAATTAATTCCATTTCTTTTGTTTCGTAAACTTCCAAAACAAATTCAAACAAATTCCGTTTCATAAACTATACTAATTCAGCTGCATCCTTTTATATTGAAAAAAGACCCCAACTTAAGTAGTACCTAGTTTGATTATTTAAAAATGGAAGATTAGTTATAATTTGTTGCATTCAACAACATAGAACTTATCGTGTGTACGAATTGGATTAATTAAAAAAAAAATATTACATTAATTTGGTGATGCCTGTTCCAGGGCGCAACTCTTATAGTTCGGGAAGCGCAATCCGCGCGGTGAGGCACGAGTTCGTGGTACCCGCCATGGCGGCTGCCGTCATCGCATCCCGCCACACCGCTACACCGCCACTCCGCACAGTCGGCTGCCGGCAGCCGCCACTCCGCCGCCCGACGTCTGCACGGTGCACTCGCATCCAGCCGCTCGCTCGCACAGCGGCATACTGTACCCGCGACTTCTTATACTTAACTTTTTTTCAACTTTAATTCTCAACCATGAGGCTCATTATTTTTTTTAAGTTTCTACTTCTTTTTAACTTTTTAAACTTAACATTATCTAAAAGTTGTCCTTCTAAATGTCAATGCTTTCGTTCCAAAGTTGCATGCTTACACCAAGACCTGTTGACCGTTCCGAAGCCGCCGGCCGACACTCACAGTTTGTAAGTAAATTACATTATTCTTAATTTTAAGTTTACGTACCAAGTATTGTTGGGTGCTCGTTTATAAATAACATGCTGTTACCACGGCTTTATAAATAAGTGTGAGATTCATAGCGCCGCCGGCCGCGAGCTGGCGATCGCAAAATGTTATTGTTGCGAAAGCATCTGTTTCAGCCGAGGTTTATTTAAGAGCTTCTAATCTGAAACTAAATTCCAAGGTAACGCTTAGCGATTAGTTTTAAGTTTTGCGTAATTATTTATAAAAACAACAGTTGCGTCTGGGTTCCTAGTTGTAAAACGAAGGACTTAAAGACGTTCTCCAAAAGCTTTAATAACAACTTTTTGAAACAGGCGAAAACTAAGTTTTTATGTTCCTGCTGCTAACTTGCCAGCGCTTTTTTGCCTAATTTTATTTCTTTGTACTCTATAATTAAAAGAAATTTAACGGAGAGGTCTTTTTGCCTATGTAGACCAGGTACCACGTAGGGGCAGTACTTTCATGCATGCTTAAAAGTCTAACTTGTCCTTATAAGTTACCATTATTCATGATGTTACTATTCCTCATCAACTAAGTAGAGTTAACCTTGTAAATATCCTCGAACAGTTTCCATCGTCGAACGGGTAGATATCATTTATCTTAGATGATAGCTTTTTATTAATGGCCCTATATCAATGCATTAGCCAAAAAGTCAGAGGGGCCTGCCAGGGCCTCCGCCTGCCGGGGTTGCGGGTTGTTCGAAAGAGATACCGCGGCCACGGAACGTAAGGGGCAATAGAAGGAACATAGGTGGGTTTTAGTCAGTACAAGTCTGACACTCGCCCCCGCTCCGCCCAGGAAGTTATTTGATGAATTCCCACCCCAAAAAAGTCAACCACGGATTGGGACAAAAAAGTTGGACCTTGGACCTTTGTTTTAGTACTCTGTAATATGAAAATTGTGTTTTGGGATCTTAGACTTAACTAGATCGTGTAATTTAAGACGCAAGTCTTCAGTTACACGAGTTTTTGTTCGAAAACTTAAATTGCCAAAATTAAGGTTTAAAAAGTAGACGCTTATTCATTAGATTATAATATTGAAATGATCTTTCTGGGTGTGCATTAAAACATATAGAAATACATTACTAACATAACAACATCCCGCCTGTAATCCCCCAAACGTTAAGCAGAGATGTAACTAATAGTTCAGTACTGGAACTGACAAGTCACGTCTGTCACCCGCACTCCGGCCTCTTAAAGCCAAGAAATGTATCAGTTTGTTTAATTGTATTCAATAGAAAATACCTAATTAGAAACCAAATCAAATCATTTATTTCAATTAGACCATTACAGGCACTTTTGAATGTCAAGAAACAAAATGAATCTACAGTCCCGGTCACAAGGCATAATAACTTGTGAAAGTACTGTAGTTGCCCATTCCAAAGCGTTGATCTCTATGGAGAAGAATGGGCAAGAAACTCCATGGACACTCTTTTAAATCATAATATTTTTACAAAATCATGGATACATCATTCATGTTGTGATTATAAATACATGTGAGAACGATGTAGAAAAACGAGCACATTAAGAGCGTCCAGAGTAAAAGCAAAAACAAGAGTTTAATAGATAAATTAATTAATTAAAACAAACCGTGGCGGCTAATAGATGACCAGTCACAACTGACAGCGCCCGTTCACGAACATGACGAACATCAGCCCCATTCAGCTTAAGCATTTTGAAGGGAACTAAATGACCAGACACACACGCCACCATCAGCGAGACATTTAAGTGAGCATGACCATATCAACCACCAGGGCTTCGTCAAGTCAATGATAATACATTGCACTCACATATGGGCTTAATAATTATACAATACTAGAGAATTGATTCTATACATTGCAAAGATAGTCTTACAATCTTCTGCAGCTTCCACTATAGCTTCGGATACTAATCAATGAGTTTACCCCTATGCTTGTGGAGCAGGACCAGCATTGAGCCAAGCATTTTTATCATCAATATAATCCTACCTATATTGCCTACATAGTGTGCGTTTAATACAAGATTTAAATTTCATTCAGTTGAAGAATGTGGGGAGGTATTTTATTGTAGCATTTCAAACAGTACCCCATGAAAGATGAGTCTACTTTAGCTAACCTGAAACCCGGCTGAACCAATTGGTCCCTATTTCTAGTATTATACTTGTGTCTATCACCTCGTTTACCAAATAGATGCAATTTTTTTCTGACGTACATGATGTTTTCTTAGATATATTGACAAGGTACTGTCATGATGTTAATTTCCTTAAACTGTTCTCTTAGAGATTCTCGCCTACGTAGATTATAAATGGCTCTAATGGCTCTTTTCTGCAGAATAAGTACAGACTCGATGTCTGCAGCCCGTCCCCAAAGTAAAATACCGTACGACATTATACTATGAAAATAACTAAAATAAACTAGCCTCGCGGTATCTATATCAGTAAACTGACGGATTTTTCTGACAGCATATGCTGCTGAACTAAGCCGTCCTGCAAGAGATGTTATATGCGGACCTCATTGTAGCCTTGAATCGAGCGTTATCCCCTGGAAAACAGTTTTATCGAAAATTTGTTGATAGGCGTATACGAGGCGGCCCGCAGCGACCACGTAGCGTTTTCATGCTACTTTCATTTTAATTGTCGTTGTTCCTCAACAACCTCGAAGAAAATTGTGTGATATGGAATTCAGCTTACTAAAAAAATCTGTTAGAAATTATTTTTGTATGTCCCACGCAAAAGCACAAATATTATAGAGCAATTTAAAGCTGTTCAAAGAGAAGTTGATTAACAAAACATACTAACAAAATTTACAATATAATTCGGATCATCCTAATTGATAAAATTATTTACAATAATATGGTTAATGTTGTTTTTGGAAAAATAATGATATACTGGAATATACGTTGAAATATTGAAAATCGTTTAGTTTGTTGACGCGTTATAATTTCGTATGAACACGTAATCGAATTTCGTTGGTAAATCGAGTGCTGTGCAGCCGTAATAAAATAATGTGAACTATATCGTTTGCTGTGAATCCTCGAAGGGTTACGCAGAGCGTTAGTTATGTCTGCGACCCATATAATGTTTTCTTAATTATCCATATTATGAAAGATAGATGTTTAAGAGAGTACCTAATCTTTACTATGATTGAGATTCAAAGATGGCTTCCAAAGTAAGTATATGTAAACCACCATCGTCCCGCGGAATCGCCAGTTAAATTCAAGTATTTTTCAAGAAAAAAAACACAAATAAATAAATTCTTTATACATATAAAAAAAAACTCAAGACTACATGACGTGATAATTGCCATTGTTATAAATTGATAAAATTGATCATTAACTGTGTTAAGATATACGGTACTTAGTGACAGGATTTTTTAAAATCCAATATTTATGTATACTAGGTATCTTATGTGTTTAATTCCCTACCTTTACAAAGTTATAGTTACCAGTTTTAAATTTATATGTTATCAAGCGCCAACTATTGTCAACGTGATGTCATTGTAGACATTTCGAAGATATAATATATTTATACTAGAGTGTGCCTAGCGATTTCACCCAACACTCAGCTCCCAAATATTGTAGCGTGATGTTATACAGCCGATAGCTGTGTATACAGAGCAAACTGGTAGAAAGAATACCACTGTGAATTTCATGCAATCCTAGTAATTTTATCTCAACGCAGTTGGTTCTAGCAAGAACTTGCTTCCAAAAAATTTCATTCAATTCGGTCCAGCCGTTTAAGAGAAGTTCAGTGGCATACACATGTACAGCAGAATTATACATAAAGAGTTGAACACCTAAAATATAGTGGCACTATAAAAAGATAATAAGTTTCTTAATACTATGCAATCATCATAAAACATTTTTTAAGAGTTAGTGCTCCACATGTCTGGTCTGTTAACCGAAAACATTATTTAATATTTAAATGAAAATTTACAATAATTCAAGTAACAGGATATTATAGGCTAGAGAGCCAGCAATATAATTAAACGAATTTAACATACCTGGAAAGATTGATAAAGGGATTGCAATTTTCCAATGAAACGTTGATTGCCAAAATAATATAAAATCGTTTTGTGATTTTAAATTCAATAAACATTATAATTCCTTGTATGCGCTAACTGTTATATTCTGTTTTAGTAATATCAATTTATTATGTATAATTATGTTGCCTACGTTGCAATATCTTAGATGACATTGGGTATCAGCCTCTTTTTCCCGTGCCTGAATTGAATAATTGAAGCTTCTGGTTTTTCTTAATCATACCTACATTTGCATTAAATTTTCGCATGCAATTTGATGTTAGTAACTGTAAAGTAACTACGTAGGAGTTGGTAGGATTAAAGTAACGGTAACCTACGATTTAGTTACCTATAGATTACAACTTTGCACATCCTATGAATGTTACATAATAATAAAAAATAGCCCTTTATTGCTTTGAATCATGATAAAATCTGTTTCTAAAGAATCGTTTTGAATATGGTGGCGTGTCATATCAGGTGTTGCTCTGATTCTGTTATGTGCTATATCTAGTAGTACGGCTTGAGCTAACGTATTCTCGGAATGCATGTGCCTTTGTAGGTCCCCAGTCCCTTTGTAGTTCAACAATATTAGGTTCCAATCTAATATGTGAGTACATAAATGTCGGGATTTGTTTCGGTACTATATAAAGTGTCGCAAAAAGTATAATTTATGTATAATTAGAAAATGTAGTTCCATATCCTAGTTATGTAGCAGATATGTACAGAGATTGTAATTCCATTATAATGTCTTGCTTAATTTTACGAGATACTCAAATTATAGCTACAATTCGACGCTCGGGGCTTAAAATTAACAGCCATACAAATCCAAATCTACGCATTTGCTGACGTTAGCTTCGGTTCGTGAATGTATGACAATAACAATACCTATCCATTACATACCGATACCCCTCTAGAAAAATTTACAGGCTGTTGGTTTCTGCTATTATTTCTAGATAACATTTGACAGTATATTATTTACGTAGAACAACTGCATAAACTCTTTTTGAAATGATTTATTTAAATAGTTGAATGGTGCTGGTCTAATAGTTGAATGCGTCATCTTCGTGAACAGACTCTATCTGTTGCGACTGGAGATCTCTAAAGTTGCTTTATTATTTAAGTTTTTTAGTGTCTTCTTTGTCTTTACCATGGACTGCACATCTTCCTTCATCGTTCTCATATAGTGTAAAAGCTCAACATGAATGATGTAATTAAAGTTTTTTTATTTTTCATCTTGCAGCGAAATTACTATCTCTAGTAGACAAGCATTAGTTTGGTACGTTAATTGGTAAAATATCGTTACCTAGATTTTTAAACCACCTACCGACATATAATAGCTTTAAGTAGAACTTCTTCACTCAACGAGGAACTCATGACTGGTCACGTACACAATGTTTGGTTTTTATTTAATGCATTTTCAGTGGTCCATACCGTAATTGGGAAAATAGAAAACCAGATTTCCTCCGATATTACCAAATTCTTGAATATCGTTTATAAGGTGTTGAAAAATAATTCGTTCTTTTTTAAAGTTCAAGAATACTCTGGTTTTCGAATAACTTTGACACCTGCGAAAAGAAAACTATGAATGTTAAAGGAAATAAAATGTATACAATAAATTAAGAACAACATGAGTAAAAAACAGGTATATAAGAATGTGTCAACTAAATCACACATTAAATAAATACCATATAATATAATATAAAATACAGATACTTACAGATTAAAATTAAAATGAAATTAACTCACAAATACAATCATTATAAATGATTAAAATAGTATGAGATTCGATAAATAAATAATTATATTAATGTTTTTGTAATTGAATATTTTAAAATATATAAAAACATGTGTTAAACTGAATAAAACGAAATACTTAATAATAAAACAGTACTTACGTAAACTTACGTATCAAAAATAACTTTCTTCAATTATTAGTTAATGCTGTACACGAAAATCGCACATTCGCCAGTTTATTTCTTTATTTGGATGCTGGAGGCTATTCGTTATTTATCCAAATTTATCGGGTTCCGTCTAAAAGTACGACGTACGTCCCATTTGAAGTTGTCTTCTTTTCATGTGTGCAAAAAATTAACAACATTAACTGGATTGGCAGAGTGATCTTATTTGATTATTTGTTACCCAACGGATATTTTGTCGGAATCATTAACTAGCTTTAGCTCGCGTTAAATTCGGGGTAACACAGTTCTTCTTTCCTGATTTACAGGTACCTGCTACCTGTAGTTTTTGCCCTTGCGCCTTATTTATTGTAATAGCAATGCTAAATTTTCCCTTTTTTCCCTAATATCTCAATCTTTTTTTTTAAAAAAAATAGCCTATGTCCGGTTCCAAATATCTCTGTACCAAAATTATTCAAAATCGGTTTAGCCATTTAGGCGTGAAGACGTAACAAACAATCTCACTTTCGCTTTTATAATATTAGTATGGATTATTTTTGATAGAAAACTCCTTGATCTTTTTATTTTACGGGCTGTTGGCCCCATTGTGTACATGTACAATGATTAGTTATAATCGAGGACTTTGGTTCGGCAGTCTGTTTAGATGGACTAGCTGTGGCTGCCAAAAATATACAAATGACATTCAGGACGAACGGCTTAACGTGTTTCTGATGTACAAAAGAAAATCTGTATGTCCAAGGAGTAATGAGCAATATGATGCATTTATCTGAACTACCATGACGACTCTTATTTCTATAAGGATTGTTTATGTAGTTCGCAGTCCCCATCGCCTTACGTCTAATTCGAATTGCGAGTAAGCCCCTCATTTACCTTTTGAAGTATTGCAAGCTTCTCTTAGCTACTACTTAGTATATAAGAAGATATTTAAGTCATTATTTTTTTGATTTTTAAACAAACCCACTTATCTTTGGTTCTATTAGCTGTTGAAACTAACTGGTAGGTAGGAGGTATCTACCCATCAATAGACGGGTAATTCCCGCTTTTATTTAACTTTTGTAATGTATTTTCCGTCTCCGTTTTTTAATCTTACGCAGCGGGTCTTGTCTGTGGATACGGGACGGGGTTCTTAAGCAATTACAAATAATAGTAGATTATTAACCAAGGGGATAAAGCAGTGTCTTCTGTCGCGGGTGACGATTTACATCGCGAGCGTAACGAAGGACTCGAGGTTTACTCCCGAGCGTAGCGAGGGTGTTAAAAACTTAAATCACGAGCGAAGCGAGGATTTAAGACGAGTCCTGAGTGTAGCGAGAGATTTAAGTTCACCCAAGACTAAGACAGCTTTATCACCGAGGAAAATACTTTACTTTTCGTACCATTTGCGAAAAAATTAACACATAAGCAAGATAAGCATTTATTAAAAATAATGACAATTAAAAGTAAAAGTTAACTTTCGAAACATTGGTCCAATTATTGATAGAGTGAGTTACATTTTTGTTTGGTACATACATTTATTGTTGATGAGTTGATTTGAATCCGACAATTCACTGTCACTGTCGCTTTGATTTAACATCGTAACGTATTTTTAGAACATTAACTTATTTATAAAAATAAATTAAAATAAACTTAACGTTTATGTATGTGAAGATAACAAAAATACGACAAATTCCAAGACCAATATTTTTTGTCGGAAAAGCAAAGGCATCAAGCTCTGAATACGGCCTCGTCGGTTTTCATAATTTTATTTAATAATCATAACTGCATAATAAATGCGTATTCCTTTTCCAAAAAGATGTATAATGCTTTAAATAAAAACTCAATGGTGTAAACACAGATGTAGTTCAGTATAAACGGTAAGTACCTATTCCAAATTTAAATCACATTCTCCCCCTAGAGCATGAATGAAATTCAGTACAATTTTCTTTCCCTGTTTTTAACAGATTAAAAATGACTATTGTTATGTTCGCTTTTTGTGGCATAGAATGTCACTTTTTTGAGCAAGTGGTACGAAAAAAATAATGTTGAAGTCAAAACAACAAATTAACAGTTTTCTTTGTTGCTTAACATTATTTTTGTGTTTTCATGCGTAATAAAACTAGCGCGATATTAGTAGATTATTAACCAAGGGCCCGGGATAAAGCAGTGTCTTCTGTCGTGGGTGACGATTTAAATCGCGAGCGTAACGAAGTACTCGAGGTTTACTCCCGAACGTAGCGAGGGTGTTAAAAACTTAAATCACGAGCGAAGCGAGGGATTTAAGAAGAGTCCTGAGTGTAGCGAGAGATTTAAGTTTACCCAAGACTAAGACAGCTTTATCACCGAGGAAAATACTCTACTTTTCGTACCATTTGCGAAAAAATTAACACAGTAATAATATGAGTTAAGCATTTATTAAAAATAATGACATTAAAAGTAAAAGTTAACATTCGAACATTGGTCCAATTATTTATAGAGAGAGCTACACTTTTGTTTGGTACATTTATTGTTGATGAGTATAATTGCGGCAGCATTTGCACTGATGGAATCCGTCAATACACTGTCACTGTCGGTTTGATTTAACAATGTATTTTTAGAACATTAACTTATGTATAAAAATAAACTTAACGTTTATGTATTTGAAGAAAACAAAATCGCGGCAAATTCCTAGACTAATATGTTTTGTCGGAAAAGCAAAGGCATCAAGCTCATACGACCTCGTCGGTTTTGGTAATTTTATTTAATAATCATAACTGCATATTAATTGCGTATTCCTTTTTAAAAAAGATGCTTCAGCTTTATATACAAACTCAATGGTACACCATTGATTTACAAACACAGATGTAGTTCAGTATTAAGTATTCCAATTTTAAATCACATTCTCCCCCTAGGGGATGAATGAAATTCAGTACAATTTTCTTTCCCTGTTTTTAACAGATTAAAAATGACTATTGTTATGTTCGCTTTTTGTGGCATAGAATGTCACTTTTTTGAGCAAGTGGTACGAAAAAAATATTATTATGTATGTCACGGGCACTAAAAGGGGTTTTACAGACATTGATTTGATGAACGCATTGATGATTCGATAAAAAGCGATTTCCTCGTGTAGACTTTGAGATTAGGCTTTTTCCGTTAAATGAAAATGTATGGCTTCCAATTTAATAACTATTTCCGTGGAAATTTAAAACGAATATTAGGAGAATAAAACTTTTCAAAGATGCTGCGTATTTTTTTAATTGTATGAGTGTTCGTAGTTGCACACCGTTTCATTCATGATTCTATTTTCTTTTGGTTGAAGAAGCACGCTCGTTGGTCCCATATAACTTTTATTAACTTTTCTTGCGTAGATTCTTATTAGGTTTCTTTTTAATATACTTCGTCTACGTTGATCATACTTGAATGACTTGGGTCTAGTCTAGGTAAGTAAACATCTACATACCTACAAAATAATCTAAAGAGTCCTAAAAAGGCCAAATGCCTTCTG
Source organism: Ochropleura plecta (assembly GCA_905475445.1). NCBI lineage: Eukaryota > Metazoa > Arthropoda > Insecta > Lepidoptera > Noctuidae > Ochropleura > Ochropleura plecta. The sequence goes on along the minus strand of FR997721.1, from coordinate 15,850,950 downwards.
CGTTTCCTGAAACTGAAGGCCCTCCCTAAAATGATTGATCTCCTGGCAATTAACGCAGACCAACCAATGCGACTACCAAGGTAAACTTATAATTAGTTAGCTGTGCATTGATATGAGCAGGGTCTGTGGACCATAACTGAGGAGCGCCGGACGCACCCAGCCTGGTCTCGTCTAGCACAATGAAGTCAAAAATAGCGTTGCCATTGACATGAATAATTTATGGTTGAATTAAATCCGTATATTACATCATACCTTGGTGTGCCCCCTACTATGTAGAGCACCTAGGAGGTAAAATCACACGATAGTATACTAACAACTTTTTATCTATTTCAAATGGTGCGCAATTTTTACTGCTTATATGTTATGACAGGCATTGTTTTACGGAAATTAGAAACTTGAATTAACATGGGTACCAATTGGTTTATAAACGCGAACACGTTTAAGAAATAGACTGTGGGCGATGTTATTTCGAGTTTTAATTTAGTTAATCAAAAACCCCTTTTTAGGGTTCCGTAGTCAACTAGGAACCCTTATAGTTTCGCCATGTCTGTCTGTCCGTCCGTCCGTCCGTCCGTCCTCGCTTAATCTCTGTGACCGTTAGCACTAGAAAGCTGAAATTTGGTACCAATATGTATATCAATCACGCCGACAAAGTGGTAAAATAAAAATTGAAAAAAAAATGTTTTATTAGGGTAGCCACCCTATATGTAAAGTGGGAAGTGATTTTTTTTTTAATTTCAACCCTAACGTGTGATATATTGTTGGAAAGGTATTTAAAAATGAACAGGGGTTTACTAAAACCATTTTTTGATAATGTCTATAATTTCGTAAATAATCGCTCCAAAAGTAAAAAACAATGTGTCCCCCCCCCTCTAACTTTTGAACCATAAGTTTAGAAAATATGAAAAAAATCTGAAAAGTAGAACTTTATAAGGACTTTCTATGAAAATCATTTTGAACTTGATTAACACAACAGTTTTTGTACAAAAAAGACAAAAAGTTATACAAAATAATTTCCTCCTCCACCTTTAAACTCATAAGTGGGAACACTTATTGTGACGGACGGGAAACTACGGAACCCTACACTGAGCGTGTCCCGACACGCTCTTGGCCGGTTTTTTAGTTTGAATTGGCGATGAGATTTTCTGTTGGTTTGCAAGGAATTGATTTAGAAATCACACAAAACGGAATGGGCAACTAGAGTACTTTCACAAGTTATTATGCCTTGTGACCGGGACTGTTACATCATGATTTTGTCATTCAAAAGTGCCTATAATGGTCTAAACTCTAATTGAAATAAATGCTTTAGGTTTGAGTTTGATAGGTATATCTCTTGAGCTGCTGTCGTCATCGATATATTGTTATCGAATGGAATAATACATGACACTTCTCGCCTTACTGCCCTATACAGATGATGATTTGAATGAACACGTTGACTAGGACTAGTGCAGGGTGGTTATAATTGCATTTCATGCGTCGCTAGTTGAAACTGACGATGTAGGTAGCGTCGGTTTATTGAATTACTTAGGTACTGCTTTATTGACTTGTCCACATCACTGTCCTATCCATCTAGGTTGTAAAGCTTTCTTTTTTTTTGTTACCGTCTTCAAAAAAGAAGGGAATTCTATGTTCGACCGCATTTGTTTTTCACCTTTCCCTTCTTACACCTCCTGAGGGTTAGCCGAAACAGTTTTCTTAAAGTGAAAAACTCAGATAATTCATAGGGCCTTATAAATTGCGTTTAGAAAGGCATATAAATAAAAATCAATTACTACATGTATGACAGAACTTTATCGTTAGTTCTATTATGCTCGACCACCGATAATATAGTACGCTCAACTAATTTGGCCTTTATTTTGTTAGGATAAGATAAAAGAAAATTTGATATTCCCTTTTGCCAACAACACTACTCATTATCTGAATTAGTTAATTGCACGCATTGTCAAGCCACCTAAAACTAGTACATGCATATAAATAAAAATGTTTTTTTTTATGTTTGTTCTCCGCGGGTTCCATTGATGTGATTGTACTTTAAAGAGTTCGTCTGACAAAGTTTGTGACCTAAATATATTGATATATTTACGAGGCTTTGCAATGCAGCTAGACGAGGATGCAAAACGATAGCTTGTAAGTATAGAACAAGCTATCGTTTTGCATCCTCGTCCAATTCAAAAAGGCAACTGACAATAATAGAATGGGTACTCAGGTGTTTTTTTTCTTCTTATTATTTTATGAAAATCGGTTAGTGCTAAATCAAACGCGGCCTGTTTGATCTTTCCCATATTACACACAAACGTTGAGATTTCACACAAAGAAACTACTAAAAAGCAATGGAAGTTTATTTTTATTGACCGGTTACCGTAATTTTATTTGATTTGCCTTTTATGGCCGCTTCCTGAATTTTAACGAAGATGCAAAACTGCACCTTACACGCGTGAACAGTATCTATCTACTTGTTTCTGGAGGGCTTATTTGTCAACTCGTATTTACAGTCATCTACGAAGGTGTTTTGTCTTTTGTAGATGACTCTAAACACGTCAGATTTTCACTCGGTCGCGAGTTGACTACAACAAAAATAGGTAAAATCAGAAGGTGCTGACTCGCGCGCAGTCGCGAGTTTATGAGGCGCGAGTTGACGAATGAGTCTTCAGGAGATGGTTCTTGTAAAAAATAATTATATAGGGTATGTCGGTATTTAGGTAGGTATGTAGGTAGGTTGGCAACAGCACAGCTAGTACCTAATTAACAAAAATCTAAAGTCTGAATAATAGTGCAAAATCTAAGCTCAAACAAAAGGCCGTTTGCATCGTTAAATCTTGAAGCTAAACCCGTTTGCAAGATAGATACTGTAAGTACTACTCTAAGAAATTTTCAAAGACAAGGAGGGGTCATGTGTCAGACCACGTTATCGTACATACGTATCAAGGGACTTAGCGGATAAAGAGTTCAAACGATATAAATACATTCTTCATACAATACTAAAACCAATGGACAATCATATGTTTTTGTGACTTAGAAATAGATAACGAGAATCATTCACAAGTTAAAACAATAGTGCTGACGTAGGTAATGTCAGAATATCAATACATAAAACCCTCTTTTAGTAATATTTTCTGTAATTATAAAATAATTAAGGGAGCAAATCAACAAAAATATCAAATTTATCTGATTATCCACACTAAAATATTGTAATGATTAAAAATTTAAAAATAAGAATAGATACCCGTAAAACGTAAATTAAACAATCCGAAACCATTTAAAACTATTAGTTGCAGACGTACGGTCATCATTTCAACTGTCTAAAACTGTGTAAATATAATTTGTTAACATTGGCGTACACAGGCAGATATAATGCCTGATGGTATTCTATTTTGCCCCAATATTAATTAATATTAAATCAGACTAAATGCAATCCAATATTAATTTCACCTACGCACCAATTAATTAACGATAACATCAACAAATGATTGTATGTGTTCTATTGTATCTAAATATGATACACAATGTGTCCGGCCACGGACTAGCGATATTCTATGTACTATTCTAAATTAATAAGTTCATGTAAGCAATATATAGCAAACATACGTACTGAAATTTATAAATATTCAACAAAAAAAACTAGACCATTTTTTTTTCACAAAAAAGTTTACAAAACTTTCGTTGATTTGCATATTTTTTTTGGACTTTAATTTTGTTTCCTAAAGTTACGAAAATGTAAGCTCATCATTTCTTAATTTAAACGATAGACAATATTGTTGCCCTCTGAATAAACCTACTTTCGTCTCAGTACCTAAGACCAGAGAGATATGATTATTTTTTGTACACGAATAGAGAATATCTCAAAATGGCTGCCAAAAAGCGGGGAAGTGAATTAGACCCAAGTGTATATCGTAATAGTGTATTAAAACACTCGTTACATTAAAGTATTTAGAATATCGCTAGTCCATGACCGGACACATTGTATATTGAGTGCCGTAACTTTCAAACTATAGAAGTCAAGTCAGTTTTGCATGTTGCACAATATTAGGTGTTGAGTTACTATATGCATAGAAAAACTGCTCCTATTGAAATTCAGTATTAACAACATTTCTATTCAAACAGAATCAAATTCGGAACCCAGAAATGCAATATGCATGTCATGTCATGCATGCGATAGTCAGAGTCGACTGGCAAATACAGGCCGATATTAACAAGTGTATTCATCGCGCCTTCCATTCAATGCGATACTCGTCAAACGTGCATTCATCAAACCACTTGGTAGCTTCCTCATAAAGTTTATTTAAATGAAGCCTCAATCCCGTCTTTTCAATCTTCCTATCAATACTGCTACTAAAAGGGTTGCATTTTATTGGATGTAATGTAAATATCAATTTACTAGCTGCGCCTCACGCAGATAGCGCAGACAGGAATAAAAAGTTATATATTGTGTAACGCATTTGGATTTTGTATGTAGAAAACTGAAACCCTGGGTGGTTTCAGTTTTCTACAAAATACAAAATCCAAATGCGTTAAAAGCGTGAAGGAGTAACAAACATAGAACCACACAACAAACTTTCCCGCTTATAATATGAGTGTAAAGTGTGATATTACTACATGCATGATAACCACGTTATTTTGTTTCTTACTCGTTCGATCTTTGATAACATTTTAGTGCAAGGGTGACCAAAATAATCAAGAAAGTTTTCCTCTATCCCGAAACCCGAAAACCCGAATTTCAATATAACTGTGTGTAATTGTTTATGGAGATAGGAGATGGGTAGGTATGTATGGTGTCAGTGTGATGCAGTCACCGTACAGCTAGTTTTTCTTTTGGCGAGATGAAAGTGAGAAGTTACGAGGATAATTAGTCAAAGGTTTGGAGGGGTCTGTCAGACTACTACTGATTATAACAAAACGGTGTACCTTCTCGTCACTTCTGGCGGCACGGGGATAAATTGTGTCCCCGCGCCACCAGAAGTATCAAAAACCCTATTAAGTACTAAGTATCAAAAACTACACAATCACCCCAGCATGTGAAGGTTTGCTTGCGGCAAAGCCCTTCTCAGGTAAAGGGGAGTAGTGACCTATTCCTCTCCCTGTCATTATATTTGAGAGGCGCACCTTGGACAACAGACACACTCACCTTGGACAACAGACTTCCCCAAGGCTATTTTATAGAGGGTGGAAGAGGACATTGTCGGCCTTCCTCCTGTGCCCAGACCTTAGGGTGCGGGAAATAGTAGTAAACACTGCCGCCACAGCACTTTACCGGAAATCTGATGAGAAACAGGAATATAAAATTATATATAAAACTTAGAGATAACCTAGGAAGACGTTATAATTAATAATGAGTTCAAAGCAAGTACCATGAAACTGTGGGTAATTTTTTGGAAACAGGCACCTTTATGATGGCTTAAAACGTGGCTGAGCTGAGTAAGTACCTTACTTACTTGAGAAAACTTTAAAACAAATAGCAATTGCATAGCAAGCGAGTTTTCCAAACTACAAGCAACACAAGTTTGAAAGAGTAGGCGCAAAGTACTTGGTGTATTTAACTATTCTGAAGCTACAAATAAATGATTTCTTGGTATAATTTGGGCAAAATACAATCTTTTACCTAATTACGATTTCGACTCTTTGTTTATGAGATTTTCGGGTTGAATGTAGCTTTGTGTTCTTTTGTTAGTCCGGGGAAACGTGGTTTAGCTGCTCTGGATGAGATACCAACTTGTCTTGTCATTCAGGATGAGATTCCTGAAATGCTAGCTTTTTGAATATTAGAACTTCTCGGATTTGCTGCTTTAAATCGAAAGTTGCTTTCGATTGCTGCTTTTTTTAAAATCGAAGGTTCCCGTTTTTAATCGTCAGTTCTAGACCTTTAACACATAAACAATTAAAATGGATACAAAATGTATTTATTGAATTATTATTTTTTTTGTTTGTAAGTATTCAATTTACAAACTTAAAAAGGACTCAATTAAGACTAAAACTAAGTACCCACATAATTCGACGATAATCCCAAAACAGGTCAGCCCCCTTTCCCTCTGATCATGCGTATTATCGAAGGAGGCACGCACTTAGGCTCTATGACCCGAGTGCTTGAAACGTTTGCCGCAAGGGTGTCGACACAAGACCCGCCACTATAGTGGCTATAAGTCCCCTCTTTAAGGTTTGGCTGGAGAGCGGCCACGGCGTCCTCACCTACCGCTTCCTGATTCAGGTCCTCACCGGACACAGAAGTTTCGGTAACGATCTTCCGGAAGACGTGGTAGAGCTCACAGTGGCGGTCTGAAACGCTTGGGCGGAGCACCACTGTGTCTTCGCAGAGGCGATCGGTGGTGGTTCCCTCTTGCGTCTCGCCCTGGTTCATACCATGGTCCGGAGCGAGAGGGAATGAGAAGCGGTCACCTCTTTTTGCGAAGAGTTTATTCTAGCGAAGGGGGTGGCTGGACGTTTGAGGAAGAGAACCTCAAACCAAACGAGTCGCCGCCGGAGACGCTCCGTTCGTTTAGACCCATGTCTACGGTAGCCAGGAGTCATCAGGAGTCGGACGAACGATACGCTGCCCATTGCTTACCAGCAATCAGCAGCTTATCGTTCGTCCGTCTAGTGACGACAGACCACGTTGACGGCACCTGTGACAGTATAAAAGTTGGAAGCTTAAGGCGCTGTACAAAGCAAACACTTCGTAAAACGTCTAGATTTTCGTCGCGAAGTTAGCCGTATCTGTACATGCCACTAGCCAAAAAAAAATACCGTGTATAGTTCAATACATAAAGTAAAGACTTAAACAAAATCAGTTTACAAAAGTGGTCTAGTACTACGAAAAAAATGTTTAAAAAGACCACGAAAAAAATTTTTTCGTCTCGCAATTCTCAATTTTTTCAGCGACAACCATCTTATTTTTATATCTATAACAAAGGAAATGTTATAGACTAAAGAGATATCTAAAATTTTTCAAACACGGAACTGTATTTTTTTATATTCAATTAAAACTGCAAAATGACCTACATTTTGGCGGACATGATCTATATATATGTATAAAAATGAAACCCGTTTCCCGTTGTCACGCCATAACTTGAGAACGGCTAGACCGATTTGGCTGATTATTTTTTTGTAGTTTTCTAATACTCTGTAGGAGGTTCTTACGGTTTTAGAAAAATTGAAAAAAAAGTACATTTAATATTGCATATTTTAAGAAACGCGCGTAACGAATGTCAACGTCATTCACAGCCATAGACTATGTTGAAAGAGCATCGTTTGTTCGGAAATGTGGTTACTTAATTAAATTCTATCGCTCTAATTTACTATTTTTTTTAAAGGGGAACTGTGTTACCCCGAATTTAACGCGATCGAAACCGCGGGCAAAAGCTAGTATTGAAATAAAATCAAACACCGAAATATTTTCGACCTTATTTCTATTCTTTCGATGCAATACTGTCGTGTACTTGTGTCAGACCATGCCCAGTAGGCAACTAGCCTCACTTCCGCGAATACCTAAAGATTAGCTTGTTACCGCGCCTTAAAACAATGCTCAAAATAGCGTTGCTCTTAGAAGTCTGAGACAGACTTTGTTTCATTGACTTTTTCGCTACTGACTTCCAAAAGGAAGACTCTTACACTTCCTTTTTTTGAACGTATTTTTTTTTGTATCTAACTAAAATTATTGTCATATTTTTTGTTTACTTTGCTTATTAATATATAGTAGAACCATACTGCCATAGACAGGCAAAGAAAAATACTTTTTAATAAAAGAGTTAGCTAGTCTTGACTAGTTGATTAGCAAAGAAAATATTATGTGTGTGTTAACTCAATCAAAGGAAAAAGAATCACGTAAATCTGCCTAGAAATCACGTTGTAATCGATGTACATACAAAATGCTATTGAAATATATATCCTCTTCCGTTTTTAGAAGTCGTTTAAAAATTAAACATAATTGAAACTGAAATGGAACGAGTCAAAGCGAGATGCGCCAGGCGCCTTTGTTCTGTTTATAAAGCGCCAGAGACTCACAGCACAACTCGCTAGTCACGTGACAGCTCGTCGACTTGAATCGCTGGATGTTTGCTTTATCCTGATGTTGCTTACATTTATGTGTAGGCTTTGTAGTTTTTTCCGTAAGGTCCTTGCTACCACGACAAAGCTATTTTGTGTTTGACTTGGTTTATAATACAAGATTCAAAAGATACGTGTCAATGTTATTATATGTTTCAATGGCTACCATTTTCGTGGTTTTGTATGAGCTGTCGTCTGAAATAAGTTGTATGAGTTATCGCGAACGCGTGTGATGTTATCGACGTTCCTCACTTACTAAGTAATCAACTAACAAGTTAGCGGGTTACTGAAGTGCAGTCACGCGTGCTTACGAGAATACAAATCCTGACTATCTTTAGAACTGATCCAGTCGAGTCGTTACCTTGTTAATGATTACACGTTAGTTATTCTTTGGGAACAACTTAGCATGTTGTGGGTATTCTGAAAGTTAATTTTGTATGGTAAGAATACTTCAGAGTTTTTTTTTCGTTGTCAAACCGAACTTATTATAAGGTTTATTCATTTTCTTACACATTTTTTATATTTTTACATATTTCTTTAAAAAAAAACACAAAAATAATTAAAAAATATAAAAAATAGTAGTTAATCCACCAGCATCGGGAACAGGGTCCGAGCTACCGAAGGTCAGGGCTCTTGAGAGAGGAACCTCCTAACATTACGGGCCGTGTCCAGAAGTACTGCTTTATGAATCAAGCCCTTGATCCAGCTGCCAAGCGAGAGCCTCCTCAGATGTTGGTCAAAGCTATTGGCTATTAAGCAATTGGCCGACACGACTATCGGCACAATGACTGCTGTATTCACGTGCCACATGTCGACAACCTCGCGAGCCAGATCTAGATACTTACTTGAATTGTTTATCTTTATCTGCCTTCACGAGGTTCTCGTCATGCGGAACCGTTATATCATATCATATTATAACTATTAATATGAATACTCACAAATGTACTTGACTCCAGTAGTCCAGTTGTCGTTAAAGCTTTGTGAGCTACAGACGGTGGAGGCGCGGCGTGGCCCCGGCCCCGGCCCCGGTCCGGACATCTCCTGAACGTCTGCTTTTTAGCTTTAGCATAGTTTGTACCGGAAGTATGCAATGCTTTTGCATCGGAAGTGAATCAAGTGAACATAAACTGTAGTCAAACTTCAAATGGAGTGTTTGAAACTGGCATTGCAACAGAGACGTGACAAAATTTAGAATATTTGGTAGAATAATTTATTTTGTCTACTGTGTTTTTTGTTTAATGATTTTTAGAAGCTTATCTTTAAATTGATATCCAATCAGTATTAAAATGTAGGGAAGTCAAGTTTATAGAACCTTAAGATAACTTTTAGATGATAATTCTACACTAATCTCCACGCTCGTTTTGACCCAATACCTAAAACTAACTTGCCTCGTTTTGTATTACTGAAAGCCCACGTGTGATTGACATCTGTACTCATGGTTACCTATGTTCTACAAATAAAAAGTTTTGATTTGATTGGATTTGATTTGTGAGTACCATGTACTATTATTGACTTGACGATGCCCTGGTGGTTGAGAGAAAGAATGTCATGCTCACTTAAATGTCTCGCTGATGGTGGCGGGTGTGTCGGTTCATACAGTTTCCTTCAAAATGGTTGAGCTGAATGGGGCTGATCCATACGTCATGTTCGTGAACAGGCGCTGTCTTCTGATTCATTTCAATTCATTTAGATTTTTAGTTGAATTGTGTTTTTAGGGTTCCGTAGTCAACTAGGAACCCTTAAATAGTTTCGCCATGTCTGTCTGTCCGTCCGTCCGTCCGTCCGTCCTCGCTTAATCTCTGTGACCGTTAGCACTAGAAAGCTGAAATTTGGTACCAATATGTATATCAATTACGCCGACAAAGTGGTAAAATAAAAATTGGAAAAAAATGTTTTATTAGGGTAGCCACCCTATATGTAAAGTGGGAAGTAATTTTTTTTTAATTTCAACCCTAACGTGTGATATATTGTTGGAAAGGTATTTAAAAATGAATAGGGGTTTACTAAAATCATTTTTTGAAAATGTCTATAATTTCGGAAATAATCGCTCCAAAAGTAAAAAACGATGTCCCCCCCCCCTCTAACTTTTGAACCATAAGTTTAGAAAATATGAAAAAAATCTGAAAAGTAGAACTTTATAAAGACTTTCTATGAAAATCATTTTGAACTTGATTGACACAACAGTTTTTGTACAAAAAAGACAAAAAGTTGTACAAAATAATTTCCTCCTCCACCTTTAAACTCATAAGTGGGAACACTTATTGTGACGGACGGGAAACTACGGAACCCTACACTGAGCGTGGCCCGACACGCTCTTGGCCGGTTTTTTATTATTTATTTACTCTGGACTTACTGTGCACGTCTTTATACATCGTTCTCACATATTTGTATAATCTCAACAGGAATGATGTAAATACGATTTTATAATAATATTATATGGAGTGTCCATGGAGTTTCTTGCCCATTCTTTTCCATAGAGATCAACGCTTTGGAATGGGTAACTACAGTACTTTCACAAGTTACCCTTGTAGTTAGCCTTGTGACTGGGACTGTAGCTTCATCATTTTGTTTCTTGACATTCAAAAGTGCCCGTAGGTAATGGTCTAATTAAAATAAATGCTTTGAGTTTGAGTTTACCAAAAAAAATTTTCATTTTTTAAATAAATCTTCTAATGTGGAAGGCTATTGCCATGAGCGCCGGGACGTTGTATCACTCTGTCTCACTGTTAAAAAAATACATTGGAGCCCTTTGATCAAAATTTTCATCGAAGTTGGAGCCTAACGTAATTATCCTGACTGCGTAAAAAGAACTTAACCTATTCGAAGCTCGGTTAAAAATATTCGAGATCACTAAATTCTAGAATTCACTGCATTTTACATTTGTAGTCATTTCAGATTAGTAATTCATGGTGAAAAAAATAACTGATGTGCTTCAATTATTGAGGTAACTCTTCAAAGTCCGACTGCATCGGTTTCTTGTAGGCAAGCGTGCTCCAACCCTAGGCCGCATTATCGCTTCAGATCAGGCGAGTTGCAGACAAAATCAAGCCTATAACCTAACCTAACTAGATATACTTAGTATTATGTGACATAGGCTTGCGTGGAATTTATTGGATTCCGACACAGATGTCCTCACTTAAAAAATGAACATTAAAAAAAACCGATCAACTTGCTTTCAGTTAATTTATTATAAGTACTTAACTTTAAAAGTCTTTCTATAAAGGTTTGGAAACTCTTTGAAACTCGTGGCAAGGGAAACACAATACTGAGAAACGTCAGCAACACTATTTCGCATCTCTAATGGTGTAATTCCAACAACTTGCCACTTTATTATTTCCATCTTAGTATTGAAATATTTTCCAGAACGTTACTACAGGAACTCAGCACGTAAATCATTTCTGTAAGAAGTTCTCAGGGGATGTGAATTTGGGCTATTGAATGAGTTCACGAACGCTAAACAGTAAAAAGTGTATCTAATAATAAAAACACAGTTTATGGACACAAACAAAAATGGAAATAATGGAGCGTATTGCCTACCTATTTGTACAGTGGTTTCAACGGATTAAATAGGAATTTTATAAATTGTATCAGTGCTAAGTTATTTTTATTGAGTATAGATATAGAAGAGAGGTGTCTCTTCTTCTGTTCTTTATTTATCCTTCCTAACTAATATTATAAAAGTGAAAGTGAGTTTGTTTGTTACGTCTTCACGCCTTAATGGCTAAACCGATTTTGATGAATTTTGGTACAGAGATAGTTGGGACCCTGGAGACGGACATAGGGAAAACTTAGCATTGCTATTACAATAAATAAGGCGCAAGGGTAAAAACTACAGGTAGTAGATACCTGTAAATCAGGAAAGAGTAACTGTGCTACCCCGAATTTAACGCGAGTTTAAACTACTAGTAGTTTTATACTCGCGTACGTTTTCTTTCTTTTCTAAGTTTTCCCTATGTCCGTCTCCAGGGTCACAACTATCTCTGTACCAAAATTCATCAAAATCGGTTTAGCTATTAAGGCGTGAAGACGTCACAAACAAACTCACTTTCGCTTTTATAATATTAGTAAGGATTGTTAGTTTAAAAGCTGAAAAAGTTTACTGAGTTAATATAGGTAAATGGTCTCTATATGTCTATTAACATATCCTCCACAAATCTTTAATTAACACCTAATGCGTTGACGTACTCGTTACCTAGACTAAGAGTCGTTCTGAATCTTCGTAAAATCTTTCCACACGGCGTGATTTCAAAGCAAATCTTTGCATGTTAGTAGGTGGCATAGGTGCATATATGTATACGTCGAAGCTCGCGCTCAAGAAGCTTTTATGTCGGGCTTCGGGCAACAAGTGCAACGAGATGTATAATATAAACTAACATGTTTTGAAAGTTTCACTCGACAGCTTTATATTATTACCATCTATTGCGAAACTCGACATGTGAAAAGGGAAATATTCTCATAAATTGACAATGCCAGCCGAAGCCAGTATTTATCTTTTCATAGGTATTACATATAAGTAGTATACCATAATGTTCATAACGTGTGCGAGGCATCTGTATAGAGCGCGGACGGGTATCCAACACAGACTCTAAATAAAAATACGTTTAAAACTCCGAACAGAACAGGTTTCATGTTAAAGCCAGACTTGCATTTTGCTCTTTTTTTCAAAATGTTTGACGGGATGTTTTGTTTGTCGTATTTACGTTCCTGTAACTATGCACTAGCTATCCACCGATCAATATTAGTCTGTAATGTTTACGGTCTTATGGACATTTTCGCCGAGCACACCTGTGACTGACCCATCATTAACAGCAGCAAACGGTCCCGATTAGTTTGAAACAGTTTGCTCTTTATGAGCCAATGTGTATCCTTGCCGAAGGTTATAAACAATGGCTAGCAGGTAATGTGTGCGTTGATACAATATCAAGATTTATCACTTTTTGACCTAATCCCATGAATTATTAAAAAACAAAGTTACCTTTCATGTTTCATGTCTCTCTGTGTGAGCATGGTTTGACCGCTTGTATCTTCTAAACTTATTTCTGAAGTACATAGTGGTGTTTGACTATTTACAGTGCATGTATATCAATGTTCTCATTTTGATATCGCTAAAGCCGCGTAAAGGAGAAGCGGGACACTACGTTGCAGCTGCTTGTATATATTTGAACAAACCAAAACGGAAAACAATCCGTTGCGCATTTTGCACTGAATAACACACCAAACAAGTTGAATTTTCAACCATCTCACTAAATTATGAAATTCAAAATCGCGTGTGTATTGTAGTGAGGCAGCGTCTATGTAAGGTGATACACGTTCATCACATACCTACATGCCAGTGATACCAGCGAATACCTGGCCTTTAATGAAACAAAGGGAAGGAATGTACGTTTGCTCATTTGTACTAAGTACACGATAATAGGATAATAATAACGTGTATTTTGACGGGTCAGCTTTACATTTCGACCGTTCATGCGTTGTATGTATTTACATCAGCTTTACCTCCAGCCGCGCTACGCAAACGAACTGTTAAAAGCTTTTGAAAACCCTAGAATAACACGCTTTTATTAATTTCATCAGTAAATAACTACGTAAACAAATCTTAGAAGTTAAAATTTGACCCAATTCCCGGTTTACAATTGAGCTGAAATTTCGCATTCGTGTTTAGTTTGGAAGATAATGCATGTCAGTATGTGGTTACGTGGCTCTCGCCATTGCAATCTTATAATTATTTTATAAAAGTAGGTATAAGATCTCTGCGTAGCTACGCAAAAAAAAATCTGGCACATAACGAAACAACACATTGATTCATTCAAATTATAACAACTTATATTGGTGTATTTTACCTTAGATGTGTACTTCTAGGTCTGGCAAGCGTAAGTTAGGCAGGGTAAGAGGCAGCTTGACATTATCTAACGTGGCTTTGAGCGAAGTATCCTAAAAGTAAAAAAAAATACAAAAAATAAGACACACAAAAATAAGGAACACAACAAAAGCAACAGACGCTCAAAAACTGAAATAGAAGTGGGCAGGACATGTCGCGAGATTGAAGAACGAGCGCTGGACTAGAAGAATGACCTCATGGAAAGGTCCAAAAGAAAAGCGCTGTAGAGAAAGACCACTAACGAAATGGGCAGAAGACATCATCAAAACGGCTGGCTTAGACTGAATGAATTCAGCTCAAGATAGAGATAATTAATACATACATAGTATAATAAGATTAAGAAAGATATTAAGAAAAGTTATTTTGTATTTTTTTTAGTCAAAATACATGGTTTTTTTATTTATTGATTAAGTTTAGACTGGAATACTAGCTAAACTTAACAAAATAAAACAATTATTCATAAGTAGATACACTGTGTGTCATATTTCCGTACACAAAGGGTAAAACGGGACCTAATTACTAAGATTCAGGTGTCCGTCCGTCTGTCACCAGGCTGTATCCCATGAATCGTGATAGTTAGACATTTCATAAATTTTGTACCTACTGTCAGTGTCAGTTGGGTAATCGCGCGTGATTAAAAAGACCATAAATCTATATATTTTAATAATTTATGTTGTTTTCGAAAGACCACCCATCGAATGAAGCTTGTTAGGACTTTTAAGCCGCGTTTCCGCTAGGCAACAGTTGACGCGCAACATGTTGCACAACAAGTTGCCCAACATGTTGAAAGTCAGCGTGGAACTTTTGTTGAACAACGTTGTCTGTCTACGCATTAAACAAACAACAAGCCGCGCGTTGCCGCGCGTCATGTTGCGCGCCAGCTGACAACGTCGCGCGCTGTTGTACAGCGTCGCCGTACATGTTGAGCGCCACGTGTCGCGCGACAAATGTTGCCTAGAGGAAACGCGGCTTTAAGCTATCTTTAGAAATAGAAAAAGGTGACAATGTCACTACGTCCGCACAGAAGTGACTAGTAATGGCACGTAACCTTCCTAATTTTTATACTCTTTGAGCGTCAATCTGCGTCAAGTCCCCTAATTGCAGTCCAATATCGACAGCAACATGATCAACGTTAATTACTTACAACGCAAGCTATAGACAAAAGTTTATTACGGTTTTGGCTAAATTGTGAACAAAGCAAGGCTTTATGTAGTATTTTCTCTGTAGCTCGACATTAGACGTCAAAACTATCTAAAAGTTCCTGTGGAAACGAGATAAGTTAGTAACTGTTTTAAGAAGTAGAACATTTCGCATTCCACTAAGTACTATATAATATACATTAAATAAATAAACACTAAGTTCAAATACCCAGATGCAGAGCCCCACCAATTTGTATTAATCACCGAAATCATACCATGACGCAGAACTTTTCCACTGAGGGAAAGAGACAGAGCTATACAGGGTGTCTAGCACCATCTCTTTCTCACACAGGAATAAGAACTGCTATAAGATGTCATGGTAACCCTTCTGGGCACTGTAGTATTATGGGGGGTCAAAGTAGGATGCAAAAGCGAGCGAGTTAGCTTTTTTGCACCCTCAGACAGATACCTTAGTTCTTTAGACTATTCTTAGTTCATTGAGAGCTACGAAATATTAGCAGGCCACCTGGAATAAGTAAAAGCCGATTCTGGCAGGAAATATTTGAACTGAATGAAAACATAAACTCATTAGTTTCAAAGTTAAAGTCGATATAAATAGAGTGGGTGCTATAGCGGTTTATATGTCTACTGGAATAGATTGCACAGTACGCCTATGTAAAATAGAGTACGATCCTATTATACATGAACATAAGAGTACGTTTGGTCAACTTAAAACTATCCAAAAACCTTATGAAACATAACAACAAAAATTAAGCTAATATGACGTTTAAGGTCCTCTAATAGGACACCTCAATAAATAGGCACGCCACAATAGTGGCGGTAAGTCCCCTCTTTGAGGAGTGGCTGGAGAGGCGCGATGGCGTCCTCACCTACCGCCTGACGCAGGTCCTCACCGGAGCCCAGCTCCGCCTAGAGCGGGGGAAGTTATTTGATGATTTCCCATCCGCAAAAAAAACAAATACACGGTCCTGTAATAGGTAGGTAGTTCCACCTTTTTTTAGTCACAGGCTAAGTGAGAAGAACAGCTTAAGCTACGCTACGGTTAAAAAAGATGAGCGAACGAAAATAGGTATCAGAATTTCAGGGCCCATTGAATAAACAGAAAATAAAATTAAACAATGACATGTTATCCATATTATTTGTATGTGTACAGGGACCTGCGCTTCAACAAGATCGTCGACATCGAACCGGGCACATTGACACACCTGCACTCCCTGCGCTCCTTACTCCTCAACGACAACCGCCTGCAAGAGCTGCGCGTGGGCACCTTTCACGGCCTGCGTCACCTCAAGTACCTGTACCTGTACCGGAATCGCATTCAGCACATCGAACAAGATGCCTTCCAGGGACTCACACATCTCGAACAATTGTAAGTACCCAAAAATGTTATCAAAAATTACAGATAATTTATGTTTATACTTTCACAAGTCAAGGAACTTTACATAGTGCAAAGAACTTTACGAGGGAAAGACTAATGATAATGAGAAATATGATATATATTATCTCGGCTAATTGAAAGCACGTGTAGAGATATTCCAATGTTCTACATACGTAATTTGAGATCAAAAGTTCATAGGTGTATTTCAAATGAATATTTAATTTTGTCTTCTAGGTATTCCTCATAACAGTCAACCATTTTTGATTAAAAGATGATGGGAGCCACTTGCACATTAAAAGTTATAAATACTGGGGCATTGTTCGGGAACTGTCGAAAGCCATCTTTTTTGAGAATGGCTGTCGAGAAGTTAGCGGTCCCGGTTATGAACTTATGTTCAGAATAGGGTACGCTTTTTATTTAACGATCATGCTGTGTTGTATTGTACGAAGTATTCCTTTTTGTAGTACCTTTTTTTTCGGGTATGAAATTATCAAATCACTTCCCCCGCTCTGGGCGGAGCGGGGGGGCATGTCAGACTTTTACTGATTAAAACCCACCCATGTTCCTTCTATTTACGTTCCGGGGCCGCGGTATCTCTTTCGAACAACCCGCAACCCCGGCAGGCGGAGGCTCTGGCAAGCCCCTCTGCTTTGATGACATCTCTTTGAGGCGCGCGTGAAACACGAACGCGCCGGGTTTTTGTAGTACCTTAAACAAGCTTTCGTTTTCGGATGCGAAACTGCACCATGGTACCTAGACTTAGGTACCACATATTCTACGCTCATGATGCCTTCTTAATAAATGGCGTTACTACCAAGAACTTAATCGCTGTTGCGTCATAACTATATCACACTTACGTAATTTTCACCAGTAATCAATATGTGTATTTTGGAGCGCCTTTCTTTATCGTTTTTGGCAATAAAAAATAATATTTTGTGAATCCAAGTATCCGGTAGGTAGGTACACACAAGATAACTTGAGTCCCGGCCCCTAACATGAGATAAGATAAAAGGGACTTGTATGTTTACGTGATCTGTACTCAGACTTTTTTTTTGACCTAAATTAAAATCAACAATATTTTGAGCAAGACTCCTTGGAAATGTAAAATAAACTTAGTGTTATCATAATAAATTAATTCTGTGTGGGTAACAGCTATTCCATTTATTCAATTATAAGTAGATTTCAATTAAAGTTTGGTTTAGGTCTCAACCAAACTTGTCTACCACAACACCAACAAACAGGTATAACACTATTTAACTTGTTTGAGAGAGGCCAGAGATATTAAATGCGTATACAACAATGTCCGACAGGGGAAACCCAGCTAGGTATTGCTATCATTAAGCTGGAATGCATGTTGTGCGAATTTAATAGACGTTTAATAGACGGGCCCTGTTGGTCTAGTCATCTAGTGGTTAGTGGCCCTGACTGCTGAGCCGGAGGTCGTGGGTTCGATTCCCACCCAGGACAAACTTTGTGTGATGAGCATGATTGTTTGTTCTGAGTCTGGGTGTGATTTATCTATAATATGTATGTATTTATAAATTATATAAGTATGTATATCAGTAGTCTGGTTACCATAACACAAGCTCTGCTTAGCTTGGGATCAGATAGCCGTGTGTGACTTGTCCAAAGATATTTATTTATTTTATTATTTATTTAATTGTAAATTCCTTTCCGCCTTTTTAAATACGGATACTTATAATTTGTATTTGAACGTTACTTAATTGATGGTGTACTAGTTGTGTCCAGCGGTTTCACCCACTATTAAGCAGCGGGTAACAAAGGCTATGTATAAGAGCCTGTTAGGTATACATAACCTTTGTTACTTCCTGTTCCTGATAATTTAGTTTTCTAGTGGAATAAAATCGGTCCCGTAGTTTCGGAGTCCATTCGGTACAAACAAAAAAACTCTTTATATTATGTATTAGTAAAGATAATTTTTTATTTGTGAGTTTTTTTTAAATCTATTATTTTTTATTGGCCGTCGTTATCGTTTTGATGAACATTACAAGCGTGTGAGTATCGCTTGACTTATTATTAATTTAACACTTTGTTATGGATCATGTAATTGATTAACATTATTTTTATAGTATTATTATTTAATTAAACTACTTATTTTTGTCAAAATAAATTGTGAGAATTAACTCCTGACCAAAGCGAGGGACTTAAGTCTATCTAGACGAACGCGAGTGCAGAAAATGTATCCCCGAGGAAGCATAGGTACTTACTGAAGAAATTAATAAAAATAAAACGCTTTCAATGTTGCCACTAATTTTAGCACAATGTTGCTGGCTAGGGCGGGCATTACTGACTTGCTTCAGATTAACAATATGTAATTAAGAAGTAGGTCCAATGATATGGGTCAAGAGATAAGTAACGCGGGGTCCGAATGCCTTCAGCCTTTTTAAGAAAATATCCAAACTCTTATTTACCACTTCCTGTCAGAGGTGACCCAAAGGGAGCCTCCTATCTCGGCCAGAAGTTTACATTGCCATTCAACGTAGCAGCGCGCGCCGCCAGTCTCTTGGGGACATTACCAGTTGTCAGCACTGAGGAGGAGCTTTTTAAAGCCTTTTAAATTTACAAATGCATTTAATATTGTTTCGTTACGTAATATAATTATGAACTTATAGTACACTTTAGTCAACATTCAGTTCAGACATTTAAAAGCTAGCGATATCGCGTAGCATCAAAGGTGCACATTCCAATTAGGAGAACACAAATTGATGTCGAGTGGGTTATGCTTGTGAACCTAACAGTTTTCAGAAATGGCAAGTCCATAAAGAAGTCCTTAGCGATAACATGAAGAATTCTCGAGGCGTTCCGTTAAGGAAGTCGTGTTAACTAATATTCGCTTCACAAACTCAATACTTATAGGTAAGTAATATCTAATAATTGCCTGTGAGATAAACAGTAAGTGGTAATGAAATAGCAATATGTACGAATACATATACCTACATACATAGTGTGTATATATTTGAATGACCCTGCAAGATTGTTTACCCAGAAAATGATGTCATTGGTTTATACTTAGCTTAAAGACTATCCTCTCAGGAAAACAGGATGCATACTGCAACGTTACAATAGCGCTCTTGATATTGTTTCAACGAATTAGAGTAGGTAATTTACTAAAATAGTATAAAAAGCCGGCCAAGTGCGAGTCGGACTGCCCTGCCCCGGGTGTCCGTACAAACTCTTGCTATATCTTTTGACTGCGTAGACTTTAGAGGGTTGATTGTCCTGTGACAATCAACCCTCTAAAGAAAAAAAAAGAATAAAGGGAGAACAGAGTTGATTATATTTATTTTCAACTTGATACGGGTCTTGACAGACAGACAGACGGACAACAAAGTGATCCAAAAAGAATTTAGTTTTTTTTTTCCTTTTTAGGTTTGGAAACCTAAAAGTAGTCTTTTACCAAGGAAACTGCAGAAAATGTGACCAATACTAAGTTTCTATTAGGATTTACATTAAGAGTTGATTTGGTAACCTTGTTATATATTCTAGTCTCTAGGTAGACAGAAAGATGTCTGGCAAGACATGAGTGTCATTTAGATGTCTGATGTCGATCTCACGCGGAAATAGAAACCGCGGTTGATACCTACAGGCTGCCTTTGCACATGAAACATGGTTGTTTCCCACTATTTCGTGAGCGTTAGGTTCTCAATTAGCTTAAAATAAGTTTTAGTCGGGAGATTCTTAATTTCAATTCTGTTAATACACTATCATCTGCAAATCTCGTTGAAATGTGTCTCCTTGCCTGCCTGTGGTAGCTCACCGTCCATTGCAGGCAAGCTAAGCGCGCCTCAAAGATATGTGAGCAAAGTCGGAGAGGGGACCGCCAGTGTGGGGTTACCTGGGTTGCGGGTTGTTAGAAGTAGATACCGCGGCCCCGGAACACAAAGGGCAAAAGAAGGAAAATAGATGGGTTTTAATTACGAATTTTTGACGACACTGTTGGCGCAGTGGCTGAGGGATCGACTGCTGCGCTGCGTGTCGCGGGTTCGATTCCCGCACGGAACAGATATTTGTTTGACCTGCAGATAGTTGTTTCGGGTCTGGCTGTTTGTGTATGTGAGTTTATATGTTTGTAAACGCACCCACGACACAGGAGATTTCCTAGAGTGGGGCAACGTTTAAAAAAAAACTGTAAAAGTCTGAAACTCTTTTCCGCTCTACGCAGAGCGAGAAAAGTTATTTTATTAAATCCCCTTCGAAAAAGAAACGTCTTGAAAAGGTAATAAACAAACAGTTACAAGACTTACCTTCTTAATTTGTGAAATAAAAAAAAGTATTCATAACTATGGGTTATGGTATGAGAACCAGTTTCCAGGAATTTCTAGTCTGCTATACCCATGCAAAAAATTACTTTGAACGGATTTCGTTGACAGAAAATAACTTTATATCCCAGCAGTACATTCCTGGTAGGATTATTATTCGTCTGTCAATAAAAGTTATTTGTGTCATTCAGCCAGTCCAGCTTTAAAAAAAAGAAAAATATGGTACTTGCAAACTCAAATAGCAACCCGAGTATGAAATTGTGCACAGGTCCCGTATTATAAAGAATGATTTTAGTCTAGACTAGCTTCCGCCCGCGACTTCGTCCGCGTGGCATAGTTACTTTGAGCGAACGCTAACTTTCTTCTCTCTTCTCTCTTAAATCTCTTACTGAATGCGAACAAAACCAAATGTCTAAAGTTTGCCTTACCAAATGTACCACAACGTGATCTAAATTTAAATCTTGACGGCAAAAATCTTGATGTTATAGCAGAAACTGTATTCTTGGGGATGACTATTGATTCTAAACTGCAATGGGGCGCGCACATAAGAACTCTTTCGGGTAGGCTCAGCTCAGCTGCATATGCAGTAAGGAAAATAAGGCAGTTAACTGATGTAGATACAGCTAGGTTAGTATACTATGCTTACTTTCACAGTATTATGTCCTATGGCGTTCTCCTGTGGGGATCAGCAGCAGACGTCGATTCAGTTTTTATATTACAAAAGAGGGCAGTCCGCGCGATCTATAAAATGGGTCCTCGCGAGTCCCTCAGAGAAAAATTTAAAGAGATCGATATACTGACTCTGCCCTCACTTTATATCTTAGAATGTTTATTGTATGTCCGTAAAAATCGGGGGCTTTTCAAAATTAGGAGCGACTACCACAATATTAATACTCGCAGTAAACACGAAATTGTAATTCCTAAATTTAGATTAACAAAAACTAGCAAGTCATTTCTAATAAACAGTATACGCTTTTATAACAAGTTGCCAAAATCAGTTATAGAACTGACAGATGGAAAGTTCAAAAACTACATAAAACGTGTCCTTATTAAAAACGCATATTACAAAATCAAGGACTATGTTGAAGATAAAGAAGTTTGGCTATAGTTCCTTCTGCGCATGCGGCTTCCCTGGTAGCTATAATCAGCACAAATTTGTGGATGTCTCTAACTATTCTCAATCTTATTTATTTGTGTGATCTCTTTAATCATTTTGTTTTTTTTTTTTTTTTTCAATAGTTGTCAAATCACATATTTATATCACCCTTGTTCTGAATAGTTACAGTACTGATAGCAACATCTGTGTGACTCGTCTTTTAGTTATTATTTTGTTTTTGCAATATTTTTTTTTATTTATTTTTTTACTTTTGTATAGATTCTTTTCTACCTATTAGTTGTGAATGAGTGGACATGGTTGGCCTTGTAGATTCTTAGACGCTTGTTAACTTTTGTTAACGTATTATTTTATTTTACTTTTTGTAAAGTAAGCAATGACTTATTGTCGGGCCTACGCTGTCCTCTCATACTTAAGTGCTAACGCTGTAACAACAACAACATTGTAAAACTAAATGATTTTAAAAGAGTAACCATGGAGTTTCTTGCCGGTTCTTCTCCATAGGAAACGACCAACCCGAACCGTGCATCTTTTCTCGACGTTTTATAAGTGCCCATGTAGGCCTATGTAAAATAAAAACATTTTGATTTTGATTTTGATGATTTTGATTTTTTAAATTTTATTGTGACTTACTTAAAGTAGTTTTAATAAAACCATGTTGGTATTTTCAAACTTGAATAGCATCATTTGGGTGAACGCTAGATGGTCACTAACAGTAAAACAGACATGGGTGTCATTTTTTTTATCGTTGCCCCACACTATTTATAATTTATCCTGTATGGTGGTCACATACACAAAGAGCCAGACCCGAAACAACTATCTGTAGGCCATTCAAATATTTGTTCCGTGTGGGGAAACGAAACGCGCGACCCGCAGCGCAGCAGTCGATCTCTCAACCACTGCGCCAACCGTGTCGTTATTCTCAATAAGAACATCGTATTTTTTCCGACCAGTTTTTCAATTGATTATTTAATTATTTTCATCATACTAATATCATAATTGCTGTCTGAAATAATCTGCATTGTGCGAATTGCGAACTTAAATACCTGCAATACTATAAACACTAATTGCTCAAATTACCTGGTATTTTTAAACGACTTAAAAAAGGAGGAGGTTCTCATTTTAACTTTTTTTTTTGTATGTATGTTACGCGATTTCTGCATCGATTGTGGGCCGATTTTCAAAATTCTTTATTTAATCGAAAGGGTGTAGTCCCGAAGGGTAGAAGAATATGAATTTTATCTATATTTAAGATTTACCTTCTATAATGCATATTTTTTCTTCTAATGTATGTATATGGATGATATGCTAATCTCTTAGTTGAAATGAAAAATGAAAAAATACTTTCTCGATAAGAATTAGTGTGCGATGACATCATCCCAAAACTAGAAAGACTCATTCTTTTTGCAAAAAACAGCCGACTACCGGAAGTAAATTTATTTTCCGTCTCTTTTGTGTTTTCTTTATTGAAGCCGTCTTCAAAAAAGCTTCCCTCTTATCTTCTTTGGTCTTGCCCATCATATCCATATAAATTTTGGATCAAGCAGGTGGAGGGCTAATACAGTAATTGTACTTAATTATGCATCGATTTCACGGCTCTAGGGCCGCAGGGGCTTCATGTCAATATTTCACATAGAGTGTAGTGTCATTAAAGCCCCGTTCCAATAAGTCTCATAGAACTTATGTCAAAATACTACCATCCGTAAGCAAAACGAGTCGTTTTTGTTAAAGCGTCAAGCGATTTTGAACCGTGTTTAGAGTAGGTTTCTGCCACCTTGACCTGATTGTCCTGTAAATGTAAACAGTTATGGTTCGGTCGTATTGTTGTAGCTTTTGTAGCTTCGCTTAAAATTAGGAAGAAACACTAGTTGGCCTGTTTATAGCATATAGGTAAATGTAACAATGACCCTTTTTCCTCATTTGATTCTCACAACTGTGCGATAAAACATTGTTTTTCTTGGAAATATATTTATTTTAGTACTATTAGTCCTTCGGTATGGTTGCAGGAGTGCAGTATTTAGGCCTGTCCTTGTTTCAGTTTACTTTCTGCGGTCTATCCTTTCCCTTCATCGTTCTAATTAGGGCTTGTATTTAGACTGGGTAGTCTTCCGAAAGAAAATACAATTCAAAGAGGATACTAATTCCTGTTTTTCCGTTTATTTTGCAGATGTGTCATAAAATTTTCAATTAAAGCGAAAACAATTGAATCCTTACTAATATTATAAAAGCGAAAGTGAGTTTGTTTGTTTGTTTGTTTTTTTCCTCTTCACGCCTTAATAATAAATAATAATAATAAATTAACTTTTATTTGCAGAGCTTAGTCCATGTGTTAGTAATATACTATATGAAATAGACTTACTTAACTAATGTTAGTATCACACATAATCAACAAACACAATACAAATAATGACAGATAATAACATTAATACGACACAAAGTAGAAATGGACATAAAACCACCTGCACGACACAGGTCGACTCAAAGCATCTACTTTGAGTCAACCTGTGTGTGCAGTCTCATCCATCGACCAAGCATAGGGCAGTCCCACCGGTCACTCAATGCCCTCAACATGCTGTGGGAGCTGTCATCAGTTCTGCGTCGAAGAGAAGCGCATCGCTTGCGAATGATAGCATAAAAATCATCTACCCGCGCATCGGCAAACATACCCGAAACGCTACAATACAACAACGCGGCAGCCCCACAAGCATACTGAAGTCATTATTATATTGGACACGCAGAGCATTGTATGCTTTCTGCGTATACTTGACCCACAGGCTGCAGGTGAAAAAAGTCTGGCAATAGGCTCTAAAGAGCGTCATTTTTACCTCACAAGAACACCGTCACCGTTAATGGCTAAACCGATTTTGATGAATTGTGGTACAGAGATAGTTGGGACCCAGGAGACGGACATAGGCTATATATTTTTTTATAAAAGTGGGATTTGAGGGAGAAAGAGGAAAGAAAATTTAGCTTTGCTATTACAAAGCAATAAGGCGCAAGGGCAAAAACTGCAGGTAGCAGGTACCCGTAAATCAGGAAAGGGGAACTGTGTTACCCCGAATTTAATGCGAGCAAAGCCGCGGGCAAAAGCTAGTAAATTATAATTAATGCAATTAGAACCATAATACCTACTTTAAAAAAATATATAGGTAGATATACATATGTATGAATGTATGGATTTCACGTCAAAACGGCTGAACGGATCTCGATGAAATTTGGCACAGAGGTAGATTATAGTCTGGAATAACACATGGGATACTTTTTTTCGATATCACGCGGGTGAAACCGCGGACGCCAGCCAGTATATATATTTATGTGAGGGGACTTAACAAAAAATGGCCCCTTATTGATTTTATTTCGTGTGTTTTATGTATGGTTGAACATGTAAATGTTTGTGATAGCCGTGCAAAGCGTTTCTTTCTTATCAAACTGATCGCTACTCGATCCACGAACTCTGATGGTCGCTATGCCGAGCCGCCCCGAAGCATGATGGCCGTCAGAAAGGCATCGTCCACGCAATTGATTTATTGTTCAGATTGCTCGGGCACAATGCCAATACCGAGTATTACAGAGATTTTATGTCTTGACAGTAATTCTGGTATCGTCTCGCAATACTCCCAGCGTATTTATTGGTGCTTCAATTATTATAAACGTCGTTAAAGTATTTATGAATCTGTTGATGTTTACTTTAACGGATGGTTAGCTCCTCATATTTATTTAATGTACAGACGCCTGCACATCAAGCTACTACAATCTGTCAGATTTTGATAGATTTTCGACTTTATTTCTAAAGTATTAGGTTCAAGGTTCATTGGGAAAAATTGACAGTTTCGGGTAGCTTGACCTGCAGGCGTCTGTACAATCAAGTTATTGATAATATTTATATGAGATGAAAGAAACAGGCCAATACCGAGTGATGTACCAAAGTTTATTCGATGTGGATCCAGAAACAACTCAGAAACAAGCTGTTTTAATGCGTAGTTGCCCGCTGCTCTGCTTTCATTGTTATCTCGTTGACTGATCTGTTTAACAGAAAATAAGCGATTCTTTATAATCTCGTGTATATAAACTGCTCCTGTTTACCTAATAAATTGCAGATAGGTGTGGGTATTACAGGATTGTTACAGAAGTTTACAGTTTATGACTGTGATAAACTAGCAAGTGAGTTAAAACTCTATTCATCTTAGTTATTATGGAAGCTGGAATAACGCAGCTGGTTACCAATAGATAGTTATACCTGGACTTAGATCCACGCCAATACAGCAGTGGCCTCTAATGTATAATTAGTAACGCATGGTTGGTTGGTACAGATTAACTTTTGTAAATGAAAACCATGCAATAGTCCAGAGCAAACGTAGCGTTTACTGGGTCCACGAGTGTGTTATGTGTGTAGTAATGTGGCGATAATCAAACCACTTTCATAAAGTTAATGCTTTGACAGCCTAGTGAATGTGGGTGAGACACTACTAAAGCAATCCTTTCAGCACGATCTCATTGGTTTATGTTATTTGTAAATGCGCACGACGATGGGCTGCGGCTTCTTAATTATTATAAGAGAAAAGCTTCCTAGTTAGAGCCTAGCTTTCCCTATCATAAGAAATCAAACAGGCTTAGCTAGGGCCTGCCAGATACCAGAGCATCCAACACATTTTGTGAATGCTAAAAATATTCTGTGAAAATGGGTTCGACAGCTACTGACAGCCAAACAAATTGACTCTGTTTTTTTATAAAACTATTTTAGTCTTCGCTTTGTTTATAATGCTTTGAAGTAGCATTTTGTCTATGGTTAGATGCTAATGGACTTGGTTAAGAGATGTTTAGCTGCTAGGTATCGTGGTTTGTTTCAGCAAGGAATCTTATTCAGCGAGATGCTCCAGGAATTTAAGGGTTCTATAGAGGTAAAAACGACCCTCACTTGTATCCAACATCTTTTATTGTTCGAGCTTACTTATTATCTATGGAAACTACAAGGTACCCACAATAATAGCTCTTGCGCCTTTCAAGTTACTTGCCTGATCAAGTTTCAGTCATGGCTTTCTACAAGACATAGATTGTACTTTGAAATTAAAGTTCCCAAAATAAATTAATAAAAATGCTCTTCAACTACCCGTACCGAACTCCAACGACTAAAATATACGGAGACACAAAAATAATGAATATAAACGAACTATATATTTATAACACATGTATATTTATCAAAAAAATTCTAAACAAAAACATTCACACAAATATCACACTTACCCACTATAGACAAGTTACTCAACGAAGCTCACGACGAGCAAGCTTATTAGTTTTACCAAAAACCCGGACTAACTATGGCAAAAAAATGCTAACATTTGAAGGAGCACAGTATAATAAAATACCCTCACGCATAAGAAACCTATCATCATTCAATGCATTCAAAACCCAGCTTAGCTTGTATTTAATCGCAAACCGGAAATAACCCGAGAAATGAATGCGTTGAGTGATGGGGTTTCAGTTAGTATTAATTAGTTTTTAACGGATGTTGTCGAACCCAATTTAGTATTTAAGTAATAATTATTGTTCTCAAGTAAGTGACATGTTATGTTTTTATTGAGAATAAATATCTTTAAACCTAAACCTAAATTAATCGTAGACCATAAATCGTAGGTCAGCTTGTTTTGCCGCCGATCTAATGACCTTAATTGCCGATTTCGATTGAATTAAATATCTCCACTCAATAATCTCAACGCATTGACAAAGTCCAACATCAATTCAATTTTGCAATATTACCTACATTACGGTCCTAACTGAATTCAACACTAAAACAAGTTAATTCGACAGTCACGATTCCAGGACCAGTAAATTCTGTTAAAACTTGGAGTAGGTGGTTTGGTTTGCCCTAAAGATATTTGGGGTTAGATATACAGGGTGTAAGCGTATCCTTCACAAAGCCGTAAACCTTGCATTCTGTCATCAACATTATTGCTAGGTAAATACTTTTCTTTTGGGGTGAAAAATTACGATATACGACAATATTAAGCACTGAACACATTGTGCTGATGCAATTATTGATTGATTAGTAGAATTGATTAGTACGGAGTAGTGGAGGTTTTTAAAGTAAATAAATAACAAGGTTAAAACTTTGACCCCAATGTCTCTGCAACTAGAAAGTTCCCAGGTATTATAAAAATATGGGGAGAACAAATATCTTCAGCCTCATTAAGGAAACTTACTCCCTTTTTTAGGGATGGGTAATCCTCATATACCTTTCCCCGCTCTGGGCGGAGCGGGAGGGAGGGGGGGGGGAGTGTTAGACTGTAACTGACTAAAACCCATCCATGTTCCTTCGCGGTATCTCTTTCGAACAACCCGCAACCCCGGGCTTGTACCTGGTACATAACGCCTACCTATGTTTACCCACACTAAGAAGCACATTAAGCTTCTTTGGGGCGACTGAAACTGATGCTGAGGATTTACCCACTTTTCTGTACGTCGCAACTATGTTTTATAAGTTTCCATAGTGAATGCTACCTCGAATAATGGGTCCAAAAATAAATAAATGTAGCCTCGCCAACCTCCTTTATAATTCCTACTTCATTTTTTAGTTCTTTAGGTACGTATTATGTGCAATGCTCAAAATAGTTTGAGAAGTGATTAACTTCAATTCATAATTTTGAAACTTGAGGACGGGCGGCGGAATTGAAAGTTCACTGCAATAAAACAAAAGCCAACTTTAGTGACGCGGCGGGCATAATTCGATCAGACTCTGAAAAGTTTGATCGATTTATGAATAAGATTTTTAAATTAAGTTCAATGCCCAATTGTTCTCAATTTATAACACTCAATCGACAATGATTTATGCAATTTAAAAACTACTATAATAACATTGATTTACGTCGACACATGATTACTGTTGGTCGTTTAAGTGCTTACAATTTTATAATGGATGGAAGTAAGACACAGACGCCAGTCATCTGTTGCTGTCGTTATATTGTATGGCATTGCACTGGTTGTTATATCATTATTATGCGTACTACTCTTGGGGTTAAATGTCAAGAGGATTATCAGTAATCAGTCCTGGCTGTGCAAGAAACATGCGGTCACCGAGCAGTGTGACTTATTAGCTGCTGGGGAGTTTTATGATATTCATTCTTACCAGTACAGAGGGAGTTCAATAATCAGAACTTGATTTGTTTGGAGTCTTTTAAATATTAGGCACTAAAATGTGCTGATTGTTAGCATAAATTGAATAAGCTATTTATGATGTTGTGAGTTCGTATTTTTACATTCACTGGTCGTTTCAAAAATGTAAGGTAGGTATTATCTAAGATCAGGAGATGTTTACACGTTTATTAATTAGTTACAAACTGATAACGTTGATCTGCGAGATTAAAGAGCTTGCCGCAGTTAAAGACCATGACCCTTGATCAGGCAAGGAGACATACCTAAAGGCTCCTACACACAGTGCCGGCGGCAATGACGCCGGGTTTATGCCGAGCGGGTATGTCGCCGGCAATACAAGCCGCCGGCAAAAGCCGCGCAAAGCCGCCAAGCTTCATTCCGTCTCAATGTCACAAGTAAATTAGTAAAAATATCAGGTCGTTTCAATAATAAATCAATACATTATGACAATACAATAATAATCCAATACATTATGTCAATAGAAACGAATAAAATACATTAAAATAATAAAATACATCATGTCAATACAATAAAATCATTATGTAAACAATAAAAGTCACTCCATTTTGATGTCATCATTAAAAAAATCATTTAGTGTGTAGTAACATTTGTCAATTAAAAGTTTTCTGACCCGTTTTATAAATAATTTGTCATTTTTTTCCACTCTTATGTTATTAGGTATTTTATTATAATTTTTTATTGAAGTGACGTAAGGCTTGTGCTGTGTAATTTTAGTTTGGACTGGGGTAGTACGAGCGTGTTTTTAAATCGAGAACGCGGTTCATATCGGCGAGGCTGGTCAGAGATTTTAAAGAAGAAGTTTGAATATTGTTTTACAAATTTACAGATTTCTAGAATATAAATAGATGTCAGAGATAGAATGTTTAGTTTCTTAAAATATGGTCTACAGCTTTCGTCATCGTTAATTTGGACTAGTATCCTTATGCATTTTTTCTGAAGGATAAACAAATCGTTACTATCTACACTATTTCCCCAAAGAATTATACCGTATTTAAGCCATGCGTAGGCATATGCATAGTAAGTGGATAGCGCAGTTTTCAAATCAGTTGTTTTTTTTATTTCATGTAGTGCATATATAAAACTGGATAGTTTTGATTTGATTTTTTGAATGTGCGCTCTCCAGGTCATATGTATATCTAGGTCTAGTCCTAACAAGTTGAAGGTATCTATACATTCCAATCCAACACCGTCAAACGTAAAATTTATAATTAATGGTTTTTTTTGGTAAGGCCTAAACTGCATAATTTTGGTTTTTGTGAAGTTAATTTCTAAGTTATGGTCCTTCATCCAATTTTTTATAAGTGACATAATATTATTTAACTTGTCATGTAAGTGTTGGGAGTCATGACAAGAAATCATTACTGAGATATCGTCGGCAAACAGTACGCACGATTCCGTTATAATTTTGGGGAGATCGTTGATATAAATCAGGAATAATAAACACCTTGAGGAATTGAATTTTTAATACCAAGCGCATTTGAACGTATTTGACTGAATTCCCCAGTGTCATGATCCCAATGTTCAATTTCAACAAATTGTTCTCGGTTTTGTAGGTAGGATGCGAACCATTTATGGGTTATTCCTCTAATGCCAATTCCGTATAATTTGTCAAGTAATATATTGTATAGGACTTTATCGTAAGCCTTAGTCATGTCAAGTAAAATTCCAATCGCGTATTTTTTATTATTTAAAACGTCCAGTACTTGTTGCGTAAATTTATAAGTCGCTAAAATCGTTGACCTTTTCCTCCGAAAACCGTTTTGGGATTCATCAAAAACATTAAACTTTTCGCAGAAATTATAAACACGTTTGCACATAACTTTTTCAAAGATTTTTGATGATGTGGGTAGTAGGGCAATCGGACGGTAATTATTTGGGTCGGTCTTCGAGTTTTTCTAATGAATAGCTTTAATTAGAGATTTTTTAACGCGTCTGGGAATATTCCTTCCGAAAATGATTGACAGATTAATAGGTAAAATGAATGATATTATGATATTTAATATAATATCATTGGGTAAAATGGTAATGTCAGTTCCTCAGCACACGTTTTTATTAATATGGGGGGCAGTTCGTCTAATCCGTGGCTATATTTACCTTTAAGGTGTTTTATTATATTTTTTATTTCTTGCGGTGTGGGTGGATGTAAAAACATTGTGTTATCAGTTGATCGGAGGACAGGCCGGCCGCGCGGCTCAGTGTCGCCACTTCGCCTTGTTTGTCCTACTGATGCGAAAAATTCATTGAACGAGTTAGAAACTTGTTTTGGGTCGGACGTTGGTTTATTATGGATTGTCAATTGTATGTTTTGTCGTGTTTTAGTTAGTTTTTTATTAGTACGCTCTTTTATTATTTTCCACATCGATTTGGTTCTATTGCTTGAGTTTTTTATTTCCCTAATATATTGTAATTTTTTTTGATTTTTTTACTGTTTGTTTCAATGTTTTTTCGTACTACTTAGTGATTATTGTGTGGGTCGTAAGATGGCAGTTGTACCGTCTACCTACATATTCCTATCTATAAATGAACTAGCTTGTGCCGGTGGCTTCTCTCACGTGGAATAAGGTAATTATCATAATAACCAATGCCACAGGATGTTACCTACTACTGGAAAATTATCATATGTGTGAATCAACAGTTTTCGTGTGAAAGGGTAACCAACATTCATCTATCCTCCCTCACTTAGGAAGGCTGGGGTGGTCGGCAGCGATTATTTTGTTTTGTTGAATTTAGCTTCAAAATCGGTATTTTATTATTTTTGTCAAAGCATTTACAGGATTTACAGTCTGCTAATAAAAATTCTGACGTTTCGTAGTTAAAATTTTAGACGACAACTAATATTTAGTTAGCTGATTTAGTTTAACATTATTTATACCTGACTGTGCATCCCCTCCTTACAGGGTCATAGCAGTACCTAGTGTCACCTTTTATTCTCCTCCTTTTATTATTTAATTTATTCCGACCCCCCCTTTACAGGGGTTAGTTTTAACTGTAGTATTACTTTATATTTGAAATACTACTAATATTATGTTCCGCACCCCATACTCAACCGTTAAGATTTGAGGCTCTAGAAGCCCGCCGCGATCGGCGGAGGCGTCAAGTCCTTCTACTGGCAACGCGAGGAGAATTTCCTTTGGAGATGATTCTCCTTCCTCCCCTCGTGTTGACCCTGCCGCGCCGGCGACGCACCGGGCTCCTATTGACGCTCAACGGCAGCTCATAAAGCATTGCGGAAGCAAGAGCTTGCCTGAACAAGGCAAAGATAAATTTGGGTAACTCTCGCAACCTCCGCACGGATATAAAGACTGCGGTGCTCGACGCCATTAACAGGCTCTATGAGCTGGTGAAAGAGTCGGAGAACGAGAAGGCCTCTGCCGCACCTATAGCCGTACCAGTACTCGCGCCCACTGCTGACTGCAATCCCCTACCCATCTCCAGCGACGTCCTTGCTGGCCAGACTGAACTCCTTAAGACCTTAAAGCAGCATATCTCGGAGATAAAGGACAATTCTGAAAAAATTGAAAACTCCGAGACAGTCTGGCTAGCAGGGAATGTGTTGGGGAGACCACCTACGCAAGTGTAGCAGCCCTAACGAAGACCCACACCGGGGCGCAGGTCCCAGAGCGAACGACGCTGCACTCCGTGATCGTCTCCTCGACACATGAGATGGATACGGGGGACGAAATACTGGAGAGAGTAAGGAAGGCAGTGGACGCGAAGGAGGGCTGGGTGCGTGTAGAGAGGGTCCGAAAGGCCAAGGACCAAAAAGTCGTGTTGGGGTGCGCTACGAGGGAGGAGAGGCAAAAAATTAAAAACCGTCTTGAAGCGGCCGGAGAGAACCTCGTCGTCGAGGAAGTGAAAAATCGGGACCCGCTTCTGATTCTTAGGGACGTGCTGCTCATCCATAGTGACGAGGAAGTCATGAGAACCCTTAAGATTCAGAACCGGGAGATATTCCACGGCCTCGGCGACGAGGAACAGAAAATTTCCATAAAATTTAGAAAGAAGTCGCGAAACACTCATCACAATACGGGTGCTCGAAGGAGGCAAGCTTCGGATTGACCTCCAGAGAGTGCGCGTCGAAGATCAGACGCCTCTGGTGTAGTGCACCCGCTGCTTGGGATACGGACACGGCAAACGCATATGCGTGGAGCCAGCCGACTTATGCAGCCACTGCGGCGGACCACACCACAGGGTGGAATGCCCACAAAAGCAAACAGGCGAAGCAGCGGTGTGCCTGAACTGTACCAGAGCCAAGCTGGAGGAACACTCACACAACGCGTTCAGCGATATATGCCCGATAAGAAGGAAGTGGGACGCATTCGCACGAGCATCCATAGCTTATTGCTAAAGTTGTCGATGCGCCCACTTCCGAGCACATAGAAAATACCTACTTGCCACATACAAAGAGCAGACGCGTGAATCGATTCACCAAGGCTGGCTTTGTGAAGAATGTAAACATGAGTAACTTTCATGAGAAAATGACTCAAGTTGTGCTGGATCAAAAGTCAGCTTTGGAGAAATCGTCTTGTTGTGTCGAGTTGGTAACGTACCCGTCTAGAAAACACTCTTTTTACTTATCTGGCCATTTGGTCAGAAATTTAATAAAATAAAATTCGTGATATGCAAGCATATACTAAGTATATAGCGATGATATATTTAAAACAAAGCCAATAACAGGACAATGCAAAATTAAATTAAATAGTCAGGGCATAATACTGGGTCGACGACACAAAAACATTTTAAATTGGAAATTATATTCATATATTATTATTATTATTTTAGATATTGAAATATTAAGTATTTACATTAACAAGATAACTACACGTCACAAAAACTAACTTTATTGCATAAACTTAATTAAGTAAACCATTTTTAAAATTTAAATATTTATAAAAGAAATAGACATAGCAATTCTGAGTTCATAAAGTATCAAAACTAAATTATAAAATTCAAATGTATAGAGCAAGGTCTCTTCGGCCTGATACTAATTTACCGCTAATCAAGACGAAAAACGCTTAAAAAAGGTCTCTGATAATGTCAGAGGGACACTAGCGGGGCAGGAGTGTGGTTTTAGCCGGTTCGAGTCCGGCACTACCTCGACTGTCTCACAACCTGTGAGATACAGCTATTGCCTTAAAAATATTTTAAATGAAAAATGGTTTTTTAAGGCAATAGCTGTGCGGGAGACGCCCAGGGCGCCGGGCGCCACGAGACGACTCCCGGCCACCGTAGATGCGGGCCTGTGGACGGTGAGCAATGGGTAGCTCACCGTCTGTCCGTCTATTGACGACAGGCCGTGTCGACGGCGCGTTCGTGTTTCACGCGCGCCTCAAATAGAGTCAGCAAAGCAGATGGGCTTGCCAGGGCCTCCGCCTGCCGGGGTTGCGGGTTGTTCGAAAGAGATACCGCGGCCCCGGAACGTAAATAGAATACAATAGAAGGAACATGGGTGGGTTTTAGTCAGTACAAGTCTGACATGTCCCCCCGCTCCGCCCAGAGCGGGGGAAGTCAATGGATGATTTCCCACGCGAAAAAAAAGGCAATAGCTGTGCTCTTTAGTGTAACGTTGTTTTTAGCCAATGTAATCTCCTGATAATTCAGTTTCCTATTGAAGAAAACATCGTTTACATCGGTACAGTAGTTTCAGAACCAATTAACAAAACTAATAAACAAAAACTTTATATAAAATTCTTGTGTCACAGTTTTAGTCCAAAACGACCTAAAAACAAACAGTTGTATTTTAGTGTAGGTACACTAAAGTATATTCTATTCTATAGGTACACGTTGAACCAAAACCTTTTATTAAAAACCCGTAGTGCCACAGGTAGCGCGACAAGAGCTATTTTTGAGGAAGTAAATTAATAAGTTAATTAAAGCCTGTCTTGTCTCTCAAAAGCGTATGGCGTAAACCTACTTACTGTTTTCGTACTCCCGTTTAACATAGCTGACAAAATACAGGCATAAATAGGTACTGTGGAGGAGATAAGTTTACTAGAATCAAATACGTTCAAGATTATAATTATTATAAATCATATTTCACCGATACCTACATGTCATCCAAGTCTTACGCCAATCTCTTCTTAAACTCTTTTTATTAATTCATACGATAATATTGAGTACTAGCTTTTGCCCGCGGCTTCGCTCGCGTTTAATTCAGGATAACACAGTTCCTCTTTCCGGATTTGCAGGTACCTGCTACTTGTAGTTTGCCCTAGCGCCTTATTTATTGTAATAGCAAAGCTAAGTTTTCCCTTTTCTTACCTCTTTCTCCCTTTTCTTACTTAAAAAAAAGTTAGCCTATATCCGTCTCCAGGGCCCCAACTATCTCTGAACCAAAATTGTAGGTGTAACAAACAAACAAACATACTCACTTTCGCTTAATATTAGTAGGTAAGGATTCGAACTTTATAGCAAAACCAGCCTGCACTCGGGTTTGGTTAAGGCATAAAGCCTCTTACAGTACCTGGTCTACATGAATACTTATCAGTCACATATGAAAACACTGATATTAACCTTTTGTGAGACGTCCAAGTCGTTGAATTGGTTGAAATAATTTATTGACTTCGGACATGTTATTTTTTTGCGGATGGGATATCATCAAATAACTTCCCCCGCTCTGGGCAAAGCGCTGGGGAGTGTCAGCGCTTCGCCCAGAGCGCAATAGAAGGAACATGGGTAGGTTTTAGTAAGTACGAGTGTCAGACTTGTACTTACTTAAACCTACCCATGTTCCTTCTATTGCCCTTTATGTTCCGGGACCGGGCAGTATCTCTTTTGAACAACCCGCAACCCCGGCAGGCGGTGGCCCTGGCAGGCCCCTCTGCTTTGCTGACATCTCTTTGAGGCGGGCGTGGAACACTAACGCGCCGTCGACACGGCAGGACATTGGTCTTCGATTAAATCAAAAAACGAACATCAATACTTTATTCAACTATATCTAAACTCGATTATCTGAGAGAGACGAGACTGAACGTAAAAAAGTTTATTGGGAAACGCTTAGATTGAAAAAAAATGTGAAAATGTTGGAAGATTGACCCCTAATATATCCGTAAATAGAAGGTAAAAATCTCATACTCCCTAGTATGAGATTTTTATTGACGGAAACCCATCCATGTTCCTTTTTTGCCCGTCGTGTTCCCAAGGCCAGGGTATCTCTTTCGAACAACCTGCAACCCCGGCAGGATGATTACCTATGCACTTGGACATGTTAAGCGACAGCTCATTCCTTCGCCACACTCCAATCTACAGCGGTACCAATTTCCCGCTGAATATTTGATCATTAAGTTTAGAGAAGCATTTCGTTAACAATCTGGGTAACTTGCTGTGCTACGGCTTTGCTAATCATACTGGCCAGGCGCTCATGTACCTATAGCATGTTGAAAGAATTATAACTGTTTTCCAATGCTTTTTATAGAGCCATACTAAGTATAATATTTTCTAAGTTAGTTAGGTTAGGAAGTAGCTAGCAGATATATATATATATATATGTTAATTATTCTATTTAATATGTTATCATTCTTAGCTTGTTCAAGTCATTTAGATTTAGCATTACTTTACACTTAAGTAATTATCAATAAGCGAGCGATTAAAACGTTCAGGACAGAGGACAAAACGTAGAACTATATACAATATTACAATGGTAATCATTTAAGGCTAACCCAGGCAATCAATTATAGGGACTAAAAATCTTACAGCTTTTTTTGAAATTTGATAAAGTCATTCTTTTTTCCAGGTATTTGCACATTAACGAAATTCACCACATCGACCCTCAAACATTTTCCAACTTGCCGCGTTTGGAGCGACTGTAAGTACTAAGTGTAATCTGCATGTCAGTGTATAACATAGTGCATAAGTATTTGCTTGTCTTCTATATTTGGTAAAACTATGACACTAAGTTGACCATTAATATAAAAGAGCAAATAAATTTCAGATACTTACACAACAATCACATCAAGAAGAT
Source organism: Ochropleura plecta (assembly GCA_905475445.1). NCBI lineage: Eukaryota > Metazoa > Arthropoda > Insecta > Lepidoptera > Noctuidae > Ochropleura > Ochropleura plecta. The sequence goes on along the minus strand of FR997721.1, from coordinate 15,813,979 downwards.
TCCATCAGGATCATTCTCGGGTATGCCCGAACTACGCAAGTTGCGTTTAGACAGCAATGCTCTGATATGCGACTGTTCCATGTTGTGGCTCGTGAAGATGATGGCCAAACATAACGAGATGTACATAGACGCCACTTGTTACCAGCCCACCAAAGTTACCGGGATGCCGCTCTCCATTATGGCAGAACAGGACTTCGATTGTAGTGGGTATCCTTGAAAAATATGTTTTAATTTGTATACGTTTTTAAAAACATAAACTTCTAAATAAACCTCGTCTTTTTAGAAATCCCTGAAATTCAAAAGGACCCCGAAGACATCAGTGTAAATTTTGGTGAAGCTGCCATGTTTACGTGCGTGGTGACCGGTGACCCGACTCCGGATATTGTCTGGCTCAGAGATTCTAACGAGATTCCCATCGACGGCACGCATTACGAGGTTATGGAGAACGGCACATTAATGTTGCATAGCATAAGCGAGTCTGACACTGGATTTTTCGAATGTATGGCTATAAATGCAGTTGGTGAAGTGCACTCTAAGCCTGCTAAAATGACGGTACAGAGCAAACCGATTGAAAATGGTACATAACTCTTAAAATACGAGTGTTTTTATTATTTCAATAAGGTAATTAATGTTTAATGTATTTAATCTTGTTTTAGGCCCTCCCATACTGACAACACTGCCACAAAAACAATTTGCAAAGTTTAACCAACAGTCCATCAACTTTGATTGTGTCGCTACTGGCCATCCGAAACCACACATTGCTTGGCTTTTTAATAATGAAAGGATATTATTGAATGAGCGTATTTCAATTCGCCATAACGGATCCATTTTTATCACACACCTCCAAGAATCTGACGCTGGACAGTACACTTGTCTAGCTGAAAACATAAACGGAAAAGTTAACGCTACTGCAGCCCTGGAAGTAATGGGTAAGTTATTTCTTCGCCTATACCTACCTTTTTATAAATTATCTTCTGTTCTTATTCAACTTAAAAACAAAAATAGAATATTTTATATATTTTATGTTTGTTACGCGATTTCTCCGTTAATTTTGGGCCGACTTTCAAAATTCTTTTTATATTTGAAAGAGTTATCTTCTTTCTTCTGCAATTCTTCCGAAGTATACTCCCACATCAATTTAATCTCAATTGCTTCGGTTGTTTATGAGTTATCTTCTATATTTAATATTATTTCTTCTAATGTATATGAATTGTGGGCTGTAAGAAATGAGAGACCATCATACGACAACTAAAAAAGCTGACATGATGACTTTTTGCAAATCAAAAACCTAAAAAAACACTAAATAGGCGGAAAATAAGTTAATTTCCGGAAGTCGGTGACTTTTGTTTGATTCATCTTTTTTTTGCCACTGACTTTCGGAAGTAAACTAGTAGTAGACTTGAAAGGGTTGGGCACAGACCTAACTTTACCAGTATTTTTACTTTCCCGGTACCTACCCAATAATTTATTATTTTTTTTGTTTTAGTCTCGCCTTCGTTTGTCCTCGAGCCACATAACAAAACAGTAAGAGTTGGAGAGGATGTTGAATTCATATGTACTGCTAAAGGAACGCCAAAACCACTTATTAACTGGTTTAGAAACACACTGGTGTTACCTTCGTCTGAAAATATAATTTTGAGCAACGAAAATCAAAATTTAACCATTCTGTCGGTCACATCAGATGACGATGGAATTTATCACTGCAAAGCTGAAAATGCAGAGGGATCCGTCGAGGGGTCCGCCTTCTTATCGGTTGGGAATGCCGAGATTGTTCGGCCACGTATCGTATTAAAACCAGAAGACACTGATGCTTATAAAGAATCATCTGTCCAGTTGCCGTGTGAGATAGAAAGTGAGCCTGCTGCTACAGTCGAGTGGAGGAAAGATGGTTCCTACCTAGATGCAAACCTTAAACATTCAATCACAATCAAAGGAAGTTTAATTATCCGTAATCTAACAGTCAGAGATACTGGTAGGTATGAATGTTCTGTTTTTAATGAATACGGTCGCGATACTGCTTCCGCTTTCTTGACCGTTAAAGACCGTGTAATACCCGGTGATGAATATGTTAATATTGCTTTGACTGAGGCGACTAGAGACGTTGACTTAGCTATCGAAAGGACCATGGACGAGTTATTTAATAACAACAACACAGGAAAATCAGACATTCATCAACTATTTCGAATAATAAGCTTTCCTAATGCACCGGCAAGGGAAGTTGCCCGCGCAGCTGAAATTTACGAAAGAACTTTAGACAAAGTACGAGGTTTTATACAAACAGGACATAAAATTACCTCAACGGAACCGTTCTTTTACCAAAATGTATTGTCAAATCAACATCTTGAGGTTATTGCACGTTTATCTGGTTGTGTCGCTCACCGAGACAAAAAAGACTGTTCCGATATGTGTTATCATAGCAAGTATCGCAGTTACGACGGAAGTTGTAATAATTTTGCCAATCCTACGTGGGGATCATCACTAAGCGGATTCAGAAGAATTCTTTTCCCAATATATGAAAATGGATTCAGCCAACCTGTAGGGTGGAACAAGGACATCAAATATAATGGATTTACGTTACCAAGTGCGCGCTTAGTTTCTACTTCTATCATAACGACAACAGATATTTCCGAAGATCTGCAGTTAACTCACATGGTCATGCAATGGGGTCAGTGGCTAGATCACGATTTAGATCATGCTTTACCATCAGTAAGCTCTCAGACCTGGGACGGTGTAGATTGCAAAAAGACATGTGACTATGCAGCACCATGCTTCCCGATTGATGTACCATTTAATGATCCTCGGGTTACCAACCGTCGTTGTATCGACTTTGTTAGAACGAGTGCTGTGTGTGGATCTGGTATGACGTCCGTTCTTTTTGGAGCAGTACAACCTAGAGAGCAAATCAATCAATTAACTTCGTTTATCGATGCGTCTCAAGTCTATGGTTTCGAAAGATCTGTAGCCGAAGATCTACGAGATTTAACTAATGAAAACGGATTGTTGAGAGTGGGTGTCACGTTTCCCGGAAGAAAACCGTTACTACCAACTGTAGGTGTCAATGGAATGGACTGCAGACGCAATCTGGATGAAAGCAACCGCAATTGTTTTGTAGCGGGTGATATCCGGGCTAATGAACAAATCGGTTTGGCAGCAATGCATACCATTTTTATGCGAGAACATAATAGAATTGCTATTCAACTGAAAGTTTTGAATTCATTTTGGGATGGAGATAAAGTTTACCAAGAAGCAAGAAAGATAGTAGGTGCTGAGATTCAGATCATAACTTTCCAGCACTGGCTGCCGATGGTTTTAGGACAGGAAGGATATCAACAACTAGGAGAGTATAAGGGTTACCACCCAAACTTGAACCCATCAATTTCCAACGTTTTCGCCACCGCAGCCTTGAGATTTGGACATTCCATGATAAATCCACTTTTGCACCGTTATGACGAAAACTTTGAAACCATTCCGGAAGGGCATCTGTTGCTTCGTCATGCTTTCTTCTCGCCATGGAGACTGGTCGATGAAGGAGGAGTTGATCCTTTGCTTAGAGGAATGTTCACAACACCAGCGAAACTAAAGACACCCACTCAAAATCTGAACTCAGAACTTACTGAAAAGCTTTTCTACAGCGCTCATGCTGTTGCTCTCGATTTAGCCGCTATCAATATCCAAAGGAGTCGTGACCATGGTATTCCACCTTACACCAAATGGCGCCAGTTTTGTAATATGACTGAGGTAAACGATTTTGACGACCTGGCTGGAGAAATAACCGATGAATCTGTACGCGAGAAATTGAAGGAGCTCTATGGATCAGTGCACAATATCGACGTGTGGGTAGGAGGTATCCTTGAAAACCAAGTAGAGGGTGGAAAAGTCGGACCATTATTTAGATGCTTGCTGGTGGAACAGTTCAAACGCCTGCGAGATGGAGATCGATTCTGGTATGAAAACCCATCTATGTTCAAACCCGATCAACTGCGACAGATGAAGGAGACGAGCTTGGCACGGATCCTCTGTGATAACGGCGACAATATCGATACCATTGGAGAAAATGTGTTTCTGCTTCCTGAGGTTCAAGATGGTCTAATTTCTTGTGAGGATTTGCCTGCCATGGACTTACGTTTCTGGGCTGACTGCGAGACTTGTAGCGGTGATAGCGAAGGTTTAGAGCGAGCAAAACGCCGAGCTCGTCGGGGCGCTGACAACTACGATGAGAAGGTTGATGAGGAGCGTCTGACCAACTTGGAGGTATCACACCAGGACATAGAGAGCACTATTTCGTCATTGAAAAAACGAATTGAATATCTGGAAGAAACCTGCAAAATGGAATAAATCTTGCATGTCGTATGGCAATTTTGGAAATGTTTTAAAGATTTTTAAAATCTATGTGTAATCTATATTCTATATAAACCTCACTGTTTCTACGTATACTTATACTTTTACATGGTCAGCTTTAATCCTATCTATGTGGTCCAACTAATTAAGATTATTTTTAACTTTCGATTTTTCTCTAATAATTTGATGTTAACCCCTACCTTTTTAAGTTTTGCTATTATAAATTTTACAATCTCTACGTATTCTATTACGTACCAATATAACATTTAAATATGTGTCGTTGTTACAAGTAGATGAACGCTTATCCTCTATTATAATAGAATTTAATAAGTATATAACTTTTATCTTAAGCAAGTATAAACACGTTATCTATTACAATTAAGAAGTGTTTGATTCGTTATAAGTAAAATGTTATTTTTATAATTTCTTAAATTAACTGATTAATAAATTATATTTTTTAAATAATTATTTATGATAATCAGTGGAAGTGTTGAGTAATGGTAGTTGAATTGGCCCGCGAAGTATTTACTGCAGGTAAACTACACCTATCAAAGGCAGTGAGATAGGTACCTACATTTCGTTTTTATTTTTCGTATTTCGAGTTTGTGGGTGTTAAGTTGGATTAAGCTGGGTATTCAGTTAAAATCAATTATTTGAGTTACTTTTACAACACATAGTTAGGTACATTTATCTGTCTTATACGGCAAACATGAAATAAACAAGTATTATGTTGTTAACTTCAATAATAACGCATTCTAAATACCTACTTATTTATACTCTAACTAAAGGTATGTAACACGTTCTTTATGAACAAACTAGGGTAATATTTATTGGAAATCCTAGTTAAATTATTAATAAAATAAGTACATAATCCCTTGAATTAAGCAATATGATAAGAATGGATAATTCGTGGCGGGGTTTGACTGTTGCTGATGAAAATCTATATACAGTAACCCCTTGACTTTACCAATTATCCAGTCTTAATTATGCCCCATAAGGGGTTATTCTCAATGATCAACTAGCAGGTTGATTGAGGATTTACATTTTTGGATTGCGATGAGGCGTATTTGCCTGTATCCGCGTCGCAATTTCTGTTGCCCAATGCAAGGACCTTTTTCCTGTCACGTGGCTTTGCGAACGAGTGCGTCCTCACGCACATGCGAGCAATTTCTAAAATTTGGAACTGCATATTATAATGGCTAGTTAATACTCATTGAGAATAATCCTTTCCGACATTAGGAAACGTAGTGAGTAGGCGTAGCTGTTGAAAGATACTTTTAAAGCATTTAAGAAATTAAAATATACATAAAAAATATTAAATTAGTGAGTAAGTTGAATGAACAGGTCGGGTAAAGGTGCCTAGAGACTGAGTAGATAGGTCGACCAGCAGTGTCATGTTAGCAGTGCCTTGCACGTTCTCTAGAGGAGGAATGTTTAAGAAACTATAGAGATACCATAAGTTTTGGAAAAAGGTATTTCTTTGCGAAAATTCACTTGCAGGTAAAAAGTTACATTTAATGCAAGAATAGGTATATATTTAGTTTATATTCAGCAAAAACTTGTTCCAGAGAATTCTGAAAGATGGAAACATCTCAAACATTTTCAAATATTTTGTTGTTGTGATGAATTACTTTAATTTTACTTAAGTCATTTCCTTGCAAAAAATCATTGAATAGGTTACCTTATCGCATAATCGCATACCACGAAGTTGTTATAGATTTTTTCTGCATGTGCAGTTTTTGCGGTTAAGATGTAAAGAACGGTATGTTTTCACCCATTTATAGTTCGGCAAACATCTTTGTATGTACCTATGACTAGTCGGAAATAATAGGGCACCTTTATAATAGTAGCAGACACTTTTTTGAAATAAATTTGCACTCCCTTAGCACGGGTTGACAGAGCACATATTCAAGGAATAAGAGTAATTGCAGGCATAAACTATATTCCACAATTCAATTCTATATCAAGTTAAATCAATACCTACTGGATGTGAAAATAAATTTGAAAAATGTTAATGTGGTTTCATTTAAATCCTGGCATAATTCCCTTGATAGGATATTCTATTAAAGAAATGATTTAAACTTTTAACAGCAATAACAAGAGGTTTTTTGTGTTTTGTGAGACACTGAGATGCAGACCACAATATCCTTGTGATAATTACAATTAGATTTTTTCGATTCCTCTACCTTGAAATAAAATGTTTATAACCTGTTACTACATTTTGTATTTGATAGTGAAAATATAATAAAGTAAAAACTATAAATCACATGATTGTACTATTTGATTGCATTTTATATGATTTTTTCAAAAATATTTACAACAATTAAATTCCTATATACTTGGTGTGTCTGCCTGTTGCAAGCAATTGATTCTTATCTTTGTTCTTTACTAAGACTTCTAGGAAAGCAATCTTCTTTCCCAGCTTTCTTGTGATGGCTTCAACTTCAATGTTATCTCCCTCTCTAGCCGCACTCATATAACTGGAAAATTATCAAAGATACCTTTTGATATTGTTATAGCTAAACAGTTAATTTTCTCAATATTTAATTTTAAAAGAGGCAAGTTACTTTAGCTGGCTGTGGTTGAACCACAGCCAGCTAAAGCAATTCTTTATAAATCAAAAATGAGCAGTATTATTGCAACAATGATTTTGTACTGCCAAAATTGATTTATGCATACAAATTCATATGTTACAACACTTTTAGCCAAGGTGAGTGTTGCTGCTGAAAACATTTTTTATGAGAAATATGTTTATTATGAAAAAAAGCCTTTAAAAACTAGATTAGATTACTGTTTCTTTTCTGACAACTCTGAAAAGTAACAGGTGGAACAAACATAGAGTTTTACAAAATTGTTTTGGAAATACACCTCACACTGAGTTCTATTGAGACTCCTCTGGTGTCAACGGTGTCGTTAGTAGTCAGAGCATATGTGGAGATTGCATCCACCAGGTGCGCGATGAACCCTCCATGGAGCGTGCCTCTCTGGTTCAGGTGCTCTGGTCCAACTTTAAACTCTGTTGTCATCCTTCCATTTTCACAGCCTATGACTCGCAACTATAATATAAAAAAAAGGAAACATTTTTAATATTTGAAACATAAGATATACTTTACTACTATTATTGAAAACAAAACTAAACACAGCATGTGTGTTAGTAGATAATATGATCATGAAAACCCTCTTTCCTGTATGTAGACACCACCCATCCACGTCCCATACATGAAGACTGTTGGAACATGATCATTTCTTGCAGCATACTGTCAAAGTCCTAGGTTATTAGAATCTATATGTTAACAGCTGGATAGTCCAAATCTGAGGATCCACAGCATCAAGCTGTATTTAAATATTATTGTTCCCTGCTGATTATCATTATAAATCAGATGAAATAAAAATGTTACTCAGTTTACAAGTTGCTGTGTATTGAACTAATTGAATCATATGAACCTTTCAATAAACTGTGAGCAACAAGAAGCTTTGCTGAAAGAAATAGCTTGTCCTCTAAACACTTATTACATTGCAACATGTTGCAGAGCATTAACAACTTTTGAGCACACGCTAATTATGCATCTAAATTTAAACATTGTAGGTTACATAAACAGTAGCAACTTGTTTGCACTGTATAAATACACTGGCCTAATTATCCAATTTACTATTGCTACCTGTAAAATTTGAAACACTGAATTCTTTACCTTACGAAGGTTTTGGTCAAAGCTCTTTGTGGTGGCAATGGCTTTAGTAAACAGCTCAGCAATTTGTGCTCCTTTGGTACACATTTTGCTGGAATGATTTAACAGATTTCATGCAATTAGCTGCTTTATTTACATTTCCTAGATTTTTGATAACAGCTGATAATGACATTAACATTATTTGACATTACGGTGGTGTTGGACAGTGTTGCAAGTTGTAAAAACCTTGGATAAATAAATATTTTTTCGCCATTAAATTCCGAACAATTTACATTATTTTATTTTTATGGAAACCCGTAGCAAATACATATTATTATAATATTTCTTAATGACCGTTTTCGGTTACGGATTCGAGCACGGGTGATATTATTTTGCACAAGTGTGTGCGCAGGCACTGGTGTGCCTCAGCAGTCGCGATTGCAACCACGAATACAACAGAGTAAAAAATAAAAATAATGATACCAAATGATAGGGTACGGAGCTTCACGAACGGTTTTTCCTGGCCCAGAACGGGCCTGATGTAATCAGCATCCGTTGCCTATGACGTTCCGGGGCTAGCCTCTAGCTGTTTGGAGAAACTGAAGGTTTTGTTTGTGCAATCATGAATGAAGTTATGATGACGAAGAAGCACCAGGAATTAATTTTGAAGGACGGCACAGTTGAGATATGTCAGGCATGCCACCGTCCGCGTGACTCAAATCGTCATATTTATTTTCTCTGGTTGTTCTCGTCTTGCTAATGGAGAATACTTGCTTAAACACAACCTTGTAGCCAGGATTATCCATCAGCAACCACCAATCCATTGAAATGTGCTCGACCCAGTTCTCGAACATGGCAATATCACATTGTACTGGGATCAATCCATTATCACTGTCAGGACTATTGTGGACAATAAGCCCGATTTAGTGAAAGAAAGCGCCAGAAAGCTGTACTCTTGGACACGGCAAGTATTTTTAGGAAGTTCCTTTCTCTGGAGACCTTGACCGCCGGTAGCTTGGACCATGTTCCCGATACCAGTGGGTGGCTTTTTGTTTTATTTAATTTTGAATAAAAAATATGTATAAAACTGAATAAAACAAAATAATACCATCCTGGCATTAGGTACTTGTACGACGGTATATTGATAGTCCTATAGATACTATACACCTACTAACTTAAGTCACTTTTTAAAATTTTATGTGACTTAATGTACACCAACATTACGCCAAATATGTTTAAATTGCATGTGATGGGGCAAGCCTATTGCCAAAAACCGGATACAGATCCACATTACTACGTTTCTTTTTCTTTAAACTTAGGTCTCGGTAAGAATTTCTACTATATTATGGATAAGTTTATAATTATTTAAATTCACATAGGTACACAAAATGGCGTCCTTAACGGGAATCGAATCCTAATCACATAGTGTTCCTACAACTACTGGGCAAAGGCCTTCCTTTTCTTCTTCCAAACTTATTTTAAGCAATCTCTGGTCACATTCAGTTTACTTCTACTTCGACCTAGTTCTTCGAATGAGTAGGTACATAGGTACCTAATTTCTAATATAAGTACTTATACAAGGTATAAATGAACCCTTGTCCATCCACCATGTCGTCAACAAGAATTCTATCCATTAAAATAAGTAACTCTACGCGAAAATGACGGCTGGGGGCTTTTTAGGGGTGAGAAATCACGTTTTATGTTTGGATTCTATTTGCATTGATTATTAGAACGGGGGCTGCGGGTATTTAAACTAAAATGACAGCAGTACAAAATTGTATAGAAAAAAAAACTTGTAATACATTTTTAACTTTGACACAAGCTTCCCAGGTATGGTCTAGAACAAAAAAAAATACCACACTGATGGGAAGAACAAGTACATTTAGGCTACGTTATACGTATTTTTACATCCATTATGTATGTATTCATTATTTAATGTCATGTGACACAGGCCTTCTCTCTCGGGGCTACAGGAATGTTTAAAAGAGATACCGCGGCCCCGGAACACAAAGGCCTAAAGAAGGAACACTGGGTTTAAGTCAGTAAAAGGTTCCCTCCGAGTGTTAGACTTTTGAAAAAATCTGAAAAAAAAGCCTTTAATATGTAGTATAGAATAATTATTATTCATTGTTGTTGTAGGTGGCTCACAAAATTAAAGGATAGGAAGGAAGGAAAAAGGTAATTTTTTTAAAGTATTTCTACAACAATCCTGGTGTACAATAATAATTACAACGAAATTAAATGAAAGAGTCATAGGTACTAACAGTTATCCTTACTTCCTTACTAATATTATAAAAGCGAAAGTGAGTTTGTTTGTGTGTTTGTTACCTCTTCACGCCTAAATGGCTTAACCGATTTTGATGAATTTTGGTACAGAGATAGTTGGGAACCTGTGGTCGGCCATAGGCTATTTTTTTTAAAGAGTGAAAAATGAGGGAGAAAGAGGGAAAAAAAAGAAAACTTAGCATTGCTATTACAATAAATAAGGCGCTAGGGCAAAAACTACAAGTGGCAGGTACCTGCAAATCAGGAAAGGGGAACTGTCTTATCCCGAATTTAACGCGGGCGAAGCCGCGGGCGAAGCCGCGGGCGAAAGCTAGTTAAATATAAACCAACTTTTACAAAATAACAAAACGATAACTGTTTTACATATTTTAAGAAAATAAACAGATACAGGTACCTTTTTTGCGGAGGGAGAACATCAAAATATAACTCCCATGTTCCTGGGCCGCGGTATTTCTTTCGAATAACCCGCAATCCTGGTACAGGTAGGTATTTCTCCGTGTGAAAAGCGGTGGGTTTTAATCCAGCACGCGGCCGCATTGTGGTAAACCAGTGCAAGTGTAGAGTAGATGGCATTTATATAGCGCTGTGCTGGCTGCTTCAGCGAGGGTCTGGGTGCTGGTATCGACTGGACAACCTTGTGCTGAAAGTCTGCATCTAAGCTAAAACATAGCGTGTTATGTAGGTAGGTATATGACTCTTTCGGAAAGTACTTTATCACTGATACATAAGTACATAAACTCACCCTTTTTGACAACGGGGTACACAGAAACCATAGAGAGCAACACCAATCTCAATGATGATTTAAAGTAAAATATTTGAAAGTGTCTCTATTGTCTTCAACTATAGGTATGGATACCAGATTACGTGTCCTAAGTAGACGCTTACAATAAAGAATCCGCAACCGTTCTCCTAAGACCGATTCGGCATTGGATTGTTCTTCATTTCTACCAATTGCTTTCACCTTCGCTTGCCCACGTTCCTATTCGATTTGAACTTCCAAGGACTCCCTGTATTAATCTTTCTTTAGGGTTCCATACAAAAGAAAGAAAAAACAGAACCTTATACCGAAAGTGATCCTGTTGGGGTTACGTTTTTTCCTTTTGAGGTACGGAACCCTAAAAAGTTGAAAATGGTTGACCAGTACCTTTTTTCAGAAAAATACATATAAAATAAGAGAGAGAAGAGACTGCCAACCGACTAATAGTGGCTCCGATCTAATATTGGCTTTACAATTTTTGGATACACTCTACATCGTGCATTGCACATAGGGTTGCCAACTTTTTTTTACAAGAAATAAAGTATAATCAGGTCTGTGAAGAATATAACACTATTCTAGAAAAAAATAGTATTTTATTTATTTATTGTTTTAAATACATATTTTTTAGAACTTCTCGCACAACTTACCAATTTACAATCTTTTTTAAAAACTTCATACGCCTCACAACATTTATAAGTGTAATTAAAATAAATGAAGAGCTCATTTTTATCAAATTAATAGATGCTCTATTTCTATCCTCCCGCCACTTGGCATTCATTACTGAAAAAAACGCTTTCAGTAACTGCAGTATCAGAAAATGTGTTTGCATGCTGAAAACAGTATTTTGTATACTTTATTTTTGTTCAACAGTAAAAAGTATAATTTAGTGAAAAACAGTATAATACTGTTGAAAACAGTATAGTTGGCAACCCTAATTGCACACTGTAATTCCCTGAATTTATTTCGAATTTCAAACGCAATGTAACGTTCGTGAGAATAAAGAGCTTAACTGTTTTTTTTTGGTAACAAAAGTCAAATATTCGACAACAAACCCTGTGAGTTAGCAGAAAGTTACAAGCTTTTAGTTATAAATGTCCGTTTTACAGTGAGTTTGAAAATGGAAAAATGTTTCATATTTAGTTAGCTCTGTTTGATACTCAATCGACCTACAGGGTTTAGGCAAAAAATTTGAAAAAGTTCGGTCACATTTAGTTTATTTATTTATTGAAACTTTTGGCCTGATACTCTGATGGAGCTCATTGTAAAGGAAGACTGCCTGGACGAAGAAAGCAGGTTTAATAAAACCAGAGCGGTGAGAAGGACACCGTAAAAGACGATATTGGCGGAACGAAGATTCTTGCTGTGCGCAAAACATAAATATTGACAATGAGAAGATAGATAAGAAGGTGAAGTGGGTTTGTTTAGAAGAGAAAATAGGGTCGTCAAAGCTCTCAATGCCCTGCGCTCCTGAATGGGTAACCATTTTAAGAACGAACCATGTGCAGATACATGATCATGGTCTTGCGTAGATTCAAAACGAATCGAATGCAGTTATTAAGAAGTCGGTCTAGTTTATTGAGAGGGGTTTTATTTTGCGATATCTATTTAGACGTGTACCCTAATAGTGTAGAAACATTTTTTTGAATGCCACTTTTTATTTTAATTACGAGTATCTAGGCCTAGGGTGATAAAGACGACCGTCTCTGGATTGACCATAACTTCAATAATATGTGCGCCGACTTTTCTCAAGGGGTGTAAAAGGAAAAGTGCTCCAAAATGTTAACACAAGTTTTTTTGTAATTTTATTCAATTTTCCAACTTTGGTGACTTTTGCTGAAAATACTATCAATTACGAAAAAAAGGGGAGTGAAAATTAGAGTTGCTATGATTTAAGCTGAGTGTAAGATTGCGGGCGAAAACTAATACCATACCATTATGTACCCAAACTTAAGCATGTTTTGAAAAAAAAATGTAATAAAATTATCTTTAACTCTGCCACCTAGATGGCGTTGTTAGTGGCTTCGGACATGACCCTCAAATGCAGGTGAATTACACATAGGGTAGGCACAAGAGATAGCCCATAGTTTGCGTTGAGGCACCGCTGTACATATTCTAGGCACTTCATCGCAATACCCCCACCGGACCACATTGTCTGCTGGGTCAACAAATATCCATTAAGGCACTTGTCTCACCGGCAACGAGTAACGAGTAGAGCTAGAACTAGAAACGAGTTAGTGAGACGCGGGGAGCGAGTGCGTAGTTCCGATATTTGTGTAGCTCGGCTATAAGCGAGTGTGCGAGTGAGGCGGGCGATTACTCGCATCACTCGCTCGCGGCAGTCAACGCGTACAGTCAGTCTTGCGGCCTCATACGCGACCAAATGACATGACCACTGGTTGCTCTCTCGGCGTGAGTTCTAATCGCTTGGCGAGTATCGCCGAGCGAGTGTTATCTTTCATAGCTCTTGTCGCTCAGCGACAAACTAGTGAAGCGAGTGCTCGCCGGCAGTGTGAACAGTCAGCGATCAAGCTGTTTGTTTAAGCATCTCTTTTGTTCACACGGAAAGTATATCTATTGTACGTTTCTTGAGCGAGAAAATAGCCGATAGTTAGTCGTTTTCTCGTCGTTGGTGGGACAACTGCCTTATACCACATGAGTAGATAAACGGAAATCTACTCATGTGCTTATACTATAAGAAAAGCACGTGCTCACAATTCATCGACGAGTGAATGAGTGACGTCTCTCGTTACCAAAAAACAAAAGATCACGATTCACAACTGTTTAGAAATATTATTTTCATTGCATGCTGCATGATAATCGAAATGTATCTAAACACTGTGAGATTCCTGTTTTCAATTTACAACACCTCTTTAATGATAATGATGCTAGCCTCTATAATGATGCTCTAGCCTTTTGGTATTCGTGGCAATGTACTACTAGCAGCATCTAAAGCAGGGTAAATTCGCATTATTGCGAGTTTGGCACAGTAGTGCGAATGTACACACGACGACAGATCAACCTATACAAAACCAGTTTATGCGGATCTTTCATTGTACTTGAAATCTATGGTGTAGTCTACGATCCGTTGTTGAGAGAACAGCATAAACTGGTTTTGTATAGGTTGATGTGTCGTCGTGTGTACGAACTACGTCGAAACGTACTACTAGTGAGGACCTCATACGTTTTAAAAAGGAAGAAATATTCCTATAGGTACATATTTATATTGTTCTACTGTAGAACTGTTTAGCCGTTAAGTGTTTAGCTTACCGGCCAAGGTTAAGTAAGATGGGTTACCGTATCAGGGCCCAGGTTAAGCATCTCTTGTCAAGGTTTGGAAATGGATGGGTCACCGTACCGGGGCCCAGGTTAAGCAACTTTTGCCAAGGTTTGGAAATGGATGGGTCACCGTACCGGGGCCTAGGTTAAGCAACTCTTGCCAAGGTTTGGAAATGGATGGGTAACCGTACGGGGCCCAGGCTAAGCATCTCTTGCCAAGGTTTGGAAATGGATGGGTAACCGTACGGGGCCCAAGTTAAGCAACTCTTGCCAAGTTATGGAAATGGATGTGTTACCGTACGGGGCCCAGGTAAAGCAACTCTTGCCAAGGTATGGAAATGGATGGGCCACCGTACCGGAACTTAGGCTAAGCAACTCTTACCAAAGTTTGGAAATGGCTAGGTTACCGGCCCAGGTTTAGCAAGTTTTGAAATGGTTTTGTTACTTTCCTGATACAGGCTAAGCAATTCTTGCCAATGTTTAGAAATGGATGGGTTGCCTTATAAACCCAGGTCAATAACAATTGACAGTAAAAATAGGGGTAAAAACCCAACCATATTGCGTGTTACAGGGCAACAGTTTTTGTGTTATATTGGGTTTACTATATTTCACGGAGTAGACATTTAAATTGAACTTCCCGGGATCGCGAAATTTTTCCGATAATAAAGTGCTTTCCATATTATGCATTCGAATATCCTATCTATAGTCAGTTCTCACAATAGACTTGTACAAGCCTATTGTGAGGAGTTAAGGTGACTTGGTCATTACATAAGTCAATTATGTAAGTTTGTATCATGTGTTTCGGGCTAAAGTAATTAAAAACCAGACGGGCCTCACTGTTTGTGGGTGAACTTAAAAGTAGGATGGATCACACTCACTTATGTCGATTGCAAGAGCGGCGCGGCGGCCTAGTGGTACAGGCGGCCACTTACGAGCCGCGGGCAGAGGGTTTGAACTCAAGCACGGACCGTAATTTGATTTTCACGTTTTCGTTAGGTTCACCTATAACTTTGTAAATAATCATAGAAGTTTGACACACTTCCCGGTTATTTTAGTTTGGATGACAAACGTGATTTTCGAGGCACAAAGGAAACTCTATATGTAAAAAAATTTCAGCGTGAGCTTGAACGTGAGGAAACATCATATAAAAAGAAAATTTGAAGATGCGACATACTACCTTTTAGCCGCGCAGAAGGCGTACCCTGGAAGAAGGAGTTGGAGAATTATAAAATATCTTTTGCGAATGCGAGTTATTAAGACTTATTATTACTGTTGTATTAGGTTGAATTGGATGTGACGCGCCAGTGTTTTCATAAAAGTAATAGAATTCAGGACACATTTCCCATTAATTTAAAAGTTTTCCTTTTTTCTATTTAAAGAGAAAAGTCAAGTTATAACAGTTAAGTAACCGGCTAGTAACCATTGTCTAAAACCGCATGCAGACTTAGTAATAAAAAATCACACACTTGGCGTATGACACGTGTTCTTATATAACATAACGTAATATCATCATACTTGCATCCCCATGGAGCGAGGTAGAGGTGTATCTATCAGGTATACCGACATTTCACCATTTATATTAAATCCAATGTTATAGGGGACAAGCCTATTATCTATTCTTAGACAATTAATTAATTATGTATTTGGTTGAAGTGGCATAAGAAACAGAATAGAAAAAATTTAACTACTTATGTAAAGTTTACGAGTCGGCAGATAATTTGGCAATAGAGGCTGTTTGATGTTAATTTATTTCTTCGGAATTTTACCGACAGCATCATTTTGGGTCATTTTCGTTCTTTCTAGCCCCTAGCTTATTTCAAACGATCAGTTTTGGTGGTAAATAAGGTGATAATATGCTTTTTAATGTTTGTAGAATAGGTATTTAAACCTCCAGAATATAATTTCTGTCTAGTCTAGTACAGCCCTTGTCTCATGTTGTTCGTGGTCGGCACAACAAATGTTTTTCTTCCATTCTCCCCAGTCAATCGTTTGGCTGCCATTTACTCCTTTTTCTTCTCTACATTCCACACACAATACTCCCACATTTTATTTGATCTTCCTCCCCTTCTCCTTTTATCAAGATTAAAGACAGGCAACTCAGGCAACCCTTATCGCTTAGGGGTATGAAAAACAGATGTTAACCGATTCTCAGACCTACCCGATACGCCCACAAAATTTCATACAAATCGGTCCAGCCGTTTCGGAGGAGTATGGGAACGAACATAGTGACACGAGAATTTTACATATTAGACTAGCTGTGCCCAGCGGTTTCAACCGCCGCTCTGGTCCCCCTTATCGCTTCAGGGTAGGAAAAATAGATGTTGGCCGATTCTCAGACCACCCGATAGGTACGCACAAAACATTTCATACAAATTGAAGGAACATTGTGAAACGAAAAGTTTTATGTAAGTATTAAAGAAGAATATTGTAGCTTCAAAAAAAACTTAAACGTTTCCATGTTTTTATTTTGCTGGCTTATACTTTTGTAAGTTTCAAAGATTTTTACTCCGAATAATGGTATTGTTTACAAGGTCTACTTTTATGACTTGCACAGTTAGAAATGAGGGGGAAAGAGGGAAGAAAAGGGAAAACTTACCTTTGCTATTACAATAAACAAGGCGCAAGGGCAAAAACAACAGGTAGCAGGTACCTACCTGCAAATCAGGAAAGGGGAACTGTGTTAACCCGAATTTAACGCGAGCGAAGCCGCAGGCAAAAGCTAGTATACTTACATATAAATGCAAAAGTACATAATTATGTGTGGCTGTTTGGATGTGTTACTATTTAACTCATAAACTGCGGAACGGATTTAGATGCGTACATAAATAAAAGATATAACCTGGATAACACAATAATTCTGAAACTTTTTATCCCGTTAGGGTTATCTATTAATTCCGTTCTAATACCAATAACTAGGTACTACCACTGGTAGGTATTTGTTTCAATCATTTTCATGTCATATTTGTTTTCTATTCTAACCCGATAGGTACCTAGTGTCGGATTTAAATAATCGCTTTAAATAATTTAATTGAATGTGCGATCAAATACCAACAACTTGAATTAGGTACAGTCAGCACAATCAAATTAAAGTTATTTTCTACCTTTTAACCGACTTCTACTGTTTTATTTTTGTCGTATCATTGTTACGCAATTTCTCTGTCGATTTTGTCCGATTTCCAAAATCTTTCTACAATCTAAAAAGTTGTGTAATTTTTGCTTATACAATATGTCGATGTGGATGATCTGCCAATAAAATTAATTGACACCAGAAAATGAATACTGGCCAAAATATTGTGTGAGATACCATCCTATCAAAGCAAAAAAATAAAAACTGCTGAAATAAAAAAAACACTTTCCCAAAAAAAATCTACTTCAAAAAACACTAAAAAAAGTGGCAAAGAAAATGACTTCCAAAATGATTCATTCGTCTGGAATAATCTGTCTGTTCTTTTTTATTAAAACAAATAATAATACTGACTAGAACCTGAAAATAAAATCATCACTATCAGTTTCCCAAAAGTATGAAAGTTTTAAAATCGTTTAATAAGATAAACAATTTGAAAGGATGCAATATTTATTTACCTACTCGTATTTTATAATTGGAATTTCCAATCAATTGAAGTATTGCGCATATCCGAACATACTTAAACGAATAATATATTTCCACGATCATCACAAAAACGTTCTATTGTAGGTAGGTTCTTTAGTTTGGTGCAATGAGAACTCTTCGACGAGTGGAATAAAACATCCGTTAAGGGTTAAAATTCGGAGGAGTGCGATTCACTAAGGCAAAACATCTTTACAACCAAGAAATCATCGTTGAAACATCTGATGATAACAAATCGGTATTCTTTAGATAAAAACTCCGCGATCGTAACGCCTCAACGATGTCGACGGCGCGACATAGAACTAAAAATGGTCCCGAATGTATGAAAAACGGTATTCACAAACACAAATCATCCTCGCCTTCAACGACAACGGCGCCTTCGCCTTCGATTTTAACTGTCAAACCGTAAAGCTTGTAAATTGTAGATGTTTCCTTGGATGTAGAGTTGAAGGCGATTAAAATGTAAGTAAAACTAGTTATTTTTAAAGTAAAATTATTATAACTATTGATTTTTTTATCGTACTTAAATTAAATTCCTATTTATTGATTTCAGGGACTCCGGTTTTGCTCTTAGGCCATACATGATGGTTGGTTCCATGTAGCAACCCTGAGCCTGGATCAAGAGAAGAATATTATAATGATCTGCATGCCACGGCAAGAAATACTGCAGAACGAACCATTGGCATACTTATAGGCCGTTTTAGGTGCCTCTTGGTTCGTTGTGTGTTGCATAACATTTGCAATCAAGCTGGAGTTCCCCCAGTGGAATTACCAGCTCATTTACAGAGGCAAGAAGCGAGGGTGATCCGGTTATTAGAACAAGGAAGCCAGAACTAAGAGTGATTTGGACAGTGGACGTTTAATCGACTGTGGCGTGGACAAAATAGTTAATAAAGAAGTAAATCGATCGATCCATCATCACTGACAGGACTATTGTTGCCAACAAGCCTGATATAGTGGTGGTGGATCGATCAGAGCGGCGCGCAATGATTGTTGACATAACAGTCCCGCATGATGAGAACCTCGTGAAAGCCGAGAAAGATAAGCAAATCAAGTATATTGACTTGGCTCGCGAGGTTGTCGACATGTGGGATGTGGACTCAGCGATCATTGTGCCGATAGTCGTATCTGCCAACGGCTTAATTGCCAAGAGCCTCGACCAACATCTGAGGAGGCTCTCGTTAGGCAGCTGGATCAAGGGCTTGATACAGAAAGCGGTACTCCTGGACACGGCTCGTATTGTTAGGATGTTCCTTTCTCTGGAGCCCTGACCGCCGGTAGCTTGGACCCTGTTCCCGATACCGGTGGGCTACTATTTTTACATTTTTAAATGTTTTTTATTTTTAAGAAATATTTAAAAATTTAATAATATGTATAGAAAACAATAAATGGACGAAAAAGTAAATACTAACAATAGACTTAATATATTACTAATTTAAGTTGTAAGACAGTTTGATAAAAATTGTAGTGTTAGTTAAATAGTAGTGTGTATTGTTCATCATAAAATATAGAAAGAGAATGTTTTTTCTTATGTATTTTACCTAAAGATAAAATTAAGATAGCCTAACGAAATAGTATGTACCTAGGCAAATTAATTAAAATATAATTAATTAATAAATAAAACAATGTTTTAACATATTAATAATATTACTAATCTAGGTTGTAACACAGTTTGTTTGTTAAAAAATATAGTCTTTGGTAAATAGTAGTGTATACTGTGTGTGTGTGTGTGTGTTAGTAGTGTATAATTATTGTTCATCATAAAATATAGAAAGTGAATGTTTTTTCTTATATATTTTACCTAAAAATAAAATTAAGATAGCCTAATGAAATAGTATGTATGTACCTAGGCAAATTAATTTTAATATAATGAATTGATAAATAAAACAATATTTTAACATACATTTTATTTTTACTTTTATTAAATCTCTAATTGCACTACTTATTCTATCTAGAGCCTGAGCCATAGCCTGATGGCTACTTGACGACTAATTGCTTGGGAAATCAAGAGCTCCGCTTGTGCTTGACGTTCTTCTATGGCTATGAAACGCTCTGTGATGCTAACCATCTCAGAGTGATTTATTTCTAAGTTCTGATCTCCACAACCAAAACTTTCTCCTCCCATAACGGTTTGTATTTTGAACTCAATTTATTTCACTGAGTTCTGGCAAATCTTCAATGCCACCACCAGTGCGCCGCTTGGCGGCTGCAATTAAGCTGGACTTCCTCTTCACTGCTCCTTTTTTGTCCTTCCAGTACTGCAATACAAGAAAAAATTACATGATTTGATGTATTAAATAAATAGAAAACCTATTTGCTCGGTTTGGTTTAACTTTTCATTGCATTTTCAAATGCAATTCGAAGACTTAAGTTACAGTACATACTTGTAGTTTATACTAATTTAGTAAAAAAGAACATGCACAGGGGGCTGTCTATGTAAGAGGATACTATACCGTAGAAGGCTACCTAGTCAATGCAACAATACATATTTTATAATTAATTACCAACCTTACACCACTGTTTCGATGTTTTCGTACACCAACTACCATCACTGTTCAGGGCTGTTGTTATTTCGGACCATGCCTGACGACGGCGAATGCGAGCATGGCCCATAGTCAACCATTGTTTGCTTTCTAAAAAGCTTACTAGCGTTTCCAGCTGATTCAACGAAAGAGCTGCGTTGCGAGACACTAAAAAATAAATATTTTGGTTACATAGATAGTAGTTCCAGAAACTGTGTTGTATAATTAAACTAGCTGTGCCCGCGACTTCGTCCGCGTGGAATAGTATTTTGGGCATCATATTTATTTTTGCAAACAACCTCCTCAGCTTTATAAATTATAACTGTTACCCACGACTTTGTCCGCGTCTTAGCCCAAGTTCCGGAATTCTGTGAGGATAAACGTTGAGAACGTTCAGCGCTTGATTCCCGTAGTCGGTTCACCAAAGTTCGAGAACTCTGTGAGGCTAAACGTTGAGAACGTTCAGCGCTTGATTCCCGTAGTCGGTTCACCAAAGTTCGAGAACTCTGTGAGGCTAAACGTTGAGAACGTTCAGCGCTTGATTCCCGTAGTCGGTTCACCAAAGTTCGAGAACTCTGTGAGGCTAAACGTTGAGAACGTTCAGCGCTTGATTCCCGTAGTCGGTTTGCCGAAGTTCGGAAATTTTGTGAGGCTAGATACTGCGAACGTTCAACGATCGATTCATTAGCACGGTTTTGTTCACTGTTTTCTCGTTGAGTAGCCAACCTATGCATATTTTCATTCTCTGTTTCACTGCTGCGCAAAGCTCGCAGCCGCTTTGCGGTAACAGTCTGCCGAGAAAGCTAAATTCTTTTTCTAGGCATTATAGTGACGAAGAAAGAAAATAGGAAATGAAAACTTAACCAAACCGTAACTCGTAATCAAGAAAAAACAAACGTAAGGTTAATAATTAGGATCCTAATTATTGTTACCGGTATTTGGTACTTACGTAAAATATAAGGTTAACTAACTGTGTGCTTAAACTAAAACCTAACCTAATAAGGGCTGATTTTTTAATAGTCAGATAATTTTTATCTGAGGAGTAAAAATAGCAGTTTGACATATTTTCTATAGATGAGCTGTCAAACCGCCATTTTTTTTCCTCAGATAAAAGTTATCTGACTATTGAATAAACAGCCCTAAGAATAATTATGTAGATGACACCTATTTACAGGAATTATCTACAATTTTTTTTTTTAATAATTGTGTAATTTATAAAAAAAATAGCTCATGAGGAGCTCGTGGCTAAATAATAGCAGCCGCTCGGGTCGATCTTTAGGTTAAGCCGCGCTTGCCTAGGTTGGTCTGTGGATGGGTGACCAGTGACCACCCGTTACATACCGAGTTTCCTCCGTGCCTCGGAAAGCACGTTAAGCCGTTGGTCCCGGCTGTCATTTGTAGATCTTTGACAGTCGTAACAGGTAGTCAGTGTTCCAAAAGTCTGACAACCAGTCTTACCAAGGGGTATCGTATTACCCAGTATTAACTGGTTGTGGAGGTCAGATAGGCAGTCGCTCCATGTAAAATACTGATATTCAGCTGCATCCGGTTAGACTGGAAACCGACCCCAACATAGTTGGGAAAAGGCTAGGCAGATGATGAATAATTGTGAAATTATTAGAACCAAAATATTATCCTTGACAATCGTAGAGCTATACCCCCTCTCCGCGTCGCCCGCAAGCAACGCCTCTCCTCGCCCATGCCCAGCGTCATGTTTTGCACATCATGCGGCGCGTGTGAATTTTATATCGGAGTTATTTTAAAATTGTAATACCTTCTAAGATGTTCATTGAAATTAAGTGATGTCAAAGACAATTTTGTTCACAATTAAATACTGTTAATCAACAACACATTTATTTGGATAAAGATTAATATTATTATGTTGAAACAACTCTAACAAATAATTGGTAATCATGCATTAATTTTGACCAAATTTGATTACCATAAAAACGGTTCTAGTGACTTAATCTTAAAAGATAGACATATACCGTCACGGACATTTTTTTAGATCATTTCAAGAAGAATAATTATTTTCTACATATTTTTTTGATATCTTGAACCGTTTTCGCAGCGCACGCAACGGAAGCCCTCAAAGATGAATAATTTTCCCCGTTTTTTTCACATTTTCCATTGTTTCTTCGCTCCTATTAGTCGCAGCGTGATGTTATATAGCTTAAAGCCTTCCTCGATAAATGGTCTATTCAACACAAAAAGAATTTTTCAATTCGAACCAGTAGTTCCTGAGATTAGCGCGTTCAAACAAACAAACAAACAAACAAACAAACAAACTCTTCAGCTTTATAATATTAGTATAGATAGGAATGTTATCGTGTACTTACTTTCGATAGACTTGGAACCAACTAAAACTCGGAACAACTAGAACGCCTTAGGGTAGGGGTGCAGCATTTTTTAACAGTCCACTTAGTACCACTTGGAGCTTTGGAATTTCTTATTTTGATAAAAAAAAAACCATAATCAAGATACGATCAAGTTGTTTGTTTTGAACCACTTTTGAAATAACACAGACTATACATAACCTACAATTACAAATGTCAAAGATTTGAATCATTATTTTCCAAATCGAAAATGATATAATTAATTTAATATTCGTTGCATAAAAAATATTACGTGTTTTATACATACGTATAATGCATTTATATAAATTTAAAATGACGAAATAACTTAAAAATAGGTTAGTCGAGATTTTCTCGATTGTACACTAGATTAAATATAGCAACACTGTTAACATCGAACTCATCATCGTTGTTCAGCAGATCGTCGACGAGCATATGTAGCTTAGCGAATACGGTTTTTATCAACGTTGTTTTTAAAAGCGATTTTTACGATGTAACATCCGTGAACTCGTCGTTGTTAACATCTATGATGAGTCTGTTAGTGAATCGCATAGCAGTGCTCTCCAAATGAATATAATGGTGTCGATTCTGTTTTCTGTTGTTACTACATTTAAACTAAACTAAAACTAAGTTTTTTCGTTTCTTTTTCCTAACTTGATTAAGTAACATAACTTAACAATAATCTAGTTGGCCAGCATTAATAATACTTTAACTCAATTTAGACAAAATGGCAATTTCGCTATTCTAATATTGACGTTTTTTTAATACCAAAAACACTGGTTGTCAAGCTAAATCGGACTATCTATAATTGTGAATTTGTGACTAAAATGGTGTGAAATAAAATAAGATGTGATTAGGTACCTACTTATATTTGTTTGTCAGTTTAATCCGGTGGTTCATCAGAATCGGCACCATTGTCACAATATCATTTAAAAATTCTAACTTTAAATGTTTGTTGTGAACTATATAGATAAACTTCTATTTGTGATAAGTAAGGCTTTAGTTGGAATTAGCTGTGACTCACAAATTCATATGCGTTGGGTTCGCGATTTGATAAGGAGGTTTTTATACCTATCCGATTTTTGTTAGCAATCGTTAGCTGGCGTCTAAAGAATTATTATTATTGTCATGGCATGCATTGTCAAGCAATTGCAGAATATGGTCAAAATGCAATACTGCTTACCCCCTAAGTTATTAACGTGATAATATATAGCTTGTATCCTTTTCCAGTTCAAAATCCATCTCCTTGGAAATTTTTATTACGAACCGTTAAGGCGGGCTTAACCCGAGCACCGTAGGCATTTATGGCTTACCCCAGCCCCCGCAAGGAGTACCGATACGTATCGAATTACGATGCGCGGGAAACGCGCGCGCTAAGCGCATCGCTTGCGAGTTCGTGACCTTGCGTAGGTACCAAGTTTCGTTACAGCGTAAAGTAATGCAGTAACTCAACTCGAGTTCACATGTTGAATTTTATTTTTCTGGAAAGTATTTTAAAGGTTATAGATAACCTGGCTGCCACTCAGATCATGAATTCGGGACTGATTCATAAAGTCAAGTGAGGTACCCATTTATGTTTATTTTGTGTAAAACATAATATGAAGCGTGGGTTGTTAATGAATAAAAAAGATTTTTTTTTGTTTGTCATCTAATAGTTATGCTTATAAAAGTAAAAAGTTACAATTAAAAGAAAAAAAAACAAATGAAAAAAAATTACAAATAAAAGAAAAAAAACAAATGAAAAAAAAATACAAATAAAAGTAAAAGTCTCAAGTAAAAGTAACAAATAAAAGTAAAAGTATCACATAAAAAACTGGCTAAAATTCATTAAACTGGAGCTGTCTCGGTATGCATGGACCTAGCTGAATAATCGAAATTTGGTCCTTTGATTTGCTTGAATTTGCCTGCAACGGCTTATCATTTTCTTTGCAATCTTGCAATATTATATCTCGTATGGGCATACCGCGAATATGACGTGAATCCAGAATCTCAGGCAACAAACATTTGAAATAAAAATCTATAATTTTTGTCTCCATATTTACCCTCCAAAATTCGTCATCTCTTGAAATATTTTCTATTAATATGGGAAAATTTTCACCAGACCATATTCCAAAAATGCATTGGTTTCTTCCCGTAACATGGAGTTGACCCTGCACTTGATAATACCAATTACTTTTTTTGTTAACGACAACGGTATTTTTCTTTTTGTCGTATTTATAAATTTGAATTTTATTTTCTTTAATGGCAGCATCTATTCCTTTTTTATATGCTGTTATTGGACATTTAATTTCAACTATAATGTCGTTTCCAACTATACCGTCGGGTGTAGCCCCAATAAATGGGTATGTTTCGTCAATAAAAAGCCCACATGGCTCGATTACTATATTTTTTTGTCGTTCCAGTTGTTGTAACGCCTGTTTTTCATTTTCCACACCATGAGCCACTGATGAAATATGAGATATATTTGTTTTATATAATATATTTTTAACTGTTGGTGCAGTACTTCTGGACAGTTTTCTTTTACAAATCGTTCCAAAATTTGATGCTGTTATTATATTTTTTCTTAGCTCTATCCAATCACTGCAGTCCCTTTGTAAGACAGTGCTTCTTTCTAAATGTTGCCTATCATTTGTCAAGACTTTTAAATTATTAAGGAAATCTTCCTTGGCTTTTTCTAATTGATCTAGAGTCCTATCGGGAGCTGAACTTGATGGCCCATAGTTGTGCTGTGCAGAAGTTCCTTCAAATCTTCTTATTTTCTTTGTGGGATGATCTCTGTTTCGTTTTCTTTTTAGTGACCTCTTCCTTTCAGTTTCTTTCACCTTTCCTCTAGGACTGCATCCGAGAATTTTTCTTTGGACTGATGAAACCGCAGCTCCACTGTTGAAAGACACCACAGCAGCTGAACATCGTCCTTGATACCCTCGTCTTAAAGAAAAGTTAATTCTTTTTCCACCTATAAATTTTGCAATAACACTATTGAAACGTTCTACTACATTGGTGTCCACATCTTCTATGAGACTTCGAGCTTTACCTGCTACTGTAGCGATGATGGCGTTAACCCGAAAGAAGAAGGTGGAGTTTTGAATTTCTCTCATTGTGCTGTTATTCAGATTTTTTTCTTTTGAGCAGTTGTAATCATTACAAAGTCGATGGTCCCCATAAGCATGTGCTACCGAATTAGTTATATCTCTATGCAGCAAATTTATTGCAACGTTTTTCGAATTTTGTGCATGTTTGTGGAATTTTATTGATTTAACTATTACTTTTCGCATGCTCATTACCTTCTCATTTGTAATTGTTTTTCTGTTTTTTATTGGATATTTGGTCTCTTTTACAATAGCTCGCAATTTATTACAAAAGTTTCTTAGGATATGATTTCTGCATTCAATTTTTTCAACAGTATAGTTAAGGTGGTCATAGGGTTTTGCTTCCAATACTTTATTGTACGTAGCTGAGTCTCCGTCTCCAATCATTCTTGCATATATTAAACCGTACATTTCAACCGATGCTTTAAAACCTTCAGCAATTATGTCAGCTTCCATGGCACTAGAGGATCCGTTATAGTTTTTGTAACACGCGTGATCTTTAGTTGCGAGTCCTTGTTTTTGGGCTCTGGCACAAACCAGACAGTATTTGTTTTTGACTCCTATATAAAGTATTTCTCCAAATTGTTTTCCTATGATTGCTGCTGTCCCTGACATTGATCTATAATTATTACCATAAGATCTTAATCCCCAAGCGCCATCAACATACACGTCTACGAGAGCCAATCCGTTTTTCATTCGACCATCAGCAATGGCCGCTTTTTTCTCACGTTCGGCAGCCTGTTCCATGGATTCTGCTGCGGTTTTCTCCCAATTTTCATAGACAAAATCTTGTAAATGTGTATACATTTTTTGTGAAAAAACCGGCACGTCCATAGCAGAAAGAATCTCTTCAAATTGCGCAAATCCAATACCAGCGGCGACAATGCCAGTGGTTGCAGCAACATTTACATTAACATTATCCACATTGTCACACTTCTCTGATTCGATCACAATTATTTTCTTACAGACGTTACATTGAAACTTAAATTTTGATATCAACCCTATACGTTTTTCTCCAATCAACTTGAAATATCCAACTCTGCAATCAAATAAATCAATATGATGCGTTTTTTCTTGAAGCTGTGACATAAGGTAATTCATGTCAACAATTCGCCGTCCACTGATGGGTTGATAGTCGTTTTGGATTTCGTTTTCAATGGTCAGAGTATAATTTTCAATGTCCTCTATTGCTCTAAAACAGATATATTTTTTATTCATTTAAATCAACCTTTTTAAACAATGCAACATATATATTTGTTATACAAAAAGTAGCAACTCACTCATTAATATTATTATTAAGAGAGACATGACTGCGTTCATAAGGCGTTTCAGCAAGTGTCACTTGGGCATTGGCATCAATAGTCGTTCTGTAACAATAAAATAAATTATGTTTAGTTTCAATATTTATTGTTTTAATATTTATATATATATATAGGTTAATACAGTACTATTTTTTAAAATATGTACATGGCAGTTACTTACTCCTTAATCTTAAGGTTATTCAAATACACAGGCTCTAAAGTCATCAATGGAGACACATTACGCCCTTCCGCATGCTCTATTGATCTGTAACGCAAAGGTTGGTTGTGACTTGTTGGTAATTAATAGGTATTTTTCTGTTTATTTTTTTGGCGTTAAAATTATCATTGAGATCCTATTTAACTCGAATAGGTAATAAAAAAAAACTAATACTAATAGAAAATAAACTTACTCGTTATGCACTGAATCATTAGTTGATACATGCACACTGCGCTTGGCTTGCAACTGCATTGCTCTAAAAATAAAAAAATGACGTAAACATTTCAAGCAATTTCTTTTATTATTGGGACAACCAATACATAAACATGCAATAATAGTAATCTCGAGTGAAAACACACTGTCACATTTCTACACTGTGGCACGAGTGTTGTATTAGACTACACAAGCGTTGTATACCTACCCCATAAATTTATTATTTGTTGTGATGGTAGCTGTTGGTAGGTACTTACCTAATGCGTAATTATAGGTACTTATTTTATTTCTAAATGAATGAATAATTTATTTTTGCACTATTGAATATTCACCTACCACGTTTTTATATAGGAGCTAATTTGGGCTTTTATAAGTAGTAAGATATGTGGAAAATGAACCATATCAGTACCTAGGCTAAGGCACCCGGACTAACGCAGCGGCACAGAGCGGACTAAACTCATTGACGTAATTTGAAAACAGTAAACCATCATTTCCGCGTGTTTGGGCTTTATCTACTCTAGCATAAGGTTCAAATTCGACTATTTTTCACACTTGATGCGGATGGTAAATCTATTCCGCAAAAAAATAAACCATTATAGTTTTAGCGTTTTTGACTTCTATGTTTACATTTATTTAGGATATAAATTCAACTATTTTAGATGCAAATTTGCGGTTCGTAAATATATTTTGCGTACACGCGGCAACATCATCAATTCACATTTTCATTGTAATAATTATGTCCTGGCCTTGCATAGATTTCCCGTACAGTGATAGCACCGTATAAACTGGGTTTGCTTTGTTTCTATAGCTTGATTGGTAATACCTAGTCAGTAACGTAAAATAATAATGATGATAAATTATAATAAATCGTCAAAGCATCCTTACCTTTTTTGTATATTCATCCTTCGTAGTGCCAGCGCTGACATCTTTTTATTTTTTTTTGGTTTTCCCATTTTAGAGACACTATTATTATGACTATATTAAATTAAAATACTAACTATAATTATAAAAATGAACTATGAAACAGTATTCTTTTTCGTAACAGAACTGAGCGGGGGTACCGGGTTCGCAAAAATTGGCACACGTCCGACCTCCAACGCGTTCCGCTCGGGACTAAATAGCCCGCGCGAGCGCATGAGAAGATAAAAATACTCGATTTTGAAATTAGGAGTTTAGATATTTTCAAATTTCAAATTATGGTGGCAGCTTTTCATCTCATTTTTTACGACCTTTATTATGGTATAAGTTTTATTTCTCAAAACCTAATATAACTCCGATGAAATGATATTTACATCATGATTTAGCATTGACTTTGCGATTTAATTGGATGCAGTAAAGTGAAAGTAATCGTGTATCGGAAGGCAGAAATATATAGGTCAAATTGTGAACTATGTAATATGTTTTTTTTCAAAATTTAAATCCCTTATTTCAATGAATGAAACACAAAGCAAAACGACGTTTTTTCGGAAAACCTCGCCTTAAGCCGTTTAGTCGTAAAAAGGTAACATACCTACCTACAAACAATCAGAGAACTAAGGTACCTACCTAGGTACTTTCACTTTCTTAATCTTAGTACGGATTAATTTGATAGTTAATTCTGTCAGTAAAAAGGGATTTCCCTATGTTTTTGTAAGTGTCTGATTTATTCTGTAATTACATCCCGTGGAGTGATTTTAAGGTTTTAAGAAATGACAGTCACCGATTATTGTAAATAAATCTAATAAATAGGTACCAAAAAAAAAACAAATTAAGTAAAGTTAAGATTATGCGCTGTAAATGTGAAGGGAACAATATAGGTACCAAAAATAAAATTTCGTCTAACTTTTGCAGGCCTGTAGGTACCGTTGAAATATAATTTTTGAATTTAGAATTAATTTGTGTTCTTAACACGAGCATTCTTCGCCGTGTTTATAATGTTATGCTTATTAGATTCAAGTGCGTGGCAATGCTTTCTGCGTAATTTTGCTCTCGTTACCAAGTAGTAACAACCGGTTAATTTATTTGCGTACCGGTTGCTAGCGGGAAATGCTTGCATAACCATAACATAACATAAGTAACGAGCTTACTTTGAGAGGTTTGAAATAAATTATTTTGTAGGTTATTATCAAAATAGTAGGTGCGTATTTGCTAAAACAGACATCAATAAGTGTCTTTTTCGGCAACTAATACTTAGATAAATAATTTATAATCGGCCTACATACATCGCAATTTTTATTTAACATCAGATGTGACGATCGATGACTAGATGACAATACAGTCATCTCCAAACCACTTAAGAAAAAAACCAAATAGTATGTATTACTCAAGTTGTTGTATCTATGTAAGATTTGCGCGCTAACTAAAAAGGCCTGTCCTCAATCCCCATAAACAGGCTAGGGTCATGTCTCAATCGAAGAAAAGTGTGTCATTACAGGTGCACACAGCACAACAACACACGTAGCCGCCCGTGTCACCGCGTGTGTCTCGGCGACACGCACTGATTATATAAATCGGACATAATCGACCAGTGACGTGCTCAATGAGACCTTGTTTGAAATATTGCGATAGATACAGGGGACGCGCGACATGTCAAAGCAAGTCGGGTGATGATGACGTGACAAGTGATGAGTGCGCGTGCACGTAGTCAGATAACTAATCGCTGTGCATGTACCCAAATATTAAGTGACGCTCTCTAACTCAATTTCACTGACTGCGGATTCGCAAAATGCCCAAAGTTTGACAGCAGATCGGCCACAGACTAAATGCCCGGCCTGACTGGAAAGGCTAGGGTCATTGCACTTGTTTTTAAAACTTGTTAAGAAATAATATCGAATTCGTATGTGTTTTTATTTATACTTCAATGTAACGATGAACGAGACAAATTTATATAATACTAGCTTTTGCCCGCGACTTCGCTTGCGTTAAATTCGGGGTAACACAGTTCCCCTTGCGCCATAATGATTTGTAATAGCAACGCTAAGTTTTCCATTTTCTTCCCTCTTTCTCCCTCATATCCCACTATTTTCAAATAAAAAATAGCCTATGTCCGTCTCCTGGTTCCCAACTATCTCTGTACCAAAATTCAACAAAATCGGTGTAGCCATTAAAGCGTGAAGAGGTAACAAACAAACAAATAAACAAACTCACTTTCGCTTTTATAATATTAGTAAGGAAGTAAGGATACAATACGTAGTACTTTGAAAAATACTTTCATTTTGTTTCCGGTACAATTGGTCCATTCATGATCAAGAAAAGATTGAGAAACAAAGAGTTCTTTCTTATTAGGTACAGTACCAGTACAACTATATAAGATTAGTTGATGCTGGAAGTGACCAAAAGCAAACACTACCTTAATTAGTATAAGTCAGTGTGTCGAAAGAGAAAACGTTATTATATTTATATACCTACGCGTAAAGAAATATTTGTAAGCAGTTGCTCTGCAATAAGTAGGTAGTTTAGGTTTTTTTACGGGCGAATAGTTTTTCCTTTCAGAGAGAATTCCCTGAAAGCGGAGGCTGAAAAGCTGTTTATATCTCATTCCTTGGAAAATTATTTACAAAGGTAGCATTTAACTCGTTTTACTATTAAGTAAAACGAGTTTTACGACTCAATTATTAAATTTAGTAATTCCTTTTTAAGTTGAAAGTCCCGTTGATGAAGTAGAAATATTTCACATTTATTTAAGGAAGATGCGGTTATTGTGCCTATATGGTTAATTTATCACCTGGATCATAACTAAAACAGGTTCATATTATTTTCTTATGAATACGTATTTTTAAATCCAATGAACACATCACTCTTTACGACTTGAGAAATTGGACATTTGCATTGCTCGCACAAAAATTAAGACAGCAAGTTATGAATCTGTAAGTCATGGTAATTGTCTACTGTTAGGTAATTGTCTTTTAAAAAAAATGTATTTTAAATATTTGTATATTGATATACAAATAAAATATATATAAAAATATATAAGATCTCGAAAACAAATTTATTCGAAAAGTTATCCATGGTACCTACATGAAGTTTAAATAAACATAATATCCACACTGTCTTAAGATACAAAGGCTTGCTATTTTAAACAAAAAAAAACTAGTCATGAAATAATACGATAAGTGCGCGAGTACACGTGCTATATATAATATAAATGAGTCTGCGTTAAATGCGGTGTTGTGCAACAGTGCGCTAAACCGCGCTTATGGCGAATAGGTGGGCGACAGTATTGGCGGTGCGGTAGGACGCGATCGCTCTGAGAAAGTCATTCGACCCGTTATGCTGGGGAACTTCTTCCGTGACTTCCGTGTTTGTAAGGCTCGCGGCACACACGATATTTTTCAATACTTGCGAAGTTACTATTATAACATCATTCCTTTGAGTTGATTTTCGGTTGGACTTTAGCGGCATGTTGCGGACGATTTTAAAGATGCAGTTCAATCAATATCAATAAAACAACATTCAAACGTAGCTATCGATTCAATCTCCACGCCACCTACATAATATGTCTGCATCCAGATGCAATATTATCGGCCATAGCTAGATAACATGTATGGTTTGGACCTTATACACGCGGCTCGACCTGTGCGCCTAGATAGCTGGGCCTCAGTTCCTGTTTCAAGCACTTCCTGCTGCAGAATACTTCGAAAACTTGTCCCAATCGAGAGTGGGAAACAACGCGACTAGTAACAAACATAAAACAGCCGTGTGGAATCCTATGCTTTGATGTGGGAGCATTTGAACTACGTACACGAGTGTTCCAGCGTGTGTTCGGTCAACCCTATACTGTCAGGCTACATTGTTTGATACTTGGACCTTTTCATGAACTATTCCTTCATATCATGCCTGTACTAATGAAAATCCTTTCACAAACTATTGTGAAGACAATTATATCAGTTAAATACAAACAAGTTTTTTTAAGTTTCTGTAGAAAACACTATTGTGTCTATGCAACACCGGAATACTTTTCGAAGGTGCTAACTCATCGTGTGGTTACAAGACATGAACATATTATATAAATCATGGCATTTGACGGTTTGTATTCATTTCTACCTAGGTATGTAATGTATTTATGTAGACATGTAGACTTCTAGGTGGGTCTACAGCGGGCAGGCCAGTGAAACTCCTGTTGCTTGTATTTTGCATAATCTGTCGATTTGTTGGTTACACCACGTGGTTAGGTAGCTCACTATATTGCTCATAATATTATCATGAAGTATTATTATAACTCGATTACACAATGCGTCAACGCATTACCATTATTTACTTAAAAAAATAGTTTCCAGTAATAATGAATGTGTAGGTTTCTTTATTCCCCAGATTCAGATATATGTCATGAATTCTGTCCGCAGTTTAATTCTGCATTTTTGTAACAAATTATACGTAGGTATTAATCGAGAAAGGTTAGTTTATTGTTCTTTAAATTATTATCATATTAACATAGGCCGGACAATACGCTAAAATTCCGGACATGTTTGGAGATTTTTGGAAGTATGGTATTACACATTCGTGATAAACTTAAAGTTTGCTTAGTTTGGTCGGTGGATAGATGATCACCTGTTGTATGTACATACTCAGATTGCTCCGTGCTTCAGAAGCGCGTTCAGCCTAGAAGTCCCAGCAGTCATTTGTAGATCTTTAACAGTTGTTGCAGGTAGTCTGTGGCTCGATAGTCTGCCAACCAACCTTACATACCAACCAAGGGGTCGATACCCCTTTGTTAGGGTGTCCCTTATTGTAATTTTTTAGGGTTCCGTAACTCAAAAGGAAAAAAAACGGAACAATTATAAGATCACTTTGTTGTCTGTCTGCCTGTTTGTCAAGACCCTTTATCTCGATAACGTGTGGAGGTATCGAGTTGAAATTAAAACCAGATATATGGTTTTAATTACACAAAGGAAGCACAAATTTACTCAAATTTGTGCTTCCTTTGTGTTGTGAAATCAACTCTATAAGACAACGCAGTCAAAAGATATAACTGTTTTTGTCGCAAGTTTGTACGGAACCCTTGTTGCGCGAGGCTGACTCGCTCTTGGTCGGTCAACGGCCAACTGGGTTGTGGAGGTCAAATTGGCAGTCGCTCCTTGTAAAATACTGGTATTCGGCTGCATCCAGTGGGACGAGGAGCCGACCCAAACAATGTCAGTAAAACGCCAAGCAAAATGGTGATGATGACTAGCTCATGCTGAACACACAGAAACGCCTAGCTGACACTTGATCAGTAAAAGGTGCAAGTTTGTATGTGTGTAAGAATTTTTGTTAGTAGGTATGTAGATAGCTTATGCTTAAATAGACAATTTTTTATCCCGGAAAAGCGGTGTTTCGATTTGATGATCAAATAACTCAAATATGTTTTCACCGTGGCGGGTAAGTCAGCGGGGCTCAGCTAGTTATGATATACAACAAAGTACCTACTTACTTTGTACAGTTTTCTCTTGTTGATAACAAGGCATATTCAATGAATAGGAAGACCCATTTCCCGCGTACAACAAGCTTATACTGTACCTACTCATTATACCTCCGTATCGCGTGAAGATTGCTCATTATGATGTCCGGTATGGTGTTTTTTTTTATTTCGTTATTTTAAAAGACCCGCACAGTTAAAAAACCTGGCCAAGTTCGGACTCGCACACTGAGATTCCGTACAAATTTGCGACATAAACGACCATCTCTTGACTGGATCCATCCTCCATCATCTTTGGACTGCGTGCTGACTGTTTTAAAGGGTTGATTTGATTTATGGTTTTAGATACCTCCACGTGTTCCCGTTCTTGATATACAGACAGACAGAACAACAAAGTGCTCCTTTATGGGTTCCGTTTCTTCCTAAAAATAACACAAGAATAGAACTTACTTACTTACTTAGTACCTACCAAAGTTAAACCGTCATGCAAAAAATAGAGAAGTTACTTAAAAAAAAAACTGATCAAATTTCAAACTGTCTATTAATTCAGATCAAATGAAGTGCGACTGGGTATAGAGTTGAGATGATCTTGATACTATATTATGGTATTTATTGATTAAGAAACATCTAAGAGCATGGTCTTACGCTGAGACCGTTTTATTCTCAGCACAACGAGTGAGTTTAAATACAGCCCTTAGAGTTGATACAATAAGTACCTACTCTTGCTTCTATTTCTCCGAGGAAATGAATTTATTTTACAAATTATCTTATTATCATTATAGTTTGATCTGAAATAGAGTGAATTTCACGTATTTGTCATGGAACGTGCGTTCGATTGTATCCTGCCTCCGGGCCTTAGTGTTATTAAATCAACGTTAAACATCCCGGTGATAATTATCGTAATGAGTACAGGTTGGGTAGCTTTGTGAACAAACTGACACTTATTGTGTACTGAGTGGATACGCAATTCTGATTGCTGAATAAATTTAATTATCACCAGTAATTACTGGCAGACCGCTTCAATTCATTCTAAATTAGGTATTAAATGTTAATTACTAATGAAAATTTTGATTAAGTGACCCGTAGCTACGTTTTTCTGGTGAGCAAGTTCTAATGCATATTTCCAGCACCCCTTACAAATATTTATAATAGAATAAGGTATTTATTGTTCACCATAACATTCATAACGAGAAATAAAAAATTGAAAATATTGTTTGTTTCAGTGAACGCTGTGAATTATACTAGCCTATACTAGCTTTTGGCCTCGTTTTCGCTCGCGTTAAATTCGGGGTAACTCGGTTCCCCTTTCCTGATTTGCAGGTACCTGCTACCTGTAGTTTTTGCCCTTGCACCTAATTTATTGTAATAGCAAAGCTAAGTTTTCCCTTTTCTTCCCTCTTTCTCCCTCATTTCTCACTTTTATTTAAAAAAATAGGCTATGTCCGTCTTCAGGGTTCCAACTATCTCTGTATCAAAATTCATCAAAATCGATTTAGCCATCCCTTTTATAATATTAGTTAGGATTATATACAAAAGTCATACACGTCACGAAATCTTCGAAACTACAAGTAATAGGAGTCTCAAGTTTTGCGAGGGGGGTCCACTTAGGATGTAAGCGCACACTAGAATAGGATTTTTTAAAAATCAATCCCTAATGGGGTGAAACACTGTGGCAAAGTTTGTTTGTATGGGAGAACGCGATTCTTTGGCCGGATTGACTTGAAGTTTTGCATAAGGTATTCTTTCACGATTGGTTATTATACTATATGACATCACGCTACTATACTTAGGATCTAAGCAGCGAGTGAAACCGCTGATCACAGCTAGTATTTTTTTGAAAACCTGTTCAACTTTTTTTTGCACTTTTATAGACATTAAAACACTTTTAAGTCCAATATTACTACTATGTATAATAATATTGCTTGTTCTCAATTTTGATATTGCTTGATGATTTAATACAATACTTGGTAATATTTACTTGGGTAGTTCAGAACCAAGACGCCATCCGAATTCGAGCTGTTTGTTTAAATAGCCTTCTAGCCTTTGATACGGTACCCAATCAACCACGTCCCTTTGACCAAATAATGACCGACTGTGACGTAGACATACACTATAATAATAATTGGGGTTTGGTAAACAGCAGCATATAGCCTTGCTAGTCTCCTAACTATGACCATTGATCAAACTAGGCGAGTGTTGCCGAAGATTTTTTAACTGCACCAGTAAGTGGTGTTTGCGTTGCACAAACCCAAACATCGACGGTTCCTACGTACATAAGGTTAAGTCAAAAACCGAGGTTTACAGGAGGGCGTAATTTGTGTTCAATACGCCCTAGAAATAAGCCTATGAGCAATAATAAATATTTTCTTTCTACAATATTTTTTTAAACAGTTTTAAGATCTTTATGATGCCATCTACACATAAATATTTTATTTTTTCACGTTTTCTTAGAAAATCTCAGAGATGACCGTTTCTACGACACCAGTTCGTTGTATTTATAAGACTTGTTCTCTTATACGATTTCTAAAACAAGGTAAACAAATTAAATAAAAATAAAAATCGTATGTCAGCATGTGCGCATAGATAATCTAAAGCCCTTCTTCAGCCTTCGTCTTCTTTTATTTGTATAAAAGAAAAAGGCATTTTTTCATATTTTCGACATGTCTTTATGTACGTAGGGACCGTCGACATATTTTAACTTATTGCCATAAAAACGCTAAGATGAAAAATATTAAAGCTGGTTTTCTAGTATCAAAATGTTGCACTTTAGCCACTGCCTCGCTGGATCAAATTCAAATTCAAAGCATTTATTTCAATAAGACCATTACAGGCACGATTTTGTATGTCATGAAAAACAAAGATGCTGCTACAGTCCCAGTCACAAGACATAATAACTTGTGAAAGTACTGTAGTTGTCCATTCCAAAGCGTAAATCTCTACACTCTTTTAAATCATAATATTTTTACAAAATCATGGATACATCATTCATTCATGTTGAGATTATAGTGGCCGTATCGCCCTAACTTATGATTCTCGGTTGATAAGGCGTTTTTATAACGGTCTGGAATATTTAAATTTAAATTTTAAATTATACCAGTAAAACGATGTTTGTGATATTTTTTTTCTTTTGTTTCTAATTAAAGACATCAACGCATATTTTCACAGGTGTTTATTTTTTTATCGTATGGCTCTGGTTTTCCACTGAAAGTAAGTATAATTTAAATTTTGGTGTAATAAAGTCGTGAAATAAAATTATTTATTTGATTAAAACTTATTATAGAGCTCAAAGATTAGACACGCACATAATTCTAATTGACTATCTATACATAATTTGATGTATTTTGTTTTGAACTTTTTACAACAGAAGTTTAGAATGATGTGTCCTGCTAACCGTACATTTTTCTTAAAGCTGTGCGTATATATGCAAAATTTCAGCTCAGTTGGACACCGGGAAGTTGGTCAAATAAAACTTCTAAGATTTTATTACATAGCTTCTTACAGGTAAAGTGTTTAAAAGAAGCTGAAAAACTATTGGTTGAAACGGCACAGAACCATGGCAGAAAATATGCCTTCGGACAAATGGAAAATAAAGCAATGCCAATGGCGAATTTTCCTTCTTTTTTACTTTTTATTTGTATGAAGGCATTGCAATTCACCACAAACATACACATCGTTTTAAAGCGAAACTTTAACATTATTGGCAGTATGGATTCTCGGCGACCGTATAATAATCTACTTAAGATTATTATACGGTCGCCGAGAATCCATACTGCACTTATGTCAATTACGCCCAGTACTAGTAGTTGTCTATTCGCTCCTTTACATCTAAAGAGATACTAGGTACCCAGTATTTATATATATTTTTAACGCGGTTGTACTAAACATTCTCGCGGAAAAATATAACCAACTTCCCCGCAGGCGATGCCACGGGCATCAGCTGTACTATTATGTCAAATACTTTTACTTAAGGTACTTGTTTGATAGTCAAGTTTCGATACCTACATAACCAGCATTTTCCTCTCTGAACTGAGAGTTTTAAAAAGTAGTTTAATTGTATAATCATTCACAAAATTCATTACTCTGTTATAGAGGCGCACGTAATAAAATTGATGTGTTACTAACTCTCTATACGTATTGAATAACATGTTTTGGACACGCGGTCGTGATTCGACTGATAACGCCTGGATTGAACACTATCAAGAGTAATATGTCCCGTTCATCATTCGATGAAAGAGTCAACATCGTTGATAATATTAACCTGTGCACTGCTGAAGATTCAAAAGGTATTTTCAATACCCAATAACGAATTGAATGCATTTATATACATATGCACCATGTGTAGAAAGATACTCCTCGCTAGTTAAAGGATATTTTTCATTCAAAGTAATTAAATACAAGACGACACGGTTGGCGCAGTGGCTGAGCGATCGACTGCTGCGCTGCGTGTCGCGGGTTTAATTCCCGCACAGAACAAATACTTGTATAACCTGCAGATAGTTGTTTCGGATCTGGCTGTTTGTGTATGTGAGTTTAAATGTTTCTAAACGCACCCACGGTACAAGAGAAATCCTAGTGTGGGACAACGATTTTTTTTAAATACAGGAACTTTCCTTGTAGGTAACATAATAAATTTTGTCAAACAGAATATTTGATATTTTGTAACCATTATAATTGAATGGTAGATACGTTTTTGTCCATGGCATAACGTGCTACGAAAGCGCTACGACGGCGACGCTACGAGAATGATAAATTGCAAGGGATTGCCTATAAACCTACTTATACTCATAAAGTTACCTAATGCAACATGGGTAATTCTTTAGCTGACAATCGCAAGGTGTGTACTGTTGACAGGTAGTCTGGTAAGGCACAAAGGGGGATGGTGAAACTGGGTAGATACATGACGGCCGGTTATGTTGGGTCACAGACTTGCTCAAAGGTTACCAAAAGAAACTGATGTCTTCAATCTTCTAATATTATATATATAAACCTTCGTCTTGAATCACTTCTTATCATATCACAAAATACGTTGCGTTGCTTTAAAGATCTGCATACATTTATTAAAAGGACCGACCGACAGTTTGTTTTATACCATGTCGTGAAGAATAACGTCATATAACTAACCAAGCTTTTTCTCCCAAACTGAATATGTTTTCAAAATTTCAGCTTAAATCGGAATCCGGAGAGTGGGTCAAAACCTTCTTATAATGTTTAAATATTGTTACAGGTGAAGCTAGATAAAAATGTACCTATTAAAAAAACAATTTTAAAAGAAAATAGCCAGACACGGCTAAACTATAGCCACAGACAGTTGCTGAAGTTTGTATACCACATACTTATCAAAAGTGATATTAATCCTTACTAATATTATAAAAGCGAAAATGAGTTTGTTTGTTACGTCTTCACGCCTAAATGGCTAAACCGATTTTGACGAATTTTGGTAAGTACAGAGATAGTTGATACGGTGGAGACGGACATAGGCTAGTTTTATTTAAAAAAAGTGGGATATGAGGGAGAAAGAGGGAAGAAAAAGGAAAACTTAGCTTTGCTATTAAAATAAATAAGGCGCAAGTTTGCAATTACCTGCAAATCAGGAAAGGGGAACTGTGTTACTCCGAATTAACGCGTGCGAAGCCGCGGGCAAGAGCTAGTAAGATATATTCGGAACCACGAGATATTAATACAAGCCATTAGCTAGATTATGTAAGCGATTAAGATCACCTGACCTACAGAAGAGTAACGTTATTCTGTTACCCGTAGTTGGTAACCGCACATATTAATATTTAAAAAAAAACTAAATAGTGGAAACTAACTTTACTGACTTTTGTTGGTTTCGTTGACTTTTTTGCCAAAGACTTCTGGAATTAAAGTTATTTTCAAATACATATTAATGCTTTTATTATATTCAATAGGATACTTTTATTTTATTACCTAATGTATTATGATGTTTATTTTGTTATGTTCTTTACTGGCTAATTTGCCTACTGTTATTTCTGCGTTATGGATCTTGTTTTCCGAAATAAAATGATTTCGGTCCAGTCTAACCTTGGGGTCGGCTTCCAGTCTAACTGGATGCAGCTGAATATCAGTATTTTACATGGAGCGACTGCCCATCTGACCTCCACAACCCAGTTAGTACTGGGTAATACGATACCCTTTGGTAAGACTGGTTGTCGGAATTTCGGGACACTGTCCTGTAGCGACTGTCTAAGATCTACAAATGACAGCCGGGATCAACGGCTTTACATGCTTTCCGAGGCACGGAGGATACTCGGTTTATATCGGGTGGTCACCCATCCAAAGACCAACCTAGGCAACGGGGCTTAACCTACAGATCGACCCGAGCAGCTGCTATTATTAGCCACGAGCTCCGCGATGTTATGTATTTTCTTTATAGCTTTAAAATAAAAACGTTTACGTTTAATATCATGCTCGGCCGTATAACCGTTATAGAGTTACCTTGTGCAGAGACTGTGTAAAGGTAATCACGTCAGTCATATAAATTTAGGTAGTTATGTCATCAAAATAATGTTTTAAACATAATATTTTCTCAAAAGGAAGTTGCCCGAATGAGCATACAAAATTCTATCTAAGCAATAACAGCTACCTACTTACATACGTTTTTATTTGAAATTAGCTTATGCCCGTGACTTTGCCAGCGTGTGGCGCGAGAATTGAACTTCAGGCATATAAAAAGTACCAAGGTTCCAGGATGTTCGAAAGAGATACAGCGGCCCCAGAATTTAAAGGGCAAATGAAGGAAAGAAACATAAAGAGCAAACAAAGGAACGTGGGTGGGTTTTAGTGTGTACAAGTCTGACATGACCCTCGCTCCGCCCACTGCGGAGGAAGTTATAGGTAATAGTTAAGCCAGTTACACTTAAATTTAAAAATACCTAGTCCTAGAATATAAGGCCAAATTAAAAGCTGTTCGTAAAATATTCTGCAGTGATTTCGTTCGGTGTATGACAGGTTTGATATTAAGCCTCGTCACAAACTTTGCTGAGTCATAGACGGTTACCGACAGGGTGTATACGAATAAACGCAAAAAATCATTTGAATACAAAATATCGCATCGGCAATCGCAATTATTTTTTTAAATTTTATAGTTAAGAGATCAATTTGTTAGAACCCAATAATTCTTCTTTAATTTAGAAAAGACATCAAATCGCAATGCGTATGTCAGTCCGATACAGTACCCTAAATTGTTTTAGATTAGACTCTTTGCATCATCGCCATTTGGTTTAAGACTAGCTGGCGCCCGCGGCTTCGCCCACGTGATATCGAAACAAAGTATCCTATGTGTTATTACAGACCATAATCTACCTCTGTGCCAAATTTCATCAAGATCCGTTCAGCTGTTTTAACGTGAAAGAGTAACATAATATTAGTAAGGTAGCTGGCGCCCGCGGCTTCGCCCGCATGGTATCGAAAACAAAGTATTATGTGTTTTATTCCAGATCATTATCTACATCTGTGCCAAATGTCATCAAGATCCATTCAGCCGTTTTGACGTGAAAGAGTAACAAACGTCCATACATTCATTCATCCTCACAAACATTAGCTTTTATAATATTAGTAAGATCATATGGAATGTGCCTACTCCAAGTGTGATCAATCTCTAGACATTAATCAGGTAATTTCTCCTAGACTAATGTTGTCGGTGGTGTCTTTAACAACTCCACACAATTTTGTGTAGTATGACTGTCTGAATATATTAAGAAGTATTGCGCTAATTCTGCCACAGCCTGTATAGCCTCGTACGCGCGTGTTGCTTCTACATCCTTTTTCACATTACCGCATTACACAAAAAATATCAACTTTTGAATGTGAAACTTGAATGTGATTACATATTTCGGAGTTGTATTTAATATCAGTGTTATGACTTTCTTTGACTCTTAGTTAGGAATGTAGTTTCTTATTTATCACAGTCGTTTATTAAGTTTAAACATGAGTGAGAAATATTTCTGAACGGTCAAGTCAAGTCATGCCCATCATGCATAAAAAATATAACATAACATCAGGGTATTGACCTCAATCCTGTTCAAAAGTCAGAGATAAGGTCGTCGATGGATTTTAAAATTTATTTTTATTTTTTTATGAGGAGCTCGTGGCTAAATAATAGCAGCCGCTCGGGTCGATCTTTAGGTTAAGCCGCGCTTGCCTAGGTTGGTCTGTGGATGGGTGACCACCCGTTACATACCGAGTTTCCTCCGTGCCTCGGAAAGCACGTTAAGGTGTGTCCAAACATTGAGCAGCAAGAGCGCGGCAGCAACACGCGGCATTTGTAGGACACATTTCTGCCGCGCTCTAGTTTGGACAAAGCCAACTAATGTTTGCGCGGCAGTACTGCGCGGCACAACCAAGATATGCCGCGCGCTTCAGTTGGCATCAGAACTAAAATGAAAGCGGTCGCATGTGTCGTAGCTCTGCTTATTATTAAAAAATTGCGTAAAAGAGCTAAGAAGAAACATATTTTAACGAGGAAATGCTGGATGAAACCACTTTTTCAACGGAGGTTACAGAATATTGAGTCAATCAATTATGAAATTAATTACAATTTTTAGGCCTTACCTTGCGGTTTTTAGAGGACGCAATTTTATTTTTTTGATGTGTAGGGGGGGTTAGTGTAAAGCTAAAAACAAGTTTGTGGGGTCGCCGCAACCCTTGTCCCACGGCCGCCATCTTGAAAATAGAGGTTGAAATGGTTTTTACGATATATCTCTTAAACTATTTATTTGATAAAAAAAAAATTGTTAGCATTTTTTGTTGCAAATTAAATTCTCTACAACTTTGGTCCAGTAACTTTTTGTCGTAGAACTATAAATAAAAAAGTTATAAGCGAAAATCTTCAGAAATTACAGAAAAAAAAATATTTTTATATGTAATTTTTTTTATCATTTTACGAAAAAATTATATCTGACCATTTATGTAGATCGTTTTTTGAGGAACTTTTAG
Organism: Ochropleura plecta; assembly: GCA_905475445.1. Lineage (NCBI taxonomy): Eukaryota > Metazoa > Arthropoda > Insecta > Lepidoptera > Noctuidae > Ochropleura > Ochropleura plecta. The sequence goes on along the minus strand of FR997721.1, from coordinate 15,771,026 downwards.
TCGCAACATTTTTATATATTCCTCCTGTCGAGGATCCCATAACTCTATAAAAGATCCATACATTTCAATTAAACGAATCGATGTTTCGTTGTCCATGTCTGTGCGCAGAAATACGTCCAAACACAATTACTGCCGAATGTTTACTAAGAATGTTCGCGCGCGGCAGGTAGCCAGAAGCGTTCGCGCGCGGCAGTCGTCTAATCAAAGCGCGGCGGGCCGCGCGGGGCAGCCGCGCTCGATTGCCGCTCGATATTTGGACACACCTTAAATATAGCTGTTGGTCCCGGCTGCCATTTATAGATCTTTGACAGTCGTTATTACAGGTAGTCAGTGTCCCGAAAGTCTGACAACCAGTCTTACCAAGGGGTATTGTATTACCCAGTACTAACTGGGTTGTGGAGGTCAGATAGGCAGTCGCTCCATGTAAAATACTGATATTCAGCTGCATCCAGTTAGACTGGAAGCCGACCCCAACATAGTTGGGAAGAGGCTAGGCAGATGATGACGCACAGCGTAGGCCAGTCAAGATTAAGTTTAATAATTACTACTTTTGTACTTTAGACAAATAATACTACTCGCGCATTTTTTCCTGGTACTTCTTTTACCACAGTCAAGTTCACATCATTGCTGCAGTACCAACTTTTGTGCTACACCCTAATTTGATATCACATGTCAAATCTTAAGACCACCTTAAAAATGTTCTCGAAAACACTATAACTTCATGAAAACACTGACATTGCGACCCTAACCAATTTTGTATCAATGGCAAATATAAATAATTGTTATCCATGGTTGTGAAATATGAATTGTAAATTCACTTTCTTTCTTTTTATACGGATTTTTTAAAATCGAATTTTGATAGATGTATTGTGAAACGAAAATAATTGCCGAAACTTTCGCAGTTTGGCAGAATTTTGATATGTAAATATTTTTATACAGAATTTGATTAAATAAATCTAGTCATACACACAACCTTTTTTTAAAAATACGGGTAAAATACCGTGTTTTTAGTCAAACTGCAACTTATTTATGCAACTCGTTTTCTGCCTAGTCCGCCTTTTACATAGAGCTTTCATGGCGTAACAAGCTTGTCTACCAAGAATTGATCGAAGACCTAGAAACTATTTTTGTTTTCGTATCGTATTTCATGTGTACTTTTTACGAGTTAGTTTCTTTTCGTATTTTTGTATAGGATTTACTCTAGAAATCATGAAATAAGACATTATTTCCTTTTCAGTAAATTTTTCGTCAATGTATTTTTTTTAAATATGAATTTATTTAAAGTCGAATTAAACTTATTTATTAAATAAATTAGGGACGTTTTTCTCCAACCGAAGAATTAAAAAATCTTTATTTAATCCGTCGCCCGCTTTTTACACCAAACTGTGATTGATACCTTTTCTAATTGCCATCTGAGATCTTTCGATTGCAGAAACTCACCGTCAATTTATTGACTGCCTTTTTACAAAAGAAAGTCATGTAAGTTGTCTTTTAAACACGCTTTAGATAGCTTCATCGGTAACTAACTGACTAAGTAAAACATTTTAGTTAAGTTTAAGTTAAACTTGACCCACTTCACGGTGTCCAATTACATTGACATGACCCATGCATGTTTAGATTAGAAGAAAATGCGTGGGTAAGTTAGCTCGCATTAAAATTATTGAAAAATAGAATAATGTAGGCGCTAAAATAACCCGCTTCGAATCCGAATAGAAACTCCAAATCTCCCTTAAGCGTGTTTCCTTTATAAACACGTTAATTAATTAACATGAGCACTGGTTGATCACGACGTCCTCTCTATTAGAAAGAGTGGCTATAAACACGGGTTGTATTTCTCACTTCCAAAGGTTTGTTATTTTTTATGTCACATGTGTTCAAATTTTGGTTCTGTGAAATACTGGTTTCCTCACGATATTTTGAGACCAATACTGATGAAATAAATTACACAAAATCAATTAAGTGCCGGCCTCGGGTCAAAGTCATGACCTTACACATCTTATGCCAGAACCGTTACTACTGATCCGTTTATTTAAGTGAAGTGTAACTAATTATCCGTTTTTGTTTTAAAATAACGAGTTTGCCTTACTTATCACTGTTCTAGTGCAGGTCCTGTAATACTGAAAGGACTAAGGGTAAACTTTAACAACAGTCTTGAACGCTTCGTTACGATCTAGCCGTGTCGTCTGTTATGCAGTTGGCTAACAGATGGCTCCACGACTCCAGCTCTATTCAATGGGATCAGGTTCCATTTCGTCATCGTTCCCTACTGTCTCAAAGTTATGCTTCGCACGTCTGCCTAGAAAATAGGCATTGTGTCGTCTGATTCCTGACCAGAAGCTAAATCAACCGGTTTGTCTTCCGTTAATGAAGTTTGTGAGACAATTACCTACTTGTCGTTCGAATCGCTTTAGACTTACCAACAGCTGCCCCCGACGTCTGAAGTCGACGTCGAAGGCTGAATAGGACGTCGTGTTACAGACTTTGATAAACTTTGGTGGAAACTCATTCCAAACAAATTTTGATAGGTTAGGACCATTAAACGTCCACAAACTTAGCTATCTAAACTAATCTTATTAAAACCAAGTAACATAAATCTGTTGGCAGAAACTATGTTCTTTTTTATAACAAACCAGGACCATCCAACCAACACGGAACAATTTTTTTTTTGTTTCTTGCGTATTTCTCTGAAATGGTGAAAGCTAGATACCGACTATGTCATATGTTGGACTAATGTTGCCAACTCGTTACTCTAAAAACCTTTGCCAAATCCGTCCTTTTAAGTTTATTTCCAGATGCGAATAAGTACAAATCATACATAAGATTAGAGAAACCAGTATTTATAAATGGTGTTCTTTTTCGATAACAGCTCAAAGCTATTTGGTTTAAAAAAATGACACATTTTTGATGTAAGTATAATTTATTTGATTCGGGCCTCTGTTTATGGTAAGCCTAAAAAATAGTTGTGGATTTCCAAAAGTCGTCGAACAACAGAAGTTCAGTTTAATGTCCGAGATACCACACGAGAATTGTGGCGCTTATTATGTTACACCTTGTATAAATATACCTATTTTCTTTTTAATCATAATTATTAATAACTGTTCTGTAATAAAAAATCACTAAGTTGGGCTGCAACTGCGATACTAAGCACATAATATATACTAATAACATAATTTAATGACCCGATGATCATCTTTTTTTTTTGCTGCAATTCGGGATGACCACCGTGTGTACTACGTGTGCCTGTGTAAACAGAAGATATTAATTTGTAGATTAATGCTAAAATCCTGGAGTGACAGTGCAGCGAAACTGTTGTTACAAAAAAAAAACGAAACAGTTCAAATATTTTTGAAGCCACTCTCAAGTTTTCCTTTCAAGGATTCACTGACGTCAGGGTAATGAATTATCTTATTTTTCTTATACAGCCACACATTAAATATTACAAAAGAAGAGTATTTTTGCGAAAGCAAATAAAATATTATCTAAACATCTTATGAACTGTTTAGTTATTATCAGTGTCAATTGCGGCATTGAATATATATTTTTATTATAATAGTAATTGGCTTCTGAAAACTTCGTATTTTTTTCTAAGCATAGAGTTGCCCATAGAAAAATATACGACCTGTTATACAAGCGTTCATGCAAAATAAGAAAATATTAAACACCCTAAAACTTAGAGGTTTGATTTCATTATTTTTGAATTGTTGATTTAATCTGTTTACTCTGCATGCTCGCTTTGTGCATGTTTTTCTACATCGTTCCCACATATATGTATGTATATGTTACTGGAAAAGCTCGAACTACGGTACATCTTAAGATTTTCCAGTAAAACCTAAGATTTACCGATATGAGTTGGTAAATGTAAGTATCCTTACTAATATTATTAATATATATATTATACAAAGCAAACACTTTTTTATTTCAGCATTTTTAGTTAAAGTATTATGATATAATTCGCAAACATGGTTATTTTTAGCTTTTTAGTGCGTAGGTCCCGTCTTAAATACAAGCTTTAGTTCCACATCACGCTATAGTATTAAGGCGCTGTACAAAGCAAACACTTCGTAAAATGTCTAGATTTTCGTCGCAAAGTTAGCCGCATCTGTACATGCCACTAGCCAAAAAAAATACCGTGTATAGTTCAATACATAAAGTAAAGACTTAAACAAAACTAGTTTACAAAAAGTGCTCTAGTACTACGAAAAAAAAAAAGTTTAAAAAGACCAAGAAAAAAATTTTTTTCGTCTCGAAATTCTCAATTTTTTCAGCGACAACTATCATATCTTTTATATCTATAACAAAGGAAATTGTTTAAACTAAAGAGATATCTAAAATTTTTCAAACACGGAGCTGTATTTTTTTTTATATTCAATAAAAACTGCCCTACATTTTGGCGGACATGATATTCAAATAAAATCAAACACCGAAATATTTTCGACCTTATTTCTATTCTTTCGATGCAATACTGTCGTGTACTAGTGTCAGACCATGCCCAGTATGCAGCTAGCCATACTTCCGCGAATACCTAAAGATTAGATTGCTACCGCGCCTTAAATACTACCTATCTAAATTATGCTTTAGTTTAAAACTAATTCAGAAATCATATGCATCATCGCATAGGGGAGACAGCTGATACTTGATCTGATGATTATGTTTCTTAATGACTAGGTGAGGGGAGGGGAGGGGGTACGGGCACCCTGCTCCCACTCGCCTGCCTACCCTGGCGAAACCCATACTTATACATGTGATTGCAGCAATCACGGCAGATTTGCTGTCATTTATTGAAGAGTTCCGTTGTATATCACTGAAGATCTATCACCAAATTAAAATACAATCAACTCAAAAAACTGCGATGACCTTCCAAATCATAGTGCATAGCGTTTTTTTTGTTCATTTGTCTTCGACAACCTTTAAAATTATATCATCAACGTAGACGAAGTCAATCTAATACGCATTATTAAAGATAACTCAAAAACTACTGGCCAGATCTTGATATTTTTTTTATGGGACCAAACGACAACCACCAGCTTTCGAATAAAAAAAGAAACATCAAAATCGGTTCAGCCAGACCAGACTTATGAGGTAACAAACACAAAAAAAAAAAATACAATCGAATTGAGAACCTCCTCCTTTTTTGAAGTCGGTTAAAAAGCGAAAGTGAGTTTGTTAGTTTGTTTATTTGTTTGTAACCTCTTCACGCTTTAATTGCTAAACCGATTTTGATGATTGGTACAGAGATAGTTGGGAACCAGGAGACGGACATAAGCTAATTTTTTTTTAAAGTGGGATGTGAGGGAGAAAGAGGGAAGAAAAGGGAAAACTTAGCGTTGCTATTACAAATCAATAAGGCGCAAGGGGAACTGTGTTACCCCGAATTTAACGCGAGCGAAGCCGCGGGCAAAAGCTAGTTTATTATAAAAGGACGACTTTTTCGGACTTTTGCCATTCTAATTCAGTACATGCTAGGTTTTACCAACGTGGACTGGTAAATGTTGGTTTTAGGAATAATAAGGCGTAAAAATTATTTGATATTAACTATCGTTTGGTTGTTTAAAACTACGAATTTACAATGGCATACTTTTAAGATGGCAGAATGAAATTTAGTATAATTACGATTGGCAGAGTTCAAATTTAGCATTATATCGTTTAGCATAATGTTCATTTAGAGCGATGATTATTTGGTATAATTTCACTTTTCATATTATACAGATGGCAGAATTTCATTAAGAATAATTTTAAAAGGCATATAAGTCTTTAAACTGACATGGTCACTAACATTAATATTAACGGTTAAAACGGGGTATTTATCATGTTTGTTATTTATTTTGAGTTTCTAATATTTTGGCGTGGACTGATACAATGAGTTACAATTATACAAAAAAATATTAAGGCAAAATTAAGATTTTTTGGGAATAATATAGAAAAAAAGCTTCAGCGATTTTGCAATTAATAGGTATAGGTATCACAACATTTTTAACGGTTCGTATAACGATAAAAAATTTACAGCAAGTTTGCACTTATTATAATTATAGTTGTAACGCTTTTAACTACGTTTTTTTTTACAATAAACTACAATGTGTTCTGGGTGGGCGACAAAAATATTTCTGACCATTTTCTTTCCTATCTCCACATTTTCTGGGACCCAGCGATTTAAGTTGGGTTTCCTGGCAGCCCTGGCAGCCCTGCAGAAACGACTTGCATTAATAGAAAAAAGAGATTGTTTTTTTTTTCTGCCGTTTTTGATTATTGGTATGAAATATATGCCAAAAGACGATTCTGACTATGAACTTTCTGTGCTATGATGTTTCTACTTTTAAATATTATGGATATGAAATTTATGTCTAGAGATAATTCTAACTTACAAAATTATGAGTTTTGAATGTATGTTAAATGAGTGTCTTGCCCAATAGTTATCCCAAGAGATCTAAGAACACAGCAACGCCACTCATTGACAGAAATTACATGTATCAGGCACAAGGACAACTTCCTTTACATATAGGAATCTAAAACAATTCTCTTTTCATACATGAAAACAAACGTGAAAATTAAGAAAACGGACTTTTCCAAAACAATAATTAAAGATCTTTGTTTACCTTCTTTGGGAAACGAAAACATTTTCCTACTTGTAGCATGATGACCAACATTCTAAGGATGATTATTCACATTGTGTTCTTATTAAGCCGGAAACCCACCGCGGCACACGGAGATTGCTATACGTGTATCAAGCTTCACTTTACAAGAAAATGTATATAATTGTGTCCACTGCTACCCACAGACGCGTGGCTTGCCCACGTATCTCAACGCTGCACGCTGTGCACGCCATGCACGCTGTGCACGCCATGCACGCTGTGCATGGGTAAACGGATGCATGTGCTGGTTGATGTTTGAAAAGCATGCTGCACTGCAGTTGTGCAAAGTTAATATTCGTGTTTAGCGTGTCCTGCAGTCGACACGTAGATAGCGTTGTCAAAAACATGAAGCCAGCAGTAGTGGGTATCCACCTTTATGTAAATCATAAAATTATCACCTACATAAGAACCTGACATGAAAGTTTTTGTCAAAAATAGATAAGAAGGCGTTTCTCGTCATATTGAATGACTGAAAACGGATATACTGAAAATGCATAAAAACTCTTAATTTTCTCTTAAAAGAGCACTATGGGAGTTTAGAAGGTATGGGAAAGTGCCCAGCAAAAATATTTGCAATTCGTAGTTAAAATATAATAGCTTCCACAGCGCTTGTACATATCATACTTAGACTTAAAAGATATAAACGCTGTAATAATATTTACGCTATGCCCTTGACTCCATCATTAGTCCCTCGTCCTAATCTGTTGGTTTCGTCAAATCGAATCATATTGGCCCAAGTTCAAGGGGTTTAATAATAGCCACTGAAGAGTTCCACTATCCACCTCCTGACGCCATGATAAGTTCAGCTCAGATACATACATACCAGATAATAATCTTGTTTAAAGTACTAAATATCTTAGAAAAAGTTTGTTTAGATACGACACTTAGTTCAGAAGTAAGATTCAATTTGTTTTGTGATATGTGGTCCAAAAATAATTAAAGTATCTGCCAATGGCTTAATTGCCAAGAGCCTCGACCAATACATGAGGAGGCTCTCGTTAGGTAACTGGATCAAGGGCTTGATACAGAAAGCGGTACTCCTGGACATGGCCCGTATTGTTAGGAGGTTCCTTTCTCTGGAGCCCTGACCGCCGGTAGCTAAGACCCTGTTCTCGATACCGGTGGGCTACCATTTTTGTATTTTTATATGATTTTTTATTAAATTTTATTTAAGAAATAGGTATGTAAAAATATAAATAATATGTTAAAAAATTCAATACACGGAATAAAAAGTAAAAAACAAAAAGACATGCTTTATAATATTTGATTAAGACTGAATTAATTGTGACTCTCGTATTCTTCTCATGGAAATACAAAAAAAAACAGCCGCTTAGGTATCCAGATCTTTTCTTAAAATTTGATGGTTGTCACAGGTGGGGTAACACAGTTCCCCTTTCTAGATTTGCAGGTACCTGCTACCTGTAGTTTTTGCCCTTGCGCCTTATTTACTGTAATAACAATGCTAAGTTTTCCCTTTTCTTCCAACTTTTTCCCTCATTTCTCACAAAAAAAAATTGCCTATGTCCGTCTTCAGGGTCCCAACTATCTCTGTACCAAAATTCATCAAAATCGGTTTAGCCATTTAGACATGAAGACATAACAAACAAACAAACTCACTTTCGCTTTTATAATATTAGTAAGGATATCCAAGTATTCATAAACAAATTACAAATTAACCAAAAGTAAATAGCTTAACGTATGCAGTATAAAATAGTAACCGTACAAACTATTCATAAAGCCTTTTAAGCACAGACCTAGCACTAGTAAATTGAATATCAGAGCTTTCATGGAAGTTAATACACGCACGTCGGACAGGATCAATGGCACGCCTCATCGACTACAATGCAACGGACTAACGAGCTACGAGACCCTCACAGACTGAATAATTACATTATGTCTTGTTGCCGAGTCCGAGTATTACTTACTAGCTGGAAATATAAGGAAATTATATTAAACTTAATAAGGTTAAGAATTTGTAGGGTCAGTAAGGTTGTAAGGTGAGTAAGGTGTGTGCATACATTCTTTTGCACGAAAGGATCCAAGAGTTGCTTAATTCCTCTCTATACCCGTAATTTTATGGATAGGAATTTTACAAACTGGGTATGGACCGATACGATACCGCCAATCAAGCATTCTGGACATTAAACTTAGTAAAAAATGATCGGTGGAAAACGATTATTTTTTTTGGATAACAATTCGCGTTTTACTGTAGTGTACAATAAATATACGCACCTAAAATATTATGCTGATGGATACATTGATTATCACGTAGGTCGTGGACTTATATAACATTAAAAACTTGTAGGGACCTACTTCACTTTTTTAAACTTTGACCCAACAATAAAATGATGAGGGCAAGTGCCTTTCGCCTTGTTAAGGGTATTGTTACACTCATTACATCTATTACCAGCTAATTATTTTGTCTTTATAATAATGTATGATACTTTTAAGGAAGTTTTCTAGGATCGTGATAGCCTGTAGGCAGGGAGCGCGTCCCACGCACCCTGGGCGCCGCGCCGGTGAGAGCGGGCGGCGGCGTCTTCGGTTCGCGCGGGGTGGCGGTGAAAGTGAGCGAACGCCCCACCGCCGCGTGATGGGGTGCACCCCTATATAAAGACACACTCAAGGTGAACTAATAGAGTAATAACAGATCCGGCGTCTTAGCTAGTGGAACAGCCGTTCCCCGCCTCATCATGAGAGGGACCTGGAGCAAAGTGGTCAGTGTTCAATCATTCAAAATTTGTTCGGGAATTTTAATCTCAATTATTTTCTTTGTCTTTTTAATTTGATAAAGTGATATTAATTGAGCAGAAAAGTGCAAGTGATTCGCGTTTTTATAGACAAACAATATTTATTGTTAAGTATATTATCTGAAAAAAATGCTTTGAGAAAAACATCAAAGTGAAATCTGAAAAACACTATGGAGGCTCAAAGTTTCCATATTTTGTTTATTAACATTAATACTCCAGTTACGTTGCAGTAACTCTAGTTTCCAAAAGTTTATTCAAGCCTAATTACAACTTTTTCGCGCTTTGAGTGGAAGTAAAACATAAAATGTTAATTACGCTGACTACTTCAAAGTTTACACCACAAATACGTACTACTACTTACCAACTAGTAGTTAAGATAAATATTGACAAACATAACAAGACAAATATGCATTTTTCAATTTACTGTTAAATTATACATACAAGTGATAATTGCCAAATATTACGTGATCTGGTATTGTTTTACTGGTCCGCATAGTTTTTGTTTGGGTGAAAACTGGTAACAAGAAACAGAGCACTTAACTAGATCACTGCTGATTTAGCTTGAGAGGTCGTGAAGATACCGGTGCGACCTGCGTGTGTGAAACTTGCTGTCAGGCATCCGTCTCGGTGTCACTGCCCGTGACAATAGTTTGCACTTTTTATTGATGCGTCGAGATTTTTCAATTCTAAATGCAACTTCTTGCTATTGTTGTTGGGGTACTATAATGAGCGGCAAATCTCTCTAGAACATTGAAATAATGGCGATGAACTCGTCCGGGTTGCATAATGTGTTCTTCCGTTTTGTAGGCGTTAGTCCGGTCACGATCTGCGATCTCGTTTTGGAGATAATTATAAAAAAGTACACTCTTCGCATTCGGAATATGAAGTGTTGCGCAATTTCCCGCACAAATACGGAAACAACGAAAATGTTAAAGCTTTTTTGCTGTACATTTCCGCTTTAACACTTCGTGTGAACTTTGAAATCTGGTACATGTACCGTCGAGTGCTAGAGATACTTGATTTAGGGGAAATATAAAAATGTAAATGTTCATTAAAAGTTTTCTAGGAAAATATAACTTATCCGCCTGTTTTGAAATTCTATTTATTATTCTAGAGAACTTTTTTTAACTGCACTTTGCTTTAGCTTCTTAATTTAGATGCATTATTTAATGTGTGTCCAATGATGGAATTCTAACGACCTTTTATTGCGACGGGGTATAAGCAGGCACGTTATGTTTGTTGTCGCCGGCCGACGATGCCGATTGCCTCTCCAATAACTTCTGTAACTGTTGCATAATGTCGGGCAAATGTTGTATTGTATTATTAAATTAGCTAGCCGCATGTGTGAAGTATCCTAATGCAGCAGATGTACATTAACTTTCTCAACTTATTTTCACTGTCCTTTACGTAAACTCTTCGTGTTTTTAATATGGTATTCTATGTGGGTGTAGTTACTCTCTAAAATTTTATGCTACAGATTAACGTTCTCTGACAGTTTATTAAAACATAGCCTTAAAAAGGAAGCCATAAGTAATTTCATATTATTTTTTTTTAAATTAATTCTTACATCACTCTCTACACGAGTTGCAGTTCGGGTTGACCCAGTAGCCATAGTCCATACATGGCATACTTTAGTGTTCTCGAAACATCGATTTCTTACATAACCATTGAACTTGATGGATCCGGGTTGCTCGCAAACAGGTTTTACATACGACGGGTGCCCTAAATCGCTATTATATTAAAGTTACATTATACATAATTAAATATTGTTCTTCATATGGGTGGTAATGAGAAGTTTGAGGCTTGTGTTTTTATTAGCCTTCTTGGAACTTGATTTTCCGGTAGCAATAAGTGTTCTAGAAAGCAAATACAAGATGCTCAGTGGCAGGCGACTAGCAGCTAGTTAAACATTCGCTTCCTAGATCCGCTCGACCTGCGAATTAGCCGGGCGTGTTCTAATGCTCCCCCCCCCTCCGTCCCTCCCATCACGGCACTCGGACAAGTCGGCTTATGCTCACTTTCCTTTTGTGAATCACATAAATGAACTGACGTAATACATTGTGGACTGCATTAATTTAACTACTTATAATTATTTCTATCGTTAAGAAAGAGGCTTCGTGGTGTGAAAACAATGTTATAAAAAGCTATGCGACACTAATTCTTCTGAAGCTGAAGTCTAATAATAAAATCATTACCCATGTATATTTTCGCTGTGCGACGCTTTGCGCCTATTTGTATTAATCAAATTTTTAACAAAGTTTTTCTTTGTTTCAGATTACCCTAGCGGTAATTGTACAAATCGCTCTAGTTTCGGGAAAGGCATTAATACCACAAAATCAACAAGCACAGCAACAGGTGGAACAGAAACAGTACACAGCTCAGAAGCGAGTCGGTTACGATTATCCCTCCCCCCCGGACGATCTCATCAACCCCTACCAGGAGCATGACGACCTGCACGCGCACGACGACCACCACGAGGTGATCGACCATCATGAGGACCACGAGCATCATGACTTCGGCGAGCACAACCACGACGACCACCACGAACACCACGCCATCCACGAGGAGCACCACGAAGAGGCCCACCACGAAGAACACCACGAACACCATGATTATCACCACCATCCCGACCCTGGTTACTGGAAGAAGAAGCTCATTTGGAAACCTGGATGGAAGAAAATTTGGAAGCCAGCCAAGAAACAAATCTGGAACCCATCATGGAAAAAGATATGGAAGCCCGTATGGAAACCTACAAAAAAGCCCGTGTGGAAGGAAATTAAAGTTCCTGATTGGAAGAAAATCTATAAACCTGAATGGAAACCAATAAAAGTTCCTGCTTGGAAAGATGTAAAAGTCCCCGATTGGAAGAAAATTACAGTTCCTGTGTACAAGGACATCGTGGTGCCAGGTTGGAAGGAAATACAAGTTCCTGCTTGGAAAAAAGTCTGGGTTCCCGAATGGCATAAAGTTGGCGTCCCTGGTGAAAAGTACTTAGGGAAAGATCATGATGGATGGGAATATACTTCTCACGATCTGTGGAAGAAAAAGTTGGTTTGGAAACCAGTTTGGAAGAAATACTGGAAGCCAGCCAAAAAGCAAATCTGGATTCCAGACAAGAAGTTGGTATGGAAGGACGAATGGAAGCAAATCTGGAGAACTGAGAAGAAACAAATATGGGTCGACGACAAAAAGCTGGTCTGGAAGGAAGCTTGGAAACAAATCTGGAAGCCATCAAAGAAATTGATTTGGGTACCTGACAAGAAACTGGAATGGAAGGAGGCGTGGAAACAGATCTGGGTGCCTGGATGGAAAGAGATCTGGGTTCCAGGTGTGAAGAAAATCTGGAGGCCCGTATGGATATCTGAATGGTTCCCATCCCCCGATCATCACGAGCACCACCATGAGTCCCACCACGAGTCTCACGGCTGGGACAGGAGCGACATCTCCGACACCAACACAGCTGGTAGCCAGAAAGTATCGGTCAAAGCAGTGCCAAAGGAGCAAGCGCCGCGAAAGCAAGATCCAAAGCCAACAAGTCTGAAATCATGGCTATTCCCCGAATAAATTATTATATTTACTTAACCAAATTAAAACCTTCTTATGTAGATGTTCATTATAGGAATATCCGGCAATCGGATTAAAAACTGCTTGTCCAGAAAGCGTTATAATGCCATAAGAAAGTGAAGACTGTAAACACGCAGGCGTCGCGAGGATAGCGAACCGGCCGGAGCACAGGAACAATCACATCATGGCTTCTCATGTAGGTAATGACATTTGTTTTAAATTTTGGATTGCCATGCGAAAAATGACAGTCAGCGATGCGATTGTTTCTAGGCCCGTGGATACAAAATCTTATAAATGTTCACAGTAAAGTTCAAATGATTGCCAACCTAATTTATATTGTGTCTAAGCTTTGGATTGTTTTTCTAACAGTTGTCGTAGATCATAGGATACTCAGAGCTCGATGTCTGTACACTACCCACTGATGCTATGTGTTTTGTTGTTGATTAGCTAATTATTATAAGTTTTATTATAGGTCTTTAGTTTTTAGTTTTGCGGAACCAATGAAATAAATGTTATGTAATATTAAAATATATTCTGGTTTTAATTAAAAAACCTTTGAGACATAAGTAGGCATATATGTAGATATAACTAGGCTCTCTTGAAACTGCTTGAAACTATCGACTGGCACAAATCCATATCCGGGGCTACTACTGTGAAATTCGTTATGGAAAAACCCAATAACACTTTGCTCGACCCGGGACTTTAAACCAGGATTACATGGTCAGGAGCTGCACAATACGTAATTCCTAAATATAGGTATGTATAACATAGCATTACTATAGAGTTCGGTATATAATCAGAGGGGTAAGAGGGCTATAGAATCTCGTGGTTAAGCCTCCTCTGCCTGGGTCTGTCTATGAATGGGTGACCGTCCATTAGGTACAGACGCCTGCACATCAAGCTACAACAATCTGTCAGATTTCTTTGATAGATTTTCGACTTGATTTCTAAAGTATTAGGTTCAAGGTTAATTGGGAAAAATTGACAGTTTCGGGTAGCTTGACCTGCTGGCGTCTGTACATGCGGAGTTACCTTTCATTTTAAGCTGTTGACTTCGGCTGTCATTTCTAAATCTTGGACAGTCTTTACATGTAATCATTAGCCTGAACGTCTGACAACCAGTCTTATTCGTATTATCCAGTAGGTAGGTAGGTACTAATTGGGTTGTGGAGGTCAAAATTCTGGTATTCAGCTGTATTTGGTTAGACTAAAGGCTCCAGCATACTTGGGAAAAGACTAGGCTGGTGATGACTACTGAATTCGGCTTCTGGGATCAGCGGAATTTTTTATTGTTAAGACTATGATAATACGTTATTTTTCTCTTCTTTAAAAGTCAATTGATAAGCAGCGCTTCTAGTTCAAGGCTATCCAAGATTGCTCACCTGCAATAAGCACTGGACGGCAGAAATAGTGGAAGACCAAAATTTTAGGCAAGAGGCAGAGTGCTACTCGAGTTTAAATAAGGCTTACTATGAATAGGGTTAGGGTTGATAGGCATCGTAAGTAACTTCACTAATCGCAATAGTATAATGTTTTCAATAATTATAACTATTACAGTACAATGTTGTACGCATGACGCTGCGGGCTCAAAACCTGCAAAATTAAAATATGTAGAAGAAAAACTGCAATGGAAGGAATTTCGATTTCTGTAAGACCAAAATTGCTAACCCGCTAAACTTTATTTTGTTAATTATGTATACATGCACAGATATAAGTTCCCATACGCTATGTTAACTAAAAAAAGCTTTATAGATAAGGCAACATATTGATAGTCCAAAATTTAAAGTTCCATTTTAAAATGCAACGGTCGATAAGTCAACGAATTTTCTATTGTCTCGTTCCTGTCCAGAAAATAGCAAACTCGAAAAAGAAATTTCCTGGAAATCGGAAAAGACATACTTTTTATTTATATTGGCGTTCTAATGGACAGATAGACAGACAACCTTAGCGTTTCATTGAACTGGACGCCCGAAGCACTGAATTTGAAATGAGGCAAATGAAACAAATCGAATCCAAAAATCTTGCGCGGAGGTTATAATTCTGTAAATGTGCATCGAGCAATCATGCCGTTCACCAAGCTACCATCTACCAATTTACGTAGATCCCACATAAGCCACTGCACAAAATAGATAATTGGTTCTTGATTCAATTGAAATTCAATGATAATTCAACCAGATCTGAATCCCACTAATAGCTCGAACGCAAGCGGCTTAATTTGCGGTTTAGTCAGTCACGTAATTAAGTCGCATTACATCTGACGTATCTGATCCCTTAAGACACAAATGTGGATTTGCACTAGGACGTGCTCTAAGATCCGAGACTCGAAAAACGAAAGGCTCCCTCTGGATTATATCCTAGCCTAACCTACTAGGTACCTATCAGTAAATTCTGACGTGGATTCTCATGCAAGACCTATTGTTTTGCACCTTCATACATTACCTTCGCACACTATTCATTCATAAAATTATTACATCTTATCTCACATAAAAAGGTCAAATGCTAATGGCTGAAAGATTATACAACAAAACGCGTTTGTTTCATTATATAAACAAAGGCACTATTGTTTTATTAAGTGTATTTGCAGGTTAATTACATTTATGTTCTGAAATAAGATAGTCTGGTACAACATAATGACGCTGATGTTAACAATGGGTAAGTATTTCTGTTGAATCGCTCACCATCTGGTTATAAATGGCAACGTTAGCAACCAGTTAACACAAGACTGCCACAAACACTTCGCTTTTTATTCGGTGAAAGGTTGTTCAAATAGATGGAACTAACACACTCTTGTGTTGCTGTCAAATCACTTGAAGATTGCTTAATCACCCAAACCGAACTAGTTTCCAAAATCTAAATTCTGAATTCGGATGTCAGTTCGCCTTTTTATACCGTAGTAAACTAAATATCCTAAAGTTGGCAAACATGTTATAAGTAGGTGTACAAAGTTTTACCACACCATATCTCGTCAGTTTTAATATCAACAAATCAAGGGCTTCCTTCAATTGTAGATATTAAAACTGACGTGATATTTAAACCGTCTCGTGCTTCGGTGCTTACCGGTTTAGCCTAAAGGAGTCTGCCCACTACAATAATATAACATGGGATGTTAATAATAATAATACCAGCCTATTGCTGTCGCACAGTTGTGATGAAAGCGATTTCACGAGCGTTGCTCACCACACTTGCTCGAGACAGGTTGGTGATTTCAGACTCTTATTAATTATGAGTCCAGGTTTCCTCAAAATGTTCATTCATCGATGTCTGTGATGTCCAAGATAAACTTGAATACATGTGAATTTAAAAACTCACATTTGTATTTAGCCAACATGAACCCACAACGCCATACATGAGAGGCCTCGGGATAGCAAAAATAATAATAAAACATTTATTTATTGTCAGTGGATGCCAAAAAACAAAAAACGACAACGCGGCAGAGCCAAAAGGAGATGGCCGATTGAGCTGGACCCTTTTCAAAGGATTTACCTACAATCGCACTAGACCGGGCGTAGCTTGGACCTTGTTCCCGATAACTACCGGTGTGATTTTCGGAGCGGAGCCCAAAAAGAGGTTTTTAAAATAATTATGTTGTTTTATTACGGCATGGTTGGCGAAGTGGTGGCTGCTACGCCCTATGTCGTGGGTGCGATCCCCGCACGGAACAAATATTTGTGTGACCTTCAAGTAGTTGTTCTGGGTCCAGCTGTCAGTGTATCAGATTTAAAACTTTTGTAAACGCACCCACGATACAGGAGAAATTCATAGTGTTGAGAAACATTTAAAAATATTTTATAAAGGAAAAAGTTTGTAACAAAAATAAATAAACATAGGTATAAAACATTTACAAACTATTTCTAATCTGAATCATTTATTTAATAACTAAAAAGTCAGGCTAAACCAATACTTACCTACATCATAAGAGAATACACACATGTTCATTCATTAGGAGCGTAGGTAATTAACTAGGTAATTTTCATATAAAGGCTTTTGAAATCGATCCCAACATTTCGCTGGAAGCTATTTTCAACGAATACTACGTTGACATCAATGGGATTCCATAATTAATTCAACGTAAATAGTCAACCTATTAATTACTTCTGTGCCGTTCCATCAAAGGAGGTCCATTTGCAAAATCAATTCTCGTCAAATAATTGTATGGACAGATGCGAACTGCTTTGTGTTTGTATTCCGTTGGCTATTGGAAATATGTTTCGCACTTGAGTAGGTAGGTATTATTTTCTTAAGTAAAAGGAATATTTATAAAAACAATGAAATACTTGTCGGGCTAGGTGGTGGAGTTGTGATTTTTGGAATACCTACTGCCTTTGAAAAGTAATTCGGGGCATCCGGTCAAACACGGTAACGCCTAACTTACTCACGGGTTGACCACTGAAAACCAACGCTGTCCTGTGGGCTCTCAAAGCACAGCATCATGCTGAGTGGTGACATGTATTTCACCATTACTACACAAGTGGCGGCAAGTAATGCCGCAGTCACGAAATGCAAGCTATTTTCTTATTTTTTTCCATATGTATTTATAAATGTTTGTGATACTTTGCATTTTTTTTGTGTTTGTCGTAATTTGTGACTATTTTTTTTTCTCGGACATAAGATCGTAAGCACATAACAAGTAAGTATAAGTAATCAGTGTGAAGAGAAAGTACCCCGATCAACTTTAACTAGCCTTAAGCTGAGGGCCTTATATTTTTATTATAGTTTCTAATTGTATAACGTTAAACATAAAAGAGCCATAAAAAGCGGTTATGCGTTCCATTCACAAGAATTCGAATAATAAGTGACATCCCTTATTACATGGCAATACATAGTACCTACATTTTAAAATTCGAGAACAGAAATGAAAAATTCTTACGTCGTGAATCAAACGACGTTTAACACTTACGGAGATATTCATATCTCCAATAATAATATAAATAAGGAGGTATGGCAGAGTAAGGAGCTTCACGGACGCTTTTTCCGGGCCCTACAAGGACCCGATATAGATCAATCAGCGTCCGTAGCCTAGCTACGTTCCGGCGATATCTTTGGAGAAACTGAAGGGTTTGTCTGTGCAATTATGGATGAAGTTATGATGACGAATAACTACCGGAGATTTATTGTGAAGGACGGCACGGTTGACATATGTCGGGCATGCCACCGTCCGGGTGAATCAATTCGACACATTATCTCCGGTTGTTCACGTCTAGCTAACGGAGAGTACTTGCATAGACACAACCTTGTAGCCAGGATTATCCATCAGCAACTTGCTCTAAAATACAGCCTTGTGGAATCGGAAGTGCCGTACAACAGGTATAAGCCCGACCCAGTTCTTGAACATAGCAATATCACAATGTACTGGGATCGCTCCATCATCACTGACAGGACTATTGTTGCCAACAAGCCTGATATAGTGGTGGTGGATCGATCAGAGCGGCGCGCAATGATTGTTGACATAACAGTCCCGCATGATGAGAACCTCGTGAAAGCCGAGAAAGATAAGCAAATCAAGTATATTGACTTGGCTCGCGAGGTTGTCGACATGTGGGATATGGACTCAGCGATCATTGTGCCGATAGTCGTATCTGCCAATGGCTTAGTTGCCAAGAGCCTCGACCAATACCTGAGGAGGCTCTCGTTAGGCAGCTGGATCAAGGGCTTGATACAGAAAGCGGTACTCCTGGACACGGCTCGTATTGTTAGGAGGTTTCTTTCTCTGGAGCCCTGACTCTGGCTCTCTGGAGCTACTATTTTTATATTTTTAAATATTTTATTTAGTTTTTAAGAAATATTTAAAAATTTAAGTATATGTGAAGAAAAGAATAAATGAACGAAATATAAATAAATAATCAATTTTCATTTGATTTGACAATAATCACTGTGAAACTATGATTTAATTTGCTTTATTCTGACGCTTTACTTTTTCATGTGGAATGAGAAGCAAAGGAGATTGCCCGTTTTGTAAGGGAAGTTCGGTCCCAGTGGAAAATGCTTGTGCCCTGAAGTATTTTATTTTACCTAATAGTAAAAACATAGCATTTTCATAATCTGAAACCTTTTTTCATTTATTCACCCTGGTTCAGGAGATATAATTAATTTTCTGTTTTAAAAATCTAGGTTATAATTACAAATTGACATAAACTAGGTAAGTATACATAACTATTACTATATATGCAGATTTCCATACTATAAGCATGTTTATGCACAAAGTAATGAAGACATAATTAGGCATACTGTAGACATAATTACGTATCGTAAATAATAACTACGTAAATACGGGATTCAAAACTCAACGTAGGTATCTAAACTAAGCAATCACGAACGAAACGAATCTCAGAATCAACAAAGTGCTGTGACTGAAAATGTTGCCAGATCAATTATTTTTAATCCATTAGTAAATCGATTTCAGTTTTTTTATCGATTAAAACTCTTGTTAATACGGCGTTTCCAAAATACTTTTATGTTTGTGTAAATCGCTTTTATGAACATCTAATCAACAATATAGACTTATGAAAATAAGCAACCTATTGTTGTCATATTCTATCGGTATTACTCGCATAGACTATAAGCAGTGTATATCCACTATTTTACGTCATTAAATATTTTACATAATTAAACTCATACTTGGCCTACACCTGTCTTCGTGCATTCCAGATATAATACGCTACAATAATAAGTACCTATGAAAAAAACAGGGTTTACACCATTCTAACTCATCGTCCAGAAAACATAATGCCAAATCAGTAGCTTTGAAGTTGTCAAATATTGAGACTTACATTTAAATGTTGAGACGTAAACTAGCTTTAATAATTATTGTTAAAAATATTTTTTTAATTATCTTTTTGTTTTGATATCGATTACTCCATTGATTACTATACGTCATTTTCGATAGTTATTTGTTTGCTGGCAACTTTTTTTTGTACACCTATCAAACGGATGTGGATGTAATGTTTAACTATTAATAATAATTAACTTTATTCCCAGGGTGAAAGAAATTGTATAAAAAATAATTTGCACACAAAAAAATAAATAACATTTTTTGGTTATTATTCCAATCAGGCACACGATTGCACAAAAGGGACCTGCCCCGTGGCAATGTCCTTTAAGAATTATTAAGCCACTAAACGACCTAATATTTAAAATTTCAAATAAAAATATTTTGAATTCAGAACTCAAATAATCGTCAATTTGTTGTTATAAGCAAATCCTACTACTAATAAATAAAAAATAAATGAATTAAAAGTTTTATTTTTATTTTATAAATGCGAATGTTTGTGAGGATGGATGAATGGATTTGTTACTCTTTCACGTCAAAACGGCTGAACGGATCTTGATGAAATTTGGCAAAAAGGTAGATAACACATAGCATACTTTTTTTCGATATCATGCAGGCGAAATAATCTAGTGTAAATTAGTTTCTTTAAGATATTTTTGCTTAACAATCCTTACTAATATTATAAAAGCGAAAGTGATTTTGTTTGTTTGTGACGTCTTCACGCCTACATGGCTAAACCGATTTTGATGAATTTTGGTACAGTATCGGAAGCAGATTCCGAGCTACTGGCGATCATTATTTTATTTCTTAATTTAATTTTAAAATTATTATACTTAATATTATTTATGGTAATAACAATATTAAGGTAACGAACGCTTTTATACCTATCTAAAACGGATGCAAACTGATAATTACAACGCTACAAGCCAAAGAAATTTAAAATACAATATAGAGCGGATATTGGGAATAATTTAATACAAACATTTTGATTCCGAACATTTTCGATTTTGACACACGAATGCTACCTGACAAGCGGTAAACAGCTGGATTAAGTATGTATGACCGCCATGACCGCCATGTTTACACAATACAGAAAACATTATGAACCAAAATATAGTATTTAATAGTGGTTGCGGTAAGGTTTCCCAGATCCAAGAATAACATTTCGTAGAATGTTCAGATGTTGTTTGAGGCATTTGCTTCACACGGCAGTCCAGCTTTGCTTTAGAAATCTAAATACAAAATACAAAGCTGGCCTGCCGTGTTGCCGTTGTTTGAAAGAGTTTCGAGTGGGTTTAGTCAGTAAATGTCTGTTCGAAAGAGATACCGCGGCCCCGGAACATAAAGGGCAATAGAAGGAACATGGGTGCGATTTACTCAGTATAAGTCTGACACTCCCCTCGGTCCCTGAGCGGGGTAGTTATTTGATGATTTCCCATCCGTAAAAAAAATAAAAAGCGTTCTGAAACAAGTTGTTTTAATCGAGAAAACGTGCTAATTAATAACTACACGCAGTTCTTACTCAAAAGTATGTTATGATTCTGAACTTGGTTTAATGAATAAGTATAATGTAACGCACACATACACTTTATGTAACAAAGAAAGTGACCTCTCAACAAGCGCACGTAAACTTGCGCAGTTACCTTTTTAGCAAGTGTACCATACCAGCTTATGTCGTAACAACTTGTTTATCTTATGTATCAAATGTAGTTAGCGCCTTCCTCCTCTGGACACTTTCAGCTGTAACCACAGACAGACGGAAATGTTGACATTGTTTTCAGTCACACTTTCTTGACATGTGTGAGGTTGCTGGCTCGGCGGTGAAGCTAGATCTAATGGTCGCGTTGGGTCGCGTGTACTGAGTATGGGGTCTATGTGCTATTGAGTTTTTCTGTCAGGATTAGTCTAGTCAACAAGTGCTTTTTTAGTCAAAACTTTTTAAAAAGCTCGGAAAAATATGGTTGAGGGCTCATTCGATTCGGGATCGAATCTAGAAAGTTTTTGAAAAAATTCAAGACCCGCTCGAAAAAATTGCAAAAGTTATTAACAAATTAGTAAACAAAAAAAAAGGGGTTTAGTTTTTTTGGTATATCTCGAAAACTATTTGATATATTTTGATTTTGAAAAAAGATTCAAAAAGAGGAGAAAATTTCCTAAAAAAAACTCCCAACTCGCGAAATTGTAGGACCAATATTAAAAATTTTACAGGGAGCTGAAATTACGCCTGAAAACGGGTACTCGGATTTCCGCAAGCCACGCCCCCTTCGAGCGCTTTAATGAAAACTATTATTTAAACATATTAAATGTTGATATTAAAATTTGAAAAAATTCAGACATGTACAGGACAAATTAAAGAATGAAATACCGTAGAAAAAATATTTTTATCGCGATTTTATAAAATGTTATCCATAAATTAATTAACGATTTCTTCCGACTGGGCTATAAACATTGCAAGTTGCATAATTTTTAAACCAGAAATCTCAATTTTTTTTCCTCTCGTGGAGCTATTCTTCAAAGATTAAAGAAAGGATTTCCGTTGAGTAAATTAAAAAATTGTTAATTTTCGATTTGTTATTAACAAATTACCTAGGCGGCAAATTAAATATTTAAATAAATGTTACAAGAATTTTTTTTTTTTCCAATGTCGATGATCACTCGTTTTTCTATCAATAAAAGCTACCTAAAAATATTTTTTTATAAATTTTAATTCTTTTTGTTTATAAAATTGTTATAAACAAATAGATTATTTATAAGATAATTGAATTTTTTTTTTTGAAAATAGATTCCTCGTAAAAAATTATGAATTTTAAGATAAAAAACGATCCTTAAAAAAAAATTTTTATTGCTAAAAAACCGTTTTGTTAATTAACAATTTTTTTTTACCACTTGTTAATAATATCAAGGTACGCTTTTTTTTAAAATATCATTATTTATTATCCTCCCTAATAATCAAAAAAAAAAATTTCGTTTTTTTATAAATTTTCATTGTTTATTAAATAAACAATTTGTTATAAACAATTAATTTTTTTTTTGTATAATTTTTTTAGAATTCTTTACACAAAAATAAAACCGACCAATTACCTTTATGCGGAAAAAAAAATTATTCGATAATTATATAAATATATATTTTTTTTTTGCAAAAAGGTAATTAGTCGGTTTTATTTTAGTGCAAAGAATTCTAAAAAAATTATACAAAAAAAAATTAATTGTTTATAACAAATTGTTTATTTAATAAACAATGAAAATTTATAAAAAAACGAAATTTTTTTTTTGATTATTAGGGAGGATAATAAATAATGATATTTTAAAAAAAAGCGTACCTTGATATTATTAACAAGTGGTAAAAAAAAATTGTTAATTAACAAAACGGTTTTTTAGCAATAATTTTTTTTTTTTAAGGATCGTTTTTTATCTTAAAATTCATAATTTTTTACGAGGAATCTATTTTCAAAAAAAAAATTCAATTATCTTATAAATAATCTATTTGTTTATAACAATTTTATAAACAAAAAGAATTAAAATTTATAAAAAAATATTTTTAGGTAGCTTTTATTGATAGAAAAACGAGTGATCATCGACATTGGAAAAAAAAAAATTCTTGTAACATTTATTTAAATATTTAATTTGCCGCCTAGGTAATTTGTTAATAACAAATCGAAAATTAACAATTTTTTAATTTACTCAACGGAAATCCTTTCTTTAATCTTTGAAGAATAGCTCCACGAGAGGAAAAAAAATTGAGATTTCTGGTTTAAAAATTATGCAACTTGCAATGTTTATAGCCCAGTCGGAAGAAATTGTTAATTAATTTATGGATAACATTTTATAAAATCGCGATAAAAATATTTTTTCTACGGCATTTCATTCTTTAATTTGTCCTGTACATGTCTGAATTTTTTCAAATTTTAATATCAACATTTAATATGTTTAAATAATAGTTTTCATTAAAGCGCTCGAAGGGGGCGTGGCTTGCGGAAACCCGAGTACCCGTTTTCAGGCGTAATTTCAGCTCCCTGTAAAATTTTTAATATTGGTCCTACAATTTCGCGAGTTGGGAGTTTTTTTTAGGAAATTTTCTCCTCTTTTTGAATCTTTTTTCAAAATCAAAATATATCAAATAGTTTTCGAGATATACCAAAAAAACTAAACCCCTTTTTTTTTGTTTACTAATTTGTTAATAACTTTTGCAATTTTTTCGAGCGGGTCTTGAATTTTTTCAAAAACTTTCTAGATTCGATCCCGAATCGAATGAGCCCTCAACCATATTTTTCCGAGCTTTTTAAAAAGTTTTGACTAAAAAAGCACTTGTTGACTAGACTAGATGTCAGTAAGACCATAGAGTCTAGATCTCTGCTCGTATACTGTCAATGGGCTCGACCCAAATAGATTCAACTAAACACACTGATAAATTTAAGTAGAATTTTTACTATTATGATGTAGGTCTGCCCAACCATTCAGAGGCGGCGTAAACCGTGGAGCGTTGTCGGTGCGAATGTTGTTATCTATCAAGGAATATTATCGTAAAACATCTATTAATATTTAACTATACAACATCAATCAATAGGATGGGGAAAACAAAAATGGCTTTGCTATTGATGGTTGATGAGTCGGTTTTCAGCAGAAAATTTAAGTAAGGACCAACCCCAACTAACATGGATACGAAAAAGAAAAACAACCAAATACTAAGAACAACATCAATAATTGCTGAAAACTTATGAATGGCTATCTGAGAAAAGCTTGGAAAATCAAAGGCTTGTCGATTGCTATGCGATGCTTGGTTTGTCGATTTAGAGAAAGCATTTAGAATTCTGCGTAGGTCTTTATGAATTGTTTTCCAAAAGTATAACTATTCAAAGAATTTCCTTAGGTTTATACGCCATTTTCACATTGGCGTGCAAGCGAAAGTTCGACATGATTTTTACCTTTTTCCAAATTCAGAGATATTATTAGTGGAGTAAAATAAGGTTGAATTATTATTATGGAAACCACTTTGCCATTTACTTGTCAGTTGGCATGAGAGAAGCCCTGCATTATTGCAGTGATTTTATCCAACTGAATATGCAGTTGTTTTTTTTTTAGTTTGGGCCACTCGCAGTTCAACTCTCTTGAGTTGTTATACTGCTTAACCGGACTTTCTTGTGGTGACCTCAATAAATTAAGACCCCCAGCCAGGGCTACAAAAACTACTATGTGCTAAGTGCTCGGTCGCTAAGGGCACCCCCTGTGGGGTACGGACCTCGGCTTAGGGCGTCACTGAGGGAGGACAACAAAGGTGGCTTGGTCGATTATTTAGGGACTTTTGGATTTACTGCTCAGCATCGCGGGCTGTGAATATTCAGTCTCACAAAGGCATGTTTTATATCAAAAGTTTCAAAACAAAAACGTACTAAAAATGTATTTTGTTTTTTTCTGGAGATTCTATACGTAGATGATGTATGCCTCGTGTCCGACAGCATAGCGCATATTCAAAGCTACATCAATCAGCTAAAAGATTCCTAGGATTAGTCATCAGTACTTGCATGACACCAATTCTCATACATTTCATCTAAGGTGTCTCAGATCGATTAAACATTAAATGACAGGCCCCTAATACAATAGTTTTGTGTGGTTGCGACATGTGTGCAAGGATTGCTCTACTTATGCAGCACCAACTCAGATGGTCCGGGTACCTACGCCCTTTGCATGAAGGCCGTTTGCCCAAAGTTGTTTTCCATTCTGAGATGGCGGAGAGTAAACGGCATGGTGGTCAACAAATCTGCCATAAGGACGTTTTCAAAATATAGCATACATGCTGCATAAAAATATCCTGCACGTTGACAGAGGCTCGCTTTACATAGGTAATCTTGCTCTCCATTGTCCATAAACATATTTCGAAGACATGCGACTCAAAACAGGCCCTCCAGCCAATAATTATACAATTATTAACGTTACATTATAGTACCATTATTTATTCTGCGGGCTTATTGGACGATTCAAACGTGCGAATCGACTCCTTTAAAACATATTATTTTTTCTGTAGTCGATTCGCACGAATTTCATTTATTGGCGTGCGAATCGACACCCTCACAAATATGTAGTAGTAACTATTCGCACACATATTGTTTTTTTATGAAATGCAGTTAAGATAAAGTACACTTGAGCACAGAAGTAGTAAGGTCAAATATGTTTTACTCGTAATAGATAGAAAATAAAATCACAATCTATAATCAACAATATCTGTATTAAAATTAAAACTAAGTACTAAACATCTTCTAAGCTCGTGGTTTGAGGATTAAAAATGACCAAATATCGATCACAGAATAATAAATAAGTGTCACTAACAAACTACTACTCCACTAACCGTTTAATAAAAAATAAAAGTACCAAAAATTAAAATTTTTTTACATTACATAAACATTTACTTTTTTAATAAGGTAGGTATATATATAATTAACAACTTTTTCTTATATTTATTATTGACGAACATTTGGTACAACAAAAACATGTTTTAATGTTTTTCAGAAGTGTACCTAAAATACACAGTTCTCATAATTATAACAATATAACTTTTAATCATAAAACTAGAACTAGGGCTATAATCACAATTTGAATCACAGATTTTTCTTTAAAATAACGTACAAAAGTGACTAAACTTTTATATGTATACAACTAACAAATCAACAATAATTAATCAAGTCATAACAATAATAAAATGCGTACTTCTAATTTATATATAACAGTTTAAAAAATAAACTTACGAGAATTATAAAAATAGATATTTGGCTTTAATCACAATCAAAATCACAGTCGTTACCTTTTAGGAATAACATAATCAGTTATATTACTTTGATGACCTTCCAGCACACAACACTGTGTCACATCACAATAATTATCTTAAATTACCGTCCGGCACGTGTACTTTCTACAGTTACAATCTCCTGTATAGGTATATTATTTTACTCTGTGGTTACAATACAAAACTAAACCAAATGTAGACCCATGACCAACCCGAGTGAGCGTGATAGTATATATATAGCTTTCTCTTTCATTTTTTTCTGTAATATGCGATTTTTGCGGTCATGTTTATATTGTTTTGTATTAGTAAAAATGTAGATATGCCACGTTTTAAGTAATTATTATTATCACTTATTCCATACAGATCTTTCTTACTTTCAAGTAAATATCTGCTGTTTAAACTTCGATTAGTTTTTGTTTTTATTTCAGTGATGGCTGAATACGACTGTACTTTAATTTTTTTTAACCATAAAATGAAATGTGTGCGAATAGTCTACTACATATTTGTGAGGGTGTCGATTCGCACGCCAATAAATAAAATTCGTGCGAATCAACTACAGAAAAAATAATATGTTTTAAAGGAGTCGATTCGCACGTTTTGTGCGAGTTAAATTCGTGCGAATCGTCCAATAAGCCATTCTGCGCCTTTACTCTAAAAGCCAACTTTAGGTAATGCTCTAGTTATGACTGGGTATTCAAAACTAAATTTGATCTAACAAGTTTAGTCATATCCGGGCACCCGGCACACGACCGGAAATAAGGGCCAGAATAGGTAAACCCAAATGTGAAAATAGAGTGGTACTCGTTTTACTGCAGCATTAACTTTGTGATTCACTTAAAATAGCAAAGATGAACGAAAGTGTTGACACCGTACCTTGAATAGCTTACAATAAACTAGTTTCAGAAAAATAAAAAATTACGTGTGACGTCACTTGTTGCGAAAAACAGCAGCAACGCGTGACGTTTCACGTAACTTTAATGGGCTTTCTTTTTATCTTTGTCATTTTTGGTGTCCCTTATTTTGAATAATCGAAAAGACGGACTAAATAGAGTGTAATTACTTTGACCCCGAAAACTACCCTATTGTTTCGACTCTTCATACAGGAATTACTAGGTCGATTTAGGGCTAAAACTGCTTTAAACAGACGCCCACGAATCCATACCGTAAGTGAACCGTCGTCCCTGAGACACATGCGAGGCCCGCCAAAGGAAATACGCACGGGCTTGTACAGTCAAAACGTTTGCGGAAAAGGATATGAAAAATCTTTCGACACAGAAAGAATATTTGTGGAAGTGCAGTGTCGCTTCATATGGGGCGAAAGAACTCTTAAGGAACCCGCGACGAGTGTCTACGCTTACCCCAGAGTCCAAGCGCGGAGACAAGATTTAAAAAGAAGTAAACTACAGGATCGAGCGAAGCAGTTTGAAAACTTTTTAACACCCTGCTTCGGCCACGATTCCATAACATTTGAAGAAGGATGATATTCAATCAAAAACTTCTCTTTCAAATTAGGCCACCTAGCCTATGTGTCAATCTAGAGAATAAGCTATCGACATATCCAATTCATCCCAATCCGTCAAGCAGTTTGAGCGTGAAGGAGTAACAATCATACACAGACACATACAAACATTCGCTATTATTAGTCTGAAAGTGATATTGGTCATGCGAACATTTTGAACTCCTAGCGCCCTCTAGAACTCCGCCCGGAAAATATTACAATGTCTGTACACACGTGCGTTTGAACCAATGGTAACTTCCCATCGTCTTCTATATTCTAATTTGTAATAATACTTAGACTCGGATTTGCTGGCTTGGTAGAATAATCAGTTTATTACTATTGTCACTAAATACATTTTGCTTTTATGTTGAGTGTATAAAGACTAAATATCAGATATAAAAAAAAAACAAAGTTTGACATTTCTACGTCATCGTCGACGTCGTCCGGCCTCATCGAATCCGATGAAATGACGAAACCAAAAGACCTTTTGTTGGCACGCTTCAGCTTATTTGTCTATGATTTTTGTTATTTAGTCATTAATGTGATAGGCAAGACTTTTCTCTAGATTTATAATTAGGTAGTTAAAATTTGGTATAGCTTGCCTTGAGAAACAACGTAAAAATGCCTCCGGTAAGCAATTTATTATAATATCATATGATTGAGCACATTTTGTAGATAATCTTTTAATTATTCACTGAACACACTTAATTCAATGCGGTCATTTTAAAAATACATACTGATATTACACTTACTATAAGCCCAGTGTATAAAATAACCTAAACTTGAAACAGAAATCGAAAATATGAGGTGCCACTCGATGATTTGACTTTGACTTTGCTGCAAGAGATTAATGGTAGATTTTAGACTGGTATTGGGCCCTATAGGAAATTTATGTAAGAAAAACAGCTTGATTTACACATTTACAGTTCTTAAAGCATACAGCAGTACCTACATACATTTTCTGGCCAATTCATACATTTTTGGATCATTTAATAACTGAGTTATATATTTTCAAAATAAACTTATCTACAATCTCTCTTATTAAGTAATACATGACTGAAAATGCATGCCAAACAAATCCATCATTCAAGTTTAATATTATTACTATTCATTAGCCACAATCTTGTAGACGTAAAATGAATGAAAAAGTGAAGATACCACCATATTCTAGTACATATATAAGTATCAAGGGAGCAGAAGGTACAGAACAAGATTGACATTAATTATCAAGTCATCATTTGCCTACCCTTTTCCTAACTATGTTGGGGGGTCAGTTTCCTTTCTTTTACATGGAGCTACTGCCTGTCCGTACTCCCCAACCCAGTTAGCACTGGGTTATACAATACCCCACAGTAATACTGGTTGTCAGACTTTTGGGCCTCACATAGTTAGTGGATTACCTGTAACTATAACTACTGTCAAAGATTGACATAAACATTTAAATGATCTTAATTAATTTTAAACAACTTCTATTGCAGCCTCCAAAAGGAAAGGCCCCAACCAAAGGTGCTAAACAGATTTTAATGGAGAATGTGTCAACCATTAGCTTTTACCGCATGATGGCACTTGGAGCAACTGCAGCTTATGGAGTTGTCTCCCTTGGATTTTATTGGGATAACTTAACCACTGGAATTATTGTAAGTATACTGCATCATAAACTATACAATGCTGAACAAGTCCAGTATTATTAATTTACTCATGATAACATTGTTCTCACTTCCTTTCAGTTCCTGAATGTTCTTGTTCTATCAATATACATAGGGTGCTACCAAATGATGAGATACATCAGTCGGCCTACATATACAGAAAACAATCAACTTCTTGACCCCGGTCTTGATTTGAATATGGAGGGCGGCATGGGCGAGTAAGTACTCAAGCTATTGCGTAGTTAGATATTTTAATACTAGCTGTGCCCCGCAGTTTAAACTGTGATTTCTATTTTTGATTTTTAAGGGTCATTGCATTATGTTAAATAACTTAGATAAACTGTAAAAAAGGAAAGGGAACACGGGAATGATATAAAAACCAGTTATACTTATTATGTAATCAAGCATCACATTGAAATGGATGATAACTGTACTTATGGTGAAACACCAGAGTGGTTTGCGAAATTTTTCGACATTCTTTGTATTTTTTAGTCAGTACTGGGTGGTATGTACAGACGCCAGCAGGTCAAGCTACCCGAAACTGTCAATTTTTCCCAATGAACCTTGAACCTAATACTTTAGAAATAAAGTCGAAAATCTATCAAAGAAATCTGACAGATTGTAGTAGCTTGATGTGCAGGCGTCTGTACATTGAAATATGAATTGCAACCATTTCTAATATGGGTTTACTGAATTATAATCATTTAAATCATCTATGCAACCCTCTAAGTTTGTTTGAACCGATTACGTGAGTTTTTCATGAAATGGTCATTTATTGAGGTGGAATGTGTGTACAGAGTTGTTATGATGATTAATTATATTTGTTATTACAACTCTGTTAAGCCATATTTGTTACGGTAGCAATTTATATTTTAATCAACATTCAACCCGGCACTGTTTTGCAAATTGCA
This sequence comes from Ochropleura plecta, assembly GCA_905475445.1. NCBI lineage: Eukaryota > Metazoa > Arthropoda > Insecta > Lepidoptera > Noctuidae > Ochropleura > Ochropleura plecta. The sequence goes on along the minus strand of FR997721.1, from coordinate 15,740,490 downwards.
AAGAACATAGGAAATGCTTAGATCCCTGACCATGTAAATACAAATAGTAAAATGGTTCATTACAAGGTAATGTTAGAACACATTACCTTTCTCATTCTAAAATCATTATATGTGGAACATCGTGGTTTCCGCTATGACTAAAGAATTCTACTCAATGTGCTGATGGATGCATGGAATAGAACATTTGGTAGTCATGCATGCATTTCCAGTCCAATACAAAAAAAAATATCACAATAACGGGGAGAACAAGTACCTTTCAGCTTCATTAAGGGTTGTTTAACTCCCATTATACCAATTCCTGTTTTTTTAAGTTCCTTATCATACATAAAAAAGATTTGATAGACACAGCCAGCACCCGCATTGCAGATAGCGCAGCAAATACAAAATGAAATCGTGAAACAAGTTTATTAATCCCTTTTTTCTAATAGGCAACTAAATATTTGCATTTTCTCCGTAATGAATGGGTAGATATTCATTATAGAATGTTTATTTTTCAGACATGTTAAAGATATTGTGATATTATCATCGATAACACACGTTCTAGCAGCAGTATCTAACTACTTCTGGCTGTTGCTACTGCTCCTGCCAGCACGGGCATTCTGGCTGCTATGGGTCAATGTGCTTGGTCCCTGGTTCTTCCAAGAGGCTCCTCAAGACACAGAACAAGATGAAAAGAAGAAGAAAAAAATGGAAAGAAAGATGAAAAGATATCAACAGTAACATTTATTTTTCAAAACAACTAATATATAAGTAAATGCTCAGTTCTCATTCAAATGACACGGTTATTTAGTAGAATAATTGATAGCCTACAAGGAATTGCTTGCTATCTGTTAAGACACTCTGTTGCAATATTTTTTTTAGTAACATGAACACTGAAATATTTCGATTTTATATTTTTATTGTAGGTACTATGTATATTTATCACATGCTATCTTCTATGAAATCATAAATCCTTTTTTATAAAATGTTTTTTTTTTATGGTATTATTATATTTGCAGGTAGTCTTCAATACTTTAAAAACACTAATACCTTGTGTAGGAAGTACCATGTATTTTGCTGCTCAAGAGGGTACAAAATAATGTATTTTCTTTTAAATGGACAATTTAGCCATTTACAAGTAACAGCTTTCCAAATTCTTGTATTTTTCAATCATATCTTAGTAACCTTTATCTATATTTGTAGAAAGAACAAATGTTTAAATTTTTTACTAGTTTGAATATGGAAGTGCAATTTGTAGGTTTTTGTATGTAGGATTCATGCCATGGTGTTATGTAAAATATATAATTTTCTTATATCCAAGGTGGTGGTGTAACCTAGAAATAATTGTGTAATATCACCATCTTATGTTATAATATACATTATATGATTCAATGTTTTTACTATAACTGACATTATTGAATTAATTATATTATATTATTATAAATTTATTGAAATGTTTCTATGTGCGGTAATAGAACATAATTATTTAAATAAATTCTATTTAAAGAACTTAAGAATAATGTTAAACATTTTTAATTGTTGTTCAGACAGTAATAATGTAATTTTGTACTTTTGCAAATAATTAAATCATGAATGCACGCTAATAGTCCAGTCAGTTTAGGTATTTTAAACCCCAATCTGGGGAAAAATTTCAAGTGAGCTGAATTTTTGTATACCTACACCTTTATTAGGGTGTTATTATGAAGATGTGAAATAACGATATCGATATCGTGCCGGGCAAAAAATGTTACAAAGGTCAAAAGGCCACGAAAATCAGTTTTTCGCAAATATTTCGCGACCTATTGCTCGGAGGTCAGTAAAAAAAAAGTCTCTTGCAGCTTTTCTGTAAAATTAACTAACAAACAACTAACAACAACAACAATTAACTAAGAAACAGTTAATGTGATGTAGTGATGAATTATTATCGAATGGTGATGTTGAAGCGTGGTCTACAAACATTAAAAAAATGCTAGTGTGGTGCCAATTAAGAGTAATGCTTTCCGTTTTTTTTTTGCGGTTGAGAAATCATCAAATAACTTCTCCTGCTCTGGGCGGAGCGGGGGGTAGTGTCAGACTTGTACTGACTAAAACCCACCCATGTTCCTAATATTCCGCGGTATCTCTTTCTTTTGCCGGCACGATATCGATGTCGTTTTTACACTCTCTAGTCATTTTTCCCCAGATAAAACGTAAAATGACTGGACTGTAAATATATTGTCTTTAAAAAATATTGAGATAATTTATTTATCCATTGTAATCATATTTTTCTGTGATTACACGTGTATTAATATTTGTAATAGATAAAAGGTAAATATTATACATTTTGTAGACTAATTATAAAATCTGTAGATAAATAGTACTTAATAATATCCTCAAAAACATTGTCATCAGGTGACTGATTTTGATGCAATTGCTTTCGGAAATCGGAAAGTTCTTAAGAATATGCCCTGAAATTTATCTGGGAAACAAAATCCAATAGCCATTACCGTGCCTTCAAAATTTTCATTATGTCATACTGATTTGTCGTGGTCACGTTTTTAGTCAGTATGACATTTTTGAACAATAAAGTTACAATTACACCAAAATAATAGCTAAGATTTTTTCATAATCACTTTAGCGGCGAAATTGCAAAAAAATAACATGGATTAGTTCATGTATATTATCAAAGAGTTACAGTATGTAGGTAGTTCCTAAAAATAATGTTAATGGAATAAATAGCCTTTACGCGTTTGGAACTTCAAATGTATTACAAATAATAAGACGATACGGTAGGCGCAGTGGCTGAGCGTTCAGCTACCGCGCTGCTTGTCGCGGGTTCGATCTCCGCACGGAATAAATATTTGTATGGCCTATAAATAGTTGTTCCGGGTCTGGCTGTTTGTGTATGTGAGTTTAAATGTTTGTAAACGCACCCACGATACAGGAGAAAATCCTAGTGTAGGTCAAGGTTTTTTGAAAAACAAAAAAATACATGTCATAGGTTTATTTTTGCACTATCAGCGAGCAATATATTAATAATATTTATAAAGATTTTAATAGGACAATATGTACACAATTAGCTTCTTGGACCTTGATCTGGTCCTGGCTTGTCAAGAGAGCCCCTATCCCCGGATGTCCGCCACTGCCTTTATGCCTGCCCGGTGCCTTAATATGTACTTTCGCAAAATAAACAATAAAGCTAACGATCACACAAATGAGTACCTAAATACATTTCTATAAAATAACCTACCTAATTCACCGTCTTATATAATTTAATTTTTGTTTGCCCTAAACCTGAAAATTATCAGTCTGAAGAAATATGGACCAACCCTAACATCGTGAAAAATAATTCATCTCTTTTATCAATTTCTCTTTCTTGTTCTTCAAAATTATATTACACAGTTGGTACCTTATTGAAAGTTGTTCATATTCATAATAATTACTATAAGCTCTAAAAATATTCTACATTACTTATTATATATAAAACATTTCATACTTTTTTCTTCCCTAATAAAGTTCATCTTATCTTTCATCGTGCAGGTAACTAGCTGATTATAAGAGTTGCCTTAGCTAGAATATTTTACTTAAATATGTGCACTTTTTCAATATACAAAACAATGTAAGTAAATAGGTAAATTATTGATTTCTGTTATTTTTTATGTCTAATGAGCTATTTATGAATATAGTAAATAAATTTATTGAATTATTTATACACATTGTTGTTTATTACTTTTTTAACACGCTTCATTTGTAACAAACAAAATCTTTTATTTTAACCCAGTTCTTATGCTCGTATCGAAATGATACTTTTCATATTTATGTAGCTCAGGTAACAATACTATAATTTGGTATCTTGCTGTTAATCTGATGACAAAGCCGGGAGGCGGATAGTGGCTATTCTGTAACTACCTACTACTTAACCCATAGAGTTGGGGCTCATATGATTTGTTGTGACGAATCCAATACCTAGATAAAGGGATAGGTTTGGTAAAGAGTACCTGATTCTGGAGCCAGGTTCTAGATATCTAGTGGGATTCCTTAGTGTACTCAAAAACCCTTCAAATTGGAGGGATAAGATTATAGTTACGTTGTGTCCAATATAATGGAGTTGGACGGTGTCGACGGTCTAGTGAGGCAGCTAGTAGCCGGAGATAGTAGAACTTCAGTGGCTTCTGGTAAATCTCTCGAGTTTTGGACTTTACAAGGAGTCCAAATTTGGTGTTGAGGGTGTAAAGATGGGGCTTGGAGCATAGGTGTAACTCTTCAGTAGATAATAGAAAACCGCTTGAGTTTTGGTTTGTTTGACTGGTGTTGTTGCTGCGAAACTCGAAATATCCAACCTGAGGCAAGCTGAGATACGTACCTATACATTTTAGGCAAAAACAATATCACCAGTGACCTCTACAGTAGGATGATTATGGATACAAAAATAACAATCAAGAAGTATATTTTATCGATGTAAATTTCAGTTTTAAAACTTTATCTTAAAATTGTCTACCTTTTTAACATTTTTTATAATATTTGAAACAGGATAGGTACCTACTTACCATGTTAATTAATTCTTTTGTGTTTCCCAATCGAGATCGAGATTAACAAAAATAGGAACTTCAGCCGAGATGAGTTCCTATTGTCAAGAGCCTGGGATCCAGTGGTTCGATTACCTGTGTAAATACCAAAGAAGTACTTACCGAAAATTTTTCGCGACCTGATACAGTGAGTTTCGTGTATCGAGAACATAATCGAGTTATGAGTGATAGTGGTAGCGGTTGATACAGAGCGCAAAAAACGAATCACGAAAAGGGTAGCCCGTTTTGTCTTCTTATAAAAATCCACATCATCCGCAATAGCTTCAGTTTATCCGTGATCATGGCGTGTGTAACAGCGCCGCATTATGGGAAACTCAAAATAATTAGTAAACATAGTAAATATCCCGTTTCAAATGTTACCTACTCTTTTTTTAGTCGGATTTACACCACCGAGCACAAAAAATTACGAAATAGCGGCGACCCTAATCGAAACCTTGACCGCATACCGCATCATAGCACACTATACACACAGTTCATCACTGACTCTCTAATCATATCTCAGGTCAAATCAAATTGGCTGAAGTGTCAGATAATGCTTAATTTTTGGGGTTCCATAGGTCTGTAAAATAAATCCCATTTTATTCGGTCTATTCTGAAAGGAGTCAGACTGCTACGGACAGACAGGTTTCAAATTATACGTCATCATTGTGCAATCATTTTCATCAGGGTTTCATCTTTCTAACTTTTCAGCAGGCTAATAAGTTGAATAAAGAAATGATCTTAGGAACAAACGGTGCCTCTGCTCGTGAGCATACCTATAGTTTCCACAAAGGTGATACGTGTGTATAGCAAAGGTAAGCCCGATTCAGATACTAGGGTATGATCACATCCTAGGACAAAAGTTAAAGGCATAGTTGATATCTAAACTTTTACCAAATACACTCCGGGATGCTGCTTGTTCCGATATTGATCAGACGCGAAGGATCTCATCTACGTTAGGTAGTTTAGTTACGGTAATCGCATTAAGACCAGGACCTACTCGCGACAGATGGCCAGCAACCCTCTCGACATATTCCTTCGAATACCTAGTTAGTAAAGCTCAAGAAATTAGGTACCTACCTATAGGTAATATTCTTTTTGCCACAGAGCATCTAACGCCGAACGAAAGGGATACAGGCCTGGATCATTGTTATCTACGAGCTATCAAACGTCTAATGGCAAACCATTCAACTCGCCGTCAATCACCACCAACTCGTCGGACCAGTTTGCAGACGACAAAAGTGACAAAGGACTGACCCTAACTACTGGAAAGAGTGTGTTAACGATTCTCACCAGAGTTGGACGTATAGTATAGGTACCTAATTGATAATTAATAACGTAACTGGGATACCATTGACGTAATTTAGCCATGGCCAACTTGTACTCCTCAGGAGTACACACAGGAGTACTCAGGAGGACCGGTGTCTACCAGGCAGGAGTTACTCCTGCCTGGTAGACACCGGTCCAACCATTCTAAAATCTCCCGTGAGTAGATTTACTTACCGGAGCCACCAGGATGTGCGCAACCCAAAAAAAAAATTGGTTATTCGCGAATTCGTAGGAATTCGCGCCTAACCAAGTTTAATTGTTACCTAGATGGACCTCGACAGTTAGGTTCCCATAGGCACCTATCTTGTTTGAAATTAAATACAAGTAATAAAACTGTAGTAGGTACCTACCTAGTAGAAAAAAATATACTTAGTAACACTTAGATACTACCTAAATATTTAATACCTAACCTATTCAATGTTGACTGTATAAAAATAACCAAGAACTATTTACTTATTCTAGAAAAAGATAGAAAAATTGGTTGCCTGTAAAGTCGGTATACGGGCGAAAGTTTTACGTGACAACGACTTTGAGTGGTTTATGTCTGTCTCTCTCGCTCTTAGGCGGGCTAACCATGCCCGAGTGGAAGGGACGCGTGCCTCTCACTCGCTCTCATTGTGAGCGCATAACGTGAGCGGAGCGTAACGCAGTTTCTTGAAGTGTCACCCGGCAAACCAATTTATAAGACGTTGTCACGTCAAAAACATTAAATGTATTGCAACAAAGTTGAGTACAATTAGGTATAACATAGGTAGGCAGTAGTCGTTTAAACAGGTAGGTAGTGCGATATATTTACCAAAGTTGAGTACAATTATAACATAGGTAGGTAGTATCTAGTCGTTTAAACAGGTAGTGCGATTATCACGCTTCAAACATTTTCTAATTGAACTGCCTGCCACGGTCTAACAGTCAACGTGGTGTAATAACAACAACGATGTAGGATATCATAATTTGATGAAATAATGTTTAAAGTTCAAGTGCCAGCTACCTCAACCTACTAAGAAAACTATGTCTTTTCCACCCTAAATAGTTAGTTGACTTGCAGACATCGGCTTTCGATGAATCGGTCTGAATCCCAGCTTATGTCCAACACCACTAGGTACTAGGTATAAGGTGGTCGAGTTAGATAAGGTTGGGAACTCTTTCCAACAGAGGCCAAAAAAGGGAAATCTTAATGATCGGTAATTTTCCGATTCCGATATCCCGTGAAGCTCAAACTCACCTATGCTGTATGCATCAAGTCCTATGTTTCTGTGCTGAAAATTGGTCACTCACCGAGTTTTTAAACATCCACGTTGAAGTTTACCAATGGGCAAGCAGCATTCTGGGAAGAGAAGACAGGGCTAAAAAAAACACTGCGTTGCAAACAAATTTAAACAAAATCGGTTCACAATTGCAAATTTAGTATGAAAAAAAATCAATCAACCCCTATTTTTCCACCCTTAGGGGTGGATTTTTTTTTCAATTTGAAATGGGACCAATTTTGAAATATAGGTACTCTCTCCAATGAAAAAAGAATTTTTCAAATGGGACGTCTCAGTAAAAAGTTAAGCGTGGTCATACATAAAAAAAACCGGCCAAGAGCGTGACGGGCCACGCTCAGTGTAGGGTTCCGTAGTTTCCCGTCCGTCACAATAAGTGTTCTTTACCACGGTAGGTCATGTAAGCACGGAAAATCTTAACATCGACTTTTAAAAAAATTACGTCATTACGCAACGCCATCTATCGAACCATTTATGAACTGGTTTTTACCTTAACATTTTGATGGTGTTAAAAAAATGAATTTTAGTTTTGTTCTAAATTGCCTTAGCATGTTCTTGATAGCAGTTTTATGTAGTTATAAGATACCGCCAATGCCAAGGAGAGACCAACCGAACAATTCGGTAATACCCGGACCAATGTAATAAGTACCTACAGCGCCATCTCTCGGGGAATTGGGTTACAAAGACGTGCAAGGAGGTAATTTTGGATTGCGAGAACCGATTTCAATAATTCTTTTTTTGTTTGAAAAAAAATACGTTCAGGATAATAAAATATGTAAACGAAGTTAAAAAAATGCTTGCATATACGATTATACTTAAAACTTAGTCCAGAAATTATTTTGTACAACTTTTTGTCTTTTTTGTACAAAAACTGTTGTGTCAATCAAGTTCAAAATAATTTTCATAGAAAGTCCTTATAAAGTTCTACTTTTCAGATTTTTTTCATATTTTCTAAACTTATGGTTCAAAAGTTAGAGGGGGGGGGACACATTGTTTTTTACTTTTGGAGCGATTATTTCCGAAATTATTGACATTATCAAAAAATGATTTTAGTAAACCCCTATTCATTTTTAAATACCTTTCCAACAATATATCACACGTTAGGGTTGAAATTAAAAAAAAAACACTTCCCACTTTACATATAGGGTGGCTACCCTAATAAAACATTTTTTTCCAATTTTTATTTTACCACTTTGTCGGCGTGATTGATATACATATTGGTACCAAATTTCAGCTTTCTAGTGCTAACGGTCACAGAGATTAAGCGAGGACGGACGGACGGACGGACAGACAGACATGGCGAAACTATAAGGGTTCCTAGTTGACTACGGAACCCTAAAAAGAACAAATATACATGTCGAATTGAGAACATCCTTTTTTTCGTCGGTTAAAAAAGGAAAGCCTAGAGGCTGATGATCGCTGGAAAAAAGATGGCGCCGCCGAGTACGTATTAAGTAGGTACTCATTCGGTGGCCGACACTGACCTAGAAAAAGATCTGGTCCCTTACTGTGACGGTTTATATGCTGGCTGGCTGGTTATAGGAGACCTGGAAAAAAGCTCATGGATGGAATTGGGGGAGATCTTTGCCCAGCTTTGGGACAGTACGGGATAGAAAATAAAAAACAACAAACGTCAGGCGCCTAATAATAGCACCGTTTATTTAACTTTCATTGTTTTTTTTTTTATATTTAGATTTAAAAATAGTGGTCCACCAGTATCGGAACCAGACTCCAAGCTACCAGTAGTTAGGGCTCCAAAGACCTCACAATACGTGCTGGAGTACTGCCTCCTGAATCAGGCCCTAGCTAGATACAACTTCCTAAGGAGAGCTTCTACAGATGGTCATCGAGGATCTTGACCATCAGGCAATTAACCGTTACGACAGTCTGTAGAGGCTCTCCTTAGGAACAGGACAGACATTTCAACAACCTCGTGGGTCAAACCGAGATTATGTTAGTTGTTTTTCTTTATCAGCTTTCACGATGTTCTCTTCATGCGGGATGGTTATTACGCGGCACGCTGATCCGTCCGGGCAGTGGTCCTGTCAGAGATGATAGATTGATCCCAGCACCGCATGACATGCTGTGTCTCGAGAACTGGGTCGAACACATACTTAGGTATACTTAGTACGGTACCTTAGCCTCACAAGTTTACTTATATTTTAAGTTGCTGGAGAATAATCCTAGCTACTTGGTTATGCCTGTGCAAGTACTCGCCGTTAGCCAGACGAGAAGAACCCGAAATAATATGTCTAATGGACTTACCCGGACGGTGGCACGTCCGACACACCTCAAACGTCTTGTCCTTTCCTTTTTATTTCCGATAGGTGTTCATCAATATAACATGGTCCATAAACGTTCCCATTTATCGACCATGTTCGCTCGGTGACCCGGCTCGGGGCCGTTTAGCTCTAAGTCCCTAGCTCGGTGGTATCTGGCGTCTTTCCTTGGTTGGCGACGTCGGTGGAGACCTCGACAATTGCCGCCACCAGTGACACAGGTGAACCGAGATCCGGCTGCGGCGCGAGCGAGGTGCAGCTGAGCGCCGAGCCCGGGGATGGCAGCATTGGCAGCTGTGTGTTGGTAGGCAGCTAAAAGTGTTTTGTACGTCTTCACACCTAAATGGCTAAACCGATTTTGATGAATTTTGGTACAGAGATAGTTGGGACCCTGAAGACGGCATTGGCTATTTTTTTAATTGAGAAAGTGGGAAGAAAAGGGAAAATTTAGCTTTGCTATTACAATAGATAAGGCGCAAATCAGGAAAGGGGAACTGTGTTACCCCGATTTTAACGCGAGCGAAGCCTCGAGCAAAAGCTAGTAAACAATATTTTTGTTATTTACTTTTTTTTTGTTTTGACGCTATTCACAGACGTCATTGTTTGGATTGATTTTTCAATTAGATTATTTCTCCGGTTTTCGGTCCAAATATTAGAATAGTAGATTATTAACCAAGGGGATAAAGCAGTGTCTTCTGTCGCGTGAGTGTCGCGGGTGACGATTTAAATCGCGAGCGTAACGAAGGACTCGATGTTTACTCCCGAGCGTAGCGAGGGTGACAAAAACTTAAATCACGAGCGAAGCGAGGGATTTAATACGAGTCCTGAGTGTAGCGAGGGATTTAAGTTCACCCAAGACTAAGACAGCTTTATCACCGAGGAAAATACTCTACTTTTCGTACCATTTGCGAAAAAATGAACACAATAATAAAATGAGATAAGCATTTATTAAAAATAATGACAATTAAAAGTAAAAATTAACATTCGAACCATTGGTCCAATTATTGATAGAGTGGGTTACATTTTTGTTTGGTACATTTATTGTTGATGAGTTGATTTGAAACCGACAACTCACTATCACTGTCGCTTTGATTTAACATCGTAACGTATTTTTAGAACATTAACTTATTTATAAAAATAAATTAAAAAAACTTAACGTTTATTTATGTATTTGAAGTAAACAAAAACGCGGCAAATTCCTAGACTAATATTTTTTGTCGGAAAAGCAAAGGCATCAAGCTCATACGTCCTCGTCGGTTTTCATAATTTTATTTAATAATCACAACTGCATAATAAATGCGTATTCCTTTTTCAAAAAGATGTATACATAATGCTTTATATATAAACTCAATGGTGTAAACACAGATGTAGTTCAGTATAAATGTCGGGAGGTATTCCAAATTTAAATCACATTCTCCCCCTAGAGGATGAATGAAATTCAGTACAATTTTCTTTCCCTGTTTTTAACAGATTCAAAATGACTATTGTTATGTTCGCTTTTTGTGGCATAGAATGTCACTTTTTTGAGCAAGTGGTACGAAAATATTATTATTCCAATCATTAATTTTTACGCATAATTTAATTTACATTTAAACATACCTACAAAAATAAACCCAATATGTTATATAATGTTATCCGATTTGTAGGTAAGAAAAAATATTCCTTACTTTGTCGACTTCTTCAGAAAAGCTGTATACGTATATAATAATGAGAATGTCAAATGCAAGAGCGAAAGGAGCATCCTTTTTTGGGATGGGAAATCATCAAATGACTTCTCCCGCTCTGGGCTACTAGAGTACCGTACCGTACAAGACGACTACCGTACCGTACCAGTGTATCCAGTGGACGGTGAGCACTAAAAGTAGGTAGCTCACGAGCTCTTAAAAGTATGTCAGCAAATTTGAAGGGCCTGTCTGGGCCTAAGCCTGCCTGTACCTATGCTGTTTTGGTTCGAAAGATATACTACGGCCCCGGAACACGGATGGGTTTTAGTCAGTACCTACTTGTACTCTGACACTATAGGTACCGCTCCGCCCAACAAAAGAAGTCATTTAAGCATTTTTGCAACATTTTTATTCTGATGAGAAATCATCTAATCGGAACGAAAAAGTCTGTCGACTTATTTATCAAATGTAACGATAGTAACAAAATTGTTTGTATTTATTAAGAAGTAAATAAACAATTCGACGCGCATCACAACACACACTCATAATACCTATGTGCACAACAGAATTGCAATAGGCTGAACATAACCCCTAAATTATTATTGTTACGGCATTCTGAAAGTAGGTTGGTAGAGCATCAAACTATATAAGCCTTAAATAACATTAGCCCTAGGTCTTCCAATATTTTTTGGACCTAGTTATTAGTTGGACCGAGTTAGGTTCTTATATGAAAAATACCGGTTTCATGAGATTTATTCCGAATAAGATTTTAATTCTATTTATTTTTGTAAGCGTAAATTTATTGCGACTTAATGTGCAGGCAACACCGGAACGGAAAAATTGGTATCTATGGAAAAAGCGTGGAGCGCGGGAATAATAGCGAAAAAAGGGATTTTTTGAAGGGACTGGTTCTGTTGGCAATCGATGAGGTCGGAGACACAGCTTGTCGGTTACATTCGATAATTGCAGTTAGCATAATCTGTTCTAATCTATCTATTCTGTTGTATCTAAATACATAATTTAATTTGAAGTGCTGCGGTTTTATTACAATAATAATACCTAATATACTATTTTCACTGTAGCGGAACGGTTAACCTGAATAATGTCACCCGCATACTACAGCGAAATGGTGAACCGTACGCCTTCATTTTGGAAGGTTCCGCGATTTACCTCTACTAAGTACACATTGACATAACTAATTAGCCTTACCATGAATACCTCTCTGGAATGCGCTCCCTCTAAATACCAGTATGGCCATCAATTGGTTCACTTTTCAAGTAAGAGCTCGGGAACATTTGCTTAAGAAGCTGGCAGATTCGTCTCACAAATTAAATGGTTGTTAGTTTTTCTCCATAACTCTCTTTACTTCCTTTTGTTTGTATTTATGTACCTATATAAGTATTTATCGTTATATTATATTTGTAAATGTTTTCTCGAAACACTTTCTGTTATGCACCCTGCATCTACCTACTATGTTTTCTCTCTGCATCACCCTAAGGTAGACTGGTAGAAAATGCCCAAGGCAATAGGTACCTACGTCTTTATACAGTGATTTTTTTATACATGTGCATTATGTTTCAATAAATAAATACCATAAGTAGTTGTAAAAGTCTATAAATACCCAATTTAATGACAGTGGATACATCCCATTACTAAACAAATGTCTTGTCATCTAATGTCACCCGCACCATACTACATACTTTACGGAGTGGTGAAATATTCAAACTACGATCAGCGATTCTGCTCTCCATTCAGTCGTATTATTTACATATTTACTTAGTTATTTCTTCGCGATTACCGTTATAAAACAATAAATTTCAAAAAGATATGGATCACCATCGGTCTAGCCTTTTTCTCAACTATGTTGGACTCGGCTTCCAGTCTAACCGGATACAGCTGAATTATTTTAAATGAACAGACTGCATCAGACCTCAAAAACCCAGTTGATACCTACAGGGCCATAGTTACGATACCCCTTAGTAAAACCCTCTGAAATAAAATATATATAATAATCCAATAAATATATGTAATTATTTTGATATTTGTTTGCTAGAAGTCAAATTATATAGGTATTAATTAGCTACTTCCTTACACTTGAAAAACAAACAACTGAATTCGTTAATTCAGTTTTTTGTTTTTTTAACACTTTCACTCAAATTTCAATTAATTAATTGGTTGCTCCATTCACATTAAATAATGTTCTTCACACGTGCGATGTTTCAGAAATTAATTTCATGTTAGTTTATTAAAATTACCATTAGTTTGTTAATGTTTTATATCCATTTTATGGCTTACCTAATGTGTCAACATTGTTCTACTTATTCTTTTTACATCTTGTCTACCAACCATATTTACCATAAATTCTATAATATTGATTTGATTTGAAATAATTTTTGAATTTATTGCGGTTTAACTGCAATCGTAGGACATATTTCAAGTTACCTAAACTACCTTGAATGTACCAAGATAAACATCATAAATTCAACAAACCGTATACCTTACCTACCTATGACACACACGTTTAATGGGAGATAGAAATCTCACTTTGTACGTAGTTATTCAAACAAACAATGCTCTGATTCACGTAGATACCTTAACGATCCGTTCAAAGTCATGTTTAGTAGATACATAGTTGTTACATAAACTATCTACACCTGAAACACACAAACGCATTTAATTGCGTATTACCTAATTAAAAATTTGTGTAATACAATCAAAATAAGTAAGACGTGCTAATTTGGAATGAAAACGTGAACAGTAGAAAGATGTTTTAAGAATAGACGATTTTTTAGTTTGCCTGTAACACTATTGCACAGTATCTGTAATGATAGTAGAAGACGCAGGCGCCGACAGCGGGCAGAACATATCGCGTTTGTGCGTCGTCGAGCACGCTGCAGCGCCCCCCTGGCGGATTACTTGTGCGCCAAAACGTTTTCACGTAAGTTTTTATTTAATTTTATTTGATTATTTATAAAGGTATAACTTTTTTGGAAGCTAACAAAAAATAAAGGTGTTTTTATATTGTATTATGCAATTATAAAATAAAATGTAACAATATTCTTGGTGAGAAGTACCTAGTCAGTAAATATTAAAATTTATCAGGATACCACCGAATAAGGATTAAATAAATTTAAAAGTTTAAATGATTATTTATACGTTTGCGTAACACATTTATACTTCATAATTTTACCAGGATTTTATTCTTATTAATAATTATTTATGATATGATAAAAAAAACAAGTCAATGTTATACTAACGTTCAAAGTTATATCAACTGAGCTTCTTTACGAAAAACTAATGTTACATGCAGTGAAAAGTGGGTACGTGAAGATAGAGAAAACAGATCCAATTTAAAAGCAACACCAGAGTAGGTACCTACTGTAAAGTTTTATAAATTCAAATGGGTTTATTCGTTTCACATAGGTAGAAGTATGTAAACATGGTGCTAAAATGAATAAAAAAGTATTTCACTATGTGCTGCCCTGCAACGCGTATGAATATTTTTACACATAAAGTAGTGCAGGTTGAAAAAAAACTACAGTTATAACAGCCTACTCCCCTAATCGGTACTACCAAAAATAAATATTTAATAAAATATACATTTACAAAATACAAAGTAAGTAAACAATAACAGGCTCGTGTTGTGTGGCTAATATATATTGTATTCTTCTTCTAAGTACTCATTGATAGTATAATAAGGTTTTCTTATTAAGAATATTTATCATAATTATTATATCTTTTGCTGCTTTGATAGACTTTGGTAATTTGTTGAAACAACCAAATAAGCTGCGTATAGCTGCATTCGAACTGTCATTGGATCTTCAATTATGAGTGATTTTGAAAAAGACAAGACTTTTGAGATGGATGGATTGGCAATTTGAATTCTATTTTTGAAAAGTAAAAAAATAACCTTTTACTAAAACATGCAGCTGAAGTCGATGTAAGCTCTTTTATTTAAATTAAATTATAGCACCCGTATTAATATTACACAGTACCTAGACCCACTATATAGAAAAATAATTTGTATTCATTTTAATGAATATAAATACAGCTTATTTAATCAATTTGAATGTTAAAGATTATGCCACTCATTAAAAGTACTTATTTATAATCGTGCATAAAAAATAGTGAATGTTACACGCGCATGTAGAGCATTGATCTTTAACATTAGATGACTGACGTTCAAGTTACAAGGACTAATGTTTGCCCCAAAACTCTTTAATTATGCAATAAACATATTCTTTGCGCGGTGCTGGTCGGTTAATTATGTAAATTGTCCGAAGAAAAGTGGGTCAAATGTGTGACAGAGCTTCTTTCACACAGTTTTTGATATCAATATTAAAATCTTTGACAGTGTTGAGGTCATTCGCGACGCTAATATTGCTTAATTTTTGCGATTAAAAAATGCAGCGGATTTATAAAATGTTCGCAATCATTTAGTTTTTCTCTGTTATCGTTTTCGTGACCTTATTCCATGGTACTTGGAGTTGGCACAGCACATTCTGTTCTTCTATGCTCCCCGATACTCCCTGGTTCTATTCTTATATATACAATGTGTCCGGTCATAGACTAGCGATATTCTAGATACTTTTGTAACGAGTGTTTTAATATACTATTACGCTACACACTTGGGTCTAATCCACTTCCCCGCTTTTTGGCAGCCATTTTGAGATATTCTCTATGCATTTACAAAAAATAATCATATCTCTCAGTTTTGATCTTACTGAGGCGACAATAGGTTTATTCAGAGGGCAACAATATTGTCTATCGTTTAAATTAAGAAATGATGAGCCTACATTTTCGTTTCGTACTTTAGAAAACAAAATTAAAGTCCGAAAAAATACGACAAATTTGTGAAAAAATGGTAGTTTTTTTTAAAATCAATATTTTTGAGTACCTACTAGAATGTTTGTTATATAAGTACATAGAATATCGCTAGTCCGTGACCGGACACATTGTTTATCTTGGTCTTTAATTGCACCAGCTCGTTTTTAGTCTGTGGCAGATGGTCCACTCCTTCCTAATCTCTCAATGGGCACAACTCATCATCTGCCTAGCCTTTTCCCAACTATGTTGGGGTCAGCTTCCAGTCTAACCGGATGCAGCTGAATATCAGTATTTTTATGGAGGGACTCAATGGGCACAACTATTGACCGATTATGTTATAAATGTAGTACCATGATGATGTCCGTTTTAATTAATATTATTATTCTCACTTTGGGTAGAGATTCAATCTTGACCCTGTTTAACTCATATAGCTCTGGCGATGGTAAATATATATTTTGAATGTCAGTAAATAATGAGAAATACTACCTAGTATGGTACCTCTTTGTCGACTAGGAAAGGCAAATAAACTTAGATCAACAAATTAAGCCAATATTGATTGTAAAGAAGCATGCAGGCATCCGGAACTGCCAAGGTATCGTTGTTAGAACGAACCGTCAAAAATTATATGAATACCTGTAACGAACATAATGGAGAAGTTGAAATTGTTTTTTTTTATAATGTACTGCATTGGTTTTATTAAATTTTCCTCTGTTACTAGGGTATGAACCGGTATTGACTTAGGTTCTGGGTATATTATAAAGAGAGCTTAACAGAAAAAAAAACACATAACACACAAAACATTCTGTACATCGGCTGGTTGTTCCAAACGTGAACTTTACTTTACCTTGGAAAAATCTCTCGAATATATGACGGCAATCTACAGATTAAATAATTTGAAATATTATTTATGTAGATTAGCAAGGCAGCGGAGGCAGCCTAAACATTAATCAAAATTTTGAGTTCGCCATAGATTACGAAATGCATTTTTAACAATGACCCAAATGTTTATCTCAATGCCAATGGTATATATAGGCACGTATTACCTATTAGATAGTACCAACTATTTGGCTTCGATATTTAATCGAAACTATTCGAAACGCCTCCGAATCGTAAATTTTGGACAGCCTTGCACACCGCGTTGATAATTACACATATCCACCTTGATGTAGTAAAATCGTGATAAAAAATTAAATAATCCGAATATCATTTTGCACATAGACAAAAGTGCCTGCAGATTGTTTAAACAACAATTAAGGAGTCGCTAATCTGTTAAGTTGTCAGCAAACAAATAAAAAAGATGTTAATTCCTAATGTTTGCAGACCAACTTAAACATTAAAATATTCTGCGATAATTAGTTAAGTGGCTTTGATTTGTTGGTACCGACAAAGACAGTGTCCCAAATGTTGCAATTTGGGCACATATACATTACGAAAATGTGTTTATGTTTGTTACGTAACTCGAAACGAGATCTAATAGCGTGACACCGTAACATGCATGAATCAACTACGCCGGCGCGGGCGCCGGTTTCGTCCCATGAGATGAAGGAAGCCAGGCCGTTAGCCTGGCCGGGTTATGTTAACATATCGGTAAAAATCACGGAATATGCTCTAAAAACAGACATAAAAATGGATTTATGTCGAGAGGATTACCTATGTCCGGATAGAAAAATTGAAATAGCAGGAACCAGTGTCCAATAACGTAAATTACTTCTTCGTCATTTTCTCTCCGTACCTTCGTCCTATTATGTTACTTGAGGTAGGTGGAACACAGTATTTCCTCCCACTCTCCCTTGTTAGCCTGCAACTCCACATCCAAGCCGTCACATTATCACTAACTCAATTTCGTTAGCTTACACAATCCAGTCATGTTAACTTTCTCTCAACGCAACATTTTGCTGATTTTAAAAGAATTATTAAAAAAATGTGAATAAACACTTGTGTGAAAATGTAATTACTTAATCATGCGATCTTACAATAGCGACAGCAAGTTATCATGGTTCTTATGTATTATTATCATAATAACTATTTATGATAGCCACTATTTATTTTAAGCTGCCATGCGAAGTTATTAGCAGGTCATTCTAATGTTATTTACCTGGAGGTTTAGTTCATAGAAGAGAGAACAATCTAACGAATTATTGTCTTCCACCAAGACCTACCCGACATGGGCATAACATAATCATCACGAAGTCCTTCTTTGCTCTGAGGGAGAGAGTCTTGAGTATATAGTTTAAATTTTATTTCGATACCTCCACGCATTCCCGAGATAAATACAGACAGACAATCAGTCGGACAACAAAGTGATCTTAAAGGGTTACATTTTCCTTTTGAGGTACAGAACCATAAAAAAATATGGTTAACCCAACATGACCTTTCAAATATAAACTGTCAAACAAATACAAGGTGTAAACGGGCTCTTTACAAAGCTGTCAAACATTCCGTACATCAAATTAAGTAATTCTGCGCAAAAAATGTTGCTGGTATATAACTATTTTTGGTGTGAACAGTCATGGTATAGGTACGAAAGAGCTCAATGATGTAATGCACTCAAAACACTGCGCTGAAAAGGTATGATGGTATCTCACACAAATTCTTATCAAGTATTCATTTTTTATTGCTACTAATGCATATGGTCTGTATGCATTATAAGAAAAAAATATAGGTACATAATTGAAGATAATTTCGGGAGTACACCACTTTCGATTACCTACTTACAAAAATAATTTTGAAAATCGGCTCACAATCGACGGAGTTATCGCGTAAACAAATTATAAAACCATTTTCTCCACACTCCTCCTTTTTTGAAGTCGGTTAAAAATATCGTAATGACGGGAAGAGTTTTTGAGTTCTATAATGGTTACACCCATTATACATAGTTTTTGGGTAAAGGAAAACCAAGCCAACCGAGGTCTTTAACCTTATTTTAACATCTTAAAGGTAGATAAATAAAACGGAAATCAAACAAAATAACGTGTGGGTTTTGTTTCCTACTTTACCTATCTTTGCGTCAAGGTTTATTTACTTCTCAAAATAGACAAGTAATACTATTTTATAGTGCTACTCTATAGTGCTTTTTAGAAAACTCATTTTGCAAGTTCCCTAAATTAATGATAATTCATTAGTGTTGGTAAGCACCTTTTAAATTTTAACAGAGTTCTCTTTTGAATATTCTGTTGCCTACAGTAGTTTTATTCTTCCTTTAGTACTCTTACAAATCCAGATTATATTTCTAGTGTATCTGCTTTCCTTTGCTGTGTTGGGTATGACAAAATCTTCAAAGCAATCTTCTATTACGTCAAGTATGTAACTCAAGAACAGTATTCAGTGACGCGTGATGATCGTACGTCATAACTAGTAAACAGTTTATATTGAATATTTCCTATAAATACTAAGGTTGGTTGAAGTAAACCTGATTCAAGTTAACATGCGTAGGTACAAGGTTAAAACTAGAACTTGTTCTATAACTTACGACGTAGTACCTTGTAGACTTGCCTATTTTATAAATAGTTGTTTCTAATAGGCTGTGTTTTAGATAAGTCAGTGTCAGTTTTTTTTATTAGTCTTTTTTCTTATACATATTTTCGTATTACGTATTGCGATATATAACAATTTAGTTTAATTTATTTGAATACACAATACACAAAGTATATCCAATTATTACCTACTTAAGTTCGAGTAAACCCCACGTCATCTGCTGCCACTTTTAATGCATTAGTGAGGTCTTGTTACGCATATTGTGTTCTGTAATTAAAAATGACTTATCGGGGCTGACATAATCTTACAGGAATAAAAGTCTAGACTCATGCCTTAATTTATCTATTCTGAACATCCATCTCAAATTGTATTTTTTTTTCTTCCTTTTTCTCACTTCGCATACCAAACTGTACCAACGACAGGTCTATCCACGGACTTATGCCTACCTAGGTATGCAGGATTGTAGCGTCACCTTGCCAGTGAGTTTCAAGCCAAAGTGGGTATTTTCAAAGATCTACCGATCTTTTACAAAAATATTTTTGTTACCTTTTTTTTTTTTTTAATAAATATCTTGGGACAACTCACACACGGTCATCTGATCCCAAGCTAAGCAGAGCTTGTGTTATGGTAACCAGACAACTGATATACATACTTATATAATTTATAAATACATACATATTATAGATAAATCACACCCAGACACAGTACAAACAATCATGTTCATCACACAAAGTTTGTCCTGTGTAGGAATCGAACCCACAACCTCCGGCTTAGCAGTCAGGGCCACTAACCACTAGACCAACAGGCCCGTCTTTTGTATGTGCACATCAGTTTATTTTATGACACTGGTTGGTTGAGGTTTAACTTCTGAAGGTATTTATACTACGCCGTGTAACGAAACTATGGCGCGATTCAGAAAATGCCCAATTAGCGGAACAACGCAATAAAGGGAGGCAACAGGAACTATTCCTCCGCCTCTCACGTACGACAGTGATTTGTATTATCTCACCCTATCCTTTTTATTTTTTCTTTATACGTGTATTGAGCACTGTATAGTTACTCTGAGTAACATTTTGTTTCCTCATGAAGTACCCACTTGTTTGTTAGGTATTTCATAATTTCCTGTTTCGGTTTTGATTAGACTTAAGTACTTAATGTTAATTATTTGTAATTATGAATTAGAAGGTCCTGTCTGTAGTTAATTTTACCGTTCATCGCTAGGTAAGTGGCAAGATGTGAAAACAATAAATGGGGTACAAATTGCTAATTTTACTCGGGTAATACACGTGTGAACAGTACTGCCATAGGTGACATCAACATTTGCTATGGTTTGAAGCCTTTTTCAAAAGTAAATAACGATTTACAAAGCAAAGTAATGTAGTTCAGAGGATCCTTTTCATGATGCCGTAATATTGTTCGCACCTAAAGCTAATGTGTCATTTAAGGCTAATAGTATTCTCATAGTGGCATAGACTGAGCGACTGTCGCAACCCCATGCAGAGCACGCCACATTAGTGTCCGACGACTATAAGTCCCCTCTTTGAAGACTGACTGGAGAGGCGCCACGGCGTCCTCGCGTACCGCCAGACGCAGGTCCTCACCGGACACGGAAGTTTCGGAAGGTTTCCGCAGATAATCGGGTGGATGGAAATGCCCAGGTATCACTACTGTTACATGCGCCCGGAGCACACGGTGGAGCAAACTGAGGCGGTCTGCCCCACTTGAATGGAGCACCGCCTTAGAGGCGATCGGCGGCGGCGACCTCTCGCGTTTGGCCCTGGGTCAGTCCATGGTCCATGGCGAGAGAGAATGGGAAGCGTTCACCTCCTTCTACGAAAGAGTATGCTAGCGAAGAAGGTTACTGGTCGATTCAGGGAGGAGACCTCAAACCAACCCAGCCAGCCGCCGCGGGAGACGCTTCGGACGACGGTCACCACAAGACGACTCCTGGCCATCATAGACGCGGGTCTGTGGACGGTGATGCTCACCGTCCGTCCGTCTTTAGACGACAGGCCGTGTCGAAGGCGCGTTCGTATTCCACGCCCGCCTCAAAGAGATCAAAGATCAGCAAAGCAGAGGGGCTTGCTAGGGCCACTGCCTGCTGGGGTTGCGGGAACACAAAAGGCAAAAGAAAGAATATAGATTGGTTTTAGTCAGTAAAGGTCTGACACTCCCCGCGCTCCGCCTAGAGCTACGGAAGTTATTTGATGATTTCTCATCCGAAAAAAACATTGGCTAATAGTATTAGAGGCATGATTGTTGTCTAGTCTAATAAAAATGATGTAAGTAGGCCGAATTTCCTATCCGGATTTAACCAACATCCATTTTCGAAGCGGCTAGAAACCTTAGAACCAGGTCACTTAGATTTCTAGATGAAATTGTTGTTCTTTAGACATTAAATGAAAGTTTTCAAAATGTATTACCTAATGCTAAGTATATATATTCCCTCAGTGTGTATAATTTTTTAAAAGTTTTTAATTAACTTAATGAGTTGCTCATAATACTCCATGTGTCGGAATATAAAAATAATATATTGCCTTTTACAGATAAATAAACAGTGTACGGTAAATTTCATGCTAATTTAAATGTCTTGCGGATGGTGGCGGGTGTTTCGGGTCATTTAGTTTTCTTCAAAACGGTTGAGCTGAATGGCGAATTGTGAAAGAGCACTGTCAGTTGGGACTGGTCGTCGCTCAGGTGCCACGGTAGTACATCTTAAATACTTAATTTTTGAATTATTGATTTCTGATTTGATATTTTTTGTGCATGTTTAACTACATCACTGTCACATATATTATATGTATGTATAATCTTGACATGAATGATCTTGTAAAAATGGAGTTTCTTGCAAATCCTTCTTCATAGAAATCTACGCTTTGGAATGGGTAACTACGGTACTTTCACAGTTATTATGCTTAGTGACCGTAACTGTAGCTTTATCTTTTTTTATTTTTGTCATTTAAAAGTGCCTTAAACAGTCTAATTGAATACTAATACTTACTTTGAGTATGAGTTTGAAATTAATGCTACAAATTTAATAGGACTTAAGTAATGGTTAACCACCTTTTAAAAGATTTTCTTGTCTACCTTTTGGTTCAGACCTACGGACGACGTGATGAAAATCAACGTTGCTGAACCTTCCGTTGTTAGTTTTTGTCCTTTTACGAAACTCGAAGTGTACTTTGAAGCATCTCCACTATAAAGATTACATGCTGAATATTCTTTCTGAAAAACCTGTAAGTATATGTACAAATACTGCAGTAACGCTTCTTCCTAAGTTCTCTGTTTTTTATTTCTTACAATAGCAAAGTATTTGGCTATTGGAAATCAAGCTATATTTAGCCACCTAAGAGTTGTTTTGAGTTGCGGGTTGTTCGAAAGTTGCGGGTTGTTCGAAAGAGATACCGTGGCCCCGGAACGTAAAGGGCAATAGAAGGAACATGGGTGGGTTTTAGTCAGTAAAAGTCTGACACTCCCCCCCGCTCCGCCCAGAGCGGGGGAAGTTATTTGATGATTTCCCACAACCAAATAAAGTCCGGAAAATTTCATTACACTGTTTATGGTTTGGATAAATTCTGAAAAATAAGTTTACTGCCCAAATCCATTTAAGTTCTATAACGCGATTTCCAAAACCGAAGACCATCGTACCCGG
Source organism: Ochropleura plecta (assembly GCA_905475445.1). Lineage (NCBI taxonomy): Eukaryota > Metazoa > Arthropoda > Insecta > Lepidoptera > Noctuidae > Ochropleura > Ochropleura plecta. The sequence goes on along the minus strand of FR997721.1, from coordinate 15,717,480 downwards.
GAGTCATTGATTGTCAACTAGTTTTATGCCGAGCATGCTTTCTGTGCTACTTTGAGTCTGTATAAACCTCCTGTGTATCGTGATCGCGTGTCAACAATGTGCGTCATGGAGGAAAGAATTTTGGCAGGTTTCAGAATATCTTCCAATTTGCTGAATGTAATCCCACCCAAGCTATATTGTTCTCTATATTTTCTAAGCACCATTGATTTTGTAATAGTACTCTACACAATCTAAGGTTTCAATGATGTCTTCAATGACTGTTGTAAAGAGTTTCCGTGCAATGATGACGCCTTGTCTGAATCCTCGTTTGATCGATAAGGGTTTGAATAGGGTATCACCTGCAAACTGGCCATGGTGTATTATTCTCGAAGCACATCCACGTAAAGAGAATCGACGAGGGAGCGATAGAGTAGCCGAATACTCGGCACTATCGGAAGCCTTCTGGAAATCGTCGAAAGCCTTGCACAGTATGGGTCGGTTGTATTATTCGCACATCTCCATCAGATATTTTACCGTGTGTACATAGTCGATGGTCGATCAAAGCAAGCTATAAACTGGTTAACTGAGTTCTAGGGATTTTAGCGAAAAGGTTTTAGGCGAAGAGACTAATGTTTTAATAATGTTAATGGTTTTTTGACATATTTTGTTGGTGATTTATTATGTAAGTACTAGCTTTTGCCCGCGGCTTTGCTCGTTAAATTCGGGGTAACACAGTTCCCCTTTCCTGATTTGCAGGTACGTGCTACCTGTAGTTTTTGCCCTTGTGCCTTATTGATTGTAATAGCAAAGCTTAGTTTTCCCTTTTCTTCTCTATCTCCCTCAGTACTTACTTTTTAAAAAAATAGCCTTTGTCCGTCTCCAGGGTCTCAGCTATTTCTGTACCAAAATTCATCAAAATCAGTTTAGCCACGTAGGCGTGAAGACGTAACAAACAAACCCACTTTCGCTTTTATAATATTAGTAAGGATTTTTATTTGACCTGAGTTTGTAGAATTTGTTGTATGGCTTCTGTATTACATCGTGTGTGTTATAAAACTAACATATATAAATTAATTGCATCAAAAATACGATATATTAATACTATACTATACTATACTTCTCCTATATATTACTAGTCTTATTCACTGTATTTCTATCTAATAATGTTGATAGCTGCCCTGATGCAGCGTGTCAAAAATATTTCAGATTGAAATAAATTTGCTATAGAACTTCAAACCTACTTACTTCCTGTCATAATTTATTTGTATAATTTATCAGTTCTTTATCGAAATTCGAGATCATTTTATGTTGTAACTTAAATGAGTTCGTGAGATTGAGTTGTCTCGATATGACAGCAATTACAATTTTTAATGATGACTTCATGTATTTTGCTTGGTAACTTTGATCGAAATGTCGATAATGTCATTGTTTTTTAACATTTGTTTTATGTTGAAATCTCTATAAATTATTATATATAGATACCTAATCGACAAGTAGTCAATACGTAACAATTAAACAGCCATGCAATAATTGTTATTTTTTTTTTATTATTCAATTGTGTTTTTTTATGCCAGATATTTTGTGTAGGTACGCAAAGAGAACTTAAATGTACCTTTTTATAATAATTCAAAAGATTAGATTGAAGTATATGACTTCTCATCCAAAATAAAGATGAATTTACAAAAATAAATAATAAAAAAAAGCTTTTTTAATAATTGGAAGATTAGAATGGCTCTGCTAACTATGCATTTATATATGACTAATAATATTTATATAAATAATAAATTGTATGCAAAGGAGATTGCCCGTTTTGTTAAGGAAGTTCGGTCCCAGTGGAAAATGCTTGTGCCCTGAAGTTTTTTGTTTTACCTAATAGTAAAAACATAGCATTTTCATAATCAGAAACCTTTTTTCATTTATTCACCCTGGTTCAGGAGATATCATTAATTTTCTGTTTTAAAAATAGGTTATAATTACAAATTGACATAGACTAGGTATACATCACTATTACTACCTATATGCATGTTTATGCACAAAGTAATTGAAGACATAATTAGGTATACTGTACTGCTATTTAGCATATTACTAAAAGTAGATAGGTGGTCATCTATTGTGTAGAATAATAACGTTTTATGACAAAATACGTATAATTAGTTCACAACTTCAGCACTTTTTTTTACATAAAGTACTCGAGGAACTTATTAGCTCAACTCCATGGTAGCAGAAAACACGAGCACGTATCGTAAATAATAACTACGTAAATATGGAATTCAAAACTCAACGTAGGTATCTAAACGAAGCAATCACGAACGAAACGAATCTCAGAACAAAGTGCTGTGACATGCGCAAGTAAATGTTGCCATTTCAATTATTTTTAATCCATTAGTAAATAGATTTCAGTTTTTTTTTATCGATTAAAACTCTTGTTAATACGGCGTTTCCAAAATACAAAAGGCTTTTATGTTTGTGTAAATCGCTTTTATGAACATGTAATCAACAATATAGACTTATTATGAAAATAAGCAACCTATTGTTGTCATATTCCATCGCTATTTCTCGCATAGACTATAAGCAGTGTATATCCACTAGTTAACGTCATTAAATATTTTACATAATTAAACTCATACTTGACCTACACCAGCCTGTCTTCGTGCATTCCAGATATACCTAATACGCTACAATAATAAGTACCTATGAAAAAACAGGGTTTACACCATTCTAACTCATCGTCAAGAAAACATAATGCCAAATCAGTAGCTTTGAAGTTGTCAAATATTGAGACTTACATTTTAAATGTTGAGACGTAAACTAGCTTTAATAATTATTGTTAAAAATATTTTTTTAATTACCTAGCGTTTTGTTTTAATATCGATTACTCCATTGATGTCGTTTTCGATAGTTATTTCATTTCTGGCAACTTTTTTTTGTACACCTGTCAAACGGATGTCGATGTAATGTTTAACTATTAATAATAATTATTTTTATTCCCAGGGTGAAAGAAATTGTATAAAAAATAATTTGAACACAAAAAAATAAATAACATTTTTTGGTTTTTATTCCAATCAGGCACACGATTGCACAAAAGGGACCTGCCCCGTGGCAATGTCCTTTCATCTCAATCGGATACCGGGATGTGGGGTCCGCCTGAAGGAAGGTGTCCTGTCCGAAAAATATCTTAGTGTAAATTAAGCGTTCTCGTCATGCCAACAAACCAACTCAGTTATCAAGCTTCCATCATGAATATGCTTGCTTAAAAACCTTCTGGACAAAGCACTCTATGTCGATGGTAATACAGATTGTATTTTACGAGTTTCCCGCTTTCAGTGTCGGCCCTAAATTGCTGCAACGTACAAACAACAGGACTCACAGGACACTATATAAAGTATCCCATCGTTTGTGGAACACCACCACCTTAAATAATAAAATTGTAATAAATCATCGGCCGCCATAGAAGACCACGGATAGATGTAGCAGCAAACAGCAAATGTTCTTACCATTACCAATTAAGTTTACAGTTGAATCATCTAAAACAAAAACATTGTTGTAAACTTGTCGAAATACTCATGTATTAATTTCGACACAATTTTCTTCATCGATATGAGTTTACGCTGCAAGTTAACTAACAAAGCGTTAGGCAACGCTAAATGGCGTTGCACAAGTAAACATAACTTTGACCATAATCGCTTGATATGTTCAAAATCGAACAAACCATAACTGTATCATACCCTATTGTTTAACTGATTTAATTGGTTCCGAAACTCATTCTTCTAGGTAAAAAAATCATTTTTGCTATAACCGACTTTAAAAACAAACATTAAAAAATATAAAATTAAGTACTTTACTTTCGGTAGTCGGTGACTTTAGTTTGTTTCATAAGTAATTAAAAATTAAATAATTAGGTACTAGCGACCCACCCAATGTTCGCACAGGTGTAATTTAGGTAGGTACTAATCCACAAACACACACAAACCTTACTCTTGAAACCCGATATTTAAAAAAGCTCATCAAAATCCATTGCGTTGGAACTTTGTTTTATACTATTTTGGATAAAAAAAATGATTAATTAATAAATTAACTTGTCTTCACATTTGTATAAACAAGGAGTTGTAATTCGTAACGGAGCACGCTGCATGTTGCACGTAGCATGTAGCACGCAAAGTGTAGCACGTAGCATGTAGTGTATTATCTTCTTGTTGCAAGCAGTTTTTCAAAGCAGGTAGTTTGAGGGAAGTTTGCCCAAATAAAAAAAAATACTAACTTTGATTTCAACCACCATTCTGCTCTCGAACTCAACGTTGAAGATTCCACAATGATTACGCAAATTCAATATTGACATTATATATTTTTATGCGCCTAACTTACATAATAAACATTTGCTAAAACTCTAAAACGCGTGTGTGAGGGAATAAGTTAATTCCTGACTAAAAACCTTCATGTGTGAACCGGTTCTAAAATCTATAGGTATGAATAAATATTTTGCTGCGTTTAGGCTATTTAGAAACGCAGATCCGTTAATATATTTTTATAATATCAAAGCTTTACGGTTTCATTAATTACAAAGAATTCAATTATCTTTAAAGCGCTCACGTCGCTAACTAGGTCAAACATTGTTACAATTCAATCACTCCGTGGTTACCTGGAGCTACTAAACTATTCAAACCTAGAACACTACTGGGACCTACAAGTTAATTAAACCGTGAAAGAGCAACGCTTTATTTATCGAAGGTCGAGGCCAAGGTAGAACTAAGGCAGTCATTGAAACATGAATAGATAATGTAACCCAGAATTTAGGTCTGAAACACGTAAACTGAATCATTTCAGCAGCACAAGTGTCGCTGTTAGAACGGCTTGAGCATTTTGACAAATATGATCAACAAAATGCAAGTTGTCACTTGCTTTATTTTATTTAAAATCGCAACCGTACAAGGTCTTACATGTGATGAATACCTGGAGTTGCCGCCAGAAAATAAATTATCAAAAGCGGACTTGGAATCAATGCAACCGGAGGACGTCGTGCAGTGTGTGTTGCAGTTGGGGAGAGTTCAGATACCGCTGGCTGAAGCGGACTTTGTTTGGAGGTCAATCATAAAATATCATGAAGGCATCAGTAATATTCCAGACGAGATACTTGGAATTCTCCATTGGATAACTATCGCGATAACTCCGGAAGACTATGCAAACATGACGCTGGGGGACATCGATGTAGTACAAAACTTTGGATTAAATTATCACCTCAACGAGGAGCAACTTTCAGCTCTTTCAATACGAGTACTTAAGGATTTTGCGTCAAAACAACCGGAGGATTACACGTTCTACGACCTGACTGCTATACGGCAAATACTTTGTGCGTTCAACAGGACCATCATTGAGAGAATTCACCCTTCAGTCTATAAGGAAGCGTCCTTACTGATCGGTAGACTAGAGAACTGTAATGCCGAAGCGATGTCTGCATTCGCAGCGTTGGCTGTTCAGGAACTGGGATTTGGACCGGTCGATGGTTGGACTGAAGAAACAGTACAAATAGTTGGAAAAGTTGCTGACTATTTACCCAAAGAATTTCTCCTTAAATTTAGTGGTCGCTCGACATCTTCACCGAAACAAAAAAAAACATTAATTTAGTAGCTACAGTAATACTCGTGCTAATAGTGTTTAGTTTTGCCTGATTATAAAATTCTCAACAGAGTACATCTAATTGATTTGGATAAAATAATCAACACTGAACTTTTATTCGTTTTGAAATTTTGCCATTTTAGATCTTACGTTTACAATGTAAGGTTACAATTTGAAGGTTCACTGATAACATGGCGAGTAAGAGCACGCAGCTGACTGGATATCCTTGGACTAGAACCGATAGGATGAAAAGGCGACTGAACGGTGAAGAATTTGTGCAACCAAAATATTACCGAAATAGTTTTGAACTGCATGTGGATCTACTTTGTTGTTGTACTTTAATTAATGGTGATCGGAAGATCGACTACTACATATGTACTAAGTTTATTCATTATCATTTTTAATCTGTTGTTAAATAAACGTACATGTGCGGCCACGTGCCTGATTTACGTCAGTGCAGTGAAACTGTCTTAGTGTTAGCGTCCGATACATTAACCAACCAATTGCATTTAGTAATAATGGCCTTCTATACACAGGATATTAAGTCAACTGCGATAACGTCCAGAATAGAATAGAATTGTAGTTGGTTTTCATGCAAGTATTTTTTTCGTACAATGTCTATTAAATTATGTAGACATCACAACGTATTTATTTAGCCCCATAGAGAGAATACAAGAGTGTGACATTTAAGATAGAGTTATTTAGTAATGTATTCATAACTTGTGTATTTGTACAAGATCATTGCTTTACGGAAAGGTACGTAATAAATTACCTACAAAATGAAACGTCTCGTATTATTATATCATCTCACTTAACCGAGTGTTAGTCGAGTGTCAAAATTGCGTAGTTTGTTGACCGGAGACCGCACGGGCGACTCATCAAGTGGAAAACCAAACGATCATCGTTTCATTAAGGAAAGTTAAAACTAAAGGAAAGTTCAGTACAATAAAACTATAGTAAGACAATGTGATATTATTATTAAAATACTGTTTGTGATCATGGGGGCATTGTTGAGTATTATGTAAAAAGTTAATAAAACACGTGGTTGCGACATCGACAGCGCTGTGCCACACGCTGGTGGATCATGTCATTAGTTACTTCATACTCTTGACATTCACCCACGCGGTACGCGGCACGCCCAATAACTATATCAATGAACAAAGTCGCCCACTTCATAGTGAGTAACTGTGTTTTTGTACTCTTTGTTGCGCAGACAAAGCTTTGTACACAAGCACAATGCTGTGTTACGTTCAAGTTTAAAATTTTCTTGTCTAATGCTATTATGTAGCTTCAATTGTTTAAGTGAGTATGGATTATATATTTATCTCCTTTCTTATATTACATACAGTTTAAACTCTATATAACGACACTGAAGGGACTGTGCATTTTATGGCGTTATAGAGAGTTGTCGTTAAATGGAGAGAAGAAAAATCAGAATTAAAAAAAGAAAAAGTTTATTTCAGACTAGTGTTAGTAGTTATGTACATAAAAAAGAATGTTATTTGAACGCTATTGCGTATACTCTGTTATTTTTGTTTGACGTCTTTTGCTGCACCAGTAATGTTGTTGTATTTTTTTACTTATTTTATTCATATCTTGCAATATTGAGGCATCTTGGTGATAACGGAAAGATAATCCATGACTCCTACTTATTAGTCATGGTCAAAAACAGTCGACACGTGTAAGCAATCCCAATTTGTAAACAAAAGAACGAATTTCTTAAAAAGTTCGGTATGCATGATTCCGACAGTCGAGTTTATTGCGGACTAGGATAACAAAGCGACAAAAGAACGTACACAGCTGCGCAGTTTTTACTAATTTTAGCAACTTAAAAGGTACTTTTTATTACTTAATTGTTGTCGTTATTGAGAGTGGGTGTGATGCTATGTAGAGTGTATCATTGTATGGTAGACAAGCTAAACCAACCAAAGTCAATTGATTTCGACGCTTTAGAGAGTTTGTCGTTAAATCGAGTGACGTTACATGGAGTTTACACATATATAAAATTCTCGTGTCACAGTTTCAGTCAAGTGTGCGACAGGGTTAGGAAATCGCTGAAGGAAAGCAAGTTCTGTTGCTCAGTTCCTAGATTTTCAACTGGCTTTCAACCGCATTTGGCATAAGGGTATACTTTACAAGATAAAGGCTTGTCTTCCTAACAACCTTTATGAACTAATGAAAAGTTACCCAATATTGACTGTTTCAAGACAAAGAAATTGAAGCAACGTTGGAGCTATAAGAAATAAAAGCTGGCATCCCCCAAGGATCTGTGTTGGGGCCAATTCTGTACACATGAAATATAGCAAACTTGCTATCAGAAGACTAGACGTAACTACAGCTACATTTGCGGATGACACTGCAATACTAGTCTGTCTAGCCAGCAAACATGATCCCTCCAATGCTTCTCAAACGCTGCAAAAAAGGTCTAGACAAAAGATCTGACTGGCTCCCGAATAGCAGTCACCCCATTAAAGTCGGTCATATCACTTTTACGCTATGCAGAGGCATCCAGAAATATCCACCAGTAAGGCTTACTAACAGTTTATTACCACATATTGTGTGAGATACTAAGGACTACATCTTGATCGTCGCTTAACGTGGAGACAACACATAAAAACTAAGAGAGATGAGCTCAACTTGCGCTACAAAAACCTACACTGGCTTTTAGAGGGAAACAGTGAATTATTCACTGACTACCAACTATTTATTCATAAAACCTGTCTGGATGTACGACATCCAGCTATGGAGGAGCTTTAGCAACTCTAATATTTCCATCATACAGTGAACGCTAAATGTCTTGTGCAATGGGCCTTCATTGCAAATACTGAAACGACTTCAGATGAACTTGGTAAAAGAGGAACTCTTGGCCACAACAAAAACATACCGGGATAGCCTGGAGAAGTATCCGAATTAACTGACCGTTGGATTGACAACACGCACGAACCAAAAACGCCTAATAAAAGACATTCATTTTGGACTCTCTTGAATAGCCTAAATACATGCTACACCTATAACTAGCTGTTCTCCCTGACGAGCACACTTTGTACGTCTAAAAATCGGTCGTAATATATTTTTCATAACCCTAGTTATTATATATTTTTATGCTTGTTCAGTTATGATGACAATAACGTTGATTTGAAGATGATCTGGAGCTGTAGCCAGTATCATCACATCATGAGAGAACTCTTTAATATTTAATTATCGTATTGTTTACTATTCATGTTAGGGTTAAGCAAAATCGCAAGACGTAATCATCACTCATTTCAAAGGAGACTTATTATTTAATTTCACGCGAGTTGCAATAACCTATTTATTTATTATCCAAAGAAGGTCATTCAACGATTATAGAGGCAGCTGTTACTTAATGTTGTGCATCACTGTTGATATTTCAGAACTTGATTATAAAAGCAAATCAAATGAGCATTAAAAAGTGTTCTTTAATTCGTATTAATATTTCCTAAAATGATTCGCATACATTTCGAACGATCGCTGGGTGAAGGTCATAACGCAATGGGTGCCTGAGGATGGACGGTACCACTGAAGCCGTTCTAGAAAGAGGTGGCAAAATTATCTAGACGCCCATCATGAAACTCTGGTTCAAGTCAGCCTAGAAGAAGAGCGCCAGGAAGGATATAAGGGAGGCTTGTGCAAGACTAGGATAAATAAGATAAAAAAAAAACATATATTTGTTTATAATAATGCGTTGGTAACTGAAGACGTGGTTAATGGCGACAGGTGACAGGAATATCTAATGTTTAGGACAATATTTTATTTTGTTCTGCACGCATGTCATGGTGGACTTTGCCTCCCAAACACGGGGTTGTGTTCACCTAAATGTGATATGGATATACTTGGAAAATGAATGCAAATAAATTAGGGGTTAACTTTACGTAAATTGGTTAGGTAACCAACCAACCGTTGACAAGGCCGATGGTCCATAATAATTTAATTTTTCAAAAATTTTCCACGTGCTTCTGATACCAAGTTTCCTCCGTACCTCGTAAAGCACGTTAAGCCGTTGGTCCCGGCTGCCATTTGTAGGTCTGTGACAGTTGTTACAAAATGTTATAAAATGTTGTAAAATGCTGGTATTCAGCTGCATTCGATTAAACTGGAAGCCGACCATAAGAGACTTAAGGAATGGCTAATCAGATGGTAAGAACATTTTCGTGTTTACTATATGCATCAGAATATATAATCGTGAAAAAATAAATCAGCTGTTCCATACAAAACTTGTGATCCACTATGCCTAAATGTATGGAACCGCAGATATTGGACCCTGACTTTGTTTGTATTATAGGTAGCAAAACTATAAACAACATACGCTTTAACACATTTTTTCGTCTGAACCATGAACTGCGATTCATTGGATTAAGAGTGTGTCTGTAATTTAACTAACGCTCTTGTAAGAGATTATAATAATTGGCGTACCTAATACACTAATGAAGTAATGACTATTGCAAATGAAGCAATTAGTATCGGAGAATGAGGCTTTATAATAAATTAATAAGAAACCTACACGTGTAAGTTCTATTAAACATGAGACAAGTATTTATTTTCCCACGATGAACCAACCTACCGTGTTAAATAAAACAGATTGGAACAATTAAACTTGACCTTTCCCGGTTTTCCATTTGTAATTGATGAAATAGCATGCATAAATAGAACCTAACCTTAAAGTAACCTTTCTAATAGTTTGTTTTGAATCTTCATAATAACGATATCATCAACTTGTGCTTGTTTACTACGTTTTTGTCTTTTCCGTCTTCTATCCAGCAATTAGACCAAAGCTACCTAAACTTCGATGTAGCCCTAATCTTTTTCGTTTGGTTAACTTATTTAATGAAAACATACTAAACCAATTTATTTCCGATGAAACACAACTTATTGATATACACACACTTATATATTGCACAGCAGTAGTCATATCTGAAGAACTTAACTTCAAAATAACACAAAACACGGGAAACCTAAGACCAAAACAGAATATCAAACCAGCATGGCAACAGAGGCTAGAAAAAGACATAGAACAATTCATAGCCAATAAACCTGACATAGTGGTGATAGACCGATCAGCGCGCCGCGTAATGATAATCGATGTTACCATCCCACATGACGAGAACCTCGTGAAAGCTGAGAAAGAAAAACAACTAAAATATCTTGACTTGGCACACGAGGTTGTTGACATGTGGAATGTGAACTCGGCTATTATTGTGCCGATTGTCGTAACGGCCAATGGCTTAATTGCCAAAAGCCTCGACGAACATCTGTCGAAGCTCTCCTTAGGTGGTTGGATCAAGGGCCTGATTCAGAAGGCAGTACTCCTCGATACGGCCCGCATTGTGAGGAGGTTCCTGTCTCTGGAGCCCTAACCACCGGTAGCTTGGACCCTGCTCCCGTTACCGGCGGAAACCTATTTTTATATTTTTAAATGTTTTTTTTAATTTTTTTTTTCTAAGAAATATTTAAAAATGTAAGTATAAGATGTAATGTAAATAAAGGAGATAATAATAATAATAAGCCCCCTAAACAACCACAGCCCCCTAAACAACCACACGTCCTGATTGACCATCTAATCACGTGGGGGGCGGACACACGAATGAGAAATTACTGGCGTGGCTAACGTGGCTCTGGAAACCCATAAAAAAAATGGAGACACGTTCTAAAAATAAACGTATAGGGCCGCTGCCTGGGGGTGATCGCCGGGGCGCACCTGGAGCTGACGCTGGGTGTCACAGCATGCGAACCGTCAGCGGTGAGGAGTTGAACAGGCGGGCTCCCACCGACAAAGATACTACAGCCGAAATCATTGACGATGGTGACAGACTGACGGACAGGACAGACACCCCTGTAGAACCGTATAGTCCAAGCACAGTGTCATACACGCCTTCGAGGCCATCATCACCATCAATATCATCGTCGCCAACACTTTCAACACACCCCATTATTACTTTAAACACAGTTTCACCCACTCCGACCTTGAATGCTGCGCGGGGGGTATCTACCTTCTTACCCGCGTCCACCAAGGCTGGAAAAGCAAGAGTTCGCATGAGATGGAGCAAAGAAGTCAATCTATTTATCATGCGAACCTACTTTTATATCACGAAATTAGAAACCGACATGACCACCTACAGAAAACAATTGCATGAACTTTTTACACAACAGTACCCTGAGATAACCGTATCAGAACAAAGAATTTCAGATCAGAGAAGAGCTATAGTTAGAAATAAACTCTTATCTCAAGCAATAATAGACCAACTAAAAGAGGATATACGAGTACAACTACAAGCAGATGATAATACTACTCCACTATTAGAAAACCTAACTGATATTGCCCAACAACCACAAACACAACTAAATACCCAATCACAACCTAATATTCAATCTCAACTATACAATCAATCGCAAGCCAACACGCAAACATCACACACATCTACACAAACTGAATACATAACCTTTACGCTAGAAAATGATATTGAGACTTTAGTCGTCGAAAATCATAATCCAACCACAGATACATACATCCAAGAAATACATGACAAATTCAGAACAACCCTATCACAATACTCTGGTATGGATCCAGCAATTAGACCAAAGCTACCTAAACTTCGATGTAGCCCTAATCTTTTTCGTTTGGTTAACTTATTTAATGAAAACATACTAAACCAATTTATTTCCGATGAAACACAACTTATTGATATACACACACTTATATATTGCACAGCAGTAGTCATATCTGAAGAACTTAACTTCAAAATCACACAAAACACGGGAAACCTAAGACCAAAACAGAATATCAAACCAGCATGGCAACAGAGGCTAGAAAAAGACATAGAACAATTAAGAGCAGACATTGGTAGACTTACACAATACATTAACAACAATAGATCAAGTAAAGTAGTAAGGAGAGTCGAGGCTATATTTAGAACCCATGTGGTTCACACAAGGCACGAGAATAACAATAGAAAACCAGAGGAGTTCTTAGACACCATAAAACAAAAGTTAGCGCTTAAAGTTCATAGGCTCAGAAGATATAAAAAAGCTCAACAGCGCAAAAATGATAACGCTATATTTGCCACCAATGAAAAAATATTCTATAGAAACTTAAACAAACCAAACACTGACACACATTACGACACTAACACAGACACACCTACCCAACCTACAAAAGAACAATTAGAAACATATTGGGCTAGTATTTGGGAACAACAAGCACGACACAACGACGAAGCAGCATGGATAACAGAAGAAGAAACAAAATGGAAAGCAATAGATGAAATGGAGTTCGTAGAGGTTACAGAGGCTGATATCACACACATAACAGGCAGATTGCATAATTGGAAATCTCCTGGTATAGACAAAGTACACAATTTTTGGTTCAAAAAATTAACGTCATTATACAAACCAATTGCAAGAAACCTAACACAGATCATATTAGGACAACAAAATGCACCTGAATTTATTGCGACAGGCATAACATACATGCTGCCTAAAACTAAAAACTTACCACAACCTTCCCAATACAGACCAATCACATGTTTACCTACAATTTATAAAATATTAACATCAGCAATATCTACAAAAATCAACAGACACATTGAACAACACAACATAATGGCAGAGGAGCAGAAGGGATGCAGACGGGGCCACATGGGATGCAAAGAACAGTTAATAATAGACTCCACTATACATAAACATGCCACCACAAAGAACAGAAATCTTCATTGCACCTATATCGACTATAAAAAAGCCTTTGACAGTGTCCCTCATTCTTGGTTGATACAGATACTAAAAATTTATAGAGTCAATTCAAAAATAATAGATTTCCTAAGCAACATAATGTCACAGTGGAAAACCACACTTCAAATAAATTGTAATCAAAATAGTATTACCACGCGACAAATATTAATAAAAAATGGTATTTATCAAGGTGACTCTCTGAGTCCCCTGTGGTTCTGTCTCGCGCTAAACCCTCTGTCCCATCTGCTGCAGCGCTGCCAGGCCGGATATCGTCTAAAACACACTACAGAACAGACAACAATTTCACACCTCATTTACATGGACGATATTAAACTATATGCACAAACCGAAAAAGATATGAAAAAACTAGTAGAAGTTACAGCAGATTTTAGCCAAGATATCAATATGCAATTTGGTCTGGATAAATGTAAAACACTTCACATCATACGAGGCAAGATACGACCTGGCAACTATGTAGTTAATAACACAGACACCATAACAGCGATGGAACCGTCCGACTTATACAAATATTTAGGGTACACACAATTAAAGGGACTAGATCACGTTAGAATTAAAGAAACACTTACTGCAGAGTACAAGAGAAGACTTAACGTTGTATGTAAAACTCAACTGTCTGGTAAAAATCTCATCAAGGCCTTAAATACATTTGCCATCCCCATTTTAACATACTCATTCGGAGTTATTAAATGGACAAAAACAGACACTGAACAGTTAGAAAGAACCACACGCACCACTCTCACAAAACATAATAACTTACATCCTAAATCTGCCATAGAGAGACTTACAATAAAAAGACAAAACGGAGGGAGAGGCCTAATAGACATCCAGCACCTATGGCGGAAACAAGTTTGTAGATTAAAAACTTTCTTCCACACGAAATCGCTCACTAGTAACATACATAAAGCCATAGTCCAAAATGATCACAATTACACCCCACTTAACTTAAATGAACAATTAGATACCTCACATAATATTAACGAAGACCCGCAGACACAAAAAATTGATGACTGGAAGAAAAAAGTTCTTCATGGCCGACATCCTTATGACCTAGAACAAACTCACGTCAACAAGATGCCTCAAATAAATGGCTCAAAATAGGTAATCTGTTCCCAGAAACTGAAGGATTTATCATTGCTATACAAGACCAGATTATTAACACTAAAAACTACAGAAAATTTATTATCAAAGATCCTTCAGTAACAAATGATAAATGTCGCAAATGCCACACACAACCAGAAACCATCCAACACATAACAGGAGCATGCACAACTCTCACACAGACCGACTACACACACAGGCACAATCAGGTGGCAAATGTTATCCATCAAAGACTGGCAGTCCAATACACACTCATACAAGATACAAACACTCCATACTACAATTACACACCACAAGCTACCCTCGAAAATGATACTCATAAACTTTACTACGACCGCGCCATTCTCACAGACCGGACAATTCATTATAATAGACCGGATATAATACTACAGGATAAAATAAATAAAATTACGTACTTAATAGATATTGCTGTTCCCAACACACACAATATACAAAAAACCATCACAGAAAAAATTAGTAAATACGCAGAACTCAAAGAGGAAGTAACAAGAATATGGCGCCAAGAAAAAGTTTATGTGGTTCCCATAGTCCTCTCAACTACAGGTGTTATCCCAAATCACCTACTCCATAGTCTCAAATTGCTAAGCCTAAAAGAAACACTTTACATCACCCTACAAAAAGCTGCAATTTTGAATACATGTCGCATTGTTAGAAAGTTCATGCAAATAGAAGAAAACGAAATAGGTCCCCATCACAACACACCTCACACATCAACATAACACACCACACGCTGCATTTACTTTGGTTTCGACCCGTAAATGTAGTTAAAAATACCAGTACGCTGAGAAGCAAAAGCACATCCCAAAAATAATAATAATAAGGTTTATTCATTTAACAAGAGTTTCTTAACAGCTAGTGATTGAAGCCTCCTTTTAAGCAAGGGAATGCTTGTATTAGGAGACTCCGCTCTTCACATCTTGTGTTATTTTTTTACAATTTTTAATTATACCTTTTTAAGTTAACAAATTTTTCTTTACAAAAAAAAAAAAAAACAAACTACTTAATTAAAATTAAAAAGTTGAAGGAAAATAAAGTAAAATAGAAAAAATAAAAACAATCCAGCAGAGGTTAACATGTCCATAGCACAGGCTTTTGTTCTAAGGTTGATGATCGTGGGATGTTTGTGAGTTGGCTGATGTTATGTGAGGGAGTGTGTAATGGATGTGTGTTTGAGTGAGTGTGTGATGTAGTGTGAGTGAGTGTGTGATGTAGTGTGAGTAAGTGTGTGAGTGAGTGTGTGTTGTAGTGTGAGTTAGTGTGTGATGGAAAGTAAGTGTCAGTGTTTTTATTGTTATTGAAGCAGTGCCTCAGTTTCATCATACGTTAGAGGTTTTATCCAATTTGTAATACTTATTTTACAATCTTTATGTTTCTTATCATACACGTAGTTTTCTTTGTTAATCCTATTGTATAGCTGAGCTGAGCGTTTGGTGAACTGTATCCGTGCGAACTTAGTTTTAGTTTGGGGAACTTCTGCTATTAAATCTTTTCTCCTTTTATTGGTTATTTTATAGGGAAGAGTTTTATGTTTTCTTAAAACAATTTTAACAATATATAGTTTTCGTACAGAGAGCAAGCTACTGATTTGGTAAAGACTTTGTGTAGGAAATAGACGATTTTTAAAATAAATAATTTTGATCAGGGCCCGTTGACTCCGCTCGAGATCAATAAACTTAGTCTTAGCCGCACCTCCCCAAATAGGGATGCAGTACGCTAAGACAGACTGAACCAAAGCAATATATATTTCGTTGAGCAGGTGTCTAGGAGAATTTGAGTTATTGGCAATTGTTTTTGGAACGATATGCCTCAACGTTTTAAAAATCCAACTCAGTTTTCTGATTCTGTTCGTGACCTGTTCAATTTGGGGGTACCAAGACAGACGGTGGTCAATAATTACACCAAGATATTTGGTTTGGACAACTTTCTCTAATGTGCAGTGCAACATGAGCAGTTCTGTGCGTTATCACAAGAGTGTACTTTAATTTTTAAGTCTGCACTTGGTTGGGTACGTTGCGAAATACTGAAACATATACATTCAGTCAAAAAAGTATCGGGAATGGATGATTTGTTTATGGTTCCAAATTAAAATTTTTGTTTTTTTTTATAGTTGTTAGATTGGCACAACTGTTTTCCATTTTGGCGCGGAGTTTGAGTTGCATCTGTTATTTATATTAAATACAGTGCTGGTTTTAGTAATATCATATAGTATTGCGAATTTCATAATGGACAAAAATATCGAACAAAGAGTTTGTCTTCGCCAATGGAATTTCGTGTTCGGAGTCACTGAAAATGTTACAGAAGGCTTACGGTGAATCGACTTTATCAAAAACTCGTGCTTATGAGTGGTTCAAAGCGTTCAAAAGCGGTCGAGATGTGATGGAAGATTTGCCTCGCTCTGGTAGGCCGTCAACGTCTGCAACTGAAGTTAACATCGCAAAAGTGAAGAAAATAGTGACTGAAAATCCCCATTCAACTCTGAGAGAGATAGCCGCCGAACTTTCTGTATCTCACGAGTCGATCCGTACCATTGTAACTAATTATTTGGGTATGAAACATGTTGCTGCTCGGCTAGTCCCAAAAGATGTGAATTTTCTCCAAAAACTCAATCGCATGAAAGTCGCTGAGGACATGCTAGAACGAGTCAGTTCGGACCCAACATTCATGAAACGCATTGTTACTGGTGACGAGACGTGGGTTTACGAGTTTGACATGCAAACTAGTCAACAAGCTTCGGAGTGGCGCCTTCCAACTGAACCGAAACCGAAAAAACCACGCCAAAGTCGATTAAAAGTCAAAGTCATGTTGGCTGTTTTCTTTGACTATCGCGGTGTTGTGCACTCTGAATTCTTACCGGAAGGTCTAACGGTAAATAAAGAATATTATTTGAGCGTTATGCGGCGTTTAAGAGAGCAAATTCGACAAAAAAGGCCAGATTTGTGGAAAGAAAATTCTTGGATTTTGCACCACGACAATGCGCCTTCGCACAAGGCTATCATTGTGAACGAATTTTTGACCAAACAAACATCAACAAATACCATCCAGCAACCACCATATTCACCAGATATGGCTCCTGCTGACTTTTTTCTTTTTCTTAAACTCAAATTACCACTTCGTGGCACCCGTTTTCAATCGATAGAAGACATAAAGGAGAATTCGCGGCGAGAACTGAACTCAATTCCGGAAGCAGCGTTTAAAAATGTTTTGATGAATGGATTATTCGTTGGCGCAAGTGTATCGTTTCTAAAGGAGCATACTTTGAAGGTGATAAAATAAATTTGGATGAATAACAGACATTTTGTGTATTATTGATCTTTTCCCGGTACTTTCTTGACAGAGTAGTATAGTTGGTTTTAGCCGCATTGAGTGTGAGTAGATTATTTTTAAGCCATCCAGCAATTAGGTTCATACCAGCTTCAGCACTACCGGTAATGTCCTTCCATGTGTTCCCAGTAAATACCACAGCAATGTCATCGGCATAAGAGAACACTTTTCCATTGTTAATTTTGAGTTTACAGAGGTCGTTAATTCGACCAGAGAGAGACTTCAGTCAATAACTGTCCGTCTTTCGATTGATGGACACGGATATTAATAGCCACGAAATATGCTATCAGACACTCTTTGGTGTATTTACGACATCTTTCATCACGTCCTCAATAATTCCATGTGGTTTTGATAAGTGATCATTGGAGTCAGGGCTTATCTACTGAAAAACAAGCCGAGCACTTTTTTGGGTTCAGAACAAAATCTATAAATTGAATCTGGTTGTCACTGTGTCCTGTCCGGTATTTTCATTTTTATTTTAAGTACGATATCTGTGGTATGAATGCACCAGAGAAAAAAATATGCAGTCCATTAGATGCATTTAAAACTTTTGGATCCTAAATTTTCACTTTAACTTTTGAAACGTAGTTACTATCTTACCAAAGAATGCATTTTTTCCTGAATTCTTCATTTCAACATATTCTGCATCCATAGAATATATAATATTAGTTATGTCGGAAAATCTAACGATTCCAGTTGCTGCAATGAGTTTTCCGCTAATTGTTTTGCGGGAATTGCGTCTTACAGCATTTCTGCATCATTTGGTTAGTGTTTGTGATGATTCCGGCACAGCTTTCTGTACTTAGACATCACCGTCGGCAAAAATATTCGTCATTCGTCAGTTGTATGTAAATAATATCCTCTCTCTTTACACTAAACCTCGATGCAATCCTTCGGAACATGCACGATTGTACGGTTCTTTATAAGAGTTGGATGATATTTTCTAAAAATGATTATGTAGATATCGTACTAAAAACAAACCAACCAACCTGAATTGAACCGTCGTGAATTAGTTCTGTTCAGCCGTATGATCATTGAAGAGTTCATGACTGACGGTGTATCATCTTCTACACAGAGCCTGTTTGTCGTAAACAAGACACTTAATGCCAGCCAGAAAGATGTCAACAAAGTAGATGGGCCTGCCAGGACCACCTCCTGCCGGGGTTGCGGGCTGTTCGTAAGAGATACCGCGGCTCCGGAACATAAATGGCAATAGAAGGATGTAGGTGGGTTTTAGTCAGTACAAGTCTGATACTCCGCTCCGCTCTGCCCAGAGTGGGGGAAGTTATTTGATGATTTCAATCCGAAAATAAAACGCCAGCCAGAAGTTTAATTGTCTTTGGAATCGGAGTCTAATATTGGAAGTCCGTTGTAGGTCAACAACCTAGTCCAAATATACAAAGATCAACAAAATAAAGCAGCAACGGCCAGCGAACGCACTATTAAGAACTTATGTGTCAAAATATGACAGCTTATATAGAAAAAGTATCTAAGATATTATGTTTTTTAACTTATTACATAAGCTTGCGATTGTTAAAAAAACATCTTATTATTTACCGACTGAATTTTTATTTATGCGCTATAATAAATGGCTTTAAATAACTTAAAAGCACACACTATTGTACGAGTATAGGTACCCGTGCCAAAGGTCAAAAAACCTCGGTAGGTTCAAGGACCTTTGAGAAACTTCCTCTGCCTAATAATTAATAGGTACTAATTAAAGAAATAACAAAGATAAATGATTATAATACTTAATTTAAAATTAATAAAAAACTAAACTAAACTGTTTATCTAAGACATCACAGATTTATAAACAGTTTAAGTCTGAAATTGAAATTGAATTGAAATTGCCTTAGCAATTTTCAATCAATTGTATTTTCTTTTCTTTCGCAGATAATTAATTAATCCCCAATAAGATGACGACCGCCAGTATGCTGTTGACGGTGGCGACTACGTGGAATGTTTCCACTGACAAGATCGACAAAGAAGGATGTCTAGGAGTGGCCATAAAGCACGTGACTGCTGAAGCAGCCAAAGAAGTTCGCGAGAGTCCCTCCACCAAGGAACAGGCACTGGCCATCATGAGGGAATGGATACAACAAAATATTGACATTAAAAACGTCCGGCAAGGTAAGACCACGAATCCCTCCATAATTAATGTGCTTTATCGAGATTACTCTGGAAAATACAAAATATCACTAAAATCACTCCCGCAACTGGTGAGTTTTACTCAGAGTTGTGTCACCAAGGTACTGTAAGAGGTTTTATTATAACCTAACCAATGCTGGCTGATTTACCATAATGTTCAAATACTCAGATCGTTTTAATGTTAGAATAGAAGAATACATAAGAGTAGGTTTTTAGATAAAAGTGTGACATGTAACTTAAAAATATGATTTAAATTATAAAATAAAAATATTATATGCGCTTTTATTCAAAGTATTCTAGCTTAGTTCTCACAGAACTAATTAGCGGTCCCTACACACGTGTCGTGAGTTCGAATCCGTGTAGCTCTGTCAACATCATGCTACTGTCCTTATACTAAATTATTTGAGGCGTAGCATGTCTTATTCACCCATTGGATAGAGAATATGGAAGAAGATTAATACTCGTCAGGCGCTTCTTTCCGTGTAATTTTTTCCACAAAATATTCTAAAAACGGTCTTGAATCCAAAATGTTTCAAGGATACAAAAAGTTGTGTGTGAAATCTTCTGGGTCTGCCCGGTATATTAAAGTCCCACATTTTCTCACAGAAACTCGGCTTGAATCCCAACTGTGGGATCAGGAAAGCTAAAGGTTGATTCTGCTATATTTGTAATTTATGAGTAAGTATCTATTAACTTTTGTTTCAATTCGGTTGACCATTGTCTATTTATGCCTATCCTACAATCATTTAAAATACTTATCAATTTATTCAAGGTCAATGTTTCTAATAATCATCATCAAAACATCATGTTACTTACAACAAAGGAATTACAAATGTGATGGTTGATTACCTCGTTAACCTTGTTAATATTTGGTTGTTATTAAAAACCCCGAACATCTGAAGAGAAAGGCTTCGTTGCATTGCTCACATTGCAAATCTATCCGAATCATTAGATACGTTAACGGTCTGTAATAGCCCCAAATGATCCATTAATAATGCTGTTCCGACAGTTTTCAAAATGTTTACGCCTTTCTTGACTTATCAATAAACTTGTCAAGGTTAATTCTTTCAAGGACAACTGTATGGAAATATAAATAACTGTAATAAAATAAAATCTTCACACTCATGTACTAAAATTTTATAGCTTTACGAGAAGTGGTACTTAATAGTGTTGTATTGTATAACTATATAACACATATGTTCGCACCTGCGCCTCTGGGTGTGTAGATAAGATTTTTGCGCATGGTACCAGTGAGAAAGGAAGTTGTATGTTTTGAGAAGATAAATTAAAATTAGGAAAATTGGCTATCTCAGCATGATGCTGTAACATTTAACAATGACACAGCGCTGATAATAAGAGAGAAGCTGAATCATTCGATGTGCTTCTGGTTTTCAAGAAAGTCTACCAATGCTAGCAGGTTAAAGAATGATCTTCACCTGGATGTTGATTGTTGCGACTGTAGGTGGCCCATCTACCTGCAAGTAATGTTCATAACTAAGGTTGTGGTTGACTATATTGGTCGTGGAATTGATTATCGTAGCCTTCTAAACAGCTTTTATTCAAAGTTGAGAAACGATGTTCTGACTTATCCGCAGGAATTCATTTGCAAGTCATTCTCAAAAAATAGAATAAAATAATTACTTAAGCTTTTATTCTACGTTACGACAACTAATTACAATCATGAAATTAATGATGATGTGGCAATACACATAATTAATAAGAAAATTCTCGCTTCCAAATAAGCAGGCACTCTGCGCATAACAAAAGCTAAACTGTGCCTCATTTGTCAATTAAGGCTTGACAGGTTAGTTACTGATTTATGCTCTCCTAAGAACGTTATACTTTTATTTGTAATAACTATCACATATTTGAACCAGTTCAATTATTCAATGCGCACACCAATTATTGCAAAACACGCTATAGTAGGTCAATGGACCGGAAAAAGTATCAATGAGTGTTATGATTAACACCACTCGCTAGAATTAGAACTAAGTTTTAAAAAAAGTAGTGATAACAGGAAAAGCTTTCGCACTGTATAGGTGCTCCTGTGACCTGCACGGTATATAGAACTCCATAATGTATACCTGGAAGTGACTGAATTATTGTTCTTACGAGATGATATTGTGTGTCCATTGGTTACAGATGAATCTTTCCTACTTCGGTTTTTACGTCACAAGAAGTACAGTATACCGATGGCGCAACAAACACTGCTAAAGTACTTAAGCTTGAGAAGATACTATCCGGAAATATTCAAGAACCTTGACTGCGATGACTTAAAACTGAAGGATATTCTCAGCAATGGGTATGTATTAAATTGTGTGTACCTACATATAAGTCAGCCTTTACAATAAACTGTACACATAATGTAAGTAATTATTGTGAACCTTTTATTGTACAATGTGAAACTCGCCTATAATTATTATTTGAGGTAGGTACGTATACTAAAGCCTATTTAAAATAGAAGTGCACGAGTGTCTATTACACAACTTATAAGAACAGGCCTAATTAAAGTAGTGAAAAAATTGCTCTAAATTGTAACAAAGCTAACCCTCTAACATAGTTTCATAAGATAATCCCCAACTTATGTAACTCTGCTTCATTTAGTCAACACCTACATTTATCTGGTTCCATCACATAGAAAGTTCCCACGAACTAGAAAGCCTTGAACTTTGTCTGCTGTCTTAGGTTCCCGCATTGCGAATACACCTCTTATGTAATTTTCACTGTGATATAATTCCATCTTGGAATTTCATAACCATTTCCTAATTTCAAGGTACATAGTGGTTTCACCGGTTCGCGACAGCAAGGGTCGCCGGGTCATCGTTTACAATATGAGTAAGGAGATTTTTGTTAAGTATGTTGTAATAATAGTAAGCGAGCGATGCAACTGCGAATATTATGTTTATTATTTAAATTTACGACGCGAATTAACTGGACTGCGAAATTGACATTGATCTTTAACTGAAACCTGTTGATTATGAAGTGTGAAGTAACGTTATCATGTTCCTTTTGTTATCACTGTAACGCTTTGCATTAATTAGTTTGCGACAACTGCAGTGGACTTGAACTTTGAATATGTTCATTAGGTAAATTCAACGCTCACAAGTACAACTGCTGGGACATGTGCCGCGCACACATGCTGGTCTACGAGAGTCTGCTGGAAGACTCGCTGGACCAGATGTGCGGCTACGTGCACGTCGGAGACGGCAGTGGAGTCACCGGCGCTCACATCACCACATGGAATCCCTCAGACTTCGCCCGCCTCATGAAGTGGGGAGAGGTAATGTTGTCACATTTAATTTCATATCATATTCAGAATGAGCTGATTCGGCGGAGAAGCCCTATGGCATATATATATATATATATATTACCCACTGCTGAATCTCAGCTCAGGCATTGCTTTGTGGGAAGGAGTGTAATTGGCCGTATCTAGGTCTTGTGTCAGTTTTGGTAACATGCCGACGGTAACGTCCAAAGTACAAACTATGTAAACTTCGAAAGTAGGGTACTTAGGTCAATTTCGTTAGCATCAATTTTCGTTAGGTTTCGAACCGTTTTCTTGACGTATGAAGAAATTTCCTGAGGTGGGCAGTGTGGTTAGATAACCCAGGTTACCTAATCCACTATTTCCGTGAATCAATTTTCAGTTGTAGGCAACACGATGTCGAAATTAGCCTACGAAGTAATATGTACGTACTCGCCCTTCCATTACATAAGGTAGGCTATGTTGTTGGTGAACAAGGGGAGCAAGGTCGTTTTCTCTGATGATGCAAAGTTGCTAGAAACTTTCGTAAAAATATGACATGTTGAGCTTAAGTAAATTAAGTATGTAGGAAATTTCGGCAATACTAGCGGTAGGTACCTACCTAATGTAGGTATTAATGTCAAGCGTGCTCATAATCGGCCTAGCCTTTTTCAGTTCCGGCTGTTTTCGTAACAATACAATCCAATTAAGTAGTTACAGCAGGTTAGCCTTAGGTCATAAATTTGGCACTTAGGTAGGTTATGCTCGAGAAAAGAATGTAACTGGGTTATAGTAGGTTGTATTGCTCACTCGAGTCACGTTTGGAGGGCAAACAAACATGATCTGTCTGCTCCCATGATATCCACTTACATTAATTAAGGTATATTATGTGTTGCAGCAATCGGTGCCCATGCGTCACAAAGAGTTCCACTGCGTTAACGTAGCCAGTGCGCTCAAATATATCGTTGACTTCGCGGTTAGCAAAGTTACGCCGAAAATGGCTGAGAGACTTAACGTAAGTATTTGAACATCTCTTTATATGATTTGTCTGATTTTCTTTTGAAGGTTTTCCTGGATATCGGGAAAGCTATGACTGAGAAGTGAGAAACTATTACTTCTTTAAATAAAAATATTCTAAGATCAAGGATGTTAAGGAAATTTCCATTTGCATGAAGCCCCCGTTAAAGCTTATACGGTGATAAAGGATAGGTACCTATAAATGTTGGTTTTCTAAAGGTGTTTTTTTTTTGTAACTTGAATTTAGAACAAAACCACGACCTCCGTTTTTTTCCAGATGCACACGAACCTTAAGCAACTCCACCAGCACATAAACGTTGAGTGCCTCCCCACAGAATACGGGGGTCCATTGAAAATCGAAGATATGGTCAAGTTCACAAACCAGATCGTAAATGAACAGAAGAAGAAAGTGCTCGGACTCGACACAATGGAGATCATTAGTACCAGAGGAATCATCTCTTCAAGAAAACCCACAACCATCGTAGTCAACGGTGACATCGCGGTACAAGGGAGCTTCAGAAAACTAGAAATAGATTAGGCTAATCTTTTGTTTAGAAAACCTTTATTTTAAGCCTTTAGTTTTAGACAACCTGTGTTTGCGGAACGCGCGCGCTTTGGAGCGCCACCGACTTTACAAATATTTTAAGCACTGAAAATTGCAATGCTCTAATTAAACCGTATGTTAATATATCTGTTATTAAATTAGGTTAAGTATTTTTTATGAAACTCTTAACCTTGTACCTATGCTTAAAAAGACTCTGGTGCATGGCAAATAAGATTTTTGTTCGTCTGAAGGCATTACTACGATAAAAAATGTTTTCTCGACGCGTTTCTTTTCTGTTTGCTTTATATACATACTATTATAAAGTTAAGATCCATGACAAATTAAAATGTATGACTTGTAAGCTTGTACTATACAGTAAGGTATAGAAAAAGAACATTAAAGGATTTTTATATTTCTGTGTATTTTGTTTTTTTTTTTTAATATAAATAGCAAATGGTAAAAGTAGAGTTGTGTTGGCGCGTTTATTCAAATGAAATAAGCTTTAAAGACTTTTAAAACCTCTACAATACGATCTCCCTGCACAAATTATCTAAAAACTGCTAACTATTTTTTTTAGATCCACAGTTTTGTATATGCTGTTGTCACAAATTAATCTAAAACTACTCTAAAAATCACTAATATTAGGTTTATTCTTATCGCACAACGTCTCCTATTCTGAAATTGAATGTTTGTGAGGATGGATGGATGAATGTATGGATATTTGTTACTCTTTCACGTCAAAACGGATGAACGGATCTTGATGAAATTTGGCACAGAGGTAGATTATAGTCTGGAATAACACATAGGATACTTTTTTCGATATAACGCGGGCGCCAACTAGTCTTAAGTATACTATACTTGTATAGCATTAATGGTAGTTTAGTTGCTTAATAGGTACTTATTGAGAAAATCGTAATCTCAAAATAGTGGTTGAACTATCTTTTGTCGCGACTAAAATGGTTTGGAATAAAATTAGATGTGATTAGGTATGTCATTTTAATCTTAGTCTCGTTTAATCCGGTGTTTCATCAGAATCGGCACCAATATTTACCTACTGTGATTAGACCATTCCCGCGGAGTCTAGGTAATTTTGAACCCGCTACCAGTAGCGCAAAAGCCAACCGCTCAACCACTTTGCCAATCGTGACGCAGACAACATAAAATTATGCGAACGATTTCGTAAATTCCACCAGTTCACCTCCTATGAGTTGAGAGATAAATAATATAAATATGTATATAATAATAAACTTAGTGGAACCTTGAACCTAATAATATTTTTTTAGAGAAAGTCTCAAATACTTTGTGGAAGATTACCTCATTGGGCTAGTGAACGCTCGTAACGTATTTTAATTGTAGGGCTCTGGGTTAGAGTCCCAGGTGACCGCTGACGTAAGTGTATTTTTAACACGGATTCATTAAAGAAAGAAAGGAAATACATTCATTTGGAATATGCCACAAGTGCACACAGTATCCTTACTAATATTATAAAAGCGAAAGTGAGTTTGTTTGTTTATTACGTCTTCACACCTAAATGGCTAAACCTATTTTAATGAATTTTTGTATAGTGATAGTTGGGACCCTGGAGACGGACATAGGCTATTATTTTTAAAAATTGAGAAACGAGGGCGAAAGAGGGAAGAAAAGGGAAAACAAGGCGCAAGGGCAAAAACTACAGGTAGAAGGTAGGTACCTACCTGCAAAACATGAAAGGGGAACTGTGTTACCCCGAATTTATAGCGAGCGAAGCAAAAGCTAGTAAAACTATAAAAAAGGAAATCAAAATTAAGAAAAACTTGAAACAATAATATGCAACACTGTGTGCCTCACGCTATTGGCTTAACCTGTACCTATCTTTTCACACATATTTAACTTTAATAACAACGCACGCTTAGATAAATGACGTCATTCTAAATCCAATATGGTGAATTAATTATTTCAGCATTTCCATGATATTGGTAGGTACCAAAGTGAAAGTGTTTTCCGAGTAAAATATTAGAAACAAAATGAGGCATGAGACTCTAACGCGTATTTATTTAACTATTTTATGTTATACCATTAGGGGAATTTCTTATAACAGCCCAGATTATGGGTTTCAGCATGAAGCTGGTTAAAACTCGCCCACCCTTAAGGTACTTAGGACATAAAAACGATTAGCCGTAGAAATGCCCAACTATCTACCAGCCCCATACGGGAATATAATTAACTAGCGGCCCGGTACGTGCTTCGCTACGTATAAAGTGAAATGATAATTATAAAAATCAGTTAGAACATCGATTCATTTCTTATTTACTTAATTGCTGGCTATTCAAAAACTTAATACAAAACTTTTGGAGAAACAATATTTTTTGTTTTTACATTTTGAGTGTGAATAAACAAACGGCTGGGGGTACCGACTCTGGAACAGGCAACATAAAGTTGGCCATGTGAAAAGCATGATTCTTCTAAATTTACACCACAAACGTGAAGTGTTTGCCCTTGGGCCTTGTTGATGTTTGATGGACATCGCAAATGACAAACGAACAGGATATTGTAATCGTTTGAACTCGAATGGCATATCAGTTGATCGAGGAATGTTTGACGAAAATCCCTTTTTTTATGAGGTTGGGAAATCATCAAATAATATACCCGCTCTGGGCGGAGCGGGGGGGGAGTGTCAGACTTGTACTGACTAAAACCCACCCATGTTCCTTCTATTGCCCTTTATGTTCCGGGGCCGCGGTACCTATCTCTTTCGAACAACCCGCAACCCCGGCAGGCGGACGCCCTGGCAGGCCCCTCTGTATTGCTGACATCTCTTTGAGGCGTGCGTGAAACACTAACGCGCCGTCGACACGGCCTGTCGTCAATAGAGGGACGGACGGTGAGCTACCCATTGCTCACCGTCCACAGGCCCGCATCTACGGTGGCCGGGAGTCGTCTCGCGGCGCCCGACGCCCGGGGCGTCTCCCGCGGCGGCGCGGTGGGTTTGTTTGAGGTTCTCTCCCTCAAACGCCCAGCCACCTCCTTCGCTGGCATGACTGCTTCGCAGAACGAGGTGATCGCTTCCCTCTCGTTCAAGCTGGGCAAACCGCCACTGTGTGCTCCACCGTGTCCTCCGGGCGATCGTCACAATGGTGACACCCGGGCGTTTCCTCCCGCCTGATTATGTGCAGGAACCTCCCGAAACTTCCGTATACGGTGAGGACCTGCGTCAGACGGTAGGTGAGGACGCCATGGCGCCTCTCCAGCCACTCCTCAAAGAGGGGACTTACCGCCAATATTGTGGCCCTAAATCCCCTGACAGTAATATCAAAGCGCCACCAAAAAGCTGTTGATTACCACGTAAATCACCACTTTATTTGCAATTGTTAGACACATATCTTCAATATATCAAATTAATCTTAATCAATATTATCAAAGCTTCGTTGTACAGACGCCTGCACATCAAGCTACTACAATCTGTCAGATTTCTTTGATAGATTTTCGACTTTATTTCTAAAGTATTAGGTTCAAGGTTCATTGGGAAAAATTGACAGTTTCGGGTAGCTTGACCTGCTGGCGTCTGTACATTTCCAAGGTAATCAACGAGCCTTAATCAGCTGTCAAAAACGATCTTTTTCTAAGAAAATTATGTAGGACTACCTCCCTTTGACGATTGACGACTTTGATTTTAAATGGTTTTTTGGAAATAATAAATTGAAATAAGACGTATTGAAACTGGTGGATGAGTGTACTCATTTTTAATTAATACTTACTTTTAATTTGACAGCAAAATTCCCCGTCTAAAAAATCTTCATTGGCAAAATGACCCGCCATTTATTGAATTCATTTGTTACAAAAAATGTGATAAATGGTTCTTCATTTATCACATTTTTTGTAACAATCGACCGATTTTGTGCAAACTTCACATAAACCATCTACTAAATAGTCCGAACAAACCCTGAAAATTTGTTTTGGATAGGTGAGCCCGTTCTTGAGTTAAAAGTGACAACGAAAAATGCCACTTATTTTTATATATTAGTCTAGTCAACAAGTGCTTTTTTAGTCAAAACTTTTTAAAAGTCTCGGAAAAATATGGTTAAGGGTTCATTCGATTCGGGATCGAATCTAGAAAGTTTTTGAAAAAATTCAAGACCCGCTCGAAAAAATTGCAAAAGTTATTAACAAATTAGTAAACAAAAAAAAAGGGGTTTAGTTTTTTTGGTATATCTCGAAAACTGTTTGATATATTACAATCCCTCCTGCAGGAGTTAACTAAGAAATCCAATCATAATATTATCATTGCAGGGGATTTTAATATAGACATGTTAAAAAAGAATGTTCATACGATTGATTTTGAATGCCTATTACTGAACTATAATTTAAAATTAGCTTTGAATCAGCCTACACGCCTTAAGAGTAAAACCTGTATTGATAATATTGCGCATAACTTTCGCCAATCATGTAAGGTCGAAGTCCTAGAACTAGCCCTATCGGACCATACAGCACAAATAATGACGTTTCCAGTACAAAGAAAATGTAAGATTAAATATTGGCAAGTTCTAAGACGTGACTATTGCAACGAAAATATGACAAAATTTAAAAATTGCTTAGATAACTTATCATTTTCTGACATTTACAAAACTAATGATCCTAATGTAGCGTACAAATCCTTTTTTGACATATTTTCATTATTCTATAAATTGTGCTTTCCCGAAAATAATGTTCGAATTAGCACAATAAGAAAACCTAAATGGGTTTCACGTGGTGTAAAACTTTGTAGTAAAAAGAAAAGACAACTTTTATGGCAATACAGACTTAAACCAAATGAGACTAATAAAAGAAAACTAACTTGTTATTCAAAAGTATTTAAAAAAATTGTAAGACTTACTCAAAAGGCACAGAACAATTATGCTATAAATACGTCAGATAACAAATCAAAAACTACTTGGAAAATTATAAATAACTCTAAATTCAACATTCCGAAAAATTGTATTGACAAAATTTGTGTACAAAATGACGTCATCACTGACCCAAAGGCTATTGCAGATGCTTTTAACAATTATTTTATTGACAAAATCAACCCTATAGCAGGATCTGGGAATAATGCGTCATCCCTGATACCAAAAAGAAAAGATTCCTTTTTTCTCGCACCATGCCTGCCAATCGATGTGTTTGAAATTATAAATCAATTGAAAAATACAAATAGTGTGGGAAATGATGGCCTATCAACTAAAGTTTTAAAATCTGTAGCGGGAGAAATATCACCGCATCTTAGCTATATAATTAATCTGTGCATCGAGACAGGTGTTTTTCCCGATGCACTGAAAATATCAATAATTAAGCCACTTTTCAAAAAAGAAAATAGAGAGCTTATGCAATTTTATAGGCCAATATCCCTCATAAGTGTAATTTCCAAAGTATTTGAAAAGTATCTATGTAAACAATTATATTCTTACCTCGAAAGAGATAACATTCTTGTCAATGAACAGAAAGGGTTCAGAAATGGTAAATCTATCAACTTAGCCATTTACGATTTTTTATATTATGTCATGCAAAACGTAGATTCTAACAAACCTGTATGTACGATCTTCTGTGACATGACGCAGGCTTTCGACCATGTCCGGCACGACATACTGATTGAAAAATTAGAAGCATATGGCATAAGAGGTAATGTCTCAAACCTTATCAGATCGTACTTAAGCAACAGAGAACAATTTACAGAAATTTCAGCAGTAAATAAAAACACTAAACAGGAAATTATGTACAGATCAAGGGAACGTGTAGTTAAATTTGGCGTACCCCAAGGTACTGTCGTGGGCCCGCTATTTTTCATATTATATATTAATGACTTACCCAAAAGTATCGATCACCCAATGACACTCTTTGCCGACGATAGTACTATTACAATAGCTTGCAAGAATAGAGACACATACGAATCTGACATTAATAATTCTATAGAATTAATGGTAAAATGGTTGGAAAACAATAATCTTAAGATAAACCTTGGGAAAACTAATATTCTGCATTTTGCCCAAAGATCGTCCATACCAAATGTAAATGTCCATTATTGTAACACCAACATAGATAAAGTGAACATGACTAAATTTCTTGGAATAACCATTGACGGCAAATTAGATTGGAAAGCGCATACGGAAGCATTAAGCAAAAAAATTAGTAATTCCGCATATGCACTGTATAAATTAGCCCCCATCTTAAATGTTAATGCATTGCTAACTGCTTATCACGGCCTAGTGTCCTCGAACTTGAGATATGGACTCATTTTTTGGGGAAATTCAACAAATAAGGGTATGATTTTTAAAACACAAAAGAGGTGCTTGAGGGCTATGTTTGGACTTCATGTTACAGAGAGCTGCAAACCATTCTTTAAAGAATATAAAATATTAACTCTTCCGTCAATGTACATTTTGGAGACCATTATGTTCGTCAAATCGAATCCACACTTATTCCCCTTAGTGTCAGATAAAGTTGTTCGAAATAGACGCGACAATACGAAGTTATGTATTCCGAGATCCAAGACGACACTAATGCGGAAAAGTATATTCTGTATGGCGCCAATTTTATTTAATAAGTTGCCAAAACATTGGAGGGAATATAGTACGGAAAAATTAAAACATACATTAAAAAGCCTTTTGCTAGAGAAAGTCTACTATAGCACTGACGAATTCCTAACCGACAATTTAATTTGACTAGTAATTGACATCCTAATTTTTATTAATACCTGATTTGACATTTGATTTTTTATTTTTTGTTGTGTTATTAAGATTCGAGCTTATGACATTATTTTATTGTACCTGTCTAATTTCAAATTATGCTCTAAATTGAACTATTGATAAATGTGTATAAATGGACAATTTTAAAATTAATTGATGCTGTCTAGCGTCCTACATCCAATATTTGTATGCCATTCAGGCAAAACATGACTGTCTCATATTATTGATGTAACATCTTGCATGCCATGTGTTGTGTATACTCATGTTTTGAACAAATAAAATTATCTTTATCTTTATCTTTATATTTTGATTTTGAAAACAGATTAAAAAAGAGGAGAAAATTTCCTAAAAAAATTCCGTACTTGCGAAATTGTAGGACCAATATTAAAAAACTAGCTTTTGCCCGCGGCTTCGCTCGCGTTAAATTCGGTAGCGCCTTATTGATTTGTAATAGCAACGCTAAGTTTTCCCGTTTCTTTCCGCTTTCTCCCTCATATCACACTCTTTTAAAAAAAAGTAATAGCCTATGTCCGGAAAGTCCCATTAAAATCGGTTTAGTAGATTCTGAGATTCAATTTCCTGCCTGCCCCCTAAGTTCATCGGCGTGATTATTTATATCCCAGTTTACTCTCCAGGTGATACTGAGTCAAATAAAAAAAGTCCCGTCAAAATCGGTCCAGTAGATTCTGAGATTAGCCCGGACAAACAGACAGACAGACAGACAGACAGACAGACAAAAATTTTAAAAATTGTTGTTTTGGCTTCTATTACGGTAATTAAGACCCCCTGTAACAATTTTTCATAAAAATCTTCAATGTACAGAAATCGATCTTTTACAGTCTTATTATATGTATATAGATTTACAGGGAGCTGAAAATACGCCCGAAAACGGGTACTCGGGTTTCCGCAAGCCACGCCCCCTTCGAGCGCTTTAATGAAAAATATTATTTAAACATATTAAATGTTGATATTAAAATTTGAAAAAATTCAGACATGTAGGTACAGGACAAATTAAAGAATGAAATGCCGTAGAAAAAGTATTTTTAACGCGATTTTATAAAATGTTATCCATAAATTAATTAACAATTTCTTCCGACTGGGCTATAAACATTGCAAGTTGCATAATTGTTAAACCAGAAATCTCAATTTTTTTTCTTCTCGTGGAGCTATTCTTCAAAGATTAAAGAAAGGATTGACGTTGAGTAAATTAATTTTTTTTAATTTTCGATTTGTTATTAACAAATTACCTAGGCGGCAAATTTAATATTTAAATAAAAAAAAACATATTTATATTGAAGATGTGTCACTTTCTTCACTTCTTTTTCCTTTCCTATAGTACTATAAATGTTTCTTTTTTAACTTATTTACAATATTAATGACATCGGTTTTACGTAACGTAGCATGTGTGCTGTGATTTTTGCCTATCTATATGCAGGGTGTCCCATAAGTCCTTTGAACTGAAAAGCAACTATAAAAAAAAACTATGTAGAATATAAAATTTTGGTTTATTGTTTAGTAATATACATTAAAAGTGAATTATTTTTAAAAAATCACTTCATTTAAATGTGCTCTTTTTTCGTTCTTGGCACTCCTGTAAACGACGACTAAAATTTTTAATCACACGAAATTAAGTCTATTGGTAGGATCAGTATCTTTTAATTCCTGTACTAACTGAATTTTTTATGGATGAAGTTTCTTGTCATTCTTTAAAATACCCTGTAACGTCGATCTGGGTAAATTTTAATGCACTAGAACGCTTATGAATGGATTGTGTAGGATTTTCACAAACTGACTCTTACGCACTACGTCGATATTTTCTTCCGTCCGTAATGTCCTTGGTCGGCCCGGTCGTTGTTTATTCAACGTAGAGCCAGTCTCCTCAAACTTTTGAACCCAATTCTTAATCGTTTGTACACTAGGACGGTCATTAAACGTGCGTGAATTGCGATATACTCTCTATGCCGCGCAATGGTGGCCGAATCATTGTTGTGATAAAACTCACGCACACAAAAAGATGCAAAAAGCACGGTCCGCTCCGGTGCTTCCCCCGCACCCCACGCGCTATTCCTGCGCGCCATTTGAATTCTATTCGAATTTTAAATTTCAAAAAAAATCATCGATTCACTCACGATGATATCTCAGAAACTACAGGCAGTATTTAGAAACAAAACTAACTCGTGGTGTTGAAAAAACTCGTTCTCAACGTAAGACCATGCTCTTAAGATGTCTTCAGACCATCTTAGCAATAGAACCGACATATTAATCAGTAGTGATCTCACTTAAAAATCGAGTAGCAAATCAGGTTTCAATAGTTGTTTATCAATCATATCGATATCTCAAATGCGGTCTCACGATCGGGTTTTAGATATTTGTTTCTAAATACTGCCCTACAAGTGTTAGGAGTCTCGATTTTTGCATAGGGGTTTGCTTTTAGGACGTAGGTGCTCACTGAGACGGGATTTTACAAAATTCAACCCATATTTGTGAAACGTAGTGGCAAGATTTGTATTTTGTATAAACATTCTTTCACGAAATTATTAGACTACTTAAATAACATTACGCTACAACACTAAGAAGCTGAGCAGCGGTTGAAACAGCTGGGCACAGCTAGTGTATGTATATAATGACTTCAATCTGTCCTGTAGTGTACCTACAAGCCAATTAAAAAAACAAAAATATAGTTTTATGGTTTTCTCCTTAAACACTTTATTGCCATACACTACTTATGTAATTTAATAATAATGTAAATTTTGAAATCAAACAACAGGTTTATGTAATAATTTGCAAAATTTTATTAAGTATAATAATAATTATCTAATAATATGAGGACACAAGTCTAACGATATCACATCAATTATTATGGTAATTTCAAATTCCGTTATTTAATAAAAACTTTCCTATGTAATACATAGATAACGTAAATTCACTAATAAACCTACTGACTACTTTAAGAGCCAACGCACACTAGAACATTATGTCGATCGCTAATTTATCGATAACGTTAAACGATTTAAAAATTTATTTCTAAAAGTTTTTTTTTTATAATAGGCAAAATTGTGCGCTTTAATAAAGCTTTATTAAAGGCTTGACCGCTTTTTATTCCCTAGTGCGCGCTGTCTCAGAAATTCTTAAAGCTTCGTCTACACTAGGGCAAAGTTTTTTTGGGCAAAAATCGCGTTGTCCAATGGAGCAACAAGTAATTACGAGTTAACCAGTAATCAAATCGTCACAATTCAAATGTATAATGTATGAAACACACGATGTAACTATTGTAACATAGGCTGACTGTGCATCATCTGTAGCCTTTTCCCAACTTTGTTGGGGTCGGCTTCCAGTCTTACTGGATTAAGCTGAATACCAGTATTATACAAAGGGAGCAACTATCTGAAGACTGGTTATCTGACTTTCAAGCCATTAACTACTGTAACGACAGTCAAAGATCTATAATGCTGATCAGGCTATAAATTATCATTAAAATATTTGGAATTTAATAATATTTTCTATAAGCATATTATTGTGATATTTAAAATATTCTAATAAATAAATAAAAACGGTAAGATTACTGACTCGAGGATCTGTTTTCAGAGTGCTAGCTTACGATAACAAAGCGGAGAATATCATTTTCCACAGACTGAAACGGTATAAGTCGCGAAAATTCGAATGCAGCATAAAAACGCGAAATGGGAATACAACAAAATTGTGTGTTGTTGAATGCGACTATGTAGAAAAACATTTGTTTTTATATTAAACTAGCTTTTGCCCGCGGTTTCGCTCGCATTTAATTCTGGGTAACACAGTTCCCTTTTCCTGATTTGCAGGTACCTGCTACCTGCAATTTTTGCCCTAGCGCCTTATTGATTTGTAATAGCATAACTAAGTTTTCCCTTTTCTTCCCTCTTTCTAC
Source organism: Ochropleura plecta (assembly GCA_905475445.1). NCBI lineage: Eukaryota > Metazoa > Arthropoda > Insecta > Lepidoptera > Noctuidae > Ochropleura > Ochropleura plecta. The sequence goes on along the minus strand of FR997721.1, from coordinate 15,682,141 downwards.
CTCATTTCCCACTTAAAAAAAATAGTCTATGTCCGTTTCCAGGGCCCCAACTATCTCTGTACCAAAATTCATCAAAATCGGTTTAACCACTGAGGCGCGAAGACGTAACAAACAAACAAACTTACTTTCGCTTTTATACTATTAGTAAAGATTACTCACTCAATTAATTCAAAACACAGCTTAATTGCACAGTTTTATCTAAAACAAATTAATGTACGTACCGCTAGTTTTGAAAACATCAGAATTCCTTTGTCAGTATCAGCTCTGTCTTGAAGATAAAACATAATAATTAACTAATTAAAAAAAACTTTTTAAATTAATCTAAACAAAAGATTTCTCTTTGTGTTGTAATGTAGTAAAGTGTTTTCTTTTTTAAGTTTCATAAAACACTTAAATACCAGGTTATACATTGCGTTCAATAAATAAAGGTTAGCTATAAAATACCCTAAAACTAGGAATAGTTAATGAGGAATGAAAATGAAACAGATAATTATTGTGATCAAGATTTTATGGCAAACCGCGGTTCAATCAAATTGATTCACTTTAATTGAAAGCCTCAGAAACCTATTTACATATCTATAAATATAAAAGAGAAAATTATGGGCTTACTCATCACGAAATCTCAGATACTACAAGTGTTAGGAATCTCAAATTTCGCAAGAGGGACGCAGGTGCTCACTAAGACAGGATTCTGCAAATTCCAGCCCTAAGGTGGAGAAACAGGATGGCAAAGTTTATATGTGTGAACGCTATTCCTTGGCCGGAATGACTTAAAATTTGCATTGTTTTCAAGAAATTGATAATTACTAATATTATAAAAGTGAAAGTGAGTTTGTTCTTTTGTTTGTTTGTTACGTCTTCACGCCTAAATGGCCGAACCGATTTTGATGAATTTTGGTACAGAGATAGTTGGGACCCTGGAGACGGACATAGGCATTTTTTTTAGTGAGAAAAGGGGGTGAAAGAGAGAAGCAAAGGGGAGAGAAATATTTTTTTTTCGATTATCACGCTGGTTAAAGTTAGCGTTAGCCCAAAGTAACTATGCCACGCGGACGAAGTCGCAGGCGGAAGCTAGTAGAATATATAACATCAAGCTACGACACTGAGGTGTTTAGTTTACGTTTATTAAAGAATATGACGGTTTACATGCATACCTACTGCAAATATTCTATACTGCAGTTTAATATTGCCATTATAATCCTACAAACTAAACTAATAAGCAGACTATTAAAATCACAAGATACTTTTACTTCACATACATAACATAGACCACAATCGTTTAAATAATTGTATGAATTTTATTCCTAAAAAATAATTTAGGTCAAGCCCGTATTCACCGCTAAATAGCTGAGTCATTACTGATATGGATTATCCGTCACAAAATCATTTTTAATTTTATTATTATTTGATTCAATGGTAGGAAGTTCTTTCCATGGAATATTTTTTTTGAAATTTTCCCTTACATACTGTTTTTTAAATCATCTGGTAAAATGATTTGTTATTTTATATCTGTCAAAGTCAACTCTATTCCTAGAACAATAGATGTCCTGACTACACTTGTGAAACGACCACGGGTATTTATCTAAAAACTGTGCGTAAGACTAACATAACTAAAATATTCTATCTCAAATAGTAGTAATAATTAGGACTTCAATTAATTCTAATACAACAAGTAACTAAGTTATAGTTACCGGAACACAGAAATATATTAACTTTTCCTATATTTCGCCAAAGATTCGATCTTTTAATCAGATTAAAAAGAATTTTAGTTTAACAATGGGATTGTATGACACCGCTTTTAGTCGTTAGTGAATTCTAGAACCCCACTACCCAAAGTCGGATGAATTTGTGTGTAGCTTGAATGATGAGATAGTTTTAGTAATGTTGATTTTACGCCTATTTTGACCAACACCTTTTGGTCTTTAAATATTAAGGTGAAGATAGGTGAAATTAAAATATAATATTGATCTTTATATACATAAACCTAACTTACAAAATATAATACCTAATAAGTCTTATAGCAACATAAATAAACATTAAAATTGTGTAATAACTTAATAGTAATAAGAATAACGATTGCACATTTTATTGCACTTTTGATAATTATGAAATTTAATCGAATGGGTGAGATTCTCGACTTAATATCAAAATATATATTATGCATTAACAATATTTTACAGATTTTACTACTAGCATATAAAATAACTGTGATGACAGAGTAACGTTTATAATATAATTATGTGTCTATCCTTGGATGCACCGGCGAAAACCGATTAATAGAAGCTCATGAAACATTCACTATTACCCATAAAAATACAAGGTTTATTTGGCCTTACGACCAGTGTAAGAGTTAGATTGTTTCAACTTTATTGAAATGTCAATGTAATGTAATTTATTCTAAAATGGAAAGGTCGAAAATATTACGAGAAGATTTACAATATGATAAAAATATGTAAGTAACAAGGAAAATTATATAAATACTATAGCAGAATATTCCGTACAGTAGTACATTATCGTACAAATATAACGTAAATACGTGTTTATTTCTAAATGTAAAGTGTCGAATATAAGCTACATGCACTTACAAGGAAAACTATTCCAACTAGTGATTGAAAAAATGGGAAGAAACATAATAGTACCCTAGCTGTTTGATTATTACGAGTTCCTATACTATTCATTTACGAAAGGGTTCTGTAGCTTAACACCTACAAGTCGGTAATAGCTCTAAGAGTGAATATTTAAATGTTTACAACTATAGAAATAACAACATTTGGTAACATCTACTGCATTAAATATTATTTACATACTTATTACAGCAACATTATAATCAACCACTATATTTATGTACTGATGCTTTAAAAGTAACTATTTTTTTTAACGATTTCAATTGATACTTGACTTATACTACAATGGATTTCAGTTTAAAATTGAATCGAAGACTTTCAACCTCTATTGTCAGATACTTATATCGGACATTTTCTACTTTCACAGTGACATCTAACTATATCTACAGAATCTATCTAAGAATTAGTTGACTTTTCGAGCCCATTTAAAATCGAGCTCTATGCTATCATAAGAACCATGAACTATTATTTGGTAATAAAACATCATTTTTTATCTGAGAACTCATTGCTCCATTGAGGAAAGATTTTGAGGCTCTGGCCCAGTAGAGGAGGCGTTTCGTTAATGTTTTTACCAAAAATACGGTAGGACGGGTGCAAATATTGTTGACTTTCTGATGCCGCGAAAAAATTCTTTGCTTCTTGTAACTGACGTCGCGTTGGTGGAGTGTCAGTGAAATTTCCTGAAATGTAAGATTACTACATTATACTTTTGAATAATAGTTCACTATTTTACATAAACTCTGAACGAAACTAACAAAAACTATAAAAAGCTCTTCCTCAACGCTGTCAGCCGGTAATTTGTCAAAGAGACTGGCAACGTTGCCACATTTTTTTAGTAAAAGATTGTGCTTTTTCCGTTGGATGTTTAAAATAATAATAATTTGACAATTTTTTTTAAACTTTGTTCCATATTTAGAATTTCTCCTGTATCGTGGGTTCGTTTACAAACATTTATCTCACATACACAAACAGCCAGACCCAAAACAACTATCTGCAGGTCATAAAAATATTTGTTCCGTGCGGGAATCGAACCCGCGACACGCAGCGCAGCAGTCGATCGCTCAGCAACTGCGCCAACCGTGCCGTCAATTCAAAAGTGTAGGTACATAAATTCATGAGCAAGAATCTCAAGTACCATGCCATTAATTAAAACTATGGGACAAAACGAGGAAAGTACATTTGCTTACATCCTTAATTAATAATTATGCTGTTAATTTAAAAACATACCTATAAAAGCTAAGAGCAGTCCCGTTGGCATAGTGTTTTTAGTTGCCTGCGGTAAACATTTTAGCCAACCGAGGTCTTCGTATGTTTGCCCATTCGAGGATATCAGGAAGTTATATGGTAACGTGCTATTTGTAGCGGTGGTATTGCTCTGGAACAATTATACGTAGGTTATTAGGATTTTCCTTTCCCCATAAAAGTATTTTAAAATCAGGATTTCGTATATGTGTAAACAAAGGTTTTATGAACACATTAAAAAAAATATGTATGAAGCGTTGACTATAACTCTGAAATTATAAATTCGTGATTAATTAAGAATACGCGAATCGGAATTTCAGTTTAATTCTGCAGGTATTGCACAAATTTTCTAGCGTTAAAAGTAAGAATTGATAACCCGCCTTTTTTGAAGTGCGTTAATAAAACTAGACAAAAGGAAATAAAGACATAAATTCGAATTTATTATTTCCCACAAATCATTCACGTTATAATTTGCCGTTTCAAAAGCTCGCATGTTAATTTACTTTATATAAATAGCATAGTCTGTCGGTAAAGAACACAATAACAATGTCGTTTGTTCAATAATGGTGCACTCGATAAGGCTGTAAACTGTTGTAACCGGCACATTGACCTTAAACTAATAATAACAAGTTATTTTTAACGCAAAATTGAAGCAAGCGTCTAGATGGAGCATGGAGGAACAATTCTATTTAATTTTATCTCATTTATAGGGTTCCGTAGTCAACTAGGAACCCTTATAGTTTCGCCATGTCTGTCTGTCCGTCCGTCCTCGCTTAATCTCTGTGACCGTTAGCACTAGAAAGCTGAAATTTGGTACCAATATGTATATCAATCACGCCGACAAAGTGGTAAAATAAAAATGTTTTATTAGGGTAGCCACCCTATATGTAAAGTGGGAAGTGATTTTTTTTTATTTCAACCCTAGCGTGTGATATATTGTTGGAAAGGTATTTAAAAATGAATAGGGGTTTACTAAAATCATTTTTTGATAATGTCAATAATTTCGGAAATAATCGCTCCAAAAGTAAAAAACAATGTGTCCCCCCCCTCTAACTTTTGAACCATAAGTTTAGAAAATATGAAAAAAATATGAAAAGTAGAACTTTATAAGGACTTTCTAGGAAAATTATTTTGAACTTGATTGACACAACAGTTTTTGTACAAAAAAGACAAAAAGTTGTACAAAATAATTTCTGGACTAAGTTTGTAGCATAATCGTATATGCAAGCATTTTTTTTAACTTCGTTTACATATTTTATTATCCTGAACGTATCTTTTTTCAAACAAAAAAAGAATTATTGAAATCGGTTCTCGCAATCCAAAATTACCACCGAAAACTTCTTGCACGTCTTTGAATTAATTAGTAACCCAATTCCCGAGAGATGGCGCTGTAGGTACTTATTACATTGGATCGGGTAATACCGAATTGTTCGGTTGGTCTACTACTAACTACATAAAACTTCTATCAAGAAACATGCTAAGGCAATTTAGAACAAAACTAAAATTCATTTTTTTAACACCATCAAAATGTTAAGGTAAAAACCAGTTCATAAATGGTTCGATAGATGGCGTTGCGTAATGACGTCATTTTTTTAAAAGTCGATGTTAACATTTTCCGTGCTTTCATGACCTACCGTGGTAAAGAACACTTATTGTGACGGACGGGAAACTACGGAACCCTACACTGAGCGTGGCCTGACACGCTCTTGGCCGGTTTTTATGGTTTCGTACCTCAAAAGAAAAAAAAACGGATCCTTTATTGGATCACTTTGTTGTCTATCTGTCTGTCAAGACCCTTTGTCTCGGGAACGCGTGGAGATCAACTGTGAAATGAGGATCCTTTATCTCTGGAACGCGTGGAGGGCTCAAGTTGAAATTATAACCATATATTCAAGTTGGAGGACCCTTGGAGTTTTGAAAATATCAACCCTCTAAACTTAAGCAGTCAAAAGATATGAACGCATTATGTGGCAAGTTTGTACAGATCCTTCGGTGCTAGAGTCTGACTCGCACTTACCTGGTTTATACATGTTGTGCCACTCCTTCGGTTTTAGCTAACCTCGGAAATGTATTTGTAATCAAATTAATCTTTGTTTTTAATGTATTACATGGGTCTACTCTTGACCTCAATCTTGGCCAAAATACAGAGATGAGACCGACAGTGGAACGAGCTAACCCTTAACCCGAAGCTTATTCATTCATGACTTGAATAGATACAGGTTTTATGAACTTCACTGGGAATTCCACTCCTAGGCCAAGCGTATAATAAAGGACACATTCGGACGAAACGCTTTACAAAAAAAAAAGTATGGGTGATAATCAGATGTCGAAATTATGTAGAGTTAATTTATGTAATTACACTGATTTCATACAGCGAAATAATAATGTGGATATGCCCCAAATCCCGAAATTAATTTTAGAGAGCAGAAAAAATCCCGTGATTGAATAAATAAAAAAGCAACGAATATTGTTTTTATTATTATTTATCTGTAATATTGTTGGCCACACTGGATTTTCCATTAGAAATCCCGCGGAAGATCCATATTAACATCTACATTTCGATGCAAGTACATAAATAACTCTACCTAATTCCGACCTCTGGTGATAACCGACAGTATGTCTGGAGTCCGGATAGAAGAAAGGAGATGGTGGAATATATGAGCACCTGCACACCGACGTTAGAAGATCTCTTGTTGGACTTGATTAGCTATATATACCAACACAAAACATCCAAGTCGTGTGTGACCCAAAAAGTAAATTATCGATCATAATTTTAATAAATATTTATGAACAAAGACCGTACTACGTGACATGCAAAGGTACGATTAACTCTGTGAACATAGCCAATGAACTGTAGACTTGAACTATGTACTGTGAGTCAACATTATCGATTTGAAATCCATATGATGTGCAGTAAATTAGGTTATCATGAATTATTAAACTGTTTGAGGAATGAGAGAAGGAGAAAATGGAGTAAATGATAGCGCGACGGTTGTCAAGAGAGAATGGAGGAAAAGCAGGTGTTGCGCCAACCCAAAGCAACATGGGTACAAAGATAGGAAGATGATGATGATGTATTATAAAATTCATCACACTAATATTAAAAAGGCAAACATTTGTATGTGTGTGTTTGTTACTCCTTCACTCTGAAACGACTGGACCAATTTGGATGGAATTTGGTATGTAGAGAGTTTATACCATGAATTAACACATCGGTTTCTTTTTATCTCCCAAACAGCGGGGAGCAACTAGTAATATAATATAACATAGGTACCCCATATAGGTTAAGGCTAGTTGGTGACAACTGACAAGTGACCTAGGCCACGAACTGTGACAGCCTAGTAGGTAATCAGAAACTAGGCGTACTTATTGAGATATTGGTTTCTGCCCGTAACTTTACCCCCATGTGGCACTAAGAAATATTCCATGGAAAAGTATTATCGGGATCAAATATGGCATATCTCATTGATTGTCGTTTTTTTTTCTTTGTATACCCACATAGCTTATGTTCCACTGTGGGACTTAACTACATTTGGCGGAATATCGTATCTCAGCTCCTAGTCTATTCGTGTGGTGAATTTCATTAGAATTCGTTCAGCCGTTAAGGCGTGAAATGAAACAAACGGTTACATCGAGTTATTTGATCATCACACGAGAACACTACATTTTTCCGGATCATACGCATATACACATAAACTTACGCCTCTTTCCCAAGGGGGTAGGCAGAAATCATAGAACGCCACCTTCTACGATCCTTGCACACTTCTTTTGTTTCCTCCACATATACGCATATTTCCGAAAAACTTCACCAATAAGGTCAGAGTATTTCGTCCCCTCAGGCGTTGCCACTCACCTCTGCCTTATAAATAGCTTTTGTTAGTCGTCCTTCCATTCATCCTATCCACATGACCAAACCATCTAAGCATACTCTTTTCCGAGATCAGAACTCACCCACGACACAAGAAATTCCTAGTATGGGGCAACGTTTAAAAAAAAACTACGAATTATGTGTTATTCCAGAATATAAGTTAGATATCTTGATATCATATTACATACATACAACCCCGATTTAGAGTGAAAGATTAACAAACATACACACATATAAATGTTCGCCTTTATAATATTCGTGTGATGAAATTTTATAATTCATCATCATCTCAAACATCATCAAAACTACTAACTTACTAAGTTTAGTATATAATACGGATGAACTTAGTATTTTTTTAAGGCAAATAATGAGTTTCGAGTGGAAAATATATAGTTTTTTCCCCTCAATTATCACTAAATCAAAATTATTTGAAGGCATGTTTTTGGCGTTGATTATTTCTGTAGAAAAAAGGGTACGCTGATCAAAAAGGTTCGCTACCCCTTTCCTAGTTTTAAACATTATTTTGGAATGTAAAACACGTCGGCCGGCACCAATCTTAACAAAGCTGAAATCTAGCAATTGTATCAAGTAACCTAGTTCGCGGTGTAATACAATCGCACCCGCATAATACTCTGCCCTCAATATTTGGACACAAGAACGTTATGTTGGACTACTTCGAACATATTGTATTTTATTTTACAACAAGGCACAGTTTAGAATGTGTAGATATACCTAGCGTTGCCAGGCGTCCGGGTTTTTTGATTGCGTATCCGGCCAAAATTAACGATGTCCGGCTTGTTCAGCTTTTGTTAGGCCGTTGTTAGACACTATTTGAAAGATTAATAAAAAAGAAGTACTTAGACTTACTTGCCATTCGATTTTATTTATATTTCTTTAGATTTAACAAGATTTATGGTTATAATCAAAAAAGCTTGAGTTTACATACACTTTTTTTCAGAACTTGGTACCTTCTAAAAGACCGAACTTGGTATTAATAGGTACTACACCTACTAATATCACGTCCGGCCATTTTACCGAAATGTCCCGGCAAACTGGCTAGTCTGTCCGGCTATTAGGTTTGGCGAACTGGCAACCCAATGTTTATAAAGGAGTTAATAAAGGAGCTCTACAAATAAGTAGACGAGGCCGAGGTGACCGCAGTTTTTCATGTAAAAATCCAACCTAGAATGATGAAACGACAGATTGTTACATTACGAGTAGTATAACCACAGTATTAAGCTATGTGGGCCTGAGCATGCGTGGAAGTGTTAGTAGTAGCTCCACTTTCGTTAATCTTCGGAAGCAAATACGCGATCCCAAAGCTTTGTTAATAGCTTCGATTCGCTTTCGATAGCGTAATTTTGATAACGCGATTTCATTTCAACGGCTGAAATACGATTTTTTCTATCGCTACTGAACACTGAGTCACCGAAACAGCATGTAGCATTGATTAAGTATAAAACCCCCGCGGCGAGCCGGTTGTATACTTTGCATACCTATAGTTAAAGCCCTGAATTATTTCTCACATGTTTATGAAGAACCCTTTTACACTTCACTAAAGCCCCGTTCCAATAAACAAAAACGACTCGTTTTGCTTACGGATGGTAGTATTTTGACATAAGTTCTATGAGACTTATGTCATTTATTGGAACGGGGCTTAAGTCCATAAACAAAAGAAAATGACAATGAATATAGGTGTTTTTACCTGCATCTCCAGCAGCAGTTTCGTACAAGACTCTGTACTATTACATTGTGGTGTACCAGTGTGGACTACTGTCACGGCCCTCAGTCTGTACGGGAAGGACCTCAGAATCCTCTGGTCTGTATTACTGGGATCCCACTGGGATCTACTGACTAATGACAGAGGGTTTTCAACAGGTGGCAGAACGTTTTCTGAAAAAGAATTTGGTAAGGATTCCTTTAATTACGTGAGATTAAAACAGGGGAGAGAGGGTTAAATGTGACAATCACATCAATGAATTTTTACGTGTGGAGAAAAAATATTTTAATTTGAGACGCGTAAAATACTTTTTACCAATAATAATTAGTTAATTGTTTGCTTAAAAAACCAAAGCAAGAGATTGTTATTTCGGCGGCGGCGATCTCTCGCGTCCGGCCCTGGTTCAGGCCATGGTCCGGAGCGAGAGGGAATGGGAAGCGGTCACCACATTCTGCGAAGCAGTAATGCTAGCAAAGGAGGTGGCCGGGCGTTTGAGGGAGAGAACATCTGCCCAACTTAGCCGCCGCGGGAGACGCCCAGGGCGCCGGGCGCCGCGAGACGACTTCCGGCCACCGTAGATGCGGGCCTGTGGGCGGTGAGCAATGGGTAGTTCACCGTCCGTCCGTCGATTGACGACAGGCCGTGTCGACGGCGCGTTCGTGTTTCACGCGCGCCTCAAAGAGAGTCAGCAAAGCAGAGGGGCTTGCCAGAGCCTCCGCCTGCCGGGGTTGCGGGTTGTTCGAAAGAGATACCGCGGCCTCGGAACGTAAAGGGCAATAGAAGGAACATGGGTGGGTTTTAGTCAGTACAAGTCTGACATGCCCCCCCGCTCCGCCCAGAGCGGGGGAAGTCATTGGATGATTTCCCACCCGAAAAAAAAAAAAAGAGATTGTTATTTCAAAATTCCGATAAAATTTTTGATTGTACCGATTCTATAAGTAACCTTTGAAAGTATAGAAAATACAAGTGATGCAGCAGGGGTAGCGTAAAACCTCAGGATGTATCAATAAGGGGGAGTAGGGGGTAAAAACTTGGTCTAAAAACCTCGTGATTAATGCATGGCCCCAAGGAATTATTTAGGTTCACAAACATGTATTAAAATAACTATGTTAACTTTGATCATAATTACAACGTATACATACAACATATCCAAAAATATTCTCAAAAAATGAACAATCATAGACATCAAAGTTATTTGATAAGCATATTTCATATTATCAAAGCAAACAGTGATTAGATTGCAACACAGATTGTAATAGATATTAGCCTAAGGCATTGAGTTTGCTTTTGTGCATATTTAATTTTATTACAAAAATAGTATAAAGTAAATTCACTTACCAGAATTATTTTGTATCACAAGAAGATATATTCCAATAAAGATGCCAGCAATCAAGATTATCAGCAGTAAGCTAACAATGATGGTGGTCACTGTATTTCTCTGTGGCACAGTCTGTGGAAACCGATGCAACAAAGGTGTATTCTCCTCTGGTCTCACCTCATTTTGCTCCTCGGCCCGATTAGTGTTATGCCGAGTTTCATGCTCTGCAATACAATTGTCCACTTTACCAACAATTTCACAATCAAACTCTCTCAAATCCATAGACATAGTTTGACTCAGACAGCACAATATTCCCAATAGCTGACAATGAGATGAACTGACTAAAGCTTTAACTGATAAGCCAGGCTTCCCATTGTTCAGGCTATCATCATCAAACACTGACAGGAAGTGTAATTCCCCATTACAAAGATAAACAAAAAATAAATTAATTACTGTTTAAACAATAAAGTGGTAACTCCACCATGATAACAGTTATCTTTGTGAGTAAACTATAATATTTGAATATCTACAATTACTACTACAATTATCCACTTTTAAGTAATACTGCTCATAGTGACCAATATGAGCAAAATCTTCATGTTCAATCAGGGATTTACATTGAAATGGATATGATGTCTGTTTGTTACACATTTAAGTATCTCTATCAGGTCTGTATTATGATATCATATCTCTCCAAAGTATCATATTTGCTATGCATATTATGTAGAGTGTTTATCTACATACCTACTAGTAGATTGCATCAAAACAATAGTGATTTGTCAGATTTTGACTGATTAGTACTTAGTTTTTTTTTTTAACGTTGGATGCATGCAAAGGGTATAACTTCATTGGAATCTTATGGGAAGTTTCCTGTTTTATGACTTCTTATATTTATGAATTCAGGTTCATGCATGAGTAACATACACAAAGAACTAAGAAGTTGTTCAAATAAATGTGAGAAACTTACCAACAGAATATAATGGCTGCATCTTAGAAACTGAGAATAATTTTTAATGAATAAGCATTACGAAGTGACCAGCTATATAAAATATCGATCAGTAATGAGGAACATGTGTATGAGGAAAAAGTAAAAGTGATTAGGTTCAGGAAAACAAAAATATTTATTTTTAATTGTCAAAACACGAATGTCATTGTGTCAAAACTGTCACTTTGACTGTCACACAGTCAAGTTTGACATTATGGTAAATAGTTGTGACTTGTTTTTCCATAAAGGCTAGCTAAAAAGACGACATAGCTGGATTTATCCCTCTGCCAAACCATTGGCCATTGGACCACATATTGTGTGACATAAAACTAATTTTAGCCATTGAGTATCGTTTTATTTCGTAAACAAGTGCTCTCAAAAAATGTTCTACAGTAGGTACAAGTTTGCCGATATAAGATACACAATGGTGTCTTTAGGGGCAATGATCTAATATAATATAAGGTGGTTCAAACCTAGCATATTATCGTGATGGTCAAGAGATTCAACGCTTCGGATTTCATGCATGAGGTTGCGCGTTCAAATCTGGGCAAAAAAGCTTCAAAGTGACTTTTTCATTTCGTTTGAATTTTCTTAACTTTATCTATAACATCATGGACATCGGATAAGCCACTGACTTATAAACCTATGGACTGGCCATACCTACAGAATTAGCGTAACTACCTACAAAACTCGGGCGCTCAAAATGGCTGCCTTTTTATAGGGTTGTAATTTAAAGCCACATGAGTACCTAGTTTATATCGATATATTAGACCAATATCAATTATTCGAATATGTTTTATCAAAGTAAGTATTTTTAAAGATGCATGGCTGATTTTTCAATCGTCAGATACCTTTTCTGAGGAACATAAATATGACTGACAGCTTTTTGGCTTCTGTATCATTTAAATGAAGTCAGCCCGCCTATTAATTATTCGTTTATAATATTTGACGGTTGCAATATAAACCGTTAATCTAAATGAATTAATATTTTCTGATATTTTTATTAGCTCTGCTTCAGATAGACATAATATATCTGCTGCTAGACATAGGGCTTTCCAACTATCTATTACTACAAACTAAATCAACATCTTATACAGTGTAATGGTACTTCTATCTTCCTAAGTGAGGTATGTATTTTGTTTTGTGAAAGGGTTTTTATTTTACACTTTTTTGTACCTCTCAGCATAGAATATAATCATCCAAACCACTTGAAATTGAATATTGGAATTGTCATGCTATGTAGGTACATATTTTGAAAATTCTAATATGCCCAAACACGGCTAGTATACATTGATTTATTACAGAGTACCGTTGCTTACCTTCCGGTTTCATCGTCAGTTCAGTTAAAATTACTCCTTCACCATCTTCTTTCAGTCAGTTATTAACTAAAAGCTTAACAAAGCAATTTTACTTGTTACGACAGTTTTGCTATGATCGTATGAGAAGTTCCATTCCATGTCTTTGAAGTTCATCATAATATGATGACAATATTTATACGAGACCAATTCGGGAGTATCTTTCAATAAAAAAAAAACATTTTTCACAATAAAATTGACTGAGAATAGGTAAATACATACAACCGAGTTAAAAATTGAATAATGCGAAATCTCTTGTCACATTTAGTTACATTATAGTTTCTGTAAGGGTTTTATTGAAATAAAAAGACCTTTCACGTTAAAAGAACATGTTTTTATTTATGCATAAAAAGAAAAACACTTTAGAAACACATAACTAAGTAGTAAAACATTCGCTTTTGTGTTACATTAGTGCTAGTTTTATTAACCGACATTATAATGTCAGTTGATATTTATTCATTTCTGAACAAAATTAATTTGTTAAAATAATTTCTATTTGAAATCTTGCTTGATGTAGGTTGTAAAAAAACATATTGGTTTAGGCTGAAAAATAACAATATTATTAGTCACACAATCTAATAACCTAGTACTTCATTCCTTAATTACTGTCAAAATATGATCAAATTAGCCTTTACAAAATTATTTTAATTTAACATCGTAAATGGCTCTTGAGCCATTTCAATTGAAAAACATTTGTTTTATTCGCCTCATTTTTTTTGTCATCCCTGACAATGTTTAGATGTGTGGAGGTATAAGATTATTTAATGAGGCAGCACAACATTAGCTTTCTTGAGTCTCCTAATATAATTCGGCATCAATAGTGAATGTGAAAGGGAACAATATTAAGGTGGTTCAGGATTTTTTTTTTATAATAAAACAATTTAAGGTGACATATTCACCCTGTCATCTACTCAACAAAATAAAGTATACCTACGAGAAAAACCTACCACTAGAGGACGAGGGCACTGCGCTGTCACGTTACCTTGTCACATCGAGAGTTTTATTAAAGCATGATTTGTCGAAGTGCAATGAGCAGACATACCACATTTTTGTCGGGGGTTAATATTTCCAATGCCAATAACAGCTAACCATTTTTTCTTCAAAAATAAATTTACTGGGAATCTGTCGAACAAAAAACCATATCAACATTTTACACAATTATTACATTAGATATTATCGATACTTCGACATCGCTATTAGAGATTACAATGTAGCATCACAATTATGAGTTCTTAGTCTGTGGTCTTGACTATGGTAACTCTCTCGTAAAATGGCGGTTGCGTTGTATAGCGGTATGTGTTGTGTTCAATTAATTAATAAAAGGTTTTTCAAGTAACACTTCCTTTCTCTGGTATCCCATATACTCCAACAGGTTATGGGCCCAGGCATGAAAGATTGAGAGAACCTATTTTGCGAGTTTGATTCGATTAAGTCGCGGTGTAGCAAAGGTTGGAGCCCTACGTAGCCCGTGGTTCGAACAAGCAAACAAGAAGTTTAATGGCGGCAGTGGTTTGCGCGGCAATTCTATTTGTGTGAGATTGCGTGCATCTTAACAAAAATGTCGAGTTCGGAGAGTCATAAGACGATCGTTCTTAATGGTCGCAATTGGCAAGCGTGGCGTTTTCAAACAACAATAGTTCTTCGTTCAAAGAAGTTATTGGGAATCGTGACAGGCACTGAAGTGAGGCCTGCGGAAGCTGGTAAAACACAAGAATTATGGGATGAGAGAGAAAATAAAGCCCAAGAGGTGATCGTTACTAGAGTCGAGGAGACAGTGATGACGTATTTGATTTCGTGTTCCAGTAGTCGTGAAATGTGGCAGAAGTTATGTACCTTATATGAACCGGCAACGAGAGTCGGGGTGCATTTGTTGCAACAGAGATTTTTTAATATAAAGTATGAGGACCCAATAGCTGTGTTCATAACGAAGGTTGAGGAGTGTGTTAACCAGTTGGCATCAGCAGGAGAAAAGATATCAGAAAATATGATAACAACAAAGATACTTATGTCATTACCTGACAAATACAAACATTTTGCCTCAGCTTGGGAAAGTATTCCAGAAGAAAAACGGACATTGCAGGAGCTGACAGGCAGGTTGCTAGTTGAAGAGGAGCGCAGTGGCAATGGTGCCATTTCCAGTGCTAGTAGCAGCGGACAGCAAAATTCTGCATTGGTAGCCGGTGCACAGCATACTATAAAGTGCTTTGAGTGTGGTAAAATAGGCCATAAAAGGAGTGAGTGTAGAAATAGAAAGTGTAATAACTGTCACAAGGTGGGTCATTTAATGAAAGACTGTAAGTTTCAGAAAAATAAACCTATTGAGAAAAATATGAAAACCAATTCAAAAACTTCTTTTGTAACAAGAGAGATTCAAGGTAATTTATTAAATTCAAAGAATTTTGTGTTAGATTCAGGGGCAAGTGACCATATGTGTTATATTAAAGAGATGTATTCAGAGTTTTCTGAAATAAATACTAAAAGATTTGTTACAATTGGTAATGGTAATAATTTAGAAGTTTTAGGTATTGGAAAAGTTGATGTGTATGCCTATAATGATTCAAAGTATACTCTGTGTACTTTACATGATGTGTTGTATGTGCCTCAATTAAATGTGAATTTGTTTTCTCTCGGGTCAGCCATTAATAAAGGTCACAAGATGGTTTCAGATTCTAATGGATGTAAGTTTTATAAAAATGGTTCCGTAACTGGTGTAGCTGAGAAATATGATAAAATGTATGTGATGAAATTTAAATTTAGTGATGTAGCTTTGTTAACTTTGACAGATTGGCATAGTAAGATGGCACACCAAAATTATCAGTATGTAAAAGAGTTTTTAGATTTAAAAGGCATAAAATATGAAGGGCAGACTGATCAGTGTTTACCGTGTATCCAGGGAAAACAGCATAGGTTACCCTTTCATCAGAGTAGTAGTAGGTCAGTTGAACCAGGTGAACTCATACACATGGATCTATGCGGTCCAATGGAGGAAGTGTCAATAGGGGGCTCTTCATATTTTCTTTTATTGAAGGATGATTATAGTAGTTACAGATTTGTTTATTTTATCAAGAACAAGTACGAAATTAAAGAGAAAATTGTGGAATTTATAGAGCTGTTTGAAAATGAGTTTAGGCGTAAAATAAAAAGATTTAGGTCAGATAACGGAACAGAGTTTGTGAATAGAGTAGTAGAGAATTTATTTAAGACAAAAGGTATAGTACATGAGTTAACAGTTAGTTATACTCCTGAGCAAAATGGTAGAATTGAGCGTGAGATGCGTACTGTAGTTGAGTCTGCGAGAACAATGATTATTCAGTCTGGTTTAGGGAAAGAACTTTGGGCTGAAGCAGTGAATACAGCGGTGTTTACAATAAATAGGACAGGTAAAAGTAAGGTGAGTGGGAAGACACCGTATGAGTTGTTGTATAATAAGAGTTTTGATGTTACTTTATTGAGAGATTTTGGTTCTAAGGTATGTACACATGTACCTAAACAGCTTAGATTGAAGTGGGACTCTAAGAGTAAATTAGGAGTTTTTGTGGGTTATGGTGATCGTACAAAAGGATACAGAGTGTGGTATTCTAACACAAGAAGAGTAGAAACTCATAGGGATGTTGTATTTATCAAAACCACAAAAGAACTAGTAGAGAACAATATAAGTTCAAGCATTTTACTAACAGATGAAGATGTTATTGTACAAGAACCCCCTCTTGATATAGACAACAGGGAACAGAATCAAGAAGATAAACAAGTGGAGGAAGAAAATAAAGAGATTGAGATAGAAAAATGCAAAGAAGTTGAACAGCACGAAGACGGGCTAGGAAGTAATGTAGAAGATGAAAGATCAAGTGAAGTTGACATGATGGAAGAGTACTTAGAGGAAGAATTCTTAGATGCAGAAGAAGAGACATCTGAAGAAAATACAATTTCTAGAAGTAGAAGGAAAGTGAAGAAGCCTGTATGGACAAAAGATTACGAGATGGCATTGATAGCACAAGGAGAAGAACAATTAACTTATGAAGAAGCTGTTAGTGGAGAACATAAAGAAGAATGGCTAAAAGCAATAGAAGTAGAGTTAGAAGCACTAAACAAAAATAATACATGGAAAGAAGTTAGTTTACCAGAAGGCAAGAAATTAATTGATACTAAGTGGGTATTTAAAATCAAGAAAGAAGGAAATAAAGATCTTTATAAAGCTAGATTAGTTGTAAGAGGCTTTAAGCAAGAAGATAAGTTTGATCACTCGGAGATTTATGCTCCAGTAGCTAAACTACCTACACTGCGGATTTTATTAGCAATAGCTAGTGAATATAACATGGATATTCATCAGATGGATGTCAGAAGTGCATTTTTATATGGGAACATAGAGGAGGAGGTGTTTGTGGAGAAACCAAAAGGTATGAAGAAAGATGGCAAAGTATTGAAATTACAACGGTCTTTGTATGGATTAAAGAAATCTCCAAGATATTGGAATGACAAATTTAATCAATTTATGGTTCAGGAAGGGTTCCAAAGAAACCAGAGTGATTACTGTTTATATTATAAGAAGGATAAGAAGTTCTATATCTTACTTTATGTTGATGATTTGATTTTACTTTGTGAAGATGAACAAGAGATAAAAATATTTAAAGAAGCATTACAAGAAAAATTTGATATGAAAGACTTAGGGAGTAATAATTTAAAATATCTAGGAATAAATATAACTAAGAAGAATGATGTAATTGAGTTAAACCAAGAGCAGTATTTAACGAATTTATTGAAGAAGTATAATATGGAAGGATGTAAGCCTATAGCAACACCCATAGAACAAGGTTTAGTCTTAGAAAAAGAAGTGACTACAGATAAAGAATTGATAAAAAGGTGCAGACAGTTAATAGGAAGTCTCATGTATGCCATGTTAGGAACACGTCCAGATTTGTGTTATGCATTGAGTTATCTAAGTCGTTTTCAATGTTGTGCTAATGAGAGCTTATGGAAGGCATTAAAAAGAATTTTGAGATATATCAAGGGTACTATAGGATTAAAACTAATTTATAGAAAAAGAGTAGATGTGCCGTTAGAAGGGTATACAGATGCTGATTGGGCAGGAGATCAAGGGGATAGGAAATCTACATCAGGGTATATAATTAAAGTTTTTGGTAACATAGTGTCATGGTCTTCTAATAAACAGCAGTGTATATCATTGTCAAGTACAGAATCAGAATATGTAGCATTAGGAAAGGGAATCGCAGAGGATTGCTGGATTAGGAATTTATTAGGAGAAATAGGAGTTGATTGTAAAAGTTTTATTATAAAAATTGATAATCAGTCTGCAATTCATGTTGCAAAAAAACCCAGAATATCATAAGCGCCTTAAACATATAGATATTAAGTATCATTTTGTGAGACAGAAAGTTGAGAATAAAATTGTATGTTTGGAGTATGTACCTTCAGGGGATCAGCTTGCTGATATATGTACTAAAGGATTATGTAAAGTTACCTTTGTTAAGTTGAGAGAAATGTTGTTCTCTTAGTATTATAAGTTTGGATTTTTTAATTATAGTAGTTTGTAATGTAGAGTCAGTATTGAAGTAATAGTTGCATTGAAGTAATAGTTGCATTGAAGTATTGTGATGAAAGTTAGTTTTATGATTGTGAGTGATGTTTACATTGAGGAAGGGTATTAGAGATTACAATGTAGCATCACAATTATGAGTTCTTAGTCTGTGGTCTTGACTATGGTAACTCTCTCGTAAAATGGCGGTTGCGTTGTATAGCGGTATGTGTTGTGTTCAATTAATTAATAAAAGGTTTTTCAAGTAACACTTCCTTTCTCTGGTATCCCATATACTCCAACAATCGCTGATTGTAAGCGTCCATCACTAAGTTCACTATGTTTGTAAACAATGCAATGAAATAAAGAAAATAACAACGTTTGAAGCTATACAAAACTAGCACAGGTCTCAATGACCTTTCTAAAGATCATCTTGTAACAAAACATCATACATAATTCGTGAAAAAGCAATGAAAACTTGTCACTAACCTGTGAATGGACAATTCAGGCTGATTATTGTTTTTCCTTGCACCACACTGTATTATGCAACACGAAGGCATGATTCATTGTTTATAGCAAAGCCCAGTGCACCACAATAACTAGTTTGAAGCCGTATTTTTCAATAAAACAACAAAAAATATCTTGGCGCGCAACTGTTTGACAGTTGATGTACCACAAAACTCGGCGCAAATCATGGAGAATCGGTTACGCATAGATAGGCTTATGACGTCACATGAAAGCGTTGCCAAAATGAGCACTTGACAAACTATACTTGTCTTTCTTTTCTTATGCAGCTACAGCTTTATTAAAAAGAGACAACACTGTTTTTCACATACGTGTGTCGATTTTATAGATATTTGTATAACTATTCTTTCTATAGTAGAATATGCCGTCTCCATAGGTATATCTCAATGGGATAAGCAAAACTAATAATAATTTAAAAACATATTTATTTTTAAATTGAGTTGGTGAACAAATTCCTAAGAGAATCTTTCACCATCATCTTTAGTCGAATTTATGTAATTCGTTCTTAGTTTATGGTTTTTTGTGTACGCTCACCCACTAATTGTGTAAATAGAGATAGACCCCGGTCTACGGTTCACACGATATCTGACTTTTCTTTTCAATTATTGGATTTATTATCTGTACCTTTACTACGGCGATACAGTGACTTCGTTCCTTTTATTGATTTTAATAGCCTAGAATATAGAGCTAGTGTATATTCTTCATTTAATATTTATAAACTGTTCCATCTACTTGTTGACCAAAGTGCCCCAAGTATAGAATTATGAGAGTCCAAACAAAAATCAAGTTGTTGTTGCCCTGACCCTGCGTAGTCCGTCAAGTTGCACAGATTTGCTAGAAATTGACGAAACGCTGTTCAATAAATTAATATACTGCGTTTGATGTATGAATATTAGAAAGCACGATTGATTATGACGATCGATTTCAGTGTTCTTCACGTGAACCTTGTTGAAGAACTTCAGCTTTAGCATCTACCCGGCTGTGACGATTACAACAGATCGTCGGCGTTTATATGGCAGTACCTATTGTAATCACACCTTTCATATAACTCTACGTTTAGAGCAGTTTTTAATTTAGTTGTTGTGAAGAAGCCCTGCTATTTGTCACGGTAAGTTGAAAATGATGCTGCTGTTGTTTCTAGAATACTATATTATAGTTAAAAGTGAGTGTAGTGCCCCACTTTGTGTTAGCCTAAGAAGTAGAATGTGTGTTTGTAACTATTTGTTTTGACTTAGCGAATGGGTCTGCTCTACTTGCTATTTCCAAAGATTGGTTATTTTAGTGGTGTTTGTTTATACTCTTTCTCTTACACATATTTTATTGTATATTCACATATTATTCAACCTATACTGTATGAGATAAATGTGTGGTGTTAAAAATCTGGATTAAAAATAGTATAATATTTAGTTCAGAAGATATAAGAGAACAGATTAACATACTGTATTCTGGTCAAAATCATAACCCTT
Organism: Ochropleura plecta; assembly: GCA_905475445.1. Lineage (NCBI taxonomy): Eukaryota > Metazoa > Arthropoda > Insecta > Lepidoptera > Noctuidae > Ochropleura > Ochropleura plecta. The sequence goes on along the minus strand of FR997721.1, from coordinate 15,661,508 downwards.
CTTTTTGCTTTACCATAGTTGTTTAAAATGAGTTCAATTAATTAAAATAAGTTGGAATATCCATATTTTCATAAAATTACATTTTATAATGGGTGAGACAAAACTTATGATTAGCTGGCTTAACTTATGTGTAGATGAAACACACTAGAAGTAGCTACCAATGGACAATGTCCATGGGCAACTTCTAAATACAGATTTAACTTATAGCATGTCTAGAACATTGTAAAAATTGCCAATCACCACCAATCAATTGTGTAGACACATGTGTTTAGATGTCAAAGAGTATCTCCGACGCATAGACAGTTCTAATGTTCCAACCTCAACCAAATTTTCTGAAATACAGTGACCATTTTGGCTCACATGTTATTGGTCATGGTTTTAATTATATTGAAATAATCAGGTCAGATACCTATTTCTCTGGATAATCTTGAATTAGCAGGTGTCATTCAACCAATACACACCATTCTACTTAGTATTTGTCCATGATTGTTGTATTATCTAGATCTCTCATGATGATAAATGTGCTGGTTGCAAGCATTGCATTCTTCATTGTTGCTAAGAATATGCCTGTACTCTTTTTGTTGCAATTTTATCATTATGCATGAGTTTTAAATATCAATCTTGTGTGTGTAATAATTGCTCTGCAAATGTTTATTTTCTTAATAGTAATAGATGCATTGTTTATGTGCGACTTTCTGCTTTTTTAAATTTTATTGTGTTCTAAATTTAGTCATCATTTTCCTGCCCTTGTCCCATTCTATTTGGGGTCGGTGCAACACGTTTTCTTCTTCCATTCACCTATCAGACTAAATTTAGTAAGAACATTGATTGAAATTAAAATGAAGAATATTATATATTTTTTTTATTGGAAGCTGAAAACAAAAAGTAGAAAATAATCTAATGATTTATTTAGGTACTAGGTATATGCTATTTATTAAATCTTGTATGTACTATTTTTGCTAAACTTCTAATTCATTTCTTTTACTTTATACTTCTATAAGTAGAAGCATATCACTTTTGACTGTATTTTTATAATTTGTGGTTTATTGTTTTAACTTGCTGGCTGTTGAATGTATGCATGCATCATAAAATACTTCTTTATACATACATTCAGACAACTTCTTTAAAATATCATAATTCTTCCAGGATTGTAGAAGCATTAAATGATACGAGAATTCTATGACAGTTCCGATGAAGATGATATGGAAAATCAGTATCCGATAGATCCAGAATGCTTGGTTCTGACTCGGCCTGACTGCGACATGCATAACCGGTGCTGTGGTGGTAAAGCGTGGTGCATCAAAGTAGGCAACATTATATTATTAAATTAAGAAAATATTGAGAAATCCCACATGATACAATATGATAATATTAATGTTTTCAGGATATTTGTGGCATCATATGTGCCGTGCTAACATGGTTGCTGATACTGTACGCGGAATTTGTTGTGATGATGGTGATGCTTCTGCCTGGTCTGTCCACATACCCTGTCTACAGCTACATCAACATATTTATCTTCCAAAGCTTGGCATTCCTTGCGTTTGCGTCGCACCTTAGGACTATGTTCACGGATCCAGTAAGTACTAAATGTAATTTGTTGTAAGAAACACACAAGTTATGTTAAAGAAAACAATATGCTACCTCATTACAAACTTTTCTCTCTGACAATACACTTGCCACAAATTGGAAATCAAATCTTAGTTGATTGTTACATTTGTATAGATTTTTAATCAACTTTTGATTAATGCAATTGAAAACAGTTTCGTTTCACATTTCCGACAAAAAATGACATCTATAACTGCCTCTTTAGTCTAGTGGTCGCTAGCGTGATTGTTGAGCAAGAAAGGTCGTGGTTTCATTTTCCGGGTCGGACAAAGTGACATCCAACAGGAATTTCTCAGTAGCGTCCACGGAGTCTGGAGTAGTCCCCAGTTGAGTGCAATAGGCTCGCCTATATGGAACTGCTTATATGGGACGAAAGTGGCGAAATGTGAGGGTACTATTAAGTACACCTCTGCCCAACCTTTTATGTTATCACATGTAAGAAATGATCAATTTTTTATAGGGTGCTGTTCCAAAGGGGAATGCTACAAAGGAAATGATCAAGCAGATGAGTTTCCGGGAGGGTCAGGTGATATTCAAGTGCACTAAGTGCTGCAGCATCAAGCCGGAACGGGCTCATCATTGCTCAGTGTGTCAGCGCTGCATTCGGAAGATGGATCATCACTGCCCATGGGTTAACAATTGTGTTGGCGAGAACAACCAGAAATATTTTGTGTTGTTTACTGTAAGTAACTAATTATTTATCAAATCATATTCTACTGATCCTGAGATGTATGGATGTTAATGATTATTTCACACAAACTACTCGACCACATTTTGATGAAACTCGACACACAGTTAGTTTTTAACCTAGATAAACATATAGGGTAATTAGGAGATACGTAGAAAAATTTAATTGCAAAGCATGCTGGGTACAGCTCGTTATAAATAAAATAGCTCCGCCTTTTTTTTTTTTTTTTTTTTTTGGGTGGGAAATCATCCAATGACTTCCCCCGCTCTGGGTGGAGCGGGGGGGCATGTCAGACTTGTACTGACTAAAACCCACCCATGTTCCTTCTATTGCCCTTTACGTTCCGGGGCCGCGGTATCTCTTTCGAACAACCCGCAACCCCAGCAGGCGGAGGCTCTGGCAAGCCCCTCTGCTTTGCTGACTCTCTTTGAGGCGCGCGTGAAACACGAACGCGCCGTCGACACGGCCTGTCGTCAATAGACGGACGGACGGTGAGCTACCCATTGCTCACCATCCACAGGCCCGCATCTACGGTGGCCGGAAGTCGTCTCGCGGCGCCCGGCGCCCTGGGCGTCTCCCGCGACGGCTGGGTTGGGCAGATGTTCTCTCCCTCAAACGCCCGGCCACCTCCTTCGCTAGCATTACTGCTTCGCAGAAGGTGGTGACCGCTTCCCATTCCCTCTCGCTCCGGACCATGGCTTGAACCAGGGCCGGACGCGAGAGATCGCCGCCGCCGATCGCCTCCACGAGGGCACGGCGGTGCTCCGCCCAAGCTGGGCAGATCGCCACTGTGTGCTCCACCGTGTCCTCCGGGCAATCGTCACAATGGTGACACCCGGGCGTTTCCTCCCGCCTGATGATGTGCAGGAACCTCCCGAAACTTCCGTGTCCGGTGAGGACCTGCGTCAGGCGATAGGTGAGGACGCCATGACGCCTCTCCAGCCACTCCTCAAAGAGGGGACTTACCGCCGCTATTGTGGCGTGCCCTGCACGGGGTTGCGACAGTCGCTCTCTCCATGCCACCATGAGATCGCACCGGAGGTCTGCCCGCCGAGCGGCAACTTGCCGTGGCAGCGGGTTTTCCCCCCGGTGTAGTGCCTCCACGCGCCACTCAAACAGGCGCGCGAGGACTATCGCCTCCAGATCCCACGGTGGCAGTCCGGCAAGGAGGCTCGCTGCCTCGCCGGAGATCGTGCGGTAGCCCCGGACAAGCCGTATGGCCACCACCTTTTGGGGCGCGTTCAGGTAGTGGGCGGCGCGCCGCCCTAAGGAACGCGCCCATACCGGGGCCCCGTAAAGGGCCATGGACCGCACGACTCCGGCATAGAGCCTACGGCAGGAGGCGTTTGGCCCCCTCAGATTGGGCAGGAGCCGCTTGAAAGCAGCCCCCGTCCGCTCGAGTTTGGGAGCCAAGCGTCGAAAGTGTTCGACGAAGTTCCACCGGCTGTCGAGGACGATTCCCAGGTACTTCATCGTCGACCCGACGCCGATGCGAACCCCTCCTACCGTCAACTGGGATCCCGACGGTGGCGTGTTTCCGCGGCCATGAAAGACCATGGCCTCGGATTTGTGCAAGGCCACCTCGAGACCCAGCAGCCGGATCCTCTCTGCAAATAGCTCCGCCTTAGAACTCATAAGTCGGGACCAATACCACCAAGGCATCACTGATCCCACCAATGACGAAACTCATTCTGAATGTGTACATTAGCCTTTTGTCAATCAGAAATCCATAGACCTACGCGTAATATTTATCTATCTTATCAACTCTAATCCTTATTATCAAATTCTATAATTCGTGTATCCGATGTAATGTTGCGACCTCATTACTAATGATAACTACATTCTTTTCTATGTTTCCAACCTTTGCACATTCTTCTTGAATCGTTTTTTTTTTCTGGGAAATAATGTTTTCATAATGAGCTCCCAGAGTTATAAGAGAGCTCAATGATTCCCAAGCGGCTAAATAAGCCGCTTGGGGTTGCTCTTAAGGTAAAACCACGCTTGCCTAGATTGGTCTGTAGATGGCTGACCACCAGTTATATACAGTTTCCTCAGTGCGTCGGAAAACACGTATACCTGTTGGTCCCGGCTCTCATTTGTAAATCTTTGACAGTCGTTTCAGGTAGTTAGTGTCCCGAAAGTCTGACAACTAGCCTTACCATAAAAGGGTACCGTATTACTCAGTAATAACTTGGTTGTGGAGGTCAGATAGGCAATCGCTCCATGTAAAAATGTAAAATACTGGAATTTTGCTGCATCCGATTCGCCCGGAACCCAACTTTAACATAGTTGAGAAAAGACTAAGCAGATGTTGAATGTTTTAAATGGATGAAAACCTCTAAAAAAAATGGGAAATAAAACCAACCGAAACATTACATTGAACCTAACTTACGTACATACGGCAACACATCGAGCTAAACTATTCCAGTATAACATGGCCTCGTTTTGTATAGATATTTCCTACAGTGAGAGGTCCTCATAAACTGGTTCTGTATATATGTATAGCTCTATTGGTAGCTGTGCGTTTATTGTCTTGGGACTTTGTAGCTTTTATTGACTAGTTGCTTTTTTGTATACTACAGTTCTACATAGCTGCGATATCAATCCACGCGGTGGGGCTGGCGGTGTACCAGTTCGTGACGTGCATCCGGCATGAGTGGCGCGACTGCAGCGCCTACTCCCCGCCCGCCACCGTCGTGCTACTACTGTTCCTCATCGCGGAAGCGCTGCTATTCGCAATTTTCACCGCCGTCATGCTTGGCACTCAGCTACACGCTATTTGGAACGATGAAACCGTGAGTATTCATTATTTAAATCGATATCAATCGGTTCTATCCATGTAGGTAACTCGTTAACTCGCACGCCAATTGAGTGATTATATTTATAAATTTTTTATTAAACGAGATCTGAATAATACTCAAGCATGTTACATCTTTTGGAACATTTTGCAGGGTATCGAGCAACTGAAGAAGGAGCAGGCGCGGTGGGTCCGCAAGTCTCGGTGGAAGAGCATACAGTCAGTGTTCGGCAGGTTCTCTATACTTTGGTTCTCGCCCTTCACTCAGCCTTCGCCCAAGACGAAACTGGAAAGCTACCTGTACAGTGTTTAGATAAGATATTGCAGGCTCACATTCATCCATAGTTTCAGTGTGACATGCATCCACTCTCGTCTCGGTGTGTGAATATTTACAGTCATCGTAGCAGTCATGTTTCAAATCGATCTAAATGTTCTGACCAAGTAGCACCCATGGTGTCATATAAAGTTGGTTTCAACACGATATTTCAAGCAATTCTTAATATTATTATTGAGTCACTCTTGTCTCACTATGATTGACTGACTGACAACGGAATTTGTAGCGTGTATAGATAGTTAGGAACCAAACGTCTGCATTTACTAATTTAATGTTACAAATATTAATCACAAATGTCTGATTATGTGTGGGAAATTATTTTCAAATAGTTAAGTAATAATAGCAATTGAGTAAGAAAGTAAAGTACGTTTAAGGATATTCTCGTAGTATTTGGGGCATTAACCATTACGATCATAGCTCGTGTTTATCAAATAATACGCTTATCTGTGTCTCGTTCGGAACCATTTAAAAAAAACATGGCCGGATTCTGCCCTGACAATGCACAGTAATGATTAATATATGAAAATTACTTTTAAAATAAATAAAAATTAATCGCATTAATTACATTTCCTTAAAATAGGCGAGAGAAAATGCAAAAAATATAGGTGATTGTTTGTGTGGTTGTATATTCTGACATTGCATTGATTGACATTGCAGTCTTGCGTTGATTTTATCACGTATTATCGTACTTTGTTACTATTGTAACTGGACCACAACTGTCGTTTTCGTTTCTAATATTAATATTTTTATGTTCTTATTGGACTTCTTAGTTTACGATTTAGATTCTGCCTCTCATCATGTTGAGGTGCCAAACAAACAAACGCTGAACAAACGTATGTGGATCTCCAAAGAAAAAAAACATACATTTGTTACACTGTCTGCTTATCATCTACATTAGAGGTATACTATTTACTTTAAAACGCAAAACTGAAGATCAAAAATGTCAATCATCGGTATAGGGCCGGAGGATGAATCTGCATGCATGATCTCATCCCTGATAGATGCGAGCGAATCGACAGTAAGTACTGAATTAATGCAGACAGATTAGAAGTAGGTACTACAGAAAAATGAACCTGGATTTCCCGAAGTGAGAGTGATTTTCACTCCTGTAGTGAGCCTTGACCGCAGCGACGACTCCAGACGACTCTCTCTACGTATTCTTATAGAACAGCACGATTGCTGTTTGTATAATGTCGTCGTACCAACGCATCTTTTGCCATCCTTATGGAATTAGCCGTTTACTACATTTATTACTAATGACGTCTGAATAGTATTTTTGGAACGCCTATAAAACTGAAGGTTTGATCATTTTTATTCAAATTGTTAAGGCGCTATTTTTGTTTCCTATTTAATGTGTCTCTCGCCTATCATCTGATAATAAAACATAATCTATTGTAAAGCCCTGCATGTGAACTTTAAAACAACGTACTGTACATTGATGTACATGAATATTTTTTGTTAGGGTATTGCTCTATACAAGTTCCGGCCGTGTCATTTACCATCTAATTGTAGGCCTCGATGTTGTACTAAATTTTTGAATAAATAATAATATTGTTTAATAAGATCATTATAGATCTCTTAAATAAATATAATAATGGTATTAAGTTCTTGTGCTATGATAAAAGTTCAAATCACAAATTATTATTAATTAAGTTAGCATACGTTTATCTATGCAATAAAAAATGCTTTTATCTTTATTAAATATTTGCTTTCGGAGTGTATGTCATGTAACAAAGTTACTATGTGAGTCTAGTGTAGAACCAATGACGTGATAGATCTCTCTATACTTACTTGTGATGGCTAATTAATTGGAACGTTGGTTTACACAAAGTCAGATAAATTTGCCTTAACTTAAGTCTCGCAAGACAACAGTGAGAACCACATACAGACTGGTCATTGTTTTAATGCCGTATAAAGTTTTTAAATAAACTATTGTTATTGCGTAATCATGATTAGTATTAATTTAAAATTGAGTTGATTGTGATTGTATTTATTTCGTTGTAATGATTTCGTTCATTATTTTTGTTATGGAAATGTGGAGTTTATTTCTTAAGTATAGGTCAATTAACGGCCGCGGGAACAAACACTCAATAGTTATACTTATTTTAGTTATTGGTTTTAATGGAACATTAAATAAAAGTAAACAGTAGGTTGCAACACAGTTGTGATATTTTAAGTCTAATCTTACTATGCTCCTTAAGTAAGGAATATTGATGCGCTGGACGTACAGCAATAGTGGGATTGTTTATGAATCAGGTAGACTTAACTTGTTATAACTATTGATAGAGCAAGTCGGCGTGGAAATTATTTGAGCAAACGCTAATCCTTTTGATACGTTTGTCGTGATTACATATTTTCTTAAATTGAATGAAGATGAAATTATTCGCCTTTTGAAAAAGCTCGTATCAGACGGTTTATTAGCAATACACAAACCATGTATCGGAATTGTATAGAATCTGATGACTGCATAATAATTTAGTTGTAAGTATCTATTGGGGGTTCGCAGTAAATGAACGATTAACTTTGCAATAATTAAGTGCTGTATAAATGTATTGTTTGTTGTTTATTACTATGTGATCGCTAAGACAAATGATTTTGGGAAACAAATCTCTGTTGGCTTTAAAATTATTTAAATTTTGACATTAACCGTCAATGTCATAAATACTATGATCATCAAATTGTCCTTGTTCCACCTAAAGCTGATTATGGGCGTATATAATTCTCTTCCGCTCTCTGAACTGAGTCGGTATTTATCATCTGAGTGTTTTACAAGCACCTGTCAGCTGCCTTTGATCTATAGAAATCTATGATCTACTGAATATGAACAAGACAAGATTTTTAAAGACGGGCACCTAAGGAAATTTACGTTCTAAGGTCGATTTAAGTTAATTAAATGAAATTTATTTCTTTGACGTAGTCTGTATACTTATAATCGTGTAAATTAATGCGCGTGAAGTGAATTCGGGCAATTAAAAGAAAAAAAAACCGGCCAAGAGCGTGTCGGGCCACGCTCAGTGTAGGGTTCCGTAGTTTCCCGTCCGTCACAATAAATGTTCCCACTTATGAGTTTAAAGGTGGAGGAGCGTGCAATGTTGCACGTTCCGCGGTAGGCGCTCCAACAGTTTTTGTACAAAAAAGACAAAAAGTTGTACAAAAACTGTTGTGTCAATCAAGTTCAAAATGATTTTCCTAGAAAGTCCTTATAAAGTTCTACTTTTCAGATTTTTTTTCATATTTTCTAAACTTATGGTTCAAAAGTTAGAGGGGGGGGGGACACATTGTTTTTTACTTTTGGAGCGATTATTTCCGAAATTATTGACATTATCAAAAACCGGCCAAGAGCGTGTCGGGCCACGCTCAGTGTAGGGTTCCGTAGTTTCCCGTCCGTCACAATAAGTGTTCCCACTTATGAGTTTAAAGGTGGAGGAGCGTGCAATGTTGCACGTTCCGCGGTAGGCGCTCCAACAGTTTTTGTACAAAAGAGACAAAAAGTTGTACAAAATACAACTTTTTGTCTTTTTTGTACAAAAACTGTTGTGTCAATCAAGTTCAAAATGATTTTCCTAGAAAGTCCTTATAAAGTTCTACTTATCAGATTTTTTTCATATTTTCTAAACTTATGGTTCAAAAGTTAGAGGGGGGGGGGGGACACATTGTTTTTTACTTTTGGAGCGATTATTTCCGAAATTATTGACATTATCAAAAAATGATTTTAGTAAACCCCTATTCATTTTTAAATACCTTTCCAACAATATATCACTCGTTAGGGTTGAAATTAAAAAAAAAACACTTCCCACTTTACATATAGGGTGGCTACCCTAATAAAACATTTTTTTCCAATTTTTATTTTACCACTTTGTCGGCGTGATTGATATACATATTAGTACCAAATTTCAGCTTTCTAGTGCTAACGGTCACAGAGATTAAGCGAGGACGGACGGACGGACGGACGGACAGACAGACATGGCGAAACTATAAGGGTTCCTAGTTGACTACGGAACCCTAAAAATTGATTTTAGTAAACCCCTATTCATTTTTAAATACCTTTCCAACAATATATCACACGTTAGGGTAGAAATTAAAAAAAAAAACACTTCCCACTTTACATATAGGGTGGCTACCCTAATAAAACATTTTTTTCCAATTTTTATTTTACCACTTTGTCGGCGTGATTGATATACATATTGGTACCAAATTTCAGCTTTCTAGTGCTAACGGTCACAGAGATTAAGCGAGGACGGACGGACGGACAGACAGACAGACATGGCGAAACTATAAGGGTTCCTAGTTGACTACGGAACAGGTTGCACTGATCTTACCCGTCTCTTTAGAACATCCCAGACATGCTCAATTGGATTGAGGTCAGGACTTCGAGCTGGCCAATCTAAACGACGGATCCCAACTTCTTGCATGTACGCTTCCACATCGCCAGAACGGTGCGGGCGAGCATTGTCGTCCATAAAAATGGAATCTTCCCCAAGTGCAGTCAATGTGGGTTGTGCATATGGAATTAGGACTTCGATTATGTACCGGTGTGCATTTAATGTTCCATTTTCTATGAAAACTAATTTCGTACGCTCCGTCAAATTAATTGCTGCCCAAAACATAACGGAGCCTCCGCCATAAGGAGTGATTTCTTCGAAACACACTTCCGCATAGCGTTTCCGTGGTCTTCGCAGCACTCGCCGGCGTCGGTCCTCTCCACACAAAGAGTTTCTAGCTTCATCAGAAAACAATACTTTATTCCAGTCCTCCAGAGTCCATGAAGCACAGTTCCGAGCAAACTGAAGTCGAGCAACACGGTGCTCACGGAGTAATTTAGGGCCCCGAGCTGGGCGGTAACTCCTGATATTGGCAGCCAAATGCCTCCTCCTGACCGTCCACAAGCTAACTTCTACTCCTCTTACTTCTTCAAGGCTCTTCTTCAGGTCCACACTTGACGCCTTACGATTCCGCAACACCTGACTCACCAAAAAGCGGCCATCTCTTGGTTCTGTGCATCGTTTTCTTCCCGAACCGGGTCTTCTTTGACCGAACCGGTCTCTTGATACCGTTGCCAAGTCCTCTGGACAGTTGAACGACTCACATTAAGCCGCTGAGACATGTAAGTTTGCGAACAACCTTCTTCAAGTAGGGCTATAATTTTACCGGCCCTTATCACTTTATCACTTATATCAAAAAGTGGTATTTTATGTAAAAAGAAAGATTAAATTGTTTAATTTGCAGAAAATATCCAAAAAAGTTTTAAAATATCGTAATCAGTTAAATTCGCAATTCGCGCCATTAGTAAAGCAATTTTAGAATAATCCACACTAATCATTATTTTTCTTTTATTAATTTCAAATTTTAGATTTGGAACGTAAAGAATCATGCCAGGATGCTTCAAATAACATGCCAATATATCGTCAAATTAATGAAACCTATTTCTTGTTCTTCATTGAAGTAAAGAAAAAAAATCTAAAGTGCCCGTTTTTTTTGCAAAAGAGTTTAGAAAAATTTTAGGTTCTGTAAAAAAAAAATTTTACATAGTTGTTTTTGTCGACCCTCTTCTGGTTATTATGGCATCTTTTCTTTTGATAAACAAGATCGTTCCTTTTAAAAGCTGGTGGATAGTGTAAATTGTATTGTTATCATACCCTTTGCACATCGCAGGGTTATAAGGCAATAGTGTGGAAATAAATAACAAATAGTCTGCGATTGCTGCGATTTTGTTCGTGTTGGTTGTGAATCTGCGCCTTTATTGCCTTTATTCTATCAATAATTTTAATTATTTATGAATAGAAGTAACAGAGGCGAGAAAGAGGTATGGAAGAATAAGAAATGCTGTGCCGATTCAAAAGAAATTGGGATGAGGGCATGTTAATGGTGATGAAATAACAGTCATTATAAATCTTGTGCGGATTTATCATTATAATTTATCATCATCATTTTCCTGCCCTTGTCCACTTCTATTTAAGGTGGGCGCAATCGAAAAAAATCCAGTTTTTTTTAATAAGGACACATTTTATGTAAACTTTCCATCTGTCAGTTCTATAACTGATTTTGGCAACTTGTTATAAAAGCCTATACTGTTAATTAGAAATGGCTTGCTAGTTTTTGTTAATCTAAATTTGGGAATTACAATTTCGTGTTTACTGCGTGTATTATTATTATGGTAGTCGCTCCTAATTTTGAAAAGCCCCCGATTTTTACGGACATACAATATACATTCTAAGATATAAAGTGAAGGCAGAGTGAGTATATCGATCTCTTTAAATTTTTCTCTGAGGGACTCGCGAGGACCCATTTTATAGATCGCACGGACTGCCCTCTTTTGTAATATGAAAACTGAATCGACGTCTGCTGCTGATCCCCACAGCAGAACGCCATAGGACATAATACTGTGAAAGTAAGCCTAGTATACTAACCTAGCTGTGTCTACATCAGTTAACTGCCTTATTTTCCTTACTGCATAAGCAGCTGAGCTGAGCCTACCCGAAAGAGTTCTTATGTGCGCGCCCCATTGCAGTTTTGAATCGATAGTCATCCCCAAGAATACAGTTTCCGCTATAACATCAAGATTTTTGCCGTCAAGATTTAAATTTAGATCTCGTTGTGGTACATTTGGTATAGCAAACTTTAGACATTTGGTTTTGTTCGCATTCAGTAAGAAATTATTAGCTGCAAACCATTTCGATAGAACGGTTAGACTTTTGTTAACATGAACGAAATCCGGTTTTTTTTTATTTAGGTATTTTAAAAATTAACGAAGTGTCGTCAGCAAATAAAATTATATCCGAGAGTTTGGCCATCATATAAGGAAGATCATTTATATAAACAAGAAACAGGAAGGGACCGAGAATAGAACCTTGGACCTTAAATCCATTCTTGTCACTCCACACATCCATCTCAACATTCTCATCTTCGCTACATGCAATCGTTTTTCACCCAGCTTTTACCTCTATATAAAATTTTCGGCTTACGTCATTGCGTTAGTAATGTAAAATTGTTATTTTTATATTAGCTACATGTTTCGTATTCGAAAATAGTTATAGGTAGTGTAGTGTAAGTTTTATTCTCCATAGTGTATTGATGAAAGCAACACTGATCAAAATCTATTAATAATAATGCAGTTTGTAGCAATAAAAATAATAAAATACATTATATTTTTAAAAGTACCTATTGATATCTTAACCGTTTACTTTAAGACTTGATGTAATAGTTAAACACGTACAAACGTCATCACGTTTAGCGAAATATCAATGAATGGAGCGGTGAAAACTGTAAAGGAAAAACAGAACGTTTGTAAGAGATGATTTAAATGAAAGAAAACTTAGTCGTAGTTAACGTCATACGCTGCATAAGAAACAACCTTCACAGAACGATCGGTTCTGATATTGTGTCTTATTTTTTAAATATTAAAAGGTTAACACCAACTAGTAGTCCGCTGTAGATTATTTTCGTTGGAAAGCTAGCAAGTAATATAATATTTATTGTATTGATATCAATGTGTTGTGTGCCGTGAAGTTTGTACAGAGTGTCGGTACGTACTGTAGCAGCCTGAATGCAACAGTCATGGATGGGCTGAGGGTAATGAAGCAAATAGCAATAGGCTAATGGAGCCATACATTTATTGGTTAAATTATTGAAGGTTCTGTTGTAAATATCGAAAATGTTTCTGAAAACGCCCGAAAGTCTTACGGAATTAGCATAGCGTAATAGGTGTAACTATTTTCATATTAATATTCACAGTCGTATCTATTTATCATTACGTTCTTTGGTAACTTATTCAACTAACAATTTAGCTTCTTAGTATTAAATATCAATCTTAATGATACGTTATTTAAATGAAACAGATATTCAAAACCCCAGTGTGTTATATTTATGTAATGTCTTAAGCCCGCAGTACACATTGAGCCAAGGTATTGTGCCAAGATAATGAATTCCCAATGTCGCTGTAAAGGTACACATGGGTGTCAATCATGCATGACGAAGCGCGCCAAGATTCTTTGATGTGTGAATAAAAAACCGACAACAATCGGTTTGCTCGCCAATGTTGGCGCCAATCTAACATCGCTGCCAACATACCGCCAAGTAGCCCTCTACACTTTGGGCCAATAGGCTGGCCTAACACCTTGTCCCAATGTGAACTGCTGGCTTTAAACAAAGTTTCGTGAATTGTTAAAACTTAATTATTATGTGATCTTTAATAACACCAATACCTACTTAACATTATTTACGGCTGCGAATTTGATATAAGTAAAGTAATCAAAAGTCAATATATCTTTCATGATATTACGATATTTAAGTATCATATTGATGTAATTATCTGGTTGTTAGTAATGTTAAAACTCAGATGTAACAGATTATACAAACTTTCAACATTGTGCCTCTACAGATGTTATCTCTCATAACAAAGTAAACTAGATGTACATTATTTTTATAGTAGAACTGTTCGTAGTTGGTTCACTAGAGAGTTAGTTCGGAGCGTCTGTGAAACCTTACCATATTTGTTAACCATGTATGTAATATTCCATGTAATATACCATATTCAGCTCCGTTGTAAAGGCCCTTGCACCAACACATACATACCAAGATATCTTGATTTTTATTAGTTCTAAGATATTTTGTGCTGCATGTAATCTTTGTACTATATAAGTAAATCTAACTAGAACTAACTATAATAATCACGTTGTGTTAACGCCGTCGACCACTTGTCCAGTATTATACTATTTATTGTTTCTAACTGTAGGCAATAGTACGCAAGGTGCAAGATGGCCTAAATATTGGTTTCTATGACTCGTTGCTTTATATCATTAAGCTATACTTACTCTAAGCATAAAATACATGATCTATTTTTTCGATCGTATTAATTATATTTACGTAGGAACGATTAGGGTACATTTTGTTTTGTATATATACCTATGAGGTTTAATATAGGGTCAGCTTGTGGTGACGTGATGTTTGGACGGCGGTGTGTACCTATCGCGTGGTTTAGTGTCACCCTTGACCCAGTGTCTGCGCTTCACAATAGCTGTACAAAACACTAGCTTTCAAACATATTGCGCCCCATTATGACACTAAGCAGGTGACTCGCCTACTCCAAGTTTTGATCTGCAACCCATAGTTCGGTAGAATTTATAGTGATGTGATCAACATTGTATGTTGTCTTTAAGTAAGTCGACTCTACGCTACCTTTTTCTATCTCATATGCATTCGATACCGTGATCCTGGCGACCAACAACTGTCTGTCAAGTGCGCGTTAGTTGTTTTTAATATTGTCTCGTTTTGCTTTATACAATGAGAAATAGACAGTTGCTAAATAAGTGTGTTACAGAGTTATATATAACGATTCTCGGTCGATCGTGTCTAGTTAAAAATGGTAAAAATATGGACAATTTTGAAATTAAGGTACGAAATATAATTTTGAGAGCGTATCATAATAAGCTAATTCAATTTACGCAAAGCAATAATATGTTTCCAATATTAAAGCGTACGTTTCACCCGATGTGACTTGAAATCGTCACAAGTGTTACCTAATTTGACCGTGACTGGTGTTACGTAACTGTAGGTTATTTAACTGTCAAGGTTTAAAATAATTTAAAATTTTGGTCAAAATAAAGCTACTTTAAAAACATATTTACAAGAGAATGACATGGACTTGTTATATGTGACATCACGGAACCGCAGAAAGCGCTCAATGATTCGAAACACCTTATAACCTAATGGCGTAGAGCAGCTGCTGAATCTCACTATCGTACGAACTAGACATGATTGTTGATCGTTACATTTGGGTTAAAATTTCTGAACACGCATAAGGAAAGACATAGAGTAGAACCGACTAGAACCTTTATAATGTATCGTAGTACCTATATAGTTCCACTGCCTTAACTAAACGAACGTGAATTTTGCAGTAATTGAAGTAAAGCTACCTATTTATAATGTTTCAAAGTTTAAGTAACAACATTTTGCTAAAAGACATAAACCATCATAAAAGTATTATACCTATTAGTAATTTAATTGCTAATCACAGGCATTCTATACAATTATGTAGAACTAAAATAGTAAACCATTTTGAAATATCCTATAGTCTCCTAAATGTCATTTTGTCTATAATTATAATAAGTTTTTGAGGGAATTTATTTTCATTAAAGATAACATGTGGGATGAGACGTGCGTTTTTATTTACAAATCCTTAGTTGTCGTCCTTTTTGCGTCTTGATTTAGCAATACAAACATGTCCGAGTACAGTTGCGTATGAAAAGAAGTTAGCGTATATGAGCAGTGATGGGAGTCGGGGCCAGCAGTGTGCGGGCAGCGCGCTTGACGTCGGCGTCGCTAGTACTCGGTAGGCGTGCAACAAACGCGCTAAGGGAAAGTATTGTGTTGCGGAACCGCGCGCGTCACGCCCCGCCTGTTACACTTCTCGGATTTTAGCATGAGCTGCTCGGCCCCAAGGTGATCGACTGTGCCCGCCCGTTGTCGAAACCACACCGGTCTCATTCAATACGTTATTACTGCGACCTACCCGTCTGCCATTGCGCAATTAACACCGTCCAGGTGATTTGTTCATAATTCATTGGCATCGCTAGTCATCATAGTACGTAATGTTTTTTATTATCTGTATTTTTTAGTTGGTAACTGTTGTGTAGACACTGTGCGGTTGTTCCAGATGCGGCTAGCATTCTGCACGATATGTGTTTTGACGACGGTGGCGCTATCTGTGTGCCGACCGTACGACCCAGAAGACGACGGCCTGAAGGATGTGCTGCCCTCTAACGGTGAGTTTGAAGCGTTTTACCCGCGAGAGGCGCACGGCATACCGAATGGGTCGTCGCGGCCTGCACATGGCCACGGTAGTTTCTACAAGCACCGCAACCCGGCGCTAGTCGACGTGAAAAATGCAGCAGCGTATGGTTTCCGCTTCGACGGTATGAGGAGATTCAATTTTGATGATGAGTGAAGGGTCAGTGTAAATATGTTCTTACATTTTCTTTTTGTTTTGTAAATTCCCTTGGAATATCAAATTGTCTATGTGAAAATTAGTTTGTTTTTTACAAATAAACATTTCTGTCTTAAACGTTTATTTTATTAAGTGACCAACTTTAATGGGTGACTTAAATAGTAACTCCCCTTTGCCCAGCCTCCCCTAGGTCACATAAAATATTTTAACATACCTGAAGGCTGTCTTTAAAAATACGATAATCAGTACTAAGAACGACAGAGCAATCGCAAATTGTATGCATCATGGAGCAGTTGAAACCCACTGACTATTTGTGCGGTGTTTGGGATCACTTAATAGAAGCGGCGTAAGGTTTGGGCGAAATAGGCCCGTGGGTTCTCAACTGCGGCTGAATGAAGCTGTCTTACGAGATATATATATATACGAGATATAAATTGACCTACGAGATGCCAAGAAAACAATCAAAAGGTTTTGTGCTCCCAAGCGCGGATCCAGGGGGAGGGTCATGGGGGTCATGACCCCCCCCCCCCTGGGCGACAGGCTGGGTCATAGGTGGCCACTGCATTTTTATCTAATTTTTTTATTTATAAACGTAAACAAATTATACGCGAAAGACGCACATAGTCATAATTCTATGCTGTTATTGGTCATAATTATAGCTGTTTATAGTGAAAAACATCGAATAAAATTTTATTATTCAATCGGTTGTAAGTTTAAATTTGTCGCGCAGCGCGGCCGCTGTACTATTTGAGAAAAAAATATGCACAGAGGTCACACCTGGAAAAGTTTCACTGGGTTGTATAGTCGCATAAAGATCAATCCCTTTACTGTAGTGTAAATATTGTGTTTTGTTTGCTAAGTTACTGCACCTGGTGGTGGCACACAATCAAAAACGCTTCTAAAACGACTAGTTAAAGAACCTTTGGAAGCATTTGATGATTTTCTAGGTAACAATGGTGTTCTCCTAACAGAGCAGCGATACCAATATCACGAAAGGGCCGTCAAAGCAGGCAAAATCTTTTTATTGACATTTCTTAACCAGAGATTGAGGTAATGAATCAAATTAATAGTCAAAGAATGGCGCAAGTTCATGAGAACGCTTGCGACCAATAGTTTTGTTTTCTTTTCCTTATCTTGTAATCAGTCGTGTTGACTATAAGCAGATGAGGTGTAGTCAGTATGGCTTGTCGGGTGCTAGACAGGTCCCAGCGGAGCCCACCCTTCACTCAATGGAGTCGCCTTCAGAATGACTGTTGTAATAAAAAAAATCACGTCGTTTTTTAAGGCGGCGAAGTGTTTCGGGGATGGTCCGCTGTCCTACAAGCTGATTTGGGTGTTTTATGAGTTTTGATTTATAGCTGGACCCATATGAGTTGATTACTTCTTGAACCATTGATAGGTTAAGAAATTCGTGGATCTCTTTTGTTTTGATAAACCATGGAGCATTATCATTATGCTGAGCCCCACAGTACAATACCATAAGTCCAAATAGGTTTCAGCATGACATAGCATATAAGGATCCTTTTGTCCATTGACAGTTTGAGTTTCTTCCCAGTAACCAGTAGGTATTATAGGCCCCAGTATTTGAGGTTGATCTGATCTCTTTTTGATTGCACATGCTTCTTCCAAGTGAGTCTGCGGTCCGAATGCATTCCAAGGTGTTTGACAGAGTTCTGATGAGGCAGTTGAGTACCATTTGCGAAGATTCACACTTCACGTGAACCGACTTGGACTCGCTAGCTGCGATTCTCCATTTGGCCAGATGTATACAGAAAGTATAACACCGGTCCAAGAACCGACCCTTGAGGCACTTCTGCGTCGATTTTGTGGAAATCTGATGTGCAATCATTTTCTTTGACTTGGAATATTCTGTTAGCTAAGTAGGACTTGAGTGTTCCGAAGTACGTGTGTGGTAATAGGGATTTTATTTAGCATAACAACCCCTTGTACTAAATCCTGTCAAAGGCCTGCTGTATATCCAGGAAGGCTGTGGAACAGTATTCCTTGCTTTCAAATTCCTTCCTTATTACTCTTGTCATCCTGTGGACTTGTTCTGTAGTCTCATGTTCTTTACGGCAGCCTAACTGGTGGTCAGGAATTAATGATTTTTCTTTCAGGACTGTGTTAAGTCTGATGATATATTTTTTCAAATAGTTTGGCAGTAAGCTAATTGGTCTATAGGATGTTACTTTGTGAACCAATTTGCCGGGTTTGTGAGTCATTATGATTTGGGAGACTTTCCACAAATCCGGAAAGTTTCCTACCCGCAGAATGGCATGCTGCATTACGCGATAGCTCTTGCAGTTTTTTTTTTCAATGAGATCAAACCCCGGTGCCTTATATAAATGTTGTCCATGGATTTGAAGTATTTGACGATTTCTCTCGGTGTAATAGCTTTGAGAGGTAGATCGAGTTGTAAGTCTTGGGCGAGAATAAGGTCTACATCTGATTGGTCTTGGTTCAGACTAGCATCGTTTGGTTTTAAAACTTGACTGAGGTGGTGTGCAAATACATAAGCCTTTTCTTGTGCGGTTTTTGACCAGTTTCCATCATGTGTCGAAGAAGAGATGGTTTGTGGACATCTGGGGGATCATAGTGTTTGCATGCTCTCCATAGTGAATGGTTTGGGGCTTTTGTAGGTGTTAGACTTTCTAAGCATGTTTCCAGGGCGACTTCATTGGCATCATCGTTATAAGGATTTTCTGTTCTTTGGCTGCTTTGTTGAGCGCTATTTTATCGCATGGATATCTACCAGTGTGCCATACCCGACGGAGTCTGCGAAACGCGACGTAAAAACGATATTTTTTTGTGGTCGTTAAAATATAGGTACCACTCCGAGGCCATCGTGATAATAGTAAATTATTGCATGAAGAATCCTCGGTTGACAGGTGCAACACTGGCCAAGATTGTTAAAAACCTCGGCCTCAAATTCAATGTAGTGTTAAATCAGTGTGTGGGCTTATTGCTTCAAATGCAAAAGTTGCAGTACACGAGCTGGCAAAAAGCATCGCACGCCCAACGCTCCCCGTGCGCCAATCATGCTTTAATCAACTCACTGGCTAAGTCATCCGACGTCATTTCTTGTCGCAATGCCTCAGGCACAATGTGAAAACTTGTAGTATTTGCCAATGCGTTTTTTGTGCATTTTGGCGTAAAGAAAGTATTTTTCCACACTAAGAAGGGTCAAAGCTTGGCTTAGGGCGTAGGTATATGGCAGAAGACCGCCTGACGGGCTTAGCTCTTTTGCACGTGCATAAGTCAATAAATATAGATGACGGAAACCCCACGAAATCTTATCCGTTTAGCGGTTTCAACGTGAAAATGTTACGAAAACACTTTCACGTTCCTTTATAATATTAAGTATAGCTATATCTATCCAAACTAGACTGCGGAGACAAGCTGTTTAGGCATGGTGACCCCCCCCCCCCCCCGATAAAAAAGCTGGATCCGCCCTTGTGTGCTCCCCGTCATTAGGTTATTTTTTGTTCAAAACACCATGCCTTATAGTTACAGAGATATCGGGGGTTAAAGTTTCAACTAGAATAAGATTTTTTGACAGTATTTTTAATGTTTCACTCATATTTAAATATTCCTAGACCTCCGTACTATTCAATACATCCATCGGGTGCAAAAAGAAATCGTTTTCGTAGAAATGCATGTTTGACGGTTTCGTGGAGGGTTCGTTTATACCCTGTCTACTCTAAACGTTTTAACATCCATTTATACTGAAGGCCGATGATGACTAAGATAACATTTTTTTTTAAATTACTTAGAATTAATCAGCATAATTTTTTCTTCAAAAGAGTAAAATGGACAAAACTGCTACAACGGCCAGCTCGCAGCGACTGCCTCATAATGGGCGTTATGAACACTGAACTAACGCGCCTTGCCGAAAACATCAAAATTCAGTATACATGCTTAATTATGTGGGCAACAGGTACCTACTTGCGGGTATTTGTTATTCTTGAATAGTTACTAGTTAACGAACGAATTTTACTCCTAGAACATTCTAAAATCGCAAAAATCAGCCTCATTAAATGATTCTTACAAATCGCGCATTAACAATTTCTAAAGGCGCCCGAGAAGTCCAAAGTAAAAGCTAGATTCACGCAAGATAATAATAAGTCATTTTGTAAATGGGATAAACATGTAGGTACCTACAAATGGCTTTGCACATCTGCTTTTCAATATCATGATATTATTCATGATATTAAAAAGCATAAAATATTGACTTAAAACATAACCTTCCTTTTAGCCTCTGTCGTCGTCGGGTGAAAAATACAAAATAAAAATGTCGTTAAAACAGTCGCCACTGCATTTTCGGCGGAAAAGCTGAAAAAAAAAAAACTCCACTAGCAAACTTTTTTAGACCTACCTGGTCATTTGTTTTGTTTTGTTCTGTTATGCCAAAACATTAACATAATTTTAAGTTTTAGTTAAACATACCTATGTACAAACTATAACGTGATTAAGTAGTACAGTAGGTATTCTTGTGTTAAGCTACGCTTACTGCTTTTAATTAAGTTGCATTTAATTAAGTTTTTCTTTGTAAGTGAATTTGTAATTCTTTTGAGAAATAAATATATTTAACCGTAAGCTAAAAAAGCTTTGCACATGCGCCGGGATGCCGGCGGCTGCGGCGGACGTTCTCATGACATTTGATTGGCTGGTGAAATTAAATACAATGTGAGTATGTATTGATTTATGGCCGTCTGAGGACTGTTCTGGTATATAGTTTGGTATATGAATACGCGAGACATGGCGATTCGGTAGTTATTATGACATACACTTTCGTATTAGATCCTGATAACCAAAGATTATGGACTAAGTATATTAGAACATAGGTACCTACTAATTACGATTTTGCGCGAAGTCAACCCTTTGCTTAATAGGTAGAGGTGTGATGTGATTTTACATACATAAACTCACGCCTTTTTCCACGCTACGATCCTAGTTGCGTACTTCTTTTAATGTAACATTATGTTGCTAGTGTATTTTCATCAAATAACTTTCCCCCGTTCTGGGCAATGCGGGGTCAGACTTTGATTGACTAAAACCCATTCATGTTCCTTCTTTAGCCCTTTGTGTTCCGGCGCCGCGGTATCTCTATAGAACAATCCGCAACCCCCGCAGGCAGGCCCCTCTGCTTTGCTAAATCACTCAATCTCTTCGTGGGTCCCGTGGAACACAAAAGCGCCGTCGACACACCATGTCGTTAATAGACGGACGGGCGGTGAGCTACCCAATGCTGACCGTCCACAAACCCGCGTGTACGGTGACCGTGACTCGTCTCGAGGCGCCCGACGCCCGGAACGTCTCCCGCGGCAGCTAGGTTGTCACCCCTCAAACGTCTGGTCACTTCCTTCGCTATCAGGACGGTTTCGCAGAAGGAAGTGACCACTCTTTATATCCCTTTCGCCCCGGAGCATGGACTGAACCAGGGTCGGACGCGAGAGGTTGCCGCCGCCGATCGCCTTTGCGAGGACACTGCAGTACCTACCTACTCCGCCCAAGTGGGGTAGACCACCACAGTGTGCTCCACAGTGTCCTTCGAGCGATCATTACAGTGGTGACACCCAGGCATTTTCTTCCACCCTATTACATAATCGCAGGCACCTCCCGAAACTTCTGCGTCCTGTGAGGACCGGCGTCAGGCGGTAGGTGAGAATGCCGTGGCGCCTCTCCAGCTACTCCTCAAAGAGAGGACTTATCGCTACTATTGATATTACATTATTTTACTATTTAGGCGTGCCCATATTGCTAGTGTGGCCTTGTGTTAATATTGTCAGATATATTCGCTGGATCTTACCATTTTGGAGGAAATTAAATGTTTATTCGATTCCGTACTTTTGATATAGTTATCGTACCTACTCATTCTAAACTGGTGTTCATTGTCTAGGCCCGATTTCAATTGACTTCCTGTTTTAAATCGGTTCAATTATTTACTTAACTAGACCTTTGAGACCGTTACGAGTTTTTTGGACAATCATAGTGTCACTTTGTTGACTTCTCCTACTTAAGTCTTCACGCTTGGTGTAGCAAGGCAAGTGAAGGTAGAGCAAGGGGAGCTTCACAGGCTGTTCGAGTTGGCTTGATAATGAACACGTCCCAACGATTCGATACGAATGTCAGCCGCATCCTTCCTATTGCCATTACGTGGTCACCAGACCGTGAGCGCCGCCTTTTTGTATAAAACCGCTGTTTTAGAAGTCGGTCTTTTGTCAAAATATGATTGATGACCAGGGCCTGTCTGATTGATTTTCGCCTTTTAGCTTATGGCTTTTTGCGTCATAGTTAACACAGCTTCGACCGTATATGTATAATTTCACATAAGGTAGGTAAATGTGCACTAGTAGGTTTATTATGACATGGCATTTGTATTTTTATTCATTTAAGTTCATGAAGGTAGAATATAGTGGTACATTGTCGGTCTTTATGCCACAAGGAATTCATTACCAGCCCACACTTTGGGTTATAAAGGACAACATTATGATAGGGTATAAAAACAATAAAGAAAAATAACTATTTGTATTAGTTCCATCTTGGTTTTTCTAAAATTTATCCTTAAAGTAGAATATTCCTTTATATGGAACTTTTACTTTGGTTCAGGTTAAATAAGCAGTTAATTTGCCGCCCATAATAATATCAAAGTGATTGACTGAGAACTCGTTTACCTAGAACATGTGATCAATTTCCCCACGTCAAGTTTATGCACTTAATAATAGTGTGCCTATTATACTCTTAGTAGATAATTTAAACCCAAGTAAAGTATAGGCGCACCATTAGATACACCTCACTTTAAAAACGCTATGTCAAAACACTTAGCCGCCCTCAGAAAAAAGTGTGAAATTATCTTAAGTGGCCAGTATCTAAGAAAGCCCTTTTTAAAATCAGGCTAATATAACGGTACGTTCTAAGTAAAGATAGAAGTGTAGATAAGTTAATAAGATTATTATTATACCTCATGTTGAGGTCGGGGACCGGCTTTTAAGGACGGAATGTTTCTGAAACCGTGTATAAAAAACGAGTGGTCCCCAGGGATCGGTCATTCCGCGGCCGAAGTGGGTGCACGCATCTTCGTTCCCAAAATAACAATTTTTTTTCGTGTTAAGGCTCCTTATTTCTTCGTTCAACTTGAATCGGTAGTTTTGAGTTCAATCTCGGAGGGGGTGAACGTTGGGCTACATCTCTCGTCCAGTTAGATCGACAAGTGCCATGTGTCCGGATACAGTCAGAGTGGTGAGTCAAGTTGTCCTTTTGTCTACTTGCGATTTTTGTACCACTAAAAATTAATCAATAGTGCTAATCTTATATTAATTATTTGTTATTCTTATTTTAAGTTTTGAAATATATTTTGACATAAAATTCAAATTACCTAAGTTATTTAGAAAATTAATGAGCTTAACAGAAGGTTTTTAAAGCAACTTTAACTATGTTTAAAATAAAAAAGAATTGTCTACGCTGCTGGCAATCATACAATCATTGTATGATTGCCAGCAGCGGTCATTGTATTACAATGGGTTTATCACTTTTCGTGTTTACATTATTCGTGCTCAATGATTGTCTATTGTTAAGTGAAATTTCAATTTATATGGCGGCAATAACAAGGCTGAATGGGTAGTTGATGAGAACAAGGAGAGTGGTGAGTGATGCAAGTCATTCTACTGGTTTACTGGCCGGGCAAGTCTCTCGTACGAAGCCGCCGACAGTCTGTTAAGATCACCGTTTTGACACCCGTCCATTTACTGATTTATTGTAATTGAGATATCGACTTATGGATTTTAATCCCTTTATATTAAGCCACTTTTTCTTGCTTTACTTATTTTTCTTTTGTTATTACTTTGTAGCTGCTTTATCTCCAAAGTATTGTAGTTGAGGTATAATAACATTCTAAATTTATTTAATTCACCAAAAACATACAGCAGTTTCCAAATAGGCCGAAGTACTATTATTCTCATAACTTGGCAAACAGCGTTAGAACTCTCAATCAGACTTTGTAATGCTTAGTAGATTCCATTGAATTTTCATGTACGAATCAAGTACCTAACATAATAAAATATGGCCGCAGTGAATAAAGCTGAAGTTGATGACCTAACGCATACGTAGGCGAAGCGTTGGAAATAAATTAAACATTTATGACTTTGGGTCCCGCACGCACCATTTAACGATTATCTACGGACCGCTACAAATCTCTTTATAATGTATCTGGCGAAACAAGGCAACGTATCGTGACCCTTAAAGGCTCTATTAAAAAATAAAACAGATTTTTCTCCTGCCTGTACAAATTAAACTTCGAAATATTGTAATTACTTAACTTCCCAACAATTAAGAGTTTCTCTATTTCTTTTCGAATACCCATTCCAAATGGGAGGTTCACAGTCGACAAACAACACCCTTGTTTATTTAAAAAAAACTGTAATTAACAAATGTTTAATTAAGTAGTGGGGATTTAAAACACGATCATTAATCTTAAGCGTAAGTAGATGTGGATGCCTTTAATTATCTTCAAGAAGGGCGTTATAAAACTGTTTGTACCTAGTAGTTGTAGTACATTAGAACATTATTTTGTTTGCATAACGGCTTTAATGCATCATATAGGTGATAAGCTTGCGATTTTATTTATAAGGAACTCCCTTAAATGCTCTGCGAACGTTTTGCTTAGCGCTAATATTTAGATCTGTTTATAAAACTTCAAACCAAACATCGAAACCAATAACCGTTATTATATATAGCATTTAGACCTACCCTTAGTGACAAAACTTTTTGTAACAATTTAATAATTATTTAAACTTCATGTACAACTTACGTTAGTACCTATGGTCCTATATAGGTTTCCTTAACAATTTTCTACACGTTGCCCTTGAGTTAAAAGTAAATCATCGATACAGGTAAGAACTGTAGATAACGGTTTTATAACATTTACCAAACCTTAAAGCGTGCTGCGTGTAGGCTGGTTTGCTATGACATTCGATAACCTAAGTTGTTTAAATAGAGTAAAAAATATAAATAGAAGAGAATAGGTTTGCAATGATGTGACATGTATTGGTAAAATGATTAACTAAAATGTAATCTGAAGTCTATTATACTACTTTTATTACGAATAAACACCCTACTCTACATTTAAATTCAAGTGCTAGGTGAACAAAGAAAAAACATATTCTAAAACAACTTTCTGAAAAATTACCGAGTTTCCCTGCCAAGTTATTTTTCAACTGTCTGTTATATGGACCTTTATTGCATCATTACCTTTTTTATGAGAAAGCGGAGTATTGTTTTGTATTACTGTCTTGCACACCTATCATTGTGAATAACGAGTTATACTTTCGTTTTCCCCTTATCTCTTATATGGAGTGCGCTGATTATATTTTGTTTTTGTTTTACATTTTCGGTAGTTACGTGACTGCCTGATGTAACTGTAACTTTTCATTTTGTCTGGTTTTTGTAATGACGGAGCTGCGACTAAGACGGTCGTGTTTTTTTTATTGCAACGTTGGTCAATGGGCGCAAATGCAAATGCTTTATGTGATCCTGGGTCGGATAGTGTGTGTTTTCATTAGGCAGATATTTATCAGTACCGAGCTCAGAGGTCCTGAAATGTAATAATATGAATCATGACAGGGTAATAATATGAATAACCATATAATTTTGAACATTAACTGCGTATATGAGCATTTTAAGGATTTTGACATGATTTGTATTATAATCCTATTATGATTCTGCTAAAGGAGTCATTTTAGGCTCTCGGGTCTGACTAACTGAGCATGCATAAAAACAATATTCTTGCCCCTATCCCCCTGTTATATCATCATCATCATCTGCCTAGCCTTTTTCCAACTACATATATTGGGGTCGCCTTGCAGTCTAATACCAGTATTTTACATAGAGCTACTGCCTATCTGATCTCCCAAACAGTAATGGGTTACACGATATCCCTTAGTAAGACTTGTTGTCAAACTGTAGTGAAAGTCTGACAACCAATCATTCTAGTACTGACTATCTGTAACGCCTGTAAAAGATCTACAAATAACAGCCGGGACCAACAGATAACGTACTTTCTGAGGCAAGATGGAAACATCTATTATATGGGTCCCATATGTACCAGATCCCTGTCCACTCCAGTACGCGATATATGTGTTATGTATGTTATTTAAGTGTAACTTTAACGCCGAGTTTAACGCGTTTTTCATTTGTTTGTAGATGCAGTTTCTCCTGAGTTTGGCGCTGGTCGCGTCTTCAGAGGCGTTCTTCTTGAAATGGGGCTCGGACTCCTCGTAAGTTTGTAAATTATACATTTTAAACATTGGCGAATTTAATTTTATGCGATTTTTCTTAATTTACATAATATGTTTAAATAGGCAAAAATTAAGTGCAAAGTGTCAAGCCAAGTTAGAGGAGACAGTATAAATCTCTTGCACCTAGGCATATACCACATAAAAAGAATAGTGCTACTATATTTACTTAAATTCTTTTAAGATTTATGGATAGTAAACTTTTTGCCATTTTTATCTCGGCGCATTCCGCCATAGGGCCCATGGAGCAGGGCAAGGAATGTCCAACGGCGTAGGTCGCAAATCTTCAAATATGTGATTACAAATCTAGACTTCACTAATCAACCCTTGCCATTGATTAGCAGTCATCGATAGTATTATTTATGTACAGCGATTGTTGCAGCCGTCCAGAGGGCATGAATCGAAGCTCAATACAATTTCACAGAAATAAATTGGTTGGTTGGTTGAGACTGAGCAATAGTGTTTGCATTCGTTAGGCACTTCGCCATTAAAACTCTCCACAAATTAGGGTGTACTCTATTTTAAATCGTCTTCTCCTTCTTCATTTGTGTCGATAGTACAACTTTACTCGCGATGTCAGTGGCACTGTTTGAGCCCTTTAAAGTTCCAATGTAGGGAAGCTTCGGCTGCGGGTTGTTCGAATAAGATACTGCGGCTCCGGGACACTAAGGGCAAAAAAGGAACAAATGGTTTAGTCAGTGTAAGTCTGAGTCTCCTTACCGTTTCGCCCAGAGCCGGAGAAGGCATTTAAAGTTTTTCCATCTGAAAAACACAGGTCACTCGGACGCTCCAGTAAGTAGGACATCGTTTGACCGGGAGCACCGCACTCGCACTGCGTGTCAGAGGGATCTTTACTTCCCCATTTCGCCAAATTGTGCTTTCAAAGGCCTACTTGTATTTCTTTAATTTAAAGGACCATTATCTATGGCTCCACCCTTGCCTAACCCTTCGAAGATTATCTGCGCGATGTTTTTTTGTGAACCTATACAATTGTAATAACTTCCAAATATTCCATCATTTACCTGCTTAGCAACCTAAATGCAGAACATACTGAGTTAATAATTATTAAGTAATGTTAATGTGCTATATTGTTTTCGCTTTAGCATGGTGTGGGTGACATTAGTAAAATGTACCATTCCTCTTCAATCTAAAACCTTACCGCGATTTCATGACTGAAAGCCTTTGAGGATTTTTTCCTGAATATCATAGCCGTATAGAACTACCCACAGACATGGTTAGTGATGGGATGTATTACTATGAAGCGCTAAACATATATATTTTCATCTAATGTCACCCGCACCATGCTACAGCGAAAATAGTATAGCTGTGTAAATAAGTATAAAGCTGTTACTTTTGTAAGTAATGGATTCAATGTCACATGTAGCTTCCGTTTACTTGTCACATTTACACAACGTTGCAGATAAAAAAGCCCACGTTTCCTTGTGCGTGAAAATAAATTTTATGTGCATTTTCATGCCCCAGACATATGTACGTGATTTTTATTGGTAGTTCTTGTTACAATTATTATTTCCTTAAGATTCCTTTGTGTTTTGTGTTGGCCATCACACGGCCTTTTTCATGACTTTAGTCGGGGTCTACCTAAACGTAGAGCATTCATAGTACCTAATTAATAGAGCACAGAGACCTCAGGTTTCTGTGTCCCTGGAGGACGCGGTGGAGCACAATGAAGCGGTCTGCCCCACTTGGGCGGAGTACCGCTGTGTCCGCGAAGTCGGCAGTGGCGACCTCTCGCGTCCGGTCCTGGTTCCTTCCATGGTCCGGAGCGACGGAAAATGGGAAGCGGTCACCTCATTCTGCGAAGCAGTTATACTTTCTAGGCAGGTGGTTGAACGTTTGAGTGAGCCAATCCTAAACCAACCCAACATCCGTGAGAGGCGCTCCAGGCTTCGGGTGCCCCGAGCCGATTCCCGGCCACCGTAGATGCGGGTAGGTACCCATTGCTCACCGAGTTTACTGTTTGTCGGTTTAGTTACGACAGACCGTGTCGACGGCGCGTTCGTGTTCCACGCGCGATTTAGAGAGATGTCAGCATAGCAGAGGGCTTGCCGGGGCCACTGCCTGCCAGGATTGCGGGTTGTAGGAAAGAGATACCGCGTCTCCGGAACACAAAAGTGTCAGTTTAGGTACTTAGTTATTGATAAATAATTATTCATACTTACTAACGTCTATATTAATATTTCTCGGATTTGAGTTACATTTTGAAATACTTTAAAGCCAAAGGAATATGAAATAAAATCATTTAAAAATTACTATTTTCGCCCAGGAACAGGATAAAGACACCTACCAGTAGTTAGGGGTTTTGAAAAAGGACCCTCCTATTAATACGCGTCGTTCCCTGAAGTACTGCTTTCTGATTCAAGGCTTGTGCGTGGCGTGCCCCTTTATGGTTATGTTTTGAATTTAATAATAAATCCTAGCTGTCTTAGAGAATAAAATTGGAATGACCGATGCTGTTGGTTCATTTTAAGTTGGTCAGTCGGAGAAATTTACGTTCTTAGTAATTGACTGATTTTTTATACGATTTTATATCAGTATTTAAATTTGACCTACTTCAAGATTAGATAGGTCACGTAATTTTTATCCTCTAATTATGGAAGGATAAAAAAGACGTTTCAAAATGTCTGGTACAAAATAAAACACATTCATATTTGAATAATATTACATACAATACATCGATGTCAATCAAATTGACATTGACAATGAAATAAGGTTACCAGCTTAGTAAACATTTATACCCTTACTAAAGCCTGTTTTAAGATTTTTTCACAAACATTTAACAAACAATTGTGTACGTGTGATAGACAGGACAAGACGAAGAAAATCGTAATACAACCCTTTTTAGGTTGCTTGACAACAAATCGTTCTGTCTATGTCACACGCACGTTTGTCAGGCAGTTCTCTATTTCTTCATTTCTTTCTAAATTCGAAAATGTATGCCATTAACACAATTAATATTTTTTAAGAAGAACGTACGTTTGTTTCAGAAGCCAGTCCTCGGCCCAGAAGACTTGGGTGCAGCCTATGCCTCCGAACATGTCTCCAGGCTACCGGTATCAGTACACGTACACGCCGTACGAATCCCGCAAGGTATACCAGGTCCAAGCTCCGCAATATCAGCACCAGCAGCCTGAGATGGTGCAGCAGAACTTGCAACCTATCCCTATCAGCGTGCCGGCGGGGGCGAGTCTCACCCCCGTTTCCCTGCAACACGTCCAGCTCGTCCCCTGCATGTGTCCCGTCGCTCCTGAGGAAGCCGAAAAACTCCAGGAACAAGTCGGTCCGGGACCTTACATGGCGCAGACGTACAGCCAACCTGGCTACACAGTCCCTCAGCAAGTCCCAAGCGACAACGCACAGAATACAAACAAACAGTAGAGTCAAACTTAACCCTAAGTTATCCCACCAATGATTCGCTCACTTAATGTATAATTTATTTTTAATTTATATGGACAGAAAGACTCTTTTTTCTGATATTTATATCTAGGTTTAAATTACATTCTTCTGCGAAGTTTTCCTTCAAAGGATCACGAAGACTGATAGGCTAAGGACTACGTGTGTTCATTCATTCTTAATAAACATTAAAACATATACTTGCGTTTCTTTTACCCTTCAAGAGCCTCTCTATAATTGGGTTAATCCGTGGTAGTACCTAACCACTACCATCATTACATTTCTGCCACCAACAAGAGATTATTCTGGTTTAATGGGAATGTTATTCTATATGTCACACACAAATTGCAATGTATAGCTAATGTACAACAGCTAGAACCCAGAATTAGGTTCTCTTACAGAAAACTTTACTATGCATTGCTAGGTTTGCAAAAATGGATACCTACCACCTAAGTGCAAAACTTAAATTAACCAATTTCGTTAATGAAACCATGATTAACAGACTATTAATTCAAAATTAAATACGTATTATACGAGTCGGCTTCTCGTAAGTATTCATGAAATACAGGTGAATATCAGTGTTATATGAAATGTTAAAAGACATAATTATCTTCTCTTCTCCAATTAAATATCTAATATGGTTGGTTATTTTCAAAACATCTATCGTTTCTGCTGCTCCCCGCTTTCGGAGAAGGAAACTTGAGCTAAGGCTTGGCTTAAAAAGAAAAATAAATGTTACACCTACCTAATAGTTAAATAATGAAGTTCGTCTAAACTTTTTGCGATAGCATTTTGGTGTCTGTGTTCAATTTCTGCCAAGTCAATGTCAGTTGTAACCTGACATGATGATGAGAAGTGCCAAGTGAATTGGCACGGAAGAAAGTAATATTCATTAATAAAGAGTTGAAGTAATATTCAGTTTACACGTGATATTAGCAAAATTGTGGTATCTCTCGTCCACAAAAGCAAAAAATAAAGAGTTGAAGTTGAAGTAATATTCACCAAAGCTTATTATATAGTTATAGCGAATCTTAAGTATAATTATCAGTGCTGAGATAGTAGAAAAGTGTCTAAAAAAATTGTTTTTAAGGCATTGTACTACCACAAAAAACAGTCATCGAATAAAGTAGACTTCAAAGTCAGTTCAAGTTCAAATCTTGTGGAATACATTTCATGATTAAAAAATATATTTGTACATATTGTCATGATTTGTATCTCTGTTCGTGTGATGCATTAAAGTGCAACATTATTATTAAAGTACATATTAAAAGTGCTTATGTGAATACACTCAGTGAAGTGTGCTAACCCAATATGTTCTCAAGATACTCAGCGAAAAAAAACAATCCATTAATGGACGATGTTCTCCAAGAGCATATCAACGATCTTAACAAAGCCTACATGCCAATGACCTTAGATAATAGAGAACATCAAAACAAGGTCACTGCTTTGAAGAAATTAGAATTTATTCTAAAACATAGTTCTAGAACAGCTGTGCAAAGTCAAGATTACGAGCAACTCCTCATATGTTCTTTAATGCTGGTGTACTACTTTGGAATGCGAATTAATCTAAAAACGGTCAAATTTTGGTACAAATGCGGTTCTCCCTCAAGGCGACTCTTTAATAGGGCAGAAGCAGCCTTTAAAACAACTATGGACATGCTACTACCAGAATGTAATCATAATACTATTAAAATTACCCTCAATTTCTTTACAGAGGTGTCACTTTGGTCTATTGAGAGTCTTGTCCAACAAGTCCTGGAAGTGCTCCTGTTTTTTGATAGAGGGAAGACAACGCTTTTTAATATGATGCTGACTGACATTCACTACGTTCTTTTGACCGACGTTAAGAATGAAACTAGACATCGCATGAGAGTATTTTATAATTTACTCTTAAGTCCAAATTGGGTTATTGAAAACCAGAAGCTTTTACCGTTCGTTACACGTTTGTTAGATTTTTTCGCTTTCTCCATAGCCAAGGATGATGGCAGATCAGCCGCATATACATACCTAAAAAAAAGCTTCGTTGTGTGTCTTCGTCGCATCTTTGAGAGAGTAGATAATAACCATCGAATGTTGATTATAACAACGATGCTAAATTGGTTTTCAATGGTAAATTTGAGCCAAGATAATGTGTTGGAGTTCTCCACGCTGTTGGATCATGTTGCAACCTTCTATGAAGTATCTTTGTATCAAGATAGCTTTGGAAAGGGGTTAATTGAGCACGTGCTAGTTAATCTAATAGGATCCACTAAAGCTACGAATAGCCTCGTTGGATGCAGGCTCTTACTGAAATTTTTAGATCGACAAGAAAACACACAATATCTCTTAGTTCCTACGTTGTTCTACGAATTTACTAAGGTTTGTGTTATGTAAATATGATATTATTTTTCATTTTAAGTACGGTTTATTTAATTAATAAATCTATGTTTAGATACGGCTAAAACTAGGAGAATTCGATATTCGAGATAAGCATTTCATGCGGGATCACAGAGAAAAGCTAAGTGCCTACTTAATGAAAGCAGTTAAAATGCACGGTACGAATATTATGAACCTGAAGACGATCTACAGCATCGTATGCTGTATGGTGCTGGAGGTGCCGTGCGGGCTGACAGCCGCCGCCGCCGCTTGCATGTCCATGTCGGTGCAGGATCTGGCGCTCAACGGCGAGAACATTCCGGCACCGTGCCGCTACTGGATGCACGCCGTCGTCGTATCCGTCATGTCGCTGATCTGCTGGGTGCACAAGGCTCCCGTCCTCTACACCTATGTGAACCACATCGTGTCACGCCGAGCGAAGGAGGCCCCGCAACTAAACCCACCGATGATGTACTTCTACAAGATTAGCAGACATCACGTCACGTGGAATAAACCCACTCTCTTTTTTGAAGACTGGGAGTTGCGCTACGCCCTTTGGAAACATTTCCAAGATAGTAAGGTATGAGTTCTCCATTTCTTTTATATTTATACCTTTGTATAGACATCTGTTTGAACGCAAGTTTTTTTTTCCAGGCAGTAGAAACAAATAAAGAGGCAAAATAAGCAAAATGCCTTCGATGAATTTATGAAACTAAATGCTGAGAGTGTTATATAAAGGTAGATACTGTGTTAAGTACAATTAGAACAACAGAACGAATTGTCTGTGTGCGATTAATGATCGGTTACGTTTCTTATTTGATTACCAGAGTATCTGAGGAAGTAATTTGCGTGTGCCGGTGCAAGGAATATTGTATGAATTTTGTAATTAGGTTCTGTTAGATTACTGCATTATACTATTTCCGTGTTATTATTCCTTATTGCCATTTAATTTGCTCCATTCTGTTAGTTATTTTATATTTATCGGGCTTTAAATTTTTTACCTCAATCTTGTTCTGAGTACCTAAAGAGATGAGGTCGACGATGCGATGAGACGAGGTAACTTAAAACTTGGTACTTGGCTATATGAACTCGGAACACACGCATAAAGGATGTAGCAAAGAGCTTCTTGCGAATTGCGAATGTGTCAAATCAAATCAAAATCATTTATTTCAAGTAGGCCAGTTATAGGCACTTTTGAACTGTCGAAACATTGACGACAATAAAATGAAGCTACAGTCCCAGTCACAAGGCATAATAACTGTAAAAGTACTGTAGTTGCCCATTCCAAAACGCAGATCTCAATGGAGAAGAATGGGCAAGAAACTTCTTGGACACCCTTTTAAATCAGAATATTGGAAATTGAAGTGTGGAATATCAACAGGGTATCGGTTTTAATTAAATGTAAATTTCATTTTTTCGCAGCAAAGATGTAATTGAAATGTACAGTCAGTAAAAAGGAATAAAGGTACACAATGCCAAATTAGATCCCAAGTGTTGTCAAATGTTGGTAAGTCTTTAGACGTACGCATTTTTAATAGGTACTACTTTTCTCAGTTGTTCAAAACATGTTTAACCTTACTTGCCCATCAAACGGCTTTGTTTTATAATCTCGCCAGTGAAATACTGTGACCGTCATAGTATTTCACTTTCGAGTTTATGTAGCTGTCCGTACATTCTGAGTACTGATGACAATGTAAGACATAATTTGTTCTGCTCTCATCAGTTTCACTACACCTGTACTTAATGAGGCAGCGCTGATATTTTATAATAATGCTTGTATTGTATTGTAATTGTTAGCCTGGACTCTTCATGTTATCTTGATTTTGCTTCACCATTTTTATTAATGGGAGAAAACATTAATGATGCAAAATAGCTGTGTTTAGATGAATAACAGTGGAAATGCGAGTAGGGCTGAGTACCTACTGGGTTTTTCTTTTGTACTGTCAGTACTAGTCATTCTTAAAGAAATAAGAAAAACTGAACAGATCATCTTATCTTACTGCTATTTTATGTATATACAAGGGTGTTTGTTACTCTTTCACGCAAGATCCACTGAACGGATTTGAATTGAAATTTGAAAGTTTGCACTACGATTTTTTTTTACCGAAATCTATCATCTTCCAGCCCTTCTCCCGTTCTATTTCAAATTAGTGCAACACGTTTTCTTTTTCCATTCTCTGCTACGGCATCATTTACTGCTTTCTCCTTTATATCATTCCTTACACAACCAACTCAACGCAGAAGAAACCACAGACTCATAAGCTTGTTGTTAGCTTAAGCGTACTGATGCTTCTTGTTCGAGAGTGGCCATGATGCTACTGAATCCTAAATATACCAATAGATTGTAGAATCAATTTTATGGTTTTCGTCACCATAATTCGATAATTATTTGAAACAGTCGGTTGCGACTTACGCAGCGTGAAACAGTTTTAAGAAAGGTAATTGTCTAAGCCATGAATTTGTGCAACGGTTCAGTTTCTTGGTTAATATTAGTAAACAAACAGCCAGTTATTTATGCGGTCAGCGTGGTTGTATCCAATTAATTTACAACTCTTTGAATTTCCGTGATCATTAACTATGAATATTATATTATTACGTTAAATTTAAAATTAGATTGTCATTCGGTAATTTTTACTAGTAATAGGTAAGTACATATCTTAATGCGTAGGTAATGAAGAGTGTTAACTAATTTTGATTATTAGCAGTCCATATTCTCTGTCAAAAATAAAAAATACTAGTGAAAGAATTACTTATGTATGTCAATTAGTTTCCGATTTAGAAATAAAAAAAGACGCGGGCTGCCGGTTACGATGTGACGTCATCACACAACATGCTCAGTCTGGCTCATTTAGTCCGCTCGTGGTCGCGCGCCCTTACCGTTGAAATTATAACTAAATACTTTTAAAAATTGTCCAATCAAAATACTAGGAAATCATGTGTTGTGCCTAAATGTAAAAATACAACGCGCGGCGCATTGTAAAATGACGTCACAAGCGGTCACATGACTTATTATTATTATTAAACATTTATTTCAGTCCAGGACCATAAATTGTTAGTAACAATGCACTTAAAACTATGTTAAAATAGACAATCAAATTAAATCAAAACATGAAGCCTCAACAATATTTGCAGAATAAGGGACTCCCACCGATCAGTAAAAATACCAAGATACGGTATATCTTGAGGTAGTAGCTTTCTCGAGTTATTGAACGCAAGACTATGGCGGAAACGGTTAAGGCGAGTAATGAAGGTAAAGAAATAGTAGGGGATGGATGGAAACTAGTGATGAAGAAGAATAAAACGAAGCATAGTTCTATGGTTGGTAAAGCTGATATCGATCCCGATGGAAAGTTTAAAGCGGCTATCATTAACATACCATTATTTATATCAAATGTAAATAAACAAACGCATGAGAGCGATATTTTAGCGTATATAAAAGACAACACTCAAGAAGATGTAACCCTATTCAAAATTAATAGAAAATCCGAAAAATCTTACAATTCCTATAAGCTGTATGTTCCCAAAACAAAACTCTACATATTTTTAGATAATAACCTATGGCCTAAAGATATTACCTTTCGCCGATTTGTAAATGAGCCCTATATGTTAAAAACAGCATATTGAAGCAACAATTGTGACATAATTATGGATGATAGTAATTATGACATCAGAAAATTCGTAAGTTTCAACTGCAAATCGATAAAACGGTCGGTTGATGCAGTTAAACTTATATGCCAGTCAGCGGACTTAGTTGCCCTCCAAGAAACATGGCTGCTACCTTATAATAATACTTAATACTTAGCGGGCTCGATATTTTTCGAAACTTTGAATGCCTATAAAATCAAAACTACTAGGTTTTTTTTACTACAACAAAAACTAGTGTGTTTGTATACATACAGGCTTTACTGAGACAACATTTCAAGCAATTTGGCATAACTAGTAACATTCTCCATTATAATCCAATAATCCGTACTAATATTATAAAAGCGAAAGTGAGTTTGTTTGTTTGTTTGTTACGTCTTCACGCTTAAATGGCTAAACCAATTTGATGAATTTTGGTACAGAGATAGTTTGGACCCTGGAGACGGACATAGGGATTTTTTTAAAGTGAGAAATGACGGAGAAACAGGTTAGTTTAGCTATTACAATAAATAAGGCGCATGGGCAAAAATTACAGGTAGCAGGTATCTGCAAATCAGGTAAGGGGAACTGTGTTAGGTACCCTGAATTTAACGCGAGCGAAGTATCGGGCAAAAGCTAGTTTATAAATAAATTAGTTCAACAAAGAATAACTGATCAAATGTTGGACCTGTTTCTTCCCGACCAGACATTTACAATTAATCACCTTTTTATAATTTATTTATGGCACAAATCGTGCAACGGATATACCTACGATATTTTGAAACTAATCGACACCAGCTTGTGACCGCCGTGTCTTCGTCCCGATTCCACCTTTATGTTTTGGTTCAGATTAACTACTTGTCTTAATGTTTACGAGCCTGCTAGTATTAATAGTATGTAGGTACCAAAATTACTTCTGGCTATTGACATGTCCACATCATCTTAATCTTTATCTTTTTTTAAAGAATACTCTTTGTTAATAATATCACGTTCTTTTCTCCTTACAAATTTAATTAGAATTCCATGTTCAAACGTAAAAAACGAAACCCTTTTTTTCTATTGCGGATAGGAAACCATCAAATAACTTCCTCCGCTTTGGGCGGAGCGGGGTATTGTCAGGCTTTCTACTGACTAAAACTCATCTATGTTTCTTCTTTTGCCCTTTATGTTTTGGAGCCGCGGTATCTCTTTCGAACAACCCGCAACCCGGGCAGGAAAACCAAACCCGTATAGGATCACTTTATTGCCCGTCTGTCTGTCAAGACCCTTTATTGAGAACGCGCAAAGGTGTTGAGTTGAAATTAAAACCATTCAATCAATTAAGTATAAGTACCTTAGATCTGTGAAAAAATTAACCCTCTAAGTTTACGCAGTTAAAAGAAATGGCCATCAATGTCGCCAGTTTGTTCGGAACCCTCGGTTATGAGTCCGACTAGCAAATGGCCAATTTTTTTGATGATGTACCATTTCGATAGACAGTTAACCGATCTTGTTGTAAGCGTCACTTCTATCTTTTATTCATTACCCAATAATTGTAACAATCACGATACATAAACTATTAGTCAATGATTCAAAAGCTACAGGTATGCCTTTTGTTATTAATTAGACGCTAAAAAACACAATATAGGTACTTACATAAAGTATATAGGTAAGGGGGTGTTTCTTCAAGACATTAGAGAGAGTCAGCTGCATGCAGCATTGGGCTTTTGAAATGGGACGCTCGGGTGGAATACTCGCACATAGTGTTAATGTATGCCATATATAAGTATTGATAGGCGCATCGGCTTCATTGCTAGTTTGTTGTTAGACTCGGGCGCATTGCATTGCAGTGGGAAAGTGCACATTTTCCGTGAGTGTGCAAACCGTCGCACGCGTCATTCAGCAATTTTATTTCACACGAGCATCTCTCCGCGAGACTTTTTGCGACCAACGACACATGTTCGTCTGCTGTGCTTTTCACTACATTGTTATACAACAATAGATACGACTATGGATTCTAGAAGTACGGTAAGTTTTTGTTGATACGATGGGAACGTTTGTCAATTTGCATGTCACTCGTTAACATCCAGCCAATCTGTTAGATTAGCGACTCATTAGTCATCAGATGTGTTATTTTGCGCTCACTCTCACGTTTTTAATTTGATTATGTGTCATGTTGACTAATATGCAGCCAATGCCATGACTTATTTCTATTTATTTATGAGTGTAAGAAAACTCTTTATTTTGTAGATGAAGCATTCTCATGCTTTATCTCCAAATAAGATCAAATTAATACTTAATTACTGCGCATATTATGTTGATAAATTGATTGACTGTTTGTACTAATAAATGTTTGCCTAATTATGTGTATGTAATACTTACTAATAAGTGCAAGTTGCATTTCGATCTTACTTAAAACAATTTAGCATTTCGATCATCAAGCAAGGTACAAAAATCATTATTGTTTTAAAAGTAGAGCATTGCGTGATGTTGTGACAGTGTCGAACTAAGTAGAATATAAGCAATCTGTCGGAAACAAACGATTTCCACATTTTCTTTGTCGCTGCTTATCATGATAGGACTTCCCTGCGTTGTTTGTTAAAACTTTCCTTACACTTAACAATACTAACGTTTGTACAAACTGCATGTAATAACAGAAATACTTAAAAATATATTTTCGAAAGTCGGCAATTATCATATTGACGAACCAAGTGGCGAAATTTTTCTATGAGTGCTTAGCACAAGAAATATTAGGTACCTGCTTTCTTACGCATGCGAATCTGTTGTTGTAATGTGTTTTCTAGAGGCATCATGAACTGGTTCAAGTTTTCTTATTCTTAGCATGCATTGTTTTAAGTAAGTTATGATAAGAGTTTATTACCTAAATGTCTTTCGCTTTCAGATCCTGCTTTGCCTCACTGCACTGTTGGCGATACTTGTTGCAAATACTGAAGGGTGAGTTCTATATCTAATAACCTTATACATTTGAATGGGGTGGGCGTTTTACTAGGTATATCTCTGCCCTTTCCATCTCTTCGGGAATCATAGGTGTAATGTGAAGTCTTCCATTCTTTTCTGTCACATTCACTTTATTTTTAATTCATATCATTACAATCTATCCAGTGAGCACCTGAACCTTGAGAAGACCTGTTCGAAGCCAGCTGTCGACGTGGCAGAGTTTTGAGGAATCATCTCTTACGATCGATTTTTATTTGTCTAACGTGATAGTTATAATTTATTAGTAACATCAATTTCATCATTCCGAATGATGCTACTCCTCCTACTCCATGCTAAAACTACTTTAATATAACTATAATTTTGTCAATCTGTATGAACTTACCTATACATCATCAACCGAAGTCCAAGGAGCCTCTTCAAGGAAAATCTTTATTTCAATAACTTGACCAATTCCCAGAATTAAATTCAATGGATAATCACTCAAATCGAAACTTGTACTCCTGTCTTTGGCCCAGCTTACTCGAGGTCGGCCTAACACGTTTTTTTCATCCACTCGATCTCTCGTCGGTCAATCAATACGCCAATCATTTACTCCTTTTTCTTCCATATGATTCTTCTCACAATCCATCCATCGTTTTCTTGGTCTAGCTCTACCTCTCCCTCACCATCCATCAACATTTATATTCACTACTTCGTTACATTGGAAAAAGGCAGGACAATGACAACTCGATTATAATCTGTCCTTCAAAATATGTCACGAAAACCTATGATTTTGACCTTATTTCATTGTTTTGATTTTCACACAGCGTGCAGCGGTCGGTCATATGGTCAAATAATTTATCATGGTGTTCTTTCTTACATTTTGGTGTTTAATTTTCAACCATTTTTTTACTTTAAAAAACTGCAGCTTGGGTCGATCTTAAGCCACGCTTGCTTTGGATTGTCCACGGATGGGTGACCACCTTATAAACCGAGTTTCCACCGTGCCCCGGAAAGCACGTTAAGCCGTCGGTCCCGGCGGTCATTTGTAGATCTTTTACAGTCTTAACAGGTCAGTGGCATGAAAGTTTGACAACCAGTCCTACCAAAGAGTATCGTATTCCCTAGTACTAATTGGGTAGTGGAGGTCAGATAGCCAGTCGCTCCATGTAAAATACTGGTATTCAGCTGCATCCGGTAAGACTAGAAGTTAACCCCAACGTAGTTGGGAAAAGGCTAGGCAGATGATGAACTGCGAAGTTGACATACCTGCCAACCTAGTGTCCTATAAGAACAAACTTCGCGGTAAAAGGGGGCCTTGATATAACAACTAAGTACACTACACTGTACTCCTGCCATACCAACTACATTATAAGTATCTTAGTCTGGCACTGATTCGCAAACCATGCATCTCTGTGCATCTGTTTCGGTTCAAAATCAATACAGTGATGGCAAGCTACATATTGAATGTATATTCTGTGGACTAGCTCTACCCGGGGATTTGCAAGCGCAGACAAAGCTGGTAAATAGGTATATGTATGTAGTTGAGGGGTTCGTAGATACGTTGGAATGGTTTACAGCCCCCTAGAGAGAAAATCAATAAGTGGTAGTTACTGTATATCATCCATCATTTTGCAGTTGGTTTTTTTCTAAACGATACTTGTTTAATACATTATAGCATGATCTTTGTAGTTGAAGAGTAATTAGTGTAAGCATTTTTATACATCA
Source organism: Ochropleura plecta (assembly GCA_905475445.1). Taxonomy (NCBI): domain Eukaryota; kingdom Metazoa; phylum Arthropoda; class Insecta; order Lepidoptera; family Noctuidae; genus Ochropleura; species Ochropleura plecta. Next base: position 15,620,822 of record FR997721.1, on the reverse strand, counting down.
CTTGCTGTGCCCGGCGGTTTCAACCGCTGCTCAGCTCCTTTTTTAGAGAAGGGTATGAAAAATAGATGTTGGCTGATTCTCAGACCTACCCGATATGCACACAAAATTCGTTCAAATCAGTCCAGCCGTTTCGGAGGAGTATGGTAACTAACACTGTGACACGAGAATTTTATATATTAGATTTATTCATCAAATAACTTCCCCCGCTCTGAGCGGGGACGGGGTGTCTGACTTTTACTGTCTAAAATCCACCCATGTTCCTTCGTTTGCCCTTTATGTTGCGTTTGCGCAATTGAGTAGCGTCTCAGAATGATCTAAACATCCCCAAAAAAGTTAAGTATAATACCATGTGTGATCGGGATTGCAGTTTTTTTTTGTAAATCCGATCATTATTATCATAATTTCAGCCCGGAAACATCAACCACTGTTGGTTATAAGTCAAGCCTTTCTTCTGTCATAAGTAGAAGAAAGACTGATACATTCCTGTTGGAATAACCCAACAACACTTTACTCGACTCGGGATTTGAACGTAGGAATTCATGCGCAGCAGTCGCTGTTGTAACCACAAGACCAACGAGGCATTCTATTAGTTCGAGTATGTACAGTCAACAAACAGGTATGCTGATTCGAGTGATATATGTAGTTGAAGTTTTCTGAGAAACCATTGGATGTATTTAAATGAAGTTTAATTAGTACATATAATTTACTCTCACCGTTGCTGTTCTCAAAACGATCATCAATGGTCAGATAAACATTCGCTTCATGTTTATTACTAGTCGTCATCTGAATCGGATAAGACTGGAAGCCGACCCCAATATAGTTGGGAAAAGGTTAGGCTATATGATGCTTTTCTCAAAACGATAAATTAAACATCAAGAGATTTGCGAGAAAACGGCCTTGTCGCAAACATTGGAATAAATGTGACATCCATCGCACAAAAAATTGATTATCAGGCTTGGAGCCCTCTCCGTGACACAGAAAACAAGGGCGTTTATCGTATTTATCCTGCCGTCATGTTCCTACTGCTAAGGAACATAACGGCAGGTTCACACAGCTGTCCGTTTTACAGGCCCGTTTTTCGATCGTAGATGTAGTTGTATGACTGAGTTCACACGCATGACCACACTGATTTGTTTTATAGGATCAAAGAAGCGTGGGGCACACAAACATTGCATCCAGCTGCTGTGTGAATGTACCCTTAGGCTGAATAATTTATGCTTTGTTACGCGTTCAATGCTTATGCTACTTGCTTGTTACTTTGGATATGTAATTGAAAAGTCGGTCAAGGCAACATCTGAAAAAATTAACTACTGCCCCTAAAAAATTGTCTGGTAGGTCCTTGAAATGGTTGATACTTTTAATATTAAATAAAACAATGCCTTGGGGTTCTAAACTGTTTTCGTGGTGAATCGAACTTATTTAGTTTTTAAAGGATTCATTCGTTCATGAGCTATCCAAAAGAGAAGTATCAGTTTTATTGTGTAGATTTCACACATTTAGCCGTTTATGATGGATCTAGATTTTGGTGTATTATTTGAAACAGACGTATTTCAAGAAATTAATTGAATTAATCTGTAATTTAATGACGGGCCGAGCCATTGGCATACTGATCATGCCACTACAAGAGAAGAAGTGCAACTCAACGAATCCAATAAATTATGTAACAGGAAATGTTATAACTGCACTCACGCGCATCATAGCAGGAAACTCCCGAAATTACTGGTCTATAACGAACCGTACGCATTCTAAATAAACAGTATCACCGTAGGAATTTCCTCAGTTATAAGATAGTCTTGTGTGTGACAAACGATGACAAATTGGCATGTTACGGTAATCGCCTAACCACATGCGTGCCATATAAATATACAGAATGACACGCATAATCTCGGCGCGGCTTGTAGTAACGTATTCATTTGCCATAACCGTGAATGTAACACGTGACTGCGTAATATTATAAATAGTCCATAACCTAGTTGATGATTGATATCGAAGCTAGACGTGATCTTATATCTTAGCCAAATAGTACCTTTGCTACTTTTAATATAGCACATCAAGTTAGAAAAAGTTTCACACAGCTGTAATAGCCAAATGACGCTTAGTAAACAAGAACTTTTTGTTAACAGAGCAGCGAAATGAAAATCCATTGTTTGCAACAGCAACGCTTCTTTTGTCCACAGGCGCAACAAAAAGGTTGTGATTCACGTGCCGTACAAAGTGAAGAAGATAAAGCACACGCACACGGTGTACAAGACCATACACCACCACCACACCCACCGGGACCCCCACATGGACCACAGCCTTGCAGCCACGGAAGAACACGAGCATTTCCATCACATGCACATCCATGACGAGCCGCCAGTGGGCCAGCACAGCCAGCCAATCCCCGGTATTGGCATCCCGGAGTTCTTACCAGATGTCCCGCTTGCAATCCCGGATGTACCACCTCACGAGATCACGGGATTGCCAACTCGTCATATCGTGCCTCTGTATAGAAGGATTTAGGTGAGTAAAAGAGTGCTTATGTGATTTTGACTCCTAGTCAAATCCTCGAATCTTGCATTAAACTGTTTAATGCAAGATTCGAGGGGAAATCTTTAACTAGTGATACTGTACAGGCAAACGTACGCTACCTTGCCTACTAGCAAAATTTGTGTGAAAACAATGCGTATTGACTGCAGTGGAACAACAAGATTTGTACCGTCTCTTATGGAATTAAGTCTTGCGTATTCAATATTATTATTTTTCACTCAACCATGTGCTTAGAAAATGTATCAGAATATGTGTCAGAGTTAATACATTACAGAAATGGTAATATTTAAACTGATAGAGTACATTTTGTTTCAAGTGAGGAAACTTTGTCATTGCCACCGAGGTGGATTTAACGCACAAGCCGCCAGGCGAGAGCGTTATAGAGACTAGAACAGCAGTTACAAATTCTCACATGTATTTAGATGACGTTTTTCAATACACTTCGGAGAAACTAAATAACAGAACAAAAAGTAGTTTCGTCATTAACCAATATGATTTAATTTGATTTTTTCCTGCGCTTTATCTTCTCATACTGCAGGTAAAATATACTAGAGACTAATAAGCCTAGAACTCACAAGAATTTAGAACTAAATATTATATATATTTTTTTTTGTTTAAAGCAAATTATTTTATAAATGATCATGTTTATTTGTGTTATTCTGTTGATGAACACATTTTTTTTTATAATTGTGAAAGCCATAAAAATAAGCGACGCTGAAAAAGAAATCCGTGATGAAACAGAAAAAAAATGCCCTTGTGTCATACGCGTTCTTTATTTAATTTTTCCGTAAGTGTATTGAAAAACGTACGTTAGGTTCACGTGAGAATTTGTCACTGCTGTTCTCGGCTCTATAACGCCCTCGCCTAGCTGCTCGATCGTTAAATACGCCTTGGCTGCACTGACAAAATCTCCTCACTTGAATCAAAATGTACTATTGTAAAAATCTTCTGAATAGCATGCCTTTAAATGGTTTTTTCTTGCAGGTGCAACATCGCCAATACTAACATGGAAAACGGTAAGCCGTAAAAGGCTTACACAACCTAAAAATGTCTTCTCAGAATATTAAATAATAATCTATGTAAGTACGCATACTGATCGAAATATTTTTGCTCCCAATTACATCACACACAATCATACCAAGATCTGAGCCAACCACTTTACAATATTGCCATAGACAGGCTTTGAAGAAGAAGGAAGAATAAAGTTCTTCCTTCTTCTTCTTTCTTGAAGTTCTTAGTTTCTTGCCAAACCACATGATCCGTGGTCGAGAAAGTTAGTCTCTGCTGTTGGACCGCGTCCTCGAAGGATTCTCCTCCGTTATAGTGATCCTCTTCTTGTCACAGGGTTAGACAAACTGTTGGCAAGTCTGGTTGTAATGCGCGCCCGTTATGGTTCGTGACTTCTATTTTAATATATTTTTCTGGTCTATATGTCAATGAATAATAATTGAAGGTACCAAATACATACCTACAGCCAAACTTGCGGATATTTTAGATCAGTGTGTTCTCTAAAGAAATTGTCCGCCCAGATTTGGGAACAAATAGTAAATAAGAATTTAGAACCTAAATATTGTACAAATAAATATAAACGATAAATTGTAAACAAAAAACCCGTTTCTGTAAACTAAAGACTGACTTTACTTATGTGTTCGAAATTTTGACTGAATCTGCATAAACTAATTCTCATAAAGATCTCTCTAATAAGCTATTTTTATTTATTTAGGACAGTTAAAATTATAATAATACATCAAATACCTTGCCCTTGTAAAACTTTATCTTTATAATTTTATATACTTTGCTGTTTTTAAAATCATAGTCGATCATTTGTAAACCGCTAGCCTATTTGTAATTTTTTAGGCGATTAACACACTGCCACTCACCACGCAGCTCAGCCCGTGTATGCGTGTTTTAACGTTGCTTGTAAGTATCTCCGTTTGTATAGAAAAAACGTACTGTCCTACACGCAGAAAATGCATCCACGCGCGTTCAACTCAATGAACGCGCGGTAGAACATGTGGACACGCGCGTGTGGCTCGAGACGCAAGGTACACCTTGTCACATAGTGCCGTGCGTGATTTTGGACAAAAACCATTCAGTTAGTATAACTGTAGATATTGAATGAGTTCCACACTAAGTAACAACGCAACGAACGGAACTACGCGCGTGTTTGAGTTAAAAAATCCGCACGATGATGCATTCCCACACTCCCGCAAGTACGCGCGTAGGTGCGTTGACACGCAACATGCATTCGTGATGCGTGGTAGAATGCTAATCGCCTTAGGCTGCACGAGACGATGCTTAGCTAAAGCGTAGCGCTGTCGTAGCAGGCACGTAGCGGTTTCGTAGCAGGCACAGCGGTTTCGTAGCAGGCACGTAGCGGTTTCTCAGCAGGCACGTAGCGGTTTAGTAGAGTTGAAGCTTCGCAAACTCTTCCGTAGACGCAACCCAAGACAAATAAGCTATATGATCGCTATAGCTTTAGAATAATTATAATAGCTTTAATATAGCAGTTAAATAAAAGCTCTGGAGAAGGAAAGATCAACAAACATTATGCATTCAATCAACAGACTGACACAACTATTCCTTTCTTTGGTGATGATAAACAAATGTCGGAGATAGGCATAGTCTATGACCGTAACGTGTACGTGACGTTTCGTGTTCAACGCTGTTCCTGTGGCTTTTTTAATGACTATGGTTCTATACTGAAAACATGTTGATGTGGGTTGTAATGTTAAACTCTCTTGAAAAATCAAATATTGTATCATTCATAATGTTAACTTGTATTAATAATAACCTACTTAAGTAAGGAATCAATAGTATTATAGTGAATTATGTAGCTGTATGTGCCCCGTTTACTGTGTAGAAAATGCAAATGTATTTATTTCTCTAATATTAATATAAGGCTTTTCTTTATGGGATTAAATTCAAAGATTGTTTATTGTAGATATAGTTCTAAGATTATTATTCATCTTGCAAAATTATTGATTTTTATCCTCATAAGGCGCCTGTCCACCCGATTGACGAGGATTCGACTTTACTCCTGGACTTTCACATTTATTTTAACTCTGACATAAATCTTATGACAACGAATATAAAGATCACATTACTGTAATATCTATACATGTAAGAGAAAATCACTTCGTCATTCATCACGAACTATCAGAAACTACAAGTGTTAAAAGTCTTTAATTTCGCATCCTTTTAAAACGAAAGTGATAAAGACGGGATATTGTAAAATAAAATTCAACCCCTTTTTTTGGAATAGGAATTCATCAAATAACTTCTCGCGCTCTCATACATATTCATTTGTTTGTTTTTTGTGTTCTGGAGCCGTGGTATCTCTTTTGAACAACCTGCAACCTCGGCAGGCAGTGACCTTTGCACGCGTCTCTGCTGCATATGGAAAAACGCGACTACATGGCGAGATTGACTTGAAATTTTGCATAGGCATTCTTGCACAAAATTGATAGACTGTAAATCCCATAACGACTCAACAATGAGGAGTCAGAGTTAAAATAAACAATGAAAGGTATATCTACATACTTTAGGCATCGACTATTTTCTGAATCAAGAATCTTACTAGAGTGTGAGCGGGTGTATGTGTTCCACACCGCCGCACTAAGCTACCTACTAGGACTGTCAAACAAACAACTCATTGAACGCTTCGTCTTTCGCTTTTAGCGAATCGCGGGCGGTGGGACACGACCTAAGGTGATTTTCACATAACACCGCTCGTCTGTGTGATGCTTTACACACGTATGCACGAAGATCAATTGAGCTATACAATTTATCTATGTCTTATCATACGAGGAATCTATACAAAGCGATGCTATGTTATACTGGAAACGTAAAACTTGATGTGTCGCCGTGTGTAAACTGCCAGACTAAAGGCGCTCTCCGGTTCGCAGCCTCCGCGTAACCGCGCAGGCCAAAAGTGTCGTGTGAGAATCGCCTATGTGTAACGCTTGTTCCATCATTTATTTCTAGAAATATACACAAGTAAGCACTTAGGTACTATAAGTTGGTAACATAAGGTAAACGGTTGTTATTATAATAAAATAAATACCAATTATTAGTGTTTTATTTTAAGACCCTCTTTTACTGGAACAAAACCGGTCCCACTGAGATTTGCTTAGTTGGACTGGTTTTGGTTTTATTAACAAAATAGCACTTATTTAATCATTTGTTTTTCATCCTTCTTTTAAAACAACAAGCTTTACTATTTTATGTAACTTTCAAATACTTTCCTGTTACACAATTTCATAGGAATACACATTTTTGAAATCGTAAGTTGTATCACAATATTTGTTTTTTTTATCAAGTCAACCTATTATGTATATATTAACAAAGTTCAGTTTAAAAAATGTAGCAGCTAGCCGTGATCAAATTGTATGACCAAAATGGAGTTGAAGATGACGCAAATGACATAATGAAATTCGAAAAATGAATACCTATTCAAAAATTTTAAAATCGAAATTGATCCAGAATAGCTGGGGAGGTCGCGTTGCATTTCACATAATAATTTCTGGTCGATTGATTCATATCTGAACTTATTCTTTATGGATAATTATTTAATAATCTAAACGTCAGCAGGCTCAGAAGGGGTGGATCGAGTGGGGAAAAAAATTTAATTATGTAAAAAAAAAATGTAAACTGGTCGTTTGAAAATTTGAACAGCAATAGTTTAAACAATAATAATAATTATAGAAATAATCAGCTGTAAAGATAATGGTGGGTTGTACGTCAGCAGGTCATATCCGCACATATTAAAAATAATTCTCTTCAATTCATTTCTGGTCGAATGAAATTGATACATATTATTCTTTATGCTATTAAAATAATTAAAAAATGCCTCAGCCGACCTATTGATAGGGGTAAGATCGAAAGCGACTCGAAATCAATTTATTTATAAAATTATCGTTTTAATTTATCTACATACAATTTGAACAGATAGGAATGTAAGGATTGTAAAGGATGCGTTTCAATAACGTAATTTAAAACATATTTTATTTGTATAGTATGTACATATTTCTTTGATGTTCCTCACATTCCTATCTGTTCAAATTGTATGTAGATAAATTAAAACGATAATTTTATAAATAAATTGATTTCGAGTCGCTTGAAATTAATATTAAGAGTATTTTAAACAACATATTAAACAAAAAAGATAGTCAGCATAGTGATTGAAGAGGGGAAAGTCGTCCGCCAGCTAACATATAGTATATAGATTATATATGCAATAAAAAAGGCATTGTTTATAATCAAATCAATTTCTGGTCGCTTGAAATTAATATTAAGAGTATTTTAAACAACATATTAAACAAAAAAGATAGTCAGCATAGTGATTGAAGAGGGGAAAGTCGTCAGTTGGATAATACAAATAGTTACTTATAATCCCCCTGCTGACGATCTTACCCCTATCAATAGGTCGGCTGAGGCATTTTTTAATTATTTTAATAGCATAAAGAATAATATGTATCAATTTCATTCGACCTGAAATGAATTAAAGATAATTATTTTTAATATGTGCGGATATGACCTGCTGACGTACAACCCACCATTATCTTTACTGCTGATTATTTCTATAATTATTATTATTGTTTAAACTATTGCTGTTCAAATTTTCAAACGACCAGATTACACTTTTGGTTTTTTATTTTTTGACATAGGTAATAATATTTTTTTCCCACTTGATCCACCCCGGGTGCGCCTGCTGACGCTTGATTCAATTATTGCCCATATCTAAGCTATCAATTTCAATCAAAATTAATCGTACAGAAATCACCATCAAAAATGCAACGCTATCTCCCCAGCTAGAAGGAAAGAAGGAAAGAAAAAACATTTATTTGGCCCATGCCACAAGTGCACACAAAATGAGATAAAGACTTAAAACTAAACGATACAAAATACAAATACGTAATTGTGTCTCACGGCTGCGCCAAATAGGCCTAGTTCTGCAAACTGCCGAGCAGCTAGTGCCCGACGCTGGTTTTCAACTGGACCTTGGACCTGATGTCAAGGACGTAAAACAGTTTTATATTAATTTATTTGTGTTTCTGTGTATAAAAAGGTATATATATAGCATAACTTTGTGTAAAAAAAAATCATAAAAAAATAAACTTCTTACATAAAAAAAGTGAAAGAGGTTAAGGCAACAGAGGAGGTGGAATACCCACTCTGTTACAGTACTAACTGGGTTTTGGAGGTCAGATAGGCTATCGCTCCATGTAAAATACTGTTGTTCAGCTGCATTTAGTAAGAATGGAAGCCGATCCCAACATAGTTGGGAAAAGGCTAGACAGATGATGATGACAGGCCGTCTAAATAATTAATGCAATCCTTACTTATATTATAAAAGCGAAAGTGAGTTTGTTTGTAACCACTTCACGCTTTAATGGCTAAACCGATTCATGAGTTTTTTTTTAAATACTGGGATGTGAGGGAGAAAGGAAGAAAATAAGGCGCAAGGAGAACTGTTACCCCGAATTTAACGCGAGCGAAGCCGCGGGCAAAACCTAGTTAAAGATAAAATAAACCCAAATAAGCGTCCTATAATACTTACAGACATATCCAAAAGCAGCATTATTAAATGGTCTTTATAATATATTGAAAAGTGAAGACTCGGAACTCGAAATTGTTGTATTTTTTTAATAACACAGAGTTCTTCCAAATAAGACCTATGTTCAACTGAATGTTTAAAGTTCTGGGTTCTAAGTTAAAATTTATTTTGCTCATTTTTTATTTTCGTCTCAAATGTTTAAGGAAATATCAAAACGTTTGGTTGACACTTCCCGTGACCCAAGGGCTGGCTTTTACTTTGGCCAGAGGCTTAGCGTTGCCATACAACGTGGCAACGCGGCCAGTCTCTTGGGGACGTTGCCAACTGATAGCGTTGAGGACGAATTTTTTGACGCTATTTTTTAATTTATTTCTAAGTTAAAATGAATATACTTGCGTAAAATGTAGCAGATATTATATGACGGAAAGCACTTCGCAATTGCAGAGCTTGATCGCATTTATAATATAATAATTAATTTATATATTTTTTTCACGTTACAATTCGTAAAATGGTCACAAAGTGACAATGCGGAATTTTAACTGTCTATTTTAAGAATTGTACCGTAATTAATATTATTTTCTTGGAATAATTCTGCCAAAGGGGGTCATCATACTCGTAGGTAACACCAGTAATGCCTTATCATCCAATGAAATCTACTTCAGTAAGTTTATTTCCGTGTCTAACGGTAAAAAAGGAACATTTAATCATTAAAGAGTTGATCAGGCTCCATTGAACTAAACTTACATAACAGCAATAAAATTTATTATGTCATAGATTTTTAAATTGAATGGAAGTAGGTAGGTTGTACCGGCTGGCACATTTATTTTGAAATAAGAAGAATAAGAACTTCGATTTCAATTCTATGAGATAGTATTGTATTGGTAAGTAGCTTCGTCGCCACTAGTACCATTAACAGTTCCATGATGGAACTACTTATTGTTTTTTTTTTTTTAATCTCTAGTTCCATTTTCCAAAAGAAAATTAATATTATAATCTGAAAATATTATTATATTAGGCACGTTTAGTCAGCTGTTACTTTTAATTTCTTATCAAACTTCCTAAGTTATTTCTTGGATGTGAAGGTAAAGAAATAATGCAACCAAAAGCAAATCCTTAGACCGATTTTGATGAATTTTGGTACAGAGATAGTTGGGACTTTGGAGACGAACATAGGCAAAAAAAAATGAGAAAAGCGGGAGAAAAAGGGCAGAAAAGGCGAGAGAAAGATATTTTTTTTCGGTCATCATGCGGGTTAAAGTTAGCGTTAGACCAAAGTAACAATGCCACGCGGATGAAGTCGCGGGCGAAAGCTAGTGTTGGATAAACTCAATTCAGCATGTACGTGCCACGTATCTAATTTTTTGGGTGCTTTTAAAGTCTGCCTTCAGGAACCCGGTCAAAACGCTATGATTCCAACACACCGTAATATACGGAATTCACTGCCGGTTTATCTGTTTCTTAATCAATAAGCAGTTTCAGTTAGACGACATTTAAATTATCATTCCAAAGAATAAGTAGATAATAATGTTATTACCCTTAAGTCTTCTTCAATTCCAAGAAATTGTATTCATTCTAGCATATATTCTTGATATTTTAATCTTTCATAACGGCATGGTTGTATAATTATATCATGTGTCCCTTTTTATTAAATAATGTATTTATAGCATATGTACCTACTCGATAATGTGTAAGCTGTGGTTACCTGTAATTGAGTGTGCATTGCAGGATAATGTATTACGCAATTTTAATTTTGTAAAAGATAATTTGTAATTTAACTCGTTAGTAATCTTAAAAATAAATAAATATAAGTAATCTGGATCTTTTCAAAGTTCGAGTGAATCGATTTCTTCTAGGCAAGCGTGCTGCACCCTAGGCCGCATCATCGCTTCACATTAGGCGAGTTAAACTAAAGTTTTTTATAATTCAGTTCACACTGTTTATAATTCAGTCACTTCTTCGTAGGTATTCGATGGAAACACGCGCATATACCTTTGAATAACAAAGTGATTACCTACCTTACAGCATTCACAAAAGGTTGAGTCAATACCACAAATCAATAAATTCAATCGTACCCAGTGATTAAAATTTAATGGGCACACTCACTCTAAGAGTTATTTATGAGTACGATCTGACCCTTACAAGTTTTATTTATTAGACGCCATAGCGTGCCACCCCGCACAAGTAATTAATCGATGTAGTCGACCGAACTCACTACATTTTCTATTTTTATTGAGTTCATTCAACGAAGAGTCAGACTTAACTTGAATGAAGAATGAATCCTACGTCATTTTATTATACAATAGTTAACCGTGCGCATTCCGTTTTAAACTGGGTTATCCAGAAATTTTCAACTGAAAAGTAACAGCTGACTGCAAGAACGTAATCGTTACTGTATTACAGCATCTACCTGTGGTCAGATAGAATGCGGGGCATGGAACGGTAGTGAAATAGTTATTACACTCAACCCACAAAAAAACGCAGTTACCACCTTATTTCCGGGCGGCAAATAGAACTCTGCATCGATAGGAATTAGAGCGACAATCGTCCCGTCGTGCATTGCGCACGCCCACTATGTCTTTTGGCATGCTTCGTCGACAAAGACAATTGTTGTCTTTTTGTTGATATTACGGGTTTATTTATGTGAAATTGGATAAATGGTCATCTCGCGATGTGGCGCTACTCAATCCGGCGCGGCGTGCGGCAGTGCGGTGCTGCCTCGTGATGCTCGGCGCTCCACTCAGCTAAAATAAAACTAAAAATCTGGAAGGAAAGAAAGTATTGGTGTGATGTAAAGCAAGATGTGAACGTAGGTCCGTTCCGTTGATGTTATTAGTTCAGCTGTACTGGTCACCGAGTGTTGTGGACTCGTGTCGTGCTTCTCGTGCTTGTCGTGTGCGTGCTACTGCCATGGATGTGGCCAAGTACCTGGCTGTGCTGATGGTGCTGTGCCTCGAGGGTGGCGAGACCGGCGGAGGCGGAGGAAAACACCAGTAAGGATCACCACGTTATATTAAAGCTACTACTGTTACTTAATTTCGAGCTTGCTAGTGTTGAACTTAAAATGTAGAAGCTGTTTGACAGCACGCTTTTAATCTGTAGCTAGGTAGCAAATGTATTAAGAATTTAAATTACCTTACAGTTTAATGTATTTCCATTATAACTGAAGAAAGAAGCGAAATATATAAAGCAATGCGATCGTCTGTTCACTTTGGATTTGGGTTAATGTGGTTTTATTTCATGCTCCAAGAGAACCAATTAATATAATATTATTTTATTACGGTGTTTTGGTTTGTATTATGCATCAGCGATTTTTAGTTTTCTATTAAATTACCTAATTTAGTTTTATATTACTTGACAAGATTCTTTTAAAATCATTATACTCTCTGTCATATTAATCCTCTATTTTTCAGTGACCACGTGCGAATACATATACCGGAGTTTATTCATCACGATCACCATAAGAAAGTGATAACTATTCACCATCATCATCACAAGCCAAAGAAAGAGACTCATCATCATCACCACCACCACCACAAGCATCAGATCCCCCACGGGCATCATTACAATCATCATCACAAGAAAGTTACAAAAAAGACTCTTACTGAGACAAATGGTGGAAAGCATGGTCACCATCATGTGAAACATGGTCATCACGGACACCATGGACATCACGGACACCACAGTCATCACGGTCACCAAGGCCACGGTCATCACCACGAGGCGCCAGTCGTGCCGAGCTTCAGTTACTCGCCCAGCTCTGTGCCTTCCTATGAAGACGACTATTCCCCCTCATACTCTCCATCGGTACCAGCGTACGGCGGTGGTTACGGAATCTCTGACTTCTCTTCTCCTCAGTCCCCCCGCGTGCATGGCGTGACTCACACTGTTAAGCAAGTCAAAGTGTTCGATTCCTTGCCTGGAGCGTTACCAAACAAAGGCGTCGGTGTTGGTCATGGTTATGAGGTGACGGAAGAAGGAGAGGACGAAGAGGATGTGTTCACAAATGTCAATCAGCTTCACAACAGGTTCCCGGCGACGTTCGGCTATGTTCGGAACGCTGCGCCGGAGCCGACGAACGATCCTTACTCGGAGCTAACTTCCCCAGGCGCGCTCCCGACTCACTTCGCAGCTGCTCCTGTACCAACTACAGCACTGACTGGTGGTGGTATAGAGAGTTTCTCAACTGTACAAAGTGATCCTTTCGCGTCTTCGGCTCCAACTCAAAGCATTGGCCTTTCCAGTATTCAACCATCAGTGGACTACCCTGTAGCATTTCAAGGAGACGGCTTTGATGGCCAACTGAACTCGTTCACAGGTTCGGATGGTAAAGATGGATCTTATATTTCGAATGAAGAAAACACGCTTAACGATGACACTCCAGTATCGTTCACCAGAGAGGCTGGCATACAGCAGACCACTAATACTGGCAATGTTGAAACGCTCGTGTACTAGATTTGTAAGTAAATTAAATATGTTATGTTACTTTTGATTTATGAGTATTACTAGGCTCAGTATTACTTTGGTTTTGTTGACCATGTTCTGTTAAGCTATTTCATAGGAAATAGTTATGTTGTAAGTAAAAACTAAAACCATAAGCATTTGTTATTGTTTACACTACATTTTAATGAATCTCTTGTACAAAATCTATAAGTTTTCATAGGAGATCATTATAAGTAGTATGTACAAAACTCTTCACTCAGTTTTGAGGAAAAGTGATATTTTCATTCGATTGTTATTAGATAAGGAACCGTAACTATCTGCTTAGTTATTGAAAGCTCTTATGTCACCAAACTACTTACATTGTCATTTACTACAGCCCAAATAGTCAACGACGCTGGTTGATTCGATGCGCCCTAGATCCGGAATTGCGCAAGCTGAAAAAAAAACGCTTTAAGTGCAACGTAACTGTAACGGAATAATTTAATAAGAAAAAATAAACTATCTTTACTTAAGTGTTGTGCAACCTCTGAGAAAACATTCAATAATTGTGTTCGGGGAGTATCGATTTATTTCCTACAATTTCTTTTACTGTTTCAAGTATTGTGTGTGTTAGGGTTTAAGAACTTATTAATTGTTATCATCAATTAACGCATTAATCCTTTTTTAGTCTATACTTTGATTTTATTTTTTGTACCCCTCCTAATTGTACCATTGAATCTTTAATTATTATCTTATTATAAATGAATTTTCTTGTTATCTTGTTGTAATTTTATTTGTTGTCGTTTTAAAATAAAGACCATTCAATTGGTTTCGTTTTATTATTTCACCAAAACGCAAATATTCATTCTCATAGTATCTACTGCATTTTAAAAGGAAATAAATCTCTCATCCGACTTCCAAACAACACTAAAAAGACGGGAATTCAATTTACTGCCGGAAGTCAGTGGCAAAAAAATCTATAAATCAAACCAAAGTCACCGACTTCCGGAATTAAATTTGTTTCCGTGTTTTAGTGTTTTACTGGAAATCGGATATTTTTGTCATAATAATGGTTCTAGGTATGATATTGGATTTGAAACAGTCGGTTAGATTTTTTAGTTCTTACCTTTAGCTTTTTTAACATTTTCTTCGATTACCTACATCGAAGAAAATGTTAAAAAAGCTAAATAATAACATGCAAACTTCCGGCACGATCGTTTAAGATAAGGTACCTTACCGGGATATGAAAAAAAAGTATGGCTATGAGCTTAATAAAGATAATAGTGATATATATATAGCAACGGGCAGCTTCTATCTTCCGACAATCTCATAACTGTGTGTATGAGGGCGTCCGGACACTGAACTAACGAGACTTGCTAAAGGCTTTGAAATAGTGAACCTCAACACGTCCCAGCCGCTGCGGGAGACGCTCCGGGCGCGTAAAGAGCCAAGACATGACTCCCAGCCACGGTAGGCGCAGGCCTGTGGATGGTGAGTAATGGGTAGCTTACCGTCCGTTCGTATAGAGGCGACAGGCCGTATCAACGGCGAGATCGTGTTCCTCACGCCACTCAAACAGATGCCAGCAAATCACATGGGTTTTACAGGGCAAAGGAACACGAATGAGCTTTAGTTAGTACAAGTTTGAAACTCCCTTCCGCTTCACTCCGAGAAAAAAGGAATTCGAAATGGAAATGGATTTCGAATTTCGAAAAAAACAAAAAAATAAGTTGCATAAAAAACATTTAAATCAACACTGTAAAGCTTAGATTTCAACGGCGCTCCTTACTTCGACTGGCGCACTGTAGCCCCACGGGAAGGGTTTGGGAGATCGAAATATGTGTGCTGAAGTCGTAAATTATTGGTACCTGTGCTATCATTTATTAAATAGTGGATAAGGTGTAACGGACGAGGGCTCGTCAGTCTGCGTTTAAGCATGTATTTAAACCGTAGTAATCCTTACTAATATTATAAAAGCGAAAGTGAGTTTGCTTATTTGTTTGTTTGTTACGTCTTCACGCCTAAATGGCTAAACCGATTTTGATGAATTTTGGTACAGAGATAGTTGGGACTTTGGCGACGGACAAGGGCAAAGGGACAAAAAAAAGTGAGAAAGAGGATAGAAAAGAGGAGAATAAAATTTTTTTGTCGATCATCACGCGTTTTATAGTTAGCGTTAGCCCAAACTAACTAGCGAAGCTAGTATTATAATAAAAATGAATTCTCTGGAAACTGCTTTACTTCTTTAAAAAAATACATTTTGGGTAAAATAGTCTTATAAAGAAAAAAAGTTCTATGATCACTCAAAGAACATAGGAACATTATAATTCATATGATTCTTTTCAAATGTATTCACGAACTTCTTTTTTAACAACGGACAGTTAAGTGAACAAAATATTGACTTATTTTCTCAATAAGTATTCATTGGTTGATTCTGACTCTTGTTTTAGGATTACGAACAGTGTGCAGCCATCGGATACTAGATAGATTTTTCAGTATACTACTTTACGGAGGTCCGGAACGCGACCACAATTTAATATAGTTTCTCGGTAGTATATCACGGTTTCTCCAAAAATGTTACACATTTGTTTACTTAACTGTTCTCCAACACTTTTTTTTCGTCTCCACAAGTTCAACGGCGGCTGACCTTTCCCAAGATGGATGCAACCACGCCCTTACCATTAATTCCTTTGTTTTGAAAGGACGAAAAAAATGTTGACAGTTCTACAATGAATAGCAATTTATAACTACGGTTGTCGATGATGTTTCTCACGCTGCAAGGGAAAGGCTTACTATTAGAGAAATTGTCACAAAAAATTGTTTGGACAGTTTCCATTTCGATAGGAATGAGAAAAAGATCAGCGTGTTTTGAACTGCGTCATTAGATACGATTTCTTGAGTAAACCCAAAGCTTTGGTAACTTTGGTACAACGAACTTTGTTTCAATTTTAAATTATAATATTATTACAAAATCGTATTTACATCATTCATGTTGAGATTATACAAATATGTGAGAACGATGTAGAAAGACGATTTTGTAACGATCTACGGATCATTAGCAGAAAATCCACGATTTAATACTAATTAATTGCCTTATCATTGTCCTGCCCTGATCTCAATTTATTTGCGCAACTTTTCCACTTCAACCATATTTCTCTAAAACTCGTCATCTCGGAAGTCAACCCCTTTCACTCATCTTTCCAATCTGCTAATCCTTACTCCTTACTAATATTATAAAAGTAAAAGTGAGTTTGTTTGTTAGCGTCTTCACGACTTAATGGCTAAACCGATTTTGATGAATTTTGGTACAGAGATAGTTGAGACCCTGGTGACGGACATAACTTTTTTTTTCTAAAGTGAGAAATCAGCGATAAAGAGGGAAGAAAAGGGAAAACTTAGCATTGCTATTACAATAAATAAGGCGCAAGGGCAAAAACTACAGGTAGCAGGTACCTGCAATTCAGGAAAGGGGAACTGTGTTACCCAGAATTTAACGCGAGCGAAGCCGCAGGCAAAAGTTAGTGGGAAATAATATTCTGCTTGTTACAAATGGCAAGGTCGAACCTACATCCACCACGACGACAGATGAGACCCTTCATTTCGTATGCCGTAGTAACTGTTTTAACCAGCAAGCAACTTGAGATCCTGGTGAGCAATAATCCTGGGATAATTCCCAGGCTTGTCAAAGTGTTTTTGAGCTTTTTCAATCGGAGTCTCTCATTAGTAGCTTCGGATCCCGGTTCCAATCCCTCCTCTTTACCATAATATCTAACGAGAAATGTTATGGTACAACTGCTCAAACTTTCAAGAAACAATCTTCCTTTTTTCATGAGATGAATCTGATTTACTTTGTTCCGTACAAGCTTGCGATATGGTTATAATTTTAATTCGATACCTTCATGCGTTTCCGAGATAAAGGGTCTTGACATACAGACGGACAACAAAGTGATCCTATCAGGGTTCCGTTTCTTCCTTTTGACGTACGGATCCCTAAAAATCCCTAATTTGATCATTACCCTCACAAAAGGTGAATTAGTCATATTTTATTTCACAAAGGCCTACATGAGCACTTGTAAAACTTCGAGAAAAAGAGGTGTCATAATAGAATCCTTTGCTTTATGTTTATGATCATTGCGATGAAAGTACCTACTCCGAATGTAATGCAACGCGTTGTGTAATCTAGAATGTATCTTACTAACCAAATAAAATAAAAACATCATGCAGCCTCATACATGCAACTTCCGCGTCTTGTTACACATAGGAGAACGGAATATTAGATACATAAACAGTCGCATTTAAGGTTCCGGAACAAATTCTATGTAGGAAACAAAAAGATAAAACTTTTTTCATAGTTACGTTTGTGAATCCAGACGCGGAAAATCACAAAACGAACAAAGATGTGCTATGTTAGAAAGTCTACAGTCGCAGTTTGTTTTTTGCAGCAAATACCTACCAACAGCGACGCGGTTTATTTTGTTTTGTCTAATTTTATAGTTCTGCTGTGCGTACTAAAATTATTGACTTGATTTATGACAGACAGGCACGTGATCATTGACACGCAACTACTGACTTCACAGATGAGGAAGTGGATCCAATATGTGCGAAGAACAAGGAGAAAATAATACACGATTGAAAATGATAATATTTTTTAAATTAACAACAGTTATAATATTATTAACAAATTCCCGTTTATACCGGGATAAATTTCACAACAACGGTTCCTTACAACTATATCTTAGAGCTAACAGGCAATCATACAAACCCACAGACGGACAGCAACAGTCAAACTGTAAAGCTACAAACAATACACTCCAGACAAACCTTCATATCGTTGTAAATATAATGAGGCTACAAGTATTCACTGGATCCTTAAACTTAGGTATATATAGAACTGAGTTGAGGATGTGTGTTCGACAATTACGTTAAAATTTGTACTTAAGTTAATGCTGTGTCGAATTCACACACAAACAAATACACGAATCAAATTGTCTCGTGTACACTTGTCAGTGAATTGTTATCTACTTCTAAAACCATGTTACAACCTTAATGTTAATGCTATATGTACAGAATCATTTGTGTGTGGATGTTCAGTGTTCAGTATCCTCCATGGCCCGTGCCTCCGTAAGACTCTTCTTCTCCTCCTGAGAGAGCGTATCCCGAGTGGTCGCCACCTTCGAAGCTGACAGGTGACTCTCCGTAACCACCATCACCGTGAGACTCCTCTGCTGCACCCCAACCATGTCCTGGAAACAGATGACCATTTGTATCACTTATGTGAAAGATAACACATCGAATTGACGCCGAGTCATTATAAAAAACATTAGCGATTTATAAAGAGGTCTCATTGTTTTAATGCCTTTGTTTGTCTTACATTAATAGTTGCTATCTCCGTATGTTACAAAGTGTATTTCATTTAGTATTTTCCATCTTATTTCACAATCTGACATTATTTGCACTTTTTTGCTTTTGTTAAATTACGGCGAAGTTTTTCTTCTAAAGGACAAGATTATCGAAGCATTAGCGAACTATGTGACAGTGGCTAACAGAACTTTAGATTCATTAATTGCTTCGTTACGAAAAAAATATGCTACTTCCATAAAATAATACTAGACTTTTGCTCACCTCCTCCAAAATGCGGCGCAGGTTTCGGTTCTCCATAAGTGTATCCCAAAACTTCGTAATGGTCGTCACCGCCGCCGCCACCGCCTTCCTTGTGGTGGATATGCTTGACGATGGTATGCTTATGGTGGTGATGCTTCACGAATAGGGGCACGTGGATGATGACCTTCTTGTGGCCGCCACCACCGCCGCCTGCCGCAATCAGCGACGACAACTCAGCCATGCAGACTAATGCCAACTGAAAAATGGAAAATGTTTATTTAGAGACAGGGTTTCACAAAGATAACATTGTGCGTGCGTGTTTTTGAAGTTGTGATCGCCTGAATTTCAACTAAGTGGATTCAAAACTGTCAGAACCTAAGCAAGTATTCTAAACTTGTATTTTACGAATGATCACGGAGAAATGTTGACTGAATGTGTCCAAATATGTGAATATTTAATGCTGCCTTCAGACAGCCTTGGCGTACTAGGTCTGCATATTCTATACATTTTAATAATATAGACTTTACCTCTAAAAAGTATATTTTTACAGTGTCTGTTTTTATAAAAAAGTTCTAAAGCTTTGTTTACTAGTGCCACCAAAAAAACTCATATTGTTTTAAAAGTACGATAACTACTGTAATCCTTTATTTTCTTTTGCGTCTACACTAGGCTATTACGTTTGTAAAAGTATTAAGATATTTAGATAGCAAGATATTTTAATGGCCCCGAAAATAAATAAACGAAATCGCTATGAATCACTTTGAACAACACTAACAACCTCCACGCATTCTAATGGACGAGTGTAACGTCTAGAAACGTTAGTAGGTACAACCATAGCACAACTTAAGTGTAGCGCTACGAATATCACCACGTATCTTTGTTTCAATTTCACTCGGAAGGAAAACGCACACGGAAATGGAAACGGAATCGCAAGGCAAGCATTAGTAGATGATTTCGCTAGGCAACAGGCATCGCTTAAACATCGTAATTTTACTACCAAGTACATTAAAAAGATAATAATCGCTAAATATATAATAAATAAAAAAAACTTGAATAGAACGTGACATTCGAGACGACTTTCTACTCTTCGGGTATCGGTTGTACCTAAATAACCGTGCAACAATGAAAATATCTCCCTCTCGGTGCAAAATACAACTACCTGTCGTTTGGTATCACTGATTAGTGATTCAGTATTGAGCTCAAATAGGCAAAACTTTGTTCTGAAATAGAATAATGAATAAGGATGATGATCGATTTTTGAACAAGGCACCCTTGTAACTAAGGATTAAGTTTTCAAAGAGCTAGTTAAGCTATAGGTATTGAATTTAATTTTACGTTTTTTAATATGAATTTTCACATAAATTAGAAACCTCATTTACTTATTAAATGACGCTATAACAATAGATGTGAAGTTCCCGTGATGACATGAAGAGAAATTGTGTCAAAGTTCCTAATTAGATATCGATAGTTTTCTGTATTGCCCGAGAATGAAGCAATCAGTACCTGCTTCCATTACGTTTCTTTTTTTGTGACATTGTAAGCGTAAATTGGTCTACAATTAAGCTAGTCCATTTCATATTTCGCAAATGTGCACTAATTGAAAAAGACTGTATTAAAAAACAAGTGCAAATAATATATCTAGTGCAAATTGACGGGAATGCTGCTATAAATGATTTGGTAGTGAATTATAATTTTTCATAGGTAATATTTCTTACAGGCAAGAACACCTGTTTTTGGACAGTTATGTAACAAATGCCCGGAATAACAAACATGTTCCAGTTTTGCGAATCACCATGAATGAGTGTAATGTATGTGGTTGTGAATTAATGAAATATCTGACTTACCAGAAGACGGGCAGACATGGTGTAAGAAGATAGAGCGGTGAGTGACCGAGCGCGGGTGCAGGCAGTTGGTGTGTGATAAAGAAATTTAAACAAAACTTCCTTTTATATTGCAACGTGGTCGCGTTTCGCGACACTGCCTCTCGGCGGCTTCGATCTAATACGGCGGACGACCACTTCCAATCCAAATTCAGTCCTATCACCGCCAAACAGAGCGCAATACACTAAGATATCATTTTCTTCATAAAAACTGCACT
Organism: Ochropleura plecta; assembly: GCA_905475445.1. NCBI lineage: Eukaryota > Metazoa > Arthropoda > Insecta > Lepidoptera > Noctuidae > Ochropleura > Ochropleura plecta. Next base: position 15,599,616 of record FR997721.1, on the reverse strand, counting down.
GTTGCAGTCAATTTTAAGCTCGAAAATATATATTTGCAAGGTTTATATTCCAATACGTAGATGATGTTCTGCGGAGATATCTTCAGAACTATATTATTGCTGTGAAGATATAGTTTACCTTGTAGTAGTAGAGTGGAAATTCGTTTGTGGTTCGGTGATGACAAAGTCGTTAAAGATATGTATCAGGTACTGTTGGGTGCGAAGAGTGAGGTACACGTGGGGTCTAATTGGAGTAGGATTAATGTGTATGTGGGACAGTAATAGCAGCATCGGGCAATAAATAAGCCACCTATATCGACGTTTGTTTTTAATCGAAAAGCCGTTATTAAGGAGATATTTATGGTCAAGCGTGCCCGCGGTCCCGATCCCGTTGCTAAGGAACAGAACAAGTTCATTGCTTCATTTGCCCTCTAGTTATGTTTAAATGATGTTCGGGCGCTTTTCCCCGATGATTGTAGCGGTTTAAGTTTAAATGTCTCGACGCTCCCGAGTAAGAACCGGGTCTTAGTCCGTATTTTTTTTGTTTTTTCATAATTATAATGGCAAAGATGCAATGATTTACCTTCATATGCACCTTGATATATTTTCTCATAATATTTCATGTGAAATATAGGTACTTATTTTCTAACATGTCAAGGTTTAGGTAATAGATAAATCCATATAGGCAAGACAAATATATTTTACAAAAAATATTTTAATTTGAAATATCTCTTCACAATCATGGTAAAACTATTTCCCGGTAAAATTTTCTTTTCCGATTACCGACTTATTTTCTGGGGGATTTAATTTCAGATAACTATTATGATTTCTTTCAAGATGAAAAACTGTTAGTGTTTTCTTTTTTATTTACTATCCGATCTCTGATACAAGAACTAGTATGTCAAAAAATTGTAAGACAAACGTAAAACACGCATCACAAAGTTCACCACAACTGGAAAATGAAAAGTTGAAACTTTCGTCGATAACTCGGTTCTACAGTCGCTTTTAAAATGATCTGTATAGTTGTTTACTACAACGCAAACGTGTGTTATTATATAAAAAAAAAAAACACTTGAAGTTGTTACTCAACCCGCGCATGCAAACAAAAAAAGCAAAACAGGAAGAGATGTGTATACACGTACAATATACATACGAAGCGAAAACTAAAGTTGCAACGTAGATGCCGACGGCGGCGAGTGGAAGTCGAGACACTTTTACTATCATCCAACGAGAGGGAATCTGATGAGACTATTACAGTCACATAATATCGCAATTATATCTTTCTAGAAGGATCTGCAACGGGGTATTTTATTTCCATAGAGCAGGGATTTTATTGATTGCTGAAACGTTGGCGGAAGTCATCCCGTTTATTGATGGATTTTTAAAATAAATGATCGATTTTCGTTTGATTGAGTAGTGCCCATATAATTAAAAAAACTAACCCTGTCTCAATGCCAAAGTTACAGTGACCTCTAAAAATAAATTAAAAGAGACTACTACGAAAGGGCGGCCGCGACCTTGGTTACTTGGGTCAGTTTGCGAAATCTATGGGGGAAGGTCAATGTCCAACTGTTGAGGTTTTACAACCAGTAATAATACGGCCATAACAAAGACGCAGTGAAATAACCATTTAATTTCATAGTAAGTTTAAACAAATTGTGTCATTTCTCCAACAATTGAATACGAAGAGTTTACTTCAGTAACAGTTGATATTTGACATTATGAGTTATTTATGGAAACGTGTTGATAATTTTATACCCTTGTAAGCTTACTAGTCTGCTAAATTAGGCATGAACAATCAAATAGGATAAGAATCTATAAACCTATATATAATAATTTATAGCAACGTTTAGTAAATCTTTTATGTTTCTATCAAAACTCTTCAATATGAACCGATCCTTCTCTCGTTTAGCTAATGAATACTTAGTTATAACTTTATAGTAGATATATAAACATCTGGTGACATCGAGCCTACCGCCATCCGCCTATTCGTCCGGAACGTCTGAAGCATTCGACTTGAAACGTAGTTTCCTATGTCCACTGGAAGGTCAATTGAGGAAATACCCACGTTTCCTAACCTCACAAAAATAGTTTCACCGTTCAGCTGCCAGCCATTTATTTGATACACACGTAATGAGAAGGCAGCCACCAATGCGTTACACTTTGATAATGTAGCTCAGATTAGATCGTTGTCTTGGTGCAAGTATTCATTTACATACTTATTGTATAATACACGAGTAAATAATGTGGGTATTGTTAGGAAGTTCCTTTCATGAGTCCACGTTTCCTCAACATTGTTCGGAGTTTAAATGGTCATCCCATCGTGTTTAGGGTTACGACATGGTGATACATTAAAACCACACTCGTCATGGACTATCATTACGCGGCCAGTCGTTCTATCACCACTATGTCAGGCTATTTGGTGTCAGTAGTCTTATCAGTGATGATATACTGATCCCAGTACAGCGGGTCATTCTCGAGAACTGGGTCGGGCACATACTTTTAGTATGGTACCTCAGATTCCACAAGCTTATATTTCAAGTCAAGTTGTTGGTTATAATCCAAGATGTTTTATGTAAAAGTAACTGTGTTTGTTGATTTACTACCTTCTCACGGCTGATCGGATCGTAATGAAATTTGCTAAGGAGATAGGTTTCAAAGCGGAAGGACATAGGTATATTATGATGCGTATAACTTAAGGGGCAGGCCTATATTGGTAAGGAAGGAATTAAGAACCCCCTGACTACAAAACTTATTTAAAGCAAATCGCAGACCTATCGCGTGCAAAGTCGCGAGTAACAACTAGTAATCTTATATTTTTCCGCAGTTTGGACACACACTTTGACATTGAGGAGGAATGGATGTCACATGTTTTCACGTGATAACGGATTTCTTTTAGAAGCGTTTTGAAAATAATAAAGTTTCCGATGAGAATAAGTCACGTTTGGTTTGCCAAAAGAGTTTGTGATCAAACTGCATAGTTTTTGCAATTATTTTAAACCTATAGTGAGTACAAACCTACTCTATAAAACTAGTATTAAATAAAAAATAAAAAGAAGAATAAGTTATTGATACACACGCAACTTGCGTTCCAGTTATATAACTACGCAAACACTATACATAGATGATTTCATAATGGTGGTCCATTCTCAATAGGACACCACGACACAGTGTCAAAAAAAATTCAATTAAAACTGCAATTAAGTGGGTTACGACTAGCGAACACAATCATCTCGCTGGTGTGATGTTATCTTTTACCAGAAAGTTAAACAGATAATAAATGAATTGTTTTCATGATTCTTACATTCATAACTTTTATGTTCTTAACATAAAAACATCACACCTGTCTTCATAGAAGGGGTAGACAGGGGTGTATCTAATATTACATTGTAATTTTGGCCGTTGGATTAATGTCTAATGTAATAAGGGCGAGCTTATTGTCATCAACCGAGCACAAATCTAATTTCCGTGGTTGGTACTGAGAAATTCCAGATTATAAAATTCAATGACACTTTGCCCGACTCCGCAGCTTGCTTTTTGTATATTGTCTAGATAGATATTTTCATTTTATTTAATATTAGCTGTGCCTAGCGGTTTCACTCGTAACTCAGCCCAACAAATATTTGTAGTGTAATGTTATAAATGTGTTATGTTACTTCTTGATAATTTAGCTTTCACTTGGTGAAAGATGAAAAACTCTTTCCTTTAAAAAAAAAGAAAAATACCCGAAGATATAAGAAAAAAAAATTAAAGTAATTTTTTTTTACAATTGGTGGCCACTTATTCTCTACGCTCCGGTGCCGACCAGGGTTGATTTTTAGGAGCACGTTGGATATTCCTAAAATCATATTAACCAAGACCTTTTACTTTTAATATCATTGATGAAGAAGTAATACACATATTAGTGGCGAAAGGTGCCTGAACTATCTATGAAAAATAAGCATTAAAATGACTTCCCTTACAAATGCAGGAAATCTGCAATCACCGCGAGGATATCCACTGGTAAATGATAATGTTATACAACAGCGTAATGTTTCGTTTAGACTGGTGATAGGAACTATGACGGCGTGTGCGCAGTACATTCACCTAGTTGAGTGACGCATTATTCTACATTATACCACGAAACAACAGAATATTCCAAAAAGATCTATTCGCGACGTGGCAAATGCCAATTCAAAGGTTTGAACTTAAGGCACGCATCTCCCGGGGTTGCAGGTTGTTCGAAAGAGATACCGTGGCCCGAAAGATAAAGGGCAAAACAAGGAATATGGGTGGGTTTTAGTTGGTACAAGACTGACACTCCACAAACAAGGCATGCTTCTCCGATTTTTCGTATGTTGCGTCGTATGTGCGTATTGTATAATTTTCACTTGCATCAGCGAATGAAAACATTGTGATTAAACCAAACTAGCATCCCTGGGCAATATTTCTCAACAGAATGTTAAGGCATGTCAGAGGCCCATGAGGGGCATAAAACTGTGACTCCAGGTTAGGCACTCACCAGACGAAAACAAATAAAACACCCGTTAAACAGTACTTGTATATTCTCCGCCGACTTCCGTCCCCAAACGTAACAAAAGGTACTAAGACTACCTACGTAGGTATCAAACGCAACAAAAGGTACTAAGACTACCTGCGTAGGTATCAAACGCAACAAAAGGTACTAAGACTACCTGCGTAGGTATCAAACGCAACAAAAGGTACTAAGACTACCTACGTAGGTATCAAACGCAACAAAAGGTACTAAGCCTATCTACGTAGGTATCAAACGTAACATAAGGTACTAAGACTACCTACGTAGGTATCAAACGTAACATAAGGTATTAAGACTACCTACGTAGGTATCAAACGTAACATAAGGTACTAAGACTACCTACGTAGGTATCAAACGTAACATAAGGTACTAAGACTACCTACGTAGGTATCAAACGCAACAAAAGGTACTAAGACTACCTACGTAGGTATCAAACGCAACAAAAGGTACTAAGCCTACCTACGTAGGTATCAAACGCAACAAAAGGTACTAAGACTACCTGCGTAGGTATCAAACGCAACAAAAGGTACTAAGACTACCTACGTAGGTATCAAACGCAACAAAAGGTACTAAGGCTACCTACGTAGGTATCAAACGCAACAAAAGGTACTAAGACTACCTACGTAGGTATCAAACGCAACAAAAAGTACTAAGACTACCTGCGTAGGTATCAAACGCAACAAAAGGTACTAAGACTACCTACGTAGGTATCAAACGCAACAAAAGGTACTAAGCCTACCTACGTAGGTATCAAACGCAACAAAAGGTACTAAGACTACCTGCGTAGGTATCAAACGCAACAAAAGGTACTAAGACTACCTACGTAGGTATCAAACGCAACAAAAGGTACTAAGCCTACCTACGTAGGTATCAAACGCAACAAAAGGTACTAAGACTACCTGCGTAGGTATCAAACGCAACAAAAGGTACTAAGACTACCTACGTAGGTATCAAACGCAACAAAAGGTACTAAGACTACCTACGTAGGTATCAAACGCAACAAAAGGTACTAAGACTACCTGCATAGGTATCAAACGCAACAAAAGGTACTAAGACTACCTTCGTAGGTATTTATACATCCATACATCCTCACAAACATTCTCATTTATGTATAATATTAAAAATTAAAATATTAAATATATAAGTAGGATTCAAATACTGTCTAAAGGCCTAACAAAGGCCGGACAAGGCGGACACCGTTTATTTTGGCCGGACACCCAAACAAAAAGCCTAACTATGTCCGGCTTTTTCCGGACGCCTGACAAAGCTAAATACATAAAATCATCATAATACGCTACGGACGCAGTACACCATACAGCTTTTTATCACTAGTTAACGCGATATCAAAATCTCTTTATACGAAAGCAAGTATCAATTACCAGTTCCTTGGAACAATCTTTTAAACATAAGGCATTTAAAGTATACATTGGCCTGCATACCAAAGTAATCAATAGTTAGATTATATCAGTCCAAAACAGGCCGTGGATGGTAACATTCTTAGCTATCATATGGATGTGGTATTTTCTATTTCTGTGATGATTTTCGCTATTTTTAGGTTCCCGTAGCTCAAAAAGAAAAATCGAAACCCTTTTTTTTTTTTTTTTCGGGTGGGAAATCATCCAATGACTTCCCCCGCTCCACCCAGAGCGGGGGAAGTTGACTACAACAAAAATAGGTAAAATCGAAAAGTGCTAACTCGCGCCCAGTCGCGAGTTTATGAGGCGCGAGTTGACGAATAAGCCTTTCCCCCGAGAGCGGGGGGAGTGTCAGACTTGTACTGACTAAAACCCACCCATGTTCCTTCTATTGCCCTTTACGTTCCGGGGCCGCGGTATCTCTTTCGAACAACCCGCAACCCCGGCAGGCGGAGGCTCTGGCAAGCCCCTCTGCTTTGCTGACTCTCTTTGAGGCGCGCGTGAAACACGAACGCGCCGTCGACACGGCCTGTCGTCAATCGACGGACGGACGGTGAACTACCCATTGCTCACCGCCCACAGGCCCGACTCACCGCCCACAGGCCCGAAATCGAAACCCTTATTGTATCATTTTGTTGTCCGTCTTTCTGTCTGTCAAGACCCTTTCTCGGGAACGCGTGAAGGTATCGAGTTGCAATTTAAACCAAATACTCAAATCTATGACCCCTTACTTGTACGGAACTCTCGGTGTGAGTCCGACTCGCACGAGCCCGGCTTTCATAAACTTCTGTATTGTACCAATTAGGTTTAGTTGAACTAATTTATTAGCCCTGAATCGAAAGAACTGAAAGTCATAAGGCGAGACCTTGCCCAGCTGTGGAATGATATCAGCTTACAGTAACAGTTAAGCGCAATACACACTGAGCCCGCCCGCGACATGTTGGCGGCTTGGGTACGCCTGCGCTCAGTTGCCCGGCGACGCTCGACCTGTAGTGCTGACTGCCAAATAAATTTCTCATCTCGACTTGTATTAAGTGAAGCCGCCAACTAGACCGCCGACAAAAAGTTGCCGATATGTCGGCGGCCCGGCGGGCTCAATGTGTATTGCGCTTAACCATCATCATCATTACAAGCATGTGTCAGATCACTGCTGGAAATAGGCCTCTCCCAAGGCTACTTCACCCGGTCTATTGCTACACGTATCCACTTGCTGCCAACAGTCTCGCGCAGATCGTCACTCCATCTGGCCGAAGGATGTCCCACGTTTGCTTAATCGTGGTCTCCATTGTAAGATACGCTTATCTTATATTATATCTTATAGCGGTTATCAATTCTGCGACAAACGTGGCAGGCCCACTGCCAATTCAATTTGGTGACAATAACAGTAATGAAGGACTTTTGCGATTTCTGAATATTTTAGTACTGTAACTTCGGTAGAATTTGCGTTTCTTATATAAACCGGATTAATCGTTTATTTAAAAAGAAAGAGGTCCTGGCTGGAGGCCTTAAATGCAAGGCATCCACAGGATAGTCCGGTTAAGCAGCTAACGATCTCACAGGTTGAACTACGGGATGCCATTAAAAAAAAAATTATGAAGTACCGTGATGTGATATAAATAAATCACGGTAAAGGTGACACGTGTGCCTACAACACAACATTCAAGAGCAATAAGTCACGAGTGGAATAATATCTCTGAATTGACTAAGCAGGTAGATATGCAACTTTAAAATATTAGACATCTACTTAACTTTATGAACCTGAGTATAAAATATTTCTAAGTTTTTGGCCTTTAAAAAGCAAATTGTGGTATCAATGTCAATTAATGTCAAGCAAAGCTTTTAATGTGTACTTTTAAGATAGCCTATAAAGTGCAGTACGACAGTAAGAAGGGAACATAAACTATTTATAATTATTTCTCTACTACGATGTGAGGTTTTTAATTTACGTGCTTTGTTTGGTGAACAAGTGTAGTTACTAAAACACTATTAAAACTATACTTGAAGAAAATTTTGGAAATAGATGTTATAGGAACACTACAAATTAGTTAAGGCTAATAATTCAAAATATTTTGTGGTTCTTAACCATTTTTAAACATTTAATGGGAGAGTCAGAGTGTGCATGAAAAAACACGTAGTTTATACGGGGAGTTCCTTCGAAATCCTGCCTTTTATCTCTTAGATAGTTATTCACTACAGGATATCCAATTATAAATTATTGAAGAGATGCTCTTACAACTTTGAAACTTTTGAATTTGAAAGGCCCTTAGTGAGTGGCGAGTTCTGTCATCTACCGTACCCAAAACAATTACGCGTTTCAAAAAGCAGACAGAATCCGGTTGTGTTCACTCAACAAAGCAAGCCGTTGAAAAACCACTCTTGCTCCTTAGTAACAAGGTTTCAAAATTATCAATACCGAGCATTATTGAACCAAATATTAATTAGTACATCTGTCCATTTATATACAAACAAATAATTTAAAGGTCCGAAGCTTCCCGAAGCACCACGACCCCTCGGCGCATGCTCACGGCGTTATTAGTTCCAGACAAGTGCAGTGGAGTCTCTATTATTGCTATCATTTATTGTTTGAGAGATTTTGAGCCTAATGTAGGTCGAGCCCTCTGGCTCTATGGCTGATGAGCAAAAGTATTAAAAAATAAGTTGTGCTGCCCACTCTTGACAAATGTTAAAGTCTTTTTCGAATATAGAAGGAGCTCGTTGCTAAATAATACCACTCCACCAGCGAAGCAGTTCATATTTAGAACTGAACTGACTGTCTAAATATCATTTTACCTTTTATGTTTCTGGTATTTTAGATCCTTAGGTATCAACGGCGGATTTCAATGAAATTTCAAATCTAGGAGATGTATTATTTTTTATCAGTATCCTATTTCGAAACTACAGAGTGCTTTATTTGTATTATATCGTTTTCGCGGTTCTTACAGTATACCATATCCACCATGTTATAGGTACCAAATCAATTTTAATTTTTTTTATGAATTAGCCTTTCATGTCTCACTGGTTGAGATAGACACTGAGCAAAGACATTCCCGGTATTCTTTTCCTGTGTCACCTCGAACCAGCCTTCATGATGCGCATCCAGATCGACTCGCCATCTCTTTTTAGGCCGGCCTCGGCGGCGCAAATTACATATACAAACATTTTAATATAATGAAGGCACGAGGCTTCCCGAAAGATCCTGAAGCTCCGCGCATGTGCAGAAGCCTGCATTTAGCAACGCCGTCGAAATCTAGACTTTACAGTGGTGTTCCTAGATTTTATTATTTAACGTTTTCTGCGAATTTTCCCGAATAGGATCCGCTATTTCGAAGCCTTTAGTAAGGCTCGTTAGTTCAGTGGTCAGAACGCCCGCATATTTTCCCGTTATGTGGTAGTCGGAGGTTCGAATCCTTCACGAGCTGGCCGTTGTAGCTTTTTTGTTTTTTCTGCCTTTTTAGGATAATTTTCTGCTGTATTTTATTAATAATTACGTGACATGCTGGGGAATCGGAAAACCTAGTAAGAGAAAAAGTTTTTTTGTTCTTTTTCTATTTTTAAAGTTTACAATCATTCTAACCGTTGATGGAGTTAAGTATGCGTGCCTCGGCTTCGCCTCAACCCACCTTATGCCTCTTTTGCTGGCCGCTGCAGGAATACGTACTATTTTATTAAAATAAATACTAGGCGCAATTTGATAACAATAACGCAATATTTTTCGCAATATATCCAACTCAGAACACAAAAATCTATACATGCTATTTCAGCTATTTAATTGCACCATACCTATACATCATTCTCGTAAATGTAAAACTTTTTCAAGAGAGTTTTTCTTAGCTGGATATATGTCCCCTAAATAAAAGAGTGATATGGTATGATATAAGGGTTTCTGTAGTGGGGGGAGTTTGAATGATATTCCATTATTTTCGAAGATAGCAGTATACCTAATACTCACTAGTTATAAGCATAGCGTGTAACTTTTTTGTACATTGTGCATTTAATGAATAAATTAATAAATAGATAGATAGAAACATTGATGTTTTGACTCCTACCTTTTTAAATAAGAATGAGTTTTTTTTATAAAGTCACAAATATCTTATTTTATTTTACATAATTGAGAAACAGGGGCTCTAAAATGGCTACTGAAGCAAAAATCATTGTAGGTTATAATATGAATTACGTTACCATTCGTAAAATGGTCACAAAGTGACATTTTACAATATTAACTGCACCTATGACCATTTTAAGAATTTTAACGTAATTTATATTATCCTATTATGATTCTGCTAAAGCGGCCATTCTATAACCCCAGTTCTCTAGATTCTAATTACGATTCTCCTGGATAACTTGAATTATTGCGATTTATATTACAAGCTAACATTCTCGTCAATATGGCCGACAAGGAGAAAAGCTTTAATTTTCATAAAATTGGCCACAAGACCCTTTACCAACACACGGTGATTGTTCCAAAACTGAAAATGTCAAGTCTTAATCATGCCGCACTCATCAAGTGAAAAAATATTTCACTATTGAATATCTTTACTAAAAACCAACTCAGAAAAGATCTGATGGTGTAAAAAACTGAACAGAACTTTATGATACAACCGGAATCCCAAACAATCTCTATTAACCTAGCCATTATAACAACAAAAACACATTCAAATCGATACAGTCGTCTGGGACCGCCGACCGACAGTTGCCCTTCAAATTCACCCCTCTGTTTGCATTAGTGTACAGGAATATATCCTCGATACAAACCTGGACCTAGCAGATTTAAATGATAAATTTTGAATTTGGACAATATGACAGTCTAGAACTATCGATTAGTTACATCTTTACAAAATATAAAATGAAGTCGCTACCGCTGTCTGTTCGCTTAGATCTTTTAACAACTCAATGGAATTTAATATAATATCCTAAAGATTTGAAGTATACAATAACAGATAAATAAACATAAATTATTAAACATACTACCTAACTTTTAAATAAATTAAAAAATAGCGTCAAAAAATTCGTCCTCAACGCTGTTTATTATTTATTTAATGGAATTTAATGCATTAATATATAATACTAGCTTTTGCCCGCGGCTTCCCTCGCGTTAAATTTGGGGTAACACAGTTCCCTTTGCGCCTTATTGATTTGTAATAGCAACGCTAAGTTTTCCCTTTTCTTCCATCTTTCTCCCTCACATCCCACTTTTTTTTTTAAATTAGCCTATGTCCGTCTCCTGGTTCCCAACTATCTCTGTACCAAAATTCATCAAAATCGGTTTAGCCATTAAAGCGTGAAGAGGTAACAGACAAACAAACTCACTTTCGCTTTTATAATATTAGTAAGGATACATAAAAAATTTCAGCAATAGATAGAGTGATTCAAGGAATGTTTATATATATAATAGGGATACTATATTACCCACGTATACTTCCCAGCAGACGTAGGTAAACCCGCGGGGTGCAGCTTGTTTAAGCTTAAGCTTTTATTTCACTTAGGGGGCGTCCATAAATTACGCGAGGTGTTTTTTTGAATTTACTGTCCCTCCCTCCCCCCCTGGTGAGATGTCGTGAGATTTTATTCAACCCCCTCCCCCATCCCCGAATCTCACGTGAGATTTTTCAAAATGTGAGTTTCTTACGTAAACGCGTTGGATTGTTATTGTAAAAAGAAAAATTGCTTCGTGCTTTTATTTACGACTAGTTAAGACTAGTACCTAATCAATATTGCTGAGAGTTTAATTATAAGTGTAATAAAAATCAACAATCTGGATTAAATGGACCAAAATAGTATATTTTTTTTTTGTTTCAATCAGAAAAAAAATTGCGTGATATTTGCCGAGACCCCCCTCTCTCCAACGTAAGATTAGATGAGATTTGACTCGACCCCCTCCCCCCCTTAAACACCTCACGTAATTTATGGACGCCCCCTTACCCACTACATACCTAGTTTGCCAATAGCCGAGAGCCAGTTATAGTCTTAGTCTTGATAGTCATTACAGGTAGCCAGTGGCTCGAATGGCCGTCAACCAGTCTTAGCAAGGAGTATCCTAGTATCCTATTACCCGGTTTGGTTGTAGAGGTCAGATTGACAGTCGCTCTATGTAAAATACTAGTATTTAGCTGAATACGGTAAGACTGGAAGCCGACCGATATAAAATAATAATTTTTTTACAATAGGTATTACATCACATATTAGACACATTATTTACCGACATTAGAACGACATGACTTCAGAACTCCTTAACGGTTTAATAGTTCATAGATACGAAACTTTGTATAGGTACGCATTTAATGTTGATAGATAAACCATTTTGTTCATAATAACACCTTGTTTTTTTTATTATTTCACTAAACAGGGTGTGATTTATCTATAATATGTATATATTTATAAATTATATAAGTATGTACCTGTATCAGTTGTCTGGTTACCATAACACAAGCTCTGCTTAGCTTGGGATCAGATAGCCGTGTGTGAGTTGTCCCAAGATATAAAAAAAAAAAAAAAAAAAAAAACAATAATGATTCACAGACAGTCTGTAAATCTAAGCAGTCCTTGATTCTTCATTATTATGATAAATAAGTGGCTCTTAAAACAGAATATGGCTTCAATATATTTTGTTTATGATACCCATAAGGGTCTAGGTGGGTGGTATATTGTCCGCGGGAACAGCCCAGCGAAGGTCTCAGTGATTCCCAGATAGTTTACATAATATCATCCAATCTCTCTTTAACTATTATAATTAATTATTAAGACCCGAATCCTGACGGTAGTCATTTGTTGAATGGCAATGACGGTTTTATTACTTCATAAGGAATGTCTTTTATAACTTTTACCGGTTTATGTATTCCCTTCGGCTACTTCTCTGTGATTTTAGATACAAACATTTTTAATCGAGTTTTTTGTCGTTTTAAGCTGTATTTTGTTATTTTCTCAGAAAATATTTTGCGTTATTTTTTGTATAACTTGCGATTGATTAGATATAAACTTCACGATGTTATTTGGGTGGAGTTTGTATGGCGATAGTCATGGTTCTCTATTTTCTGTATTTAATCGTAAGCGGTGCAATAGATCATTAGAGATATCCTGTTATTTTTCAGATGTCTCTTCGCGCTCAGGGCCCATACGTGTTCCTCTTTTGCTTTTGTTCCGGGGCCGCGATTTATCTATAAAACAACCCGCAGTTTCGGACAATTGGTAGCTCAGGACAACCCGCTACGGTTCGAAAGACTTTTTTATTTTATTTTAGTGGATGGAAAATAATCAAATAACTATATCCTGCTCTAAAACGGGGGTAGTGTCAGACTTGTATTGGCTAAAACCTACCCATGTTCCTTCTGATGCCCTTTATGTTCCACGGCGTGGTATCTCTCTCGAACAATAGTAAGTAATTGGAAACCTATTGTTTATTTAAAATCACTGTACCAAACTGATCGATCGATAATATAATAACTACTGTCAACTAACGACAGAAGTAAAAACAGCACCATCTATATGTAAACCGTGGTAGTACCTATGTAACAGTGAATGGTAGTTTGTAGAGTAACAGCTGACTATCGCACACCGTTCGTGCTTGGTGGCTTCATTTGAACGTTAGAGCATTAGCAGCAGCGCGAGCGCAGGCTTGGCAAGCGAAAGTATTGCAATAATTCACTTCGTAAAGATTCGTTGTTCACTGCATAGATGGCGATATTGTTATTTACTGTGTGATACTGTCATTATTTGCGTATTTATTTTACGTCAATCAAGACCTTCAACTTCATATTTCGTAGCGTATACTTAAAACCACTGAAACCGCGTATAGATAAACTTTAAAATACTTACAACAGACAACAGTCTGTTGTAAGTATCTTTACTCGGCATAAAGTTTAAAACATTAACTTAAGTAACGTATGGTGTAGCTTCAAGTTGTCAACACGAGTCCACGGCACCGGCACCGGGCCGGCGCGCGGCGGCAGCGGGTCCGGGACGGCCCCCGAGGAAACGACCGACAAGCCGATTTACCGTAACACAAAAAATGTTCAGATAAGCCGACTTTCTAATAAACCCTACTAGACAACCGAGCCTTCTTCCTTGTACATAATAAATCTTAAGGAGACGGTCTTCTCAAATGAAGCGGTTCCCAATGTTTGATAGTTGTGTTGAGATAAAGTATTATAAATCGGATTCTCGGTTTCATTATAATAAATAGGGATTGTAGCCCAGGATATATCAAGACATTTATAACTGTACAGCTGCAGGCAGAGGTGATCATTTATAAGCTGATGTTTAAAAATATTTCTCATGAGCTTTTATTCATGTTGTCCAAGTCGTTTAAAATAATTTTCATGGTAGACGGAAGCATACTTCGTTATGTGGGTAAGTGTTCAATTATTTTAGTGAACACGTGCTAAAAACACGAATAATGATATATTGGTTACAAAGAGCGAGACAAAACAAAAGTTTTACACTCACTGGCCGATATTTTAATGTGGTCTAATAATCAGAAAAAAAACGGGCTGGAGTGTGCCGGTGGGCTTTAGCATGGCCCAGATTGATGCCTCTCCGACTGTCCGTAGTGCGCGCTGCGTAGGCACCTCGTATCGACCACTTTTTTACCTTTTATTATCTTTACTTTGAATATTGCCTCTCATAATAAGGGCTCTGGACCGTTAAAAGTTGGGGAATGCGCGACCCAGTGAATGAACTCAGATATCCACGTGTTTCGATTATGGATACGGTTTTTTTAACGAGTATTTGTTTCTAATATTGTGTGGAATGCGTCGGATGGTTTTGCCGTTATTCTGCCTCGAATTAATGATGCTATGTGATAAGATAAGGCTATCGCTTTAGTTTTATAGCTAGTTTATGGAACCCGTGGATTCTTTAATTGATTTCCCAAATACGAGCGGTTGGCCAATCCCATACGGTTCAGTATTGCTGATCTACCATAAGTTATTAATTGAACAATAATGCGACAGTATACTACGTTCGCTACCAGGTATCAGAAATGCAGCAGCATATTATGATATTTTATTATTTTCTAATTGATATACCTAAGTTTTAATTGTATATAATTAGTGTGTGTGTGTATATAATTTACCTTAAATTATTTTTAGGCTTACAGTTAGAAAGAGGCTTGTTGGGATATTGTTATTAAAAATAATATCCCGCAATTCCGGGATTGTATATCTAAAATAATAGGATGTATGTATATTAACATATGTTTCCTAAGCTGCCGATTTCACATTTGTTAAAAATCCTGACAAAAATCACTGAGAATAAAAGTAGGGCCAAGCAACCATATAGGTATTTATTTATTTAAACACATGTTTTTTTTATATTTTTACATATTTCTAATAAAAAAAAACAATTTATTTAGTATTACTATAAATTTTGTCGTATCTGACCGCGGCTTTACTTGCTTGGGCGCTATCAAAATATCAACACTGTGACATGGTTGCCATGTTTGAAAAAAACGTCCTTGTATTAATTATTTAATATTGTGTTATTGTTTTGCAAAGTTCGAGTCTAATTAACACTTTTTCTTTCTTTCTTTTATTTTATATTACGTTGTAACAGGGCAACAGTCATTTGTGTCTAATTAGGTTCACTACAACTCTCGGAGACTACATTAAAATTGAACTTTCCTAGAATGTGTTTTTTTTTAAAAAGCTACTTTCCATAATCTATTTAAAACTTTATGTTTTATTTTCCATATCGCTATTAGATTAGGGGAAGATGAAACAAATGACAATGTGTGAAATACGATGTGGCTAGACTCATAAGATGTAGCCATCTCTCATGAGTCTAGCCCAGATTGTATCCTGATACCTGACCGAAGTTAATAAATTATTCACAAACGACTGCCTTGGAGTATAAAAATATATAATAGAAGTATGGAAGAAAAGTGCAGACTCGTGCATGCCGCGCAGACCCCACATAGATTCAGTCTAGTTAAATAGTTGAAATTTTCTTTTAATTGCTGAAAATTAATAAAAGCTTCCATCCGTTTCTAAAGGACATCAACTGTATCTCTTGTATACCTATTAAATTTGTTGACGTAAGGGTAGAAGGTTGATAATGGTGGTTTTTTACAAGAATAACAATACGACGCCGCGCCGTCTTGATCAGTTATGTTGAAGATTATCGCACGTTCTATTGTTTTTGCTAATTCTATTTAATTTTCTTGATTTTCATGTTTTATGAGCAACCGATAACTTGTATGTATGGTGTTTACTGTTAGTAAAGTTGGTTATAAATAAATAAATACCTGAATGTTATTTTCGCTTCCTAGATATAAAACTAATAGTCAGGAAATAAACATAGATGGCGCTGCGTTTCCTTTCCCATATGATAATTCTACATAGATTTGCATCGACTTGTCCAGCGCTCGCGAAGATTTATCATAACACTAGGAAGCCATTAGTGGAACATAGATATCGTAGAGTTAGAGAAAGTAAGTTATATTGCTGCATTTGTTTTATAAGTCTTTTAGATGTAATTTTAAAGGCCGCGTTTTGTTCTTAATTATTGTAATTACTAGCCAAATGGGAGTCTACAACCAGACATAGGTATTGTAATGTATCTTTATTAAGATGAAAATTAGGCTCATTTCATTTCTTATCAAGCTGCTACTATAAATCAAACCATTCTCATCTTACTAATATTAAACATGAGATAGTTTGTGAAGATGTACAGTTAGCTAACCCGAGAAGTAACCTGTCTCGTCAGATATAGGTAGTTTATTTGTCGTAGAAATCGATGGACTTATTCAAATAAATTTAACTTTATTCGAAAACATTAATTGACTCTTAAGTAAATGTATATATCGATCAAATGTATCGAACGAGTCTGATTATACACGCACAAGCAGCAAAGGAGATCCGAGATCCTTAAGAAGTAAGTATATGGATGTTTGTTACGGTTTCACGCAAAAACTACTGAACGGATTAGAATGAAATTTGGCAAACGGATGGTTTATAACCTGAATCAACACATATTATACTTTTTATCGCGGTAGAACTATCCTGTGGTACAATTACCAAACTTAATGCGGGCAACGCCGTGAGCAAGAGTACTTCATAACGAACTCTCTTTTGGTCGAGTAATTAGTAAATACGCTGCGTTACGTTTTTTTTTAATTCCTATGAAGAGTCACTAAGACATAACATAACAAGCATCATGTCTGCAGACCCCAAATGATGAGGCAGAGGGGTACCTAATAGTGTACCCAGATTTGACAATTCCTGTTCGGTCCCATGTAATCATATGGCCATCAACCTTTGGCAATAGCCATCCTCTGACTCCCACTCAAATAAATCCTAGAATCCGCGGCCAGTAGACCGCCGAGTTATTTAGCATCAGTTTCCTGCCCTTGTCCATCATTATACTCTTCACTCTTTTTGTTTCTCACATTTGTCTGTAACAACAAAGACGACTTATATATAAAAGGTGCAAAACTACCTTTAAAGAATTCAAAATTCACATTTTCACCCTCCGTCCCTTGCGATTGTTTTTCCGTGCACAAAAAAAACTTCTAGCAATAGCTGTGGAGAAGTTGGATCTCTGTTAATACAGAGATATTGGGAGTAAAATATCCAACTTATTCACAAGTTAACTTTTGTTGATCTAAGTTTTTAATGTGATAGTTTACTTTAAATACCTCCCTGATCGCTGTACTATTAAATGCATTCGTCACTACCATGTTGTGAGGGCGTTACATTGAATTTTGGAAAAGCTGATTATTACCCCAAACTTAAGAGTCAATTTCCCAGCAATCATTTTTGCGTAGAGTTAGTTTGATGTAGGTACATATGCTTGGTCAAGGTGATTATATCGTTCTAATCCTAATAACACCTTGGATTAAAGAAATTTATAGATGACTAGCTTTTGCGCGGAGTTTCGCTCGCGTTAAATTAGGGGTAACACAGTTCCCCTTTCCTGATTTGCAGGTACCTGCTACCTGTAGTTTTTGCTCTTGCGCCTTATTGATTGTAATAGCAAAGCTAAGTTTTTCATTTTCTTCCCTCTTTCTCCTTCATACTCAAATTTTTTATATAAAAAAATGCCTATATATCCGTCTCCAGGGTCCTTACTATCTCTGTACCAAAATTCATCAGAATCGGTTTAGCCATTTAGGGGTGAAGACGTGACAAACAAACAAACTCACTTTCGCTTTTATAATATGTAATAGTAAGGATTCTGTATCTGTATGTACTATTACCATATAAAAATGTAGGTGATACTTGAGGACATTATTAATAATTTATATTAAATGTATTTAAAAAAAAAAGATGTTGTATTACATTTTTCTCCTTACGTCGTAATGAATGTTTAAAATTGTTATTTATAAAAAAAATTAGGTCAAGCTATATAGTCAATTCTCCAGTTAAAAAAAAACTCTAACAAAAGGCATAAAATAGGCAAAAACACATATATAGTATACTACAATGCGAATCATGTACATACTTCTTTTTTTTTTTGTTTTTTTTTTTCGGGTAGGAAATCGTCCAATGACTTCCTCCGCTCTGGGCGGAGCGGGGGGGCATGTCAGACTTGTACTGACTACAACCCACCCATGTTCCTTCTATTGCCCTTTACGTTCCGAGGCCGCGGTATCTCTTTCGAACAACCCGCAACCCCGGCAGGCGGAGGCTCTGGCAAGCCCCTCTGCTTTGCTGACTCTCTATGAGGCGCGCGTGAAACACGAACGCGCCGTCGACACGGCCTGTCGTCAATAGACGGACGGACGGTGAGCTACCCATTGCTCAGCCGTCCACAGGCCCGCATCTACGGTGGCCGGGAGTCGTCTCGCCCAGGGCGCCCGGCGCCCTGGGCGTCTCCCGCGGCGGCTGGGTTGGCCTGATGTTCTCTCCCTCAAACGCCCGGCCTCCTCCTTTGCTAGCATTACTGCTTCGCAGAAGGAGGTGACCGCTTCCCATTCCCTCTCGCTCCGGACCATAGCCTGAACCAGGGCCGGACGCGAGAGATCGCCGCCGCCGATCGCCTCCACGAGGGCACGGCGGTGCTCCGCCCACGCTGGGCAGATCGCCACTGTGTGCTCCACCGTGTCCTCCGGGCGATCGTCACAATGGTGACACCCGGGCGTTTCCTCCCGCCTGATGATGTGCAGGAACCTCCCGAAACTTCCGTGTCCGGTGAGGACCTGCGTCAGGCGGTAGGTGAGGACGCCATGACGCCTCTCCAGCCACTCCTCAAAGAGGGGACTTGCCGCCACTATTGCGGCGTGCCCTGCACGGAGTTGCGACAGTCGCTCTCTCCATGCCACCATGAGATCGCACCGGAGGTCTGCCCGCCGAGCGGCAACTTGCCACGGCAGCGGGTTTTCCCCCCGGTGTAGTGCCTCCGCGCGCCACTCAAACAGGCGCGCGAGGACTATCGCCTCCAGATCCCACGGTGGCAGTCCGGCAAGGAGGCTTGCTGCCTCGCCGGAGATCGTGCGGTAGCCCCGGATCAGCCTTATGGCTACCACCTTTTGGGGCGCGTTCAGGTAGTGGGCGGCGCGCCGCCCGAAAGAACGCGCCCATACCGGGGCCCCGTAAAGGGCCATGGACCGCACGACTCCGGCATAGAGCCTACGGCAGGAGGCGTTTGGCCCCCTCAGATTGGGCAGGAGCCGCTTGAAAGCAGCCCCCGTCCGCTCGAGTTTGGGAGCCAAACGTCGGAAGTGTTCGACGAAGTTCCATCGGCTGTCGAGGACGATTCCCAGGTACTTCATCGTCGACCCGACGCCGATGCGAACCCCTCCTACCGTCAACTGGGATCCCGACGGTGGCGTGTTTCCGCGGCCATGAAAAACCATGGCCTCGGATTTGTGCAAGGCCACCTCGAGACCCAGTAGCCGGATCCTCTCCGCGACTATCGCAACCCCGCGTGTCATATTGTCGGCCGCCGCCTGGTGCGACCCCCCTGAGCCAGGACGAGCGTGTCGTCAGCGTAGCAAACTACGCTGACGCCGCTGGGAAGGTCGGCGCGCAGCACCCAGTCGTAACCGATGTCCCACAGGAGCGGCCCCAAGACCGATCCCTGTGGGACACCGCACGACATTTCTCGCCGGTTCCACTCTCCAGAGCGACCGGGGTAGATGACGGCTCTGTCCGTCAGATATGCCCCTACCACACGACGAAGGTAGGTCGGCATCCGGTGGTATCGGAGTGCCTCCCTGATGCAGCTCCAAGGCATGGTGTTGAATGCGTTGGCGATGTCGAGGGACACCGCCACGACAACCCCACCCCTGGACACTGCAGCCCCCTGTCGTGAGGGCTCTCACGCGCATGATGGCGTCCACCGTCGAGCGCCCCTTGCGGAAACCATACTGGTGATCCGCAAGATCCGGCCCCGTCCCCACAAGGTGCCCGTCGAGGCGGTTTGCAATTCATGTACATACTTCAATAATCTTTAGTTCCTTTTACTGTAGTAACATTATCTGTTGCTAGGCAACGCCAAAAAACAACACTAGTACAAGAACGAATCTTTAAGATCATGGAGGTAATTCACTTAACGGCTTCGTGAAGGGTCTATTTACATCTCGAATAAAACAATATTTAGACACAAAGTAAGCATACGGTGCAGTATTCGCGCGTAGTTGAGCGTTCGGCTCGTTGCGTGCGCGCTCGTCGTATTTCCTGTACTTACGCTGCGCCTGCGGCGGTGAAACTCATGAAAATGCGCCGCCAATCAGGGAAATGCGATCGCGAAAGTGATTTATTAATTCAACCAAAAATTTCTGCAGACTAGATTGATAGATATTCAATATGTGTTTGTAAACATGTGTTTCGTATCATAAAAAAAATTAAAAAAAAGTTCGAATTAAAATTTGGTTTTAGGTTCATTTATCTGAAAAGACATTTTAAATCCATTTCTACTTTATTTTTATTTAGGAGGTTATTAAATATTCGGTAAACCTATACTTACCAATTTCCCTAAATAATTCACCAAAGACTGTCTCTATTTCACCGATCAGTATTAGAAAACCGATTTCAAGAACATTAAGCCAGCGGCATCGATACCCTTCGTACTAAAAAGTGGCTCGCTGAAGCGTGGCACCCACCTTAACTGCTCTAGATAACAATTTGATAGTTGCATGGGTAATAAAAACGTTCAAAAATTGGTCACAATTACCCTGGTTACTGCCTCGTAACATTTTAATAGCGAGTTCCCATTTAGTGTGGGAACAAACAGGTGAAACTGTCTAAGTGAGAAGGCAGGGTACACACAGCGACAAATCAAGCTATACATATCCAGTATAACCTGATCTCGCTTTGGATGAGCTTCCCGTACAATGAGAGTTTGGAGTCGTTGGCCGTACTTATGATGGGTCGGTACGTACTCACGGCATCGCCGCTTATGTAAGTGATGGACCGACCGGCGATGGATATCGGTTTGTGTGTGACCTCTTAACGTAGGGGCGTTGAAACCATTGAAGCTCTTTTTACCCGACTGCGCCACGCAAAGGGGAGCGGCGCGTATGTTTGTTTGTCCCTTTGTGGTGCACTAGAGACCAAAAGTGTGAGCCTATTTTAATGTCTTTTACGTCAAACGATTTGTCTGAATCTTGCGAGTGTCATTAAAGACTGACAGTAATCAGAATTAAATTTCAGTGTGCTATTAGGTATACTTCTGCCTAATTCTTCGAGAGCTGACAGGCATAATGTTATTTGTGTGGGCATTTTAGCTCAATTATGCCGTGAATTTAAAAAAAAAACAAGATAGATATCGTGCCTAAAAAACTCATTGAAAATCTCAATCGCGCAGGTATTTGATATTTAGAATATTTCGCAAATAAATTGCTATTTAAGGAAGCAACGCAACCTTTGCTTTATCAAGTTGCAGCGCTACCTGATGTTGTTTGATGGACAGTAAGCAGGCATCCACCGCTAGAAAGTGGAAAGCCGACGTTTACACAACACTTGTATAAAAACAACTTATTTGTACCGCGGCAAGTTTACGTCACGAAATATTGTTTATGTGGGTATTTAGGTTACAGGAATTGTTAATTTAAACCTATTATTAGTCGTAGTAAGTGGTATCCGTTCATCATACTTTTTTGGAGTTCTCCAAGTCTTCGGATAACTTGTTGACAAGTCGTTTCTTTTTGAACACACTTTGCCACATTATTTTGTCTAGCTTTTGGATAATTGCAACATGGTAAAAATAACGGCATATTTTAAGTAGAACAGAGAAAGACGTAAGGAAAAATATATAAATAAATAAAAATAGGAAGTAAAAATATGGTTTAAAATATAAATATGCCATAAGGTTAGTTAAATAATGTTGCATTCTAGAGTTGCAGCCAATACCTAAGCTAAGATAACTTAATAGTACCAGCGCCTACCCTCGTTGAAATTATAGGACCGAATGTTATTATGCACAGCTAGCAGAACATTATGATACCAAAGAGAAAATATCTTGCAATAAGTTATGTAAGTGATCAGTTAGGCAAAAAATAAAGTTATAATATTTTAAAAAGTCCAATCCTAAAAGTAAACAATGGTCAGAAGTCTTGAGAAAGAAGATGTAGGTATACTTACGTATTTATCAAAATGTGTCAAGAATTGCAAAAAGTGATACACAGTATATAGGTATTATTATGTACTTACATTATAGTTTTTCATACCCTCAAAAGCTCTTCGCTTTTATAAATACAACATAAAGAACCTATAACTCAAAAATGTAACGACAACCAGCCCAGATGATCAAAACCAAACCTCGAACTAAAAAAAATAAAATAAAGTCGTCTGTATCAAAAATAAAAGCCCTTGGTAGTCGTAACAAATAAATAACATGTTATCAAACGTCTGTCCGTCGTTCCGTAATACCGACCAACAGTTACACAACGAGTCGCATGCCTTACCCGTCTCACGACACGACAAGTAAACGTTTTGTTACACCAGCGATTAATGCAACCGTTTATAACACTGATAATGGTGTGTGCCGGACGTGAAAGCGCTTTTCTAGAAGCATAGCTTCGAGGTTGTGGACCATGGCTTCGAGCCGCAGCTAGCCCTGGCCATTTTGTCCATTTGTCAGACTCACACACAAAATACCATTCTACAATTTAAACGACCGCGGAAATGGTTTAAACGCGAGAAAGTGACTAGTTTAGGCGCGCGAGTCTTTATTTATCTGATGTTGCTGTACTTTGTTGTAGATCGGATATCGGTTTTATATTTATTCTTTTTTTAATTGTTTTTGGACTTTCTATGTGTAGATATGTTCTCGAAAACTGAGAAACATTACAACGGTAAAAATATCGTTGAAAATGTTTTTCTACCTATAACTCTGTCAAACTAATAAACCAATTGAAACAAGTATCGCACCGAACGCCATGAGTGCACAAGTCCAGCA
This sequence comes from Ochropleura plecta, assembly GCA_905475445.1. Classification (NCBI taxonomy): domain Eukaryota; kingdom Metazoa; phylum Arthropoda; class Insecta; order Lepidoptera; family Noctuidae; genus Ochropleura; species Ochropleura plecta. The sequence goes on along the minus strand of FR997721.1, from coordinate 15,576,354 downwards.
ACCTAGTGCGGCAGAGCGTGCGCCGGCGCAGTGCAAGGCTCCCCGACCACGGTCATGGATAGCTGGCGCAATTAATATCGATGCCACGTAATCGTTCCTTGTATCGTATTTATCGTAAGCAGGGCGGGAATTTATAGAAGTAGTTTTTGTTCCATTTCTTGAGGAAATGCCGGCAGGCTTATTATATAAAGACATGGTTTATACAGTTCTGTTGTGCAATGTGTTTGATTTGTATATTTTAAGCTGGTTATTGAAAAATTAATGGAATTACAATTTTGGAACGAGGCGTACCGTAAAAGGTAGAAGGGGCACTGACGCACAAACGCTTTGACCTCCATCAGATAGACCCTGATTATACAGCGGAGGTAGTTAGACATCCTTATATAACTCCAGAGTCTTACTAATATCGAGAGTAAATGACAAGACAACCTCGCATTAAGGCACACTGCCTATGCGCATGATCACGTTCACCGGGGAAGCACTTCCAAAAAAAACTTGAGAGGTGTCAAGGGACGCCCGGATGAAACGAAGTTATTATTTATTATGTACAAAAAACCTGGATACAAAAAATAATCGTCGCGACACCACACTATTCAATGCGAAATACAAAAACGAAACGAAAATAACTGGCTTGCTTTCTATGAGAGTGAGAGAGAGAGAGACAGACAGGCTTACAACTATAGCAAAAAGTGTCGTTACAACTTTTGGTACTATGTAGGCAAGCATATTATAAGTTGGGGGATTATATTGATGATAAAAATGCTTGGCTTAATGCTGGTCCTGCTCCAGAAGAATAGGGGTAAACTCATTGATTGGTATCCGAAGCTATAGTGGAAGCTGCAGAAGATTGTAAGACTATCTTTGCAATGTATAGAATCAATTCTCTAGTATTGTATAATTATTAAGCCCATATGTGAGTGCTATGTATTATTATTGACTTGACGAAGCCCTGGTGGTTGATAGTGTCATGCTCACTTAAATGTCTTGCTGATGGTGGCGGGTGTGTCGGGTCATTTAGCTCCCTTCAAAATGGTCGAGCTGAATGGGGCTGATCCATACGTCATGTTCGTGAACGGGCGCTGTCAGTTGGGACTGGTCATTTTTAGCTACCACGGTTCATTTTTAACTTATTTAGATTTAAAATTAAATTTTGCTTTTTATTTACTCTGGACGCTCTTACTGTGCACGTCTTTCTACATCGTTCTCACATATTTGTATAATTTCAACATGAATGATGTAAATACAATTTTGTAAAAATATTATAATTTAAAAGAGTGTCCATGGAGTTTCTTGCCCATTCTTCTCCATAGAGATCAACGCTTTGGAATGGGCAACTACAGTACTTTCACAAGTTATTATGCCTTGTGACCGGGACTGTAGATTAGTTTTGTTTCTTGACATTCAAAAGTGCCTGTAATGGTCTAATTGAAATAAATGGTTTTGACTTTTGACTTTTTGACTGGTCTTAATTTGTCTAGCCCCCTTTCGCAACGCGCGATAAGGAACTTCGTTCCAAGAAACAAACTGGATTTATGTCAAATTCAGCCCCTATGTAGATAAGCAGAGGAGCCTACCTAGAACAAGGGTCACCGCCTACCGGGGTTGCGGGTTGTTCGAAAGAGTACCGCGGCCCCGGAACACAAAAAGTAAAAGAGGGAACATGGGTGGTTTTAGTCAGTATAAGTCAGGAACCGCCTCCCGTTCCGCCCAGAGGAGCATATTTGATAAACAAAAAAAAAACTATTGTAGGTATTAGGCCAGTGTTATGAAAACGGAGGGTCTGCAGATCGACATGACCAGCTTTCCAGTTTTGGAGACTGCCATGGAGTGAGAATTCCAATGCCAGCAATCAAAAAAGTTCGCCATTTAAAAGGTTTTCATATTTAAATCACTTTTTTTACCACGTTGTATAATAAAGTTTCCAGCAGTCAGTGAACACTATTTACCTGTCATAAATAAAAGTACACAAGTATGTCTAATAATGTTTTAACTAGCCACTTCCTTTAACCTCTCAAGACAACTGAACCACGAACAAAAGAGTTCAACGAATACAATGCTCAGTTAACCGAGAGGTTACTTAAACCGAAATTAAGTACCGTATCCAAATCTAAAATGGGGTTCTTACGGAACAAATCGATGCTAATAAATTGTGTTTTATCGCTTAAAATCTCTAACAAAAACAGTTGTAATAGTAATAGGTATATACGTCATATGAATTGTGTTGAAAAGCCAAACCAAGTATTGGAGGTATGATTGATATACCTTATGTAAGAGGCAACCAAAAAAAAGTTGGAATTAACTTCGTATATTCAAAATATGAATGAGTTCTCTCTCTTTCTCTTTTTAAAACGCTGCCCCACACTAGGAATTTCTCCTGTATCGTGGGTGCGTTTACAAACATTTAAACTCACATACACAAACAGCCTGACCCGAAACAACTATCTGCAGGTCATACAAATATTTGTACCGTGCGGGAATCGAACCCGCGACACGCAACGCAGCAGTCGATCGCTCAGGCCCTGCGCCAACCGTGCCGTCGAAAAAATACACTTAATAAAATATTTCATTGAATAAAATACACTTCTTCAGGTCAGGACTCCATTAAAGCGGAATGTAGTGCGGAAAGAATGTAAAGCGGAAGTGTAAAGGAGAGAAGAAGCTTAGAAGCTACTTTAACCTACGCATTTAGCGTACTCGCTAGACCAGAGTACAGTTGTGTGTAGAGCTACGTAGTCTCAGTTTAGCGACTGTAGCTCACAGTTAGACGAACACCGCTCACTGTTGGCTGCACACCGCTCACCGCTCGCCGAACACCGCTCACTGTTGGCTGCACACCGCTCGCTGCTCGCCGAACACCGCTCACTGTTGGCTGCACACCGCTCACCGCTCACTTTTGGCTGCACACCGCTCACCGCTCGCCGAACACCGCTCACTGTTGGCTGAACACTGCTCACCTCTTCTTGTCTCTGCGGTGCTTCTGCTGAGTGTGGAAATTGGCTTAAACTAAAATATGGGACGTCTCCTCTCCCTTCTGGTCAACCATTTACACTAAAGCTAAGCGGAAGTGTAGAAAACGAAATTCTATTGGTGTTTTATTACTTTACTAACTGTGCCCAGCGGTTTCACCTGCTGCTCGTCTAATTAGTTTCATAGCGTGATGTAATTTAGTTAATTAATTTCGTAATGAAACGTCTCCCATACAAACCTTGTCACCCTGTTTCATAACTTTAGGGGGAGATGTGTTTTATCTCTTCCCATGTCCTCTCGTCTCCGTTTCGACGTAGTCCAGGCCTCACTCTTGCTTATTTTGTCGTTTTATTATTTGTCCAAACTTCCTGTGTTTTATATATAATACTGACCTCACAGATAATAACAATGAATAAGGCTGCATGTAACTTGAGATGTGAATCTCAAGTTACTTAACGGTTATTCGAAAGAGATACCGCGGCCCCGGAACGTAAAGGACAATAGAAGGAACTTGGGTGGGTTTTAGTCAGTACAAGTCTGACACTCCCCCCGCTCTCGGGGGAAATTATTTGATGATTTCCCATCCGCAAAAAAAATCACATCGTGTACATTGGCAACGGACCAAATCGGAATCCAAACGGGATTTTTTGACAAGGGGATTTTTCCTTGCCATTCCAATTTCTCTTTTACTTTTTAGTGGCAGAAACAACGGCACAGTGCCACGTACTACGTTGATTAAAAACAAATTCTGAACGGAGGATACAATCAACCTGAACGAGCGACTCATCGGAAAAGACAAATAGGCGATGATGCTCTTTACTCGACTGCCAAGGAAGGATTGTGTTTTTCGCGCATATCTTGATTAAATATGTAGCTCCGTAACAAACCAAGGAAGATTGGCAAAAAGTAAAATGATATAACTCAAAATTCTCAAGATTGTGCAAAAAAAGTAAATAGCCTGTTTAAAATCAGTAGCAACAATCAAGAAATTTTAAACAGCCAAACGACAGTATTTTATTTGTGCCTGTGAATTCGCAGATGCAAGGACAAGCAAGCAGGCAAGGCAAGTTTGTATTCATAAACAACCAAATAAAACACTTAATAAAATAATCCAGGCATAACATACGTTTAACAAAGAATGAATTGTTCTATATTCGAAACTCAACAACTTCACACCAGAAAATCCTTACTTATAATATTATAAAAGCGAAAGTGAGTTTGTTTGTTTGTTTGTTTGTTACCTCTTCACGCTTTAATGGCTACACCGATTTTGATGAATTTTGGTACAGAGATAGTTGGGAACCAGGAGACGGACATAGGCTAAATTTCATTTAAAAAAAGTGGGATGTGAGGGAGAAAGAGGGAAGAAAAGGGAAAACTTAGCGTTGCTATTACAAATCAATAAGGCGCAAGGGGAAATGTGTTACCCCGAATTTAACGCGGGCGAAGCCGCGGGCAAAAGCTAGTGGATTCATAAATTCGACACTGATATACCAGCTGAAAACTGCTAGTGTAATATTAATTAATCAAAACGATAGTTTAAGTGTAGAATTTCCTCGAAAAACAAACGATTTGTTATTGTTACACGGGTAGTATTAAAATGCGGATGCAGATGTATTGCGTGCGCACACGCAAGCGATTCGTTCCGAAGACTCTTATATTAGATCATGTTCTTAAACCTAATTCATTCTTAATTAATTCATTACCTATACGCGAGTGCTGAATGAAAAACTAGCAATTTATGAATAGCAATAAGGATTGTTTGTTGAATGGCAACATTAATTAATGTCACTATATGACTACGGATAGTATCTTCTTTGCGGGGAATGTCCGAACGTACATTTTTTATAGCCAATAGTGGCAATTATAAGCTTAGCGCAAGCTACGGTAAGTATATTTCTTACTAGCTTTTGCCCGGGGCTTCGCTCGCAATAAATTCGGGGTAACACAGATCCCCTTACTACCTGCAGTTTTTGCCCTTGCGCCTTATTGATTTGTAATAGCAAAGTTAAGTTTTCCCTTTTATTCCCACTTTCTCCCTCATACTTCAATTTTTTTTTTAAATAGTCTATGTCCGTCGCCAGGGTCCCAACTATCTCTGTACCAAAATTCATCAAAATCGGTTTAGCCATTTAGGCGTGAAAACGTAACAAACAAAGAAACTCAGTTTCGCTTTTATAATATTAGTAAGGATGTATACAATTATCGTGTCACAGTTTTAGTTGCCATACTCCTCCGAAACCTCTAGACCGATTGTTATGAAATTTTATATGTACTCTCTATCGGTATCTTCGGTCGGTAGGTCTGAGAATCGGTCTTATTCTATTTTTCATACCCCTAAGTGAGGGTGGCGCTCTTGAGAACGGGACCTGAGCAGCGAGTGAAGCAGCTGGGCACAGCTAGTATGTATATTAAAGTTTTATACATATATAGTTTTAATCTTTGGTAGATGGGGACATCTGCGCAGTGTGATCTGGTCCGATTGTTTAGCCTGTTACCTTGCGTTTGGTCAAAAGAGATTTAGCTGCATAGAGTTTTAGCTTCCAAAAATTTTAAAGCTTCAATTAGTTTTTGAAACATTATTATTTTGTAGTTATCATTCATAAGCTCGACTGGCCGTTCACAGTCGTTGGGGTACTACAATTTTGAAAGAGATTTGTTTTTAGCTTTGTTAAGCTAAGTAAACGGTGACTAACAAGTGGTAGATATAAGTGAGAACACTGGGAGGACCCTAAGAAGGATCCATTTGTTGACATTGTGTTTGTCTGGCCGTGTGCGAGGACAAGGTGAAATTAAAATAGTGTAGTTGGTGGTTTTTAATCTCTTGTCCACCCACTGGATAATCGGCTTGAGTTTTTATTTATATTTGCATTCTCCTTCCTCGAATAATCATGCCTTTCGAGTGTGTTTACTTTAATTAAAAATAGTGAAAAAGAGCAATAAAAATATTATTTACATGTTAAATAAATAAATCACGTCGTTTTTATATTTTGATTTATTTTTACCTTACGCTGTAATAACAGATACCAGTGTTCCCGTAACTGTTTGTTAGGAATAACAACTCCAGACTTATATATAATTATTTATTAGAGCTCAAAGTAACTTATTGATTACCTGAGCATACTCAGGTTATCAATAATGGAAAGAACGCCTCGCGTTCTATGGCTGCACCGCGTGATGTGAACTTATATGTCGATTTTTTAATATAGTCTGGTCAATTAAGACATAAAAACAATTCCCGGAGAGCCAAATATTGGTAGAGAGCTAGTTTAAAAATGCATTTATTTATTTGTAATGGTTTAACATTACAAATAAAGTTTTATAAATGCCCATCGATCCTATGTATCCTACAAAAGTTATTCGGGATCAAAGGTCAAAATTTGAGGCTTTTTAGATTTTTCTTGTTTTTTAATAGAAAATACAATTTATTATCTAGTATAATTTTAGTATATTTTTTGCAACAAGCTTAGTTACTATTAAGTAAAATAAAAAGATTACTGAAACAAGTTTGTTTTTTTTGCAACAAGCACAATCTCTACTTCTGTAGATCTTTTATGAAAATATGTGTGTTTTTCGTCACAACGGACTTTACATTTCATAAGTACCTTAAGATCAAGCTGAAATACGTTTTATAAAGGACAAATTAATATAAAAAATATAGCAGGCGATTCCCGCGTCTAAACATAAAAGTTAGAAATCAAATAATAATATCTGATGTCAGAGTGCTTTCTCGGCTCGAGTGCTCCAATTACAAACAACCGGAGTCTGCAGCAGGGGGTTGTCAAGCAACGCCCTCGCAGACAAACTCTCAAAGCTTTGAAAGCTAGGGGTGCTTTCAAAGCTTTGAGAGTTTGTCTAATGGAATTTGTTTGTTATGGCCGAATTTTAGGAATTTTCAATTAGAGCTCCGACTCACTTTATCAGCACTCGGGTTTTCTGCTAAAATGAATCTTCGTGAGGAACCTAAATAAAATATTAAAAACTTTATGGAAGTCAGTGACTTTTGTTTCCAAAGATATATATTTATGGATTTTTTCGAAATATGTGTGGACAATCTTACAGACACACTAATAAAATTTGGCACAGATATTGATAAGCTAGTTTTGAAAACCATTAAAAAAATTTTGCAAATCTGACAATAGGTACATTACATGCATAAAAGTCGAAATCACAACCTCCTTTTTTGAAGTCGGTTAAATAAGCTAAGCGGTCAATTTCTACGTTTTTTGACGTTTACTTGAATCGATGTGACACTCCTCAGTGAGCCTCGCACACTAGCGCAAGTTTCGTTACGTGATCATTACTGTTGCAAATTAACTTCCAATCAATTTATAATTTCACACATATTTCTGTTACCGATTATGTGTGATTTATAAGCAGATAGGTACCTAATTGTCAAGTTTTTAACCGATGTCGCAATTTTGTAAAAAACAAACTGAATGCTTGGTGGGCCATCCGCTTACCTCATAGGCAGAATTATGATGAACTTTCATAGAAACTTATATTCCCTATTCACCTAACCTCTTTTATGGGAAGTATTATAAAAAAAACTTAGTGCTCACTATAGATGTTTTAAATAGCTATTGTACAAAATGTCATGATTTCAGCGGTCCAGCTGTTTCCGCTGTCCTATTCTTATTCTGTGAGTAGTAGTAGTTCTTAGTCTGTAGTTTTTTCTATATAAAGTCATGTTGCCTATTTTTCTCTTTAGAACATAAGGCTTTTTTATATAGTCGCTAACTATATAAAAAATAAATGTCTGCCTATCTAACGGGAGTATCTTCTCGCAGATCTAATATTAGTGACTTAGAGGACTTTGCGAACATATCTACGCGATTTTCAAATTATACGAAGATTTGTGATAGAAGCGATATAGTTGGTCTGACATAAATAATCATGTCAATAAATATCTACTGTCTGCGATTATTTATCTGTATTGACTACCCGAAACGGTGGTGGTAGACTGTTCTAGGGGGTTACTTATATCTCTGTCCTTCTTCTCTAGATAAAAGTTTGCATTTCGATTAATAAGCAATGTTTAGGCAGAAGAACTGTGATGGGTGAATGGGGAAAACTTGAATCAATGATAGGTACATTGGATAACTTCCCGTTGATTATAAAATATACTAATACCTTCTTGTAGATTAAGAATGCTCATTTACAAGCAAAGCAAGTCGAAGAGGAAGAAACAAGAACCTGGATCAATTTAGCACGTCAAGCGGTGTTAACATAACTAATTATAAACAAAAATTATGTGTGTAATAGTAGCAGAATATGGATTAACAACATGATCATATCACTGGCCGTCAGCAACACTGCTGCACCGTTGCAGTGTGCTGTGAATAGTGCAGCATGTGTGCAGTACAGTACGCACACAAGCAATGCTCGGGACTCTTTCAGGCGTGAAAATGAATGTTATAAATAATCAGGCGCACCGCGAACAATTATCATATGAGCTTGAAGGCCAGTGCGGTTTCCATTAGTGCAGTTATTCTTAAAAAAAAATTGGAAATTAAGAAAATCTTAATTTGAACTCGTGTCTCGTCCGTCAACAGAAGAAGCGGCAATGGATTGGTTGAAATTGGTCGGTATCTCGTGAACCTAGCTGATAATAGTATAATTGTGATAGTGATGACATGATAGTGTGGATTGTGTATAGTCATATTGTGCCAGTGATCTTCGGATTTCGCTCTGCGCGTATTGTGAATGTGACCTAGAGGATGATGTTTTTATCCCATCATTATGTGATCATGATTCCAAGTTCCTAAAAAATACTTTTGTATTTTTCGATCGGTCTAAATTTATTACTAACACTGAAATAAATTTGCGTTAAAATTAACTTTTTGCTTTTGTTGAATTATCAGTATTATTAGGTAAATTCAATTTTTTATACCTAAATTACCATTCAATAAGGTAAGAAGGTGCAAAATAATAAAAACGTGGTTCTTATGAAATCAAATAAAAGCAACCTAAAACGCAACTAGATAGAGCCCAGCAAGTTTTGTATAAACAAATTTTATACGAACTAAAACCATTTGACAAAACATGAAATAATATTAATAATACATAACATTTTCAAATAATATTTATAGAAGTAAGAAAAATTTTAAAATGTAAAATTGTATGTTTTAAAATTAATAAACGGAACATCAAGTGAAAATTACTTTTCAAGTTTCACAGAGATGTTATATTTAAGTCTTAGGAAAATAAAACATAGTTATTCATTATTTCAGCCAGTGGACATTTATTTTTACAAATTTACAGAAACGTTAAATTGTAATACTTTGTTAACTAAAATAACGCTCATAGTCTCATAATTTGATTTGACATAAGTAGGTACAGATATACAGTAAAAAAATATATAATTATAATGTACGGGTCGAATTGAGAACCTCCTTTTTTTCGTCGGCTAAAAATGATCCGAAATTCTGTTAAAATTAACTAACCAACTAAACTAGCCAACAACAAACAAGGTCAACAACTTATTAAATCGATCCGTATTATTTATTGTTATTTTGTAAATCAGGCTCTTCAATTTATTATCATCCGTCATAGCATTACTTTACGTAGTAGATATCACTACGACAAAAAGCCGAGAAAAGGAGTCCCTTACGACAGAGCGTGTCGCAATAGAGGTAGTTAGTAGAGCAACTTTGTAATTCCTTTTGTAGCCTAATCTTGTAATAACACTCCCAAAGTCGAAATGCAATAAAGGACATTAAGCGATTCATTAAGACAGGGCGGTAGCCGCGAGTTGCGGGTTGTTCGAAAGAGATGCCGCGGCCCCGGAACATAGAGGGCAAAGGAAGGAACATGGTTGGGTTTTAGTCAGTAAAAGTCTGACACTCCACCTCGATCCGCCCAGAGCCGGGGAACTTATTTGCCATCCGCAAAAAAAAAGGTTAATAGCCGTGTTGGCACGTTTGACTTCGATGAAGTAATACACATGGTCCGACACTGCACTTAATATGATCATTAATAAAAGAGCACCCATACAACTTTACCATGAGTTCTACATGGAGTTCAATGTCCTGTCTCTCTGTTACAGTTCGCTCTTCTGGTAGCTGTAGCATCAGTTCAGATCACGGCAGATGCGCCTAAGTGAGTACCTACCTTCCAAGTTCTTACATTCTAAGTTCGCTGATGTTCTTTCTACTATTGCTTCTACACCGCTTCTGTCTGTCGCGTGACTCCGCGCGACTGGTTATTGACCTTTATATCAGCTGACATAATACTATGTTTTCTAGAACATTTTACTTACATAAATGCTATCACCCGTTATCTCACGTACACCACTACACGCTATTTATAGATTTAGTTTTGCTAGCGACTCTAAATTGAATTTGGTAAATTTTAGCTATACTTATGTTGGTTTTGTTTTTCCTATAAATATTTAATCTGTGTTACTTTTAGTTGAAGACTTAACTTATAAATTTCATGAAGGACACTTAGCAGCCTCATAGGCGAAAGTGTACTGATTGCACGCTGTGCGACTACAACTGTAAGCATTGTCAATGTCAGTGTGCCGGCGATTGTGCTCAAATTGTTATGTTTCACCGCTTAGCGATAATTGCTTGCACGTTGAACCAGCTCCAACCAGGCGCATAATAAGTGCCTGCCTATTAGAAAGTGCAAGTCGATTCGATCCTCATCGTTGTTGTACGTTATTAGTACATTACGAAAAAAAGACACAAGACGAATATAGTGAGTCGTATGTCGGGTGTGACGGAGTGCGGATAGGCAGCGCGCCCGCCGACAGCGAAAGCCGCGCTACCAAGTCACGCGTCATGCCATTGACACTGCACTAGACGGAACAACAAGCACAAAAACTACGTCACTCAACATGCATGCGATCGATTACTTCACAACAGAATACTGTTATTACTTTTTGTTGCAGGAAAAAGATCCGCATACATCTACCACAAAAGGTGAAACACATTCACCACCATAAGAAGATCTACATAACGAATCACCCAGCATCATCCCAGTATGCACCGGCTTTCATGCCGAGCGCTGAAGGTGCGGTGGCAGTGCCGACCAACATCGCGATGCCGAGCGTAGCGAGCTTGCTACCCCTGAACTCCGTGGAGCTGTACGACGACCCCCCAACGCGGCTGCACGGGGGCTCGCCGGTCGCGTCCAAGCTGCTGCCTTTGTACCGCGCGCGCGGCTATTACGGGCCCAACCCGCACGAGTGGGAAGACCAGGAGTACGACCTCGCTCCTCCACCCGATCCGACGGACGGAACATACATACCCACTGCCTTCTCAGCTCCATCAGCGGCACCAACTGCACCACCTAATTATCCCCCGAAGAGAGTCAAAATCGTAAAGCTTAATGAAACTCCGCGAAAGAAAGCTAGAAAGGTAAAACCGAAACGAGTTTTAGTTCGAGGAAAACCAGGTCAAGCGGAGGAGGAACATCCAGTGTCGACGTTCCATGAACATTTCTATTCCGACTTGGATGGCTCGGGGACTATCAGAAAAATAAAAAAGCCGCAACGAGTAGAAAAAATTATCGACGGTGATACCGAACACATTCACACCTACAGTGAGGAGCACATTCACAAGCTCGTCTATGAACCCGACGGCAGCATGTCTGCGGTCGCCGCTTCGCGCCCTCTAATTCCTCTAAAGAATTCGCATTCCCTATTGGCAATTCCATCAGACACACTAACTGGTTTCACTGCAGTCGGGTCCATGGGCACCCCGGGGCACCTCGAGTACGCTGCTTACAATCCGCGAGATGTTTCTCACGATCACATATTCCATGACCATGGAGAGATCCCCCCCGATGTGGATATAACTAAGGAGCACATGGCATACCCTCCGAGAGTGACCTATAATAGCCAGGGATTGCGTTATGGACTGGGTGCTAAAGGACTCAAAAGCAAATATTCACATAAGTATTTGAAACCACAACCAAAACCGACTCATTTATCAGATTTCACGTATTATGAAAACATATATAACCCTTTCCACAAGCTTCGTAACCAGAAGCCAACGCTTCCTGCGCCTTTTGAGCCTGCGTCTGAGCAGAGTTTAGAAGATTACAGGCCTGTTCCCCATTTCAAAGTAAAAGACAAAGGAAACATCAAGACTCGCAATGTAGCACCAGCACTATATTTTGGAAACGGAAAACAAGTGTCTGACTACCGACTCCAACAGGCCAGTGTGTCGGCGCCGTACTCCGTGTCGTCCACCGTCGTGCACGACTACAACCCTAAAAACTACCCGGGACACATAGTCGATACGGTAGGATTGTCTAAATTTAATAAAAATATATACAACTATCCGAGTAACTATGAATTCGATTCGTACGCCTCGTCGTCGTCTAGTTTATATGCCCCTGATAATCCAGCTTTAAATTTTCAAGGTAAAAAAGGCAAAAAAAAATCAATATCCACACAAAATATCAGCTTTGGTGGGTTAGACCATCAGACAACGGTAGATCACTTAGAAGATTCCGGTGTTTCAGCGACGTCCGGTGTTAATACGCCCAATGTAGGCTTTCCGTCAGCCATAGGCAACTACAACAGCTATGGTCAGCCGAAACCTTTGGATTCAGCACAATCAACAGCGTTCACCATACGAGAGAGTTCTCCAGTGCATCCGTACTACTCTGCCATGGCAGTAAAGGCCTTACACGGAGATCAGCTCTCGTTTGCTGAAGCTTCCAATGATAACTACCAGTACGCGGAAGCTCCATCGCCATCGACAATCTCTTACGAGACTACAGTGGCGACAACCACTGCTCCTCCGCCAGAATATTACGACGTTCAAGCCGAGGAAGCTGTTACAACTGAAACTACAACTTTTGAGACGAGGCCTAGGAATGCCCCCATGGACAAACATTCTGACGTACTCAACCCGCATGAAGAACGTAAGCCCAGGTACAAAATATTAGCTTTACAGCCGAATGAGTCACTCGATTCCGAACATTACTACAGACACAGTGCGGACGCATCTAGCACAACGGGAAAACTCAAATACGGTGACAAAATTTGAACAGTAACGAACTAACTTAGTGCTATTTAGTTTTGTAAGTACGTGATCTTAGGTCTGAGTGTTGCACTGAATGCCGTGAGTGAAGTGAGTTTCATTCTGTTTCTATGTGAATATTTCTGTTATTTATACTGTCTTTGTAGCAAAAGTCTAACTTTGATTATAAGCTATTAATTATTAGAGCGCGAACAACGATGGTATTCATGCATTTTATACGGATCTATAGGCGAAGTTAAAATATAGAATAATGTTAATAGCACTGAATTTTATTTCATAATTAAATCTATCAATGATTCCAGAAAGAATTATATTTTTACAATACAAGCGCCTACTCAAAACCGCATTGAGTTACGCAAAGTAAAGATAGATTGCTACTGACTTTGTGCAGGTATCGTGGTTTATTAGAGCTAAGTTATTTAATTTCGTTATAAAAAATACTATTAATTCTCACATAAATATAATGCCACAATGTTGGGTAGTTGCCTTCATTATCTAAAGGATTAACCTACCATTCCCACTAATTGAGGAAAAAGTAGCTAGCTTTAATCTTTAGTTTACAAAGGTATTCCGAATAAACTATTACGTCGCCTTAGTTTGTTCACAGTGAGTTACTATGTTTCAGCTACCGAATTATTGACAATCAGAATGTAGCAAACGTAAACGTAATTGCTTCTACATGACATTGATCAGGGAAGTCACGTTGATAAATAGTCTGTCAAAACGTCGGTTTGTTATAACGCACATACTTTCCATTATGATTCATGAAACACACTCGAACATCGGCAGCGTCTGTTCCTATTGGCATTACTGCACTTCCCTGATATTAAATAAACGTACATATAAGTAGTAAAAACTGTTAATGTCATTATAAACGGACTTGTGAGATCGTAAAAGCGGAGCTTTACGCGGAAGTGCGCGTGCGCCGGTGAAGGGTGACCCAACAGGGTTCGCTTATGTAACCTAGTAGTTGAGATCAAAGCATTCCTGATCAAAACAGATAGGTAGCCTATCTATACTCGTTTATAATTTATTTAGAAGAAGGCCAGTGTCTCTTACCTAACAATTCGTGATGGTTCATATTTAGTTACAGCATTTTCGACAATCATTTCAACAATTCAGCAATTGAAAATCGCCTATAACACAAAAGTTCTAAGAAATGTTAAGTAAAAATCCTGTGAGAAAAATTACAAATTTGCAGTATTTGAACGGAAAAAAAAATTGAACGGAAAAAATAAAAACTCCTTTTAATGGCATGTCCAATTAATCTGGAAACTGTAATAACCATCTGAATCAGCATTCAGTTCAGTTTGCAGCCAAAAGGTAAGATAATAAGTAGTTTACGTAATTAATGTCTGCTCACACGAGAGTGAAACTGAGATTGCGTGCGCATTCTTCCTGTTGTTTTAGCTTCAACTCGCGCGCAACTCAGTCGCATGCATCATTTCCTTTTTAATTTAAAGCGAATGTGTGACGTTGTGGCGTAACGGTTGCTCAATGCTCAACCGTTAGTCAGTTGGATGTAATTGTTATCTAAATATCTGTGGCTCAATTAGCAGGAGACAAAGCTCGAAGCTTACAAATGTAGTGCAGCAATGGCAGCCGTTACATCACGCCACTAAATTCGAGCCACGTTATTATAATATTATGCATGTTCTCTTTTTATGTCTTTTGTTATGTCATTTTGCTGTCAGTTTTTGTCGTGTTATTGATAGCTTGTGTCGAATTATATTGTAGCATTTATAGTTGGAGCTTTAAGTGATCAAAGACCTTCCACAAGTCTATGAGGCCGAGCCATACCCCGTTTCGGAGCGCATTTCTATTTCTTAGGTATTTAGTTTAGTATTTTTTTTGAAACGTTGCTCCACACTGTGATCTTCTCCTGTATCGGGGGTGCGTTTACAAACAGCCAGAACTGGAACAACTATCTGTAGTTCATACAAATATTTGTTCCCTGCGAAGATGGAACCCGCGACACGTAGCGCAGCAGTCAAACACTTAGCCACTGCGCCAACCGTGTCGTGATTTTGATTACTGTAGGTGTTTCAGATATAATGATCGTATCAGGACAAGGCTTTAGAAAAAAACGCCCATTACAAAATTAAATAACTTTTAATTAAACAGACAACAATAACTTAGCCTATAACCTATTTACAATAACAAAACTTGTACTATATAGCACTGGATACGTGATCCATCGGCGTATGAGGACTATGACTTAGTGAGTTTATTAATACTACGGAGGTTGTTACTTCCGTTTACGATAGGGACCGCCACCGTGGCCTGCTCCTATGGCGTTTGTATAGCTGTCACCGCCGAAGCTACCGCCTCCGTGACCCCCTCCATGACCCCCGCCGTGACCCCCGCCGATGTCTCCTAAGCTGAACCCGCCGTGGCCGCCACCACCACCATGGTCGCCTCCTGATCCGTGACCACCAAAGCCGACACTGTAGCTGTCTCCTCCTCCGAAGCCGCCTCCATGACCTCCCCCGTGACCTCCGCCGATACTGTAGCTGTCACCACCGCCATGACCACCGCTGTGGCCACCGCCGCCGCCTCCGCCAAAGGAATCGAAGCTGATACTGGAGAAGCTATCGTGCCCACCGCCACCGCTGCCTCCTCCATGGCCACCAATACTGTAGCTATCATGTCCTCCTCCACCGCCACCGCCATGACCTCCAATGCTGTAGCTGTCATGGCCGCCGCCTCCGCCATGACCTCCAATGCTGTAGCTGTCATGGCCGCCGCCGCCGCCGCCGCCTCCGCCATGACCTCCAATGCTATAGCTGTCGAGTCCTCCGCCACCGCCGCCATGACCACCAAAGCTTCCTAGGCCAGAACTGCCGTGTCCTCCCGATGAATATCCACCTCCGCCTCCTCCACTGTAGCTGTCATGTCCTCCGGAAAAGCTGCTACCATGGTCATCGTGACCTCCTCCGAGTCCACCTCCGAAACCTCCAAAACTGGCTGTGAAACCACCTCCATGACCGCCGCCTCCATAGCCACCTCCTGATCCACCGTGACCGCCGCCGAAGCCTCCGCCTAGACCACCCCCGAATGAGGCACCGTGGTCATGTTCATCGTGACCGCCACCGCCGCCTCCTCCGTGACCACCTCCAAATCCACCTCCAAATCCTCCTCCAGATCCTCCTCCGAAGCCACCGCCATGGTCATGTTCATCGTGTCCACCGCCGCCGCCGCCGCCGCCGTGACCTCCGCCAAAGCCGCCGCCGAAGCCTCCGCCGAAGCCGCCGCCGAAGCCTCCGCCAAATCCACCGCCGTGACCGTGATCGTCACCTCCTCCAAAGCCTCCGCCGTGGCCACCGCCGAATCCTCCGCCACCACCGCCGTGACCACCGCCCAGGTCATATCCTCCATGACCGCCTCCAATGTCGCCACCGCCGTGTCCACCGAAGTCACCGCCGCCTCCAAAGTCACCACCTCCGTGTCCACCAAAGTCACCACCCCCGTGACCTCCTAAGTCACCGCCTCCATGGCCACCTAAGTCAAATCCTCCTCCAAAGTCGTGTCCTCCACCACCGTGGCCACCGCCGAATCCGCCGCCGTAGCCACCACCGCCCCCGCCTCCGCCGCCGTGTCCGCCGTGTCCGCCGTGACCACCACCTCCGTGGCCTCCACCGCCTTTCAAGTAGTCCGCAAATCCTCCGTGTAAATGTTCAACGATGGACCCGCCGTGGCCTCCGCCGCCACCTCCTCCGTGGCCGCCGCCACCACCGTGGCCGCCACCGCCCCCGCCTCCGTATCCCCCGCCGCCGCCGCCGCCATGACCATGATCTTCATGGTGCTCATGTATCACCACTTCTTTAGATGAATGGTGCTCTTCAGGTATATGCACCCGAATATGAACGCTGCAACAAACAGAAACATCCAATATTACATATTGTTACAAAGAACAAGAGAGAATCTGGGTTCAAACTATGTTCGCATCGACACATTAACAATAGGCACGTAAATGAGGAACAATAGATCGCATCGCCAGCAGGTCAAACGTGATACAGTGAAAACCTACTGCAAGGGTAGGTCTCTCATTAAAACACAATAGCTTGGTTTTCACCATTTACCGCAATGAAGAAGCGTGAGAATCGTTATAGAAATCTCAACCAAATTGCTCCATCCAACATATTTTTTGCGGTTTCATCGTCATGTAGCGTAACTAATAGTTTATCACTGATAGTACCGCGTGCAAACTGGTTTAGGGTCGGAGAAATCTCTCAGATAAGGGAACATGGTAATACTAACTGTTCATGTCCACCAAAAGTCGCCAGGCAGACGCCAACGCTAGCCAGTAGGAAGCAGCTCAGCTGAAATTATAAGTAAATATTCATTTAATTTGCATAATTCCCATATACATACATAATCATGAGTGTACCCTGAACCCTGATTATCGTGCGGATATGTAAAGTATGAAAATGAAAGTGGTCAGCGCAGTGTTTATGTGCAGATTTAGTCTGTTATAATAAACTCGTCAGATGTGGAGATAGTGCAGGTATCCACAACAATTGCGTTACGTAAAGCTGCACTCTGTAATCAAAACTCTCTAATGAGACCTTATGACTCCGTCCACATAGATTAGACACGTTTCTCTCTAATTATTTTCCTTGAAATAATGTTTATTAACAGACTGTATAATGTGAGTGTTGGATACATTTTTCACCTATTTTTTATGATACTTAAATAACAATTGATTATATATTATCATAAATTAAGAATCACTGCTGAACCGCGGATACACTAAGGTTGCACTTGTATTGGTAACTTTACACTTGTTAAACTTTTAGATGAAGTCGATAACGATTGGTCACAGTAATGGGCGCATGTATATTGCATGCACACAAGTTTCGCTCGAGTTCGGAAGTGTTCGCTATCTCGCGTAAGTAGAGATGTTACTCACGGCTAATCGGGAAGCCATGGTGCGTGGGAGTAAAGGTGCTCTGAGGTCGCGCCTTCTCCGCTTCTCCTGATGCCGACGGAACGAACGTAACTACTCTTATGTGCTGCCTCCAGCGAGTAAGCCTTTTATATGACAGTGAATGTACACAACCCCTACTCCATGCGGTTTATTTTGTATTGATAATATAACTTTGTAATTAAAAATTTATCTATTTTAAGGCATTAAGCTTTCGGAATTTCTTTCACACATGTTTTTTGTCTTTCCTGGCATAATTGTTACTTAAACTAGGTGCTACCAACACGATTGTCTTGAGTATGTACTTTTATTTCTGTTTATGTTTTAATTACTCCTTTACACGCTATCGACGACAGTGACGTCAATCTTATTGGTTACAGCAGTTAAACGGAAGTTCTGAAAAGCTTTGTGGTCTAATTGTATGAGAATAAAAATAAGTTAACTATTTATTAATCCAAATTGTTCAGTAATAAATCTTTAGAATAAGTGGTGGTAGGAAAGCAAGCAAATCAGGAGAAATACATCTGAAAACCTAATAAACCAGGAGTAATGATTAATACGATCGAATCGCAAATACAACCACGTAATTCTTATGATATTAAGATAGTCTGGCAATCCGAGTCCAGTCCATTACATAACCATACGTAACCATGAATGGTGTTCTCCCATAAACGCTTTGTGTTATACATAACAGCATGTAGTATGTACATACTGTTATAAATAATATACATCTTTTCATGTGGATCGAATGTCCGTTAGTCATGTTTTATGATGATAATGTACTCTATGTTGAAATACGCCTCCTAAAATGTATTTGTAGGTGTGAAAGAAAATTGGAAATCTATATATATATACAAAAGGGAAAATCACTGAATCACTCATCTCGCAATCTCAGAAACTACAAGTGTAAGGATTTTCAAAATTAGCATGGAGAAGGGAAGTTAAGGAAGTAAGTGCTCACTAAGACAGGATTTTGCATGGCATTTTAAAGGGGTGAAAAAGGGTGGTAAAGTTTGTATGTGTGTATTTGTAAGTGTTTGTATGTGTGTGGGAGAACGCGATTCATGATCCAAGTCAACCTGTGACTTGATATTTTGCATAGACAAGCTTTTAAGAAATTAATAGACTATATAACATCACGCTACGACATTGAGGAGCTGAACAGCATTTGAAACCGCTGGGCACAGCTCTTAGGATCTAAACACACTGTGAGCTGTCCAAACCGTTGTGGAAGTTTGCACCTAATATTGTGCCAACATAGTTGGGAAAAGGCTAGCCAAATGATGATGACTGTTTCAACAACAAATAATCTAAAGACACATCTCAACATTTTACATCGTCATCAGTTTAAGATGATTACTTGCATTATGTATTTCTAATCTTGTAACCATAGGAAACCGTTAGTTTCAAAGAAGGAAGACGGTGCATTGTATGGCACTGACGAGAAGGTGGGGAATGAAATATTCTCGAAAAACAAGCTAGAATGTTGCTAAAAAAAACCTTCCGGTACATTGCATAACCTTATATTTGACAGACATAATAAGCGATATTTTAAGCTTGTTTGTTTAATTTATAAGCAGCGAACCACCAAACGAATTGAATACAATCTCTCGTCAGATTCGGAGAACAATACGAATACGGTATTTTTTTTTGACATGGGTGACAGACCAGACATTATGAGATAGAATGTTCTTTTCTTTCAATGTAATCTATTGATAAGAAAACATTCAGATCAAATATGTCCTACAATTATATCTCACACACAAAGTCTAACTTATGATGTTTCTTCTGCCATTTGTGTTTTGGGGCCGCGGTATCTCTTTCGAACGACCCGCAAAATCCGGCAGTCATTGGTCCTGACGATAACGGATTTCTCTGCTTTGCTGACATCTCTTTGAGGCGTGGGTGGATCCCGAACGCGCTGTCGCCGGCATTTTTGGTTAACATAACATCGAGTTGATGACGAGTTCATTAACGTAATCTGCAGTGCAGCACATATGCGCGCGGGTATACGGGACAAAGGAACAAATAAGGTAACTTACCTTTCTGGAACCATTTAATTCGAACCTAATTCTGACAGCTTGAAATCTACTAAATCACACACACCACATCAGTCATCACATACTTAGGTTGGCAGATGGATGAAAGACTTTTACGTAATATGGGTCATATTATTCTGTCCCGAGGTAGGGGTTCTCCAGGATATTGACAACAGTTTGACTGCATAATATACCGTGGTGTCCGAGGCTGTTGACAATTTCGCCACAGATTCCGCGACGAGGAGTAGAACTTGGAACTTCTTGGCGTAGAGAAGAATCGAAGCGGAAGTTCGTGTCGTCAAACAGCTCGACAACCGAACCCAAAAGTACCTCTCTAACTAATTTATTCATCACAAACAGAGAACAAGGGTCTTTAAACTTTAAAAAAAAACAGTGAGACCTCCATGGGCACAAAATGAAACGTCTGAACTAATTGTGAGTGTCCGGTGTCGGCAGCCTGTCCGCAATTTGTCCGTATCAGTTAAACTGGTCCTCTTACCTACTGAAAGCTGAAACACCTGTCGCGAGTTCATAGGATCGTAAGGTGATAATGGACTGTGTTATTCCATTTCTTTATTTATTTGGGTATGGCAAATCGTGTGTTCCGATTCCAAATACGAATAATTGTGTACCTAACACGCGAACTATAAAGATATGACTGAAGCACTATTCAAGAGATATTGCGCCAAATAGGGTACACCCTCTAAATTTAAACGGTACCTACTTGTAGGTTCTAAGAATGACTTAGGACTGGGTTGTTTGTAATAAAGTTCAGTAATATAATAATTGTATCTTTCGTAACCATATTCTTATTAACATAATGAAGAAGCACATTGAAATAAACCTACTCATGTACCTATGACATATATAAGCTCGTGGCTAAATAATAGCAGCCTAACGGGTTGCCTAGGCTGGTCCACCCGTTACTTATGGAGTTTTCTCCGTGCCTCGGAAAGCACGTAAAGCTGTTAGTCCCGGCTGTCATTTATAGATCTTTGACAGTCGTTACAGGCAGTCAGTGACCCGAAAGTCTGACAACCAGTCTTACCAAGGGGTATATAGTACTAACCAGTACTAACTGAGTTGTGGAGGTCAGATAGGCAGTCGCTCCATGTAAAAGAATGGTGTTCAGCTGCATCCGGTAAGACTGGAATCCAACCCCAACAGATGATGACGTACCTATGACAAATCGAAAATCAAAAACGATTTGGTACAACAAATGAATTATTTGAACTCCAACCTAACCTCCTGGAACCATCTTGGAAAGCGTAATAGTCTACATCTATACGAAAATAAATCAAGTTTATACTTAATAATAAAAAAACAGTTTTACGTAACAAAGATGTCATTATCAAGTTATAAAAAATGTTAGAAAGTAAGATCCTGTTTGTTTTGAAACACCCACTTTGTTAAAACAACTTTGTATCTTTTTACGCATAGTTTACATTGACATTGTAAAACGTTTCAAGTAGGTGCTCCATAGACCGTAACTGATATTTACTTTGACAATGTACACTATGATTATTTAAGGCTCTTATCAAGCTGTCCATTTAATTAAGAATTTTAAAAATTCACACGGACAAGGTCAAAATCATTATTTTTTAAACACACTTCGTAATCGCACATAATGATCTTGGTCTGAGCTTCCTATGATTATACTGTGAATATCTAATAACAATGCCAAAAGATGTGTGTTTTAATATTTTAAGATCGGTTTTATTCTTATGTCTAAGAATATACATTCTGCACGGAGCGTGTTATGATTGTCATGCATGATACCAAAAAAATCTTGGTATTTTCCATAACATTTTATTTTGATAGTTGAATATTCATATTTCTTTATTTATTCTGATCGAATATTCAACCGTTAAACGAAAGCCAGACACAATATAGAAAGAGCTATGAGTATAAGTAAGGATAATATGCTGATCTAATTCTAAAAACTAAGTATGTGGCTATTAAATAAATAAAAAGTATAGTTTAAAAAGGCATAATAAAACGCTCTCTCGTGTTTTTCTCAACAAACACTTAGATACCTAGGTATATCATGGAAATGATTAAAAAATAATTAGTCCGCCATCTTCAGGAGACCGCCATTTTTTATTTACAACGTCATTTTGCTATCCAATTATGGTCAACCTAAATAAACAAGTAGGTATGCATAATTTTCAGGTCAATCAAAAACAGGTAAGGGTCAGATTTTTTACATACCTAGTTTGGTAAATAAAAGCATGTTAAAAAGAAACTTGGTGAAGCTAATTTGCTTCTTGGCGCTAGTGAATTCGGGTAAGTAGGTATTAATAAGACAGATTTGTTTATTTACTTACAGCTAACAAAATAGTTTAAAAATAGAATGTGAGACTGGCCGCTAGTAACAAGTCCACACATAACTAGCAGCACCTGCAGCCAGCACTGCCCACAAAAAAAATTAGCACAACGTCATTTTAAAGAAAACACAATAATACTAACAATATAGTCAAGTCTTAATATCTATTAGGCATATATTTAAACACATGCATACATACCTTACCTACACATACTATTAGGCATATATTTAAACACATGCATACAAACCTTACCTACACATACCTACAGATGTCTAGTAATTTGCTTCCTCTTGCTTAGCTCTCTGATCTATGACACTTGGCGCTTGCTACTCACAAATCGTGAGACTTGGCTAAATAATAACAATAATAAGCTCGTCAAAAAGAAAGCAACATTTAAGATAATTACCCAAGGCAAGTATGTTTTTAAGAAGGCTAGATGCTAATATAATGCATTATTATTTTTCACCTAAGAGCGCTACACACAATGGACTGCGTTGGCGCGGATATCTAGGTTCTTCCTCAAAGGCAATTTATGCAACAAAGAAAGCATTCGAGAGATCGAAATTAATGACCGATAGGTAAATGTACACTATGGATACATGATATATTATATAACATACACATAAGCCAACACAGTCGAGTTTACGTATCACTCGACATTTTCTTCAAGAGCTTATTGGTAAAAGTATTGCACTTCACATTCTTACATCATATACCTACCTACTGTGTAAAATGGAATTTAACCCAACCATTGACCACTGGGCAAAACAAATCGCTCTTTATAATTATAATGTATGTTTTATTTGCATGACACAGCACAAAGCTCGTTAAACAACTAAGTACTAACTTTAATCAAGATACGCCGAGTTAATAAGGTAATGAATAAGCAGCATTTTTTATTAAATCAAGACGTTTACATTTTATTTAAATAATAAATTATTAAGAAAAAGTGCATAACATAAATAATAGTCGGGGTTTATTTCGCAATGCGGAACAATTAGCTGCTATATAAGTAATCATCAAGACTGAGAGGTTGATGATTGCAGATATTCAAATTGGCAAGAATGTAGATGCCTATATAATCTCCTGCAGCCAATAGGTCATTAACCCACGCCGACGCTCATGTTATATGAAGCAATGGAAGAATCGTTAATAATAATTGTTATGGAATACGATTTCGACATGGTGAAAGAGTTTTTGGATCTTACTCCTCAATAGCTACCGTGCTAATTGATCGTTAGTTACCGCGAAGGCGCGCATTAGCAATAAATGGGGTACTAACTATTTACACAACAAAGATTTGAACTCGTCTTTGGGAACGCATTTTATAGCATGCATAATTTGATCGTATCCGTGAGAGGAAAACTGCAGTACCTATAAAGGCAGTTCCCTATTACCTCGTATCCGATCTCACACGTATGAGTTATGGTTGCTCAACAGCAAGAACCAGTCGCTTTGTCCATTTGGGAATTTGCACCAACCTCGTAGCGTTCACAGCTTAATTGCTACTTGTCTTTGTATGTATTATATCAATAATATCAAATAATAGACACAGTAATAATATAGGATTTAAATTGAACATGACAATGTTTTTTTTTCAAAATTTGGATATATCGCAAAACCCACTGTTTTATTTATTTATTGAAAACAACACTGAACGTTGTGAAAGGTCAAAACGTAGGCCATCGTTACTGGCACAAATAACTAGGTAACTAATAATGAACGGCAGGCCTCGCACATTTTCCTCCTTTGACATTAAGAGGCGGAAATATACTGATGATTTGATGATTTTTGACTTTTCAAATTGCCACGCAGAAATTGTCTCAACCACATAACATCACGCTAGCAATCCCGAGGTTTTAACAGAACTGAAGGGTTACCATGACATCTTATAGCAGTTCTTATTCCTGTGTGAGAAAGAGATAACAGAACTTAGGGAAAGAGACAGAGCTATACCTCTATCTCTTTCCCTAAGTTCTGTTTTAAGACGTCATGGTAGGGTAGCTGTTACTTAGAGTAAATCCATTTTTAAATAAGGTGAACATTCTATTATGCATACTGTCATCAATCTGGCATAAATTCAGACTCTGGGCCGAAACACACGTGGGAAAGACACAATAACACCCAAGAGAAAAGGATGTTTTTCCATAGCCCATTTTGTCCCTCGTCAGGCCAAAGGCCTTACCCAAGTCTTTTCATGTTTTTTTGTCCCGCGGCACTTCGATCGAACACGTCTAATTAAAAAAAAAGCAAAGGGGTATAGAGCAGCCGAAAACCAAAAACACAACTGCGCTAAACAGGTTACTGAATACTGTCTAGAATGTTTTATGGAGCTTTGATTCAATCTGATTCGATAGAATCGTTCAGTTACTCGATAACTGACAATATTAAGTTACCAAGGTCACCTATGGCTGCCTTCACAAATCCACAAATCCGAATCTCAGATTTTGATTTACGTGTGATTGCATGCATAACTTTTCCTTTTGAACTAAAATCCAGCCATTACGGCACCTTATTCATTTGGTGATTATTATGTAAGTGAAATCAAAGGTTGGCGTGTTTACAGTGCGGGCAACCCACAGCGTAGTTGTTATAATTATAAGCAAATTAACTTTTGTAGTTCGTGGTAAAAGTCGTAATAGCAATAACTTTTAATCAAGCACTTGATGTGCGAGAAGTCTTAAGCTAGCTTAGACTTCTCGTCCACGATGTTTTATAACTTAACCAGTGGCTTTCCTGTGGTACCATTCCAGAATCACGTGTTAATAGACATATCTAGTCTAGTTTATCTGTATTATTCCTACGGATGAGATTTTTTACCTAGTCGTTGTTCTAAATACAAAATGTTAACTAGTTTTCTTACTCGTCTGTATTTAACTTGTTAGTTGGTATGTGTAGGTGAAATATATTGAGCTGAAATTTTCACAGGTCTTTGGTTCTGATGACAATCCATTGCCAACACGTTGGATGGCCCTCTGATAACGTGAAGAGTATATCATTTACCATACACTACCCCGAAATACTAGATGAACCTGCTTCAGCCATTCCAATGCAGTTCGCCGTACTAGGAAGATATTGTATTCCACACCAAAAGGCTTGATTTGTATCTTGATTTAAAAATCACACAGAAATCACAATCATCAAGAATAAAGTTTGTATGTATGTGTAAGTTTGTTACTCTTTCACGGTCATACGAATTTGGATTACATTTGGTTTGTAGCTAGCTTATACCCTAGATTAAAACATTGGCTAAGTTTTATCCCGGTCTACGAGGGTAAAACCGTGGGGCGCAACTAGTATGGAAATAACGAGGACTCACAGTACTGTACTATAAGTATACATAAACAGGCCATTAGGTTCCCACTGCTGGGACATACCTATCACACAGGGCTCTACGTTGTGGGTAATTACATTATTAACTGTTTTATTTCTGTTTTAATCTGGTTTCCGAAATTTTCCTTGACCGTTATGAGAGTAATTTTACTCTCATAACGGTCTGTAGTACCTTTCGAAAATCCTGATGATAGGGCAAGAAAGGAGGTATCTGATGAGATCACGAGTAATAGAGTAGTATGGAAGAAGAGGATATGCTTCACGATCACAAATAATTAAGATAAGAGCAGGAGAATTTATAATTGGGAAACTAAAATTCATCATTGCACACATTTTGTAAATTAAAAAAAAAACAAATCTGCATAGTGATGAAACCTATTTAGAAACTAACTACGTAGACGATAGATAGAATAGATATTTCGATCTCCACATCGCGGTCAAGCGGTCACCAATTCACCACAAAGAGTACTTGTGGGTTTGTAAGTAAAGCTGAGAAACATCCGCATGACCGTAACTATGCAACTTGATTATATAATCTGTGCGTTTTATAATCGGTCGATTTGATTCCCAGGTCGAGCAGTACCGTGTCATAGAGATGGGTTTACGGTGAATCAGTAGGCTAAATGTGAGATGAGAATGATTGAAAATACTGCCAAAAAACATACTATACAAAATATTACGAGATCTTAGTTTTTTTTTTAGCGGATGGGAAATCATCAAATAACTGCCCACGGCGGACACGGGCGGAGCGGGGGGACAGCCACAGTTTTACTGACTAAAAGCTACCCATGTTCGTCCTTTTGCCCTCTATGTTCCGGAGCCGTAGTATCTTTTTCGAACAACCCATAACCCGGCAGGCGGTGGCCCTGGCAGGCCCCTTTGCTTTGCGGACTTCTCTTTGAGGCGCGCGTGGTACACGAACGCGCCGTTCCACAAACCCGCATCTACGGTGGGCGAGAGTCGTCTCACGGCGAGATCATAACTACCTGCTTTATTTTATATATGTGAACGTTGTTTATTACTGTAACTGGCACCTACATAAGAACCTTATCCTATACGCTTTACAAAAAAAAAACATTTTTTTAAAGAACGTCGCCCCTCTCTAGGAATTTCTCCTGTATCGTGGGTGCGTTTACAAACATTTAAAATCACATACACATACAGCCAGACCCGAAACCACTACATGTAGGTCATACAAATAGTTGTTCCGTGCAGGGATTGAACAGTGCAGTCGATCGCTCAACCACTGCGCCAACAGTGTCGTCAAATTAAATACTCTTCGGGGATTACAGTCTTAATGTTATGTTATTTGATAAACATTTCTGAAAACATAAAAGCTAGGTCCTATCTCAATAGCACTGTAAACAATGACCAAAAACTTAGACAAGACTAACGCATCAGCATACATGACATCATCCAACCACACATTTGCATACCCACTGCAATTATTTAATAGATAATAAAATCAAATAGTTAGGAATGGTGAATGTTATTTTTAGCTTATATAACATCCTAAAATAATAATGTAAAACATAGATGAAAGCATTTTAGTTCCGTCTTGAAAGAAAGCAACTTTTCCAAAATAATATAATAACTTCCAAAAATTACTTTAAACCTGTTAAAATTGATTAAAGATGATTTTAAAATACCTATTAAATGAGATCCCACTCGACATAGCTCAATGACTTTATATTTAGAATCTTCTCATTATGGCGTCTATTTCTTGCAATCATAATGTTGATTAATACTTATCATGTCTTTAGTGACACTCACAAGATTAAGACAAATCGATTGAGGTAAGAATCATGAAAATCGGCCCATGCGTTTGGTACATCATTTTTTATGTATAGACTGGAAAAACACATTGCCCTCCACCCGTCGGGTAATAATCTGTGAACCACAAACTAAGCCTAAGCAGCGCTTGCAACTTGCACTCATAATTGAACGCTGTTGCTGTGGTCTATTTCCAAGAAAATATTTGGAAGTATTCAGAAAATATTCACTGTAACTTTAATATTATATCCAAAAGCAACATTTCTTGTTCTTCCATGAGCTTACTCTAACTCCTTTGTAACCGCCGCATCCTGCCTTTTTCTTTTCCGATTAATGTCGTTGCGGGATCCAAAACTATTAAATTGTTACTTTTTCAGCTTATTTGTCCGCTTTTTTTTGGTGCTTGTCACTGTTGATTTTCTCTTTCAGAAGTAATAGTGGTTTGAGAATAGTCCGGCGAGCCTGTCCCAATAAATTACCATACTCTCGCTCTAGTCGCTCTATCTTGGAAGACTGAACGGTATGCAACATGCAAAAAAATACGTATAAATAGCTGCTATACGCAAAACTTGTTTCTTTTCGGGCATCACTCGTCGGCCGTTATGATTACAGTTCATTGTCATTGAACTAACAGAAAACATTGCAAAAAAACTTCCTAAAAAAAAGAGCTGTACCACGCGTTAACGATGACCGCGCGAAATTCGCTCTTACCGCCACCTCTTGTAACCGACTTTAATACGGTACATCGCGAATCATTTAATTTGACTTCGACTATGAGTTCATAACACAAATGATTATATGGCAGCGGTTACGTGGGTTCAAGTCACGTTCACTTTTATTTTTAGAGAGGAAATGTCAGCTCCATTATTATGTAAGATGCCCTGCGCCCGAAACACCTTTCTGACCTTATCTTTTATCATGTTGGCATGTCCACTCATGAGACACACATTTATTCATTTTCCGGTCTGGAACAAATAATGGTCTAAAACGTTTCTGGGATTTAGTTATTTTGCCTGTTCTATCTAACGAAAGACGGATAGGATAACACTGAAAAAAATACGGCCAAGAGCAAGTCGGACTCGCGCACCGAGGGTTCCGTACAAACTGACGACATAAACAGCCACATCTTTTGGCTGCGTAGACTTGGAGGGTTGTTTTTTTCACAGTACAAAAGCATTACAGATTTGAGTATATGGTTTTAATTTCAACTAGATACCTCTACGCGTTCCTGAGATATAGGGTCTTGACAGTCTTGCAAACAGAGAGATGGACGGACAACATTTTGATCCAATAGGGGTTCCGCTTTTTCCTTTTGAGGTTCGGAACCCTTAAAAATTGCTGTAATTGTAGTGTATTCTGTTTTCTTGCTAAAAATCTGCAGTTTATCCATTATGGATGTGTGTTGTGGTACATAAAACTGGTCGCTTACGCGGAGACAAAGTAGAAAGTGTCGGCCAGTGCACTTGTGTGCCTGCAGTCCGGAAATAAGGAAACGCTGCAGTGTAGGAGCTCAATCTCAAACAGGTTCCTTAAACTATGTTCGCACACGTTTTATCCTTACTCGATAATATCGTTGCCCTATTTATAAGCTAAACATTCATAACTGTAATACACTATTGTCCGTATCTAGACTATTTATAACCGACTTCAAAAAAAGGAGGAGCTCATCAATTCGACTGTATGTTTTTTTTATGTTTGTTACCTCATGACTTTTGACTGGGTAAAACTGATTTTGATGATTCTTTTTTATTTATATTGCTTTGGTAGTTTATGAGTTATCGTCTTTAATATTTTTTTTAAATCGTCTTTAATAAAAAAAAAACTCTATTCTTTATGGATGATCTGCTAATCTTTTATTAACAATGCAAAATGAATACCAGATAAAAAATAAGAGATATATCATAATACCATAACTAAAAATGCTGCAATAAAAAACTTTAAAACTAAAAAGTGGAAAATAACTTTATTTCCGGAAGTCGGTGGCAAAAAAAACAACGAAACCAACAAAAGTCACCGACTTCCGGATATAAAGTTATTTTCCACGTTTTTTTTTTTTTTTTGGAATTCTGTTTTATTTTTTACTTACCTTAAACTTTTTGTTTTATTAAATCATGACTCCATCGACCTCCACCACATTTGTTTTAATTTATTTCTCCTTTGAAAGCTATGGAGCGATCATAGACTTTTAAACATTTTTTTTGCGGATGGGAAATCCTTACTAATATTAAGCGAAAGTGAGTTTGTTTGTTTGTTTGTTACCTCTTCACGCTTTAATGGCTAAACCGATTTAGATGAATTTTGGTACAGAGATATTTGGGAACCAGGAGACGGACATAGGCTAATTTTTATTTTAAAAAAGTGGGATATGAGGGAGAACGAGGGAAGAAAAGGGAAAACTTAGCGTTGGTATTACAAATCAATAAGGCGCAAGGGGAACTGTGTTACCCCGAATTTAACGCGAGCGAAGCCGCGGGCAAAAGCTAGTCATCAAATAACTTCCCCTGCTTTGGGCGGAGCGGGGGAGTATTAGACTAAAGCCCACCCATGTTCCGTCTATTGCCCTTTACATTCCGTGGCCGCGGTATCTCTTTCAAACAACCCGCAACCCCGGTCGTAGTATCTGTTTGAGGTAAAGTGAAATAGGATAACTGTTGTAGTTTTTCTCAGGTTTTCATATCTCATGGAAAGCAGTTTATGTACCAACCACACCAATTAAAATTTTCATGGTATGATTACCATGAAAATTTGAGTAGATACTCATTCCCTAACCTAATTCGTTCGTCACAACCTAAGAGTACAGTTATTTACCATAGACTAAATGCTGAATAAAAAAGACTAGACTAAACCTTTTTATATGTAAGAACATCTGTCAGATTAATAGCATGTGAGATCGGTAAGGCATAATTTTAATTTTAAAACAAATTCAAGTGGAATTTAGAGGATTACAAACTATTATGATTCATTTTAATAATGAGTTATGTGGCAGGGTGCACAATATGTTATAAATAATTTACTTTTTGAAATTTTATTGCGTGTAATAATTTTGGGGTTGGTGTGTATATGTCAATTGAAAGTTCACCCTTACGTGCGTCACATCACGGAATCTGAACTGCTAAACGACTGCAAGCGACCTAGACACGACTCCTACGTGCCAGCATGGGTTACGGTATTACTAATAGTTTTCGTGCCCCTTTTTTGTATCTGTATCCCTTGTATCTGGACAAGAAATTTCGTGGACACTGTGCAAGCGCTGTTAGCGTGGACACTAGCGCTTACAATAACCGCAGTCATGACAGAATCCGTTAAATTAATAGTCGGACGACCTCGGCCAGACTTTTTTTGGCGATGTTACCCGAACGGCCAGATGACACCCGGAGTCCGCTGCACCGGCAACCCGTACGAAGTGATGGAAGGCAGGAAGTCGTTCCCCAGTGGACACAGCAGTTTCTCGTTTTGCTCGTTGGGCTTCTTGAGTTTCTGGCTATGTGGAAAGCTCGGCATACTGTCTCGGAATCGCGGTCAGAGTAGAGGAATCATTATTTGCCTCGTTCCTCACATTGTAGCAAGTGCAGTGGCTGTGAGCCGAGTTTGTGACAACCATCATCATTGGGGAGATGTCGTCGGGGGAGCATTGTTGGGCTTCACTACGTCGTACTTTTGCTACCATCAGTACTATTACCCTTTAAACACGGACAGTTCGGGAGAGCCCTATGCAGTGATGATAGATCACGAATTTTTTGATAGTGCATACGATAGCGATTATGATATGTACGAAAGTCAGTGTTGCACAAGAGATCTGGAAGATGTTTGTCTAATGCTTCACTTATGTAATAAGAACACTATAGAGGACAATAAAAAGTTCAGCTGAATGAACCGCCGTTGTTTCACTAACACCTAGTCAAGTATTGCAATTACCTAGTATAGAGTCTTACAATTATAATTATCAGTGTAAGTGTGCCCAACAGTTTGGTGTAAGCAAGCTAACAGCAACCTTATTGTTTTAAGAGGGGCCCGCCAGCGCCAGGGGTTGCGGGTTGTTTGAAAGAGATACCGCGGCCCCGGAACACAAAAGGCCAGTAAAGTTAGACACTCCCTTCCGCTCCACCCCAGAGAGGGAGAAGTTACAAGTTATAAATGCTTTTGCATCCGAAAAAAAACCTTATTGTATTTAAATAAAGATCAAAGTGATTTTGACAGTGATGTTATTCGATATCATTGTAAAAAAGGTATTACAAAATCATATTTCACTGATTTTCGTAGAATAAAAAGGATTGCCTCCTTTTTTAGGATGAGAATGTGAAAAAGTTGGAATTTGACCCCCAATATCTCCGTAACTAGAAGGTTCTCAGGTAGGTATACCATAGTACACAAAAATGATGGCAATGATAGGATGAATAAATGTGCCTTTCGGTTTCGTTAAGGGCTTACACCCTTTTACAGAACTATAATACAAACCGACACTGATCTGCAAATTGCCTTGACAAAACTACCTTGGCGCTTCCCTGCTTTCCTTTCCGGCGATATAATTTCAACCGCTCAGGTCAATCTTTACGTTAAGCTGCGCAGCTTACACCATGGTCAACCTAGACATACGCATGTCTAGGTTGGTACATGGATGGGTGACCACCCATTACATACCGCGTTTCCTCCGTACCTCGGAAATCACGTTAAGCCGCTGCTGTCATTTGTAGATCTTTGACAGTCGTTACACATAGTCATAATACTTTCCATTAGAGACCACAAACTTAAAAATCATGCCACTTTTACCCAAACCAACTTTTACCTATGTCTAATTGATTTATATCAGTACTAGCTGTGCACAGCGGTTTCACACGCTGCTCAGCTCCTTTTCTAGAGAGTATGAAAAAAAGAATTACGAGCGAATCTCAGACTTGCCGAATCCTTACTTCCTTACTATCCTTACTAATATTATAAAAGCGAAAGTGAGTTTGTTTGTTTGTGTGTTTGTTACCTCTTCACGACTAAATGGCTAAACCGTTTTTGATGATTTTGGTACAGAGATAGTTGAGACTCAGGAGAAGGACATGGGCTAATTTAAAAAAAAAAGTGGGATATGAGGGAGAACGAGGCAAGAAAAGGGAAAACTTAGCGTTGCTATTACACATCTAAGGCGCAAGGGCAAAAACTGCAGGTACTGTGTTATACCGAATCAAAAGCAAAAGCTGGTATCTATATAAAATTTCATAAAATCGGTCAATCCGTTTCGGAGGAGTATGGCAACTAAAACTGTAACATGAGAATTTTATATAAAACTTGCTGGCCACAAGCGCGATATTGCGCGGATTTGCCCGCGTGATGATAAAAAAGTATCCTAGGTGTTATTCCAAACCATCTCTGTGCCAAATTTCATCAAGATCCGTCCAGTAGTTCTTTCGTGAAAGAGGATCAAACTTACATCCATACTCACAAACTTTCGCATTTGTAATATTAGTAGGAAGAAGGATAGGATAAGTAGGTTGATACCATAACATCTTGCCTGTAATCCCCCAAGGGCAGAGGTGTACCCAAAACATTGCACCAATTATGTTTAAGCCCAATATTATAAGGGGCGACCCTATTGCCATCAACTCGCCACCAATGATTTTGATCTCTATTCTAATACGATATTTCAAGTACCGGCAAGTCTCTGCTCAATTTCCCTCCAAGAATTTTCATAGCAATGCATGGCAGCACTGAGACACTGAGGGTGAGCTTGAGGGTGAGGGTGGTGATTTATTGATTGCATGGTGCGTTCCCGCCCTGAAATGCGCCTGCGTGTCCCGTCGCCCGGAGCTACAATCTGTAATCCCGGACTGCGTGGCGTCTATTATACTTTGGCGCGAATCGTACGCGGGTGTGCTAACTCTTTACCTGTATAAGCAAACAAAGCAACAATTTGTAACCGGCTTTTTAATAAAAAACAGTGCTAATAACAATTGTGACGGACAATATTCATCTCTGCGTGTTAGATTATTAATCTACAGCTCAGGTAAGATTTTTATTTTGAGACGTAGGTATGTTTCATGAATAGCCTCTCATTATTTGTTTTTATAATAATTTCTTACTTAATATTTTACTTCATATTTTATTTTGTAAGCCGAATACTTCTTAGTACATAGTACACACGACGACAGATCAACCTATACAAAACCAGTTTTAACGGATATCTCGTCGTACGGGAAATCTACGGCGTACGATTCGTAGTTGAAAGATCAGCATAAACTGGTTTTGTATAGGTTGATGTGTCGTCGTGTGTACATCATATTGTGTTAATTAATACAGCGTGATTAATTTATCTGGATTTAAATATTTTCGTTGAACTGGTAAAGTTTTAATGGCGCCTTTATGCTGTGCGGAGCTGTGCTGTTCCCGATTTGATTTGACTAATTTTGTGTCTTCCTTTAAGAATAAAAGGCTGTCACAGAATGTAATAAAAGTATAATGACCGAGATAGGTCATACAGATGTAGTAGGTACTTACACTAAATCAAATAATAGTTGACTAATTGACATAAAGTGTTTAAGTACACACGACGACACATCAACCTATACAAAACCAGTTTATGCTGCTGTCTCAACAACGGATCGTACACCATAGAATTCAAGTACCTACAATGAGAGATCCGCATAAACTGGTTTTGTATAGGTTGATGTGTCGTCGTGTGTACCTACAAAGGACAATAAAAAAATTACAAACATCAATAGCTGTAAACACCAATATCGGTGCAGGGCATATCTAAGCATCCTGAGCTTCAGAGACTTTCGTCCATTTTACTGCTATATCAGTGAGCCCCAGAGCATTTAGTTAAAGTCTGACTTTATTAACTGCTACACTTTATTCCTAATCAACCACCACCACTATGTATACTCATCAACCGTCATTTTCCTGCCCTCACTCATTCTTACTCATTCTATTTGGAGTTGGATCAACACATTTTCTTCTTCCGTCCTCTTCAGCCTTCATTTCTTTCACAATGCATCTATCTTTTCTTAGGCCTTTTTCTCCCTTTACATTCACCATTCACATTCATTTCGTCACTCTTTCGGAACTCATGTAACTAACATGAGTTTCGTCCCTCCCTGATACATGACCTATCAACTAAAGTACGGCCAACGAGAAGCGATACCAAATATAAACAAAACCCATGCTAAAACCCCATCTAAAATGGCCGCCCGAATGTTGGCGAACCCGTCTTAACGTTGACATGTTTTTGCCGGGAGAACAAGACATTACGACAAAGGCACAAGATGGAAAGAGATAAATATTAGATTGTCAACGCCACAGTTGTTCTTTAGGTTAATGACCTTTCGTATCGCTGCTAGTTGGCCTTATTTTATCATAACATATCTAACAAATGACTCCAAAATCCTGATTGACACATTCCTCATGTTGAAGAGCAGCGATAATATTCATTGCAAAAATAAGTGTTCATAACAATGATAGCAAACTAAACCTTTAGGTGAGAATAGCTTGCGAAAAGTGCTGTCTGTCCAGGTTCCATTATAGGTATTTCATGAACAACTGATGTCAAATATACCTACATTAATGTTATAATAGTGACGTTGGTATGTGATTATATGAAATAAGTTATTATTATAGTATAAATCTTCTCTGTTTGAGAACAGTCTCTTGGTACTGCGTGGGACAATTCCTAGCTTAAGTTTTTTTTTTATGTTATTATTACACGCAAGTAATTTTATTAACATCTAAACCGTGTCTCATCTAAACCCTGATATTACTTTAAAATCACACACCCAAAATATAACATAACGTTTGACAACATGCTTCTCAAAAAAATATCAAACAATTTTTATGGTACCTACTTACGAACAATATAAAAATATTTTTCGTAAGTAATATCATCACCTCTTAACTTTCAAGGAAGGTTTACATTTAACGCGCTTAGGTATCTATCTACAAGCCCCTATTCCTATTTAAATGGGATCGGCACAGCATCCCTCCATATTATACCTCTGCATTAGGCGTCATTTCATCAAACACCTCCTTTTATGCCATATCAACCTTCACGCAATCCATCCATCAATTCAGCATCAACTCACATTCCTAAATTTATGTCTACTGACGCACAATGGCTTAAATCTTGCGTAGCTCACATCCCTTAACAATTATTTGCGACAATTGCATGTTAAAATAATGATTTCGTTCTGGATCATTCTTAGAAATATTTTTGATGTGTTTCTTGGTCAAAAGTATCGATCCGATTAGGTGCTTGGAATGAGACTTGTCCTTCCAAGTTGCTTCCGAGGACTTCATGACTTCTCAGGGTTTTCTTGAAAACCCATCTTTACTATAGTTATTTATTTGACTCCTGATGACCGTGTTGAATGCTTATAAACTACATTATGATTTAGGAAGCTCGGTGGCGTTTGCTCTACCAATTTGACATGCTGAGAAACAAAATATCAAACAAGCGATTACAGCAACAGTATGTAAAGTAAGAACCTAACCACGTTCAGTTATGAAGCTATTAATTAAACCATCATCAGTTATGTTTTTGGGTATTGGATAGGTGTGAGGAAGCCGTCGCCGAGGCGCTGTGACTCTGCCTTGTTGTTATTTAAAAGTATGTGCAGGTTTAAATTATGTATTCAATATTCAATGTTTCACTTTCAGTTCGGCAAGGCCCATAAGCCTTACTTTCGCTTCCGTTGCGAAGCAATGGAGGAAGAGGTTATTGGGACGGGCCGCTCCAAGGTAGATGCCAAGAAAATAGTAGCTACTATGATTCTGGAGCAATTGGCTCTTCGCGGTTACAGGCTGCCGCCGGAATTTGCGCGCTTTAAGGCCATCCAAAGATTAATGGTATGTACAACCGTAGAACCCTTAAACGAAACTTTTATTATAAAAATGGCGGTTGTCGTCTAATTAGAGTGCTTAGGGTTACGAATATCAGTTTAAATATCGGTATTCACGTATAATCAGCATCAGCAACAATAGAAGCTGATTTTTAAGTTTTAATCAAAATAATAAAAGTGGTATTTCGTTTACATTTACACATTTTTTCATTATAACAACAAGAGAGAATCGAGAACAAAGTTCAAGCTACCGGTCAAGGCTCTAGAAAAAGAACCCGCCTAACAATACGAGCCTTGTCCAAAACTACCGCTTTCTGTATCAAGCCCTTGATCCAGCTGCCTTACTAGAGCCTGATTAGATATTGGTCGAGGCTCTTGGCAATTAAGTGAGAGAACTGAGGAAATTGCGTGGAAAAAATAAGTAAAAATATTTAACGTAATCAAGCAACAAAATTATAAAGTAGGGACCATGATGTAGGTAGGGTGTACCGACGTAGTACGTATCTTTGTTGTTCGAATAATAACAGATACATAAATACCCCATATCTGTGTTGGTGTGTTGTAAGTAATTAAAATTCTATTTGTGTAGGATGATGCGGGCTTGCCTACACATAGCTTCGTAGTTCTCGTGAATGAGCTCTGCAAGCAATACCGCCTTGATCCGGTGGAGTACGAAGTGATAGCTGACCCTGCCGGGGGCCTGAAGACCTACACCGTCAAGGCACGTATCGGATACGTGGAGCGCGCGGGCACGGGTCCCTCGAAGAACGTGGCGCAGCAACTTGCCGCTGAGCAGATATACAGGCATCTGCGCACCAGGCTTTCTGGCACCAGGAACTTTAACGAGGTAACATTCACATTTTCTGTACCTACAGCGCAGGAACTGAACCACCGTTTTTCTATATGATTTGTTTCGTTCACCAAAAAACATGAAGGTTTTTCTAATAAGGAACTCGTGAGCAACCTGCTCAAAAACGTAGAGCTGACCGTGAAATTTGGCGCCCAAAATATATCCCTGCTAACTTAAAAATTTGAATCAATCCTGAAATAAACCGTTGTTACAGAATGAGGCGATGTACCGTGCGTACGAGCGTGCTATGGCAGCGACATCCGATGACGAACTGCCTGGAGAACAACATCGCAGGGAGGAGGAAGCACGTAAGTCCTTCAAGTTTTGAACTGCCCTTCAAGTATACGCAGTGCTTCTCAAAACTTAGCTTTGGTTGCTTCGTCAATTTGGTTATATTTATAACTGTATACCTACATAAAATCACGCCTGTAATATCTGAAGGATTAGGCAGAAGAGCACCTTATATTACTTATACCCACTTTTTGCCAGTTATGTTTTAAGTCCCATCATCCCATGTATATAATATTATGTAGCGAGCCTATTGCCATCGACTGGGCACAAATCCTCAAAGAATTCGTGCTACTGAGAAATTCCTAATGGAAAACCCCAATTAAACTGTTTACCACCTGCCGGGGATGCGGGTTGTTCGAAAGAGATACCGCGGCCCCGGAACGTAAAGGGCAATAGAAGGAACATGGGTGGGTTTTAGTCAGTAAAAGTCTGACATGCTCCCCCGCTCCGCCCAGAGCGGGAGAAGTCATTAGATGATTCCCCACCCGAAAAAAAATCTGTTTACCAACTTATTTATTAGCAAAGAGTCAGAGAAAGTAGAAAAATCGATTCAGCGTCAAGTTACTAATATACAAAAAAATTATGTGCCTATTGGTGTCACGTTATATGACTAAGTTTCGAAAAGTTTTTCTTGTTCACAGTGTAGATATTTAGCAAAAATCTGCCTACACCAAACAAAACAACAAAAATTCTCATTAAGATTTATAACATATTCATAGAATTTGTATGCGTTTCATTATTATGTTTACGCAGAAGCGGCGCGCCAGCAATCCAAGAAGAGGAAGGGAAAGAAGACCAAACGCCGCGTCACTGTCGATTTGAAGGAAACTGTGCGCATGGAGTTGGATCACTCCGAGAATGAACCTCACGAAGTCGAACTGCAACTGCCTGGCACAGCTGTAGACAAGCAGGGCGCTGCCGCTGCGGGCGGGGATGCTGCGGACAAGGATGCAGCTGGCGGGGATGTTGCGGACCGGGAAGAAGCCGGCGGGGAAGCGGCCGCCTTGGAGGGTGCCAACGGAGAGGCTGCGGGCGCAGAGGCTGCCGCAGATGCTCAATTCGATGACCACGAAATGGCTGTGCGATTTATCTCGCGCACCATGGCACGTCTCGGACTGTAAACACCGAGTTTTTTGTTGTTTTTGTTTAGTATAAGCCCTGTAATGTAGGAACAGACAAAAGTCTGTACGACTGAAATAGTTTGGGGCTTATTGCATATGAGGACCGTGATCTAAATCTGTTATATTTTAACTAACAATTCATCTGTATTCATTAGCCTAGTCTATTCTGAATTGAGTTTTCACTAAACTGATCGTAAAAATATTCTGCAGCATAATATAGTCATTAGTAAGGTCGCTTATCAGATTGGTAATAAAATATAAGAACGTATATAGTGTGTACCTTAACTTTCATGAAATAATAATAGAGTCAATTTTATCCTGAAACCTTTATGTTTAGAAGTACACACTTGTAACCTGCCAGTTTCGAACTATTGAAATAATTGTCATTTTTCATAGAAAACATAAACATGGTCCTCATTTAGTATAGGTACCCTATTCATTGTAGGATGAGTTGCACGACACATACCAAAAGCAAAAACTATGTATAACATATGTTAGCTTAAAACTGACGATTTTGAGGGGAATAAAAAAACCTTATTTGAGTTAGGAACCTACCTGCCGGCCTATTTAACAATTACATAGTCAAACGCGTGTTCAAATTCTAGGCGATTTTTATAATTTACAAAAATAATTCGTATTTTCGTACTTATTCGTAGAAAAACAACAGGGCGGCAAAATTGAAATTCGATTTTGTAGCCAAGCGTGTGCCGGATCATCTGGAACTTGCAGGAAGCGCGACAAAACACAATGCATCAGTTTTGCCAGAGCGCGCAAATCTATAAGAACTTGACGTTAAACGTTTTATAACGGGTGTGTCGTACAAGTTCAACTCGATTAACTCATCCTACAGTGAGGAGAGGAATTAAAGCCAAAGGTTAAAGAGGGTATTGCTAGGGCGAAGAGGGTGTAGACATGCAAATTATTTTTTAATTTTCGTGTGTGAGGTTGTGTGCAAGAGCAATTTATTGTCAACGTGTGTTGTCTATGGCTTAACCAGACACTACAGATCGATGTGATCACATGTAACCATGGCTACAATATATTCGTAGCATTATCTGTAAGATTTCTTAATTCGAATAAAATAAGGAGTCATTATATTGGAACTCCAGAATCAAAAGCAGTGTTTTATTACCTACCACCATCATTCTCACAGAGCACGGAGGCGTCTCGCCAGCCACTGCTAGAGGCGGTTCTTGTTTTCAATAAAAAATATATCCATACAAACCGTCTATTCATAGTAAAGTCAGGACAGACTCAGCTCTGATTACGCGAGTTGAAACTCTAGTTGGGGCTGGCGCGGGGATTTCTTACTCTATGTCCTTTAACTTAAAAACCTTTAGACGGGCCATGCCTTATCCACCAGTTTGTTGCAGTCTCAACCAATGGGGTATACTACGCCGAATAACACAGCGCTAAAAGTTTACAATAACCAATAATACCTATGATGACAGCCCGCAGCAACGAAAATTGTAATATTAACGAAGGCGTTTTTAAGGCAATACCAAAAATGACTAATGCCCTTTTGCTTACGGATAGTTGTATTTTGACATAAGTTCTATAAGACTTATGTCAAAATACAACTATCCGTAAGCAAAACGAGTCGTTTTTGTTTATTGGAACGGGGCATAAATAAGTCATTACGGTAAGGTAAGATTTTTCGTATAACAATCGAAATGCAATAATGTGCTAATTGTTGGTACCTATACTTATATAGGTATTATACAATTAGCACATTATTGAGGAGCTCGTGGCTAAATAATAGCAGCCGCTCGGGTCGATCTTTTGGTTAAGCCGCGCTTGCCTAGGTTGGTCTGTGGATGGGTGACCACCCGTTACATACCGAGTTTCCTCCGTGCCTCGGAAAGCACGTTAAGCCGTTGGTCCCGGCTGTCATTTGTAGATCTTTGACAGTCGTTACAGGTAGTCAGTGTCCCGAAAGTCTGACAACCAGTCTTACCAAGGGGTATCGTATTACCCAGTACTAACTGGGTTGTGGAGGTCAGATAGGCAGTCGCTCCATGTAAAATACTGATATTCAGTTGCATCCGGTTAGACTGGAAGCCGACCCCAACATAGTTGGGAAAAGGCTAGGCAGATGATGACAATTAGCACATTATTGCATTTCAAATGTGATACCGCAGCAGTAGGAGTACATATCATAGACTTATTATTATGCATAAGCTATGACGCTACAACAGGTGGAAAATAAGAGCTCAGGATTCCTGGCTCATACGTAGATATTATCATCAACTCTCACGATTGTGAGAGTTGATGATAATACGTAAAATAGTTTGCCCATGATTATTGGCAAACTATTTTGGGTCCAATTTCAGAGTACCCGGATGCAGCTGAATATCAATACTGTACATGGAGCGGCTACCTACTTGACTGTTACAACTCACTACAGGGTACCTAATACTCTTGTAAGACTGGTTGTTTAAACTTTAGGACTACCGACTACCTGTAACAACTGCCAAATATTCCGAAATGACAGCCGGGACTAACGGCCTAACATGCTTACCGAGGCACGGAGGAAACCAACCTATCGATCAGCATGTCACAACACAAAAATATTAGGTTTTTAAATAATATCCCAATCAACAACTTCAATTATCTTTGATGGCACCAGATTTTTTTAAGAAAATCTTCGGTATTATACGCGAGGGTGTGGTGTAGCAGCAAATTGTTTGAAAAGAGGTATGAAATTGCTTACCTATACTATTACTTATCGACGATATAGGCCCGGCGCCCATTATCGGCATCGGCACGACTGAGGATTTTAGGTGGCAAATAGCAATATATCTACATTAACATAATGGCAATAAAGTAGAAATTTCCATTATATATAGTCGTAATAACAAAAATACCGCTTCGGTATGCTTGAAGCTGCTGTATCGGCAGCCTTAAGAATGCTTCGGGATGCTTCGGCATCCTTCGGTACGCCGCCGGCGCCGAGGCAACACTCGGGGATAGCTTGCTTAAGGCCGCCTCGTCATTCCTAAGAACGTTGCAGCATGCCAAAGCATAGTTTCCGACAGTGTGCGCTTGCATGTAGGATGCCGAAGAATCCTGTTCCTTGCCGATGCCGATAATGGGCGCCGGGCTATATCCACTACTAAATGTCCGGTAAAAATTGCGTGCTGTGTAGAAAGGCTCAAGATGAATCCATACTTAGATTTTAGGATTCCGTACCGCAAAAGGATAAAACGTACCCTTATTGGATCAGTTTGGAAAGTGATCCAATAAGGGATCCGTCCGTCTGTGTGTCAAGACCCTTTATCTTGGGAAGGCATTGAGGTATCAAGTTGAAATTAAAACCATATATATTCAAGTCTGTGGTCCCTTGGAATTCTGCAAATATCAACCCTCTAAGTCTATGCAGTCCAAAAGATATGGGCGTATGTCACAAATTTAAACGGAATCGGACTCGCGCACCGAGTCCGGCTCGCACTTGGCCCGTTTTTTTTAATGCACTAAACTGCTGCAGTATCCACACTGCAAATATTGCTGACAACGTAATAAATTCAAACATTGCACAGATAATATTTTAAAATAAAACAAATGAGTAGAAAATGATATTTTTATTTCGCACGATTATTCAAATATCGTGACATTTTAATTAGTTCATGAAAATTGATTGGCTGCTGTTATTCACATGTTAAGCTCATCATATTAGTAAATGACTCCTCTCAAATCTGCTCTTTTCTGTGGTATCACTATAATTATTCAATCCTGTCAGTACAGTAAGGGTGTCACGTCTGTAAATAACGTTTCGCATTTAAATATGCTAAACCAACAATTGCGTATTCATAATTGGCTTAATAAATATTCATCATAATTCTTTACACTAGATAATTAACACGTAAACTAAGGATATTGTCGGATATATTGGAAGCCCAACTATTATTAAAATGGTCTTGCTAATTAGGTAAAAATGAATCTTGTATATATATATAAAAGGATAGTTGACACTACCAAACAATAGACATAATGACGTCACTAACTTGCCAAGACAACCAAAAATCGAATTTAACAGGTATTTGAGTGTCTTGTTTGTGGTCAACTACCCTATTTACCTTATTTTACTTTGACGCAACGCTAATCGAAAATAAAGGACAATACAGATAGTTTCTTTAAAATATTGGTCTAGTATAAAATGATAATGTGTGATGTTATTGAAGTATTATTAAATCGTGTATAAGGGCGCTTAAAAGGAGCAACCGCTTTAACGACGCGGAATGGGCTGGAGTCAGGCAAAAACTTTATATCCATGCAATAAGTATAAAAATGGATTAACAACCGACCATGTGGTGGCAGTTCAGTTTAAGCCGATCCGCGTCGACAAGTGTAGTAAATTCCTT
Organism: Ochropleura plecta; assembly: GCA_905475445.1. NCBI lineage: Eukaryota > Metazoa > Arthropoda > Insecta > Lepidoptera > Noctuidae > Ochropleura > Ochropleura plecta. Next base: position 15,533,548 of record FR997721.1, on the reverse strand, counting down.
TCTGGCCTATAGCAGCGCAGCTACAGAAAAGTATAGTAACTAACGTTAAAATGACTCATTCAGAATGAAGCTCACCAAACATTTTATCACTTAAAACTGACGCTGATATTAATCCCATTCCATCTTATTACTGTAAAAATAATTAAAATATGTAAGTACAAGGAATGTCGAGACTCACGGCCTTAATATTACAATAAAGAATTCTAAATATAGTAAAACGTAAAAAAAAAATATACATAAAAACATGTTCGAGTAATATTTTAAACATTCTGGCGATTGAACAGGCCCTGCACAACATTTCTGCTTGAACATTGACATAACAAACATAGTAGACACGCTTGAACTAATATACATATATAAAGTATTTGTATATCTTGTTTTTGTGATAAGCCAAGGTCAACGTACAAAGTCAAATTATTTTACATCAAAACGCCTTACATCAAAACCACTTGTAAAAACAAATTTATGATTAAAATACGTAAAATTTAAATTAAAATATATAGATTTTTTTATGAAGAATAGTGTAAGGCGGCCTTTGACGAGAGGAATCTTGTTACTCACTAACTAAATCACTATACGCAAAATGGAAGATCTCGTAATAAGAATGACAGTATAATATATTATAATAACTATATATAAATTTTTACGTATATCAACTTCGCACTAAAATTCATTTGTTGAGTATTCATAGTAAAACTTCGATGCCTTAATCATCTCAGACATAACATTATTTCCATGATATCAATTGTGATTATTATGCATGATACGTTTGTTTAATAAAATCTTTTCTACATTTATAATACATTTTGACTAAAAAGTCACCTAAGTATGCGTTTATACGTAGAAAAATAACATCATTCTAACAATAATTGAATATTTATTTTTGACTAATTTTATTTATTAGAATATGTTTGCATTAGTCTTTTAAGTAATTCACTCCTATGTAACAATAGTAACTAACTCAACTCGAGCAAGCTGCTCGAAATAACATAGCAAAAATATATACATATTCTTAGAGAATAAAACCAAGCAATTACATTTTGTGTATTGTCAATGTTTTCAAAGTCTTATTATTGTATGCAAGTGTGAAACATTTTATAAACATTAAGCTACAGTATCTATACGTTAAGAGCGGGGATGTACATAATTAATGACAATTCTCAAATGTCTCTAAAGTACATGATGTTTTTGATTTCGCACAAAGGACACTGAAAAGTTAAGCGAAGTAAATGCAACGATACAACGAATGTTAATGTAAAATAAAAAGGTGATAAGATAAAATACTTGAAATATTTACTAGGATCACAACTCGTCTTTCACCTTGGCGTGTTGGCTGCAGAATTCGAACATGGCATCAGCAGTCCGCGCACCGTCGTAGTCTGCGACAACTGCCCCGCTAACGTACAGTTTAAATGTGGGTAGAGTCTGGATGCTGGCGATGTCAGCGACTTTAGCGTTCTTGGATGCGTCCACGGCATAAAGCTTCACTTTGCTGTCTTTTTCCAAAAGGCGGTCAGCTGTGCGACTGAACTCTGGCTTCGCGTCCACGCAGTGACCACACCCTGCAAAATAATTTAATTTTTCGATCACTTCAATAGGAAAATCACAATTTAGACAAAAATATTAGATAAACACTAAGATTTTCAGCATTATATGTTATTACGAGTTGATTTGTTTCCACTTAATGCTTCCAGATTTTTTCTAATCGTTGTGTAACCTGGAAGGAAGCGTTTGAATTAAATATCCCGCATAAAACCTATGGACTTCTTAAACGTCACGCTTCCGATAAGAGGTATCGAAATTAAATTCCATTCACTGATGGAGTACTGCTTTTATTTCATTAGCCACGCATGAAGCTTGTTTTAATCAGTATCTGGCCCGGCATCAACACATCCCCGACCAGTAGCCGTAGCCATATCCTAGATGTTATACTTAATTAAATCTTGCCTTAAAAGAAAGAAAATCCCAAAACCCAAAGTCTTTAATTGAATATCATCTTAACACTGAACAAGCTGGCTTTAGACTCCACAAGGCCTGTATCAACCACACTCTCGAACTGAATGACTACATAGAAGATGGAGGCGAGTCTTAGAGCCGTCTGCGGGATCAAGTTGGCCAGGGTTGAATGACAGATAATGGCGAAAAATGGTTCTTTAGTCTTTGAAAACTTACACGAGGCGTAGAACATAATGAAAGTCGGGTTGGCGGCGCTAACTACTTCTTGGAAATCAGCGTCACTAGTCATGCGGACATTGGATCCGAAGCCTGAATCCGGAGACGCCAATTTCTTCTGAGGGGCTCCTTGCACATGCCCTTGGCTGTGTATAAAGGCGACAAAGTCTCCTTCCTGTGGAAAAAAATAATAAGCTGTAGCCTTTATAATAGAAACACAAATTAGAAGGGCACCGGGGACAACAGGGCAGAGCAGTATCTTTACCTAACGTTAATACTAACCTAGTAGTAACAATAAAGAGATTCCAATGTTCAATGCCACGAATAGTAATCCCCTTTTATGGCTTGAAGCCGATCTCTAAACATGGAATTAAATAATAATTAAACCTTTCTCATACATGCTGTATAAAGGTGGTAACTACCATTGCAAATGAAGATGTAATGTGGCATGACTTTGGTAGGTCAGGGTATCTCAAAGAGGTTCCTTCCCAAAGAGGTTCCATCCCAAAGAGGTAGAGATATACCAAAGAGGTCACGGTGTCCCAAAGAGGTCTTTGGAATACCTCATAATTTATGACAGAGCTTCGTTATTACCATTCACACCTCATTCACTCTCATTACCTTTCTGCCACCAGTGTATTCCTTCACAGCTTTATCATAGTAGCTAAAATATTTGATTGTGGGGTATCCTTTGACATCGTAATTAGCGCACAGTTCCTGTTCGCTGGTACAATCCACAGCGCCGAATGCAACCATCAGCTCATCCGCGAACTTCTCTGCAGCCCTTACAAACTCCGGCTTCGTGCTTTTACAGTGGCCACACCCTGAAAATGGATATTATGATGAGAACTATTCGTAATAATATTAAAAGAAATGTAAAACTTTATCAGATGAATGTTTCAACTGAAACCATTTGTTTTGGAACTTATTTTAAAGATAGTCTAGCTCTTTTCCCAACCACTGCAACTCTTGAAATCAATGGAATCAACAGCGACACCCATATCTATAGTCAAGTTAAAGTAATAAGTTAATAACTTGATCTTAAGTAAACGTAAAGTAAGTAAGAATCGTTTAAGAAAGCAAAGCTAATATTTCTAACTTTTGAAAGTTCGAACTTGAAACAATTAGTTAACTAAGTATATAGGTAATGACTTTTAGTCTAGTCATCACTTGACTTGTTAATAGATACAACTGTGCTGTGGACCACTAGCAAAAACGCTGAAGCAATAAATTTAAATGATTCAAAAAAGAAAACATTCTACTGCCTTGGATTCGGCAACGAAATGAATCAGAAATGAACGGCAGAGAAGTTAGAAAAACTTAATTTCCCTTTTGAGCTGCCATTGATTGGAATACAGAAAACAGTTAAAAGGAGTACACAGTTGGATAAAAAGTATACAATACCATTTTTTTTAATGGTCAGGTCAACTTTAGAGGCTGTTAGCTGCGTAACCGGACTATCCTGGGGGTGCCTTGAATTTAAAGCCTCCAATCAGGGGGCATTATAACCATATGGTTTATGCTAAAAATCGGTCAAGTGGACGCAAGCATGAATGCGTGATGTGAGGTCTGTTGTCCGATATCCATGATTAGTAAAATGTATTTTTATCATACTTTTCTCTTAGTGCAGTATTGTTAAGATTTAAGCATAACCCGTGAAATATACGTACTGTAAAGGCTAAACTTATAAATCTCAGATTCAATTAAAAAAAAGATTTTCAGTAATGTTACCCACAATTATTTATAAATAACCATAATTTTCACAACGACATATTTTTTTCAGAAGCCTAAACTGACTTTATTTTTTATTAGATGGGACACTAGACATCGTATGCTGCCTGTCCTGTAGTTTGCAGAGGGGTTGAGATGGACGCTACTGAAACTACCAAACTAGTCGCCTGATCTTGAGCTGACTCGCTTTAGACTGTCATTGTAAGAAGAAGAGAATTCTTTGAAGATCCGAATGACATTATAAACAGCCTGTATACTTTATGGTTTAATGTAAAATATAAGAAAAACCTCTACAGTACACCTGTATCACAATGTGTAACTTGACCATACGACATTGGGTTTATTTTTCAAAAACTTGATCATTACTTCACGATTCTAAATGAAAACAAAGAGTTGTTTTACTTACAGGGTGCGTAGAACATAATGATGGCGTGTTTGACTTTGCGCAGTGTGTTTCTGAAAGTCGAGGAGTCGAGGTGGCGCACGGGCGACTCTTCTTCCGACCACGGCTTCTCGGGGGGCGGCGGTGGCGGTGGCTCTTTAGGGTCCTGGTGCAACAATAAAGCATAATAAACTTATGTAGCTTGTACTTGTAGGGCACAAGCCTCCGCTATGCGAGTTCTGTTTTTTTTCTAGGACATGCGCTTTATCTCTGTTTTTTATTGAACCATCATTGTCTTTTTCTCAATGTAGGCTCGGCCTCCAGTCTAACCGGATGCAGCTGAATACCAGTATTTTCAGTCAGAGGCGACACCAGGTTAAGCACTAATAACACAAAAAACAATAAGTTAAAAAACTTTTTGTAAAAAATAAAACCGACTTCCAAAAAAAAGGCAAAACGTCCACGAAACCAACAAAAGGCACTGACTTCCCGAAGTAAAGTTATTTTCCACTTCTTGTTTTTTTTTTGGAAGTTGTTTTATTTTTTACAAAAAAGTTTTTACTAAATAAAATAGTGTACTAACCTTAATAAAACTAATAATTTGCTCTTCTTGCCTGGCATGGCCCGCGTCGAATTGGTACTCGCCTTTGCTGAAGTACTTTAGAGTAGGATACCCTTTAACGCCAAAACGAGATGCAAGATCAGGCTGCTTCGTCGCATCCACTGCGGCTAGAATACCGTCGATCTGAAAATCGTTAAACAATAATCACTTGGGGAACACATCCATACTTATAATATAAAGTAGAATGATTTTTGTCACTACCAAGTTCAATTATTTATTTATTTACAGGAAGGAACATAGGCTATATATCATCACGACACGTAGGAGCTATGTAGCGGGTGGAATCGCTGGGCAAAGCTATACTGTTTTGCCGTTAGCAACACATTATTTTAAAACTCGTGTTATATACGTTTGATCACCAAGGTCCAGTCGATATTTTACGAGAAAATATTATTTTAGATTTGGAATTCTTCTTTTCTTTCTGTTTACTCGTGAATGTGCCTGGCTAATAACTTTATATTTTATATAATGTTATTAGCCTATTATTAGCTAATAACATTATATTCTATATAATGTTATTAGCCAGGCACATGACACATTACACACGGCGTTTTGAAAGAAAGAAATGTCACAATAAGTAGAACGCTATAAAACGCAGTCTGTTTTTTTCTAAAACACCTTATTTATTAATGCATCAAATTCCAATAAAAATTTACGCAATTATTTAAAGTATGTGACTTTTCATAATTAAAAGCTGACATATATTTTTATGTTTAACAACATAGTAACCAACCTTTTCTGACTTTAAGGTTCGGGCTGCTTTCTCGAACTCTGGTTTAATTCGTTTGCAATGTCCACACCAAGGCGCATAAAATACTACGAGCGCATTTTTAACAGTCGAAAGAGTCTCATCAAAATTAGCCGCTGCAAAAAAATTGTTAATTTAAAAAAAACCAAGCATGAACCTAGTACAATTATTGTGAAAAATCTTTGGTGTCACTGGTGTAGTGGCTATAGCTAAGGTCCTTTCAAAGTTACATTACCTCTGACAGCTGCAACGAGTATCAACTTTATTTGTAAGGAAATAAAGAACACTGTATTTTTAAGAAAGAAAGAATATCATTATCTGCTTAGCATTTTTCCAAAGATGTTGGAGTCGGTTTCCAGGCTTACCGGATGCAGCTGGATACGAATATCTTACACGCGACTCTAAACGTGTATTATTATCGACTGCCTATCCGGCTTTTACAACCCAGTTGATACTGGGTAATACGATAAAGACTGGTTGTGACAGTGAATTCCTGTAACGACTGTCAAAGATCTACAAATGACAGTCGAGATCAACGGCTTATCGTGCCACAGACCACCCTAGGGAATGACGGCTTAACGTTAAGTTTGACCCGAGCGGTTGTTATTATTTACCCACGATGCCCATACCATACCCATCCTACTAATATGAAAGATATTAGAGATCTGTTTGCAATCCAAGGGCTTAATATTGTTTTACTTTTGTAACGCATGCCAAACTATAACAATTGATAAGTAAACAAGCTCGCCAGATGTAGTTGAATTTTCTCAGAAACCGATGGACGTCTTCAATTCTAAGATAAATATATATTTTATCAACTGTTTGTTTTCCATCAAATTAATTTAACTTTATTCAAAAATATTCATAAGAAGCGTTGAACTGTATCTACGACGAGCCTGGGTACTTATCACTTTTCAAAGGCACAATTTGACCGATTTATGACGCCGACAAACTGGCATTTTGTTTCTTTTTTATTTGTTTTTATACGGCTAAGCGACTCCGTGTTCCGTTTAAAAAATCAAACTTATCCTTTGCCCCTTCGCTGACGGCGATTTCTTGCTCTACGATTGTTGAACTGTTGCAGAGATGCTTTATCAGTACATGCATTAAAAAAAACGACAAAGATCGAAGAGATCTAGGAATCTACACAAACAGTCCCGTCTAAAAACACTTATAACCTTGTCAATGTGGCAATATTCTGGTTGAAGCTCATATCATTACATCACACTGGTAGGTAAATTTATTAATAATTACAAATACACACTGCCAAGGAACTGCTGGTCATGGAATTCCTGAGATGGATTCTCGGGGCTAGCAACGTTTTATTGGATTTCTTCATTAGGATGTGTGCACCCCCCAGCCTCGGAAAGGACGTAAAGCCTTTGGTTCTGCACCTGATCTCTCTGCGATCGTGTCAGAATACCCTCCAGAGAGAGAGAGTGTGAAATTTTACACTGTAATATCTGGTACGTACTCAACTAATCTCCGGTGATAGACCGCTGTGGCCGAAATTGTATCGGTTGGGTATTATTTAACACGATTACCTTTTAACAATTTCTGCATGAACATAATGCGAGATGTATGTTACAACATAACATGAACGGTTGTAAAAGTAAAAAATCCATATAAAAACTTGTGATGCAGTTTTGGTAACCACCAAAAATGACAGATAACAAATATATGACAGTTATCAGTCAGCAACAGTTTCCTTCACAAAAGAGAATTCATTAAGAATGAATTCTCTTTTGTAAGAAAATGCTTGAAGGCAGGATCTTCAAGCATTTTAATAATATAGAAATATTTCCCTGGTTCAGGTTACTTACAGTCTATTTATGTTTTTTTGAAAAAGATCTATATAGTGTCGTGTAGTATGTGCTATGAGATTGTTAGTGTGTACAGAATAAATTTACGATGATGTTCTATATTGTCCTGTCCTAGTTACAGCTAATTACAATTTATGGGGAGTTTAATATTAATACACTACTGGAAAAAATGAAAGTGTAACGCGGCAAACACCCAACCACGGCAGAAACACTCGCGCGCACGTGAACACGGCGGGCGTCATCACTACCCCGCACCGCACGGCCCTCCGCAGCGCTCCTGGCCGCCTTTATAAACGATTCCCGGGCTATGGATCGTTAGTCTGAGTTCGGCACGACTTGGGTGTACACACCGCATCGACTTAGGTCGGTCACGTTTGCCCCCGCTTCCTGCTGAGTTCAGATTAGCGCCTGCATGACTGTGCGAAGGTGGTGTTGGTGATCCACATTACTGACGTACAGGGCACGGTGCGCTTAGGGTTTTCGGTAGGGTTTAGTTAGATTACTTTATTTCTTTCATTCATTTGTTACCATTAATGTACTTAGTTATTAGTTTAAATAAACTATTTATTGTTATTTGTGCAAAGTGGGTTTAGATTTATCTCCTCACACTGAACCTTGCCACAAAAGGATAAAAAAAAATCGGGAAATTTTCAACAGGCCGTGATTTCGAGGGAAATGAGAATTTTTTTTTTTGTTCCCTTTATTTTATCCATACAGTGTGTTTGGTTAGCGGTTACTGAAACTTTAAGGATACAATGAAATGCATTTGCTGCATGCTGTATTTGAATCTGATAGACCTAGACCAAATCAACTTGTTGCAAAGGTTATCGCCCAGGCTATGGAATGACCACAAATTTTTCCTGAATAGTATACAAAAAACGCCAAAAAATAAGGAAATACGAAATTTTACATCATATATATATTATTTCCTTTTCACATTATCAAGATTAACTTCTGAATGTTGCATACGTTTTTATATTTATTCGAGTTTGAGTCAACCTACATAATGATATCAAATACTGACCCTACACCGATTATTTCAAGACTATATTATATAGCCATTTGAACATAGGTAGTTGACAGAATACATTTTGAAAATGATGAGGGAACCCATCCATGCAGTCATTGCATGCATTTGTCGGTTATCGTGTTACTTCTTGATTTCATGACTTCCAGCGAGGAAGTATTCGTCTCAGTCACGACCAAAAACATGTTCGAGCCGTCTTTAACTAGCGTAGATGTAGGCACATATCCACTTCGGTCATATATAGTACACACGACGCGGACGGCAGGTCAACCTATTCTAAACTAATATAACCTGCTACCCTACCATGACGTCTTAAAGCAGAACTTATTCTACTGAGGGAAAGAGACAGCTATACAGGGTGTCTAGCACCATCTCTTTCCCTCAGTGGAATAAGTTCTGCTTTAAGACGTCATGGTAGGCCTACTGATTTTTCTACTACGGATCGCACACCGTTGTAGAGAGATCATGTTAAAAAGGTTTTGTGTAGGTTGATGTGCCGTCGTGTGTACATTAGTGCAGCAAAAGAGGCATTGATGGACGAACGTGTTTATGTTGGCGGAAGCGAAGCCGAGGCACACATACCTACGTAAGTCCATGAATGCCTAGTTGTGGCCGAGGCTTAATTTAGTACTTTTCTCAAAAAATGTGCGGAAATTAAAACTAAGTAGTACCTATGAAGGACTTTTTATTTGAAATCTACGAACAACAATATTTTTTCACAAGCATATGGTTGATTCCAACATAAAAGATAGTTTAGACTCCTTAGTAAATAATATAAAATCATTTAAATCGCCACAAACAATTTACTTTAACAATGGATGGTACGACAAAGAACACTTACAAACAATACTAGTCAAGTTTATAATTTAATCTTGTGCATTATCGTTTAATTACTTATTAATCATAGCATTCGCTTGAATTCTTTTATCAATATTTTTGTTACACCGCAAAATACCCGTTATCTTTTCTTGCACTATTCTATTTCAATGACTGTCTTTGCTCAACACGATCGTTCACTGTACTTTTGTTGCTTTGTTAATTGCTTGCATTGTTTTTGCTATTCAAATACTAAAGAATATGTTATCTATGTCTATCTTATCGAAGGTAATAAACTGACAATGCTTTCCTATTTTATCGATGATCATTCGTTTAAAAAGTTTGCGCTAAAACTCAAACTCCCGCTACAATATTTAGGGTTGCGTAAAAAAGAATGATGACGGGAATTTAATAAAGCCATCGCAAATTGACGCGGTAGCGGTATGGCATTTTTTCTTTATGCTATTCGTAATAAGGTACTAATTTCAATGTACAATTCAATCACATAGGCTTCACTGTCTTCATCTGTCACAGGAGAACTTTTGATCCGTAATAGGTGGTTACTTGAAATTTTCAGTGTGTTATTATCGACGCTATAACAAATAGAAACTTAAAATTAGAGAACATTAGGGAGGGCCCCAATGTTCTCTAAATGTTGTGTGTATTTAAGTGTTTTTTTAACTCTCGTCTTAATGACGATGGTACGGAACTCATCCGCCGGTTTTTGAAGAGAACTTGGGTTTTCGAGTTCAGTCGGCACAGTCGAGAAATGTCGGTGCACCATTTGTATACCTCTGCCTAACATTTCGCGGGAAACAAGCGTTATATGTTACAGAAAAGGCTTGACATGCATATATTTACAGGGTGAATATTTGAATCGTGCTCAAGACTCCTTTGAGTATTTTTCGTAAAATGCATTCTTTTTCAAATTCACCATGTAGGTATAGGTTTTCCTGTGAACGCTCACCAGTCAAATGCACTACATCAGAGTCTTCGGACCAACTTTCATCTACTACTTCCTTCTTCTTCTGCTGCATGGCAGTTGTAGGGTCTCTCATAAAATCCACCATCGCTTGTCTTTTGTTCTCGCCGTTGTATGGTAACTTGTATTGCCCTTTTCTGCAAATCAGAAGACATGCAGTTTAATAAAAGTGCTACTAACTTTTTTTAGTATTACAAACTTACTCAATAAAGGAAAAATGGCTGTACCGGCTTGAATAAAATTTTGCCACACAGATAGTTTGTAACATTGATTAACATAGCATAGGTACTTATTTCCCGGAAAATGACATGGAGCTGATGATGTCTGGGTAGGTCAGAATGATGTTTAAAAACGTTTCCACGCCATTTGTTGTGTGTTGAACTTTTAAATAAAAAAAAAATCGTTAAAAGGTAACTTGTTCTTAATAAAAAAAAACACATACACAATATCACCGATAAACCGAATTAAGGAACAATGTCAAGACATAGCTGCATAGCCAAGGCTTCTCACAGTCCACTGTTGAACGCAGGTGCGCCAAAAACCATCATCAAACGGCGCAAATCAAATGTTTTACTATATATACTACTAATGTTATAATGCTGAATCTCTGGAAGTACTAGTCTTATTTGAAATAAAAGCCTTTTTGCATTTCATGACAAATTGAGGCTAATTTTCCAAGCATCCCATAGAATGACAAGTAGGGGGGGCCGTTCAAGTATTACGTAAGCAGTATGAGGGGGCGGGGGGGGTCTTTACTTTGCTTATTTTGGATGACATGGGGGGTAGGGGAGTTTAGATGATGATTACGTCATCGGTAGTTATTTACTTTTTTACCGAATGGCAACCCTCACATTGTCTTAGCTTGAAAACAAAACGCATTTTCGGGGATTCCCGCAAATAATGTTTGTAAAATTATAATATTTTTGTCCCTTACTCTATGTTGAATACCGTATCAATAAAATCTAATCTCTATCCTAAATCTATTTTCTTATTTTTAAAATTATAATTATTATAATATTTAAAAAAACAATACAGTAATTGAAAATGTTTACGTAAGCATGGGGGGAGGGGGTAAGAGCTTTGCTTACTTTTGCTGACAAGGGGGATGGGGGGGTAAATAATTGTAATAAATCTGCTTACGTAATACTTGAACGGCCCCTAGATACTTACTCATAATACAATAAGGTGGGGAATCCAGTTATGTTATACAACTGTCTTATTTTAGAGTTTCCTGGCTTGGAAACATCAATCGCAGCGAGTAGTGATTCACCCTGAAATCATACATGAACTCGTTTTAAGTGCAACCAGGAAAAGTACTTAGCATCGTGAGATAAAATGAGTATGTATATAATGTACGTATACACGGTTAATATACTGCTATACAATAAAAACACCTAAACAACCTTATACTGATACTACCTTCCGCCCGCGACTTCGTCCGCGTGGCATAGTTACTTTGGGCTAACGCTAACTTTAACCCGCGTGATGATCAAAAAAACATCTTTCTAGAAGAGGGAAGAAAAGGGGAGATAAAGATTTTTTTTTCGATTATCACGCGGTTTAAAGTTAGCGTTAACCCAAAGTAACTATGCCACGCGGACGAAGGCGCGGGCGGAAGCTAGTACTTATAATATTATAATTATATGTTAAATCTCAACATGAAAGATGTAACCAAAATTTTGCAACAATATTTTGATTAAAAACGTCCATGGAGTTTCTTGCCCATTCTTCTCCATAATCCTTTCTAATGAGCAACAACAGTACTTTCGCAACTTTTTTTGTTGACACTCAGAAGTGCCTGTAATGGTCTAATTCTAATGGAAATAAATGATATGAGTTGGTTCCGTGATTTCATCGGTGTGAGGTACACCTCCACGTTACTTATTTCATCAAAGTTTAGGCAAATCTACTGGCTACTTTGATCGCTGGTGGTCACGGCCCTGTTCAAGATGAGCAGCACCAACCATAATTTGTATTTTCTTACCTTCAAATCCGCAGCAGCATTTACGTATTCTGGTTTCATAGTTTTGCAATACCCACACCACGGAGCATAGAACATTATCATTGATTTTTTGTATGCTCCAGCACCTTTCTTTAAGAATTTGTTCAGAGCCTGAAAATAGAAAATTGTGTTTAATATTATGTACATTAGGCGAAGTTTGTTGACTCAATTTTTCTCTCCCGCCAAATCAATGGGAAGTGGTGAAGGATCTCTTCTACAAAATTTATTTGAAATTACTTGTAAAAGAGTCGATTTTGAGGCTAGTCTGTTTATTGTTTTCTAATTTAATATAAACTAAATTAAAAGCTAAGTACTGTATTTTATGGGTCACACCATTGTGTAATCTTACTACTAATATAAATGCGTAAGTTATGATGGATGGATGTTTACTGTCAATATAGCAGAACGAATTTAGATGAAATTCAGCACAGAGGTTCATAGTTTTGTAGCTTGGAACAGCACATAGGCTTCTATTTTTAAATTTCCACGCGCCGATGCAACTGCAGGCAACAGATAGTTTTTTTTATATATAAATTGACAGATAATGCACAGCCAACCCAGCAGCCTAGCTGGGATTAGAAACTTGAAACAAGAGTTTTATATAAATCGATCCCTATTGGGTTTATACGTATTATATAGCTTATTCATATTTACACATTTTGTTAGTATGTGGATTTATATGTGGAAAATAAAGATTTATTTTCTATGGGAAATTTAAGTTTGTCTAGTTTTTCATTTTTTTATGAGGGTTCCCACTAGGGGTAATCACTAGCTTGTCTTTGCCTATATATTGGGGTCTGTTTCCATGCAGCTTAATACCAGTATTTACTGCTCACTGGAATTGTAATACATAATATTTTTAATTAATAACCATAACATTTGATGGACAATAAAACTTATATTATGGTTTGTCGCGTATCACGAAAACTGTTTGACTATAACAAGTTTAAAAGCGTACAAAATCGCTGAAATCATAATATTGATTTGCAATTAAGTGCTTTGTTGTAGCTACTGCTAAGCCAGCGTCACAGTAGGTATTTTCATTCCGCAACACGACTTCATCATTATAGATTCTTATCGGCCGCTTTATGATTTTCCATAGCTTTGTAAATGGTGTCCGTTAAATGGATATAAACAAAAACTCGTTGAAGCTAGTACTTTTTGTAGGATTCTTAGGGCTTATTAGATCCATCCCAACTCCTTGAAAGAACCAGCAAGCAATTCATTTAATGGCGATATCTATGCATTTTAATATAGTTATGTCTAACGAGACATGTATTGGGTGGTAGAAATATCTTTAGCCATTTTTGCAACTCAAACTGTTTTTATTTATGTATCATAATACACTGGTAACATTACAAGGACTCTATACTGTATGGTCCTTAATTAATATATCATATAAAACTATCTTTAAAAAAATATTATTTTTGTCAATTATTTAAAAGAGCAGGAAATTAAATCGATTCTGTCAGCATTGTCATTCAATGCGTGCATTCGGTGGCGCTTTACTGAGCAATTAAAAGATTATTATGGGAATATTTATGTTAGTAAACCAGCAAGAATCAAAACAATATCAGTTTGATACCGATAAGTCAATATTATGATAACAATATTGCATTGTGTATTTTTCCCACATTATTTTAAAAAACAAAGCAAGCATAATTTAAACAAAAAGCTGATGATTAACATTCTTAAGTCGCGTATATGAGATGCTGTATTTTCAGAAACTGGGCTACAATAACATTATTAAAACAATTGCTATGCTTTGAGATGTAAGGAACGTAATGAACTGGGTGGTTGCCATGCTAGCGAGATACGCCCGGATACGACTTTAGGCGTGCAGGCTTAGAGCTTAAAATCCTTTAAAAACTTTGTAAGCTCAGTCTGAAAAGGACAATGTTAGGCGTCCTAGTTTTAATTATTTAAACTTCAAAGTGTCTCTTGCACTATCCAGAAGGCAGTGTTGGCAGTTACGGTTGCAATTATTAGCACCCTTTTTTCGGATAGGAAATCATCAACAACAACATCATCAAAAATGACTCGCCAGGTCTGTGTGGACGAGAGGGGAATGTCAGACTTTTTCTGACTAAAAACCCATCCATGTTCCTTATTTTGCTCTTTGTGTTTCCGGGTCGCGATATCTCTTTCGAACCAAGACACAGCACACAGTGGTACGTTTGGTACGTTTTGTCAAATACGTTAGAAGTTTTTAGTACGTGTACTAAAAACTTCTAACGTATTTACACGTTCTTATCGGAAACATTTCGAATTCAGGAATCGAACCGCGCGCCCAGCAATTGCGTTTGCAACTAGACTAACTTTTATACAATCCTCACTAATATAATTAGGACGAAAAATTTGTGATAACGGGAAACGACATTTTTTTAATACGTGTAACCGCGGGCACATCTACTCATTTCGACAACAATATTCATAATATATAATTGCTAAACTATAACAGTATTTACTTCTGCCTATTTGTGTATGTATCATCTGTGTTATCTTGTGTGTTATTATCTCTTTTAATTTTGTGAATCAATGCACTGCGGTGGATGCCCACCTCAAAGGAAAATAAACACATAATATCTCGCCATTAATCCCTGAAAGGATAGGCAGAAGTGTACTTAATAATAATACATTTCGCTTAATAGGGGCGGGGGGCGAACCTATTGCCATCAACCAGCAAATCAGACTATGTGGTTGCTACCGAGAAAATATTGATGGAAAAACCTAATAACAATTTGCCCTGACTCGGGAATCGAACCTTGGACCTCATGCTCAGCAGACGGAATTGCGACCACTAGACGAAGTCAGTCATAGGAAAAAAACATTTATTATATATACAATAGCACTGAACTTCCATTAAGTATAATTCACCACACCCTTTTAACATTCTAAACAATATTAGCAATGCTCATTACCCATAATCTGTAAAGTTATGCCCATTATGTGAAACTGATAACAATATATTGATACTAGAGGTTTTCAAGTACAACTTTTTTTATGTATTTTTACTGTTATCGTATTTTTGTGGATATGTTGACTAAACATTTAAAATTCCCTAGCTTACAAAATTTACATATAAAACTGTTAATCGGTCAAAACCACTTTGATTTGTGTCAGCCAAAACCTTTACCAAGTTAAAATGGGTTTCCATATTGAAAATATATTATTTTCAGAATGCCTCATTCATAATTAGGTACCTAGAATTACTACTAAATGAAGTTATAATATGTTTTAATTGGTCAAAAGTAGTTATGACTGATAACAGTTTTGACTGTGACAAATACAAGGTTACTTACCTCGCCATCTTGAAGATGAAATATATCTGTGGCAGTAGGATCTTCATCCCACGGCAGATCTCCCGTTGGATCCCTCAGGAAGTTGCATAATGAATTAACTGACTCGTTCCTGTCATAATCTTTATGAAATTCGCCATCTTTGTAGTGCTTCAGATAGTATGGTTTGTCTGATGATATCTTCAGTTTTTTGCAGAGTTTCCTGCCATCACTAGAAAGTGCTTATAATTATTGTTTTATTCACTTGACTTATAAAATGGTTACCAAGTGTGATTAGACAGAACCAATAAGGCTGGATCTTTACTTTTCTCAGCTCTTTTATAGTTAACATATTTTATGTGGCATACATTTACATATCCACCCTGTATACATTTATTTATATAAGTTCTAAAACAGAGAGTTGAACAGAGTTATTACACAGTAGTTTGTTCTACCAATTCTTACCCACAGTAGAAACCTCTAGAAAGTGGTCAAGGGTAGATGTTTTGGGGGATTATCGTTTGTAATTTTGTAGTTCAAAAAGTGTTCATTGTAATAGTATAATCAACTTAATTTTGTTTTCTCAATGACTTGAAAGTATTAACTTACCCATTATTGCAATCTATAATAGCAAGGGTTGCTTGTCCTTTCATAGAGTCAGCAGTATCCTTGAATACATCAGTTATTGATTGTGAATTTTTCGGCTCATTCACAAACAATATTAAAACATTAGTCTTAGTTCTTAATAACTTCTTAAATTCTTTTATATCACCTATATCTGTTACAACTGCAGTTTTTTGTTTTTTTGCTTGCACAGAGTTTAGCACTAATATTACACATAACAGCAGCAATGTCTGGAAAGAAACAATAATTATATTTTATTTATATAAGGATAGTGTGAGTAGAGTTGACCAGGTAGTTTTAAAATATGGGAAATAATAATTGAGGTAAAAGTATTGGTTGAATTAAAGACTTCTTGATAATTTCTAGGAACTGATAAACTCAAGGATGGTCAGTGAAGCTAATCTTAGTTGGTGGATTAGTTATGACAGCTGATGAAAAAATTCACAGAAAGATTCCAGAACAAGTGCAATTACTTCAGAAGTATGTTCTACTAGTCACAGGGACTAGCATTTAGCCACAAAAGTGTTACAGCAGGTGCTTGTATGGTTACTGTGAAATCTTAATATTAAAGCAGCTAGTACCACAAGAATTTATTTGCAACCTCAGTAATTTACTAGGTATATGGCTGAAAAAGAGTGAAGCAGGAGCAAATTCAGCAAACTAGCTAATTACCTACATTTCAAGCCCCCAAGCAATCAGTCAGATTTGTGCTATTATGGACTTTTTGCAGTCATGACCAATTCAACATCTGGACTCGAAAACGTCTTGGTATTTCTTTTTCTTTAAAGGATAATGGGGAAGATACACACACACACCTTTTTATATTTTAATAATATTTCTTTTCATATATATTTTCTAACATTTCAAGGTTTTGTTAATAGATAAATCTATATAACATAACATAATTCTTTTTTAACAATAAAAAACCTTTAATTTGATGAATCAATGTCCTACTTTTTACCCACTCACTCACTAAAAGACATTCAAAAATAACAATAAAAAATAATTTGTTTAAAAATACGTAACTTAAATTATTTGGAAAAATTTATGTGGAGGGGAGGAAGTGTCTTATTGTGTAAGGTACACTACAAAATGTGTATGCAGTTGTACAGAGGAAACAGCAAACTGACCATAGGTATATGACAGGATGCTAACAAGTCTGACCCTCGTCTACATTGTCGACGTGGGTTCCTTGATGTGGTGATTTACTGTTATTTTAACTTCCAGTTCACCTTGGGTCAAATAGAAGACAATATTTGTAAATTAAAACTAAATATATATTATATCAGAACAGGAAGCACAAAATTAGCGTCGTTCGCGCCGCATGGTGCATACCGCTGATAGCTCGCCGGCAGTTTCACACAACGCCTCTACACTTTAAATAGCTACGTGAATAACCTGTTTTTGTTACAAGACCTAATTTAATCCTGCACTTTTAATTATTTTCTTAATATCACTTTAAGTTGCGCCACATAAAACGTACAGGGATTAAAAAAAATTAATATATCTGATATTATTTTAGGATTATTTAAACTAGAGTAAATTATACTTTTAGAAGCTACTTACTCTCCAAAATATTTTTCGGTCCATGACCGCTGATTGCAGCACCTTTTATAAAATAATTACTCTTTTTATATAAGACAAAACTTGATTTATTCTATTTTTTTGTTGTTTTATCGTAACATCCATTTACTTATGACATGACTGTCACTATGCTGTCACTCAACCACACTCAACTCGACTATCTACTTCTACTACAGATAATCGGAGAATCGGAGACAGACGGTGCGTTCCGAATGACAATGATAGCGATGTTGGTTAGTTGATGTTGTGCGCACGGCCAAGGTGTGGAACTCTCTGCCAGCTTCTGTGTTCCCTACCACATATGAGTCGTATGATACGACCCGTCTGCCTTCAAAACAAGAGTTAATTAATAAGCATCTTCTGGGCTCGCTCGCTCCATCGTAGACCTCATCTGTCGCTTACCATCAGGCGAGATCGAGGTCAAGTGAGTTCACTTTAAATAAATTAAAAAAAAAATGGAGCTAAAACGCGTCCCGAATCAGATATCGTGTTAATTGCCCCAAAAGCGATATTTTCATTCGGAAAGTTTGTGACTCTTGTGACGATTCTCAAAGCGTTTATACTTTGACAGCTCGAACAGAAGAGGCTTCTTGTTAGCCATAATATGTTAAATTTGGTTAAAAAGTGGGACATAAAAATAATAAAAATTGGATTGGTTTTCAAATTGTAATAGATGTTTTTCTGGGGTTCCTTCTATCTGGCAGAATCTTGATGCTCCGTTTATTTGGCATAACACACTTAGCATAATTTTCTTTAAACGAACATTTTAAAGGCATAAAAATTATTTGATATAATTATCGTTTGGCATAATGTTTAAAACTCCGAATTTACAATTGCATAGTTTTAAGATGGCAGAATTACATTTAGTAATTACGATTGGCAGAGTTCAAATTTCGCATAATATCGTTTAGCATAATGTTCATTTAGAGCGACGAGTATTTGGTATAATTGCACTATTCATACTATGCAGATGGCAGAATTTAATTAAGAATAACTTTAAGTTTAAAGACTTATATGCCTAATAAGTCTTTAAACTGACATGGTCACTAACATTATTATTAACGGTTAAAACGGGATATTTACCATGTTTGTCATTTATTTTGAGTTTCCAATATTTTAGCGTGAACCGATACAGTGAGTTACAATTGTATACAAAAACATATTAAGGCAAAAATACGATACTTTTGGAATTATATAGAAAAAAAAACATTGTTTTTAGTACCTAGGTTACCCGGGACTCAACTATTAAGATTAGGTAGGTTAGGTTAAAACTGTGACCCCCTACGCACGAGCCGAGCTAGCGGAGCGAGAGGTGCCGCGGCAGCGGCCGGCGAGTGGCAGTCAGTAACGACTTGCATTAATAGAAAATGAGATTGTTTTTAGTAGTTTACCCGGAACTGAACTATTTACATTATGATAATAATTACTAATGGAATTAAATGACATTATTTCAAATTCAAATATATATTAGTTAAAATAAATGATATTATTTTAAACAAATAAATAATTAAAATAAATGACAACAAACAATGACAAAGATGATTCTAACTATAAACTTTCTGCGATATGACAATTCTGCCGTTTAATGATATCGATATGAAATATATGCCAAAAGACGATTCTGACTGTGAACTTTCTGCGAAATGATGTTTCTACTTTTTAAATAATATGGATATGAAATTTATGTCTAGAGATGATTCTGACTTACATACAAAATTATGAGTTTTGAATGTATGATAAATGAGTGTCTGCTAAACAATTTTCTGCGAAATGAAGTTTATGCTATCCATTGTTGTGCAAAATAAAATTATGACATAAAACGTTCTGCTATAAAGGGTGCACCCGTTTTTCTGTCCTCTGGGAACATTCAAATAGATTTCTTTGCCCTTTTTCTTAGCCTTAGTTGTTTGACGGTGAGTGAGCCCCACCCGGGGTTTCTTTGCACTTGATTCTTGCTCTGTGGCAAACCTGCCTACCGTCGTCGCCAGAAGCACCACTAGAGCTACCGAGCACTTGAGGCCTGTTTTTGTTTGCATTCGTCATGAGGAAGAAAATAGCAAATTAACCCACTACGCTCGTCTAATGTGGGTGCGCAGTGAGCCTTCCAGCTCGACCTTTGTTTGCCATCGTTGGTAATACTCTTCCACCGCCAACCGAACTGATAACCTTCACTGTTATTAGTTTTTTTCTTTTCTCTCTGGAGGTTCTCAATCCGACATTTTTTTTATTTGCTTTTTATATAATAAGGGGTCTCTCCGTAGGCTGAGAGTAGATTTTCAAAATTCTTTTTATATTCGAAAGGGTATAACAGTTGTGTTAAGAAATTAAGATTTAAGTGTTCCAAGAACATTGAAGCCCGATGTGTCATGTTAAGGGGGTTAACAAGTAAATCTGTAAAATATCACTGAGGCTAAATGACTGGATTTCAGAACTGATACCTATCCGTTTTGTAAAAAGAAACCTCAATGTCACAGAGGTCATCCCTTTTATTGTGTTCTCTTTGCCAAGAACGATTGTTATTATCTTGTGATTGGTGAATGAAAACTTTTTGGTTAACGCTCTTAGAATATTATTGGTTACATGTTTTATTGAACCAATGCTTGGAAGATTTATAATTTAAAAATACTTTCGTGACGAAGAGAACAGGTTTCATATCATACGGCTACCGATTACAGCATTCCGGTTTCCCGCTAGCGGCGAAGTGAAGTAGTTTTTTGCGGAATCCAATAATTCTTAATTTATATAATCAGGTAAGTGATGAATAGTTCTAATGGCAACAAAATGGCTATTGTAGAAAACATTAACAATATCTTGCTTGATTTCGTGAATAGGATGCATTAAGTAGCAATTTCTACTGTTGTAAGTAGTAAATAGTAAATAGCTAGAATTATACAGAAAACCTACTCCTAATTTCTATAATATTTAAAATAATACGTTGCGACCGCTTTATTTTACCATGAGCTTTCTAAGGTTCTAATTAGAAAAATAGTTTGCTGAATATAGACCTATGAATCCAGGAATAACCCTTTGAGAAAGGATGTGGACGGGAGAGAGTTCGATAACATAATATTTACTTTTATACCTGTACTTGCTGTACATAAGTACAGTTTTGTTGATTATAATTCGCCTGTACTGTCAATGCAGTGCGGTCAAATAGGTCATAATGAGTCAATGCCGCGAGGGAGGCGGATCAAGCTTTATGATAGCGCTATCACGTATTTCTTATTTATGTAAAAAGTAACAAGGTACTGATAAAGTCAAACTAATACTGATTAAAACAGACTACTATTGCGAACAGTGTTTCCGAAATTTCTGCAGCTGTTTTTTTTATAACATCTTCATCTGCCTAGCTGTCTCTAAACAATGTTAGTATTGGGTTGCAGCCTAATTGGATACCCATTACCTCCACAATTCAGTCAGTACTGGGTATTACAATATCCCTTGGTAAGATTGGTTGTCAGACTTTCTGACCACTGACTTTCTATGACAACTGTCAAATGATAGCGTGGACAAGCCTAATGTGCTATAGAAGGCTTGGAGTAAACTCTGTATGTTTGATCACCTGGTATCCACAGACCGACTTAACACTTTTGCTGCCCAGAACTCAGCACATGAGATTATTTTGGACTCATATGCTGAGTTCTGGGCAGCGAAAGTGTTAATCAAGCATGGGCTAATCTAAAGATAAACCCTAGTAACTATCATTATTTAGCCACAAGCTCATTGTTTTTATTTCTTATATCATTAGAACAATATAGGTAAGTATACTGTTTTCTCTGTAGTACAATGCAGGTGACATTCGATGAACCATTTCTTTTCAATCTTAACCACTATCATATTTACAATCGCAACAAAATATTTTTGCATTGAATGAAACTGTGGGGTGCAGCTACAGGCCGTTTAACATTATGCTACAATACTTAAGAGCTGAGCAGTGGGTAAAACCGCTAAGCACAGCTAGTATAATATAAATAATGTTTTCTACCTACCTTCTTCTTTGTATTTGAATAACAGGACCTACTTAATTATATCTAGTTTTAAGATACGTAACTTGTTATTTATATACGCTTGCTGGCAGATAAACTTTACCTATAAACCATGTTTACTCTGTAAGTGAATTTTGTAAATTCTTTTTGAGTAATAAATATCTTTAACCGTAACATAAAAGGACCCGGTTCTCAAATGCTTTGAAAAAACCAGAAAGATTAAAATTAAAAGATTGTATTAAAAGCATTACCTTTGTACCTGTTTTCTGTTCCTGTCTTTTATTTTTCTCTATTCAGTGTGAATGTACATAAATCGTATAAATAAATAAAGATATGGTAGCATTGAGTGCATGCCCTAATCATAAATTTTACAATTATGTGTGAAGCAGTGATAGCCTAGTGGTTTGACCATTATGCTGACAAATAGGGAGTTCTTGTTCATGTTCTTGGAGTTTGAACCAAAGGTGCAAGCATAAGAGATATTTATCAACAGCCTGTAAAGCAGTCAAAGAAACACCAGGTTAGACACTAACCACGTGATAAAGCACGAACATCCACTCATGATATGTGAACCTACCTATTATTTTTGATTTTAGACTCAAAACTCAGCAACATGAGCCGCAAATTTGTTGTTGGTGGAAACTGGAAGATGAATGGAGACAAAAAACAAGTGAACGAAATTGTTGACACCCTGAAAAAGGGTTCATTAGACCCCAATGTTGAGGTAAAGTGCAAAATATATCTGTACTCATTCAGATGTCAATGGATTCAGCACATGAATCGGGACTTCCAGTGTCAAAAGTTAGATCACGCCAGGGAGATGTTGTAGTTATGTAGGAAAAAGAAAATTCAAATAATGTACATATACATGGTGGTTTTCATTCGACAACCGAATTCTTTTTGCATCAATGCCCCTTCCCCCACACATACCACCTTATAACTGTCTCACTTCTGAGCAAAGGCCTCATGCACACACTTCACAGAGATTAGAAAAGAATTCAATAACCAAGACCAAGCAATGGTTTTAATTTGATAAAACCATTGCTTTGCATCAGAAGAGGCCTGTATGTCCTGGTATTGTGTATCAAAAAAAAAGCAAGTGAAAATATTAAGCTGCTTCCATGTTTAACACATAACAACTGTTGTTATTCTCTCCAGGTTGTAGTGGGAGTCCCTGCCATCTACCTTGAATATGTTCAATCCATCCTTCCTGGTACAATCAGTGCTGCTGCACAAAACTGCTGGAAAGTTGCAAAGGGAGCTTTTACTGGTAAGAAACAATCTGAACATCCACAAATATAATTGTTTATTTTTTGTCATCGGAGTGTAGACACATTTATTTTTTCTTCAGGTGAAATTTCGCCAGCTATGATTAAGGATATTGGTGCAAACTGGGTTATCCTTGGGCACTCGGAAAGGAGAACTATCTTTGGGGAGAAAGATGACCTTGTGGCAGAAAAAGTAAGTTTAAAACAACATATCACTCTTACATCATCAACTTTCAAGATAAAAATTATACCTAATTAAATTAATGCTTTTAGGTGGCCCATGCTCTTGAGAATGGCTTGAAAGTCATTGCTTGCATCGGTGAGACTCTAGAAGAGAGGGAGGGTGGCAAAACTGAGGAAGTAGTCTTCAGACAGACAAAAGCCCTCCTACCAGCTATTGGCAACAACTGGGCCAATGTTGTTCTTGCTTATGAGCCAGTGTGGGCCATTGGCACAGGCAAAACTGCTTCACCTCAGCAGGTAAACAAATGTTTATTAATATTACTTGTATTGTATTGTATAACGGGCAGGTGCCTGCAACTCCACGAGTAAGGCGCGTTTTTTGCGTACGGAATTACACAACAATTTTAATCTTACTATTATTTGTCATTAAACTTATCCAAAGTAATGTTTCAAAGTCATTGGCTAGTTGGCCAGAGTCGTAGTTGGCACATCTCTTAAAAGTATCTGTGAGCTTTTATCACAACTGTGTTGTTTTATCAAAAAAATATTGGTTAATTGGTGCCATATCAATCAATTGCACATGTTCTTATCCCCAGTTAACTGTAACAACATACATATCTTTATTAAATAAATATTGACTAAGAACTACAACAAACAAGACATTTATTTATATGGGCGCTCCTTTTGCCTGTTTTTGAGGCTAACTGTAAATGGATATCTATAATATATTTTCAGACTGATCGAATACGACGATGTTTTTATTTGTTTTACAGGCACAAGACGTCCATGCTTCCCTGCGCAAGTGGCTAGCAGCTAACGCGTCAGCTGACGTAGCAGCCTCTGTGCGCATCCAGTACGGCGGCTCTGTGACTGCCGCCAACGCTAAGGAGCTGGCAGCCTGCCCCGACATCGACGGCTTCCTCGTCGGAGGGGCCAGCCTCAAGCCAGAGTTCATTGACATTGTCAATGCTACCAAGTAGACACATACAGTCAGCTTGTGCATTACGTATACCACTTATTTTATAATTTCGTTGTAAGCTTATTTATGATTATGAAATGTTATCAAAATCACGGACTTTTAAGGATAATTATTTAAAACTTTGCTTTTGCGAATCTTTTTTGAGATTAATCAGAAAACCTTGAAATAAAACATTATCTATTTGTTGTTCTACTTTTGTAAAAGTTTATTTTTCCACAAACAAATCAAACTTTAAAATATATCTTATTTTATTCATGTGCTGCGTTTTAATCTAATCCCAGTTGATATCCAAAAAAAATTATGAAAATGTGTAGGTTGTGTGTGTGACATTATAATATTTGATTATAATTGCATACTAGTTTGAGAAAGTGCAATGTTTATCAACAATATCAATATTAGGAACCAACACATTTTTATCACGTGATTTGAAGTTGTATAATGTGGACAAGTAAGCATGTGCTGTATAGTGCTGCCATATAGTACATGTTTGCGATACCAGGGGCCTAAGTCTGCTATTACAATAGTGTCAGAATGGTCGATCACTGATCGCTTAATGGTTGATTTTGACAAGTTTAGTATGTAGTAGATTATGTACCAAACTTGTCAAAATTAACCATTATGCGATCAGTGATCGACCATTCTGACACTATTGTAATAGCAGACTTAGGCCC
The DNA here is from genome assembly GCA_905475445.1 of Ochropleura plecta. NCBI lineage: Eukaryota > Metazoa > Arthropoda > Insecta > Lepidoptera > Noctuidae > Ochropleura > Ochropleura plecta. Next base: position 15,508,670 of record FR997721.1, on the reverse strand, counting down.
CAGGCTGTGTGGAATATGTTAATGTAATATTAAAGCTGCTTAGTCACCGGAGCAGAGAATAGGGGATAGCAGCCGTGCTAATTTTGACCAATAGAATTGCATATAATCTAAATTACACTCTGCTCAGCTTCAATGAATTGATTTGGATTTGGGGAGTAGAGTAAAAAAACATACATTTTAAACACGGAGCAGGGAAGCAGAGTGGAGTTGTCCATGACATTTCGCTTTGAATGACTCGTGTGCTATAGGCCAATCCGATCCGCTTCAATGATTATGGAGTAATAAATTGTTTCTGAAAGGCCTGTCAACATATTTTATAATTAAGTCTAATCAATAAAATACATGTTAGTCTAATATCTTGTCATGAGTTGAGAATTTCAGAAACCATTTCTACTATGCACTAAAGTACTTACATGTACCTATAATACTAAAATGACTTTAAAAGTAACCATCACAATTAATCAATGCTGAGCTTTTAAATAAATTGCAGGTTATTGTGAAAAGGGTGTAACTATGCACTTCTCTGCTTGCTGTCGCTAGCGTTGGGGCACTTACCATGCACATGCACATTACCAAAGAGGTTTATTTAGGTAGATTTATTACGGATTATGAAGGCTTTTTATTAGGTTCTAACCCTTTAAAACCTACTGTATTTGGGGTGTCTTCTAGATCTTAAGTGACAGTGTTTATTTGAGAGTGTGCAAACAAGCATGCGAGTCTCCGATACTGCCACCCGCAGACTCCCGCAACGCCAGGGGAGTCGCGTTTGCGTTGCTGGCCTTATAAGGTGTAGCCTCTTTTCATGAATTAACATTATATATAACTTTTGGAAAAGCCCTGGTTTATAACATGTACTGCCCTCCGCTTGGACTATGTTCAGCTGCCGTCATCTTGGGGCTGCATGATGATGAAAATATTTTTTCATTATTATCATTAAGTATAGGTAAAAATTTTAATTAAGTATCTAACCTTTCTACCGGCCATTTTACTAGTAAAATACAATTCATGTAGCTATTATTGCATTTAACATAATCTTAGGTCCTTCACCAGAAGCAACTAGTTAAGAGATATTTAAATTCATAAATCTTCGTTTTTGCAAACTACTGGTCCCAAGAAAGGCAGATGCTTGACAGCTGGTTCTCCATAAGAGAATAATGTCTTGACAGGCCGGAACCACGATGCCAGGAATGAGAGTACTAGAAGCCAGAACATGATCTTCACGAACCAGTCAAGTACGTAGAGGCTGGAAAGAAGAAGAAAAACATTTACTTAAGTGCAAACTGATGAAATTTCACAAGTTAACATGAGTGACAGTTTGATAATTTGTGTGATGAACTGATGATTCAGAAAAGTATCAGTAGACTGCGGAGCGTGGCCAAAGATTTCCAGAAATCGTGAAAACATCTGTAATACAGTTTGAGTGCCCTGTGAGTTTTTATAGTAAGGGCTTACCGGTTTTTGTTTTTGAATTAGTGATTCATATTTTTGACGTTGACGACATTATAAGTTATAGTTGTAGGTAACTCCCAAAATCTTTAAACAAATACATGATAACTTTATAGGTAGGTGTGTGTGCTGAGCATAGACTAATGAATATGCAAGTGTGTAGCCAGGTGTTTTCTCAATCACAGGGAATGACATCGGGATCTAATTCTCGCAAGACTACAATGTCATGTGGTAATGACTTGTTGACTTATTCACCTAATGAACCCATCTTGCTTACTAGCCCTTGACCTGGCTTTTCTCCAACTGCTTAAGTCCAGGTAGTTTTTTGTATTATGACAGCCTTGTTTTTGAAAAAAAAATAAGTGGTAACACTACGCATAACTTGTAAAAGAGATAATCAGCTGCCTTTTAGACACCTAAAACATGTTCCAAACCCAAGCCTAAAGTAGTCTACGTAGCCTAGGACAGACAGAAATACTTACAAGTTATGGTAACTCCTATTCATAGTCGTTTTGTTAGGGTCTTCTTTGAAACAAAAGACACGGCCCCCTTCTACGCAGTCCTTCATATACTCGTCCCGGTCGGCATCAGTGATGTCTGTGTTGAATATTTCTTGCTCCTCAGGACTTAATTTTGTTTTGACAGCGTCGTAGTTGGCACTGGGGAAGTTCCATGGTCGCATTGTAAAATATTGAAGAACTTCCAGTCCTTGGGATATTCTTTCTTGGATTCTTAGCATACTGTGAAAGAAAATTGAAAAGTAAGAATAGTTCGCAATAAATATGGTAGTTATTCTTCAAATCGAGTATTTTTCTTCCTATCTGATATCCATGGGTATGGTGTACCGTACAGTAGGTACCTACACACACCCGCATTACGCTAGTTATGTTTAAGGCCTATGAAATGGGTTGCGAGCCTATTACCAACCGGGCACAAATCCAAATACCGGAGATGCTACTCAAAAATTTCTGATGAAAAAATCCAATATTTGCCCGACCCGGGAATCAAACACAAGATACTCAGCAGTCGTGCATGCGACCACAAGGCCAACGAGTCAGTTAATGTAGTTAAGTAGGTACTTGATTTCTTATGCTTTCACTCTTATGTCTTGACTTGAGCCGAGCAGTAACAACTTAATAGTAACATGGATGGACTGACGTGGTGTCGCACGTCAATCCATGTTACTATGAAGTTGTTCAGCTAGTCAGGACGTTCAAACAGAAACGTGGCAAATGCAGTCTATGATCGCTTTTGTTGCACCACATTAGACTCATGCTGACTAGCTGAAGCCAATTCCGTATCGACAAGTACTATCTTCCATAAAAGCTTTATTTGATTATATACTCACATTCTTTTTTGCCCTAATAAAAACAGTAGTAAGTCGATGATGTACGCAGGCACTAAGTGGTAGCAAATTCTTCGGTACTCGTGCAGAAAATGATTGGTGGTGATGTCCCCATTGGGGTACCACAGGGGCCAAGACAGTGGGTATTTGCGGCCATACGCCTTAGCCACGTTCAGCACATCACCCCACGTTGTCGGCTTCTGATGACCGTTGTTCACATTGTACACGGGTAGTGATTCTGTTCTGAAATATATAATATATATTTTTATTTATAAAATGCTCCTTAACTTTCGTATGGGTGAGGCTAGCTAGAATGGCGACACTTGACTTGACTTTTGTCAATTTGAACTTGACTTTGACGGGTCAGATTGCTAAGACTACCCTATCTTCCTCTTCAACAGATTGGAGAGTTTTAGCTCATTTGGCAAAGCAGCTGAAGCCATGTTTAGCCTCTACGTTGCAAGCAGTGCATACAAAGTTCCGCATGGAACAAATATTTTACCCTATTTTGTCAATCAAGTTATTCCGATGGCAAATCGGATTTACCTACCTAAATGTTTTTTTTTAGAACTGAACCGAATTCCATTAACAACGATTTAGGCAGACGCAATGCATGCCATGTATTTCTGTTCTTTATTCAAATTAAACTGAACCCTAAGGAGTTCTTCTTTTAATGCAACAAATTAAACAAACAAGGATGGGTGACCTGATGGTGAATTTTCAGTTTCCACTTATAATCTACATAAATACTCTTTGCGAAAACCTTGTTGTATATATTGAGTAACAGCATGTGCCATTTTATCGGTCGGTACTGTCGGCAAATAATATAACTACACTACCCTAATGGAATGAATAAGTGTTTGTTTTATGAATGTGCCTATTTTTTTTAAACTCTAAAACGCCGTTTGTTGTTGCCTTGTTTTAGCACGATTTTCAGCAATAGATAGAGTTAACACTTACTTTTCAGTCCTGCTTCCTTCAAGCATTCCTATGGCAATGATAGCATTAATAGCGATGTCCACTGGGGTGACCTGCGCTACGAGTGAACCATTGCACAGCATGGTTCTGATGACGCCTTTGCCCGCTCCCAACATCACGCCAACTGGCCCATTAAGGTTGTCTACCCAGCCAGGCGTGGGTTCCTTTAGTGCTGGACACACTGGAATAAAAGTACATGCATATAAGTAATGTTGGCTATTCGTCTGCATCAATACGGTTTCGTGACCCTAGTAAGCAACTGTCGAATTAAAACTAGGGCTGGATGTGACCTATATTTTAGTTACAAAAATAGCTGTTTGGCGGCGTCAAAGCTTCATGTTCATTCTTAACACCTAAGTTATAGGATGATTGTGAAACAAGCCCTTAAACTTGTAAGCATACGTTGTCGGTCCTAGCCCTGCAAATAAAAACTTTAGCCGCTTAAAAAAACAGACATAATAAGCCTTCCCAAAGATCGATATCTAGAGAATAAATAACTTAGCATTGTGTCAGTAACGTATCGGTCACGATTCATGCAATATCTCGTGGTGTTTTGCATGTGGGAATGTGTAGGTTCAATAGGGGAGATTACTACTACCTAATGTATTAACTGATTTCAAGACCTTTTATATGTGAATAGATATAAGTGTTTTGTTCAGTGTTGTTGCAGTGCATCAGTTACTTGGTAGATGACTGGCTGATATTTTAAGGTACGTGCATCCCTTGCCCAACAGGTCTTTTTTCCTTTAGTCTGACTACTTTGGTCTTCAGAATACTGATTGTACATAGATTGAACAGCGTGTGTTTTGATTATAACTCATAATTATCTTTCACGGCTACGATGTTGGTATGCCTCTGCCTATCCCTACGGTGATTGCAGGCGTGATGTTATGTTATAGCATAGCGGGTACCATAAAGAAAGATATGGTCAGTTTGATGGCCCAACGACGATACTTTTCTGTGAAACTCTGTAGAAGTATTTTACATATGACATGCAAACAGTTAACCGTGACACATCCCTTATTACGGTGGGATAAAGTTAGTACCTGTCAGTAGGTTGAGTGTATCCGAGGAATGAGCTAAAAGGTGTGCAGGTAAAGAGGCTCATACCCAGCAGTATACTGCTGTACTCAAAGCAGATGTAGGGCTACATTACCAATGCTGGGACGCGCGATGACCACAGGCAAGTCTTGGTGTGCTTGTTCTACAAGATTTTCGGCGAGACGTTTAGAGAACGTGTAACAGTTCGGATGTGGTCCCAGCAGTGACGGGGTCAATAGGGCTAGTTGCTTGTCGTCCAGCCACTGTATTAGCTTCATAACGTTTTCTGGCTTAACGGGCGGGGCGTGACACTGAGGACATAGCGGTAGTCAATTATTTTCTTGACAGATTATACAGATTCAGATAGGTTCATTATTCCAAACAACAAAAAACTTAAAGATAACGAGAAATTGAATTTTATATTGCAATTTATTTTAAATCGTAGCCGTAACCGCGTAGCACTGCGTGGCGTCGCGTATTTGTTGCTGATATTGAAAATGTTAGTTTTCTTTCACATTTGAGAAAATCTTTGTTTGCAATAAAATACTATAGCTAAAAGCGTTGTTTTTTTCAAGTTCAACTACTAACAACAATTTCAACTATAGCTACCCCATTGGGTAGCTATAGTTGAAATTGTTGACGTGGATACGCCCGTATACTTACTTATATGTTTCTGAAAAGTATGCCTCTATTCTAAGAGCATCTACTGTAGCAGCCGTGGGGTTTAATTTCAATGTGTAGGTACGATTAAAAAAGTCTTACCCTCTCGTCCAACACTTCGTAGTCAGGGTAACAGAATGCCGTCGACAAGTGCACAAAGACAACAAGTTTCTTGAATTTCTTGGCCATGTCTAATACTCTCTGAGTACCAACAGTATTCATACTGACGTTATCCTTCAAAGGAGCCTCCAGTCTCAAAGTGGCGGCGAAGTGAAACACCATCGACACTTCATTCGATAACATTTCTATATCCGTTTCAGAGAGTCCCAGTTGGTCGAATAGAACGTCACCTTGTAGGGGCTTCATTTTCTTTAAGGCGTTAGGATTTTCGGTTCTTAAGCGATCGAATAGCTGTAAGACAAAGTATAGGTAAAAATATTTTAGGCTTTCACGGAATGTAACTACTTATATTTAAACTCACTTTCAGCTATCTTCCGTGTAAAATCGGGGGCTCACAGTAATAACAAATCGCGGATGTTATCCCGTTATGACAAATCCAATAAAGTATTATAATACTAAAACGTAATACAAGCAGATGAGCAGCACCTCCCCAACCATATTTCCCAAGTAGCAGTATATTTTTTTTTTGCGGTGAGAAATCATCAAATAACTTCCCCCGCCCTGGGCCGAGCGGGGGGAGTGTCAGACTTTTACTGACTAAAACCCACCCATGTTCCTTCTATTGCCCTTTGCGTTCCGAGGCCGCGGTATCTCTTTCGAACAACCCGCAGCCCCGGCAGGCGGAGGCCCTGGCAAGCCCCTCTGCTTTGAGGCGCGCGTGAAACACAAACGCGCCGCCGACAAGGCCTGTCGTCAATAGACGGAGGGACGGTGAGCTACCCATTGCTCACCGTCCACAGGCCCAGATCTACGGTGGCCGGGAGTCGTCTCGCGGCGCCCGTGAGCGTCTGCCGCGGCGGCTGGGTTGGTTTGAGGATCTCTCCCTCAAACGCCCGGCCACCTCCTTCGCTAGCATGACTGCTTCGCAGAAGGAGGTGACCGCTTCCCATTCCCTCTCGCTCCGGACCATGGACTGATCCAGGGCCGGACGCGAGAGATCGCCGCTGCCGATCGCCTCTACGAGGGCACGCCGGTGCTCCGCCCAAGCTGGGCAGACCGCCACTGTGTGCTCCACCGTGAAGTTGTAGTATTATTACGAATTTTGACATTGACCACATTCAGTTTTTACAATAAAAATTTAAAACGGCCTGTCTTGTGGGGTCAATCTTTTTTTTAAACTGGGTACCTATAGATGTTTTTTATAACCTAACTGACTAGGAATTTCCCCTGTTTTGTGGGTGCGTATACAAACAATTAAACTCATATGCACAAACAAATTACCAACTGACAGCCTTGGGGATGACTATTTCACACAGGTTTTCATAAACCTAGATCAGGCAGGTTTACATTATAGTTAGAATTAATTTTCCTCTATGACGATTAATGTAAATCATAGTTTTACTTATACATGAATAAATTTTATTTATTTATTTTGACGCTATGTTTTAGTTTATTTATACCTAAGTAAGTTTCTTTAAGTTAGTTTAATTTGTTTTTGTTAAACAACACTAACTTGCAAAACAAGGTTGAAGGGGCAGCAACGTAAAACATATATATGTTACTGTAAAAGCCCGAACTACGGTAAATCTTAAGATTTTCCAGTAAAACCTAAGATTTACCGACATGAGCTGGTAAATGTAAGTATTTATTATAAAAGGACGACTTTTTCGGACTTTTACCATTCCAATTCAGTACATGCTAGGTTTTACCAACGTGGACTGGTAAATGTTGGTTTTAGGAATATAAGGCGTAAAAATTATTTGATATAGGTATTTATCGTTTGGCATAATGTTTAAAACTCCGAATTTACAATGGCATACTTTTAAGATGGCAGAATGAAATTTAGTATAATAACGATTGGCAGAGTTCAAGTTTAGCATTATATCGTTTAGCATAGTGTTCATTTAGAGCGATGGTTATTTGGTATAATTTCACTTTTCATACTATGCAGATGGCAGAATTTCATTAAGAATAACTTTAATAGGCATTAAGTCTTTAAACTGACATGGTAACTAAAATAATTATTAACGGTTAAAACGGGGTATTTACCATGTTTGTTATTTATTTTGAGTTACCAATATGTTGGCGTAAACTGATACAGTGAGTTACAATTATACAAAAACTATTTAGGCAAAAATAAGATTTTTTGGGAATAAAATAGTTTTTTTTTTTTTAGTAGGTTACCCGAAACTCAAGTATCTAGATAAGGCTAATTACTTAAAAAAAAGAAATGGGTAGGTTAGGTTAGGTTAAAACTGTGACCCCCTACGTCTAAGTCTAAAGTCTTCCAAAGTATACAACAGCAGTACACAAATACTCGCGTATACTTTGTAGTGGCCAAAGTAGCTTTGCTCCGAAATATACAGTGCTAGTCCGCATGCAACTAATCATGTATCAACTATTCAGATTAGGTTAAATTCTAAAAAAAAAGGCTAGGATAGGTTAGGTTAAAACTGTGACCTCCTACGAAGAAACTTCCACAAACGACTTGCATTAATAGAAAAAAGAGATTGTTTTTAGTAGGTTGAACTATTTAGATTAGGATAATTACTTATTTAATTAAATGACATTATTTCGAAGAAATAAATAATTAAATTAAATGGCAACAAATAATGACGAAGATGGCTCTAACTATTAACTTTCTGCAATATGACAATTCTGTCGTTTAATGATTATCGATATGAAATAAATATGCCAAAAGACGATTCTGACTGTAAAGTTTCTGCGATATGATGTTTCTATTTTTAAATATTATGATGAAAGTTATGTATGTAGAGATGATTCTGACTTACAAAATTATGAGTTTTGAATGTACGTTAAATGAGTGCTGCTAAACAATTTTTTTGCGAAATGATGTTTATGCTATCTGTTGTTATGCAAAATAAAATTATGACATAAAAAGTTCTGCTATAAAGGGTGGACCCAATTATTTTCGACATTTACCGTTCCTTTAATGTTAATCCTAAGATTTACCAAGTGAATGATGGTAAAAGTTCGAATCCCATACTTTTATGGACATTTACCAATCATAATCGGTAAATCTTAGGTTTTACTGGAAAATCTTAAGATTTACCGTAGTTCGGGCTTTTACAGTAACATAATATATTATTCTGAAAAGAGGTTAAAAAAAACCAAGGGTTCCGTACAACCTTTCGATAAGCGGCCATATATTTTGCTACTGCGTTAACTTAGATTGTCTTAAAGGGTTGATTTCACTACTACAAGGAACCACAAACTTAAGAATATAGTTTTCAATTTCAACTCGATACCTCCACGCGTCCTTGAGATAAAAGGGTCTTAACAGACAGACAGATAGACAACAAAGTGATCCTCTAGAGGTTCCGTTGTTTCCTTTCGTAGTAGGGAACCCTAAAAAAGCTGTTGCATTCAGTAATGAGGGGTTCAGAACAATGTAGGGTTGGTATCCCTTCCACCGTGTATTATATGTTTTAAATTACCTTCAACCGTTGCATATCTTCAATTCGTTGCCCAACGGACTTCCCTCTTTTGGGCCTCATGAGTACGTAGATGTTGCCGACGCCGGGGACTGCGTAAAGTACTTTCTCTATCAGAACTTTACCCATGAACCCGGTACCGCCGGTCACCAGGATGTTCCGGCCCCTGTAGAAATCTCGGATGGACGGGGACGACATTTCTGAAACAATTATATAAATTGGATTTTTGGTCAGCAGCTAGTCTATAAATTAGTATGTAAGGATTGTCATCCATTGGGTTTCGACACACCTAAGAAAATTCCTTCCATGCGTAAGGACACTAAATCTTTATTCATTTTAGTTTCGTTTTAAGTAAAGGATCAGTAGGCCTACCATGACGTCTTAAAGCAGAACTTATTCCACTGAGGGAAAGAGACAGAGCTATACAGGGTGTCTAGCACCATCTCTTTCCCTCAGTGGAATAAGTTCTGCTTTAAGACGTCATAGTAGGCCAGCAGGAGTTACAATAATGTTATGTCAAATATTTAGTCCCGCATCCAAGCAAATGTTTTGCATAACATTTAATTTATTTTAATAACTTTGTGATGTAACATATCATGATACCCATTGATATATTTTTATGTGTACACCATAAAAATATCAGGTAACAGGTATAAAATGTAGAAATTGGCCATTTATTTTGGCATACCTAACATCCTGCCAGTGAACTAACCTTAGGGTTGCGTAATGCGCCGTATTCTGGTCAATTGTAACCTAGGTCTTAATTTTGAAATAGAAAATTCAGTCAGTTAGTCTCTTATCTACGCGCCGGCGGCAATTTGACACCATCATCATCTTTCTAGCCATTTTCCAACTATGTAACCGGATGCAGCTACAATTTATATAGTACTAGCTTTCGCCCGCGGCTTCGCTCGCGTTAAATTCGGTATAACACACCAAACAGACCTGCAGTTTTTGCTCTTGCGCCTGATGGATTTGTAATAGCAACGCTAAGTTTTCTCTTTTCTTCCCTCGTTCTCCCTCATATCCCACTTTTTTTAAATAAAAGTTAGCCTATGTCCGTCTCCTGGTTCCCAACTATCTCTATACCAAAATTCATCAAAATCAGTTTAGCCATTAAAGCGTGAAGAGGTAACAAACAAACAAACAAACAAACAAACAAACTCACTTTCGCTTTTATAATATTAGTAAGGATAACCGCGCGAGTTTCCTCTGCCAAATTGAAAAAGAAAACACTTAAATCGGTCCATTTATCACGGATTAATCGGTGTACATACAAAAAAACTGGTGAAGTACGTTACGTACTCCTTTGTAAAAGTGTTTTAAAAAGAGCCACGAGATCACTGACTTCTTAAATATAAAAAAAACCAGTTCAGCTTTTATTATCTGTTTATTTATCACCTGTTTTTTGTTAGCTGCCCACTTAGTTAAGCAATACCATTACATGAAGGTGAAGTGTGTGGGGACAATTTTGTGTAGTGGCGTTAAACTCAAAGTATGTGTGTATTGTGTTGTGTAGTGACTTTTGCGTATTCAAGAACATACGCATAAATTACTTATCTTTACATCTCGATTCTTTTGGTATTGCGTAGGAGCCCACACTATTTTATTCAAGATTTTTAGGCTTGTTCGTAAACTATGTAGTAATTCTTTTGTAACTAAAACTGGTTTGTTCATATAAATAAATTCTCGAACAAAATGTTGAAGTGGTAGAGTTTTTATCTAATTTGCCTTTAATCCTTACTTCCAATTTAATATTTAAACGTGAAAGAAGAAGATACCAACAAATAGAGTTATGTTTGTTGTCACGGTTAAATAGCTGATCGGATCGTAATGAAATTCGGCAAGGAGATAGATTTTCTGGGAAAGGACATAGGCTTATATATTTTCATGCTAATATCATAAGGGGTGAGCAATATTGCATTATGTCCATATTCCAACTAACAATATCATGAATGAAAAGATACGTTTAGTGCTTTATAGTAATACATCACTAAACTTGTCTGTAAGCCTTAAAGAGGCTTTCATTCTTGATCAGAAATTGAGGTAACGTTCCAGATAGAAGAGATATGGTACATTTTACTAATGTCACCCGCACAGCGAAAACAGTGCACAATAGAACGAACTGTAAGGCAATGCAGATGATAGTGTATTTATACTGGAGTGTGGAGATCAGGTAAATGCAAACAAAAATGGATTTGAGTGCCTCCTGACCTAATACATATTTTAAAAGTCTAACGCAAAGTAGTCTCGGATAATAGCAAAATTTAACAACTTTAGAGAGGTAATTCATTGTAAAATATTGGTACCTGTTTCATCATCAGAATCTTATAAAAAGACTGGGGTTGCGGATTGTTCGAAAGAGTTACCGCCGCGCCGCCGCGCCGCCCCAGAACATAAAGGGCAAAAGAAGAAACATGGGGTTATTTTTTTTTAGGTTTAAGTCACTCAAAGTCTGATACCTCCCCCCACGCTCCGCCTAGAGCGGGGGAAGTTATTTGATGATTTCCCATCCGCAAAAAAGAGCCTATAAAAGGTCACCTGAATAATATACTACACCAATATTTCCACAACCACATACTCTAAATCCCGGGGCTATTCCAACTCTTCCAGCTGGTTACCTGTGTAAACAGTGGCTCTGCCTAGCCTAGTAGAGAGTGGGGAAAAGATGGAGCTAGACAACCTGAGCTGTCTCTTTCCCGACTGGCATTAGACCACTTTAAGACGTCATTTTTAGGGTTCCGTAGTCAACTAGGAACCCTTATATTTTCGCCATGTCTGTCTGTCCGTCCGTCCGTCCTCGCTTAATCTCTGTGACCGTTAGCACTAGAAAGCTGAAATTTGGTACCAATATGTATATCAATCACGCCGACAAAGTGGTAAAATAAAAATTGGAAAAAAATGTTTTATTAGGGTAGCCACCCTATATGTAAAGTGGGAAGTGATTTATTGTTGGAAAGGTATTTAAAAATGAATAGGGGTTTACTAAAATCATTTATGATAATGTCTATAATTTCGGAAATAATCGCTCCAAAAGTAAAAAACAATGTGTCCCCCCCCTCTCTAACTTTTGAACCATAAGTTTAGAAAATATGAAAAAAATCTGAAAAGTAGAACTTTATAAGGACTTTCTATGAAAATCATTTTGAACTTGATTGACACAACAGTTTTTGTACAAAAAAGACAAAAAGTTGTACAAAATAATTTCCTCCTCCACCTTTAAACTCATAAGTGGGAACACTTATTGTGACGGACGGGAAACTACGGAACCCTACACTGAGCGTGGCCCGACACGCTCTTGGCCGGTTTTTTTTTTTTAACTTTACCCCATACTAGGAATTTCTCCTGTATCGTGGGTGCATTTCACAAACATTTAAACTCACACCAACAGCCAGACCCGGAACAACTATCTGTAGGCCATACAAATATTTGTTCCGTGCGGGGATCGAAACCGCGACAAGCAGCACAGCAGCCGATCGCTCAGTCACTACGCCAACCGTGCCGTCAAGGTTTACCTAGGATGTTCTACTCTACCTACCTACATTTGCGGAGGCTGTCGTAGCAATATTACCTGCTAAGAAGGGCTTTCTGTGTCACTGCATTAAGGACGTGAATATAACAGTAGAACCATTAGCGACAATTAATGAGCATTTGTGACAACATTGTGAACTTTTATAACCCGCATAAAGTAAATAATGTTGCTACTCAAGGTTACAATAATGCTTGTAGTAGGTACGTACGGTATAAATCATTAACACCTGACATACCATGCATGATATTTTATGCATGAATACCTTTTAAGTATGGTATTATACTAAAGACTCATTCAAATATCTTTAGCAGATACATCAGAAACTTCAACAAAAAATCTTTGAAATTTGATGGCATGGTTGGCGCAGTGGCTGAGCGATCGACTGCTGAGCTGCGTGTCGCGGGTTCGATGTTGTTGTTGTTTCGGGTCTGGGTGTTTGTATATGAGTTTTAATGTTTGTAAACGCATCCACGTTATAGAAGAAATTTCTAGTGTATTACTATTTTAATCAATGATTTATGAGTTTTCAAAAATTGCGATGAGCGTAATACAATCAGTCGCAATTATTGATTCAATAAGCTTGAAATCTAAATAGTTTCATATTACGGAGAAGGCAATCTATTCATTAAAAAAGGGACTAATGCAAAACAGAGTTGTTTATGGTCCAAGTCATTGACCTCGGTTCACGTTCACGCATATTTGAGGCTCCGTAATCATAATGTAATCTAAAACACCGCGAAACGGAGGTTTCTACAGTAAGATTACACAACAAAAATATTCCATAGGCCGCCCAACTGGTTATTTTTTTTTATATACTACCGACTAAACCTCTTTATACTTTGACTAAACTATGATTACGAAACGATTCACATGATTCTATTTATAGTTTTAGAACTGTAAAGGTGTGGCCTTAAGGCTTCAATTGCACTTGACAAACAGTTCACGGCTTACTTGCCTTGAGTTAATGCGAACCGTACCTAGTTTTAAACAATTATTTCCCATGATGGTCGTCGATTACGATTATTATTCTTTATTAATGTCAAATCAGTTCAATTTATGAATTTTACTAGGTTTTGCCCGCGGCTTCGCTCGCGTTAAATCCGGGGTTACACAGTTCTTCTTTCCTGATTTGCAGGTACCTGCTACCTGTAGTTTTTGCCTTTGCTCCTTATTTATTGTAATATCAAAGCTAATTTTTCCTTTTTCTTCCCTCTTTCTCCCTCATTTCCCACTTTAAAAAAAATTGTCTATGTCCGTCTCCAGGGTCCCAACTATCTCTGTACCAAAATTCATTAAAATCGGTTAAGCCATGTAGGCGTGAAGACGTAACAAACTAACTCACTTTCGCTTTTATTAAGAAAGGATTGTCGTTTATTCATTTTATTAAGTACATATTTTTTATACTTTTAGATATTTCTTTAAAAAAAAACAAACAAAAAACATTTATCAATACAAAAAATAATAGCCCACCGGTATCGGGAACAGGGTCCAAGATACCGGGAGTTATTAATGTTTAAGTATTATTAACGGACTATTTCATGGGACGGGTTATTTTGGTTAGCATTTTTGTCTAAATTGTTTTTGCTAGGTAAGTTTTTGTGGCTACGGATTATTTAGTTAGTATTTGTGACCCTTCATGACTTAACGGATACTTTTTTTGCACAGTGTGACCACATCCTAAGGTAGAGGACCCAGAACACACTGGTAAAATAATGAATGATTAATGAGCCAGACTACATAACCGTTTTAAATGAAGTAAACAGCATGCCAGTTTATTATGTGTTGGTAAAAATAATATGATTCATTAGAGCTTTATTTACTTATCACATCATCTTGATAACTCATCAAAGTTGGTGTTTCACCTAGGGTTATTGGGGGGGGGGGGTCTAAAACGGCATGATTTTAAACCCCCAGATCTATAAAAAGATTTGTGGAGGAAATTCCATTTCAATTCAAAGTCATTTGCAGAAAATTCAGACTTTAAGTCACATCGACCAGTTACCGTAGCAAGAAACATTCGTTTAGACAGAAAAACATCAAAAGCGACTCGTATTTAGAACTTTTGCTGTTTAGGTAGTGACAAACTCAGGCTAGAAAAGTGTGGAAGTAGAAAGGGTAACCTTTGCCCAGCTGTGGGCCTCTGGACTGTCGTAATGATTAGTCGTTTTCAGCAAAATGAACAAAGATATAAGGACAGTCAGGGACCTTTTGGGTAAAGAGAGTACAGGGCCTGAAAATTGTGGTGGTCTGCCAAGCTTGGCCGGAGCACTGCCGTGCCCTCGTAGAGGCGATCGGCGGCGGCCATCGCTCGCTTCCGGCCCTGGTTCAGTCCATGGTCCGGAGCGAGAGGGAATGGGAAGCGGTCAGGTCCTTCTGCGAAGCAGTCATGCTAGCGAAGGAGGTGGCCGGGCGTGAGCCCACCGGCCGTCCGTTTAGTGACGACGCGCGCCTGAAAGAGATGACAGCAAAGTAGAGGGGCCTACCGGGGCCACCGCTTGCCGTGGTTGCGGGTTGTTCGAAAGAGATAAAGCGGCCCCGGAACATAAAGGGCAAAAGATAACATGGGTGGGTTTTAGTCAGTACAAGTCTGACAATCACCCTCGCTCCGCCCAGCGCGGGGGAAGTTATTTGATGGTTTCCCATCCGCAAAAAAGGGCCTGAAAATTGGCAAATAAAATTTGGCGTTTTCTAGTTGAAAAAAGCTCTGGAGTATGTATTGGAATTAAGCTCCAAGATGCAGAACCCTGAAAACTAATTTAATATTATTCCATTAATTGTGTCTGTTAAACCTGTTTGTAGAACAGCTGCTTAAAATTCAGACGTCATTTGGTTGTTAAATGGTTTTACAGTGTTTATTTTTCTTTAAAAATTTATTTAAATAATTTTTAAATTAATTTTGATATCTGCATCCTAGTTACCTACAGTGAAAAATTACAAAACTTCATGAACTAGCACTTGCATAGGTATGCAAGAAAACTTTAACGCAGGATAATGTAGTTAAACTGCGTGGTTTTACTACCACAAAATTTGATATGACAGATGTTTTGAAAACGCCCATCATAATGGTTTACCACAAGATTAGAATTGCTAGACTTTGGCTTTTAAAATAACTATGTGCTACTGGCACTATGTCTCAAATCAGTATAATTTGGCAAATCTTTAAGGTACTTTTTTTCGGTTGGATAATCGTCAAATAACTTGTTCCGCTATGAGCGGAACGGGGGGAGTGTCAGACTTTCTTGATTAAAACCCATTCATGTTCCTTCTTTTGAGTTCGTTCTGGGGCCGTGGTATCTCTCTCGAACAACCCGCAGTCCCGGGAGGCAGCGGCCCTGAAAGCCCCTCTGACCCGTATAAATTAAGTTGTTAATATTAGGTACATTAAATACCTCTCTTATTATTATTTAGAAACGTACAAATTAATTATTAATTTTACAATTGCATGCATTATCCATTGTATTAAATTAGATATTTTTAAAATGAATTAATTCTTGGCAGTGAATTCGGTGAATTCGACAGACTGGCGATTGGACAGAGTAAGAAAATACTTGTTACAAATAAAAGCAACTGAGAATTGAGAGCTGTCCCTGCGACCGACGCTCTCAAGCTCGGTTATGACTGCGTTGTCTTACCGCGCAGGCATAACCAAATGGAAAATATGTATTTCGATATACTCTAAGTTGCATGTACATGCCAGGGTGTTTTCTACTACAGACGTGTTAGCATGTCCGCACAGATGGACTGTACGAGCATAACCTCTCGTCTATAGCCGGCTTTAGAGATGTATCAGAATGTTTTTTTTTTATTAATAATTAATTTTGATTATCAACCAAATTTTAATTCAAAAAGTTGTTTTTCGATGTTGGTGTACAATCCTTACTAATATTATAAAAGCGAAAGTGAGTTTGTTTGTTTGTTTGTTACCTCTTCACGCTTCAATGGCTACACCGATTTTGATGAATTTTGGTACAGAGATAGTTGGGAACCAGGAGAAGGACATAGGCTAAATTTTTTTAGGAAAAAGTGGGATGTGAGGGAGAAAGAGGGAAGAAAAGGGAAAACTTAGCGTTGCTATTACAAATCAATAAGGCGCAAGGGGAACTGTGTTACCCCGAATTTAACGCGAGCGAAGCCGCGGGCAAAAGCTAGTAAAGTATATTCTTTTCCTTTCTAGACCTCAATACTATGTTTATTCAAATATGAATAATCTTATGTGTACTTCCTTTAAAGATAAACCATACCATACGACATTAAGTATTCCTTTAAAAGTTGTGTAAGCGTTATGTATTGACATGATCAACAACAAAAAATACAGATACGAGGTTGAATGTTTATGTTATTTTAGCTAAGGGTACTACAAAAAGTATTTCTTGTTCTGAACATGATTCATAGCTATTTAAAAATAGAACGAATGTCTCAAGCCATTAGTAAAAAAAAGAATATTGGAATGAATGGAAAACTACACTCACGATCGGTACCGGGTCGGAACCGGTAACTTGCAAATTAAGAATTGTTTGTGATGAGAATTGAAACCCTGTTACCATTTTATTTAGGCTTATGTTTAACTTACCACCAGATATAGTAACAAATAGCAGACGAAAATAGTAAATGATCACCAAAAAGAAACCCGTGTTTTAATGTAAAATTATAACCAAAGTTTTAACACTTTGCTATCTTATTTTAAGCAAAATGACTCCAAATAAATCGTGGTTAACCCAAAAATAGTAAATGATCACCAAAATTAAACCATTTACCATTTAACCATTAGCATTTTAAAGTAAAATTAAAACTAAAGTTTTTATTTCCGGGTGGTTTAAAAAAAAAACACGAAGGCTAAAGCTCCCGAGCTCCGTTCCGCTACGCTCCCGCTTTAGCCTTCCAACCTAACCTATCCGAGTCGGGGTAGGTACTCTGAGTCGTGGTGTTAACCATAATGAGGTTATTATTCACATATAATACCACAAGAGCTTCAAAATTATCGGGTATTTTCCGATAGGTTCGTTGCAAACAAATGAAGGAGTCAAGTTTTTCTTTTCAGGTTAAAAATCACTCGCGCTTCGCGCTCGTGATTTTTCCTGAAAAACTTGACGATTTTATTTGTTTGCAGGGAACCTATCGGGAAATGCCAGATAATTTTGAAGCTCGTGTGGTATTCGGGGGATTATTTTTCCGTCCCAAATGTCGGCCAATAGAATTGCACCATGTTTTGTTTTTTATGCATAAAAACGACCAGAGAAAATTTTCAAAAAAATTTCAGTATAATACCATGTAGGTTGTACCACGTGACGTCGAATGGTGCAATTCTATTGGTCGATATTTGGGTCGGAAAAATAATCAAGTATATTTACGACAGTTTATAAAGTTACTTATTCCTATTCGTAATAAAATAGTGTGAATTAATTACCTATTAATACGCCATTACAAAGTCGGCTATATATCCCATTCAACGACAATGCTAAATGACGTTCAGTCAGCAAGATTTGGTGATCATTTACTACATTTGGTGGTCGAATACAATTTAAAGTGCAGTCGTGACTAAAATAGCTGGTACTATTGTAATTTAAGACATTATTTTTCTGGTGTTAAGTAGATATTTTTGGTTACATAACTAAGGGTATCAAATCATTTTATGGTGGTCATTATATTTAACCTCTTTTATTTATAGTCTTTATACAATACTAGCTTTTGGTTGCGGCTTCGCTCGCGTTAAATTCGGGGTAACACAGTTCCCCTTTCCTGATTTGCAGGTACGTGCTACCTGTAGTTTTTGCCCTAGCGCCTTATTTATTGTAATAACAAAGCTAAGTTTTGCCTTTTCTTCCCTCTTTCTCTGTCATTTCGCAAATTGAAAAAAAAAATAGCCTATGTCCGTCTCCAGGGTCCCAACTATCTCTGTACCAAAATTCATCAAAATCGCCGTTTAGGTGTGAAGACGTAACAAACATACAAACAAAGGAACTCACTTTCGCTTTAACAATACTTATAAGTAAGGATTAGTAAGTAAGAATAGTTTCATTAGGGTACGTGCATGGAATTTTAATAGGTATCGTGGGAAATAAAACCTTAAATGGTTAACAACGTACCTAATTAAAGTAAGTTAAAATTTTGAATTTAATTTAATTCGCAGTAGTTTTCCTTCTTTTCTCAATTAAATTTTCAATATTTTAAATCAAAATAATAAGAGGCGGTCCTAAGATAGAGGCGGTCAGTGTCGTATTTCACTATCATTATTTGAATTAGAAACATATCGCTAACACGAACACCAGAAGAATGTGCAAATATCGTCACTATGTGTAAAGATGTCAGTGAAGTTGAGAAAGAACAATACCAAACCAAGTATTGGTGTATTATGACGGCACGGTACAGCGCAGTGGTTAAGCAGTTGGCTGCAACGCCGCGTGTCGCGTGTTCGAGCTTGGCGCGGAAAAAGATTTGTGCCACTGACAGTTACTTGTTCCGGGTCTGCCTGTTTGTGAATGTGAGTTTAAGTTTAAATGTTTGTTAACGCACCCACGATGCAGGAGAAATTCTATAGTAGAGCAGTTTTTTTTTAAATATTCGTGCATTTTTCTATAGTGAAGCTAATCATCCAACGTTTTTAAGAAACCGGGACGGGACGCCGAGATGTACTACGACTTCGAATCGAAATATTGTTGCAATCATGCTCCAAAATCGCCACTCAACGAAACAATTTCAGGAGACCCGTAGAGACCGATTCATGAAGATTATTTGATCAACAGATGGTCTAAAACTAGAATGGTCTAACTAAATCTTAACGTGCGCCTGCGAACACGCACAATAAGGAGAAAAGAAATGGGTATTTTTAATGTTTTCTAACGAATTTCATTTATGTTTTATGCAGATGATGAGCAGCGAATATTCCACCAGAACAAGACAGCCAGTAGGTCACATTGTACCGGTTAGATTTGAAGAAAAAGTGCCGTTTGGTTGTTGATCTGTAATGGTTGGAGTTTGAATCTATGCAGAGAGACGCATGGAGTTAGTGCTGATAGAAAATAGAAAATACGCTAACTAGTGCAAGATAAGTGGAAGGCAGCTTTGATGAGCATGAAAACGGTAGCACGTTTTATGCCTACCGCTTCGTGTATCGCCGTCGATACAACTGACACTACTGACAGTGGGCTGTCGCACGCCTGTTTGAGTGCTCGCACGTCACGATTATCGCGCTGAGTTTCAAAATGCCGAAACCACGTAATTTTTGTGCAGTATAAAGCTTATAATAAGGATTCGTCTTTTTATGGCGGGCTTAAAGTGCCACCAGAAACTTTTAATAATTATATTGAAGAATTAGAAGAAACTTTTTTAAATAATTTTGACAACGTAATAATGGATCGGCCTGGCAGTACCATCTTGGAAATTTTGAAATTGATTGTTTTTCTTCCACTTTGCTCCTGTTTCCCTTTCGATTATTTATTAAAATTATTTACGCGGTTTAGAATATTTTCCACAATAAAATCGTGAATTCAGGGAAGGAAAAAAAAATATCAGTCATTTTATTAAACTGAAACATATTTGATTCTACAACATTCGTTTTATTATCATTATCATCAATTCATCATACGTACAACCCTAGCACATTCGCTCGATGACGCGCCCGCACGTTGGTCGCGCGGCGGGCAATACAATCTCAACTCTCTTTGTGCGTACTTATGGTGCATTTCTTTTTGCTGCAGACAGCTGGTATTATTATTATGATTTTGTAGGCTATTATAGCGTAGGTATTTTCCTTTTTGTATTGGAGTGACGTATCTGCTACGTAGTAGCTATTTAGTAATCTGTGACGGTAGGCCCTTTACAACTGAAATTGGAAATGAATTCATTCAGGACGTTGTCCGCGATAACCCCGCGATTAACAATATATTGCATTCCTTGCATCACATACCAGTATATCAGCTGAATTTGCGGACCATTTTAACGTTTGCGGTCTTGCTGGACTACTGGATTCTATCGGTACAATGGAAGAGTTTAGTGAAGTCTACGTGAGGACGTGTCTTAGCGGAGACTCCTTGCGAAGGGTTCCGTGACCAAGGTTTAAGTTATCAGTTTTGAAGCTTGACAACTACACGGTTAGATGACTGTATATACATGCTCTTTGTTTGCTCAAACAAGTATAGGTGTAATTAGCGAGGAATTCTCATTACCTCAATATTATTTTAAGAACATTTATTGTTTTACTTACTGACACGTACCCATTCTTTGTCCGAGTGTACCTACTTATATAAATTCTAAAATAGGTGTGGTCATTTGCTTTCCTCAAAATGAGGTTAAGCATTCAGCCAGCATCTGTTTTTCACATTTGATTCAGAAATAAGTATTAAATTTGCCTGGATTATTTATCATCAAACATAATAAAATAGACTATAAACAAACACGCAATAAATTAGCTACTAACTTTTCAATTGTAAATATTTCAAAACAATTTAAATTTAAAACTTAATTTAAATACCTATTTCATA
Source organism: Ochropleura plecta (assembly GCA_905475445.1). NCBI lineage: Eukaryota > Metazoa > Arthropoda > Insecta > Lepidoptera > Noctuidae > Ochropleura > Ochropleura plecta. The sequence goes on along the minus strand of FR997721.1, from coordinate 15,487,616 downwards.
ATACTTCTTTAGTAGTTAATAAACTAACTACTTAGGAATTCAATATAAACCCAGTAGTGCTTTTGTACGAAATATAACCGATGCCACGGGAAAAACTAGTCCATACTCAATGGAAACATCCACGAAATCTCTCGCCATATTATGTTCTTCTGGTAGCACAACTCTGTCAGCGCGCTCTTTTGTATTGGGACTCCTATCCCCATAGTACTAGCACTGCAGACATCGAGGAGGTGGGCGGCGGAAAATCAATACCGCGACCGGCGCACATTGAAAGTGAAAGGGTTTTGTGACGTCACTTTGCGCATAGTGCGGGAACATTGTGTCGTACGGTACGAGAATCTTCACGCTTGTTATAGAAGGGCACTCAGAGGAGTTTTGAAACATTATGTTTCGATTTTATTGTATGAAAATGAACTTGTGAGAACAGCTGCCTTATCATGACGTCTTAAAACAGAACTTATTCCACTGAGGGAAAGAGACAGAGCTATACAGGGTGTCTGGCACCATCTCTTTCTCACACAGGAATAAGACCTGCTATAAGATGTCATGGTAACCCTACTGTACTAATGGTAGTAGCACAATCAAATAAAAAAAAATTGAAGATTTTTTGTGATAATAACAAAAGTCAGAATATGTTATCATCTAGACATCTTTTTTCGCAAAAACAACTCTTCCTTTTTTAAAGTCGGTTTATAAGAGTCATTCCCTAATCAACTTAATAAAACCCGCAAAACAACAAACTTTCATTTGAGGTCGAAAACCATGTTCTTTATTAGTAGGTACTGCGGAAAAATAATTTTGCAGTGAAAGAAAATGAATGATGTTGAAAGAATGAATATTTTGAAAAAAAAAATGAAATAATAAAATTAAAGTGCAACCTTGAAATTAATATTTGTTACCAAGTATATTATGAAACCAAGACAAAATAATTTTCATTATATTATTATCGTAATTAAGTATAATTCAAATTATATTATTCATTTTAAAATCAGCAATTATTTAATAAATATGTTAGGTATTGCAATTTTCAGTAAACTTATGTACATTGTATTATATAATTTAGTTGGACGACTATTACTCGCTACCGAACGGTTATAGTTTTGATATATTCATTTTAACTTTTTTTTACTATAACTGCCGCAAAATATTTTAAATTCCAGAAACAACGGTTTAGTTGGCAGTACTTTATAAACCTAGGGCTCGTGGCTAAATAATAGCAGCCGCTCGGGTCGATCTTTAGGTTAAGCCGCGCTTGCCTAGGTTGGTCTGTGGATGGGTGACCACCCGTTACATACCGAGTTTCCTCCGTGCCTCGGAAAGCACGTTAAGCCGTTGGTCCCGGCTGTCATTTGTAGATCTTTGACAGTCGTTACAGGTAGTCAGTGTTCCAAAAGTCTGACAACCAGTCTTACCAAGGGGTATCGTATTACCCAGTATTAACTGGTTGTGGAGGTCAGATAGGCAGTCGCTCCATGTAAAATACTGATATTCAGCTGCATCCGGTTAGACTGGAAGCCGACCCCAACATAGTTGGGAAAAGGCTAGGCAGATGATGACTTTATAAACCTAGGGAATACACACGAAATTATAAGCGTTCCATTGACTACGGTACTCTAATAGATCAAAGCAACCTCGTGTGCTGTAATATAAGTTTCCATTGCGGAATTGCGGTCATCAATAGGTTGGACTTGAAATCATTGACCATGAGTTTTAAAAAATACATTAATTTAATTCAATTACCAGTGCCATTAGAAGGCAGCATTTTAAAATAATCACGCTCATAATATTAAGACTACGGTTTGTATGTATGTGTGTATTTTTGTTACTCCTTCACGCTCAAACGGCTAAACGGTTTTGGTTCGAATTATGTAGATGGCTTATAACCTGGATTACATTTTAGGCTAGGCTTTTTATATCCCGGGGGATACCGCGGGGCGCAGCTAGTACCTACATTATGGTTGACTAAGTAGATCTTTCGTTAAACCTTTTGAACATTCTAAATATAATATAGATAGTAGAACGCACTAAAAAAGGTTTTTTTTTATTTTGGTTCTTGCTTGCGCTACTGCCGAGCAACAGATGCTGGTTTTGGCTCCCTGGTTTCATAAACTTTTTTCTAATTAGATTTTTCACTTATATAGCTACGAATTCCAGATTTGAGCTGGTTGATGGCAATAAGCTCGCTTCTATACAATACAATACAAAAAGTTTATTTTCTCTCTCACATAGAAATATACAAAGAATAATTTACATAATTCAGAGTGTACATCGGTGGATTATAATCTATGTGAGAGACTGGTTTCTGTACTAGGAGACCTGTATGACAGATTACCAGCCTCTCCAGACTCCGGAAGTGGGTAGCAGGTAGTATGTGTACATCATTCCAGTTAAGAGAATTTAAATTATAAAACTGGCTGAAGTGTGTCTGTTGTGAGGATTAAGTATATGAGGGAGTGAGAATCGGGTGTGTGAATGTGTATATGAGAGTGTGTGTGGGGGGTGTGGGTGTGTGTGTTGTGTGGGTGTATGAGGGTGTATGTGTGGGTGCGGGTGTATGAGGGTGTATGTGTGGGTGCGGGTCTATGAGTGTGTGTGGATGTGGATGAGAGGGTGGGTGTTGTCGAGTAGTATGAAGTAAGACTAGGATGGGACTTTAAGTAAGTTTTCTGTTTCATCGTAGCTGAGCTATAACTACATACATGAATATAACTTTGTTTTGCGAAAATTGTGTCCACACAGACCACAAGCTTTACGTCAAACACAAGCACATAATTAATTTATGTTACATGTGAATGATAAATATGCCAAAAACCAGAATTAGGTCCGGTGACAAAATCTTACCTTACTTTTATTGACAATTAACCAACGCAAAAGAAAATCTTACATAATGCCGAGAGAATGGCGCCGAAAAATTGCTTTACTTTCTAATCATGACTGGTCAATATACTGTCTATCTGTGGGTTGTTTGGAAAAAGGTGCGACACCAGTTTTTCGGGGTGTGTGAGGGGTTGTGTCACATACTAACAGTTTAGTACATTTGATAAAAGTGAGAAAACTTTGCCATTGTGGTTGAGGCGGAATAACGGAGTTATGGAGTGCAGTGAAAAGCAGTGAAAAAATCAACATGTGTGGGGAAATGCCTGGGAGATATTTCTCGACGGTATGTTAAGCCAAGTCCAGAGGCCTATGGGGTAAAAACTCTGATACTAGGCAAGGTCAAGTAACCACAAGGTAAAGAAGAAGAAGGGAAAGTCACATAAATCATGCTAACGCAGAAAATGTTTTTTTTATAATCATTTGTCAAGCTTTTATTTTTATTTTGGAAACACATACATAATTTTCTTGAAGAAAATATAAGTACATACATGAAAGAAATCATGAAAATTATTACGTTCTGTTAAAAAGGTATAAACAAAAATGTGTTGATGAATTTTAAAAAGTAATTGACACCTTGAGACAAAGGTTCTGTATCTAAGAAAAGGACCAGGGCGAAATTGGACCCACATTATTTATAAATTAACGAAGTATCATTCACTTGCGAGTTAATGTTTATTATAACTAAGAGTTTCTAAGAAGATTATCTGAAAAATATTGAATGACTAGATTATGGGAATTAAAAGTTTTTTATTTTCTTATAAATAAGTCATCATGCAGTTATTGAACGCACCGTATTTCGAATTACATTCCAACCTACTCTTTATATGATTTACGTTCTCACACTAGTAGATATATACGGTTGTAATTTTTTTTTAATAAATGAAACTTGTAAAATATAAAATAAATATATACAAACGTTAATATTAAACAAGCCTTCACATTTTTTATTACAAAAATGCACAATGTTAAAATAATTACTAATATCTATGATAACGTAGAATGAAACGTCATGCTGTCATTATGAGCTGACTGTTAGTGTCAAAACTACTTCGTATTATTTCATTGCTTGTTTTTAACGGCTAACGTGGAATGTCTAATATTTTTTGTGTGATTTTATGGATTATTGACGACTTGGCTTTGCGTTTGAATATGAGACATACTATGCTCAAAATGTTACCTTCACACACAAATAGAATTCCCTTAATTGACAACAAATGACCTAGAAGTAAGTAAGTACCTATATTTGGCTAAAAAGATACAGAACCACGATGATGCTGTTGGTAAATAATTATTATCTTCTTTCTATCTACCCTTATAAAACAACGTAAGTATTACATAAAAAAGATAATATTGTACTGTTAAATACGCAATCTTGGATTCGTTTTAGGTTTTAATCTTCTACCTTGAATTTCTTTTTTCTCCCTTTCTCTACGACTTACTGCCCATTTGCTTTTTTTCTAGTTTTATATAGTTCTACAACTAGGCACAAGTTTCTATACGGTACGGTACTCCTAAGAGTGGGTCCCATTGTACATGTGTCCCCGCCATCCTCCTTTTGTTGGTCAGTCGCACAAACAGCTTGCTATACAAAAATGGTTTAACTTGCTCTTGCGAAATTCAAGGTAATGTAGTTCTAGATTAAATAAAACTTTATCAACATAACGTTCGGCCTTGACCGTTTCACAAATTGCTCTTGTGAATCTGTTCTACTTGACTTTCGGCAAAGGCACGCATGACAACTGTCAAATTGACAACGACTTTTTTGACGTTCAGCGCTGCAATGGTTTGACGCAATTCCGTATACACCAAAGCGCCGTCAGACGGCATTTCCACAAACACACACACATTATTTTTCCTGTGGGGTTTTATCAGCTCTTCTTCTACCTCTAAGTAGGAAGCTAAAATCCGGTTGAAAATTCGTAATCTTTCACTTCCAAAATGGCTTGACCGATCTGTGACTTAGTGTGCCTATAGACCAGGGGCCGTTCAAGTATTACGTAAGCACTATGGGGGGGCGGGGGGGTCTTTGCTTTGCTTACTTTGGATGACATGGGGGGTAGGGGAGTCTAGATAATGATTACGTCATCGGTAGTTATTTACTTTTTTACCGAATGGCAACTAAACAATTTTTTATATCTCAAGATGATAAAGCTCGAGTCCCTATTGGCGTAACTGCGGCAAATAAGCAAGCACCTCTTCTAATGCACATGGAATATACAATCAAATTGCCTGATCACGATTGGGAAATTGCTGAGCGTCATAAATTAATACCATCTGTTTATGCTGGTATCAAAATCACTTCCAGTATGCTAGGACAACCGCAAGCCGTTGGATATTCTGGACCAACATACATCGCTATTCGAAGTGGTAAGCATAGTTCATCTACTGCTAATACTCATTGAACTCATTCTCGGGATTTCGAGACGCTTCTCGAACTTGAAGAGTTTCGACCATTAGCTAAAACTGACCATGGACTAGTAAAATCAGTGGTAATCATGACGGTTGATGGAGGGCCAGATGAAAATCCGCGTTATCAAAAAGTCATAGGGTTTGCTATACAACACTTTAAGTGACATGATCTCGATGCATTGTTTTTAGCTACCAATGCTCCTGGAAGAAGTGCGTATAACAGAGTAGAGCGCAGAATGGCTCCTCTTAGTCGGGGACTGGCTGGTTTAATATTGCCTCATGACCATTTTGATGAAAATTTAGAAATATGTAATATCAAATTTGCAGGAAATGTATTAGCTGAAGTATGGAGTTCAATGGAAATTGATGGCTATAATGTTACTGCAAAATATGTTGTGGCAGGTGAACCAGATCTTCCTGATTGTCCTGACATTAAGTGGTATTCAGAACATGTGCGTGAAAGCCAATACTTGCTTCAAATTGTAAAATTTAGAAATACAGAATGCTGTTGTCCAAGAAGTGGCCTATTTAGATTACTAGACAACAAATTTCTTCCACCACCTGTAAAAGTAAAACAAAAAGTTGATGACTTGGTTTTGGATGAAGGAGGGCAATTTCTTAAGCTTCCAGTAAATTTAGCACTACGCTTAAGTGCTTCACTCAAAGATTTCCTGCAAATGCCCTACGATTATTTTTGTCCGACGGTAAAATCGAGGGTATCAAGTCGAACATGCAAAACGTGTGGTCTATATCATGCTTCCGCCAAGTCACTAAATCGTCACATCGAGAAGATCCATAAAAAAGTAAACACGCACACTGACAGGAAAGTTAGACCTGTTAGAGTCGCTGCTCGTCGTGCTAATGAACTGATGTGCATTATTCAAAATTTAGAGCACCATGATGTTGAATGGCTGCTTACGTAATACTTGAACGGCCCCCACCTGTAGGCCTACCACCAACTTTTAGTTAACCATTCACTTCCGATGTAATCCAGTATAAGTACCTAAACTAAATCGCGCAGATTCGTACCATGAAGTGCCTTTAGCTGACAGGAGTTTGAATCTTCACGAACTGAATGAAAGATCGAAATTTGTCTGTGGTCCGCGGTGTGAGAAAGAGATGACGCTATACAGACGTTGCATAAGTCTGTCTCTTTTACTCGCACCATATGCGTTGCGTTTCGAAGCTCAATCTGTATAAAAATTACAACAAAAACATTTTCAAATTACGTTTTCTAGCTTAAAATTATATACCATTACGCCATATTTAGTACTCATTAAATAATAGTAGTTTATATAATTATTTAATTAAGAAATATAAAAGGTTTGCTTAGTGTTGTTGTTAAAATAAATTGATTAAGACGAGTTAGGAACGCACCTCCACAGACTAAGTAACCTGTCGATGACAAATGACGTTCTGTTATACGTAGTTGAACAAAAAGTTGATCTTACATAATTATTTTTTATGACAAGAATCCGTAATAAAAATCAGTATATTAATTGATTTAATGCCTGCACACTAATTGTATTCAATTGCAGTCAACAACTATTCTACTAACTAAAATAAATAGATAAAGAGAGTTCTTTACTTAATTTTATTAGTATTATTTGAAGTTATATTAATAAGTAATACGAATAATGGCTGAAATACCTTGAATTACGTATATTATCACAATTTTTATAAAGTTATTAACAAAACGACTCATTTCACGCCAAGAAATAGCAACTTTTTTTGAATTAGTTACTTTGACACATAAGCTATCCTTTTCAGGTTGATAGGTCACGTCATGGTATGAAAAATGAATGAACGAAAACAGTTTCGAAGCAATTGTCGACTTGATTTGGCGTTGCCTAAACTGGATCATATTAAGGATATTGTGGTATGAAATAGCAAAACAGTTTATTTTAGGCCATCAATTGGATCGCAATAACAGTTGATGGTAAGCCTCCTGGAAGGCCCTTAACTTTAATTAGAGGAGCTAGAGGGCGCTGTTTTTTGGCATTCAAAATATAAGCGGCCGAAGTCGGGGGCGAATAACTAGTCAACATAACTTGATCAACCTCGACCCTTACACTTTGAATTGTTGGTAAACAGGCTTTGTTCAATAAATAATGATAAAAAATGTTAAAGCCCACTAATGAACACATGTATAACTTTTTACTTATGCTGCGAGAACATTATTACTCTGATCACATAGTATTTCACGTTCTACAACGAACAAGATCATTTACCATATAATATTTATGATGTTCTTAGGCTGAAACGTTATTCCATGATCTTTTTTTGGTGTGGTTAGTGCCTAACCAAGATAAAATAATACTGAATAGATTGAATTGAAATGGAATAGTTGTTTTAACGTTTAGGTATAAGCGCGTTCTGAAACAGTGGTGTCTTATTTTTTAATGTAATATTGTTGAAACAAGAAATAATTATTTCCAGGTTAAATACCAGTTTTATTAGCTATAATAATTATTATTTTCGAATAAAACAATAATAAATTTTAAGTTCAATAATTTACATACAACAATCAAAAAAATGAAAAAAAAAACTTTGCCTCAGAACTGTGAGCAAAATTGCGATTTTGCTAGGCAAATAGGTAGACAGTACCGTTATGTTTTTAATTTCTATGGTTGTACTAAAGTAGTAAGTTTTGTAGTCACTGGCAGGTGATTCTAAACATAAGCAGTCAAACCAGTGTAGATGTATGTACCTACATAATACTATATTAATGATTTATTTGCTGACATTAATCGACCTTACATGTTGACATACCTTTGCAATTTTAACCTTTGTATTGACAATGTGAAGTGTTAATTTTTCTGATCTTATCAGAAGAATGAAACGTTTATGTGATAATTACTTAAGAAATTCACGGACAAGTCTAAATTGAAATCCAAATAACATATTTTTTAAATGGCAGAGATTTCTTACTCAATCAGCCAAAACCTGGTATCTATAGGAAGGCATGAGGAAGCGACTTTCTATCGGCTGTTTTGTTGTTGAAGAAACAAGTAAGACACGAAATGACGTGCATACGTAATAAAAAGTCACAAATAAACACCAAGCTATTCCAGCTTTTTCTGTCAACATGTAAAGTATATACACTCTTTTGCAAAAAAACCGGGCGGGCACCTAAGGAAATTTACATTCTAAGGTCGATTTGGGTTAATTAAATGAAATTTATTTCTTTGACGTAGTCTGTAAAAGAAAAAAAAAAGTGACGGATTCTTTAAAACCGATGTACACGTCCAAACAATAAGAAGTGGTCGGCAATAAAGACAAGATTTTTTTTTCCTTTTTTTAATTAAATACAGTTACAAATGTAAAAACCTAATAACGAGTGTGACCTCCTCTAGCCAAAATCACAGCTTGAATCCTTCTGGGCATGCTTTCCACGATGTTTTTAATAAAGTTTTGAGGAATACGTTCCCTCTCTTCTGCAATGACTCTTTTCAGCTCCCTGATTTTTTGTGGAGCAGGTTGCACTGATCTTACCCGTCTCTTCTTCTTGCATGTACGCTTCCACGTCGCCAGAACGGTGCGGGCGAGCATTGTCGTCCATAAAAATGGAATCTTCCCTAAGTGTAGTCAATGTGGGTTGTGCATATGGAATTAGGACTTCCATTATGTACCGGTGTGCATTTAATGTTCCATTTTCTATGAAAACTAACTCCGTACGCTCCGTCAAATTAATTGCTGCCCAAAACATAACGGAGCCTCCGCCATAAGGAGTGATTTCTTCGAAACACACTTCCGCATAGCGTTCCCGTGGTCTTCGCAGCACTCGCCGGCGTCGGTCCTCTACACACAAAGAGGTTCTAGCTTCATCAGAAAACAATACTTTATTCCAGTCCTCCAGAGTCCATAAAGCACAGTTCCGAGCAAACTGAAGTCGAGCAACACGGTGCTCACGGAGTAATTTAGGGCCTTTTACCGGCCCTTATCACTTTATCACTCATATCAAAAAGTGGTATTTAATGTAAAAAGAAAGATTAAATTGTTTAATTTGCAGAAAATATCCAAAAAGTTTTAAAATTTCGTAATCAGTTAAAAATCATTTCAGCAATTCGCGCCATTAGTAAAGCAATTTTAGAATAATCCACAATAATCATTATTTTTCTTTTATTAATTTCAAATTTTAAATTTGGAACGTAAAGAATTATGCCAGGATGCTTCAAATAACATGCCAATATTTCGTCAAATTAATTAAACCTATTTCTTGTTCTTCTTCATTGAAGTAGAGAAAAAAATCTAAAGTGCCCGTTTTTTTTGCAAAAGAGTTTATTTATACAGGACTTCATATGTATACAAACAAGTAGTTAATACGAAGCATTGAAATCACTTGTTGTGACCAGAGCACTGTTAATTTGTATGGTTAGGAAATCATCATATCTAATCTAATCTAATCATTAAAGCTTTTAAGCAAATAAAAATCAAATTAACCGAAGACCTTTGGGGAATGTCTATTAAAGTTTGTCAAGCTATCATTGAGACTGTAGCACCGTACTTAGCCTTAATATTTAATTTGTGTGTGGACCAAGGAGTTTTCCCGGACCTTATGAAATACAGCAAGGTAATACCACTTTTCAAATCTGGGGACAGTAAAGACACCAATAATTATAGACCCGTATCCGTTTTGCCGGTTTTCAGCAAGGTGTTTGAAAAGGTAATGCTTAATCAAATGCTCAACCACTTTAACACCAATAAGATCTTACATGAAAAACAGTATGGTTTCACCAAAGGACGTTGTACGACTGACGCTGGTGTTACCTTGTTAAAACACATATTTACTGCGTGGGAAGAGGCACAGGATGCCATAGGAATCTTTTGTGACCTTTCAAAAGCGTTTGATTGTGTTAACCACGAAACCCTACTCTTGAAACTTGAACATTACGGCCTAGGAAAACTTGCGCTTAGTTTAGTAAAATCATATTTAAATGATAGACAGCAGCAAGTACAAATAAATGGTGTCAATTCAATGGGTTTAAATGTAAAGATGGGTGTACCACAAGGATCGATATTAGGTCCCTTCCTCTTTTTAGTGTATATTAATGATCTACCCCATTTATTTAAAAACCAACCACAAATGGTGTTGTTTGCTGACGATACCTCTTTAATATTTAAGATAAACAGACGTGCCACAAATCTTGACAACGTAAATAATGCCCTAATGCAGGTACATAATTGGTTTACCGCTAATAATTTAGTATTAAATGGGAAAAAAACGAAGTGTATAAGATTTGCTCTACCAAATGTCAAAAACAGTGAGTGTGACATAGTATTGAATCAAGAGAAACTAGAATTCGTCGAAAAAACTGTTTTCTTGGGAATAACACTCGATTCAAAGCTACAATGGGGTCCGCATATAACATCTCTTGCAGGACGCCTTAGTTCAGCAGCATATGCTGTTAGAAAAATCCGTCAGTTTACTGATGTAGATACCGCGAGGCTAGTCTACTTTAGTTATTTTCATAGTATCATGTCATACGGTATTTTACTTTGGGGACGGGGTGCAGACATCGAGTCTATATTTATTCTGCAGAAAAGAGCCATCAGAGCCATATATAACCTACGTAGGCGAGATTCTTTAAGGGAACAGTTTAAGGATATTAACATCATGACAGTACCTTGTCAATATATTTATGAAAACATCATGTATGTCAGGAAAAACTTGCATATTTTTAGTAAAAGAGGTGACAGACACAATTATAATACTAGAAATAGGGACCAATTAGTTCAACCAGGTTTCAGGTTAGCTAAAGTAGACTCATCTTTCATGGGGTACTGTTTAAAATGCTACAATAAAATACCTCCCCACATTCTTCAACTGAATGAAACGAAATTTAAATCTTGTATTAAACGCACACTATGTAGGCAAGCATATTATAAGTTGGGGGATTATATTGATGATAAAAATGCTTGGCTTAATGCTGGTCCTGCTCCAGAAGAATAGGGGTAAACTCATTGATTGGTATCCGAAGCTATAGTGGAAGCTGCAGAAGATTGTAAGACTATCTTTGCAATGTATAGAATCAATTCTCTAGTATTGTATAATTATTAAGCCCATATGTGAGTGCTATGTATTATTATTGACTTGACGAAGCCCTGGTGGTTGATAGTGTCATGCTCACTTAAATGTCTTGCTGATGGTGGCGGGTGTGTCGGGTCATTTAGCTCCCTTCAAAATGGTCGAGCTGAATGGGGCTGATCCATACGTCATGTTCGTGAACGGGCGCTGTCAGTTGGGACTGGTCATTTTTAGCTACCACGGTTCATTTTTAACTTATTTAGATTTAAAATTAAATTATGCTTTTTATTTACTCTGGACGCTCTTACTGTGCACGTCTTTCTACATCGTTCTCACATATTTGTATAATTTCAACATGAATGATGTAAATACAATTTTGTAAAAATATTATAATTTAAAAGAGTGTCCATGGAGTTTCTTGCCCATTCTTCTCCATAGAGATCAACGCTTTGGAATGGGCAACTACAGTACTTTCACAAGTTATTATGCCTTGTGACCGGGACTGTAGATTAGTTTTGTTTCTTGACATTCAAAAGTGCCTGTAATGGTCTAATTGAAATAAATGGTTTTGACTTTGACTTTGACATCAAATAACTTGAGTGTCATACTTTTACTGAGTAAAACCCACCCACGTTTCTTTGTTTGCCCTTTATGTGTCGGGACCGCTGTATCTCTTTCGAACAACCCACAACCCCGCCGTCATCAGAGCACTTCAAGATTCGAATAATATAAGTCGGATTTGCAATGGAACCCGTAAAAGGAAATATAAGAAAACGAGTTTACAGGCATTGTTTAGAAAACAAACTAGTGTTCAACAGGAAAATCCATGAAAAGCGTATTAGGTGGCACGGTGGCGCATTTAGCTTTAATTACTTATTTTTCTTTAATTATATTATTATGTAATTAAGTAGGCACTAGTTTGTATTTTAATTATTTTCATGTTCGTCATAATAATTGGTAGGTATCACAATCTTGTTACCTTGTCGTCGTGTTAGTAACTTTAGTAATAACTTGTTTTTACGCAGGTTATTTAGAGAATGATACAGCAGCATGCGACCATAAGCTGGGTTTACAGATAAGCATGAATAAATAAATACTTACTTATTATCACATTTTTTTAAATACATACTCTTTTTTGTAACTAAGTTAGCAGTGGCATTTAGAATTATTTCAGGATTGTTTTAATTTTCCATCCGCAAAACAGGGTGTACGATTGTGAACAACACTTTGCACTTATTTAACCAATTTTGAAAAAATAGGCTCACGTGACTTGCAGTATGTGATTAAAACCGTATACTTATTAAAAATAATTGAAATGCATATTTTATCTAGTAATATCGATGAACAATAACGTCGTCGTTACGTTTGATTGTATTTGGCATTTACGGTTATGTATTTTCATCGATCATTGACCTATGTGCTTAGCTCAGATAATAAAGGTTTTGTGCAGGTATTATAACGTAGTTAGGCTTAGTAGGTATATATAATTCTTAACTTTATCTAAATATAAGTATAATATAAGGATGTACGTACGCGAGTGGAGTGCGTGTGTACGCGCGTGAATAAAGCGCGAAGTTCATCAGACTTTTGCAAGTTTTTTTCTGAATACATAGAACTGTGCCCCGTCATTCGCGTGATGATAGAATAAACAATAATCCCTATGAATTGTAGCCTATATGCTATTCTGATATGTAAGCTATATTTTTGTTAAAGTTAACTTTGCTGTTTTTGCGTGAAAGAGCAACAAACAAACTAACATACATCCTCACAAACTTATGTTTTTTACACCACATTACATTGTAATGACAAAGGTGTATTTACTTATATAATATTTAGGGACTTGTCTTGTGTCGTTTTAAGTTAGGTACTAATTTGTAGTAAAGGTGCTAGGCTAGCACATTGTAACAGATTAGAGAGTCCATGGAGAAATCGTGCATACATTTGTCAATTGTTGTTGTTAAACTAATAAATAACACTTCCGAAAACACCGAATGAATGGAATGGTCTAATGCAGCCATGGTGCTTTGTAATGCGTTACAATAATTTCGTAAGTACAAGCGTACTTACGAAATTATTGTAACGCAACGTTGAAAGCGTGTTACGGTGAGCATAAAAAGTAAAGAAAATAAAAAATACACAATAATTTAGGTTTCTTAAAATAGCGGGTAACATGCTTTTGGTCTTTGGAAAAGTGCAACTGCTCTTGGGCACCGCGGTTGCAAGTTACCACTTTTTTATGTTTTTAAAACTTATAAATCTAGCGATTGTTTTTGTGCAACCACGGTTACCAAAAGCATGCGTGCGGACAAGCATACAAAACATAAAATTCGCAGAAGCATTAGCTAGGTTCCGCAAAGCTTAAAAGTACCTAAATTTTTACTATTTATTTTGGAAATATAATCACATCATCAATCACACACGATACAATAAATATTCAAAAGATTAAATTCGCGTCGCCAAGATTTACTTGTAAACGAAAAGAAAAGATAGTTAGGTCATAAAAAAACCGTTTCGTTTCTACAATATTTAGAATTTTATTATGGGTGTGTTCATTGCAGTTAACTCTTTCGCACCGGAAAGAAGGCTTAAACCGGAAAGAAGGCTTTAAAAAAATCTTTGATTATGCCTACCTGCGTTAAGCAATTAGGCTGCACACTATCATAAGGGTTATCGGAAAATCCAAGATGTCAGTCATAATAGACCAATTAAAAAAGGTTCCATCTCACCTAATTGCGTGTCAGCGGTGTATAATAAGATCGTTAATTATAGTTTAAAACGGATAAACGAGGAAATGGGTTGTTTTGTAAGGTGTATAATTACATTGCAGTTTAAATGAAAATGAATGAAATAAACAATTTTTTTATATTTTTAAATGTGTACTTTACTATTTTAATAAATTGAATTGATTTTAATTAATCAGTCGGATACAAAGTTGGAAATATTAATAATTATTACAAGCCTATAACTGTCCCACTGGGCAAAGGCCTCTTCTCATATGGAGAATTTGTAGGAGACAAAGTAAAGAATAACACAAAAAGAATTACTGTACAGGGTGTATCATAAATAACGCAAGAGCATGACCAAGTATGTATGTACAACTTTTGTTTTATGACTTTTGAATTTCAAAACCTTTTTTGGTAACTACTTACTATAATAATTTAACTAACAACAGACTATAAAAAGACATCAACGCTGTCAGCTGGTAATGTACAGACGCCTGCAGGTCAAGCTACCCGAAACTGTCAATTTTTCCCAATGAACCTTGAACCTAATACTTTAGAAATAAAGTCGAAAATCTATCAAAGAAATCTGACAGATTGTAGTAGCTTGATGTGCAGGCGTCTGTACCTAAGAGTTGTATAGCGACACTTAGCCCATAGGCTAAGTGTCGCTATACGGCTTCTACCAGCCCTTGGGTCATGCATGAGAAGCGTCAATTATGCGATTTGATAAGTCCTTAAAAGGATTACTACCTAGTATATACTATATATGTATATGTAAAATTCTCGTGTCACAATGTTCCTTCCCATACTCCTTTGAAACGGCTCGACCGATTCTTATGAATTTTTTATGCATATGCAGTAAGTCTGAGAATCGGCTACTATTTATTTTTCATACCCCCAAGTGGTAAGGGGGACCTGAGCAACGGTTGAAACCGCTGGTCACAGCTAGTATATAAATAAAACTATGTTTTTATTAATAAAAATTAGGTAAGCAATAAAACGCGCAATTTATTTCATCACCGCTGCTCATTAAACAAAAAACATCATGAGAAAGCCGGCCTGTTATACAAAAACATGTGATCCCTGTCTCTCTAAGAAGAAGGATGTAATCAGCCTAGCACTGGGAATTTATAATATGAATGTGCATGTGTTAATACAGGGATTAATATAAATTAATTAATCTATCTACATACATATTAAAAAATAAATAAATTAAGCTATCTACATACCAAATCTCATCCAAATCTTTTCAGTCGTTTGAGCGTTAAAGAGCAACAAACAGACACACATACTTTCGCCTTTATAATATTAAGTGTGATTATAAGAATTGAATTCGTAGTCAGTTTTTATGTAGTTCAGGGTGTGCTAAAGATTATGAATAGGTTCTGTATTTGCCTAAATGATTAAGCTGCGTATAAAACCAGGTGTAGTAGCGATACTCGTCCGAAACGGCTTTACCGATTTTTATGAAACTTTATTAGGGTGGCTCTCTCCAGAAAAGAAGCTGAGCAGCAGGTGAAACCGATGGGAAAATCTAGTTCGTTATAAAAGGGTTCTTCAACTAAAGTTTGGGAGTTCATTGTTTTAAAATTTACAAGTAAGTAAAAACTTAGCTATGGTCATCAACTTTAGTCACTTTACATAAATTATAATTTTTTTGATCACCTTATCTTTTTTTTGTACCTTGTTTGCAACAACGTTGTAAACAAAATAATTAGCGTTACTATAGAAAAAATATAAATTCGTTGCGTTATACACATATCGATGTGATTATCGAAAGCTTGTAGGCATACGTTAAAAACGATTGAGTCATAGGTATACGTTTGTCAAGGTAACAACCTTGTGTCGAGTTCTAAATACACTTGCAGTTTGATGTTGTTTGCTTTACATCAAAGTTTCTCAGTGGTTATACCCTATATATAGCTGATGCCGGGGTTGCGGGTTGTTCGAAAGAGATAACGCTGCCCCGGAAAAAAAAGGCTAATGAAGGTTTCAGTCAGAAAAAGTCTGTCACTCCCCCACGCTCCGCTCAGAGCGTGTGAAGTTATTTGATGATTTCTCATCCGCAAAAAAAAAGGTACGCGGCTCGAATTTTTCGTTATGATGTGCGTATTGATAATTTTTTTGAATAGTATTTGCGTATTGTATAATTATCACCTGGAGGTTTAAAATGGCCGCTTTATCGGAATCATAAAACGTTACCATGTTAAAATGACAATTCACAATATTAAATGCGTCTGTGACCATCATCATTTTCCTGCCCTTGTCCCCTATTTGGGGCCGGCGCAACACGTTTTCTTCTTCCGTTCTCTCCTATCAGACGTCACGGCATCATTTACTTCTTACTCCTTCATATTATTCCTTAAACAATCTATCCATCTTATCTTTGGCCTTCTTCTCGCTCTCCGTCCATTAACATTCAGATCTTGACGGCTTGTTAACCCAAGTCAGTGGCCTGTGGACGCCATAGAAACTCTGACACCAAGTTTGGCACTAAACACGCAATAAAGTAAGAAATAATTATACAGTGTTTTGTTGTGTACTTAAGTATTATGGAAAAAAAATAATGCTCAGCTTTCGTTTTAAGGATCGTCACTGTATATTCCGATTTTAATCGAAATAAAATTATGTGTAATTCTATAGTGCTAAAAACTTAGTTAATGATTTATTATTGCGTTGCGGGTTTTTCGAAAGAGATACCTCGGCCCCGGAACATAAAGGCAATAGAAGGAACATGGGTGGGTTTTAGTGAGTACAAGTGTGACAGTCCCCCCGCTCCGCCCAAAGCGGGGGAAGTTATTTGATGTATTCTAATTCGCAAAAAAAACGATTGTTATTGCCGACCGTTATTCAACATAACTTTTGCCTCTAAAGTAAGCAAGTTTATTTTAAGGTTTTCAAGGTTAATCTAATAAGTTGTTAGTACGCAAAGTTGATTTAAATTAAGACGAGGAAGGTTGAAGGTCCAATGCCCTTTGCGATTCCATAGCTTTTTTTTGTCTTTGTATACACCGTGATATTTTAAAGACACAACTATAAGGAAAATACCGTTTCTAAGGTTGTTAGTTTAAAAAAAAATTGCTTGTAAGTTAACTTGTTTCATTAAATCAATCTTAAAATACCTACCTACCTTAGATACCTTAACACTTGAATATTTGCTAGAAATGTCTTGAAAATATTAAAAAAAATACTCAATACTCTCAAAGACATTGATTGTACTCATGATGAGCTGTTTTTGTTCACGCGACAATCAATTAATTTGCAGAACAACTTAAAGTAAATAATTAAGTTTATATAACAGTCAAATATAAACTGTCAAAGTTAGTAAATTAGTTACGGACCTTACGGATTTAACAATAAATTCCGTTATTTATGTTATAAAACAAACTTACTGTTTGATTTGTAACGACGAAGTGGAGCAGTTAATGCCGAGAAGCGTGACAGACAGCCTCTTTCGCGCACCTGTCGTTGCGGACTGAGTCTAACCAGCGCAGCGTGCAGCGCCGGCGCACCGTCGCGGGCAGTTCACCGTCTTACAGATATGGCACACCGTCACAAAACCACCGCGTCTCGCTTACAACGACGCACGCATGGGATATCGAGGCGTCTGCGCGGGAGTCTTCGACCCACACCTCTCGCCACGCATGTGCGAAGCCTACTCAACGGCAGCTTCTGTTAATATTGGTCTTATACGTGTTAATGGCATCAAGCACGCAAACAAAAGTTAAATACCGTAACGCAGAGGGCGACCAAATTAAACAAGCCTGTTTGTTTACTTCTTTCGTGGATTTTCTTTCTTTTTGGTTGTTTTGTCGTGCTAGCTGTTACTCGTGACTCCGAAAGCACGCGTTAAGTTCGCGATTTGATTAAAATTAGTTTTTTTGTTCCATTTTTTGTTTGCATTCGTTATTTCATATCTCCTGAACTACTCCAGTTATACGGCTATAAGGCAAGGTAGATGGCTTATAACCGTTCTATTCCAATGCATGTCATGACAGTTGTCAGATGGTATACCATTAGGAAAAAGAACATAATGCAATGTATTGCTAAGCCCCTTAAATATTTGCGTGAATACATATATTAGGTCCTTACATATGAAATTGGCGTTTTTCGTACTGGCCACTTTAATCACGAATTTCTCCTCTTTGGTAAGGAATTCCAAATTCAAATTTGTACAGCTATTTACTCATGTATTTGTGCTTCGATGACCGTTATTCATTTGTTTTTTTTCTTCTGTTTTTTCTGTTTGCGTCACTCATTTTACAAAATGGAAAATTTAAAATATCGCATTATTTACGAGTACGAGTTCCGCCGTGGCACTAGTGCTGCGGAAACGACTCGAAGGGTGAATGATGTGTATGGCGGTCATGTTGCAAAAGAAAACACAGTTCGTTTTTGGTTCCAACGTTTTCGTTCTGGAAATTTCGACCTGCAGAACAAGCCCCGTGGACGGCCTGAGACCCAAGTTGATAATGGAGAATTGAAGGCTATTGTGGAAGCGGACCCATCGCAAACCACGTCCGAGTTAGCTGCAGGCTTCGATGTTAGTGATAAAACTGTTTTAATTCACTTGAAGCAAATTGGGAAGATTAAAAAGCTTGAAAGGTGGGTACCTACCTCACGAATTGACTGAAGCAAACCGGCAAACGCGCGTCGACTGCTGCGTTACATTACTGAACCGGCACAACAATGAAGGTATTTTAAACCGAATCATTACCTGTGATGAAAAATGGATTCTTTACGATAATCGGAAGCGCTCAGCGCAATGGTTGGATCCTGGCCAGCCAGCCAAATCCTGCCCCAAGCGAAAATTAACCCCAAAAAAGTTACTTGTAAGCGTTTGGTGGACTAGTGCCGGTATTGTTCATTACAGTTTTCTCAAATCTGGCCAGACTATTACAGCTGATGTCTATTGTCAGCAATTACAAACCATGATGGAAAAGCTAGCGGCTAAACAACCAAGGCTGGTCAATCGCTCCACGCCACTGCTGCTTCACGACAACGCCAGACCACACACTGCGCAACAGACGGCTACCAAATTAGAAGAGCTTGAATTGGAATGTCTTAGACATCCTCCGTACTCCCCGGACCTTGCTCCAACAGATTACCATTTTTTTCGCAATTTGGATAACTTTTTGCAAGGGAAAAAATTCAACTCCGATGGGGCAGTCCAAATCGCCTTCAAAGATTTTATTGATTCCCGTCCGACTGGTTTTTTTAGTAAAGGGATCAATGAACTACCTATAAGATGGCAAAAGTGCATTGAAAACAATGGTTCATACTTTGATTAATTAAATATATTATATTAAAAAATATTCGACTTTTTGTTCCTTCCATACAAAACGCCAATTTCATATGTAAGGACCTAATATAACCTGTCCTTCAGAATGAAGCCTATCAACAGCCATATTTCATTACGACATCCGACCAGCCGTTTTGCCATAAAAGGAATTGCTTTCTTTTTTGACATATACGAGGTTTCTTTCACATTTATAAATATGGATTATGACCAATTCCTTTTACTCGTAAGTACTAGTCTGACGTAGGCTTATGCAAAATGTGAACACAATTATTTTATTAAAATAATGATGAGACGTGTTAGATCAAGAAAAACGAAAAATTATTTGCGAATTTCGTTTATTATCACTCAAAATCCAAAATAAACTCTTGGTACTTTAACATAGTTGATTAAAATTGATACGTAGTTTTTGTTAGTTGTATACTAGTAATATATATATTAAGTATAATTTTAAGTAGGTTTACATAGATGTAAAATCAACAGTCAAAGCATTTTGACATTCCAGTAAAAACAACTTTAATTGGTTATGTAGATACCGTTGCAACTTATCTGAAAAGATGCTAGAGTTAACCATAGACGAATAAACTAACCAAGTGTGTCTTTTTGATCGATGCAAGTGATCTTTTGCAGAACCTGAATTTGAAAAATATTTTAACTTGCTCAAAAGCTTAGGTCATTTTATGCCTAACTATTTAATTTATATATTTTTACTTACCCTATAGTGTTAATAGTCAAATATCGGTTTTCACTGCCTTTAAATAAATGGCTAAATAAAAATAAAATAGTACTTTTGTTGGATTTTCTACTGTCTGCTATATTTTAATCTTTCGGTTCAGCACCGACAGTTCAAAGTATAGATGAAAAATCTTTCTGTAGACGTTTCTTAGTGTTCATGAAAACGGATAAATTTGCTTAAGTACATACACTATATTGTTTTTCTAAAATGTTTATTCGAAGGTTTATTTTACATTTAGAGAAGATTCGGTTCACAATGTTTGGGTATTTCAAGTAAAATATAATGTAAGTATTAGAAACTTAAATTGTTTGAATGTGTTCATAAATATCTTAATTCGACCTTGTATCCGTCTAACACATAACAAGGTAGTAGGTACCTAGTAAACAATAAAACTAAGTTTTATCTACATATTAATTTATAAAGTACAGATATACCAGGATCATCGAAAGACATTCAGAAATGTATAAATCTTAATAATTATAACATAAGTATACTTAATTATGTACTTATATACAAAGGTGTGACTGGCGTTAAAATATAATTTGTGTAATATTTATTTATATGCATGTGTAGATGTCTTGTTTACATGTATAAGTGGACAAGCAAAAGTTATGTATTTTAGCTCTCAAGTTTATGCAAACCCCCAAATTTTTTAAGGACATTACCCCGACCTCGTGAATATAAATTAAGATTCTTATCCCCATATTCACTTTAACCAACAACTAAATGAATGCTTCAATGTTATTGTAAAGCTGGGATTACAACATTTACAACTCTTGGCGCACTGCCTAGCGTTCAAAATTGAACGAGTGATTTTATAAAGGCTTTTATTTAGTTGTCGTTTTGAAATGAGAGCAGTAGGCCTACCATGACGTTTTAAAGCAGAACTTATTCCACTGAGGGAAAGAGATGGTGCTAGACACCCTGTATAGCTCTGTCTCTTTCCCTCAGTGGAATAAGTTCTGCTTTAAAACGTCATGGTAGGGTAGCTGGACATCTTAGCTTAACTGCACCAAATCACCGTTAAATCATTTTTTCTTCATTCAGAATAAGCTTGACATTTTGGTAAAGCAACAGTTTTCAATTATTAAAAAAAAAACATAATTCGTTTATCCGTTCAAGACCTATGGTGTCACAGACACAGAAGTACACACTTTAAAATAATAAAAAAGGGAGTTTTTCGGTTTTGTTCGGGGTTTTAGAAACAAAATACTAAAATGGAAAGACCTTACTGAAAGGGTAGAAATGTTGTTTAGTAGCGACCATGAATTAGTAAGAAAGGTAGGTAGTATCCTCAGGACGAGATTCGAAATAAATCGTACGATTGGAGAACCTTAAACCATGATAAAGAAGGCAACATAGTTAATCAGTTTTTAGTCTAGTTTCCAGAACATTGGTGTTTGAAAGTGGCCCAATCTATCACTTGGTTGTCCAAGTCTTCCAAGCTATGATACCAGGACACAGTCCAGGACTTGTCGGTTCCTTCACCGTTTGGAATGTTGTGGTGATTAAATAGTTTACTCAATAATGGTCAGCGGGTGAAATCGGAATAAGATGGTGATTAAAGTATGTTTTTGAGATCGAACTCGTTACCACTGCGGAAGTAGATGGGAAAAATATATTAAACAAGTATTCTGTGTGTTAAAAGTATATACGTACGTCTAAGAGGACACGTCATTTAGTTATATCTGTATAAATTTTCATATATTTCCACAAGAATAATGACTAGGTAACGGTAATCATTTGGCGCAACTATGCCTTGATGATTAGAGTCAATTGCACTTAAAACTATAGTCTGTCTTGTAGTGGTTAGTAACATATAAATTACGCCTGCATGCAGGTAGAGATGTAGGAAAAACATAATGTTTGAATAAACGTCATATTGTATCAGGACGGAGGATCTGCAGGGGATATTGCGCAACACACTAAAACATCGCTATCCCGATGCTAATGCTATTGAGCATTTTCTTCAAATTCCTTTAAAAAGATTGTGATGCAGAAGTGTGTTACGCAATTGGGATTCTGATCTTCTTTTGTTTTTTTTTATACTCGTAAGTTCATGTCTCCCAGGCGGTGAACAGGCCACATGCATTCGCATCCAGCTGGGATCACCATGGTACTGGTTTCCCAACAGTCACTGCAAATAGAATTCGGTTGTAACATCAAGGAAGATAAATCAGGTTTTCAATTTATATAGTTTTGAACGTCGACGTAAATTATGTAGTTTAACACGAGAATACTTAAAAAGTTACGTGTTACCCTTACTTAAGCATGTTTTTTTAGTCTTTTTTATAATTAAACAATGTTTTAAAATTTTTAAAACAAAGAACCGTCAGTCTAAAATCCCACCAAACGGGCCCTAAATGAATATAAACAATAACAAAGCAAAGAGATTAATAACACTGATTTGAAATGTAAATTGCTTCTTCAAATTTTTAATAATTAGTGTCCTTTTGTTTTTCCATCAAAACCAAAAGCATTAATTCAGTGTAAAAATCAAACTACAGATTTTTATGTAATAACAAAACTGAAGGTGCACCTCCCTGGAAAAAAAAACCTATTGGCGTCCAAGTTCTTTACTCTCATCACATTGCTAAAATGTATAATTATTTTACTTTGCTCGCTTATATGTCTTTCCTGGGACAAAGATATCATACATAAACTCAGGATAAATAAGCTACCTTCATAGAAATCCCTTAAGTGGTATTAAACAAACTTGTATCCCTTAATTTTCATAAAATTTCTTATTTTAATAATAGTAAGGTGACAAATAGAGGGGCGCTGGTTAGGCATTTAATCTACCTCTGGTACATAGTACTCACACAATTTGGGGTTAGTATACGATTATTGAATAGTAAGAAAATCTATACAATGCAAAGATAGTTGCACAAGCTTCAGCAGCTCCAACACTATTAAATGCCATCAATATATTCGCCCCTCTTCTTGTGGAGCAGGACTGGCATTGAACCAAGCATTTTTGCTTGCCATATAATCGTTACAATATGCTTGTTTACATTTTAATGCATGTTTTAAATTTCGGCTCACTCAGCTCGAGCAAACTTTCTGGAATTTTATTTTAACACCTCAAACAATATCCCATGAAAGATGAGTCTAGGTACCTGGTTTCCCAACCAGTGTTGATGGAAGGCTTAAGGGCATACATCTCAAATAGTCTTTCCTTACTTTTTCCGATTCTTCCTATTATTAGGATTAAATGGCAAGCAATGATATCGACTATTCTTCCATAGGGAAATCTAGGAATACGACCTTTTACAGCACGGTTAGCGCAATGGCTGTGCGACTGGCTGTTGCGCTGCGTTTCCCGCACGGAACAAATATTTGTAAGGCCTACAGGTAGTTGTTCAGGGTTTGGCTGTATGTGTATGTGATTTTTAATGTTTCTAAACGCAACCACGACACAGGAAGAGAAATCATAGTGTGGGTCAGTTTAAACCGGTCAAAAGTGAACCTTTCTTTCGACTGCGTAGACTTAGAGGGTTGGTTTTTTCATAGCACAAAGGGACCAGATAAGGTTTTAAATTCAACTCGAAAACCTTCACGTGTTCCCGAGATAAAGGGTCTTCACAGACAGAGAGAGACGGACAACAAAGTGATCCAATAAGGGCTTTGTTTTTTGAGGTACGGAACCCTAAATTATGCTTTTTGAGTAAAATATGGAATGAAACTACACTTCTATAATACTGGAAGGGTATGCAGAGTAAGTAGATAACTGTACACTTTCATTTGGCACCGTGATGGCGTATCTATTACCATGGCGGGCACACATCCTCACCCCTACTACACCGGACTAATCTGAGTAAGTATATATACCTACTAGCTTGCGCCCGCGGCTTCGCCTACGTCATATCGAAAAAAAATATCCTATGTGTTATTCTAGACCAGGGGTCGGCAACCCGCGGCCCGCGGACGTCTTCCTTGCGGCCCGTGAATGTTTTGTAAATAAGTTATAATTATCAAAATCAACACATTAAGTAAGCGCGCCTGCTCGGCAACATTTTGAAATGTGTCATACTAGCTGATATTCTCAAAACTCCTTCTATGAATCCAATGATCTTGTTAAATGCCATCTGATTTTGACGAGTTGAAAAAGTTTGCTAAGCAGTTCAGTACAATTTTTTCAATTGTCATTTATAGAAAAAATAAATATGTTTCTCGTCTTACAGATGAGCATTTGAGCACTATTCTACAGCCAAAAATACCACCCCGGGACCCAATGGCTTGCACGGCAAAGCCTTGGAGGCTCTCGGGCCCCGACTACTAGGGCTCCTATCCCAGCTGACAGTAGGAGGGGTTCGCATCGGCGTCGGGTCGACGATGAAGTACCTGGGAATCGTCCTCGACAGCCGGTGGAATTTCGTGGAGCACTTTCGACGTTTGGCTCCCAAACTCAAGCGGACGGGGGCTGCTTTCAAGCGGCTCCTGCCCAATCTAAGAGGGCCAAACGCCTCCTGCCGTAGGCTCTATACCGGAGTCGTGCGGTCCATGGCCCTTTACGGGGCCCCGGTATGGGCGCGTTCTTTAGGGCGGCGCGCCGCCCACTACCTGAACGCGCCCCAAAAGGTGGTAGACATTAGGCTGATCCGGGGCTACCGCACGATCTCCGACGAGGCAGCGAGCCTCCTTGCCGGATTGCCACCGTGGGATCTGGAGGCGATAGTGCTCGCGCGCCTGTTTGAGTGGCGCGCGGAGGCACTACACCGGGGGGAAACTCTGCTGCCGCGACAAATTGCTGCTCAGCGGACAGACCTCCGGTGCGATCTCATGGTGGCATGGAGAGAGCGACTGTCGCAACCCCGTGCAGGGCACGCCACAATAGTGGCGGTAAGTCCCCTCTTTCAGGAGTGGCTGGAGAGGCGCCATGGCGTCCTCACCTACCGCCTGACGCAGGTCCTCACCGGACACAGAAGTTTCGGGAGAAACGCCCGGGTGTCACCATTGTGACGATCGCCCGGAGGACACGGTGGAGCACCTTCTGCGAAGCTTCTGCGAAGCAGTTATGCTAGCGAAGGAGGATGCCGGGCGTTTGAGGGAAAGAACCTCAAACCAACCCAGCCGCCGCGGGAGACGCCCCGGGCGCCGCGAGACGACTCCCGGCCATCGTAGATGCGGGCCTGTGGACGGTGAGCAATAGGTAGCTCACCGTCCGGACGTCTATTGACGACAGCCGTGTCGACGGCGTGTTAGTGTCTCACGCGCGCCTCAAAGAGGTGTCAGCAAAGCAGAGAATCTGTTTCCTATGGCTTGTAGTTTGCATTTCTTTATTTTTCTCTTGTTTTTTATAGCTATAAAGCCCAAACATATAAACATAATGTAAGTATTACGTGTACGAATTAAATTCCCTATGTTTTACCAATTTTCAATGGCATTTTTATTTTTTTTATGAAATATAGCCAATTATTATGAGCAGGTATATTGGGCTTCTTGGGTATACGCGAGTAAAATGACTGCGGCCCGCCTTTAGTTTAATTAGTCACCTTGTGGCCCTTGCTTGCCAAGAGGTTGCCGACCGCTGTTCTAGACCATAATCTACTTCTGTGCCAAATTTCATCAAGTTCCGTTCAGCCGTTTTGACGTGAAAGAGTAACATAATATTAGTAAGATAGCTGGCCCCCGCGGCTTCACCCGCGTGATATCGAAAAAAAAGTATCCTATATGTTATGTTATTATAATCTAGAATTAATATTTGACTTAATTTTATCAAGATCCAAGATAGAATTTTATCCGTTCAGCAGTTTTGAAAGAGTAACAAACATCCACACATATAGTAGGATTAATCTGAAATATATTTGGCTTACACTTATCATTACCGAGAAGAGGTGATGATATTATATCATAATCTAACTATTTGTTAAAGATACATTATATAATATGTGCAAAATAATTCTTTATTCTGATAATTATTTGAGTCCTTTGGCTCAGCCTTAAAAGGCTATGGCTTGCACTTTACCTTTGACATTTTTTAAAATGCTGAGTCTGATTTTTTCTCTGCGCCTGAATGGATAACGTGTAAAGTAAAGTGTTTGGTTCAACTTACACATTGTTGGATAACATGAATGAACACTCTTCAAGTCTTGGCAGTTTCATTATTAACTCAAAAGAGCCAGACAGAGTTTTTGGTTCACTCTCTAGCTATTTTTGGGGCTATGTTGAATTGAGGTTAGCTTCTAGTCACTGGTTAACACTACACCCCTTTGTAAGAATTGTCAGGCTTTTGGGGTTAATGATAACAATTTGAACATTCAAGTAGGGTCGGGGTTAGAAGACGCCTCTATAGAAGATTGATCGATTGTTTCTCTATTGCATTTATTGTTTCACGTTCATCGCCACTTGCCAATAAACGTGACAGTTGCAGTCTATCAATGCAACGTGATCTCAAAGAACACACAGCGGAGCCCGAATCAGGACGCCAATATGTTCGAGTAGAAATGAAAATAGTGAAAAGTAATAGTTACCTGGTGTATCGTCTTCTGGTCAAATGGATGGTTTTGTTCCATTGGACACAAGAAAATCCGAGGCTGGAGCAGATCTGAAACAGATTATTATAGGAGAGGCATTATTAAATACTAAATTATTGAAATAAACTTAAGACTATTATTTACAAACTATAAATAGTTATAAACTAATAATAAAAATATGTACAAGTATAAAAATAGTAAAATAATTAAGCGGCGTCAAAAAATTCGTCCGCATCGCAGTTAGCAGGAATAGTGCCCAGAAGGCTGGCAAAATAATTAAATTATTCTACCATGTGACTTTCTTGTTCTATAAATAATATGGTAATAGAGTTGTGTTACGTTGCCTTGTCATCGCCATTCGGCAATCGTTGTGTGTTCCCCCTTCAATCTGAACGTTCTATAGTGCAAAGTCCAGTACTTGATAAAATGTAATATCAGCTGGCTGATGACTAAATAAATATAAAATACAGGTCAATGTGCGTATGTAACAGACCTTGATTATAAATTCCAACGGTAAAAAATTGAATGTCTGTCCTCAAAAATTCAAGTTGTTTGCTTTTGAATTACCTGCCGAAATTTGCATAAGTAATGTATTAACAAATGGTAGAAGACAGTTGAAGTTAATTGTGGTGCACTCTTTGTTAGGTAAATACACCAGTGACTGGCCGTCTAGTGACGTAGGCGCTATTGTCTAGATCCTATGAGCTGACGGAGATTCGATAGGAGGACTTACCTCATTGGTGTCTCCGACAATGTCACTTGACGTCATTATACAGCGAACCTCTTCATAGTACGCTGGTCGGTACTCGTATTCATTGGTATTCAGCTTCTTGATCTTCCTTTCTAGATGGCAGATTGGGTAATGTTTCTGAAAAAAATGTTGGGAGGATGGAATAATTGTAAATTTACAAAGATGACTTGATATCTGCTGTATTATGAACAACCTAATTATTATTAGTACCTAGGTATCTTGTTTTTAACTACTATTTTTCTTAGTTTATTCATTGTTTACTCATTTCTAACAGCCTTTTCCCATCTATGTTAGGGTCGGCATCCAGTCTAATCGGTTGCAGCTGTATACCAGTATCCTTGCTAATAATATAAAAGCGAAAGTGAGTTTGTTTGTTTGTTACGTCTTCACGCTTAAATGGCTAAACCAATTTTGATGAATTTTGGTAAAGAGATAGTTGAGACCCTGGAGACGGACATAGGCTAAAAAAAGTGAGAAAGGGGAAGAACAAAGGAAGAAAAGGGGAGAGAAAAATATATTTTTTTCGATCAGCGGGTTAAAGTTAGTGTTAACCCAAAGTAACTATGCCACGCGGACGAAGTCGCGGGCGGAAGCTAGTTGAATACAAGGCGACGGCTTATTTGACTTCCCAAACTCAGTATGCATTGGATTTTCAGGATATTGACTTTCTTTAATTAGAAATGCATATTTAATTTTACAAAACCCTTTGAGAGTTCACGAATTAAAAAACAAATATTTTTGTTACCGATAAAATTACCATCGCGAAGAAGCACGAAAGTAGATAAAATTCATGTAAATGAATGTTGTATGTTGAGGTCAACGCATCCGTCTAGCGTTTGGTAAATTTCCATGTTATGGCTATCCATGTGAATGCTTCGCCCGTTTTGCCCGCTTCGCCCCGGCTGACAACATTCTATCGCCCAATAAAACAATCGTTGGATTGCCCAATGATTGCACGAATAACGGCGGTAATCACGGGCGCGTTCTAAAAATAGACACGAATGTGGGTTGGAAACGTTCACGCATTTTTTGTTGGGTTCCGTACATCATAAATAAATAAACAGAAGCCTTATAGTAGTTAAAATTAAAACCATGTAGTCAGGTCTGCGGTCCCTTAGAGTGTTGTGAAGTCAATAACTCTATGAGTTTAGGCAGTCAAAAGATATGGCCATTTATGTCGGATTTCTCATACATTAGTAGCATTAATATTACACCAGTAAAGGGGAAAATATCCTTTTTGTAGATGCATGACCAAAAAATGTGATAACAAACTTAATTACAATTGGTAACCCAACCGCGGCTTATGTCGATGTATGGAGACAACAGTTTCTTAACGGCAAAGCTAAGTTTGTCCTTCAATACAGTTTCATCAGAAACAATCTTTTCAATCAGTGATTTAATTAGTTACAAGTTTGTACGGAACGACTACGAGTACGATTCGCACTTGACCGTTTTTTATTCTATTTTTGGACGGTATTACATCAGACTAAGATAACTGTTTGATTACGAAGTACACTTATAGCAGATTGTTCTTCTTTCCTACAAATAAATTCTATTCTAATTTATTTTAAAATGTGTTCTTTATTGTAATTTAATTTAATTTATTTAGTTTTATATAGTTGTTTTTAAAAATGTATAGTACCTACCTATAGTTATTTTTTTCCATCAACTGTATTTTTTTATTTTGCTTTATTGGGACATGTAACAGTTACACATTACAATAAAGTATGTCAATTTAAATTATTAAAACTAAGTAAACGTGAAACCCACACCAATGTCCGCAACATAATGGTAAAAGAATAAAAAAGAGTAATTAAATGCGCGCGTTCAGTCCTACCGAAAACAAAGCTGGCAAATACACTTTATCCTCAGCAACACTAAATGAACAAAGCAGCCATCCAACACTGCCCATTCCCAAACTACATATGAATGCAATTTAGGGACAACCAGCATTAGATAGCCGATTCAAAGATTCAATAGCCATCCTTTTGAACGTAAAGTATTACTTGTTATAATAAATTATTTATATGTTATTATCTGCGCATAATGTAGTGCATGCTGTGTTTCTCTATTAGTAGGTACCTAATGAGGCATTTAGACGTAAGCCAGCAATGTAAAAAATATAATGTTATAGCGTACTCATTGTTGAGAAGCCTTATCCTTAAAAAGCGAAAGTGAGTTTGTTTGTTTGTTTGTTACCTCTTCACGCTTTAATGGCTAAACCGATTTTGATGAATTTTGGTACAGAGATAGTTGGGAACCAGGAGACGGACATAGGCATTTTTTTTAAATAAGTGGGATGTGAGGGAGAAAGAGGGAAGAAAAGGGAAAACTTAGCGTTGCGATTGCAAATCAATAAGGCGCAAGGGGAACTGTGTTACCCCGAATTTAACGCGAGCGAAGCCGCGGGCAAAAGCTAGTATTAAATAAATAAATAAATGCTCTTGGGGTGTTCCGCCACTAATGTACTGTAGTCAAAAACAAGAAAGTGACAAAATGCATATTGAGAAACTGCATCAAGTAATTGTATCACTAAAATGTCGGCGAAGTGCGAGTCGGAAGCACCGAGGGTGCCGTACAAAGTTGCGACAAGGTGCATCATTTTGTTATTTGATATTTAAAAGTTGCTGTAGTGGTCTAATTGAAATAAATGCTGTGAGATTCAGTTTAGCTAACCATGCCAACTAAGCATGTATGCAAAACAACTCAATCGAAAACCGGAAAGTGCGTCAAATTACACTTTTAAGATTCATCTGTGTGAATATAAACGCTTGTTAAAAAACGTATGATAAAAAACAAATATTCTCACATATAATACCACAAGAGCTTCAAAATTATCGGGTATTTTCCGATAGGTTCGTTGCAAACAAATGAAGGAGTCAAGTTTTTCTTTTCAGGTTAAAAAATCACGAGCGCGAAGCGCGAGTGATTTTTCCTGAAAAACTTGACGATTTTATTTGTTTGCAGGGAACCTATCGGGAAATGCCAGATAATTTTGAAGCTCGTGTGGTATTCGGGGGATTATTTTTCCGTCCCAAATGTCGGCCAATAGAATTGCACCATGTTTTGTTTTTTATGCATAACAACGACCAGAGAAAATTTTCAAAAAATTTTCAGTATAATACCATGTAGGTTGTACCACGTGACGTCGAATGGTGCAATTCTATTGGTCGATATTTGGGTCGGAAAAATAATCAACATTATCTTCATAAGAACAATCTGCCAACGTACAAGATTCAGTTCTACGTCTAATAAGCTTGATTACTAATTAAGAGGTTAATTTCAAGCCAAAGACGACAATTAGCAGAGTTGATTGATTAATCCGACCTATGGTATGGAGAGAAGGACCAGAAGTGCTCTGCTTTAGTTTTTAGCAGATATTTCATGATCTAAAACTACTCTAAAATTTAGTTTATTCCTGTAAAACGACGTTTCCTATTCTGAAATTGATTGAAGTGACAAAACTTAACTATATCATAGTTTACCCGAATTAATTATTATCTTGTTCAGTTATTCAATTAAGAAAAATCGTAATCTCACTATTCTGAAATGGACGGTTTTTCACCAAAAATAGTGTTGACAAACTAAATCGGATTATCTTCTATTGGGGCTAAAATGTTGTGGAATAAAATTGGATGTGAATTAGTATGCCATCATAATCTTAGTCTAGTTTATTTCGGTGGTTCATCAAAACCTGCCGATTCTGATGAACCAGTATGGACTCTAGAGAATCCTTGTCTTTTGGTGGAGTACTATTTGACATGTAACGTTAACAGCTAAAATAAAGAAAAGAACACTCTTCATCATTATTATATATATTTTTTTCATATTACATATTTTTTCTCAGCATTATTGCGGTTTTAATATTGTCTTGTTAACTTTAGCTATAAACCCATGCATTAATTTGTTTCCTAATCCCATTTAAAAGTTTCTTTGTCTATTAGGAAATGTGGAATTCTTTGTCAGAAACATTACATTACAGCCGTCATTTATTATATTATGTTTGTTAAAACACGTTATGTCTTTTTAAGTCTCATATAAAATGGGGCAAACCTATTGCCATCAACTAGGCACAAATTTAAACTTTGCAGCTGTTCCCGACAAAATTCTTAATGAAAAATACCAAGGACACATGGACCGAACCAGGTATGGAATCTAGGACCTCTCGAGGCAGTTAACAATTCTTTAACCAGTCTGAATTTTATCGTAGATTTGAGAAACTTGACTTAAACCGTTTGTCCTGTGAGTTGTGTGTTGAGTCATCTTATATGGATTGCAATGTCAATTGAGTGATTCATTTTGATGTTGACCTAATACTGAAACTAACCTGCATTAAATTAATGGCATTGTGCAACTTGACCTCGCTTCCCGTTACGTTATTCTAGATAAAAGATACTGTATAATGTCAGTATACGACAATACGGTTGGCGCTGTGGCGTTGCGTGTCATTATATAATGATAAAAGCTTGTCGCGAGGTTTAATTAGGTACTTATCAGTACTTAATTAAATTAAAATTGAAAATATAATAAATATACCAGATGAATTTACGTAATTAAATTGGTACTATTTTATTTTCAATTTGCGCGACAAGCTTTTATTATCATTTAAATTGTATATAATGAGGTTATATATTCATAGTTTAATTTTTTAAAGAAAATAAATGTTTTCTTCTTTTTAGAGCGTTTAAATATATTTTTTTTACAAAAGTTTTGTTTGCAACATATTTTTTAAAGGTAATAATATCTAGGTTACATTACATTGGAATATGTTCAACCCATTCCCATAATATGCTATCGTTAGAAGATGAAAGACATAGAATGAGGTTTATAAATATGTTTTGGACCACAGTAATAGTGATTTGTAGTTCAAGTGGGCCTAAAGAAGAGAACGAGTTAGACTTGCGATCTGGTTCCGTACAAACTTGCTACGTAAACGGCCATATCTTTTGACTGCGTAGACTTGGAGGGTTGATTTTTTCTCAGCACAAAGGGATCATAGACTTCAGTTTATGGTTTTGATTTCAATTCGATACCTCCACGCAATCCCGAGATAAAGGGTCTTGACAGACAGACAGACAGACCGACAAAGTGATCCAATAAGGGTTCCAATTTTTTTCTTTTGAGGTACGAAACTCTACAATTCCAATATACTAGTGCTGACCGGTACCCTGACGAACAGTATAAAGACACTTCGGTCCAAGGTAGCCGATGAACACCGTGTAGTTTTTGTCACAAAAAGACTGACATACGCTTTAAATTTACCCACCTCAGAGCATCAATGAAGATTTCCACAAGCAAAAACCAAAGTAAAGTTACCTGTGCTCCTAACTGTCTCAACTCCCGGGATCCCTGGAGTGCGGCCGTGTATTCTGGTAACACCTGAAAAATACAATCAAGCTTAATATTCAAGACTAATCTATGATGTATGCATTTATTCTGTTCAGATAGTTTTGTTCGATTAACTCCCAGAGCCGAGTCTTCTGGCAGCGGACAACTATTCCTACAATGGCTTCCATTCATTTTCCTTACATTCCTAATGAGAAATGACGTAAAACTGTCGCTTCACAAATTATGTTAATCTAATCTACTATTTCAGCATCGCTGTTTTTTTCATATAAACATTGTCTTCATACAAATGAGGTTACAGTCTATAAACCCATTTAGTCAACGCCTGACGTAAATTCTCGACCAGAAGAAAAAACTGGCCAAGAGCAACAGAGGTTCCGTACAAACATGCTATATAAACGGCTATATTTTTCGACTGCGTAGACTTGGAAGATTGATTTTTTCACAGCACAAAGGGACCATAGATTTCAGTATATGTGACTTCAACTCGATACCTCCACACGTTACCGAGATAAAGGGTCTTGACAGACGGACAGACAGGCCGAAAACAAAGTGATCGTTCCGATTCGTTTCTTTTTATGCTTTTGAGGTACGGAATCAAAGTACGGAAAAATATGATTAAGTGTCACTACCTCCGCAGGGTCCTCACAATCCGCATCGGAGTCCATGCGTTGTCTCATCATCTCCTGCTGTCTGCTTCTCTCGAGATAGCCACGAGCTGAGTTCAGTATCTTGTCAGGGTTAGGGATCCTCAGAACGTGTTCTATGAACTCTCGAGCAGACTCTTCGTTGGATGATGGCGAGTTGTAGGCCAGGCATAAAGTCACGCATAGCGCCTGAAAAGAAAAACTGTTTTAGCGAACTAATATCAGTTAACAACATGCCCACTGCTAGGACTCCCTTCTAGACTGGCTTCTCTTCGATGAGCTGATACATTCCTGTCTAAGAGAGGTACCCTTTAATTTTGACGACACGCTTAGCGCAGTTGCTAAGTGTTTGACTGTTGCGCTACGTGTCGCGGGTTCGATCCTCGCACGGAAAAAATATTTGTATGACTTACAGATAGTTGTTCCAGGTCTGGCTGTTTGCGTATGTGAATTTAAATATTTGTAAACGCAACCACGATACAGGAGAGATTCCTAGTGGGGCCTAAAGGTTAAAAAAAATTGTTATGGCGTTATTGTGTAAAAGAGTCCATATTGTTGCATAACCTTTTAATGTCATTGTGTGCAATACCCATGTGTGGCATACATTCTGTATAGAATGTAACTAATGTAAGTTATATTATGCAGGTACATTTGGTTGGCTATTGATCATTGATGCGATCACAGTCCACAAATTACAATCTGCAGTAAATAAGAAATAACCGACTCTTCAAAAACTAGGTACTTATTCTTTAAACAAATGGTATTACTAATAAAAATAATGGAGTTTGAAAAAATAATCAATTTTCTTCGATTTTTTCATTCCAAAAATCACAATGTATATCAAATCAAAATCATTTATTTCAAGTAGGCCAGTTACAGGCACTTTTGAACTGTCGAAACATTGACAACAATAAAAATGAAGGTACAGTCCGAGTCACAAGGCATAATAACTGTGAAAGTACTGTAGTTGCCCATTCCAAAGCGTAGATCTCTATGGAGAAGAATGGGCAAAAAACTCCATGGACACTCTTTTAAATCAGAATAGTGTTACAAAACCTTGGTTACATCATTCGTGTTAATATGGTAAACTATGTGAGAACGATGTAGCAAGACGTGCACATTAAAAGTGTCCATAGTAAAAGAAAAAGAATTTCAAAAATACATAATTAATTCAAAAAAAGCTGTGGCAACTGAGAGATGACCAGTCACAACTGACAGCGCCCGGTTCACGAACATGACGCATAGATCAACACCATTCAACTCAACCATTTTCAAGGGAACTAAATGATCCGACACATGCGCCACCATCAGCGAGACATTTGAGTGAGCATGACATGCTCTCAACCGCCAGAGTAAAATAAGTCAAGAAAAGACGTAGGTTTCCATTGAATGATAGCTTTGTAGTACATAGTACTCACACAATTTGGGCTATGCGATTTTATAATGCTAAGAAATTGAATCTACATATACAATGCAAAGATCGACGGTCCCTACGTACATAACGTTAAGTCAAAAACCGAGTTTTACAGGAGAGCGTAATTTGTGTTCAACACGCACTAGAAATAATTCTATGAGCAACAATAAATATTTTCTTTCTACAATATTTTAACAGTTTTAAGAGCTTTATGATAGCATTTACACATAAATATTTTATTTTTTCACGTTTTCTTGGAAAAACTGAGAGAGATTCCTTGTATTTATAAGACTTGTTCTCTTATACGATTTCTAAAACAAGGTAAATAAATTAAATAAAAATCGTATGTCAGCATGTGCGCATAGATAATCTAAAGCCAATGAGACAATAAAAAAAATGCCATTTTCGACATGTCTTTATGTACGTAGGGACCGTCGAGATAGTTGTACAATCTTCAGCAGCTCCAACAATACTATTGAATGCTATCAATTTATTCGCCCCTGTTCTTGTGGAGCAGGACCGACATTGAGCCAAGCATTTTTGTCAGTAATATAATCGTCCAACTTATAATATGCTTGTTTAGATAGTGTGCGTTTAATGCATGTTTTAAATTTCGTCTCACTCAGTTCAAGGATACTTTGTGAAATTTTATTATAGCACCTTAAACAGTAACCCATGAAAGATTTGTCTACTTTAGCGAGTCTGAAGCCCGGCTGAACTAATTGGTTCCTATTTCTGGTATTGTAATTATGTCTAGATGACAGACATAATTACAATACCAGAAATAGGGACCAATTACTTTTACCAAAAAGATGCAGATTTTTTCTTACGTACATCATGTTTTCATAAATGTATTGACGGTGTACTGTCATGATGTTAATGTTCTTAAACAGTTCCCTAATGCCCCGTTCCAATAAACAAAAACGACTCGTTTGACATAAGTTCTATGAGACTTATGTCAAATACGTCCGTTAATAATCCGTAAGCAAAACGAGACGGTTTTGTTTATTGGAACGGGGCATTAGAGAATCGCGCCTACGGAGATTATATGTATATGGCTCTGATGGCTCTTTTTTGCAGAATAAAAAATACACTCGATGTCTGCAGCCCGTCCCCATAACAAAACAATTATATCAATTTAATTTATAAGTTATCTTCTATAATAAATATTGTTTCTTCTGATATATAAGGATGATTTGCTTATATACTAGCAATGGAATATTATTACTCAATAAACATTGGGACCGAAAAGGCTGAAATAAAAAAAAACACTAAAAGAAGAAAAATCAGTTAACTTCCGGAAGTCGGCGGCAAAAAAAAAATAATCTAACAAGTCACCAACTTCCGGAAGTATTTTTTTCCGCCTTTGTATCCATCTACATTTATTTAAACACTAGCTTCCGCCCGCGACTTCGTCCGCGTGGCATAGTTACTTTGAGCGAACGCTAACTTTAACTCGCGTGATGATCGAAAAAGAAAAATCTTTCTCTCCCCTTTTGTTCCGTCGTTCTCCCCCTATTCCCACTTAAAAAAATGTCCGTGTCCAGGATTCCAACTATCTCTGTAGGTACCAAAATTCATCAAAATCGGTTTTGCTATTTGGGCGTGAAGACGTAACAAACAAACAAACTCACTTTCGCAATTCAGTCCTGCAGTTTCTGATATTCAATTTCCTGCCTACCCTCTTAGTCTATTGGCGTGATTATTGCAAGTGATGCTGAGTCAAATAAAAAAAGTCCCATTAAAATCGGCCCAGTAGTTTCCGAGATTCAATTTTCTGCCTACCCCCTTAGTCTATTGGCGTGATTATTTCTATCCTTCTTTACCTTCCAAGTAATGTTGAGTCAAATAAAAAAAAGTCCCATTAAAATCGGTTTAGTAGATTCTGAGATTCAATTTCCTGCCTGCCCCCTAAGTTCATCGGCGTGATTATTTATATCCCAGTTTAGTCTCCAGGTGATACTGAGTCAAATAAAAAAAGTCCCGTCAAAATCGGTCCAGTAGATTCTGAGATTAGCCCGGACAAACAGACAGACAGACAGACAGACAGACAGACAAAAATTTTAAAAATTGTTGTTTTGGCTTCTATTACGGTAATTAAGACCCCCTGTAACAATTTTTCATAAAAATCTTCAATGTACAGAAATCGATCTTTTACAGTCTTATTATATGTATAGATATAACAATGACCGTGTGTGACGTGTGTCCCATTCAGCAAAAACTCAAATGGGCTACGTGGACAGTAGTGCAAACAACCTCTACAGATATAATATTCTTTATATAATGTTTAAACTTTAGTCATCATTCAAGGACGCGAACACTTTATAAGTAATGATATCCACTTTAACAGAATTGATGTTCAGTCCAGATCTACTGATTCAAGCGCGCTTTGAGCTAGACGTCAATCTATTTGCTTTTAATCATAAAACTCTTTGCTCCAACAAATTGAGAGATGTGTTTTTAAAAGTGTGAGTTATGACTCCAAGTGATAGCGTTTCTGGGGCACACAAATAGTTATTAATTAACCTTCACATACTTTGCTAAAGAAAGACTCCTATTATTTTATTAATTCTATCAACCGAAATATGAACGTTGGTATAACATCATGCAAACATTGCAAACGCTGCTGCAGCGTTGGAAATACAAAACACGCACGTGACTGGGTGGTCAGATTTGCTTCATGTGCATTATTGCGAAGATAAGAAGTTGTGATAATGTGTGTCTAGTAGCGTTGCTAGAAACGAGCAAGCAGCGAGTCACAAATAAGAATTTATTCTCCTGATTAGGCGAGAGCACGACGCGCGCGCTCTGATTGGCAACCATTCGTGGACATCTCGGCTACTGCCGCATTATGCAGCATCCCAGAGGTTGCAAACATTGTTGCAAATTCGGCAAGTTTGCAGGATTTGGTTTATTTGTGTCATTGCAAATAGTTCATATTACTTAGTTTTCGAAAGTTTAAAGACTTACTCAGAAAACCATAATATAAGGATTCATAGAAATTACTTTTGTACTCAATGACAATGTCACAAGTTTTTTTTGGCGCGGTAAGAAGCTAATCTTTAGGTATTCGCGGAGGTGAGGCTAGCTACAGACTGGGCGTGGACTGACACCAAGTATACATCGAAGTGCATCGAAAGAAATAAGGTCTAAAATATTTTGGCATTTGATTTTATTTGAATATCATGTCCGCCAAAAT
Source organism: Ochropleura plecta (assembly GCA_905475445.1). Classification (NCBI taxonomy): domain Eukaryota; kingdom Metazoa; phylum Arthropoda; class Insecta; order Lepidoptera; family Noctuidae; genus Ochropleura; species Ochropleura plecta. Next base: position 15,449,711 of record FR997721.1, on the reverse strand, counting down.
GTAAGTCATTTTGAAGTGCTAATTATTTTTTTTTAAATACGTGTTTTATAAGTTTTAGATACCTATGTCTTTAGTCTATGAAATTTCCTTTGTTATAGATATAAAAAAAAAAATGAGAAGTTCGAAACGAAAAATTTTTTTATGGGGTCTTTTAAACATTTTTTTTCGTAGTACTAGACTACTTTTATAAACTGTTTTTGTTTAAGCCTTTTCTTTGTGTATTTGACTATACACTGTATTTTGGTTTGTGGTATGTACAGATACAGCTAACTTTGCGACGAAAATCTAGACGTTATACAAAGTGTTTGCTATGTACAGCGCCTTAAGTTAGTGCTTAAGTTGATATTTTTACACACTGTGTCTACGTGTTTGTTTTCCATCTGTCCTTTCGCAGGTCTGCTGGAAGAGATTTCTTTATGAAATAAGCAGTGCCTTAGTGCTCTTTTGTCTCTATGTTTTTTTTTCTCATAATGTTTTGTGTGTACATAAATAAATAAATGTCTTACTCAAAGGTTGACTCGTAGAGAATACCCTGTGGCATCCTCCTATGTATAGGTAACTATTTGTATATGAAGTTAAAATAAATAAATTTCTAGTGCTTTGTCTACGTTATAAAGTTTTTACAAGAAACAACTTGTTAGTAAAGGATATAGGATACTACAATATTTTCTTCCAACGCTCCAGGGCTGAGTTCTAACAAAATAATACGAGTTCGGATTTGCAAATTGGGTTTTATGAGCAGTTTTTAGTTTTGTACATGAGTTAAACCGATTTCTTCATTGTTTTTAATATGATAGTAATTTCATTGGTTTCTAATAACAACATTAGACCTTTCTTTTTTCTGAACTATAAAAATTTAGTAGATCAAAATATTAAATTGGTGAATGAAAGAGAATGATTGTCAAGCCCTGCGGTCACAACTGTGGCCTGTGGTGGTACACTCTGGTCGCATTACGGACAATAACATGCCTACGAGATGACACCTTGCCTGTGTTTTTGTTATTATTGACTACATTAGCTGTGTGTGTGTGAGAAAGTTAAGGACTCTGACAATCTACGCTAAGTCATCTACGCTAAAATTAGTGTTGAACGCTGAAGATTTTTGTGCTGAATTTCACGGCAACACATTCCATGTCGGCGGAAATAGTTCGTTTTTTACCGCCACCGGTTGAAAGGTGAGTTTTGTTTTTGATTTGGAATTATTTCATGTTTTATTATTATTGTTGTTGTATTGAGAGCTGCCACATTATGTCGTATCTAAATATTATTATAAAGTCTTGGCTTTGCTGCAAGCGCGTTTGTTATTTTTGCCATAGCTTTGGCTTGTTTTAATGCACAAATTTAAAGATTTTTAAAATGTCGTTAATAGGATCCAAGTAACGCTTCCTCAATTATATATTCTATTGCACGTAGATATCATTGGAGTAGAATATAAGAATAGCAAAACGTCATTTGGCCTTCACAACGGGTACACAATACATTTTATTGTGGTACAAAAGGGCGCTAATTTTTAACACAATGAATTGAATGGTTCTATGTTATATTCTAGCCCAATGACGAGGGACCTCATATCCTGCAAAATACAACAAACCAAGTGGTACCAGCCACACTTAGTAATATCTAAATTTAGCACAGATTATCCTGCCAATAGGGCAGAGATAATATTTTTTTTAATGTTATGTGTAGAAATTGTACAAAAATACTAAACCAAAAAAAGCCAAACCAAAAATTGACATTAAGCGGTCTAGTTTAACTGACTGTCATTACTTAGCACCGCCACAATATTGTTTATTACGTCTACTGATACTGTTAGCTTGCGACATCCCACAGCTGGGCTAAGGCTTCTCCCCATGACTTCCAGTTGTTTCGATCCAGGGCTTATGTAAACCACAGATCGTTGCTCTGCCGAAGCTCAACTTCTGCGACGATTTCCACAATGTTTTCAGCCTGTGTCTGGGCTCCATATAGTGGCTATTTTTGCCCACACCTCATTGGACATGCGGCAGCTGTGGCCAGTCTAGTCTTAGTCTTAGCGGCTTTTTGAGCAGTAATTTTTGTTTTCGAGCGCAGTTTGTTATTGTGCACACAGTCTGTTAGTTTGATGCCTAGATTTCAGCGCTCCATAGCACGTTTGGTAGACCTTGTGTTTGAAGTTTTGAATGTTTGTCAAAGACGAAGGGCTTGTAGGTAGAAACTAGCTTTTGTGTTTACGTTCTCAACGGATATAATAACAGCGTTACATATCTAAGTCACTGGTACGTTGCGACATGATTTGTTTATGTTTCATTCATTTAGCTGAGATGATTGGATGACAAAAGATTTCTGATAATAAACAGTTTTAGTTACCGTGTGGGGCGAAGCTGGGTGTGTAACTGTGTAAGTTATTAGATTGGCAGTTTCAACGTTGACCGGGCACCATTTACATTTTTAAACTATTCTCTCAAAATTGATATTATTCATAGGCAATATTTTCAAGCAAGTTGCCGAGAGTTCACAAAGCAAGTGCAATATTTTTATAAATTGCGTAGGAATTAAATTTTTACTCTGACGTAATTTGCCATACTACCCACATGACGTTCGTTTTTTCCGATAAGACGCTTCACGCTAAGATACGCTTATTTCATTAGGTATGTAGGTATTGGTTTTCTTGACGTTTGAAACTACGTACTATTATGGTCGTAACCGTTTCATAAATCCTTTATAGGTGTTAAAACTTGGTCAGTGATTTTGATTTGGTTTCTCGGGTTTTTTAAGTGGCAGCATTTTGCTAGTGATATTATAAGTGAAAAAGTGACGATTCTGTACCTACAAGAAATGGGACGGCTACTCAGACGGTAGATATCGAATTGTTTTATTGGTTTTGTTTACATAAATGACTGTATTTAAACACGATTGGTATTTCTAAAAACTTGTATTTCATGATGTGTTATAGAATTATTAAAGTTGTTAAGAACGAATAATATTATCCGGTCCGGTCACGTTTGCAAGTTTTTAATGAATTTTTAATGATGCTCAGTTAAAACCTGGAAGGGTTGCCGTGAAAATGTAAAAAAAATGGTAGACAAAAGAGATAGAAGCGTATACCAAACGCAACAATAATAGGTAATTGATTCAGATTCACTCCTCTGATTGCTGCTCAACAATAAGAAAACTAGTGTCAATTTAGGTCACTGTATGATTAAATACCTTTTATAACGACTTACATATTTCCTACAAACTATAATGTAATGTGAGCAATAAGACTACGACGTTGTTCACGTAGATGTATGTAAACAAGAATATTTATGTCGCTTAGAGAAGGTGTACCACTTTTTTCACCCCTGAGAAAAGGGAGCCCGCCTGACACAGGTCCTTACCGTAAACTGAAGTTTCGAGAAGTAGGAGTGGAAGCTGTGGCACCTCTTCAAACACTCCCCAAATCCTCATATCGCCACTATTGTGGCGTCCCCTGAACGTGGTTGCGATAGTCGCTCTTTTCATGCCACCATGAGATCGCACCGGAGATCTATCCGCTGAGCTGCAATTTGCGCGGAAGCGGAGTTTGCTCCCGGTGTGATGTAGTGCCTCCGAACGCCAATCCGGCAAGGCAAATATTTTTTGATGGGAAAAGTCGTTTGTCACATTAAGAATTAGGATAATTATGTTACATGGAAATCTTTGTTTGCAAGCAAATGTGAGGAAACTTTGGCATTGTAACAAAGTTACAAGGATACAATTTTACGGAATACATACACGGGCCTTTAGTCGACGCTGTTATTATGGAGCCGGGAACAGAAATGACAAATACTCACGTGAATCAAACGACATTTTCACACTCATGGAGAAATTAAATAACAGAACAAAAACTAATTTTATCATCATCATCAATTACCATAAACCATGATTTAATTATTTTTCCCCGCACTTTGTCATATTAGGCTGAGGGAGACACAACGATATACAGACTAATGTTAAAAATTAAAAAAAAATCAAATATTTTTGAATTTAGAACCCGAATAATAATGTTTATAAATGATCATAGCTGTTTATTTTCAATACACCTCCTCGCAAACTGGCTTTTATTTCACTACCATTAGGTACATGCAATGTATTTCACACGCGTGCTTTTTTCTCATTCATCAGGAGTGCTTTATTTTTTCTAATTTTACCACGGATAACAATAAACAACTGCTCAAATTCCTATAGCAGTGTTTTTTTAGAGCAAGGCATATTTTAAAAGGGGGAATTATAAAAGAGCGATTAAAACAAAGTTTTGCGACTGATGATGACATACTGTACTTATTAATAACTTGAGCGGTATGAATTTGAGTAAGCGAAAAATTAACTAAACTAACGACGAATATTGATTATTAATAAAATCCAGAACGAGCTTACAAAAAGTGGATTGTGATTAATCCATTTCATATATTAAAATTTTATCCGAGCGACTACATTACTAAGTGAGCGACTGGAAATACAGAGAGGGCAACTTCAATATTAAGATAGAATCGATTTTTATAAGTGAGGTTATACATACTTAGGTTAGATTGGGTTTTTTTTAGGTTAGGTTAAGTTAGAAACACTTCATTTAAGATAAAATATAAAAAATACATAAATTGCCAAATATTGAAAAAAATGCAGGACGTAACGTTGACACTCAAACAAATATTAAGTCGCTCAAATATTATGAAGCTTCTTATTTTGTATTCTAAGTAACTCAAATTAATGTTTGTAAGATACTGTTCTGTTGATTTCTCGTCACTTACAGTCAGTCGCTCACTTAGTAATTATATAACCTAAATTAATTAATTTAAACACTTAAAATTGTAATTTACAGTCACTTGTTTTATAGCAACCCTTTTAAAAGGCCTTCATACTTAATAAAAATGTATTTATCAACAGAATACCACAAATAAACATGATCATTTGTTAAATAATTTGCAACAAATTGAAATTTATATGAGTTCCAAAATAAAAAATGAAATTAGGTCGAATTGAGCAATTTCATATTTTTCTTTCTCCTTCAGTCTGAAAAGACAAAGGGCGGGGAAAAAGCTAATGAAATAATAGATTTTTATTAATGACCAAAGGACTTTTTATTTTGTTATTTAATTTCTCCGTAAGTGTCCGAATCTTTGGTTCTAGGAAATGCCGCCTCTTCTTGTTTGCAAACAAACAAAACAAAAACAAACCGAAGTCGACAGTCACCTACTTACTCTCAAAATAATTAATTAAATTAATAATTTCGTTTTCTAGTGTCATCATAAAATGAACTAAGTAAGCAGTACGTGTTGGTACCTATTTGAATTAAAGTTTTCTTTTCAGCACCTGCAAATCGGAGAGGCGACGGAGAAATCGTGGGACCTTCCGCTTAGAGTCAGTACCAGAAGCCGGAAGGCTGTTCAAAATGACGCACCTAGAAGATGGGTATGTTATAATCTATTACTTTTTAAGGTTCCGTACCTCAAACGAAAAATCGGAACCCTTATTGGATCACTTTGTTGTCCGTCTATATGTTTGTCTGTTTATCAAGACCCTTAGGTATCAATAAAATTAAATCATATTCTCATATCTGTGGTCCCGTTATGCTGCAAAAATCTCAACCCTCTAAATCTCTGCAGTGAAAAGATATTCCTGTTTATGTCGCAAGTTTGTATGAAATACTCAGTGCGCGAGTCTGACTCGTTCTTGGCTGGTTTTTTCATTGATGATGACAAATGCTTTAGCCGAGGCCCTAGCACGACCACGTAATGTTGGTAAACGTTACGCAAATACTTATGTTGCTTTTGAATCGAAAACCCTTTAGCAGTTTAGTTAAATTGTTTGCAACAAGCACACCCAGTTACATCCATATACAGCGTGTTGTTTTGCATCCTCGTCAAATTCAAGGACGTAACTATGCTAATGATTCTCGATCCGAATCGATAATAAAATAAGTAGGTTTTTTTTTTTACTTTTTTCGTATTTTCAGAAATCGGTAAGTGCACACAGGTGCGTGCATGCCGCTGTATGATACGTATGCGCCGACGCTCACGCACACTGTTCTGTGTGTTCTGTAGGTGATTCTCTACTTTTGAAGTGAAATATTCTGTAATACTGTTAAATTTAAACACACAGAGACAGATCATAAAAGCGCCGTATATTATTATTGATCAGGTACCGTAATTTTCATTGATTATTTATGACTTTTACTAGCACCTCCTAAATTTTGACGAGGATGCAAATCAACATTATTGTATATGAACACTAGCTGTGCCCAGCCAGCGGTTTCACCCGCTGCTCACTTAGGGCTATGAAAAATAGATGTTGGCCGATTCTCAGACCTACTCAATATGCTCACAAAATTTCATGAGAATCGGTCAAGCCGTTTCGGAGGAGTATGGCAACGAAAACTGTGACACGAGAATTTTATATATTAGACAATATGACAATATTATGTGAAACGTATTAATTTTTTTTAAATTGACGTTTATGCGGATTCTTTTAATCTTATCAATTAATTTGTGTTTCGCACCTCAAACAAAATACAATTTGGATATTTTAATAACATGATGTATTTACTTTGTAAGAGTTTGTTTTGGTAGTTTTTTTTAAGGTATTCGGATAGGGCTGAAACTATTCGACCGTTTGGTTTTAAAATATAATTTAGATTTGACGTGATAAAATTACAGAAATAAACTTTATCTGTCATCGAAGTAGGTATCTTGTGCGTTAACACTAATGGAAAATGAAATTAAACTTATTAAAATCGTATATGACGGGCCTGTTGGTCTAGTGGTTAGTGGCCCTGACTGCTAAGCCGGAGGTCGTGGGTTCGATTCCCACCCAGGACGAACTTTGTGTGATGAGCATGATTGTTTGTTCTGTGTCTGGGTGTGATTTATCTATAATATGTATGTATTTATAAATTATATAAGTATGTATATCAGTTGTCTGGTTACCATAACACAAGCTCTGCTTAGCTTGGGATCAGATGACCGTGTGTGAGTTGTCCCAAGATATTTATTATTTATTTATTTATATGCTCAGAAGTTCACTTTTTCTTACCTCAGACGATCGTTTATATTTCATTCGTATATATTTTAATGAAATCTAAATTTTATGGTGAGGTTGTTTCGGAAAAATTTCAGCCCCTGCAGCTAGGTTACAGGTCCAAAGGGGGCTGTGAGGCTGCCGTACATGCTTTATCGACCTACCTAAATTCTGGTAAAGGTGAGGTCATCCTGAAGGTTGATATAAAGAATGCCTTCAATTCAGTTAATAGGAATACCTTGTTAACAGCAATTAAACAAGAATTACCCCAAATTTACAGTTTCCTTTGGCAATGTTACAGACACCCATCTAAATTATTATATCGGGACAACCTCTTGAAATCTGCTGTTGGCTGTCAACAAGGTGAAGGTGACCCACTTGGGCCAGTGATTTTTAGTTTAGCTATCCACCCAATCATTAGACAGCTAAATTCCAAATTTAACGTTTGGTACCTCGATGATGGAACCTTGGGCGGCGATGTGGATACAGTTTTAAGAGACCTAATTTATTTAAAAAAAGAACTTCATTCTATTGGCCTTGATCTCAATCTTTCCAAATGTGAATTATATTTAGCAGACAGCACCGACAAAGGACTGACTTTATCCAAATTCAACACAATAGCCCCTGACATCAAAATTATTGATAAAAGTTCTCTTCGTCTCCTTGGGTCTCCTATCTTCGAGAATTCCTTTCTAGATTTTATCGATGAAAAAATCCTAAAATTTAATGATGTCTCAGAAAGATTGCTCCAAATAAACATGCATTCGGCTATTACTATAATTCGTTACTGCTGTTTTGGCCCTAAATTAACATATTTCCTACGTGCTTCCCCTTTATGGAAGCACACTAATCTTTTGGACAAAATGGATCAAATTATCAGACACACTTTATCTTTAATTTGAAATGTGGCTCTGGACGACCGAGCTTGGGCTCAAGCCACTCTTCCCATTCGTTTGGGACGACTCGGCGTCCGCAAAATTTCTAGTATTAGTCTACCAGCTTTCTTATCCTCGGTCCACGGTACTGAGAAATTAATCAGGAATATCCTGGCTTCCACACTGATTGATTTTGATGTGCCGTGCTTCTCCGAGGCTAAGGATGCTTGGAAAGTCGCTTGCCCGAGCACTGAACAACCCGACAAACCATTTTCCCAGAGACAGTGGGACGAGCCGCTCTGCAGAGTAGTTCAGAATAATCTACTGAACACGTCTGCTACTACTGCTGAGCGTGCGCGCCTTTTGGCTGTGAGCAAGTGGGAGTCGGGTCTTTGGCTTTACGCACTACCGTCGTCGATCATAGGCACTTTGTTCGATGACACTACTTTCCGCCTCGCTGCTACCTTACGTTTAGGTGCTCCTTGTTGTTCTCCTCATCGCTGTCATTGTGGTGAAGTAGTCAACAGCCTTGGACACCACGGCCTATCATGCAGCCGAAGTGCGGGCCGTTTTGCGCGGCACGCGAATACTAACGACATCATCTGTCGAGCTCTTGTCACCGTTCCAGCTGTTTAAGAACCCAATGGCTTGGCACGCGACGATGGCAAAAGACCGGACGGTATGTCTTTGTTTCCGTGGAAGTTGGGTAGGCCTTTAGTGTGGGACGCAACGTGCGTCGATACTCTTGCGCCATCCCATCTTCCTAGCTCTTCGTGCTGCGCTGGCGCTGCTGCTGCGGCTGCAGAGAACCTCAAGCGGCGTAAATATAGTAACCTTATTGGGAACTTTATTTTCGAGCCGTTTGGGGTTGAAACTCTGGGACCGTGGGGTCCTTGTGCTCACAGCCTTTTTAAGGAAATTTCAAAACGTTTGGTTGACACTTCCCGTGACCCAAGGGCTGGCTTTTACTTTGGCCAGAGGCTTAGCGTTGCCATACAACGTGGCAACGTGGCCAGTCTCTTGGGGACATTGCCAACTGACAGCGTTGAGGACGAATTTTTTGACGCTATTTTTTAATTTATTTATAAGTTTAGTTTAGTTTAATTTAGTTATTGCTTTGTAAAGGCTTCTTAAACAAATAAACAGTAAACACATGAAATCTATAACATTATAGTTATTAGCAACTTTTTTGTTTATACATATTACTACATTACATTATACTATTTCATTCGGTCAACAGTTTCATGGTCATTCGTTAAAATCGATCACCTACAAATTATTCTAATACTGTGTTTTATTTTAAATGGAATATTTAGGTCAGTGGACAAACAAAATTAGGTTCCCACTATACGCTTGGTTTGCACGTGTAGAAAATGTATACTTAGCTACTTAATAAAGTAATACTTGCAGTTTGGCATAACACTTCATTAGACTATTTGCATTCATGTTTTATTCGCTTAACTTGCGAAAAAAACATAAATTCTAATTAATACTGGACTGATGGGAAAGATGAGTCAGAAACTGACATTAATTTATACATGCCTAAATAAGGTAATCTGTACAAGGATCCGTGTTAAACATCATAATTATGTTTACGAACTTACAGTTTAAACAAATAACATTCTTATCTATTCTACTTTAAAGTATGTAATAAAGAATCTGCCGGCATTAAGGGCCAAGCTATTCAAATCAATTTTTATCGATGCTATCCCTTTTTGTATCTTATTGGTCTGCATTTCCTAACCCTGACCTATAATCTCGCTGACTGCAGTCAGTATTATCTAGTTAGATTTGTACTTGGCCTGGTCTTTAGACCTTAACCTGTCAGTTTTAATAATGATCAATTCACTAGTTCCCGTCTTTTGGATAAGTCAGGTCAGGGTCTACAAAACAAGCAGTTCAATGCTCATAGTCGTCAAGAAAAAAGATTGGTCATTCTGTTTATGAATTTAGGAGTCACTATTATGTATGAATAACGACATATTAATTTTCTTCTTTTGAAAACGAGACAGTTAGCATAGCAAAGGCATTTAATGCACAGACTAAAAAATAAAAAAAAAACGAAATGTTTAAAGTTACCTTAATGATGAAATGCCTGACTGCCATCTTGAATGCGGTGCTTTTCTACCGGAGATGTGCGGTGGTAGTACTCGAGCAACAACTGTCAGTTCTATGAATAATTTCCATCGTCCGAAACTCTTTTTATATCACGAGTTATCTTAATCCTTACCAACAGTCGAAGTGTTTTAATTAAATCATCCAGGTAAAGCTTTGCGATGAGAATAGTATGGCTCGCTATTTACTGGAAAATACAATTAAATTAAATAAGTTCAAGTTCTTATTTGTCATTGAAATTTACACTGTCTATTAGTACTACAGGATTAATATTAGTGATTCATATGACAATACAGGTACAAACAAACTGTAGTACCGTAGTTAGCATCATACCATATGTGGTACAGTTTATAAATTGAATGTCATAGCACTGTCCTAGTTTTGAAATAATTCCATTCACAGAGGTGACAAGTTATAATTCACATTTTTATAAATTATTAGCTGCGCCTGCGGTTTCAGCCACATAGATTAGGATATTACGCCTCGTACGCCTCCTGTCTATTGCTAAAAACAGCATTAGAATCGGTTGAGTAATTTAAAAGATCTAAGCCTACAGACAGTGGAAGTGACTATCATTTTATATGTATACTAAATATGTAAAGATTTAATCAAATAATTCGTTTCAAAACTTTTCCACCAGTTCCAACGGCTTAACAAAATGATACGTTGTTTTATTTAACTAGCATATAGTTTACAAAACAGGTTTTTATCCTGAGTCGTAACATATCATGGGATTTCTACGCCGTAGAACTTTGTAACAGCTAAAACTTAACAGTAAAATAATCCCTAGAACATCTACAAGGAATATTTGACGAAAAATGACATACGTTCTGCCGCTTGAAGATATGGTTTGTTTTTCAAAGAATCATTTTTAATTATAATATCAATAAAACATTAGATAAGTAAGTGGCGTAGATGTGAAAACAATAAAAGCCAGTAATTATGCGTAACTACCTCCATATATTAATAAATCGCACGATTTTCACAGTATAGCTTTGGTTCAATATCACTGTTTTGTCAAAAACCCAAACAGAAGATTCGAATATTTACCTTAAAAATACGTAAAAACTCAGTCTCATCCACATTTTCCAACATCAACAAAAAAACCTATATTAGTTCCCAGTTTTAACAGAGAGATTAGGACAAAGATAACACTGGGATGCTCTCTGATTGTTTCCGACAATAATTGTCAATCACACTAAAATGTCAGCCTCTGATAATAATTCAATCTGCGTTATTAACTACATCAAACAGAACAAGCGTCTATTTACATAGACTTACCCTTTAGACAGTAATAAAAATGGTTTCTTTTCTTAGAACACTCATTTTGTTAATGGAGATAAGTATAAATGGAGGGGTTTTTTTTGGACGGATTTCGTGACCGGCAGCTTATCTTAGATGGTTTTAGGATTCCGTTTCCAAATTGCAAAAACGGAACCTTTATAATTCGTTATGTCTGTCTGTCTGATTATTACAGCCATTCGACTCCGAGATTATAAGCACCACACAGTTGAAATTTGGACAGTAGGTGCCTTCTATAGACTGTGCAGATAGCGCGTTCGAGTGCCAAACGCGTCTGAAAGTGATGCCAGCAAATCTGAGGGGCCCGTCAGTGCCTATGCTTGCCGAGACTGCGGGTTGGTTCGAAAGAGATACCGAGGCCCCGAACCACAAAAGGAAATAAAGGAATATGTCAGTACAAGACAGACACACCCTTTAAAAGGGGCATTTTGATGATTTCCAATTCGAAAAAAGGTGCATGCTTCTGTAAACCTCAACACAAATGTGATATAAAATTGTAAAAGAAATTGAAAATATGTGTGTGAAAATGGCGTTCCATAAATAAGTGGGTTAAAAAATATCTATGTAATCTATCGATAGCTCTTGAGTCATCATTTTCTTATAGAAGAAAATTCTGAAAACAATGAAGGTTTGACACTTTATCAAAAACTGCAGCAGTAACTTTGTTTTCATTAGTATGAATGACAAGAAATAGTTTTGATGTTGAGTGTAAAACATAATCTGTATGAAAAGCTGCACAGCTTTAAATATATTGTAATTATATGTTTTAGTGTTACGGATCCGTAGGTATGTGGTACGATTCGCACTTGACTGGTTTTTTCTAATAGATCTATCAAGCTTTTTGTTGATTGCTTAAGTTTTATTTAAAGGTGGTTTTATGAATGATTCAGTGCGTAAGTATTCCTATTAACAGTGGTTGAAATTGCTGGAAATGTCTTTAAACTTTTGCGTCGTTCATACACCAGCAGCATTGCAATTTTGAGGTTAAGCTATTGTACCCACGACAACGGTTTTAGGGATACTGGTTGTAATGGTTTTACTAGCAATGGTCTTTGGAGAAACCATATTGTATTTCGATGCAGTCTTTTCATTTACATTTTTTTATTTGTTGCAAATTCTATAAAGGTTTATAGAATTTGCAACAAATATTTTTTTAAATAAAAACGCAAAAAAAAGGGAAGAAAAGGGGAAGAAAAGGGGAGAGAAAGATATATTTATTGGATCATCACGTGGGTTAAAGTTAGCGTAAGCTCAAAGTAACTATGCCACGGCGGACGAAGTCGGCAAGCTAGTTATATTATATAATTTAACAAATAACACAAATATTACCATCAGTACTGCAACTATTCTGAACAACGGATGGATGCAGGTTAAAAGAAGATGAGACCCACTTGAATAAAAAAGAAATGGAATGGTTCCCGATGTTCCAACTTTTGTTCATTCGCTGTAGTTATTTTTTTGTTAAATAAAAAAAAATCAAAATATTTTTATTTTACATAGGCCTACATGGACACTTATAAAACGTCGAGAAAAGATGCACGGTTCGGGTTGGTCGTTTCCTATGGAGAAGAACCGGCAAGAAACTCCATGGTTACTCTTTTAAAATCATTTAGTTTTACAATGTTGTTGTTGTTACAGCGTTAGCACTTAAGTATGAGAGGACAGCGTAGGCCCGACAATAAGTCATTGCTTACTTTACAAAAAGTAAAATAAAATAATACGTTAACAAAAGTTAACAAGCGTCTAATAATCTACAAGGCCAACCATGTCCACTCATTCACAACGAAAGCTTAGCTTAACGAAACCTTAACGAAAGCTTAGCTTAGCTTTAGCTTTTAATTGCCTATTAAAAGTTAATTTGTCTCATTCGCAGAAACATGCAGAGCGATATTATTTCTCCTGGAGCGCAAGGAGTATTTAGACAGGTAACTATATTCTAGTCATAACTAAACCATTGTCTTTGCTATTTTTTCCTTCCAGTCTTTAGGAGTATTTGTAGATAATATAGTCACTACCGTATGATCAACAATCCTCCCTTCCGACTTTAGTTGAGCTGTAAAAACGCGTTTTTCCATACATTTCTAAGGCAGCAGCAACCTGTGACGTCACTAATTTACCAAGTACTTGACTCGACTATTATATATTATTAAAATATTCTAAATCAAATTTTACATTCAATTGAAAATATTTCGGATCTAAAAATAAAATAATAAAACCAATTGTTATATTTATTTGTGAAGGCACTAATCTACAATGCGCTCTATTAGTTCCAAAGGGTTGCCTACGCCGTAGCACTTGACGTAGCAAGAGCCTACGCCAACGGTACCGCAGGCACAGAATACCACAGGCAATTGTCCCAGTTTCTACGACTGCGAACTATGTTCTTCGGTTACCAGTAATCACACTCTTTTTTTACGTCTGCTTTACAACACTGTGTAAACCACAGCGGTCTTTAAGTTGTTGGAATAAAGTTGCAGTCCGTTTGCTTCCACTGTCAAATTGGATCTGATCTGTGATTTTCAAATTAATCTCGTTGCATTATAGTTACTGTTGAATTGCTGTCCATAGTTTAAATAACTATGAAATGGTCCTAGCCCTAGCTATAACAATAATAACATTAGCAGTTATTGGGCAGCCCCAAAGTAAAATTAAACCATCTGCATAACCTTTTTTTTTCTAAAACGTTGCTCTACACTAGGAACTTTTCCTGTATCGTGGGTGCGTTTACAAACATTTAAAATCACTTAAACAAACAGCCAGTCCCAAAGCTACTATTTGTAGCGCATACACATTTGTTCCGTACGTGGATCGAACCCGTGACACGCAGCGCAGCAGTCAATCGCTCAGCCACTGCGCCAAACGTGCCGTTTATTCCCAACTATGTTGGGGTCGGCTTCCAGTCAACCAGTATTATCATAGAGCGACTGCATTCTGATCTCCACATCCCAGAGAGCGGTAATGCGCAGTAGTTAGTATAGCTTTTATGCGGGGCCACTATTTAGAAAATAAAATAATATGTATGAGTAATGAATCACATTACTCAAACATATCCTTACTAATATTATAAAAGCGAAAGTGAGTTTGTTTGTTTTTTTGTTACGTCTTAACGCTTAAGTGGCTAAACCGATTTTGATTGACGAATTTTGGTACAGAGATAGTTGAGACCCAGGAGACGGACATGGGCTAATATTTTTAAAGTGAGAAGTGAGGGAAGAAAAGGGAAATCTTAGCTTTAGCTCACTCACATACCATTTATCATGCATATTTCGGTAAAGGTGCTCCCTCACCGGGAGCATTCGCGTGTAATGTAACGTTACAGATTTGAGCATTACATCAGTGAAGGAGGAGAACCGAGCATTACAATGCGCGTTATTATTACAATACCTGTATTTTGCCTGTTTTAAAATAATTCATGACACCAATATCGTTTCTTCACGCAAATGCTCGTTAGTCAGGGAGGTATTATTGTAATGTAATGCTCAAAGTCGAATCTAAAATGTTACAATCACGTGAATGCTCCCGGTGAGGGAGCACCTTAAGACAAATTCAGTTGGTTTTTTTTAGAACACACATACACACATCAAAAGTATCTAGGGATCAACATATATTTTTGCAATAACTTTTCTCCTGATTGATATTAATTAAAATTTTCTTTAAGGATTCATCAAATAAAGTGTTTTCGTTTGTCACAGTAACGATAAACCAAGTCACCTTTGCATTAATAAAGAAATTTGCCATTTTCCTAATAAAGGGATGTTTGACATTTGAACCACTAACATTAAAGAACGAAAAAAAGACTGAAATAACAGTTTTCTTTAAAATTTTATTGGGTAACTTAAACAATTAATAATCCGTGTTTCTACCGCGAACACTAACAACACAAGAACATCGGTTTGGCATACTCAAAATGAGTTCATCCAAATCACGCTGTGGAATGGCCGCCCATGTTCGTTGCAACAACAAAAAAAGGTCTTCTTGCGACTGGATACCCTCCATATTCGGCAGAGCTCTTCTCTGTAGCATATCCCATGCATGCTCAATCGGGTTCAAGTCTGGCGACTGAGCAGGCCAGGGCAGGACATTGATGTTAGCTGCGGCGAGAGTCTGTCTTACAATTCTTGCGGTGTGCGGTCGTGCATTATCATGCATTAACTGAAATAAGGGACCGATTTGCACTTGTAGAGGAACGATGACGTCTGATACATTCGTCTCAGCATAAATTTGAGCGTTGAGGTTGCCTCTGATCCAAATCAACTCAGTTCTTCCGCCGATCCAAATACCCGCCCATACCATGATGGTTCCACCACTATAAGGATGGACTTCCTGGCAGGATTTTAATCGCTGTTGGCGTCCATTGGTTCTCCAGTGTCGTATACGTCTTGTATCCGGTCTCATACCAAAACGAGACTCATCAGAAAAGCACACGAAACGCCATTGTTCTTCTGCCCAATTTCTGTGTCCAAGAGCCCATTGATATCGAATCCTACGATTGTGCATTGCTATAGGTGGTACCCGTAGCGGTCTTCGGGAATGAAGGTTCACTTCATGCAAGCGGTTTCTGACTGTTTGGTCGCTAATTAAGTTCCCTGAAGAGTGATGAAGCCTCACGGCTAACATCATGGCGGTTATTGTTGGAGCTCTTCGAGTTAAGATTTGAATGTATCGGTCTTGTCTCCGTGTGGTGCAGCGATACCGTCCTCCATGGCGCTCAGCCACGGTACCAGTGCTTCGGTAACGTGTCCAAAGTCGACTGATAACACTCTGACTTGTATTCAGAGCTAAAGCTACAGTACGTTGCCGGGAACCAGCTTCTATCATTCCCACGGCTCTGAGCATTTCTTCCCTGCTTAAATGACGTCGCCGCTCCATAATAACGTTGGTTTTAATCAGTAGTAGGGAAACAGTAGCACTAAAAATGTCTTCAATGCGTTGTATGTTTTTATAGGGAAAATATTGACAGCTTATTTTCATCTTTTACTCGAATTTGATTGAGAGTTCCTGATTCAAATTATGAAATGCACCAAAAAGGATCCATATAAATTTATAAAATCATAAATTTATTACAAAGCCACATCTCAATCTCAAGAAATCCGCATAAAAATGCTTGATCCCTAGACACTTTTGATGTGTGTACATACTTGCAAAACTGTCATGTTTTGAATCTCATTCTCAAATTTTATTAAAATATTTGAAACACGAATAATGATACTTAGGTAATATACACACGTGTAGCCACAGCTACAACCTAAAGTATAAAGTATACAGCATAAAGTGTTCACAATATAATGCAGAAGTAAGTTGATAAAGGTAAGGTTATAATATCGATGATTACTATGATCTCATTCATCAAATATGTTTATAATGTGATTTATATTTCAATGAATGCAGCATGCTGACTATCGATATTTGTAAGAACCTGCCTACTCGTCGTAATCGGATATCTCAGCAGGGTACATTCTAATTATTCTACCTATTATTCACATTATAATTATATACATACTAGCTTTTACCCGCGGCTTCGCTTGCGTTAAATTCGGGGTAACACAGTTCCCCTTTCCTGATTTGCAGGTATTTTTCGTTGGTAACAAAGAGTGTGTGTACCGAGTTTAGCTTCCTACCTTGAAAACTGCGAAATGCTCCATACAAACTTCCACTCTCTATTTTACGGAAGTATGGGGTTAAAAAGAGACAAAAAGTAGCCTATGGCCGTCTCCAGGGTCCCAACTATCTCTGTACCAAAATTCATCAAAATCCGTTTTGCCATTTAGGCGTGAAAACGTAACAAACAAACATACTCACTTTCGTATTTATAATATTAAGTCAGGATTATTCACATTGGCGTGGTATTGAATTCCGTGATTAATGCACAAAAATACATTTTCCTGGTAGTTACCTAATTGTTGCACAAAATTATGTACGTACCCACTAGCTCGGCCTTTCAGTTTCACCCGCGAAGACAGGGATAGAAAATAGCTTATGAGTTAATCCAGAGTACCTATACAGCTATGTACTAGCATCATATCAGATTGCTCCAAACTTTTTGCGTGAAGGAGTTACAATCAAACACACTCATACAAACTTTCACCTTTTTATTATTAGTGTGATCAGTTTGTGCCCGGGTTATAAACTATCTGTGTGATCATCCAAACAAACAAAAACATCCAAATCCGTTCAGTCGTTTATAACATAATTGAAAGAAATATAATCTAAGTAAACCTCTAAACATATTTAACGCTTTTACTTTTATAATATTAGCAGGAAATTTTAAAAAATTGTAGCAAGTACTAGGTACCATTAATCGATCGATGGGTGGTACGCCTCTGGGTATCTCTTGGAGGTTACCGGCGTTATAAAAAATATGATGATTTTTTATGTTTAACAATACCTAGTTGTGATACCTACTGGTAATCAGGCAAGTTAGAAATAATCACCAAAACAAACTTGTGTCAGGGTGCAATAGTCCTTCTGTCCGGTACCTATAACGTCGCACCATCAACGCAATGAAGGCCGGGTCACACCGGATGCGTGGCGTGACGTGACGTGTGACGTGACGTGCACACGCGCGTGCCAGCACTGTCACACCGGCCAAGATCGGTGCAGCACACGTCGCGCGCGCACGCATCACGTTACGCAGAACTGCTGCACGCACGTGCGAGCCGGCTTGCCAGCAGGCATTTGGAGTTGAGCTCATTTAGCGAAAAGATGTTAGACAACAGCAGTTCTTGTGATGAAGAAGCTTTATTGCTGCTAAAAATCTTCTGCTGCTACAAAGAGACTTTGGGTTGACGATTTCTATTAGTTTTTCCTTTAAAATTGTCTCCATTGCGAAAAAATCACACGTAAGCTGCTTTCTGTTTGTAAATAAATACAACTTTACGTGCGTGCGCACGTGCAGCAATGACGGATGCGTATGCGTGCGTGCCCTGTCTGGCATCTAACAGGGAGCGCCATATAATACAACGTCATCACTGCAGGCGCGTGTGCGACGTTGCCGTTCCGCTACACACGCGCACGGACTCGGTTTGTGACAAGATGCGGCTCTGCGTGCGTGGGTCACGCGCGTGGACACGTCACGCACTGGTCTGACACCTTTCTTACAGTTTCATACATTACAACTGGTGCGTGCACGCATCACGTCACGCTACGCATCTGGTGTGCTTCGGCCTTAATGCTGTCAATAATGCGTTGCGATGCTGCATTGGTAACGCAATTATCTAACAACGACACTCCTTAACACCCCTTCTGACTTCGTCTCCTTAGTAGAGTTGACAATTCCGAAAGATACTTTTCAATACATATTCTTGAAAACTGGCTCTTATTGCTCTTACTGCCACGATTAGGTTCGACATAAAAACAACGAAAGGAGGGTTGGTTTGGACAAGTGGGGCCCCATTTTGCGCGTGGCCCGTATAGCAGTTGCAACTCTTGCTAGATCATGGTTAATCCGGCACTGTCTCGAGTGACACAAAATAAACAAAGTATGTAGCTGTAAATAAGGTCGATTTCATGGGAAACTATGTTAAATACCGATGCCTTCGAGAAATTTAATTGTTTTATAGCGGTTTGTGTAGGTATTGTCTTACTTTTGACAGTGGTATGTCTAGGTTAGTGTACGTTTTTCGGTTTCGATCATCGGAATAGTTTTTTCCTAACTTTATTGGGGTTAGCTTTTGTTGAAAAAAAAAACAAATAGTTTAAAATTCAATTTCAATATCAAGCTTTGTCAGGTATTACATTTCATGAAACGTACGGTACATGAAGTACTTACCTAGATTTTTTTTTAAATTTTACGTTGGTCGTTTTTTCAGGTAGTTTTTAAATGTATAGTAAGTATGATTTGGGCCATACAGAAGCTGCTTATAGGTATTCATTAGTTCAATTTTGCCCTAAGTCACTTCGAATTCTGACTTATTTTTGTTGCGTAGTTTTCTATAGTAACTTTTAGTACTTAGCTATTTTACATCATGAAATGTTAGATTTGACAAACTCATTCGTTTCGTATAATAATAGGTACCTACTTATGTACAAACAACGATGGCAAGGTAAGGATTTTCAGACGTTTACACATGATTACATAAGATCTAAATTTTATTTACATGCTACATTTCGTACCAAAAACTAGGAGAAATTTTGAAATTGCAACAGCAGCACTAATTAATTTTACACTATGTAGTACTATTCACTATAGAATATGCCATCTGTTAATTATTTGTTGTAAACTTTATGACGCCCGCCTCCAAAAGTTGTAAAAACTTAATCATAGATGACGTTAGAGCGGAGTTTTAAAATACCATGTTCCAAAAAAAAAATATACATTTCATCATTTTCATCTCTCACTGACCCTAATAAAAAATGCATTTGCTACTAACAAATTATTGTAATACCTACGTTAACTTTGTTTACTTTGCGGTTTTCAGAAATCATTCGGGGCATGCGATCGTCAGAAAACCGCATTGTCGTCATATGCGCGAGCCGCTCGCCTGTCGATCGGAACAGCTGCGGCAGGAATCGGAAATTTATTCACTCGCAAAATGGCGACTGCTGCTGCAAACAACTTGTGTCCATGGCCCAATAGTGAAAAAGATTATGAATTACGAGATGTTATCGGTAAGTTCTCTAATGAACCATATAATTATTTGTTCATCGGGCTATTGTTTGATGTTTGTGTTGTGTAAATAGGCTCAAAAATCTCATTCAAGGTGACTGCTTATATTATTTTGGTACCGTCTGTCAAATTCCATATGATCCACGAAATGTCAATGATTTTCATTGAGGTTTCGGATTTTAGCCTAGATTTATGGAAATATAGTACCAAGAAACTCACTAAAAATATCTAGCTATGAACATTTACATGCCTGTAACAGTATACAAATAATTTAGCTAACGTACAAAACATCAGTGTTCATTAGAAAACATAGTCGAACCCTGCCACAAAGTTGACTGTATATTGTTTATTGTAGGTGTTGGGGCTACGGCCGTCGTTCACGCGGCCTACTGTGCACCGCGCGGTGAGAAATGTGCCATAAAACGTATTAACTTAGAGAAATGGAATACATCAATGGATGAACTATTGAAAGAAATACAGGTAAATAGATACATTTTATCTAATAAATTATTTTAAAATTCTATGAAATATCCTTATAGTATATGGGATATGTGTGTTTAATATTTTTTTTGTGTGTTTATAGGCTATGTCTAGCTGTAACCATGAAAATGTAGTGACATACTACACTAGTTTTGTAGTACATGATGAGCTGTGGCTGGTCCTGAGGCTCCTTGAAGGTGAGAATTTCCTCATGAATTATTTGTACAATTTATTTCTAAAAACTTGAACCAGCTGTTTGGAAATAGTGAGTTGTACACACTTATGTGTAGTTAGTCAAATATAACAGGAAATATATGCTCTAACAGGGACAGTTTTACCTGTTATATATGTATAAATGTAGGCCACTATAATCTACATTTTATTTATTACTAAACGTTAAGCCGTTGGTCCCGGCTGTCATTTGTAGATCTTTGACAGTCGTTACAGGTAGTCAGTGTTCCGAAAGTCTGAGTCAGTCTTACCAAGGGGTATCGTATTACCCAGTATTAACTGGGTTGTGGAGGTCAGATAGGCAGTCGCTCCATGTAAAATAATGATATTCAGCTGCATCCGGTTAGAGTGGAAGCCGACCCCAACATAGTTGGGAAAAGGCTAGGCAGATGATGACTACACTACATTTAAATTTATGTTTAGTTTATGCATAGGTAGGGTTGCCATCTTTTTTTACAAGAAATAAAGTATATTCAGGTCTGTGAAGAACATTAAACAATATTCTAGAAAAATGAACAGTATTTTATTGTTTTAAATACATATTTTTTAGAACTTCTCGCACAACTTACAAATTATAATCTTTTTTAAAAATTTCATACGCCTCACCACATTTATAAGTGTAATTAAAATAAATGAAGAGCTCATTTTTATAAAATTAATAGATGCTCTATTTCTATCCTCCCGCCACTTAGCATTCATTACTGAAAAAAACTCTTTCAGTAAATGCAGTATCAGTAAATGTGTTTGCATGCTGAAAACAGTATTTTGTAAACTTTATTTTTGTTCAACAGTAAAAAGTATAATTTAGTAAAAAAAACAGTTTAATACTGTTGAAAACCCTATGCATAGGTATCAATGAAATATAGTTACCGGCACGGATCTTGAGCGCTGACCTTCACTTGCGCAGAAGTGAGTTATTGGGTCCCTTTGGTGGTATGAAGTGAGGCGCGGGGGCGGGGAAAGTGCAGTGATTGGCCCGTCGCGCATCGCGTCATAGACGTCACTCGGGATTCGTTCTTTTCCGTGCTGCATGTACCTCACGACGACGAGTACAATTCCGGCCAATTTAATTGACAACATTTTAAAATTATGTTATTCAAATATTTTGTGATTTTTTATTAAATATACCGTTGGAATTATAATCAAAGGTGATATTTATCGAAAGCAGAACGGGGAAAAAAATAATGTCAGTTTGTAATTAGCAAAACTATTTTTCAATTAATTATTTTATTTGTACTTGTATCGAAATGAATCGAAATATTCAATAGATAAAGTTTTTATCTACAACAAATAAAATTCGAAGTCAAAAATGCTAAGAAAAAACAAACTACAAGAACTAAGTTATAATTTTAATTTAGAAATACTTGTTAATTACCTACTTTCTTTAATCTCAATTTCCATTTCTCAGTTTAATGAATCATTATTTAATCTTTCTTTCAACCATAGAACCAGTAAGAAATTACGTAGGTAACTTAGAAAAAATAAATAATCAACGGGCGTGCATTTTATTTGCCATATGTGTACGATGCGCAAAGCTATCCCCACCCTTCCGCCGAGCGCTCAAGATCCGTGCCGGTATCTGTACCTTTATATTCTATAAAAGTGTCTGCCAAACATGTTCAATAGCTAAAATTACTTTTATGTATACAGTTTTTGTAGCTAATTAAATAATATACAGCCTTGGAATTTGCTCTCTTTGATTTTATAGGCCTCATTTTTATTATTATTGATAATTTTATTTTAGGTTGGTTTTTAACAAATCAACTTGGAATCACAGGGTTTGATTAGGTAATCATTTTAGTTTTTGTATTAAAATGTTTCAGGAGGCAGTTTACTTGATGTGATAAAACATAAGATGAAAGTAGCAAACTGTAAGCATGGTGTATTTGACGAGGCAACTATTGCCACAGTTCTCAAGGAGGTTCTCCGAGGATTAGAATATTTTCATAGTAATGGACAAATTCACAGGTAAATATTAAATATGTTTTGAAGCCCAAAACAGTTGTATTATTGCTTTGTATTCATTCTAGATTTTTTTTGTTCTGTGTATCTAATCTGTAGATTCTCTGCCTATGTCAAGATGCAAATTCATTTTGTATTTTAATGTGTGTGTCATTTGTTGTCTGCATGTTTTAATTTGAATGGTATTTTAAAAGCTTTTATTTAGTTTGTTTCAGTAATCAAATCATGTATGTTAATTTTGATCCATTTCAATTTGGTTTTAGGATAATTTGACAAAAATATATGTTATAGCCTGTTTTTTTGCCAAACTTTTAAAAGAATTAATCATATTATGCATTCAATCATTTCAAGCATTTATTAAAGAGATTTTTTTAAATCAAGTTTCACTTACTTTGGTTTACTTTGGGTACAAGATTTTTACATAATATCAATTAGTTTGAGTCCATTGTTGACATTATTGTTGTTTATTATCTTTTCACACAATCATTTATTGGTTTAATGCTGTCAGGCGTATCGTCAATGCTACCACGTGCGATAAATTTGTGCGATTAGTCTTGCTGTCAAAAAATACGGTACTGAGCGATGAAGTGTAGACAATGCGATTTTGTGATGGTAAATAAGCGTCAACCCTAAATATACATAAATCGCCTATGGCAAAAGCCTTTCATATATTTGTGTCACCATTTCTTGTTTGCCAGTTTGCAAGTTAGTTTAAACATTATGTACGTTTGCTTAATAATGCTTTGCGAATGCTAGCAAATCATTTAATGCTGTGTGTGCAATCATATTATTATTCTAAGTAAAATAGAAAAATGTCTGCAAAATAGAATTCTGTGAATTATGTATCTATATTAAGCATTGATGTTGTTATTCTGTTGCTATAACTAGATCACCAACAATATTATTGCTTGTATTTAAAACCGCGAAATACTCCAATAATATTTGATGATGTCAAATATTGCGCTAGTTTTCTGTTCACTATTTGCAATGTGTTGAACGTAGTTTTATATCGAAACGCCATTTTTAGTGTTGCCTGAAATATAATTGATGTCCTTGATTATTCTGCTTCTAGACTAATCGCCCCTAAAACTTAATGTAGATAGTCACAGTCACATTCTTTTCACAGGGATATAAAGGCTGGTAATATATTGTTAGGTGAAGATGGTACAGTACAAATAGCTGATTTTGGCGTATCCGCGTGGCTGGCCACTGGCAGAGATATATCCAGACAAAAAGTTAGACACACTTTTGTGGGTACGCCATGTTGGATGGCCCCAGAAGTCATGGAACAAGTGAGAGTTGTATGATTCTAACACTACTAATACCTTTTTGTTCTGTTTATTTTTGTTTTACTAACTCTTATATATGACATATGACAATAGTGTAATAAAACCCAAACATTTTATGCATTTTCACCGTCATATTATTTAACATAATTTATGTGCATAGTTATATAAAACATATTTTTATAGAAATTTCCATGTTTCACAATGTCGTAAAAACAACAACTTTTTCAATGGAATGGTCCATTGAAAAAGTTGATGAAAGCAATGCAGAGGATAGATACAAAATAGTTTTATAGATTTGCACTAAGTTTACCCGAAAAGCAATTATTACACTATTCAATCAATTTCAGGACCATGGATACGATTTTAAAGCCGACATCTGGTCTTTTGGGATAACTGCAATAGAAATGGCGACGGGGACGGCGCCTTATCACAAGTACCCTCCTATGAAAGTGTTGATGCTGACGTTACAGAATGACCCACCTAATTTAGACACTGGTAAGGTGGAAGACATTTGAAATCTTAGTTGTAGAATAGTGTCTTTGAGAAAGAGTTTGTCTCGGGAGTACTTCTTTCTTATCTATGGTACAACTTATTTCAATTTTCTTGGGCCAGTATGTGGCTACGCTAATCGCGGCGTATGTGGCGATCAGTAGTACAAGAGTCCTCTATTACATAAGTGTTTTCGTTAAAGTTGGTGGCACGGTTGGCGCAGTGGTTCGGCGATCGACTACTGTGCTGCGTGTCGCGGGTTCGATCCCCGCACGGAAAATATATTTGGATGACCTACAGGTAGTTGTGCCGGGTCTGGCTGTATGTGTATGTGACTTTAAATGTTTGTAAACCCCACACTAGGAATTTCTCCTGTATCGTGGGCGCCCCCACGATACAGGAGAAATTCCTAGTGTGGGGCAACGTTTTATCTAAAAAAATGGTGCTAGACTATAGGCATTGGTTTGGCTTAGCTCCAAAGTTTGAACAGCCTTTATAGCTTCTTAAACATAAAAAGCCTTACAACTGAAACCTCAATCATCCAAAAAGTAAAAAATATAAATTAAAAATCAGGATGAAGATACGAATAAATTACGATCTAGACCTATCAAACAAGCAATATATGAATCCAACATTGCTGTAAATACTTTTAAATGAGTGTGTTGTTGTAAAATATCCTATCAGAACATCTGGCAATCTGGCAATAATTTACATTACAAAGGTATGTGACATAGGCTTGATAACATGCTCAATGTCACTTGAAAAAAAATTATCCTTTTAAATATAATTATATTATTTATCACAGAATTTTCCTCCAACTCACATACTTCAATGTTTTTATTTACAGGTGCTGATGAGAAAGAACAGTACAAAGCATATGGAAAAACGTTTAGGAAAATGATTATAGATTGTTTGCAGAAAGATCCATCAAAAAGGCCAACAGCTACAGAGTTACTTAAACATCCATTCTTCAGGAAGGCCAAGGACAGAAAATATTTAACACAAACTCTAGTCGCAATTGGGCCTAGTATGGAAACTAGGGTGCATAAGGTAAATGATGTGCCTTATAATAACTCTAGCTACGCCCTGTGGTCTCACTCGCGTAGACAGGGATAAAAAGTAGCCTTTGTATTAATTTAAACATGAGGGACACTCACATACAAACTTTTGTTTTAAAATAAAGGTGTGTTTATTGGCATTTTTACTGCTGGAAATCGGTTTAAACTCAGATAGAGACATCAAAATAGAGTAATAAAAACAGCTAATCTAACCTAATACAAAATGTTTTTCAGGCAAGTAAACATTCGAAGGGTGCGTCAGGCAGGTTGCACCGCACGGTGACCGGCGAGTGGGTGTGGAGTGAGGAAGACGAGGAAACTTCCGTGGAGGCCCCTGAGTCTGACGATGAGCCGTCCTACAGCGATGACAAGCGGCCCATGAACCAGCTGCAGAAGGCTGACTCCAGCGGCAGTGATAATGAGGGGCATGAGGTGAGAACAAGAGACATTTACATTATATTTATTCCTTACCTTCACCCATTTGTGCCACTTGCTGAAAATCTTCAATCTAGAAACGAGTTCCTGCTGACCTGGAAGTCTTCAAATAGTCGGAACACAGGTTGACCGAAACAAGGAAAACCTGTTCCAGTAGGGATTCATAGATCATTCTGCTTGGGGTGTAAATGTGGTGTTGCCCCACAAACAATGAGAAACTTGATAACCTGCCTGTCCTGTTGTTTGCACATTTCAGGAACTAAATTGGACGTTACTCAAAACGCCAAACTCGTCGGCAAATTTTGGGCGGACTCAATTATATTGTCTGATCTATTAAGTGTAGTCGCGAAACAAAGATAGAAGAACTGGATTATATAGTTAGTAAAGAGAACTGACTGCTGGTATGACGAGAAATAGAAGTATGGAAGAAGAACATATCTTAAGAATAAATTGGGATACTGGTAGAAAGAAATGATGATGTGTAGTGTGTAGGTAGCCATCTTTAACCGCTTAGGGACAGCTGGTTCAAAATGGTACTGCAAACCAAACTGATTTAAACTTATACCCCTGACAACAGTTTGAGAGATGATTATGATGACATGAATGTCGTTCCAAATAAAATAATAGTATTTAGTTAAATTGGAACCTGATTCCAACATGATTGGGAATAGGGTGGGCAATTTAGCTGCCCAGACAGCAAGGACAAGTGGTTTATAGAAGGCTAACTCGAGTAAATATGAAGGAAATGAGATGATGCCACGAGATATTAAGTTGTAGCCATTTTGATCATGAGTGGGTCGTTCAGAGTGATGATGTGGTGATGGTGTAAAGGTGAGTGAGTACAAGATGTTTTTATAAGGGTGATAGGAAAACGATGGAAATAAAGTTTTGGATCATAATCTGCCTAGCCTGTTCTACGTTGGGGTCGGCGTCCGTTTTACCCGGATGTAGCTAAATATCTGCATTTTACCTGGAGCGAATCTGACCTCTACAACTCAGTTTGTCAGTCACTGTATAGATTGTCTCTGCTCCGACCGACTCGAGTTAGATGACTGTTTAGAGATTTCTATGTCAGTCACGACAACGTGTGCCCAGGTGGAATGTTATCTGTTGGGTCGATGACGTTATCAAAGGTTCAAACTGCTCTCGTCAGAGGTTGCATCTTGCTGTGGAGGCATTGATAAAAGCTGGGTTAGTAGGGACCACGTTTCCTAAAGTTCGATTATAATTTAATAAAACTCTTTTACAGGATCCGCCCAAGCAGCCGCAACCAGCGCCAGTTCTACAGGAACAGTCTGTACCGAATAATTTGGCGGCGAAACCTGTTGAAGCAGAACCACCCGTCATTAACTTAGTATTACGATTAAGGTGGGTGTAATAAATAATTTAATATATTAGTGTGTATGAATAGTTGAGAAACTTTTATGGTTTGAAGAACAGAGTAGTATCTTCCGTTAAGACGGTTGTTGTCTCTGCCGTCCGACAGTTGATGTGGGGTTCTTCAGTCTTAGGTCGTGGGTATTTTGCATGCGTTATATAGAATTCTGATGTTAGTTCTTCATTTGTGTCATAGATGTCGCTGTAGCACTTTTTTTGCGGTTGGAAATCATCAAATAACTTCTCCCGCTCTGGGCGGAGCGGGAGAAGTTATTAGTGTCAGACTTTTACTGACCAAAACCCACCTATGTTCCTTCTATTGCCCTTGACGTTCCGGGGCCGCGGTATCTCTTTCGAACAAACCGCAACCTCTGTAGCACTTATTGTAGAGTAAATAGAATCCCCCCCCCCCCCCCCGAGTTCCATAGTGAATTAAGTTGCATGGTTCTACTTGGAACTCAGACACAATCTTGTATATTCAATACAATTTTCACAGATTTTTTACGATTGTTAAACAACAGCTCCTGTTTGGTCAATGTCATTAATGGGTCGGAACCATGCAACATTTTATGAATCTACAGTTCAGCTAACTTATTAGTGCAGGCGGGAACACAGAACTACAATAAATGTTTAACATATGGATACATATTTTCTTGACAGGTAACGCCACATTTTACTACACACTTAAGTCTTAGTGTATTTATAAATATTAAAAAAGTGATTATGTCTGTTTGTTACTTCTCTAAACCTTGTCGGTTGACTGGATCTACTTGAAATTCAAAGTGGATCAGATCATCGCATACTTTATGTCCCGGTCGTACGTTCCCGTTGTTTAATTTCATACACCTCGCGGGTGGAGCCGCGAGCAAAAGTTAGTAATCAATGTGCGACTGATAAACTAATCTGCCTGCACGGCAGAACGACAATGAATCGATTTGATCGATACAACTGCCAACTCACTGCACTTATTATTCAATACTTTTATTCTTAGACGAGTGCCCTAGTGAAGCGTGATAGTATGAAATTCCGCTGAAACCCGTCACTCCATACAACCCTACACTTATAAGAGATTTTAAACGTCATCATAATTATAATAAAGTGTATTCTTGCTACGGCTCCTGCCATTTCAATTATAATTTTGGATTAACAGTATTACGACACATAAGTATTTCAGATTTGGAAGTGACAAGGGCAGGAAAATGAAGATCTTCGTAACGAACCTAACCTACCCATCTAAACTATGTTTTACGAATATTACAGGAATTCCCGTCGCGAGCTGAACGACATACGTTTCGAATACATCGTAGGCAAGGACACGGCTGAGGGCATCGCGCTGGAGCTTGTCGGCGCAGGTCTTGTGGACCCGCATGACTCTGTGCCCATATCTCTGAACCTTGCCAAGTTGCTGGACGCGCAGGTCGCGCTCCCAGCTGCTCTGCCGCCCAAGGCTGTTACATTCCATTTGGTGAGAATCATTTCAAAAATATCTTTGTCTATGGACTGTTCAAACTAAAGAAGCGAATCCCGCACAGGAACCAAAATGCGATTGCGCCAGGCGATTGTTTTTATGATTTAGTTAAATTCTCGCGACACGACGCGACGTGAGCGAAATGTGTCTCGCGTCCTTTGCGGGATTCGCCTTACATGATTTTTCCCGGGACTGCTGGGCTTCACGTATTATTTTGTAGAGACTGCGAATCTACCTAGATACTACAAATCGTATAGACCCGCTTAAGCAGGGTTAAAGGTTAAGCAATGATCTTCGCAGAATCAGGTTGGATTAATGTAAGTGAGGATCGTGTAGAGTAGCTAGCGGTCAGACACATTCGTTTAGCAGTACACTGCCATCCATCTATACATAGGCGACATCAAAATCTAAGTCAAAAATCATTTATTCAAATTAGGCGGATAATCAGCACTTTTTGAACGTCACATTACAAGAGACAGTCCCACAAAAACGCCCCGCTCATCGCCACTTCCTAGTGTTATAGCTGCGAAGAAGAAGTGGCGGAACAAACACCACCATGTTTTAAACGTAGCTTCTGTGTTCCAAAAAACAAGATTATAATAAAAGCGAATTACATACTAGCAATATTGTGATATTGGTAAAAATGGTTTTATTTTGTTTGTTTCTATTACAGAACTCGGTTGGGCCCAATGAGGACTTCGACGAAAAAGCACTGATAGGATTTGCGCAAATATCAATAATGGAGTAAATACATCAAAAATATTGTATATGAGGCGTTGTGATTGGTGGTTGGCGTCTAGCTGAAAGTACTTGGATTTGTTTATGGTGCTAAATTGTGAAGGCTTCATAAAATGACGGTAATTTAATTTCCATTGGTATATTATGTTATAATTGGCCATTTATTTTCCATAGAGCCAAAGAATTTTAGTCTTAAAACTTAATTGACGTTTTGATGAGTAGTTGGTAAGATATTTGTTGTTTTGTTACTTCAAATGCGTTTGCATGTTCGTAAAGTTGAAATTGTTTTATTGATTTATAATTATACTGTATGAGTAAGTCATCGTTTAAGGCCGTAAATTCTGGTTAGTAGGAGTAGTTACTACTTTTACCTAACATATCTTCGCGTGTTCCTTGCATCGTAGATTTAGACAACATATTGTATTTGATATTCAACTGGTTTAATTAAGTAAAATTACATCCATATCAGACTGTAAGAACTATGACTATAAAGACACTTCGTTATAAATATTTGGTTTAAAAAAATATTACATGTAATGAATAACGTACATAGAGTAAAAAACTAAACGTGCACGTACGCACAGAAAGCAGCACCGCGAAGCGTCGGATCACCTCACCTACAAGGCGTAACAGAATAAGCGCAACACCTGAAAATAGTTTGCTCTGAATGGGCTTCTGAATCGATTTTCGACCTTATTTATATGTGTTAATTGTTTACGAAAAAAATCTTTCATATGAAATTAGAACCACCGCGCCATAACAAGGTAAAAATACATTTTGTTTAATGGAATTGTGACCTGAACTCAAAGACATAAAGGCTATTCAAATGCACGAATCTATTTGTAATTCACTCAACTTGAACTAGTTGCGTTAAAAAAAACATGTTGCGGAAATTTAGAATTTACTAGTTGCGTTAAAAACATATAAGTTGCGGAAATTTTGTACTTACCTTAAAGTATTTAAGCTTTTTTAAACGCATGACTGTATTTGGTTGTACATCGTATTATTTCCTTTAGAAATCCATAAACATTAGAAAAATAGTGGTATTTTTTTTGTTTTGCTAATGGTAGGTAAATGTAATAGAGAGAGACGCAATGTCGAGTTAGCACATCGCGAGTACAGTAACAAGATATGGTACGGGTGGTACCAGAATGTGCGCCGCATTTATCATTGAACGTGTGACGGCCGGCATCTTGATGAATATGGCCAGTGCAGTGGCCTCCCCGGTCGGCTGATCTAACGCCGTTAGATTTTTATCGGTGGGGTCGTATTAAATCGCTTGTTTATGCGAATGAGGCAAGAAGTGTCGAAGACTTTTAACAAAAAAAAAACTAGCATTCAATGTACAAGTGACACTGCACGTGCAATAAAGTGCATCGAGAAGTGGACATTTTAAAAGATTGTTAAAAAGAGGACGAAGAAATGGTGTAAATAATTCAATCATGTGAGTTCCCACTTTTATCCTTTATCGATTTTAATATCTGTAAATATTAGAGGTAACATAAACAAAAATATTCAAATCCGACAGTCAAAGCCTGTGAAAATGTGACGGAAAGAAGGAATCATAATTTTACTAGCAAAATAACTATCAACAATAGTCACATCACACGTGATTAATTAATCCAATTACGATTTTGTTCGGACATTGAACTAACGTAAATAGGTAGCTCGGTACGATCGAGATCCGAGTTGTGTGCCCAAACTCTGACGCCTACTCAGGGTAACCATCCTATTAAAAAAAACTATGCGAGATTTAACTAAATGAAATTGCATAATATGGTATTTTAGTCTTATAAATTAACTAGATTTTGCCCGCGGCTTCGCTCGCGTTATATTCGGGGTAACACAGCCCCCCTTTCCTGATTTGCAGGTACCTGCTACCTGTAGTTTATGCCCTTGCGCCTTATTTATTGTAATAGCAAACCTAAGTTTTCCCCTTTTCTTCCATCTTTCTCCCTTATTTCTCACTTTAAAAAAATAGCCCATATCCGTCTCCAGTGTCTCAACTATTTCTGTACCAAAATTCAATCAAAATCGGTTCAGCCATTTAAGCGTGAAGACGTAACAAACAAACAAACTCACTTTCGCTTTTATAATATTAGTAAGGATATACCAATTGGGGTGTATGAGGTGTTACGCTTATTCCGTTACCCGTTGTATTATATCTATCATACGGTCTCTACAAATGGTGTAACATTGATTTTTGCCGCGTTCCAATAAACAAAAACGATTCGTTTTGCTTACGGATAGTTGTATTTTGACATAAGTTCTATGAGACTTATGTCAAAATATAACTATCCGTAAGCACAACGAGTCGTTTTTGTTTATTGGAACGGGGCATTAGTACTCTTGCCATATGCAAAATAAAGACAGTTTTTAAAGTAGGAATTTACACTTCAGATAAGTTGACTGAATGTCAACTGAAATAAGGTTAGACAAATACAAAAATATAACATTTATTAATCTTTAGCACTTTTGTATTTT
This sequence comes from Ochropleura plecta, assembly GCA_905475445.1. Lineage (NCBI taxonomy): Eukaryota > Metazoa > Arthropoda > Insecta > Lepidoptera > Noctuidae > Ochropleura > Ochropleura plecta. The sequence goes on along the minus strand of FR997721.1, from coordinate 15,417,792 downwards.
TACGAATAATGATCTGAATATTGAAATGTAATTCTAAGTTAGTCCAGTGGTGGTCCAATTAAATTACCTTTACATTCCTTCGTTATCGTTGCTACTTAATACATATTAGTGATGGAGGCTTATTATCAAAGATAATTATTATGATAATTTGTAACAGAGCAATCAAAGAATTCTTTTTTAACAAGAAAATGTAAAATTATTTATTTTTATTTAGAGGTCAGCTAAATTGTGAGACTTTTGAACACTTAAAGTTAATCTAAATGGCTTAAGAGACAATAATGGTCCTTGCGTATGTCTCCTTTATAGCAATAATTTTAAGGTCCAGTATTTTTTACTGCAAACTATCAGTATTATTTTTCACGTGAATATGTGAACTTTGTCGGTTGCATCCAGTCGACCGGAATACAATACTGGTATCGCTCTTTCTAAAAAAATCTTACTTGTTATGTTGCGTTTAGAAAAGTTCCTACATTTGTGTTACGGTCACCACTGTAATAGTATTATAATAATATATCGGTAGTCTGTATTCTGTATTATTGATAAGTTTATTATAGCGCACGATACAATATGTTCTAATATCTGCACATTTATGTTAAGGTGTAAACTAGTACTGAAGTAAAATTGCTTGTTGGCAGAAATTATCGGATGCTAAAAATAGGAAACTACGCTCTGTCGTGATGGCGCGGGCGCCATATCGACAAAGTGCATGTGAAAAGTATTTACGAAATACTTATTTTAATTAATTTTAGATTTCAGTTAAACATTTGCACCTTGTGTTACTTGTATCCTATTATTGCTAATTTACCAGTAATGTATTTTTTTACGTGCAGTATTAAGACGCAAAATATGAATCTAAAACGGCCATATTGGAAGGTAGGAGTTATAATATTTACTAGAATAATATAGATCGAACAGAAGCGGTCTTCTTGGCCTCCAGAGAATTTATTATCAATCGTATCGTAAAAGTAAATACTAAATACGGGATTTTTAAGTATTATTTTGTATGATTTATTAAATTACTATATATATATATGTCTGCTCTAGTTGCTAATTCACAAACAGGGTTTAAAAATAAAAAGAAAATATATTGTTTGTTATATTTAGTTTGCTTTTGGTCAATTCAAGATTCAAAAGGTTGCAATCTTTGTTATATAATGTTCCAAGCACAGAACAGAGAAAAAGGTTTGACAAGATATTGTTTATTTTTATAGTTCCATTAATAACTGGCAAAAACGGAACCCTGAGAGATTTGCCCAGACTGTCTGTCTGTATGCCACCGGTATTTTACTCCAAGTCTATTGGCATCACATTGTTGAAATAGACTTTGGAGAGTAGATGCCTTTTATGAACCCTTACACAAACATGATGCGCAATTATATATATAAAAAAATAGGAGAGACCGAAGAAATTGTTTTTATTACTATTATATAACTGGGGCCTTAGTCTGCTATTACAATGGTGTCAGAATGGTCGATCACTGATCGCATAATGGTTGATTTTGACAAGTTTAGTATGTAGTAGATGTCAAAATCAACCATTATGCGATCAGTGATCGACCATTCTGACACTATTGTAATAGCAGACTAAGGCCCCTGGTGTGGTCTCTCTTGATAGTTGCTAAAAAATTATATCGAGGTATCTTATATACTTTTTTCAAGTAAGTAAACGGTTGATGAGATATTTACTTCTGAAGTTGTAAAAAATTGGAAGAGGATGAATATTTAGAAAAAAAAATGGGTTAGTAGTACGTATAAAAAACTCTAACGAAAATTGGTTTGAACAAGATATCATATATACTATATATGTAGTACTTGATATATGGGACTTTTTCATCCAAAAACAACCCTTTGCTTTGAGCCCGCTATTGCTAGTCGCACACATAAATGACAAGTCATATTTTCACTACACTGAGCATTTGTCGGGCATTAGATAACTTTTTTTAGTTGGTTAAATACCAACCTAACATATAGACAAATTAATTTGAATAGCTAGGTAAGCGTCATTTCTACAATGAATATAGATTTATTTTTATTTAGCCTTGGCTGCCCCGCGGTTAGGCAAAGTGCCATTATCAACAAAAGAAGTTCACCCAAATTGAGCCAATTTTTTGATTTGGATGTAATAATTTTTAAAAATTATGTTTATTAAGTTATGCTCTATTCAAATAATAACTTTATTATTGTTGGCATTTTTGAAAACAACCTATAAATGTATGGGGGTGGGTGACCTCCTTTAATTAGTTATCACCACGATTTGCGTTGAAGTTATTAGCGCATGCGCATGCTCAAAACTTGGGCCTGTTCCACCCAAATAGCCTTTCTTACCTTTTTACTGTTCTGTGGTTCAAGTATAAAAGCAATCCTAATTTAGAGTTCTAGTATTATGTTAATGAACATTTGCGATGAATAAATTAGTATTTAGTGGATTTTTAAATATGATTAAAGTAATTTTATAGTATCATTTCACCTTATTCATATTAGTTAGTTAGTTAGTAGTGCCTCTAGCTGTAACTTGAGGATTTCGTTACAGCCTGGACCTTATCTCAATGGGATTGGTATTTGTATTTAGGATATACCATCGATAACGCTGTTAGCGATGACTGCACTATTTTTAATAGAAGTTCGTGCGAGGGGCACTGCTTTGATGTAGCTTAGTAAGATATAGTAAAATGTATGTACACTAAGGACTCGACCAGACCTAGTCAGACGGATTAGCATTATCACTCCGAAACATCTTTCTCTAGAGTAAAAAATGAAAGCCATACAGATAGGATATTGATCAAGCAAGAAAGTAAACAACTCTCACTCTAAGTAAGGGAATCCTGGCAGACAGGTCTGATTCAGCCCTAAACAGGCAGGCCTAATGTGTAACTTGGTAAATAGTGTTGCATCAATTATAGCGTAAACGTTGGTAATATGATAACATTGCGTGAGACGAAGACTGTTTGAGCAAATTGACTGAAGACAAGTGTTGTTTGGTGATGTGATCAATAGATGTACAATTTGAGTAAGCCGCGAATGCCCAGCCATTAAAATTGGGATAAAAAATCATCGGATTAAAAAAAACAGCTGAGGCCTTCAAAACATTAATAAGACGGTCAAAATGTTTTAACCGACGAAAAGTTTATATTCGGAGAGGTTCAGAATAATGTACTGAAAACGTGGAAACCGTTTTGGGTTAGTGTACCTTCTAACCGTATATATAATAATAAACATGGTGGTTTCCCCGGTTCAAATGTTATTAAAAATCCGAAAAATAGAAAGTCTTCAATTCTGGTTACAGGCAATCGCATGTTATTCCTACACTAAAAAGGCTTTCTCATCTAGAGACAGAATAGATAGTAAGTCATTTTGAAGTATGTACGAAGTCGTTTGACTTACCTATATCATAATGAGATTGGTGTTGTTTAATATCATATCGTATTAGTATTATTAGGTTATTGCTGCTTTATAAAGTTACCTTACACGTTTCGTCTACACGCTAAAATATGTATACCATGGTCCATTGGTAATTTTGTTATAAATAATTCGTAGTTTTTAGTTCTACATTATACAGTGTGCTGTACATGCTCAGTTATATAATAACTATTTGAATTCGGGATAAACTGAAACACGTCCACGAGAAAATTACAATTTATAGTTTTATGTCGTTATTTTTGTGAACAAAACAAGCTTTGGCCACAATTTATAAATAGGTAATGAAAATGTGCATTGACTTAAACACGGAGATGACTTAGATCTCTCTAGAATAGTTTTCACAATATGATAGTATTCTCATAATGTCTTATTTTTCCCGTTTGTTTGCATAAGACGAAATTCATTCAACGTATAGATAGGTACTACATACAAGCAATGATAATGATAATTATTTCTGACTTCCCCATTATCGTACTAACAGATGTAGTTATTGGTTTTCTAATTTAAACTGTCAACTCAACGAACACAATTTGAAGCGCCATATACTTCGCTAATGTAATAAAGAAAATAAAAAAGGGGAATGCCCATCTCCCATACAAAAAAATGCCTGAAATAGACAAGAATGAAATCTACGCCAATTGATCCTTCAAATCGAACGAAACTCAATGACAATTTCAATAATCATCTAAAACTAGGGAGTAATTACATTGTTTAGAATATTTTTGCTAAAAGATAGGTTATGAATATATGTATGTTAATAATTCAACACATTTCATTTTATTACTTTATTCATCATTAAACACTATTAATAACTCGATGATTTGTGTTTAACGTGTAATGTAAACAAAACCAGCAAAACATAATACTTACAAGTTGGGGTGTTATCCATTGCTGTATTAAACAACGTACTTCATCATTTTGCATTGACAAAGGAATACGTCTCATTCGTGTTATATCGAAATAACAATTAATGCAATGAACAGAATCCATTTTTGTAAAGAAATGGGGGACAAGTCCAAAACACAAGCAGACTCGTCGTATATAGCAGGTTCAAAGTCCGTGTTCAAAAAGCCAAGTCGTCGTGTTAAGCGGATCCAATTTCAGTCCGGGTTCAAAAATAGGTATCATGTACAGATGGAACTTCAAAATCCTTAAAATATGGCCAAAATCGTCGTAAAATATCATAACTAAACGTAACACAAGCCAAACAATGAATTATATGTTGAAAAAATTAAACGTCATAACATTATCACAAGGTTTTGTCAAACGGTAAAGGCAAAGGACACATAAAGTCATCTCATACTGCCTAGGTTATTTTCTTTTTTGTAGTATTAAAAAATAATTTGATTTTATGTATTTTGATTGGCATACTTAGATTATGAGATTTATAAAATATGTTATTATAATTAAGCTACTTTACGGTTTGCTGTTTGATTGTCGATGGATGGTCTAACAAAGACAACAGACGGTAAATAGTGGTAATGTCAAATATGAGTGTTCTTGAATGTCATTGATGTGCTACGACGGAAATCGAAATAAATACTGAAATAATAATCACCTTTATACCCTACATAAACAAACTGAAGAATAAATTGATGAGTTGTATTTTATTCGAAATAGAATTTATCACTATTGGGAGTTGCTGTTCATTTCAGGCATTTTCCTGGCATTCCCCTATACAAGTTTGTTTACATTGCAAACCTTGGCTTGTGCCTTCGGGAAATACGTCGGCACAATTATTGTTATGTCAAGTAATAATTTTTCACTAGCCGAAAGATCCCGGAGCTCTAACTTTAAATAAAAATGTTTATCTCATTTCTGATAACTAATGACGCTTGTATATTCCAGCAGATATAAATGCGTTGTTATCTGCGCTTGGAATATAATAAATATTAGATAAAACTAACCCCGCTATGCATGACTCATGAGGTCGTGACGCATGCGATAATTATATATTTGATATGATGACGCAATCTCATCACAATCCCTTTATGGAGATCAACGTGAATATTTGTTGTTTGGCAGAGCACTCACAACTAACAATTGCAGTTATATAATCTTAATATTTGTATTTTCAATGTTAGGTCCGAACAGTGTTCCGCAAAATGAACGTTATAAAAAATATGATCTACTCGATTTGTATATATTTACTCCGATTTCATTGATAATATGACCGCACGGTTGGCGCAGTGGCTGAACGATCGACTGCTGCGCTGCGAGTCGCGGGTTCGATTCCCGCACGGAACAAATATTTGTATGACCTGCAGATAGTTGTTTCGGGTCTGGCTGTTTGTGTATGTGAGTTTAAATGTATGTAAATGCATTTCTAGAAGATTTCTTTCAGAAATTCCTAGTGTGGGGCAACGTTTTTTAAAAAGAAGAAGAAGAAGAAAGAATATTGCCAATGGTCCTTTGTATATGGCAATTATTACCAATTATTTGTTTCACACAATTGGTCTCATCATCATCATCAGGCTATATTAGTCCACTGCTGGACATAGCCCTCCCCTAATGAGCGCCATATCGCCCTGTCTTCAGCTTGCCGCATCCAGCAATCCAATTGGTCTAATATTTTAAAATTCGTCAACCTCCAAAAACGTACACGCGTTCAATAATTGCTATTTATAAAACAACACACTTGTGTTTTTAATTATCTTGAATACGACGGTGCGATAACGTGATGTTTTTTGTCCTTGAACTTTTCTTAGTTATGCCCTAATCAGAATGAATAGAAGTTTATAAAAGCTTTGCTCTACATACGATGATATGCTAAGAAGAAGAGTGATTGCGTGTTGTTTACACTTAAGTTGGACTTTCCCATAAACCAATATGCATCCGTTATTCTTTTAAAAGATTTCCTATTTAGGATTTTAGATTGGAGGTTTACCTTTCGTCATGGCTAATATTTCGAATTGCTCGAAATTGACTCGTTCGATTCCGATCGACTACTCTAATAATATTAGATGTTTAATCGGGTTGTCTTTTAGGGTTAGGTGAAAATCCCAGAGTAATGGTTAACGTACGTTATACGGTTAAAGAGTTTGTACACAAAAATATTCAAGAAGGTGACGGATTTAGCGCACTCGGTTTTTTATCTCTTTCATTCTGGTTAATCAGCAATATTTAAAAGGTTGACCCAAATATTATGAATATGATATATAGGTCAACCAAGGGTTAATTCGTATAATGGTTAATCACGCATGGGTAATAAAGTCTGACAGATTAACCTTTTAACCCGATTAATTAGCCCTTGATATTAAAAGGTGGCCATTCGTCCAAATCGAGCTAGTTTACTTCGTGCGTCTTACCACATCGCCTTAATCATTAACTAATGTCACATGTACCTACAAGTGAGCAAATAGACGTAGTGGGGAAATCCCTCATTTATTTTTGTACGAGTGAAATGAGACCATCTGCTGACTATAGCTAAACTTTTATACTAATGTAAATTTATTTGTAAAGGTGACGAGTGAAAACTGATTCTAAAAATTTTGCCTTTGCATTATAAATATTTTTAAGGAGTAAGGTATTCAATGATTTTGCAGAATTTTTGTTTTTTTCACTGAGATGTGGTTTAAAAAAATGTAAAGGTAATTGTTTGTCATGATGATCATGTATGTACGCGAAATTTTGATGTAAAATTATTGCGAAAATTGGTTCTAACGAGGCCCTTATAATACACATAAGTTATAATTAGTATGCCATTGTAATTATGAATCTCTTAAATGCACATCTCTAAATCTCTTTCCACTGTACCTCAATGGTTCAGGTACGTGGTGCCTGAAAACGCACAATATTAAGTTAATTAACTGTGTCTGCGTCGCATTTAATATTTCAATATCTTAACGCATATATGTAATATGTTACTTACTTTATGATGTAAAGCGAACAATTACGTTATAAAATACCTATTTGCAAGCAGGGCCGTAGCCAAGATTTTGGTAAAATAAAATCGCAGAACGAGCGAATCGAGCTTGATCATTTTAGAACCCTCCTTGGAAATATTAAGGTACTTTTATCCTTTCAATCAGATATGAGAAAAGATGTAACATATTTATTCAGACTCGGATACCTTATTTGCTCATAGTTATCCAAAATTTCCGGGAGGTATGTATCCATAAAACCTTGCCTCTGTTTCAGCTGCTTGCAAGTATTATACAAGGTGGAGAAGACAATTAATTAAACTTCATGCGTGCATACGTCATACCATTCTCAGTCTGCATACAAAATTCAATCGAATATGGACATATACGATTAATTTTGAATGACAGGATTGTCATTAAGGTACAGGAAATTTTCAGTCAAGTCGCTACTTCAAAAATCTACGCTAAATTAGTAAATTATTCTTTGTGCCTGAAACCAATATTCATCACCACATATCTCAAAGGTGTCCTAATTCATTTTATACTGATGTCATAATTATTTCATAGTTTAAACATACTCCTGTGAATCGTTATTACCATTGCGTATATTTATTGTCGTCTCCACCTGCCGCACTGAATATGGTTTATGTATGTACCATTTCGGCAACAAATGTCCTGCGTTGTACTTCCAGAGTATTCGCGTCTTGGAATTATTTATGTATGATACCACCCGACAATAGTTGCTTGCTCAATAGGAAGTTTTATTGTATACAATCAGTATCTGTAAGTAAGTTGAGTTTTTGTGCTGAAGACAAAAATCGTTAATAAATAAACTGTAAAAAGTAAGTACTTTTTTATTTTATTTCTTACTAGCGACCGGCAGGAACCTTATACTTATTATTATGCTTCGCACTTATTTTACTTTTAGTCAAAGCTAAAAGAATAACTGCTTTAAGAAAATAATTTCTGGAAAATGAAAATTAATCATAATTAAGCTAATGCTATCCCCCTCCCACTGCTGGGAAAATGCCTTCCCAAATTCTTTCCATGAACACTTTCTTTCACCAATCCGAACCACCCCTTGCGGTACGCATCTCTCTCGCAACCTCTTTCTGGCCCGCCTCGGCGGTGCTGTCTATCTCTTGCCACCCTTTTTTTGGATGGAAATCGAATGACTTCTCGCGGATGGTAGTGTCAGACTTTTACTAAGCAAAAGCCAGTATTTCGCAGTATTTCTTTCAAACAATCCACACCTCCGGCAGGGCCCACAACCCCGGCAGGTCCTTTCGCCCATTGTGTGAAGACTTCTGTGTATTCATTGGTCATCGTGCATGCGTCAGACGTCCCTATCCAATCTTATTCAGCATTTTTGCTATAGGTATAACAACATCCACTGTATGTAATGCTGCGTTCTAATGCTCCGCAAAGGGGTTACGGGTTGTCACGGAAATGCGTGTTATTTGTTGGAAATATATATTTGATGATTTCTCATCCGCAAATAAGGGGGCAAAAAATCTTAGAGTCTAAAATGCTATAGCTGCTACCACAAACATCTTGCTCTTACATAAATAGAAGTTACGAATTATGTCAATTTAATTGAAATGTGAAGAACTAGAAGAATGTTTTAGCTCTTTAATAAGTTAGATCTTCTTTAGACTTTTTATTCAGAAACATTACTCTGGCAAGAAAGTACCAGGTGAAGGTTAATAAAACACAAAATGTTAGTTATTCATCCAAATTTATTTTATCGCCTCCAAAGTATGCTTCTTCAGAAACGTCAGAATAGTCCAATCATCAGAACATTTTCCGGAATTGATTTCAGTTCTCTCGGCACATTCTCCTTTATCATGTCTTTTACCGAACAAAATGTGTAATTTGACTTTAGGAATAGAACGAAGTAGGCTGGAGCTATGTGTAGTGATTAAGGTGTGGTATTTGTTGAGTTTTTGGTCTAAAATTCGTTTACAATGGCCTTGTGAGAAGGCGCAATCTCGTGATGCGAAATCCAAGAATATGCTTTACGTCTTTCTGGCCTTTTTCGTCCAACATACCATACCATGCCATACCAGCATAACGCTCAAATAATATTCTTGATTTACTGTTTGACCTGCTGCCAAAAATCCGAGATGCGATGGTCAAAGAAAACGGTCAACATGATTTTGACTACAAAGGGTAAAACGGGACCCTATTACTCAGACTCCGCTGCCCGTCTGTAACCAGGCGGTTAATTTTTTACAGATAATGTATTTCTATTGCCGCTATAAAAACAAATTCTAAAAAATAATAACGTAAATAGGTACTTAAAATCATGTTTGTTGTATGGGAGCCCCCATATCTACAGCAAATTTGATTTTTTATGAATAATGGTAGCTTTTTTGGTTTCTGTTCAATTGGAAGGGACGCCACTCCGAAGCTTGTTGATTAGTTTGCATGCAAACCTCGTAAACCCACGTCTTGTCACCAGTGTGACGGAACATGCATAGTATGACCTGCCGGGGTTGCGGGTTGTTCGAAAGAGATACCGCGGCCCCGGAACGTAAAGGGCAATAGAAGGAACATGGGTGGGTTTTAGTCAGTACAAGTCTGACACTTTCCCACTCCGCCCCGAGCTAAGTTCCCGAGCGAAGTTATTTGATGATTTCCCATCCGCAAAAAAAAAAAATTGACTCATTCTATGCATGTCCTTAGCGACTCTTTGCGATTGAGTTTTTGGAGAATATTCAGCTCTTTTGGGACTAGCCGAGCGGCAACATGTTTCATACCCAAGTGGTTATTTAAAATGATATGGATCAACTCCTAAGACAAAAGGTTCAGCGGCTATCTCTCTCAAACTAGAACGAGGATTTTCAGTCACTATTTCCTTCACTTTTGCGATGTTAACTTCAGTTGAAGACGTCACGTCAGACTTCACACATCTCGACCGCTTTTGAACGCTTTGTACCACCCTACACGTGTTCTTGATAAAGTCGATTCACCATAATCCTTCTGTAACAATTTCAGTGACTCCGAACACATAATTCCTTTGGCATAACTCTTTGTTCCATGTTCTTGTTCATTATGAAATTCAGCAGCTCATGTTGTCTAAAAAAATATTCTAGTTTAAAAGTACTTAGGTACACTAAAACCAATTACATTTAACAAAGAGCGAGTTATCAGGCAGGGTTTTTTTCTTAGCCTATTTTGTCCCACTACCATAGGAATGGGGGACCCCATTTCTTTGTACCTAAGTTACTATGCCGTTTTAACTTTTTTTACATATAAGTAGGTACTAGCTGCGCGCCCGCAGGTAACACTGCGGGTTACCTGCGGGAAGAACCATATTTGAGTTATTTGATTATCTTAAGGGAAAACTGCAGTTTTCCGGGATCAAAGGTATCTTGATACCAAAATTCATCCAAATCTGTGAACCCGTTTGAGAGTGAAGAAGTAACAAACATACACATACATACAAACTTTAGCCTTTATAATTTGAATAAGTGTGATGATTTGTTCAAAGAGCATCATCATGGTTTGGAATCCTGTAGATATTATTAATACTCTTAAGCCAATTGCAGGCCAGGGACACACGGGGATATCTTTTCAGTGTCGCAAAGAAAACGGCATAGTTAGCGCAGTGGCTGAGCGATCGACTGCTGCGCTGCGTGTCGCGGGTTCGATTCTCGCACGGAATAAATATTTGTACTTATGATTTACAGATAGTTGTTTCCGGTCTGGCTGTTTGTGTATACGAGTTTAAATGTTTGTAAACGCACCCACGTTATAGAAGAAACTTCTAGTGTGAGGCAAAGTTTCTGTTGTTTTTTAAACTGCTTCAAAAATAAACACAAAAAGTCGCCTTTCAAGTTAAAGTTATTTTCTTATAAAATTATGTGGACCAATGCGCAGTTTTTTCTACCAAACGAAAATAAAACACTTAAATCAGACCAGTATGTATGTAATCACGGAGTTTGAGCTATAAAGTTTAAAAAAACGACCTAAAGGTGCATAATGGTAGAAGACGAGGTGGATAACTGACGAAACTGTAAGATCGTCTGTCTATCCCTTCGGGGACTGACAGGGTGTAAATAAGGCGAAATGGGGAAAGCGATGCAATAGCATACCAATAAGTAATCTCCAAAAGTATACAGCTTAGGTGGAATACAAGCGCCTTGCCAACAATAATCTAGGGTCCCATGAAATGGATCCTCTTTTTACGGATAACTACCCCCGCTCTGGGCACAGCAGAGGGAGTGTCAAACTTTCACTGACTAAAACCTACTTGCCCTTTATTTTTCGGAGTCGCGAAATCTCTTTCGAAAAACCCGCAACTCAGGCAGGCGGTGGCCCTGGCAGGCCCCTTTGTTTTGCGGACATTCCTGAGGCACGTACACGTACGAAACGGCAGAAATGGACGCTCTCAGAAGAAAACTGACCACCGCGTACGAGTGGTACAAAGGGCCATTGAGTGAGCCATGCTGGGTACAACCCATCTGAATCGGGTGTATAACACTGAAACACGTCTTGAGACAATAGTACATGACGTCGGCACAGAGTTTTCAGAAGACATTCAGACATGTTAGTCTAAATCAATGTCCGCAAAATGGTCTTCTGTGCGTCGGGGACCGGGCAGGAGTGCAGGACATCTGGCTAAACGTGAAAAAAAAACAAAACTCTGCCGACGTCAGATACTTTTTTCTGAAGACGTTTTTCAGATTAATCCACTCGATTCATGGGTTGGCCAACCCATGAATCGAGTGAATTAATCTGAAAAACGTCTTTGTACCAGTCGTACCTACTCACGGGGGAAGTTATTTGACGTTATTTCCCATCCGCAAAAAAGTGCGTTAATTTCTCAGGACCGTAGATTATAATTGTTGGCAAGGCACATTTGTTCAATGCCGGATCCAGCTCTGGCGCCAGGGAGGTTCACATAGTCGTAGTCAAGTCACAAGAAGTTATAATTTTAATAAAAATAGAAACAGGTAAGAAGTAGGTATTTAACTAATGTATGTCATGTATTGACCTAAAAATACCTACCTACATTTTAATAACAAAATGATTTTTTCTTGCACGTCTTCTCCCGAAACGCGTTATCACTATGGGTACGTTTTTATGGACGTGGAGAAGTGCCAGTCCGGTAAGACATTCTTCAACCATTGCTCTTAGCCACGATTTGATTTTTTGTAAAAGATCTTTCCGCTGTCGCTACACTACATAAAATATTTATTATATTAGGATACATCTCAATATCGCAATTTAAAATAAGGTTAATAATCGACAACTAAATATATTTAAAACATTATGTTTAATCATTTTAATTAGTCGTGCACCTAGGCATGTGTTCCACCTAAGCTGTATTGTCCTGGAGATTACTTTATTGGAATGCTATTACATTATACCTATATCGCTTTCCCCATTGTGCCTTAATTAGATAAACAGAACAGTATCAACTATTTAAATATCTACTTACCTACTTTAAACTACCTACCCGATGACCTGCAGCGATAAGATCGACTTTCGTCCAACATTACATCTTGTAGGTCCCCGAAGGGATAGACAGACAGACGTTTTTACCATTATTCACCTTTAAGCCGTACTTTTTTAAATACTTATTTTATCCTACTAATTGTGGATGGACAAGTTTGTGAGTATGGATGTATGTTTGATCCTCTTTCACGAAAAAACTACTGAACAGATCTTGATGAATAATTTTATAAGGAAAATAACTTTAACTTCGAAAGTCTTAAAATTACAGTCTTATAATTAATCTTTCCAAAACTAAAATAATGAAATTTAAAATAAGACAAAAAATCCAATCACATTTGCATATTAATTATAAAGGAAACCAAATCCTGGAATCTAATGTCACAAAATTTCTTGGCCTACATATTGATAACGATATGTCTTGGTGAACACAAATCGATAATGTGTGTGGGAAACTTAGTAAATTTTCCTATGCTCTGTATATACTAGGTAAAATTGCAAACAAGACCGCTCTCTTGGCAGCTTATCACGGTTACGTAGCCTCTACTTTGCGATATGGCCTGATATTTTGGGGCAATGCTGCTAAAGTCGAGCAAGTACTCATTGCGCAGAAAAAGTGTATTCGATGTAAAATAAAACGGACGGAGTCATGCAAGCCACATTTCCAAGACTTAAGAATATTGGCTGTACCATCTCTTTATATCTATGAAGCATGTATCTTTGTTAAGACCAATATGCATCTTTATAGACCTGTCGAAAGTCAACGACGCTCCAATAAGCTGCATTTGCTTTACACTAAAACCAATTTTCTTCACAAAAGCATATATGCAATGGCTCCAAAACTATTTAATAAGTTACCAAACCAAATAGCCCACAACAGCATGAAACATTTTAAACGTAAGCTTTTTAAATTGTTGAATGACAAGGCATATTATTCTATCAATACCTTAATGACAAATTTAATAATTAATATTGACATTTAATTGAATAATAATATTAAGGTGATGATATTAAAATCGAATCTGGCATGCCTCAGGAAACTGACTATAACACTAATTATTGACATTTATTTTTAATTTAAACAACATTTCTTTAAAAGTATTTGTAATATTTTTATTTTTTATAACCTGAATGAACAATTCAATTAATTAACAATTTTGAACGCCTTTCGGCGGGACATTGTAAGGATCATTTTTAGGGTTCCGTAGTCAACTAGGAACCCTTATAGTTTCGCCATGTCTGTCTGTCCGTCCGTCCGTCCGTCCGTCCTCGCTTAATCTCTGTGACCGTTAGCACTAGAAAGCTGAAATTTGGTACCAATATGTATATCAATCACGCCGACAAAGTGGTAAAATAAAAATTGGAAAAAAATGTTTTATTAGGGTAGCCCCTATATGTAAAGTGGGAAGTGTTTTTTTTTTTAATTTCAACCCTAACGTGTGATATATTGTTGGAAAGGTATTTAAAAATGAATAGGGGTTTACTAAAATCATTTTTTGATAATGTCTATAATTTCGGAAATAATCGCTCCAAAAGTAAAAAACAATGTGTCCCCCCCCCCTCTAACTTTTGAACTGTAAGTTTAGAAAATATGAAAAAAATCTGAAAAGTAGAACTTTATAAGGACTTTCTAGGAAAATCATTTTGAACTTGATTGACACAACAGTTTTTGTACAAAAAAGACAAAAAGTTGTACAAAATAATTTCCTCCTCCACCTTTAAACTCATAAGTGGGAACACTTATTGTGACGGACGGGAAACTACGGAACCCTACACTGAGCGTGGCCCGACACGCTCTTGGCCGGTTTTTTTTTATATAATATCATAATACTTATTGTACCCTGTGTTCACAAAATTAATAAATGAATTTGAATTTGAAAGTTGACGACAAAAAAGTCAATGAAACAAACAAAAGTTAGCGACTTCCGATTTTCCGCTTATTGTGTTTAGCTTTAAAAGCTGATTTAAAAATAAAAAATATTTTTGCCCCACTCTAGGAGTTTCTTCTGTATCGTGGGTACGTTTACAACCATATAACATTTTACACATTTAGCCAGACCCGAAACAACTACCTGAACATCATACAAAAATTTGTTCGATGCGGGGATCGAACCCGCGACACGCAGCGCAGCAGTCGATCGCTCAGCCACTGCGCCAACCATGCTGTTTTTCTTTGCGACACTGAAACGATGTCCCCGTGTGTCCCCGGCCTGCGATTAACTTACGAATATTAATAATAGTTACGTCATTTCAAACCATGTTTATGCCCTTTGAACAAATATCATACTTAATGGAATTATTAAGGTGAAATTTAGGCTGTTCATGGAGAGATCAGCATAAACTGTTTTTTTTAGGTTCATGTGTCGTCGCGTGTATTGTTCACTATGTACATACCTACTTAGTAGGAAATTAAATTTGATACATTAATTTAAAATGCAGTGTCTTATTTTATACTGTATTAGCACAATTTTATTCACACGGTATGAGTGAATGTGTGCAACGATGTGAGGCTTAATGGAAGACGATCCTAATCCAGAACCTATAAGTTCAAAACATGAAAACTTTACGCTGACTATTTTAGTTTTTTTTTTTATTTTATATATTTTCTCGTACACCAAAAGTGAAACAACTGCTGATTCTATGCTCGCAATGGCAGCAGATGGAAACCTTTGTGGTCGGCTATCCGCTCTATGACTATTCTCGAATAAAAAATGGTTTTAGATAAACTTTCTATAGGTACCTATAGGTACCTTCATCATCTTATTGCGTTAAACTTAATCACAGGACCATAAAATTCTGCCGGGGTTGCAGGTTGTTCGAAAGAGATACTGCGACCCCGGAACTTAAAGAGCTATAGAAGGAACATGGGTAAGTTTTAGTCAGTACAAGTCTGACACTGCCCCGCTCCGCCCAGAGCGGGGGATGTTATTTGATGATTTCCCATTCGCAAAAAAATTACCATAGACTCATTTAAATAATCCCTTTAAGAACTCTCACATGAGTGTATTCAAATATGTCGAACGACCTTTCCACATGGAATAGATATAATAAACAATAGAAGTCTTTCCCTATACACTGTTCTTGAAAACCCAAGATTCTTCTCCGAAACTTTAAAAATAATTTGTAGTTTATCTTTAAAACCGTGACCTAATTACTGGACGAAGGATTTTCGCAACGTTTTGTAAATATTTGATACAGTTCGCTAACACAGACGCTGAATGTGGCCGGCACTGGACGATGCGTCCACGTAGTGTAGCGACACTTGATACCAAATAGTTCCCGGAATGATATTGCGAGTCGCATACTTAATCTACACTGTATACATATAAATTGATTAATAAAATCGTCACGTGAGCGCTAGGTCACAGGTCACCCCAAGCCAGCGACAAACAAATTTGTATCAAGGTCAAGTGCGAGCTCGACCAATCAAACGGTTACCTAACATTTTTATTGTTTTCACATGTCTTTTATACACACTCGTACACTCGTTGAACACTCTTTTAGATCTAATATGGTTTTCCACGAACCGTGAAAGCTGCAGACTTGTTTTCAAAGCGAATGCACCGCACTCGCGCTCCTAAACTCCTGAACAGCCTGCTCGTGAAAGCTAGACAAAACTTAGAACGTCGTGGAAACTTTAAACAGAAAATGATCTAGAAAATTAAAGTTGTTGAAGTGTTTTCATACCTGTTTATAAAGCTGCATCAATTAAAACAACAGATATATTGGTAAATACAGAAAGCGTGATGAGCAAAGTTTTTCCGCGAAAGATAAGTATTTGTTTCTTAAACAATCAAAATGAGGGCCGTATTTTGGGTGTCTATGGGACAGAAATAGATTAGAAGATGTCAAGGATAGTGCGAATCGGAATGTATCCTGA
The DNA here is from genome assembly GCA_905475445.1 of Ochropleura plecta. Classification (NCBI taxonomy): domain Eukaryota; kingdom Metazoa; phylum Arthropoda; class Insecta; order Lepidoptera; family Noctuidae; genus Ochropleura; species Ochropleura plecta. The sequence goes on along the minus strand of FR997721.1, from coordinate 15,401,170 downwards.
AAGAAATAGTAAGGTTTATGGCCGAGTCGAATGCGCATATACATAGTACGAAGTGTGTGGCGGCGAATTGTTTATCAATGCGGGTCTATATAAGCGTGCGAGCGGACCGGCTTGCTCATACATTATCGGGATATAGCGCGCTAGTATACTCACGAGAATTATTCAAGTTCATTAAAAAATGAAGATGCTGAAAGTTATTGTGTTTGCGTTGGTCGCTTTACTGCTGGTGGTTGTCAGGGCAAGCCCGGTGCATCAGAATTATGAAAGCTTTCAAAGTAAGTTTATCCTTGATGCGCTGCATTAAAACTACCTCAGGTGCTTTTTTAAACTAAAGCATCTGAGATAGTTTATCATATTTATTCCCTTCATAAAATTGATTTTGGTTTTCTGTTCTGTGCTTAAAATAATAATATTGAACTATTGATAAATCCAATGCTTGCGAGTTTATTTACCTATCTGCTGATGTATTAGATGTGAGAATGCTCTAGAACAAATTAGTTATTTACTTGCGTTGAAATTGGATACCTGCATGACATACCTACAACAATGAGGCATGTCGTAGTGTGAATAATGTAGCGCAATAGATACCTTTTGCACTAAATGCAAGCAATGCAATGACAGCAGGGTAGGCAAGTCCGTACTTTTTGATTGACTTCATGTGTTATTTTGTAAAAAAAATTATATTTGTACACGTTTTAGTTTTCAAATCTTCTGTGTTAATAATAAAAAATAAATAAATACACGTAAGGGGGTAATAGAGTGAAATTAATACCTACTTGCGTAGGTACTTGTTTCATAAAATCGAAGAAAACGGCAACAGAAAATCGATAAAGCGATTACTTACTGATCGATTTTAAGATTTACCTACTTTAACATAAACAAGCTAAGTAGAAGAAATTGGAATAATTATTCCGGGATTCCCTAATGAAAAAAACAACCATCGAATAATGTTATGTCTTTAAAGCTAGAATATATTTTTTCTTCAGCCTACGTATTACTTTCATGAAAATCGTGTCATCTAGTGTTTTTTCAGCTTACTTTTTTACCTTTGAGAACCTGTGGGATATACAGAAACACACCATACAGAAAGGTGTAAATCAACCATGCAAAAATGGTGGCTGGGAAAACTATCTTACTCACCCAAAACATTGTTCTGACGTAGGTAATAAATAATAGGTACGAGGGATGGACGATTTATCTAGAATGTTTCCAGGTTTGGTCTAGAATAAAAAAATATTGCAATGACAGGGGCATCAAGTTCCTTTTGGTTTCGTTAAGGCTACTTCTACACCCTTTATATTAGGCTAATTATTGCAATTGTTAAGTGTTTTCAATTATGTTTATTTTTAAGCGTAAAATATCTAGGTTTATTTCGTTTAATAAGTTGGAAGCCGAATAATTTCTTAATAACCGGCTAAGGGATCCAACCCAGATCTTCCAACAAAATCTTAATATTTTATTCCACATAAGCCTACATAGGCGCTCGCCCATGTAAGCCTCTCATTTCTTACGGTGAAGAATCATCAATAAACTCCATGGTTTACATCCCTATCTCACCTTATCCAACCGTCATCCACAGCCGGTCGAAAAGTAGGTAAAACCTACTCTCCCCTAGAAAAAAGTTTTTGCTGAACCAAATCTCACATAAAAATATCAATAGGAATCTTTAGATAATCCAAAACATCAAATTATTATAAAGTTCTAAAAGATCTAGGTGGTATTGATTAGGTCCCTACATTCGATACTTCTCACTACCTACCTAACGCGTCTAATCACAATACTGCACCCTCAACGTCATCAAACTATTTGTTCTTAAACCGATAACAAATTCACGGCCTAGGCGTACTTACCTACTGTAATATAAATAGATATATTTACCTACCTATAATAAATAAGTAGATAGCACTTATGTCCGAACGCATCACGTGAAATTATTTTCGAATAAACTGAGCCACTGATGACCACTTATACCTAAATGTACCTACTGGAATTATTTATAAGACATTTATTATATGCGACGCACGTGAGAACATAATTGATAAGAATGAGTTATTATCGAAATTTAAACTTCGTCTTGCGTAGGTACTTATTTTGCGTGCTTGACATTCCTGGAACCGCTACAACGATTGTAGAAGATTCGAAAAACACAAACAAACACCAAGTATTAGTTAGTTGTTTAATGTAGATTTCGTATTGTTTTGAATGTTACATAAGCACTTCATACAGAAAATATTAAAACATGCAAAATTGTTATTTGAGTACTTAAGTTCTACTTTACAACACAATTCCAAAATCCTCCATATCATGTTCTTTAGTGTGAACTGTAGCAATAAAAACAGAGAAATTTGTGAAAAACAGCTTCATCACAAACCACAGCTAAGTAGTTTTTTTTCTGCTTTCACAATGCCACACAATTACATGATATCTAAGGATAAAAAAATATTTGTTGGGCTTAAAAAGCTCAACTGGAAATTGTGTTAAAAAAATATGTCTACATCCAGTTATGGCGTCGCGCATATTTTTCGCCAAGGCCCACTTTTTCATGTAAATAGAAGATAGTGATTTAAGATAAATAAACAGGTCAATGTCGACTGATTTATATGCGTTTTTATAACATCCGATGGATTTGAAATAAGCCAGATCTGACATTGACCTGCTTGCCACAAATAAAGTCGAATGTTATGACCGCTCTACTCTAAATAACGTCGAGTACGGAGTACACTTTAATTTCTCTTACGTCATTGGCCAGTCTGGAACGCGCGAAGATCACAAAAACAACGATGAAAAAAAACTTAGACATTGAAATAAAAAGCAAATACATTACTACTGCCGAAAATAAATCAATCGTGCTTTAAAATTACTGAACATGGTCTCGTTGGAACGTAAGGTACACTTATTTGTATGTAAAATCGAAGGTTACAATTTGATATGATTTTTATAATAAGAGAATGATTTGTTAGGTAGGTACCGTCAGCAAACCTAATTAGATAAAAAGGTTCGGTCTCCCTACGCAACGACCCGAGATTGAAATATTTAACAAATTCAAAACGTTAAGGGACAATATCCGACATTATTTTCTTCTCTTTAGAGGTTACCACGTTCTGAATGAAAGCAACAGTTTTTATTTAAATAATTGACAAAATATTATTTTGTGGGAGAAACAGAACTCTGTATTAACTGTCTCTTTGATCGTTCTCTTTGCACTGGAATTGGCATTAACAATGTTATCTTTGTCTTCTGATGTATAGATACACCTAATTTGATTGGCTTTTTTTTGCGGATGGGAAATCAGCAATTAACTTCCCCCGCTCGGGGCGGAGTGGGGGAGTGTCAGACTTGTACTGACTAAAACCCACCCATGTTCCGGGTCCGCGGTATCTCTTTCGAACAACCCGCAACCCCGGCAGGAATTTCATTGGCTTGTAAAATATCATGATAATTTGTTAAAATTATGATAGTTTTTTTGGTATTGATTTGTTTTTTGAAACGAAGCCGATAGTTAAATAACTAAATAATAACAGTCGCTCGGGTCAAGCCTTAGGTTAATCCACGCTTGCGTAGGTTGGTCTGTGGATGGGTGAACATAATGATGGGTTACATACATATACCGAGTTTCCTCCATACCTCTGTTGATAACGGCTTTCGTTTGTAACACAACAACAAACAATCGTTACTGATTGTCAGTGTCCCTAAAGTCTGACAACCAGTCTTACTCTTACCACGGGGTATTACCCAGTGCTAACTGGGTTGTGTAGGTCAGATAGGCAGTCGCTCCATGTAAAATACTGGTATTCAGCAGCATCCAGTTAGACTGGAACGCGATCCTTAAAAGGCTAAGCCGAGAAAGATTTCTGGCACACTTCTGGTCGATATAAACTCTAAAATCCAGCGTCTGCATATAATGTACATACGAGCCATTGTATCTACGAGTACATATTGTGCATTACATTGTGCAATGTTAATTAAAATGTTGTTTGGAGAAAGTTGGATAAAATTGTTGACATGAAAGGTTACTTATGAGATAACCCTTGCGGATTATCGAGTAAGCTATTTGTGACTATAATTTCTTAGTTATCTGTCTACTAATTAAATCAACCACTGTTTATTATAATACGGCTAAACTAGAAAGATTTAGAAATTAAATCTTCATCCAACTTTGCCAAATGTACCGTTTGGCCCTTTAAGCTAGAACAGTAGTTGTTTTGAAAAGCAAATGTGGATGCCAAGGGATCATTTGAGTTGGAAAGCCGTCAGGGGGTGCTGATCTTACACTAATTGCGTAGTACTACTTGGAACCGGCGGCGGGCAGGAGGCGGGAAGCAAAAATGAGGGAATGTCAGGATCGAAGTTGGCGTTATGTGGTCTTTACTTGTCCCTAAAATATTTTTTTTTTAATCTTTGCCCCTAATAATTTCTCCTGTAACATGTAGCCAAACCCGGAACAACTACCTGTCGCTCACAAAAAAATTGTTCCGTTCGGGGATCGAACCTGCGCGAATCGCTTAATTACTGCGCCAACCGTGCAGTCCGAATGTTATATTTGTATAATTATACAAAATACATAACCTCTCGTCTTTTTCTCAAGGGGTAGACAAAAACCACAGAACTCCTACCTACCTACTACATCCTTCCACACTTCTTTTGCTTTAACCACTTTCATAAATAAGGTCACACACGCGCGTCGCCGGTTGAATAGTATTACAACCTTAGCGAGTTAAACTGCGAGTAGGCCTATAGAGTCGGGCACGCTTTCCGTGGTTTCTGTACCCACAAACCTACAGGTAACCGATGAAAGTAACGAACATTGCTCTAACGAAATGATAAACTGTCTTGAAAGAATACATCGACATAGCTCGCGGTTGGTTTACCAACTAACACTAAGTTTGTAATCCATTTTTTTTGTGATGCATCTACAAAATTTCCGAATTTCATGTTTCTTGGTCACGTGAAGTACCCTATAAGTTTTGGTGCGCTTGGCAAATGCGATAAAAACGGCCATATCTTTGCGTAGACTTAGTGTTGATACGTGGGGCGACATCGAAGCCACGCTTACTGGCGGTGCCGCGCGCGCTTACCAATCTATTAGGGGAGGCTCCAATGACGCGTGCAATTCGTACTCTCAACCACATAGCGAGTGATATTGATCTGTTACTTTGTTCTTTGAATGAGTTCACAAAATTTAATAAAAATTTAATTGCATTATTTGCAATTAATTGCAAAACTTAATTAACCGTTATTGTTTTTGTGTACACTATCGCATTAGGTAACCCTGTAAGGATAGTCGTACTCGTAAGATAGAGAATAAATTAAATTTTTACAGCTCTAAGGGATGTCACGCCTCAGTATTTGGTATTAATGTGAACTCGATTTCTCCACGCCTTGCATTTCTGAGATATCGGGTCTTGACAGACAAACAACAAAGAGATCCTCTATGGGTTCCATTTCTCCTTTTCAGGAACGGAACCCTAAAGACGACGAGTACTAGCTTCCGCCCGCGACTTCGTCCGCGTGGCATAGTTATGTACTTTGGGCTAACGCTAACTTTAACCTGCGTGATGATCTCCTCTATTTTTCCTCTTTCTCCCCCTTTTGACACTTTTTTTTTATAAAATTAGCCTATGTCCGTCTCCAGGGTCCCAACTATCTCCGTACGAAAATTCATCAAAATCGGTTAGGCCATTTGGACGTGAAAACGTAACAAACTAACTCACTTTCGCTTTTATAATATTAGTAAAGATTTACCGGACCGTTTGTATAAATTATGTAGTGGACTATTATATTATATATATTTTGTTGTTTCAGTAATCCAACTAGAGGAACCGTGTGTGCGACAAGGGGGCTTGTGCGTGCGCTCCGAAGACTGCGAACCCGAGAACACTCCACAGTTGGGCGCGAGTCTCTGTCCGATTCAAAAGCATCTGGGCGTCACTTGCTGCTACGTAAGTTTCTTCTTACTATACTGTAAAACTAGGCGAACAGAAGCGCAGGGGAACAATGAATCGAGACAAAAATCGAAAGCTTTGAATGAGTTTCTGTTTTGCGAATGGGAACCCAAATAACTTCCCCCGCTCTGGGGAATAAAACCCACCCATGTTCCTTATTTTGCCCTTTTGTTCAGGGGCCGCAGTATCGCTTTCGGACAACCCGCAACCCCGGCAGGAGATTTTAACATTGAGTTAACATTAAAGAGTAGTAGGTTATCCACGAGAGTAAAACCGCGGGACGCAGCTAAAGGCTGTATAACATCTCACTATAATATTTAAGGAGCTGCACAGCGGGTGAAGGCTCTGGGCACAACTAGTACAATTTATTATATTCTCTCACAAAAGTTTTAAGCAGGTGAACGCTTATTCCTAACTTAATTTTCCACTATTCTTAGCGAAGCACAAACTTTTGATCGGGACTGGTGGTTATCTTTAACAAAGCAAAAAGCAATTAAAACAAACTTATAAATTTTATTTTCTATTTCAGCTATGAACCTGACGCCGGCGACGGATGCTGCCCTTTGCTTGTACTTATAATTAATTGTTAAACTATAACTTAACTAGTTTTAAGGTAGTCTAAGCTCCAGTAAGATTTTAAAATTACCTGTTCCGTGCTGATACTAAACTTGGAAAACGGATTTCTTGTGAAATCGATTCGGCGCCCTTCCGTCCGTCTGCCAGAACCAGTCTGGCAGAATGTTGTTTGTTGGTATATTCTGGTACCAATAAAATAGTGCCTTAGAAGAGCTCTTTTATGGCACTATTTAATTGGTACGATATTTTATCGTATAGTCTACCTAGACTATACGATAAAATATTTTGCGAATAAATACGGCACAAAGTTAAAGTTATTTTACATTATTTCTACCGAAGCAAAAAAATAATTTCCAGACTATCAATCTGTTTCAAGAAAAATACGAAATGTGGAATAATAATGTATTTAGTAGCTATGGGTGTTTCTCAAAATTAGTAAAGATTTGATGTATTATTTGTCACTTTTGAACATCCAGTTTCATTGAAAAAAAAAAACAAATCGTCTTAGTTATTGAAATAGAAGCTTAAAGTTAACTGAAATTATTAATATTGGTATTCCTTTTTGTGTTATTATTTACCAATTTTATTTGATAATTTATTTGTTTTTAGTTTGTACTATACAATATCATAATGTGCATAAACCAATACAAATAAAACAATACAGCATAGATCACTTGTTTTGCAAGTACAACTTGCATTTTCCGGTTTTTTATTTAATAAATACAAAACAAAATTATGTTACTTGTACTCTAGGTATTAATTTATGTGACTAATTACTTAAATAAATGTAAGTTAATAAACCATTTTGCATTATTTTACTTATCTAAATTTTGCCCTCTCCCAACTAGGTAGGGGTTAGTTAGTTTAGTTGGTCTCTAGTCTATGAAGAGCAACTGAAAACAGAAACAACATTATCGGTAAGCTGCGAACTGCGAACTAATCAGCGCTTGTATCTTGTGGCTCGGAAGTGCGAATTTTACAAGTTTAAAATAGTAATACTAACAAATGAGGACATACCAATATAACAACGAACAAGATTTGACTTGTATTGTATTGTATAACGGGCTGGTGTCCGCAACTCCACGTCTGAGGCGCGTATTTTGCGTATGGGTGGGAATATTATTCGATCCACCCCAGCTCCGCGAAAAACGTCAGCAGCGCCTTGGTGTTGCTGACGATCTCGCGAAGAGTACCTGGGTTACCGAAGTACTTTGCCCTGTATGGGGCAACCTCTGGGCAGTGCAGAAGCACGTGGGCTGCTGTTTCGTCTACCTCCATGCAGGCTCGGCACAGTGGGCTGTCTGTGACTCCTAAGACAAAGAGGTGTTTATTAAAAGAGCCATGGCCAGTAATGGCTGTTGTAATTGTGCGCAGCTGTGGTTTTGTCATCCGTAGCGCCTGTTTAGTGAAGCGGCCGTCGATACTAGGAAGAGCTTCCTTGGCCTGCCTGCACTCACCGTGGTCCCGCCACAGTTTGTGGTGTTGTTCTCTGGTGCGTTTCCTTACCAGTGTACGTAGGTACCCAAATGGTAGTGGCACGATAGGTGCGGGTCCCACTGGTACCATGCTCGATCCCCTTCTAGCAAGTTCGTCCGCAGCGTCGTTGCCTCGGGAGTCGCTGTGTCCTTTGATCCATTGGATAGTTATTTTGTTGAGATTACCAACCTTATTTAGGCGCTGGTGACACTCATGTATTAGCCCACAATTGACTGTTTGGCTGTTTAGTGCTTGCAGTACAGCCATGCTGTCCAAAAGTATGCGAATAGAGTGGCCCTCAACCTTCCTTGCCGTGATGGCTGACGCGGCTAGGGAGATGCCCATGCATTCTGCCTGAAACACCGTGTTGTGGACCCCCAGAGGTACGGCTATGTGGATGTTGAGGTCCTCTGAGAAGACTCCGGCTCCCGTGCCAGTACCTGTTTTGGATCCGTCTGTGAAGATTCTTACCTCTGCGGGGCATAGCCCTTCGCAACGGTGGTCTTCATGGAGCTGGATTTTGTATTTCTTATCGAATACGAATTGTTTGGGTATCCGATCGTTTATCGCTTTGGCTATTGGGAACTCGTTGTAGAACTCCTCCAGCGCCTTGGTATGCTGTGTATATTTCGTACCCCATAAATGCAGTGTTTTGAGACGTAATGCCGCCGTCGTTGCCTCCTGCTGAATGAACAGGTGGAGCGGTGGGAGTTCTAGCATGGCTTCAAGGGCTGCAGTCGGAGTAGTCCTCATGCAGCCAGTGATCGCCGTGCAGGCAAGCCTCTGCATACGTTGAAGTTTAGCTGAGGCTGTCACCAATTTGGTGCGGGGCCACCATACCACGGCCCCGTACGTGACCATAGGTCGGATTACCGCGCAGTAAAGCCAGAGGATGATTTTGGGAGACAGCCCCCACCTCTTACCTATCATCCCTCTGCACTGCCAAAAGGTGATACAGGCTCTGTTTAGTTTATTGTCTAAGTGACTGCTCCAGTTCAACTTACTATCCAGGATGACGCCTAGGTATTTCACCTCACTGGCTAATTGGAGTTCAGTATCGAATAGTTTGGGTAGGCGGTAAGGTCCTATTGTTCGCTTTTGGGTGAACATGACTAGTTCAGTTTTATTGGGGTTTACAGACAGGTCGAAATCCCTGCACCATCCTTCAACGATGCGTAGGGCCTGTTGGGTAAGGTTGCAGATTGTCCCCGTCACCTTCCCTGAAATGAGGATGGTGAGGTCGTCTGCGTACCCGATTGTAAAGAAGTGGTTCGCGTTGAGTTTTGTGATGAGGTCATTTATCACCAAGTTCCAGAGGAGCGGAGAAAGTACCCCTCCTTGAGGACGGCCTCTCGCTATCAAGGCCATCTCCTGTACTTCTGCAAGGCGAACCACTCGTTCACTTAGCATATTAGTGATCCAGTCTATCATTACCTGTTCCACTCCATGTCGAGACAGAGCGTTACGGATGCTGGAAAAGTTAGTTCTGTCGAAGGCTCCTTCGATGTCTATGAAGGTTCCTAGACAGGTTCCCTTCTGGTGTATAGCCTCTTCTATTCGGCTGACCACTAGGTGGAGAGCTGATTCGGTAGACTTACCCGAGCTGTATGCATGTTGGTTGTCGTGGAGTGGTATTGTTTTTAAAACGCCGTCCCTCAGCTCTCTTTCGCAGATCCTGTCCATGGTTTTTAGAAGGAAGGAAGTTAGACTGATTGGTCGGTGGGCTTTGGCGTTTGTGTAGTCACCCTTACCTGGCTTAGGGATGAATATAACCTTCACTTCCCTCCATCCTTTAGGAACGTATCGGAAGGCTAGGCACGCTCTCATTTGACGCAACGGATGTGCTACCCCACTGCAGTAGAGCAGGGAAGATGCCGTCTGGGCCTGCCGCCTTGAAAGGATGGAAGCAACGGATCGCCCACTGGATTTTCTCCAGTGTTATCACCTTGTCAGCGTAATGCCAATCGTTTACTGATGGCGTTTGAGTTGTCTCTGTCCAGTCAATCACCCAGTCGTCGATTGACGCCAGCTTGTTTTCAAGGGTGCGTGTATATACAGCACGGTCTGTATTGCGCGGGTTGCGCCGTGGCAGTGTGGGTGTTACAGTAACCTGGATGTCGAAACGGATCCACCTGTGGTCCGAGCAGGAGGCCTCCTTGGAGACCTGCCATCCGGTGGTGATTGCCGCTGCGCCCTCCGAGGCCAGAGTAAGGGTCTATAATTGTGCGGCTACGCCTGGTTACAAAGGTCGGTTCAGAACCTGTGTTTAGTAGGGTTAAGTTGGTTGAGAACAGATAGTCTACTAGAGTCTCACCCCTTTCATTCTGCGTGTCCATGCCCCACAGAGGGTGGTGGGCGTTGGCATCAGCCCCTATGATAACCTCCAGCCCGGTGCACTCGCAATGCCTTACGAGGCGGGCGAGGTCATGCGGGGGCGGTTCCTCAGCCTCGGGCATATATACCGAGGCGAGGGCGATTTCCACCTCTGTGTTGTCACGCTGTATAGTCAGCCTAGCTGCAGAGATATCCCTGCAACAGAAATCTGTTAGTGGCTGTGTTTTTATGTTTTCTGTAGTATAGATACACGATCTGGGTTGGTCGTGGTCTGTAGTAACTAAGAGCTTACCCCTAAGATTGGAGAGGCCTTGTATGCGGCCCGCCCTGATCCACGGCTCCTGGATCAAAGCGATGGCTGTTTGTTGAACCTCCAACCACTTCCGTAGCTGAGCCGTTGCGGTCTGACTGTGGTGGTGGTTAGCCTGCAGGACTCTACAGGTCGACGAAAGGGACGCCATCGCTGGTCGCGCCCTCCTCGTCACCTGCTAGTCGCAGCCCGGCGAACAGGTCGCCCGCGTCGAAGCCCTCCTCCCCGGGGTCCGAAACCGACGACAGGATGATGTCGTCGATCTCTTCTCCCGATGAGAGGACGGCGTCCACGCTGGCGGCGGAGTCGACGGCCGGCTCTGCTGCTGCAGGAGTGTCCGCGGGTGGCTCCGCGGAGTTTGATGTCGGAGGTTTCTCTTCCTCCGGTTTCGCGACCATGGTTTCAGTGGCCGGATCCCAACCCTGAGGGACATCGGCAAATTTGCCGTTCGGGCCCTGGAATTTTACGTACACCGTCCCTGCGCAAAATGAGAGACGGCGTTTGGCTTTCATCAGGGCCGGAATTTGTTCCTCAGGGATGCCAACCACAATGTACCATGCCGCGGCCTGTTTGTCACCGTGCAGCAGTACCCACCTCCTGATGTCTACCCAGGGGTTTTGGTAGCACAGGGCTCGCCCAATACTGGTCGGCTCTGTGAACATCCCCTGCTCATTGGGGATGAGTATGCCACATCGTACGCGGCGCTGGATCTCCGACTGCCTCTTGATCACCAGCGGAGTGCTGGCGGGAAGAGGCATCTCGGAGACGAGTTTCCCCAGCCAGGCCAGTGTGTGTTCGGTGCCACACCACAGCCTAAGTAAGGACCCCACCGGCGAAAATCGGTTTGGCCCTAAAGTTCGGTGCGGGGACATCCGGTTTGGGGGAGCAGGACTCAGCAATGATCTGCTTCTGTATGGCTGCTAGCACCTGCTCTGACACCTCCCTGCTGATGAGCCCCGTGCGGCCGCATGTGACTGCGACGTCGAGGTTGGTGCTGGCAGCTTGGGCGTAGCTCTGGTGGGCGACCCGTTTGGATCTATCAAGACACGGCCGCTTGTGCTCGCCACCAGGGGATGAGGTCTCGTTGAGAGCTCGCTTGGCCGCGGTTTGATCCATCCGAACGGGCCGCTGGTTCCTGTGCTGGCCCTGTACCTCCGCAGCGCCAGCAGGCGGTTGGCTAGGTCCTGGTTGGCTGGTGCCAGCCACGGCCTGCGATCGCTTGCCTGCGGAGAAATTGACATTACCGCTGGCCGGTTTAACCGTAGCCGCGGCGTTAGCCTGTATGGTTACTTGTGAAGTTTTCTTACCTCTCCACAGTTGACGACGCTCTTTCTTCGTCAGTCTTGCCCTCTTCTTACCGACCCCTTCCGAAGAAGTTGGGGCGGTCTGCCTCGGGTGGTCAGCGCAGTTGCACTGGGTACTCTCCGAGGATTTCCCCTTGGTGCCCTTGCGCTTGCTCCTCTGCACCTGCCAGGCGAGCACAAACTCGTCTCCGGTGATACCGGGCTCCACCGGCTGGCCAGTAACGGCCGGCGGTAGAGGGGCGGCTTGAGGATCCACAGGCAGAGGTGGGTGTTTGCTAATAGCCCCACCTTCGGAGTTAACCGTCGGTGTAGGCTGTGTACCTGAGAAGGAACGAGGAACGGTACTGGTCCCGGGCAGCGCCGTTTTCCTCGGTTTATTACGGGACTTTGTTTTGGTCTTGGCAGCGGTTTTCGCCACTGCCGGACCGGAACCCGCGCTGGAGCTAGCCGCAAAAGCAGCAGAGCGCCCAGGGGCGACAAAGGTGCCGACGGCACCTCCTGTGGGAGCCTCATTGGCTTTCGCCTCCGCTCCAGTATGTGTATGTGTTTGTGGTGTGTGTGTGAGGTGTGTGTGAGTAAGTGTTTGTGGTGTGTGTGTGTGTGGTGCGTGTGTGTGTGGTGTGTGTATGTGTGTTGTGTGTGGTGTGTGTGTGTTTGGTGTGTTAAGGGGTTTTTTATTATCCATAATAAGTGTAATAGGTATTCATCTCTCTGGCTTCCCACCCTCCATGGAGCCCGCACCTGGGAGCGTCTTGCTACAAACTAGCTCGAACACTAGGATTACCAGAGAGATATAGGTGCGCAGGGCTGGCTTACAGTGCGACATCGGGTGCTTGATCGGGTAGGTAACCCTCACTTACACCGTCAGCATGACCTTAACCCACCGCTTCGGCCTTCCAAAGATGACCTCCACGGACCCCCCGCACCTCGCTGTGCCCCTCTGACGGGACACTGTGGCCATTTCCCCACCCTTGGCTATTGGGTGGGGCCACCGTTTCGCTTGAAATCCGGACCAAAGAGGGCGTGTTGCCTTACGGACGCATTAACACCAGCGCCGCTCGGCTCAACCCCCCAGGACTCCTTCATCCCCGCTTACGGCGCTCAACTGCGCAGGTCCTAGCGCAGGTGACTCGATTCCCCTGCTCATCGCCAGCTGGATTTAGTGGCGGTTGAGCCCACAACCACTCAGTCACAGAGGGTCGTGGTTAGGAGTGGAAAAGCGCCTGGTGGTTTCTGTTGCGTCTATTTCTTAGGGAATTAGACCAAGAACAGGGCGGCAACCTCGTGAAGGTGGATCCACCAGACTTGCCTTGGGGATCTACGCGACTGTTGCGCTCTCCCCCAAGACCTCGCCACCTTACTGACTCTGAAGGAGCAGTAAGGTAGGCTTGCATCTATACTACCAAGCCAAGCGTAAGCAAAGCGTGTCGTTGTGCAACCGCAAAAGCATAAATACAAACCCTCCCCAAGATTTGACTTAACCATAGGAGAGCTTCTGGATACAAATTAAAAGTGAATAAAACATTGAACAAAAAAAATTACTCGATATCAAATTGAATTGTCATCATGTCAGGTTTAAATACGTGTTTCGTTAAGGTTCAATAAGAATGTAAAATTCGACGGTATTGTAATACTACCTATTAATTCTAATAATAAACTTCGGTTATGGTGCTTACACCATGAGACCTATTCTATAAGAGACGTCACTGAAAAAAACGACAATACTGAAGTTATTAAAAAGATGATTTTTTTTTTTAAAAGGGAAAAGGTAAAGAATATGGAAATAGGAAGACGAGAGCATACTCGTACAGACCCATGAGCTAATGTAGACGATAAAGTTTATAGAGAAGATACGGAAAGTAACTAATAATCAATTTAGTTAATTCAATCTAGGACGACACGGTTGGCGCAGTGGCTGAGCTATCGACTGCTGCGCTGCGTGTTGCGGGTTCGATCTCCGCACGGAACAAATATTTGTATGGCCTACAGATAGTTGTTCCGGGTTTGGCTGTTTGTGTTTGTGAGTTTAAATGTTTGTAAACGCACCCACGATACAGGAGAAATTCTTAGTGTGAGGCAACATTTTTTTAGAAAGAAAAAAAAAGCTTTCTCCACATTTAGTGAAGTGCCGGCTATTGGAAGATTTATGTCAAAATGAGGTGACTGGGTAAACTCTGAGAAGGAACATGGTACACTTAGAAAGGGAAGAACGTCAGTGCCACTCTAAGACTTGGTCTAAGAAATGACAAATGCATGCAAGTTAAGTTATACATTTTATATTTTTTTGCTGTAGAATTTGTTTGATCATTGAATGTAATTATGTATAATTGGGTACAGTGTTTTGACACTGTGCCCAATTATACATAATTAGGGGAGATTGGGTAACAGTGAATCGCGGGTCACAGTGGATAATGTACAATAACATACTATGTGTTGCACTCACGCACACCAACAAACCTGTATTTGCCGCTCTTCTATACCTGTCTTGGCGCGCTATCGGAGCGGGAGCACGTATTGCCTCACTCCGGACCCTACGTAAGTACCTAATCTATTATTTTACGAGATTTTTAAATTTATTTAACTCCTTATTGAATAATAATTGTAGATGTTTTTGCGATGACGTATACTTGTCATACTTTAGACCCGTTGTAATACACATTGATTTGTCCTCAAGATAGATAGTTTTTTTTTGGTTTATTTTATTTTCTTAAAACGGTCAATGGGTCACAGTGAATCGTTTTGTAATGGGTCACAGTGAACTGTTGATCCATTGTAAGTGTAACCCATCAAGCTAATATTTATTTGTACTTTATGTTTTAGGTAAACATGCCTCGCAATCGAGTAAGAAAGACGACTATTGGACTTCATACTGAAGAACAGATGAGTAACGCTCTAAAACTTATTTAGGACGGCCAAAAACTAAGAGCCGTTGCTAGGTCGACTGGTATTCCATATACTACGTTATATAGCCATCATAAGAAAGTTAAAAGCAACCCTGATCCTGAAAAACCAATAAGGCTTACACCTAACTATGCAGTTCATAAAATATTACGTTAATTGTATGCTTGTTCTCGAATTATTACAGTTCAAAAAACGATTTTATGTTGGTTAATTGTTAGATCTTGAGAAAAGCTATTTTTAAGTTTATCAAAAATGTGATTATTATTTTTTTATAGGACTATAAAAACTTTGACATGAAAGACTGTCTATTATTATAAAAAGAAATAAGTATTTACATGTTTTATTTGCAGTTATTTTTTCTGAAGCGAATTTATGTTAAGTTTATGTTTCTTTTCAAGTTAAATTACGTACCTATTACTGTTAAAAGAAGTGTATATTTGTTTATTTTAGGTTCAGGAATATCTACCTATTTTTAAGTTCATTAAAAAGTGATTGCTATTTTTATAAGGTTATTTTGACGTAAACGACTGTCTAGTACCTAGTACAAATAATAATATTATAATAATATGAAAATTTATGTTTTATTGATATTTCTTTGCAATTGATCCTGGGTGCCCCAGCCGATTCACTGTCACCCATGCAGTGATCCAAAGTGACCCGTTCCCGGGTCACAGTGGATCATTTCTCATTATTTAAAAAAGTGCCTATACCTCCTAAATTAGTATAATACACGCCATGAAATGACTTTTATTTTAGACATTAGATATTCACATTATCATTTAATTTCATAGATGTATCATTTTGACATAAACTTCGGAGGAATACGTCTTTAAAAAAAAAATGATTCACTGTTACCCAATCTCCCCTACACTACAACCCTTTCTTATATTATTTCTTTTAATCAAAATTAAAGCAAATAAAATAACTTGAAAGGGATGTAGTGTATCTATTTAAATGTAAACACTGCCTCACGACCACAAGTAATCCGGGAGCTGTCACTAATGTCAACTATCAGTCAGCATGGTGGCGAGAAGTTGGAAGGTAGACGCCTGCCCTGGACTTGGGCTTGGTGGTATGGTGAGCCTGTGATATAGTTAGTTAATTGAGTTATCAACCTGTTACAAGCGGATACTACAATATGGTTAATTTAAACTCGATACCTCTACGCGTTCCCGTAAGAAAGGGTCTTGACAGACAGACCATACTTTTGAGGTAAGGAACCCTTAAAAGGAACATCCTCCTACTTAAATAACGGTTGCAATACGCACTAATGTTACTTTCAGGAAAAATGATAAATAAAAACATATTTATTTCATTAAAAGCAATGTTTCATACACAAATTGAGGCGGCCCCAGTAAATTCAATAGTACTTGTGTCAGAGCTGTCTCACTCTTCCCTTAAGAGGAATCTTAACAATGAAAAAGAAGAAGACAATTGTAAAAAAGAAAATAAATAATAATAATAATAAATCAAGTAAGGAGCTTCACGGACGCTTTTTCCGGGCCCTACATGGACCCGATGTAGATCAATCAGTGTCCGTAGCCTGCCTACGTTCCGGGGACCTCTTTGGAGAAACCGAAGGTTTTGTCTGTGCAATCATGGATGAAGTTATGATGACGAATAACTACCGGAGATTTATTGTGAAGGACGGCACGGTTGGCATATGTCGGGCATGCCACCGTCCGAGTGAATCAATTTGTCACATTATCTCTGGTTGTTCTCGCCTTGCTAACGGAGAGTACTTGCATAGACACAACCTTGTAGCCAGGATTATCCTTCAGCAACTTGCTCTAAAATACAGCCTTGTGGAATCGGAAGTGCCGTACTATACTATAGGTATGTGCCCGACCCAGTTCTTGAACATGGCAATATCAGATTGTACTGGGATCGATCCATCATCACTGACAGTACTATTGTTGCAAATAAACCTGAAATAGTGGTGGTGGATCGATCAGAGCGGCGCGCAATGATTGTTGACATAACGGTCCCACATGACGAGAACCTTGTGAAAGCCGAAAAAGATAAACAAATCAAGTATATTGACTTAGCTCGCGAGGTTGTCGACATGTGGGATGTGGACTCAGCGATCATTGTGCCGATAGTCGTTACAGCCGATGGCTTAATTGCTAAGAGCCTCGACCAACACCTGGAGAAGGCTCTCGTTAGGCAGCTGGATCAAGGGCTTGATACAGAAAGCGGTACTCCTGGACACGGCTCGTATTGTTAGGAGGTTCCTTTCTCTGGAGCCCTGACCGCCGGTAGCTTGGATCCTGTTCCCGATACCGGTGGGCTACTATTTTTATATTTTTAAATGTTTTTTTATTAAGAAATATTTAAAAATGTAATCATATGTAAGAAAAACCAATAAATGAACGAGAATAATAAATCAAAAGTAAAAAGAAATAAAAATACAAGCAGCTTTAAATTGTAGGAGTTAGGATTGCACGTATTTACGTGCATGTGTGTTTGTGCATATGTGTGAGTGAGTGCGCGCGCGTGTGTGTGTGTTGGTACCCGGCTTGTATAGAACATATAAATACGCTTTCATAGTAATTGGTAAGATTAGAATTTGGAACCTGAATCTCACACTTGTACCAATAATAACTCTTCCCGACAGTTTTCGGTCGCAGCGGCCGATATCAAAAGAGGTTAGCCATCGGCGCGGGAGATACAAGTTGATACAACAGTGTGCGTGTGCGCATGCACAGGTAGACTTTCTGTTCTTTTACTCGAAAAATCGAAGACGGTAAACCAGCACGACCGGAAACAAATCAGGCCCAAGACTAACGCCTTAATATTTTCCGAGGCACTGTGGTATCTAACCACCACCTTACAAACTTCGGGCTATTACTGCTACTGAGAAAACCCATAACCCAATTGCAGTTTTTCCTCGACCCGGTAATCGAACTTAGAACCTCACGCTCAGCGATCGTGCTTGCAATAACGAGACGATAGGGCAGTTAATTCATATTTACACATTAATATATACTAATACAGTACACGGGGCGTAAAACTATCCGACCGCAACAATGCAGTTACTGAATTGGAAGATTTTGAAGAGATAAATACGAGTGAATAGTTTTCGGTATAGTTTAATTAGTGGTATGAATGGCTGTGCTGATGAATGCAGCGTGTAAACGAATTGTTTAACAACTATACTCTATACCCCCCCCCTTCTCTAATGTAAGGTGTATTTATATTAACTAGTCTCTGTAAAAAACAGTGTTATCTATCAATGTATCACCAGTGCCCATTAGATATTATGCTGATTAAACATAAGCACTAAACAGTATAATTTATACTCTTTTACATTCGCCTGTTCTTAAGAAAATGACCATTGTATCCCCTTGGATACAATGGTAATTTTTTTTGGTAAAAGATAAAAGTAACAGGATCGTTATCCTGGTTACTTTTCTCTTATTCTGACTGCACATGAGGCACCTTCCGTTGTTGGGGTTATGCAGCTTCAGCATGCAGCTGAATACCAATTCTTTACATGGAGCGACTGCCTATTTGACCTCCAGTTTATTTTACTAGTCGACATGATACCCTTGGTAAGATTCAGCAAAGCAGAGGTCATCAAAGCAGAAGGGCCTGCCAGGGCCACCACCTGCCGGCGTTGCGGGTTGTTCGAAAGAAATACCACGGCCCTGGAAAGATAGAAGGAACACGAGTGGGTTTTAGTCAGTACAAGTCTGACACTACCCCCCGCTCCGGCCAGAGAACGGGAGAAGTTATTTAATAATTTCCCACCCGCAAAAAAATACCCTTGGTAAGACCGGTAGTCACACTTTCTCGTTTCTCACAAATAAAATCTTTCATCGTGGAAGCGAGAAGTTAATCCTTACTAATGTAATGTCGATATATTGTCTAAACTGATACTATACTAGTATTATAAAATCGAAAATGAGTTTGTTGTTTGTTTGTTACGTTTGCTATTACAATCCATAAGGCGCAAGGGCAAAAACTACAGATAGCAAGTACCTGCAAATCAGGAAAGGAGAACTGTGTTACCCCGAATTTAACGCGAACGAAGCCGCGGGAAAAAGCTAGTTGTTTTATAATACGGACCTAAGCTTATATTCAGTACTTACTGGGTTGTAAAGGTCAGATAGGCAGTCTCTCCATTATAAATCCTGGTTTTCAGCTGCAACCGGTAAGACTAGAAGTTAACCCCAACATCATTGGAAAAAGTTTAGGCAGAAAATGATCTACCACAACAGATTCTGAAAGAAAACATCAGGAGGAATGTCGTCGTTTTATAAGTATTAAGCGCGTTGATCAATTATTTTTCTGTTAGTTTAAGTACTTTTTTAATGTTGTGGGTACTTATTTTTTTTTTATTCAGAAGCCAAAATATTTACGTGCCTGACTTGCATGCTCGGATCTATGTTGAATTTCCCGTCACCAGGTGTCGCCTAAACTCATTGAACCATACGGCGACACTCTGACCCAATTCATTGTTGAGCATCAATGTTCAGTCAGTTTTGTTAATCTACCCTCTCACATCGAAATGGGGAGTTACCTAATGGATACTGTTTTTTTTCTATTCTAGCTGGATTAAAATTTGTTCTAATCAGACACATCGCCATCAGTGATCGATACGCGGTAAATATGACATTAATCCCAGAAAACATGCCCCGTTGGCTCGTAATTAACCGTGGTAGACGCTGTCAGTAGTGACATGGCCACATTTTCACAATGAATTCGTATGCAATTGAAAGTATATAATGATATTAATGCTTATCTAGACAGGACCCAAGACGAGATTATTTTTTTATAAACACTGAGAATAAAAAGTTCTTTGTTCAAAGTCACGGGGGAGAAAAATCTCTTGATTTGGCAACCCCAGTTGCGCGGGAAATCATACGAGGATGAAGTGTCACAATGAAGGTGGATAGGGCAGAGGGCCAGCTCCACGCAAGGTCATTCGGACATTTATTCACTAAGACATTCGGTCGGATAAACGATCTAAACTAAATAACAAAGATCTAAACGATAAACGATTTAAACTATAAAAAATTAGAAACTTATTTATTGCTTTGTGCTGCTCAAAATGTTTAAGTGGCACTAAATAAGTTTTCCTTTCGTTCTTTTATTGCGGATGGGAATTTGACGACACGGTTGGCGCAGTGGCTGAGCGATCGACTGCTGCGCTGCGTGTCGCGGGTTCGATTCCCGCACGGAACAAATATTTGTATGGCCTACAGATAGTTGTACCAGATCTGGCTGTTTGTGAGTTTATATGTTTGTAAACGCATCCACGATACAGGAGAAATTCCTAGTGTGGGACAACGATTTTTTTTAAAAAAAAAAACATCAAATAAATTCCTCCGCTCTGGGTGGAGCGGGGGAAGTGTCAGACTTGGACTGACTAAAACCCACCCATGTTTCTTCTATTTGCCCTTTACGTTCCAGGGCCACGGTATCTCATTCGAACCCCGGAATAAGTTTTCCCTAGTGCATAAATCCATGGATTGTTACAAATGAAATAGAAATTGTTCTGTTCAGTTTTAATCTTAAAAAAAATAGGTCTTAAAAAAATGACCAGATAAAATATTTTTATTTGTTTTAATACACCATACGCGTAGGTTATTATAGGTAGTGCTGCTTATATTTTAATGGTTATTTTCAAAATTTCATATGTCATGTGTGCCAAAAGACACGATAGTGTGATTTCTATTGCAAGCGACCCTTAGGTTGGCAAATCTGTCGTCAAAATATCTTTGCCCAAGATTCAATGTGTGATGTGTTTAAGTGTTCATTTTCCCTAAAAAATATCAATGAAATTTATTTCAAACGTCAAATCAAAATCAAAGACACAGACGAATTAACACGAGTACCTCGATGGATAAAAAATTGCAAGCCCAGTCAGGTTGTATTCGCTATGCGTAATTGACAACAGTGTGTATAAGCCCAATACTAATTGTTTCCTATTCTTGATATTAAATTTAAATTAATAAACTAGCTGTGTAAAAACATTGACTGGTTAATCTATGGATGGAGTAAACCTTCTTTACCTTTTTTGTGTTATGCACCACAAGCTCCACCACCACCGCTAGCTCCCGACGCCAACGAACCGCACTCGGCTGCCTGCCTTCACTCCCTCAGTGCTCCCTGGCCGGCCGTGAGGTACGCACGCGACCCTGCCGTCTTGAAGTTCCGATCTTCCACCGCTGCAGTTATTTCGTTTCACCCGTACGCGAGAAAGGTGAGCATTCAATATTTAAATCCTTTTTGTTCTTTTTTATTGTCATGTGTAAACTATTTTATTGTTTTGTAAATTATTTTTTTGATTTGTTTAGGAACGGCTTGTTTTTTTCAGGATTTAAACTCGCGTTGAAACATGTAGGTAGGTGGATTGTTAAAAGGGTATTCAAATTATGATAGAGAATGACATTTATGTTATCGACACTTTTATACGACGGTGCCTATTATATTGTATTTATTTTTCATCATAATTTGGAATAGCATTAATCGCCACGGGTGCATTATTTACCACATTTATTTTGTGTTTTGCCGAGCAGTTATGTTTTAGCAATATGTGATGCAGCAAGTCTTTTGCCATCAAAATGTAAGCCAGTTGGCAGCTTGTTTGGCTACAAGTTTTAACTTCTGGCTTTTAAACTTTAGCCAGCCTGGGACACGAACCAAGAAGCACGTGCTCTGACCATGTGCTTGTGACCATACGACATCGATGTTAGTTGTTTGTATACACATAATAGAAGCCGAACATATTAACACGCTTGCATTACCCTAAAGGTTAGAAAAAGGTCACAATACTTTGAATACTTATTTACCGAGTTAGAATACGGTATTACACCCATTTTTAAAAAGTATCTCATTTTGATCCTAGGGTCCTAGTAAACCACCAAAAAAAACAAAAAAAAATATTCAATCGATAAGTGCCATAAAACTGCATTTTAATTTTACAATTTCTATTTTCGCGCGTAAAATCACAAAAACGCTTGACGCCATGTTACTCTGTGGTCATGACGTCAGTTGGTTATGTAAACAAATGCGCTGTTATTAGTCTTTCTGTTTAGTTGTATATTTCACTATAATTTAAAAATGAGTTATTACCCTTACCATTGGTGTGCTGTTCCTGAATGTAAAAACACTAGTGAATTATTTCAATAAAAATTAAAATGTAAAGTTTTTTAATACAAAAATAACAGACGTTGCTAATTTGACAGTTGTCACTTTTTGTATACATGACCGCATCATGACCGTATGACGTAATAATCATGGCGGACACTGTTTCGCTAGTAAAACAACAGACTAAAAAAAGTGAAAACTTTGAAATCAATTTTAAAATTTATTTAGTTATTTTATTAACTAAATCTAACATTTTCCGACTGCTTATTGCCTAAGCTATCTGAATTGTATAGTTATAGAATTTCTTTCATAAAGAGTAAAATACCCTATTCTGGGGCTTCACCAAAAGTTTACCAAAGGTGTTTTGTTTTGACAGATTCTGATGCCCAAACCGAATGTTGGATCGGTAACAGTCATATTTATAAAATGTGGGTACTTTGAGCACCAATTTTTGTTGACGACACGGTTAGCGCAGTGGCTGAGCGATCGACTGCTGTCGCGGGTTCGATCCCCGCACGAAAACAATAATTGTAAGGCCTACAGATACTTAGTTGTTTCGGGTCAGGCAGTTTGTGTATGTGAGTTTAAATGTTTGTAAACGCACCCACGATACAGGAGAATCTACTAGCGTGGAGCAACGATTAAAAAAAACATATTTTTTTAAACTTTTCTCCGTTTATTTACTCTGACTCATCTTCATATTAACCGCGTGTTAGTGTTACATGCTTAATAACATAACACAACATTATGGCTGTAATTTTCGAAGACTTAAGCAGACGTTTAATAATACTCATAGGTAACCGCTCATGGTGGACGAATCAAGCAGGTACCAATCTTAACATTTTAACATTATTTGGAACATAAGTACCTAATAGTTTTATTCAGGGTAAATAAACACTTTCTCGATAACTGGCTCTTATTGCACTAGGATTAGGTTCAACATGTAATGAATTTCACACGCGTGTTTTTTTCTCACTTATCGTAACAAGGGCTTTCATGTTTTCTTTATCATCACTTAAAACAATAATTAACAGCTGAAATTTCTATCGCCAGCAGTGTTTTTTTTATTGATCTTTTATTTTATATAATGGGTTTATCAACAGACTATTAAGTAAAAGATAAAACACAGACACATAGAAAATAATTTAATTTAAAACAACAAATTAACAGAATAGGCTGTACAGCGATGTCATGCTTTTGTTTCTCCTTCAATATGACAATACAAAGCGGGAAAAACAAATTAAATCATAGTTTTATATTGATTAATGACAATAATTATTTTTGTTATGTTATCTAATTTCTCCGAAGTATATTGAAAAACGTCGTTTGATTAACGTGAGAATTTGTCACTGCTGTTGTCGGCTCTATAACACCCTCGCATAACTCGCGCGATTCGTGTTAATCCGCCTCGTCTACAATGACACAGTATTAACATTTATATACATTCATACCACTTGCTCGTAAACGTCAAATTATGTTATACAAACCTAAAGTAAAGCAAGTCTTTAATGCCGTGGCTCAGCCGGGCGATAATATTGTACCGAATTTCATTACTGTCCGCTGGTCTATAATATGATTTGAATTTGGAACTTTAAATAAAAATAGCATGAAAACTTTTACCAAAGAGTTTTAATTTCGTAGGTTTTAGTTAGTAGCTTTTTTTTTATTTGTAGGGGTAATAGCTTCAAATTATCACAACTGCTGATCCGCTGTAGTGCGCACCCCAGTGTTGTTAGATTGAGTTTCAGAATTTTCCCCATATCAATCTATCTTCGCAACTTTTTTCCCCGTGGTTGGTTCATAATCTACTATTCAAACCATTTTAACCAAACCTTAAAAAATAATAGTTTTGAGCTGGTAACAGCCCATTAAACATAACGGGAAATTCGTCCCAACGAGGGTGAAATACAGCCCATATTGAAGCTCCACCATATTTGAATTAAAAAACGAAACATGTTTGTCTTCAAATCAGAAATAAACATTCACGTGATTTGAAACGAGGAAAATAGAGAATGGTATTTCTCCCTCTTAATTTATTAAGTTTAAAAAAGTTTCTAGGGTTTCTCTAACAGAGCTTTCTTATTCTGTATTGTAAAGTTAGGAGCTTATAATACTTAGAACAATAATGTTTTCACAACACCTGCTCGTAAATATCAAATTTAATGTCATGTAAATCCAAAGTAAAGCAACTCATTAATGCTCTGAGCCAGGCATACTTGTACTGAATTACATTACTGCCCGCTGGGCAATGTGTTTTGAATTTGGAAGCTCAAATAAAAAAAAAGATAAAGTTTTTTAATAAAGAGTTTTCGCTACGTAGATTTTTAGTAACCGTCGATGAACAAAATAATTAAATTAAGCATGTTAGCTTAGCAGAGCAGAGAGTCCTGCTAGAGCCACTGCCTGCCGGAGTGGCGGGTTGTTTGAAATAGATACCACGATCCCGGAACACAAAGGGCAAAGTAGGAACATGGATGTGTTTTAGTCGATTCTTCCTTCCGCTCCTTGTTAGAAAAAAAATAAACGACGGTTATTAAAAAAGTATTAACCAAAATTGATACAATAAATTTCCGTGAAAGGTGGGTAGGCCTTTAGTATATAGGACGCAACATGTGTCGATACTCTTGCGCCATCCCATCTTCCTAACCCTATGTGGTTCACGGGCGCTGTTGCTGCGGCTGCAGAGAACCTCAAGCGGTGTAAATATATAATTTTCGACCCGCGAAGTTCTGGGTCCTTGTGCTCATAGCCTTTTTGAGGAGATATAAGGAGATCAAAATGTTTAGTTGACACTTCCCTTGACCCAAGGGGTGGCTTTTACCTAAGCGTTGCCATACAACGTGTAAACGCCGCCTATCTCTTGGGACATTGTCATTGTCGTTGAGATGGAATTTTCCGACGCAAATAGTTTTTTTTAATGTTATACATATTTATTTATTTAGTAAAGGATTCTGAAATCATTTATTATAAAGAGTAGGTATTAATTCCTTTAAGACCCAAATACTAAAGTCTCAAAATAAATCTCCTAAGGACTTGCAGTTTTAGTAATAAGCCACCTACATCTGGCAATTAGCCTACCCAAATTGCATTTTATTGCTTTGAATTTAATTTTGATCTCATTTTGTTTTTCCTTTTGTACCAAGTCTCGTTCTTTTTTTGTTTTCTGTTATAACCTATTTTTTGTTGTTTTTGTAGTAGTTCTTTTATATTTTATAAATACATAAATATTATTGTTATAACTCATTATGTAAAAATGTTGGTTAACCTATAATTGGCAACTGTATAAGTCCAATACTGTGCAATTTTAATTTCTTAAGATATTTGTATACAGAAGCTGTTGGTGACCTTGTTAATAAATAAATAAATAAATATCCTTACTTAATATTATAAAAGCGAAAGTGAGTTTGTTTGTTACCTCTTCACGCTTTAATGGCTAAACCGATTTTGATGAATTTTGGTACAGAGATAGTTGGGAACCAGGAGACGGACATAGGCTAATATTTTTTTTTTAAAAGTGGAATGTGAGGGAGAAAGAGGGAAGAAAAGGGAAAACTTAGCGTTGCTATTACAAATCAATAAGGCGCAAGGGGGAACTGTGTTACCCTGAATTTAACGCGAGCGAAGCCGCGGGCGAAAGCTAGTAGTTTATAAAATACTGCAAAAAACCACGCTTAGCAATGGTATCGATTTTTATAATATTATGCTGGTAACCTTATTTCATAGCCATTTTCAATTTGACTGACATAAATGCATGTTGTATTAATTTGAATGTGTTTTGTTTCGTGCCAGACATTTCAAAACTTGTAGATACAAATAGGTCATAGAAGTACCTACTTTTTTGCCGGAGATCATAGCGGGACAGCGCAATAATTGGAGGATAAGAATAACGTACAACCATGCATTGTCATCCCAACGGCATTGAATGCAAAATGTTGGCCCAATCAAAAATCGGGAAGTAAGTTAGTCAAATTTAACTAAAGAACTTATTTATTATCTGGATAGTTACAGGCGAAGCTTATTATAATAATGTTAAATAGTAAACTGAACGAGAATAATTTTACGCATTCTAGGAAAAAGATGGAAATAGAAGTATATAGGTTCATACAGATTTAGGAAGAAATTTAAAAAATGCGCGTCTCTTTCTGATTATTCTCTAAAATATTTATGAATTGTATAGTACTACCATTTTTTTTTCACTTTCACAAACTGGAAGCTAAATTATTTCGGAGTGCCATAAGTTATACTTAAAACGTCCCCGTTTGATAGTTTCCGCGGCAAACAAATACGTCTATTAGATCTTTCAAATAATTACCATTAAAAGAAGGCCTCACTTATTGCTATTTCTTTGAATACATTTCGAAAGTTAGTATTTTAGGTACGGATATTATAAAAGACCAGTTAGTTACTAGTACTATGCAAAGCAGTCGTCGGTTCGATGCCGTAGGCTTAGAACGAGTATGTCGGTAGGTGTGGGTGGCGCAGTACGTCACAGTAGCCACAAAGGTTTTGGTGTACCTACGGCATCAGTGCATAGCTGCAGGCTGCAGCTATTTTTGGTGCTCCGCCATCAGCACATACCCGTGGGTGAGAAGGATTTAGCACAAAACTTTCAACAAACAAAAAAAAAACACAGCAAAATCGGTTACATATATTCGTTAGTTATATTTATTCCAGCCATATTTAATTGTCGTATGAAGGTCTCATAACAAATTGCTGTCGATTTTTATTAAAACTTATCCGCAGATTATCCACGTACAGATAAAGCAAAAAAATATGTAAAGTAGAAGAAAAATGTCCAAGCAGCGTTAATAAATTTACCTTACAAAGTTTTATGAGACCACCATGCAAGATTCTTCTATCAACTAAAAAAAAGAACTACGTAAATCATATCAGTAACCACTAAGTTGTAAGGAGAACATTTAAAAAACCGCCGAATAACCTCCTCGTTATAACAAGCCGGTTAAAAAAGAAAACCACTCGTGTAATAGCCTGCTAGGCGATCGTTCGTAGCGGTCGGCGTAGAACCCTTGGCACTTATTTGTTGCGTAGCCGTAGGCGCAGATCCTTTGGGGCATTTGTGCGTAGCCGTAGGCGTAGATCCTTTGGGGCATTTGTTGCGTAGCTGCAGGCGTAGACCTTGACGCGTACGGTGTGTAGCAGCGGTCGGGTTTCGCGAACATTGCCGAAGCATGTCCACGCACACGTAAGTGTACAAGTCTATTCTCATATCTATAGTCAAGTTAAAGAAACAACTTGAATTTAAACAAACTAATAACCGTTAAACAATGCAAATACAATAATTCTAACTTTTAACTGTTCTAACTTTCTTAGAACCTATGCATAGTGACCCTTTTTTGCGGATGGAAAATCATCAAATAACTTCCCTTGCTCTGGGTGCAGCGGGGGGGGGGGGGGGGGAATGTCAGACTTGTACTGACTAAAACCCACCCATGTTCCTCGTATTGCTTTACGTTCTGAGGCCAACCCCGGAACAACCCGCAACCCCGGAACAACCCAAACAAGCGTAGGCCACTCGGTACATCGAACACAGGTGTAGCAAGCAAATGGTCACTAGGAATATAAACAAGCAAGTATTTGTTGTTCTTAAGCTGGTAGAATAATATTAAGAAATTTAGGCTTTTAAGTAAATAAGCCTAAATAATATACGCTTCATTATCATCTGCTTAGCATTTTGCGATTATTAGTCTAAAACGACGCTTTTTTTGTCTATTATTATTTCTTATTCCTTTTATTTGCATATTAGTTAAATAGTGTCCTTAATTTGTAATTTTATGGGTACCTACCAACGCCTGAAATAAACTATTAAATTATTAATATTTTCCCAAGTGTTTCGGTATCGACTACCAGTACCATTTAGTTCACATGGAGCGACTACCTATCTGACCTCCTCAACCCAGTTAATAACTGCGATACTCCTAGGTAAGACTGCCTGTCAGACTATCAAGCTACAGACTACTTAAACATATACGCAAAATTTACTTAAAGACACGAAACTAAATCCTATCCTACTAATATTTATAATTACGAATGTTTGTGTTTGTGAGGCTGTTTGTTACTCTTTCACGTAAAAACGGCTGAACGGATCTTGATGAAATTTGGCACAGAGGTAGATTACTTTATTTTCGATATCACGCGGGCGCAGCCGCGGGCGCCAGCTAGTACATGTTAATATTCACTTGTTTGGGATCATTATGGCTGTGTGCTCTGTGGTGCGCTTCCCAAAGGCGTCGGCCTAAAGTGCGACGCCGGTCACACACTGGTGACAGGCAGGCAGGCAGCAGGCATACTGGCACAGCAGGGGTTTCGCCGGATATTATATTATTCGCACATATTCGTTGGATGGATATATGTTATATGTCCGGGGTCCCCGACTCGTGGTAATAGTAGGTACAATGGGTAGTAAGAGTTATTCGTTTAACCTCTGTTGTCTCTACAGACTAGTTTAGACTAGACAGAGGGTATTCATGAGTATTGTCCCACAAAACAAACAAAATGCTGTAATACCACAATACTAAAACATCGAAAAAACTTGCTTTTAGTTTTAGCTTTAGCGCCTAAATAAAATAGCATTGTTAAATAGTCTGTTCCAATAGATCGACAGAATCTTGTATTTTGATTCAGTTAATAAGAACGGACATTAGTATTTATAAATGGCAATCAGGTTGTTCATAGTGTAACATTGTGTTAGTAGCTGAATGTAAATAAATTGTTATACGTTAGCTTTGGGCTCTTTGCGCCCATGAGGGTATATAATGGGTACAACGAATACCTTTAGAATTATTGATTGGTATCTACTTCGAGAGACTAAACCCTGGAGCTACGGAGTAGTAAATTTTGTATTGTGTGGAACGACTGTCCCCAGGCGATGCCTAAAGACACTTACCCAATTTTAAATCATTTTCGGAAAACTAGATTTGTGAGATAAGCTTTTAGAACGACTGGCAAAATAATTACAATTAATATTAATAGAAAATTGCTAAACAACAAAGTGTAAGATGTCACTACACTTCTGTCATGCGAAAAAAAACGTCTTAGAATGAGTGATCTCTCACATTTATCATGGATCAGTATGAGAGAGCTAGATTTTTCTATGTTAAAGTCTGTATCAACGGAGCTATAACGTAAATATTTTTTGATGCGGTAATTAAATCTTTGTTCAACACCAATTTTATACAAACAGCTAATTATCTATATAAAAAAACTCCAAGGTTTGCCACCTTGTTTCACTTTAGAGTTTTTTTTAAGACTTTACCCCGCACTTGGAATTTCTCCTGTATCGTAGGTGCGTAAAGTTTACAAACATTTAAAGTTAGTTTAGTTTATATACTTAACGTCTATAATTTTCGAAGCGCAATTTTTTATTTGTTTTTTTTAAAAAACGTTGCCCCACACTAGGAATTTCTCCTGTATCGTGGGTGCGTTTACAAACATATAAACTCGCACACAAACAGCCAGACCCGAAACAACTATCTGTAGGCCATACAAATATTTGTTTTGTGCGGGAATCGAACCCTTGACTCGCAGCGCAGCAGTCGATCGCTCAGCCACTGCGCCACAACCGTGTCGTCAAGATTAGTATGCTTTCCATTCGACGAATAAGAGAGTCATTTTGACGGTTTTTGTATGGACTCTTAGTCAAAACGTCACATTTGCTCTTGAGGTAAAAGTTATAATGATCTAATGATTGAAAAATAAACAAATAAACTTACGAGGTTTTAAATTCTGAAAAGCTATATTTGGTCGCGAATTACATAAATGTAATTCGCTTTTAAGCTTTTCAGAATCTTACAACATTTGAATTCTATCTTACAACCTGAAACTGACCAACAAATTTTAGAAAATTTGAATTTTGAGCTACCCTGGGTCTTCCACCTTCAACTTAACGGTTTAAGTAACAGATTTCTAAAGAATTGAACATCCGTAAGCATTGCTTTATACAAGTATTTACTTTTTGTTTTTTTTAAGCTTTCATGTGACAAATAAGTACCAACTAATTCGGCTATTTAACGCATTCCTAATTTCAGTAATACACATCCGTAATCAAAACCGCTTATCGAAAATATCTAATTGCCTCTTAGGCTTATTGGTTGCAAGTGCGACTGCTACGCATGGGATCGTTAGTTCGATTTCGGAGTCAACAAAGTACTACTGGGGTTTTTTAAAGATTAATTTAAAGTTTTAATGTAGCCTCGCCCCCTATTAAAATAACAAACAACACAATGTTTAAACATATTAGCCGACGTATATGTTATGTT
Organism: Ochropleura plecta; assembly: GCA_905475445.1. NCBI lineage: Eukaryota > Metazoa > Arthropoda > Insecta > Lepidoptera > Noctuidae > Ochropleura > Ochropleura plecta. The sequence continues at coordinate 15,370,953 of FR997721.1, read as the reverse complement.
GTGTATTAAAATTTCATTAGATCTGCTAGGAATTACACATAATATTATCTTTACCACAAAATATAATTATGGCTCGGAAACATTTTAGTTATACCCCTTAAATACAGTTTAAATATTCGCCCAGTAAAGGTAACCATCACTTGCTTTGAAACATGGGCACACAACATTCCCCTGTACGGCTCCAAAGCTGCAGATTTTCAGAGCACAATGGAAAATATTTCAGTTTTGTTCGTGTGTGTTTGTACCCGGTGCGACGCGACCGCGGGCGGTCGTAAGTCGATCGCTCAATGACTTGCTCTCGAAGGCTCCAGGCACTTTCAAAATAATTTTCGAAATGATTGTTCTGCAGATGAGCGCCTCGAGTAAAATTGCCGGAGGTATCAAAAGCAGAGCTACGAATAGGTGTGCTTTAATATCGTCGGCGCCGAGCGCTGCCGGCGGCGCCCGGGGCTCACCCCCTTCGCCCCACGAGCCCACGACCCAAACCGCTCCACATTATGCCCCGCTTATAATATAAAATAATCATATCTGTATGTACGCTTCGCAACCGATGTGGCTAAATAATAATTTATGACCTCAGTGCGTTTTATATGTACACAGAGCCGACGGCGATGAACGAATCGTGATGTGCTGCATGACCACCGCGCGCACTGCACATGCACTGCGTCAATTTTGGGCATTCTATACAAAAAAAAAACTCCAAATTGTCTTAATTTCGAGACCAATTTCATGTTTTTAAGTAAGCGAACTTTCACATTTTAACATATATTAAATGTTACTTAACTTTGCCTGTAATCAATCAGGTTGCTCACGTCCCCTTACCGTTACCGGATTATGGTGGTTATGACCTCATGAATTATGTGGCTGTATTTCTAGATGTAGTAAAGTGGAACTTATTCCTGGTCCATAGAGTTCTTACTAAAATGTTGTGTATCAACGTAGTGGGTAGTATTAGTGGAGAGTATTAGTAAAGTAAATGCGGTGTGAATAGACGCTTCAGTGCCTACTGGCGCTACTATTCATAGGCACACATGCCTTATGACGGATCACTGAACAACCTGTGACTCTGGACCATAGAGCGAATGTAGTTGTAGAAGAGCTATATTGGCAACTATTATGTTTAGGGAGTCAACTTTAATAATGGTCTCTCGAGTCTTTTTCGGCCCACTTCAATAAACAATATCATCTTATTCTACTGAACTGAACTGATTATAATTTCGCGAATAATTATTATAATCACTGGTTAAATGTCGCTCTTAAAATATAACACGGATAAAAATCATCTGCCTAGCCTTTTTCCCAGCTAAGTTGGGGTCGGCTGCATCCGGTTAGACTGGAGTCTAACCGGATGCAGCTGAATATCAGTATTTTACATGGAGCGACTGCCTATCTGACCTCCACAACCCAGTTAGTACCGGGTAATGCGATACCCCTTGGTAAGACTGGTTGTCAGACTTTCGGAACACTGACTACCTGTAACGACTGTCAAAGATCTACAAATGACAACCGGGAACAACAGCTTAACGTGCTTTCCGAGGCACGGAGGAAAACTCGGTATGTAACGGGTGGTCACCCATCCACAGACCAACCTAGGCAAGCGTGGCTTAACCTAAAGATCGACCCGAGCGGCTGCTATTATTTAGCCACGAGCTCCTCTAACACAGATAAAAATAAAATATATAATTAAAGATTTTGTGTAAAAAAAACTGAAGCATAATAATATCTATCACTATTTCCTTTTTATGTGAAGCCATTGTCTAAACAAAGCCACAGCAAACAATAATAGAACACTAGCTGACTTTGATAAGCGTTCACGTCAATGGAATAATGGAATCCAGATGTAACTCTAACAATGCATTGCCGGCGTAACGTTATTTTACGTTCTCGGCTCGTCATGTAGATAACTAGCAAGCAAATTACATGAGGCACACTCACATACTCGTTTTGTGGCCACATAGGCTGATCTATTTCAATAAGCACGATCGATGAAACTAGAGGTTGCTAAATTAAATTTATGAGTCGTTCATAGAACAAAGTAGGTAAATAATTTCTGCGGTTAGATACTGTTGCTTAATTAAACTGGAGTCGGACTCAGTATTAAATTGATTTATATGAAAGAGTAAAGGCATGAGTAGGGCTGGAAAAGAAATGTTTCGTGCTGTTTGGTGTGGCTGGCGCCTTAGAGGCAAAATCGCCTGGGGCCCAAACAAACTATTGATAAAACGGTAAGGGTGCCTACAGGCAGCGGGCCGCTGAGCCGTGGGGCCGCGGGGCCGCGCCGCTGGCAGCCACGACATTGTACTAGCACCGCTCTATTGTGTGTTGAGTACACACCAATAATTCTCTAATAAGTAATAACGTACCTGCTCACTATACTTTTAATTAAATCTACAATAAATATAATAATTGCTGTACAAGTAAGACAGCTAATAAACGGAAAACAATGTAGATGCATCTTTAATATTCCTATTTGTTTATATATTCAAGTCCTGCGGAGGCAAAACGCTTCCGTTAAGAAATTGGCAGTCTAACTAGGGAGTAACACAAAATAGTATTATATTTCCTTTGTTTTAATCTCGTCATTATGTCTAAAATGTGCGCTTACCGCTTATTTCAATGTAGATTCACATACATAACACATCATAAAGTTTCGATTGCAAATGCATCTCAAGTTATTTTTTCTGGTTAATGGTAAATAAATATATTATTATTATTCGTAACAAATTTTCATATTCATATATTTGCGTACCATAATGTGTGTAGTAGGTGTTACAAAAGGCTTAAAGCTAAACATTTATGGACCTGTTAGGGCACAGCAACAGTGCTAAGGCCCTTAAACACAGCGCCGGCGGCAGGGCCGCCGGGCAAGCTGCCGGCCAGGCCGCCGCGCACCCGGCGGCATTCAAAGCCGCCGGCTTTGATACACAATGGAGCCGCCGGCATGGCCACCGGGGTGTGCCGGCGGGTAACTCGGCTTGCTCCTGGCATTCGAGCGGTAGTGGTGTGCGGTTTGTAGCTAGCGTTTTATGTGACTGTCACAACCGGAATGATGCTTGGCGGCTTGGCGCGGCTTTTGCCGGCGGCTTGTATTGCTGGCGGCATACCCGCTCGGCATAAACCCGGCGGCATTGCCGCCGGCACTGTGTGTAGGAGCCTTTAAAATTAAATATTATCTAAATGTTAAAATATAACATTACACATTTTTAGTTTTTAACCTATGCATTACAGTTACACTTGACATTTAAAGTTACATAGTGAGATTAGTTTTTTCTTAATATTTATACTTTTTCATATTAGAACATGGGTTAAAACATAAAATATAATAATTTAAAAATATGAGTGGTATTAAAATAATATCATAAATATATTTAATAATCATTTATTACTTATTTACTATTTTAGTTACACAGTTTATCATTTTTCTGACTTTATTTTTACGAAGCCTCTTTTCTGGTGACGATTATGAATGACTTTTTCTTCTCTATTAAAGGATATGTGATGTACTGGTCTACCTAGTTGGTATCTCTCTTGGACGACTGCTAAGCGATAGGTCCTTGGTTCGATTCCAGGTTCAGGCAAAGTGCAACAGGGTTTAAAAAAAACAGACACGGGGTGTGGATTTGTGCCCAGTGGCAATAAAGTTAATCGGTATTACATAGGACTTGAACATAATTGGTGGGTGAACTAAATATTTGCCTAACCACTAGGGGCATTATTACAGGCGTGATAAATAAAAGCGCACTTTCACGACTAAGTGCTGAGTATTGAAATTCCAACAGCATTGAATATTTGGGCATTCGTTTAGATATCGTTTAATGCTAGTATTGAAAATGCACAATAATTTGTTCTACAACTAACTTCAAGCCATTCTCCTAAGTATTTTTTTAGGAAAATGTTAGTTGTAGAACAATTATTGGGCATTAGTTACATGGACACTTGGGGCACACACTCTGTGCCTCGGTTGTTTACTGTTGGTAGGAGATCTGTCACTTAAGCTCGTTTAAAGCCTATTGGACATCAGCGAGACTGTTCTTTTTTTAGAAAAACGGTGCCCCACACTAATAATCGCAAATAAAAATTTTTCTTTCTTTCTTTCTTTCTTTCACTAGGAATTTCTCCTGTATCGTGGATGCGTTTACAAACATTTAAACTCACATACACAAACACCCAGACCCGAAACAACTATCTGCAGGTCATACAAATATTTGTTCCGTGGGGGAATCGAACCCGCGACACGCAGCGCAGCAGTAGATCGCTCAGCCACTGCGCCAACCGTGCCGTCAAATGTTCTCGCCGAGATACTCCGGGGCAGGGCAAGTGAGCGCCCATCTAGCAAGGGTGTTGCTTCATCGTACAACCCCTTCTCGCCTGCTTCACTGTGAGTGTACCGTAACTGACAGTGACAAGCAATCGGGGAGTCTAGATTTGCAATAGTTGTCAAATCACATATTTAAATAACCCTTGTTCTGAATAGTTACAGTACTGATAGCAACATCTGTGTGACTTGTCCCATAGTTATTATTTTGCTTTTTGCATTTTTTTATTCTTGTGTAGATTCTTTTTTACCAATTCGTTGTGAATGAGTGGACATGGTTGGCCTTGTGGATTCATAGACGCTTGTTAACGTATTATTTTATTTTATGTTTTGTAAAGTAAGCAATGACTTATTGTCGTTCCTACGCCAGAAACCAATGATTTTAAAAGAGTAATCATTAAGTTTCTTGCCGGTTCTTCTCCATAGGAAACGACCAACCCGAACCGTGCAGCTTTTCTCGACGTTTTCTAAGTGGCCATGTAGGCCTATGTGGAATAAAAATATTTTGATTTTTTTATTTAGTTTTATTTTAACATTATCGCGTTTCAATAGATATCGTATTAGCCAGTAGTCACTGGGTTGTGGAGGTCACATAGGCAGTTGCTCCATGTAAAATATTGGTATCCAGCTGCATTCGATTAGACTGAAAGCCGACCCCAACCTCGTTCGGAAAAGGGTAAGCAGAATATTATCACGTTTGAATACGCTTGGAGTTTATTTATTTACAATGTTTATTCAATTCGTTTAACGATAATCCTGCTTTAAAGTCCAGTGCGTATGATATCCTTTGTTACATACCTAGCATATTAAACAAATAATATTTAACAATTATGTTAGTTTCTGTTTGCACAGTTTTATGAAGTTTAGTAGGTATTCTCAACACTAAACATTAAAAAGTGGTGAAGTTAGTAAGTTTGGATGTAGGGGTAAACATTCCCATGACTGGGGGTGTAAAATGACCGCTGTAGCAGAATCATAATAAGATAATAATTTATGAATTACGTTAAAATTCTTGAAATGGTCACATACGCAATTAACCTTGTGATCATTTTACGAATGGTAATAGGTACGTTACCATTCGTAAAATGATCTCAAGGTTAATTCATATTATTAACCTATTATACTACTGCTTAAACGGCCATTTAGACCCCCTGATCCAATTCCGAATATTCTTTAAAAACATTATCATAGAGTGTAAAGCTTGTTCCCGGGAAATAAATTCCGACCATAATTTGCCTGAAGCTGCGGGCGAAAGCTAGTTTAATAAAAATATATGAAATAATATTTCATAAAAATACATGTATTATGAGCAGTGATAGCCTAGTGGTGTGAACGATGGACTACCGAGTCACAGGTCTCGAGTTCGAACCCAAGGCACGCACATCAGATTTTTCGGATTCATGTGCGCATTGTACAATTATCACTTGCTTCGGTGAAGGAAAACATCGTGAGGACACCAGCATGCCCGAGAGATATTTCTCATATTTTTGACAGCATGTTACGCGGCATCATCATTTTCCTGCCCTTGTCCCATTCTATTTGCGGTCGGCGCAACACGTTTTCTTCTTCCATTCTCCCCTACCAGACGTCATGGCATCATTTACTCCTTTCTCCTTCATATCATTCCTTGCACAATCCATCCATCTTTTCTTTGGCCTTCCTCTCGCTCTCCGTCCATCAACATTCAGATCCATCACTCTTTTAGTCACATGTGCTTCGTCCCTCCTCATTACATGTCCATACCAAGACAAACGACTCCCTTTCAATTTTTCTGTAACAGGCGCAATTTTCTAACTTCCTCTAATATACTCATTTCTTACTTTATCCATTCTTGTCACTCCACACATCCATCTCAACATTCTCATCTCCAATACATGCAATCGTTTTTCATCCACCTTTTTTACAGCCCAGCATGTAACGCGGTATAAAAACACGAGATAATTCGCTAACCAAACGATACAGAAAAGAAAGAAATATCCTATTAAATGTTTTTAACAGCGTCAGAGACACTGTAGTCGCGCAGTTCTAACAGTGCATTATGTTCTACGTAGGTTGGCCCAGCAAACTTTTAATTCAGGTTATTCTGTCCGCGCACCTCGCCGTAGGGCAGTAATTACAGTTAGAATAGAAGGGCCGGCCTACCCCGGGGCTAGCCCGCCAGCACACTGCCGCCCTTTGAACAAGTTTGTACTAAAAAATAAAAATACCTCAGAATATATAAAATAAGATAAGTTCTTCAACATTTTTCTGTACACCAGCTAACAGAGCTAATGACGCCTTTCTTCGTTTGGTTGTTTCTGAAATGCAATTTTGGTTATGCTTTATGTGAATTGTTGTTGAAACATAGGCCATTTCATACGTTATTCATGAGTTTAAAAACAATTTTAATGGCTTCAACCGTGTGAAAATGTGAAACGATGATTAATAAGTGAATTACTTACATTTTAATGTGGTTACTCTAATTAAAGTAGACTACTTAATACTCGCCATTTCACCCTCATGGAGGTCAGTTATTGTCCCTCAGGATCGTAGTACGGGGAAAAAGGAAAAAAATATCCCATGTTTTAATCCAAGTTGTATATTATGTGTGTGCTAAACATACACAGTAATTTTTGCTTGTAAGAATAACAAACATCTATCTCCTCACATTCCGCATTCATAACAGTACTCATTGGTACCTACCTATATAAAATATAGGTAGTAGTATATAGTAAGTTTTCCTAATTATGTATAAACATTAGTCTAAACTAAACTAAAGACTGCATTTCATGCATATTTGCATATAATAGCTAGTTTTGGAGATAATGAATATTTTGGCTAAAATCACTATCTTGCCATCCATTTACTACCTAATTTTTTTAATGTCTGGACCATAATATGAGTATAATTAAACATCATCTGTTTAGCCTAACTTAGCTTTTCCCAACTATGTTGCGGTCTGCTTCCAGTCTAACCGGATGGAGCTGAATAGCAGTATTTTTCATGGAGCCACTGCCTATCTGACCTACTTTTATTATTTTTTTACAGACTACAATTTGGTCCAGTGTGTTAGTAACAATATGACTTAGCCTATGTTAGTAGGTACTTAATAACTAGAAGAGATCGAGTGCGATTAGTTAGTGCCCACATTAGCAGGCTGTCTGCCCGGTCAGCTATCGATTGCAGGGTAGTGTTGGGACTGCCACGCAGCGCAGGGTAGCGAGGCAGACGTTTTTCGCCACAACGCTTCAAAACTTACAGTGCGTGCGTCAGTAAACATTGCTGAGGCACTACAGAAGTGTGGCAGTCGCAGCAATACCCTGAACGCATTGTTATATTGGATACGCCTTTTTTTATGTGAACCACACAACTAAGTTGTTAATACTTGGTAGACTGGTTGTCGGAAGAATTCGGCGCGTATTGTGAGGTTCCTCTCTTAAGAGCCTTGCTTGTTCAACGGTAGCCCGTACCCTGTTTCTGTTGCTGGTAGGTTTTTATCTATACTTAACCCTTACTAATATTATAAAAGCGAAAGTGAGTTTGTTTGTTTGTTTGTTACCTCTTCACGCTTTAATGGCTATACCGATTTTGATGAATTTTGGTTGGGATGTGAGGGAGAAAGAGGGAAGAAAAGGGATAACTTAGCGTTGCTATTACAAATCAATAAGGCGCAAGGGGAACTGTGTTACCCCGAATTTAACGCGAGCGAAGCCGCGGGCAAAAGCAAGTAATATTATAAAGAGGAAATTTTGTTTTGTTTGTTTGTATCGAATAGGCTCCAAAACTACTGGACCGATTTTAACCATTTTTCACAAATAGGAAGCTACATTATCGGGAAATAACATGGGCTATACAATATTACGTTACTACCCACGGGAGCGGGGCAGCAACTTAAGACGCGGGTGAACTCGCGCAAGACAGCTAGTTCGTTTTATTTTTAAACTAGCTGGCGCCCTCTGTGCCAAATTTCATCAAGATCTGTTCAGCCGTTTGGACGTGAAAGAGTAACAAACATCTTATCTTCTCACAAACATTCGCATTTATAATATTAGTAGGATGTTTTTTTTTCTTAGGTGTAAATAATGCATTAGATTAATGACAAAATAAAACAGCAACTTAAATAAAACTTATAAAAAGGTTTGATTTATTGTAACAAGACATCATTCTCTTCATTCTTAAGAATCAATTGGTCCAATTTGGCTCATTACTCTTCGACAACATATTTATTGACCGGTGTATCAAGTAGGACTGATCAATAAACACTTGTTACAGCGCTTACAAAGTAACCCTTGACAATTGTGTGTTTACAAGAGGGTTTTTATCATGCATTAGCTGCGCTCCGCGGTTTCACTCGCGTGGTGATATCCAGTACTTATATCTTTATGTATTGAAGCCTTTGTGCTATTCTGATATGTAAGCTATTTTATTGTGAAGTAGTTTTTGCGTGAAAGAGCAACAAACATACTCACAAACGTCTTCACAAACTTTCGCTTTTATAATGTTATATAGTAGGATGTACTTGTACTTGATAACCCAAATATTATACAGGGTGTAAACCAACCCTTCACGAAGCCGTCACCCATGCATTCTTTACATCAAACTGAGTAACTCTCCCCGAAAAATACACTTTTTTTTACTTAAAAAAAAACCTTGCACACACACTAGGAATTTCGCCGAACTCGAACTTTAATAAAAACATAAAACCACTTTTCAGTCGTAGGCGCCATTTTTCAGACTTTTACTGTTAGTCCAAAGATGCCATTTTGAGCTATCCCTACATTTGTTAAATACCTAAATAAAAAGTTGCTGATAATTGTGGTAAAAGTACGTTCACAGTAGTATCCTCGGGCAGTGCTCCCCACTGCCGGCGGTGGTGCGGGTACATATATAACATCGCAATGGCGACACCAACAAGCATTTTTGTTCTAAGGCTAACTTTTCACCCATTGCTAGTTAAAAGTTGCAAAAACCGTGATAGTTCTCTTAGAACCGACGCCGCACACTGCTGTTTTTTTCCCCTTTCGCTTTTACAAACGAAGGATGGCACTGTAGGGTTGGCTACGAAGGTTGGATTGGAAAAGAATAATATATTACTAGCTGCGCCCAGCGGTTTCACCCGCTGCTCAGGTCCTCTTCTCACTTAGGGGTATGAAAACATAGATGTTGGCCGATCTTCAAGCCTACCCGCTATGCACACAAAATTTCATGCAAATCGGTCCACATTATATCGAAGGAGTTTGGTAACAAACATCGCGACACGAGAATTTTTTATATTAGGTTATTTGCTACAGTCACAAATAATGTACATATTTTTTTTTATTAAAGTCTGTCTACCCATTTCTATGCTACCCACATACTCTAATTTAACTTAGCAAGACTGTAAACTGACTATTTAATATTGCATCTTTCACAAAATCATCATGTTGAATAAGCTGTTTTTTAGCATGTTATGTTTAAGATAGTATAATAATATTTATATTTTTGCCCAGGTAGTGAGACTGAGACCGAACAATAAATACGTAGAAGCGGCTCAGACGTTGCGTCTGCCAAGCCGTCAAGTTAACTACAGCCTTTTTAATTTATACACGACGTATAACTATATAGTTATGTACATAACTGGTGTCGCAAGAAAAATAATCGTTGGATGACGGACGACGCCTCGGGTAGTGGTTTGGCCCGGAGGCGACGCCGAGTACGCACGAGCGCCCAATCGCCGCGGGCGCATACGGCTTCGTCACTGCCGTAGTCTCTGCCCCAATAAATATGCCAGCTTTTGTGTTGTTCTTCTACTTATTTGTTTAAAATGAGTGCTAGCATGCAGGTTTGTTTTTATGGCGTTCAATATTTTCATGAAATTCACCAAACCAAGTAGCGCCATCTATCGTCCAGAATTTCTAGATACTGACTTCACTTTTTGCTATTACAAAATTGCTCAAACATGTAAAAGTTGAACAAGTTTTAGCAATGTGAAAATTATTTCAAATGAAATAAAACAAACACCACTGTCAGATATTGACATCACCACAATTGTTTGGTTCACAAAAAAAAAAGTTACAAATGTTCCGGATTAAATCTGTGTTGGGAAAATCTTCATAGCCAATAACGTTAACAGCTTTAAACCAGCAGCTTTTTCATTCTCTCACTGAATGATTCATTCATTTCAGCATTCATTTGCGAAATATCAGTGGATTATTTTATTGGATTCGGATAAACTTTTCAGGATCGTTTTTCAGTCAGATCGTATCATAAAATTATGCTTGCAGTAGTTAAGTACTATCCACACATATCCAGGCCGTGCCAGACAGGGCCGTAGCCGTGTTAAGACCGTGCATCCGAGTCCCATCAGGGAGTTTCTGTTTACAAACGTCAGGGACGTAAACACATCGCGGGCAGGCCGCGATCATTTTGTTTTGTATCTGAGTATTTGAGTGAGAAGAATCGCACAAAACGTTATATGAGTACTGTCTCTCTCATTCGTCACAACTCGTTATTCATATATTTTTTAAGAAGAACAAGTACTTATTTTTTTAACATTATTTAGTTATTGTTTATAAAAGTAGCTAAAAAGTTAAAAATAATTTAATATAAATATACCATTTTATAGATACATCATAACCATTTTTTTTTAATAAAAAGTCGTAACTGTTTCTTTATTTCTCTTCTAAATTTTTGATTGTTGGTATAGTTCATGCATCCAGCAAGACAATGACCAAATTGATGCATGAAACAAACTTATTCTCAAATTTTATGGGGTTGATATTATCTAGGACAAAAGTACTTATCAATAGAAATCAAACGAGATCAAACTCGATAGGGTTATGTCGTTTTATTCCTATGGCCACCTTCCAACTCCATCATCAGATCAGCTCCATACGATCACAATATTGCATTGTCACTCAATATACATAATTATGCGTGTGTTAAATAGCTTGTAAAATCGGCAACTTGCAACGAAAACATTGGTACACCCGTGCACGTCACGGAGTCGGTCCAGGCACGGAAGTTTCGTCTCCGGCCCGGGCACGGACTGTGTAAACAGGTTCATATGGGCGAATATACAAAAATTGGGTAACTCGATGTCATCAGCCAATAGATACAAAGTATTATTGTTTGAATATTAAAGTTGGTAATGAAGTTGGTTGTGGACTGCACCATTTGATGGCCACCATTGCTGTACCAGTGCTAGAGTTAAGTTTACCTCGTATTCACGTGCTGATCCAGTCAAAATATCAGTCTTTTGGTGAGCCGTTATTTTCTTGGTAACCTGAGGTTCATTTTGATTTATACATATTATTTAACTATAATTTGTCAAAATGTAGTTGGTTGATATTCGAAACTACCAAAAAATCATTAGTTCTGATTATAATCTCAAATTTATGTCTTACTAGCTTTTGCCCGCGGCTTCGCTCGCGTTAAATTCGGGGTAACACAGTTTCCCTTGCTCCTTATTGATTTGTAATAGCAACGCTAAGTTTTCCCTTTTCTTCCCTCTTTCTCCCTCACATCCCACTTTTTTAAAATAAAAATTAGCCTATGTCCGTCTCCTGGTTCCCAACTATCTCTGTACCTGTAAAATTCTGTAAAATTCATCAAAATCGGTGTAGCCATTAAAGCGTGAAGAGGTAACAAACAAACAAACAAACAAACTCACTTTCGCTTTTATAATATTAGTAAGGATTTGGCAGTCCGTTGGCGTCAGTCTTTTGTCAGATATTGCGCCAGAGGACTGACGTGTTTCCAGGGTACTGATGTTTTTATTTGTTTTAGAGCACTTTTATGTTAATTGCTACCATGTATAAGCATTTCTATTACATATTTTAGTTTAAAACATCATGCGGGACGTTAAAAACAAATTAACTAGAGAAAATATACAAAAAAAAGAGAGAAACCGAAAAGGCTCGCTTGGCCAAAATTAAAAGTGACCCCATTATATTAGCGGAATTCAAAGAAAAACAAAAACATCATTATATTAATCAATAAAAAGAGTCTTTATCCAAAACCGATGCCATGGTACATATGGATCAGGGCACGCCACAATAGTGGCGGTACGTCCCCTCTTTGAAGAGTGGCTGGAGAGGCGTTATGGCGTCCTCACCTACCGCCTAACGCAGGTCCTCACCGGACACGGAAGTTTCGGGGGGTTCCTGCACATTATCGAGCGGGAGGAAACGCCCGGGTGTCACCATTGTGACGATTGCCCGGAGGACACGGTGGAGCACACAGTGGCGGCCTGCCCAGCTTGGGCAGAGCGCCGCCGTGCCCTTGTAGAGGCGATCGGCGGCGGCGATCTCTCGCCCTCCGCTCCCGCCCGGCCCTGATTCAGTCCATGGTCCGGAGCGAGAGGGAATGGGAAGCGGTCACCTCCTTCTGCGAAGCAGTCATGCTAGCAAAGGAGGTGGCCGGGTGTTTGAGGGAGAGAACCTCAACCCAACCTAGCCGTCGCGGGAGACGCCCCGGTCGTCGGGCGCCGCGAGACGTCTCCCGGCCACCGTAAATGCGGGCCTGTGGACAGTGAGCAATGGGTAGCTCACTGTACGTCCGTCTATTGACGACAGGCCGTGTCGACGGCGCGTTAGTGTTTCACGCGCGCCTCAAAGAGATGTCAGCAAAGCAGAGTTGCCTGCCAGGGCCTTCGCCTGCCGGGGTTGTTCGAAAGCGATACCGCGGCCCCGGAACGTAAAGGGCAATAGAAGGAACATAAGTGGGTTTTAGTCAGTACAAGTCTGACACTCCCCCCCGCTACGCCCAGAGCGGAGGAAGTTATTTGATGATTTCCCACCAGAAAAAAAATTGGCTCTTTGTTTGATGATGAAGACGGTGAATTGAGAGTTACTTTCGTCAAAAGTAGGAACCAGAATGGCACACTGTTTTAAATTGGATGAAAGAGATGTGTCAGATGTTCCAGTAGATCAAATAATAAAAACAACTACCCATACCCAACCTCATAACAAAAGGGAATAGAGTTATTTACCAATTTAAGGAAAAAGACGTTTTCGAATAATTATTTCTAGTTTTCTGGTGCAAAGCTATAATATAATATACTATACTATAATTACTTGATTTATTCATTTATAAATAGGAGAATCAACAGCTTTAAGAAATAGGTAAACAATAAATAGAAAAATACATATGTTATGTATAATTACCTCAAAATAATACTAAGGCTGTTTAGAAGACTAAGATAGTATTTTCTCCAAGTATTAATTATCATTTTTAATTGCTTTTATGATTTTAATACCTAAAAAATATGTGCCATTATTAAATCCTAAGAGACTTGTACTAAGTTCTATTAAATTTCATTATAATTCTTAAGAAATTGTGTTTTTTATCAGTACTATGTTACCCTCGTCAGTTCCCTGGCAGTCAAATTCTGTTTTTTTTAAATATCTCACAATCTACTTAAAAAAGTGACTGGCCCGATTTGGAACAATTTATTCATTAGATTAGCTATCATAAACACCCGATTTTGTAGAGATTTAATTTAATAACTGTAGTAAACAAAATATCCTTAAGAGTTACCCAACTTTTGTAGAATCACCCATATATGTCCCGGGCACGTTAATCCTGATGTGTGGATGGACCTTAATAGTGCACTTTTGTCACTATAAAAATATTTTTTAAATGTCTATTCAAAATGGAATGTTTATTAAATGTATAGGTATTTATACTGTTTATTAATAGTGCCTAAATTACCCAATTGCAAATATCCTGTCTGTGTTTATATTTAACGAAGTCTATAGAAAACTGTTGAATGAGATGAAACGAGTTTTAGACATTGAACGCGAAACCAATTTTCAGAATAATGCTTTCTTTACCTATCATTTAATTTTCTTCTTTGTTTTATCTTCCGTGCCGTAATATAATCGTATTTGTAATAAAATTGTAGTGAATATTGAGGTTATTCTCATCGTATTTTATGTTACACACACATATCGAAAACCTAAGACTGTTCATGTTTATTGCGTTGGCTGGTATCCAGTGATTAGGTATTTGGGCTGTCGCGGAGCAGGCAAACAGCCTGCGGCATATTTATAATGAAACCAGACAGGTAAGAGTGGTGGCTTGCTTCGCGACGTTACGCCCTCTAGCGTCGCGCTACCGTAACTACAAGTATACAGTAGCCGACTTTACTCGCTTGATTTCCAACTCGTTTTTCAACCTCTATACTATTTACTGCAGGCTGTGCGGTTACGACGATGACGATTTATTTTCTTTCTTTTTTTTGTGTAAATGACTGTAGCTGTCAGCAATTAAAGTTTTTAATAGCATGTGGTTTTAAAAACCATTTTGCTGTGGCAAGTTCTTTAGAAATCTTGCAAGCTTTCGATAGGTGTCGACATGTGTGTAATTTGAAACGTTTTTTTAAGTATTCTTTTTTCTTTTATGAAAACCTGGCAAGGTTTACGGAAACAATTAGATAGGTAAGTACCACAACCTGATGAATGAATCAGAAAAATTAAAGCCTTGATATTGTTATATTTCCGTTTATACTTTTAGGAGTTTACTTATTCAACTTTACCGCAACCGCACGGGGCTCGGAACGAATACACTTTACTTTACAGAAACATAGGTGCAGTCACATGAATAGGGCGTCAGGTGTGAAACCAGAGAGATAGGCCACGACTGCGCCGGAGATGCATTCAAGCGATAAAAATAATTGAAGTCGGACTTGGTCCGGTGTGTGGCCCCAGGCACCCAGCCAGCCACACGACATCGCAAATGACAATTTTCATGGCAATTTGTTACTTGCGTCCTGGATATGTAGCGAACTATTATGACTAAACACATGACAGTTGGCACATGCTCAGTAGTCAGTAAATTGTTTGTATGAGTATTTCACAAATTATTTTAACAATTAGAAACTTCGAATATTGTTAAAGTTAAAGTGAACTCGGTGTTGATTTGTTTTGGTATGCATTTGGTTTGCGTGAATAATATCAAATTAAGTAAAATTATCGATTGATAGATATTCGGTGAAGGGTGCCGCGTGGCGTGTGCCGTGGGAGCGCAGCCAGTGGGTCGGCTCCGCGGGATGCTCCCACGCTGACGGCGCCTCCAACCTCACGTCTCTTGCACTTTTACATTTTGAAACATCAACGAGATGGGTACCTACAGCTCAATGCAACGCTCCATTCGTGTTTATGAATACGTTGGCTCACCGCGCCATTTCCTACATACCGATCATTTTCACTAATGCATTTTAAAGTATGTGTTTGGTGATTTCTCGTTGCACGGACAAAACTGTATAGGTATCCTATTTTACGTTTTGCGCATAGGCGTACTTATAATCGTGCCACCCTGTGTTCAAATGCTCTCACTGTTGTTGGGAATGTGGTATACATATTTTTTTTATCATCCGAACTCTAATTCCGCACCGCCGCCGCTTTCCAA
The DNA here is from genome assembly GCA_905475445.1 of Ochropleura plecta. Lineage (NCBI taxonomy): Eukaryota > Metazoa > Arthropoda > Insecta > Lepidoptera > Noctuidae > Ochropleura > Ochropleura plecta. The sequence continues at coordinate 15,355,268 of FR997721.1, read as the reverse complement.
CGGCGCCCGCCGGGGGCTGTGAGAAGATGTGGTCCGGAGGGCGCCCGCAGCATCCCGCTCCGCGATATCCCCCGGCACACTACCATTATGCGATGAATTAAAATTGTATATACTACACTACAACAAAATTGGAGTCATGTAGAAGTAAATCAGGCTTTGAATAAACTTTTACAGAAAATATACAGCAAGTTCGTTACTATGGACACCGGAAAAGGACCATGTGTATGATTAGGTACTATTGATTTCAGAAACCTTATATAATTACGTACCTTCCCTTACTGGTTAGTAATTATATTAGCAAACGAAGGGTTAACACGCAACTTACAAAGATAAAGTGTGCAGACAGCTTGTCACACAGGTGTGCACGTATGCCCCATATCCGTATGCATAACGCATAATAAGATCATACATCGATGTAATGAAAAGCTTTCTCCACGGGACCACAACTGTCCGATACATTTGGGTCTAGAGATTATGGCCTCGCTTCCCATACACGAGGTTGTGGGTTCAAATCCGAATAGGTATAGTTAAGTAAAATAAAGTTTTATATGAAACAGCTGCATGCTGTATAATGCTAATGATTCATACTGACGTCGCGTCTGGGCCGTGACCGCCAGACGCATAACAATTGATCGTTTTTAAAAACTGGTGCATTCGTTGTTCGGCTCTCATTCTTCGGGTGGACCTCTACAAGCCAACAAGTTTAGAAGCCAACAATTTTGAAAAAAATCTATAGTGTAGTGATAATGTTCTTTATTAAAATGAGTTCAGAAGTGATTCTTTATGTCCACTTGTTATCATTAATTTGTAATATTTCCTACAAATACACCAGAAATGCACAGCACAATAATCAAAATCGCTTGGTACTTACTTTTTTTTGTAAAATACTACATTATGTCAATACGTACATTATGTCAATTACTACGTAAGCGTAATCTGTTTTAAATCTGTTTTAAAGCTAAATTCTCTATCCTGTTCTTAGATGCTGCCCGTGAAGCCAGGGAGCCCTCAACCCGAGGAAGGTCCTATGGAGAAGAAGCTAATAGTTGGAATACCGCGAGTTGCTCCGACCACCAAGTACAACGCCCCGGTCCACATCGACGTGGGTGGCACCATCTACACTTCGTCCTTAGAAACTCTCACTGCGTAAGTGCATTTCATACTTATTATTGCGTTTGTATGCATGTAGGAATAGATACCTACTGGACGGACATGTCGCGGGCCACGTATTTCTAGATCATAATTGCCTGCCTAGCCTTTTCCCAAATGTAGAGGACGGCTTCCAATCTCAGCGGATCCGGCGGTTTACATAGAGCGACGCCTATCTAACGTTCAGACTCCAGTTGGTTAGGTTTACGTGTAATATTATGGCTTCATTATTCTTGGTATGCATTGTACCATTTTTTGACATGGCATGGCCAGGTAGAGGACAAGCGTCCATCCCTCGTCCCTGTCTGCTGTTTGTATTAGGATTCGTCTACTGCATATGTGCTTTGCGCCCCAATCTGTCATGACCATGACAAATGCTGCTGCGCGTCGCGAAAATATGATTGTTGTCACTATGTACCAACATAGTGACAACAATCAAAGCATGGCTTATTGGCTGCATAGCCGAAAGTTGTGTAACTCTTACCGTATACTACAAGTAAGGAGAGAGAGAGAGTATAAATAACATCATCGTCATCATCTGAAACAGCCGCGGGTGGCCCTTTGTGTTGTCGAGTATTTTTTTCCATTGTGATCTAGTTCTGGATTTTTTTTCACCAGTTCGGACATATTATAGTCTCTTTATACATATACAAAACAAACAATAAACAGTACCTGCGGGACCAAGATGTGTTCGGGAGAAAACGAATATTACCAGTTAAGAGACCTAGCTAGATTGGTTTTCCGCCCCCGTTAACTAATATTGCAATTGTCATCAAAATCTTTAATGCCGTTTTCGAGAACGTGATTACAAATATCACGTTTTTTTCGGAAATCTAGCCCAAAATTGTTGGAAAAAAGCTAGGCAAAGGTATGTTTCTTAAGTTCAAGTCGTATATTTGCATAATACATGTTATAAAGCTGTTTTATAAACGAGTGAGATTTGTAAATACATGCAAAGTTAATTGTAAACAATCATGTTAAACCAAAAAATATGTGTTTTAATTCAATTAAAGTTAAAAAAATATAAATAAATAATACGTGGTTTTTCGTTCTTAAAAATACGAAGGGCTTAAAATCAATTAATTGGAGTAACATCATACATAACTTTTATGTGCTAACACGAAATGAATCGTGTCCGTCAGAAACGCACCGTAGCTACGGGAAACTCGTTGCAGCGGAAATTCGCGGAGTGGGAGAGGCGAATTACATAAGTCAAGTTTAGTTACTTATCTCCTACGATGACTGTAAATTTCTTTACATTTGATCTAGTCGCTAGGTTTATAAGCAAATTTTACGACACGTTGGCTGTTAACATGATCTAAGAATAAATTAAAAAACCATTGAAATGGCTAGATATACCAATATCACTTCTTTTCGATCCCCGTATTTGAGAATAATAATTTGAATAAAATCTGTTATTGTGGCTTAACTATAATAGTTAGGCATATACCATTGCAGACTTTTTTCTGAGCGATCATGAGTACCTACTAGTGTCATATATAAGTAGTACTAGTTTATATAGGTACTTAACGTCTATAATTTTCGAAGCGCAATATTTTTTTTGTTTTTTTTTTAAAAACGTTGCCCCACACTAGGAATTTCTCCTGTATCGTGGGTGCATTTACAAACATATAAACTCACATCCAAACAGCTGTTTGTTCCGTGCGGGAATCGAACCCGCGACACGCAGCGCAGCAGTCGATCGCTCAGCCACTGCGCCAACCGTGTCGTAAAATTTTTAATATCTTGGGTTACATTATTTCAACTTAAGTAGAACTCTAATTTAGAAATATACTAGCTGGCGCCCGCGGCTTCGCTCGCGTGATATCGGTAAAAAAAGTATCCTATGTGTTATTCCAGACCATAATCTCTCCTCCTCTGTGCCAAATTTCACCAAGATCCATTCAGCCGTTTTTCGTGAAAGAGGATCAAACATACATCCATACTCACAAACTTTTGCATTTATAATATTAGTAGCATAGCTCATGTAACTCGGTGAAGGTGTAGCTTCCTCATAGTTAAAGAATTTATAAAATCGGTCTAGTAGCTGTTGGTTAAATAGTAACAAACAAATAAATAAATATTTTTCCTCTTTATAATATTAGTAGCTGTCCTGCGAGGTTTCACCCGAGTCTTCGGTTACTGCCCCACTCCCGAGGGAAGTCGCGTGATGTTATAGAATATAGAGCCTATATTGTTTAGTAATAATGTAGCATTCTAACAATTTTTGAAAACAGTCCAGTAGTTTTTGAGTTTATTCGTAACAATAAAACATACAAATCTTTCCTCTTTATAAGTAATATTAGTGTACACAAAAATTAAATCTTCCTTTATAATGTTACATGGAATAATTATGTTGGTATGCGATATGCTTAATACCCGGTTGATTTCTGTTTGAAAGCCTGAATCAAGAGTGTTCTTAGCTATGTTTCATGAAAATCTTGCTCAGCCATTTGAAGATCATCAGCGGTCGGAGAATATAATATTAACTACTTGCGTCCCGCGGTTCACCCTCGTATACCAGAATAAAAAGTAGATTATGTCTTAATCTAGCTATAAACTATGTACATGTCAAATTTTATCTAAATTCGTTCAGCGTGATGGAGTAACAAACATACACAATTACACACGCATACAAATTTTCGCATTTTATAATATTAGTATGATTTTTCATGTGCGTATTGTATTTGTACACCACACGATAAAGAAGATATAGATACTGTGTTCTTCCTGTTAACAATTAGGGACTTTAACTTTAGGACTAACTACACTTTCAGCCAAATTCAATTTGTCTATACAATGTGTCCGGTCATGGACTAGCAATTTTCTAGATACTTGTGTAACGAGTGTTTTAATATACTATTACGATACACACTTGGGTCTAATTCACTTACCAGCTTTTTTGCAGCCATTTTGAGATATTCTCTATGCGTGTACAAAAAATCATCATATCTCTCAAAGTTTTGGTCTTACTGAGACGAAAATAGGTTTATTCAGAGGGCAACAAAGTCTATCGTTTAAATTAAGAAATGATGAGCTTACATTTTCGTAACTTTAGGAAACAAAATTAAAGTCCAAAAAATATGTAAATCAACGAAAGTTTTGTAAACTTTTTTGTGAAAAAATTTGGTAGTTTTTTTTAATCAATAAATTTGAGTACTAAAATGTTTGTTATATAAGTACATAGAATATCGCTAGTCCGTGCCGGGCACATTGTATAATATACTCGTTTTGTATAAAGATGCGTACGCATCCGTTCATTTCCATACACTATATTTTCCCTTAAATAATCAATTTTGCAGAGTAATTAAACTAAGCACTACTCGTTTGTTTCCCAAAATGTATCTAAGGACATACAAGAAAACTCCTCTTTTATTCTAAGCTGGGTAAACTACCCAACCTGTGATTGAAAAAGCTAGACGGCTCATTCTTTCCTAATTGGCACTATCTATAATAAAAATAATAATCATTTATTTCAGACTTATCTTGCGATTACATCCATATTTGTTAGTAGAATACAATTACAAAATTACGAACTAGTGTTAGTAAAAAAAAATAATAAACATTAAGTGGTGGACTTCCCGATGATGGCTGCAAACCACTATACGACTGCATGCAGCTGTATCCAGCGAGCCAGCATCGGAGAGTCCCATCGGGCAGCCAGCGTGCGCAGAATGATGTTGGGACTGTCGCGAGTACGGCGCATGATGGAATCGCACCGTTTGCGCATGATAGCCGCAAAGCCGTTTATATTCGCTGCCGCGAACATGTCTATGCAAATATTTAAATTTAATAGGAAGTATAGATAATGCCTAGCCCAATTATGAGTTGCATGTCTTTAAAAATGAATCGGGAACAAAATAATAACTTTTCCCGTATCATGCACCCTATGACAATACTGCCTGCTGTCGAACATTCCCGGGACAATAAACAAAGAAGCTCTCTTGTGGATAGAATTTCTGGTATGAGCTTTATGATTTGAGATTCATGCACGAGAGATATTATTAATATGCAAATACAAAAGCGCTCAGATATTCTAGTAGACAAATAATACTAAACCAAAATATTCGTTCCCCTAGTACACTTTACCCCGGAGGTTAGTATACCACTACTTTGTTGGATAAAGAGGTGAGTCTAGATGCAGAAATGACCGATTAGCTATATGTGATTTCATAGACCGTTTCTCCTGTACAAAAGTTACTTCTCAAATGACAAAGGAAAACTACCAATAAATTGAAGCAACCAAGCACTACCAACGCCCATGATACGTTCAATTACATACACAAATATCTAGTTATTAAGGTATGCAACTAGCGACATATAAGTACTAATACATTGTTGTAGTGCATGCAACTTTCGCGGTACAGCAAAACAGTTGACGAAGAGGACACGAGGCAGGATACAAGCTGTAGCGTTCACACTGCAATTTGCAGTTTATTGTAACTGCGTTATGTGATTACATAATGAGTGTTATATTCGCAGTTAGTTGGCATTGTATAAGCTTGTTTTATCTGAACGCGGCGTGTTATATCTCGGCGGGAGTGTCGGTCGGAGCGGCCGGCGGCGGCGCCGCGGGGCCTGCGGGATATGCAGTGCTCCCACCCTGCCCCGCGACGCCGCCTTCGCCCCCGACACTTTTTCTTTAATCAACTCACTTGGAGGCACAATATAAAATATCTGCCCTTGGAAAATTATGAATATTCATAACTTGCACAGCGATCGGTTGCTAGGCGCAAATTCTTTAGCAACAGCCTTTAATATAGGTAAGTACTTAGTTGAAGAGCTCTCAATCTGGAACCATTTTAAATCTAGTTCAGTCGAATCAACGAATATAATATCAACGAGACATGACGCACGAGCAATTTGCATCACTCGAGAATTGATCATACTGAACGTTCGAGATGTTAAACGACGGATGCATCGACTTGATGAAATGTATGTGCATGTATTGAGAGCAACTATTGTGCACTGTGCAGCTACCCGGAGTCACGGCTCGGCAAGATGTTCAACGGCACGATCCCCATCGTGCTGGACACGCTCAAGCAGCACTACTTCATTGACCGCGACGGTGGCATGTTTCGCCACATCCTCAACTTCCTGCGCAACAAGAAGCTGCTACTGCCCCCCGACTTCCCCTACATCGACCTGCTCATTCACGAAGCTCATTACTTCGATTTGGACAGTGAGTTTTGTAATTATTTTATTACTTATTTATTATTCTAGTCCTGCAAAATTTTTAATTCAGAGTAAAATCCTGATCCTAAAATAAGATTAATTGTTATAAAAAAATATTGTATTATAAACTTTTCCATTTTACTTTGAGGACCGTCATTTGAAACCGAGTAATCTATACCATTTCTTATTTCAAATGAATGACGAATATCCTAGCATTTACTAATTTGTAATTGAATTTGCATTTTCATAAATAACTTTAAAAATAAGTCCCAGTTTTTGATAATTGAATTTCTAGATGAACAACGCCAGCGCAGTAGTTAACACGAGTGTTCTCCTGAAATAGCGCTGTAATCTTAGCGGCCATACTTGAAGAGAAACGATTAAGATATCCTTATTATTTAGTAGCTACAATATTTATAAACATTGACCTCGTTAAAACCGGCTTGAATTAAAATACGCTACATTAAGATGCAGTCGAGAACCACTTGTAGGTAATTAGTAAATACAATTCTACGCGAATTATTATTATGTAGGATATTTAATTTCAACATTTGTTATGTTCAGGCATGTTTTTGATGGGACAATTTTCTGCTCCAGCTATTTCTTGTGACCAAGTATATTTCATAATAGATACAAATGAATCAGGTGCGAATTAATTATGGATTGCAAATAAAATAATATATATTGAATTATTGTTGTCGTAAACAATTGGTGCTTTGATGCCAATCTGTGCATGATTTCATTTGCAAAGCGAAATGTTTTACTCCATATTTATGAAAAGCTTTGACAAAAAGCTGAAATTCTCGTTTATTGGTGTTACTAATGTATTTATTTTACATCGCTTTGATTAATTTCTGGCCGCTTTTACAGAATCATAATAGCATAATAATATCTGTGGGTTTCTTTAAAAATCCTATACTGGTCACAGACACTTTCATTTTACTATTTTTTTTTGCAATTTTTATCAATAACTTATTATGATTCTGCTAAAACGGCCATTTAAACTTCCTGTTTGATTATCATTGTTTTCGATAATTTACTGAATTTGAGAGCATTTCAAATTCAGAAAAGTACAGATGAAAACATTTGTTGTGCTGACACCAAATAAATTGGGATGTGGGTGGAAGGATGGACTTGGTCTCAAGTGTGCACGATCGCGTCGGTAATTCATCAGTTGGGTTGTCAACCTAAGTGGGTACCTACTTATGGAAAAAAACTTTTGTGCTAAGTGAAATTAAATCTAAACTTAAAGTGCGGGGTTGCGGGTTGTTCGAAAGAGAATCCACGGGCGCGGAACATAAAACTCAAAAGAAGGAACATTGGTGGTTTTCAGTCAGTGAAACTCCGTCACTCTCCCCCCCCCCCCTCCGCTCCACGGGCGGAACATAAAGGTCAAAAGAAGGAACATTGGTGGTTTTCAGTCAGTGAAACTCCGTCACTCTCCCCCCCCCCCCCCGCGCTCCACGGGCGGAACATAAAGGTCAAAAGAAGGAACATTGGTGGTTTTCAGTCAGTGAAACTCCGTCACTCTCCCCCCCCCCCCGCTCCACGGGCGGAACATAAAGGTCAAAAGAAGGAACATTGGTAAGAAGGAACATTGGTGGGCTTTAGCTAGAAAAACTCCGTCACACCCCGCCCCCCCGCTCCGCGAAGATAGATAGCCCTTTATCTTTAAATTCCAGGCTACTGTTACTTTGGGTTCTTCAGTCAGGATGGATATTAAGGCATACAAAATATTGAAATAATCGACCATAAGCATATAGGTACTTATTTGTAATTCTCGGAAATAAACTAAAAACAAGTGTTTTTAAATTCTAAATAGGTATGTGTTTGGCACACATACCTATTTAGGATTTAAAAATACATCGCTGCGAAACACTTGTTTGATAATATCCTAAGGATAGACAAATCTGCATGAGAAGAAGAATTTTAGCTAAACTAGCAAACATTTAATTAGTAACTACAAAGTTGGCTTTGTAGTTACTAATTAAATGTTTGTAGTTACAAAGTTGGCTTTGTAGTTACTAATTAAATGTTTGTAGTTACAAAGTTGGCTTTGTAGTTACTAATTAAATGTTTGTAGTTACAAAGTTGGCTTTGTAGTTACTAATTAAATGTTTGTAGTTACAAAGTTGGCTTTGTAGTTACTAATTAAATGTTTGTAGTTACAAAGTTGGCTTTGTAGTTACTAATTAAATGTTTGTAGTTACAAAGTTGGCTTTGTAGTTACTAATTAAATGTTTGTAGTTACAAAGTTGGCTTTGTAGTTACTAATTAAATGTTTGTAGTTACAAAGTTGGCTTTGTAGTTACTAATTAAATGTTTGTAGTTACAAAGTTGGCTTTGTAGTTACTAATTAAATGTTTGTAGTTACAAAGTTGGCTTTGTAGTTACTAATTAAATGTTTGCTAGTTTAGCTAAAATTCTTCCTCTAAAATAAACTTAGGTTATAAGACAATCTTTAGTCGGAACTGTAACAATAAACAGACACTAAGTGACGTCATGTGTGTTATCAGTGACCGATCGAATTCCAATAAGAACAGTCGCGTCGCGTCGCGTCGGTATAGCGCTGACGCAGCAGCATACCGTTCGTTACCTCTAGCCGTGCGCGGTCGCCGCGATGACCCAGTTACAGAATTTATTGCACAACTATTTGTATAAACAAAGTGTTAAGGTGAAGTTGTTATTATTCTAATAATCATGGCTTCGTCATGCACAATTAAAATCAAAACTGAAACGGAACAATTGTTGTATAAACATTATACCGAAGAAAAGTTGGAACGCGAAAAGTTACAATGTTTGGTAAATGACCTCAAAGGTCAATTAGAACTACTTCAGCAGCAGCTTAAAAACATCCAGGAGCAAAAAACTGCAGACCTAGACAAGAAAAATGTCACTACCGAGAAGCCAATGCCAATCGAGTACGAGACAGACGAAGAGGAACTAGCAAAGGAAACAGAGTGGGTACGACAGAAGAGCAGAAAAAAAAAGGAAATTGAACTCATCACCACTGTCCTCACCACCTCAACAAGGAGCCGATTCCAGCCAAAAACCTAAAGAAAATGTTAAAACAAAGAAACAGCCCACACCACCACCGATAGTTGTGGAAAATGTTAAAAACTACCAAGAGTTCTATGATCTTCTCTCAGCTAATCTAACGAAAGACTCGTTCATTACAAAAATGATGAATGGAGAAAAAGTTAAAATTAACTCCCATAATGATGACTCATACAGATCCATCACCAAGTTATTGTTACAGAATAACTGCTTGTGGTACTCGTATGAGAATAAACAAGACAGACCGATTAGGGTGATGGCAAAAAACCTTCATTCTTCCTGCCTGCCAAATAGAATAGTTGAAGACCTGACAACTCAAGGATATAAAATAGAAGATGCAGTCAACAAACTGAGTTGGAAGAGCAAAGAGCCCCTCAGTATGTTTATGCTCTCATTCCAAAAAGATGAAGACATTAAGAAAATCTACGGAATCAAATCCATACTGGGCTGTAAAGTGGATATACAGCCGTTAAAAACATCGAAGTTAATTCCACAATGCAAAAGGTGTCAAGCATATGGCCACACTCAGAAATACTGTTCCAAAGAACCCCGGTGTGTGAAGTGTACAGGCAAGCACCTAACCAGAGACTGCAATAAACCAGCAGAAGCAAAGCCAAAATGTGTTCACTGTGGTGAGCCCCACCCAGCTAACTATAGGGGATGCATAGTAGCTAAAGAGCTACAAAATATTAAAGATAAAAATACCAGAAAGAATGTGCCGATACCAAACTCTCAAGGTCCAAGTACAAACAAAGACAAAATACCTAGTGTCACCAAACTTGCTACTAAAAGTGTTTCGTATGCACAAATGACAAAAGGAGTCCAATCGTTGCCACAGTCACATATGAAACCAATGAGCCCTAACATGGATGAAAAGATTAACACAATCATAAATCTTTTAACTACGTTCGATGAAAGGCTGAAAAAACTTGAAAGTAGCACTAAAGCAGCTACCAAACAAAAAAGCAATATCCATGGCTAATTTATTAAAAATTATGGCATGGAATGCGAATGGACTGCTGAAACATCAGAACGAACTTACGGCAGTCCTAAATATGGAAAGTATTGATGTGTGCCTTATATCAGAGTCACATTTCACTAAAGAATCTCATATTCAGTTCAAAGGATATAACGTATACCATGCATTGCATCCCAATAACACACCAAGAGGTGGTAGTGCTGTCATTATAAAAGAGAATATTTTTCACTATGAAGAACTCAAAGATGAAAAAGAAGAAATACAAGCAGTGGCTGTCTGTGTCAAAACGAAATACTGTCTTGTCACTATTTCAGCCATATACTGTCCACCTAGGTATTCACTAAAAGCAGATCAGTACATTAATTTTCTAAACCTTCTTGGAAACAGATTCATTTTAGGAGGCGACTTTAATGCTAAAAATACATTTTGGGGATCTAGACTGACAACAACCAAAGGAAGAGAGCTACTGTGCGCAATTGAAGAAACACAATGCAAAACATTGTCAACAGGTAAGCCCACTTATTGGCCTACTGACACAAAAAAGATTCCCGATCTCATAGACTTTTTTATATATAAAAATATATCACCTAACCTTCTCCGCATCCAAGAAGGTTATGATATGAGCTCAGACCACTCACCTTTATTACTTACTCTAAGTGAGACTTTCTTGCTGAAAGAAACCTACCCGACATTGGTAAATAAGTACACTGATTGGGCAAGCTTTAAAATAGACTTGGACTCTGTAATAGATTTAAAAGTTCCACTAAAGAAACCAGAAGATCTGGATCGGGATATCAGTCATTTTATTACACAAATACAACAATGCGCCTGGAAAAACACGCCTACATTTAAGATCAAAAACAGACTTACATACTATCCAGCAGAAATCACAAAACTCATAAATGAAAAGAGGCGACAGAGACGAATATGGCAACAAACAAGATTTCCACAAGATAAAAGGATTCTGAACAACCTTACAAAACAGCTAAGTAGTGCAATTCAGAAATTCAAAAATGAATCAATGAGCAGTTATCTAAAACAACTAACTAGCTCACGCACGACAGATTACTCTCTGTGGAAAACTACAAAAAATTTAAAAAAGCCAATTATGCATATTCCCCCTATCAAGGATACTAACGGGCGGTGGGCAATAAGCAACGAGCAAAAAGCTATTAGGTTTGCACAACATCTGGAACTAATTTTTACGCCAAATAAAGAACACCAAGACAGCGCTTTGCTAGATGAAACATCAAATAATGATGAGCAAGAAATAAAATTGGTAACACCTAGAGAAGTATACAACGAAATCAATCGTCTTCGACTAAAGAAATCACCTGGCTACGATCTTATTACCGGAGAAGTTCTTAAGAACCTCCCACGTAAAGCCATCGTAAAACTTACGACCCTTATCAATGCAACGTTCAGGCTTAAGTCTGTACCTGACCTGTGGAAAGTTGCCGAAGTTATAATGATACCAAAGCCTGGTAAACCACCTCACGAAACGACATCATATAGGCCGATCTCGCTGCTACCGATCATGTCAAAATTATTTGAAAAGCTTCTCTTGAAGCGGCTAAAACCCATCATAGAAGAAAGAAACTTGATCCCTGACTACCAATTTGGATTTAGGGAAAAACATTCGACAATAGACCAAGTACACAGGATTACCAACATTATAGAAAAGGCTTTAGAGGAAAACAAAGTTTGCTCAACGGTCTTCCTCGATGTAGCGCAAGCATTTGATAAGGTATGGCACAAAGGCCTCATTAACAAACTAAGAAATATGCTCCCTAAACAGTTTGCTGACATCTTAGAGTCTTACCTATCACAGCGTATGTTTAGAGTAAGACAAGATGATGCACATTCGAAACTAAAACCGATAAAAGCTGGAGTACCGCAAGGAAGTGTCCTAGGTCCCGTCTTGTACTTATTGTACACTTGCGATATTCCTGAATTAGAGAACAATACCATTGCCACATTTGCAGACGACACAGCTATAATGGCCACAGGCGTCACTCAAGAAGAAGCAGTGAAAAAAGTTCAAACAGCCGTCAATATCATCTTTGACTGGACAAAAAAATGGCGTGTGAAACTTAATGAAACAAAATCTGTTCACATAGACTTCACAAACAAAATGCAAAATTATCATCCGATAAACATAAACGGTCATGTCATACCATACGAAAATACAGCCAAATACTTAGGCATGACATTAGACGCAAAGCTTCGCTGGAAAGCTCATGTTAAAAAGAAACGCGACGAGCTAGAGCTTCGCTACAAGTCGATGTACTGGCTGATAGGAAAACATTCTTCGCTGTCAGTACACAACAAAGTACTGTTGTACAAACAAGTCCTCATGCCTGTATGGACTTATGGTATTCAGCTTTGGGGCTGTACCAAACAAAGTAACATCAAAATTATACAGCGTTTTCAAAACAAAGTACTCAGAGGTATCGTTAATGCGCCCTGGTACATTCGAAATGACGACCTTCATCGGGACCTCAAAGTAAACCTCGTCATAGACATAATTAAAAAGAACGCCGAAGCTCATGAACGAAGGCTTCACCATCATGTGAACATCGAGGCTATCCAGCTCCTGGACAACACGGACATAGTGAGAAGGCTAAAAAGGACAAAACCTTTCGAGCTAATTTAGTGAAGTGTTAGTTTAATGTAGTGAAGTGAGTGCTACCTATAAAGAACACAAGAAAAAAGTGTCTTCCCCTTAATAGAGACAATAAGAAAAGTGTTAATGGACACATTCTTAGTCATAGTCTCCCTAGCAAATTAAGTCAAAATAGAATTACTCATTAGCTTTAGTATTAAGCTAGATTGTATTTTTTATGATGTAACCGTATTAGGACACATTATACAAAAAAAAAAAAAAAAAAAAAATGTGTGTTCCGCGATTCTTAATAGTTTTGAAAGAAAATATCTGGAAAATATATAGAATAATAAAGACAACCTTAAAAATATTTTGGAAACTACTTCAAAAAAACATCTTCGTAATATCTAGATTTTTTTTCAAATTCTTTGACGTTAACTACAGGCATTTAGGCATTAGATTAGCACTAATTAGCATGCAATTAAATCAATAAATCAAAAAATAATTGAGGGTCCCCTTTTTAGAAGAAATTAAAACATATTTATTTGGTACTTACCTTAAGTGCACAAAAAAAACTAAGCAATAAATAAACATAAATAAAGACAATGTTGTAATGGCCAATTCACATAATACACCCTGTAACCATACCGGGATTTGGAGTTTATGGACACCGTAAACATTTTCGTGCTATGACACGATCATTTCTTGATATTCAGTCCAAAACTTATTCCTATCATAACGTGTTCCAGACATGGTGTACGCCCTGACCAAGGTGAAGAGCGAGCGCGAATGTATGAAGCACGACCGTGAGTGGCTGAGCCAGGCTACCGAGCGGCTCAAGCAGGAGACTGAGGTGCTCATGCAGGAGAGGGATCGTCTTCAGCAGCGCTGGTCCTGAAGCGAGGTGTAGTTTACTTGCTGTTTGTTTGTGTCTGTCCGTCCCTTACAATAGGTGCTCATCGTTCGTCATGCATCATCATACTTCGCTGATTGATGCAGTGCTTAGATTATCAAGTGCATAAGTTATCGGGCATGCAGCGCTAGATGGAAGGTTGACTCTTCGTGTGAGGCGACGTCGCATACGCACTTGAGATCTGAACCATCTATAAACCCCTGCCTGCTGAGATTGTCTTTCCTCGGGCCGACCGGTGTCGCAGGATTGGAAAATAAAGTTTCGCTTGTTATGCCTAAAGTCTTAAGTTCCTAGTGCACTTCGCGGCCATGACCACGAGTTTTGGCCTCAGAAGTTTTGACCAGGAGGTCAGTTTTGTCGCACCTGGGTCCGACAAGGTTTGCTCAAGATGGCGGCCAATCATCAACAACAGACAGACTACAAGTCGTAAACATAGTCCCCATAACATAACATCACGACTGTAGTCCCCGAAGGGATAGGCAAAGGTGTACGTTTACCCAATTGTAGTATTGTAGTAATAATAATATTTTTCTTTTCGTAATAATTTTTTTCTTATTTTCAGCCTCACTTTTCGGGAGCTACTTTTGCGGAACCGAAGAGAACTCGCTTTTAAGTCGCTATATTATTATATCACATGTTTACACGTAATATTAGTAGCATTCCAAAGTAACCTATATTATCATTCTTAGTTACTACTTAGATTTCCTTTAAATCTTGTTAAATCGTGACAAGATTTATACGAAAATATCATTTTATTCGTCTGAATCTTGTCATATTATGTTAAGTATCGTTTCTTTGATTTTCCAAGTCTTGTTAATAGTTTAAGTTGTTGATCATGTAAACGTTAAACGTAAAATATTCTTTTTAAGAGTTTATTAAGTAGGTAAGTTCAGTTTTCCGCTGTGTAGTTCCGGCGTAGAATACGCCACCCCCTCTCTTCCCGTGGGTGTCGTTAGTGTCGTAAGAACCGACTGAGGGATCACACAGATGGTTGTTAACTCTCATCCTACAACCATCTGTACCACTATTACTGACTTCACACAACACACTCTCGTTTCTTTGGGCGGACTCGGAAAAGTATTTTTCCCTTGATTTATAAACAATATGTTCGGTTATGCACCGTTTAGATTACCTATACCGATTTCCCGTTATAGAGTTACTGATGGCCCATGTTTTTTTTTAAACTTTGTCCCCACACTAGGAATTTCTCCTGTATCGTGGGTACCTACATTTAAACTCACCATACACAAACAGCCAGACCCGAAACAACTATCTGTAGACCATACAAATATATTGATCCGTGCGGGGATCGAACCCGCGACACGCAGCGCAGCAGTGGCTCGCTCAGCCACTGCGCTAACCGTGTCGTCATGAGTAATTCTGTAACCGGGTAATCACTATTCGTGTTTATCAGTGCTGCATCGTTCTTTCAGCCATAGTCAGAAGTGGTCATAGTCAGAACTAACGCTGTCACTTCGTTCTTTTAACCATTTCCAGTATTAGTTTTAAAATATTCAGCGCCCTCCTGACATTTTCACTGGCAAGCTAAAGGAACCATGGCCCACTATAGATCACAACAAAGCATACCTAGATACGTTGGATAGTTTTTTGTTTTATCCCCTGTGTTGTAGATCTCTTTATAGTTTTTGTAGACTAAATTTAAGATAAATCTACTTTCTTGTAGGCAATTTAGGTTTTGTCTAGGCTATAATAGGTTAGGTAGGCTTATTATTTGCGGAATGTTTTTTGGAAACTGTACATCAATGATAAACCTAGGTACTTCTACAATTGGTTTGGTAGGCAACGGATTGGAAATGTTTAGTTAACATTTTTACTAGTAAAGTAGCTTCAGTTTCACATAATCCGGTTGTCCAGTATCTATTTTGACGATCTTTGATCGGAACGATATTTATGGTGACTGTACGCTCTAGCTTAGACATTCGAGGCAGGGCAAGTGCGAGAGCGTACATACGAGCGGTCGTGTGGCCTCTGTGTTCCTCAACTAGCTGTACACTCCCCCTCTCGGAGTCTCTCAGCGAGGATATACAGCCACCTTTAGATAATTAAAGATTAATTAAGTCAAGATAGAACAGTTTCCTCAGGAGTTGCAGGACCTCGAGTTTGAGTGGGCAGAGACTGCCGGATATTTAAGTGGACCCGAGGGTCAAACTAAGAAAATGATCTCATAGTTTTTAAATTCACCAACTTTTTATTTCTATCTTATGTAAGTTGTAATGAAATTATAAACTGTATAAGAATTTATAATCAAAAAAAGGTAGGTATACTTACCGGTTAGGAACGTCGACGGGATAACTACATTCTTAGATATAAAAATGTTCTCAAGTGTATCTTTCGAATTTCTTACGGATAAATAAATGTCTTTTAACGTCTTATTTCTTACAATAAGATAGATCCATGTATGATACCTACTTGGAAAGGAAAGAACGCGAGCGCAACTCCTGAATAGACTGCGTGATTGTGATTATTTCACACATATTTTGGAGAACACCATTTCATTACTTTTGCTTATTCAAAGTTTGAAACTTCAGACTTGTGAAAGTAGACTCATCTTTCATAGTAAGGTGCTAGAATAAAATTCCACAAAGTATTTTTGAACTGAGTGAGACAAAATAAACAAGAATAATTATAAGTCGGGCGATTATATCGCCGACTAAAAGGCTTAGCTCAATGCCGGTCATGCTCCATATGGACAAGGGCGCATAAATTGATAGTATTCAATAGTATTGTTGGAGCTACTGAAGATTGTACAACTATCTTTGCATTGTATAGATTCAATCTCTTAGCATTATATAATCGCATAGCCCAAATCGTGTGAGTACTATGTACTAAAAATCTGTCATTCAATGGAAACCTACGTCTATTATCGACTTTAATTTGCTCTGGCGGTTGAGAGCATGTCATGCTCACCCAAATGTCTCGCTGATGGTGGCGCGTGTCTGTGACTGTGTACGTGAGTGTGTTGTGAAACCAATTTTCGACTACTTACGTCTTGTTATCCGATTTATCTGGAATTTTGCAAACACCTTACGTAACTTGTGTAGTGTTGCCGACAAGGCTGGTCCTGCAACCAATTTCAACTAGATACGCGTTCAATGTTGATAGATAACATTTTTATGGTAAATTTATTGTTAGTCAATTTTCAAGGATAAACTCTGTGGCATTACGCTTGGTAGGTGTGTGTGATCGGTACATACCATAAGCTAAACATAAACTGGAGTTTCCCAAGAAATAACAATTGATTCGGGGTTTCTGGGTTGCAGCACCATTAAATTAATACCGCTACTGTACCTACGAGATGAATGTGTCATGCTCTACCATTGCCACCATTTTAGAAATCGAAACATTTTATCATAAAATGTTATACATAATGTTGTAGGTACCTACCTAGCGCAATGCCACAGAGTTTATCCATATTGGAGACTGCACATTCAATAGTTAATAGCAGGGAAAATTGTCTAACAATAAATTTAACATAAAAAAGTTATCATCTATCAACATTGAACGCGTATCTAGTTGAAACTGGTTGCAGAACCAACCTTGTCGGCAACACCACACAAGTCACGTAAGGTGTTTGCAAAAGTTCAGTTAAATCGGATAACAAGTAGTGGTCTAGTTGGCTTCGTATTGTTGGCTCCTCGTCACGCCACTGGCTGTATCTATCTAGTATAAAGAACATTTTCAGAACTGTTTAGGTTATAATTACAAATATAGTAGCTATAAGAGTAATTTAAAACAAACGAATCTGCGGTAATGTACCAGTTGGAATGTAAAAGCTTTAATTTGTAGGATGATTAAGTTTTTTTTTCGACAAGTCTAAAGGTGTGCTTTGTAATGAGTTTATGACTAAATTACTTATTTGTAAACTGTATACCCAATGATACACATGATTAAATATAGGTAGAGGAAATGTTTTCAAATGATCTGCAATTATTGGTTTAGAAACTTTAAAATAAACCGGTACCTTGGGCGATAGAGCCCGGAAAGTTCTCGGTAGTCTTAAAAACTATATTTAACAGGAAGTACATTTGTAATAGTATCTAAGATTCACTATTATTAGGATTTTGTCGTGTGGCCTCTGTGTTCCTCAACTAGCTGTACACTCCCCCTCTCGGAGTCTCTCAGCGAGGCATTACAGCCACCTTTAGATAATTAAAGATTAATTAAGTCAAGATAGAACTGTTTTCTCGGGAGTTGCAGGATCTCGAGTTTGAGTGGGCAGAGCCTGTCGGATATTTAAGTGGACCCGAGGGTCAAACTCAGAAAATGATCTCATAGTTTTTAAATTCACCATCTTTTTATTTCTATCTTATGTAAGTTGTAATGAAATTATAAACTGTATAAGAATTTATAATCAAAAAAAGTTATACTTACCGGTTAGGAACGTCGACGGGATAACTACATTCTTAGATATAAAAATGTTCTCAAGTGTATCTTTCGAATTTCTTACGGATAAATAAATGTCTTTTAACGTCTTATTTCTTACAATAAGATAGATCCATGTATGATACCTACTTGGAAAGGAAAGAACGCGAGCGCAACTCCAGAATAGACTACGTGATTGTGATTATTTCATACATTTGGAGAACACCATTCCACTACTTTTGCTTATTCAAAGTTTGAAACTTCAGACTTGCGAAAGTAGACTCATCTTTCATGGTTTAAGGTGCTATAATAAAACTCCACAAAGTATTTTTGAACTAAGTGAGACGAAATTTAAAGCATGCATTAAACGGAAACTGTAAACAAGCATATTATAAGTCGGACGATTATATCGCCGACTAAAATCCTTAGCTCAATGCCGGTCTTGCTCCATAAGGACAAGGGCGCATAAATTGATAGTACCTATTCAATAGTATTGTTGGAGCTACTGAAGATTGTACAACTATCTTTGCATTGTATAGATTCAATCTCTTAGCATTATATAATCGCATAGCCCAAATCGTGTGAGTAGGTACTATGTAGGTAGGTACTACAGATCTGTCATTCAATGGAAACCTACGTCTATTATTGACTTTAATTTGCTCTGGCGGTTGAGAGCATGTCATGCTCACCCAAATGTCTCGCTGCTGGTGGCGCGTGTCTGTGACTGTGTAGATACGTGAGTGTGTTGTGTGACTTCAAAATTCGCAAACTAATTTTCGACTTTTCTTCTTGTTATCCGATTTATCTGGAATTTTGCAAACACCTTACGTGACTTGTGTAGTGTTGCCGACGAGGCTAGTCCTGCAACCTCTCTGCGGCAAAGGAGCATGACACGAGATAATCTCTCCTAAAAGGTTCTTTAGTGTTTCTATTTAAACCGGTATTAGTGATTCTGACTGTCCAAATTATGATGAAGGTCCTGCGTAGGTTTCGGTAATTCCATAGAAGCCTTAAAGGTGGTCTTGTTAGTCTTCATGATGTAAGGGTTTGTAAACAATTAACTTGCCATTAACGGCAAGACCTCATGGTCTAGTTGGCTTCGTATTGTTGGCTCCTCGGCACGCCACTGGCTGTACCTATCTAGTATAAAGACCATTTTCAGAACTGTTTAGATAAGTTAATTACAGTTGTAGTAGAGCAGCTATAAGTGTAATTGGATGTATTTATGCAAACAGGAACAAATCCACATATGCCAGAGTTGAGATAGAAATACAGAAAGCTTCAAAAATGCTTTTTCTACCAACCTTGTAGAGGCATCTGACAATTTTTACAAACCCTGTGAGGCTTAAAGTCATCTGATTTTCACAGACTAAAACATTAGTTTGTCAGATCATTTTGATCTCTGAATCTGGCACGTATGTGGATTGGTTCCTATTTGCATAAATAAGTCCATTTTAAAACAAACGAATCTGCTGTAATGTACCAGTTGGAATGTAAAAGCTTTAATTTGTAGGATGATTAAGTTTTCTTTTTGTTCAAGTCTAAAGGTGTGCTTTGTTATGACTAAATTACTTATTTGTGAACTGTATACCCAATGATAAACATGATTAAATATAAGTACCTAGAGGAAATGTTTTCAAATGATCTGCAATTATTAGTTTAGAATTTTTAGAATAAACCGGTACCCGGCGATAGAGCCCGGAAAGTACTCGGTAGTCTTAAAAACTAAATACAACAGATAAGTAGTACATTTGTAATAGTATTTAAGATTCACTATTATTAGGATTTTGATTATTTGTGACACATGGTGGCACTCTAATTAGCATATTATTCACTCTTTGTTTTTCTTTAGACATACTTACATATGTTCATTTATTAAGCATACTTATTACACGAATGAAACATTTGTAACAATATCTAAGATTCACTATTATTAGGATTTTGATTATGATTTGTAACACATGGTGGCACTCTATTTAGCATGTTATTCGCTCTATTAGCATGTGTTTCTTTAGTTAGGCATACTTATGTTCATTTATTAACCATACTATTACACGAATAAAACAATAATACTGTTTTTCATTATTTATTTGCTACCCACAAAATATTAGAACCATTGTTTGTTCACAGGTGTCGATTCGAATGTTGTTTTGTAATAACCTGTAGCGTATAATAAATACCGACACGCTTAGTGGTAGGGCGAGCGGTGGTGGGAGCGCGCTCAGTCATATTAATGTACTTAGCGCTCACTCGCTTCTGGTCCGCCGTGCTAGTAAGACGTGCTCATTGGAGACAGACTGTTGTTTAATTTAACATACCTAACACCCTAATAGTGTAACCTGTACAAGTGGCGACCGTGCCAGGATTACATAAGTGTAAGGTATGTACCAAAATTCAAAACATATTGTGAATAAAGAGGTAAATCAGTGACTAATCAGTTTTATTCATTGAGATGTTCCATGTAGCCCATAACTGGGTTTTAAAATGAATTAATTACTTACTTTTATTAAATCTGGGTACGTAATTATTAAATTGTTACGTAATTATTAAATTGTTACGTAATTATTGAAATAAAATAACGAATTTAAATATAATTTTGGTTATGACACAATAATTAAAACGATTGGCTTATTTAGCTTACGTATGCTATTATTTTAGAAACCAGCATTCTAATTAATTTACGTAATTTGTGTGCTTTGAGATCACAAAAGGAATATTTCAAGATAAATCTGATTTGGTTACTTGGTTGGTACCTAAATAGTCGTTATTGACTAATCGAAGTACCTGTACATCAAAATATACCACAAATGGAAGTCGTTGACAGAACAAAACTATCAAAGGTGTTAATTAATAATTTGAATGTCAGTGTTTTCGAAGTAGCTATTGTTACAATACACGATTTCATAAATATTATGAATAATAATAAATTATTTATTGGCTTATACAAGTTAATACATATTTGTGAATCACTGGTGCCTGTGGTGGGTAGTGAAACACCTGTATTACAGGTCACCGGGTATTATATTATAAAATCTTATTCATTAGACAAACTTTATGAGAACTTATGGCTTACTTACCTGTATACAGTATAACCCTAAATATGTTTTTCTTTTATATAATTTTTACATACACAACAATATAATAATATAGTTACAATAACTTGATAAGTGTGAGTGTAATTGATATTAAATAACTCACTGTAGTTTATTATGTTATTTTACTTCTGTTCTGTCAACAAAAACGTGGTTATTTAGAGGTAGTTTGGGTAACCAAACAGTACCTAAATGGTCTTGTAAAATAAGATCAAGGGAAGTTCGATGAAAATCGGAACGGTACCTATAAAGGAAGTAATTCCTTAGAGAGGTAGTTTGGATAACCAAACAGTACCTAAATGGTCTTGTAAAATAGGATCAAGGTAAGTTCGATGAAAATCGGAACGGTACCTATAAAGGAAGTAATTCCTTAGAGAGGTAGTTTGGGTAACCAAACAGTACCTAAATGGTCTTGTAAAATAAGATCAAGGGAAGTTCGATGAAAATCGGAACGGTACCTATAAAGGAAATAATTCCTTCAAGAGGTAGTTTGGGTAACCAAACAGTACCTAAATGATCTTGTGAAATAAGATCAAGGGAAGTTCGATGAAAATCGGAACGGTACCTATAATGGAAGTAATTCCGTCGAGAAAATAAAATCTCGTTAAAAAAAAAAAAAAAAAAAAAACAAAGTCGACGGTCCCTGCGTGCATTAGGACATGTCGAAAATGGCATTTTTTTTATTGTATCATCGGCTTTAGATTATAAATTATCTATGCCTACATGCTGAAAAAAACTTGTTTTTATTCAATAATCAACTTACTTACAAATAAGCAGTAGAGGTAGTAGACACTTTTTGTCGGTACTCATTATAGATGGTTGTTAACACAGAACTGATTCACTCTGTTCCCCGTACTAGTATAAACTGTATTACGGTGGAACAGTTTTCCTCGCTATGTTATTTTATTTATGGTAGCAGACTTGTGACAAAATAATTACTTATTAGTTGAAATAATTAATACATACGATTTTTATTTAACTTATTTACCTTGTTTTAGAAATTGTATAAGACGTATAACAAGTATTATAAATACAACGAATAAGTGTCGTATAAATGGTCATCTATAAGTTTAAAAAAAAAAAAAAAAAAAAAAAAAAAAATACCTATGTACGTAGGAACCGTCGAAACACACCTACCGCCACTAGACTCGAGCGTGCGCCTGAGTTGTACTTGATCGCTACTAATGTAGCAAAGTCAAAAAAAAAAAAAAAAAGCGCAGTGCTCTTACATATGGGTGGTTCAACCCTGCAGAAAGTTTTATTCAAAAAAAAAAAAAAAAAAGCCGGATTGCGATGTTCGCATCTGTGTACATATTATGATATGAGAGCCAATCGAGCTATCATTAGGGAAAAATGTCTTACGGGTTTTAAAAGATAACAATGTTCTGCTAAACGAATCAAAACGCGCTTACTAAAAAACCCTTTAAAATAAAAGCTCTGGATTATTCAAACTGAATTATACACAAATTTAACGTTATTCATTTTAAAACTTTCATGCATTAGAAAAAAGGAAAATTAATGACTGAATTAACGTTTTAAATAACGCGCTAGGCATGTGAACGTCGTGGGAATTTAAAAATGTACTTTGTTTATTGTATTTTCCTTTGAAAACATGGCGTCGGTAATTGCTAAGCGAAGGCTATGTTTTTATCAAAGTAAAGTAAGATGGCTGATTGTCTAGTCAATAAACTGTTTTAGTTGACATAAAATCACGCGTGTAGTCTCTGGAGGGTTAGGCAGAGGTCAAACTCAAAGCATTTATTACGATTAGACCTTTACAGGCATATTGAATGTCATAAAAATAAAAAGGATTGTGCTACAGTCCCAATCACGAGACATAGTAGCTTGTGAAAAAATTAAATACTGTAGTTGCCATTCCAAAGCGCAGATCTCTGTGGAGAAGAATGGGCAGAGGGCTCCGTGAACGCTCTTTTAAATCATAATATTTTTACAAAATCATGGATATATCATTCATGTTGAGATTATGCATACATGTGAGAACGATGTACAAAAAACGAGCACATTAAGAGCGTCCAGAGTAAAAGCAAAAACAAGAGTTTAATAGATGAATGAACGAATTAATTTAAACAAAACCGTGGCGGCTAATAGTCGACTGCAGCGCCTGTTCATGAACATGACGGCAGCCCCGTTCAACCATTTTGAAGGGAACTAAATGACCCGATACTGATAGAATCGTTGCGAGTGCCAACAGTAATTGGGAGGTACAAAGCTTCTTAGGGCTAGTAAATTATGTAGGAAAATGGATCCCTTATTCAGCTACATAGACCGAATCCTTGCGCGAACTTTTAAGACTAAAACTAGGCAAAGATACGGATATCATCTCTTATTGGCACGATACACAAACACAAGCTTTTGATGATGATAATTATTTATATTTGGTAGTTGATCAATATCATCCTGTAGCAATTACTTTGCGTGAATAAAGGCAAGCCTGTGAGGGAGATTCAGAGCTAAAGTTAGTCAGGAATGAAATATAGAACAATAGTTGGGCGAATTGTATATCCATTAAATTGGACGAATTGGCTATCCATTAAATTGGACGCGTTGGCTATCCATTAAATTGGACTCGTTGGCTATCTATTAAATTGGACGCATTGGCTATCCATTAAATTGGACGCATGGCTATCCATTGGCGCATTCTTGTGGCCAAAGCCACCCGGGCATTGTAGCCATGAAAATGAGACTACGTTCCAAAGTGGACAGTGATGGTGAACATTGTAGAGATTACTTTGGATAAGCCAAACCAAAAAGGTGAACTGACATCCAAATTCAAATTAGGTCACAATTGCAAAGGCGTTCCACAGGGCAATATTTTAGGCCCACCCTTTTTTATATATATCAATGACCTGACAAAAGTAACTGATGATCCGTGCGTAGTCTTTGCAGACGATATGTCCGTAACCATTCCTAAAAATGAAGTAAACTGTATATGAGGAAATCAATAGTAATGTGAGCAAAGTAATAACTAAGATGAAAAAAAGAAACTTTAACCTCTAGAGCCCCAGCGGTACAAAAACGTGCCAGTAAACAAGTATTACCGTTGAGCCCCGCTGGCACAAATTCGTGCCACCAAACCTCGATCGATTGAAAACTGTATTTATAGTAAAGACAAGTCTTAAAATCAGATTACACATACGATAAGAATCCGCCCGGCGGTGCTTGACGGATAGTTGACGTAAATAATGGGGGTCCTTGAGAGGTTAAACCCAACATAGAAAAACCTAATATGTCCAATTTTGTAACAACAATTATTGGAATAAAATAAATTTGAACATCAATTATAAAGATAAAAGTATACAACAATCAGATAGTATGACTTTTCTTGGGACAGATCTAGATCATAAATGTTCCTGGATTAGTCATATTGACAAGATATGTGAAAAGCTCAGTAAAAAAAGAGGGGGAAAGAAAAGGGAATGTTTAGCTTTGCTATTACAATAAATAAGGCGCAAGGGTAAACACTAGTATGTGTGTGGCAGCTGTATGTAGCATGGTCGCGAGTGTCCAGTGCCCGAAATCTATATTTATCAGCACCAAATGGAAAGACATTAAATATAGTTTACAGTAGCGTCCTAAAATAATGCTGTTACTCACATTTATTATTCAAGTACAAATATTGTTAGTAAAATAAAGTACATATATTAGGCTAGTAGTAGATATAAACAAATGAAAACCTTTAACATAGATTCTGCACACTCCGAGCTTAAAGAGGTATTTTCTCGGTTAGGTGCACCCGTAAGCGTTACCGCTGATCATGGTCGGCAGTTTGTTAGTTCAATTTGAAAGTTTTTGTAAAGAATTTGGTATCCAGTTGTTCCAAACAAAAAATTTCCAAATGTCGAAGTTAAGAGGCAGAACGGTTTGATTCTTTATAAGCAGTTTATTGTGAATGAGTGGACATTGTTGGCCTTGTAGATTCTTAGACGCTTGTTAACTTATTATTTTATTTTGCGTTTTTTAAAGCAAGCAATGACTTATTGCCTGGCC
Source organism: Ochropleura plecta (assembly GCA_905475445.1). Lineage (NCBI taxonomy): Eukaryota > Metazoa > Arthropoda > Insecta > Lepidoptera > Noctuidae > Ochropleura > Ochropleura plecta. The sequence goes on along the minus strand of FR997721.1, from coordinate 15,329,907 downwards.
TACGCTGTCCTCTCATATCTAAGTAATAACGCTGTAACAACCACATTGTAAAACAAAATGATTTTAAAAGAGTGACTATGGAGTTTCTTGCCGGTTCTTCTCCATAGGAAACGACCAACCCGAACCGTGCACCTTTTCTCGAATGTTATTTATAAGTGCCCATGTAGGCCAATGTGACATAAAAATATTTTGATTTTGACTAAAAACATAGATTCTGCAAAGAAAAGAAAATGCAGATAGAAAGAGGAAAGCAACAGAATCTAGGAAAGATATTGGGAAAAAAGTATATGTTGAGAATACAATAAAGAAAACAAGTTATCCACCACATTCAAGGATACGACACACACATTGGTGAATAAATAGTGGACAGCGGTTGCGCAGAAATAAGTGGGAAGTTTGACCAAATAAGGATAATAAGCTTTCAGGAAATAGCGATACCGCCAGTAACAACGTGTGTGACGAAAATGAATAAGTGATTGTTTAACGGAATATTATTAAAATTATTTGATGATTATTCTTGAAATAAACTGATTTGTATGTTATTATATTTATACGAAATTATGCTATTTTTAAAATTTTGTAAAAGGTAGATGTAGCGTATAATAAATACCGACACGCTTAGTGGTAGGGCGAGCGGTGGTGGGAGCGCGCTCAGTCATATTAATGTACTTAGCGCTCACTCGCTTCTGGTCCGCCGTGCTAGTAAGACGTGCTCATTGGAGACAGACTGTTGTTTAATTTAACATACCTAACACCCTAATAGTGTAACCTGTACATAACCGATAAAACATTGTGATTTGCTGTCTATAACAATATCGTGAAAAACATAAACATGCCATACATAAACATCAAGTTGTAGGTATTTTTTTTTAAATAATATTTTTCATTTTTATCATCCTGGCTTTGTGCATTAAAATCACAGAGCACACGTCTCATGATTAAAACCATAAAACGATTTTTCCAGAAATATTACATTTTCTTTACTTTTTCATTTCCATATTTCCCTGCCACTACGTAGGCTTTTTTTAAGGGATGGGAATCATCATATAACTTCTCCCGCTCTTGGTCGAGCGGGGGTGAGTGTCAGACTTTTACTGACTAAAACCCACCCATGTTTCTTCTTCTGTCCTTTATGTTCCGGGGCCGCGGTATCTCTTTCGAACAAACCGCAACCCCAGCAGGCGGTGGCCCTGGCAGGGTCCTCTGACACCCAGATTTTGAATCGTTCATTTAAAACTATTAGGTACGCTTTGGGTTCGCAAGTTATTTTATAATTTTATCAAAGTATCAAAACTAGTGTTCTCTTTTTACGATTATTACAAAACTAGTGAATGGAAAAATGCAAAAAATTACAATTCCTTAAAAAACACCTCGAAATGCAAAACTTTGTAAAAAAAAATACCAATCTTTTCAACACTACAATTCATTTTTAAGAAGAAAGTTTAACAAAGCTTTCCATTTCTACCGCCAAATTTTACAAAAAATAGAAACATACACATGCACCTAAGTATTATTGAAAACATCAAGCGGTTTGTTGATGAGGTGTTTAATTTCCCATTTTTTTTTACAACATATATAATTTTTTTAAATTTAATTACAACACGGCTCCCTACTTGCATTGGCACCGGACAGGCGGACATACTAGGACTCATTAGAAACGGTAAAAATACCTTACAGTTGGTTCATAAATACAATTTCCGAACTTATCCTAGCACTGTTAGTATTATGATCTTCTCTATGACTATAAAGGTTAAATTACATTGTCAGTCGCGAGCTGTACGAACAAAAGAAGCAAATCACTCGAGCATGTAGCGAGGGAAATTACTACTATATCCTTTTGTGAGAAATATCATGTACATACCTATGACTTATTAAATCTGGGGTACATATACTATCTACAGACAACAAAGCCTTCAGTGAAATGAAGGCTAATCTTAGCTGTTACTTCAAACTTGGTTGTAGATACCAAGTTACAGCTAAGATTTGCTCATGAGACCAATAATTACATTCTACGGTGTTTTGATTGACACAGATTGCGATTTTTAATAAGTCAGACTTATATTGTACTAGCTTTTGCCCGCGGCTTCGCACGCGTTAAATTCGGGGTAACACAGTTCCTCTTGCGCCTTATTGATTTGTAATAGCAACGCTAAGTTTTCCCTTTTCTTTTCTCTTTCTCCCTCACATCCCACTTTTTTAAAATAAAAGTTAGCCTATGTCCGTCTCCTGGTTCCCAACTATCTCTGTACCAAAATTCATCAAAATCGGTGTAGCCATTAAAGCGTGAAGAGGTAACAAACAAACAAACAAACTCACTTTCGCTTTTATAATATTAGTAAGGATACGTCTTATGCAGTTAGGTGTCACCCAATTTAAAAGGGACATAGCCGTTTTGAATGGACCAGGCCATAAAAAGTCTTACCCGTTCAAAAATTGCTGATGACATTGGGCTCTAAAAGTTATTGAGCATTGAATACACATACTGACAATGATGTATGTAAATTAATTCCAATTTAATAATTTTGATGCCTATTTCCTATGAGTTCTTTGGAGGAAATTCATTATCTATTTGAACTTCCAAAACATGGAGAAACATTTCATACGATTAAAATAATGAATTGGTATGAACAGACAGGTTACATTATATAAACAGTAATTGGCACGATACAATTAAATGAAAACTTAATCATCTTCCACCACACAAAAGTTGTATTTACATAATATCATATTACAATTTATGCCTACAACGACGTTAAGCCTAGTTGCAAAACAAAATCTTAACAAAATCTGAGTTCGCTTATTATACGTAAAACGATAAGTTTCGAATTTTAATAATCTAATAAAGTTAATAAATAAAATACGACGTCGCTACAACTTGTCAGCATTGACGCGTTTTTTTAAATGAGATCTAATTGTGTGAAAACTAACGAATTAAAATGGTATGCGCACTAACAGGGACTCAACTCAACAACATTAGGTACCATTGGGTACTTAGCCAGTGTACCTAATCACTCGTTTATCAAATTGACTACCTACTTTTGTCCGTACATTCAAATTACAACGGTTATTCATTGACAGGTGTCAGAAACAGCTGCAACACAGCTAGGTAATTTACGTTGCGAAACAATTTGCCTAAAAACTGCTGGATGTATGGGAGATTTCCAAGTAATAATCTCAACTAATCTCAAGTGTGTCAAGTGTGCGTGATGGTGATATTGTCCCAACCAAGCTACGTCACAGCGCGTAGTTCATTGGACAAAATGCAACCCTTGTTATTGGTAGATAATACGTTTAAAAATTATAGCCAACAATCCCTGTGCTAAGTTAAGTGTGCTGGTTAAGGTTTTTGATTTATTAGTGAATTGTAGCCAACAAGAGTCTGTTTTATTCTAAAGAAATTTGTATAGTTAAGCTTTTGTAAATAAACTCATTCAACCTTCTGATCTGGAGTCTGCCTCATCTCTTTGCTGCTATACCCCTACAGAAGAAATGCCAAAATTTTAGTAGATAATGTCATATTTTTGACATTTAGTGGCCACTTTGAAACCATAAAAATGGCTCTTACGTTTAGAGGATCAACATGGAGTTGTCCTTAAACAACAATTTGGTATCATTAACATTAAAAAATAAGATTTGTTTTTATCTAATGTATTGTGACGGGCAGATAGGTACATGGCAACATCGAAACGATTAATCAAATTGTCTTGTTATGCATCACCAGGCTGCATCGATACGACGAATGGATTCCTCTACAGTTTAATTCTTAATCATGACAATCATGAGCTTCATAAATTTGCTTCTTTTTCGAAGTCGGTCAACAATAACCTGCTCTCGGCGCAGTGATGCATAAATAGACAACGATGCAATAAAAACTTAGGTTCCCTACGGAACGCACAAAATCAACTACAAAATGCTGAGATGTAAATCTAAATAAATCACTTAAACATAACATTTTGAAATCCAACAATTAAAAATACTCAGTCTTACGATACGTCAAAAGTAATTAGACATTCTAGGTTCCGTTTTACACGAAAGACATGGATTAGGTCAGGATTTTTTTCGACTTTATCTAAAATAAAAAAGTTACAGGTTCACATGACTAGGCATATAAGTTTAAAGATTTATATTTTTGTTTAACTTTGGCAATATATATCCTTAAATTAAAGAATATTTTCTTATCAAATATTCTGCTGCTGTTACATTACGGTTAGTGGCTCCAGTAAATGAACAAGTGAAGCAATCAGTGAATTTTAAAAATAAGAAGAGTATAGACTAATAAGTATTTTATATAAATATAATAAGTTTCTGGTCTAAAGAATACATTCAAGAGTTATTTTTAGGTTCTCTCTCTCTCGGGAAATGCTTCAAACATAGTGAATTTTTTAGTAAATAAATAATGTCAGACAAGTGAATGAACACATTTTTTCTTTTATGTATTACACGATAAAACGCTTTCCTTTTCCTTCCCCGGTGACTAATGCGTTTTAGATCATCAATTTAACACAAAATTCGTAATTTTTTTACGTAAACTGCATTTTGTTCACTCACTGAATCAAATACTACTAGTTATGAGCAAGCAGCTTTTCAAACTTCCCACTTAGACTTAACTTGAAGCAGCATGTAATAATTGATTCAAAGTTTTCAACAAAAGAGTTCTTAAAAATAATAGCTACCACTAACTAAACAAATAATAATAAGTTTACCAACATTATCATTACGTACTAACATGGAAAGCTAATAGTTCTTCAAGTAGATGTTATAATGAATATCCACACTGAGCTGATTCAATGAATTTCAATAGATATATCGCCACCGCGTTATATAACAAGCTAAATGCCAATGTATACCTACCGGGGCTTACCGGCTACCCTAGCACTTAACAGTGACTTAAGAACCCATAATTTTAACATCTTGAAATTGGGGTGAGTGAGTGACACTATGTACATCCATTGCTAGATATATTTTACATAAAACCTTATCGTCTACCACTAAAATAAATTACAATGAAATAATATTTTCCGAGATCTTTGAAACTCGACTTTAATCCAAGCACTTTTGTTGACTATGCGTGATGTCGGAGACGCGTCGGCGGCTTTCGCTAGGGACAATTGCGTCAATACTGTCCGTATGAAACAAGGGTGTCACCGTACTAGTCGTAGTACGGCGACACCCTTGTGTTCGTGTCGACGAATGACTTAATAAACATGATAAAAGTCAAGAAGTAAGACGAGAGTAAAGTTAGCTGCTCAACGCACTTTCACTACCTATCACAAATTCATAAGTCCAGCAAGTCCTGCCGTACTTGACGTAAACAAGGCAGCCGGTGCGTGCTCCGTGCATTAGTTAAAATACTCTGGTCTTAAACAATATTTTTGGACTATCCGAAACGAACGAAAAATCATTTCACTTTGATTTCTGCAAACAGTTCCGAAGACCTTAGCAGTGAACAACTGCTGCTTTTCAACAAAACAATTGAATTTTGAATAATCTGCCACTTTGGTAGCTTGGTTCCTTCTTGGTTCCTGATCGCCGTCAGGATTGTATGCTGACTATTCATACTCCGATAGATCGAACCCGTCCCGGAGCCTCTGTTCTAGCTCGGCTTCTAGTTCTATTTCTTCTAATATTTTCTTAACGTCTGTCCGTATCTGGAATAATACGAAATGTTAGAAATAGTAATATTTAGTCATGTTTCTTTAATTTCTGTGCTGTGTTAAGATTTATCTACATATTTTATCCTGTGAATTATTGTGTTGGCTTATTTGTAAAGTACTTACTAGTAAATCAGGAAACGACGGATCAACGATTTCCATTGTACTGATTGCTAATTCTATTTGATCACCATCGAAAACTGAAAAATTAAAAATACAAAATTAATCAAACTGTCGAATAGTACGCTAGTATGTTCAGTACAAAGTGCCTTCAATAGTTATACATAGTTACTTACTAGATTCGTTGAAGAATAGGTCCAAGGGTGATTCTAAAAATTCTTGTTCTTCTAAATTAGGTGCAGGTTGGTTTTGTCGTACAAATTCATTTTCTGTTATTTTTTTCTTGTAAACCATATCGAAGTCTTCAAACTCGCTGGGTCGCTTGGTTCCACTCGGAATTTGGTTATCTTGATTCAACTGGAACTGACTTGTACTCGTGCTCGCCCGAGGCAGCGCCTGGAATACGTCCGGTTCCTCTGCGTACTGAGGCATCGGCATGTTCATTGCTGATTCCTCATCATATTGTTCATATTGCTGCATTTCAGTTACTTGTTGTTCACTGAACAGTTCCTCGCCGTTTTGAGTCAAAGTTGCAAACATCGAAGATAGACTAGAGAAAGGGTTTTTTGAGACATCAAAGTGTCCTATTTCGGGGGACTCCACAGCATTAAAAATATCATCCGAATTGTAGTCAGTATCGAAAATATTGAAATTCTGCGGATCAAGAGAGCTATCGGGACCCTGCACGTAACTCGTAACATGAGCGTCTTGGTATGGAACTATCTGCGCTTCCCGCGGAGTGGTTAAACTGTTCATTTCTACAGTTTCTACAGGGTGTTCGTATTGGGGTGTAGTGTGACTTGACCCTGCACTACTGCTACCTTCGTAATTGTTCTCTTCGTAATTAGAATCTTTTTGGAAAGTTTTGATGACGCTGTAGATCTTTTCGATAGCACTAACGATCCTTTCTTTGTTAGGTGGGATGATCGTTAGGCGATGCGGCGACATAGTCTTCCTGTCCGGCGACGTAGATGCGCTTGGCTCTTCCTCGCTTTCCTGCGACGAAGGTGATGGCAAGTTTGTTACTAAATGTAAAATGACCTGTTCAAGGCGCCTCGGGTCTTCTACAGGAGCTGGCTGGTCTTCGTTTTGCTGAAAAATATAACAAAAATCTATGTCAGTATTTTGTTTTACTTGGATACTAAAAATACTGACTACTACTGGGTTTTGGTATATACAAGTCATTGTGTCCAGCCAGTTTAATTACTTTGTGGCCTTCTTTAACAATTTTGTACTGAATTAACGCGATTTACGCGAAAATATGTATTGGTAGAACAATACCTTACCAAATACTTATCAATAACACATTTAGAACATACGGTTTAAAATTCTTTATTTCTCAAATATTACAAATCACTTACGAGGAGAACGAAGATATAAAACAGAACTTAAATAATTAGAAGAACAGATGCGCGTTGACGGTATTCTTGAAATAGTATTTTCTTGGATTGGTAGGTAATTTCAAATAATTTTGTCATTCGTGATACGAATGCGGGCGACACTGTAACATACACTGTAATATCGCTCCTGTAATTCCCGTAGGGTTAGGCAGAGGTGTATTTATTAGTAGGTACCTAAATGCACATTTCACCAATTAAGTTTAAGTCCGATCATAGGGGGCGACCATATTGTCATCGACCGGGCACGAATCCAGACTCTGCGGCTGTTTATGAGAATTTCATAATGGAAAACCCAGTAACACTTTGCCTGCCCCAGGAATCGAACCTAGGACCTCATGCCCAGCAGTCACGATTGCGACCACTAGACCAACGAGGCAGTCGATGATCAAATTGTTTTGAAATAGTTATCAAAGAAAACTTAATACACGAAGTTGATTACTTTGAGTGATACTGAACGTTATTGAATGCAGGAACTTACTTCTTCATCATCATGTGTACTGTCTTCTATTTCCTCGACAGTTGGAGATTGATTGTTGTTGACCAGTAAAGTGAACTTCCTCTTCATGAGCTTGATGAGATGCTTGCCTTCATCCTCGTCCACCACGGTGTTGGTGCACACAAAACTGGTGACGGCGCGCGAGTCGCGGTCCACATCCAGGCACCCACGGGTCCTCATGTATATGAATTGACCGTTCTTCGTGACTAAGCGGTAACAAGATTCCCCAAACAGCCTATGCTGGTCATACACTGTAAACAAAAAAAAATGAACGTTAAACTCCGATTTACTAACAGTCGTTATGTAATCGATTAGGCTCAGCAATTCTACACATACTAAAATATTAAAGCCATTTATGATTGTAAACATTAGCATTGCATGTATTTTGTATTTTTGCATATTTCACGAATACTTCGCTTGTACTTTAGTAGAGGAAAATAAAAGTTATCGTTGCACTTAAATACCAACCCATAACGAATCCTAACAAATATTATAAATGCGAAAGTATGTTTGTTTGATTATTACCTTATCACGCCTAAACCACTGAACCGATTATCCCAAAATTTTGCATATTACGTTGTCAGGTGTACAGAAACCGGGATTGCGGGTTGTTTGAAAGAGATACCGCGGCCCCGGAACACAAAGGGCAGAAGAAGGAACATGGGTGGGTTTTAGTTTCTCCCACAATTTCCCATCCGCAAAAAAACGTGGTTGCGGGTTGTTCGAAAGAGATAGCGCAGCGACAGAACACAAAGAGCAAAAAAACTTGTATTAAGATTGACACTCTGCTAAGAGCAGAAAAAGTTATTTAATGAATACCATCCTAAAACAAAAACTGTACAGAAACGGACACACGGTACGTTTTATTCTCAAAAAGTACTGTTCCCGAGGAAAACAATGGTCTTATGTTACTAGATGGCGTCACGTGTCTTTCGTTTCGATACATTATTTAAAGTGCAAGCAGTGTGCGATTCGCATTTATTATCATATTCTAAATTGACACGCGAAAGCCGTTTTGAATATACATATTTAATTTAAATTACAAAAATATAAAATTTAACTTGTTACGACAAATTAAAGTTAGGTGGTTAAGTAGTGAGATAAAATAAAATAAATCAGTCTTGAATCGTGCTAGGTATTATATACTGTTGTCGTTATGTGGTGTAATGGAAAAATAGAAATTAGTTATCTCGAGTAATAGCAGTTTATAGAAAAGCGATAGACGTGGCAGATGTGCAGGCGGTAAACAAGTGCTACTAGATAATACTACTCGTCAGATTAGATACCTACCTACATATTTACTTATAGAGCCGTTAAGTGACATTTTCATTCGCTGTTCACGAGAAAATGTACTGATGTTACAATGGAAGTATTCTAGACGTTTTTGGAAATATACTACTCAAAACAAAATAATAAAACCAATATATATTTTTGTCTCCATAACGAAAACTAATGTTGTTTTTACCATGTAGATTGTAGACCAATAAATTTATTAAAATAATAATGATTAAAAAGTTTATTTGCTTTTGAAAGAAAAAACACATTTTAGGTTAAAAATAAAAACAATGTAAAGTTACTGAAAACAAAAGAAAATACTCCATGCTCATCTTTTAGTAACGAGTATGCCCCCCTCGTTTAGCTACGCACTCCTGAAGCCTGGAGACTGGAGTGCATGCTCCCAATCAAATGCCTGACATTTTCCATTGGAATCTCTTCCCAGGCCCTTTTAACAGCGTTGATGCGTTGCTGTTGGTTGTGGATTTCCTGATCACCGTCTCTAACTCTTCGTTTCAACTGATCCCACATGTGCTCTATTGGATTTAATTTCGGACTGTTCGCCGGCCACGGCAAGACTTAAATTTGAGAGGCTTCCAGTACAAACCGAGTCGCTTGAGCCGTGTGTGCACGAGCATTGTCTTGCATCAAGATGAATCCAGGACGCGCTCGCTGTGCAAATGGGATCACATGTGGTCTGACAACTTCCTCAATATACCGCTGAGCAGTAACAGTACCTTCATTTAAAATAGCGAGCTCAGTTTTGCCGTGTAAGCTTATCCCGCCCCAAATCATTACATTTGGACCACCAAAACGATCGACTTCATGGATGCAGGCTTCTGAAAATCTCTTGCTGCGTCTTCTCCATACTCTAATACGCCGATCGTCGTTAAAAAAATTAACTTTGCATTCGTCTGTGAAGAGCACCATGCCCCATTGGTTTATTTATGTCCCAGTCCAAATGTTGACGGGAAAATCTTAAACGATTTGAAAGATAATTTTTGGTTAATGGAACACGGACAACTCGCCTTCTTGATGCCTGCTGGTCTTCATGCAATCGATTACGAATAGTTTGGTCACTGACACGAGTACCCGTTATCAGCCGTAAACGATTTTGCAGCTTGCGGGCCGTCGTTGTGCGATCTCGGCGCACACTTAATCGAATGTAACGATCCTCTTGAGCTGTTGTAATGCGAACTCTGCCGGAACCAGGTTTTCTTCTAACACTGCCGGTCTCATGGAAGCGATTCCATAGATTTAGAATAGCTCTTCGTGAAAATCCCAAATGCAAACCCACAGATCGCTGCGAATGACCTTCTTCAACCATTGTAACGGCTCTGGTTGCTGTCAGCGAGTCCATATGACGCCTGCGTGCTTGTGGCATATTGCAAAAGATGTTTCTGACTCAATATATCAATGAACTCTGGTAATTTCTAATAAACCAAGAAGCTAAGGAAAGCAAAACGAAGAAAATGGAATCAAAATTTTCAAAAAGACTTATTTTAAATAAAATTTGAATTAATCAAATTTTATTTAAAATTGTTGCCAGCATTAGATGAATTACTACAATATTAAAAAGTTTAGGTTTCAAAGAGTTTGTATACTCAATATTTTACTACTTTCAATATGTAAATGTTTAATAAATTAGACCAAAATGAAAAAAATACCTTGTGGCCCTTATTTTGTTTTGAGTAGTATATATTCGAATATATTTGGGAATAAATAGAATTACACGTGACATGGCATATTTGCAAAGAGCATAAAACATAAGTACAAACAATAGTAACATTTCAGAAATATGTTTTCACGCACACAATGCGAGAATGGATAATAAATCATAGATCATACAAATATAAGTGCAAGTTAACTTGCAAGTCATTTCCACATTTTCCAGGAAGATATGTTTACGTACAGTAAGTGCGAAAATTACTCTTTCACACTCAAACGGCTTAACGGGTGAAATTTGGTATCAGGATAGCTTTTTTATAGGGAAATTTGTTTCCCGGTTGCAAAATACGGAAGTTTGTGGAGATGAATAGATGGATGTGTACTCTTTCACGCAAATACTATGGAACTGATTTGGATGAAATTTGGCAGAGAGATAGTTTATAACCTGGATTAACACATATGCTTTACATCTCGGTCTACACGAATGAAACCGCAGGGCGCAGCCAGTATGTTTATATTATTTCCTTTTAAAATGGTATGTGTTTGTTTTATTTAGTTATAATTAGGTACTTTCCCAAATAAATGTTATTCCAGCATCACTCTGTCTCACCTCTTTCAGCAAATACTAACCATTTTATCGGTTAAATAACTTTTGTTTCCATTGTTAAGTACATAAACCTTGTTCCCGTTATACTTTATTCCGTTACCGGTTTCTGTTATGCAAACGTTTTGAAATAATGAACACGTCACAGTGTTTGCAATATAGAGATTAAATCCGCGAGAAAAATCATCAATTTTATTGTTCCAGCATTACCAAGTATTTTCTTAATTTTGCATTCTATCACGGAGCTGTATTCAATGTACAAGCGTAATACATGTAACAGTATCAATAAGCTAAGTTGATAAGGTCGACTCACACAAGTCACCTGTTGTTAGTTTATGTAAACTGTTGTAATCTCATAACCTAGACTGAGAGGTCGATTCAAACTCAATTAAACTGACACGGAAAGGAATGATGTAAAAACTCCAGTTATCTCAAACGTAATCTTTTCTCTTACGTTTATAACACAGACCTATCACCTAAGTAACCCTTTTTGCATGTATTTACTTTTCGATAGAGAAACAATTCCTTGTCAAGCAGATAACCTTCTTACATTTTCAAAGTTATCTTTATGAGGTCATTTACTTGTAATTTTAGTGTAAACTTTAGTATTCCTTGATTAGTTATTTAATGTTTGGAACGTGTCTCCCGTTCCTGTGGAGAAATGATTTCTGATAGACGTATTTATGGGCGCCATCATGTTTCTGAAATGTTGTTTAACGCAGGACACAATCGAATGTTCGCGGTAGCACTTACTCTCTCGGAGGGCAATGATGACCCAGCGGACGTCGTCGCGATGCATGAAGTTCATTGCGTTGACTCCGCTAACTTCATGGGTCATGTATCCAGTGACGAGCGCGATACGCGACTCGCACTGGATGATCTCTCCGTCAATCGAGTGACGGGTGCGATATTCCATGCGGTAGGAGTCAAGAGCACTCTCGTTGATGAAAGTCTCGGTCGTTGGACGTACGATACCTATAAACACCTGGAAAAGATTTCAATTATAGTAATTATATAATCGATTAATTGGATGATGAAACAGTTTGTCAGACGTTTCTAGAACAATGGGCGAGAGAATTTGTTTTATAAAAAGCGTCATGCTAATAGCTTCGTCCTTGAGAAGTTGTAATGCTTTGACAAGATTTTAATACGTAGTTTTATGAGTCAGAAACTCAGAATATAAACAACATCAAAGCGAATTCTAAAATCTTGTCAAGTTGGTATATTAAGATACCTGCCTACTATGGTTTAGATCTAACTAAATAGTTATATTTGTGATTAATTAACTTACCATGAACTTTTTAAATATGCATTCCCAAACGTTTACAACAAGTGCAATACGAAATGGTTCTTTACCAAACACCACGCCTGTAATCCTCGCAGGGTTAGGTACGGATTTACCTAACAGTACACCCACATTTCGCCACTTATGTTTTTAAATCCCTTGTAATAGGGGTGAGTCTGCCGACAACCGGACACAAACCTACTAAGCCCTAAGCCTAAGCTACTTGTAGAAACCCTAATACCTACCTATTAGCGTGATTTTCACAGATTTGCCATTATTTCGTAACTTACATGGCTAAATAAGTAATAATAATAAGTAAGCTGAAGACAGGGCGCTATGGCGTCATTAGGGGAGGGCTATGTCCAGCAGTGGACTAATATAGCCTGATGATGATGATGGCTAAATAGTCCAAATACCTAGTTAATTACACAATAATCCTACACATATTTTTGATGTCACGATCGACTGCTGCGCTGTGTGTCGCGGGTTTGATCTCCGCACGGAACAAATTTTTGTCTACAGACAGTTGTTTCGGGTTTGGCTATTTGTGTATGAGAGTTTTAATGTATGTATACGCAAACACGATACAGGAGAAATTTCTAGTGTAGGGCAACGTTTAAAAAAACATGTATGGACGTTGATATGTCTAGAATCAGTGCATCAACTTTTAATACTGAGACCTGACAAAGCTATAGTATTATAGTTAGTACTTAGAAACCTAGTACGGTTGATGATGCGCAGTAGGTAGATACTTTAAAGCACTAAGAACAACAAACGCAGCAAAGGCCAGGAAAACCACACAAGAAAAGTTTGCATTTTAAGATAGCGTCGTTCGTGGGAATTCTGTCATCTGCCTAAGCATAGCCTAATTTCCTGGAAGTTTACACATGTATATGTTAATTCATTTTAGTATTAGGTTGATTTTTCTGCTACACAACAGACGCTTCTTATGGTAGATAAAGCGGTACTAGTGACCTAGGACTTCACTAGAGTTAAGGAAATATTAGTTTTGTACCAAAAAGTGGAAAATAACTTTACTTCCGGAAGTCAGTGACTTTTGTTGACTTTTTTGCCACCGTCTTCCGGAAGCACTACTTTCCACTTATTAGTTTTTTTTTTTGAAAGTCGGTTTTATTTTTTACAAAAAAGGTTTGTATTTCAACAAATTTAGTTATGGTACTATGATATTTCATATATTTTTTATCGAGTATTCATTTTCCATTGTTACGAAAAGTTTAGCAAATCATCCATATATGTAGACATACAGAAAAAAAATGTATTATAGACGGTAACTCATAAACTACCTAAGCAATGTAAATAAAATGGATATGGGACCACCTGAGAGGTATACATTATCAAACAAAACAAGATTTATGCAAATCGGTCAGGCGACTTTGAGTAATCGGTGAACATAAATTGAGAACCTCCTCCTTTTTTGATGTCGGTTAAAAAGGCACTCTTTTTTTCGGATGGTAAATCGTCAAATAACTTTTCCTGCTCTGGGCGGAGCGGAAGTGACTGTCAGACTTGTAATGACTGGAACCCATCCATATTCCTTCTTTTGCCGATTGTGTTCCGGGGCCGCGGTATCATTTCCGAACAACCCGCCAAGCGAAAAATCATGACTAAAGGTCATGATTTTTCGCTTGGCGGGTTGTTGTAGTGAGTACTAGGTCTATGACTTTTATTGTCGATGGGGCACTGACTGATGCAAGTCGGGGGTGCGCGCGAATTTACTTGCATCTCCCAGGCCCCGAGACATGGTAGTGGTAGATACACTGGGTTTTTAGTCGGTTCAGTCCGGCATTACTCTTTGTTCTCCCTGAGGGAAGGGTAAAGTAGAAAGATAATGATTTTCCCACACAAACAAAAAATGAAAGCAGGAAAAATGCAATAACTATTCATGCCAAACAATAACGAGTCGGTACCAACAAAAACCTTTATACCTAAACTAAACAGTACCTATCTAATAGATAATATTTTGTAGATCAAAATGTTTTCGCAGTAGCAGGGTGCGGGTGACATAACTTAAATGAACCCTCTTCAATCTGAAACATTACCACGATTAACTTTTAAGACCGAGTTTAGGATGAATATCATAATCGTAAAATCCTACCCAAGATCTCAATAAATCCCATCACTTAACATGTATCTAATGTCACCCGCACCATCCTACAGCGAAAACATAATAAGTGCCGTTCCAAAACTATTTCCTGACAACAGCCGTGATCAATAAGTATCAAAAACCGGTGTGAATATTTCCCTGCCAGCAAGTGGCGCTCTCGATTTACTCCGTAGCCCGACACCGACCTGTTGAGTCACTTCGCAGTATGGCGTATACATCAGCATCTAAGTTGTTCATACAACCTATTGCTGTAACACGTGGCGGACTAGTCTGCAGGAAGTGTGTAAGTCAGATATTATGTGCTCTTAAATATCTCTCACCGTATATGTGTACACGTTAGACGAAAAGGTTTTATAACTTTTATATAAAAATTACAGTAGGTACTTAAAAAAAATTGCCTTACGCACGGAAACTGTGCGTATTTGAAAGTAGCCTAACCCTTTGAGCCCTTTATATTTCGCTATGTAGGTGAATACTGAAGCTTATTAATAGTTTTTCAGTATAATCCCTTTCAAATGACAATTTAGTAGGTACTTTATTACAACTACTTGCAGTATCTGATTATTATGATCGGGAAACAGAGAGAGGCAGGGAATTCAACAGACTGGCATATTACGCTTAATATCTCAATGTACATCTTTTCGTTCCGGTCGCTGGAACTTCAACTATATAGCAGTGATGCTTCACCGTATCTCTGCTCGTTTTAAGTTTTAAAGTCAACAAACTAAGAAGTAAATGATACCGTGACGTCTGACAGCGGAGAATAGAAAAATAAAACGTGTTGCGTCGACCCCAAATATAATGGGACAAGGACAGGAAAATGATAATAAAAGGTAATAAATGACTTACAATATCATTCCCGCTGGAACATGGGTTCTCGGAGCGGGCGCGCGCGCGGCGCACGATCTGGCAGCAGCGACTGTAGCCGCGGCAAGCTCGATCTGACTTCCTTAGCGAACCTTCCACGTGGCACGTTACGTACTGGCTCGGCTCAGACCGCTGGCCCAACTTCTTGAGCCTGCCAAGGTTTAAATAGTCACATGAAAAATGTAGCGCAGCAAACGATTACGGAAACATCGAAAGCAAAAGCAAATCGCGATAGTCGCGAGCTTTAAGTCTTCGCAGTGCAAGAATATTCTAAGGAAAGAGCAACGATAAAAATGGCAACAAAGTTGCGCTATCTGAGACTGCGACGGACTAACTTTGCTACAACTTCAGTTAGGAACTATTAAGAAATTATGAATCTAATTGAGTTTAACAGTAATAAACGAAAGTTATCTAATCTAGTTAGATTTTCAACTATTTGGTGCTAAAATAAATTGATATAAATGATTTTGAAACACACGAAAAAATACGGAAGACCTATCAATAAAAAAAAAATCAATTGCCTAACGGAGGATAGTTTTGTTTATAAAAAAAAAACACTTTACCTGTTTTTCTGAACGGTTTATCTTTTTCGTTAACGTTGTTTTTCTTGTACCCTTATGGTAAAAAATGGTAAGAGTATATTTCCTTGTTTGGGAACCTTCCTCGTTGGAGTCAGGAGCTCTAATGCCACTGATGGTTCTACGAAGTTACCATTTCGCAAACTCCCCATTTTAGTCACGTGCTCTACCCCAGCTATCCCTCAATGTTATATTTAAAAATGTTACTTCAGATGAGAGAGCAACCAATCAGGACCCAGGAATTTGAACAATACACGAAAACAAAAAAAAAGCGAAAAGTTTGCCGGACACGTCTTTGCTTTTATGTAAAATTGACGATTTATCATTTCATATTATTTCGAAACGTTATGAATATATTTTGTGATAGTTCTGTTTGTCTGCTGGTAAAAGTATTGGCTAAGTTAGCTTCCTCCGTTAGACTCCCTCGAACAAAGGTATTTTAGGTTTTAGATAAGGCTAGAATCGCTCATTTACAGTCCCTTAAAATCTAAAATTAATTGGATATAATAGAATGTTTTATATGTACAACTTATGTAATTGAAACGGTTCG
The DNA here is from genome assembly GCA_905475445.1 of Ochropleura plecta. Classification (NCBI taxonomy): domain Eukaryota; kingdom Metazoa; phylum Arthropoda; class Insecta; order Lepidoptera; family Noctuidae; genus Ochropleura; species Ochropleura plecta. Next base: position 15,313,288 of record FR997721.1, on the reverse strand, counting down.
TTCACGACCCACGAATTCTAGTTCTTAGTTACTCAAAATAAAAGATATATTGACACCGATAATATTGTTTTCCAAGTGAAACATTTTTCACTGAAAGTGGACGAGAGTATATTTTTTACAATTGAAAAAATATCCGGCATATCTTTTAAGATTCGAATACTTGGAGTTTAAACGATATGAAGAAGCGCGAAAATCTGTTTTATTTTCCGGCCGGATTAAACAGAGTAACAATGAAATCAAAGGTCACGATTTTTGAACTAGATATTTGTGATGCATGTGTTGTATGATGAATTGAATGGAAAGTCGCATTGGCACCCTTTCCTAATCAAGTCCTAAAATTCGCTTCCTGCAAGATCCATTCGCAGCTTTCTAGTATTTTATATTAAAAAAAACACAGTTCAAATATTACCATGACGCCTGTGAACCGTGCGGGTTGAGCCTAGTTGACCTGTACTATCGGCGAGGGTAGGTTCACTCAGTACGTGGCTGGCGTTAAACAAAGTTGACGTCTGGCACATTATGCAAAAAGAATAAAAGCTACATTAGCAAGTGCACAGACGCGTCAAATATGCGGAGTGAATGATACCTACTCTATAGAGCGGACATACTCCGCCTGTAGTGGACAAGGTTCTATGACTTACTTGATACGCTGACCCACCTTATTATGAACCGCCTTTTCTCGTTAGCTAAAACTTCTTCGACTTTGCGAATGGCATCGGGTTCGTCTGGTATCATGAGTTCTCCGTTAGGACCCAGGTTTTGTGTCCTAGGCATCAGCTGTTCGCGCAGCATAGCCCGGTCGCCTTCGTGAGTAATGGTGAGAAGGTTTTGACCAAGCAAGTCAAGCTGTTGGGGAAAGTGACATTTATAGTATCTAAAAAATAAACATAGCCACATTTTTTTTATTTTCAATGGAGGAGTATCATCAAGTAGCTGCCCCCTCTCTGGGCGGGGTGGGGAGTGTCAGACTTTTATTCACTAAAACCTATCCATGTTTCTATTGCCCTTTGTGTTTCGGGGCTGCGGTATATCTTTCGAACAACCCGTAACCCCGGATAATTGTACACCATGACTGATAAACTACATGCATGCGGCTACGTTATTTTATCGCCTGGAAACTAATCCGCCCGTCTTTTGGTCACATGGTTATTTTTGATCAGAAAAGGAAATAATATGAGGAAAACGATCCTTGAAACGACATTTCATCATCAGTTACTTTAAACGTGACCGGGGAAAGGAAAGCTGTTACAGAAGTAACAAACGAAAATAGTCTAACTTCAAACGTGACTGTAAGAGGAAAGTGTGCAAAGGGTTCGAAAAATACTTCATTATTATTATTATATTATTCATTTATTACGTAAGATGATTTAAGGAGGTAGGTCTTACTTTTTTATACAAGGGAATCGGAACTCAAGATTTAAAAAAAGCAAACGACAACCGCCTAAACATAGTACCTTTGATTAATTAACATTGAACAAAACAAAAACGTGTCTTCATTTGTTTTTTTGTTCTAGATTCTTACGCAATAAATATTTAATTAGACACAAAGAGCAAAAGAAAAAACTTGAATGGATTTTAGTCATTAAAATTCTGACACTCCCTTCCGCTCCGCCCAGAGCGGGAGAAATTATTTGATGATTTAACATCTGAAAAAAAGGACCCATCATATTTTTTTATATAAGGGTATGGGGGAGGGGGGTGTTAAAACTTTTGAAAAATAGTCTTACGTAGTAAATGAATAGGTCGTTATACTGAAAGACATCGTTATCTTGCCGCAGCCTGTCTTCGTTCAAATATTGTGTTAGATCAAGTTAGATGTTGTTATGTATAAAAAGACATTATGGAGTAGTCACATGCACATAATGATAATAAATTTAAGTAATTAGTTATGAATAAGGCTAGTATATGCATCATAAGCTTTGGCATAAGACCTTTTGAAACAAGAGATCAAAGGACAACATGAAATTAATTTAAGTGGTTTTTACTTACAAAGGTATAGATAGGTTTAAGTTTAGTTTGGGTTTTTGTAAACACATTTTCTTTTTTAGTTTAACATATTCATATCTTAATTGCATTCCATAATGTCTGAAGATATTAAAATAGGCTTCAAGCTAAGGTAAGGTACAATTACGGACCCTGTAGGGCACAGCAAAAGGTATAAAATTATTTTCAAATAAAATTAATCCATTAACCAAATAATAAAAAATAATAAGGAAAACAACCCAACTCCAGAAAAGAGAAACTATTAAATGTTTCATGATTAAAGATGAGTCCTTGAAGGAAAACTAGAAACGACGATCAATATGAAATTTCAATTTACATTAATTTCTATGTAAAGCGTTAAATTCTGTTCAAAAAGTTTATTTAGGATCTTTGAAGAGCTGTTTAACAATAACCTTATTAACATGCTCACCTTGTGCCTTTGTTGAATCTTTAGAAACTAAAAAAAAGAAAAAATAAACAAATGAATCTGTACCTCTGTGTATCCAAGATACTGGTTGACATTCTGTGACACGACTACAATGATGCCCCTGTATGTGGTTGTGATGAGAAAGCCGTTGAATAGACTCTGGACCTTCATGATGGAAGCAGGACTAAACTGCTGCGCTGATTGGCCAATCGAGTCACCGAACACTGAAAAATGGACTTTATTAGTATAATAATTAGCGTCTCGTTATTTCCACTTTTATGTGTAACTAGCTGCACCCAGAGGCTTTACCCGTTGCTCAGCTTCTTAGTGTTATAGCGTGATGTTATACATATAGTCTATTTATATCGCGAAAGAATGTCTATGCAAATTTTCAAGTCAATCCGGCAAAGCAATCGTGTTCTCCCAAACAAACCTTGACACCCTGTTTCCCCCCGAACTTTACCACCTACTTCCTACAAAGATTCCTCATGCAAAATTTGGGATTCCTAACACTTGTAGTTTCTGAAGTTTGGTGATGAATAAGTCAATGATTTTTCCCTTTTATTTTTTTTCAGACCATCCTTACCAGTTAGGCGTATGAAAAATTGTTGTTGGCTATTTTTAGATCTACCCGATGTGCCCACAAAAGTTTATACAAATCGGTCCAGCACAATACCCCATAGCATTTCGCTTTCCATATCTGCCACATTAATAAAACTTTATCCTTTTCCCATCTCTATCGCCTTTTGCCTGATTTTATTATACCATCATTCTCTTGGGACATTACTGGTTGATAGCTAGCATTGAGGAGGAATTTCTCAACCAAACTAAAATAATAGTAGTTTGTGGTGAAGTCACATAGCACAGCCCGTTTCAGGTAGCCTTTTAATTGCACAGGCTTGCACTGTAAATAAATATCGGAATAACCGCGGCTGAAATTAAAATGGCTAAATCATTGACAGCTCTTCCGCTTCAAACGTTCAAAACATGATTCGGTTCCGTCGAACTCATGTTGTGTTTTTTCCATGTCTTTCAAACGGACTTCAAACTTTTGCAAAAACAAAGTGAAGCGGACAGTTCAATTTAAATTTGAAATTGAATGTTGTTTCAGCAAAACAATTATGCTATTTTTGTGCAATCAATATTGAATTACAAAGAATTAAACATTGAACGTGCGGACACAATAAAACGACAATAGAAAGACAATTAAAGCTTGTTTTTTATACAACAACTATTCATGAAATATTACTGAAAAAACTTTTGTGGAAAATATTGGTAATAAAATTTAAAGAAAATTAGGGTCTCAAGTGATAATATTTTAACTTGATAATTATCTCAATTATAAAAACAAATATTTATTATACGGCTACGTTTTGGTGACCTTTTTGTGGAAATTAAATTGAAAAAAATTTAAAGTGTTGATTATGGTAGTTTTTCGTAAACATAACTTTATATGTTAACGAAAAACTACCAAGAATATATTTTGATGGACAGAACGGTTGACGCGTCGGGTCTGCCACCGTCCGGATGAGACCATAACTAACGAGAACTTGCACAGGCAAAACCTAATAGCAAAGATTATTCACTAACAACTTGCCTTTTTTTTTCGGGTGCGAAATCATCAAATGACTTCCCCCGCTCTGGGCGGAACGGGGGGGCATGTCAGACTTGTACTGACTAAAACCCACCCATGTTCCATCTAATGCCCTTTACGTTCCGGAGCCACGGTATCTCTTTCGAACAACCCGCAACCCCGGCAGGCGGAGGCTCTGGCAAGCCCCTCTGCTTTGCTGACATCTCTTTGAGGCGCACGTGAAACACGAACGCGCCGTCGACACGGCCTGTCGTCAATCGACGGATGGACAGGCCTGTGGACGGTGAGCTACCCATTGCTCACCGTCCACAGGCCTGTATCTACGGTGGCCGGGAGTCGTCTCGCGGCGCCCGGGGCGTCTCCTGCGGCGGCTGGGTTGGTTCGAGGTTCTCTCCCTCAAACGCCCGGCCACCTCCTTTGCTAGCATTACTGCTTCGCAGAAGGTGGTGACCGCTTCCCATTCCCTCTCGACGCGAGAGATCGCCGCCGCCGATCGCCTCCACGAGGGCACGGCGGTGCTCCGCCCAAGCTGGGCAGACCGCCACTGTGTGCTCCTTCGGGCGATCGTCACAATGGTGACACCCGGGCGATCGTCACAATGGTGACACCCGGGCGTTTCCTCCCGCCCGATTATGTGCAGGAACCTCCCGAAACTTCCGTGTCCGATGAGGACCTGCGTCAGGCGGTAGGTAAGGACGCCATGACGCCTCTCCAGCCACTCCTCAAAGAGGGCCGCTTTTGTTACCGCCACAGTCGCTCTCTCCATGCCACCATGAGATCGCACCGGAGGTCTGTCCGCTGAGCAGCAATTTGTCGCGGCAGCAGAGTTTCCCCCCGGTGTAGTGCCTCCGCGCGCCACTCAAACAGGCGCGCGAGCACTATCGCCTCCAGATCCCACGGTGGCAATCCGGCAAGGAGGCTCGCTGCCTCGTCGGAGATCGTGCGGTAGCCCCGGATCAGCCTAATGTCTACCACCTTTTGGGGCGCGTTTAGGTAGTGGGCGGCGCGCCGCCCTAAAGAACGCGCCCATACCGGGGCCCCGTAAAGGGCCATGGACCGCACGACTCCGGTATAGAGCCTACGGCAGGAGGCGTTTGGCCCTCTTAGATTGGGCAGGAGCCGCTTGAAAGCAGCCCCCGTCCGCTCGTGTTTGGGAGCCAAACGTCGAAAGTGCTCCACGAAATTCCACCGGCTGTCGAGGACGATTCCCAGGTACTTCATCGTCGACCCGACGCCGATGCGAACCCCTCCTACCTTCAACTGGGACCCCGACGGTGGAGCAACTAGCCTTGAAGAAAAATCTTGTGGAATCTAATCTAATAGGCTTGTTTTGCATTTTATTTTATTTAACTGTATGTCACACAAATTCCTATCGAGTATTCATTTATATCATATCATCCATGTACTTATAATAGAAAACAATATGTGCTATAGCATATATGTGCTATAGCAATATGTGCTATATATATATATGTGCTATATATATAACAATATATACAATATATAACTCATAAACTACCGAAGTAATTTAGATATTATTTCGATTTAAAGATATTTATGAAAATCGGCTCACAATTGACGGAGAAATCGCGTAACAAACAACAGAACAGTAGAGTTGAGAAGCTACTGCTTTTTTTGAAGTCGGTTAAAAATAATCCCTTGGCCACGGCATCAAAAGTGAGCACCTGGACAAATTTCACTAATACCTTTTTTGTTGCGTTTATTATTGTCAGAAGAAGGGTCCTATAAAAATGTAGATTAAGTAGGTAGGTACCTACTGTAAGAAGTTTTATACCTTAACCAAAGCTTCGGCTTTGATTAAGGTATAAAACTTCTGACTTGAGTATTGGAACGTCATAGCCAATCAGCCAGCATTCGTTAAAAAATACGAAAAATTAAGACTAGGGAATGGTGAGATAAATATGTATCTTTAAAATATAATCTTAAGATGATTTTATGTAATTTAATTGTAGTAATTTAGCCCATATCTCACAGTACCTATCTACTTTAATTTACCTAAGTAGCGTAGGAAAATACAAGATGGTTGTTAGAAGGAAAAGGTGCATTGCAACGGATGCCGGGCACAGTTAGTGTTATTTAAAAATAGTACCAGACCAACAAAGGAACTAACAAAGGTCTCTTCCCATACAGAGAAAGCAGGAGTTACTCAAGACTAACTATATTTATCCCAAGTCTAGATTTCCTTACGGTGTTCTCCATTACCAATGTCCAAGATAAACTTAGAAAGTACCTACATAGAATTAAAATAAACAAAACCAACCTCCGGAACAGGCTGGTTTTCGTCTCTGAATCAGCTGATTGAAAAACACAAAGAGTTTAATTTGCCGTTGTACCTTGCGTTCATGGATTATTCGAAAGCTGTTTACAGTATTTCACACGAAGCTATATTTAAATTAAAACACTCAGCAAACAAGGAATAGAACCCACTTAAGTTAAATTACTAGAACGGATCTATCGCAATAGTACAGCTTTCCTACACCTAGACACCACTGGCCCTTCCTTTCTAATCCAAAAAAGGAGTAAAACAAAGCGATCCGCTATCTCCGAAACTCTTCACTGCGACCCTTGAAGAAGTTTTTCAAAAATTTGTTGTACCCTGGTGCGACAAGGGCATTGTTGTGGAGGAAAAAACTAATCTTCGATTCGCCGACGACATTATCCTTTTCTCAACATCAGCGGCTGAGTTGGGCGTCATGTTCGACAAACTGAGCCACGCCAGCCTCGAGGTCGGACTCAAAATGAAAATGACGAAGACCAAGTTGATGACAAACAGCACGAAACGCAAAGTAGACAAAGGGGGTGTGGAGGTCAAATATGTCCATGAGTATATACATCTCGGCCAATTAGTCTTCTTTCAGGCGAGGCAAGATAAAGAAGTCGCTGGATGCACCGAAAACGCCCGGAAGAGATATTGCTCAATGAAACACGTTATGAAAGGACCACTTTCACTCAAAAGGAAACTGATGGACATGTGCATTCTTCCCACCCTCACCTATGGAGCGCAAACGTGGTCTCTAACAAAGCGTCAAAAGTACGCACTCGCAGTCTGCCAGCGAGCTATGGAACGAAGCATACTAAAGGTCAAAATTCCTGACCGTATAAGAAACAGTATGCTTCGCTCCAAGATCCAAATAGCAGACGTTGGCAACACAGCCGCAAAATTAAAGTGGAACTAGGCTGGCCACATCTGCCGCATGGCAAAACAAAATTGGGCCAAAGTAACAACCGATAGAGTTCCGAACAACATGACGGCGACGCGGTAGGCCCAGAAGAAGATGGCGTGACAAGCTGAACTTCCACGAAAAGGATAGGACCACAACAGCAAACGACAGAAAAAAAAATAGAGGAAGGAAGGCGGCCCTTTGCCCTGCAGTGGGACACATCTGGCTCATAATAATAAAATAAACGCAAAAAAAATAAAATAATAAATATTAAAGTACTTCCAGTCCCGCAAAAAAGCACTTTGAAAGAAATAGAATCGAACGAGAGTTTAAAAAAATAAAAACAAGGACAGTGTCTCGTTGCGTAGTAAGTAAAATCATTTCTTTTTACAAATTAACCTTAATTCAACACGCTCAACATGTAACACTGATTGTCACATGTTTTCAGCTTCAACTATTTTAGTAGAATCGTAAACAATAAAATATTCTTAAAATTGTGATGTTCTCATGTTGTATAAGGTTATGGCCACATTACGCAACCGCGTAATGACATGTCCACATCGTCTACTGTGACATTGAAACTAAAATAACTGAATTCGCAATGCAGTGTGTGGAAGCCCTTAGCCGAGGAGCATGGCGCCACACGTGCGCGCGCGCACTCACGTTACCATACACGACCGGATTTTATATTGATAGACAAATATGTTACATTGCAATAACTAATTGTACCTACTAAATCCCATTTAATATAGAAATGTTTTGTATTTCTTAAACACCATTTATTTTTACTGCATTGAAGTTATTTCAATGTAATCGTACTAACTACACACGCACAGAAATATATAGCAAAATAATAGTTTTAAAATCAAATGACAATACAACCAACGATTTGATAGCCAATAATCCGTAACGCAATATTTTTAATGCATTTAAATGGAGTACTTATCATAATAAGTTATAATATCAAGAATACAAATTAGACTAGCAGCAGATATATCATACCACACGTATAACGTATGTAAACTGTGGTTAATGAAATGCATGTTTCATTTCCCGGACAAACTAATAGTGACACGAATGTGTGAGCCGCTACTATGAATAGATTTGCACTTTGCACTAGTTTATTGGCTTCGTCCAGTTACCGACGGATCCTCGAGCCACCGGTACTTTGTAACTGCAATACTCAAATCATCGACTTCAGACTTCTCTAATTGAGAACGATCTCCATCAAATTTATTGGAACTACAAATACCTGAGCGGAGAAGTGTCACATTGTAGAAAACGATGATGCAACAATGTTGCTTTAATACATATTGCACTTTCACGTCAGAAAATCAATACACAATAGGAGAAAAATACAGTAGGAGAAGGTATTGCTCATGTTTATACATTAGCTTCATCAATATTAAGTCTTAGCTCGAACCCATTTGTGGAGGTTACCTTAGTAGTTACTTTGCTAACTTTGTTGTTGTTATTACTCCTGTATACGATGCTTTGCCTAACCCACTTCTTCCTTTTATATGAAATTAATATTCTTATTTTGTGAGTCAGAGTTTATACATTGCTACAGGTATGTACAGAGATACCCGTTCTGCGCAATAATTATAGGTACGTAAGATTATGAGTTATTGTCAGTTGTATAGTGTTGTCCATAATTGGTGTCTATACCTAGGTCAAGAAACCGAGAATGATGGATTTTTGTATAATTTTGTTTCATGAAAATAAGATAGTTTCAAACCCGTTTATTGGTTCTAGTAATATAACAGAAACATGAGGTTATTTTTAAATTTTAATGACTTTAATATCATCGAAGTCATTGGCAATTTGCTACCTAAGTTTGTAATACATTAGTAGTTCCTACTACATTTATAAGACATCAATTTTCTGATAATTTACTGCTGTCTCCTTATTTCATCAAAGTTATACGTCTCGTACGTGGAAAATGACATGCCAGTAATAACATGATACAAAATGTGCGCACCTGCATCGTCGGTCTATTACCCTTCTTAAGCGAATTGACCATTGTTTTAACACCATTATAGTGCACACTACAACTCTTCAATTCGGTCGTGTTTGCCCATCGTAATTGGTATGGGTGGAGCTTGCATTCCAACACATAACAATTACTGTATGGAATGTGGTGAAACTAGAAAATATTTGCAAATTAAAGCGTAGAACTAGATCACTCAATTGCGTCTCTGTTATCCATAAGGTGAGCAAGATACACGAGTCTGCGATATGCAGAGAAGACAATAAAAAGGGATACTTACCTAGCGAAATAATAAAGAAATTGAAATGGAGAATCACTTTGATCTAGTTAACAAAGCCTTTATCTAGAAGCTATACCTGAAGCTTATTTATAAAGAAAACTGCGGTTTATGAAAACTGTAAGTCTTGTAGATTTCATTTTTATTATATAAAACGTTGTTAACCCGTGACTCGTGAACGCGATTATAAGCGTGAAGCTAGGAAAAAATTCGATTTTCAAAATCACTATCACGAGTTGTAAAAGCAAAGAGAGTTTATACTGTGAACCTTGGTTTTTATTCTTTTGTATTTTTTTGAACAAGCTTATCTGCATTTACATGATAAATAAACTCATGTATATTTTTCCCAAGGGTTTAGGCAGAAACCACAGATCGCCACCTGCTACGATTCTTGTACACTTCTTTTGCTTCGTCTACGTCCATCTATACCAATATTATAAAAAGGAAAGATTTGTTGGCTCCAAAACTACTGGACCGATATTAACTATTTTTCTCTAATAAAAAGCTACATCTAACAGGAAATAACATAGGATATACAACATCACGCTACTACCCACGGTAGCGGGGCAGCAACTAAAGACGTGGGTGAAACCGCGCAAGGCAGCTACTACTAGTATCTACATCTATATAATCATGAGCTTATCTATAATCCCACAGAATGTACTTACCATATTGATGTGCTCGTAAGTAGTGCGCTGTGAGTCGCAGTACTGTGGTCTTGTCGATCTTCCTCCTGGCAGCCACCACGGGGGGCACCATGGAAGCCAGCTCTGCCACAGACTGGTTGAGTCTGTCTCTCCTCATCTTTTCTGCTCTATTACGAACTTCCCGGGGATTTTCCCTGCAAAACAGAATGAATCACTAAGCAAAATGTTACTGGTCCAATCTAGCCCGACAGGCTGACATAGGCACATTCCCACGGAACAGTCCGTGTACATTCCCTCTAACACATTGTGCTTGTCTGTCAAAGTGACCAATAGATGATACAAGTCTGTTTATTTCTTTCCAACTTTCGTATTAACTATCCATAATTGATATCTGTTTGCTACCCGATTGATAGATAGTTTATCCCTTTTCATTTAGTTTCGTAACAATTTAGGTAAGTTATTGAAAGAACATGAACTAGCATCTAGGAATAGCCTAATTGAAAGTTTACAATTCATGACTTTTGTATAATCAAACATCCTGCGAGTTGAACACATTACATTGTAGCGTTCTGGGTTCGTCAACATAATTACGCATGTAGGTACACACTAACGCATCCTGAGTTAGTATGGCAATGATGTTTATGATGCAGTCAAAACTCTTAACTAGTCAAAAGTACTATTGACTGGTTAAGAGTTTTGACTGCAACATTCACACAGTTGTGTACTAAAACTAGGTACTAGCTAGCATCCATTCAATTAGGTTAAATTCATTCAATTAATAATTTCAAAAATTCAATTGAATGACTAGGCAATCGTAAGCAATTGATGTACTTATCTAGTAATTTTATCCAGAAAATTACCAGCACAACAAAGAACAAACAATTGAAAGTTGTCATGTGCAGTTTCTCAAGACACCACGTGGCGCTTATTTTTTATAAATGAAGAGATAAAGAAGTCCTTTTTTATTTTAATGTAAGTTACGTAGTTATAAAACATAACACCTGACCTTGGATGGTCTAACTAATGATATATAATAAATAAAATATATAAAAATTTTATCTTAATTAGACTTTATGTCTAACAATAAAAGTTGAATTTTAAGAAAAAAAAAACAAAGATGGAGACGACAATTAGTAGTGGATTCGAAATTGGAACAATTCGGAACTTGTTAAAGTTACAAAAAATAATTTGTATTATTCTGTAGAACAGTGCATTCCTTCTAAATTCGAATTTAGGGCTTATCGAATAAATTGTAGTATTTCAATAGTTATTATATAGTAGTATTTAAATTGCAATTTCAACTTTAAATGAAATGTCAACGAGTTGGTCTGTTAGTCAGAAAGTTGGAGTTGGAGCTAGTTCCACGCTCACCCCGATTGAAAGCCAGCAAGCCTGGCTGTCATTAAATTGAAATAGTTTCAAGATGGTCGTATTTAAAAACCTGAACATTTTCTAAGTTACTTCCTATTGGTATTACATAGAACTTAATTATGCTTTCCCTAGGATCTAGACACACTTATCTGTACACGTGTAGTAGTCTTGGATAAGTCGGATAATTCTAATACTTACGTAGGCATGGATGGCCAAATCCGAAAATATAAGGAATGGCGAAAAATTGACAAAGAAGCATGAAGTCTAATGAATTTTGGTGAAAACTGAAACTGTATCATTGTTTTTTTTTTAAACTATTATTCCTAAACACATTCTATATTTTTACACCTTACTATAGTGTAGCTAATATGGATAATTTCCTGGGAACTAATGTCATTAAAAATAGACACGGTTTAAGCGCAGTAAATGTTGGCATATTGTGTAATAACGGTTATTTAAGTTCAATTAACAGTGTTCATAGTTTCCTATGAAATCAGTTATCGTCCCCATGTTCGATGGTATGACCTCAATTAAAATGACCAATGTTATAGCTCCGTTACAGCCAAGAAAATACTTTCCTATTTCGTGATAACATACTTAAAAAAATGGTTGTTTGTAAAGTAGGTTTACGATCGAGATGTTTACGTGATAACTAAACCTCACGAGCGCGCTCGTGAGGTTTTGGTGTGACACAAGTTTCTGAACATGTCACCCGACTAAAACGATTTTAAAGACGTTATCACGTCAACGCGCTCGTGAGGCGCGATCGCGCTCGTGAGGTTTTGGTGTGACACAACGATCGCGCTCGTGAGGTTTTGGTGTGACACAAGTTTCTGAACATGTCACCCGACTAAAACGATTTTAAAGACGTTATCACCTCAACGCGCTCGTGAGGCGCGATCGCGCTCGTGAGGTTTTGGTGTGACACAAGTTTCTGAACATGTCACTCGACTAAAACGATTTTAAAGACGTTATCACGTCAAAAATATGGTAGTAAATTATTTCTTACTACTGTTATTATTTAGAAAAGAAAAGTTTTAGTTTGTTATTATTTTTTACTATTGTTTTAGATGTGCGAGTGAGCGATTCCACGGTCAGAGCCAATTCACCCTCGATATGAGAAAATAGTTCACATTAAAAATGTTACCAACTCACATGGGGATCTATTTCTAAGACCTAATAAAAGTTAAATGAAGCTTGGGTAATGAAATAAACATGGAAAATTATATTTTAAGTATTCAAATGGCATGGGACGCATCCCAACAACATTGTGACGAGTTTAACAAAAATAAACTCACAATGTCAACAGACACCAATGAGAAAATGTTACAATCCAACGTGTCCAATTTAGTATGGAATTCAATAAAAACTTTTTTGATATAGAACCTATTTTCACCTGATGTTATACTCATAGACCTTACTAGTTAGACGCTCCGGCGTCGGGCGCCGCGAGACGACTCCTGGCTACCGTAGATGCGGGCCTGGGGACGGTGAGCAAATGTACATTTTTGATCGAAGGCAATGGTGGCAAGTGACGACAGGTCATGTCAACGGCGCGTTAGTGTTCCACACGCGCCTTCAAGAGATGTCAGCAAAGCAGAGGAGTCTACAAAGGCCACCGCCTGTCGGGGTTGCGGGTTGTTCGAAAGAGATACCGCGGCCCCGGAACATAAACGGCAATAGAAGGAACATGGGTGGGTTTTCGTCAGTACAAGTCTTACACTCCCTTCCGCTCCGCCCAGAGATTTCAGAGGATTACCCATCATAGATATATGATATATGTATCATTAATCTTTTTGCGCTCATCAATTTTGACGGCACGGTTGGCGCAGTGGTTGAGCGATCGACTGCTGTGCTGCGTGTCGCGGGTTCGATCCCCGCACGGAACAAATATTTGTATGACCTAGAGGTAGTTTTGTCGGGCCTGGCTGTTTGTCTATGTGAGTTTATATGTTTGTAAACGCACCCACGATACAGGAGATATTCCTAGTGTGGGGCAAAGAATAAAAAAAGGGATACTTACGCAGCCCTTATTACCATTATTTTCAATATCTACATATAAATTGGAATAATTTACTGTTTGTAAGTCTCGCTGAAATTCAGAAACAGCTTAACGGATTGAATTCTATAAGCTTTAATACTGCCGTGACGATTTGACTCGTTCCAGCCTGGTTGGTCAAAGAAGGCAAAACACCGACAACGTTGAAAAGGAATGGGGAGAGCCATGCACAGCAGTGGGACAAATAGTCAAATCAAATTAAAACAATTGTAGTGGTTTAAAAATATGAAAATAAAATAAAATGAGGTAGGTACCTTAGGGTATACTGCCCCAAGGCTGTCGTACGTAGAAAAAGGTGTTTACCTTTTCACAGTACAGAATAGTTTTACAAATATTTACCAACAAATGGTTAGTTATTAGCTTCACGAGATCTATAAAGTACTAGAATATTTTTTTCTAAATATGTTTTTTTTTTTCGTTTTCTCAATAGCGGCACCAAAATAGTCTTTCTCTCCTACTACCTGTGCCTTCGAGAAGTGGATGCAATTAACACCACTGTGTTTATTAAATTAAACTTTCTAATAGATTATGTTATGTAGTACCCAACTTGTTCTACACAGGAAAGTGTGGCACAAATGCTGGTAAACGAGGTCCTCTCCGCATATCGGGAACGCGCTAGGGAAAATGACGTCAGGTAAGTTTTGAGTATGAATGTAGTATAGTAGAAGAGGAAGACCAAAGAAACAATGGATGGACTGTGTAATGGATGATCTGGCAATGAAATAAAGAATAATAGAGTAGTAAGAAGACCACATGCTGTGCTAACCCCAAATAACTTGGGCTTAGGACAGGAGAATGAATGGATGAATTTCACGCTTTAACAAAAGAAGGCTGAAATATTGCTGGCTGCTCATCTTTAATCATGACTGTTTCTTTGTACTGTGATTTATGTTCCATGTTTTAAAGGGGAGTGCTTTCAAGAATTGGTTAGTGTGACCTTTTAGGTTGTTTTTTTTAAACCCTCCAGTTTTATATACCTACGTCCATTTCTGTCGACAATAGTTTTGTCTTCAGAGATTAATTTTGGTTGTTAGCCTTAACCTTAAAGTCATTTATTATTACTGAACTTCGATACCCACTTTTGTTCATCTTTATTTTGGACTAGCTGTCCTGCGCGATCCGTTACGAGTCTTTAGTTACTGCAACGCTCCCGTGGGTAGAAGCGTGATGCTATATAGCCTATGTTACTCAGTAATAATGTAGCATTTTATTGATGAAAGTTTTTTTTTTATATCTGTGTCCGTTACAACAAAACTATTAGCTTAGACTAGCTCATACCATCAGGGATTCGGTAATCGTCACTCGGAATCGTTCCACTGGTATAAAAAGTAGGTTTTCTACGTATTAATCCCGGTTATAAAGTATTCGTATGGCAGATTCCTTCCTAATCCGTTCAGTAGTTAATGCCTATTACCTACCAATTCCTTCAATAGAGTCTGCAAAATAATGCTTTATGCAAAAACACAGCAAACAAGATCTAAATACGTATAAAATAATTAAATTGACGGCTACCGCATAATTTGCATGTATACGGGGTGCAGTTTATTCACGCACAACACGTATTCTGCAACCTCTAGAATATTGGTATTGTGTACTATACTATGCTATACTATACTATGCTATATCCATATAATCCATACTACAATATATAAATGGGTAAGTACCTGTGTTTGTTTGTATGTTTGTTACCTTTCACGACTAAACGGCGGATCGAATAGTAAAGTAATTTAGCAAGGAGATAGATATCAGCTTAGAAACGGACATAGGCGATATATTATCAAGCTAATATCTTAGAGGGGTAAGCGATACTGTGTTATGAACTGTCATTGCGAACCTATCGCGAGGTCGCGGTCGCTAGTATTATTATATTTTTATTTTGAGACGCTATAATATTGATTACCGTGGTATTTACTGAAAGGGAATTGCTGGCCAGTACAGGCGTGTGGAAAGGACTTAGGCTATGAATGGTCCGTCTGTCCGTAAGTGAATGTATAACAAAAGAACCACTTCTCTGATTAAGCGGTAAAGCTATTGCATAGCATTTTTTTATCAACTTATGCAATAAATAAAAAGAATCTAAATAAAATATTTAAAAAGTACTTCCAATGAAAAGAAGTCGCAAAAAGAAACATTTTTTTATCAACTTAGACAATAAATAAAAAACTAAATATAATATTTAAAAAGTACTTCCAATGAAAAGAAGTCGCAAAAAGAAAAACAAGACCTTGGGTTTGATCCAGCGTAATGTCCATTGACTATCCGATTCTCTACCAAACACGCTATTAAAACATTAGAATCGGGATTAAAATAAGTAACTGACCGTATTGTGTAAACGACGTTAGACAAGCCACATCTCCGTGCCCGTCGAAGTGGGAAGCAGTCCCCGAGTGCCACACGTATTTTTTATTTTATCTTCATTTTTTTTTTCTTTTGCATATTTTTCTGTAAATTTGCTTTGTTTTTCAATTGCATACACTGCCTAATGTGAAGTCGGAAGAGCGGAGTTCACCTAACACAAGCATCTCCTTGCTTAAAAGGTGATCTCCAAAACATGTATCTTAACGTACTATGTAATTGAAATAAACCTTTTTATTTTATTATTTTTGCAAAAAAAAAACGGGCACGGAAATTTACGTTCTAAGGTCGATTTGAGTTAATTAAATGAAATTTATTTCTTTGACGTAGTCTGTATACTTATAACCGTGTAAATTAATGCGCGTGAAGTGAATTCGGGCATTTAAAAGAAAAAAAAACGATGGATTCTTTAAAACCGATGTACACGCCCAAACAATAAGAACTCATACATAATAGACTGTTGAAGGAAACGTGGACCATTTATTTTTCACCTGGCCCGAATTGCGGTTCAAGTGGTCGGCAATAAAGACAAGTTTTTTTTTTTTTTTTTAATTAAATAAAGTTACAAATGTAAAAACCTAATAACGAGTGTGACCTCCTCTTGCCAAAATCACAGCTTGAATCCTTTATGGCATGCTTTCCACGATGTTTTTAATAAAGTTTTGAAGAATACGTTCCCACTCTTCTGCAATGACTTTTTTTAGCTCCCTGATGTTTTGTGGAGCAGGTTGCACTGATCTTACCCGTCTCTTTAGAACATCCCAGACATGCTCAATTGGATTGAGGTCAGGACTTTGAGCTGGCCAATCTAAACGACAGATCCCAACTTCTTGGATGTACGCTTTAACGTCGCCAGAACGGTGCGGGCGAGCATTGTAGTCCATAAAAATGGAATCTTCCCCAAGTGCAGTCAATGTGGGTTATGCATATGGAATTAGGACTTCCATTATGTACCGGTGTGCATTTAATGTTCCATTTTCTATGAAAACCAACTCCGTACGCTCCGTCAAATTAATTGCTGCCCAAAACATAACGGAGCCTCCGCCATAAGGAGTAATTTGTGTCCTGTCCACACAAAGAGATTCTAGCTTCATCAGAAACAATACTTTATATCAGTCCCCCAGAGTCCATGAAGCACAGTTCCGTGCGGTGCTCACGGAGTAATTTAGGGGCCCGAGCTGGGCGGTAACTCCTGATATTGGCAGCCAAAAGCCTCCTCCTGACCGTCCATAAGCTAACTTCTACTCCTCTTACTTCTTCAAGGCTCTTCTTCAGGTCCACACTTGAAGTCTTACGATTCCGCAACGCCTGACTCACCAAAAAGCGGTCATCTCTTGGTCTTCTCTGGGTCTTCTTTTGACCGAACCGGTCTTTTGATACCGTTGCCAAGTCCTCTGGACAGTTGAACGACTCACATTTAGCCGCTGAGACACGTAAGTTTGCGAACAACCTTCTTCAAGTAATTGCTATAAGGGCTATAATTTTACCGGCCCTTATCACTTTATCACTCATATCAAAAAGTGGTATTTAATGTAAAATGAAAGATTAAATTGTTTAATTTGCAGAAAATATCCAAAAAGTTTTAAAATATCGTAATCAGTTAAAAATCGTTTCAGCAATTCGCGCCATTAGTAAAGCAATTTTAGAATAATCCACAATAATCATTATTTTTCTTTTGTTAATTTCAAATTTTAAATTTGGAACGTAAAGAATCATGCCAGAATGCTTCAAATAACATGCCAATATATCGTCAAATTAATAAAACCTATTTCTTGTTCTTCTTCATTGAAGTAGAGAAAAAAATCTAAAGTGCCCGTTTTTTTTGCAAAAGAGTTTATAAACAGTGAGCGAAATGCACAGTATTAACTGCATCTGTGATTATTTTAAGAATGTTAAGATGACATTATTAGATATGTCATTAATATGTATGACATTATTAAGCTATTATAATTCTGCTAAACCGGCCATTTAGGCACCTCAAAGATGTAAACGTGACGTAAATACGTCGATATTTAAATTAAAAATATACACTCAGCTTTATTTTCTAAATCCTTACTATCTTTACTAATATTATAAAAGCAAAAGTGAGTTTGTTTGTTTGTTACCTCTTCACGCCTTAATGGCTAAACCGATTTTGGTGAATATTGCTACAGAGATAGTTGGAACCCTGGAGACGGACATAGGTTAAAAAAAGGGAGAAATGAGAGGGAAGAAAGGGGAAAACTTAGCATTGCTATTACAATAAATAAGGCGCAAGGGCAAAAACTACTATAGGTAGTAGGTACCTGCAAATCAGGAAAGGGGAACTGAGTTACCCCGAATTTAACGCGAGCAAAGCCGCGGGCAAAAGCTAGTAATATTATAAAAGCGATAGTGAGCTTGTTTGTTACGTCTTCACGCTTAAATGGCCAAACCGATTTTGATGAATTTTGGTACAGAGATAGTTGGGACCCTGGAGACGAACATAAAAAAATTAAGAAAAGGGGGAGAGAAAAAGGGAAGAAAAAGGGAGAGAAGGATATTTTTTTTTCGTTCATCACGCGGTTTAAAGTTAGCGTTAGCCCAAATTAACTATGCCACGCGGACGAAGTCGCGGGTGGAAGCTAGTTTTATATATCTACGGATGATACTGACTGCGCTTACTATTTTTTTTATTTTCGTATTTTCGATTACAAATGCCCTTGGTCTTGTGGCCACAGGGTGGGTGACCATAGATTGCGTGTAAGACCTGTACTCTCGTAATCTAGGAAGCAATTGCAGAAAAGGGGAGGAGAGTTTAGACTCGGCAGTTGGTAAAACAATGGTACCTATGATGACGATGATGATGGTAGTGGTGACAGGTTTTACAAAATACCTGCCGTACGTTTTTGGGCCATGAAGGATAACTGTTTATTTACCGTAAGGTTAACAAACATTCGTACATATCGACGACCATAGATGTTCATGGTAAAGCTAAAAACGTGTGTTTACAAGAACAACAGAAATAGGTACCAACAACTGAATTTGGTTTTTCTTTGTAGTACGTATACATTTATATGTAGACTATTCTATACTTCTGCTAAGGTACTTATACTGTTTTTAGGCCTGACCTGAAGCACTAGAACTGCCGACACGATCCGGAGAAGACTACAAAAAAAAATCAAAACAGATACTTACGCGAAAAAGTTGTGCTACTAGTCCCAATCGTAGAAAATACTATCGAGGTTTCTATTTACTTATAAATCCATTATATCCAGACCAACTGAGGTACAATGGACTGCAAAAATCCATGGTAAGTAGTTAGTGAAGCGAGAAACGCCGTCTACTTCATTTTCGGAAACTTGAACTGAAACGTTCACAGGAAAACAGACACTAAGGTATCCATGCAATTTTGCAGATGAGTGTATATCTGTTCGTTATGATTTAATACCTCTCCTACTAAGCGAACGAAGCACGACCCATAGACGCATTTTAGGTAATTAAATTTCCTCGGTACTGTAGTACGTTGGGCATGTTCGCTGAAGCGAGAGTTTTTTTATACCGTTATTAGATCGCGAATAGCTTCGTTCTGCAGCATCCTCCGAAAAACGGCCAATCACCTGCTAAGGGTCGTTGGTGAGGATTGGCTCGAAGTCCACCGGAGTTCAAATCGAAGATAGGTATTGGTTGTTTGTTTAATGTCGTATTCAATTTAATTATTTAATTTGTATTCAGGGTGGTGATATTTTTAATGTTTTTTTTATGTATTTTATTATTATTTTTATTTGTGTTTTTGAATTGGGTTTGATGCCTTTTAGAATAAATAAATAGTTCAACAATAGTCTATAATCTAAACAGTCCAACTTTCTTTTTGTTTCATAACAATGTGCTCACTACTGCACCCCTTCCAACTGATTTTAAAGTACATACTGGATTGTGCATGTATCAAATAGCACAATATCCTATTTGATTGCTATTTGTTCAAACTGTATACTTCAAATATAAAATTATATACTTTGTCAGGGGAAACGGAACTTACTCTGAAACGTAATTCGATTTTTAAAGCGACTGTTCGATGTTGATAGTTTGTTAAACATGTTGATACTTTCACATTTATGTTTGTACAGTTAATAAATTGTTATAACTTTTATATTAAACTAGCTTTTGCCCGCGGCTTCGCTCGCGTTAAAGTCGGGATAACACAGTTCCCCTTTCCTAATTTGCAGGTACCTGCTACCTGTAGTTTTTGCCCTTGCGCCTTATTGATTGTAATAGCAAAGCTAAGTTTTCCCTTTTCTTCCCTCTTTCTCTCTAATTTCTCACTTAAAAAAAATGAAAAATAAATAATAGTTTAAAAAAACTAACAAAACACGCTTTTATAGAAAATCTAACTAAAAATTAGAAAATAAAATCTAATAAATTCGGATTAAGAATAGTGTAAATAAGAAATAAATGTACATTGTTGTAAAAAAGCGTGGGGTGCATCTGAAGTGCTTTTTATGATATTATCAAAGTGATGATCCTTCTAGTCATCTGTCAATAAATGTTAATAACTATTGACACTATGCACCCCACGCTTTTTTACAACAATGTACATTTATTTCTTATTTACACTATTCTTAATCCGAATTTATTAGATTTTATTTTCTAATTTTTAGTTAGATTTTCTATAAAAGCGTGTTTTGTTAGTTTTTTTAAACTATTATTTATTTTTCATTTTTTAGTTATTTTTTTAAAATATAAATTATTTTATCATTACATTAATTTACTACTAAAGTAAGACTGAGTAAATGATGGCTGCTTTTAGATTATATATTCAATAAAGCGTGTTGAAGAACTATAGTACTCAATAATTTCAGTATCGTGTCATAAAAATCAATGATTTTCAAAAAAAACAGAAAATCACTGATGTTTATTCTAAGACAGTGACTAATCAGATAAATGGGGAAATTGGGTGCCTGCTGCCTTCCTTGGATGCAGTAGTCGTTTTCACCTTCTTAACAGTTGGTGACCTTATCGACTGCAGACCCAAGGTCATGCTGGTAACTAAATTATATGCCGCAAAATAAATAGATATTTCTGTCCTGAATATTTTGTTTTGTTGTGAATACGAAGTGTTTTTTGGTAAATCACGGTTATAATTATATTATGGATATTATAAAATGATAACAGAATGCGTATTAGATTTGTCGGGACATATATGTAAGTATAAGCAACAAGACGCAACTACCATATTAGTCTCTAAAAGGTTGTGCTGAACTGAGTGCCCGAAAGAGTAAGTCTGGAACTGCACGCATGCGTAGTTCGCGCACTAACTCTGTCTCTCTTACTCGCATGCAAAGGATGCGGAAAGAAATTAATTAATCCTGGCGAATCTAATTAGGATAATCGGATATTTTGATCGGATTATTGCATTGTCATCGATCTTTGACAGGTGTGCAAAGTTTGAATTAAATCTGATCGTTCAAAGTAGGACAAAATCGAGCTCAAAGGGGTCGGTTACAAACATACATACATACAAACATACAAAGGATAATCGGATATTTTGATCGGATGATTGCATTGTCATCGATCCTTGACAGGTATGCAAAGTTTGAATTAAATCTGATCGTTCAAAGTAGGACAAAATCGAGCTCAAAGGGGTCGGTTACATACATACAAACATACAAAGGATAATCGGATATTTTGATCGGATTATTGCATTGTCATCGATCCTTGACAGGTATGCAAAGTTTGAATTAAATCTGATCGTTCAAAGTAGGACAAAATCGAGCTTAAAGGGGTCGGTTACAAACATACATACATACAAAGGATAATCGGATATTTTGATTGGATTATTGCATTGTCATCGATCTTTGACAGGTGTGCAAAGTTTGAATTAAATCTGATCGTTCAAAGTAGGACAAAATCGAGCTCAAAGGGGTCGGTTACAAACATACATACATACAAACATACAAAGGATAATCGGATATTTTGATCGGATTATTGCATCGTCATCGATCTTTGACAGGTGTGCAAAGTTTGAATTAAATCTGATCGTTCAAAGTAGGACAAAATCGAGCTCAAAGGGGTCGGTTACAAACATACATACATACAAACATACAAAGGATAATCGGATATTTTGATCGGATTATTGCATTGTCATCGATCTTTGACAGGTGTGCAAAGTTTGAATTAAATCTGATCGTTCAAAGTAGGACAAAATCGAGCTCAAAGGGGTCGGTTACATACATACAAAGGATAATCGGATATTTTGATCGGATTATTGCATTGTCATCGATCCTTGACAGGTATGCAAAGTTTGAATTAAATCTGATCGTTCAAAGTAGGACAAAATCGAGCTTAAAGGGGTCGGTTACAAACATACATATAAAGGATAATCGGATATTTTGATCGGATTATTGCATTGTCATCGATCCTTGACAGGTATGCAAAGTTTGAATTAAATCTGATCGTTCAAAGTAGGACAAAATCGAGCTTAAAGGGGTCGGTTACAAACATACATACATACAAAGGATAATCGGATATTTTGATTGGATTATTGCATTGTCATCGATCTTTGACAGGTGTGCAAAGTTTGAATTAAATCTGATCGTTCAAAGTAGGACAAAATCGAGCTCAAAGGGGTCGGTTACAAACATACATACATACAAACATACAAAGGATAATCGGATATTTTGATCGGATTATTGCATCGTCATCGATCTTTGACAGGTGTGCAAAGTTTGAATTAAATCTGATCGTTCAAAGTAGGACAAAATCGAGCTCAAAGGGGTCGGTTACAAACATACATATATACAAACATACAAAGGATAATCGGATATTTTGATCGGATTATTGCATTGTCATCGATCTTTGACAGGTGTGCAAAGTTTGAATTAAATCTGATCGTTCAAAGTAGGTCAAAATCGAGCTTAAAGGGGTCGGTTACAAACATACATACAAACATACAAAGGATAATCGGATATTTTGATTGGATTATTGCATTGTCATCGATCTTTGACAGGTGTGCAAAGTTTGAATTAAATCTGATCGTTCAAAGTAGGACAAAATCGAGCTCAAAGGGGTCGGTTACAAACATACATACATACAAACATACAGGTGAAGCTAATAAAAGCGTGTTAAAAATAGCCTATATCCGTCTCCAGGGTTCCAACTATCTCTGTACAAAAAATAATTAAAATCGGTTTAGCCATTTAGGCGTGAAGAGGTAACAAACAAACAAACTCACTTTCGCTTTTATAATATTAGTAAGGAAAGTAAAAATACAAACATGTTTTGTAGAAAAATAGCGAGGTGGTCCCATATCAATTTTATTTATATTGCTTGGGTAGTTTACGAGTTATCGCTATAATACATATTTTTTCTTCTTTGTCTATGTGGATGATCATATAATATATTTTAGTAACAATGGAAAATTAATATTTGACAAAAGTTTGTGTGAGTAGCATAACAAAAAATGCAAAATAAAAAAACATGCAAAAAAACCACAAATCAAATCACTGCATAACAAAGCCTATCGCTACAGTACCTGCATAGATGATTCAAGTTTAGTTTTTCAGTCACATAAAAAATAATAAAACCAAAATACCCGAAGTTGAACCCATTAGAATATATGTAGCATAATTAAAAAATGGATGACTCCCGTCGCGCATCTTACGCTTTTCATTTTTACCGCTGTTGTAGGTAGTATGTCAAGCAATATAATAAAAATATAACAATAGCGCGATATATTGAGTCGTTTTAATTTAACCCTGCCAAAGTAAAATTAGTAATTCTTTATAATTCAATTTTCGTAGATTTTACGTTTGAATTATTTTAATGAATTCTTAACACGTAAAATATACTTATCAATGTTGTCAAATACTGAATTGGTTTATCATTTGCTTTTTCGTCGGTTTTCCATTTTCCAATAAATGATGTCGCAACCCATACCTATCGGTTGTAGTATTTATCGACTCAAAAATTTGAAAGAAGACTTCTTTTAAATTAATAGAAATATTGATAAATAAAATAAAATTCTTCGTTAGTATTGGCTGAAAAACTTCTTTCTGTCCATGTATTTGTCAATTTTCGAGGAATTGGTTTTTTGTTTGATATCGATGGGGTAAAATTTCCTTTAAATTTTTTTTTTGTTTCATTTCATAAGGAAAAACGAATTTTAAAGGCTTTCTGACATTCCCTTGGCAGTCTTTTTGTCTTTTTTAAAATATATTTCCCCGCAATAAAATAATTTAACCATTATAATGTGCGCTTTCTCGTAGCTTTCCATATATCATCTGGGCATCTGGCCATTAGACTTCGTCTCGCAGTTCTTTCCTTAACTAACAGCGTCTGTCACTTGAAATGGCTTATTTCTTAGAGCTAACACGATTTCCCGTTCCGCATGTTGTGAATAAAAAAAGGTCAAGCATTGTTCCAGCTAAAAGCACGTTAAGTGGTTGAGTTTATTTATCCGTCTCCAAGATAAGCACTAAGAACTCTATAATACTAATCTATAGTGCTCTTTGAAAAGGAGATTTTCTTACGTTGCGATACTTGTGTCAAAACATCATGGTTGTGTCCTGCTTTGTCATCGGAAAATAGGATTTCAGAAAGTATTTATATCTAATCAGTAACCTATCATTTCCCTGATACTGCCTAAGTTACAATCGCGACTGCTAAGCACGAGGTCTTGGGTTCGATTCCCGCGTCAGGCTAATTGTAATTGGGTGTTTTCCACCAGATATTTTTCTTAGTAGCAGCCACGGAGTCTTGATTTCTGCCCGGTTGTTGGCAAACGGTTCGCCCTTTATTTAATGACACTTAAAGCATAACTGGCGAAATGTAGATCCACTACTAGGTACACCGCTACCTACGCCTTCGGGGATTAAAGGCGTGATACTTTGCTTTATTGTAACAGAGTGGGTATTTTACCCTCTCTGTTGCCTCAACCTCTTTCCTTTTGGATCAACATTGATTTTTAATTTTTAAATATTCACATTTCGAATTTCAATCATTTATCTTCAACAATCGTTTTTTGGCTCATTACATTTTTGGATCACGGCCTAACTTACATCTGTAACTGCGGCCTCGGTCGGAAGGCAACGAGCGAGTGTCACAATATTATGTAATTTAGTTATGTAAGGTACTATATTACCAAAATCTTCCTAATTGTACCGACTGGGTAGGCTTCAACGATATGACGACATGGCTACCAAGATTAATCTTAAACCGAATTTGTATGTGGTATTATTTGCAAATAAAACTGCATGAAGAAAGTAGACTAACTTTCGTCATACGGTTTTCATTTTATTAAAATATTTCCAGAACAACAGACAACTGGCTTTTGATTAAAACTAGAAAGAAGCCTTTGACGAGTATACTGAATAAACTGAAGATAATTTGCTTTTCTTTATTTTTCTACAAGACATTGCAGATCGAGAGGACGGGAAACTTAAATAAATATATATCAACTGAACCAACCAGCCGGCTAGTGGCACGGGGACTGATGGCAAACTAAGACAGGGTTATAATTTCTCCCATTCAATACCATACTTTATTTTTAATTAAAAGCTTTAGCTTGCGTTTTATTCAGTTCGTTAGATTGAGTTTATAAATATTTAGTTTGGAACCGTTTCTCTCCGATCATCAAAAATACTTCCAATCTTTAATTCAGGCAATCAATCAATCAAAGAGATTTTCAAAATGAGCAAGAATTATCTTTACATATTCTAAAAGAGGGAATTATAGAGCGCGATGTTTGCCTAGTAGTGGGAGAGTAACGGCTAGCTATATTGTCCTAAAGGAAGATATTAACGAAGCTGAAGATCATGAACAGTAGTTTTTTTTTGCCCGTTTGAGGGTTAACTTTAAAAGTCAACAATAAAATTATTAAATTACCGACCTGCTCAATAAACCTACAAATGAGAAATGTGTTCAGCTGTTGATGTGGTTTTTGGCACTGTGCTTAATATCTCGGTTGGAGGAAAGCGACTGTACCACCACTCGATAATAGCCACACTTTGAATAACGTAAACAAGTACTTATTTAGGATTCAAGCTAAATTATTTTATTATAATATATTATTAATCCATGTACCATTAATACATGAAAAGATTGGGTAGCAAGAATATAACAGAATTTCAACTTAGTTTTTTTTGACTTCCTTTTTTGCACCATTTGCGTTATCATTCTAATGAATGATATTCGTAATGTTTCTAAAGTTTCGCCAGTTAATTTGATTTGACAATGATAGCGGCCTATGTGTATGAATATAGTATGAATGTGGACGAGGCAAACGGAGTATGTGAGGATCCCAGCAGCAGTGGCGTTCAGTGGTTTCTGCCGAGGCGTGAGTTTATGTACGTATTAAATAACTATACTACCTTCGCGGAGTCAAGTAGCTATACATATAATACAGTATGAAAAACTCCTTATTTTCACACAAAAAAAAATATGAATATCTATACTTGGAACTGGGATAAAATGCCTTATGTGCAATGGGGGATCCCATTGCACAAACGCATTGCACATAAGGGATTTCAATAAAGTTCATAGACTAATCATATATATAAATGTATGACGTAGTGCTGTTTGCATATGCTCCGTGATCTCCAGATTGTGCTTACTCCAATAACAAATCCGTAGAGAATCGGTTGGTTTGTTTGTTTAGAAAGGTCGTGATCGGTTGTATATGCAGATATATCTGACTAACGCAACGTCACGGTTTCAAGTTAGATTGGCTACAAACACGCAACGCCACAAGCATTTAGAATACCCATCCTAGAAACCAAGCTTGTTATCCGTAGTTTACTTACGATACTTTTTTACTTACGATATAAGTCCCGTATTGAAGGCGTTCAAAGCAAATTTCTACATGATTTAGTTTATAAAGCACAACAACACTTCCTTCCCCCGTAGATGAGACGATATTGGAGACAAAAGTCTACTTTTGGGGATCGCAAATGGCAACATTTCGCGCGATTCAAATGGGATAGCGTCAACGACCAATATTAAATGTTATATAAAATATAAACCACACACACACACATTCACATTGACAAATTATTTTTTGATAAGTGTACTTAGTTTTAATAGATGTCCTGGGGACCTTAATATCGACTTGTTTTGCACCAGTGTAGCCACTTTTTTTTTTCGCGCTCTGTGCGGAGAGGGAGCGTCAGACTTTTACTGACTAAAATCCAGATATGTTCCTTCTTTTACCCTTTATCTTGAGATGACAGCAAATCAGGCGGTGGCCCTGGCAGGTCCCTCTGCTTTGCTGTCATCTCTTTGAGGCGCGCGTGGACACGGCCGTCGACGTGACCTGTCGTCAAAAGATGGACGGATGGTGAGCTGCCCATTGCTTACCGTCCACAGACCCGCAATACGGTGGCCGGGAGTCGTCTCGCTGCGCCCGACGCTCGGTGCGTCTCCCGCGGCGGCTGGGTTAGTTTAAGATATTTTCCCTCAATGCTCCGGCCACCTCCTCGTGTAGCAGTCGTAGTCGTAGTCGTGGGTCGGGTTACCTCCTTCCCTCAAATATGGCAAGGGAATTAATGGCTGATCTTCGCGTTATGCTCGTGAACGGGTGCTGCTTGTGGTGACTGGTCGTCTTGTTGACCAAGTTTTTTTTTTATGCTTAGCTTATTTCTTTTGCACTATGGTCCTAGTTTATCACCTGATACTTCTTCACTGCACATGTAAGCTGGCACACCCGTTAGACTGGTGAATTTATTATTTAGACTTGGGTATTTTTTTTTTATATATATAATTGGTGTTTGTTAGCTGACAAGTGACAATGAATGAATAATTTCTTAATTTTTTTTTTTATTTCTTGTGATAAACGGAATTGTATAAAATCTGGTTCTTCTAACCTGACAGACAGATATAATAATAATAATAATAAACTTTTTATTTCGGAAACTTGCTCCATAGTTTGTTAGTGATACAACTTACGTAACTATGTTAGTACTTACTTTTTAAAACATAATGAAACCTAACTACAATTATTAATTCATGTATTTTCCTGCAGCATCAGACCCATAGCTATGCATACGGGTCCAATGCTCCAGGAAAACTCCGTCCAGCCTATCCCCAATCACCTTCAGGATGCCATTGGTACTCCCACGAATCCTACGTAACAATGATGCCGTTCTTTTCCTCATGATTGCTGAAAAACCATCTGTCTTAGATTCAGCAAACATGGCTGACGCGCTGCAGAATCGCGGTAGCCCCAACAGCATCCGAAAGGCGTTGTTGTACTGGACACGAAGAGCGTTGTAGGCTCTCTGCGTATGCTTGACCCACAGGCTGCAAGTGTAAAATGACTGACAATAAGCCTTAAAAAGGGTGATCTTGACCGGTCTCGTACATCTTGCAAACCTACGGGCCAACATATTGCATCGGACCGACAACGCTCTCCTTTCCCGCTCTATGTCCTGGTCATCCTTAAGATCCTCGACTAGTTTGTGTCCAAGGTATTTAAAAGAAGGCACCCTATTTAGAGCAACCCCATATAGGTACACCGGCGGCACTGCCCTGTGACCCTTTGCAGCAACCCCAAACACCATGAACACACTCTTCCTCACGTTGTACAGGAGGCCATGAGTTAAGGCAAATCCCTCACAAACTTCAAGCAATCGTCTGAGTGCCTCAATCGAGGGACTCAGCAGCACCATGTCGTCCGCGTAAGATATGCTATTTATAATTTTACCATCTACCGAACATCCAACCCCTGTGCTGCTGAGTTCCCCGATCAACTGATCGACATACAAGCTGAACAGCGCTGGGGAGGTCAGACCACCTTGCCTTACACCACATTCCAGACCATACGTCTCCGACAAAGCACCAGACCATCTGACCTGGTTAATCTGGTGATTATACCAATACCTGAGAAGCTCAACTATCTCCTCAGGTTGTTCCCGGTCACGCAACTTATTCCATAGGACGTTGTAATTAACCAGGTCAAATGCCTTCGAAAGGTCTAAAAATACAGCATACACAGGTGTATTCCTGATGGTGTAGTAACTGACCGTGTGCTTGAGCGCCAGAATAGCTGTTTCTGTAGACAGCCCAGCTCTAAAACCGAACTGTGCGTCATGCAAATTGAGCTGTCCAGACATCCTACGCTCGAGCACACTGTCAAGCACCTTTGCAGTTATAGTAGCCAAAGAGATTGGTCGATAGTTTTCCTTGTCTGAAACGTCTCCTGTCTTATTTTTCACAATAGGCACAACAATCGTCCTCATCAACTCAGCAGGCATGTATGAGTGCCTAATACAAAAGTTAAATAGCATAGATAAGACCCTGGGAAGATGCGGACCGGCATGTTGGAAATGTTCTATACTAAGGTTATCATGACCGGGAGACTTGCCCCTAGTCATGTTTTTTATAACCTTCCCTATCTCCTTTGACGAGATGTAGATCGGGCTAGACGACCCAAGTCTCTCCCCAGCGCACCCCTCCTGCTTATCGACTTGCAACCGTGGTGTCACAGAGAAATGCACTCTAAACATGTCCGCTATCCCCACTGGTTCAGACACGCCATTAACGCTCAAAGGTACAGCAGGTCTGGTGTTTAACTTCTGAGTTGACTTCCAAAACTTATTGAACTGCTTTTTCTTATGTTCCGAAGCTATAATGTCCAACTTAATTTGTTCTTCGTTGTCTTGGCAACATTTAAGTTTTTGTTTAAAGACTTTTCTCGTTTCACGCATATCTATAAACAACTGACCAAATTGAGGTTTCCCGTGCCAAACCCAGTTTTTAAAAGCCACCCTAGCGCAACCATGAGCGTCCCTAACGTGTCCATTCCACCCTATCACAGTACGTTTATTACTTATTTTTCTGACATAACCAGCACTGCCCTCAGTCGCCTCTCGCAGTGACGTAACAATATTCTTGTACAGATTATCAATTACTACAGTGTGCTCTTTATTCAAGCAGAAGTTATCACAGCAGTTGCTTAACTCTGCTGGGAAATCGACCTGTCTAAGCTTTTGCATACATAGTTTGTAATAGCAATTTATTTGGTCAGTAAATCTTTCCCCCCACCTCACTTTATCTACTATCTTGCCCTCAAGATTTTCTGAGGCATATATGTTGCTGGATATGTTGCTGGGGAGTTTGTTCCGCCACTTCTTCTTCCCAGCTAAAACACTAGGAAGTGGCGAAGGGCAGTGCGTTTTTGTGGGACTGTCTCTTGTAATCTGACGTTCAAAAAGTGCTGATTATCAGCCTAATTTGAATAAATGACTTTTGATTTGATTTGAGCAGCCTTAAGACGGCTTTTATCCCAGTTATTTTACAATTATAGTATCTTAAACTTTACTTGTATGTACTGTCTTCTATTTTATCTGTGTGTGTATGGAGGCTTGTAATTAGCTACCTATGTGTTAATATTACACTCTTTATAGTATTGGTTTGTTAATATGTAAGCCGTTTGTAAAATTAAACAAATAAATAAAAATCTAAGAAACTAAACGACGGAACTATAAATGACGACAATTCAGAATGTTATGGTGCAGCTAAAGTTAAGCCTATGTCCAGCAGTGGACTAGGATTGTTTGATACATTTGACAGATAGCAGAGATGGCTTTTATGTAACGTTAACTGAAAAAACGATGACCTAGATCCTAGAACAACTCACAATACGGAAGACATTCTACAGTCTACAGCGCAGCGTACCGTTAGTCACAAAAACACATTACATCACTAAGGAAACCTTAAAGGAAATTTCTAATCTTTATTATAAATAGTCGTCAAGTATTAAAATTCTCACCTGTTTTAATGATCTATCACAAACCTGTGTATGACAGGTGCAGGCTCGTTGTTATAACTTATTGTTTTGTGAGATACATACAATGTAACTGTAAGGCGGAGTCGTTGGGTATTGTGGAGACTGTTCGGGTAATTAAGAATAAACTGAATGTTTTAACATTTCTTTCTTTGATTTTTATTTGTAGGGCTTTTAATCATCTTAATTTATTGTTTTTAGAGTTATTGAACTGTTTTAAAATTACCAATGTCGCATGAATGAATTGCTATAATTTATGATTAATGTTTTTGATTTATTTTGAATTATTGAAATTTCATATATTTGGATATTTTTTCTTAATAAAAATTTCGTAACTTTATTTGGATATTATATTTTAACCCATACCTATATATAAAGTGAATGGGTGTTAGCCTGTAATTGATTGCTGCACTTATAAAAGTACTAGCTTCGCCCCGCGGCGTGATAAAAAAGTTTCCCATGTCTTATTCTAAACTATAATCTACCTCTGTGCCAAATTTCATCAAGATTTTTTCAGTAGATTTTTCGTGAAAGAGGAACAAACATACATCCATACTCACAAACTTTCGCATTTATAATATTAGTAAGATGCATAAGTAATTACCTATCTGTAAAAGTTTTGTGTAAACAATTATTGGCTTACCGAAATAAATACTTAAATAAAAACATCGAAATAATTTCCTATGGCCAGTAGCTATGAAGCGACAATAGTTTGGACCTGGGTAGGTACTGCCAGCCAGTTCATAACTTATGGCATCCTCATATTCCACATCATTCTCGTGCCCTTATATATATTACCTACTACTCGTCATCTTCATCCTACACCTCATATTCTTGCCATATCATCCTTCACACAGACTATGCATAGTTTTTTTGGTCTTCCTCTATTCTAATCCACAGTAACACTTAAACATTCCTCACGGAAATTTTTGTCAAACGTAAGAAAATTTAGATTTTCGCGGGCTATTTAGGCGCTGACCCCCGGGCCCTTTAAAACCTAAACGAATCATGAAATTTGGCAAGAAGCATTAACATAGAATACAAGTGAAAAAAAAAATTGTAGAAGCCCCACAAAAAAATGTGGTCGCAAACTTAATTGCAGTTGGTAAACTAACTTCGACCTATGTATGGGGACAAAAGTTAGTCCTTCAATTAAGTTTATCTTTTCGTTAGAGCAATATTCGGAACTTTTATTAATTACCTACAAATTTGTACGGAACCGAACGCGAAACCGAATCGCACTTGACCGATTTTTTTATGTTTGTATTATTAATTTATTTTCGAAGGTTCAATAACACATTAAGAATTTATTTATTTATTTGCTTCAATAACATTGTACACTCGACGGCAGGTCAACCTATTCTAAACTATTATAACCTTATCTCGTGACACCGTAGTAGAGATATCAAGTTAAAATAGTTTTGTGTAGGTTGATGTGCCGTGGCTGGCTAGAGACCCTAGCACGAGTGCGAGGTGTAAGCGTAAAAGTCAATACGTTGATTTCTCAATTGAAAATACAATTATCATACTACTAGCTTTCGTCCGCGACTTCGTCCGCGTGGCATAGTTACTTTGGGCTAACGCTAACTTTAACACACGTGATGGTCGAAAAAAAATATCCTTCTCTCCTCTTTTCTTCCTTTTTTCTCTCCCCCTTTTCTCACTTATTTTTTAAATTAGCCTATGGCCGTCTCCAGGATCCCAACTATCTCTGTACTAAAATTTATCAAAATCAGTTTAGCTATTTAGGCGTGAAGAGGTAACAAACTCACTTTCGCTTTCATAATATTAGTAGGGATACAAACTTTTTATGTTACTATTAGTAATAAGCACAGTCAGTATATCATACATAAATGTAACAAAACATTAAAATTGATGATAGATTGATAAGAGAGAATGAGAGAGATACCATTTTTAAAACGTTTGTGTTTTCATTACATAACATAAAGGGGAGATCTGGTATAGTTTTGCAGAAATACAAACGTACTTTTTATATCTGTCAGCAATAATTTCATTCTGAGTCAATAAACAAGTAACAGACTAAGATCTGGCTACAATGTCATCTCAACATTGATTATATTAAGAGGTTAATCTATCTCTATATAAGCGCTAAGCTTGAGAATTCTAGAAGCGCATGTGTGGAGCTTCCGAGCTAAAACAATAATCTATGCTTGATTAATAGATCATAACTTGACTTGTTAAGCCATAATTATAATTTAAGTATGTGTTCTATTAAAAAGTCCTGGTAAAAATACAACGAACACATTGAGAAGCTTATTCAATGAAGAAAACCAGCAGTTGTAGTGAGTTACCGAAATCAAATAACAAAATTCGAACTCTTAAATGTTTCTCCACCGTTCAAATTACTAATCATATTATGTTAAGACTAAGTAAACATAAGTGAAAACCCGGGCAAGTGCGAGTCAGTTGTGCGAGGGTTCCGTACAAGCTTGCAACATAAACGGCCGTATCTTTTGACTGCGTCGACTTAGAGGGTTAATTTTTCACAACTCCAGACAGACAGATATGAGTATAAGGTTTAAATTTCAACACGATACCTTTACCCGTTCCCGAGATATAGGGTCTTGACAGACAGACAGGCATACAGATAGACGGACAACAGTGACTTACGTAACCTTAAAAAATGTGTTGTCACAACATTATAAAAAGATGTCGTATGGTCATAAAGGTAATATAAGTTTTACGAAATACTAAAATTGTATTGAAATATTGGAGCCATTTAGATATCTTCTTAATATATATAAATCACGTGTCACGTTGTTTGTCCGCGATGGACTCCTAAACTACTTAACCCAATTAAATTAAATTTGCACACCGTGTGCAGTTTGATCCAACTTAAAAGATAGGGTATGTAGGGTAGGTAGGGTATGTAGGGTAGGTAGGTAGGGTATGTAGGGTAGGTAGGGTATGTAGAGTAGGTAGGGTATGTAGGATAGGTAGGGTATGTAGGGTATGTAGGGTAGGTAGGGTAGGTAGGGTAGGTAGGGTAGGTAGGGTAGGTAGGGTAGGTAGGGTAGGTAGGGTAGGTAGGTAGGTAGGGTAGGTAGGGTAGGTAGGGTAGGTAGGGTAGGTAGGGTAGGTAGGGTAGGTAGGGTAGGTAGGGTAGGTAGGGTAGGTAGGGTAGGTAGGGTAGGTAGGGTAGGTAGGGTAGGTAGGGTAGGTAGGGTAGGTAGGGTAGGTAGGGTAGGTAGGGTAGGTAGGGTAGGTAGGGTAGGTAGGGTAGGTAGGGTAGGTAGGGTAGGTAGGGTAGGTAGGGTAGGTAGGGTAGGTAGGGTAGGTAGGGTAGGTAGGGTAGGTAGGTAGGGTAGGTAGGGTAGGTAGGGTAGGTAGGGTAGGTAGGGTAGGTAGGGTAGGTAGGGTAGGTAGGGTAGGTAGGGTAGGTAGGGTAGGTAGGGTAGGTAGGGTAGGTAGGGTAGGTAGGGTAGGTAGGGTAGGTAGGGTAGGTAGGGTAGGTAGGGTAGGTAGGGTAGGTAGGGTAGGTAGGGTAGGTAGGGTAGGTAGGGTAGGTAGGGTAGGTAGGGTAGGTAGGGTAGGTAGGGTAGGTAGGGTAGGTAGGGTAGGTAGGGTAGGTAGGGTAGGTAGGGTAGGTAGGGTAGGTAGGGTAGGTAGGGTAGGTAGGGTAGGTAGGGTAGGTAGGGTAGGTAGGGTAGGTAGGGTAGGTAGGGTAGGTAGGGTAGGTAGGGTAGGTAGGGTAGGTAGGGTAGGTAGGGTAGGTAGGGTAGGTAGGGTAGGTAGGGTAGGTAGGGTAGGTAGGGTAGGTAGGGTAGGTAGGGTAGGTAGGGTAGGTAGGGTAGGTAGGGTAGGTAGGGTAGGTAGGGTAGGTAGGGTAGGTAGGGTAGGTAGGGTAGGTAGGGTAGGTAGGGTAGGTAGGGTAGGTAGGGTAGGTAGGGTAGGTAGGGTAGGTAGGGTAGGTAGGGTAGGTAGGGTAGGTAGGGTAGGTAGGGTAGGTAGGGTAGGTAGGGTAGGTAGGGTAGGTAGGGTAGGTAGGGTAGGTAGGGTAGGTAGGGTAGGTAGGGTAGGTAGGGTATGTAGGATAGGTAGGTTATGTAGGGTATGTAGGGTAGGTAGGGTAGGTAGGGTAGGTAGGTAGAGTAGGTAGGGTAGGTAGGGTATAGGTAGGTAGAGTAGGTAGGGTTGGTAGGTAGGGTAGGGTAGATAGGGTTGGTAGGGTAGGTAGGGTAGGCAGAAAGGTAGAAAATTGTACTGCAACGCATGCCGGGGCACAGCTAGTTTATATATATAATTCACTATAACACTTATAATGTACCTACTGCTGGCAAGTCGCGTAATGTCAATTTATTTATATATTAGCCGTATTATTGTTGTGTTAGAGTTGATATATGCATGGTAGGTATATGTATGTATATGCAGATATGTACATAAAACATCTATCGGTGAATATTCAAAGAGTGCTGAACATCGACCTGCCGAGTGACCGCTCCATCGCAGGGTTACACTGACCCACATCACCAAGGATGTCACAATGGATGATAGCCACTTGTTTAAATAAAAAGACAACACGTTTTACTCAGACTCCTGAATAATTAATTAAAACTGACATTATTACTCCGGTATATTGGATAGCTTTTTTCAAGTCAGGCACGATACCAAAGTAACACAAACGTTTTCTTTTTCATTTACCTTAATAATTGTACACTTGGTCGAATCACGTGGCAGACACAAACCATCGAAATTTCAAAACTTCCTTTATAACTTTCTATTAATAGAAATTGTTATTTTTGTCATTTTAACTCAAAGCATTTATTTCAATTAGACCATTACAGGCACTTTTGAATGTCAAAAAAAACAAGAACAAAAAAATGATGCTGCTACAATCCCGGTCACAAGGCATAATAACTTGTGAAAGTACTGTAGTTGCCCATTCCAAAGCGTTGATCTCTATGGAGAAGAATGGGCAAGAAACTCCATGGACACTCTTTTAAATTATAATATTTTTACAAAATCGTATTTACATCATTCGTGTTGAGATTATACAAATATGTGAGAACGATGTAGAAAGACGTGCACAGTAAGAGCGTCCAGAGTAAATAAAAAGCAAAATTCAATTTAAAATCTAAATAAGTTAAAAAAAAAATGACCGTGGTAGTTAAAAAATGACCAGTCCCAACTGACAGCGCCCGTTCACGAACTTGACGTATGGATCAGCCCCATTCAGCTCGACCATTTTGAAGGGAGCTAAATGACCCGACACACCCGCCACTATCAGCGAGACATTTAAGTGAGCATGACACTATTAACCACCAGGGCTTCGTCAAGTCAATGATAATACATAGCACTCACATATGGGCTTAATAATTATACAATACTAGAGAATTGATTCTATACATTGCAAAGATAGTCTTACAATCTTCTGCAGCTTCCACTATAGCTTCGGATACTTATCAATGAGTTTACCCCTAAGCTTGAGGAGCAGGACCAGCATTGAGCCAAGCATTTTTATCATCAATATAATCCCCCAACTTATAATATGCTTGCCTACATAGTGTGCGTTTAATACAAGATTTAAATTTCGTTTCATTCAGTAGAAGAATGTGAGGAGGTATTTTATTGTAGCATTTCAAACAGTACCCCATGAAAGATGAGTCTACTTTAGCTAACCTGAAACCCGGCTGAACCAATTGGTCCCTATTTCTAGTATTATACTTGTGTCTATCACCTCGTTTACCAAATAGATGCAAATTTTTTCTGACGTACATGATGTTTTCATAGATATATTGACAAGGTACTGTCATGATGTTAATTTCCTTAAACTGTTCTCTTAGAGAATCTCGCCTACGTAGATTATAAATGGCTCTAATGGCTCTTTTCTGCAGAATAAATACAGACTCGATGTCTGCAGCCCGTCCCCAAAGTAAAATACCGTATGACATTATACTATGAAAATAACTAAAATAGACTAGCCTCGCGGTATCTACATCAGTAAACTGACGGATTTTTCTGACAGCATATGCTGCTGAACTAAGCCGTCCTGCAAGAGATGTTATATGCGGACCCCATTGTAGCCTTGAATCGAGCGTTATCCCCAGGAAAACAGTTTTATTGACGAATTCTAGTTTCTCTTGATTCAATACTATGTCACAATCACTACTTTTGACGTTTGGCAGAGCAAATCTTATGCACTTCGTTTTTTTCCCATTTAATACCAAATTATTGGCGGTGAACCAATCATTTACCTGTAATAGGGCGTTATTTAAGTCGTCTAGATTTGTGGCACGTCTATTTATCTTAAATATTAAAGAAGTATCGTCAGCAAACAACACCATTGACGTAGATAAACAAAAAGGATCCACCCCACAAAATGTTACATTTGAGTTATTAAAGATTGAAGTTTAACCTGTGTTTGTTTATTAATAGACTTGCTTGCGTTTATTGGTTCTTAAGATAATATATGCGTGTCAATGTATATTTTATTCATGCAAATAAATTTTATTGAGTTTAGTCTTATTTCTTGAGATATTCAGCTAAATGTGTGTTAGGATCCTTTTTGATAAAAGCTATTTTCAATTATGCTAAGCTCATTTTCATTTCGCAAAAACGATTCAAAGTAGCTAATTGCCACTAAAATCGTTAAAAATTGTTCATTTCATTAATAAAACAACTAGCTTCAAGACTTTCATAATGGAATCATCTGTCAATTTCGTGGAACTAGCTATTGCGGCTAAGGATATAATTTGGTGGGCGTTTTGAACAGTTGTCATGGTGATTTTTGTCTAGCTGAATGGAGTGCAAACAGGTCTTGGAATATTTTGTCATCGTGTAGGTAATCATTTAAATTAATTCAGCCAAAACTTGGCGACGGGTTTTGCGCTTTCTGTAGCGTCGTAGCCACCAGCATCGAGAATACAAACAACAGCATAAACAGGACACAATATGTACTGTCCTATTGTTAGTAGGGCAACAGCGCATTTACGCTTCAATGCAGTGATCTCGGGGTTGCGGGTTGTTCGAAAGTAATACCGCGACCCCGGAACATAAAGGGCAAAAGACGGAACATGGTTGGGTTGTAATTGGTAAAGCAAGCAGTGGGAAAAAATATGCACGTTATTTTTTGACAGTAAATGTGTATGGATCTCCACCTGAACAGGTTTTCATTGTTTTGGTTAAACTTTGTTCGAAGTCCAACGAACATTTTTCGAATATTTTTAGCAAATGGCACAAGCGGGAAATGCAGTATTTATTTATTTAGTTAATTCTATTTATTTAGTTGTACGTATATAGTTAGTTTAATATACAAAGACAAACAAAATTAGTTTTGCGGTTGACGGCCACTTCAAATTAGTTTCAAATGACGACATTTACGAAAATATAATCACAAAGCTTTGACTGCATCCATCACAGTCGATTCCTATGTCAGTTTACACAAGATAAATAAATGTTCGTTGGACTTCGAACAAAGTTTAACCAAAACAATGAAAACCTGTTCAGGTGGAGATCCATACACATTTACTGTCAAAAAATAACGTGCATATTTTTTCCCACTGCTTGCTTTACCAATTACAACCCAACCATGTTCCGTCTTTTGCCCTTTATGTTCCGGGGTCGCGGTATTACTTTCGAACAACCCGCAACCCCGAGATCA
This sequence comes from Ochropleura plecta, assembly GCA_905475445.1. NCBI lineage: Eukaryota > Metazoa > Arthropoda > Insecta > Lepidoptera > Noctuidae > Ochropleura > Ochropleura plecta. Next base: position 15,275,045 of record FR997721.1, on the reverse strand, counting down.
CTGCATTGAAGCGTAAATGCGCTGTTGCCCTACTAACAATAGGACAGTACATATTGTGTCCTGTTTATGCTGTTGTTTGTATTCTCGATGCTGGTGGCTACGACGCTACAGAAAGCGCAAAACCCGTCGCCAAGTTTTGGCTGAATTAATTTAAATGATTACCTACACGATGACAAAATATTCCAAGACCTGTTTGCACTCCATTCAGCTAGACAAAAATCACCATGACAACGGTTCAAAACGCCCACCAAATTATATCCTTAGCCGCAATAGCTAGTTCCACGAAATTGACAGATGATTCCATTATAAAAGTCTTGAGACCTGGGTCTTTGTTAGATTCAAACAAATTCTAGTGTCAATGTGTGTAATAGTGTGAAGTAAGAACTTGGCAAGCAAGCAATTAAGAATACCAGCATGCTTGTGTCAACTTTCTTCTTTCGTTGCATTCATCAATACAGAAACACAGAAATGTGTTTAGCGAAAAATATCCAAGCGCACTGAATCGTTTTTGTGATTTAAACAGTGCATTTTTAATTAAAAATTTAGTTTCGCAAAAGAGATCCAAATGTTCTGAATCGTTTTTGTGATTTAACTAGTGCATTTTGTAAGTAAAAATTTAGTTTAACGAAAAGGATTCATGCTTTCTGAATCTTTTTAGTGATTTATCTTATGCATAAATTTGAAGTAAATATTATAATCTAAAAGGATCCACATGCTTTGGATTTTTTTTAACATTTTAGTTTTTTGTCAGTTTCTTAGACTGACCATTTTACAATATGATCCAAGGAGAATGGATCGTTTTTATGAAACTAAAATAGGGGTTCGCCATACATGTGGCTTGGTAACCAGTGTCATTTTAATGTCAAAATATTCGTATTTTACTTGGATTGTTTTTGCTAATCGAGAATATAGACCTTGACGAGCAGTTTGATATACTTAAGTCATTTTCGGACATGTTGTGGGTTGGATCCTTTTTGCTTATCTACGTCCATTTGTGGTTGGTTTTTAAATAATAACATTAAGTTATTTTGAAATGCTTAACGTCATACTTCTAGAAAGAAAGAAAGGTAGGTTTATTTGAGCAAAAGCGTATACAACATCAAACAAGCAAAGAAAATGAAAACGTTAAATTTAAATAAAAAATAACCTACTTATAATTGACATACATTAACTATTGCCTACTTTTACAAGGTTTTATGATGCAAAAACAAAGACTTGTATCTCTAAAAATATAAAATACGGCCTAGACAATCAGACACCAACATTAAAAATATATAAATGACACGTTGACTCTTATCGCATGATCGAAGCACATTACATTTAATGCAGAAGTAATTAAGAAACTTGGACACTGAAACACGCAGAGAGAAGCTCTCATAACCAGTGCTCGCACTAAATTATCCGCCGCTAAACATGTCTGTCTCAACAAGAATCATAATGGCTGTGCGGAAATATTTCCATAATCACCCTAGTTTGGCAAACGGATTAGTGATCGCACAATGTTGTCATCGCATTTGGAGGGCTTTGCGTCTGTATTGTTGAGGTTCTTAATCTCCCCTAGCGTTTATTTACTACTGCAGTGCACCGGGCTGTAGGCGGGGCCAATTTTTTTGCTCACACAATTAGTTGAAATAGTAGACTCGTTTGAAAGCAAAAGTGCAAGTAGGTGATTACGTTAAAGCTGTCATAGAGTGCATCGCGTACGCCATGCCAAGTTTAAATATAGCGTCATTTGCACACTGTATCACAGTCGACAGCCAAGTCACATGGAAAAAAATGTTATACACAAATATAATTTATTCGTTTTTGAGAAAATAAAGCTTACTTTTTTACTTGGAGTGAAACGTGTTTACTAGGTACCTTTGTTATAAATAGGCCCTCGTTGTGGGGTTGTTTTGCTTCACTTTCACAATAACGCACGTTGCTTGAACGTGGTTCCCGAACTATTTCAACATTCTAAGTTACCCAACGCAATCTCTTTTATTACTTTTCTAATACAATTCCCCGAAACCAGAGGCCCTACGTCAATGAAGAATGTTAACTAATTTTGATTATTAGCAGTCTATTTTCTCTGTCAAAAATAAAAAAAAATACTTGTGAAAGAATTACTTCGATATGACAATTAGTTTCCGATTTAGAAGTAAAAAAGTTGTAACGTACGACGCGGGCTGCTTGAGACGTAAATAAGTCGATCTTAACTCAAAATATCCGCGACACGTTATGATATTTTCATAACTTAATTTTTTATTAATAATTTTTATGTTTTGTTACTTTTATGTATAATATACTGACTGAGCTTATTACTAATAGTAACATAAAAAGTTTGTATCTCTACTAATATTATGAAAGCGAAAGTAAGTTTGTTACGTCTTCACGCCTAAATGGCTAAACTGATTTTGATTAATTTTTGTACACAGATAGTTGGGACCCTGGAGACGGTCATAGGCTAATTTAAAAATAAGTGAGAAAAGGGGGAGAGAAAAAAGTAAGAAAAGAGGAGAGAAGGATATTTTCTTTCGATCATCACGTGGGTTAAAGTTAGCGTTAGCCCAAAGTAACTATGCCACGCGGACGAAGTCGCGGACGAAAGCTAGTAGTGTGATAATTGTATTTATAATTGAGAAATCAACGTATTGACTTTTACGCTTACACCTCGCACTCGTGCTAGGGCCTCCTAGCCAGCCACTGTTGTCAGACAGTGTAGCACATTTTAAGTGGTTCTTGATAGTAGAGGTTTGTTTAAGGATTTAAGCCCGCTTACACTATTAAATTAGTGGTATTTTAAACTGTATCACATTCCACATCGTTCTCCTGCCCTTTTCGGAGCAGCATGAATTTTTCTTTCATACAACTATATATTATTATTTCATACACCTCATATTCATGCCATATCATCCTTCACACAGACTATGCATAGTTTTTTTGGTCTTCCTCTATTCTAATCCACAGTAACACTTAAACATTCCTCACGGAAATTTTTGTCAAACGTTAGAAAATTTAGATTTTCGCGGGCTATTTAGGCGCTGACCCCCGGGCCCTTTAAAATCTAAACGAATCATGAAATTTGGCAAAATGTGGTCGCAAACTTAATTGCAGTTGGTAAACTAACTTCGACCTATGTATGGGGACAAAAGTTAGTCCTTCAATTAAGTTTATCTTTTCGTTAGAGCAATATTCGGAACTTTCATTAATTACCTACAAATTTGTACGGAACCGAACGCGAAACCGAATCGCACTTGACCGGTTTTTTTATGTTTGTATTATTAATTTAAGAAAATGCCTAAGGCATTAAGTCCGCCTTTGTACAGTTTTTTTGTGCATAAAGTTTTAATAAATAAATAAATAAATAATTTATTTCGAAGGTTCAATAACACATTAAGAATTTATTTATTTATTTGCTTTAATACATTGTACACTCGACGGCAGGTCAACCTATTCTAAACTATTATAACCTGATCTCGTGATCTCTCTACTACGGATCGAACACCGTAGTAGAGATATCAGGTTAACCACTCTGCACGACAGGATTTTGACACATAACACATCAGCTGAATCGGTGGGGTAACGCGAATTGTCATGAAATTCAAGAATTTTCTTCAATTTACAGCATTCAATTTTGTAATTAGAAATAAATCACAGCGGCTGTTTCATACGATAAGTTTGAGGTTTATATTTCCCAAAACCTCATAAGGTCGATAAAACGGCGTCAATCTATTGCAAAATTACTACACCCTTGCAAAAATTAGGTACTTTAAAAACGTTGGAAATAATGTATATACACAAGATAACCCTTTGAAAATAAAATCTGAAATCCAAAATAAAAACAGTGACATTCCATCTGCATTCTTATTTTTGCCATTTTACATAATAAATAAATAAAAAACACGATACAAAATTACAAATCTCGACAAAACATACTACAAAATGTGTTGCAATATGTCATTTCTTAGTGCTGACCGTAAAACTAAGTTTAATCAGTACGATTAAAAAGTTGCATTCAACCTAATCGATAATCGTAATAGAGTAAACTTTAAAAAATAGTTTTGGGCCATTCAGGAATTTACCTATGGAGATGAAATAATATTCTACTATAGATATTATAATTGTACAAATATCTATGATATCGATAAGAAAAGAAAGACAACAACATTTTGTCAAGTGCTTATCTTCGAAATTACGTCGTGTGACGTCATAAGCTCATCCTAATGTGACCGTGTCGCCATGTTATGCGCCAAGATTTGAGATACATTTGCTGTCAAACGGTTTCGCGTTAAAAGATTTTGGCTGTTTTCTTGAATGACGATGAATGAAAATGGCCATTTTTGTAGGAGGTCATGCTAATTCTGTAGATAGCCAGTAAGGCATCCCAGCCGGTACAACCATACCGTACCGCAACTCGAAAGTTATGCCTCCGCCGCAGAGCCTTGTTTGAGACAGACAGGGACTCCGTACACATCGGGGCTCTAAAATATTGACACTTAAAAGTATTGGTTGGATAAAAATAAATAGAAAGTTTTAGCAAGACCTTTGCGTAGCAGTAAGCTGTTCAGCCTATTAAAAACAAACCGGCCAAGTGCGAGTCCGACCTGCGCACCAAGGGTTCCGTACAAACTGACGACATACACGGTCATATCTTTTCTCTACATAGACTTGGAAGGTTGCTTTTTTCACAGCTCCAAGGGGCCACAGATTTGAATATTTGGGTTGTGTTATTTATTTTGAGGTACGGAACCCTAAAAAGTATTTTTAAATAGTGTATCTCTCTTTTTCTCAACAGATTTTGTGTAGGTCTCCTTTAAATTCCGCTATTTATATCGGTCTTGCGCCACTTGGATGGGAAATCATCAAATATCCGCTCCATTTAGGGCGGAGCGGACCTTCCCGCTCCACCCAGACCGGAGCGGACGTGTCAAACTTTTAACAAAAATCTTTTTGCTTTGCTGACATCTCCTTGAGACGCGCGTGGAACACGAACGTGCCATCGACGATGGACGGTGAGGTACCCATTGCTCACCGTCCACAGACCCACGTCTACGGTGGCCAGGTGTCGTTTCGCGGCGCTCGACGCCCGTAGCGTCTCCCGCGGTGGCTGGCTTGGTTTGAGGTACTCTCCTTCAAACATCACCATCTCCTCCGGGACAGAGCGGTGCTCCGCTCAAAAGAGCCGACTGCCAGTGTGCCCCAACGTGTCCTCCGGGCGATCGTCACATTGGTGACACCTGGGTGTTTCCTCCCGCCCGATGATGTGCAGGAACCTCCCGAAACTTTCGTGCCCGCTGAGCACCTGCGTCAGGCGGTAGATGAGGATGCCGTGGCGCCTCACTTCCCCCGCTCTAGGCGAACCGGGGGGGGAGGAACCAATCCAACCATACTACAAACAATTTTGTCGAACAAATATAATTTATCTTGGCTGATTTTTTTATTGTGCCTACCAAGATCATAATTAGGGCGTTCTATATTCAACCTTATTAATTTCTATTTGCAATTAATAATAATAATAAATAAATATCTTGGGACAACTCACACACGGTTATCTGATCCCAAGCTAAGCAGAGCTTGTGTTATGGTAACCAGACAACTGATATACATACTTATATAATTTATAAATACATACATATTATAGATAAATCACACCCAGACACAGAACAAACAATCATGCTCATCACACAAAGTTTGTCCTGGGTGGGAATCGAACCCACGACCTCCGGCTCAGCAGTCAGGGCCACTAACCACTAGACCAACAGGCCCGTCAATTCACATTCAAATAGTAGGAACAAAACCAAATTATTAATAAAATAGCAAATAAACATTTTAATATAAATTTGAACAGCGAGCGCATTCCTTACTTGAATTTTTATCTGAAAATAAAATTGGCGCGAATTTAGCCATATATCAGTTTGTACTGTTTGTTGTTGAGTCGGTTTTAGTGGCGTAAAAAATATTATAATCAATATTTATAGTATTTTACACGTATTACAAAATTTATTTAATTTTTATTTATTAATTTCAGATATTCCTTAATTTAATTGTTCGAGTTGATTGATTTACAAGAAAATAATCGATTGAAATAATCGCATTTACACACCACAAAATTAAAAAAAAATTGGACGTCAATTTCGAAAGTGAATTTAGTAGTGGTTATGAATATTACGTGTTAATGGTCCTATTATTGTAAATTACGATAAGATCTGGACATTTTCGTGTTATCTATACTAATACTAATACTAATACTAATAATATTATAAAGAGGTAAAATTTGTAAGTTTGTAAGTTTGTAAGTTTGTATGTACCCAAGTAGCAAATTGTAGTCCTGTAGTTATTCTAGGAGCATGCATTTTTTTGCACTATAGAAATACTATTGACGTTTATAGAACCGCATTTGGGCGCAGTTTATAGGACTATTACGTCCTGTGACCGTTGTGTTACAGTCCGGTAATGTGCAATCGGATTTTATAATTATCTTATTAGGTGCTTTTACAGGATATTATTGTCCTATAAAGATCCGGTAAACGCATTGAGTAAGCGCGATTAGTCCTCTAACGATGTAGTGCGTGCTGCTACTGGTGTGATTGATCCTACATTGATCAGGGTGATGTTATTAGTAGAGCATTAGTTTTTAATTCTTTAAGAGTGACGCGCTGGGTGTCTTGATAAAAAAAAAAATATTAAAGTAATCCACATTATAATATATTATCTCTTAGCATAACATAAATGTAAATTTTGTCTTGCTTTTATGTATAAAGAATGCCTAATCAACTTGCGAAATTAATTTTATTGATAAAGTATTCGAAGATAATGAACATGTCTTCATGCCCCTTTCAAAGTAATCGTATTAAGTAATTGTTTATTAAGTAATAATTAACACACTTAAAAAACCGCCATGGGATCGGATCATGTGCCACAATATTGCATTTATCAAAACCTTTACAAAACTATTTAGTGAAAGTTAAGACTACTACATGACCTACCTACTTCGCCACCATATTTTAGTTTTGGGGTTCCTTTAGATAAATACAGATACATATCAGAAATACTCTGTGTGTAATTTTATATAATCTTAATTAGTACTAATATTATAAGAATTGTGTCAGAATTACGTAACAACACTTTAAACTTTCTCCATAAAATTGATTTCGACATAGATGAAGAGTTGGCAGTGTAGGGATGCAAAACGATAAATCAATAGGTATTTGAACACTTTTGCAAATTCTTTCTTCACCTTTAAGTTATTTTTCGCCAAATTCTTTATTTTTGCGTCTTGATCTGATAATTACGAGTATGGGATTTTTTTTCAAAGTCAGGGCGGTTGTCATTACCAAATTCACTATCACTACTTCCATTATTTTCAAGGTTATTAGAACTTTCAGTAAAAATAACTTCGCAGTCTTCTAGAACCATTTCATTTTTTTTATATTGTACGGAACCATCACGAACTTCACGAGACTCTCTTGTATTTAAGAAGAATATCGACCCGCACTTCGATCTTGATTTCATTTCAAGTAACTTTTTTGAAACTCTTCTTCGATAACTGCCACTACGCTTAAATCGTTTCCATTTGTTTAGATCCATTTTTATTTTTTTGCTTTCTCTAAATAATAACAATATGGCCGGTTACTCCAGTATATAAAAGCAAATGTAAGATTCATGTTAGCGGAATATCACCTATAAACATCGGCGGCATGCTAGTTTCGTGCTAACAATCAATTAGAAGTCGCGTCTCAGACAAATCAATCCTTTAATATACTTGACCTATAACACCTATATGTAAGACGTTTATAGAAGTGCATGTCTTGTGCGTGTTAGTATAAACAATCTTATCAAATGCGTTTAAAGGATCAAAATGAAATACTTGCTAATTAGTTTTATATCATGCTCTTATATAACTGCAAGATCGGGTAGGAATCGTGTGTAGTTATAATGTAAACGTCTATAAAACTAAGAAATAGGATCGAAAGCACTTGAAGCGCAAATTGTCTTTTGATATGCTTTTGTGAGATCAGTGATCTTAGTCAAAGCGTCTATTAGATGCGTATTAGACGTTTAGTCTTATAAGTCGATTGCTATAGGACCATTTTGCTACTTGGGTAGGGGGTAATCTCTGGAACTCATAATCCAATTCTAAAATTTTCTTCTCTGGTAGAAAGCTACATTATTCCTGAGTGCTATAGGCTATAAATTGTTTCTATAACATGTATATTAACCGAGCTATCACAACTTTTGTCTAGCAAGTCGGAAAAAAATACCTCATGAAACAGAATTATTTGCGCGCGCTGCCTAAACAGTTGCTTAAAATTAAAAACAATGTATGGCTACCTGGTTCGTCTTAATTATTTCTACAAAAAAGTCCTCAATACCATATCTCTATCTTTCATATTTTGTCTTTTATACTTCTTTTATTGCATTAAAAAACATTTTTTTTCGGCATACTTACGTTTGGTTGATTATTTGAGCAACAAAATATTAATTCTTATGACAATAAATTATTTTAGTATCACAAGAACATCATACAGATAAGATTTGCCATTTACAGTATATCAATTGGTCATACAGTTTCGGAGAAAATATATTATTAAATTACTAAAACGCAAAATGCCCCTAGAATATCTTTCATTGTGCAGACGTTTTACCTATTTGCCCATAGATAGCGTTCTGCAATTACGTCATTTTTCTGAATCGCGGTGTTAAGACGTTCCGTGGATTGATGACCCTCTCGAATTATTATGCCCACGTTGTCATTAGTTGGAATTCTAAATATTACATCATCTGCCTAGCCTTTTCCCAACTATGTTGGCCATGTTGGGGTCGGCCAGTCGGCTTCCAGTCTACCCGGATGCAGCTGAATATCAGTATTTTACATGGAGCGACTGCCTATCTGACCTCCACAACCAGTTAATACTGGGTAATACGATACCCCTTGGTAAGACTGGTTGTCATTGTCAGACTTTTGGAATACTGACTACCTGTAACGACTGTCAAAGATCTACAAATGGCAGCCGGGACCAACGGCTTAACGTGCTTTCCGAGGTACGGAGGAAACTCGGTATGTAACGGGTGGTCACTTATCCACAGACCAACCTAGGCAAGCGCGGCTTAACCTAAAGATCGACCCGAGCGGCTGCTATTATTAAGCCACGAGCTCCTCTAAATATTACATGTCAGTTGCTTATTGTTTCGTTCGTATGGTTGTTGTTGTTGATAGATACCTCATAATCGAAAATATCGTAATTTCGTTGTACGTTTGTTTTGTATGTTCGTAGTTTCGTACTTCGTTCTATCGTAATAATCGATACGAGTTATTCGATATTACGATTGTTTTGTTTTGTAAAGGCGGACGGTGTTCGAGTCGCTCTCCCTTTGTTCATAATTGTCTTCAAGTCTGTGCGTAGTTTGTTGAGAGCATGCCTAAAAGGAAATCTCAACTGTCCCGGCAGCGTATTGCCATAATGTATACTAGCACAGACAGGGGTTGCTCTGTAATCGCACGCAATATGCTCTTGTAGCTAGAGAGCATACTGCATATCAGTACAGAGACAGACTGAAATAAAATACACTTTGCTCTAATTCGTGAGAGCAAAACACATACGAGTACAGACAATTTGGCTGCCGTAGTAGGCACCCCGACATGGACAGGTTAGGTTCGAAGGGGATGGCGGGGTCTGAAAGACCCCGCCATCCCCTTCGTGTTAGGTTACTTTAAACCTTGAATGCAGAGGTAGGAGCCCCGCGAAGCGGGGCTCCGTCGAGCCACTTTGATAGGTAGTAATCAGTGAGAGCTCGGGACTTGGGGCACCCCGACATGGACAGGTTAGGTTCGAAGGGGATGGCGGGGTCTGAAAGACCCCGCCATCCCCTTCGTGTTAGGTTACTTTAAACCTTGAATGCAGAGGTAGGAGCCCCGCGAAGCGGGGCTCCGTCGAGCCACTTTGATAGGTAGTAATCAGTGAGAGCACATTTTGCTTTAGACATATGCGAACAAACCGTATACTTATACAGACAGGTCTGTAGTCATACGTAGTTTGCTTTAAAAATATGCAAGCAAACTGTATACTTATACAGACTGGTCTGTAGTTATACGTAGTTTGCTTTAGAGTATTTGTTATTTTTAAGAGCACAAAGTGATCTAGTACAGACTATGGGTGTCTGTACTGATATACACAATGGCAATACGCGTCCCGGCAGACATCACAGACAAGAGCCGCTCGAGTACGCCGTACGAAAGAATCTGCCCCTGAAAATGAGCAGCGCCTCTCGAGAAATAGAGAATATAATTATTTCGCAAGCACGCGCTAGAGAATCTAGCTCCGAGCGCTCATAGCGCCTCGCTAGCCAAAATGTGAGGACGTCGCGGGCCCATGGCAATTATATGTTGGTCTATCAAGAGTGGTATCATCCGAAAAGCAGATTATTCTGTTACCGGAAAATAAAACAACCTCAAACATTGTATATAGAGAGGCTTCAAATTAAATAGATACCTAACTTAAATAAATAAAATAAGTAAAAGGCGACTAAGGGTTAAGTTACCTTGAGCAGAAAAGAGAACTTCGGTAATCTTTGAAGTTACTGATCTGATTCCAAAAAATATTTTACTAATAAAATTAAATACAGTAATATCAATCGAGTGTAATCTAAGATCTGGACATTTTCGTGTTATTTATAATATTTGCAATGATATTTGTCTCATTTGTTATAGAATCTATTAGCTTCTGTGTGATATAATGTGGAATTAAAAATGTAAACAAGCACGATTGGCGAGAAACTTCGACTTTAGATTTCAAAATGTATCATTACCACTGCTAATAAAAGTACAATTACGAATGATTTCTTCGCGTAATAAAAGGACACGTTAATCATGCCCGATTATGTGGAGTTTATATGTCCGAAAAACATTTTTTTATGATTTTTAGCGTCGACCTACACTGCCATCAAAATGGTGATGATCGTAATTTACGCATTTGAGTTTTATAAGACTTAATTAACAAACTTGCTCAATAATTAAAGAACTTCTAATGACGTTTACATATGAGATTTTTATTCTACTATCTTAATGAATGCACACACATATTATTTTTTAACCAGAAAATAAAATATTTACAAAAATAATGAGGAGGTCGTATGACTTAAATGTTCGACCCCTTTCGGGGCCAGTACCGAGCCAGCGGATTGAATATCGAGCTCCTGAAAGGGTCCGTACCGAACTACATATACGATTAAAATAGTTTTGTGTAGGTTGATGTGCCGTCGTGTGTACTTTACGAAGACGGGTACAGCCATTGAAATTGTACAACCTTGAATGTATAGAGGTTTTATTCATTCTAATCTAACCACTGTAAAGTGTAGTGGCAACAATCCTTATCTTGTTTCATAAGTACTAAAACCATGTTAAGTGTAATTATTGTCTACGGTTTATTAGATATCTTTATATAATAGATTTCTACAAATTTCCTTTTTAGTCACAGTAAACTATTATGGAACCGGCTGAGGAGTTCGTGCCTAAAGACCCACTCGAGTGTGTTTCCAGGTTAAGCAACGCTTGCCTAGGTTGGTCTATGGATGGGTCCGAATTTTCTCCGTGCCTCGGTAATCACAATAAGCTATTTGTCTCAGCTGTCTTTTGTAGATCTGATAGTCGTTATAGGTAGTCAGTTAAAGTCAGTGGTTTGAAGGTCTAACAACTAGTGTTACCAAGGGTTAATGTATTACTTAGTACTAACTAGGTACATGTAAAATACTGACCAACCCAAACGTTTTTTTAGAGATTGTCTGCTTACACATTCAACGCATTTCGGTCACTCTTTTGAAATCATCAGAGACAGATACAGTTTAAAATATCACTAATTTAATAGTGTAAGCGGGCTTAAATCCTTAAACAAACCTCTACTATCAAGAACCACTTAAAATGTGCTACACTGTCTGACAACAGTGGCTGGCTAGGAGGCCCTAGCTTTCGTCCGCGTGGCATAGTTACTTTGGGCTAACGCTAACTTTAACCCACGTGATGATCGAAAGAAAATATCCTTCTCTCCTCTTTTCTTCCTTTTTTCTCTCCCCCTTCTCTCACTTATTTTTTAAATTAGCCTATTGCCGTCTCCCGGATCCCAACTATCTCTGTACTAAAATTAATCAAAATCAGTTTAGCCATTTAGGCGTGAAGACGTAACAAACTCACTTTCGCGTCGCGGATATTTTGAGTTAAGATCGACTTATTTACGTCACCGTGCACTCGTGGGGCCTTTCTTTTGTGGCTGGGAAATCACCAAATAACTTCCCCCGCTCTGGGCGGAGCGGGGGGGAGTGACAGACTTGTACTGACTAAAACCCACCCATGTTCCTTCTATTGCCCTTTACGTTCCGGGGCCACGGTATCTCTTTCGAACAATCCTCAATACCCGCAGGACCCGCAACCCCGGCAGGGCTCAGAAAGGCTCGTGTTACTATCAAGTAAGAATACCCTAATAGAAATGGCGCGTATTCCGAAGAATGGACAGTTCCCTCTGTTTGCTTCCTGATTGGATCTGTAAGCCTCCCGATGACATTCCAGTACACGTGTACCCAACTACCTACATCTTTTCATAATAAAACATAAAGCTTAATTATATAACTGTATTAAGTCTACCCACATCTCACGTCTCAATTATGAAAGCGGGGTTGTTGGAGAGAAACCAGTTTGTTTATTATTGTTTGTCGGTTTTCGCAGCTCATCCCCGGAGTCAGTATATCAATGACTAAATTAATCCTTAATTATATTTCAAACGTAAAAAGTAGACAACTATGCGTTAGTATAATATTTACAAATTATAAGTACCTACAAAATAATAAAAGAGTGATGGATCTGAATGTTGATGGACGGAGAGCAAGAGGGAGGCCAAAGAAAAGATGGATGGATTGTGTAAGGAATGATATGAAGGAGAAAGGAGTAAACGATGCCGTGTCATCTGATAGGGGAGAATGGAAGAAAAAAACGTGTTGCGCCGACCCCAAATAGAATGGAACAAGGGCAGGAAAATGATGACAAAATAATAATAAGATCAAACCCTGACCACTGGTGACCTGTTCCCAATGGCGATGGGCTACTTAAGAAGTATTATTTATATGAAATATAAAAAGTAAAAGAAAGAATTACTTCGATATGACAATTAGTTTCCGATTTAGAAGTAAAACAAGTTGTAACGTACGACGCGGTCTGCCGGTAACGGTGTGACGTCATCACACAACATGCTCAGTCTGGCTCACTCAGTCCGCTCGCGGTTGCACGCCCTTGCCGTTAAAATTATAACTAAATACTTTTAAAAATGTCCAACCCAAATACTAGGAAATCATGTGTTGTGCCTAAATGTTAAAATACAACTACCAATTCGCCGGAAAAGTTGCTTTTATAGTTCCAAAGGACGTTAAAACAAAATAAAAAATGACCTTACGTATTTTATTATTAAAACAAATTCAAATAACTAAAAGAGGTTTAGTACATCTGTTCAAACATCTATATTTGGAATAAAATAAAATTAACTAAAATGGCCTAACGTATTTTGTAAGTACAAAAGTAAAAATACAAAAAAGTTTAGTACATCTGTAACGTTCAACCCATTACATCTACATAAGCACCTATCCTACTTCGTACTAATATTATAAATGCGAAAGTTTGTGAGTGTGTGTGTGTTTGTTATCTTTCACGAAAAAACTACTGAACGGATCTGGATCAAGTCTGGAATAACACATAGCCTACTTTTAATCCTGGGAAAATGTACAGATCCCGAGGGAAACGGGGCCGAAGTTGCTGGCGGAAGCTAGTTTGCAATAAATCAATGTATGTAATATTCATTTAAAACTAAGAAGAGCGGTTCCTACCTATATATACAAACGTATCTACCAATAGCTACAAAACTATAATACATATTTGTTGTCTTTAACGTAAAAAAATTATGGTAGGTAGGTACTTCAACTATTTGAGTTGCATTCTTCCGTTACGAACTTACAACATTAGTTGGGTATTTTGTTTTTATAAAATAATTTAGAACAGATAAACTATTAAGCATGAAATCAGTATTTGTTGCTAAATAGGTAATGCGCAACCATTAATCCATCTATTTCACGTAGATTATCCGATTGCCCTTTTAAAATCGAATCCTTCCCTCCATCCTTCCATCCTCGAATCCCTCATCCATTTTATTAATCGAATAATATTTACTATTATTAGACTATTAACTTAATACGGAACGAAAACCAACAACAAAACACTGCGCAAGCTATTACACCTACTATAACTGCTGGCGACTTGATACTAAGCGTGACGTGGCCCGCGCGGCGCATTGTGAAATGACGTCACAAGCGGTCACGTGACTGTTAGCGGGACTCGATATTTTTCGAAACTTTGAATGCCTATAAAATCAAAACTACTAGGTACTAGGTTTTTTGACTACAACAAAAACTAGTGTGTTTGTATACATGTGTGTTTTTGTACATGATAAGTAATAACTACGTTCCATCCGGGTATCCCTTGACACCTCTCAAGTTTTTTGAAACTAAATACAAACCTACAATATTGATACAATGATCTAAGCATAATAAAACAGCAATAAAATGAAGTTGTACATTAATGACGAATTTAAATATAAACACCGGCAACGTCTCAGGACCATGTTACTAACATCATAATCAACAACTTTTGTTCTACGACATTTAAACATTTATCATATTTTAGTTCATCAGATTTTCATACAAAAATAAAAATATTGAAATTGAACGCTCTAAATGTTACGAAATCTATGCGAAGCAAACGTACCTAGCGGCGGTGTAGGTATGTAGGTACAGCAAAATACGGAGTTGAAATGTGTTAGATAGGACAACGAAATCTTGAAGATTTGCTTTTGGTAAATGTATAAAATTTTGTAAAAAATCATAGAACAAAAGTTGTTGTTTATGATGATTGTAATACAGTCCTGCAAGGTTGTCGGTGTTTTACAAATAACCCTGTATATTGTAAACTTGAGAAAACGTGATCTTAATTAAAATAATGAATATTTTAAATAATTCTAGATCGCTACCTCATTGAATAAGATTAAACGACATGTTATTATAAGGGGATTTCCCTGCATATTCCAAGGCTAATCGAACAAAATTCTAACTACATACTGTAAAGGTTTTGTGCTTACAGTTATAATAAATAAATAGAAAATTATATGTATAAAGCTAATCGTTAAAGCCTGTTACAAAAAAAAACGCTACTCTATTTTTTAGACTTGTTTATATGAGAAAATAAAAGCAGTATTTATATACAAATCCCACCATCTGAAACCAGGTCATGAGACCTATCGTTTTTCTTCGTATTTGACATATCGATATCCTACTTTAATGTTTGTGAGGATGAATGCAACACGGCTGAACGGATTTTGATGGAATTCGGATAAATATATCGGTTCTATTGATAAGATGGTCTCGACCGAAGACCCTATGTTAAGACCATCTGCTCGTTAAAATCACGTTTGACCTGTATTGGTTTGTGTACGGTACCTTAAAAAAAAACACTTTTGTGACACGACGCTTGTGTACGGAGTATTAACACTAATTAAGAAAATATTAAAGTACAAATAGAAGATTTTTTAACAGAAACTTTCTTAAGAATAGTTTTTTGACATAAATCATTTTTATTACCTACGTTCTAGGTTCTGGCAACTTTTGATGCCCAAAAGGCCGATTGACCATCAATATGACTGATTCAATGTTATCTGTGGTAAAAACAGATCACATTTCAAACTGTCTTTTAAGTTGTATCAAATGAGGTGAGACTGGGTATGTAGCTGAGATAATCTTGACACACCGTTTATTAATTAAGAAACATCTTAAGAGCATGTTCTTAAGACCGAGTTTTTCTGAAGTCACGAGTGAGATTTGATCCTATATATTGCCCTAAATTTAAGATATGAGACAAAACTTGATTCATTTAAAACTTGACAGCTTAGTTTAAGTCACTACAAACTCAAAAACTGCTGTTACATTTGTGTCCGCCCTAACACAACTTAGTAACCACATTCCCGAACCCCGCCCTACCAGCTTACTTTGAAATTGTACACTTTACGCGAGAAACATAAAGCGTCAAGTTTATTGCGTTAGGGACGTTACAGATGTAAGACTAGTAAAATATTTTAAAAACAGTGCCCAGTAGAGTTACGAATAAGAGTAATAAAAGACAATATTATTTTTTTAATTAGAAGAAAGGAGTAAATGATGCCATGACGTCTGATAGGGGAGAATGTAAGAAGAAAACGTGTTGCGTCGACCCCAAATAGAATGGGACAAGCGCTGCCCAGCGTTTCCACTCACTGCTCCGCTTCTTACTGTCGTAGTGTGACGTCATAGTAGCATGTACCTTTCCTCGATAACACGGCTAACGCGGTTCCTACGCGTTCAACCGAACATATCTACGAGTACTTTTCAGCTTTATAATGACATAACATCACGGTTGTAATCCCTGAAGGGGCAAGTCTATTGCCATCAACGGGTACAAACCCGGACTACGTGGTTGCTACTGACAAATAGAAATCCTCATAATCCTGATAGAAAAACCCAATAACACTTTGTCATATCCGGAAATCAAACCCGGGTTCTCATGCTTAGCAGTTGCGCTTGTGACCACTAGGCTAACGAGGCAGTCTTTTAAAATATTAGTATAGATTTATTAATATCTATAGATGATACCGACTGACTTATAATGAAACTTCATAACGTTTCAACCGCGCAGGTGTTAGGGCGTCTAATACAAGCTATGTGTTAAACCAATGATGTTATGTGTTTGTCATGAAGAATGTAGGTACTTATTATAATCACAGGATATTATTTTGCATGATATCTCGTTCATAGATATTTATATGATCAAAGTAATGAGTTTTAGTGCAAGAATACATTATACATTTCTTCACTCACACATTATCTACTGTTTTGACGGCACGGTTGGCGCAGTAGCTGAGCGATTGACTGCTGCGGTGCGTGTCGCGGGTTCGATCTCCGCACGGAACAAGTATTTGTATGGCCTACAGATATTTGTTTCGGGTCTGGCAGTTTGTGTATGTGAGTTAGAATGTTTTTAAACGCGCCCACGTTACAGGAGCAATTCCTAGTGTGGGGCAAAGTTTTTTAAAGAAAATAAAATATGTACAAGTAAACAGATATAAGACTGCTATATCAATGACATTTCTTATCGAATATTTATCAATGACACTAACAAGTGCCATTTAACCCGATACAAGGTGGATAATTATAAAGAGCATCTGTGTTACCTAGTATGTAACCCAAGACTCCTAAGGTTACATTGTAAAAGGAAACTTCATTTATTTCATAGAAGCAATCGACTTGAAGTCCGATATTATTATATGAATTTAAACGGAATCCTGTTTATTTTGCTTGGTAGCTTGCGATAAAGCGCGGGACAATGTACACAGGAGAAAATCTAGTTTTATTTTTTATTAGAACAAGTCATGTACACTATTGTACACACGGCGAGATAAGTCATCAAGCTGTAAATTTCTGGTGTAACATGGCCTCGCTTTGAATAGATTGCCTATACAATTCGCAACGGATGACGACGGAACGGTTAGCGCAGTGGCTGAGCGAGCGACTGCTGCGCTGCGTGTCGCGGGTTCGATTCCCGCACGGAACAAATATTTGTATGGCCTACAGATAGTTTTTCCGTTTTGGCTGTTTGTGTATGTACGTTTAAATGTTTGTAAACGAAACCACGATACAGGAGAAATCCTAGTATGGGGCAAGGTTTTATTTAAAAAAATAAGAGATCTGCATTTGAACTGGTTTCGTATAGCTTGACCAGTCCTCGTGCGTGCTGCTTACAAACATTTCAATATTGTTCAGCTGACGAAACAATCTAAGCAATTGAGTTACTTAATTGTACCACAGAATGGAAAATAGTTGTATTTGGTTCTACTGTACTGTACTGTTCTACATATGGTATGGAAACTAACTAACACGTAGCATGAGTGGTGTCGTCTAAAAATGTTAAATCTTACTATCCTACTTATAAATGCGAATGTTTGTGAGGATGAATGTATAGATGTTTGTTACTCTTTCACGTCAAAACGGATGAACGGATCTTGATAAAATTTGACACAGAGGAAGATTATTGTCTGGAATAACACGTAGGATACTTTAATATTTTTCGATATCATGCGGCGAAGCCGCGGACGCCAGCTAGTTATCAATAAGGCACATACCCGGCTAAACTACTACTAGATTAGGCAAAGGCTAATTTATTTCAATTGTCCGCCTTTACCCGTGTGTTTCCGTCCATATCGAACAAATAAAATGTATTTCTGTCTGTCTAGCAATATTTTAAAGCAGTTATCTCATGAAGTAACGGATGCTTTCAGGCTACTATTTTTCGCGAAAACGTAAAACAATACAATACAGTAGGAGAACTACTCTTTGTTTTTTTTTTAAATTATATTTTGTAATTAATTTTATTGCTCGGGTCTGTACCTACTTATAAATATACTTAATAGCTACCGCCCGCGATAGTCCGCGTGGCACAGTTACTTTGGGCTAACGCTAACTTTAACAAAAAAAAAATCTATCTCTCCCCTTTTCTTCCCTCTTTTTCCTTTTTGAATAGCTTATGCTCGTCTCCAGGGTCTCAACTACCTCTGTACCAAAATTCACCAAAATCGGTTCAGCCATTTAGGCTTGAAGACGTAACAAACAAACATACTCACTTTCGCTTTTATAATTTTAGTAAGGATATAGAATACAGTACATAATACTATGTTCTATTAACGTCTAATGGCACATAAGATTGTATACAATACAACAATTAGAGCGAGTTTGTTCATAGAAATGAAAATAAACACGCGATTGTCTGCAAATTAACATTTAATGAACAAATTGTTTAGATACCTATGTATCATTCTGTACAATTATTTATTAATTGGGTGCGGACATACAAACAAATTATATAATTATAATTACTGTGAGATAGCCGCGATAGACGTAAACCTTTACCTAATGTTGCTAGCTGTGTCGATACGTCGCAAAGTTTTATTTATAGTATTTTTAGAGAGTTTGTAAATCCAAAGAGTACATTTTCTTTGAAGGTTGTTTCTGCCTATTTCTGCCCTAGGAAAGTAGGTGTTAGTTTATAAATGTATGTAATTGTAAACCATCTGCTAGGAGATAGATTTAGATTAGGATCAGCTTAGGGGTTGGGGCAGCTAGATAGTATACTATAAATAGTTATTCCATTTATTTTGACCTTGTAAGTATTACACTTTTGTATGAAACAGCATATATGTATATTTTTTAGTTGCCTGTTATTTCTTTAAAAATATAAAAGATCTTAAGATTTTGAAACTCATCAAAATCAACTTTTGAAGTTAATTACTATTTTTTAAATTACTTACTATTTTACAACTAAAAATAGACACAAACTAATAATTACAGGGCGTCAAAAAATTCGTCCGCATCGTAGTCAACAGGTAAAGTGCCCAGTAGCATAGCATTACCGCGTTGGATGGCAATGCTTACTTTTTGTGCAAAAAAACAGGCCAGCCCTCTAGTCACGAGTAGAGTCGACCAACCGCTTGGTGATTTTTCGAAATACTACATGGGCAACCACTTTTGAAGTTATTAGTAAATGTATATGAGATATTACTAAAAGTTAACTTATCAATGAACCATTAAATGTGCTAAAAAAAATAAAATCCGACATCTATTGTGAACGTGTATGATAGGCTATGCAATGTTAATAGCGCGCTAATTTCTACAGAATATCTCGATATGATATGCTCCTCACGTTTAACTGTGATGCTGTCCGTTTGTTTACACAAGGACGTGCAGTTGTACATTTGAACTTGGCTACTGCAATAGATACCTCGCGTTTTAATTTCATTGTATCCTCTATATTGTTTGTATGACAAATGGTTATAATTATCTATGAAGTCTGATTTCGCAATTCTGTGGAGATTATTTTCCATTATATAATGATGATGTTGAATACCAGTATTCAAAATCTCTCTCTGCCTCGGATAATCCAGTAACTGGGTAGCTAGACACGTCTTGGCATGGTCGGGTGTCATCTCATTCTTTATGATAATCCGCAACTACTGACTTTAATTCATTTATTTATCTACTCTCAATTTTGGCGATGCAGAACGAAGTGGCGAGGAACCCAACCTCGGCAAGGGTAGCTTAATCTTGAAGCTTGAACCGTAAGCCGTAGACATGTTGACGTAGTAAATTTAGAAAAAACATCACCAAAGTACTAAAATGCGAGGCATTTGCCTCGTATTTTGGACGCTACACACAAAGCCGACGTATCGGCGGCACGTTAACTGAACGCGTACGACAGGCCAGTCGCAAAGTGTCTTGGTGCAGGCTTTGGTGTGTAGATTCCATTAGACTTACTGGAAACTGGACACGTCGACGTTTAAAATCGAATTCCATTTAAAACAAAAATATATTTTATAGTAGATATTTTTAATGGTGCTGTAACCGCAGATTTTATCCTATGGCTACTTCGTGAAGGCTTGCACTGGACAAAATCAGTGGCCGGAACAGTTTTCTTAGTGACGTACAACAAAGTTTCCACTTAAGACGTTCTTCATAGAAAGGCCAGACAAGAAGCACTTTAAAAAAAAAAAAAACTGAAGTTTCTTTCATAAAGGAACATAAAACGCTGTGCACACAAACAGTGCAGTGAAGTATACAAGTAGTACTAAAGAAACCTAAAGGACTTAAAGATTGATGTTCTGAAGTACTTTCTAAGTAGAGTGACGGGAGCTGGTTTAACTTTCTTCATAAATAAGTGAGCGCGTGTAACGTCGGCAAGAAAACATGCCCCCATTAATTTTATTGAAGATATTTGTTAGTATTCTCATTCGACGTGACAATTCTGCCAGCCGCTTTTAAATTCTTTTACATAACATTGTTAAGTATTTTAGTGTAAGTTTACATATTTTACTGAAGATATCTAATATATAAAATTTCCGTGTCACAATGTTAGTTACCGTACTCCTCCGAAACGACTCGACCGATTCTTATGAAATTTTGGGTACATATATTGGGATGGTCTGAGAATCGGCTAACATCTATTTTTCATACCCCTAAACCTCAGCGGGTGAAACCGCTGGGCACAGCTAGTTTTACTATAAATACATTTAGTATCGTCACAGTTTGAATAGTAGATTACACATCTAGACTCTAGTGCTCCTGAGTGGAACGTACCTTCCGTTGGCCTTCTTAAACTTTAGAAACTGGAACATGAGTTTCCAAAGTTGAAGTGGAAATGATGGCGTCTGAATAAAAACTATTTGGTATTTCATATATTGATACCAGCTGTTCATAAATTATAAAAGAGGTTCTTCAAAATTATGCAACCTTAATATTGATGAGGGATTGTTCAGTGTTTTTCTAGTTTCCACGAATTTGTTCAGTTGGTTTTCAGTTTAATTCGAAATACTTTCTTCGTTTCCAATGTGCATTTCTGATTCGCGTTCTTTCTATTTCAATAAGTCCAGAGCCTGAAATATTTTCTAGCTGTTTGGGAAATGTTTCAGTACTGTTGTTCGTTGTGGAATGCGATAGGCCATTGATAGGCACTCTCAGTATCGGAAATGAATGAATTTTTTCGCGCTGTGTTATTTCATAACTCAATGAATACGATCGTGCAATTAACCTTCCTGTAGTACAAATAATTGGCAAAATGCCGATCGTTTTCTTAAAAAAAATCTTCGAATCATCATCATTTTCCTGCCCTTGTCCCATTCTATTTGGGGTCGGCGCACGTTTTCTTCTTCCATTCTCCCCTATCAGACGTCACGGCATCATTTACTCCTTTCTCCTTCATATCATTCCTTACACAATCCATCCATCTTTTCTTTGGCCTTCCTCTCGCTCTCCGTCCATCAACATTCAGATCCATCACTCTTTTATTTACATGTCCTTCATCCCTTCTCATTAAATGTCCATACCAAGACAAACGACTCCCTTTCATTTTTTCTGTAACAGGCGCAACTTTCAAACTTCCTCGAATATATTCATTCCTTACTTTATCCATTCTTGTCACTCCACACATCCATCTCCACATTCTCATCTCCGCTATCATGCAATCGTTTTCATCCACCTTTTTTACAGCCCAGCATTCTGACCCATACAGTACAACAGGTCTAATCACGGACTTATAATTATATTTTCCCCTTTAACTTGAGGGGCATCCGTGGGTCACAAGTTGTTCCAGTGCCCTGTCGCCATTTCATCCATCCTGCGTTGATCCGGTGCGTTACGTCCCGGTCTACTTCGCCTTCCCCTTGGACAAGCGACCCGAGGTACCGGAAGTTGGAGCAGATCGGTATAGGCGTTCCGGCAAGGGTTATGGGCATAGGACTGGAGAGAACGCCGAAATCGCAGAACAAGTATTCTGTTTTATGTAGTTCTGCTTAATTTCAGGCCAACGTTCTCCAGTCTTTGCCACCACACTTCCAATCTGCTCTGGACCTCTTGGCCGCTCTCGGCAACCAATACAATGTCATCGGCAAACAGCATGCACTAGGGAGCCTCTTCCTGGATGTCCGTCGTGAGAGCGTCCATTATCACCTAGAAGAGGTAAGGGCTAAGAGCCGACCCTTGGTGCAGACCGACAGCCACATTAAAGGTGCCGGTAGTGCCCGCTGTGGACCGGACTTGGGTACTGCATCTACTGTACATCGCACGGATCAACTGCACATACTTCCCAGGCACACCTTTCTCCATAAGAGCCCACGACAAAACCGCACGCGGTACCCGGTCGTATGCCTTTTCGAGGTCGATGAACACCATGTGCAAGTTCTTATGTGCACTCCTGTATTTTTCGCACAGCTGGCGGATAGCGAAAATGGCATCCGTCGTTCCACGACCAGGCATAAAACCGAATTGGCTCTGTGTGATTTCGCTCTCTTCTCTCAGTCGCCTTTCAATAACTTTCTCCCAAACTTTCATACTGTGTGACATTTAGCTTTATTCCTCTATAATTGTTGCACTCCAGCACATCACCTTTGTTTTTAAAGATGGGCACCAGCGAACTGTTACACCATTCGTCAGGTATGGCCTCTTCCAGCAACAGTTTATTGAAGAATAAAGCTAACCACGTCCATCCGTCCATCCGCAATAACTTCCATACTTCAACCGGTATTCCGTCCGGTTCTAATGCCTTACCATTCTTCATTCCATTCACTGCAATCCTCACTTCATCCATACTAACATTTCTTACTAGTCCCTCATTCACTGGTTTATTTTCAAGCACACTATTCCAGTCATTCTCTTCATTCATCAGTCTTTCAAAGTAACCTTTCCACCTATCCTTAAAAAAAGTCTTCGAATATTATTTAGTTTATTTGGTTTTTGTGATTCAAGTTTTCAGTTTAAATGGTATTGAATAACTGACAATGGTTTTACTGAACTTCATTAGTTTAAGATACATTTTTTTTTCAACTAATTAACATAGAGGTTAGATTAAAGTCATGTGTGTCTAATATTCGAATTGTCACTCTTCTCCGTACGTCCCGTGCTTTAAGTCCCTTGGTTTCATGAGAAGTACATTATAAGTGAGCTTAAACGTTAGTTTATGGAGTACCTTCCGTCCTTGTAAATCACAAGTACCGACAATTATGGGCAATAAAAAAGCTTGACGGCGAAGATTAATGCTGATATATAGTATTTTATCTTATCGCGAGTGTCACTGCACGTATATGTTTGCTGCATCGTGCCAGCTCGAATCACTACCCCGCTAGGCCCGCAAAAATCTACATACGCAAGCGTTGCATTAACTACGATCGAATGTTCCAAGTGCAGTTTAGGTGTCAACAATCTGTGACAATACTCAATCAAGTTCTCTGTTTACGGCAGCGTACGCCACAAAACATATTAATCTGCTTTCAAGCGATAGTCCTGGGCTCTGATGTTACCACTGGAGCTCATATTCATCTCGGATCACGTTACTACAGCGCATACGATACGTCCAGATTCCTGTCGTGTTCGAAATTTTGGAGTAAGACAAATTATGATGTCTATTTTGCTTGGTTCATTTAAATCTGGAACGTGAGTCCTGGATTTTGAACATTCGTTCACTCAGTACTTGGGTCGCTTATACATTGTTGACTTCATTCGGCACATATTGCCTATGGACTTTTTTCGCGCTATGCACTAGAGTTAAGTTACTCCCAACGTTAACGTTTTGCATCTATCGAGCTTCTTTTCAATAAAATTCTTTCAAGAACTCGTAATAACTAGGTACTTCACACTCGTAATTAACGATTTGGTATTTCAGTTCTAAAATACCTAGGATGTCGTATTCTTGGTATTTTAGAACTGAAATGTAAAAACCACCGTAACCAAAATTATATCAAGGAAGCCTTCGTCAAATTTTGTAGAAAAACCAGCAAAATTAGTCACTACAACGAGTTTCGTGTGTTGAGAACAAAATCGAATTGTGAGTGACAGTGGAAGCGGTACCGAGCGCAAAAAAACCAATCAAGAAGAGGGTAGAACATTTTGCCTGCTTACAAACACTCAACCGAAATAACACCAGTTTATCCGTCCATATCGCGCTGAAATATCGGAAACTCGAAATAAATAACAAACATGGTAAATCATCCAATGAAAATTTTCAAATGAAATATTTTCTACAACTGAAGGCAAAAAGCTACGTTATTTCGTTCATTTAACAAAAATCAGTTGAATAAGTATGAAAAGCAAACATCTGGCAACGTCCGTCATAGATACCTACGCTTCTTCAAGATGAAGACAGATCACTGATAAAGAAACAACATTCAAATATGAAACATACATAAATATAATAAATTTCAGATGCAGTCGGAAATTAAGCACAGAATCTTGAAATATAAATTTAACTTAATCTACGTCGAAAATCTTTAGTTTCTGTTATGTTATTCGTATCAAAGAAAATCGCAGACGACATTTCAAAAGTTTATGTAATAATGTACGAATTAAGTTGCTTTCAGTTTGTCACAAGGCTTCGTAGTATAATTTCTTATACTGTTTTATAATAAAAGACTGCGCATTGCAAATGCATTTAACTTTAAGTTATATACAGAGTAGGTATAAAGCACACCGATACGAAAACGGTAACCACGTATTTATTACATCGTTTTGACTAAACCACACACAACTTTTTCTTCGGTTATTATACAATGTGTCCGGTCATGGACTAGCGATACACTAGATACTTATGTAACGAGTGTTTTAATGTACTATTACGATACACACTTCTTCTAATTCACTTCCCTGCTTTTAGGCAGCCATTTTGAGATATTCTATATGCGTGTACAAAAAAAAACATATCTCTCTAAGTTTTGGTCTTACTGAGACGAAAATAGGTTTATTCAGAGTCAAAATTTGTCTATCGTATAAATTAAAATATGATGAACTTAACAAACAACATTTTGCGTAACTTTAAAAAATATGCATATCAACAAAACTTTGGAAACTTTTTTGAGAAAATGGTAGATTTTTTTGAAAATCAATATATTTGAGTTCTAGAATGTTTGTTATATAAGTACATAGAATATCGCTAGTCCGTGACCGGACACATTGTACAAAACTTTCTATGTGGGGTTCAGAGCGACCGTACTAAATATGTGGTAACAGATTTTGCGTCGGTGTGTCTGTTCCATCATGTCAAGTGCGCAGGTGTCATGGCATGCAGCGCAAGATGGAAAATGGGCGTTTGTCTGTGGAGACACCAAATCCAATGGGGCTAATACACAACCTCAATCTTTTTACCTTCGCCATCTACTTTTGCCTTCAAGAATTTCGTATTACCCAGCACTAACTATATTGTGGAGGTCTGACAGGCAGTCCGCTCTATGTAAAATGTTATGTTTAGACTAAAAACCGGCCCAAACTGATAACTTGCTTTTGGCACGTGTCTTCCTCACGAAATAATTATCCCACGGGTTTCGTGGTCCGTCCACTTTTGACCCAGGAGCACAACCCTTTAGCAGCTCATGGTATTGCAAATATCACCGTTGCAATGTCTTCACGCTTTTAAAAGTAGCATTTGCATTTAGTGCGCTTCAAATAAACAGTGTTGAACACAGATTGATTGTTGATTGTCGACAAGTTAGCGCACTTACGGAAACTGGTAATGTAGGTATATGTTACATATATACGAATACTCAACTATTCCATACTAAGCTCTGCAATATATGAAGTATTGGCAATAATTACCCAATCAGTATTTAAGCCAATAATTTAGACGTGTGTTCCAGATGGAACTAACATTTTTTTTTTTAATTTTCTGTCAAACGTACATAATTATTTCCAAACCTTCAGGGCTTTACACAGCTTCAAGGGACCACGGACTTAAGTCATCATCTGCCTAGCCTTTTCCCAACTATGTTGGGGTCGGCTTCCAGTCTTACCGGATGCAGCTGAATATCAGTATTTTACATGGAGCGCCCGCCTATCTGACCTCCACAACCCAGTTAGTACTGGGTAATGCGATAGCCCTTGGTAGGACTGGTTGTCAGACTTTCGGAACACTGACTATCTGTAACGACTGTCAAAGATCTACAAATGACAACCGGGACTAACGGTTTAACGTGCTTTCCGAGGCACGGAGGAAACTCGGTATGTAACGGGTGGTCACCCATCCACAGACCAACCTAGGCAAGCGCTGCTTAACCTAAAGATCGACCCGAGCGGCTGCTATTATTTAGCCACGAGCTCCTCTGACCACAGACTTAAGTATATGGTTTTAATTTTAGCTCAATACTTCCACGCGTTCCCGAGATAAAATATCTTGATAGTAAAGCAGACGGACAACAAACTGATCCTGCGTTTTTTTACTTTGGAGGGTTCGGAACCCAAATTCAAACGTGTTTTGTTTTTCACATGCTAATTGGGTTGCAGTGAGCAACAGAGCCTCCAACACGCGCAATGCGGAAACATTTCAAACGCAGTCGACATCCGAATGAACATACCGTACAACATGCCCGTAAGCAACAGTCAACTTTGATGAAAAATTTACGTGAAATACGATAACGTTTCACGATGCAGGCAAAAAAAGGCTGTTTGTGTATGTGAGTTTAAATGTTTGTAAATGCACCCACGATACAGGAGAAATTCCTAGTGTGGGGCAAAGTTTTTAAAAAAAAATGTCTCTACCCGCATAGCATTCGACATTGTTTAACCTTTGAAGAGATTTTGTCACAGCGTGGATATTTTGTTGTTGTCATCATGCCTGAAAAAGTTTGGATGAAAACCAGGATTTAAATTTCGCTTCTTTTCAGACCTTAGCGTCTTGCTCTAGTTCAGAATATATTTTGAATGAAATAGCACTTATAGACTGCCCAACAACAAGCTGCTTTTCCTTAATGCGTTGCTGAGTTTTCGGGGGTTTTGCTGTGTCTATCAGTAAATAGCACGCGAAGCTCTACTCGCCCTCCAAATTGTATTTTAGTTAATAGGGAATATGCATAAAATTTAAATATGTCACAAATATTTTTTTCTATATTACATCATAAGTACTTAAAAGGTATTTTTTTATTTAGCTATAATTTAAACCCAGATAATATTACATAAAACGTTAAAAATTGAGAGAAATTCAAACTGTCAAAACGCGTCACTATTGTTCGAAACGAAATGTGACGTCACTGGTCTCCTTTTGCATTTATCGTTGATTTATCGGCGTCGATATTCATACTGTGTTAATAGTATTTGTGAGAAAAATGATTTAAAACTGTATTTCTGTGTGGTTACTTTGTGAATATATATTTGTAGTCAATCTAAGACGATGACAGAAACTGGATTTGTCAAAGCAAAATTAGATAATCTACCGAAAATAGATGTATTTATGATGTCAGCAATTTGTTTTTTTTTTCTATATTATAAAGATGTAAATGATTTATTTTAAACCATTATTTAGTGGAATGCTCTCACTGGTGTGTAGTTCTGTTTCTCGGGATATTTTTAGCCACAGTTTGCCTAAATGCCTATATTTAATAATAAACAATTTAAATTTTAGCAGATGAAAGCCAAATTATTATGAAAACGATGCAGCCCCATAACGTTAAAGAAATAGATAGCGCATAACTTTGAGACTATTTTGTATGATATGGTATCAACACAAACAATGTAACGGACGCGGCAGAATGTGGTTTCTACTCCGTAAGGGTAGCTCTAAAAGCATTAGGAGATTACACCGCACTGTAGAAAATGGTTGTTTTATATTTCTGGTAGAGAAGTACAAACAATGTGCAAAATGTTTTAGCTAAATTTGAAACCACACGTTTTTCCCGACATTATTTAATTAAATTTAGAAAACTTTGAACGTTTTGTTGCAATCATAATATGCAGCCGCTGCTGAAACACTATCACTTGAAGAAATTACTTTTCCTTCCGCTTCAGAACTACACAACTGTTTGTAATTGTTACTTAACGCAGTTTCTTGTCTCTTAAAATTTAACAACAACTAATTATAATAAGCATTAGTACATACCCAGCCGAGTCTGTAGTGTCATCCTCCATATGGTCTGTAATATCATCCTCCATTTGATCTGGATCATCAGCTGCCATGGAGCGAATGATAAATATCAAGTCCTACAATAGCATAATTGAATGTGGGTAGTCCGCAATCTGTGAAGACTGAATGAGAAATGCGGAAGGCCAACTACTTAGCGGACGCCGCAGCCAGAGTAAGTTCAGCGAAATAAGAGCAGGCGCCTCCGAGACGCGCTGCCGCTGCAGCGCCTCGGCAGCGCGGTGCAACGCGTCTGCCGAAGCTCGCGGACGGTGAGCTTTTAAATAGCCTTTTGGCGCGTCTATCTAGATTTTAAGTTACCAGACTTTTTATCTGTGCCATTTCTATGAAATTGCATTGAATACCACAAACGCATCCAATGAATTTTTTTTCACGAACCATGTGGCTGTGTTAACCGGGTCTTGCAAATGCATGCTTAGCGTTTTGTACTGGTTGAGGACTTGTGTGTTGCATATTTTGATAACAAAGTATTGTAGCAACAGAAATACAATTTTATCAAGCGCTGTTTACTTTATTCACTCCAGACTACCCAGAACCTAGAATTATCTATTTCATCATAAAATTCATTATGTCATTTAGTTAATTTGATGTGACCTAACCATTTACTTTTCACTATTGATTATGCTGTTAGTTTTCAGTTCAGCTATTCGTCTGTTCGTAAGTAATTAAATTAAATTTTATTAAATCATTTATATCAAGAAATTTTCCCACAATAAGATCTACAAATTAAACAATATATTACACATACATAAGATTACACAATACATTTTTAAAACTTAAGTAATGGCTGCGCGCTGTTAGGTACACCTCAGACTGACCCTTTGGGGGATTTAAGGTGTGATGTTAAGTGATATATTCACGCTCAAAGCTCTCTTGGACGTAAAACCTGGGTGTCATAATTATCTTAGCAGACTAATGGAAACAGATCATGTCAGTAGGTATCTAGAGTTCTGCGAGTCAGGCGTGTGTTATTCTGTCTATTATTTAAATTGTGAAACGAACATAACTGGCAAATTTCCGTTTTGTCCAACACCGTCAGTATATTGTTTGCGCGGAATACGTAATATGAACGATATGTTAATATTATTAAGGAACATTTTCGAAATGATCGAACATGTCATATGTGCGTACTGTCAACCTCTATAGAACACAAGCAGGTATCGGGGTGGGTTTGTGAAGCGACCATGAATATGTATTAAGTTGCTGGCTTAATTTAGAAATAAACACTATTTCTGCATACATTTAGAAAAGGAAAGCATTGAAGCTCGGAAAGCTTAACAGTGTACGTTAAAAAGCAGTTCTTTGGAAAAATACACCTTTAGTATTTTAGTGCAAAATTATTAATTAGACTAGATTTCAATATCAAACTTTCGGAATTCACTTAGGCAAAACTGTAATTATCACACAAATGGTATCAAAGCAAAAGTTTATTAAATGTGTTTGTATGTTTGTTACTCCTTCACGCTCAGATGGCTAAACGGATTTGAATAAAATTTGGTTTCAATATAGCTTATATTCTAGACTAGCTTTCGCCCGCGGCTTCGCTCGCGTTAAATTCGGTATAACACACCAAGCAGACCTGTAGTTTTTGCTCTTGCGCCTGATTGATTTGTAATAGCAACGCTAAGTTTTCCCTTTTCTTCCCTCGTTCTCCCTCATATCCCACTTTTTTTAAATAAAAATTAGCCTATGTCCGTCTCCTGGTTCCCAACTATCTCTGTACCAAAATTCATCAAAATCGGTTTAGCCATTAAAGCGTGAAGAGGTAACAAACAAACAAACAAACAAATAAACAAACAAACAAACTCACTTTCGCTTTTATAATATTAGTAAGGATTAGCACAAGGGCTACTTCTGATCCCGGCAAAATGCGATGTTGCCGTGAGATGATCAAATAACTCAAATATGGTTTTTCGCTGTGGGTAACACCGCAGGGCGCAGCTAATTCCAAAAAAAATGCGATCTTTTATATGAACGAAAACGAAACAACGGCATACAAGGATCGTAGCTGGTAATATTCTGTTGTTTTTGCCTACACGAATAGAAAAAGTTATGAATTTATGTACGTTATTTTAATTGATATTGAATTTATACGTGAACACTTCAAGTACACTATTAATGACTTCATTATCGTTTCTGGATCGCAGTTCAGGTATCAAATGAATGAATAATATCCACGTTAATTGATTTATGACAAATCGATTAATGTAATAAATATGTACCTATTCATTCCAATTGTAAACAATGTAAGGCTAATGAATGTGTTGGTTTATTTTTCTGTCTGCTCGGAAAAGGATTCATTCGGTATGCAGAATGCGTTTGAATTAGTGATTATTTGTATATACGATGTACGACGGATGTTGATTCACTAACAATTTGAAACTTAAACGATTAATTTCCAAGGGATTTGTAGTAAAGATTTTGACCTTGAGCCGATAATTTAATAAGTTTAATTTTATTATACGTATAAATCAAAAGTAAGTATAATAAAGCTTTTATTTAATTTGTCTTGTTAACTACACTCCCGGACTCCTAAATCGAGCCACCTAGCATAATGATTTAGTAACGTCCATAACTTTAAAAAATTGTATGAATGATCAAAAAGTTTTTATGCAATTTTGTAGCTGGCATATTTGTCGCCTAGTTGAAATGCAATTGGTTCTAAATTTAAATTGGTAATCTCGAAAAACAAATGAAGAGCTGTAGTTGTTGTTGTGTTTAGGAAACCTGAACAACACAGAAACTGTAAATTAAAAGCTTTGATTATTGATTTTTTCGTATCTACGGGTTGAAAAAGTTTTTCAATTGCTTTTGTCAATTTTTTTTATCGTTTCTGG
The DNA here is from genome assembly GCA_905475445.1 of Ochropleura plecta. Classification (NCBI taxonomy): domain Eukaryota; kingdom Metazoa; phylum Arthropoda; class Insecta; order Lepidoptera; family Noctuidae; genus Ochropleura; species Ochropleura plecta. The sequence continues at coordinate 15,243,677 of FR997721.1, read as the reverse complement.
TTTGAAATTATGGATACTTCGCCTGAAGTAGCGGCTCAAGCTGTGGCTCTTCTTCAGTCCGGTTTAAGCCAGAGAAACGTGAGTACGCAACTCCACATAAGCCGATCCGCTGTTCAAAGAGTGTACCACAGGTTCTTAGAGACTGGGGGATATGTTCGTCGTTTACGTGGAACACGACTTCCGGTAACAACAGAACGACAGGATCGATATATGGTTACGATCAGTTTGAGAAATCGTCACCTCACTTTAGTCCAGATCCAGGAACAGCTTCGAGACTTTCATGGAGTAGCTGTTAGTGCTCGTACTGTGAGGAGAAGACTTGCAGAACGTGGACTAAGACCGCATAAGCCAGCCAATGGGCCCAAATTAGAGCGTGCTCACCGAATGTCGCGCCTTCAGTTTGCGCGCCAACATTCACCTTGGACACAAAGGAATTGGAGCCAGGTGCTCTTTAGTGGCGAGACTAAAATCATTCTTCATGGTAACGATGGAAGGAGGAAGGTCTACCGTAGGCAGGGAGAACGATTCGTGCAGTGTTGCATAGAAGAAAAAGTTAGTTATGGCGATGGGTCGTGGACGGTTTGGGGAAGCATTTCCGCCGCAGGCAAAACTGCACTTGAGTTTGTGTCTGGGCCTCGGATGCCATCACTAAATGCTGACCGTTATATACGCCAATGTTTGCAGACTAATGTAATGGCGTATGCCGAGTTTGTAGGTCCAAACTTCATTTTTATGCATGACAATGCCAGACCCCACACAGCAGGAATCGTCAGAAATTATCTCCAAGACGTTGGTATCACCGTAATGGAATGGCCATCAAGAAGTCCCGACATAAACCCAATTGAGCACCTGTGGGACGAATTAAAGCGACGCGTTCGAGCTCGCCATCCAGCCCCACAAACATTACAGGAACTGAAAACTGCTATTGAAGAAGAATGGGAGAATATCCCTCAACATGTGATTTTAACATTGATTAATTCGATGCCAAATCGCATGAATGCTGTCATTAATGCTTTAGGAGGCAATACAAGTTATTGAATAAAAAGATTTTTTTGACCAAACCATTTTTTCTTTAAAATTAAAACAAATGTCTTAGTCTGTACAATGGCAAAATCAACACTTAGGTCATTGAAAGTCATTTAAAAAAAAATCAAATTCAAAACAATAGTACCTACCTACATGAGCCTAATGTTGATTATGCCAGCTTCAAATTTGCATAAAAACTTTTTGATCATTCATACAATTTCTTAAAGTTATGGACGTTACTAAATCATTATGCTAGGTGGCTCGATTTAGGAGTCCGGGAGTGTATATGTCAGCCACCAAAACCAGAAACCTTTTTCAGGAAAACTGCTAAGCAGATGTAGAAAAGGTAGTTCCCAGAAATGAAGTCGCGTAGTTATAAAATGCTTTTTCAGATATGAGCATTCTCAAAATGAAAAGATATCTCGAAATAAGTCAACAATAACACGTAACAAAAACAACTTATGAACTACAAAAAGTTAATCATTAATTCGGAATCTATTTAAATAATATCAGAAAAATCACAAAATTCAAAAAATCACAAAACATTAGCTAAAACAAATAAACATAAGACAAACAAGGGCTCCGACAAAGTCAGAGAGACATGAGCAGAGCAGGAGGGTGGTTTTAGTCGGTTCAAGTACGACACTACCTCGACTGTCTCACAGATTGTGTGAGATTGTTTTTCAGGAAAAATCACTCGCGCTTCGCGCTCGTGATTTTTTAACCTGGAAAGAAAAACTTGACTCCTTCATTTGTTTGCAACGAACCTATCGGAAAATACCCGATAATTTTGAAGCTCTTGTGGTATTATAAGTGAATATTCTAAAATTGCTTTACTAATTGCGCGAATTGCTGAAACGATTTTTAACTGATTACGATATTTTATAACTTTTTGGATATTTTCTGCAAATTAAACAATTTAATCTTTCTTTTTATATTAAATACCACTTTTTGATATGAGTGATAAAGTAATAAGGACCGGTAAAATTATAGCCCTACTTGAAGAAGGTTGTTCGCAAACTTACATGTCTCAGCGGCTAAATGTGAGTCGTTCAACTGTCCAGAGGACTTGGCAACGGTATCAAGAGACCGGTTCGGTCAAAAGAAGACCCGGTTCGGGAAGAAAACGATGCACAGAACCAAGAGATGACCGCTTTTTGGTGAGTCATGCGTTGCGGAATCGTAAGGCGTCAAGTGTGGACCTGAAGAAGAGCCTTGAAGAAGTAAGAGGAGTAGAAGTTAGCTTGTGGACGGTCAGGAGGAGGCTTTTAGCTGCCAATATCAGGAGTTAGCGCCCAGCTCGGGGCCCTAAATTACACCGTGAGCACCGTGTTGCTCGACTTCAGTTTGCTCGGAACTGTGCTTCATGGACTCTGGAGGACTGGAATAAAGTATTGTTTTCTCATGAAGCTAGAATCTCTTTGTGTGGAGAGGACCGACGCCGGCGGGTGCTGCGAAGACCACGGGAACGCTACGCTACGAACGCTACGAACATTAAATGCACACCGGTACATAATGGAAGTTCTAATTCCATATTCACAACCTACATTGACTGCACTTGGGGAAGATTCCATTTTTATAGACGACAATGCTCGCCCGCACCGTTCTAGCGACGTGGAAGCGTACATGCAAGAAGTTGGGATCCGTCGTTTAGATTGGCCAGCTCGAAGTTCTGACCTCAATCTAATTAAGCATGTCTGGGATGTTCTAAAGAGACGGGTAAGATCAGTGCGTTATTAAAAACATCGTGGAAAGCATGCCCAGAAGGATTCAAGCTGTGATTTTGGCAAGAGGAGGCCACACTCGTTATTAGGTTTTTACATTTGTAACTTTATTTAATTTAAAAAAGTAAAAAACAAATCTTGTCTTTATTGCCGACCACTTCTTATTGTTTGGGCGTGTACATCGGTTTTAAAGAATCCATCGTTTTTTTTTTCTTTTAATTGCCCGAATTCACTTCACGCGCATTATAAGTATACAGACTACGTCAAAGAAATAAATATCATTTAAATAACTCAAATCGAACTTGCCCGTTTTTTTTTGCAAAAGAGTGTATAACTTTCAGCTCACCAAAATTGACAGACAGCTCTTGTTGAATACTTTTAAAGGGTTCCATAGCTCGGAAGGAAAAAACGGAACTTTTATTGGGTCACTTTGTCGTCCGTCTGTTAGTCTGTCTGTCTGTCAAAAACTTTTATCTCGGGGACGCATGGAGGTATCGAATTGAAATTAAAATCAGGTACTGAACTCTGTATATATATGGCTGTTTATGACACAATTTTGTACGGAACCCTTCGGTGCGCGAGTCTGACTCGCTCTGAGCCGGTTTTTTAAGCTATTGCATAGCTTCTATCGCGGGCCTTGAGCGTGGAGACCGAATCCAGAAATTTCGTAACGAAAAAGCCTAACAAGAAATTTCATTACGAATACGGTCCGTTATTTCAATCACGATTCCAATGTTCTATTAGCGTTTTCGGTAGAGAATCGGATAATCAAACGACACACCCAAGGTCTTGTTTTTTCTTTTCACTGGTAGTATATTTTAAATATTATAATTATTTAGATTTTTCATTAGGCTATTGCATAGCTTCTATCGCGGGCCTTGAGCGCGGGGACTGAATCCAAAAATTCCGTAACGAAGAAAAACATGACGCTCCCCACTCCGACGGGCAAGGAGGTGTGGCTTGTCTAACGTCGTTTACACAATACGGTCAGTTATTTCAATCCCGATTCTAATGTTCTAATAGCGTGTTTGGTGGAGAATCGGATAGTCAAACTACATTACGCTGGATCAAATCCAAAGTCTTGTTTTTCTTTTTGCGACTTCTTTTCATTGGAAGTACTTTTTAAATATTATATTTAGTTTTTTAATTTTTTTATTTATTGTCTAAGTTGATAAAAAAATGTTTCTTTTTGCGACTTCTTTTCATTGGAAGTACTTTATAAATATTTTATTTAGATTGTTTTTATTTATTGCATAAGTTGATAAAAAATGCTATGCAATAGCTTTACCGCGGCAGTCCCCGAGTGCCACACGTATTTTATATTTATTGCATAAGTTGATAAAAATATGCTATGCGGCAGTCCCCGAGTGTCACACGTATTTTTTTATCCAAAGATTTATTTTTTGAGGAAATATCTTGTGAATGAGAAAGATTTACAAACTCAGTATTCAGTGAAACATGAATATTTATGAAATTTGTTACTTCCATGTGTTGTGCGCTGTAGGTATTCCGTTCAAGTGAAAAAGTTTAAAAGAACGAAATACGGATCGGGGGCGACATAATGGGATGGGATGCTTCAGCACGTGTATGAGATAAATGCGTGGAAATGTTAGCCAAAGGTGCCACTGGAAAATAATTGTATACGTTAAAGGTTGTTTTTTTTCTTAAATATCGAGTTAGAGTACATGCCTGCCTAATCGAGTTGAAGAGAATGAAATTTTGAAGAATGAACAATAGGGTAGTTAACGACCAATTAACTGACATAGTGTTTTAAAATTTTACTGACATACTGTTTTTGACGACTCGGTTTGCGCAGTGGCTGAGCGATCGGCTGCTGCACTGCGTGTCCTGGGTTCGATCCCCGCACAAATCCAATATTTGTATGGCCTACAGAAAGTTGTTTCGTGGTTCTGGCTGTTTGTGTATGTGAGCTTAAATGTTTGTAAATGCAACTTACTGCCAACATTGCAAAAAAATTGCTTTACATTTTCGAACTTCTAGTTTTCTAGTAGGAAGTAATTTATAAACCGTTTTCACTTTATTGGTATGGAATAAAAGAAATGAAAATAATTATGTAAAAAAAAATGATTTAGGTACTAAGACTATATAAACAGAAAACGAACTAGTTGATTTACTCAATCTAATTAAACTAAGAAGAAACTAATATTTGATTTACATAAACATTTTTGTAAAAATAAAATCGACTTCAAAAAAAGGAAGTAGTAAAGGTAATAGTAAAGTAGGAAATCGCTTTAATTTTTTACAAAAAAGTTTTTTGTTCCAGCATTTCTAGTTAATAATAATATAAATAAACGCGAAGACCCTCCATAACCGAGAGGTGTGCAGTCTCAGGGAATATTTTTTAAAAACCAACGTGGGTATGCACCAAGATGTAGTCGCAGTGGACAAGGGACTCACCCCGCTGTCCATGGCTAAAGAGAATTGGCGCAAACCTGTAGTACTTACTACCAATGACCGCAAGGTAGTATGGCAAGGTAAGGAGCTTCACGGGCGCTTCTACAAGGCTCTTCATGGGCCCGATGTAGATTTTCTGGCGTCCGTGTCCTGGCTACGATTCGGTGACCTATTTGGGGAAACTGAAGGTTTTGTCTGTGCGATTATGGACGAAGTTATGTTGACGAACAACTACCGGAAATATATAATGAAGGATGGGACGGTTGACGTGTGTCGGGCATGCCACCGTCCTGGTGAGTCCATCAGACATATTATTTCTGGTTGTTCTCGTCTAGCTAACAGCGAGTACTTGCATAGGCACAACCAAGTAACCAGGGTTATTCATCAGCAACTTGCCTTAAAATATAATCTTGTGGAATCTGAGGTACCGTACTACAAGTATGTGCCCGACCCAGTTCTCGAGAAAGACCATGTTACGCTGTACTGGGATCGGTCTATCATTACTGACAGGACTATTGTCGCCAATAAACCTGATATAGTGGTGATAGACCGATCAGCGCGTCGCGTAATGATAATCGATGTTACCATCCCACATGACGAGAACCTCGTGAAAGCTGAGAAAGAAAAACAACTAAAATATCTTGACTTGGCACACGAGGTTGTTGACATGTGGAATGTGAACTCGGCTATCATTGTGCCGATTGTCGTAACGGCCAATGGCTTAATTGCCAAGAGCCTCGACGAACATCTGTCGAAGCTCTCCTTAGGTGGTTGGATCAAGGGCCTGATTCAGAAGGCAGTACTCCTCGATACGGCCCGCATTGTGAGGAGGTTCCTGTCTCTGGAGCCCTAACCACCGGTAGCTTGGACCCTGCTCCCGTTACAGGCGGAAACCTATTTTTATATTTTTAAATGTTTTTCTATTATTTTTTTAAAGAAATATTTAAAAATGTATTTGTAAGTATAATGAATGAATAAAGAGAATATAAATAATAATGAGATATAATGTTTTGTTAGGTATAATGAGATATCACGTATTTTTGAATCGAGTATTCGTTTTTCACTGTTACTGTACTCAAAGATTAGCAGGTCATAGAGAAAATAATATGTATTATAGACGATAAGTCATAAACTTCCTAACAATATAAATAAAATTGATAGGAATATTTATACCTACCATAGTGTAGGATAAATATCCAAAAAAATAGGTTAAATATATATAAACAAAAAAGAATTTTGCAAATCGGTCCAGGCTTCTTTGAGTAATCATTGAACATACATAAAAAAGACAGGCAAAATTGTGTATGGGATAACGAAATTACTTGGCCGGATTGACTTAAAATTTTGCATATGATGCAGTCAAAACTTTTAACTAGTTAAAAGTACTATTGACTAGCAAAATCAGTCAAAAGCACTTTTGACTGAACAGGTTGGTCAAAAGTGAAGTGAAGTCAGAAACGACCTGCATTTATAGAAAAAAAAGATTGTTTTTAGTTGGTTATGCCGGAACTGAACTATTTAGATTAGGAGGCATTACAATCTTTTTAAGAGTTTTGACTGATACAACCAGTCAAAACTACTTTTGACGGAATCACTTAGTCAAAAGTACTTTTAACCAGCTTCATTGGGCAAAAGTACTTTTAACTGTTATTTTAGTCAAAAGTACTATTGACTAATCACTAAAGCATACGGTCAAAATTACTTTTGACTGATTTTGCTAGTCAATAGTACTTTTGACAGGTTAAGAGTTTAAACTGCAACACATATACATTAATTTCACGAAATGAATAGACTATTTAACATCACGCTACGACACTAAGAAGCTGAGTAGCGGGTGATACCGCTGGGCACATCTAGTACTCTATATACAATTTAAATAACGTTATCTCAAGTTACTAAGTATTATACGCTTCTAATAATTTTTCATCACAAATGTTTTAAAACCTCATCGTACGGCTAAAGCCAATAACCACAACCTTGTTACATTGATAACAAAATTACATCCGCGCACGTGTTGTAGAATACGCCCTTAATATCTATCGTGCTTACAAGTTTTATGGACGATATTAAGGGCGTTTTTAAACACACAGGTAACCAACGGAAGCCCTTTTCCTTTTTAGGTAGTATTTATAAGTATATTATTATGGTAAGTACATTCGTACTGTGCCTTTAATAATAGAGTAGTTTCCATGGTTAATATATATATATATGTATATGAGTATATTCTATTTAGTCCGTCTTTTAGATTATTTAAAACAAAATTACAAAGATATAGCCCATTAAAGTTACGTGTGATGTCACGCGTTGCTGCATTTTTACGCAACGAGCGACGTCACAGGTAACTTATTTTTGAATAATTTAAATATATATTTTTTGCCCAATTTTTCCGATGTTATGCTCGTTCGATACGACCTGTTACATCAAAGTTTAACAAAGACGGTCACTGAAGTGTCTGGTTAAGTTAAGTTGTAACTTTTTGAATCGGTTTATTTGTTTTTGTTTTACTCTATATTTTTTTCCGAATTCGAAGAATCTGTTCTGTTTATGTCATTCTGTCATGAATTGGGCTTATTCGTCAACTCGCGCCTCATAACGTCGCGCCTGCGCGCGAGTTAGCACTTTCCGATTTTACCTATTTTTGTTGTAGTCAACTCGCGACCGAGTGAATAGGTATCTGACGTATTTACAGTCATCTACAAAGGTGTTTTGTCTTTTGTAGATGACCGTATGTGCGAGTTTATGAGGCGCGAGTTGACGAATAAGCCATGAATTGTCTATCTAAATCTGCAAAGAAATACTTTTATTTTTTTAAACTACCGTTAATACTTGCTAATTATTCTCCAGCGTTTAATGGTTTATTAACAGTTCACACGTGATATTGGCAAAATTGTAGTATCTCTCGTCCACAAAAGTCATTAGGTAATGAAGAGTTGAAGTGTCTGGTTGCTACATACTTTCAGAAACTAATAAAGATGGCGCTGAATGAGTGTCAAAAGACGGTGTCAAGTTAGGGCTGCCATACGTCCCGGTACACAGGAACATGGTAAATGTTGGTTGGGCTATCGGAACAGAATAATGGAAATTAAGCGCTTGCTCCACCCATGTCAGTGTTATGAACGCTGCTTCCGTGTAGGATTTGAAAATTGATCTAAAAAAACGAATAATGCAGAAACCCTCGAAAAACTTAATAACTTGATCTCAAATCATGGTTATACTACTTCTATTTAAAATGTCCCGGTTTTAGATGTTTCAGATTTAGCGGCAGTACCATGTTAGATACATATTCATTACAACTACCCCGAAATAGTTGAAACAAGACTGGGCCGATGATGGTATGAATGCAAAGTCGTCGTCGTCAGGCAGACTACAAAACATACAATTCGTGCTATTGAAAGGAGTCTGTCTACCCCGGGACAGCGCTCCTTAAAGTATAAAAGATATTAGGCTGAGAAATTACATAACAACCGCTAAAGAGTTCTCGAACACTAAGCAAGTAACCACATAAGCTACCATAACTGCGCACACTCCTTCACTCTCTGCCTCCCCCCCCCCCCCACACAAACACTGTAGTAAAGGTCAAATAGATGTCTCATATTTTAGTACGCGATTTTCCTAGCAGACATTTTTTCACAAAAAAACGTAAAAAAGAACTCTGACCTATGTAACATGTCATGTATTTTTGTTATCTAAGGGCAATAAAAAAAAAAAATATTATTAAAACAAAATACTGCTCCCGAAATGGATTTTAACCTTATTCACGCAGCTCATAATACCCCACAGTACATACACTCGCACTTGACCACTTTGTTCCAAGCATCGAGTATCGAGACACAACAAAAGCTATTTTAAGCTTTTTAATTGATTCCTGCCAGAGAGAGTTATTAATTACTCTCATACTGATTGAACTTACCCACCCATATGAAATATTTGATTCAATAAATCCTTTGGATTTTCAAGTTAATGTATTTGTGAGTGAAATGTATAAAACAGATAGCTAATCTAGATAGATCTAGTTTAGCTATCTGTTTAAGCCTTACGGCAAACCATTTTTATTTTGGTGACTTAAAGGAAATTAATATTTTAACGACACGGTTGGCGCAGTGGTGGTGGCGTTTGACTGCTGCGCTACCTCTCGCGGGTTTGATCCCCGTACGGAACAAATATTTGTATGACCTACAGATAGTTCGGGTCTGGCTTGTGTAAGTGAGTTTAAATGTTTGTAGGCGCATCCACGATGCAGGAGAAATTCCTAGAGTGGGCAAAGGTTTTAAAAAAGAGTAATACGAGATGCGGGTGAGTAGAAAGAATGCAATATGCACCGTCTTAAAATATAGTATCCACCATGCCTGAGAAGCAAAGCTATAGAATTATGCACGTTTGTATGCAATGACTGTCTTTTAACCGGCTTCTAAATAAAATAGATGATGTATTCCAGCAGCACTTGTTATTCCGTGATTTTTGAGCCGAATCACGTGACTATTTTTCTTTTAGAGAGGAAGCGCGCGCGGTATTCTCATATTAATTTAATTCACTTTGCTCGAGTAGTCTTTGAGTATTTCCCACTATTTGCGTAAGTAGATGTCATTATAGCAAGTTTCAATTTGTTAAAATGTATGTTGTAGAAAATTAAACCTGAAAACGGGCAAATAATCAAAAAAACTGTTTTGTTCAGTAAGGGTAGGAAAAACAAATTTTCAACCCTCAGATGCATGTATGGAGAGCCATTTTTTTATTTCGCTTCATACTAGTATAGCGGTTTATAGAAGGTATGTCTCTCCCAATATCAATTATGTGGTGCCAATAGTGTCGAAGTAAAACGGCTGTGACATAGGTATGGATAGACAGACAGACTGACAGGGCCAATATATAGGGGTTCCGTTGTTACGACTTGACATCTAATTCTTAAAAAAAACAAGAACAGAGTTCCAAGAATTTAAAGACCCGACTTGTGGGACCAGGACTGCAACCAATTTTCTAATTTAAAAAAAAAGAGGAAGAGTTTTATATTTCAATTAGACAAAAAAAAACTTTGTATTTATCTTATTGAAATATAAACTCTTTCTCTAATTGAAACCGGAATAAGTTACGTCGCGTTCACGTTATAAAGTATTTTTTTAAAATTATTTATTTAATGGCGTTTGTGGAAAGAGACACCACAATTTTGCCAATATCACGTAGATAGGTACTATGGAAAGATGTAATTTTCTTGTTGTCGTGTAAACTGCTTTTAGTTTGACCGATCTTACAAAGTTGGAAGTAGTTAGAAGTTGATGAAAAGTTTTGAGAATTCATTGTTGAAATTTCTTACTTTTATCGAATATGTAGGCCTGTTACGTCCATAATCCGTTATATAATAGGTTATATACGCCATAGTACATTTGACACAAATATATCGTCATCCCTGTTCCACGCGCGCATCAAAGAGATGTCAGCAAAGCAGAAGGGCCTGCCAGGGCCACCGAACCTCGACAGGGGTTGCGGGTTGTTCGAAAGAGATACCGCGGCATCGGAATATTAAGGCGCTGTACAAAGCAAACACTTCGTAAAACGTCTAGTTTTTCGTTGCAAAGTTAGCCGTATCTGTACATGCCACTAGCCAAAAAAAATTATCGTGTATAGTTCAATACATAAAGTAAAGAGTTACACAAAATAAGTTTACAAAAGTGGTCTAGTACTACGAAAAAAAAAAATGTTTAAAAAGACCAAGAAAAAAATTATTTCGTCTCGAAATTCTCAATTTTTTCAGCGACAACCATCATATTTTTTATATCTATAACAAAGGAAATTGTATAGACTAAAGAGATATCTAAAATTTTTCAAACATTGAGCTGTATTTTTTTTATATTCAATAAAAAACTGCAAAATGGCCTACATTTTGGCGGACATGATATTCAAATAAAATCAAACACCGAAATATTTTCGACCTTATTTCTATTCTTTCGATGCAATACTGTCGTGTACTTGTGTCAGACCATGCCCAGTATGCAGCTAGCGTCACTTTCGTGAATACCTAAAGATTAGCTTATTGCCGCGCCAGGAACATGGGAGGGTATACTTGAGCGGGGAAAGTGATTTGATGATTTCCCATCCGCAAACAAAATCCCTACGAAGGCTTCTTAATACTTGTAGAAATAAGACTAAGAAATAGTAATGGTTTTAGTAGGATAGTGTTAAGAGCTGCTGCACTAGATGCTTCTTGAAAATATTGAACGACTCTAAATAAGAAATAACTTGTTGAGCTGAAATTGGCGTCCGCGCAAACACGCCGAATTATTTTGAATACCCGAGCTTTTGCCAGCCAAATCCTTGGAAGATGAGATGCATCCCAATGTATCGAAGAATTTTATACTAGGATATCTATAGAATATTGCTTAAAATAGCCTGAGAAGATTCTGGAAGCACTTTCGGAAGACCCTGGGTTCGCTACACCCCGTTAAGTTTTAAACATGGTTGGACAATAAAAGCAAAAGTAGTAATGCCGTTTTCCTGCCCTTTTTAGGGATGGGAAATCATCAAACAACTTTCCCCGCTTTGGGCGGAACGGAAGTGAGCGTCAGACTTTTACTGACTAAAGCCCATCCATGTTCCTTCTTTTGCCCTTTGTGTTCCGGGGCCACGGCATCACCCGCAACCCCCGGCAGTCAAGGGCCTTGGCAGGCCCCTAAGCTTTGCTGAGGTGCGCATGAAACAAGAACGCGCCGTCGATATGGCCTGCCGTCACTGGACGGTGAGCTACCCATTGCTGATCGTCACCAGACCCTCATCGTGGCTGGGAGTCGTCTGGAGTAAGCTTAGCATTTCTTCTTCTTCCATAATTGCCTATTACGTCATACCATCCTTCTCACAGTCCATCGTTTTTTAGATCTTCCCCACTTTATAGCCATCCACTTTCATACCCAAGTATGTAGAATGATTTCAGGTACCGTATCCATTACATACACTAAAAGTACTAAAACATTCCTATTTATAAGTACGTGAGCACTGGTTTAACACAAGTGAAGGCCCCAGGTCAGTGCGCCGGTTGCAATGCATCAACATTAGATAGAATAACATTGTTATTGTTAAGATCGTATTACGTAGCTTTCGACATTCTTTCGTTACTGCTAATTTTTTTATCATAAATACTTGTTCCAGATAAACATATGGCGTAATTATGAAAACTGTAGGCGGTAACGCATTTTCACCCCATGTTTGTCACATTTTTAGAAATAATGAAAAATGGTTTCGATACATGACGATAACTACTAAAAATAGGATTTGGAAATAATAGAGTATCTAATTATTATCTCAGTAAGAGGATAAAAAGGGTGAAAGATGTTTTTCCGTAACTACGCAATTTCACATTTCTAGTTTTATACTGTTGTGCTAAAATACAAAGTAGACGACAATTAGTGGCGTCATACAATCTATAAGTACATAATCATAAAACAATATTTTCTATCTGTTAAAGAATTCTTTTGTTTGGGCAGTGAAGTCGGACTACAATTATTGATTTGTTGATTTAATAGCACTTCATTTTCCAGCCAATATAATTTTCTTCGCATTTTTATTCAAGCACTCGACAATCAACAAACACTTATACGTGTATGGTAATTACTTGAATGTAATCATTACATTAGGTCAAGAACGTATCAGATCAAGTACATACAAAACTGTAGCAAAGAAATCAAAGTCTCCCGACATATTAGAACAGCATCAATACTGTTTTGGCAGGATTAACTGAGCCTCTACATTGTATGAGCGTGGCTAATAATACAAGTTAGAATCATTTCATGCGAAACTACTATATTATTATTTGATTTCATAAAACAAATCAAACATTTCCTGAAAAGGCTTTTCTAATAATCCTGCAGGTAATCTCTCTAGCAGATTGTTTGCAAGCTTTTCACAATACTTGAGAAAATTCCGTTGCGATGACCAGCTATCGCGGTTTCACGATCTTATGTCTTAATCCTGTTACCATAATGTCTTAATTACTTCATCACGTAATAAGTAGAGATAAATAAACAATGATGACGATTATTCAATTAACTATAAATAACCTATTCAACTCTTGCCATTAATTTAATTAAGCAATTAGCTCAAGATTTACAACAGGGTCGCGAAAAATGTTTTTTAATATTGTACCTTTTCCGATTTCACTTTTCACAATTTTCACTACGCCCAATGAAAATATCTCCATTGACACTCGCTTACCCTCGGGGCGGGAAGTGCAGCGCCATGGCGGCTACTGTGGCTGGTGCGGCAGGCAAGCAGGGCTGCGCCTGCGGCGGCGGCAGCGGACAACGGAGCCCTCGCAGCACTCGCGGCCCCGGCTCGGGGGGTCGACAGGGAGGATAGGTCGAGTAATGGTACGAATCCAGTTGGTTTATCGGGCAGTCGAGGTCGGGTAAGGACCACTCAGCCATGGTCTAATCATCGACGGAGACGACGGATTACTGCGCTAGACGGACACGCGTGCATCGGGCGAGGCAGCGAGCGCGCACTGACGCCCCGCCTCGCGTCTCCCGCCGCCGATGCAACGCATAAACAAACTGCAAATCCTTTATCTGGCCGCTTCACGGCATTCGGCGATGTACGTCGTTAGTCGACTACTGATAAAGGGCGGTCTTGAGCAGCGTTCACACTCAACTAATTAATCACTATGCAACTGCCACTATCCTTGCGATACGATTACAAAGTCAACGACTAATTTGAAAGGGTAAACGTTTCTTTTTTTACGTTTTGTTTACGTTATTACGCAGTTTTTGCAAGTACGATAATAGTTTTCGTCACAGTTTTACGGTTATTACAGTAACCATGTTAACCATAGTTTGTAACACAGATCGTATTTTATCGTATAACTCTAGCTAGATAAGGTTCCTTATAATAAATGAAACAACGGAGCAGGATTAGCATCGCCTGCATGGTGCGCACAAATTAGCAGTTATGATGACCTCGAGTGCGCGCGTCATGAATGTACCTAGGAATACAGACAGTCACACTTACCTCAGATCGGTTTAAGGTAAAGTGACATGACTGACGGAGATAATAACAAAGTTGCGGAACGAAAACACGCCTTGTTTACTCATAAATCTGCTGTCGCGATGTATTAGATAGGTATGTAGAGTTGATATCAGCCTGTGAACGTTTACGGCTCTGAACGTTGGCCTCCAACCTACACGCCCCACGCTGCACACTGCTCCAGAATTACCACGCCACGAACGACGGGCAATATTACCATTATTGCCTTCTATACTGGCAGACCAGCCAATTAGTCATTGCAGGTGGGCACTGCTCTGCCTGTGTATATCATTTGTCTAGAAGATGATATACACAGAGGGTGATAGTTACGTACCTAATTAGTAGATAAATATAATATTATGGCTTGTTAGCAAAATAGCAATCATTGTTGTGCTGGTATTAACCGATTTATATATATTTTTTATACAGGCTAATATAATAAAATAAAGCACTTGCTGGTTTTTGTTTTCGACTTTAACCGTATAGTTCGGTATGTACGGACCCCTTCGGGGGCTCGACATTCAAACCTCCGCTGGCTCGGTACTGGCCCCGAAAGGGGTCGAACATTTAAGTCATACGACCTCCTCATTATTTTTGTAAATATTTTATTTTCTGGTTAAAAAATAATATGTGTGTGCATTCATTAAGATAGTAGAATAAAAATCTCATATTTAAACGTCGTTAGAAGTTCTTTAATTATTGAGCAAGTTTCTTAATTAACCTTTATAAAATCCATGTGCGTAAATTACGATCATAGCCATTTTGATGGCAGTGTAGGTCCGACGCTAAAAATCATTAAAAAAATGGTTTTCGGACATAAAGCTCCACATTGTTGGGCCTGATTAACGTGTCCTTTATTACGTGCAGAAATCATTCGTAATTGAACTTAAATTAGCAGTGGTAATGATACATTTTGAAATCTAAAGTCGAAGTTTCGCGCCAATAGTGCTTGTTTACATTTTTCATTCCACATTATATCACACGGACGCGAATAGATTCTATAACAAATGAGACAAATATCATTGCAAATATTATAAATAACATGAACATGCCCAGATCTTATCGTAATTTGCAATAATAGGACCATTAACACGTAATATTCATAACCACTACTAAATTCACTTTCGAAAATGACGTCCATTTCTTTTTTTTTATTTTGTGATGTGTAAATGCGATTATTTCAATCGATTATTTTCTTGTAAATCAATCAACTCGAATAATTAAATTAAGGAATATCAGAAATTGATAGATGAAAATAAGAATAATTTTGTAATACGTGTAAAATATAAATATTGATACTTAATAATATTTTTTACGCCACTAAAACCGACTCAACAACAAACAGTAGAATCTGATCTATGGCTAAATTCGCGCCAATTTTATTTTCAGATAAAAATTTAAATAAGGAATGCGCTCGCTGTTCGAATTTATATTAAAATGTTTATTTGCTATTTTATTAATAACTAGCTGTGTACACAAAATTTCGTTTAAATTGGTCCAGCCGTTTCAGAGGAGTATGGGAACGAAAACTGTGACACGACGATTTTATATATTAGACTAGCTTGCCCAGCGGTTTCACCCGCTGCTTACTTAGGGGTATGAAAAATAGATGTTGGCCGATTCTCAGACCTACTGAATATGCACATAAAATTTCATAAGAATCGGTCGAGCCGTTTCGGAGGAGTATGGGAACGAAAACTGTGACACGAGAATTTTATATATTAGACTAGCTTTTGCCCGCGGCTTCGCTCGCGTTAAATTCGGTAGCGCCTTATTGATTTGTAATAGCAACGCTAAGTTTTCCCGTTTCTTTCCCCTTTCTCCCTCATATCACACTCTTTTAAAAAAAAGTAATAGCCTATGTCCGGAAAGTCCCATTAAAATCGGTTTAGTAGATTCTGAGATTCAATTTCCTGCCTGCCCCCTAAGTTCATCGGCGTGATTATTTATATCCCAGTTTACTCTCCAGGTGATACTGAGTCAAATAAAAAAAGTCCCGTCAAAATCGGTCCAGTAGATTCTGAGCCCGGACAAACAGACAGACAGACAGACAGACAGACAGACAGACAAAAATTTTAAAAATTGTTGTTTTGGCTTCTATTACGGTAATTAAGACCCCCTGTAACAATTTTTCATAAAAATCTTCAATGTACAGAAATCGATCTTTTACAGTCTTATTATATGTATAGATATAGATTTGGTTTTGTACCTACTATTTGAATGTGAATAGCAAATAGAAATAAATAAGGTTGAATACAGAACGCCCTTATTATGAACTTGGTAGGCACAGTAAAAAAAATCAGCCAAGATAAATTATATTTGTTCGACAAAATTGTTTGTGGTATGGTTGGATTAGTTATTTGGAAAGCGTTTTCATTCTTTCCTAAAACATGGCTCGTAGGCCAGTGTTCTTGGAGTGGAAGCCTTGGGGTAAAAATGGCCTAGAGGGAGACCACAATTGAGATGGAAAAATGTCGTGTACCGGGGTTTTTTTTTGGGGTGGGAAATCATCAAATAACTTCCCCCGCTCTAGGCGAAGCGGGGGGGAGTGTCAGACTTCTACTGACCACCGATCGATGTTCCTTCTTTTACTCGGGGCTGCGGTATCTCTTTCGAACAACCCGCAATCCCGGCAGGACCCTACCGGGGTTGCGGGTCTAACACTCCCCCCCGCTCCGCCCAGAGCGGGGGAAGTGAGCCGTCACGGCATCCTCACCTATCAACTGACGCAGATCCTCACCGGGCACGAAAGTTTCGGGACGTTCCTGCACATCATCGGGCGGGAGGAAACACCCAGGTGTCACCAATGTGACTATCGCCCGGAGGACATGTTGGAGCACACAGGCAGTCTGCTCTTTTGAGCGGAGCACCACTCTGTCCCGGAGGAGATGGTCATGTTTGAAGGAGACAACCTCAAACCAAACCTGCCACCGCGGGAGACGCTACAGGGGTCGGGCGCCGCGAGACGACAACGACTTTTTGTTAAAAGTTTAACAGGAGCGGATATTTGATGATTTCCCATCCAAGTGGCGCAAGACCGATATAAATGGCGGAATTTAAAGGAAATTTTTCTCCTTTAAATTCCCAAAGAAGTTCCTGAGAAGTTTATGAGAAGGCCGCCTTTAAATTCCTAAAGAAGTCCTTAAATTCCAAAAAAAAAGATACACTATTTAAAAAAACTTTTTAGGGTTCCGTACCTCATAATAAATAACACAACCCAAATATCAAAACTGTGGTCCCTTGAAGCTGTGAAAAAAAAAACCTCCAAGTCTACGTAGAGAAAAGATATGACCGTTTATGTCGTCAGTTTGTACGGAACCCTTGGTGCGTGAGTCCGACTCGCATTTAGCCGGTCTATTTTTAATAGGCTGAAGGTCTCCTACCTTTCTAATTTTTTTATCCAACCAATACTTTTAAGTGTCAATATTTTAGAGCCCCGATGTGTACTTGTGTACGGAGTCCCTGTCTGTCTAAAACAAGGCTCTACTGCGGAGGCATGGCTTTCTAGGTGCGGTACGGTATGGTTGTGCCGGCTGGGCTGCCTGACTGGCTACCTACAGAATTAGCATGACCTACAAAATTGGCCGCCATTTTCATTTATCGTCATTCAAGAAAACAGCCAAAATCTTTTACCGCGAAACCGTTTGACAGCAAATGTACCTCAAATCTGGGCGCATAACAAAATAATTATAGCATACATAATAAAAAAGCACGTGACAAAATGTCTTTCTTTTATAATCGATATCATAGATATTTGTACAACTATAATATCTATAGTAGAATATGATGCCACCTCCATAGGTAAATTCCTCAATGGTCCCAAAACTTTATTTTAAAGTTGACTCTATTACGATTATCGATTAGGTTGAATGCAACTTTTTAATCGTAATGATGAAACATAGTTTTACGGCAGCACTAAGAAATGTCATATTGCAACACATTTTGTAGTATTTTTTGTCGAGATTTGTATCGTGTTTTTTTATTAATTTATATTTAGTTAAATTATAGGTACATTTGCTATAGTTAGATTACATTGACAAAACACTGATAATAATATTATTTGGAATGTTCCAACATCCGCCACTGGTGGCCGTTGGAACAAAAAATAATGCACTGATCTAACGGCCACCACTGGGGCCTGTTTTAGTGGTGGCCGTTGGGAGTAAACCCATATTTTCGTCTCTTACCTAAACTCTATTTTTCAAAAAAAGTGGAAGAACACTTTACTTCCGGAAATCGGTGGAAAAAAAGTCAACGAAACCAACAAAATTCACCGAGTTCCGGAAGTAAAATTATTTTCCACTTAGTAGTTTTTTTTTTGGAAGTCGGTTTTTTTTGACAAAAAAGTTTTTTTAGGTTCATGACATATTGTTTCAAAAGTTCCAGCTCTATCACAGGTTTTTAATGTTAAAACTTTAATTTTAACCTCCCGTACTATTCAATGCTTCCACCATCACGTGCACACGTGTTACATTAAGTTTTGAAGAAAAACGCGATTTTCCACCTCAAAAAAACAAACTTTTGCCAGCTATATTTTTTGAGAAATAATAATGGTTCCGAAAAACAAATTAACCTCCAGCGATCTGTGGCCGACTATTATTCTATATATTTTTTTTGCGTAGAGGTAAGTACTTAGTTTAATACATAAATGGCGGTTTTGTATTGTTCTATTGTTTTTAGCAAAAAATATCCATGATATACCTACCAAAATTATTTTTATATGCAACCCGGGAGTTACTGATTGCACAATATGTTTTGTTAATAGCTTCCTATTTATAATTGGTTGTTGTTGTTTATTGCGAACATTTCTAAACGGTCGACAATACATATATATTAAGTTGTGATTGTTGTCTTGCTACGGTCTGTTAATCATTTATATTTGTACTAGCTTCCGCCCGCGACTTCGTTCGCGTAGAATAGTTACTTTGGGCCAACGCTAACTTTAACCAGCGACTTCGATTATATGTATAGGTGAGTAAGTACTGGGTCTGGGTCATAAGCAAAAGCAGAATTCAATAAGTTGTGTTGTCTGCGAGTTCTATTCATTGTTGATCTTGCATTTTGTTGAGCTAATCGGTGGGAACATTCAGCGCTTATTTCCCGTTCTCGGTTCGCCAAATTCGAGAATTCTGTGCGGGCCAAACGTTGCGAACGTACAGCGCTTGTTTCCCATTCGCGGTTTGATAAGTGAGATTTGAGAAGTGATGGTTATTTTAAAACTGTGATATCTCCTAGGATATTTATTGAAATTAAATGATATTAATGACAACTTTGTTCGAATTAAAATACTTGTGATGAATAATATATTCATTTTAATAAGGATTAATACTATGTTCATGAAAGCAGAAATGGTTATAGTGAGATTAGTGAGTCAACCTTAAAAGATAGATATGTACTACCGTAATTTTTTTAGGACTTTTTAAGAGCAATCATTTCGTAGTACTTACATTTACACAGCGCCCGCAATGTAAGCTTACAAGATTAATCAATTTTCCCCGTTTTTCCAACATTTTTCATATAGGCTCCGGTCCTATTTATTGCAGCGTAATTTTATATGGCCTATGTTACTCGCAGATGATGTAGCTTTAGATTGGTGAAAGAATTATAAAAGTTGTTCCAGTAGTTTTGGAGTTAATCCATTACAAACAAAAAAACAAATCATTCCTCTTTATAATATTAGTGTACATATAAGTATTATATACAAATTATTAAGTTTTATTAATAATTAATTTCAAATTTTGTTGGACCTACTGTGATTTGTCTCTACATCACCCTAAGGTAGACTAATAAAAAATGCCTAAGCCAAAAAAACAACACTCTCCACTCGGATCCACTGAACCTACTAAAAGTTCAGTGGATCAAGCGTAGAGCAAGCGCTACAAGAGCTAGTAATCTTATACCTATTATACTAGCTGGGGCCCGCGGCTTCGCCCGCGTGATATTAAAAAAAAGGATTTTATGTGTTATTAAAGACTATTTAATAACACAAAACTATTTTTTTATTTTCATCAACTTCCGTTCAGCCGTTTTGACGTGAAAGAGTAACAAATATCCATCCTCACAACAATTCGCATTTATAACATTAGTAGGATTCTCGTGTTATTTTAGTCTATTAACCGGTACTACAGCTAGTTTTAAATAAAACAACTACTTAGTCGCTTTTATAGCACCCATGGGCCATGAGTAGACTGCAGATCGAAACTTAAAAAGTCATTAAGTCCGCCTTTGTACAGTTTTTACTTGTGCATAGAGTTTTAATAAATATATAGAAAGCCGTAGGTTTAGGCGCTGCTGACAATAAACGTTCTAATATGCTTCGTGCATGTTGATAGTAAGTACAATGAGAACACTTGTTAAGTACACACTATAGGCTAATTTCGAAACTACCGGAGCAAGCGTTTCATTCTATTGTCAATTTTCATAAACAATTATTGCAAATGTTGTTCCTAAACTATCAATTTACGCTAAATTGGCAATGACAAAGGATACGTTCGTTATGTTATTTAATGTTTTGTAAATTAATTTAATGCTGTGTTGTTGAAACGGTTAGTAGAGCAAGTTAAATGATAAGTGGTCCTTCTTCAAGTAGCTGCTGTATACCAAGGTTAAAAAACTTGTTGAGTAAGTTAACTTAAAACTAGGGAATATAAAGCCGCAGGGATCAACAAAGCAGAGGAGTGCCACCGCCTGCCGGGGTTGCCTGGTGGGATGCACATTACTCATGAGTTATTTTTTGCGGAGCGGGGGGGAATGTCAGACTTGTACTGACTAAAACCCACCCATTTTCCTTCTATTGCCCTTTATGTTCCGGAATTGCGTGTTCTTCGAAAGAGATACCGCAACCCCGGAAGTTACCCATAACTCACCGTCAACAGGCCCGCATCTACGGTGGCCGGGAGACGTCTCGAGGCGCCCGATGCCCGGGACGTTTTCCGCGGCGGCTGGGTTACATTACTCATTAGCTTGCTAAGTCTTTTCCAAAATATATTGGTGTCAGTCTCCAGTCTGATCGAATCCAGCTGAATACTAGGTTTTTTACATGAAGCGACTGCCTATGTGACCCCCGCAACTCAGGATAACACTATATCTCAAGTGGTTGTCTGACTTTCGGGACACTATTATTTGTAACTAGCTGACGCCCGCGGCTTCGCCTGCGTGATAACGAAAAAAAAGTATCTTATGTGTTATTCCAACCTATAATCAACCTCTGTGCCAAATTTCATCAAGATCTGTTCAACTGTTATGACTTGAAATAGGAACAAAAAAACATACATCCTCACAAACATATTCGCATTTATAATATTACTAACTTTGCTCGCGGCTTCGCTCGCGTTAAATTCGAAGTATAACACAGTTCTTCTTCCCTGATTTGCAGGTACCTGCTACCTGTAGTTTTTGCCCTTGCGCCTTATTTATTGTAAAAGTAAAGCTAAGTTTTCTCTTTTCTTCCCTCTTTCTCCCTCATTACTCACTTTTTTTTTAATTTAAAAGGTTTTTTTACAGGTTATTAAAAGGTCTCAACTATCTCTGTCCCAAAATTTCATCAAAATCGGTTTAGCCATTTACGGGACGTGCGTTCAGTGGATGCAAGCGCTACAAGAGCTAGTACTCTTACATTATATTCTCGTGTTTTTTCAGTCTATGAACCGATACTACAGCTAGTTTTAAATAAAATAACTACTTCATCGCTTTTATAGCATCCATGAGTATACTGCAGATCCACACTTAACAATGGATTAAATATACAGCGAAAGTAAAGAGAACAGATAAAGATAAAAAGCCACTCGTACTCGTTGTCATTGCGATGGTTTTTTTTTACAAAAAAAAATTTTATTATCAGATGTCGGAATTAGGTAGAGTTATTTATGTACTTACACTGATTTTATACAGCGAAACAATAATGTGGATATGCCGCAAGGGATTGATTTTAGAGAATAGAAAAATCCCGTGATTGAATAAATAAATATAAAACTAGAAAAAAGTTATTTACTTATACACACTAATAATATGATTCATAATCTGAAATGTTGTAACTTATGCATGCCACAAAAACTTTGTAAAATTTCTTACAATAAAGTAAGACAACGAATACTCGGTAAACATGGCGAATATGCCGGCCGAATCACCAAATATGAAACGAATATTGTTTTTATTATTATTTATCTGTAGGTTATTACCTACACGGGATTTTTCATGAGAAATCTCGGGAAGATCCATATTAACATCAACATTTCGATGCAAGTACATAAATAACTCTACCTAATACCGACCCTTGGTTATTATAACCTTTTGCTGTCCATACCTCAAAAAGAACAATATATCTCAAAAGGAAAGTATCTCGGAAACGCGTAATTTCACTCGATACCTCGAGTGAAATTAAAACAATACCATATGCTCAAGTCTGTGGTTTTTGGAGTTGTAAAAAACATAGTCAAAAGATATGGCTGTTTAAGTCGCAAGTTTGTACGAAGCCCTCGCTCGGTGCGCGAGGTCGACTCGCACGGCATTGTTTTGATCACCACACGTGACTTTGAGTCTTACTATAAAACATGATTTTTCAACCCAAATAAATAAGTCGTTTCCCAGCAATAATGTTTGCGCCGAGTTAATTAGTTGGATGAGCAGAATGCTAGGTTGACATAATTATTCGGACTACATGGGACTTAAACATAACTAGCGACATGTGAGTGCACTATTAGATACACATCTGCCTATCTCTTCAGGGATTACAGGCGTGGTGTTATATTATGTTTCCGTTTATCCATTTATAAATACCTACACTAGCTTCCGCCCGACTTCAGCCGCATGGCATAGTTACTTTGGGCTAACGCGAACTTTATACCGCGTAATAATCGAAAAAATATTATCTTTCTCTCCCCTTTTCTTCCCTCTTTCTCCCCGTTTTCTCAATTTTTTTTAGCCTATGTCCGTCTTCAGGGTCCCAACTACCTCTGTACCAAAATTCATCAAAATCGGTTTGGTCATTGAGGCGTGAAGACGTAACAAACAAACAGACTCACTTTCGCTTTTATAATATTAGTAAGGATATAACTTACATTATAAAATATCCTTACGAATAAATAAACACATAAGATACTTTTTTTGCGGGAGAAGCCGCGAGCGCCAGCTAGTGTAAAATAAAACCAGAGAGATGCGCGTGTAAAGTGACTTAAAGGGACCTACAACATTCTTAACTGCAAACCACAAAGTTTACCCGACTGCGAAATTCAAAGTCTTGTAATTGGTGCGAGTCAGTTGCCATTTGTAAGGCTTTATTTTCAAATTAAGACAACAACTTTAAATGCAAAAAAGCAACAACGACTATACTTCTTCACAAACACACTCACACATATAGCTAGTCCCATCTTTGTTAGGGTCGGCTTCTAATCTAACCACATTTGGTTAGACTAGAAGCCGATAGAAGAATACATTTATACGAAGCTGCATTTATCTAAATACCAGTTCTTAACAGGAACTATCATATTATTATCTAACTTCCACAAGTAACCCCTTTGCAAGACTGGTTGTGCAGAAACACGCCGGGATCTCATTATATGTACAATATAGGGGCTCCCAGCCACGGAACAACTTTGGCAAGCGTTGATTTCCCTTGTAGATCGAGTCGTGAAAATTTTATTCATGCCAGCATTCCAGGAGCTCGTTATATGTTAGGAACTACTTCAACAACAATTTCTAACAATACTCTAACTTGAGTAATTTAAAAGGATTAAATATCAAATGTTTTAATTGTGTTCTTTAATTTTAATAATATAGAAATTAAATATTTTTTTAAAATAAAATTAATATGTTTACGTATATCATATTCATATAAACTCAAACTCAAAGCATTTATTTCAATTAGACCATTACAGGCACTTTTGAATGTCATAAAAACAAGAACAAAAAAAAAAGAACAAAAAAAATTCTTATGTCGCAGTTTTAGTTGCCATACTCCTCCGTAACGGCTTAACCGATTTTCACGAAGTTTTTTATGTATATTCGATAGGTATGAGAATTTGTCGTTATCTTTTTTGTATAATTTTAACTGAGCAGCGGGTAAAACCGTTGTGCACAGCTAGTAATGTATGCCAATTTGTAAGCTTATCATGCGCTAAGGCATAATTAATGATTTATCAGTAAACACAGTAAGGAGTCGTGAATATGTAAGATTTTTTTCAACAAGAATTTCGTAGCGACATAAATGTAAGCTTTGATAGCAAATACGAAGACCGTCGCAACGTTTTTATTAGGGTTCCGTACTTCAAAAGGAAGAAACGGAACCCTTATTGGATCACTTTGTTGTCCATCTGTCTGTCAAGACCCTTTATCTCGGAAACGCGTGGAGGTATTGAGTAGTAAAATTAAAACTGTATACTCAACTCTGTGTGTCCTTTGTACTGTGAAAAAATCAACCCTCTAAGTCTACGTAGTCAAAAGATGCGGATGTTTATATCGCAAGTTTGTACGGAACCCTCGCGCCTCGGTGCGCAAGTCTGAATCTCTCTTTGCCGTTTTTTTTTGTTTCTCGAGCTATTATAGTTTTTAACACGTTTTTATTAGAGTCACCTGTAATTAAGTACATTTTCAAACAAATCTTCGAAATATTTGACACACTTCCTTGGTTTAATCTTAAGCTAAAATTTTGTAGATATTGTATATGTTTAGTTTTCATGGTTCTACTACAACTTATTACTACAGTTCTTTGATGATTATCGAGAACTAGAATGTTGTTACTGCATTAGGGTCAAGAATCACCATCCTTTAGGACAATAAAACGTTGGTATCTGTTACCAATGAATTGAATTTGCATTATACAATGATCCTTCGCCATACAAACCCGTCGACCGTCGTAACAATGCCAGAAACGGTAGCTTGTATGGAGTAGGCATTACGAGAAAACAGTATAAACTGTCGGCAATCAGAGGAGCTTTTGATCATACCTGTAGGCCTGTAGCTTTGTTACCTAAAGGACATAGTCGGATCCTGCCCTGATAATGCACAGTAATGATTAATATATGAAAATTCCTTTTGAAATAAATAAAAAATAATCGCATTAATTACATTTCCCTAAAATAGGCGAGAGAAAATGCAAACAAATATATGTTTGTTCATTGATTGTGTGGTTTTATATTCTAACATTGCGTTGATCGACATTTACATTGTCGTCTTGCGTTGATTTTATCACATATTATTGTACTTTGTTACTATTGAAACTAGACTACAAACTATCGTTTACGCTTCTAATATTAATATTCTGCTGCACTTATTGGACTTGCTAGTTTAAGTTACATTTTACAAATATGAGGGTATCCTTCTATGTAACATTTCTATTAATTTATAAGGCAGAGCTAACAATGTCAATAATCCTCACAGGATCGGAGGATAAATCTGCAATCATGATCTCATTCCTAATGGATGTGAGCCAATCGACAATTAGTTTGAAGTACTACAGGATAATTGTATTTCCGGAACCGCTTCACACTACTTTACTATTATATCACTTACTCTCTCTAGACTTAGACTCTTGTAGTGAGCTTTGATCGCAGCGACGACTCTAGACGACTCTCTATGAAACTTGACGCTACGGCAGCGCTAAGCGCGACGCTGTTTTCTTCTAGGATAGCACGATAGCTGTTTGTATGATATCGTCGTACTAACGCATGTTTGGCCTTCCTTGTGGAGATAGCTCCTTTTGATAAATAGCCTAGTCTATTTACTAAATGGCGTCTAAATAGTCTTTCTCATTTTGTTACGCCTATAAAAATCTGAATGTTTAATCATTGCTATTCAAATTGTCAAGGCGCTATTTTTGTTTCTTATTTATAGTGTCTCTCGCCTATTCTCTGATCATAAATCATAACCTATTGTAAAACCCTGAATGTAAGCTTTAAAATGACGTACTGTACATCAATGTACATGAATATTTTTTGTTAGGGCACAGCTATATACCCATTCCGGCCGTGTCGTTTGTGACCAAGCACACACATACACAATGTAAAAATCTTAATACGCTTCGGGTTCAATTCATGATAAAAACGTACCTTTAGATTTAACGTGATACGCATTTCTACCTATCAGCTGAAAAATCATATTCCATACGTTTACCTTTTAGTTATCGTACATGTTTAAACCGGCTTTATGTTTGCCTTAAAAATAAAAGCTTACCAAATGATTTTGTTGAATGACTTGTAGACAGTGTATCCACGCGCCGCGGTTGTAAATTTACAGAAAACTAATTGAAAAATATCAACACGCTTAAAGACTTTCATTCTTTTCAAGCAGGTTCCGGCAATACTAACAATTTATTAGTCGGACTTAATGTTCCTCCGAATAAACTTGATAATAAAATGAGAGAGACAGTGATCATAGGTGCTTTTGCACCAAATATAAAACGTGGAGTCACTTATAGAATGAAAAAACAAAAATAGAAATGAAAACAAAAAAAAATAGTTTCTACTTTAAATCTGCCTTTTACAGCAGACAATTTTCATGTTATAGGCAAGCGTGCTGAACCTCAAACAAATGCAGCGGCCGCGGGAGACACTCCGGGCGTCCCGTCCTCAGGTCCCGTCAAGGCCGTTGTCTACCGGGGTTGCGGCTTGTTCGAAAGAGATACCGCGGCCTTGGAACACAAAGGGCAAAAGAAGGAACACGGATGGGTCAGTCCAAATCTAGCACTCCCTTCCGCTCTGCCCCGAGTGGAAGAAAACATTTGAGGATTTCCCATCCAAAACAAAAAGGCAAGCGTCATCGTCATAAATCATTCGAGTTGCGGCCAAACGGAAGCTTAATTAGCATAAAAAAATCGGGGAATATTAATTAAATTATATATTAGTGTCTGCCCAAAGGCAATGTTTAGCAAATATGTCTAAGAAATCTTACCTCGTCGTAGATACAGTGGACGAATCATCATCTCCTGATAGAGTGGAGATGGGCGACTGCACGCGGGCATCCTCCGAGCCTTCAGGTGATTCTGGCGCCAGTGATTCTGATTCCAGCGACTCGGGTGCGAGCGAGTCTGGCGCCTGTAGATAGTCCTGTGTGCAGCGGATCACGCCCGGCTTGTGACTCTGCGTGTCCGCCATTCCTGCTAGATCTGAGGACAAAAAGTTGAATAAAATAGAAATATTACTGGTCAGCCTCATTAACGTCCACAGGCGACGCGACTTTCTACGCGTTCGTTTCCCTTCTTTCCTAACTCTGCAATAAAAAAGCAGCGGGGTGCTCTTCTGGAGCTGTGCTGCAAACATCTGGTCCTGCTCTCGTAGCCCTAAAACATGCAGCCGAAAAGATATCTGCCCTTGAACAGATGACGGAGTGGAAGTGGCGAAGTACTAGCTAGAATGTCAACGGCAACTGAGCCCGAGCGCAATTGCCGACGGCAAATATTGTGTGTAGAGCCCATAATCCACGCGGGCCCACGCTGCGCACCGTTTGACAGAAATAACATGAAACTCTGGTTGAAAGGTTTTCCTGCTATGCAAGCACAGATTTTATTTTTATCTGACTATTTCAATTGTTTGTTCGTCTTTTTTCCAATCTTTCAAAACCCCCTACTTGCAAGACCGTTTTGAGAGAATACTGAACTGTTGAAATAAGCATTTGCATGAAGTAAGCATGACTGCCTGAGATTAAACTCGCCACATCGGTGATTACACATTGTATTTAAATATGGAATAGGCAGCGAACTTATTGTTTCCAGACTATAATACAAAATTATCTCCTGACAACAATACCACCAATGTAATAGACCTAAGAATCAAACCCTTGAGAGACCTTACGCTGTCTTACTTAGATCACGATTCCGACTAGTAGACCGAAGAGACAAATTAATTATTAAGAGACCAATATTATAAGGAAATTAAAATAACAAAAGAAAGAAAAACAACTAAAATATTTCAACTTGGCATGTGAATGTGAACTGATGTGGAATGTGAACTCGGCAATCATTGTGCCGATTGTCGTAACGGGAAATGGCTTGATTGCCAAGAGCCTCGACGAACATCTGTCGAAGCTCTCCTTAGGCGGTTGGATCAAGGGCCTGATTCAGAAGGCAGTTAGGCAGTACTCCTCGATACGGCTCGCATTGTGAGGAGGTTCCTGTCTCTAGAGCCCTAACCACCGGTGGCTTGGACCCTGCTCCCAATACCGGTGGGCTACTATTTTTTGTATTTTATATGTATTTTTTATATAAGAAAGATAAAAAATATGTGAAAAGATAAATAAACGAACTTATCAAGCTTTGTAATAAGGAATATGTAAAAACACAAAAAATATGTGTAAAAATGAATAAACGAAAGAATAAAGCTTTTATCAGGAATTTCCAGTAGCAGACATGGGTGGGTATACCTGTACCTCTATGTTGTGCTCTGTTAGTGATAATATTTTCGCCCTCTATTACTTGGGACTTAAACATAAATAACAAAATGCTAGATACACCTCTGCCTACCCCACGGGGAAAACAGACATAACGTTATGTTATGTATAAGTTATAATTATACATTGTCATGTTTATCCTGCAGCGAACCATCTACGCACAATTCAGTGAACATTCTGACATTCAAATCTATCATTTGGCAGGTGTACACTATCATTCGATAAAAGATTTGCAGTCTGCCGTGCCTCTCAAATGTCACATGAAAGCAATAAAATGACGTCACACAATAAGTCAATCAATTCATTTGCTTTATTCGCGGAGTAAACTTGCGCCTGTACGCTGTACGAAAAAAAAAACATAACCGAAATCCAAAAAAAGCACTAACGACTAAAGGTCGATACTTGTTTGATTATTGACTTTTACAGCCATAGGTACAGACGCCCTTATATTGCGCCCGGGGGGCATCTGTAACTCAGAGTAATTAATTCGTTTTGTGGAGGCGACTATATAGGTCAGCTGCTGTCGGAATGATGCTTCAGAAAATGTTTCCATTTTCAACTGATTTCAAAAGAGGCAATACAACTTGTTTTTTTTGTATGATTGTTACGCTATTTCTCCATTAATTTGTGGCCGATTTTCATAATTTTTAGGGTCCTGTACCTGAAAAGAAAAAAAACTTAACTTTTATAAGATCACTTTATTGTCTGTTTATTCTCTTTTTAGTATTTTTTTGGAAAGTTGGTTTTGTTTGCAGAAATGTTTTTCATTTCAACCATTTCGTGCGACACCAGCAAAATTCATGGCAAGTAAAAGATCGGCGCCTTCACAAATGAATTGATTGAAAAAGAAAGTATCCTATGTGTTATTCCAGACTATAATCTACCTCTGTGCCAAATTTCATAAAGATCCGTTAAACCGTTTTGACGTGAAAGAGTAACAACCATCCATACATCCATACTCACAAACATTCGTATTTATAATATTAGTAGGAAAGTAGGATATAAGTAAGGGTTCACTTACAATAGGGTAGATTCCAGGGTCAAAGTAATTACATTCTATTTAGTCCGTCTTTTAGATTATTCAAAAATAAGGGACACGTATTTTTTATTTGTAAATTAGACCAAAAATGACCAAGATATAGCCCATTAAAGTTACGTGTGACGTGACTCCTTGCGAAAAAATGCAGCAACGCGTGACGTCTAATGTTCTAATTTACAAATAAACAAATACGTGTCCCTTATTTTTAAATAATCTAAAGGACGGACTAATATTGTTATTTTTTTGGAAACTGCCAGCTATTCCTTTACGTTCCACTTCAAGAAAAAGATGCCGTATTTAAAACGAAAGTTGTACAGCTACAGTCACATTATCATAGTCGCAAAAAAATACAGTAGATACTAATACTAACTCTAACGCACTACAGCTAAGTCCATAGTAATATCAACTTCCGATCTAAGAACTTGCAGGGACTCGATCTAAAAAGAAAACGTGCCGTTTAGGAGTTCCTTGTATGTACAAATAACGTTGAGCTATGTTGTAGGACGCTTCGCGGTCGCACGATCACAGTATCACTGTATTGATTTAATGCAACGCATAGTGTTGTTATTGGAGACTTCGGGTGCAGTACTTCGGCAAAATAAATGCTGGTAGACATTATTATGTCCCGGGGTTGTGGGTTGTTCGGAAAAGATACCGCGGCCCTGGAACATGGGTGGGTTTTAGTTAGTACGAGTCTGACACTCCCCCCCGCTCCGCACAGAGCGAGGAAAGTAATATGATAATTTGTCATCAATAAAAAAAAAACGTATATTTTCCAATGTCGTCCTGGCGATGGTCTCTTATCGACTCGACTGTCCCTATTTGAAGAATTGTTGTGACAGGCACATTCCATTGTGTTATTTTCTAAGGTCAGGACATTTTCTAATTATAATTCAATCTTTGTTTATTTTTAATTTATTTGTCAATTTTCATTAATTTAAAATTGATCTATAATTTAGTTGACATTGATTTGTTCCAACACTTACTTTTATATTTGGTTTTTGCAATAGTCATTTAAGATAATTAGTTTAATTTTAAATTCTGGCTGGCTAATGTTGGATGTATTCTTTAAGTTTTTAGTACCTGGATTAAATGAATTTTATTTATCATACAAATAAACTAAGTACAATAGTTAATGAAAAACTTAAAAAAACCGCTTTCTTGTGTGCTGCGTGCTCCCTTTCATCCAATGCTCGTATCAAGGAAATGCATAAAATGCATTTGAATGACGTTGCTAAATCACCATGTTATGTTGTCCAAACTTAAAAAAAAAGCAGTTTAATCAGAAACCAGACTATTTAACTACCTGTAACGACTGTCAAAGACTACAATCTGAATCCGAAGAGCTACGACAGCCAACTCGGTATGTTATTATGGTCACATTGGTCACCCATCCACAGACCGACCTTCGCAAACGCAGCTTTGCATTGAATATCGTCACGTCCCGAGGTAATTATTTAGTCAGAACCCAGTTATTAGTCTATTATCTCGAATTTTCATTTGTTTTCGTTAGGTCATTAATTGGAGTTATCAACATGGTACGCCATCTGTGATTTGTTTCTGATACTACTTTCTCAAGCATCTTTCATTATAGTTTATTTTTTTCCACAACAAAAATATAGACTTCGAAAAAGACACTAAACAACTCTCGAGAGAAGGCTGATATTTTCTTTTAATCAATGCTGAACTATGGTTTTTGTAGTGCGGTGCTGTAATGAAACAGTGCTTACGTTACCTACCTAGAGTAGCCAATACAATTGGCCACTGCACTAGGTACTGAGTTCAGAGAGCATGGTATACCTTTGTACATACCTGCCGTATTCGTTGTAAAAAATGACACATTACTGACGTCAATTTGTAAATTTCACAAAACTGTCAAAGAATGACAGATGTATTTAAACAAATTGTTGCAATTGCAAGGTGTCAATGTGGTGTGATTCTTTGACTTAACAATAACGTCAAACCAGTACATAAACTCATTTAGGAAAAGTAAAATCTAAATTCTAGCTCAGGGCCGCTCGCTCATATTAATTTGGTTGAGTCATTGATCAAGAAAACATTTTAGCGATTTGTGGGCTCTTTTTCAAAGACTAGATAATACTGTATTACGAACCCAAATAAATGTTGGTATAGATAGACTGAATATAGAATTTAAAATAATATTTGAAAAAAATACTAAAATTATGCTGATCCAGTGAGTAATTAACAGGTTGTTGAACTGCAACATGCAAAGTACTCGTGAACGATCAAATTGCCAACCAATGTGTCATTCGGCACCGTGGACACAGCATCAACTAACAAGTTAGTGTCACTCAGAGGCGGCGCTAGACCAAATGTGGTCGTCGGCGACATCAGCTTTGCGAGGCCCCTTTCAGTTCCAGATTGTGTTATAGCAAACACCAGCTGCTGTTTCTGTTTTCTTTTCAGTTGTTACTGTTCTGCACCTCAAAAGGAAAAACCGGAACCTTTATTACGGATCACTTTGTTGTTCGTCTGTCTGTCTGTAAAGACCCTGTATCCCCTTTATGACCCTTATCGAAACATTTTTGCGAGGCCCCCTTTTACACGAGGCCGTCAGCGGTTGCCGACGTCGCCGAAGCCTAACGCCGCCACTGGACTGTCACTTGACCATCGATATTCGATACTAGCTAGGCATAATGTTGCAAGGCACCTACAAGCTTTGTATCCATCCACTAAGCAAAATTTCTCTCGCAACATGATGAACAACATGTTCTACAGCAACGCACCACTTTTTAACCGAATAAAATAAAATAAGGGGAGGTTCTCAATTCGACTGTATTATTTTTCGTAAGTTTGTAACCCGAAATCACCGTCAATTTTAGGCCGATTTTCAAAATGTATTTTTTTTTAATCGATATAATATTCCCGAGGTGTTCCCATAACAATTCTCTAAATTAGGAATTTTTATAATGAAGGAGTTTAAAACGTTTTAAAAGTGGGTAAATGTGTACCCCTTGTACGGTATACCGCAGTTTACCCGAATTTTATTTGCCCTAATATCATTTGCCATAATAGTCAACAGCCATAATATCATACGACATAATACTCATTTGCCCTACTCTCATTTGCCATATTAGTCACGTGCCAGAATCATTGTTTCCCATAAAGTCACTTACCATAACATCATTTGTCATAATCATTGTAAGCCCTAATTATCACATGCCCTAATTATCACATGCCATAATTATGATATGCCATAACATAATTTGCCATCGACATCGGGTGTATAACGGTTGTTTATATCAAGAGAAATTGGATGCAATTGGGACTTTAGGGCACCCCGACTCGGACAGGTTAGGTTAGAAGAAAGACCCCGTTAGGTTAGAAGAAGAATAGACCCCGCCATCCCCTTCGTGGTTATTTTTTTATAAACCACACAGAAGTAGCCGTCCCCTAGCTCCGTCGCCCTAGCCCACCATCAACCATGCACAGAAAAAATGATGTGTAATGATTATTACGGGGCTTAAATATTTGTCTAATACTTGTTATGCCATTTAAATATTATGCCATTTAAATATTATGTCTAATAATTATTATGGCACATAAAAATAAGGCAAACAATACTTATGGCATTCGTATCTTATGGTATCTAAAATTCGGGCAATTAAAAGTATGTCATATGTCTTTTAGGGTAAATGAAACATTCGGGCAAATGAAATTCGGGTAAATGAAATTCGGGAAAATGATGATTATGGCATATAATCTTCGGGCAAACAATATACTACTCTGTCAAGAAAGTACCGGGAAAAGATCAACAATACACAAAATGTCTGTTATTCATCCAAATTTATTTTATCACCTTCAAAGTATGCTCCTTTAGAAACGATACACTTGCGCCGACGAATAATCCATTCATCAAAACATTTTTTAAACGCTGCTTCCGGAATTGAGTTCAGTTCTCGCCGCGAATTCTCCTTTATGTCTTCTATCGATTGAAAACGGGTGCCACGAAGTGGTAATTTGAGTTTAGGAAAAAGAAAAAAGTCAGCAGGAGCCATATCTGGTGAATATGGTGGTTGCTGGATGGTATTTGTTGAGTGTTTGGTCAAAAATTCGTTCACAATGATAGCCTTGTGCGAAGGCGCATTTTCGTGGTACAAAATCCAAGAATTTTCTTTCCACAAATCTGGCCTTTTTCGTCGAATTTGCTCTCTTAAACGCCGCATAACGCTCAAATAATTTTCTTTATTTACCGTTAGACCTTCCGGTAAGAAGTCAGAGTGCACAACACCGCGATAGTCAAAGAAAACAGTCAACATGACTTTGACTTTTGATCGACTTTGGCGTGGTTTTTTCTGTTACGGTTCAGTTGGAAGGCGCCACTCCGAAGCTTGTTGACTAGTTTGCATGTCAAACTCGTAAACCCACGTCTCGTCACCAGTAACAATGCGTTTCATGAATGTTGGGTCCGAACTCACTCGTTCTAGCATGTCCTCAGCGACTTTCATGCGATTGAGTTTTTGGAGAAAATTCAGATCTTTTGGGACTAGCCGAGCAGCAACATGTTTCATACCCAAATGATTAGTTACAATGGTACGGATCGACTCGTGAGATACAGAAAGTTCGGCGGCTATCTCTCTCAGAGTTGAATGGGGATTTTCAGTCACTATTTTCTTCACTTTTGCGATGTTAACTTCAGTTGCAGACGTTGACGGCCTACCAGAGCGAGGCAAATTTTCCATCACATCTCGACCGCTTTTGAACGCTTTGAACCACTCATAAGCACGAGTTTTTGATAAAGTCGATTCACCGTAAGCCTTCTGTAACATTTTCAGTGACTCCGAACACGAAATTCCATTGGCGATGCAAAATTTAAGACAAACTCTTTGTTCGATATTTTTGTCCATTATGAAATTCGCAATACACACTATATATGATATTACTAAAACCAGCACTGTATTTAATATAAATAACAGATGCAACTCAAACTCCGCGCCAAAATGGAAAACAGTTGTGCCAATCTAACAACTACAAAAAAAAACAAAAAATTTAATTTGGAACCATAAACAAATCATCCATTCCCGATACTTTTTTGACTGAATGTACAACCCCCTTGTACACGCCCAAGGTCCCATATCAAGTTTATTTATATTGCTTGGGTAGTTTGTGAGTTATCTTCTAAAATACATTACTTTTCCTGTACTGTATGTCTGTCTGCTTATAACTTTTAGTAGCAATGGAAAATGAATACTTGATTAGAATTTCTGTAAGATATGGCTGAAATACATTTTTGCAATAAAATTTTTTTTGGAAGTCAGTTTTGTTAAGCAACGTCATTTGTTTAATGTTGCATGTTGGCTGTTAAGAGGTGTTGCTACACATCATGTTTTATTGTGTGTGGAACGGAAACAAACAACGCCGCACGTTATGTTGCGCGCCAGCTAGCAACGTCGCACGATTGTTGTGCAGCGTTACCGAACTTGTTGCGCGATCAAGCTTCACAGCACAACACGCAACTTTAGGACCCGTTCACACGGCGTTTATCGGTACTTTGCAGTATTTTTCAGATGGCAATCACATGACAGTTCTATATTGAAATTGTTTTAAACCGTATGTTGATGTGTGAACCAATGTTTACAACACAGTTCATGTTACTATGTAAATAAATCTTAGGAGTAAAATTTTTGTCATTTTTTTTATTAATGTCTGTTAATCGTAAACCATTACGATTAAGCATATTGATAGGTTTAGTTGGATGTTGGATAACAATGTATAACCAAGCAAGCATCACTTAGCAAGCCAGCTAACTAGTGACGTATGCAGCCAATGTCCATAACGGTGGAATATAGTACCATATGCAAGTTAATAAAAAAATATATTAGCATCTGAAAACTCCCGGGTTTGCGGGTTGTTCGAAAGAGATATCACGTAAATTAAAACCACATACTCAAGTCTGTGGTCCCTTAGAGCTGTCAAAAAATCGAACCTCTAGTTAACGTAGCCGAAAGATACGGCCGTTTGTGTCGCAAGCTTAGAGCCAGTCCACACGGCGCGTTGCGTTGCGTTGCGTCGTCGCAACGCAAATATTTTGACGCATAGCCGGCCACATGGGCGCTGCGCCATCGCAGCGTTACTATGACGCAGTCTTAACGTTCGGTCGACGCAGCGGTGACGCACAGTTGCGGCAAGCATTTTTGTAAAAACATCGCAGTCAGTCTATAGGAAAGCATGGATCGGAAAAGACGTCTAGCATAATAATCCATATCAATTTCCTCAATGGTAGGTACTCATTTTACCCTGCAAATAAAACTGAATACAAAAGTACGTAGGTAAAAAATTAAATGTGCTTGCGTGTATCCTCCCTATCAACGCACAAGCAACTGAGCGCTGCCTCTCCGTCGCCGGCGCCGCAATGAGTACACCCCCTCCCGCTTCGTCTCGGGGGCTGCTGTCCGTCATGTGTGCGTTGCGACGACGCAGCGCGCCGTGTGAACACCTTGGTTATTTGTATGTAAAACAACGCAACGGCAGCGCTGCGTCGACGCAACGCTGACGCAACGCGCCGTGTGGACTCGCACTTATACGGAACCTTCGGTGCGCGAGTGCAACTCGCACTTGGCCAATTTTTTTACAATAGTTTCAAATGAAAATGTTAAAGGTTTAATTAATAAATGCTTTCTGTTGTGATATCTAGTGTTTAAAAGAATTTGTTATTAATGTTATGTTGCTAAGTATATTGATTAACCTTCGTACCGGCACTAAATTATTGTAAAACCTGTACCCGCGCACGGCCTGACAGACCGAAAGTTTGGACCTCAATTTCGGGTCATTTTTGCAAAAAACTTAATAAAGGGGTATTATTTATTATATTATATTCTATGTGGATATACTATCTACTTACTAAATATCCTAAAAATGATAATTTTACGACAATACACGATAATTTTACGATAGTTCACTGAAAATGAAGATATGAAAGATAGTTAATTATTTGAAAGAGGTAGTAGGTAAACATGCTAACAAAGATATTTTTTTTTATTCTAAGCATCATGCATTTTCTAAAGGATACCTTACAGCTCATAAGTTTTGATGACTTAGGAGCTACATAAACTTTCAAACTAAATAAAATAAATAATTTATAGACAAAATAACAGAAGACAAATTTTAAAACAACTAACCGCGCGTCGATCTAACAGACTGAAGTAGGGTATTAGGTATAGGAAGGTAAAGTTCTATAGCTATGTAGGTATATTTCTAAAATTAACTAGGTACATATTCAGATTCACGCTACCTCAACGGTAGTTATTGAAAAAACAACAACTACTTAAAATAGACTTTCAAAAAAACATTCTAGTTTTATTTTCTTGGAAGATGGTGTTTTTTTACAAAAATGTTTTTTATTTCGACATTTTTATGTATCACATATTTTTAACGAGTATTAATTTTCCATTGTTTGTCAAATTAAATTGCACACATGTGCAACTCAAATGCAAAATAAATATTCCGCATTTTGACGGGAGCACAAATAAACAATAGTGACGGGAGGCAATGAGGCGCATTTGAAAACCACAATAGGTAGGTAAGGCACCCCTCCCTACCAATGTACTCGTATTAGTGGAAGCAATACTAACTATTGTACCCCATATCGTACAATTATAACTGCCACACGAGTATTTTACTCATCGACCGGTCACAAATCTTTGTAGCAGCTACTGAGAAACCCGTAAAGGTAAAACCCTACACCCATTAACTCTTTTCTCGAATAATCGATTCCCAGAATCGAATCCAGGGAAGTTCAGGTTACTCAGCAGGTACTTGCGACCACTAGATCATCGAGGAAAACAATAAGATGCGACCGACGCAATGCACACAAATGGCTGAAGTGAAGTGCTCTGCTTTTTTTCTATATGGCATCTCGCAGTTCAACCTTAAAAATTAAGACCTCCAGCCAGGGCAAAAACTTACATACTAAGCGACTACACGCGAAGGGCACTACCTGTAGGGTAGCCTCCTGAGGGAGGACAGCAAAGGGACAGGCTGGATCTGAGTGATATTATTTGGGGACTGATTTGAACTTACTGGCTCAGCAGCGCGGGCTAGCAAGGGACGGGTTGAGCTCTGCTACCCTCCCATGGCCTCTTAAAGCAGTAATTATTCCAGTGAGGGAAACTATACAGCATGTCTTCTTGTCAGCATGTCATTCTTCTTATTTAAAAAAAATGTTGTGCCTGACCCATGTGAACTGTATTATTATTTAAGACCTTGTAAAACACAATATGTGAGATGAAATAAATAATTCAATTGAATGTCTAACGCATTACTCGCATAACATGGTAACCCTACTGATCTTTGACCGGACTGGGCATAAAACCAGACTAAGTGGTTTCTTCTAAAAAAATTCTGATGAAAAAACCCAATAACACCTTGCTCAACGTAGGAATCGGACCTAGTAACTCATACTCAGCAATAGATCAACGAGACAGACAACTTATTCAGTTGATTGTCAAATTTTGAAGACGGGTTTGAACATGACAAAAGATGGCGATTCTTTTACACACGAATAAAGATCGTCGTGTAGGAAAATACTTGCCACAATAGTGGGCTATGTAACCTCCCTCCAGTGAGCATATTCAAC
The DNA here is from genome assembly GCA_905475445.1 of Ochropleura plecta. Lineage (NCBI taxonomy): Eukaryota > Metazoa > Arthropoda > Insecta > Lepidoptera > Noctuidae > Ochropleura > Ochropleura plecta. Next base: position 15,205,498 of record FR997721.1, on the reverse strand, counting down.
GGTGCGATCGACTGGTTTCAAATATTAGAAAATATGTTTTGTACTTCTCTGGGTCTGACTGGTCGTAATACACTTGTGCCAGACTAAAATAGTTTATATTTTTATTGTGACCTTGAGGGTCACTCTGTGCGTTAACCCTCAGATTAATTGTGATGTGAAAGTATCTGATTCCAGGTTATTAAGTACCGATTTTTTAGGCCAAATGGCAAAAAACGGGACCCTTATAGATTTGACCCGTGCGTCTGTCTATAGGTCACAGCCAGTTTAGTCCGAGATTATTGGCAGCTCATAATTGCAATTGGGAGTGTTGATGCATTCTATGAACCGCTACATAACTATGATATAAATGAGGCAAAAAGCTCAAACTCAAGATTTGATAGCGGGCATTAGAGCACAGCATAGCACAGCATAATAGGTGTTAAGGAACCACCCCTGCGTTCCATAACTCGGGGCCGCACAAGCTGAATGATTGTTAAAAGAAAGAAACGTTGCACGGGTGCACCAGGAGAGATGGGCAAAGTACGTTACACACTGGATGCCTGGCGGGCGTAGCCTAGCGTAACGATCTGATCATATTTAATAAATTCTAGTAAAATGAAAAATAATACGAACTGCCTGGGGTGTCACCCACTCTTTTCGATATCACGCGGGTGAAGCCGCGGGGGCCAGGTTTCTTAGTAATATTATGTTACTCTTTTACGTCAAAACGGCTGAACGGATATTGATGAAATTTGGCACAGAGGTAGATTATGGTCTGGAATAACACATAGAATACTTTTATTTCGATATCACGCGGGCGAAGCCGCAGGTGCGGCGGCCGGCCACCTCCTTCACTAGCATGACTGCTTCGCAGAAGGAGGTGACCGCTTCCCATTCCCTCTCGCTCCGGACCATGGACTAAACCAGGGCCGGTCGCGACAGATCGCCGCCGCCTATCGCCTCCACGAGGGCACGGCGGTGCTCCGTCCAAGCTGGGCAGACCGCCACTGTGTGCTCCTCCGTGTCCTCCGGGCGATTGTCAGAATGGTGAAACCCGGGCGTTTCCTCCCGCCCGATTATGTGCAGGAACCTCCCGAAACATCCGTGTCCGGTGAGGACCTGCGTCAGGCGGTAGGTGAGGACGCCATGGCGCCTTTCCAGCCACTCCTCAAAGAGGGGTCCGACCGTTACTATTGTGGTGTGCCCTGCACGGGATGTGTTCCAGGGCTTCGGTATCTCTTTCGAACAACTCACAACCTCGGCAGGCAGAGGCCCTGACGCGACCTATAGAAATTGTGATACGCTCCTCTGCTTTGCTAACATGTCTTTGAAGCCAGTGTGGAATACGAACGCATTGTCGACACTGGCGGATTCGTAGCTATTAGATTTTATAATAGATTGATTTGAAATTCCTTTATTTTTTAACATAAACAAAACATTGAATGACATTCAGATCTTAGTCTAAAAGCTATGCTATGCTTTGTTGAGGCTATGGTGCTTTTATAAACATCCTTACTATATATATATATATATATATTATATATTATATTTATATTTATATAATATTATAAAAGCGAAAGTGAGTTTGTTTGTTTGTTTGTTTGTTTGTTTGTTACCTCTTCACGCTTTAATGGCTAAACCGATTTTGATGAATTTTGGTACAGAGATAGTTGGGAACCAGGAGACGGACATAGGCTATTTTTTTTTTAAAAAGAGTGGGATATGAGGGAGAAAGAGGTAAGAAACGGGAAAACTTAGCGTTGCTATTACAAATCAATAAGGCGCTACCGAATTTAACGCGAGCGAAGCCGCGGGCAAAAGCTAGTTTTAAAATAAAATTAACCACTCTGCACGACAGGATTTTGACATATGACACATCAGCTGAATCGGTGGGGTGACGCGAATTGTCATGAAATTCAAGATTTTTCATCAATTTACAGCATTCAATTTTGCTATTAAAAATAAATCACAGCGGCTGTTTCATACGATAGGTTTGAGGTTTATATTTCCAAAAACCTCATAAGGTCGATAAAACGGCGTCAATCTATTGCAAAATGTGTGTAAAATACATACTACTACACCCTTCCAAAAATTAGATACTTTAAAAACGCTGGAAATAATGTACATACACAAGATAACCATTTAATAATAAAGTCGGAAATCTAAAATAAAAACAGTGACATTCCATCTGCATTCTTATTTTTGCCATTTTACATATAAATTAATAAGAAAACACGATACAAATCTCGACAAAAAATACTACAAAGTGTGTTGCAATATGACATTTCTTAGTGCTGACCGTAAAACTAAGTTTCATCATTACGATTAAAAAGTTGCATTCAACCTAATCGATAATCGTAATAGAGTAAACTTTAAAGAAAAGTTTTGGGACCACTGAGGAAATTACCTATGGAGATGGCATATCATTCTACTATAGATATTTTAGTTTTACAAATATCTATGATATCGATAATAAAAGAAAGACAACAACATTTTGTCACGTGCTTTTTTATTATGCTATAATTATTTTGTTATGCGCCCAGATTTGAGGTACATTTGCTGTCAAACGGTTTCGCGGTAAAAGATTTTGGCTGTTTTCTTGAATGACGATAAATGAAAATGGCGGCCAATTTTGTAGGTCATGCTAATTCTGTAGGTAGCCAGTCAGGCAGCCCAGCCGGCACAACAATACCGTACCGGACCTAGAAAGCCATGCCTCCGCAGTAGAGCCTATTTAGACATACAGGGACTCCGTACACAAGTACACATCGGGGCTCAAAAATATTGACACTTAAAAGTATTGGTTGGATAAAAAAATTAGAAAGGTATAGGGAGACCTTTGCGAAGCAGTAAGGGGTTCAGCCTATTAAAAACAGACCGGCCAAATGCGAGTCGGACTCACGCACCAAGGGTTCCGTACAAACTGACGACATAAACGGTCATCTTTTCTCTACGTAGACTTGGAGGGTTGTTTTTTTCACAGCTTCAAGGGACCACAGATTTGATATTTGGGTTATTTTTTATGAGGTACGGAACCCTAAAAAGTATTTTTAAATAGTGTATCTCTCTTTTTTGGAATTTAAGGACTTCTTTAGGAATTTAAAGGAGGCCTTCTCATAAACTTCTTTAGGAATTTAAAGGTGGCCTACTTTAAATTCCGCCATTTATATCGGTCTTGCGCCACTTGGATGGGAAATCATCAAATATCCGCTCCTGTTAAGTTTAACAGGAGCGGATATTTACAAAAAGTCGTTGTCGTCTCGCGGCGCCCGACCCCTGTAGCGTCTCCCGCGGTGGCTGGCTTTGTTTGAGGTTCTCTCCTTCAAATATCACCATCTCCTCCGGGACAGAGGGGTGCTCCGCTCAAAAGAGCAGACTGCCAGTATGCTCCAACGTGTCCTCCGGGCGATAGTCAAATTGGTGACACCTGGGTGTTTCCTCCCGCCCCATGATGTGCAGGAACGTCTCGAAACTTTCGTGTCCAGTGAGGATCTGCGTCAGGTGGTAGGTGAGGATGCCGTGGCGCCTCACTTCCCCCGCTCTGGGCGGAGCGGGGGGGAGTGTCAGACCCGCAACCCCGGTAGGGTCCTGCCGGGATTGTGGGTTGTTCGAAAGAGATATCGCGGCCCCGAGTAAAAGAAGGAACATCGATCGGTGGACATTAGTCAGTAAAAGTCTGACACTCCCCCCCGCTTCGCCTAGAGCGGGGAAGTTATCTGATGATTTCCCACCCCAAAAAAAAACCCGATACACGACATCAAGAAAACTCCAAACTCCTTTTTACCCCAAAGGCTTCCACTCCAAGAACACTTTGGCCTACGAGCCATGTTTTAGGAAAGAATGAAAACGCTTTCCAAATAACTAATCAAACCATACTACAAACAATTTTGTCGAACAAATATAATTTATCTTGGCTGATTTTTTTACTGTGCCTACCAAGATCATAATAAGGGCGTTCTATATTCAACCTTATTTGTTTCTGTTTGCAATTCACATTCAAATAGTAGGTACAAAACCAAATTATTAATAGAATAGCAAATAAACATTTTAATATAAATTCGAACAGCGAGCGCATTCCTTATTTGAATTTTTATCTGAAAATAAAATTGGCGCGAATTTAGCCATAGATCAGATTCTACTGTTTGTTGTTGAGTCGGTTTTAGTGGCGTAAAAAATATTATTATCAATATTTATAGTATTTTACACGTATTACAAAATTATTCTTATTTTAATCTATCAATTTCTGATATTCCATAATTTAATTATTCGAGTTGATTGATTTACAAGAAAATAATCGATTGAAATAATCGCATTTACACATCACAAATTAAAAAAAAAAGAAACGGACGTCATTTTCGAAAGTAAATTTAGTAGTGGTTATGAATATTACGTGTTAATGGTCCTATTATTGTAAATTACGATAAGATCTGGGCATGTTCATGTTATTTATAATATTTGCAATGATATTTGTCTCATTTGTTATAGAATCTATTCGCGTCCGTGTGATATAATGTGGAATTAAAAATGTAAACAAGCACGATTGGCGCGAAACTTCGACTTTAGATTTCAAAATGTATCATTACCACTGCTAATTTAAGTTCAATTACGAATGATTTCTGCACGTAATAAAAGGACACGTTAATCAGGCCCAACAATGTGGAGCTTATATGTCCGAAAACCATTTTTTTTATGATTTTTAGCGTCGACCTATACTGCCATCAAAATGGCTATGATCGTAATTTACGCACATGGATTTTATAAAGGTTAATTAAGAAACTTGCTCAATAATTAAAGAACTTCTAACGACGTTTACATATGAGATTTTTATTCTACTATCTTAATGAATGCACACCCATATTATTTTTTAACCAGAAAATAAAATATTTACAAAAATAATGAGGAGGTCGTATGACTTAAATGTTCGACCCCTTTCGGGGCCAGTACCGAGCCAGCGGAGGTTTGAATGTCGAGCCCCCGAAGGGGTCCGTACCGAACTATACGGTTAATCTAATGACTTACCGCTTGCAACATAGGTAGGTACGGTCTACCTACAGCTCTTTGCATTTCATCTGCATTCAAATGACGTCGCTCCATGACGTAAAAAATGTTTCAAAATCCAAATGTGTTTAAAACTTTTTTCAAATTATTGTTTAACTTTAATTCATAAAATTGATAAGTACAGAATATTTAATTTTACTATGCAAAGAAAACGCTATAAAATTCGAACAAATGCAATTCGCTTTTTGTGGAAAAACAAATGATACCTACTCGAATTTTTTTTACAACCCGCCAGTAGTAGCTCTAGATCAAAAATGTTTACATAGTGTTTAAACCTACTTGGTAAGAATTTAACCGTATAGTTCGGTACGGACCCCTTCGGGGGCTCGACATTCAAACCTCCGCTGGCTCGGTACTAGCCCCGAAAGGGGTCGAACATTTAAGTCATACGACCTCCTCATTATTTTTGTAAATATTTTATTTTCTGGGTAAAAAATAATATGGGTGTGCATTCATTAGGATAGTAGAACAAAAATCTCATATGTAAACGTCATTAGAAGTTCTTTAATTATTGAGCAAGTTTCTTAATTAAGTCTTATAAAATCCAAATGCGTAAATTACGATCATAGCCATTTTGATGGCAGTGTAGGTCGACGCTAAAAATCATAAAAAAAATGGTTTTCGGACATATAAGCTCCACATTGTTGGGCCTGATTATCGTGTCCTTTTATTACGTGCAGAAATCATTCGTAATTGAACTTAAATTAGCAGTGGTAATGATACATTTTGAAATCTAAAGTCGAAGTTTCGCGCCAATCGTGCTTGTTTACATTTTTCATTCCACATTATATCACACGGACGCGAATAGATTCTATAACAAATGAGACAAATATCATTGCAAATATTATAAATAACATGAACATGCCCAGATCTTATCGTAATTTGCAATAATAGGACCATTAACAAGTAATATTCATAACCACTACTAAATTTCACTTTCGAAAATGACGTCCATTTCTTTGTTTTTTAATTTGTGATGTGTAAATGCGATTATTTCAATCGATTATTTTCTTGTAAATCAATCAACTCGAATAATTAAATTAAGGAATATCAGAAATTGATAGATGAAAATAAGAGTAATTTTGTAATACGTGTAAAATACTATAAATATTGATAATAATATTTTTTACGCCACTAAAACCGACTCAACAAACAGTAGAATCTGACCTCTATGGCTAAATTCGCGCCAATTTTATTTTCAGATAAAAATTCAAATAGGGAATGCGCTCGCTGTTCGAATTTATATTAAAATGTTTATTTGCTATTTTATTAATAATTTGGTTTTGTACCTACTATTTGAATGTGAATTGCAAATAGAAATAAATAAGGTTGAATATAGAACGCCCTTATTATGATCTTGGTAGGCACAGTAAAAAAAATCAGCCAAGATAAATTATATTTGTTCGACAAAATTGTTTGTAGTATGGTTGGATTAGTTATTTGTAGTTTTCTTGATGTCGTGTACCGGGGTTTTTTTTGGGGTGGGAAATCATCAAATAACTTACCCCGCTCTAAGCGAAGCGGGGGGAGTGTCAGACTTTTACTGACTAATGTCCACCGATCGATGTTCCTTCTTTTACTCGGGGCCGCGGTATCTCTTTCGAACAACCCGCAATCCCGGCAGGACCCTACCGGGGTTGCGGGTCTGACACTCCCCCCCGCTCCGCCCAGAGCGGGGGAAGTGAGGCGCCACGGCATCCTCACCTACCACCTGAAGAAGATCCTCACCGGGCACGAAAGTTTCGGGACGTTCCTGCACATCATCGGGCGGGAGGAAACACCCAGGTTTCACCAATGTGACTATCGCCCGGAGGACACGTTGGAGCACACAGGCAGTCTGCTCTTTTGAGCGGAGCACCGCTCTGTCCCAGAGGAGATGGTGATGTTTGAAGGAGAGAACCTCAAACCAAGCCAACCACCGCGGGAGACGCTACAGGGGTCGGGCGCCGCGAGACGACAACGACTTTTTGTTAAAAGTTTAACAGGAGCGGATATTTAATGATTTCCCATCCAAGTGGCGCAAGACCGATATAAATGGCGGAATTTGAATTTCGGAACTAAAGAAGTTCCTGAGAAGTTTATGAGAAGGCCTCCTTCAAATTCCTAAAGAAGTCCTTAAATTCCAAAAAAGAGAGATACACTATTTAAAAATACTTTTTAGGGTTCCGTACCTCATAATAAATAACAGAATCCAAATATCAAAACTGTGGTCCCTTGAAGCTGTGAAAAAAAAACCCTCCAAGTCTACGTAGAGAAAAGATATGACCGTTTATGTCGTCAGTTTGTACGGAACCCTTGGTGCGTGAGTCCGACTCGCATTTAGCCGGTCTATTTTTAATAGGCTGAAGTTTTCCTTATACCTTTCTAATTTTTTTATCCAACCAATACTTTTAAGTGTCAATATTTTAGAGCCCCGATGTGTACGGAGTCCCTGTATGTCTAAAACAAGGCTCTACTGTGGAGGCATGGCTTTCTAGGTGCGGTACGGTATGGTTGTGCCGGCTGGGCTGCCTGACTGGCTACCTACAGAATTAGCATGACCTACATAATTGGCCGCCATTTTCATTTAATTATCGTCATTCAAGAAAACAGCCAAAATCTTTTACCGCGGAACCGATTGACAGCAAATGTACCTCAAATCTGGGCGCATAACAAAATAATTATAGCATAATAAAAAAGCACGTGCTTTTTTATTATGCTATAATTATTTTGTTAAAATGTCTTTCTGTTATAATCGATATCATAGATATTTGTACAACTATAATATCTATAGTAGAATATTATGCCACCTCCATAGCTAAATTCCTCAATGGTCCCAAAACTTTTTTTTAAAGTTTACTCTATTACGATTATCGATTAGGTTGAATGCAACTTTTTAATCGTAATGATGAACCTTAGTTTTACGGTCAGCACTAAGAAATGTCATATTGCAACACATTTAGTAGTATTTTTTGTCGAGATTTGTATCGTGTTTTTTTATTAATTTATATGTAAAAGCGCAAAAATAAGAATGCAGATGGAATGTCACTGTTTTTATTTTAGATTTCCGATGTTATTATCAAATGGTTATCTTGTGTATGTACATTATTTCCAGCATTTTTAAAGTACCTAATTTTTTAAAGGGTGTAGTAATATGTATTTTACACACATTTTGCAATAGATTGACGCCGTTTTATCGACCTTATGAGGTTTTTGGAAATATAAACCTCAAACTTATCGTATGACACAGCCGCTGTGATTTATTTTTAATAACAAAATTGAATGCTGTAAATTGATGAAAAATCTTGAATTTCATGACAATTCGCGTCACCCCCCACCGATTCAGCTGATGTGTCATATGTCAAAATCCTGTCGTGCAGAGTGGTTAAGCAATGATATAAGTACCTAATAATTTAATAATAATTTGAAATAGTAGGGTAGTATCTATTGTATTGCTTAGACTTTTTTGATGTGTGTATACTAGATTATTCGATATGAGAAAGGACTGTTGATTTCTATGGTATGGAAATAAAACATTGCGTTCCTCAACACCAAATACCTTGCCTATACCTGTTTTACTTTGGTACCTACCTGCAATTTACACATAAACCTGCGTATAATTAGTGCCCAATTTCCCGATCCGGTATTCGCTAAGTTATAGAATATTCGGCCGGGGGTTCGTTGCCTTAGCAACGGAGTGCACCGCGCGCTCTAGACCTATACTCAGATATAGAGCAAAGGTCGTTCACCCCGCGCTGCACCCAAATAAACACCAAATTCTTAACATATTTCCAACATTAAAAAACTTTACAACGCTTTGCTAATTGATAGATAAAGCTATGTTTATGTTTAATTATTCTAAGGAATTAAATTAGGTTGCTATTTTATACATACCTTTACGCGGCTTAGAAATTTAGTCATCTTAACTTGTGATTAAGCATGAACCGAGTCAAAAACACCATTTAAAGCTAAGTTGTATTTACAAACAATTTCTCACACACGTATCACATTTTCTAGCACAATTCTAACACATTATTATAGTTTATAACGAGATAAAACTGTTATAAACATTACATATTTACTTATTTCAATGTTTTCAATGTTTATCTGGGAAAACTAACAATAACAATAAAAGCGACGTCTAGTGAAGCGAATAGAAACTGCCAGAGGTTGTGAGTCAGATCGTTCAAAAATTATTCTGAAATTGTATGCAAGATGTCACTAGTGATGGTAATGGTTTAGTTCACTTTTTACCATGTGTTTCATTTTTGTCGTCGACAATATTACAAACGACACTAAAACCAGTTTTTATTAATCATTAATCAATCATAACAATAGAATATTTTACACACAAGTCAGCCGTTCATTTTTCAGTGTTCCACATTGCCACACTAGATGGCGCGGTGGTAACAGTAAGCGATTCCAAAATTATTATAATACAGAGATGGCGCCATAGAGTACTATTATATAGATGAAATAGAGAGCCCACTTGACAGATTTTTTGGTACCCGTTGTTACTGCTGCCATCTGGTAGACCGCTCCTGAACTAATTCATATATGTGTATATACATACCTATAGCTAGTACAGCAAGCCATATATCTACTATGCCTATTCTCTGCTAAGGTGTTTAAAACGATGTATTTTTTTTTTGCTAAAGGTATTTAATGTAGAAAAAGGCAGTTTTCGCCATTAAAACCACTATCTGGAGTATTATAAACTCGAACAAAACAGAATATATCACAAAATGGAATAAAATCTACATAAATGCGCCAACGCAAGTCGTAGCCACCATTTTGTGATAATGTCAATAATGTGACAATGTTAGTGTTTTGACGTTTTTTGTTGAATGTTGTTTTGTGAGCATCGAATGCAATATTTTTATTGATATAAAAACAGTTTTAGGTACTCCAATCAAATAATTTGGCAATTTAGTTCAAAGAAACAAATAATTTCAAATAACATAATTAGTCTATTTACGATTTGAATGCCATCTCACGGACTTGAATGTACTAATGTGATTTATTTCCAGGAACGGTGTAATAGATGGCGCTAGTATCTTTCAAATATTAAGTCACTATGGCAGTGTCCCCCCCCTGGATGGCGCTGTTCTCCAATTATTGAAGTTTTATATTTTTTCTGAATGAAACAATTTTCTTCCAATAAATCTTCTCATCTTAAATCTTCCAATAAATTGGATTTTTAGAAGTCGGTTGCTTAGGCCGATTCATCGCAAATAAAACCGAAATAACCCGTTGTTCTTTTGATGTGATGACGGTAACGCTAAAATCATAACGAACCGAGTAAATCCTTACTAATATCCTTAAATATTATAAAAGCGAAAGTGAGTTTGTTTGTTTGTTACCTCTTCACTCTTTAATGGCTAAACCGATTTTGATGAATTTTGGTACATAGATAGTTGGGAACCAGGAGACGGACATAGGCTATATATTTTTTTTAAAGTGGGATGTGAGGGAGAAAGAGGGAAGAAAAGGGAAAACTTAACGTTGCTATTACAAATCAATAAGGCGCAAGGGGAACTGTGTTACCCCGAATTTAACGCGAGGGAAGCCCCGGGCAAAAGCTAGTTAGGTGTAAAAGCGAAAGTGAGTTTGTTTGTTACCTCTTCACGCTTTAATGACTACACCGATTTTGATGAATTTTGGTACAGAGATAGTTGGGAACCAGGAGACGGACATGGGCTAATTTTTATTTAAAAAAAGTGGGATGTTGGGAAGAAAGAGGAAAGAAAAGGGAAAACTTAGCGTTGCCGTTGCTATTACAAATCAATAAGGCGCAAGGGGAACTGTCTTACCCCGAATTTAACGCGAGCGAAGCCGCGAGCAAAGGCTAGTAAAAAATAAAATAACAACACCTGACGGGTCGACTTCATTTAAAAGCCGCGTTTACCTAAGTCGATGCGCAGATGAGTGACCATCCATCTACCTACTTTTCTTTTGGGCCTCGGTGGTCCCAGCTGTCATTTGATGATTTTCGTCAGTCTTTAACAGTCCTACTTAAGAAATATCACATTACTCAGTAACAAGTTAACTTGACTATGGAGGCCAGTTACGCTGTCGCTCCATGTATAAATTGGTTAACAGCTGCATCCGGTAAGACTGAAAGACTACCTTGATGTACTTATTTGGGAAAGGCAGATGTAATGTTGATGAACGGTGAACAAGTTAAGTAAAAGCTTGTGAAATTTCAAATCAACCTGTTACCGTTATTTTTTACAACTTTAGCACTCAAGATTAGGTACACATATCCAATGACAACTTAGCATAGCATTGGCAGGCATTACATGTGCCCATATATAGGGCTTGGAGCAGGTAAAATTTTAATTATATTTTTATTGTTTTATTCATTATATTCATTATTTTTATTCCATGAAATTTAATTTAATTTATTTTAATGATATTGAATCCATTTTATTGCTATTGAATCTGTTTTAATGATTTTGAATCTGTTTTTAATTGATATTGAATCTATTTTAATGATATTGCATCTGTTTTTATGATATTAATCTGTTTGTTTCTTAATGATATGGAATCTGTTTTAATGTGTCTGTGTATGTCTGTGTATGTTTAATAATATTATATTAGTTTTCTATGGGTCTATGCCACCCGAAATAAAGTTTATTCATTCATTCATTAGACATTGAAATAAGTTCAGTTATAGGTATACCGCTCATTCATAAATACGTTAAGTTATACCCAGCAGCTAAGCTATGTATGGTGTCTGGCTATGTAACTGCTTGCGTCCGGATATGGTCTGGAGCAAGGGGAATGGGAAGCGGTTGCCTTCATCTGTGAAGCAGTCAAACTGGTAAAGGAGGTGGCCTGGCTATCGCAGGAGACGTCGGGAGCCACGATGACTCCCGGCCAGAATGCCCACGATGACGCGGGTCTGCGGACGGTGAGCAATGGTTAGCTAGGCGTCCGTCCGTCGGTCCAAATGTGTTTTTCATAGTGGGTATGTTTATGAAAAACAAAGTTACTGTTACAGTTTGATGAAAAGTCCCATATTATCTCAAAAAACCAACTAAATATCAAAGGGTTAGGTAATTCAAAAAAAAAGTATTTTACAAAAGATTTCTATTTATTACCTTCGAAACACAACGTCAATTAATTGTTGACTAGAAAAAAAAATCGTTTTATGGATATCTACCCGTTAGCTCAGTGCCCAGTGTGTAATGGTCATATTTACGTATTTGTCGATCGGCACATCATCATTTTGTTCGCACCGTCCGTATCATTCGTTATGATGAATAAGGACTAGAGTAAGCGAGAAGGGTGTTTAAAAATTTGGAGTCGGGACGGTCGGGTGGAACAACCCACACGATTGTTGTCGTCTGCATCGCCGCATCTGCGCGTACTTACCTACTTACGGTGTTAACTTAAATAACTGGCAAAGACGAAAAACATCGGAAATGAATGAGGAAACGGTTAGAGATTTGTTGGACTTAAAAATGATGAGCCGTGTGAGTGAAAGCAACAGGCCATCGGCCACTCAGTCATACGCCCCTGAAACGTATCAGGAGAAACAGTTAGTATATTGCTCGATATCAGCTGTCGAAGTACGAGGTAACCTTGACTAGATGTAGTAGTTCCTTTCACGTTTGCAAGTCACAAGTCATTTGGCACAATGCAATACTTTTGTTTTAAAATAGTTTTTGATTTATTAACACAATTGAGTTTCCGGCGTACAAGGATCAGTGAGATTTCAAAAATTCACCTTTTGACTCCCAGACGTGAACTGCAATGTTAACCTGCCTACTTACTCTCCACCCTGGTACCTTGATCCGCCTTCTATCCTACAGGTCTATCTTTATCGACTACACTGTTTATGATAAACACCTAAATATGTCACTGTAGTGTAAGCACAGTTTGACTAATCGTGCAATACCCATGCGCTTGTTGGTCATCAGGATGGTCTCCTAGGCTATCAAATCAAGAACTGTAGTACACGTGATGCGGTCAAACCAACTCTTAGACTTCATCTTCCTAGGTCGTGCCAGAACACACTTACTCTCGGTTTGACATTTAAACAACGACGTTTTCCAAAATCAGACGAACTCATAATCTCCTCCTTTTGGAAGTCGGTTAAAGTGGCGTACCTACTGCAAGCAAACAATGCAGTTAAATGAACTCTTAGTCACGAAAAGGAAAAACAGAACACTTATTAATATGAAATCCACAGTTTTCTTTTTTTTGTCATTCATTTTCTCTTCTGTGTGTTTTAGAGTAGGTAAGCATTCGTAACCAAAGATAATTCTTAATTTTATAACATACTATTGACCAAGAGTGACCATCCATAGCCTATATTTAAGTGTAAAGTAAGCATAGGTTCTACACTGAAACACCAGGGTAGTTCTTTCCGCACCCCTCTGGCCGCCTCCACATTCGAAATGATGAATGTGTCAGCCGGAGCTAGAAACCCACTTAAACCTACAACATACTTGAACATACATAGCTACCTACAGTAATGTGGGAGTAGGTATTTATGGGCACGTATCAAGGCGGGTCTGATAACGAAAGCTGAAAATCAGGAGAAAAATATTGAGTGCGTGCAAGTAGGCATCTATGTTACGATATAATAATTATATTGAGTAATACTACTTTAGAGATACCAGGTTTTGTATTTTTAACCGACTTCTACAAAAAGAAGGAGGTTAGAAAGGAAACTAGTCTGTAGGTTTTTTGTATGTTTTTTACGCAATTTCTCAATTTTGAGGAGATTTCCAAAGTTCTTGTTAGTATCAAAAGGGTATTACCAAGGTAGACCCATATGTCAATTTTATTTTTATTGCTGGGATTTATCTTCTATCAGACAATCTGCTAATAGTTTTGGGGAAAATTAAAAAATAATACTCAATTAGAATTTGCTTGAGATACCTACCATCAATTAAAATACTGCAAGATAACAATGCAAAAAACCGACTACATTCTAATTTGATACTGGAAAAGGATAATTTTTTACAAGTTCACTACAAATGAACGTACAAGCAAACCAAATCGCACCGATAAAAACAGACTCATAAAATGGCCCAATGGCAATAAAGTTCAGAATGCGCCATCTTTTTTTCGCCAGTGTCATTGTTTCAGGCCTTTCCGTTGTTCTAGACATGTAGGCAAAGTTGCCAGCCACGCTCGAATACGTAGCCAGTGCAAAATGTTATCTCATTTCCTCTTCACTGAAGGCTCAACCTGTAGATACCGATCTACCGACAAATAATTAGTTCATTGACGTTAATTGAGTTCTAATATTTTGTAATCAAGTTTGTTTTCTAACAATACTACATACAGGGTCATAACTTTTTTGTTTTTGAATATAAGGACTTTTACTTTGTTAAGTTTTGAAAGAAATTGATGCAACTCAGTGTTTTCAGTTATATTGTATTTATTGTGATTGGGTTGTGTTGGCATGGCATTTGGTTGTCAAGTATAAAAAATAAATAAATGGTTCTACTCTTGATATAAACCATACTCTTGATATCCTGAAGGCAGAGATGAGGTCGAAGATGGAACAAACCAACTCAAAATAGGCCTATTATCTCATATAGAAATAGATCCGGGCATGAACTCAGTAAAACACGCAGTACGCGAAGTTACGGCAGAAATAAGAGCAACACTTTTTCGCCAATAGATGTTGCATACGATTTATATTTTTTCAACTGACCGGTTTTTTTCATGTTTTTATCATAGACGAACAACACATTGCATCATGTTACAAAATAGAGCACATAATATACTGCTTGAACCCTTGAATTATTGTGAGTTCATTCAAATATTCACGGCTGATAGATGGGACAAGACGAAGAAAATCGTAATGCTATACCAGCTTGTTAATTGTTTGTAATAATTCGGTCTGTCTGTGTCATACGGCCGGTTGCATTCGGGTGTAAAAATCGAAAAGTTTCGGGATGAAAATAGATGGCAATTTTCTTAATTAATGTCCGCTGCATAGTTCTACATGATGCACTAGAATGACATTGACAATAGGTGTCGGGCACCGTTGGAATAATAAACATAGATACAACATTTGATTTACGGTCTCTCGAACAGTGCGTTGTCTTTGCCTCCAGTCAGCTTGTCTATGGAGCTAAGCAGTTGATTTAAGATATTGCCATGGGCTGTTGCCCACACTAGCCATGTAATTGACCACATCATTACATAGATTTATTGCAGGGACCTAGCAGCATTGTTCTAGTCTTAAATCAGAATTGGTCTATGAATTGAAGGTAATAAGCAGTGGCGTGCACAGGGTTTAATAACCGGGTAGGCAGCTTTTTTTTTCGCAAATAAAAAGGAAAGATTTCGCAAATGCACGTGTTAGTTAGTCTTTTTTGCCGCGGAATAGAAATTATGTAAATCTGTATATCCCGAGTGAGTCCACACTGTTGTACCTATTATTCGAATTAAATAACATGCACGGAAAACAAAATACCTAATTTATTTGTGTGTACGCAACCACACAGCCAGGATGTTGTTATGTTTCGTAACTTTTCGTATTAAATTTACGAATTACATTACCTTTTTGCTGGGTTAATGCTCGTAATTCAGGACACATCTACCTTTCGACACTATTTGAAGCTTTTCATTAAACGACAATTGAGAAAACCTACCATTTATTACTACTAACAAACACACATTATCAACAAATCGAGCTAATTTGCGTTTCGTAAATTAATTATTCACAAAAAACTAAATAATAACTGCGAACTTCACATGAAAAAAACAATAATATGGTGACCTTTCTAAGAAAGCATAATTTCAAAATTTTGATGAAAAAATGTTGACAAATAAAATTGCATCAGTTTCAACCGGAATTGTACTTAGCTAACGACTTCTTCAACTTGTCGTATAATCTCTGTTGAGCGCCAATCAGTAAAAAACTGAGCTGTACCGACCAATGTAACGAGTTGTTCATGTCGCAATGAATTGCGACATGAACCGCGGCCCCCGATTGGCTTCTCATGCCACAGGAGATACGTCGCTGTGTGAGCCATACACGACGTGTCTGTACACGAGGTTTTACACACACACGCATACCTCATGCCTACATTTATCAATGAAATAAAGGCACTGTTGAAGTTTGCCTATAATTCGCTTGTGACGATCTGTTGAACGCGAAATGCCTGCCATAGTATTAATTTAGGGCGGTGTGGAACGTTGCTATTATTTTTACGTTAGGAATCTAAAGAAAAAGTTTAAATTAATTAGATATTTGTTTATTCTTTGATTTTTTTTTCTTTCTTTGTTTACCTATGGAGTCTAGGGTCGGCAGTGCCTTTTTGCCTATTAGGAGCGCACGTCACTGGTAATAAGTAGGCCTCTTATTTGACTTAAACATAACGGAGGCAACGTGGGTGTACGATAAGTATACCTTTGCTTAACCCTGCGGGCAGTAAAGATGTCTCGTCATGTTATGTTCTGGCACATACTGGTAATTAGAAAGAACGGTCTCAATTACAAATATAATATGACATCTTAACCTAAAATCATTGCAATTCCAATAGATCAATAGATTGTATCCAAACAGTAGGTAAATTATACCTAACGAGAAATCAGGAAACTATAAATATTTTTTATTGACATAGAAACTGTTTAAGTAGGTTCTGTGCTATCCAAGAGAAACTAGCCAAAAGTTATAATTATTTATCTAATTACTAGAATGTACCGAATATTCGAATCTTCTTGCGATTCTATTTGCGTCAACGCAAAAGTGACCTCATATCGTTGGTAGTCAAAGTCACACATAATCGTTACAGAACAAAATTCGCCTTGCAAACTTTTTTCTTTGAAGGTTATATTTAAATATTTCCTGATATGTCGACATCAATGCCTAGTATTGCGCCAGAAAGCAAGCTCTGGAACCGGCGCCGGCGGCCTATCTTCGACTCGAAGGTTATACCTCCAACGTTTTCCTGGATACCTGTGAATGATCACGTAGGCCCAGATGAAACAATCAGAGGCTTTGAAAAAAATGTACTGATTAGAAAATGCTCCAATCATTTTGCCATCAGATTCGGATTGTCTACGTCGGGATTTGCTTAGATACGAGCATGCTATTTGTACCTAATATCTTGTCAGTCTGACTGTCTATCTTTATTTTTTGCCCGACTGACCCAGAAGGAGGGTAATGTTTTGCGGGTCCTTCTTGGATAACAATAATTGTTGTCAGATTCGTCATGCGCAAGTGTTCCTGGTTACATAAAAGTAAAAATCAAAAAAGGCGGATCTAGATCGCCGTAATTTGGATTACTTTTCCAGCGGGGTATCAAAATGAAGGATTTCATTTTCTAATAACACAAATATTAAGGTAATTCAAAATGACAGAAAGTTTAAAAAGAGAAAAATCCTATAGTCAGAAAAGTAAAATTGTCTGCGAAACCGTTTACTTGCACGTTACAAACTAAAAAACTGGAAATTTAAAGTAAAAACCCGACGGAAAATTCAAAAAGGGGTCTTGGGGCCTTTGAGTTTTACAATAGGTAAGGTTTTTTTTTATTTAAAATTAATTACTTATTTTTAGGATATACTGGACTGACCTAAAATAAGTTCCATCCTGGGATTAAACATGTTCCAGTGAGATAATTCAGACCTTAAAGCGGACAAAGCTGTGGGCAAAATTAAGTCCATGGCGGGCAAATTGCTTGATATCGATCCGTGATTTTTAGAAATCTAAATCAAATGAATGTAATATTTTTTTAGAATGTAAAAAGACATTAGTTTTGCTTATTCACTTAATTAATATTATCGTAGTCTTATATTGAAAGCGAAACACCGAATGAAGGAGGTTGACAAAAAATGATTATGATGTGACCAAGAGTGAGTCAGACTTTATCGTACAGTTCCGGCTATAACATACAGGGTGATTATCATGTTCCGTAACTATATCCTTTACGATAATATATGTATTATTACTATGTCGGCAATGACGAGAAATGGATCGCAGAAAAACCAGATGGTAAAAAAATAAATCATAAGTTGTATGTTTAAGTCGTGACTCTTAATTGCCAATACTTATTACAATACTATGCTTATTATTATTTTTACTTATTGATAGCTCGGCTCGACCTGCGGGTAAAACTGCTATTGCCCATTCTGGTTTGTGAATGGCGTGCCTCGAAAAACACGTTAAAGACGTTGGTTTCGGCTGGCAATAGGGAATATGCATAATATTTAAATTTGTCTCAAATATTTTTTTCTAGATTCTTTATAGTCTTTACATTATACTTAAAAGGTATTTTTATTATTTAGTTATCCTTTTAACCAGGAAAATATTATTTAAAAAGTGAAAAATAACGGAGGGAAATTCAAACTGTCAAAACGCGTCACAATTGTTCGAAACGAAATGTGACGTCACTGGTTAC
This sequence comes from Ochropleura plecta, assembly GCA_905475445.1. Taxonomy (NCBI): domain Eukaryota; kingdom Metazoa; phylum Arthropoda; class Insecta; order Lepidoptera; family Noctuidae; genus Ochropleura; species Ochropleura plecta. Next base: position 15,187,106 of record FR997721.1, on the reverse strand, counting down.
CTTTTGCATTTATCGTTGATTAATCGGCGTCGATATTCATACTGTATTAGTATAGTGTTTGTGAGAAAAAATATTTAAAACTGTATTTCTGTGTGGTTACTTCGTGAAATATATTTGTAGTAAATTTAAGACGATGACAGAAACTGGTTTTATCAAAGCACAATCAGATAATCTACCGAGAATAGATGCATTTATGATGTCTGCATATTTTGCATCAAATCTCGATTTTACGAGTGCAGAGATCAAAGGAGTTAAAGCTGCAAGGTAATTATTATGTCACATGGTATACATATTTTAATAAATAACATAGATTTTTGTTCATGTACATAACCATACATAAAATTACGTCTATATCATTATTACAACATACCTACTTCAATACGGGAAGTACTGGGTCCTGCTTGATAAATATCACATATTTTTTATGAGAAGTACTGGGTTCTACTTGATTATCATCATATACATTTGAATGGAAGATACTAGGACTTGCTTCATGATCATTTGTTTGTGGAAGTTCACCAATTTCTAAAATATTACTACTTTTGATAATGATAGCATACTCTGATAGAGCTTCATTTACCAGTGCTATTCTTTGCCTTTTAACTACGGCCATTCTCTCACATGGTGGTGGCATATTCGATTTTTGACATACAAACATATGAGGAACAACTCCTTTCTTTAACCGTAGATTACGTTTTTCTCCATTCTGTTTCATTATGTTATATTCAATAAAATTAACTGTATCTTCCTAAACCTGAAATCAATTATCAATCATAAAAAATCGTATAACCGCAATAGGAATAAGGAAGCTATAGAGAAAATTTTAATGGACTTTTGTAAACTTGTGAACTAGTTTAGTTTTAGACCGAATCTTCTACTGCATAATAGCTAATTCACACAAGGTGTACATAAATATAGAATAATTACGTTAAAATGATCTTCACAACAAAATCCAACCGATAATAGAGATTTATTATCTCTTTTCATATTCTTACACCATTGTTTACGTAATTTTGCATCGCGTGGAATACGAAAAAACACTTTATCTGGTGTACTAAAGGTAGTGTTTCTACATTTCGGTACCATACAATACTTGTAACAAGGTTTTTTTAACTTTTTCCATGGTTTGTTTAGCAATTAAAACTGAAAATAAGTATTAAGTAACTGAAACGCTACTGTAGTGAACAAACAGGACATCACCAATGACGTCATCATAAGCGCGCGCAAAATGGTGGCGTTTTGACAGCTCAAATTTATTCAATGTTTTAAATTTAACTTTGAAAAGTAACTTGACTATTTTCAAGTCTATTTATATTTTTTTCTATGTTATAAAGATGTATATGTTTAATTTAAGACATAAAAAAAAATCATGCATATTCCCTATTATAGGTCTTTTCTTCTTCTAAAAAAAACTTTGCCCCACACTAGGAATTTTCTCCTATATGTAGGTGCGTTTACAAACATTTAATTTCACATACACAAACAGCTAAACCCAAGGCTACTACCTGTAGGTCATACAAATATTTGTTCCGTGGGGGGATCGAACCCGCAACGCGCGGCGCAACAGTCTAGATCGCTCGGTTATTGCGCCAACCGTCTCGTTAATCTTTGACAGTCGTTACAAGCAGTCAGTGACCCGAAAGACTGACAACAAAGTGTTTGTTGTCAGTCTGCCAAGTTCCATAACTTGGCAGACCGACGACGGTCACATCACTGCGACTTATTTAACTTATTGCGTCTCTAGTTCGAACCCAAGGTCCAAAAAGGGGTAATGTATTACCCAATGCGAACTTGGATATGGAGGTCAGATAGGCAAACGCTCCACGTAAAATAGTGGTGTTGCATCCGGAATGGAAGCTAACCCAACATAGTTGGGAAAAGGATAGGCAAGTGATGATGATGTCTCTCCTTACATTGATTTCTTTACATTAAGTAACATTTTAAAATATTTCTAAATAAAAACATATGAAAATAGTAGCCCACCGCTATCAGGAACAGGGTCCAAGCTACCGGCGGTCAGGGCTCCAGAGAAAGGAACCTCCTAACAATACGAGCCGTGTCCAGGAGTACCGCTTTCTGTATCGAGCCCTTGATCCAGCTGCCTAACGAGAGCCTCCTCAGGTATTGATCCAGGCTCTTGGCAATTAAGATGTCTCTACATATTATTACTGTTGTTGTGCACACTAGCTGCATCTGTGATATTCAGTACCTGGGACAAAGAGTGGAGTCAATATTTAGAACATTTACTACGTTTCAAAACATACAACGAGGATAATTGAACATGTCATCTTTAGGGTTCCGTATCCTAAAAGGATAAAAACGGAAGCCTTAGGGGCTGTCCATCAATCAGTGTGACTGTGATTTGGTAAAGAAAATAACCTGTTTCAAAACAGGGATAAGAAATTTACCTACAAGCTTTGTCAATATAATATTTATTAATTAAACAAGTATATAACATAACATCTCGCCTGTACCTAATCCTTACTAATATTATAAAAGTGAAATTGAGTTTGTTTGTTTTTTACGTCTTTTTTTTTTTTTTTTTTCGGGTGGGAAATCGTCCAATGACTTCCCCCGCTCTGGGCGGAGCGGGGGGGCATGTCAGACTTGTACTGACTAAAACCCACCCATGTTCCTTCTATTCTTAATGTTCCTTCATGCCTAAATTTCTAAACCGATTTTGATGAATTTTAGTTAGTTGAAACCCTAGAGATGGACATAGGCTATAATTTTTTAAAGTGAGAAATGAGGGAGATATAGGGACAAAAAGGGAAAAAATAGCCCATTATTACAATAAATAAGGCGCAAGGGCAAAAATTACAGGTAGCAGGTACCTGCAAATCAGGAAAGGTGAACTGTATTACCCCGAATTTAACGCGAGCAAAGCCGCGGGCAAAAGCTAGTTTATCATATTTAAAACGGGATATTTACCATACGTTTACGATTATTGAGTTTCCTACATTCCGACGCAGTTGCACATGTAATGGTCAGTGACTATATCAGTTTAAAACTTATATCTCGCCTGTTATACCAAGAGGGTTAGACAGAGGTGTACCTAATTTCGCCAGTTATGTTTTTAAGTCATAGGGGTGAGCCTATTAACATCAACCGGGCACAAATCCAGATTCCGTGGCTGCTACTAAGAAATCCCTGATCGAAAATCCCAAGAACACTGTCCGTCCCGTTAATCAATCCTAGGGCCACTTGCCCTTCACCACATGCTTGGCAGTTGCACTTGCGACCACTAGAACAAACAGGCAGCACAAAACGACACAATGAATGACAGGTTATGAAAAATTACTTTTTTGCAAAAAACAAACCGACTTGAAAAAACTAAAAAGTGGAAAATAACTTTACTTCCGGATATCGGTGGCTTTTGCTTTTTTCGTTGATTTTTTTGCCAAGTAAATATAACTGATAAATAAACTACCCAAGCAATAATAAATCAAATTGATTTGGGACCACCTCAGAAGTAATTATGAAAATCGGTGCACAGTTGGCGGAGTTATAGGTGAACAATTCACATTGTTAAATAAATAAAAAACACATACATCAAAATAAATAAAAAAATAATGTTAAACATATAACCTCCTCCTTTTTAAAGTCAGTTAAAAAGAACAAAAGATCTATAAAAGGTGTTCTTCGTTTTTTTATCCAAAAACAAGCAAAGACTTATAAGCAAAAATATATATATATAATATGTGTATTATGATTATGATATTATAATATAATTACGACCACTAGTAATGGTACTTACTCAAACGGTTCATTCAAATAAGTTTTTTTTACCAAGCTGGATACTATGATACCTATTAATAAAGTAGGAATGATTGATTAGTCATTAAACTAGTTCGGCTCACTTTTAGTTTCATTTGATTTGTCGTTCAAGTATCGCTTGGTTCACAAACCGGATATAAAGCCGGTATTACACTTGTTTCGTCATCCGCAATCTCATGTTTTGTTTTACAACCTTACTAAAAATAATACAGATACTGGAACTATTTACTATTGCTCGGTAAAACAAGACTGTAATCTCTAAAACTAGCTTCCGCCCGCGATTTCGTCCGTGTGGCATAGTTACTTTGGGCTAACCTAACGCTAACTTTAAACCGTGTGATAATCGAAAAAAAAATATTTTTCTCTCCCCTTTTCTTCCCTCTTTCTCCCCTTATCTTAACCTTTTTTTTAAATTAGCTTGTGTCTGACTCCAAGATCCCAATATCTAATTATCAATAACAGTTGGGCCATTTAGGCGTGAAGACATAACAAACAAACAAACTCACTTCCGCTTTTATAATATTAGTAAGGATAAGGATAAGGATATAGTTAGGATTCTCGTGACACATATTTAGTTACTATACTCCTCCGAAACTGCTTAACCGACTTTTTGAAATTTTATCTGTGTCGGTAGAATCGGTCGTAATCTATTTTCTATACAACTAAGTGATCAGGGTGGCCCTCTCAGGAAAAGTAGCCGAGCTGAAAAAAATTCATATAGTTCATCATAGCTTATTCGTTTTTGATCGTTTACAGTCACGTAATTGAACTTCCATGTGCGAGTAAAATGTTTACCACACATTCATATAAATCAACAATTTAATGCGCCCTGCTTGGCTCCCATTGTCTTATCCACTCAAGCGTCCAGCCCGCGCAACTATTAAAGCATCACTTCATAAATTTTCGTGTAACTTAACTTTTAATCAAACAGTGACAAAAAATATATACACAAAAAAATATTGCACTGTTTGATTAAAAGTTAAGTTTGAGAACTATCAAAAATTAGAAAACATGAACATTTTATACGGTGTAGCTATCGGTTTAACGGTAAAATCTTCGTTTTTCTGAAGGCCTACGGCCTACAGCTAAAACTTTACTCATAAATTCGACGATTTTTCGTCGAATTTTCACGCGTTTGATGCAACATTCAACAGGTTAAGAATACTCTTTAGAACATGCAATGTGACATGGGTCAAAAACTCCGAAAACCCCAGCCAGTTCCTGCTTCTCGATGCGTCACCGATCGTTAGATGTTTACTAATATTAGCTGGCTGTTAATTTGGTTTTAATTTCAACCAGTAATCAGGCTTGAACCAGTAATCTACCGTGAAATGGAACTCAGAATTGACATTGACACTGTAGGAGCACCTCGATACGCCACATTATATGTTCTAATTACAACATTGGATTGTGGAATAACTTTTCTAGTTAGCTTTACACACAATTATTTGCTTTGATTTTTTTTAAACGTTGCCCCACACTAGAAATTTCCCCTGCAACGTGGGTGCGTTTACAAACATTTAAACTCACATACACAAACAACCAGACCCGAAACAACTATCTGCAGGTCATATAAATATTTGTTCCGTGCGTTAAACGAACCCACGACACGCAGCGCAGCAGTCGATCGCCCAGACACTGCGCCTACCGTGTCGTCAAAAATCATGAATTGTTAATTGTGTATTCCAATCAATAACATTGACTTATATGCGTACCGTACATGTTACCCAAGTTTTCAAGCAATAGAAGAAAGGTACCTTCGTATCATTCTGCTGTTATCATCCTAATTTATTTGAGTTTGGCGCAGCTTGTCTTTTGTTTCCTTCTCTATTACCGGTCATCTGATCCGACGTCTCGTTTCTTGCCCATATCATCGTCACGCAGTTCATCCATTGTTGCTTTAGTCTTTTTCGCATAACTCTGTAACATATTAATAGAATTTCAAAAAAATCGTATCGTTTTTTCTTGTCCCATATATAAACTCACGCGTTTTCCCATATGGGTAAGCAGAAGCCTACCCATCGTCTTCGAGCAAGCCTAATTAAGCCTTTTAAAGAGAAATACCTGATGGAAAAACCCAATAACACCTTGCTTGACCTAAGAATAGAACCCAGGACCTCTCGTACGTACTCTAGTAGTAGCGTTTGTGACCACTGGACCAACGAGGCAGACTCTTTCAATTTTTGAAATAAACTTCGTTGAATTCTTTTCTTAAACTAAGTTAGCTTAAGCTAAGTTACGCTGTAGTTAAAACATTCTCTTAGTTCAGGTCTATTAGTCAAGGTCACGCAGCATGCATTTTTCGATCCTTTTCTATGATTGGTTAAGGTCACTGAGAACCTCCTTTTTAGCCATCAAATTTTTTACACGGCCCATCTATAGTTTCTTTGGTGTTCCGATACTCTTATGAAAATTCACGAAAAATGCAGGGAACATAAAAAAATACTCCACAGGATACACATTCATCGTTATCTATCTGAGCAAATTTCTAATTAAAACACGCATCCCTATACAGAACTGGTGTACCTATTCTGCGCAAAAAAAAAACTGAATTTAACTGAACAAGTGTAGCTAGCTTTGGTGGACCTGTAAAATGGCAATCTACAGATAATGTAAAAGAAAAAAAGTATATTTTATTACTAACCCAACACTCATCAAAAATGTATGGTGTTATTAATAGGTATCCATTAGTAAATGATAAACGGTTTTTAATTAGCATTAGTATTATAAATCAGCATACTATTAATGGAGATATTTCCCCGCCTTATCTATGGCACGTGGCAAATTACTACAGAAATTAGTTAAGTAATCATTAATCCAATTTCGTATAAATAAATTACATGGAAATCAAATTATGTATTGTATTATGTGAGCGCATTGGCTCTGAGTTATTTCATGAATCTTTTTCGAGCTATTACGTTTTTAATAGTCCTAAGTACCTTGAACTGCACGGTAGATTGTGATGACGTCATTCCTTTCATAAGAAATGAATTAACGGATAAAAAAATTGAATTGTGAAATGGTTTATTTATTTTCCTTGGGAAACAGAGTAATTAAGAGTTTTAAATATGCGAAATAAAACAAGAGGACTCAAATAAAATTCTACTTGTAATCATTTTATGTTTTAATTAGTTCGTTCTTTCTGTTCTATGCGATTGCTATAGTACGTTTTTATTCAAGAATCGAGATCAACAATGAAAAATTCTCACGTGAATCAAACGACGTTTTTCAACACACTCATAGAAAAAAATCTTGCTAAAACAAATTATAGCCGGCTAGTGGATTTGAGCAGTTGTTTATTGTTTTCCGTGATGAAATCAGAAAAAAATCCCTTGTTGCGTTAATTAAGAAAAAAGCACGCTTGTTAAATACAGTTTTTGAGAATGTGTATTGAAACAACATGTTTTAAAACACGGTAAATAATAAAGCCGGTACAGATGCAATGATGAAATTAAATTAACTAAATCAATAAAATTGGTACCTTTGTAAAAATATGAGTTAGTACAATATGTCAAAGAAAATCATGCTTTTCATAAGAATGCCGCTTTGGCAGGATCATAAATAAAATCACATTAAATAATTAGCAGCATCATGCAAATGATGCTGCCAATTTAGGCCCCCAAGTAAGAGGATAACTCTAATAGGGATTTTCAACCAACCCGTTTGAAGAACCGGTAAAGCAAGTCACTTATCTTGAAACCTTGAGACAGTCATCAATCCCATCGTCATAATTCCCCGGGAGTTTTCCTGCTACCTTGACTAAAAGAATAATCACTAGACAGGTTCTAGGTATAAAATGTTCGTTGGGTATTGGGTAGGACTTTCCCGTCTCACTCTGGCATAATTTGAGGTAAATGCTGCCCACCCATGTTCTTAACTTTCAAGAGGAAAACCGCATAAGCTACCGCCATTTTGTGACCCATTGTCACCGCAGAGAACCGTTGGCTGGTTTATTCCCGACCACAAAATGGTCCATTGATTTAATTGGTTCAGGCGACTTATTTCATTGGAGACTAACCGCTTTCTTATTAGTTAGGGAATTTTTGAAGAACATGCTTTTGCCCACAGCTTCACAAAACAAGCAGAATTTTCCCACATTCTTTTTTTTAATCTACTACGGAGAGATTATATATCCCTTGCCCTAACCTAGGACAAGCAATAACCTATTATATATAGATCTGCAGGGTGCGTGGTGATGTTTTTCTAAATCCAATAAATAAGGCGACTAGGACTATTTATTTTTTATGCGCCTTCATCGCTGTCTGCCAAGCCTTTATCCCAAATACCTTGTAGTCGGCTTGCAGCACCCCCATGATATAAAACAAGTCTTTATTAAAAGAGTTTCGTTTTTGTTAACATAAATTTAAAATCAAGGGAATATAAAAAAGTGGTGGAAAAATATTTCCAAAATAAGCTGATGTCACTAAAGTTAAGTTGAGTTAGAACATTATATTTAATCACACACATCAATAAAATTTATAACAAAGCAAAATTAACATGATATCGAACAGTTAAAGATGCGTGCCTTACGTGCCAAACCTATATTATACAGTACTCCGTACCATAAGTTATACTATGATAATGGCAGGGGAAGTGGGTATCAAAGATATAGTTCCGATTTGTTAACTGCTCATTTAGTTATTTTATTGCACAATATTTATTCAATGATCCATATATTTTAAAAAAATCGTGGCCCCACACTAGGATCCTCCTGTATCGTGGGTGCGTTTACAAACATTTAAACTCACATACACAAACAGCCAGTCCACTGACATATTTGTTTCGTGCGAGAATCAAACCCGCGACTCGCAGCGGAGCATTCAATCGCTCAGCCACTGCGCCAACCGTGCCGTCATTTCTTATTTTTTTATGATTCATTTTTGAATACTTTACCACTAGATTTGTAAATATATATTATACAATTTTGTAATTTGATACTTACTAAAACCATTATATAGAACTGCTGCTTTAAATCACAACCATAATAATTGTTACGACATAATAGCAGGCAATGAATTCATTATTATCGAATACGACAACTTATTTAAAAATAGAATAAATGAGCATAATTTTGTGAGATTGGACAAAAACGAACGAACCAAAAATACTCATGAAAATTGCTCAAATGTGCGTTGAGTTAAATTACATTATTAGATGGATAATTTACGTGATATGGAAATGGACAATTATTTTATGTGGAATATTATTATATGCTTCCAATTAAAATTAGCGGACATCCTCCATGTAAAGGTAGCATCGAAAGGAGGGCGAATTACCACGGTCTGGCGAATCCTGACTGATTGCTATACCATCGTAATAACAGAATCTAATAAATCTTTTGTTATGCTAGTTGATTAACTAGTCGTATGTTTGTGTCATCACGATATTGTAGTTATAAGTTTATTTACTGCGCCCCGCGGTTTCACTCGCGTGTTTATGGAATATACCTTTATGAATTGTAGCCTATGTGTAAGCTGATATGTAAATCCATTCAGTAGTTTGTGGGTGAAAGAGCTACAAACATACTTACATACATCCTCAAACCTTTCGCTTGTATAATATTAATAGGATTAAGACAAGCACGCCACAATATTCCTAAACCAAAACGATTTAACTGTCTTAGATCCCACAACGAAATTAATTAGAAAAGAATAGCGGATGAGTTATAAAAAACATAATTTCGCCTCAATCAGCAGGAGACAGAACAAAACAAGGCCAATAGGCACAAAGGGTTTACTTATTTATTTATACTTGGGTTTATAATTGCTGTTTGCTAGCTGACATGTGACAATGAATGAATTATTTCTTAAATTTACCTTGTGATAAACGAAATTGTATAAAATCTGGTTCTTCTGACAGGGCTGTGTTAGTTCCGCTACTTCTTCTTCTCAGATAAAACACTAGGAAGTAGCGAAAGGCGGGGCGTTTTTGTGGTACTGTCTCTTGTAATGTGACGTTCAAAAAGTGCTGATTATCAGCCTAATTTGAATAAATGACTTTTGATTTTATTTGATTACAACTGGGATGAAGCCAGTCTACGGATAAATATTATTTATTAATTCCCATATTATTTACATTTTTAATAAATAAAAGACAAAAAAAAACATTTAAAAATATATAAAAATAGTAGCCCACCGGTATCGGGAACAGGGTGGTGGTAGCTTGGAAGCCACCGGCGGTCAGGGCTCCAGAGAAAGGAACCTCCTAACAATACGAGCCGTGTCCAGGAGTACCGCTTTCTGTATCAAGCCCTTGATCCAGCTGCCTAACGAGAGCCTCCTCAGGTATTAGTCGAGGCTCTTGGCAATTAAGCCATTGGCAGATATGACTATCGGCACAATGATCACTGAGTCCACATCCCACATGTTGACAACCTCGCGAGCCAAGTCAATATACTTGATTTGCTTATTTTTCTCGGCTTTCACGAGGTTCTCATCATGCGGGACTGTTATGTCAACAATCATTGCGCGCCGCTCTGATCGATCCACCACCACTATATCAGGCTTGTTGGCAACAATAGTCCTGTCAGTGATGATGGAGCGATCCCAGTACAATGTGATATTGCCATGTTCGAGAACTGGGTCGGGCTCATACCTGTAGTACGGCACTTCCGATTCCACAAGGTTGTATTTTAGAGCAAGTTGCTGATGGATAATCCTGGCTACAAGGTTGTGTCTATGCAAGTACTCTCCGTTAGCTAGACGAGAACAACCGGAGATAATGTGTCGAATTGATTCACACGGACGGTGGCATGCCCGACATATTATTATTTATTGTTCTCTTTATTTTTCTTTTCATCTTATTTTTACATTTTTAAATACATATTTCCTAAAAAAAATAACAAAACAAATATTTAAAAATATAAAAATAGTGGTCCACCAGTATCGGGAGCAGGGTCCAAGCTACCGGTGGTTAGGGCTCTAGAGACAGGAACCTCCTCACAATGCGAGCCGTATCGAGGAGTACTGCCTTCTGAATCAGGCCCTTGATCCAACCACCTAAGGAGAGCTTCGACAGGTGTTCGTCGAGGCTCGGCAATCAAGCCATTGGCCGTTACGACAATCGGCATAATGATAGCCGAGTTTACATTCCACATGTCGACAACCTCGTGTGCCAAGTCGAGATATTTTAGTTCCTTTTCTTTCTCAGCTTTCACGAGGTTCTCGTCATGCGGGATGGTAACATCGATTATCATTGCGCGGCGCGCTGATTGGTATATCACCACTATGTCAGGCTTATTGGCGACAATAGTCCTGTCAGTAATGAAAGACCGATCCTAGTACAGCGTGACATGGTCTTTCTCGAGAACTGGGTCGGGCACATACTTGTAGTACGGTACCTCAGATTCCACAAGATTGTATTTCAAGGCAAGTTGCTGATGAATAATCTTGACTACTTGGTTGTGTCTGTGCAAGTACTCGCCGTTAGCTAGACGAGAACAACCAGAAATAATATGTCTGATGGACTCACCCGGACGGTGGCATGCCCGACACACATCAACCGTCCCGTCCTTCATAATATATTTTCGGTAGTTGTTCGTCAACATAACTTCGTCCATAATCGCACAGACAAAACCTTCAGTTTCCCCAAAAAGGTCGCTGAATCGTAGCCAGGATACGGATGTAAGAAAATTTACATCGGGCCCATGAAGAGCCCGGTAAAAGCGCCCGTGAAGCTCCTTGTCTTGCCATACTTTCTTGCGGTCATCGGTAGTAAGTACCACAGGTTTGCGCCAGTCCTCTTTAGCCATGGACAGCGGGGTGAATCCCTTGTCCACTGTGATCACATCTCGGTGCATACCCAACTCAGCTTTTAAAAAATATTCCCTGAGACTGCACACCTCTCGGTTATGGAGGGTCTTCGCGTTTAAGAAGCCTCGACCCCCACACTTCCGTGGGATGTACAGTCTCATCACCGATGATCGTGGGTGATGCATCCGATTTTCAGTCAGCAGTGTACGGACTCTCCTATCCAGGGCATCGAGTTCAGTCTGAGTCCATTTGAGTATGCCGAAAGAGTACATTAAAACCGGCATGACCCAACTTTCACCTTGTTCCCGCCCGAAAGAAGGCTTTTTAATACCTTCTTCAAATTATTTATTATTATTATCCTTACTAATATTATAAAACCGAAAGTTAGTTTGTTTGTTACCTCTTCACGCCTTGATGGCTAAACCGATTTTGATGAATTTTTAAAGCGGGATATGAGGGAGAAAGAAGGAAATAAAGGGAAAACCTAGCTTTGCTATTTGCTACAAATCAATAAGGCGCAAGGGTAAAACCTGCAGGTAGCAGGTATCTGCAAATCAGGAAAGGGGAACTGTGGTGCCCCGAATTTAACGCGAGCGAAGCCGCGGGCAAAAGCTAGTGATAACATAAAACAAGGAGAATTTTCCCACATTTTTTTTATCTACTCTATGGATATATTATATATCCCTTACTTTAACCTAGGACATACAATAACCAAACGTACTCATACGAGTTCGTTAGCATGGCGGGATGATTAATCAATATCTGCATGTCGAAGAGCGCGTGCATGGCCGAGTACTTACCTACGTACACATCACGAAGTCCCGGGACTAAGGTGCAACAACAAAATAACAATTTAAAAAATCAAAACTGTCATAACATTCTTAATTGATTGAGCATTCTTTCAAATAAAAAGTACTAAAAGCTGAATGAATGCATTTGACCATATAAATAAAAACCAGCATTGGCTTCAAACGCAAACTATTTCTTTCAATTAGAATATTCAGGTACTTCTTGCCTTATTTGACTTATTTGGACGACACGAAGGGGAACAATTGAATCTCAACATGACGACTGATGTCCTACTAATAAAGTGATTACATTTGCATTGCTTATAACCTTTTTTGATAGTATTACACTTTAAGTACAATTGGCATGTGGCAATTAAGTACTATTAGATCTAAAAGAGTCTCGAACAAAAGTATATCGGTGCAATCTTACCGTGATGACTTATCTGAATTTGTGTTTGAATTTTCCACCATATTACGAAACAGGTAAACTTCTAATTTCTAAGTAAAAATAATAAAATAAAATATACTGAAAAAGAAACAAAATACATAAATAACGAGCTCAATCATAACACACAAAACAAAAAATAACACACATTTAATAATTCTACCCAGCACCCTTCGCTAACAAGCGCGAAGATTCTCGTACCGTACAACACAATGTTCCCGCACTATGCGCAAAGTGACGTCACAAAACCCTTTCACTTTCAATGTGCGCCGGTCGCGGTATTGATTTTCCGCCGCCCACCTCCTCGATGTCTGCAGTGCTAGTACTATGGGGAGGAGTCCCAATACAAAAGAGCGCGCTGACAGAGTTGTGCTACCAGGAGAGCATAATGTGGCAAGAGATTGCGTGGATGTTTCCATTGAGCATCGACTAGTTCTTTCCTGTGGCTTCGCTTACATTTTCTTTTTGTGTTGTAAAATTAATGTACCATATTAAGCGAATAAAGAGACCAAAATTAACAGGCAGTAATATATCAAATTTATTGTGTTGTCGTATAGTGATAAAAAACAAGAACTTTTAGATTGCAGATAGGCAGGGTGGTTATTATTCAGTACTGTTAATAACACTATTCTTATAAGTATCAGATTTAGTACTTATTCAATGATTTTTATTTACTCATTATTAACATTATCCTGCCCTTATCACGTTTTTTTTTTTAAAAAAAACGTTGCCTCATTTCTAATTTCTCCTGAATCTTGGTTGCGTTTACATTTAAACTCACATACACAAACAGCCAGACCCGGAACAACTATCTGTAGGCCATACAAATATTTGTTCCGTGCGGGGATCGTACCCGTGACACGCAGCGCAGTAGTCGATCGCTCAGCCTCTGCGCCAACTGTGTATTTGGGGTCGCCGCGGCATATTCGTCATTTCATCGGACACCTTATTTCTTGCCATATTTTATCATTATTCACACAGACTTTTCCTTACTCATACCTACTATCATTAATAATACAAAAATAATCATTATTGGTGATTTGATGGACTCTATCCTACTAATATTATGAAATTATGTAAATGCGAATGTTTGTGAGGATGTATGGATGTTTGTTACTCTTTCACGTCAAAACGGCCGTTCAGCCGTTTCGGTTCCGTTTCGTTTATCTTGATGAAATTTGACACAGAGGTAAATTATGGTCTGGAATAACACATAGGATACAGATTTAGATTTTTTTTCGATATCACGCGGGTGAAGCAGCGAGCGCCAGCTAGTCATTATATTCTGAATAAATATCTTCAAGAACACACAATATTATCAGGACCTATTGTAAGCCAAAGCCTAAAATTTAAGCCTAGAATATTTGATTGCTGATTCAAGATCATAAACACTCATGTTATGCTTCATCATCCCAATGCTGGGCAATGCCTTATCTGTTGAGGGAAAAGTTTATGAGCCTTCTCGTAATACACTCGTGCTCATAGCGACATATCAAGCTATAAATTTCCACTATAATATTGCTTCGCTCTGTATAGATTCCTCGTACTATGAGAGATCTGCTTGAACTGGTTTTGTATAGCCTGATTGATCGTCGTGCGGTACAGGTACCTACGTAATAATTTGATGACCAATAACAATACTAATGATCTAATGATATTCATTAGTTAGCAACAAGGATAGCGCGGCACAGAAACTCAGCACCGTTGGAGGTAATTGCAGGCATTGTTCATCTCGCTATTGATTTGTCCTATTGCTCTTCGTAATATATGAACTTGCTGATGAAGGAAAAAGCAACAATAAAATAGTAATCTGATATGTACTTTCGATTCAATACACAGTGTTATATTGATTTTTTTAAAGGACCGCTTTAATTAAGAACTCGTATTGCTGACGAGTTTTTAATTAAAGCGGTTTTACATACCGTTGTTGAACGCAACATCCCCTATAAAAAGTGGCAAAATATCGCAGCCGTCAAAATGTACCTTGCTTCACAAACGTGTTGAGGTCCTTATCAAACTGAATGCTGTACTGAAACAGTGATAGTAAAGACAATGACTACATTTAAAGGCAGTCAAGATTCCATTGAAGTCGAATAATGCATGACCGAACGCGTGGAACATAACAAACAGTTGAATGTAGATCAGACGGAGCAGCGCGAGTGTCGCTGGTCGAGATGGCGCGTACTTGACCGCGGAGGAGGCGCAAGCCGCCAGAGAGACCTTAGCCTGAATGTGCATGACTCGACTTTTTATGCGAAGGAACCTCGCCCCAGTAAGCATTGGACACGACTCGTCTTCCGAACCGACTCCGTGCCCAACACGACATCAAGCCATCTCACACGCACTTGACATTGAATTTAATCAGGAGATTACGACGATGCTGCAATAGGCTCCGACCTCACCTCAAACACTCACAGTAGCCTAAGCTCTAGCTAGCGCCTTGATGACAAACATTACCTGCTCACAATGAGTTGGCTGTGCGCGTCGTACATTATCCGTTCATTAAAGTTGCGCTACATGACCGGCACAGCATTGTTGTTGGAGGTAAACCGATTACGTAGTTAGGCTCTATACAATTAGTTGTTAACTTATAATAATGGCAAACGTACTAGCGACTGAATCGCCTGCGTGACGGAGGGTCCGTGTCACTTCAAACACATATTCGCCTTGATCCGTTTGCCCTGACTCGAGTCAAAGAGGACAAGGCTACACTTTTCAGTTCAAGCCACGATCACAATCTGAATCATTTGCGGCAGCCGCGTAATTATTCAGCTTTTGCAATTATAAGTAATTTTTATGACTCCGCAATGAAGGATTGGTGATAAACAGGGTTGAGTGCATTGTCCAGGATTATTAATTATAAAATGTTGAGGACGTTCTTTGTGGCGGCAAATTGCTGGAACAATTTACTGCAGGTAGTTAAAACAATAGATTGTTAAAATAACTACTTAAATCCGTTGTCTGTACGAGTTGCAGCTGTTTGTCTATGAATATTCAGCAGCAGGTATTATGAGCAGCCTCGACATTGCCCCGGATGGCAGTCGAACTGTGCGAAGCCGGAACACATACGTGTTCTTGAAAGGGTCACACAGACTTGTAGACGAGTTAATTAAACTCATAATACATTGTGTAAACACATGGAGTAATTACGTCAAGTTCACCAAGCATAGATGTGATATATTGCAAACACGCGTAATAATCTCCGCACTAAACACATTTCATGTTTTTTAAATAAACTTGTGGCAAGTGACGTTGATGTGTCGTTGATGATGTAGTACTTAACAAATAAATATGGGAAAGTTTTCTCTTTAATAACTTGCTTCCATTTAGAAATGAAAAAAATCACAATTTAAAGATCTTCTAACTACCTTCATATATCTGACAATACAAAGCAAAAACTAGGCCCCTAGTCCTCAAAGTGAGTACAGGTGTACCGCACCCTTGTGTCCATCCAACCGTACGACGCAAAATGACACGGTACCTTCATTCGTTTTCAAAAACTTATCAACCGAAAAATGTCCCGAGAGAGCTTGTAGTCTTTTTTGAGTTTTTAGAGACCTAACAGGTCGGATTTACACGATTATAATCTGTCATTATGCTTAATCCGCTGCTAAACTTAAACATATTTTTTCCAAGCAAGGATGATTCGGTTTTTAAGGATCATCAACAACTTTTTTGTCATTGAGTGGCACTGAACCTAATATTATTAATGTGCATAAAGTGCAGTAACTCTACTATGTGGCGTTTCATTATAAGTGACTTTTCATTGAACTCAGCCATACTTGTATTCCATCCCTTTTGTTAGAGGCAAATGTATGTTTGTCACGCCCCGTTCGTAGTATTTATTATCAAAACAGTTTCATTAGCATAGCACGACTCAATCACGAAAGAAGTTATCTCTGATGAGCTGTAAGAAAAATCCTCCATAATTATGGTTTTTTGTTGCTTGATTTATTTAATTTTTGTTTACCTGATTTGTAATTTAATTTACAGATAGCTGTACCCAATTTAGTGAGCAGTGCCATAATAATTTGTTTCGCAATTTCTTAATCAGAAGCGTCAGTGCAAATTCATTAATGAATAAATCATTTAAAACTATCAGGTTACCTTTAAATGATAACCTTTTCTATCAGTCTGTCAAATTGTCTATCAAAACTGTACGTATACAGCCTACGGATGTACGGGTCAAGTCTATAGTCTCTGAACGACGCTGGTTGCAGAGGCACTTTAACTGTATAATTGCATTACGTGCAAATAAACTGGATTACTTGAATAGGTTGCTCGCTTTGTGGTGGTATCTACTGTAAGATTTTTCTTAAAACCAAAGTCATTCAATTATTGACAAGTGCTAGACGGGACAAGACGAAGAAAATCGAAATCCAATAGTTGTTACTATTGTAACAAATACAACAACAACACGCCAGCTTGTCACGTAGTTTTCGTGTGTTAAAATTAAAAACGTTCGAAATCAAAATTTTTGTACGAAAATATTTCCAATATCCGCTCTAAAACTCTTTGTTAACTACCATAGGCTGCTTGTTCGTTTATTTATTTTTACACATATTTTTTTATACTTTTACATATATCCTATTTATTTAAAAAATCAATAGTAGCGCACCGGTATCGGGACAGGGTCCAAGCTACCGGCAGTTAGGGCTTCAGAGAGTGGAACCTCCTAACGATACGAGCCGCGTCCAGGAGTACCGCTTTCTGTAGTTCACCCTTTTCACCAACAAGGGTTTCACTCTTAATCCAGGCGTCTGACGAGAGCCTCCTCAGGTGTTGGTCGAGGCACTTGGTAATTAAGCCATTTGCAGATACGACTATCGGCACAATGATCGCTGAGGCTGCTTTTATTATTATCCTTACTAATATTATAAAAACGAAAGTGAGTTTTTTTGTTTGTTACCTTTAATGGCTAAACTGATTTTGATGGATTTTGGTACAGAGATAGTTGGGAACCAGGAGACGGACATAGGCAATTTTTTTTTAAAGTGGGATGTGAGAAAGAGGGAATAAAAGGGAAAACTTAGCGTTGCTGTTACAAATCAATAAGGCGCAGGGGCAAAAACTGCAGGTAGCAAGCACCTGAAAATTAGGAAAGGGGAACTGTCTTACCAAGAATTTAACACAAGCGAAGCCGCGGGCAAAAGCTAGTATCCTTATAAAACAATAAGTGATTCTTATTAATTTGTATGCCAGTTTAGTTTTATCTTGTGAAAGTTAATTGTATTCATGTAGGTATTCAAGAGGGTTTTATACTAAATTAGAAAAACAAAAACCTGTTTTCTAATTATTTCGAATTAAAATTTAGTTTTTTCATAAAGTCTATTTTCCCTACACGCCATTATAATGACACCCAGATTCTGAATGACATGGTCATAAGGTTGCAATTTGTTTGAAAGAGATACGTCGGCCCCAGAACGTAAAGGGCAAAAGAAATGGGAGGGTTTTAGTCAGTAACGCTCTCCCAGAGTTGGGGAAATTGTTTGAGGATTTCCCATGCGCAAAAAAGGCATGGTAATAAATAAGTAACTATTAAGAGACTCAAAGCTTGATAATTAAATAGAATATTCTACATATACATGTGTGTCCGAGAAACAGCCAACCTTGCAGGAACATTGAATTATGAACCTTAAGCAACGCCTTTGATGCCGTATGAGTCTTCAAAGGTTTAAACCAAAGGAAATCTAATGACCAAGGCTAGGAGAGGTTAGGTGCCACTAGTAATTGGGTTTGAAGGGGATATCGGATTAATCACTATTCATCTTGAAATTGTTATACTCAGTAAAGGATCAAGAGCAGCCCGTGTTCATGGTGGTTTAGTAAAAGGACTAATCAATGGAAAGCTTTGAAGATTCTCGTTAAACGTGATGGCATAACGTAATTAACGTTATGCCATCACGTTTGTAGTCTCCAAAGAGTAAGGTAGAGGTGTACCTAACGGTAAACTCACATTTAGCCACCCATGTTTAAGTCCCATAAATTAAACGGCGAGTTTGTCATCTACCATCTACCTACACCACTGCTACTTAGCGGTCGCTAATAAGAAATTTCTGGCGGAAATATCCACGAACACTTTGGCGGACCTAAGTATCGAATCCAGGACACATGCTCAGCAGTCGCGCTTGCCACCGCTTGACCAACAAGGCAGTCAGTAATATAATCATTTTTAAACATCCATAGTTCCATACTGATATTAAAAAATGTGAAAGTAACTCTATCCGTTTTATTACAAAAGTAACTCTATCCTTCTTATTACTTTATTTGTTCCCTTCTTCACGGCTAAACGGTTTATCAGATCGTAATCGGTTGGCGCAGTGGCTGAGCGATCGACTGCTGCGCCGCGTGTGTCGGGTTCGATCCCCCCACGGAACAAATATTTGTATAAATATGGTAGTTGTTTCGGGTCTGACTGTTGGTGTATGTGAGTTTAAATGTTTGTAAACGCACCCACGATACAGGAGAAATTCCTAGTGTGGGTCAACAATAAAAAAAAAACAAATAAAATTTGGTACGGAGATAGATTGGGGAAGGTTATAGGTTTTATATTATCATTTTAATAATTTAAGGGGGTGAGCAACATTGCATTTTATTCATATTCTTCAACTGTTTGACAACTGTCCTGGCATGCATTAGAACAGAACGGATATAAGGCAAGGCGAATCGTGAACCTAATGCCAACAACTACTGTAATATAAAATGATATACGTACAATGATACCCGTCATTTTTCCCATAAATGAGGCAAAAACTTCGGAACGACCCTTTCCAACCTAAACCCTTTTTTCGGTTACTATAATAAAGGTGTGTGCGTGAGCTGTGCAGGTGTCTATACCTATTCTGTTTTAAAATATGAGTTTCATCGCCACGAAAAGAAGAACAACCCCGTATAATAAAAAACGTTAAATAGCATTTCTTGTATAAATTCTCAAATTAAAACATTAATCGTTGATGAAGAACATTCCAGAAGGAGTTAATCGTAAGCGTTCGAAGTTAACTGAACCAACCATTTTAACAACTAAAAAAACTACGAATCGCAATCGGAGGTCCTATATTTAGAATAATCTTATAGATTTTAAAACAATAAAATCAAGAAGCGTGCATATTCACGACTGGCTGAGCAATTCTTTAAATTGCTGTAACAATCGCAGCTTTTATCCAAAATTGATCGATTACTGGTTACATAATGCATGGTGTCCATTAGATCAGTGTTACGTGGGACCTTGACTTTCACCTTCGACATTGTGTGCGCGGGCGGCGGCGGTTGCGCGTGCGCTGCAACACCGACGTGATTCGGGACGTTACGTAGCAACCTTGACTTCGCCCAAGGTCGTAAAGTTCAGTCAACACTGAACACCATTGGTTACCATTGGCCGACGAACGGAGTCTGCTCGTTAGCGTTAGGTGTGTGAAACCATAGTGCCGGCCTGTTATGTTAGTTGCTGGGTGCTGTGCTACGAATGGGTATTTATTAAAATACTAGCTTTTGCCCGCGGCTTCGCTCGCGTTAAATTCGGGGTAACACAGTTCCCCTTTCCTGATTTGCAGGTACCTGCTACCTGTAGTTTTTCCTTTGCACCTTATTTATTGTAGGTAATAGCAATGCTAAGGTTTCCCCTTTTCTTCCCTCTTTCTCCCTCATTTCTCACTTTAAAGAAAAACAGTTAGCCAATGTCCGTCTACCCCAACGTCCCCACCTATCTCTGTACCAAAATTCATCAAAATCGGTTAAGCCATTAAGGCGTGAAGACGTAACAAACAAACGCACTTTCGCTATTATAATATTAGTAAGCAAAGTAAGGATATTTTCAAATCATCATCAAGAGTGTGAACCAGATGATGCTGCCGTAGTTTAATTTCCTCATTTAAAAGCAAATTTCCATACAAGAAATTTAAAAGGTAAACTAGAGAAGATACGCTGACGAATATACCAATAGAATGAGGAAACTCCTGCATAGGAATTCTTACACTACATGTAGTGTTATACAAGTCGTGATATCAATTCGTCACGATATTGCCAATACAGTTCCGTAACAACGTAACGACTTAAACAACGATGTATTACGCGAAAGTTGATATTATGCCATTGCGAATATGCTTTTAAATTGTTCTACAATGTAGAGCTTTCTGAGGGTCGCTTTTTAAGTGGTTCGTATTTCTACAACAAATATTTGACGCTGGCAAATGTCACTATATCTGCCCTCTGATTTATCTGACCTCGCTTTGGCAAGTATTGCAAGCTGACTTGCAAACCGGAATGTTGCAGCTGGCCAATAAGCTGGTTTACTACAGCAAAGCTGCTGCACTGGGCCGGGTACTGGGCTTATGATTCCTTTTCACACCGTGGTTGTGAGACACACTCGTCCACTCTACTCCACTCCTCCACTTTGTTGTTGCCTGTTATGTCTATGGGGACCCTAAAAACTAATTACGTGTGCTGAGAACCTCATAAAAAAACCATTGAAAAAAAAACCTTTAAATTGGTTTCTCTGACTAACATCGGATTTTCAAAAGATTGTTTTACCAAATTGACAGACAAATTTTATCCCATTCGTTTCAGTGTATTTCTAGTCGTGTAGTAGCAAGTTTTACAAACAACGAGTTTTATAACTACATACAAAGCAATTGACAATGAATCTAATTATAATTATTTTCCCACGTGTTTGTTTTGAGCAAGATAATTAAAGCATTTTGCATTTACCAATTGATTCTTAATACACATTCGGCTGTAACACATTTCCGTCAACAAAAAATGCCGGATATCATTTAAAAATAAGTTAACATGTCACGGAATTCGATACATTTGTAGATAGATCGGACTTATTAAGATACTTATGAAAATAATGAACAGCCAAAGTCCGCATGTCTAGAGCCGCTTTTTACCAACATTAGGTGGCACATAAACGATTGCTTAAATAATCAGACGTGTCTTTGTTTTATTTGGTTTGTCATTAAACGATGCCCTGTACATGACTATAGTTCCTGTATTGTGGGTGCGTTTACAAACATTTAAATTCACACACACAAACAGTTACACCCGGAACAACTATAGATGTAGGCAATGCGTTTGTTACGATCGAACCCCTGACATGCAGCGCACCAGCCAGTCACTACGCCGCCGCCGCTGAGCCAACCATGCTTGCGTGTATGGAAGAAGTGAGTAAAATTATTGTAAAAGAAAGCAGGTTTTAAATGCATTATCATCTTTATCATCACATAGTATAAAATGAAGTCACTTTCGCTGTCTGTTCTCTTATATTCTTTGAAATTACTCAATGGATTTTAAAGCAGTTTTCAGCAATCAATAGAGTGATTCAAAAAAGAGGGTTTATATATTGTATAATATTGTTATATTAATATCTACATCGCACACGTGCTTGGCCGGTGCGGGTCGCAAGGATCGTATAACCTTCACTTGACCGGGGTAGCATGTCATCTGTTTCTTTCTCTATTTGTGGGTCTTAGCTGTTGCTAAGCAACAGTCTATGCAATCTACAAATTTAAATGACTAATGAAATCGATACAATTTTTGCACATAGCTACCTACATTTTGATACAGTAAACGAAATCTATCAATCGCAATAGATTCGATCTATAATTAACACAATTGTCTTGTCTCCTTTTTATTTTGGCGGGTACATAGCAGAGGCCAACACTAACCATTTGAGAGTTTGGCACAATTACCTTCTATTCCGGATCCAAACATTTATATAGTACTTATCCACCATATAGTTTTTGTGTCATTACTGACAGCTATTAAAGTACTTGAAGGTATAGCCTCTACGTTAATTAAACTAACTAGATAATTTTCTTTAATCATCATAAAAAATGATGATTGGAACTTTGTTGAGTTAACTAACTTAATTGGTGATCTGGGAACCGATGGAAAATG
This sequence comes from Ochropleura plecta, assembly GCA_905475445.1. NCBI lineage: Eukaryota > Metazoa > Arthropoda > Insecta > Lepidoptera > Noctuidae > Ochropleura > Ochropleura plecta. Next base: position 15,164,451 of record FR997721.1, on the reverse strand, counting down.
TGAAGTTATTCAAATTCAAATTCAAAACCATTTATTTCAATTAGACCATTACAGGCACTTTTGAATGTCAAGAAACAAAACTAATCTACAGTCCCGGTCACAAGGCATAATAACTTGTGAAAGTACCGTAGTTGCCCATTCCAAAGCGTTGATCTCTATGGAGAAGAATGGGCAAGAAACTCCATGGACACTCTTTTAAATTATAATATTTTTACAAAATTGTATTTACATCATTCATGTTGAGATTATACAAATATGTGAGAACGATGTAGAAAGACGTGCACAGTAAGAGCGTCCAGAGTAAATAAAAAGCAAAATTTAATTTTAAATCTAAATAAGTTAAAAAATGAACCGTGGTAGCTAAAAAAATGACCAGTCCCAACTGACAGCGCCCGTTCACGAACATGACGTATGGATCAGCCCCATTCAGCTCGACCATTTTGAAGGGAGCTAAATGACCCGACACACCCGCCACCATCAGCGAGACATTTAAGTGAGCATGACACTATCAACCACCAGGGCTTCGTCAAGTCAATAATAATACATAGCACTCACATATGGGCTTAATAATTATACAATACTAGAGAATTGATTCTATACATTGCAAAGATAGTCTTACAATCTTCTGCAGCTTCCACTATAGCTTCGGATACCAATCAATGAGTTTACCCCTATTCTTGTGGAGCAGGACCAGCATTGAGCCAAGCATTTTTATCATCAATATAATCCCCCAACTTATAATATGCTTGCCTACATAGTGTGCGTTTAATACAAGATTTAAATTTCGTTTCATTCAGTTGAAGAATGTGGGGAGGTATTTTATTGTAGCATTTCAAACAGTACCCCATGAAAGATGAGTCTACTTTAGCTAACCTGAAACCTGGTTGAACTAATTGGTCCCTATTTCTAGTATTATAATTGTGTCTGTCACCTCTTTTACTAAAAATATGCAAGTTTTTCCTGACATACATGATGTTTTCATAAATATATTGACAAGGTACTGTCATGATGTTAATATCCTTAAACTGTTCCCTTAAAGAATCTCGCCTACGTAGGTTATATATGGCTCTGATGGCTCTTTTCTGCAGAATAAATATAGACTCGATGTCTGCACCCCGTCCCCAAAGTAAAATACCGTATGACATGATACTATGAAAATAACTAAAGTAGACTAGCCTCGCGGTATCTACATCAGTAAACTGACGGATTTTTCTAACAGCATATGCTGCTGAACTAAGGCGTCCTGCAAGAGATGTTATATGCGGACCCCATTGTAGCTTTGAATCGAGTGTTATTCCCAAGAAAACAGTTTTTTCGACGAATTCTAGTTTCTCTTGATTCAATACTATGTCACACTCACTGTTTTTGACATTTGGTAGAGCAAATCTTATACACTTCGTTTTTTTTCCCATTTAATACTAAATTATTAGCGGTAAACCAATTATGTACCTGCATTAGGGCATTATTTACGTCGTCAAGATTTGTAGCACGTCTGTTTATCTTAAATATTAAAGAGGTATCGTCAGCAAACAACACCATTTGTGGTTGGTTTTTAAATAAATGGGGTAAATCATTAATATATACTAAAAAGAGGAAGGGACCTAATATCGATCCTTGTGGTACACCCATCTTTACATTTAAACCCATTGAATTGACACCATTTATTTGTACTTGCTGCTGTCTATCATTTAAATACGATTTTACTAAACTAAGCGCAAGTTTCCCTAGGCCGTAATGTTCAAGTTTCAAGAGAAGGGTTTCGTGGTTCACGCAATCAAATGCTTTTGAGAGGTCACAAAAGATCCCTATGGCATCCTGTGCTTCCTCCCACGCAGTAAATATGTGTTTTAATAGGGTGACACCGGCGTCAGTCGTACAACGTCCTTTGGTGAAACCATACTGTTTCTCATGTAAGATTTTATTGGTGTTAAAATGGTTAAGCATTTGGTTAAGCATTAACTTTTCAAACACCTTGCTGAAAACCGGCAAAACGGATACGGGTCTATAATTATTGGTGTCTTTACTGTCCCCAGATTTGAAAAGTGGTATTACCTTGCTGTATTTCATAAGGTCCGGGAAGACTCCTTGGTCCACACACAAATTAAATATAAAGGCTAAGTACGGTGCTACAGTCTCAATGATAGCTTGACAAACTTTAATAGACAATCCCCAAAGGTCTTCGGTTAATTTGATTTTTATTTGTTTAAAAGCTTTAATGACTGCAGTGGGGTTAATATGATTAAATTGAAACTCAACCGAGCATGGTAAAACGTTTGCTCTTAATAAGTCAACAGAAAGCAAGGGTGACGAATTTAACGTTTCAGTAGTTTTAATTGGGATACTAGTAAAGAAATCCACAAATTCTTGAGCAACTTCGTTTTTAGTGGTTAGAAGACCACGTGAGGACTCTAGTGTAATATCATTATTATATTTTTTATTTCTATTAGTTTCACTATTGATTATTTTCCAAACCGTCTTAATTTTATTATCGGCGGATTTAATCTTGTTGCTTATGAATAAGGCTTTAGCTACCTGGCAGGTGTTTTGAGTAAGTAGCAACATAGCGATTGAATGTTTCCGAGTTGATGTAAGGCTTAAGGCCGTAAAGCTCAAACAATCGTTCCCTACTTTTTCTTATACCCTTAGTTGCCCAATCACTGAACATAAACTTTGGGCTAATAGATTTAGTTTTTATTTTTAGCGTATCATTGAATGCGTAGCGTATTATTATGACATAACTGAATAGCGATTACGTAACTTAACATAACGCCTGTGTTCCTCCCATGGGCTAGGCAGAGGAGTACCTATAGTACGATTTGGTACATACACATTTCGCCAGTTAAGCTAGGTATTTATGTATTACGGCCCTAATACATGGCTATTGCCATCAAGCTGTGCATTTATCAGAATTGATTTATCCCAGAACTTCGGCAGCAGGACCAAAATAATGTGACATCCTATTCTCTCTAGAACTTATTCTACTAATATTGTTTGTGAGGATGGATGTATGAATGTTTGTTACTTTTCACGTCAAAACGGCTGAACGGATCTTGATGAAATTTGGTACAGAGTTAGATTATAGTCTGGAATAAGACATAGGATAATTTTTAATTCGATATGACGAGGGCGAAGCCGCGGGCGCCAGCTAGTATTATAAATGATAATGTTTGAGAGGATGGACTGATGTATGTATGTTCGTTACTCTTTCACGTCAAAAGGACTGAACGGATCTTGATGAAATTTGGCAAAGAGGTAGATTACAGTCTGGAATAACACATATTGCAATATACAATTGTTAATTCGATATCACCATTATTCGGGGCCAGCTAGTGAGTATAATAGTAATTCCAGCCTATTTCTGAGTCACTGCTGGGTAAAGGCCTCTTCTCAAACATTGCACGAGCATTCATCACTACGCTTGCTCAAGACGGGTTGGCGGTTTCCTTCACCGAAGCGACGCCTGTGATGTCTAAGATAAACTAAGAAAGTACATATGAATTGAAATAAAAATATCGGAACAGTTTTGAACCCATAAATAAATCAAATGCACGAGAGGCGAGGCCTTAACCTCTGGGCCATCACTACTTTTTAGAGTAATATCGGTAAAAACGGAACCTTCATAGGTTCGTCCCGTATGTCCGTTTTTCACAGACATTTTACTCCAAAACTTTTGTCGATACACAGATGTTTGACAAGCAGGCAACTGTGACACAAAAGTTAATTTAATGTTTGTTTGACGGCACGGTTGGCGCAGTGGCTGAGCGATTGACTGCTGCGCTGCGTGTCGCGGGTTCGATTCCCGCACGGAACAAATATTTGTATGACCTGCAGATAGTTGTTTCGGGTCTGGTTGTTTGTGTATTTGAGTTTAAATGTTTGTAAACGCACCCACGATACAGGAGAAATTCCTAGTGTGGGGCAATGCTTTTTTAAAAAAAAAAAAAATAAAAAAAATGTATCATATTATGATTAACAAAAAAATGAGTTTGGCTCTCCGCACCTGTATAAACGCACTGTTGAAAAAAGAATCTACGTACCTATATAAATGTGTGAGAAGCCCATCGACAGTTCTTAAAAAATAATATCGAGGTTTCTCAAAAACTGTGCCGTGTGTGTGTGTGTGTGTGTTAAGAATTTTTTCCTTAAAAAAGATCACTTTTTAGAACGTTAAAATAACTTTCAACGAGTATTTGTTTAATTAAGATTGGTTATTTTGTTTTTGGGAAATTGGCCGTTTTTGTAAGACTACAGCAGTTGGTAATTTTGTGGAGTGACTTTTTATCTGACCTCCACAACCATGTTGAGTAAATAAAAGAAACTGCTTGGTAAGACTGGTTTATTGATAAAAATAACGTTTGGGTACACACGACGACAGATCAACCTATACAAAACCAGTTTAAGCGGATATCTCGTCGTACGGGAAATCTACGGCGTACGATTCGTAGTTGAAAGATCAGCATAAACTGGTTTTGTATAGGTTGATGTGTCGTCGTGTGTACATGTCATACTGGAGTTTCTGAGTATCCGGACTCAAAATATTTAGTTTGGAATATGTTCGTAGAGTTTAAATAATAAAACTGTAGGCAGGCAGCGGTACAATCATAAAATATTAAAACAAATATTTATAAGAAAGTGCAGGCACGCCAACAGGTAAAAAACACCGGCAAAGTACGAGTCGGACTCCTGCACTGAAGGTTCCGTACAAATTTACTACATAAACGGCCACATCTCTAAAGAGAGTATATGGTTTTAATTTCAATTCGTTACCTCCACGCGTTCTTGAGATAAAAGGTCTAGACAGACAGATGGACAACAAAGCGATCCTATAAAGGTAGGTACCGTTTTTCCTTTTGAATTACGGAACCTTAAAAAAGAAATAACAACTATAGTATCCCAGAAAACTTAAATTAAGGTGCTCCCACACCGGGAACATTCGCTTGTAATGTAACAATCTAAGATTCGATTTTGTACAGAAACAAGTGAATCTTAAACATTATATTACAAGTTAATGCTCCATGTGTGGGAGCACCTTTAGACACATATCCAAAACTTATTTTTGACCAGCCTACACACATTGAGACCATGAAAATGATATTTGAACATATTTCCTAAAATACTAAGTGCATGCCTAACTGCATTAGCTGCATAAAACAATTTCAACAAACGTTTAGTTCCCAAGGTTACTACGACTTAAAAGCTTATAGTAATACCTAATGTAATAGATTAGTAAGTTGACGCTACTTAAGCATTTGGTGATTTCCTAACGTTGTATTAGGTACTTGCTCCATTTACTCAGTAGCATGAATTTATGGTGCATTTTTGCTTATCTAAGCTAAGTATTATGCACATGATAATAATTCTGACTTTAAGGTACAAACCTTCTTGCTGTTGTTGATTAGTATACCATTAGGTTCCGAATCTCAGGTTGGGCTAAGTGCTTTTGGGGAGCCCCTTGCAGACTGTCTCAATGATAGCTTGGAGTTTGGATATGCCTGATTTATGACAATAAGTTAGCTCTTATGACAATGGACTTCAAACGTAACTGGCGTGGTGTTTATGTAATGTATCTTAGATTAGTGTACAGTCAACAAAAATGATTTAGGGCTCTGTAGCTTAAAAGGAACAAATGAAACCCTTATATGATCACTTTTTAGTCCGTCTGTCTGTTTGTATGACAAGACTCTTTATCTCGGGAATGCGTGGAGGTATCGAGTTGAAATTAAAAGTATATACTCAAGTCTGTGATCTCTTAGTGTTCTGAAAACATCAACGCTCTAAGTGAATTGTCTAAAGATATGGCTAAGTATGTCGCGAGTTTGTACGGAATCCTCAGTGCGCAGGCCGACTCGCACTTGGCCGGTCTTTTTTACTTTGAACTAGAACCTCTCACAGTTGGGTGTGGGTATGGGGATATTTTTAATCACCATTCATCACCATCTAAGATCACTTGGGTTACCACGAAAAATTTAACGATATCTTAACTATACAAATCCGTTCAGGGGTTTAGAGAAGAGGTTAAAAATTATATTACACGCAGACATACAAGATACGCGCGATAAACATAACCCTTCCTTGACAGTATTTGGGTAAAACTGACATTAATATAAATTCAAAACCACAACTTGTCTTTATAGTACACTAGCTCTTTCCCATAATTTCGGTCGTGTGGAAATTTTGATGTACATTTTTCCGGGATAGCAAGCTTATGCTATTTTAGCCCATAATCTATCTCTGCGTCTAATTTAATTCAAATCCGTTTAGTAGTTTTGGCGTGAAAGAGTCACAAACTTCCAAACACCCATACATTCACACAAAATTTCGCATATAAAATATTATAGTAGGATAGTATACATTTTCCCCTTAGTAATAACAGTACAGATCATCGCTTGTCCTACAAAAAGATCAATTAAGTAGTTCTTAGAACCAGACAAAGCCTCACATAGCCTTTGTCCTTAGTCGGTTGCGAACAAATCGGTGCACTTGATGAACGTAGGCTGATAGCATGACCTTAATATTTATAAGCTGCTTTTCTCAATACATTAAGTTTATAGGTCGTATACAATATCCTAGTAAGTAAGTATAGGTTTTGTCTTACCGCATTTTCTGCATTGCACGACTAGGTAAGTTGTGGCACTAGCTCCTGGTTTTAAATATTAAAATAGGAGGTTTTTATAACCTATGTGGTTGAAAATAAAATGTCTCCTTAAAAGTTTGGACATGCATCGATAATTTTTTATCTCTTATATAGTTGTGAAGAGAATGGTAATAATGGCCGCGTTAGTTTATACGTTGTATTGCTTGACTGTTGAGTATGTAGTATAAAGTATTGCTTTTCATCAAGAATTTCTCAGTAGCCACGGAGTTTGGAGTTGTGTGCGGTTGATGGCAATAGGCTCACCCCCTTTTACATAGGACATAAGTATAACTGGCGATACGTAGATACACTATTAAATACATGTTTTCATACCCCTTTGGTTAATTAACTCATGGTAATGAGAGTTTGTGTTGTATAATTAAAAAAATATATTAATGCAAGAACGTCAATAATGACTTACAACGTTATCAGAGGTAATAAGTAACTAAATTAATGTTATTAATTCTAATTTCAGAAAATATTATCACGAAACCACTCGCCAGAAAAGGTTTAATCTCACCTGATTAACATGTTGAAGACCGTCAGTTGAAAAGGGCTATGTTTTACTCCACTTAACATACTATTTTATTAATATTGATAACGGTGATGACGTCAATTGGTTTAAACGAAAAAGATAATTGAAATTAATATCTAAAATTGAGCATTTTATTTATGCCGCAAATCCTAAGAAACCAGGCTCCAATTACTTCATTATCTTACTTTAATTTCTCGAACGTCTAACAAAAGTAAAAGATGATCCGTAACGACTGTAACCTTTTTCTATTAATCTTTTTGTACCTGCGACCACGCAAACAATTGACAATAGTTATTTTTACCTCAGCAGGTCAAACATTTAGGCTTTGCTACAAGAAAACATTGGGAAAAATGTGATTTTGCACACTGCGTGAGACAAAGTAACTTTCTATTTTTTCAGGCAAGAGAGCCGCGCAGTCTCGTTGTTACGTTCGGAAACGCGTAATTACTTAAAATTGAAAGACATTTCGTAAAATAGATGATTAAGTTTTATATCAAATTCAATCTAAAACCATTATATTTGAGCTGTTGAGGTGAAAAATAATATACCTACTACACCAAATTGAACAACAAAAAGTTCGGATCAATGCCTTTTTGTCTCTGTTACCTTCAAACATTTACTTGATCAGTCCTTTAATTATTTTACATTGAAATACGAACTGCGAAAAGAAACTCCAAAGACTGGGGCCAAATATAATCAAAGTACGTGTCCTATTTTTATACGTGGTTTTAATGTGGAGATTGGCAAGACACTTGGGGACGGTAAGCGGAGTCCTTATTGAATGGTTAGCGAGAGATGGTAGAAAAAGTGTTTATTTTTTTAAAAAAACGTTGCCCCGCACTAGGAATTTCTCCTGTATCGTAGGTGCGTTTACAAACATTTAAACTCACATACACCAACAGCCAGACCCGAAACAACTATCTGCAGGTCATACAAATATTTGTTCCGTGCGGGAATCGAACCCGCGACACGCAGCGCAGCATCGCTCAGCCACTGCGCCAACCGTGCCGTCAAAAAAGCTGGCAGTAAAAAGTTGGCAGCCCGTGTCATCACACGAATGACATGTGGCGCAAAGGGAAGTAGGTGTCTACCAAACCCTCAACCCTGAACAAGAGTACCAGTAAAGATGATGATGTTGTTTATGCTGGATTATGAGCAGTTAGACTCGCGTTCATTGAGGTCTATAGAGCAAGAATGCGTAAATACTAATAATGATGTAGAGTTTACTGTACTAACCGGTGAATAATGATTATATAGTTGTGTTCCGTGTCATAATTGGATTGGTATCGTGCTTATATATGGCACCTCTTTGTCTAGTTGTATCTGCAATGCATCGTCGGCATCAGAGCTCATAAAATAGAAGAATTTATTTAGGTTTTGTCCTATTCTCACGTTTAATTTTTTTTTGAAAAAACAAAACTTTGACAATCTGCACATAAAATATGGTTCATAAGTTAAAATTTTTGTCCGATATATTACACTTAGAGTTTTTCTCTGCTGGGGAAAGGCCTCCCGCATATCCTTCCAGCTGCTCTTGTCCTATGCCACCTCGAACCAGCCTACGTAATGTGCATCCAGTTTTCTCGCCACCACTTTCCAGGCTGGTTCCAGCGGTGTCCCTCCACCCACAGGCACAGGTCAGCGGTCGTTACGCATATACTACCAAACTTAAACCCCGAAAAATGTAAGCATAACCTGAACGTTATATGGTTTTAGTTCTTGCCTTCAGTTCAAGCTTTCCTTCCAAATTTCTGCTTACTAATGACATCCTGGCACTGACCTCAGTCTTTATTCACAAAGTTGCATAACCAATTGTTACATTTACGTTTTTCATATCGTAGAACTATCGAGAGTGAGACGTTAACTGTGTTACATCTAAACTATTATTATTACGACAAGTTTTTGTAATATTTAACTTTCGTGTCTTGTGAATAATCAACCAGTTGGTAATTTAGTTTAAACACACTGCATTTGGCTTAACTCGAAGGGCTAATACCTGTCAGATACGACGTATAAATACATGATAAACTATTGTTCTGAAGCATAATTGCACATCTGTATATCCATTTGCCCGCTTCTCACGCAAAACATAATATATACAATATGGGTCAGTGTTGACTATAATTATGACATCTTTGTTTTCCTCCGCAAGGATACGAATCTTTTCCAAATCAAGTTTAGGTTAAACATTGAAACAAGAAAAAAACAGGCAAAAATTACTTTAAAAATAAATTGTTTGTGATTCCCTATAATTAACCTGGTTGGTTGAGTTGATCGACATGCTGAATAATAATAATTCCTCTTTGTTTAAGTTAATAAAAATGTATCGTGTCCATAATCAGTTTTTTATTGCAACTTGTAATTTCCTGATTTGAAACTGGTTTATGGATTGCTCAAGTCATTCGGAAGTGCAATAGACTCTGTATCAATATTCATTTTAAAACAAACAACTTAATGTTAAAATAGATAAGGATCTTAGAAATCGTGCTGATATTGGTGTTCCCAAATAATAAAATCACTCTTTATTTGTTTGTGTTTCAAGGAGTCAGCTTTAGTTTCTACAAATACATATTTATTCATAAGTGTACCATTCGTTGGTTTCATGTCTCTGTTTCGACTAAGCCACACCAAGTGAAACGAGCAGTTGAGGACGATAACATAATGATTACGAATCTCATCACCACACATCTCATCATTCGAGACGGCTTTGGAAAGGAAATTTTGAGTTAAAATTTTAAAAGTTGCCTAAATACAGTGTCCTGTTTTTAGTTATGAAAGGAACAAACCGGTACGGAGAGCGCAATGTGCTCCCCGGCTCGAGCAGCCCGCTCCGCCATTCACGCCCGCAGCCAGCCCATTGCTTGGGTCAAGGCGACGTTCAACTTTATTGTTAAATTGCTGCAATTTATATTATTTGCTTTTTTAGAATCGCGATTACGATAGATAAGGTTAAACATAATGGTTGTTGCCTAGACATTGGAGCATCTGAACGGTTCGTGTACAACTAAATGAGATGAATTCTTTTATTTTAACAGACATGCAGTTTACATTCTTAGCGACACTTATAGATGGACGGCGTAAAAACTGCGCTTATGTTACTGAGTTAAAACAAGGCTAATAAAAATCTAAACTGAGATTAATAGTCTTGTTACTAATTGAATTACGAGTAAGTATAAATTAATAACATAAAATAAATTGCTTATTAAACTTTTGGCGGGCACGAGTTACGAAACAAACTAAACGTACGAACTTTAACGTTGAACAAAGCGAGCAATTGATCGATAAATTGTAAGGCGATTTGCAATAAATCGTCGGTGGTCTGCGTCGGAAATGAGATCGCTATGTAGCTTCGTGACCGGAAGGTGCAGGGTCCTTGCTGTGACCACGAACAGCACCGCCTCTGCAGCTCCCAATGGCACGAGATTGCCATTTCCTTAAATCACGATACATTATCTGTGTACATTACATCATAACTCTATCAAACTGAAGTGAAGCTTAGTCTTGAACAAGGTACCTAATTGTATTTTTCAGACTGAAAGCATTCCTCTGCGAGCATTAGCCTGAACCTTGACCGACAGACACGTTGACTACTGTATTGTCTACTAGGTTGATGACATGTGATCTTTCAACACTCAACTCAAGGCTGACTCGCATTTCAATCCGTATCCAAGATTGGTTCTACGTGCCGATTAGGACGATATTTTTTTGTATTTATAAAAAAAAAATGGTTCGGCCTTCGGAACAGGTAAACGAATAATAATAACAGTTAAAGTACTAATTAAAGTGTTAATTACCGGTCTCATCTATTTCGTGTCAGGAATAGATAACCACATTATTAACGTATGAAAATAATATAAACTTCATATTAGTAAAGGCAGTTATAAATATCAACTTCCGCGGTTTTTCAACCGTAATTACAATCATGTAGTACGACAAAGGCACGATACAGACTGGTATATTTTGCAATTTACCTTTAATGGTTTGCACTTATTTAACGTAAGAATGTACGTTATGTTTTGCTTGTCCAGGTGTCTGATCTGATTCAATCTTGCAGTGCCGACGTGACTTGGGATAAGATTATTAATGGCCGGTCGCATTCCTTATAAACCTGGTTTAATTTGTTACTAAGAGCAGGATCTGGCTAAGATATGGTGACATTGTCTTTAAAGGGTTCCGTACCTCAAAAAGAAGGGTTCCTTTTTATTGAATCAGTTTGTTGTCCGTCTGTCAGCCTGTCTGTCAAGACCATTTATCTCGGAAACGCGTGAAGGTATCGAGTTGAAATTATCATATACTATAATAACATATGTTGTCCCTCTGTGCTGCGAAAACCAACCGTCGAAGTCTACGAAGTTAAAAGATATGGCTGTTTATGTGACCAGCTTATACGGAACCTTTAGTGCGCGAGTCTGACTCGCTCTTGGCCCGTTTTTCCAATGGAAGTAGTTAGGAAGTGTTCGGCTATCTCCTTCTGTCTTATAATTTACTTTTGTTTTCTTCGTCCATGTTCACAAATCCTGTATTTCATACACGCACTCCAGATGCGATTACTAGTCTCTTGATTTGTCTGAAGTCCTCCTAACCGTTTTTAGGTCACGGCCATCAACCTTGGCAGATATTAGCTATCGGCGCGGGAGATGTGCACAAGTGTATGGGCAGGCACAGTGTTCACTAACTCTCATAGTCCGCTGCAGTCTGACGCGACCGGAGAGAGATAAGGCGCAGGACCAAAGGCTTCCAAACTCGGACTGTAACTAAGAAAATTCTAATGGAAAAACTCAATAACAGTTTTAGCACGTCCCGGAAATCAAATCCAGGACCCATTGTTCAGCACTCGCACTTACAACCGAGAAACCAACGGAGCAGTCATAACTAAGAAAATCGTGTCCATACGTATGAAGAATATGTGTAGAAACAGTTTGTGTAGTATTGTTGCTTCTCATTCCACATGATCAAATCAACTCTTTCCAATTAATTTTCTACTATTGTTTAACAAGTCAAGATCCGTTTGAGAGTTTTTATTGCAAAAATTAAGATTTTATCTGAAAAATAATCATTTAATTAGAATAAAATCACCTTATCGCATCTAATGATCTAATCAGAATATATAAGTATCCTATATCATGCTTTTATTAAAAAAGATGTTCAGTAAGGTTGTTGAACTTTGTGTAGCAAGCTGTTTCCTTTTCCTGAAAGGAAAAGTTGTTCGTTTATTATATATGTACACACTTCCCTCAATCGTTTATTTTTTTCCGATGTTAAAACTAGAGTCCGACCCTTTGCTATAATAGCCAACCCGCGAGTTGAGCTAGTACTTTTTAAAAGTCCCCAAATAATAACCCGACCTGGCCCTTTTCATAGTCTTTCCAATCATGACCCCCTAAGCCGAGGCTCGACCGCACAGGGGGTGCCCTTAGAGTGCGGTCATCGAATCTTCATAGTAGTTTTTAGCCCTGGCCGGGGGCCTTAAATTCTTAAGGTCACCACAGGATTGTCCGGTTGAGCAGATAAAAAACTCAAGAGAGTTTAGCTGCGAGTGGCCCAATAAAAAAAAAACAATCATTTATTAACCGACTTAAAAAAAGGAGGAGGTTCTCAATTCGTCGGAATCTTTTTTTTATGTATTTTCACCGATTCCTCAAAGACACCTGGACCGATTTGCAAAATTCTTTTTTCCAAGTGGTCCCATTTCAATTTTATTTAAATTGCTTAGGTATTGTAGGAGTTATCGTCTATAATACATATTTTTATCTCTATGTCTATAATTATGATGATTTGCTAATATTTTATAGTAACAATGGAAAATTAGTACTCGATAAAAATTATGTGATATATTATTAAGAAGTAAAGTTATTTTCAAATTTTTTGTTCTTTTTTTGTACGATGGTTTTATATTTTTAATTCGTCAGTTTCGCTGATTGCGGGCTTATCTAGATCATCACCAACTTCCTAGAGTCTTCCAAACCATGCTACAACTGTAGCCAACGCAGATGAGTCATCTGCATAGCTTTTCCCAGCAGTGATGAAGACGGCTTCTCGTCTAACTGGATACAGAGGAGTACCAGTATTTCACATGGGTGATGTTATGAATCTGCTTGTCTGATCTCCACATCAGTTAATGGGTAATACAATACCCCTTGATACGACGGTTTGAGACTAACTGGCTCCTGGCTACTCGTTTACACATAGATCTGCAATGGACAGCTGGACCCAACGTTTATCGTACTCTAACAGAGTGGGTATTCTACCTCCTCAGTTGCCTCAACCTCTTTCCTTCTGGATCAATATCGATATTTAAATTTTTAATATTCTTATTTCGATTTTCATTCTGTCATTTGCGTCATCTTCAACTCCTTTTTGGTCAGTACAATTTTATCACGGCTAGCAGCTGCATCTGTTGTGAAATATTTTATTAATAAAAGCTGCTTCATTTTTAGACTTAACTTGGTTATATGTTATGTGCTTCCTTCAACTCGAGTGCAGTTAAATTACTGCTGCTAAAATAATGCTGTAATACCTAAAATAAGATCTACCCTGTTAAACCCTTAGGGTTAGGGTTAAGCCCTATGGGTGCCCCTTAGGGCTGTACAAATAAAGAAATAACAAACCCTGTGGCGGCTACTTTATTTTTATCTGTTCCATAACTCCCTACACTAGTTTTTACTGCGGCATCGTTGAGGGGGACATGAACGATTGCCTCAGTACTGTCTACTACTACTACTACTTATAGTGACCCCCTTATGTCACTACATGAAGGGGGTCTCGATAAGTAAGAAGGGGATCAACGGATGGTCAACCATCAATGGATCAACCTCGGCAACCGTAATCGTCAGATCGACCATAGTGTCTTTTATTATTGTGCCTCGACTTGAACCAGATCCGCTCTCGGACAGTTCCTTCAGGCAGGCAGGTTGACTTCTTGGCCGAATAACTTTTTTTTTTCACCCATTGCCCGTATTATGCTGTGATCAAACTATACGCGATATATTTTGGAAAACAATTTAACATTATCGATACTTATCGCGGGCCGGCAGTATTTATATCAGTAATAACAATAACTGTTATAACATTATAATAAATGCCTTGTGTAGCTAGTCGATTATACACAGATAACCGGGCTGTAACGAAACACATAGTAATTATAAATAGTTATTTAATAGATGACGTGCTTAAGCCGCAACTAGTCCGCCTTGTTTCGGTTTTCTGTGCCTACACGGAGAGTATCACGAACATATAGAATAACATTACAAAATTACCGTATTTCTCGTAGGGTTAGGGACTGATATACCTACCAGTTGCCTGTTGGTCACCTGGTGTATTTATTGCCATGTGATTAAGACGAGTCAGTTATGTATCTTCAACTGAGCGCAATCCTTAACTTAGGGCTGGAATAAGAAGAATTCACTAATTTAAACCTAACACACCATAACGAAAAATCTAAATTTGGTTTCCATAGTACGTTAATTAAAAACAAAGTTACTGCAGTAGTTTGACAAAAAAGTTCAATTTCTCGAAAACTAAATGTCAAATCTTGTTTAAATCAATTTTATGTTTTTTTTTTGCGGTCTGTACACCTAATTTATTTCGTTATTTCAGAAATAAGAGGGGGAGCGGACACAATTTGTACAGCTTTAAGGGCAAACATCATCAATTATTATTGGTGAAAAGCTCTTTTAAGTTTAGAAAAATCGACATCATTTTTTAAGACCTACCTACACGATTTTATAAATTGAAGCTGTGTTTTTCAACCGCCAGTTACATGTATGCCACGCCGTTTTTTTTTCATGCTTTGACATAAATATTCTTTGGTTTGGCGACAACATTCTCGGAGTAACATGACCGTGACCTGTGACAGAAACAGAATATGTGTACCTATGTAAGTTTCGAACCCTAAAGTGATATTGTGTGTCCACATCTGGGGGTCTAAAATGGCCACTCAAGTAGAATCATAATGCTTACTTAATAATATTATAAAAGCGAAAGTCAGTTTTTTTGTTTGTTACGTCTTCAAGTCTAAATGGCAAAACCGATTTTGATGAATTTGTGTTCAGAGATAGTTGGGACACTGGAGACGGACATAGGCTATTTTTTTTTAAAAAGAGTGAGTTAGAAGGGAGAAAGAGGGAAGAAAAGGGAAAACTTAGCTTTGCTATTACAATAAATAAGGTGCAACGGCAAAAACTACAGGTACCAGGTACCTGCAAATTAGGAAAGAGGAATTGTGTTACCCCGAATTTAACGCGAACGAAGCCGCGGGCAAAAGCTAGTAGGTTAATAATATGAATTCATAATATTGTTGTTCTGTGACCATTTTAAGAATTTTAACGTAACTCATATATTTATCCTATTATGATTCTGCTGAAGCACCCATTTTAGACCCCCTGATGTCTTGTATTGCAATACTTCAGAACAGACGTGGGAATCAAACCTAAAACCTGAAAACCAACCTTATTATTCAGTACCCAGCGTTTGTGACCAATGTACAAACATGTGTAGTTTACAATGTGTTTTTTTTATATTCATAAATATAAGAAAGACATTTACCTAATACAAGTAATAATACAGACACGACTCTTGACATTGACTTTGTTTTTCTCTTTCCTATGTATTCAGTGCACCCTAAATAGATCAGGGCCAATGATATTTATAATAAGTATCATTGATCCGGGCTATTTGCTGTGCGGAATATAGGTATTTCATCTACATTTTAATGTCAGCTTTGTTTTTTATTGTTATCTTTAGGTGCTTGCAGGACTAGAGAAATGTTACTGTGAAATTTTGACTTCGTCGAGCTTCATTGTCAGAAAAGCACCGCTTTTCTAATGGTGGCTACTGTTGATTCTCGCTTTCATTAGTTGCAGTGGGTAGTAAATAGTGTGGCGGGCTTGTCTCACCGCTAGCAAACATGTCCAAAGGTACATACGAAGTTCCTAAGAACCACGCGGACCGCTATTAACATGCCTTTTCCTGCCTGAGGTCGATGTCTAATAGTTTTCTCTGTTCCCTTCTGGCGCGCTATCACAAATGATGTACGGCAAAATAGAGCATAATGGAAAATATATATTATCCCGATTTCACGTGAAACGAATATATATTATCCCGATTTCACGTGAAACGTTATCAGCTATCAATTGGTAACACTTTCGCAATCAGTTAATTACGTATTAATTCAACATAATAGATCCTACGTAATACCCACCCAATCTGTAAGTAGGTACTGTGTAAGTTTAATAATCTAATGTAAAAATATATGTAAAATGTTATATTAACGACAAATAACCAGTCCCACGCAAATTATAAATTGGCGACATAGAGCAAATGACATTGAAATATGGATAGGTACCCGTATGGTCGCCGTAACTATGAAAACTTCACCACCACAGTCTTATCCCTTATATGTTGGGGTCAACTTCCAGTCTAATCAGATGCAGTTGGATGCCATTATTTGACCTCCACGACTGGTTGTGAGACTTTTAGGCCACACCACTGGCTAAGATCTACGAATGACAGCAGAAAACAAAAATTTAACGTGCTTATCAAGGAATGGAGGAAACTTTGTATGAGATGGGTAGTCACATGTACACGTTAACCTCGGCAGCCGCGGATTAACATGTGAGATTGAGGCACGAGCTATTCTCTCTTAGCTCACGAATAACTGATCACGTTATCATCGACCCTCAAGTATCTACCTAGGCAGCAGGCAGGCGCTTAGGGCGTGGCAATTCCACACATAGAACAAACGAATGAATCAATATAGTTTACAATGCATCCTGTACGTTTAAGTCTATAATAAATAGTTCCGTATCCGTCTAAATGATCATGTTAATAACAACTTTTTTTTAAAATTTATTGTCCTTTGATTAACCGCTTGACTTCCTCGTATCATTATCGGAATGTTATAAAAAGTCTGTCAATACTTAATTTTATAAGAATAAGTTCGTCGATGTGGGTTTTGATTTTTTAACTTTGATATATGATGACATATTTATATGGTATCGATAATGCTCGGTATTCATAACCGGAATTAATCTGTTCGAAAATGCTGTTGGTTCAATATCTTGTACCTCTGTGCCTTTCCTGAATAGTTATTTAGAAAATAATTTACTATTCAGAGTAAACCTGAGAACCTCAGAAACCGGGCATTAATCAATCAACTTAGGCAGGTTCTGTTATGAAATTAAATAATTTAATTGCAAGAATATTGATCACCTAAATATGAATGCTTAAGAGTACGTTGCGAAATATCTAAAAATGTTACACCATACTATATTATTATTAAAATGCCGCTTCATAAATCTATTTGGCAAAAAAACGTGTAATTGCCGATAGGACCTACCTACATGATAATTATGACGTTGGTACTTGTGCCGTTCGGGGCAGGACGGATATAGTTAAGAGATCTCTTTCGATATCATAATTATCCATTATCTGGCGAATCTCATACTGTTAGGCTCAGTTTTGTGTCTAACAACATTTTTTCATAACTCGAACCGTCTCTATATTATAGACAGTCCCATCTGACCGTACGGTCTGACAGTACGGTCTGTCAGTACGGTCTGACAGTACGTACTGACAGGTCCATCTCTATAGTCTTTTTAGTTAGTGTAGGTTCACATTAGGTCGAACTGATAGTTTTACCAGAACGAAAAGGGATGGATATTAGCATACCTAAATATGTTGTAACCGACTTCAAAAAAAGGAGGAGGTTCTCAATTCAATTGAGTGAAAAGTTTATTTTTTTATTTGAAAACTATTGCTTCCCATGTGGTCCCATTTAAATTTGGTCCAGTTCTGACAATGGCATCCATGAGAAAACTAAACGAGTCTTAATTTTTTCTGCTGATGTACTTGGACGATATTATGCCAACATATCTTAGTACCAATGGAAAATGAATACTCGATAAGGATTTGTGTGAGACGCCATCATACCACAACCAAAACAGGTTAAATAAAAACCCCCGACCCAAAAAACTATGACAAAAGGTTAAAAATGCTAAACCCTATAAAAAACGCGACAAAATTTTAAATAATTTATAAAATTTCATATAATTTCAAAAATTTCATACGTACGGTCAACAGCAGGCCAAGATAACCATTTGCAGTTCAAATTTAGCGGTTATGCCTCCGACAAAAAGGTGGCACTAAGTTCCGTGTAGATTGTCTGACATGGTTTAGTTGGTACTTACGTAGTGTTAAGTTTTTTTTTTTGCTTTTTATAGGGTTTAGCATTTTTAACCTTTTGTCATAATAATGGCGTCTTTTTTTTGGGTCGGGGGTTTTTTAATTTTTTTTATTTCAGGCTTTTTGAAGGGGCTCCTTAATTTTCATTTTTCATTAAATTTATTTTATTTTTCTAGCCATTTAAGGGTAATTTTGTGTTTTATTTTTAAACTTTGGTCATTTTAGATTTTCAGCAAAAATATAAATCGGTTTATCCGTTTCATTCCGGCATTCCAGGGTTTCATACGCCACATCCCATTTCCAGCCTCAGGTCCTCGTCAATTAGAAACATGAAGAGAACTAGTCAAGACAAATCCAACCCATCGAGTTTGGGGATTACTAAAAGGTAGACCAGGGTTACATCTCCTACCTTCGAGCCCTATCATCATACCAGCTCCGAAGTTCCAGATTTCCAGCATCAGGTCCTCGTCAATAAGAAACACAAAGAGAACTAGTTAAGACAAATCCAACGAGCCCAAACCCGATGGGGTTCCTAAAAGGCAGTCCAGGGTTACGTCTCCTATCGTCGAGCCCTAACAGCAGACCAGCTCAGTGGTTCCAGCAGACATTAATGTTTCAAATGCAGATCCCACATATGCTTGCAAGTAAACTGAGCGTGTAACATTCCTATCACAGCTAACAAACGACCTGATGACCTTGAAGACCTGAACCGATGTCCAACAAACATAGCTAAAAACACTCTCGACTGATATACCTTTCAAACAAAAAAAAACGCATTAAAATCGGATCACCTGTTTGGAAGCTACGATGCCACAGACAGACACATACACATTTACACACACACATACACAGACACGTCAAACTTATAACACCCCGTCGTTTTACCGTTGGGGGTTAAAATAACTGTTTTTATATAGCGCTGATGATAAAACTGCCGGCGAAGATGCGTTAACCGGACGTTCAGCTACGATTTCTGTCGGGTCGGACATATTATTGGCATTCTGCATTGTATAGGTGAAATCCGCAACTTCTAGTGTGAACAGCAAGATCCAATGGTCGGCCAACGGCAAAACTGTCGTTCCGACATAATGTGAGCCTAGCCTACTACGAAACACCCACATCCTGTACGTACAGTCTGGTATGTATTCCCTGTCATACGAATTTGCATGACTACCGGAACCGGTGGATAAACCGAGTTTAATATACTCCATGAGGTTTTTATATACTTACCAATAGCATTCTGACCATAGAATGCTGTGGAGAAGATGAATGTAAAACGATTATAATGTAGCGTAGATAAGAAGGTTTTGATGGATGTCTGGAGTGACAACAATGTAAGGAATGAGTATATTAGAGGAACTTACAAAGTTGTGCCTGGTACAGAAAAAAATAAAGGGAGTCGGTTGTCTTGGTATAGATAAGCAATGAGGAGAGAGGAAGTAAATCTGATTAAAAGAGTTATAGATTTGAATGATGGAGAGTGCGGCCAAACACAAAATGGATGGTTTGTGGAAAGAACGATATGAAAGAGAAAGGGCACAAAACTGCGAATAGGTGTGATACAAATTCACAACAAAGAAAAGTGCGACACAGGTGACATAAATCGTAAAAAGAAGTGCGTACTTCTGTTATTGCTAAGACGATATCGCAGTTTTGTGTACAAGCTCATAGTAAAAGATGCCATGACTTCTGATAGGGGAAAATGGAAGAAGAAAACGTGTTGCGCGAAGGAGAGGAAGATGGTGATGAAACAATGGTCACACAAATTTTTCTATCATACGATCGAATTATTGACTCATGCAAAGCCATTTACCAAAAAAACATAGTAACATTAATACCGAAAATATAATATTATATAAGAACTAGCGAAACCTGCTCGTGGCTTGAGCATCCCGATACGGACAGGTAAGGTTAATAAACCCTGCAAACAGGAAAAGGAACTACATCGTTTACGCCTCATTACAAAATATTGATAGTATAGAATATACTAATACTATCAATATTTTGTAATGATTTTGTCTTTGGTCTGCTTAAGATGAGATTTCTTACCGACTAATTCCGATCTGTTTACCGCCCACACGTAACTGCCCATTTAATTATTTGATTGCTCAATATTTATTCAATGATCCATTTCATTATTTTTTATCGTTAATTTTGTTTCCTTTAACACAAATTTTAACTGCTTATCTTGTTAATATATATGCAGTTTGTAATTATAAACTTACCAAAACTACTATATAGTTACATGATCTACTGCTTTAAATCATAGCGTTTTCAAAGCGCGTGTTAGTAATGTAAACATTAATTGTTAACAATCTACGTCATATCGGATCTCCATAACATAGTACCGCTATTAATATTATAATAATGTTTTATAGCTACTTCCTCTTGCGACCGGCCTTGCGATATATCAGCAGGTGATGGACTTAGGAAACAAATATACCTACTAATGTTACACAATGTTTACGTAATGTACTTTCTTGGTACCTATTACACTCGTTGACAAGGAAACAGTTAACGTTTTTGGAAAATCACATGTCCGTAACATATTTTGGGTATTTCTAAAACTGTAAAAATAACATTATGTACTCAAGTTTGGCTGAGTTGTAACTCAGCCAAAATTGCTGCAGTCGAAAGCGTAAATGATTACTTCGATACGGTATTCTATGCTGTAAAGTGCAAACTAGTGTTGACAAGTGACTTGTCTACACTTGTCTTCTGTAAACTGTTTAAATTCTACGAAATAATGTACTATTCTACAGTTTCCGATATAAATTATCCTGGTGTCACCATGCGTCATTTACTTAGAAAATTTGACGGGTATTCACCTTTTTGGAAAAAAACTACATGGCTGGTCTAAATTTGTTTTGTTTTTCTGTTCAATTCTGGGTACGGGATCTCCGTATTTTTGTGTTGTGTCACCTTGGAGTCACTTCCCTGTTGTTCTAGTGAGTTGGCGGTTGGTTTCAGTCGTGGTTCCTCAACTGAGCGTCGCCTTGGCACGAGTCGCTTTCCCACCTTATCAGACAATATTATTGTAATGGATAAATTAATTCGTATAATATCAAAACTCATTTGTTGACCGATTTCTGATTGTGCAACAAAAGCTGAATGTCCAAGGTTTATGTAGATACTTTGTTTATATTTTTAAAATTAAAGCAGTCAGCCAGGTTTGACCAGGTCTTTCACGTTTTGTTAATGTGTTTTGTTTTGATGTAGGTCTAGGTGCACGGGTATTGATGATGATTGCTGATTATAATATAATATATAAAAACAGACCTCCGATTAAAACTGTTCAAGCGTCATCCGGTCTAGTTTTTAAGTATTTCAGTAAATTAACATTTAAAACTAATTTATAGCGACGTGCTTGAATAGTCTTGTTTTAATATTTAGCTTATCATTCAAATCGTTTAACCAAATTGTTTTTGAATTGTATATTTTGAATAAAACGAATGGTGTGAAAATACGCACATTCATGACAAATATTTCAAGGTGTTAATCAAAAATTCAAGTTCAAACATTTATAAAGAGGAATTCCTTTTGGGATCTTTACTGAGTTGAGCACCCACGCTCAACTCAGTAAATATCCAAAAGGAACTCCTTCGGAAACTTATCCTGCAATGGAAAAATAAAAACATAAAAGGGTATGATGGACTTTTGCAATTAACCAACACGTGAAAACTTTTCCTTCCTCGAGGAAAACTAACGGTGACCTTAAATGATGTGTTTTTTATTTACTTTCCGCAAACATTCATTCATTTGAGTCACTAAGCATTTTTTGTTGTCGTTGGTGACCTAACATAACAAAAACAACTCTTGAAAACATGTGATCTCTCAACTGACTGAATCCTCACTTCACATAAATTCACGCCTTCATCCCAAGGGGGCAAGCACAAACCACAGAACACCACCTGCACACTTCATGCACAGATATTTTGTGTTTTTTTTTTGCGGATGTGAAATCATCAAATAATGTCCCCTGCTCTGGGCGCAGCGGGCAGGAGAGTGTCAGACTTGTACTGACTAAAACCGACCCATGTTCCTTCTTTTGCCCTTCATGCTCCGGGGCGCGGTTACTCTTTCGTAATTTTTTTTTGTATTTGCTTTTCTTGTTTTCCTCACTGATTAGTGTGAAATTGAGTTTTTTAATTGTTTTGACTTGGGTTTAAAGTGGTTCTCATCCCGTTAAGTCGTTCTCGTGGGAGAATTTCATGGGACACTAGTTGCTCGGCAGTTTTCTGAGATGGGACTATTTGGCGCAACCGTGAGAAACAAAAATTCTCTCTTTAAATGTTGTGTTTAGATTTAAGTTTTAATTAGTTTAATGTTGTGTGCACTTGTGCATGTGCCAAATAAAGATATTTTAGTCTTTCTTTTATACGAATAAATTCTGAAATTGTAATAATAATTAGATTTTCAGGATTTCGCTGATCAATCAAAGCCACTACTTAGGTACAATATGACATAAGTTTTTAATTTTCAGCGAGATTAGGTATATCCGTGGTTCCAAAATAGAGAGAACTGCAGGGTCAATTGAATCAATATCCCTTGTTTGCTTGTTGCTATTTACACAGAACTTATATTTTCGTGATGGTTTTCAGACTACGTACATAGATTCTATACAAAGCTCTCGTGCATTTTGAACCGTGACATTTACGGTCTATCTAAGCTTTAATCGATGGAACGAAATATCGGAAACTATTTCCAGCAGCAAGTCCTGCAGTTGAATGCACATGATTTCTCTAGAGACGAAGATTCCGCTTACATATTGTGCACCATTCAGAGCGTTAGGGAGTAATTGGTATACCGACTGGAATACTAACTTTGTAGAAATATATAACACTAGCTTTTGCCCGCCCGCGGCTTCGCTCGCGTTAAAAAATTGTTGTGCCCGACAGGGTCCATGTGAACTGTATTATTATTATTTAAGACCTATTAAACACATGTGAGAAGCAATAAAATAATTTAATTGAATTGAATTAAATTCGGGGTAACACAGTTCCCCTTTTCTGATTTACAGGTACCTGCTACCTGTAATGTTTACCCTTGTGCCTTATTTATTGTAATAGCAATGCTAAGTTTTCCCTTTTTTTCCCTCCTTATCCCTCATATCTCAATCTATTTTTTTTAAATAGCTTATGTCCGTCTCCAGGGTCCCAACTATCTCTGTACCAAAATTCATCACAATCGGTTTGGCCATTTAGGCGTGAAGATGTAACAAACAAACTCACTTTCGCTTCTATAATATTAATTAAATAAGGATAACAAAACATCACGCCTGTAATTGTCGTAAGGGTTACGCAGAGGTGTACCTTACAGTACGAGTATTCCCACGTTTTTACTCAGTCCAATGTTATGGGGGGCGAAAATATTGTCATCAAACGTCCGCGAATCCGTGGCTCCTACTGAGAAATTCCTGATGGAAATACCCAATAACACTTTATCCTACCCGAGAATCGACACACGACCTCAAGTTCAGTAGTCGCGCTTGCGATTCTTCATTATTATTCCCTTGCCATTAGGTTTGCCGTTTTGTTTGTGGGCCGGCGCAAGCCTGCCGGGGTTGCGGGTTGTTCAAAAGAGAAACCGCAACCCCGGAACATAAAGGACAATAGAAGGAACATGGGTGGGTTTTAGTCAGCACAAGTCCACACTCCCCCCGCTCCACCCAGAGCGGGTGGAGGGTAGTTATTAGTTCCCATACGCAAAAAAGGGGTCGGCGCAACATGCCTTTTTCTTCCAACTGTCTCTATTAGTAATTTCACGTTAGTCAACTTCCTTGTAATCATATCACCGTTACACAGCCATCCATCATTTGCTTGGATTTTCCAACTACCCATCCAGAGTCATACTCAAAATCTTTCCTCATTCCTCAACATCACAGCCTCAGTGTGTGTACGTCATACGGTTCATTTCCTCCTTATTATTAACAGTTTATGGGTGAATATCCCAGGCGCTAATTTTACGTGTCCACGTTGAGAATCATGGTGTAAAATGATGGGATGTTTCTTAATTTTTTTTCTAGTGAACTACTTAACTTATTCCACTTAGGGCCACAATTTTTTTTTAAATAGGCTTACCTATGGAGGATAGGAAAAATAAATAACTTTAAAATTCAAGTTTGGTGGCTTGTCCTAGCTCCATTTTTTGATATAAATGTATTTACCAAAGGAACAATTTAAAGTAAAGTAAAAAACAAATTATTTCATTGTTAAATGCATATGACACACTATCTAAAAACATCTAAATCATATTATAAAATTGATGTTAAAAGCACAGGATACTCGATTCAAGTTTGTCCTAGCAAAAATCATAATTTTGGTAGCACTTTTTCAATTTACATTATCATGAAGATTCGTGCGTGTGCGATCAATCGCTTTTTATGTTCTGTTTTTCTCAGTCGTGCGCGGGAAGTGGCGCGTAACAGGTGTGTGCTTAGTGCTGTAATTGCTCGCCAAAAACGATGTATTCATCTTGGGTCGAACAGGGGACAAGAATTTTTCAATTTTGGTGGATTGATTTGCTGGTGATTTTTAAGTGTTTTAATAGTAAGCTACGTATTGTAGGTAGTGATTTGGGTAACTTATTTATCAGTGATATTTATTCTATTGTATCTTAATAACTGTATTTTTTAAGATTTTTTTTATGCCTGGTTTCAATTTTGGTGGCCTTGGTGGCGATTTTCACCACCAAAATTGAAAATAAGCCACCAAATTTGAAGTATGTACCGTTTATATATTATTTTTACATATAAAGACAGTTTTTCACTACACATTGTTTATTTATATGTATAATATTTTTCTCTTCTGTTTGTTCTATTTATTAAATTGCACATACCATGCTATTTTTCTGCACTACTCTAAGGTCGACTGGCAGACTGGCAGATACCTAAGTTTACTGAGACTGCACACCTCTCGGTTATGGAGGGTCTTCGCGTTTAAAAGGCCTCGACCCCCGCACTTCCGAGGGATGTACAGTCTTATTACCGATGATCTTGGGTGATGCATCCGGTTTGCGTTTAGCAGTGTACGGACTCTCCTATCCAGGGCATCAAGTTCAGTCTGAGTCCATTTAAGTATGCCGAAAGAGTACATTAAAACCGTATTATAATTAGTATTATTATCGTTTATTTATTTGTATACATATTTTTTTATATTTTTACATATTTTTTTTTTAAAAACATATAAAAATAGTAGCCCACCGGTATCGGGAACAGTGTCCAAGCTACCGGCAGTCAAGGCTCCAGAAAAGGAACCTCCTAACAATACGAACCCTGTCCAGGAGTACCGCTTTCTGTATCAAGCCCTTGATCCAGCTGCCTAACGAGAGCCTTCTCAGGTGTTGGTCGAGGCTCTTGGCATTTGAACCATTGGCTGTAACGACTATCGGCATAATGATCGCTGAGTCCACGTCCCACATCTCGACAACCTCGCGAACCAAGTCAATATACTTGATTTGTTTATCTTTTTCGGCTCCCACAACGTTCTCGTCATGTGGGACCGTTATGTCAACAATCATTGCGCGCCGCTCTGATCGATCCACCACCACATCAGGTTTATTTGCTACAATAGTCCTGTCAGTGATGATGGATCGATCCCTATACAATTACGTGTACAATTATAAATACTTATTTAAGTATTAATTATTTTAATATTACATGTTTTTTTTTTTGTAATAAAGACGAGACAAGGTTCATGTTTAAAAACTATAATATCTTTTCTTTATATATATATCGGTTTAATATTGTTATTTATTCATGTTTTATTTTAGAGTTTATTATGTTTTAGTTTCTTAGTTCTGCTGAGAAAAATTTTGTAGTATGGCAGGTAATTTTGTTCAAAATAAAAAGTTTTTTTTTTATGTCTACCCTCATAGTTCTCATTACGAGTTCATCAGATAAATAATAAATATTGTGGTAGGTACTTACTACCGATGACCGCAAGAAAGAATGGCAAGGCAAGGAGCTTCGCGGGCGCTTTTACCGGGCTCTTCATGGGCCCGATGTAAATTTTCTAGCATCCGTATCCTGGCTACGATTCAGCGACCTTTTTGGGGAAACTGTAGGTTTTGTCTGTGCGATTATGGACGAAGTTATGTTGACGAACAACTACTGGAAATATATTATGAAGGATGGGACGGTTGATGTGTGTCGGGCATGCCACCGTGTCACCCATCCGGGTGAGTCCATCGGACATATTATTTCTGGTTGTTCTCGTCTAGCTAACGGCGAGTACTTGCATAGGCACAACCAAGTAGCTAGGATTATTCATCAGCAACTTGCCTTGAAATATAGTCTTGTGGAATCTGAGGTACCGTACTACAAGTATGTGCCCGACCCAGTTCTCGAGAAAGACCATGTCACGCTGTACTGGGATCGGTCTATCATTACTGACAGGACTATTGTCACCAATAAGCCTGACATAGTGGTGATATGATGTAATCACCCCGCATGACGAGAACCTCGTGAAAGCTGAGAAAGAAAAACAACTGAAATATCTCGACTTTGCACACGAGGTTGTTGACATGTGGAATGTGAACTCGGCTATCATTGTGCCGATTGTCGTAACGGCCAATGGCTTGATTGCCAAGAGCCTCGACGAACATCTGTCGAAGCTCTCCTTTGGCGGTTGGATCAAGGGCCTGATTCTGAAGGCAGTTCACCTCGATACGGCTTGTATTGTGAGGAGGTTCCTGTCTCTGGAACTCTAACCACCGGTACCTTCGACCCTGTTCCCGATACCGGTGGGCTACTATTTTTTGTATTTTTAAATGTTTCTTTTTTATTTTCTGTTTTTATTTAGAAATATTAAAAAAAAAAAATAAAATGTATTTAACTGAATAAACGAAATATTGTTATAACAAGACTGAGTTTTATTAACTGATGGAGTTTTTTGGTCATTGAGCTTTATTAGTGAGATTTTTAATGTATTGTTTTAAGCACTTTCAATTTTGGTGGACCAATATCAATTTTGGTGGTCAACTTTCAATTTTGGTGGTCAACTTTCAATTTTGGTGGCTACACTAATCTTTGAACTCTAATATCTCAAAAAGTTACCAAGATATTTTCGGACCTCATGAAGATTCCTAAAGCTTGAACCTTCTATTTTTGTACTAGGTCAATAGTTTCACGAAAAGTAAAGAAAAAAATTTGCCACTAAAATTGTCAAAAATATGGACTTGTTGATATTCACCCTTATTCATTTTTACATATTTCTTATTAGAAGTAAAACAAAAAACATTTTTAAAATACAAAAAATAGTAGCTCTTTGGTATCGGTAACAGGGTTCAAGCTACCGGTGGTCAGGGCTCCAGATAAAGAAACCTCCTAACAATACGAGTCGTGTCCAAAAGTACCGCTTTCTGTGTCAAGCCCTTGATCCACCTGTTTAACAAGAGTTTCGTTAGGTATTGGTCGAGGCTCTGTGCAGCTATTGTTAACATTTATTAGATACTTATGTATCTAATAAATGTTATATGAAGTTATCTTCATCGTCATTTTCCTGCCCTTGTCCCATTCTATTTGGGGTCGGCGCAACACGTGTTCTTCTTCCATTCTGCCCTGTCAGAAGTCATGGCATCATTTACTCCTTTCTCCTTCATAGAAACATAACCTATTAGTATTAAAGCAGTGTACAAGTAAACATTGTACAAAGGCGGATTGGTCATATTCTACCAGTCTACTTTAAGGTGATAAAGAATCAAAACTTAGTAGATGCAATGTAAAAGAAAATTCCCAAGAGTAAAATATTGTTATAATATAAATTATGAAGATGGTTGACAATATTATGTAACCATGTAACGTGCCGGGAAAACGCTGGGTTACAAAACATGAATTACTTCGTCTCATCGTAGACTAATAAATACACTCTAAGACAACTTTCAATCAAATAAAAATTAATAACGGATTATCATTAAATCGCTACTTACGCACGAGCAGTAAATACATCGAAGTAATCATGTCACTCCACATTTAGCACGACCGGAGGTCAACACTGTGAGACCTTGTCCACTTGCAATTTGGATTTCATGTCCCCTTTTGTTCAATTATTACGTAACCATTACTTGTCCACCTTATGCTAGTTAACCACACATGGTCAAGATATGGACATTGTGAATAATGTTACATTAATACTAAATCAATGTATGTTTTATGAGCTTGTTGTCTTAAAGTGGCAGATATGTGCTGGGGAAGTTGCGCCATTTCTTCTCACCAGTTAAAATATTAAGGTGTGCCAAAGGGTTGCCGACTCCCTGCTTTGATGGAATGTCTTTGCCATTATGATCAAATGTGCTAATTCGCAATCTAATTTGAATTAAAATTACTTTAGATTTTACTTGTAACGGCAATTACACCTGGTTTTAGGTGCGTAGTTGCTATTTTAGGGTATTTTTTTTTCGTATTTTATCATTAATTTAAATAAATTATTATGTAATGGTAATGATGAATTAATTTGAAGTATTACGTGAGATTTTTGACATTTGTATCGCATTTTTTTGCAAGAAATATAGTCTAATAATACATAGCCGAAACAGTGGCAGGGTTACGTCCGCGTGTCGGTCAAACAGCAATTTCTTGCGAATAAACCTTCAGGGTCATGGTAACCGGATATCAGCGGTTGCCATGAAAGCCGGCAGCAAGCTTAGGAAATGCGTGGACTATCGGCAGACAAGACAATTGTCGTACTTTGTTCTATTTATAGAAGCGTAAACACGTGTAGTGGACATTAACTCAGTCAGTTCTTACTGGACTAGGAAATGTGTAGTATTTTTTTGTAATCAGTACTTTTTTAAATTTCATTTAATAAAAACAATTGAATGCACATGTCTTCTTTTAACTTTTTCTTTGTCATATTGCTAATATTCTGCTTTATCTGAAAGCTACTGGAAGCTTCAGAACTTAGGCACATACAAAAGGCAAGGCACATGGTCACGATGATACAGCATCTTTTGTCAAAAAATATATCAAGTGAATTTCGAGAATTGCGTTTATTCTCTTAGGTACCTCAAGATATAACTCATCTGGTATTAAGGATCATGACTCGATAAAGTTTGAATCTTTGATGGACGAAACCGTAATATAAAAGAGACACGTTCCAAAATATTGAAACCCTGCTGATACCTTTGATTTGTAAACCAGCAGTCAAAGATCAAAGATAACTTCAGAAGTGTGACACATGCAAGGTCACAATTCTTCGGTAACGTTATATGCAATCTATACAATCCTAATATATAAAAAATACGTACTGTCACTATGTTTGTACTCGCCAATCTCTGGTACCACTCAACCGATTTCAATAAACTTTTATCAATAAGTTATGGTTTTCCTAGCTTGAAAAATAGTGATAGATTTGGACCTGAAGGGGGCGCCGTGCAAAACTGGGACGCGTCTTTTGTATATTGGGAGTAAAAACACCATTAACGAAACGCAGAGGTACTTGTAAACTAGGACATTGCGTTAGTTTGTAGTTGTTACGGGGGTAACCACTGATGCTGATCAAACCAAAGTGGTTTGGTCAAAGATCAAAGATATCTTCAGAAGTGTTACGGAGATATCAAGTTCAAATATAAATTTTTTACACACAATTATCCAATTACTATTTCTGAATGTTCTTATTTTATTTTATAAAAATACCCACGCAAAGCCACTGCACTCTGGGGTTGTGGGTTGTTCGAAAGGATCGGACACACCCCCTAGGTACTTGATAATTTCCCATTAGTAAAAGAAAGGGTAGTGTATTGAATCATCGGCAATCATCGGCACAATATTTTGAGCGCGTAACATTGACTTCTACTGTAAAACGTGATTTTTAACCCAATGAAAAAAAAACCGTTTTCTAGCAATAGTTTTGCGTAGAGTTTCTTAGTTTTTTGTATAGAATGCTTGGTGGGCGGTTTAGTGAAGGGTCTGTTAACGCATATAAGAGGTATGTTTTTAAGTTTCGATGTAGGGGGTAATCTTAGAAACTATTGATCCGATTCCAAAAAAAATATAATTTCTGGCAAATTACATCCCGGAGACCGGAGTATCATAGACTATGTTTTGAGGCTTTTTTGTGTTTGGGAAATCATCAAATAACTTCCCCCTCTCTGGGCGGGACGGGGAGGAGTGTCAGACTTGTACTGAATAAAACCATCCCATGTTTCTTTTAACACCCTTTATGTTTCTGGGCCGCGGTAGGTATCTCTTTCGAACAACTAGCAACCCCGGCAGGCTGGACGCGCCGTCGACACGGTCTGTCGTCAATAGACGGACGGACGGCGAGCTACCCATTGCCCACCGTCCACAAGCCCGGATCTACGGTGGCCGGGAGTCGTATCTCGATGTTCTGACGCTTCCGTGGTATTTCTCGTGGAATGGAATTTTGTTCATTATTTTCCGACCGACCGCGAGCCCGGCGTGCGATGCCGGGGGCAAAGGCTAGTCTACAATAAATTAAATCAGCGTGAACATTAAAAGAGTTCTGCAGTACATAGTTGTTTAGTACCAAGGTTCTGTACAGCCTCAGGCCTACACAGATGATGATTGGCTTATCTCGACTGCATCTGTCACGATTGTTTTTGCATTGTCGGTGTTATAAAGATTTTGTTTTTATTACAATAACCCAGTTATGTATTTTATTTAAAACATACAATACTTCTGGTAGGAAAGTGAGTAATGACTAGGATTTTAAAGGATTTTAAGACGCCACCTTGATTTTATTTGCCGTTTGCCATGCCAAATTATAGGACTACCAGCTTACCAATGGATCTGAAATTTTGATATAGGTAAATTGATATCTTTATCTAGATTCTGCCTGAACGAAAACACGATACTGATAATTTTACTCGATCATAATTAATTCCGAAAACATGTCTAAAAAAACACTATTTTTGAAATTACAAGAAAGTTACACTATCTTTATGTTTCAAAATTACTCTAATATATTCGTAACATCAATATTAACGTTTTGTCAAAGTCATTTTTCCATAACTATTACCAAACATTTTTAAATAAAGTTTTAAGATATTGGATTTTTTGAGCGGCCGCGATCATGGTAGACGCTACGCAATTCTGAACCTTATGTCCGTGCTCTAGCGATTGATACACAATGTGTACGGAGACGAGCCAGTTCGGCGATAGCCCTCTTCGAGGTCGGATCTGTGCATGTTGTCGCTCCGGCCGTAGGTATAATAATTTGTGACGATAATTTTTGTTTGTGTAAATATTAGTCGGCTAAGAAATTATAGGTAATACTTATATTATTAAATTAGGTTTAAGTTTAAAATACTTAAAATGGCGAGAACTTCAAAAAAAATTGTTTCTAAAAGAAAAAGAAAAGAATGTGCCAAAAAAATGCAAGAGGTGAAAAAGGCAAGGTAAATAAAATAAAATCATCAGTACCTACCTATATTGCCCGAGTCGCTGCATAAAAACCATTTTTAGGTATAGGTAACAGCGGGTGATGGAGGGAGGGCCATATAGGTACAAAAAGATTGTACTCATGATAACCAACAACTTTTACTATGGAAGCAAAGTAGAAATCGCGAAAAAATATCAGCTGTTTAGTACATTTACGTTTACCAAATGTACTGCACAGCTGATATTTTTTCATGATTTCGACTTTGCTCCCATAATAAAAATTGTTTGATACCATGAACACAATCGCGTGTTTATGTATCGTTCACTAATTACCAGTCGTCACCCTATATATGAGTGTCCTTAGATATTGTAAATATTAGCACAGATCACTAAATAAGTAGTTTAGTTACTACGTAAACATAAGCACTCTGAGAACAAAAAATCTATGGAGACCGTGTTATACTATAAAATTCTCAGTTATGTGTTATTTTTCTCGTATTACCTTTTAGGAGAAGTTTACAAAATGAACAGATTCTTCAAGAAAAAACAATATGTGACTTAGATGCCGTTCCAGCAACGAATATGAAGGAAACGTGAGTGATTTTTAAATAGATACTTACATTTATAATATTATATTGTTTACTACTATTGTACACTAAATAGTTAGGTACTACGTAAACATAAGTCTTCTGAGAGCAGAAAATCTATGGAGACTTTGTTTTTAGTTGTATGTTATTTTAAAGTTAAAATTTTTCTTTTATTGTCTTTTAGGAAAAGTTTGCAAAATGAACAGATTCTGCCAGTAAAATCAATATGCGACTTAGATGCGATTACAGCAACGAATGTGAAGGAAACGTGAGTGATTTTTATTATTTTTATATAGATATAATATTGGATTGAAATATTCATATATTTTAACGGTATTTATTTGCAGCAATCATTTGGTATTAGAAACCTGGTGTAATATTGATAAAAGCAGCCAACTACAGGGACATGAAGAAATACATGAATCCATAAAATTTTAAAAGATGATGAATTTTGGACGGATAAGATGGAGCCAAAATTAATTTCTTTTTATTTTGACTGTCTCCTACCAGAATTGGTAGACCCGCGTCACACTCGAAAGCTACCGATTCGAGAACCTGATTATGTAAATGTCAGTAAAAATAAAGAAAATTTAATTGATCGAGGATCAATGACCGAGGAGCCCATCAATGTAATTTCTGAAATACAATTAAGTCAATTTTAATATTTTTTACATTTCAGTTTTAATAAATATGTTTGAAAATTAATTACTTAGCTTCATTACTTCTTTGATACCTTATACCTCACTACATACATTTTTAGGGTTCCGTAGTCAACTAGGAACCCTTATAGTTTCGCCATGTCTGTCTGTCCGTCCGTCCGTCCTCGCTTAATCTCTGTGACCGTTAGCACTAGAAAGCTGAAATTTGGTACCAATATGTATATCAATCACGCCGACAAAGTGGTATGGTGGTGGTTTTTTTAAATTTCAACCCTAACGTGTGACATATTGTTGGAAAGGTATTTAAAAATGAATAGGGGTTTACTAAAATCATTTTTTGATAATGTCAATAATTTCGGAAATAATCGCTCCAAAAGTAAAAAACAATGTGTGTCCCCCCCCCTCTAACTTTTGAACCATAAGTTTAGAAAATATGAAAAAAATCTGAAAAGTAGAACTTTATAAGGACTTTCTATGAAAATTATTTTGAACTTGATTGACACAACAGTTTTTGTACAAAAAAGACAAAAAGTTGTATTTTGTACAACTTTTTGTCTTTTTTGTACAAAAACTGTTGGAGCGCCTGCCGCGGAGCGTGCAACATTGCACGCTCCTCCACCTTTAAACTCATAAGTGGGAACACTTATTGTGACGGACGGGAAACTACAGAACCCTACACTGAGCGTGGCCCGACACGCTCTTGGCCAGTTTTTAAATGGTTAACACACAAGATCTGCGACGCTTTTATTCCTTAACACTTAATTTTTACTAGCTGTTTCACGCGATTTTAGCCGCATTACCGGGGAACTTCTTCCTGTACCCGGATAAAATATGGCCTACATTCACTGGGGATAGTGTAAATCTCTAATTGTGAAAGCATCCTTCAAATCAGTTAAGCAATTTCAGAGCCTATACAATCCACACAAACAAACAATCAAATCTTCCCTCTTTATAATATT
Organism: Ochropleura plecta; assembly: GCA_905475445.1. Taxonomy (NCBI): domain Eukaryota; kingdom Metazoa; phylum Arthropoda; class Insecta; order Lepidoptera; family Noctuidae; genus Ochropleura; species Ochropleura plecta. The sequence goes on along the minus strand of FR997721.1, from coordinate 15,130,557 downwards.
AGTATAAATTATTTAACACTGGTCAAACCCTTTCATTTGATACCCATATTGAGAGAGCTATAAAAAAAAAACGGATGTGTGTACTTATGTACACGCGTTAGAAGTTATACTTCTTTGGCGTATAAAAAAAAAATAACTAAAATGCTGAAGTGATTAACGATAAATATAAAAATTAATCAAAAAAATTTGAGCCGTCACGGGACGCCTGGCAAATGTGAAACATCGACATTATTTAGTAAAAGTAATATGCAGAAAAGAACAGCATTTCCAAACCTTGGCAAAGGTTGCTTAACCTGGCCCCCTGTGGTTACCCATCCATTTCCAAACCTCGGCAAGGGTTGCTCAACCTGGCCCCCTGTGGTAACCCATCCATTTCTAAACCTCGGCAAGGGTTGCTTAACCTGGCCCCCTGTGGTTACCCATCCATTTCCAAACCTCGGCAAGGGTTGCTTGGAATGTGAAATTGATTTAAAAAAACACCAAAATAATATTTATTTATTATGAAACACGTGTTCTAAAAATATAAAATTACTAGAATATACAACTTGAACATAGCTATCGATTTTCATGCCACCTAGAACTTCATGCTGTCGCTGGCTAAATTCACTCTCATCATTTTTCTATATCGCGCCAAAAGAAGTATAACTTCAAAAACAATGCAATTCAGCATTTTCTGCGGGAGCTATCTTGGATTTTAAATAATATTATACATGATTCTACTAGTCAAGCCCTTTCATTTGATACCCATATTGAAGGAATTGTATAAAATATGTTATTCGTCATTTTGTGGCGGCGGCCATCTTGGGCCGATATTCACCAAATAAAGCTAGGAACACTCCCGATTAATTTTCATTTCAAACAAAAACACCTAAATACATATCGATTCATCCGTTCTGGATATACAAACACACATACAGGACACACCACACATACATACACACAACCATACACGTCCAAATTATCATATTACTCTTCATAAAAAGTTTTCATTACAAATAATTTTTGTAAGTACAACAAAAAAAAAATCCGATCAAAAAATAAAATGTAAGTTGCGGCTCCTTATCTTCCCTGTTCGGTTCTCCTGACCCCGCGCTGACCTCGGCGTGTGCGATTGGCGCGAAATTCAAATTTTACACATTGAGTGAAGAGTACAGTTTGCGCGACGCGGTAGACGCGCGGAGCGTAGTGGGCGGAGCTATCTAAAATAAAAATATTCGCGGTGCGGTCTTAAAGCGATTAATTAGCCCTAAAATAGACTGACAACGCTCCATTTAAACAATGACATTGTATTATAATATAACTTACGAAATGTATGTTTGCGTCAACACTACAGTATATTCTCAATCCTCTGGCCACAAGATAGACCGGTTAAGCAGACAACAGCCTCTAAGGTAACTGGAAAATATACTTCTTTTTAGGGTTCCGTACCTCAAAAAGGAAAAACGTAACCCATATGGGATCACTTCGTCGTCCGTCTGTCTGCCAATCTGTGGTCCATTGGAGCTTTGAAAAAATTATCCCTTAAGTCTACGCAGTCAAAAGATATGGCCGTTTGTACGGAACCCTCGGTGCGTGAGTCCGACTCGCGCTTGGCCGGTTTTTCACATTTAAAAACATAAACATATTTCCAAAAATATTTTTTGGTAACTCAAACTCTAGCCTTTTATAATACATAATTATATCGTCTATTATATTTCTTCGTGACGCTGGCATAACTTTAAGTTCGATTGACATAACTGCCACTTGGCTTCGTCGGTGGCTACCAAAGAAATGTTATATTTCTGTGGTGGCTATCTCTTGGCTGCATGTTTATCAAGCTCTTGTGACGAAGTAGCCCAGATATGGGCTGAAGACGGCTCAAACCCTACAGTAAATGTCCACTATAAACCTAGTAAATGATAAAATTGTGGGTTATATCTTTAAATTTTATCATAACTTGTGACTTTCTGTGAGTCACTCTGTCATGAAACTTAATGTTATACGCGGTAGTGACACTGAAATTAATGACGGTATGGGAGATTCAATAAATTCCGTCCAATCACTGTACTGTAATTAAAGAATTTAAAAAGAAACATTGTATCCTAAAAAGATTTCCCCACGTGTGGTGGATTTTTTGTTAGTGCTTACAACTCGCCACTAATACAGCGAATTGTACAGTCTCCGACAAAAGTGTGTCTGTCTGTTAAGAATATTTATCTCGGGAACGCGTGAAGGTATCAAGTTGAAAATAAAACCATTTACTCAAAGCTGCGGTTCCTTGAAGTTGTAGAGAAATCCTATCTCGAAGTCAACGCAGTCAAAAGATATGAGCGGTTATGTCACAACTTTGTATGGAACCCTCGGTGGGCGAGAACCGGTCAAGATCGAGTAGTGACTCGATCTTGACCGGTTCTTAAGTACGTAGTATTGTAGTACAACAATGACTGTCCAACGTAGATAACTACAACACAGTAAATACAAGAGAACTACGGAAGAGAAAAAACATGCTGCGGCCGTCGCGTCGTCCAAAATCAATTTGAATAAGGGAGAATGATGAATTATGATAATAAAATAATAATTATGATAATTTGTGCAATTTTGGATCTGTAGAAAAGTATAATTTTAAGGTTATAAAAATCATATTGTTGGTAATTTATAACTTGTTGTTAATTGTTGGTAATTTATAAAATTATCGTAATTTTATGTTTTTCCACTATTCAAGATCATTTTTATTTTTGTTCTAGACTGTACCATCTGTTTCCATCAAAAGTTTGAATCATTTATTAGATTTATTTATATATTCGCTAATTATAATGTTTAAAATAAATCAACACTCTCATTTTCATGCAAAAACTCGAGGAAATGAATTAGTTAGTTTGTTATGTATATTTTTGAGTTCTAAAATCCTTATTTTAGAACTCAAAAATATACATAACAAACTAACTAATTCATTTCCTCGAGTTTGTATGGGTCTGTATGGGTTGTTTTATTGGTGTTTCCGTTTAGCACCTCCGTTTCATTGCTACAATCAGATAACATGCCCTTGCAACAGACGTCATGCGGACTACTGGGCTGGCGGTATATTTCTCTGCAGCTTTTTGTGGGTATAGGTTTAAATGTTTGTAAACGCACCCACGATACAGGAGAAATTCCTAATGCAACGTTTATTTTTTTTTAAACTTGTGTCCCGTGTTCAGTCATTACTTTTGATATATATATATAAATATGATTTAGCTCTGAAAGAAATTATCATCATCAATTGTTGAGTCACACTGGTTAAAGTACGGATGCTGCATTCACTGGCACACAAACCTGGACCCATAATATTATGCCTGTAATTCCCAAAGGTTCAAACTCACATTTCGCGCCAGTCACGCATTTCAGAGAGGCGCCTAATGCCTTGAACCAGTCTCAGTCCCAGGTTTCAGGCTGCCACTCGAAAAGAACAATTAAACTTTGCAACTCTCTCGTAGGTCTACCAGCACTAGTCTAGGTCGCAAAACCGTCCTGAGATATGATTTCAGGACCTTAGTCCCGGGTTCTATTAGTAGGTCAAGTAAAATAAATTGGTTCCCTGCTTATAGGATGCAGTAAGCTTGCCTTACTGCATCCTATCAACCTATGCATGCAGCTGGATCCCACTTTGCAGCAATTGTCTGTAAGAACTCCTCAACCCAGGTATTGGTTAAAAGATACCCTCCAGCGAGATTGTTTTGTCATACTGTTGGACTTCGAACTGTCAATGAGGACTAACAAACTTTTTTGAATGATAGCCAGGACTGACTATTGATAAGACACACGATACCAAAATATTTCATTTGTAAGAGGACCCGTCTGTCCGTCTACTGAAAGGCCACGCGCCCAAAAATGTATTTGGCACAAAATCAAAAGAAATACCGACAAAGTAGAGACTGTAAATAACTGAAAAGAAAAAAATAAGTTCAGTCTGCAAGTGTAGAGAATAATTTAATTACTGCAACATTAACATTAAAAGTAGATGGGGATTTTTCTGTTACGTTTTTTACTTATCTCGCAAACGGCCAGTTCTTAAAAGAATTTTCACCGTGTCTTAATTGTAATTCATAAAATACATTCCTGCTTTCCTTTTCTTAAAAATACGCAACTAGCTTAACTCAAACAAACCTTGTATAAAAAATAAATTTATGTGGGGGGCCCCGGTCAGAAGTTAGTTGTACTGTAATTGACCAAAGTTCCTGACCACATAATGGCGTACTCAATATTCTGGCGAATCTGGAAAAACACTAAGACCACTTTGTCAGGCCGGGTCTCATGGTTTTTACCTGCTATCGTTTAGAACGCATTTCGAAGAAGTATGCGTAAAACGAATATTATGCCGCCCAACCTTTTGAGCCGTTATTTATTAAAATATTGATGTTTTATTTGTAATAATCGTTAAATTAAAGGACGAGGTGGTCTTTGGGTACTTTATTAAGCTCTTAATTACTAATAATAAGGAACCGCGTGTTATAGCAATTGATAGATCTAAATATAATTTAAATGTGTCCAAATTATTACTTAATTAGGCAATTATACGTATTGTTGATAACCTATTAATGATAATATGGAAAACCTGATTCGTTTGGTTTCATTACGATTGGATAAAATGCTACGAGTTTGTAAGATGGTTTAGGTTAGGCATTGTATTTTGTAAGACTATGCACCCCACGAAAGTTGATAGAAATTAAATGATAGCTTTTTAGGGTTCCATACCAATAGGTGACCCTAAGATTCCACTGTCCGTCCGTCTGTCACCAGGCTGTATCTCATGACCCGTGATAGTTAGACATTTGAAATTTTTACAGATGATGTATTTTTATTGCCTCTATAACAACAAATATAACCAAACTAAAAAAATAATAAAACAATTTTTTAGGGGATCCCTTAAAATAAACATGTCTTATTTGCCGTTTGTATAGATTATTGTAAGGACCCGTGTGCGTTATTAGTTATTGAGATCTAGAACGCTTTTTTTTTGTCAAAATGCAGCAGTGACTATGTTTTTCATTACTTTGTTTTATAAAAACCGATTTAGTTTTGCCGTTGTGGGTCAATTTACATGATAATAAGCGTGCAAAATATTATTATAAAAATATATTGTTTGGTGCCACGGAACCCTGTTTCTGACCTCCAATTTTGCAGTGGGTACACTTTCCCAAATCCTACCACCACCCCTATTTCTCATACGCACGGTTCAAAGTCGCTTGCAGTTTAAGATACAAATCTTAAAGTGTTTTAGTAAGATGTTGCTTTTTGTAGAGGTAAAAATAGCTAACTGTTTAAAATTTTTGTTTATTTTTCATGCTAATGTTTCAAGAGTTTTGATGGTCAGAAATTAAAACGGATAACGAACTTGAGACCCAAATTGTAAACTGTGATAGATAAATCTCGTTTCGGGAGATTGATTGCACAAGTTCTCGTAATCATAATAATACAAAATAAAAAACTTGTCCGTTACGGCTATTTTTGTTGTTAATTTGTGTATATTATATTTAATTAACCTCTTGCTAATAAATCGTTAAGATATTTCCTGTCTGAACCGCAAGATTTGTTTAAACAAATAATAGTCCGTTAACATAATCTAGTTTCTTAGGGTTCTTTACTACAAAAGAAAAAACGGAGCCCTTATTGTATTATCTTTTTAGTTCGTCTGTCTCTCAAGACCCTTAATCGAGATAATGGATTCTCCAAGGAACTCGTGGAGGTACCGAGTTAAAATCAAAATCTTAGCCTGGATTTCCGTCAGAAACGTTAAACGTCACGTTTCTTTTGTTTTATGTAATTGTTGTAATTATACAGGTTATATGGCTGCTATTTTGTAAATCCTACTAATATTATAAAGGCGAAAGTTTGTACATGTGTGTGTGTTTGTTACTCTAACGGCAAAATAACTCTGGATGACATGGTTTTAACATAGCTTATATCCTGGATAAACACATAGGTAACTTTTATTCCGAGTTTACTCGGGTTAAACCCTGGGGCGCAATTAGTATTACAAACGTAAAAGTTTGAAAGGATGTTTGAATGGATAATATATGAATGGATGTTTGTTACTCTCAAGCAAAATATAAGTACTCCACGAATTTAAATAAAAATTCTTACACAGATAGTATACCTATAACCTGTATTAACACCTAGGCTACTTTTAATCCCAGTACTATGTTCACTTGGAACATATTTCGACGTGCAAGCGGGCAATGTCGAGGGCAAAAGCTAGTAAAATATAAAGGTGAAAAGGTTAAAAGGCTAAAATATACAAGTCTCTTTGGAAATAAAATGCCAATCACGAATAACTTCAGCGCAGCCTACGTTTTGGTGCTCGTAGTCATTTAGTAGCCACGAGGTTCGACGAGACAGTTATTCACACAATTATGAATATCTTTGCCCAGCTGTGGAATCACGCGAGCTTGCAGTAACTTAAGTATATAAGTGGTATACTTAATTACTGGACATGTTACACAGTTAAATCCTAATCGGCGAAAGTAAATTCAAGAATACTTGTGTCATTTTACTTATTTACATCGGTTCAATATATAAACCACTTTTTATAATTATTACAACAAAAAAAAACATCAATTGTTCAAAATAACAATAAGTAAATAAATGATTGTTTAGATTTTATGTTACTACGTGCAAGGTCGGGAATATAAAGACGATGAGTCACAATTAATAGCTCAGTATTTTATAATTATTAAAAACAATAATAGGCAAGTACGTTAGGCCGCGCATAGTGTTGGAGCCCGTAGAAACACAGAATGTGCATCTGTGAAATAACAAATGCAAAATTGATTTACGTTCTCCCTGCTAGACAAACAAGCCTTTTCCGTGATAGGAAGTGGGTTATAATCTACGACCTGTCTTTCATATTTGGTTTTAGAGTTAACCTGTTTTTCGACATGTTTTTTTTTCTACACCGCGGTTTATAGCTGTAGAGATGAATTGTGTAATACCACAGTATAATTTTTACTGTGGTAATACAATTCATCTCTACAGCAACAAAGTAAAGTAACTATTGCTGGTGTTACAGGTTATTCGAAAAATATACCGCGGCCCTAGAAAACAAAGGGCAAAAGAAGAAACAGGGATGGGTTTTAGTCACTAACAGCCTGACCCGTCTGCTCCGCCGAGAGCGGGGGAAGTTACTCGATGAATTGCCATCCGAAAAAAAAAGTGACTGACTTCGAAACATGTTCAAACACATGACCTATGTCGCGCATGTCGAGTGCACCACACCATTGCTCTTGATGAATAGAAACGAATACAAACATATAAATGCGCGTGACACTGGTCAACTTCCCTCACACGTCAGTGTCCACGATTCCTCAGTTTTATCCAATTAGCCAGTCGAAGTACAGACCGTAGTGAAATTGCACACACCTTGGCTCATTTCAGTGTATATTTATTTATAACTCTGGAAAAAACACCTTTCGATACAGACAACACCGTTAATCATCCATCTGTTGAGGAAAGCGATTGAACTCTAATAACACAAATTCTTTAAACTTTTTAAAAGGGTTCCGTACTTTACTGCGGAACCCTGCCGAATGATAGGTACGTGTATCAGTGTCGTGCCTTCATATTGTAGTCAATGTATTATGTGAGGTTATTAATCATGATATATTCAATTAATATTATGTAAATAGTACGAAGATATGTTTTCTACAGTCACGGACAAAAACGTTGGCACCTATTTAATATCTTCATGCATATGTATAGCCAATCATTATAATGATAGTGTCGACAATAATTGTAACATAAATTGATCATTGGTACTCAATATATTACACGCATTTTTAATGGAAACACAATCTGCCTATTGATTATGTAAGATATTTAATTAATTATTCAGAATGTTATTCAATACTTCTGTTTTACAACATTTTATTGTTATTTTAACGCTTTTGAAATCGATTGTACTTGATGTCTTTATGTTTACATTGCTACTATTTGGTCCATTTATTTGACTGTGGTAAAGTTCCGTGTGTGCACATACTGAAATGGCTTCAAGCAACTATGACATGGAAAAAATAGCACAATAAATATTTGCGAATGGGATTTAAGGCGGTTGATACGCGTGGTGCCTAACCCAGTTGTTCCCAGGACACCTTGTGGTTGCCGAATACGTTTATTTAGTTTTTGTAAGTAGACTTATGTACGACAACTTACAATAACTAAATAAATATCTTACTAATATTAACTAACATTTTATACGCGAATGTTTGTGAGGATGGATGGATGGATGTATAGATGTTTGTTACTCTTTCACGTCAAAACGGCTGAACGAATCTTGATGAAATTTGGCACAGAGGAAGATTATAGTCTGGAATAACACATCGTTTTTTTTTCCGATAACACGCAGGCGAAGCTAGCTGGCACCCGCAGCTTCTTTTGTAAAATTTTCTCAAATATATAAATAGTTGTCGCAATATACATCATGTATATTGCGACAACTATTTATATATTTGAGAAAATTTTACAAAATAACTTCTATGTCGTTGGAAAAATGCGTTGGAATACTGTCCAAAGCTTCGGAGATTAAAGGCGTAATATTATGATGTAAATGTATATGCCAAAACACCCGCTGACCCCAAATACCATTGGACGATAGCAGGACGGTGATGAAAGGTTTTATTAAAAAATGTTAAGACATAAAAGTTAATGACCCCGGCATTTTCCATACACGCAAGGTGTCAAAATGTCATTCATTGATACACCAGTACTTTTTGCTTCCTTTTTTGTATTTCTCAATGAAACTTCTACACGAACGTTAAATGTTACTAACTTGATACAATACAAACTTGAGATTTACACAAAAAAAGTTTTGATCGTTTTTATGAACACTTTGAATAGAATTTTCAATAGATTTCTTTTATGCTTAGATTTTACGATAAAAAATACATTTAAGTCCTGCTAAATCTATTGTTATCTTAGTGTTGGATCGATGCACAATTGCAGAGAAAACAAGTTTTACTATGTATCCTATCACTAAAATATTTTTATCTCCTAAATGAAGTGAAATATCAAAACAGATGTATTTTAGAATGGTTTATTATGGTTTAATCAATAAAGAAAAAACGGGCATGTCCGCAATTAAGGCAAAATAATACACTGGTGCATCCCCGACATTTCATTTATATATTTTTTTAGTCTTGCACCATTGCATTATGTTGTCAATTATGTGTCAATGTGGATGCTGTATGATGGATCATTGATTTCAATTAAAGAAGGTGGCTGGCAGTGGATGGATGCAGCCAAGATGCAAAAAATAACAGCAGTTCTAAACATTACGTTATTTAAAAAAAAAAACAATTATTTGATTGCTTTTCAATTTTACAAATACAATGTTACCTTAATACCAATTAGACTGAAGCCGATTCCAATAACTATTGCATGACATAATTTTGAAGGCTGATTTAATTTCTTACAGTTTACGGGAATTTCTGTGCGATGGTCAAAAAGAACGGCTACAGGATTTTTAGAGAAATGTGCTTGGCTCTATTTAAGATCATACTTGGTAACTTTTACATTGATAGTAATTTCAGCTCGTGAATCTAAGCAACCCAATTTTACATGAAAAGAGTTTGATATATTTTACGTCGCCTCTTTCAAGAAGACAAATCGAGGCTATTTCATTTATATGAACAAATGTTGCACGATATTACTACTCTTAATAACCTCTAAACTAAACCAATCATCTCAAATTTCAGTCTAAAGCCTTACTTATTAAAGTCTTTTATATCATAACCATGACCTTACCTCAGCCTACCTACCTTAGGTAAGCTGAGTTATATGTATTTCAGTCATGATCAGACCCTATCTGGGTAGTGTTGACACTAGTAATTTATTCACTGCATTAGTACTTACGTGGTGTTTATCAGCATGAAAAGGCCAACAACCTTGACGTTAGTCTGTCCTTATAAAACCATAATTTTCCAGTATTCTGTTTTACTTCACGGAAACCGCAACTTATCTAACCAATTCTTTATTTTATTACTTCGACGAAACATTTAAAATGGATGGAATATCCAAAAAGCCAAGGAGACTGCTCAAAATACGACATGTGTATTTTTATATTTTAAAGTGACATTTTAGGATCCCGACTTGATTCTACTTTCATGGATATCTATGAATAGCCAGGATACGTATGAATTGTTACAGGGTCTATTCCAACCAATGATTTTGATTGTTGTACGTAAAATACATCGTACGAAGCTGTACGTTGGACATTTTACTAGAGAACAAGTTGTTTAGCAAGCTATGGAAAGGAATTCCCTACTCCGTGGGTATCTCATCTAGAAGGAATTGACCTGATAAATGGGCTGGATTGGAAAAATACCCGGCCAAGTGTCGAACTCACGTACCGAGGGTTCCGTAGAAACTTGCGACATAAACGGCCATGTCTTTTGACTGCGTAGACTTATAGGGTTGATTTTTCACAGCTTTATGGAACCACAGACTTGAGTATATGGTTTTTTAATACACACATCAAAAGTATCTAGGGATCAACATATATTTTTGCAATTTCTTTTCTCCTGATTGATATTAATTAAAATTTTCTTTAAGGATTCATCAAATAAAGTGTTTTCGTTTGTCACAGTAACGATAAACCAAGTCACCTTTGAATTAATAAAGAAATTTGCCATTTTCCTAATAAAGGGATTTTTGACATTTGAACCACTAACATTAAAGTTCGAAAAAAAGACTGAAATAACAGTTTTCTTTAAAATTTTATTGGGTAACTAAAACAATTAATAATCCGTGTTTCTACCGCGAACACTAACAACACAAGAACATCGGTTTGGCATACTCAAAATGAGTTCATCCAAATCACGCTGTGGAATGGCCGCCCATGTTCGTTGCAACAACAAAAAAAGGTCTTCTTGCGACTGGATACCCTCCATATTCGGCAGAGCTCTTCTCTGTAGCATATCCCATGCATGCTCAATCGGGTTCAAGTCTGGCGACTGAGCAGGCCAGGGCAGGACATTGATGTTAGCTGCGGCGAGAGTCTGTCTTACAACTCTTGCGGTGTGCGGTCGTGCATTATCATGCATTAACTGAAATAAGGGACCGATTTGCACTTGTAGAGGAACGATGACGTCTGATACAATCGTTTCAGCATAAATTTGAGCGTTGAGGTTGCCTCTGATCCAAATCAACTCAGTTCTTCCGCCGATCCAAATACCCGCCCATACCATGATGGTTCCACCACTATAAGGATGGACTTCCTGGCAGGATTTTAATCGCTGTTGGCGTCCAGGGGTTCTCCAGTGTCGTATACGTGTTGTATCCGGTCTCATACCAAAACGAGACTCATCAGAAAAGCACACGAAACGCCATTGTTCTTCTGCCCAATTTCTGTGTTCAAGAGCCCATTGATATCGAATCCTACGATTGTGCATTGCTATAGGTGGTACCCGTAGCGGTCTTCGGGAATGAAGGTTCACTTCATGCAAGCGGTTTCTGACTGTTTGGTCGCTAATTAAGTTCCCTGAAGAGTGATGAAGCCTCACGGCTAACATCATGGCGGTTATTGTTGGAGCTCTTCGAGTTAAGATTTGAATGTATCGGTCTTGTCTCCGTGTGGTGCAGCGATACCGTCCTCCATGGCGCTCAGCCACGGTACCAGTGCTTCGGTAACGTGTCCAAAGTCGACTGATAACACTCTGACTTGTATTCAGAGCTAAAGCTACAGTACGTTGCCGGGAACCAGCTTCTATCATTCCCACGGCTCTGAGCATTTCTTCCCTGCTTAAATGACGTCGCCGCTCCATAATAACGTTGGTTTTAATCAGTAGTAGGGAAACAGTAGCACTAATAATGTCTTCAATGCGTTGTATGTTTTTATAGGGAAAATATTGACAGCTTATTTTCATCTTTTACTCGAATTTGATTGAGAGTTCCTGATTCAAATTATGAAATGCACCAAAAAGGATCCATATAAATTTATAAAATCATAAATTTATTACAAAGCCACATCTCAATCTCAAGAAATCCGCATAAAAATGCTTGATCCCTAGACACTTTTGATGTGTGTATATATAATTTCAACTCTATACCTCCACATGTTCCCGAAATAAAGTTTTTTGACAGACAGACAGACAAACAGTCGGACAACAAAGTGATCATAATTATTAGGGTTCCGTTTTGTGGGAGACGCACCGGGCGTCGGTAATATTCCCGGCCAGCATCGTTGCGTGTCTGTGGACGGTGAGCAATCGGTAGCTCACCGTCCATCCGTCTAGTGATGACAGGCCGTGTCGACGGCGCGTTCGTGTTTCACGCGCACCGCAAAGAGATTTCAGCAAAACAGAGGAGTCTGCGAGGGCAGTGCCTGCTGGGGTTGCGGATTGTTCGTAAGAGATACCGCGGCCCCGGAACAAAAAGGGCAAAAGAATGAACGTGGATGAGTTTTACTCAGTAAAAGTCTGCCACACACTTCCGCTCCGCCTAGAGCGGGCGAAATTATTTGAAGATTTCCTAACAGATAGAGTTCCGTTATTTTCTTTTTATTTACGGAAACCTATAATGGATGAAAGATCTATGTCTAACAGAAGAAAGAAAGATGTGTGTTAGGTTATGTACTATCGGCAACAGCGATCATAGAGTTCTGGCAACCAGGAAACCTTTTTGCTAAGGACGGAGGTATAGAATAATAATATAATACCCACATATCGCATATACAGTTATCTTTAAGTCCGATTAGATTATATTATTTTTGACGACACGGTTGGCGCAGTGGCTGAGCGATCGACTGCTGAACTGGTGCCGCGGGTGCGATCCCCGCACGGAAAAAATATTTGTATGACCTGCAGGTAGCTGTTTCAGATCTGGCTGTTTGTGTATGTGAGTTTAAATGTTACATTGATAAAGGAGAAAATTCTAGTGTATGGCAACGTTTCTCTAAAAAGAGAAAAAAGAAATGAAAGAGAAAGATTAATTAGTGGGACGAGCCTATTGCCATCAAACGAGCAAAAATCTTTACTTTGTGGCTGCTAACGGAAAATCCCGATGACACTGGCTTGGGAGTCGAAACTAGGACCTCAAGCTTAGCAGTATCGGTTAAAACCTCAAGAACAGCTAGGCAGCTTTAGCGAGGACTTCGTAGTAAAATACCGCTTACTAGTAGATAAACATAAGTCCCACGTCCACCAAAAAAAAATCCGCGTAAACTTGTCTTTAACGGCTTACTGAATTGTTTTAAAAACGTGTTCTACTCAAACCTGTGGCGGGTACCCAACCGGGTGTCCTTGACTGTCTGATCTAATTCGCGCCACCACGTGCGGTGCCGTGAACGTATGCTTAAAATTAACAGGTATATCACTTTGAAAGGCTCAGTAGTCACCAACCAAAGCTTAGGTTTTAGTCTCTGATCAATTTTGTTGCGGGATTCAAGACAGTCATTATTATTATTAAACCTATCAGACAGTTGTGTTGCTGGGGAGTTTGTTCCGCTATTTCTTCTTCCCAGCTAAAACACTAGGACGTGGCGAAGGTTGACCGTTTTGGGGGACTGTCTTGCGTAATAACGTTAAAAAAGTGCTGATCATCAGCCTAGTTTGAGATTGAATAAATTACTTTTGATTAGATTTTTCTCCCGGATCATGGGACTTCAGTCTCCAATATTACTACAGTCGTTGCAGCAGTTTGGAAACAGTGTGGTGGACAGTTTAAAAGGCTCCGTAGATGGTCACCAATAAATCTTAGGTTTCCTAAGTCCCATCAATTTACTTATCCGCTTTGCAAAGACAGTCCTAATAATAGCGGCCGTTTCATTTTGCTATCAAACGCTTTCAAAACTGCAAACTATCACTTTTTTTATGAAAACATAATGTCTTTAGGTACTACAGAATTCTTAATAACATGTCCAGGACAGGGAGCATTGCACAGGGAGTGAGTCTAGTATCATCAACCGGAAACAAATCTAGACCCTGTGGCTGCAACTGAAAAATTATCTATGGAAAGTCCTAATAACACTTTGCCCTACCTGGGAATCAAACAGTCAGACTCAACAGCCGCACTTGCGATCACTACACCAACGAAGCTAAAATAATGATTCCACGAATTATAATTATATCGCTGTACCTTTTTCATAGGCACCTATGAAGTATGAGTTCATTAACTATCATAGCTTGCGTCAATAGTTTAATATTGTTCTCTCGATAAATGACTACAGCGGCTGAGTGTTGGGCTAGTCCCGCCGAGCACAAGAAGTGACTAATCTACAGAATAACTATTTAACAAGTTCTTAGCAAAACCACAAATAGACATGTGATTATTATTATAAACACATACTTGCTGAACTCACGTTTTCCGCTGAATGGAAACCAACCACAAATTGTAATGATTTTGGCCCATTTCTTTTTTGAAACCCTGCAAATGTCATGATGTCAAGTTTTCACCTCTAGTGACTTCTGTATGGGCCGCCATCTTGCGTTGTTGACACCAAAATTTTGTATTTTTCCGAAAATCCCCCAATAGAAACAAAATTCAAGCATTGCATTTTAAAAAGTCTACATTACACTAATGATTTGTCTTTTGTTTTTCAGATGGGCCAGTCAAGACTATACAGGCAATCCAAAGTTCAGTTTTATGTACAGTCAAAACAAGAGTATCTCTTCAGTTCATTTAATAAATAAATCATGAGTTTATTTACTAGAATTTAACTTATATGTTGACGAGATTTCATTTTCTACGTTTCACCTGCTTTATACGACATTTTCGTCAAGACAATCAAAAGATCCTTTCTTTATTCAGAATTAATCTGAGAGGTCATATTGACCCAGCGAAATTCAAAACAACAACAATATTAAGGAAGGCAATGCTCCTAAAATGGTAATGTTCACATTTCAACCAGTAATTAAAAGTTGCGTACCTAGTAATAACTATGCAAACAAGACTAATAGGTTTATTTAAAGTTGCTGTTATACATTACAAACTATAAGTTCCTTAACAAAAAGGTAAATTATATGCAGTGGAATGTCCGTGCAGGCTTATCGTTTATGATAAATGAACCGGTATGGCGGGTATTTTAGAAATGTACTAAAATATTACGCGGCTGCTTACGATTGCTGATGAGATTAGAATAAATTATAATTATTTTAATAACCGCTCCATTGGTCTGGGGATCAAAAGCGCGGTACACCTTAAATCCAGATTAGCCCAGGTGCTGTTGTAGTGACACGATTGTTCTTCTGTTAATGGGAACAAAGACGTCGGTGACGTCAAACTTTCAAGGGTTTTTTAGTATATGACTTATGCATAGTACTGACAGTAATACAGAATAGGTAGGAAACTTGATCGATTGTATAAATACGTTAATAGACTAGTTCAATTCATTTTCGAAATACGGGGAAATAAGCGGCAACTATGAAACAAACCGCAGTGGCGCATACGAACAAAGACCTTCGTTGTTATAGTGATTCAGAGGTGGAAGAAATTCCCAGCAGCACGGCCATACTTCCTGGCGACCTTCTACTTCCATACCTAATTACACAGCTAATTAGAACAAATTCACTTTAATACTTTTTAGAGCGTTTCGCAGTACCGGAGGCAAAAAAAGCGTGACGATTTTTTGTGTTTTTTTTACACCAATGTTGATGGTTTTCAATGTTCATTGATGAGTAACTGGCATTTTTTGCTGACGATGTCTAAATATAGTCTGCTATTATAGTACAATCTGTTGGTAATAGAAATCAAAATATTCCAGATTAGAAGCCCGGAGGCTCGCCAATATTAAAGCATTGATCATTGGCTTGATAACGTACTGCCAACCTATAAAATCTGTCACAACATTTGAATTTCGATCCATTCTTAAGTATGGTTGGTCCTGAGTTATAAAACAGATTATTATCAGCAAGGGTGGTACAGTACCTACGTTGTCGTCATAGGCAGACAATGAATGTTGACTTCAGAGACCCAGACACAGCTCGCGGTAGGTACGTATATAGGTGTCTAGACAGCGTGAGTAGGTCAATTTGCCTACGAATCTTGCGGTACATTTTATTTTATAGACCACGGTAAATAAAACTGGCAATTAGCCCCTATTCTACGTTTGTGTACATAGATCAAGTCTTCCCTCACTGCACAGGTAGGGGTCGTTATCCAGTGTAACCAGATGCAATTAAACATGGTGCGATTGCCAATCCTACCTACTAATATTATAAATGCGAAAGTTTGTGAGTATGGATGTATGTTTGATCCTCTTTCACGAAAAAACTACTGAACGGATCTTGATGAAATTTGGCATAAAGGTAGATTATAGTCTGGAATAACACATAGGATACTTTTTTATAATCACGCGGGCGAAGCCGCGGGCGCCAGCTCGTCTAGTCATAATCTAAATCAGACTCGAATTTCAGACTTTTAGGTGTCTTATTACGGATAATGAATGTATACAATCCTCGTGTAATCTTTATCTGTTGAGATGTAGGTCCTCACTGTCTAACGAGGATTCGGACGAACAGAAGGATCTTGGTATGATATGCGTCCTTAGGTGTCATCTATCCAAGGAGCGATCACGGTAAGCTTTACTCAAGGTACTTGCTTAACAATGTTCAAGTACATGCTAATTGATCTATCAAATTAGCTAATCATCACCTTTGTTTAGCCAAGAACATATTCAAGATGATTTTATCACGCAATCCATTTTTTGCGTAGTTACTTTAAAGGAAATAATTAATTTAATAATTGGGTTTCAGCGAATAAGGGCTCCGACAGAATCATGTTATCCTTATACTAATATTATTATTTTGACGGCACGGTTGGCACAGTGGCTGAGCGATCGACTGCTGCGCTGCGTGTCGCGGGTTCGATACCCGCACGGAACAAATATTTTGTATGATCTGCAGATAGTTGTTTCGGGTCTGGTTGTTTGTGTATGTGCGTTTAAATGTTTGTAAACGCACTCACGATGAAGGAGAAATTCCTAGTGTGGGCAAAGTTTAAAAAAAAAAGAAATTATAAAAGCGAAAGTGAGTTTGTTTCTTTGTTACGTCTGGAACAGAGATAGTTGGAGACACAAAACAACACACAATTTTTTTTTTTAAAGTGGGAAATAGAGAAAGAGGGAAGAAAAGGGAAAACTTAGCTTTGCTATTACAATTAATAAGGCGCAAGGGCAAAAACTACAGGTAACAGGTACCTGCAAATCAGGAAAGGGAAACAGTGGTACCCCGAATTAAACGCGAGCGAAGCCGCGGGCAAAAGCTAGTTAAATATATATTTTTCTCATTGTCACAGTCAACCAACCTTATCAAAGGGTTTCGTATTACCAAAACTAACTGGTTTGTCGAGGACAGACAGCCAGTCGCTCCATGTAAAATACTGGTCTAAGCGGATGCAGCTGACTGTATCCGGTTAGACAAGATGCTAGTTGGGTAGTATTTATGGGGCTTTTCATCAGAAATTTGTTAGTATTCTGGGGTCTAATTTTTAACTTAATTTATGGCAACGATTCAAAAATCATGCCAACAATTAGGTCAATATAGACAGTCATATCTGACTTAGTTAACTTAGAGGGTTGATTCATTCACAGCGCAAAAGGCCTACAGACTTGAGTATATGGTTTTAATTTCAACTGGATACCTCCACGCGTTTCTAAGACTAAGGGTTTTGACATGTTGCGGGTTGTTCGAAAGAGATACCGCGGCCCCGGAACGTAAAGGGCAATAGAAGGAACATGGGTGGGTTTTAGTCAGTACAAGTCTGACATGCCCCCCCGCTCCGCCCAGAGCGGGGGAAGCCATTAGATGATTTCCCACCCGAAAAAAAAAGGGTTTTGACATATAGCCAGCCAGACAGACAGACGGGACAATAAAGTGATCCTATAAGGGTTACGTATCGAGGTGCGGAACTGGTGAATTACTTGAGCCTAAAATTTGGTTTGACTCTACGAAGATTACCAGGTATAACACTCAATCATCAAACCAATCAGACAGTTGTGTTGCTGGGGAGTTTGTTCCGCCACGTCTTCTTCCCAGCTAAAGCACTTGGAAGTGGCGAAGGGTGGGCGTTTTGGGGGACTGTCTTGTATAATGACGTTCAAAAAGTGCTGATCATTAGCCTATTTTTTTTTTCATACTGTAGGTGTGTTTATTTGAAATATAAAATTAAATTAATTACAAAATACAACCTATAAATAGACATAGCCTAGTTTGAATAAATGACTTTTGATTTTTGACTCCTCATACACTGGTACGCAAAAGGGATGGGTGACCACCCGTTACATACCGAGTTTCCTCCCTGCCTCGGAAAGCACGTTAAGCTGTTGGTCCCGGCTGTCATTTGTGGATCTTTGACAGTCGTTACAGGTAGTGAGTGTTCCGAAAGTCTGACAACCAGTCTTCCAAGGGGTATCGTACTTACCCAGTACTAACTGGGTTATGGAGGTCTGATAGGCAGTCGCTCCATGTAAAATACTGATATTCAGGCTAGGCAGAGGGCAAAGGCTAGGCAGATGATGACACTGGTACGCAAAAGTATGCTCTAGAACATTCACAAGTGGCGATACTCACACGTAATCTGTGGGCAGTTAACCTGCTGCCGTCTTACTAACATGTATTATATTTTGGTAGCATTTGTCTGTCTGTGAAACAAGTGATTGTTATAAACGCCTTCGCACTGTACCCAAAAATCTATTCGAACACAAATGTAGTGTACGAATTTGGACTGTTTCATATTAGGCGAAAATTCTGATAATCTACCAATCTCTACGATTTAAGGCATCATTTAAGCTAGCTTCCAGTCTTACCGGTTCCATCTGAATACCAGTATTTTACATAGAGCGACTGCCTATATGACCCTGTTAGTACTGAGTTTAATACGATGCCTTGGTAAGACTGGTTGTCAGACTTTTACACCACTAACTACCTGGAACGACTAAACACATATCTTTATTTATCAACTCAACAATCAAACCACTTTTTATTAATCTAAAACCAATAATTAACCACAATACGGCATAATAAACCATCTTAACGTTCCTTTGTGTCTATCAATCATAATTAAGTTAAATAATAATTCCCTTACGTCATATTAAATAACACGCTGCCTCTACTATTATCCAAACATAATTATTATTATTCAATACCGCCAATATTATAATACATAATAATTACATAAAACTTTATTGAACTTGACCGAATGGGCATTAAATCGAACGTACCCATACAACTAACGGAAAATTGAGGACAAACGTATAAACACTTAGTTTATACGTTACTAGTGAACCGCCCCGGCTTCGCACGGGTGTAATATACATATAAACCTTACTTTTGTCACTCTATCTATTAAAAAAAACCGCATCTAAATCTGTCGCGTAGTTTTGAAGATCTAAGCATACATAGGGACAGACAGACAGCGGGAAGCGACTTTGTTTTATACCATGTAGTGTTGAAGTTCTGATCTAACTACGACAACAGTAAAATCATTGGTGAACAAGTTTCTTTTTGATAAGCTTTTACTTAACTTACCTTGTTGGTTAGCATGTATTCCAATACTCCAATATTCCAATAGTCCAATACTCAATACATGGGCCTTTGCCCATCTTTGTGAAAGTCAAAGGCTTATGCCTATGACTTTCCCAAAGCTGGACAAAGGCCTCTTCTCAAACGTAGAAAGCACGAGCATTGATCACCACGCTTACTCAAGACGTGTTACGGTTTAAGACTGTTATTAATACTTTTGCAAATAATGCCCAAACACATTTAAACAGCACAGATTGCCAAATTCGAAATGCCTGACTGACATCACTTGCCTAGCCTTTGCCTATGTTTTAACTGGCTTCTTATCTAACCAGTCCCAACAGAATACCACTATTTAACATTGATCGACTGCCAATCTAACCTCCACAACCCAGTTACTGGTTAAAACGATACTCCTTGGTGAGACCGGTTGTTAGAATCACCCTCACTGATAGGTACCTCCCAGTTACGAGTTTCGGATTTTCAAAGATACACAAATAACAGCATACGCTATTCACGCGTTTTTTTTGGGCGGGAAATCATCAAATAACTTCCCCCGCTCTGGGCGGAGCGGGGGGAAGTGTCAGACTTTTACTGACTAAAACCCACCCATGTTCCTTCTATTGCCCTTTACGTTCCGGGGCCGCGGTATCTCTTTCGAACAACCCGCAACACTGGCAGGCGGAAGCTCTGGCAAGCCCCCCCCCCTGCTTTGCTGACATCTTTTTGAGGCGCGCGTGAAACACAAACGCGCCGTCGACACGGCATGTCGTCAATAGACTGACGGACGGTGAGCTACCCATTGCTCACCGTCCACAGGCCCGCGCCTTGTATGTGGAGTTGCGGACTGTATACATACAATGCAATATTATACAAAGCACTCTTACGTACAGTCCGACAGGCTAATTCGATTAGATACTGGGATCGGTGGAGACAAGACCTTCCATCATACCTAGGCAACCTGCTAAACTTTAAAGGTCGAATCGTGGCAGTTATTTTAGTTAAGTTAATAATTATTGTTTAGTTAGTTTGTAGGTACTGTAGTATTTATTTAATATTTATTATTTTATAATTGATGGGTTAAGCAATGTTCTGAAGCCTAATAAAGTTATTAACTCTAGGTAATCTAATATTAATAACGAAGTTGTAAAACTCTACACGTGTCATGGGTAAGCCCATTCATTGCAGTAGTAATTTCGAAGCATTTGATTGGTTCAAATTTACAGGCGTTTAATAGCTTGATGAGTTTGGTTGAGTAGTGGAATAACTTTATAACGTTAACTACGAGTGAATCTATAAAAAAATGCTTGATGATTTGCATTATGACTTGTAGCTCCATTGAGTGTAAGACTGCTCATCATTTGCGCAGCCTTTTCTCAACTATGTTGGCGTCAACTTCCAGTATTACCGGATTCACCTGAATACCACTACTTTACATGGAGCGACTATCTATCTGACCTCCACAACCCAGTTTGTAACTAGGCAATACGATTCAGTCTTGGTAAGACGGGACACTGACAGTCTATAACGAGTGTCAAAGGTCTACAAATGACCACCAGGACCAAAGGTTTAACGTGCTTTCCGAAACACGTAGGAAACCCGTTGCGTAATGGATAGTTTTTCCATGGCTAATCTTAAGCAAACGCGGCTTAACTTTAAGATCGATCATATTATTTAGCCACAAGCTCATTGAATGTAGACTGGTGATTTTACAATATTGCGGTAGTATATTTTGTTTATATTTTTGGATTAATGGAATCCTTTTCGAATATAATAATCCGAGTAAAAACTACTTTTCTACAATGAGATGGAACAAGCTTGAACATCGCGCTTGCCTATTACTTACAAAGTTTTCATGAATTCTAAAAAGTCATACTTGTACTTGTTAAGTTAAAATTCTACTTGAAGCGTAAGAAGCGGATCAGACCAAAATAAGCGATCAAACTTACAACGCAGTTTCAGTTATCTTCAAAACACTGCCCGTATAACTGCAATTAAGTATTGTTAACAATAAACTACCATCATAAACTTTTTACGAAGTACTATGACATCACCTCGGTTTACTTTGCGCAGACGCAGCGGCTCGGTAAAGTACATTAAATCAACATTAACTAAAGCAAAAAAAGTTCTAGAACAATTCGTGAACAATGGCAATGCATGACGATCAGAATATACTGCAAAAATAGTTGACAGGCGGGTGATTCTTTTGTTTTTGTGCGGACAGAAAAAAAAATAGAGCTGCATTGGTTGTCGTTGGTTTTCAAGGAGTGTCAATTCTGCAATTAGTTTGATTTTAAATATCGTGTGAAAATCAGGGCGTATCGTTGTATTGGAGCGTGTTGTGGGCCATTGTTGTGTCGTGTTCGTGACAGACACTTCAACCTTGTAAGTGTGACGATACCCGCGATAAACCCTTCATGATTTTCTGATTTTGATTTTAAATGAGAGAGTAACGAGCTTGTAAATAATTTATACTTTTAGCTTTATTTCTATTTTTATAGTTGGTGATTAAACTGATTTATTTATTTATTGTTCGCGATTCTCTCAAAGACAATAGAAAATTAGGGACAGCAAAAGATGACAGTAAATGACTCCATTAATATTATTTGTGTTTAACCAAACTTTAATTAGAAAAGAATGTAATAAATTGATTGTAATAAGTTAGTTTTTATTGCAGTAATTAACCAATAACTAAGAAAAAAATCTTAGAAGTTAACTTTGACCAGCTTTCCGACTAAGCTGAAAATCTACATACCTACATGTTAAGTTTGATGACAATGTATGGTTGGCTAAGTGACTCAATTCACACAGGAATTCAATACGGCGGTCTGCCAAGAAGGCAAGCATTTTTTTTTGTTGTTGTAAATTCATGATATGAGTAACAAATGAAAGGGTTTCCTGACAAGAATACGAGAATGAATGTTATTTATTCGTTTTATAACTTAATACACACATCAACACGGTCTAGGGATATTTCATACTCAATTAAATAACTCGAAAAGTACTGGCCGCATTGGAATCT
This sequence comes from Ochropleura plecta, assembly GCA_905475445.1. NCBI lineage: Eukaryota > Metazoa > Arthropoda > Insecta > Lepidoptera > Noctuidae > Ochropleura > Ochropleura plecta. The sequence goes on along the minus strand of FR997721.1, from coordinate 15,108,075 downwards.
TTTATACACCGATTTGTTTGTAATTTATCTCGGACTAATTCTTTTTTAATTCTTTTGTTTCGGTGGCATAAAAATGCCTTGATGTGTAGGAGAGGGAATTTTAAAACAATACGAATTACAATTAGTTACAGTTTTTTTTTCATTTTTAAACGAATGAAAATTCGTTCAGCGTAGTGTTGCTGAGGCCATAGGGACCCACCAAAATGTAATTTCAAGATTGTGGACACACTTTCGTGCCACAGGTGAAGTAGCGGAGAGGCATCGGGGGCCAAGTCGCATCACTACCCTCAGACAAGACCGATTTTTGCAAATTACTGCACGAGCTCAACCAAATGCAACAGCGACTCAATTGGTCCAAAGGCTACGAGTGGAACACCAAGTGCTTGTGAGTGACCAAACTGTAAGAAGACTGCATGAAAATCAAATCAAATCAAAATCAAAGCAATCTACGCTCTCGTAGACCATTCTGGGTCCCACCTTTACGGAGAGGCAATCGTGGACGACGAATGGTGCAATGTGCTGTTCACGGATGAATCCAGGTTCGGCTTCCATCCAGATTCACGAAGGACGCGTGTTTGGCGAGTTCCTGGACGATGGAGCCGTCTCCAGAACCCTCAGGAAGTTCACCTATACCAAGGAGGAACAATTATGGTTTGGGCAGGAATTCGCCTTGGAGGACGGACGGATCTCGTTTGGGTGCGGGGAAATATGACGGCAGAACGATACGTCCAACAGGTGCTGGGGCCCGTAATCTTGCCCCACAGAACACAAATGGGGCAAGATTTCCTGCTCATGCACGACAATGCCTGGGCACACACGGCGAGAACGGTAGCAGCTTGGTTACACACACAATGTTAGGGCCTTAGACTGGCCTGCTCAATCGCCAGATCTAAATACCATTGAGCATGCGTGGGATATGCTGCAAAGAAGAGCTCTGAAGGAAGTTCTTGAAAATCTGGCTACAGAAGATCAACTTTTTGCGCACCTTAGAAGGACATGGGACAATATTCCGCAGCAAGACATTGACAACCTTGTCGATGTGTTATGAACATCATGGGTGTTTTCTCAGACTACTAACTTCAAGTTTATAAACACAAATTAAATGGTTTTTCTATTTTTTTCAGTTTTTACTCACTAATTAAAAGTTAATTCATATACGGTTTCCGACTATGCTTCATTTTTTTTCCATAACATCCTGAAATTTTAATCTAAGTACCTTAACCATTATTAAAAAATTGTAGAATATTAAATAACGTATCTTTTAAATATATACATGTCATATGCTTGGCTTTATAATCCGTATGTCAAAACCTTTCCGCAATTATAGTAGCATTATTCTCCTATATAATGCATTGGTAAGGAGCTCACTGGAGTATTGTTCCGCTATTTGGTCTCCTTTTTATTCTAGTTATACAAATAATGTTGAGTCTGTTCAGGCCCGTTTCGTTAGGTATCTTTGTATGAAGAATGGGATCCGAAAATCTATACCTGATTATCATGATAGGTTAAAGCATTTTAAATTAATTAGCTTAAAGGAAAGACGTAATCACTCTGACTTACTCACTTTACACAAAATTATTAACGGTTCCATGAATGCGCAATTAATTACCTTTTTTAACTTTAGGACTAGCCTACGTAGCAAGCGACATCATCGCATTTTTCTATTGCCTAAATCTACCCTAAATACCACCTTTAATAGTCCCCTGACACGTATGGCAAGGCTATATAATGATCGGTCCAACTTGACGGATTTCCCTATTGATGTTTTCTCAATGATGAGTTTCGCTACGTACAGACGTTCCCTATATAAACAGTGTGAACCATGAGTGTTTGTTTATCTTGTATTGTTTTTTGTTTTTAATTGTACTAGTTTTGGATCTATTTGACACAATTTTTGTTTTATAATCCTGTCTCTAATATTTATCATGTTATATGTCATGCATACCTGTTATTTGCATGGTTACCGAAATGCAGTTTTTATATGTTAGTTATTTTCTATTTCTTTGTATGTAACCGTGCTGTTGGTGTGCTTATTATAAATAAATAAATAAATAAATATAAACAATTAACACATTGATAGTAATTCGCTTTTTTTAAAATATCCCTAGACCGTGTTGATGTGTGTATGTATTAATGTTATATGTTAAGTTGATTGTATGGGAGATGATATGAAAGAAAAACCTGCGAATTGCGAGTTGGACTCGCGCACCGAGGGTTCCGTGCAATCTTGTAATATATACGGCCATATTTAATTTTCATTTATTTGCGTACCATAATGTGTTTAGTAGGTGTTACAAAAGGCTAAACATTTATGGACCTGTTAGGGCACAGCAACAGTGTTAAAAATAAATATAACCTAAACGTCAAAATATAACAACATTACAAATTTTTGACGACACGGTTGGCGCAGTGGCAGAGCGATCGACTGCTGCGCTGCGTGTTGCGGGTTCGATCCCCACACGGATCAAATATTTGTATGGCCTACGGATAGTTGTTCCGGGTCTGACTGTGTGTGTATGTGAGTTTAAATGTTTTAAACGCGCTTACAACACAGGAAAAAAATCCCAGTAGGATTTGCCCCACACTAGGAATTTAAAAAAAAACGTTAAAAATATTGTTTGAAACCTAGATGTATATTACGCAGTAAAAATATAACACTGTAAAATCTTTTGACTGCGTAGACTGTCAGACGCAGAATTGCGTCGATGGTTAATTTTTCACTGCTACAAAGGATCATAGACTTGGGTACCTACATGGTTTTAATTTCAACTCAATACCTTCACGCATTCCCGAGATAAAGGGCTTTGACAGACAGGTCGACAACAAAGTTATCCTATGAGGGTTCTTTTGTGGTACAGTACCCTTAAAAGGAGTAAATTATATTGAGGCGATTTTTTTTATTGACAGAGGTGTTTTCAGAAAAAACCGGATTATGCCTCAAACAACATTGGACCGAGGTAAAAAAAAATATGATGGATAATTGGTTTAAGACAAGATTAGCCAGATGTCTACCTGATACCTTTAATTAACATATAACAAGCAATATCGACATTTACGGTCAGATACACTTTCCTTAATATTTTATACTTTTGCATCTTTAGTTCTTCAAAAAGTCGTTTGATTTACACTTTAATCATGAAGCTAAAGGTAAAAAATAAACCGACTTAAAAAAAACACTAAAAACTGAAAATTATGTTTATTTCCGGAAATCGACAATTTTTGAGTTTTTTTTCCCGGAAGTAAACTTATTTTCCACTTATTTCAAATTCTTGTCTAGTATTCATTTTTCATTGAAACTAAAAGATATTATCGTTCATAGAAATTAGAAGAAAAAATAAATAAGAATTTTGAAAATCGGCCAACATTCGCACAAAAAAACAGTCGAATTGTCAACCTTCTCCTTTATAAGACGACTAGCTTCTGCCCGCGACTTCGTCCGCGGAATTTTTTTTGTTTTAACATAAGATTACACTCGATTGATATTACTGTATTTAATTTTATTAGTGAAATATTTTTTGGAATCAGATCAGTAACTTCAAAGATTACCGAAGTTCTCTTTTCTGCTCAAGGTAACTTAACCCTTAGTCGCCTTTTACTTATTTTATTTATTTAAGTTAGGTATCTATTTAATTTGAAGCCTCTCTATATACAATGTTTGAGGTTGTTTTATTTTCCGGTAACAGAATAATCTGCTTTTCGGATGATACCACTCTTGATAGACCAACATATAATTGCCACGGGCCCGCGACGTCCTCACATTTTGGCTAGCGAGGCGCTGTGAGCGCTCGGAGCTAGATTCTCTAGCGCGTGCTTGCGAAATAATTATATTCTCTATTTCTCGAGAGGCGCTGCTCATTTTCAGGGGCAGATTCTTTCGTACGGCGTACTCGAGCGGCTCTTGTCTGTGATGTCTGCCGGGACAGTTGAGATTTCCTTTTAGGCATGCTCTCAACAAACTACGCACAGACTTGAAGACAATTATGAACAAAGGGAGAGCGACTCGAACACCGTCCGCCTTTACAAAACAAAACAATCGTAATATCGAATAACTTGTATCGATTATTACGATAGAACGAAGTACGAAACTACGAACATACAAAACAAACGTACAACGAAATTACGATATTTTCGATTATGAGGTATCTATCAACAACAACAACCATACGAACGAAACAATAAGCAACTGACATGTAATATTTAGAGGAGCTCGTGGCTTAAAATAGCAGCCGCTCGGGTCGATCTTTAGGTTAAGCCGCGCTTGCCTAGGTTGGTCTGTGGATAAGTGACCACCCGTTACATACCGAGTTTCCTCCGTACCTCGGAAAGCACGTTAAGCCGTTGGTCCCGGCTGCCATTTGTAGATCGAGAGGGTCATCAATCCACGGAAAGTCTTAACACCGCAATTCAGAAAAATGACGTAATTGCAGAACGCTATCTATGGGCAAATAGGTAAAACGTCTGCACAATGAAAGATATGCTAGGGGCATTTTGCGTTTTAGTAATTTTATAATATTATTATCTCCGAAACTGTATGACCAATTGATACTGTAAATGGCAAATCTTATCTGTATGATGTTCTTGTGATACTAAAATAATTTATTGTCATAAGAATTAATATTTTGTTGCTCAAATAATCAACCAAACGTAAGTATGCCGAAAAAAAAATTTTTTAATGCAATAAAAGAAGTAGGTATAAAAGACAAAATATGAAAGATAGAGATATGGTATTGAGGACTTTTTTGTTGAAATAATTAAGGCGAACCAGGTAGCCATACATTGTTTTTAATTTTAAGCAACTGTTTAGGCAGCGCGCGCAAATAATTCTGTTTCATGAGGTATTTTTTTCCGACTTGCTAGACAAAAGTTGTGATAGCTCGGTTAATATACATGTTATAGAAACAATTTATAGCCTATAGCACTCAGGAATAATGTAGCTTTCTACCAGAGAAGAAAATTTTAGAATTGGATTATGAGTTCCAGAGATTACCCCCTACATACAAACTTACAAATTTTACCTCTTTATAATATTAAGTATAGATTAAAAATAAAATTTATAATAATATTTATAAGAGACTCACAAGTGTGACAAACATAAATATTGTGCTATAAATAATTACGATTTCAATGTGCTGTGGGTTTCCAAGAGCCACTGGGGTTATCTTTCATCATCCAATTGAAATGTCCCAGGTAAACAAATCGAATGCTACCGATGAACCTAAACATACAATGTATCGTTCAAAAACCAACATCTAAACAATTGAGAAAGGTCAGGTGACCCATACCTTGTTAGTCGAGTGGTCCCAAGCGCGACACTTGAGGAAGAGGTCCTAGGCTCGAATCTCGAGTCGGGCAAACTACTTAATATTGAGTATTTCCATCAGGACTTTCTTTGTAGCAGCCTTGGAGTACGGATTTTTGCCTGCTTGATTGCAACAATGCTTGCTCCTTATCACATGGGATATAATTGACTGGCTGGCGCCCGCGACTTCGCCCGCGTGATATCGAAAAAATATCCTACGTGTTATTCCAGACTATAATCTACCTCTGTGCCAAATTTCATCAAGACCCCTTCAGCCGTTTTGACGTGAAAGAGTAACAAACATCCATGCATCCATCCTCACAAACATTCGCATTTATAATATTAGTAGGATGTAATGTGCGTATACTATTAGGGGCACGTCTGCCTATCCTTTCTGGAACTACAAGCGTGATGGTATGTCATGTTATACAAATGTTTTACTGGTCGAACCGATTAGTTCCCAAGTAATTTTCATGAAAATTGTTGGTTGTAGGCAATAGGGAGTGTCTATAATTAACTACAATTAAAACTTACACGCAATTAAAATCTTAATCTCGTGGTTTATCACAAACCCGCTTTGAGAGTTGTCACAGGTTTTCACAAAGTGTGTTAAAATCAATCTGAAATTAAGTTATAAATCAACGCTCTATTAGAGGTACGAGTTTTAATTACTTAATAAACTAGCCAGTGTGAAATGCTCGATGTTTAAATAACCTATGTGAAGCCAGTACTGGTTTAAAAGGAGTGGGCGATGTATCTAGACAAACGTGCTCCATCTTACGCTGCTGCATCATCGCTTCACATCGGGCGAGTTGCGTCCGAACGCAAGCCTCATCATCTGCCAGTCCGGATGCAGCTGAATATCAGTATTTCTACATGGAGCGACTACCTATCTGACCTCCGCAACTTAGTTAGTATTCGGTAATACGATACCCCTTGGTAAGACTGGTTGTCAGACTTTCAGAAAACTTACTACCTGTAACGACTGTCAAAGATCTACAAATGACAGCCGGGACCAACGGATTAACGTGCTTTCCGAGGCACAGAGGAAACTCGGTATGTAACGGGTGGTTACCCATCCCCAGACCAACCTAGGCAAGCGCGGCTTAACGTAACGACCCGAGCGGCTGCTATTATTTAGCCACGAGCTCCTCTCAAAACCAAACGCAAGCCTATAAATATAAAATTTAAAAAGCACTAAGTTTTTCATACTTCATTATTAAAGAATGATGTCGTTTCAACCATTAATCATTCCTGATGAACGACATCAAGCTTGTTGTTTTCGCCAATGAATACTGCAAAGTAAACAAAAACAAAACTATTTACATAAAAAATATCAACGACCCCTTTTTTGGTTCTAGTTAATAAATATTAGTGACAAGCCATTACGACACTCACGAGTTTTAACACCTGCTTTTTTATTAAAATAACCAGTTACAATAAAAATAATCTAAAACAGGATTTAACAAAAAATATTTTTTGTTAAGATGCACTACTACATTATAATTTAAATAAATGATTAATAAACATAAGTTATGCTAATGCAAAACCTAGGTTTAAGAGGCAGATTTTTATTTATTACTACAAAAAATATACACACAAAACATAAAGTTTCTGTCTTATTTTTTAGGGTTCCGTAGTCAACTAGGAACCCTTATAGTTTCGCCATGTCTGTCTGTCCGTCCGTCCGTCCGTCCGTCCTCGCTTAATCTCTGTGACCGTTAGCACTAGAAAGCTGAAATTTGGTACCAATATGTATATCTATTACGCCGATAAAGTGGTAAAATAAAAATTGGAAAAAAAATGTTTTATTAGGGTAGCCACCCTATATGTAAAGTGGGAAGTGTTTTTTTTTTTAATTTCAACCCTAACGTGTGATATATTGTTGGAAAGGTATTTAAAAATGAATAGGGGTTTACTAAAATAATTTTTTGATAATGTCAATAATTTCGGAAATAATCGCTCCAAAAGTAAAAAACAATGTGTCCCCCCCCCCCTCTAACTTTTGAACCATAAGTTTAGAAAATATGAAAAAAATCTGAAAAGTAGAACTTTATAAGGACTTTCTAGGAAAATCATTTTGAACTTGATTGACACAAGTCACCACCTTTAAACTCATAAGTGAGAACACTTATTGTGACGGACGGGAAACTACGGAACCCTACACTGAGCGTGGCCCGACACGCTCTTGGCCGGTTTTTTTTTTTTGTTTTAGTAAATACCTAGCTAACTAGGCATTATGTTACAAGCATGTTGCAAGATTCGTACATGATTTAAAATAAGACATTGTTTGAAAGTTCACATGAGAAAAGAAATCATGTCACTGAAATAGTAAAAGCTATAATCTACATCTTTATACTAATTTAAGAGCGTTAAGGATGCTGTGAGATCATGGAACAACAACTCAACATCATCGAACGGATCTTCGTGGAGTGTGCTCTTTTCGTTTTCAGATATATTTTAATTGTCTGGAAAGGCTATAAAACCGGGCCGTATAAACGCGTGCAATGCAAAACACCCGCAAGGTTGATAGACGCGATTCAGAAGGCGGTTGTAGCCTGTATCGAGCAATCACAGCGCAGGAAACCAAAAGGCTCTGACACATTTTGTGGTCACGGTTCTCAGCAGTGAAGGAACTAGGACAGGATATTGTGACACAGTTTTGTAGAACCCCATGACTAGCAGCGGACTTCGGAAGACTAACTTGATTGAAAGATGCAACCCAAACCAAGGTGGCGCATGAAAAAAATCACCATGTTCTGTTGTTTATACCCCATGTAATATAACGCGTGTCTATTGCCATCAACTAGGCACAAATTCAGCCTACTAAGAATTACCGAATGGAAAAACCAACGACACGGTTGGTGCAGTGGCCGAGCGATCGACTGCTGCGCTGGGTTTTGCGGGTTCGATCCCTGCACGGAACAAATATTGGTATGACCTACATTAGGTAGTTGTTTCGGGTCTGGCTGTTTGTGTGGATGAGTTTAAATGTTTGTGAACGCACACCCACGATATATTAGAAATCCTAGAGTGGGAAAAGTAAAACAAACAATTTGGCCGATCTTCAAATCGAAACCAGAACCTCATACACAGGAAATCAATCCGTGACAAAGTCAACAAACTGACTGATTAGTTCTAACTAATCAGGCTAACTACTGACTGGCTAGTCTTCTAAGACTAGCTAGTCAGTTGACTGGCTAAACAACCAAGAACTAAACAACAAACAACTACTAGCTAGTCTTAGTAAACAACTAAGACTAGCCAGTCTTCTAAGACTAGCCAGTCTTCTAAGACTAGCCAGTCTTCTAAGACTAGCCAGTCTTCTAAGACTAGCCAGTCTTCTAAGACTAGACAGTCAGTTTGTCACCATGGCACTATGCCTACCTATTGCTGATAACGCATATGGGCAGTGAATGAAGGCAGTGTCTTCATTGAAGGTGCCACCACGGGGTGCATGGTTTGAACTTGTGGTCACTCTAAAGAAGAAGTCGATTAAATGGAACCTAAGGTGTCGGTCGGGATGACCGATATACCATTGAAAACTGCCTGATCGGTCTAATGGTTGGGCGCGAATGTTGAGTATGCGGTGAGGGCTCAATTCTCAGTTTAGGCATTGGATGTGATATTTCTAATTAAATTTATAAGTTCTCTTAGTAGCAACCACTGAGACCCATTTCTATTACATGATCAGAGACTCTTATAACATGAATATATACAAGAAGTTGGAATGTTAAGTACACCTCTGCCTACCACTTTGGGGATTTCAGTCGTGATGTTGCAAATAGGTCGGGTAGCTCAGCTGGAGATCATTGTTTGCAAATTATCTGTTTATTTGGGAGTTACTCACGCTTTCGTCCATTGAGTGCACTTCCTAGTGGCGCCGGCGCAGATCATCGCAATGGGTTATTGACCCACTTCTGATCACACACGATTCACATTCACATGAGCATTATTTTGAATCACACGTGCTGGTTTGAGTTTATGGGTTTTGTAATCGTATTATGTCAACTCATAAGCCTTGTTTTTTTTTGGAATGTATTTTTTTTCTTCTAGTGCTGCAATTAACCATCTTCGCATAATTGTCTTTCTAATGAAACCGGTTTGGGGTTGGGTTTCAAAGTCTATAACAGACGATGGAACGAACAGTTTTAATTTTTCCATCTTCTTATCTAATATATAAAATTCTCGTGTGGCTTTATCGCAGATATTACGACATAAGATTGTCATTATGCTTTTCCAAACAACCCCGTCAAACTCTTCTTCAAGAGTGATAAATGTCCATCTAAATGATTTCTGTGTTGCATAAACTTAAGCTAACTAAGTATAAGTAAAGCCCTAACACCCACACAAGCAGACCAAGGCAAATAATTAGTGTTTTGTCTTAACAATACCACGGAACACTTAAAAATATTATGCATGTTTTTCCATGGGCGTTATTTCTGTAGATACTTAGGTAACCGCCAATACAAATCATAAATAAAATATAATTACAAACAATCATGAAGTACTACAATATCATTTGTGTTGCATAGTTATAGTAACATGAATTATTGATGATTGATACTGACCTTGATAAGTCACACTACAACCATTTAATTGTCAAAGAATCAGGAAGAAATACTACCCTACGATAAACTCTTTGGAACGAAATGATCATGTTTGGGAAGGATGTTTCGGGAATATGATACTGCAGCCCCGGAACACGAAGGGCAAAAGAGAAACATGGATGGATTTTTGTCAGTACAAATCTGACACTCTTCAGCTCTACAGCGGGATGAAGCATCAATATCATTTGATAATTTCCCATCCTTAAAAAAGAAGCAAGTTCTAAAGATATTTATTTACATGCTATGGAAACTTTGGAATAGCCTAAATTCATCATCCTCATTTCTGCCTGGAAACTTCCACTGCAGACAAACATAGGCATAGACCTCTTCAAGCGTTTTGATCTAACACCGACCGGTCCAGTAGGTACATACTATACATCTAAATTGTTGATCATATGAAATCTTTTCAGAGACTGATTAGTTTCTAAAAAAAACTGAATGTGCGGAATGATATGGTACACGGGCATTCTGCAAGTTTTATAACAAAATCCCAAAAAGGAGAAAGAGTTAATCTATATGGGCTTAAAAATGAACATAAATTATTGTTTAAAAAAAATCCTATAAATATAAAACGACTACTTGAACGTCATTTTGACTTATCTTAATATCCTTATATGTTTGACGTCTCTCTGTAATAGTTCGAAAATGAATAATACTTTAAATTTAATGCAGATATTTATAAATGACATGCCACAAACTGTACTTTAATTCGTACTAACTAATGACAGTATTTATGTCCCAAATAATTGCTCGCCCCACGTGACAGAATGTGATGAGATCTTAAATTATATTCAAGACCATAATAATGTACCTACCATATTCAAAACTGAATTTTGAATTTGAATCTGTTTCCATAATAAAGCTTTAGTTTACATTTATAATCATAAAAGTACTTCGAAGTGTGATTTCCCCGTTCAGGGAAAAATATTTAAAAAAATGACGATTCGTTTACCCTAATTCGTTCAAAAAACTAATTCTTAATAAAGATAACACATTGACATAGTGTGTTTACATAACCAAACGGCAAAGTATTCAATTTTATTGTAAAAACTGGTTTAAGCCTAAGGAATAAACATATGCCTTATAAGCATTACTATTTACCATCCATCATATACATATTATGACGATAGATATTATAATTTTATTACATACCTACTCGTCCATAACAAAATTGGTCAGTTTTGTTTGTTTTAAAAATTCGTATAACTGTTTCATTAAACACGTTCTAAATAAAGTTTAATTTTGGATAGAAGGTCAACAAGAAGTGCCCGTGATATGGCCAATGGCCATAGGTTGGCTATTTAAACAGGCCTAGTAACGTATCAGCCCGGATCAGCCGCGAACCGGACTTCTGAGCTCCGACTTCCGTAACGAAGTGTGTACTTATATTACTTATACCTACTAAATATAAAATACCTATTACATTGTTACGAGAAAAAACACGACCTAGACACATTAGTCATATTGTATGTCACTGCAATGCTAACTATAAACCCGTTGCTAACTAATCAAGTCAAGACAAAGATAATAATCACAACTTTATCAAATCTAGCTTGTACAACCTTGGCCCTGCGAATTTTTATATTTATTTCTGCTAATGATATAAAGTGTGTTATATGTTATGATCTTGCCCTAGATAAGAGGTACCTTTTATTTGCTATGCTGTAGTTATTATTTTTGGCTAATTTTGATGCCAATAGTCCGATGCCGACCACCAGCCCAGTAAGGCAGTCTTTATATAAATACTTTATTTTCCGTTCTTCCGTTATTCTGATATTGGACTTTCAGGGCAATTGGACAGTCTCCGAGATCGCGTACTTTCTCAGTTCTTTTTTATCTGTAACTTAAACCTTATACTCCGGAGAATACAGGTCACTGTACTACAAAATAACAATGGAAGGACGGCAGGCGGCAATGAGACCGTGTTTCAGCAACTTTTGTAGTATGCCTCGAGAGCACAACTGCATAGGAAATATTGCTACTTCTTCAGAACTGTTTTATTGCAACAAAATGGTGTATCCGCTGTTAAAAGCACAGATTATATTTACTCACGATAGCTTTATTATGGGCAAGGAGTATGTATGCCCTTGCCTGTGTCTGTGTTCCGAGTTCAAGTCGCAAGGGATTTGCCTTTTTTGGGATAGCTCCTCCTGTCGTCGTTCTCAACTGAGTCCTCACAACAAGATTATAGAAGACTTAAGACTAATTTATTTTAATTAAAGCTCAGCGACAGAGTACACAAGTACTAGCAGGAACTACCAAATTTTTACCGGAAATCTAGAGGACAGTTTTTTTAGGAAGTTTTAATTGCACCGGTTTTAAATGGATATTATCCAGTATTGCATAATTATTATGTTTCCTTCAAAAATTAGGTTAAACTCATAAACAAGTTTCTATCCATTAGAATTGGCTAGCCATTAAGTATTTATATAGATAAGATTAAATGTACTGATAAAACTGGCTTGTAGATCTTGTTAAAGGATTGGATCTTCGTATGACATTTCCTCAAAATCGATAAAATATTTAATAATTTATTAAACCGGTTTGTTTACAAAAATGGTTAGTCACTGAGTTTTCACTTTTTTTTTGTTCGGCACCTCTGTCGGTGAGGAACTCGTTGCCTTATTATAACAACCGCTAGGGTCAATCTTTAGGTTAATCTGAGCTTGCATGGTGGTCTGTGGCGCTAGTCAGTGTCCCAAAATTCTGACAACTAGTCTTACCAAGGGGTATTGTATTACCCAGTATTAACTGTGTTGTGAAGGTCAGATAAGCCGGCACTCAATGTTAAATAGTGGCATTCACCTGCATCCTGTTAAACTTAAAGTTGACCCCAATAAGTTGGGAAAAAGCTAAGCAGATGATGATGGTGACCGCCGTTGGTAGTCACTAGAGTCAATGAGTTCTAAGTCAAAATATAAACTACAGAAGATTGAAAAAAACTGTACAGTTACATCTAGCTATAGATGGTTCCTGATTGGCTAAAACGCATTTTCCAGCAAAATACATCAAAAGATCAATTTACTTACGTGGTGTTAGAACTTTAAATGACGGTAACTTGGTTTACTTACTTTATTCTCCCTGAACACTAGATGACAAAGTAGATTAAAAACTAATAGGAAACACTGGACCATGGCGGCAGATCATTACTTGCAAGCTAACAGGATCTAAAAACAATCTCAAGCTCGATAACAATATTACTTGATAATTGAGTGAAAACATGTCACATCACTGCCGTAAGATATTACTCATTCTGCAGTTTCAGCAATCTATCATTCTAAAAGTCTTTACACATTATGCAAATGAGTATTGTCGTGTTCTTATTATAAACTAGCTGCGCCCCGCGGGTTCACTCGCGTGGTGATAGAATATTCAATAGATCTTTATGAATTGTAGCTTATGTGTTATTCTGATATGTAAGCTATATTATTGTGAAGTTTCATCAAAATCCATTTAGCAGTTTTTGCATGAAAGAGTACATACATCCTCACAAACTTTCGCTTTTATGATATTACTAGCTGCGCCCCGCGGCTTCACCCGCGTGATGATAAAATATCCTATGTGTTAGTCCAGACTATAATCTACCTGTGTGCCAAATTTCATCAAAATCCGTTCAGTAGTTTTTTCGTGAAATAGGATCAAACATACATCCATACTCACAAACCTTCGCATTTAAAAATAATATTAGTAGGATAGGATAGTTGGATTTGGAAAATTTATATCAATATACTTTATTAACTTGTTGTTTTGAAGGCCCACTTGATTTGAAACATGTGTTTTGATTTAAGCAGACTACCAAGGATAGTGAGTTAGTGAGAGAAGAGGGTTTATGAAAGCCCCAGGCTTTACAAGAGTCAAAGTATTAACCCTTATATCAATCGATATGGCCGTTTTATTTAAGGGTTTATCTAATATGACCTACAAACGGCACGGTTGGCGCAGTGGTTAAGTAATTGGCAGCTACGCCGCGTGTCGCGGGTTCGAACCCCGCACGAAACAAATATTTGCGTGACCGACAGGTGGTTGTTTCTTACTTGGCTATTTGTGTATGTTAGTTTACATGTTTTTAAACGCACCCACGATACAGGAGAAATGCTTAGTGTGGGGAAAATAAAAAAAAACAGATTAAAAAAGACGTATTTATAAAAAAATACATTGAGAAATGAGGAGCAATTTAACATAAGTATCTATAAGCAACAACGTTTCAAAACATGGTAGGTAAACATCAAAAACTTACCGCTTTCCAAGCAGAGTACTTAGCCTCTATTGTTTGAACTTCATAAAGGAAAATCACAAGGATTTCTATAGACGTAATAATATGCATTAGCCACGTCAGTTTACCAGATTTCCATTATCTTATTATAAACAATAACTTTTCTCAGGCTGGCCACTTTCCTTTGAAATCGTGGACTGAAAACAATCGATATGGATTCAATAAATACAGCATTCATTTTACTTAATTCGTTGCATTTTCTGCATATTTCATTGTTATGGAATCCTTGCAAATGCGGTTGGATACAAAAATGACAATGCCACCAGGAAAAAAATCAGAGAGGCTATCTATGAATCAATTAATCCACGTCTACTCAATAATTAAGTTACTATTAAGTTAGTGTGTCATAAAAAAACCGGAACCCATTGACTATTTAATCCAACTTCCTATCATAGGCTTTACAGATGTTGACTTCCAACTACATGTATACATGTATGTTAATTTTAATTGTTTAGGAATAAATAACAGGAAACTTGAATTAATTCTTATTAAGTAAGAGATTATCAAGTCGAATGAATTCTGAATCTAAGCTAATAGTATAAACAGATCAATAATGGTCGTGTGCCAAATACGAATTTTTAAGTTAAAAAACACGGACGGAGTCACGGACAAAAACTGTTATTAGTTTTAAAATAAGATCAGCGTCCATTGTCTGAAACTGATAACTATGGAAATTCTACAATAAGTTTGTTCTTCCCGTTGTCCTTAAAGCAACGATAAACGTTCATTGGTCTTGCCGTAATTAAAATCCTTGAATATTGTGTACATACTTTTTATTACGCTTTTTAACTAGCATACATTACGAGGAAAACAAGATATAATTTGCAAAAACAATTACTATTATTTGACAAATAAATCACAGTGCAATGTTGAAGTTAACAACTGGACCAAAAAACCTAAAAACTGTGGTGGGTCGAGCGAGGCAGCGACAATTAGCACTTTGTTATATTGTTTTGACGTGTTACTGGTTATTTAGGTTTATGAGAACCATCGTCATAGTAGGTATAAACCATTAAATAAAAACTTGATTATCATCTGTGTTCAAGTTGCATGACCCCAGGTCTAACATCTTCGATACGGAATACCCTGACGTAAAACCGCATCAAATAATCACATGTCGTAAGTGGCACTTTCGCGGCAAAGTCATGCCATTTGCGAATGACGCAGTAATGACGTATTTATCGCCATTTTACCTCAGTGTACCGTACGGATCAGTTAACCAGGTGCGGAGGGATTTCCCAAACGAAATCTAAGCCTCAACTTTCTGTTTGTACCCACATGCACGCCATTACATGCAACGTGGGAAAACCAGAAGAAGATGAAAA
The DNA here is from genome assembly GCA_905475445.1 of Ochropleura plecta. NCBI lineage: Eukaryota > Metazoa > Arthropoda > Insecta > Lepidoptera > Noctuidae > Ochropleura > Ochropleura plecta. The sequence goes on along the minus strand of FR997721.1, from coordinate 15,092,568 downwards.
GATAAATGATATTTGCTTTTTAAGTTTGTAATAGTTGCTTCGATTTTCACACCCAACAAAGACACACATTAAAGACAAAGGTTACGCACATAATAAAAATAAAAAAAAACGAATGCAATCATAATTATGTACTTCCGTTACTTAAAAGTTGGCGAAGTTGAATAAAGCGAATGATCACAGTAGGCATTGTTGATGGAAGCAGCGAGTTGTGATATAACCGGGCATGTGCACACTTGCACAGTGATGCCCTACCTGCACCGAAAAAAGGACATTGAACCGAAACGAATTAAAGCTACGTCGATTTTCTGGTTGGTGGTTTTATAATTTTGATGTTATAAGGGACCCTCATCGCAACCTCACGGATTATTTACTTTTATTTATGCTAGAAAAAAGGCATTGTCTTACATGCAGATAGCGTCAGTCGCTAGACCTACCCTAACGTAACAATCTGCTCGTAACTTCATCTCAAACTCATAAAGTAGAGCAAAAACCAACGTCGTGAGGAAACCAGAACATGCTAAACACGTGCGTCACTCTAAAATAATGTTCAAATACATAATTTAGCTCAAACATATTGCAAATATTTGGACAGTCCATGAGCATTGAGTTTTATTCATTCGTTTACTCTAATCGAGCGGGTTTAACGTCACAACTGATACATTGGAATAACCGAATCGATTTTCGAAAAAAAAATCGTAACACCTCATTAGAATGACCGGTATCCGATGCGGCCTTCTAATTATAATAATCGATATGATGTGACGTAAAGGCATGTTTTGGCATTGGTCGATGTCGCATAACGTGTGTCTCATAATTGTAGTATTGCTCTAATAACGTGGTTTTTGTGATTTACCTTAGGTCGGTCTGTCATTAATTCCGTTGACTCCTCGATTTTGCGGTCAGAGTCGATGATTCTCTCACTGTACTCTCTGATTGGATGTTTAGTTGCCTACACGTTTAGTTCATCTTCTTCTCACTACAATATTATTAACATAATGGGACGATTTATTGAACTAATGTTTTTATTTTGCGGTAATGACAGTACACAAATTGTTCGGAAAAATTATGTTCACAAAGAACGTGTGTAAAGTTATATTTGGGATGCATTGTTTAACATGTCATAAAACTTTTATAAAATGCATTTGCTTTGCATAAAATTATGATAATCAAACTGTTATGTTCTAGTAAACAATGCTTAACAGTTTCGCTGTAAAATATACGAATTTTGTCTTATAGAGCTGATTAATAAAAGTTAACAATGATTTAATTAACCGCCGTAATTTAAGCTGATGTAGGGCAAGGAGATTGATTTTTCTTTGTAACCGAACTAATTGGGCTGTTTTTAACAAAACTGTTAATAAAGTGTCTAAGAATCTACAGTATATAACAATGGTATTCGGATATAATTATAGCGGAACTGAATATGTGGTCCTGAGTTTGATTTGCATGCCATGTGACCATTTATTGTTGGGGCCCTGTTGATGATAATAGGCTGTCTTACATGGGACATAAACATAACTGTTAATGTTGGTCTACTCTTAGGCACCTCTGCCAAACCTAATTATAGATATTATTACCTAGATATTATGTTGACAGAAAAAGAATATATTTTTTAAGAAAAACCAACAATCAATGTATACAGAGATAAGTTAAACAAAGCCAATTAAAGGTTTTCACTAATACCTTAACAAATTGGACCTATGTCGACGCGCCTTTTTGTAAAAGCAGTTATAACAAGAATATTATCTACCTGACTCATGTATCTTTTAAATTTGATTGCTTTTAATATTATAGTATAAGTACAGTCAGCCTTATTTTGGAGGAGACTGTAACATTAGGAATAAGTTCTAAGAGCCATGATATGAAGACGCTGTCAATGATATTACCACACATATGCGGTTGTAGGTACATCTACTCTGTCAATGTTTTTGGTATTTAAGTAACTGATTAAATAAACTGATATATTCCTTAGCAAAGTGTTTTATTTACGTGATTAATTCGCGTGTTTTGTCTCATTGCCACTAGTGCGAAAAAAGAAAGGCAACATTTTCAAGTAAATAAATGCATTTTTTTTCCATACCTACCCAGTATCTACTACAGGGCCTTTTACATAATATAATATAAATCATAGCGAAATAAAGACTAAAATAAACATTGTTCCTCATTTTTTTTATGATTATAAATAATCAAATGAAAATGAAAATGCCCAAGGCATTAAGTCCGCCTATGTACAATGTTTTTTACTTGTGCACGAAGTTTTAATAAATAAATATTGGGTTATTATCAAAGTTACAAAGAAAACGATTTATATGAATTTCATATTAAGTACAGCGAAAAAAATATCTATTTCTATTGGAATAGGTATTTATTTACTTCAGTTTAAAAGTGAAGCATCGATGCATATAACGAATAAAATAAACTTACTCACCGGTTATTATACAAATAACTATATACTGATATACGCACAATCGCTTCCATAGTTACAATAACAAAAGATCGCTTAAGATAGTTTATCAAACATTTGAACCAGTTGAAAGTTATCGTAAAACCATGTGCCGGTAACTTATACGCCTATTAAATGGTAATTATATAAATTCATCTCGTACGATAAGGCAACCACAATGTTATCTCCACCGTAACATCTTATCAGTGACGAAACAATGCACATTACCCATGTTATTTGATTACCAAAACCTAATAGTTTAAAATATAAAAATACTAGCTTCCGCCCGCGACTTCGTCCGCGTGGCATAGTTACTTTGGGCTAACGCTAACTTTAACCCGCGTGATGATCAAGAATAAATTATCTTTCTCCCCTTTTTTCCCTTCATCACTTCCCTTATCTCACTATTTTTTAGCCTTTGTCCGTTTCCAGGGTCCCAACTATCTCTGTACCAAAATTCATCAAAATCGGTTTGACCGTTTAGGCGTGAAGACGTAACAAACAATCAAACTCACTTTCCCTTTTATAATATTATTAATAGTAAGGATTTTTGCCGAAATGGATAAGCGTAGCAGCCCGTAGCCGTAGCAAATCGTGGTCTACGAAGCGCTACGCGTCACAGGTAAAACCAATCCAAACTGACTCTTAAGAAGGTTTCCTGGAAATTCTGTTGACTAATGAAATAAAAGTTATTATTCTTTGTCCTTACTGTCGTTTGAAAATAAACAATTATGCTGGCAGGGAAATGATAATTCCCCGAATTTTGGTATCTCGGGCAGAGGTGTATACACCTCGAGAACGCACCTCCAGAATTCAGACTGCCACAGGGAAAACCCACTAATAATATGCCCCGACTTGGGAATCGAACCTAGGTTTTCAAGCTCCGCTTTATTTAATTAAAATTAAATAGAGTAGTATTTTTATGTAGAATATTTGCAAAAGATTCTAATCGCTATCGCGCCTAATATATACTTACAAGTAAATGCCAAACTGCTGCCGAAAATATAATACCTACTTAATAATATTAAAATACAGATTTTATCGAACACTATTATTTACTTAACATAACAATAACGTCACAGTTATTTATTTGAATAGTTACAGCAGTTTACTTCCGAGTTAATAAGGCCATTTCCGAACAAGGATCTAGGTATGGAAATATAGACATAATTTGGAAGAGATAGATTTTTGATGAAATCTGAATGATTAGGTACTTTGTAGTAGTCTGGATGTTGGGTAGATGGGCCTGATGATGCAGGCTTAGGGCCGGGGGATGCCGGCGAGTGGACGACAGGCGGCGGGGGGCGCGGGCGGCGCGCGGGACGCGGCTCATGACGCATGCGCGACGAAAGGCGCTGCGGGGTGGGAGGCGTGCGCCTAACACTATTTAAACTGTTCTTACGAACGGTCATCATGCATTGGTCTGTTTGCAATCCAAAGTTTAGTTAGCTATAGTAATACGACAGCTCGAGTCGCAGACAGACAGGCACAGAAGCCCGTGGTCGAGACAAAAAGCTCTCGCAGACAATACGCTAGCTAACCGCGCAGTGAACCCCTCGTTCAGGCCCTTCAAATACCAGTGGTGTGTCGTGAGAAGATAAGAGAGAAACCATGGCCGTCGCAGCAGCCCAGAAGAACCGTGAGATGTTCGCCATCAAGAAGTCCTACAGCATCGAGGTGAGGAGCTGCAGCACCAGCACGCGCACAGCGCGTTGCCAGCTCGTTCTATACTCATACTCATCACACTTACATTTAATCCATCATCACCTCAAACTACCATCTTAAAAAATATTTTTCTCCCATCACCAAAGTTCGACATGTTTTCAAATTGTTTGCAAACAAAGCGGCCGTCGAAACATCGTAACAAGTTGTTGTTTACGGCCAAATATCAATGAATCCCGAATAATCTGTATATCGCTTGATTTATAGCTTAGAAAATCTAATAATTATGCAATTTTAAAGTAGTAATTATTTTTAGTTACAGTAATACATTAGTAGTATAAACCGTTATTAGGAATAATTGAGATGTCCTTAAAAACTAACAATTAACTTTATCCACTGACAGCCTAGAGAAATAATTGCAATAAACTCGCATGGTATACTTATAATTCCTGTTTTGGTAGCAATTCGACTGATTTAAATATTTCTAGAGGACTTTATATGAGGTATACGTTGAAAAGTTAAATAACTTTAGTGTTTCACAAAGTGATGTTTGTATATTTATGCCAAATCGTAACATTCCGGTAGAGCAGAAAAAAGTATTAATAGTATAAAGCCTCCGTTGTGTAATAGTAGCAAATTAGATGTTTATCAGTTCGTCATCAGTTAATCGCTGTTGCCTACTTAGGTATAACTTGTCAAATTCGCCCTTGTACTACTCTGTAACAATGAGCATCAACAATCTTAACTGAACGAGGCAATTTTCCAAACATTAACATAAACATAGAAGTCTATAAGAATAACTGATTCGTTTTATAGCGATATCATTGACTTATACGTCGAGAGTTTATAAAAATATTAACTTACACCACAACAACAATGAGAAAGTGCTAAAAGATATAAATTCGGTCGTTTAATCATACATTTTCTATTTCGATGATGCTTCTGAGATGTTTAGGGCTCATTACGATACACAGACAAGGTCTCTGCAACGTTGTCATTGTGGACTGTCATTTAATTAATTCACTTCTAACACGACAAAGACACTTTCTCAGCGAAATCGCATCTTCGTGTGACAAATTGCGCAATATTCCCAACAATATGTTCTAAATAAGTCATTGTTCCACATAAGGCGAGTCCGCAGCTTCAACACTTACCTATTACAACAAAAACAACTCTTATCAATCTCTTCATTGTTTATGAACAAATTAATTAGCATTGTGAATATTCAACGCGATGTGGACTCGTAATCGTTACCTCACGTAGACAACTTTGTAATAAATAATCACCTGTTGATTGTTTACCTCAGTAGAACATTTCCATCGTGCTTTTAAGGTGCAAGTACAACCTAATGCTTGTGCGAAATTTTGTTGCGAATTATGTCAGAGTATGTACGCTTCAAGTATCGTTTGCAAACTTTTGACTTCATCACAAAACATTCATTATAAAAGTCTTGTGCTTACATGCTCTGAATTGCATTGCGATCATTTCCGAATTTGTTTTGCTTCTTTAAGTTATTTAAATGCGCTGTGCGATAAATAGACTTGTTCCTATCATGCTATGATTATCATTTATTTTATGATCGCTGCCTGAATGATTGTATTTCCTTGACCGTCGAAGGTCGGAATGCAAGGCGGTGCGACGCTCACCGTCTCCGCTGCAATCAGTAAAGATCGTTAAAATTCTATCAAGTGTCGCGATGGGCACAATTAGCTTGACACAGCGGCACAAACGCTCCAAAATCGAAGCTGATCAACAAATGTATATATTGCCGGCTAGATTTTTCATTGCACTAGAACCGCGCTCGATTCACATAATTAGACGTCCTCACGCAAAGCGCAGAACCTGAGAACGCGGTCTACAACCATATCGAGGTCACTTAGGTATGCCCTTGACCAACACAACTTATTTGGTGCACTTAGATGTTCGTTTGAAGAGATTCAGAGTCAATTACACTATTAACACATGTAGCGGTCAAAAATAAACTTCCTAATCGTGCATAAACACGCGTTAAGAGTATTTACTTTGCTTAGTTATCGGTTTTGTTCAACAATATCGTGACTTAGAGATCAAATTAGTGGTAGATACCATTCAACCTAACGCACGAGCGTTGCATGCCGAAACAATAAAATCCCCAGATTGGATATTCTGCTACGTCAAATTGATTGAGTGCTCGTAGGTATATAGAGTACATGGGAGGGTGGGTACAGGTCGACGGGCCGCACTCTGGCTTGGCTTAATTACCCGCCGACCGATTGGAATGGTGAAGTGGCCACTCGGGCACACCAAGGCTATATCAACCGGATTCCGAGTCCTGTCCGCTCCAGTTAGGCGGACCTTTAAATTTACAATACAGCGCGCGACACCGTTTCCGCAATCTTGTAACATTTAGTACGCGGACCGGGCTTCTGTTCACTAAAACTGCAAGGAAACGCATTGCTCCTCCGGTAAAAAGCTTTTAGGTCGCGTAATTACTAACTTCGTTGCATTTCAGGGGCTCGGTAACAATAGTGAGTGATTAGCGCAACCCTTGACATACATAGTTAGGCCCGCACGGCCACTCTACTGGAAAATGCTAGGTCTCACCGCCCGCGCACTCGCTAGCCAGCGCAGCAGAGCCTCAGCTTCGCTCCTTAACGCTCGCGACGGAAATTACGCTGTCGCACACACACGCTGCTTGAGGAAAACAATACTACGAGTAGTCACACGAAAATCGCGCGTCTGTCATACTGATGTGATCTTCGGATAAGTTGCTGGGTTTTTTCGGAACTTTATAAATCCCTGACTTTTCGGTTAGGCAATTAAACATTATTTGTCTACCGTAGTGACGTTACCTATGGCGCGTGTGAAACATAACATATCATATTATTTCACAATATTATTGAATATTCAAATACTTGCTTCGAAAGTATAAGAGTACTGTTATTAGACAGGTCGGTCTTTGTTCCGAGACAGCGCTAAGTAAAGACATGAACGAGCGTCGCATTGTTACAAGAATCAAGTCGTGTAGTCACAACTCTCGAGCTGTATAATTGGCTCCATTTGAGCGCAGCGGGCCAGAAAGGCGCGTTCCTTTGAAAGATTTCAGTCGCACGACTTCGTATCCGGAGCGAGGCACAAGGCGGGTATAATGGGAGCACTTTACACCCGGCCACACTCAGGAAATAAGCTTACGAACTTCGTAAAAGCAATTCCTACTCTCACATGAAATATAATGCGATGTGACCGCTTTATATTTATAAGGATTTAGAAGATCAAACTGTTTTAGAGATGACTTCTTTGTGCTCGCTCACTGGAGTGGAGGCTCTTTCTCGCCCACGCTACAGCCTTTTCATTTTATAGTGTTTCCTTCAGAACTGCTAGGTATGACATACTATATAAAAATGAGCGCTAGCAAATAAAATCCACAACAATTTGAACAACACTTAGAAGATTGACAATTAATTACCGGTGATAGTTAGACACTAGACGTAATTGCGTACTGCGTTAATTGAGTTATATTATCTCGTCATTTGACAGTTAGATCATTAACTACTCCTATAGGGTATCTCCTTGCATACACTCATACTTCATTCAATCATACTTTTGAGGACTTCATTCCCTTTACTTACTAAATAAACTTTATTTTTGTACTAAACGTGTTATTCTTGTGTTGTTACAGAACGGTTACCCGTCTCGTCGTCGCTCGCTTGTAGACGATGCCAGGTTTGAGACCCTGGTCGTCAAACAGACCAAACAAAGCGTTCTTGAAGAAGCTCGCGCCCGCGCCAATGGTAAGTCAATCAAGGATTAGTGATCTCCCTTAATAACATCGCAACCAGTGGAAATGTTCTAATTGAAAAGAGTATCCATGAAGTTAAGTGTCTTCAACATTGGAATTTACGCATACAAACGAGGAACTTCAACTTTCTGACTAAACGATTCTTTGGCGGTTTTAAAGTGGGCTATTTGGGAAACTACCATCGATCCTTGACAATTTGAACGACCGCGATTTAACTCAATTTCACAACTACAAGATTTAATGACCTCTCGTAAAGTATGGGACTCGTATTATGTAGCTTAATAAAAGCAAACTTGGTTTTGAAACCGCAATAAATTCCGTGATAAGAATAATTTCGTCTCAGGGACGAGCCGTGCGACTTTACGGAATAGAAACAGCTTTTATTTGCATTTTTATTTACTTTTTTCTATAATTTTGTTTTTTTTTTAGTTTTTCTTACTTTTGCTATTTTTCTTTTTTTAATTTAGATTCTGGCTTGGAATCCGATTTTATCCAAGACGGGATTCATATTGGCAATGGTGATAACTCCCCGACTGTCGAAGATGGAACCCAACAAGATGAAACTAAGAACGGTCATCTCGGTAATTGTCTTTTACGCATTTTTGAGAATTATTTGTTGCTTATTATTTTAATTTTATTTTTTCTTACCTTTCTTTTATTTTCGTTTATTTAGCTGATGCAGATATCGGTGATGATGCTGGAAGAACGGACGACGGTCAGTATTGATAATGAGACTTACTTTACGACACATATTATTATTAAATCGCGGCATCGTGTTCAATGTACAATGTCTTTACAGATTATACTCTGACCGAGGAAGAAGTAATCCTGCAGAATGCTGCAAGTGAATCTCCCGAGGCAGAGCAGGCTATCCAACTAGCCGCACTATTGCTGCGCATGCGAGATGGAATGGGCTCCCTGGCTCGCATCCTCAAGACCATCGACAACTACAAGGGATGCGTCCAGCATCTCGAAACTCGTCCTTCCCAACTCACCGGTGTCCAGTTCGATGCTCTCGTCAAAGTGAGCATGTCTCGCATCAACCTGTTGCAACTTATTAGATCTCTTCGTCAGTCAACCTCTTTCGCTGGAGTTAACCTCGTTTCCGAGAACAACATCTCAAGCAAAACCCCGTGGTTCCCTCGCCACGCTTCGGATCTCGATAATTGCAACCATCTTATGACCAAATATGAACCTGAATTGGATATGAACCATCCCGGTTTCGCCGACAAGGATTACAGGGAGCGAAGGAAGCAAATTGCTGAAGTCGCTTTCGGTTACAAATACGGAGACCCGATCCCACACATTACTTACAAGGAAACTGAGAACGCGACCTGGCAGCGAGTGTTCAACACCGTGCTGGATCTGATGCCCAAGCATGCCTGCCGGGAGTACAAAGTAGCGTTCGGCAAGCTGCAGGCGGCCGATATCTTCGTGCCACAGCACATTCCTCAGCTGGAGGATGTGAGCAACTTCCTCCGCAAGCACACCGGATTCACGCTACGTCCCGCCGCTGGTCTCCTCACCGCCCGTGACTTCCTCGCCTCCCTGGCCTTCCGAGTCTTCCAATCTACCCAATACGTTCGTCACGCCAACTCGCCTTTCCACACTCCTGAACCGTAAGTACTATTCATTATCATTTGTAGCTTTCGAATAAGTACATTTCATGATTACTACCAAGGCGGAAGTGGCGGATATGTATAATATACATATCCGCCACTTCCGCCTATATTATATATTATGATCGAGATAATATTTAACGTTAATTAAATTAGGTTTAAAATAATGATTACCTTGACGCGTCTCATTACAGACATATTACGCAACAAGTCCTTGTTGATGTTATATAAAGTGAACAAAATCATAAACCTATGTAGACCAAACCACTTAATTAATTACAAGTATTCTGTTTCAATGTAATTCTTTACTCGTAAGTAATTCGTTTTGTCTAGGCGCGCGCATATCACGCATCCTTGAACATAAAACAATTTGCGAGTCCGAAGAGAGGACCTCGCAGTCATGATGGAGCTGTAACTTTGTTAAATTGAATTGCTCGCTTATTATATAACCAAGTTACGCTTTAGGACTACAGGAGTCGGCCTATCATAGGCAATAGTTATAATCGAGTCACAACTTTCCATCAAACTGCACCAAAAAAAACAATTATACAAAATTTAGTTAGTTAGTAGTTAGTTATCCTTTATACTATTAAGGATAACGGCATTTTGATTAATTGTTTTTTAGTTAAATTAGATGCCACACGGGGGAAAACAAGATCAAACCTAACAGTAAAATGTATTCTTTGCAGCGATTGTATTCACGAGCTCCTTGGCCACATCCCTCTCTTGGCTGACCCCAGCTTCGCCCAGTTCTCGCAAGAGATTGGACTGGCATCTCTTGGCGCTTCAGATGCTGAAATCGAAAAGCTCTCTACTGTAAGTTTCGAATCTAGAAGTCCTAGTTGAATAATCATTGTCATTTTATTTGTGCCAATGCGAATATGTAAATTTTGTGAATGGGCCCAGCTGTTGCGAAATTTATCTTTACAGTGTTGCTGCATTAATACGCCCAATGGCGGTGCTTTATAAACGATGTTGTCTTTGCTCAGGTGTACTGGTTCACCGTCGAGTTCGGCCTGTGCAAGGAGAACCATCAGCTGAAGGCTTACGGTGCTGCCCTGCTGTCCTCCATCGGCGAGCTGCTGCACGCGCTCAGCGACAAGCCTGAACTCAGGCCCTTCGAGCCCGCGTCAACCTCAGTGCAGCCCTACCAGGACCAGGAGTATCAACCCATCTACTATGTAGCCGAAAGTTTCGAAGATGCCAAAGAAAAATTCAGGTAATTGAAACAATTCAAATTCAACCATAATGAGTAGGAAATGTAGCTTTTGTTCCTAGCACAGTTAAATTAACCTTTGTTTACGTACACAGACGCTGGGTGTCGACCATGTCGCGACCCTTCGAGGTGCGCTTCAACCCGCACACGGAGCGCGTGGAGGTGCTGGACTCCGTTGACAAGCTGGAGACGCTGATCTGGCAGCTCAACACCGAGATGCTGCACCTCACCAACGCCGTCAAGAAGCTCAAGGACTCCCACTTCGAGTAATCAGCCTACCCGTAGTACACTTCCATGGTTCATTGCACGCGGCCTCGCCGCATTCTGTATAGCTAGTGATATAATAGATGTAAGACTGTTGTTGGCGTGTGTGGAGCGTATGTGTGAGCGATTGTGAAAACCATCCGATGGTACTTCGTTGAATTCCTTTTTGTACCTTATTGTATTATTTATTATGCCAGCTCTTTGCCCGGGTCTCGGGAACTGCACGGAACTCCCGATTGCCCATTTACGGAGCCTGTGTGCGTTTATCGAGACCTTTACTATTATTAGTATTAATTTATAATTTAATGAAACACAAATAAATAAAAAATGGAGCACCAAAAATATATAAAAATGAATCATAAAAATAAATATGCGTTTGCGTGGAATACAATGTTTCATTTAGCAACCCCAAATATCAACCAAGAGACTCACCACAGTTACAGCTTGATTTCATAAGATCTTTACTAAAAAGCTTTCTTGAAGTTCCTACATACAATTAGTGTTTACTGACCTATAATTCATTTGTATGCTGTATAACTGTCCATTCTAGTTGGTTATAATTAAAAAAAAATGACTATTTCCACCAAAGTATGCCAGTTCAACTGCACATCTTCGTAATATCATTTAGATATTAATTACCATTACCACTCTGTGGAAGTTAATTTGCCTCATCAATTTAAAGCCAGAAGCTTAATCTCAATCAGAATTGAAAAGGCATTTTAAAAGCAAAATTTAATAAATGAAAGAGAAGGCACGAAGCCATCAGTAAGGCGACGGGCCCCGGATCCCCGGAGCTCGGAGCGCACCTGTAATAAGATTTATTCGTCCTCTAAGGAATACGATCGAACCAAGTCTTCGAACCTAATCGGATTGTGAAAAAGAGAATATTAATTGACTTTTATGATACTAAAAAAGTAAGATTTAAAAACGGAAGACATTGAAACGTAATCAAATCTTTATAGTACTTCCTTCCTATACAATTAGCAACAATTATAACTTTTGGAGGTAATGCTAATAGTTCGCACCTAGTTATTGTTTTACTCACACATTGTTTAAAGCTTAAATTGTAAGACGTGACTGCAGGAATTTTAAATACGTATTTAAAGCCTAGATTCTGCTTTATTTAATTTTAACTTGCATGAAGGTTATATAACTAGTTAACGACGAGCTAACCCGTTTTAGTTTTATATTTTGTATTTTCTGTACAATGCCTTCCAGATAGTTTTGAGTACTTGTAGAATTTAAATTACCCCAGATGTAGACATGTTTTGATCACTTTGTATACCAACAACTTTTGATAGTATTGATATGTTGTTCAAGCTCTATCAATGTGGGTATTGGAATACAAGTTTTACGTGCAATTGATCAAATCGAGTATTTAAGAGTTTTTTTTTTAAATATTAGTGGTACGTTGCACTACATTGCCTCACAATACCTACAAATAGTCTTTTACATAACCACTGCCAGCAAAGTGCGTTCACAATAAAAACCAATCATTTGCAATTAAACGCAAGTGCATCGCAGAGCAAACTGGTAGTACGGGAGTCACTAAGAGCGTAGGGAAACTTTTTAAAGTAAATATGGTAATAATAAAATGAAGTGTAGTGTAGTTACGGTGCGTTGACATTAAGCGAGCTCGAGACTTGGAGAGGCACGGCCTCAAGTCGAGCAAGGGCGCCGGCGCAGGCGCAGGCCGTGGCCATTCGAACAAAGCCGGCTGTATCGCGGCCGGTGTACGGCCATCGCGTACGCAATATGCACGTAATATCTGCGCACTTTGCGAACCAGATACTATAGCAATCACGAACTATACAGCCTTTATTATCGTGATATATTTTGAGGATAATTCTCTTTTGCGTCACTGCTGGCGTTTCACGAAAGAACGTTAAGCAAGTGTTAAACGCAGAAATTGCATTTGGATGATCATAGGAGTTCAACATCATCTTTCTGCTTTGTCTCACGTCACTTCGATGCAACTCGTTTTTGCTCTCTTTCTCCTCTACTGTCATGTGACAGTAGAGGAGAAAGAGAGCAAAAACGAGTAGAGAAGTAAACGATAATGTTATCGTTTACTTCTTTCTATCCGACTCACCCGGAAAGAGGGTAATGTCTTTCGCACGTCTGTGTGTATGTTCGTTTCATTGTGATCCTGTAAATCCTCAATAGATGAAACGATTGGGTAACAATTAGGAGTCAACTGATAAAATTACTGAAACTTTCAGAAACCTTAAAAGGATTTGTAGGAAAAAAAACCACCAATATGCACTAAAACAAAAATTAAAATAGTTTATTGGTTATATTCAAAGACATTGAATTTTTTTTTTCAATCTAAGAATGCGTAGGTAGATTAATTTATAATGTTCACTACTTAAATAGAAAAACTGTTATTACAATAAAAATGTAAAGAATCTATTCGAATTTAAAAACATTTGATTTTACTATTTTTTTAACAAGGGTTTCCTACCTGATGGGGTTTATAGCAATATAGTTTCATGATTTTAAAAGTTATATTTATGTAGTGCCAATTTTGGTTAATTCAGTGATTTCTTCGTTTTCAGCCAGGACAGCAGTGTAGCTATTTTTCAGAGACGTCACCTGATTTTGCAAAGCCCGAAGCCTAATCTCAGATAGTTCAAAACTTTCTTGAAGATTGGTTATCTGTATTTGCATCCGTTGGCGAATCTAAAAAGCAAAATAATTTAGTTAAGAGAACTAATTAATGTAGATTATCTCTAAATATAATCGTTTACTTTCATTTCACTTTCATTGTAATCTGATATCTTAAATATTAAAAATGTCATATTATGTTGTTCAGGTATTATGTTACCGAAATTATTTAATCAAAGCAGTCTCAAAACAATAATAACCAGCTTAATTATGAAAGGTGAATTCTGCAGAGCTAGGTAATAAATTGTATGATTACCTATACTTTTTTTCTTATATATTTTTTTTCTTAATTTCTATACTTTTTCGCTATAGCATGGTGCGGGTGACATTTCGTGACATTAGATGACAAGACATTTTTAATGATGTATTTATTGATGGTCGATATTTTTTTATAGAAAAAATGGCAATTAAATTTATCCGTAACGATTCTCATGGCAAAAATCTCGTTCTCTTTACTTCATTGTAATTTTGAAATATGTAACTTAAAAAAACGTATTCGATCCGAAGTTTAGAAAAAAAGTTAAAAGATTATAATGTTCCTGACTCTGTTTAGGCATATTGAAAACGGAATGTGTGTTCTGTTGTTATATTTAAGGCTATCGATGACTTTAACAACCACTTAACGTAGTTAACGTTAAGTGCCTTTTTCAACAAAAAAAAAATTGACTGTCGATGTACATATATTAAATACATCCCATCACTTAACATTTCTAAGGCGCCATGTTACACGCATTATGCTTTGCTTTATTTTGCATTTATTTTTTAGACAAAAACATTTTGTTATATACTACATAATAATAATAAACATTCTATTTTGGAAATTTATACATCCATATTTTAATTAGTACACTTACACACAGTAACTTAAAAAACTATGTTAGTAAAACAAGTAGATTGGACAAAAAATACATAAACGGGCAATCGAATTTCCCGGCAATGACTGATATTGTTTAAATTTATTAAATTTACTGGAGTTATTACTAATGCAGTTATTTTACTACTACGACATTCATGGTGCAGCTAAAATATTCAGTGATGATTATTCATCATCTGCCTAGCCTTTTCCCAACTATGTTGGGGTCGGTTTCCAGAATATCAGTATTTTACAATGAGCGACTACCTATCTGCCCTACTGCCTATCTGACCTCCACAACCCAGTTAGTACTGGGTAATGCGAAACCCCTTGGTAAGACTGGTTATCAGACTTTCGGAACACTGACTACCTGTAACGACTGTCAAAGATCTACAAATGACAGCCGGGACCAACGGCTTAACGTGCTTTCCTAGGCACGGAGGAAACTCGGTATGTAACGGGTGGTGACTCATCCACAGACCAACCTAGGCAAGCGCGGCTTAATCTAAAGATCGACCCGAGCGGCTGCTATTATTTAGCCACGAGCTCCTCATTATTGATGATTGTAAATCGACAAACTCAAGATTGAAAAGGAACAGTTAATCTTATGTCACCTGCACGATGTTACAGCGAAAACAGTATAAACTATTCAAAACACTAGAGATCTTATCATCAAAACAAAATAATGCTGCTTAGCGTACTTGATGTTGGCTAATTTTTTCTAGTCACCTGCAGAACATCATGACCCTTAAGGACTCACTTGTTTATGTTACATTTACAGTATTTTTTGCGTTTAACCGACTTCGAAAAAAGGAGGAGGTACTGAAATCGTCGGAATCTTTTTTTATTTAATATATGTACACCAATTACTCCAAGACGCCTGGGCCGATTTGAAAAAATATTTTTTTGTTCGATAAGGTATACTTCCCAAATGGTCCCATATCAATTTTGTTTATATTGCTTAGGTAGTTCATGAGTTATCGTCTATAATACATTTTTTGTCTATATGGATGATTTGCTAATCTTCTAATAACAATGGAAAATAAATACTTGATAAAAAATATATGTGATAGGTATATCATTATACCATAACTAAAAATGCAAAAATAAAAAACTTTTTTGTAAATAAAATAAAACCAATTTCCAACAAAAAAACTAAAACGTGGAAAATAACTTTACTTCCGGAAGTCGGTGGCAAAAAAGTCAACAATGTCACCGACTTCCGGAAGTAAAGTTATTTCCACTTTTTTTGGGATTTGATGTTATTTTATGGCATATTGATAATCATGGTAATGTTGTCGATACAAACTCTCTTGGGTTGTAGATCTTAATACAGGGTTCACTTTCGCTGCCCAGAACTCAGCGTATGAGTCCAAAATACATTGTATAATTTGGACTGGGCAGCGAAAGGGTTAAATGAACCCTTCACGAAAAATGTCCAGCATACGTTCTGTTGATCAAACTAAGTCAACGCAAACATGACTGCTACGAAACGATGTTTTTTAGATGAAATCACGTTTTACGGTTGAACTCAGTGTTATGTTCTCAAAACATTGCTGATGGGTGAAAACAACGAGGTTTTTTTTTGTGGATGGGAAATCATCAAATAACTTCCCCCGCCCTGGGTGGAGCGGGGGGGAGTGTCAGACTTGTACTGACTAAAACCCACCCATGTTGCTTCTATTGCCCTTTACGTTCCGGGGCCGCGGTATCTCATTCGAACAACCCGCAACCCTGACAGGAAAACGGGGTTCGGGGAGGTTTTTGTAGTAAAGTAATATCCTTACTAATATTATAAAAGCGAAAGTGAGTTTGTTTGTTTGTTTGTTACCTCTTCACGCTTTAATGGCTAAACCGATTTTGATGAATTTTGGTACAGAGATAGTTGGGAACCAGGAGACGGACAAAGGCTATTATTTTTTTTAAAAGAGTGGGATATGAGGGAGAAAGGGGGAAGAAACGGGAAAACTTAGCGTTGCTATTACAAATTAATAAGGCGCTACCGAATTTAACGCGAGCGAAGCCGCGGGCAAAAGCTAGTCTAACATAAAAACCGTTTAAAAAAAACATGTGAAAAAGTTGGAACTTTGCCCCCCACTATTTCCATAACTAAAAGGTTCCAAGGTATGATCTAGAACAAAAAAACATATTGCAATATTTTTCGAACTCAAGCTCTTCGACATCGTTAATAATAAATACTTACACTCTTAAGTCTCAAAAAATAAAAATATTTAGGCTCTACTATCAGTGTGAGTTTTACTCGCTACTAAAATATATCCACTCATGCACATTCCTATAGCTGACAGGTTTGTAAAGTACGGTCGGTGACAATAATTTTAAATAATAATACTTGGGTACGAGAGCAATCAACCTGATTTTCTGATTTTATTAGGCAGTTTCGGGATAATCAAGTAGATATAATAATATATTTTGTCCAATGGAAACTTATGGTTTACTAGCTGAGCCAAGCGGTTTCGCCCGCTGCTCAGCTTTAAAGTGTCGTAGCGTGATGTTCTATTGATGAAAAAATATTAAAATCGGTCCAGCAGTTTCGGAATCTATTAGGTAACAAACAAATAAATGTTTCTTCTTTATAATATTAGTATAGATATGGAACAATTAGTTGCTAAAGGTGCCTCGAATGGTTTACACTGTGGTTCTTAAACTATGGGAAACCTGTGACATAGTATAGGAGTTAGTGTGCTACTTATAATAAGATCTACCTACATTGATACAAAAGATTCAAGTATAAGAAATTCTGATTAATAATGTTCTAATCAAGATGCCATGTATTTGAGATAATAAATATTCTATAATCACGTTTACCCTCAGTTATTTTGGCAAACCTACGTCACAGACGAACTTTAATAACTGCGCGCATTTTATCAGATTTATACAGAATTTAAAATTGTTAATCTACATACACGTAGCATTAAATTGATAAGTTTAGAATACCCGCACTGCATAATGAGTCTTACTTTATTACTGAGTAGGTTTTAATTTGATTATGAACTAAGTTCAATTGCTAAATGAAAATGCCTTATTCTTCTATGAGTGTCGATGCCGATCAAAATGATGTCGGGCCAGAACAGAACCACGATTTTAGCGCCTTCATAAGTGTCTATATGTTTCTGTGATGAACAGACAGCAACACACTTCGATAATACAGAGTCGTTTATGGAACAGCGGTAGCATCGGTACCACGGTTGACGTAGAGGTTGAGTGATTGGTTGATGGGCTGCGTGTCACTTGTTTAATTCCTGCACGGAACAAATATTTGTATTGCCTACAGGTAGTTCTTGCGGGTCTTCTAGGACAAATTCCTAGTGAAGGTCACGATTAAAAAAAAAAATTCCTCAGTAGGTTTACCTGATAGCGTACCTGGGTCCCGATTCTATCTAAAGATTTTCCGGGTCAGTCATAGACATTAATGTCTATAATGAATACTATAGCGATTCACTCTGCTTTGTCATGCTGCAGTCGCCATGTCAAAATGTTGATAGTCCTATTGAATATTGATTTTAACATTAAAATAATAATTATTAGTTTATTAGTAACTATCTTTTGCCCGCGGCTTCGCTCGCGTTAAATTCGGGGTAACACAATTCCTCTTTAATTATTTACAGGTACCAGCTACCTGCAGTTTTTTCCCTTGCGCCTTATTTATTGTAATAGCAATGCTATGTTTTCCCTTTTCTTAACTCTTTCTCGCTCATATATCGATCTTTTTTTAAAAAAATAGCCTATGTCCATCTCGGGTCCCAACTATCTCTGTCCCAAAATTCATTCATTCATTGATTTTACCGACGCCTAAAGGCGTGAAGACGTAACAAACAAACAAACTCACTTTCGCTTTTATAATATTAGTAAGGATTTCGCAATATATATCATAAAAATTTAAAAACACCCCCGACCCAAAAAAGTACGCAATTATTATGACAAAAGGTTAAAAATGCTAAACCCTATAAAAACAAAAAAAATAACTTTTGACACTACGTAAGTACCAACTAAAGCATGTCAGACTACTCGGGACTTTGTGCCAGCTTTATGTCGGAGGCAAAACCGTTAATTTTAAACAGCAAATGGTTATCTTGGCCTGCTGTTGACCGTACGTATGAAATTTTTGATTAAATTTTGTCGTGTCGGGGGACCGCTCTAATTTATTAGCCTAACGTTAGAAGCACACATTAAGAAGTCCTCAATCCCATTGTCATTTTTCATACAAATTTTTTGAGTCGTTCGTAAGATTGGGGGTCAAAATTATTGTTTATCATTTATTTAGATAGAGTACTTATAAAGTTTTTTTTGATTTCGTTACTTACGTTAACATTTTCGTTATAATTTAAATATTATTTTGTTTACTTATCTTCTTCTTTCTTTACAAGTAAATCTTGTGAGTCGTACTATTCGTCTGTTTTAATTTTTTGTCCAGTGTTATTGTATCATTTAGTGTAGTTGTGTACATATTTAGTTTTAAAATACGAATTTTGTAATTAGGTAGGAATCATTTGATTTAGGTAAGTATTTTTGAAGGTATAAAGCGGTCCCCCGACACGACAAAATTTAATCAAAAATTTCATACGTACGGTCAACAGCAGGCCAAGATAACCATTTGCTGTTTAAAATTAACGGTTTTGCCTCCGACATAAAGCTGGCACAAAGTCCCGAGTAGTCTGACATGCTTTAGTTGGTACTTACGTAGTGTCAAAAGTTATTTTTTTTGTTTTTATAGGGTTTAGCATTTTTAACCTTTTGTCATAATAATTGCGTACTTTTTTGGGTCGGGGGTGTTTTTAAATTTTTTAATTTAATTTTTTATTTCATGCTTTTTGAAGGAGCTCTTTAGTTTTTCATTCTTTCATTTAATTTCTTTTATTTTTCTTGCCATTTAAGGGTAATTTTGTGTTTTATTTTTAAATTTTGGTCTTTCTAGATTTTCAGCAAAGATATAAATCGGTTTATCCGTTTCATTCGCCACATCCCATTTCCAGCTTCAGGTCCTCGTCAATTAGAAACATAAAGAGAACTAGTTAAGACAAATCCAACGAGCCCAAACTCGATGGGTTTACAAAAAGGCAGTCCAGGGTTACGTTTCTTACCTTCGAGCCCTATCACCAGACCAGCTCAGAGGTTCCAGATTTCCAGCACCAGGTCCTCGTCAATTAGAAACATAAAGAGAACTAGTTAAGACAAATTCAACGAGCCCAAACTCGATGGGTTTACAAAAAGGCAGTCCAGGGTTACGTTTCCTACCTTCGAGCCCTATCACCTGACCAGCTCAGAGGTTCCAGATTTCCAGCACCAGGTCCTCGTCAATTAGAAACATAAAGAGAACTAGTTAAGACAAATTCAACGAGCCCAAACTCGATGGGTTTACTAAAAGGCAGTCCAGGGTTACGTCTCCTATCTTCGAGCCCTAACAGCAGACCAGCTCAGTGGTTCCAGAAGATATTATTGTTTCAAATTTCAGATCCTACATATGCTCGCGAGTAAACTGAGCGTGGAACATTCCTATCACACCTAACAAACGACCTGATGACCTTGAAGACCTGAACCGATTTCCACCAAACATAGCTAAGAACACTCTCGACTGATATACCTTTCAAACAAAAAAAACCGCATTAAAATCGGATCATCCGTTTGGGAGCTACGATGCCACAGACAGACACATACACATTTACACACACACACAGACACGTCAAACTTATAACACCCCGTCGTTTTAGCGTCGGGGGTTAAAAATCAAATATTTGGTTGCAAAAATAGATGCGATATGCAACGTTTCGTTCTATCCAAGAATAGAATATCTATTTGGATTCCATTTTTAGGGTTCCGTAGTCAACTAGGAACCCTTATAGTTTCGCCATGTCTGTCTGTCCGTCCGTCCGTCCGTCCGTCCTCGCTTAATCTCTGTGACCGTTAGTGCTAGAAAGCTGAAATTTGGTACCAATATGTATATCAATCACGCCGACAAAGTGGTAAAATAAAAATTGGAAAAAAATGTTTTATTAGGGTAGCCACCCTATATGTAAAGTGGGAAGTGTTTTTTTTTTTTAATTTCAACCCTAACGTGTGATATATTGTTGGAAAGGTATTTAAAAATGAATAGGGGTTTACTAAAATCATTTTTTGATAATGTCAATAATTTCGGAAATAATCGCTCCAAAAGTAAAAAACAATGTGTCCCCCCCCCCCTCTAACTTTTGAACCATAAGTTTAGAAAATATGAAAAAAATCTGAAAAGTAGAACTTTATAAGGACTTTCTAGGAAAATTATTTTGAACTTGATTGACACAACAGTTTTTGTACAAAAAAGACAAAAAGTTGTACAAAATAATTTCTGGACTAAGTTTGTAGTATAATCGTATATGCAACCATTTTTTTTAACTTCGTTTACATATTTTATTATCCTGAACGTATCTTTTTTTCAAACAAAAAAAGAATTATTGAAATCGGTTCTCGCAATCCAAAATTACCACCGAAAACTTCTTGCACGTCTTTGTATTAATAAAATTAGTAACCCAATTCCCCGAGAGATGGCGCTGTAGGTACTTATTACATTGGATCGGGTATAACCGAATTGTTCGGTTGGTCTCTCCTTGGCATTGGCGGTATCTTATAACTACATAAAACTTCTATCAAGAACATGCTAAGGCAATTTAGAACAAAACTAAAATTCATTTTTTTAACACCATCAAAATGTAAAGGTAAAAACCAGTTAATAAATGGTTCGATAGATGGCGTTGCGTAATGGCGTCATTTTTTTAAAAGTCGATGTTAAGATTTTCCGTGCTTTCATGACCTACCGTGGTAAAGAACACTTATTGTGACGGACGGGAAACTACGGAACCCTACACTGAGCGTGGCCTGACACGCTCTTGGCCGGTTTTTGTAATATCGTATTTTTAAATCAAGGTGCTAAGTAGCAACTCTTAGTACTTCAGAAATTCAAGGTGATTGGATTTAGAACCGTAAGACAATTACTGTGTAAATGTTTTTGTATACCATAAAGAGTATGAGCAAGGGCCAATAAGGAAAGCCTTAGGTATATGATTAAATGAGTAGGCACCACATCAACCAGAAATATCTATGCTAACATCTCTTCTTAGCGTATATTCAATCTAAATTATTATTATTAATTGAAAATGAGACATTATCTGAGTCACAAGGTAAAAAGTCCCTTCACGAAACCGTCAATCAAGTTTACAATACATCAAAGTACTCGTGAGTATCTCTACATAAAAAATATGGCTGGTCGGCTGGAAACGGTACGTTTTTGAGCGAATAATAATGTTCTAAGTTTGGGCTCAATGTAACGCACTCCAAAAATTGTGCTAATTAATGTTTTGATTCGTATGGATCCCGCGTAGGATGTCTTTTTTAAGTTCTAACTTTGAACCTTAATGCCTCCGTAACTAGAAGGTTCCAAAGTTAAGTATAGAACCAAAAAAACTGGCAAGTGCGAGTCGGACTCGCGCACCGAGGGTTTCGTACAAACGTGATACAAACGGCCATATCTTTTGACTGCGTAGACTTATAAGGTTGCTTTTTCATACTTCCAAGGAAACACAGATTTGAGTATATGATTTAATTTCCACTCGATACCTCCATGCGTTCCCGATATAAAGGGTCTTGACAGACAGACAGACGGACAACAAAGTGATCCTATAAGGGTTCTGTTTCTTCCTTTTGAGATACGGAACCCTAGAAACGACTTCGTTAAGGATATTTTTACCCCCATTACGGTCCTACCATATTAAAATTATTCATACTACTAAACATGTAGTACCTATAGCAGTTTTAATAATTATCTTCATGATTTGTTTCCTAATTTGTCCAATATTTACATTAATTTTATCTGGGGTTTTATTTCTAAATAGGTAAGCTTGCATATCATTTAGATAAAATTCTTACTAATTTACATAATTGTGACTACGATACATGAAGTATTTATCATTAGGGAAATGCCATCTACTCATGAAATATAGAGAAATAATTATAAGATAGAATTCATTAAAAAAAACCACAATAAATGGAATTTTATACCTGAAAAGAGTGACGTACTAGAAAAAATCAAAGACAATTAGATAATAATTCTAACAATGAAAACTCACCTTATATCTATGATGTCGGGTTTACTAAAATTTAGTGTAATTCCAAATTGTAAATGATATTCTGATAGTTGTGAAATACCTCGTCCCTGTCCTTCTGGCATGCACGGCAATGCGCTCGACTTTGTATCAACTGTCGCTCTAGTTCCGATATTTGGGTTTGAAGGTATCTGCGCATGGAATCAGCTCTTTCTTTACTTCGACCCAGAGATCTGCTATTTTCGACTCTATGTTCTTCTAAATCCTTCAGTAACTGAGCACACTCTTCAGCTTTCTCCATGAATCGTATTTCTTGCTGCGACAATTTCTCTTCAGCTCTCATTATTTTGCTTCTAAAATTGAGAAAATTGTTAGTTCGTCGATTGCATTGTCCTCGAGACTAGGGACGTTTAAAAGATTATCGTCAGTTTCATTATAACCCTTACTACTATCGGTCGTTTTAATTAACGGTCTGGTTGTCGCGTACAAAACCGGTGCAGGGTGTTCCCAACCACCCTCTAAGCGGCGGAAAGTTATGAGGAAAAATCGCTTGCCTTTACGAAATGAGTGAAAACCCGAGAGCGAATACGAACCCACGGATGCATCACGCATTTATAGAGGCAAGAAGGTCCTTAAATTACCTATAAATTTTATCTGGTATTGAACCTACAGCTTGTTAAAACAAATTACATAGAAATGTAAAATCAAGCTAATTAATCACTTTTGAAACATGTCATAAAAACAAGTTAATCTGCAAAGGAAATACATCAAAAATACTCACGAATATAAAAAATATGATTTTATCCTTGAGATGTGGTCATTTTAAGGTGTGTAGGTACAGTAGGTACCTACCTAGGTACCGAGATTTGATATTCAACTGCCTAGCAGTTTGTTTGAAAATTATTACTTAATTGATTTTATAATCTTAAAAGACTATAGTTAGCTTTAGAATGACGTCATTTTATTTCTCGTCGTCATTGTATTTTTTTAGCAAACCTTTCATTTGTAGAAATCATATCATGAGAATACATACTGCCACTTTAATACTTTCAATTACTGTTGCCACTTAGCTACCAAAACAAGGTCTCCCAAACTAAACATGTATGCAAAATTCCAGCTCAATCAGAATCCGGGAAGAGGGTCAATTTTAACTTCTAACATTTTATTACATCGTTAGTTGCAGCTGAAGCTTATAGAGAAAGGAGCAAATGATGTGACGTCTGATAGGGGAGAATGGAAGAAGGAAACGTGTTGCGCCGACCCCAAATAGAATTGGACAAAGGCAGGAAAATGATGATGATCAGTTTTTGTCAAACAAATCAAATTTGGACTCTAAATCTAAGCTCTAAGTTCCTTTCCTTACCAGATGGTAAGGAAAGGAACTCATGGTACCTATTTAACTAGTGCACTTGATAAACTATGCACGTGGTTGCCCTAGCTGAATTACAGACGCTTTCTGGACTTTTTCACCGACTTCAAAAAAAGGAGGAGGTTCTTAATTCATTCAGATTTCTCCGTCGATTGTGGAGCGATTTTTCTTTTTGTCTTTCGTTTGGAATATTTATTGACTGGAATTGTCTGCACACAAAATTAATTTAAACAAAGTTAAAGTGGAATGAAACGTAGGTTTACATTTACTTAATTGAACCAATCATTCGAAAAAATGCGTCGGATTCCTGTTGTTTGAGAACCTAGAGAAGAGTGGCAATTGCTTTACATATTTCTACCACAACCTTTAACATTTTTGACATTCACATTTTTAAGCGTTTCGATAATTTCCGTTACCTACTTTTTAAAACCTTTTTTGTCGTAGACATCTATTTAATCTGGGCTCTGAACGATGGATTGAAGAAGAACTATGAAAGAGAAGAAGCTTAAATATTTTGCGTGTGGCTAAAGAAACTGGTTCTAAATTTCATTTTGTCAGTTCCGATTTCACAAGCCCCGCTCGTAGGACGAACTAAATGTACTAACGATGATTTCGTGTCGTAAAACTATTGTACTAGTATTCACAGCTCTTCTAACATTCGCTTCGATCAAATCCTGAGATGTGCAATTGGTTAAGCAGGATGGGCAGGACCTTTTCAGGACACACAATATCAGTGTGTTTGGGATGGATCGACTTGAGGATTGGATCGATTGGCGGTGCACCGCGTTTTTGAGCGCAGTAGGTGTGTCAGAGATCAACTGGTTTCATACAAACCATTGCGACGTGAGATCCGCTTAACCGACCTTAATAACCCGATTGCTTATATCATACCTGCCAAATCCGTATCCTTACTAATATTATAAAATATATTATAAAAACTACAGGTGGCAGGTACCTGCAAATCAGGAAAGAGGAACTGTCTTATCCCGAATTTAATGCGGGCGAAGCCGCGGGCGAAAGCTAGTTGATAAATAATTTAATTAAAAGGGTGAGGAAAAAAATACTCACTTGTACTCTTCTAGAGTTTTGAGGATTTCCTCATATTCTTTGTTTTTCTCTTCCAGGGCTGATTTCAACAACATGTTCTCATCATTAAGTTTGTTATTTTCGACAGTCTCTTGGTTCAAATTATTAATAGCGATAACCAACTGTAAACGTTTTAAAGTTATTAGTAGGTCTATAGATTAATTATATTTTGCATAGATTTAGGGATAGCTGCCGTCGCGATAGTGGATTAGAAAAGTTACTGAACAAAGAAAATACTGATGATTATTTTTTCTTAAGGGCAATTTCACGATTCAAATTAATATCTCTCGGATAGATATACGCTCGGGATAGATATACCGTGGATATACCTGTAACCTCCTCTGTTTCAAATAACTTCAAATGACATGACATTCTCGTAAGTATAAAGGCGTTTCCAAAAAATCAGGATATGCGATCTGGTCGTTTCGACTTAGGGGTTTAGTAAGCAAAAGTTAAACGAATATGTACCCAAGTAAAGGAAAGATTGTTATAAGTGTCCCGAAGTGGTTAACTTTACTTGTAATAGTAAAGTTAACCACTTCCCTACTTTAAGGTGAAAGCGCCAGAATAGACCGAGAAATAAGAAAAAAGAATTACGACTTAGTGTTATTTTGAGTTTTGTTAGTCAGAGTCAGCCGTCAGGTGTTACGTTGACTGAAGTATGATTGGGGATCGTAACAAATATAGCTTTACTGTATTTGAATGTTACGCTACCCTGGCGCATACTCCTCTTTGAGTAATATTCAACTGTCTCTACAGTTGAATATTTTCAATGTGTCAGAAACATAGCGGGAATGCGGGGAATGCTATCGCACGCGGCAGTATCATGAATGCGTTCGGTAGCGCGCTTTGTTTCTCGTTATCCTTACTAATATTATAAAAGCGAAAGTGAGTTTGTTTGTTTGTTACGTCTTTACGCTTAAATGGCTTAACCGATTTTGATGAATTTTGGTACAGAGATAGTTGAGACCCTGGAGACGGACATTGGCTAAAAAAAATTGCGATTTGAGAGAAAAAGTGGGAAGAAAAGGGAAAACTTAGCTTTGCTATTACAAAAAATCAGGCGCAAAGGCAAAAACCACAGGTACCTGAAGATCAGGAAAGGGGAACTGTGTTACCCCGAAATTAACGCGAGCGAAGCCGCGGGCAAAAGCTAGTATCCTAAAAATCACCTTTTTGAGATGTAAACTGCGACAACTCAAAAAAGGTGATTTTTCGAGAGACTTCAAAAACGTATTACTGTTTGTATGTTGTATGGGAAGTAATGAACATTCAATTGATCCAAAAAAATATATTGTATTTATTAGTATTAAAATGATGCCATTTTAGATAGTTGCTTATGATCATCGATTAAGTATTCGAATAACAAGAATAACTAAAAAATTCTCAATTTTTGAGTTTTCACAGTTTGATAAATGATGTTTATTTTGCGAGTAAGTAGGTTTTTACAAACCCCTTAAAACGTCGTTTTTTTTTTAAAGAAAAAAATCTAAATGCTGCCGTTGTTTCGTACCCGACTACCCTGAGAAGAAGCAGCCGAAACAAACTTAAAGGTCATAGTCTTTTTCAAGGTCCAGACAAAAATCTTGGTCAACTTACATAAGAACTATGCAGATTAGTGTATGAATTGGTCTTTTTAAGAAACCACCACACATATTGAGGTGACCTGTCCAGTCAGTGCAAGCATTTGTCAGTTATCGTGTACCTCGACTCATAACTCCAAGATCTTAACGACACAAAGAACAATACCAAAAAAGAACATTTGTGTAGGTCGCTTATAGGTACTCAAACTGCCAGATAATCGTCAAAACAAACAAATCAAAATATAAAAGTAATGATCCACATGCTCCTCACATTCAAAATAAAATAATATAACTAATAACAAAATTAAATTAATGAGATCATAATGAAACCTTTTTAGATATTTTTAGATGAAGATGTGCGATACGATAGAACAAGAAACAGCGGAGGATAGGAGCAATGACAATTCCATGCTGATAGATAAATCCAAACCCTAACAAACCTTCTCCTTGACCCGATTTAGTTCGTCAGAAAGTTGCTGCGAACTTTCTTCAGCCAATTGTTGCAGTTGCTTGCCCTCTTGCAGCTGTATTTGAGCGCCTTTCAACAAATCTGGTAGAGGAGCCAACTCCTGAAGCTTCTCTTGAAACTGCATCTGCAATAAACCCTCAAGCTAAGTAAAATTCTCCGTTATAGTAACTAGCAAAGATTTAAAACGAAAAAATTATGAAAGCAGTGCTTCTTAATTGGGAGATACAAAAACCGGTTTCAGTCCAAAGTAAAACTCATTTTTTCCCCTGATTAATTGTACTAATTATTGCGATCGAGAGCTTATAGTAACTAAGTACATATAACGGAAGATCTCGGGTTTTACCATAAGACCGAAACCAGGTTCCGTATGGTCAACTCCCAACAGTTATTCTTAAAGGCGATATATCTTAAATTAATGTCCTAAATAAAAGAGCTCTGTTGGATTTTCATACCTCGGACTAGAGTCAAGAGTTCAAATTCCAACGTGGAATATTTTTTACATAAGCATTCATTGTGGTGTCGTTTAGTGTTATTGGTAAGATGCTTGCTGTCGTCAAGGAACAAAGAGTGCTTTTGTACCCAATACTTGTAGGGCTCTTAAGTTGTCGAAATTAATAAATTATGCCATTGAAAATGCACCCTACTGAAAACCAAATCAACCTAATTGCATATTATCACAGTTTTAAGAAATCATAATTATGTCATGATTTATTAATTTAGCCGCAACGTCTTTTATTAATAACGCCATCTATGGCTTGATGACAGAACAACCAAGCGATTGGACGTAGTGATTCTCTTGATACTCGCTGTTTACTATACTGACACTAGATGGCGCGCAAAACAAGGGCAGTTTCCTTACAATCAAAATAATGAACATAAAAATTTAAAAATGATACAATTTACCTTCATCCTCTGTATTTCTATTTGTATTTGATCGGACACTTGTTTATTGTCGAATTCTATAACGTCTAACTGACGTCTGTGCTCTTCTACCTGTTGTTGAGCTTGAAGATACTGCACATAAGTAACAATATAGGTACGTAAATGACTAATACATACAATCAAAATTTAAGGATTTGAAAATTTTGGTATCAAACAAATCTGTAGTATATGAAACACTAAGATCACGCTGAGATGCTTGTAATTTAAACCAGTCTCATTGCTCCACATGTACCTACCATTCAGACCCTTACCTTCGGATGGGAAAAAAATAAATAACGTTTCCCACTCTGGGCGGAGCGGAAGGGACTGTCGGACTTCTACTGACTAAAACCCATCCATGTTCCTTCTTTTGCCATTTGTGATCCTTGGCCATAGTCTCTTTAAAAGAACCCATAACTTCGGTATGCAGATGTCCTGGCAGGCCCCTTTTGATTTGCTGACATCCCTTTGAGGTGCGCGTGTAACTGAGCCCGCCGTCGACACCATTCAGCCCGTGAGTTTTAAGCGCTACAGCACTAAAACCAGTCAAACAAACCCAAACTCGAGGTGTTTAATAATAAGTCACCAAAGAGGACCTACTACCTACATCCTATCTTCATCTTCAGATCTTCAACATCAACCGCAATCTATTGGCCACGGCAAAACGAATCATAATGGCAACAAACTCGAATAGTCTTCTGATAGCCACTGAAAACCTGACCCCATCATCCGACCAGATGTATGATACGATGATAATATGAATTGTCATAGGAACTACATTTAAAGTTACATTTCGATTTCGACAATACAAGAAATAGTTTAAAATTGACCTTCAAGACTAAATTAAGTAGGTAGGTAGCTCTGCTGACCATAGTCGTTGAATAGCCAACGAAATAGAAGTATAAAATGAATACGCCATCGCATCGGTGCCATTAAGTGCGAAGCATGACGTAGCATTATAGATAAGTTCTTACCTCGCCTCCACACTTGTCTAAAATAGACTGCTGACCCTTGCAATGACTGCGTTCTCTAGATATATAATACAAGGACCTTCAGATAATATCCTTCATCATGTATAAAAATAAAATATATATTATCAAAATCTAACCTTCAGGCGATACTGCTGTAACTGTTCATTTTTCTCCGTCAAAGTAATTTTCAATTCTTCCATTTCTTCTTTCATGTCCCTGACTTGTGTTTTTAATACTGTCATTGCCTCTTCGGAATGTTTTTTCGTATCCTATTGTTGTGGTAAAAATACAAAGCCAATTAAGTAATACTGCATAATTATGTAGGAATCTTCCTTACTCATTATTTCACTTGGAAAACTTCAGTACTAGACAATAACAATGACGAATTTAAGTACATACCTGTAGATATAGGTACTTAGTTTTATCTACGTTTGCTAGAAAGATGATCAACTTTGAGCTAAAACTAGATTAAAAACTAAGAGAACATGTACATGGACGACTAGTACCTAAAGGCATATAAATATATAGTATCTACTAGGGACATATTTTATCCTGCTATGTTTAACTGGTGTTGATCTAAACTAGATACGTAACGAAACCTTATAGAAGTTTACTGATTCAGAACCAAGTAATATTTAATGTAGAAAATACGTAAAATCAAATGTTAAAGCAACTAGTATGTAATTAAAATCGTTAGATTCATTCCTAGCGCGACAAAATTTATTTAATGATAGTAGTAAGACTGCACGGTGAGAGTGAGGTCACATCTACGTCTAACGAAATAAAGCTTTACCGAACTAGTGCGTTTTAAAGGTAAAGTGCAACTAAATAGTAATAAGACTGTGCCTTTATCTCGGCAATCATTCCAGTATTACAAATGTTATTGAGCTTTGATTCCCAATCCTTGAGTTTTGTTTCATATTTTTCTCGCTGAAATCTTTCTTCATCAGCTGCGTTTTTTGCTCTAATCAATTCCTCTCGAAGCTTTACTACCTAAATAACAATCATTACTTATTGAAAATCTTTTTGTATCCTTTTTAAACGCGGGGTAATGTTACAGACAGTACGTTACCCAAACGGTGTAAAACAACCCTTAACTTAGCCGTCATTTCGATATTTTTTTCGGTGTAGAGTAGACCATACATAGGAACCTACTAGTTATGGAAATATTGGTGGACAAAGTTACAACTAATTCCCTTTTTTATCTATTTTTTTAATGTTATTACTTTACTTTAAATGACTCGCTAACTCCCGTACATTACAATGCATCCAACAGCACTCACAACATTGTTATTGTGAGTGCGTACATTTAATTGTATATTGAAACGCCATTTTTAGGGTTCCGTAGTCAACTAGGAACCCTTATAGTTTCGCCATGTCTGTCTGTCCGTCCGTCCGTCCGTCCTCGCTTAATCTCTGTGACCGTTAGCACTAGAAAGCTGAAATTTGGTACCAATATGTATATAAATCACGCCGACAAAGTGGTAAAATAGAAATTGGAAAAAAATGTTTTATTAGGGTAGCCACCCTATATGTAAAGTGGAAAGTGTTTTTTTTTTTTAATTTCAACCCTAACGTGTGATATATTGTTGGAAAGGTATTTAAAAATGAATAGGGGTTTACTCAAATCATTTTTTGATAATGTCAATAATTTCGGAAATAATCACTCCAAAAGTAAAAAACAATGTGTCCCCCCCCCCTCTAACTTTTGAACCATAAGTTTAGAAAATATGAAAAAAATCTGAAAAGTAGAACTTTATAAGGACTTTCTATGAAAATCATTTTGAACTTGATTGACACAACAGTTTTTGTACAAAAAAGACAAAAAGTTATACAAAATAATTTCTGGACTAAGTTTGTAGTATAATCGTATATGCAAGCATTTTTTTTAACTTCGTTTACATATTTTATTATCCTGAACGTATCTTTTTTCAAACAAAAAAAGAATTATTGAAATCGGTTCTCGCAATCCAAAATTACCACCGAAAACTTCTTGCACTTCTTGTCTTTGAATTAATTAGTAACCCAATTCCCCGAGAGATGGCGCTGTAGGTACTTATTACATTGGATCGGGTATTACCGAATTGTTCGGTTGGTCTCTCCTTGGCATTGGCGGTATCTTATAACTACATAAAACTTCTATCAAGAACATGCTAAGGCAATTTAGAACAAAACTAAAATTCATTTTTTTAACACCATCAAAATGTTAAGGTAAAAACCAGTTCATAAATGGTTCGATAGATGGCGTTGCGTAATGACGTCATTTTTTTAAAAGTCGATGTTAAGATTTTCCGTGCTTTCATGACCTACCGTGGTAAAGAACACTTATTGTGACGGACGGGAAACTACGGAACCCTACACTGAGCGTGGCCTGACACGCTCTTGGCCGATTTTTTTTATATGAAAATAGTCGTTTCCAAGCAACAATTTTTGCGCAGAACTACTTTGTTTGATGTACGAAATGCTTGGCTGACAATTTCGTGAAGGATAAGTAAACACACTGTATAATCTTCAGAATTAAAAATAGAAAAACCGGCAGGAACCAACATGCCATGAGAGACATTTCTCGACGGCATGATTAGCCAAGTCGGAGATTTATGCCACCGTGCCATCGTGTGCCATTGTGTGGTTAAGGAACCCACAAGATATAGAAGAAGAAAAAGTAGGTGTTTATTGCATACGGGACTATCAAGTGCATGTTTTAACATTGTTTTTTTGCTCCCAAATCCCATGATGTCACAACAAAAACCCATGAAGGGTTTTAGCGCATCATCATATATCAATCATCTACTCACGATTCTATTCAGCTTTCAAACTAACACTTTTCGAATCTAGACAATGGCAGGGGCCATTCCTTGTAAAGGATCCGTTCCTCAAAAGAAAAATACGGAACCTTTATACAGTCACTTTGTTGTCCGTTTGTCTAGAGCTCTTTATCTTGGGAAATAATAATTTAAAATAAAACCATAAACTGAAAAAATCGACCCTACGCAATCAAAAGATATGGCCGTTTATGTCGCAAGTTTGTACGTTCCGATTAACACTATCCCTGTCTAACGGGCCCCTTCCTTTCGTATCTGTTAAAATATGCTTTGCTACAGTCCTTTTAAATACACCAAACCATGTCACTCGATAATTCAACATGCAACACTGATGCAAAATGTAATAAAACTAATGAGTACAAAGATAATCAGACTTACTTCTGTAAACTTTGTGTACACTTCCGATGGCACATAGGACTGTTCGACCTGAATGCCTGGTTCAGCATCCTAAAATACATCAAATTGGTAAGTAAGCGTAAAACTTTCCCTAACATAGGTAGAAAAGTAGGTACTAACCTATCTTAATACTTAGGTACTATTATAAATTGCGATATTTTTGGATGGATGGAGGATGGAGCTTTGAAAATCAATCACGCCAGAACGGCTGCCGTGATGTCAGATGAGAAAGAGAATGCAAGCGGACGACTCGTCCCGGTCAGTATGGACGCGTGACTCCAAACAACAAAAAAAAAATAGGTACCTACTCAAAATCTTTCTCATACATTTTTTTATTCAGGTCATTTACCAGTGAACAGATTAGTGATCAGAATGAACTTTGATTAGTCAAATCAAACGAAAAGAGTAGAAAATCAGAAAATCACGTTTCCTTGTTCAAACAACAACAACCAGCAAAGCGCAGATGACGTAATCGTCGTGACTGTTTAGCGTTGATCGTTACTCGCAGTCACATACCACGGACATTGGGAATATTTTCATACAAACATTTTTAATCCCGAATATTTTATATTTTGGCACACGAGTACCTACTACCTAACAAGAGGGCGCGTAGACGAAACGATTTGTAACCAAGTAGGTAGTAACAAGTTTCGGATTACGATTTTTTTTCTTGTCCCATTTATCAGTCATAACTCATAAATATTTGAATCTTTGCTGGCTGCCAAATTCCGAGCCGCCATACAATTTGAAGAGACTGGAGTTGGTGCTCTCTGTTACCTGCATTTCCTGACCTACCTTAGATAGTCGAGGAGGGGTTGAGTGATGTCTAAACTAGCGATGCGATTGAATGTTGTTATAATAAACGGAGGACCCCTGACTAGCTCAGGAATGATATAAATAGCATTAAATAAAGTGGTATGCTACTATAGTACCCACGGTATCCCCATATTTATGGCAGAATGCCCGGTTTATGTTAGAACAGAATAATCCTCGTTTAACGTACAAATATACCTAGTTACTCAACCGTATTTTTTATGCTACTGGGTCTGGCTCCGTCAAAGCTGTAGGTAAAAGGCGGCGCACACACAGTATCCGGTACAAGTAGGTAAACCTTTTATCGCCACTACACGTACTACTACGAATTTAGGTGATCAATTGCACTTCAACCAAACTAAAAAGTGTCTGCGCCTACTTTGACGTGTGATTTGCGAGCTTATAGTGTGCGTCGCCTACGCTGTTAAAAATGCAGTGCTAAGAACAAGACTGCTTGCTAAACTGCCCGGGTAGGCGCTTTACTGGTTTAGACTTTAGACATGCATAGCATCGCACAAATTTTACAATTATTT
Organism: Ochropleura plecta; assembly: GCA_905475445.1. Taxonomy (NCBI): domain Eukaryota; kingdom Metazoa; phylum Arthropoda; class Insecta; order Lepidoptera; family Noctuidae; genus Ochropleura; species Ochropleura plecta. Next base: position 15,059,013 of record FR997721.1, on the reverse strand, counting down.
TGAAATAAAAAGACATTTAGACTCAGTCTCTATTTCGTGAAAAGTATACTTGTTTAGTTAATCAACATAATAAACAACTTTATCTAGGTAGGTACTTAGTCGCCATTGAGCAGCAAGCAAGTAGCCATGAGAGGCGAAACTTGATAAAGGTAACTGAAAAATCAAATCAATTAAAAACGAAAATACTACCTGTTTAAATATATTTAAACCTATATTTTGCTAACCTAAATATGAATAAGTACCTAGTTGTTTTCAACTTCTAGGTTCCTATTTTTGGTAGGTACTTACCGAAACGACAAGTCCTGTAGATTGCTTCAAGTTGTATAAATCCAATCTGTCCTTTTTGATTGCCGCTAACTCCATTTGGATCTCCTTTACTTCACCTTCCATATCACCCAACTGTTTTTGCTATATCAATGCGAACACCAGTGAATAAAAACGATCAAAACAATAGCAGGAAAGGATACAACTGATCCAATAAAAAACAAACAAAAATACGATATTCTGCGGAGGAATCCTCAATCATTAATATTTCTTAACTTGCTAAAAGTTCATATTTATTTATTAATTTAATTAAATAAGAAATCATTAACGTACTAAAACTTTCGTATTGTCATCCTTGTGAACCTGATCACTTGTTTTCCCTTTTTGACCGAACCAGATATCTGTTTGAGGCATTGACCCTATATTTGCATAAAATTAGTCCAAAAAATATATTGATCCAATGTCAATTTACAAATCATAGACTTGGTACAATAGCCACTTGATTACAAAAGAAGACTATGGTATGGAAGCAAAATATTACGAAATCAAATAAACTATGCAAAATAAACACTACTACCAAGAATCTTTTAGGAAACGTCAATCATTGATCTTATTTTATTAATGGCCAGAACTAACGTAAGTAAACAAAAAGGTACAATGTAGAAGGTGCTTACTATTCCTTGGAGCATTAAATCATGACGTGCAAAGAAAACTACAAGAACTACAAATTCCCCATACATTTTTATGTAATTTCGATTAATTGCACTCGCGTGGGAAATAGAAGTTATGATAATTATGTTCCGACTTGTAGGGTGGATGATGAACCGAAAACTGCAGACAGCCACATAGACGAGGGAGGCTGGGTGTAGCCGGACACGTAAGGTATTGATTGATGCATCTGAAGCATGAGCAAAATAACTGTAGGTCGGCAGGAATAGAGTAAAGATCTGGTTTATTATGAGGGCTGTACCGGTAGTTTCAAGTGTTTTATTGCTTATTCTGTAAAATTAAAAAGAGGTAGGTACCAAACAATCAAGATTTTATTTTTTTGCTATTTTAATCCACTTTTACTGACATCTGTTTTACGATGCCGCAAGTGCCTTATATTCACTTTGATTTGATTGAAAACAAGTAGGTGAAGTAGGAATAACATAACATATTATAACATTCGATTTTAGGTAGGTACCTACCTACTCGAAACTCCTCACACTTAGTGACACATGAAGTATGATAGAAAGGGACAATCATACCTAGATTTAAATCAAAGGCACTGTGACACAACGTTCTTTTGACGCTCGAGTGACATTGACAAAAGGGCGCTGTTGGTAGAATTTGTGAAATTAATGGAAAACTCAAAATGCATAGAAAGAGTCAGTTCTGGGAATCAAATGTTTTTTTTAATACAGAGTGATAGATTTGTTTGGCATGGACCCAATTATAGGTACCTATTTTTTGTTTAACACACAAAATATTAGGTCCCGATAACTTGAGGTCCTGGGACTGTGTTCATATAATATTGTAGTCTTTGACTGTGTTGTTGTGGCCGATCTCATTAACGAATGAATCATTCGAAAACCAATTTGTCAAAAACTGACTTTGGAAATTAAGTGTGTACCTAAACATCAAGTTCAGAATTTTCCTTGACACTTCCCGTTTTACGAGGTAGTTTATACACAATACCTATGTGAAAGTAGGTAGGTACCTACTTCACTTGTAAAAATTGCGGGAACGGTACTGGTGTCAAGAACGTTAAGCTTGATGTATCGCGGGTGCGCTCGGATCGCTCGTGGTTTACCGGGTAAATTCCGCTGCACTCGCTCGGCTTGTAATATGAAGTGGTCACAGTTCTAAGTTAAACTTCCTTAACGAAGAAGGTTAATCCGTAGTTCAGGCTGAGCAGTGAAACAGATTAGCTGACGATAACCTGAAATTGAGAAGTTTCGGGTATTATGGCACACAATAAGCCTTTTTGAAAATAAAACTCGTAGTAAGTACCTATATGAGATCAATCAGTCTATATTGGTTAATTAAGTCGTTAAACTAATCAGTAATCAAAAAATAGGAGCTTATGGCAATATAATTTCACAGAATAACTAAATTATTATTTTTTTAGTAAACTTGAACATTCAATTCGTGGTGAGATAATATAGCCTAGAACCATATTGGCCGTACGTAATAACCGTTGGCCATATTGCATACCAGAGCAAACAGTTAAACGCAAGTTATTTTGCGGAACATTTCATTTTCGTTTCGTTTATTTGGGAAATAGGGTTTCGTGGGGCCATTGCCTAAAAAGAAAGAAAACATTAATTATTTAATCATATGGCAGCCAATAGGCTGCCATATGATGCTAACGGCCGCAGGAACGTTTTTGATAAGTAAAATCTAAATTAAAAACCCGTGAATAATATGCATACAAAAATATTACCTCATTACAGATTAAGAGTTTGCCTACAAAACTGTGCACTAACAACATAAAAACATGAGATATTCAAATAACTGAAATGATTTAAACTTACCAAATAAATAACATCGAAATACGTAATTCTGGATAAAAGCGCATACAGGGATAAGCGCGCACTCGACGCGCTGCACAGATTGACTGAGGAAGGGGGGGGGGGGGGGGGGTTGCACCAACATGGCACTGTAGTTTAAACGCTAGTGTTGGTTTATTTTGGAAGTAGTATTAAATATTGGCCGACCAGAGCATAATACCCGAAACTACTTTAATATCATCTGAATCTAATCAGACTTAGGGACAGTTCCAGTGCTGGATTAAGCCAGCGCGGGGCCTGTAGCAAATTCTGTCAAAGGGCCCTTGGTTTGCTTTAGGTTCTCAAGTTTAGGGTATAATATAAAACAAAACTGTTACAAATAGACTTTTCTAGATTTAAAATGGGCAATTTTGGAGATAAGACTTTCAATGTCGATTTCTTTAAACAAATTATGCTCTATATTCAACAATGTGAGATGATTAAGACGTTCTTGGCCCATCGTGTTCCTTAATTCATTTTTTTTATACGTTTATATGTTGAAAAAGAACGTTCGCCACTGTAGTTAGTGATCATAAGGGATAAGTAAATGCGCAAGGCAATTTCTAAGTTTAGGAAACACGATTCTAAAGAATCCTTACTTTTATTTATATATTACTAGCTTTTGCCCGCAGCTTCGCTCCGTTAAATTCGGAATAACACAGTTCCCCTTTCCTGATTTGCAGGTAGGTACCTGCTACCTGTAGTTTTTACCCTTGCGCCTTATTGATTGTAATAGCAAAGGTAAGTTTTCCCTTTTCTTCCCTATTTCTCCGTCATTACAAACTAAAAAAAAATAGGATACAGAAGCCGGGGCGCCCTGCGGACTCCGTCCGCATTTCGGCCCATCGTGCTGCTTGACAAGGTGGGCGAGTTCTTTGAAAGAGTTATTGCAAACCGCCTCGTCGGGCACCTTGGGGGGACGGGGCCGGATCTGGCGGAGTACCAGTATGGTTTTCACAAGGGGCGCTCGACGGTGGACGCGCCCCAAAAGGTGGTAGGCTTATCCGGGGGCTACCGCACTATCTCCGGCGAGGCAGCGAGCGTCTTTGCCGGATTGCCACCGTGAGATCTGGAGGCAATAGTCCTCACGCCTGTACGAGTGGAGCGCGGAGGCACTACATCGGGGGGAATCTCTGCTGCCGCGGCAAATTGCCGCCCAGCGGTCTAATGGTGGCATGGAGAGAGCGACTCTCGGAACCCCGTGCACGGCACGCCACAATAGTGGCGGTAAGTCCCCTCTGAGGAGTGGCTGGAGAGGCGCCATGGCTTCCTCACGTACCGCCTGACGCAGGTCCCCACCGAACATGGAAGTTTTGGGAGGTTCCTGCACATAATCGGGCGGGAGGAAACGCCCGGGTGTCACCATTGTGACGGTCGCCCGGAGGACACGATGGAGCAAACAGTGGGGGTAGATGCGGGCCTGCGGACGGTGAGCAATGGGTAGCTCACCGTCCGTCCGTCTAAACCACACTGTTACACTTAAGACGATTTTTAAATATAACATTATAACCAGCAAAAGTCAGTCAATAAAAACGACAGGTCGTGTCGAAGGCACGTTAGTGTTCCACGCGCGCTTCAGAGATGTCAGCAAAGCGGAGGGGCGGGCCTGCCAGGGCCGGCCAACGCTTGTCGGGGTTGCGGGTTGTACGAAAGAGATACCGCGGCCCGAAACAAAGGGCAATGGAAGGGACATGGGTGTGTTTTAGTCAGTACAAGTCAGACACTCATCCCCGCTCCGCCCAGAGCGGGTAAAGTTCTTTGATGATTTCCCACCCAAAAAAAACACCTGAAAAGAGAGAGTGAAATTTTATATGGGACTTGTCAAGGTAGGAAACTTAAAATCGGTACCTACACACTCTTTGTTACCAACAAATAATACCTGCAAATCAGGAAAGGGGAACCGTGTTTAAGTGAATTTAACGTGAGCGAAGCCGCGGGCAAAAACTAGTTTTATAATAAATCACCGAACCCCAGTAGATTGGATCGTGACTGAATTAATAAAATTTAAATATTTCGCCTGTTTTCTCGAAATACTTATAATCGATATTATCTTAAAATCGATTAATAAAGTACAACTTTGATTACGTAAACTCGAAAAATTAATGTAAAACTCTATGGGTAGAAATGTGGTAGGTATAGATGCTAGTCTATATATATAAATAATAATTAAAAATTAGAACATTAACGTTAAAAATTCGTAAAATACCTAGGTACTTGTTTTTACGATTTAACGTGACGAAATCAAGTTTTAGATTTTCAGGTGGAAGTGAAGCATAGACACACTTCGCGTATATGGGATGCAAGATATTTTACGCTCCTAATTATTATCTAAAAATTTATATTTTTCTAAATACGGTCGGACAAGCATTGGAGCGCGGGCCCCCCCAATGCGCGGGGCCCGTAGCATTTGCTACTCTTGCTACGTGGCTAATCCGGCACTGGACAGTTCGATACCTTTTTATTTAACGCTTACCTAGATGGTATCATAATTATCTGTCAAAATTAATTATTGCGTTAATCGGTTAACAGATTAGAAACGTTATCCATTTAATTGTGTTTGATGGTAAATCAAACTAAAATATTACTGATTAAGTAGAATCAAATAGACAGATCACTAAACGCCTCAAAACTTTTATATTCACGTCACTTTTGATATACATATCACAAAATATTAAAGGTTTAAAAGTGGATAATCTTATCAATCTCAGATTGACAAATTGATTTTTTTATTTCTTTTTATTATATAACTATTTGCTATTAATTTGAAATCTAAGTTTAAAATCAGATACTAAGGACTTTTTTGCGGCCAATAACCAACGACCACCAGTTCACGCGGTTCCACCTTGAATCGTGACGTGTTTTGTTTGTTATCTGTGGTTTACTCTCCACTGTCGTCCGCCTGTCCTCATGATGTCCTGTCTGTCGTCTGGCGTTTGCTGTTCTCTGTGCTCTTGTGTGCATATTGTACTTCGTTAAAAACGCGATTTTTATATTGGAATTTATTTTTCACTAGCTTTATGTATGTACTTAAAACATAATGTTATTAAAATTTTGGTATCGGAGTGATGTGAACGTGGTTTCTAGGGATTTGCTGAATGCCGTTCAGTTTGGCAAACATTTATGTAAGAATAATTAAAAATATTTGAAGCATTTGAAAATGGCATTGCCCTTTTTTACTTTGCGGACGTGGAGCTACTTAGTTTTTTAAAAAGAATAGACACTTTATTGTTATCAAAGTGTTAAGAAATGTTGAAAGCAAATTAATAAACAAAACTGAAAGACTGGTAAAGTTTTCTTAGTTAATTTCATGGTGAAATAGAATGTTATTTTTACGTGCTTTTTAAACTCACCGGTTATTTTATCCTATTACAATAACCGCCCTGCACCTTTGCTGCTATTCATAATAAACCTGTAAAATTACTGATTTCATATTGTGTTCACTTGAGCTCATTTGTTATACAAGTATTTCTTTAAAAACATACTTGTTTTGTTGTAATTTCATGATTTCTTCCCTATTACAGAAAAAAAACATGATATAATGATAATGCAAAAGCTTGAAACAAAGATAGAATGTTGAAATCCAACATGGATATGAAGATAGAGTTCAGTGATGTTGACCAGCCACCCATAGTTCCTCAAAACAGTATAAGCAAATGGAGTCTTAAGAGTGACACCTCACTTTTGATCACTGATCTACAACAAAGTGGATCACATAGGAAAATTATTAGGGTAAGTGAACATCATCATTGTCATTCTCTAGTGCAAATTATTTGGGGTCGGCAGCAATGCAAGAAAATGCACTGCAGCATGTCTTCTTCCATACATTTGTTTGCTCATCATTTCATCAGTCACCTAAGACAAGTAAGTGTAAGTGTTATCAATTGTGATGAATATTTAATCAAGGAATGAAGGTCAATTCTGACTGGTGCTATTCCAGAACAACATTCTTTGAAAATGTGCCAAAGCATCCGCCATCCATCCCCTTTATGTTAACTAAACTACACAATAAGCAGCAAGCAGTAATGATTAATGATGAAATAATCAGCTCTTACCCTGAAGTTCCATGTAAAAAATCATACCCTGTTGAAATTAGAACACACTTTTATATTTTATTCACATCAGAACTATTATACATTTCAGAGTTAAATCATAAATAGTAGAACATGCTAATAACTCTGAGATAGCATACAATATGAACATTAAATTAAAAACAAGTCAAACTTATGCATCTGTTAATCAAAATTATATTGGGTTATTCCAAATTACAGAAGCCGGTAGGTATTGCAAGTGAACAAAATAATAACATTTTGATATAGAGCAGTTTAACCTTGGTGATTGTTGTGAAATATCAGGCTACTGTGTCTTGGGTATTATCTTGCATTCATTTACATGAAAATGTGGCAACGGAGCTGACTTGTTGAAAGATCAATAACAAACATATTTTTTACATAGTTGTGTGTTCAACTGTTCATAAAGTCAGTTTAATGTGAACAATATTTATTCAATACTGTTTTGTAGACTATTAAAAGCAACAGGATCTTGACATTTTTGAAGTGAAACAGTTACTTTTGTTTACTTAATTTGTGACTGTTATTGGTAACATAAGACTAATTTCTTTACAAAATGCCTGTGGAAGTGTTAACAGTATGTATTCCAAGCACTTATAACAAGTACTGTTTTATTCAGGGGTTTTTAATTGAGTTAGTTTGCTCATTAAAGAGGATAAGAATATTAAGAATTATTTAAAATTAGTCTGGGTTTTGTTATTGTTACTTTCCTTGTATTGAATAAATACTACACGAAATATCAGTCATAATCAATTCACCAATGTATATCATAATTTAAAATTAATAAAAATGGTAAAATGCACATATAGTTAGTTCACTTAAATGTACTTATCTACTCATAGGGCTGTGATTTTAGCATTGCTACTTCTAATCTTAATAGTAGCAATTTCCTTTTTCTTATATATATTTAATTTTTTTTAGTTTCACATGATATTGTGATGTTATTTTCAAACTTTTGTGCCGTATAGGTAGTAGTCCCTGAATCATGGGGGCCGATTCTTTCATATGTTTTTTTGTGTATTTCTTAAGGTATTTGTTAAGCTAATTCATATTGTTTATTTTCAGAGATGGAATCGCCTATCAAGACTGCAAAGATCCATAGTTTATGCACTATTTGTTATAGCAGCTACTATACTAGTAATGTTTTATATGTCAAAAGTTTCTGCTTCAAATGTAAATAAGATTAATAATAGTGATTTAGCGCAAGTAAGTACTATATGGTTTTATACAGAATGCTCACAGCTAGTTAAGGACATTTTGAATGCTTAGTTGGATCATGGGGAGTGCAACTGTATGGTACATCTTGGGACTGGCTTCAATCTTGTTTAGACGCTAAGCATTGCTATACAAAGTTTCATGTTCAAGTTCAAGTTTCATGGGCAAATTTCTAATTGACAGAGCGACTATTTTCAACCAACTTCATTTTAATTTAGTTACTTCTGGCATTTTATTGTTTTAATTTGTTAATGTTTATAGTTTGTTTACGAAATGATAAAAGTAGTGCACTCTTATAGATAATAACAGTTATTAATAATACTTGTAATGGGTTATTTACCATGTTTATTATGATTTATCTGTGATAATGGCATTACCAAACAGCGCCAAAATATCGGAAACTAACGATAAATAATAGACATAGTTTATATCTTATTTAAAATGTTAGTATTGACCATATCAGTTGAAGAACAACAAAAGTTTATCAAAGAAAAGGTTAAGAATAGAATAAAGAGAATAATAATTAAAGAATCTGGTGTTTAGATAGCTAAATCAATTGAAGTACTTCTACTGTGTTATAAATTATGTTTTACAAAATAAGCCAGGTTGAGTGCTTATTAAAGCGATAATAATATAGATAACTCTTTATTAGTATAACGATTATGTTAAACTGTTATCTAATAATAATATGTTTATCTATTATCAAGGCAATCCTTATAATAGATAAATATCCTTATCGTGGGAAAAAGAACCATCTATACTTTGACGAAAATGGCCTTTTCAAAATTCTTAAAGCTTTAAAAAAAAGTAAGTACTACAGTTATAAATAACCAGTTAAAACCTGTCTTATAAGTTGTGATTTTATGTGGAGGAAACGGGAGTCAGAAAGCGTAATAGAATACAAAGAACAGACACAATTCGCTTCCTGCTACTGTAACAGTGTATTTTGACGATAACATTGTACAATTTACAGTGTGAACTGGTGGTAGCATTGTATAGAGTTACCAGATAACAGTTATCTAAAAATATGTTACAGTGTATTTCAACTTGAGATAATAAATACATAGTGACAGCGGTAATAATATACCAATGATAGTATGTTGATTAACAAGCATTAGAAATGTAAAAAAAATTGCGTTTATTTTTTGTATTTTTTAACATTAAAAGACATCTTAATATCATTGCGCCAATGGAATTTAAAAGAAATGTGCTGAATTGAGTGTTTAAAATCCAATAGTGATCTTTTATTGAATGCAAATAAATGTATTTTTGTTTTAGGAAACTCTTAAGAATGTGTCTCTAGTCAATGAGCAAGTAGCTCAACCAGTCGTCCCCAAGAAGACTGTTGTAGAAGTTGAGAAACAAGACGACAGGCCTGTCTTTACAGGTACTTATTATTATAAATATAATTATGTATAATTAGATGTTGGGTTTAAAACTGATAAGCATGCAATAACAGCTCGTGTGGACAGAATGGTTGTTTCAACAACCATTACAAGGTTATTTAAAATTCTAAATATGTCAAAAAGTCATATGCGTTTGGTACCTACTTAACCACTTGAATACTTTTTTTAAATCTTTAATATTGATTTCGATCGAGTTTTCAAATCTATAAAATGTTCTGTGCAAAAACTGTTAATCGGGAATTTAATATTTTTATTCAGAGATAATCATATATAGATCTAATCGAATCAAGTAATTGAATAATACCTTTAAAAGTTCCATCAAATCATTCAGGACCAATAACCTTGGATAAAAAGTGATCCTAGAAAGAATTAGGGGAGACCTTTGCTAAGCTGGTGACACAACAAAATTATTAAAAAAAAAACACGAGAAATCCATGTTAATTTTGAGCTTAATATTAAAACAGTGGTTATATTTTTAGGACCGATAAATGCTCGCCAGTATGCTGTAGTGGAGAGCTTCAGACATGCGTGGCGTGGCTACAAGGAACATGCGTGGGGCCATGATAACTTGAAGCCAGTTTCCGGCATGGCCTTCGACTGGTTCTCACTTGGCCTCACCATCGTGGATTCACTGGACACAGCCTATATTATGGGCCTGACTGAAGGTAAAACATTTATGGTCTATTAAATTGAAACAAGCATGTTTTTATTTACACTAATAATGTAATTTTGTATGTTTGTAACGATTATTATCAAATTATTGGATAGATTTAAAAAAAATCCCTATCACTATTAAAATGCTATATTATTATTAAGGCTATTCTTACTATCCTACTAATATTATAAAGGCGAATGTTTGTGAGGATATGGACGAGTGGATGTATGGATGTTTGTTACTCTTTCATGTCAGAACGGCTGAACGGATCTTGATGAAATTTGGCACAGAGTTAGCTTATAGTCTGGAAAAAGTCAGGCGAAGCCGATGACACCAACTAGTAGGCTATATAACATCACGCTACGACAATTAAGAGCTGAGCAGTAACTATCACTGCAGGGCACAGCTAGTTGCATACTGATAGAGACATGCGCAGAATCTCGACACACAGTGCTGCTAATAGGTATAAAGGCAACGGTCGGGACTACAAAACCAAACATAACATATTATCACGCCTGTGTAGAGAAGGGTAGACAGTGGTGTAGCTTATGGTGAACCACTGTCGAAAGTTATGTTTAAGCCTCATGTAATAAAGGGAGAACCATCAACCGGGCACATAATATATCCTCCGTGGCTGCGACTGAGTAATTCCTGATGCAAAAACCCTACAACACTTTCAGCTATATAACCCAGGCCTCATGCTTAGCAGTTTAGAAGTATAGAGCGAACGCGTACACAAACAACATAATATTAGTGTTCTAAGATATAAAAATATAATACATTCGATCACACTTACATCTCATATATTTCAGATTGAGTGCATATGGTACAGTACATATTTTATGTATACGTATGAATGTACCCATTAAATGTCGTTAAGTGCCTACGGGGGAACATAAGATAAAATGCCACAAGTGTCTTTAATACCCACGGGGCTCTTTATACAGTGTAGGTATCGGTTTAAAAGTAAAATCTTCGTTTTTCTCAAAACCTACCTCGCGGATAACGGCAATATATAGAGTTATTGACTCTTAACAATGATGTTTAATGTTGTTCTTGTTATCACCACGTCTTACTCTTTATTCGCAGAATTCGAGGAAGGCAAGCAATGGATTAAAAATGAGCTAGTTTTCACAAAGAACAAAGATGTAAATTTCTTCGAAGTCACCATCAGAGTTCTGGGAGCTCTGCTGTCCTGTTATCATTTCACTCAAGATCGTATGTTTCTTACTAAAGCTGTAAGTGTTCAGTTTTTGTACCAGCTTGTGCTTCTTGACGGATGATAAATAAATAAAGAAGTACAAATTCTTTATTTATTTATCATCCGTCAAGAAGCGCTCGGTATCATTTGCCTTAAAATTCTATTAGTGTATTCTTTTAGTTTTAGTGGACAAGGTAAAAAATATAACAGACAGGCAGGCAGTTTTGGAAAGCAGTCGCTCCATACTAGATGAATTTAGTTAAACTGGATGACGATCACAACATAGTTGGGAAAAGGATGACTTAAATAAAAAATGCCGTCTGTTTTCGAAACGGTCGTACCGCGTCTACCATTTCAATTTGGCATTAGATGCATCGTTCCGCCGTTTTGATTGAGCCGTGACGGCGGAGAGGCAGGCAAATAATAAATGGTTTATTGGGTTTATTCAGCCTTCTTTGCTGGCTTATCTTTTAACTGATATTCAAGTTCCTAAAGGGTACGAATACAGGAGGAAAAATGAAGCTCAAAATAATCCTATTTCCATTTCTAGGTCGACCTAGGAGATCGATTAATGGCCGCTTTCTCTTCGCCCTCTGGCATACCATACTCTGACGTAAACCTTGGGGAGAGAACTGCGCACGCTCCAGAATGGTCTCACTACAGTACCACGGCTGAAGTGACTACGGTACAGCTGGAGTTCAGGGAACTTTCCAGAGCTAGCGGTAATCCTGGGTTTGAGGTGAGTCTCAATTGTTTAATAAATAGTCAGGGAACTTGTGTCATAAGTAAGTTGACTGTAAATTGATATTTGCCTTTGGTTCAAATCATATGTATCTTTGGTAGTCGTATAATATATATTATGCCAATTTGCTTAACGGCCAAGTTCCATGACTGTAAATCAAGTAGAATTTATGTTGCAACGAGTGTTTAAAATGTTCGACCCTGTAGGGCGTCGTTACTATCAATCATCCCTGTGCAGCAGTCTTCTAAAGGTTGTACTGAAGATATCGCTATCAGCGATAAGACGGCAATTACTGTACCTTTCATTTTAAGAATATAGTTTAAAAGCGGTGTAATATTTTTTGTGTACAATTAAAGTATACTCGATAAAAATCTACGTGCCAAATTTTGGGTAGAGTACATACGGTAATACTAGATGATTATTCGACAGTGTACTGATGAGCCCATACATACAACCTTGAATGTTGTGCTAGCAAGCATAACGTCGCAGTGACCTCTTGAGTGGCCAGTGTTAGTCGCGATAGCGCGCATTCGGTCTATTCAGAGGGAGGTTTTAAACAATTATTATCTTGTCTATATAACCGCTAACTTTAAACTAACCTAAACAGTCCATCTAAAAAAATATAAAATGCTGAGAAAACTTGAAAGAATGGTGGCCACTTGTAGCCACTTAAAAGATTATTCACACAGTATAAAGTGGTTAGAATGTTTATTTAACTCGGTATTCAAATTTATCAGAGACCACTCGATACTTGTTTTTTTCCATAAAGTTAGTTTACCAGAAAATTACTTAGTGTGAAAATGATTATTACAAGCTTCAAACTTCAATTCCATGTTTGACTCGTATGAATTAGCTGTCGAATCTAACTGGGTCGTTGCTACGTGTGAAATATCGAACTGATTGTGAAATTAGGCCATATTTTAGGCGGTTACTTGTAAAGGCATAGTGCATCTTTCGACATAGCTCGTACTTCTTCATTTCGGGTCGATGAAACTCGTATTCAGATTCAGATCTTCAGGTTCAGCCGCACTTGCCCCAGTTGGCCTGTGTATGGGTGACCAACCATTTTATACCGAGTGTCCTCACTGGCTCAGAAAGCATATTAAGCCGTTGGTCCCGGTTTTCATTTGTAGATTTTGCTTTGATACTGGTCCCTACCAGGAAATACTAAGGGTACTGGGTACTGCCGGGTAATACGATAAACCCTGTATCGTATTACCCAGTACTAACTGGGTTGTTGACGCCATCATAGTTCTGAAACGACTAGGCAGATGTTGAACTGTGAAAGTTAGCAGCCTGTGAACGAGGTAGCTCGTATGACTAAACGTTGCGAACGCGACGTAATGGGCATACGAAACTAACTTAAAAATATGAAACGTGTCATACATTCTTATCTTTAAAATAAACAAACAAAGTGGCAAGAACATGCCAGAAATGAGAAAGCAAAAACGTCAACGATTGACGTCATTCGTTTTTCATAGAATCAACACATTTTGCCGGTTAGTAAGAAAGAAAATTGCGTTTATTTAGCATTATTAAAAACAAAAACAAAAATCAGGAACATCTTAATAAAAATAAACGCTAAAAGGGCTTCAGCTCAGCATAATGCCAGATGGTAACACAACGCCGCCACCTGACGCTGATTTTCAGCTGCAGCCCACGAGTGCCATACGCTCGAAAACATAAACAAACACATAGGTATAAAAGTCAGAATTGAAAACAGTTATAAAATTGATGTAATAAAAACAATATTAAAAAGAAACAATATTAAATTAGTGAAAACTAAAAACGTAAAAGATTGCTAAATAAAAGGGAAATAACAATAAAAAAAATTGAAATTGAAAATGCGCAAAATTGCACAGCTGCTATAGAAAGGCATCGCTATTTAAAAATATAAAAAAAAAACAATTTATATGGCTACGGTTTATATGGCAATGGCTAGGTTACGTTATTAATTCCTTAATAATATACAGAATAAGAGTCTGAAGCTATCTGAATTAAACTGAATTTACGGACTGGGTTGCATCTTTGCTTTAATGGTCGGTTGTGATTGGGTTTTTCCATCAGAAATTTCTCAGTTCCATACATGTAGTCTGGATTTTTGTCTGGTTGATTCCTTAAGGTTCGCAATCAATTACACATAACTCGTGAAATGTGGGTACTAGCAGGTATACCTCTGCTTACGCCCTTGGGGATTACAGGTGTAATGTCATGTATGTTATGTAAACTGCCATAAGTTGCTGCCTTAAAGTGCTTTAGTAAAACCAATGGTCACAATTTTGGATTTGATGCCATAATTACACCATTAGCTAAGAATAATAATAATTTGGAATTGTTTTTGTTTTTGCGTAATCACTTTCAATGTCAATGAGTTGGGATTTTTACGTACTGCGTAAGTTTCTACCATACCTAATTACAATACCTAATGATGGGAATAATTTTATATCGCAATCATCCGTAGATCTGGATTCTTTACTTACGTCATATTTTATTATGTTTTAATTAGCGCAGCCTGACAAAATATTATTAAAAAAAAATAAAACACTAAAAAAAGGTACTTTACTTCCAGAAGTTGATTTTTTTGCCACCAACTTAACGTAAAGTTATTTTTCACACTTTAGTATTGGAAGTTGGTAATTTTTACAAAAAAGTTATCTTTTTGTTGTGGTAAAGATATCTCACATTTTTTATCGAGTATTAATTTTCCATTGTTACTTAAAGATATTAGCAGATCATCCCGGATATAGACAAGAAAATACGTTACTGACGATAATTCATAAACCAACCAAGCATTAAAAATAAAATTGATATGGTGAGTCCATAATTATCAATTTTATTTATATTGCTTGAGTAAGTGGAAGTTTGAACAAAAAAAGAATTATAAAATTCGGTCCATAGTTGGCGGACTAATCGATGAACAAAAATATCAAAAATACGGTCGAACATAGAATCTCCTTTCTTTGACGTCGGTTAAATTAACCTTTGTGTTTATTTCAGGACGCTGCCGCTGCTGTTTCGGAAAAGATTCATCATTTACCTAAGAAGCATGGTCTGGTGCCAATATTTATAAACCCGAACACTGGACACTTCCTGCCACACGCTACTATCACGCTAGGTGCTAGAGGAGACAGCTACTACGAGTACCTATTGAAACAATGGCTGCAGACTGGAAAGACTGTTAACTAGTAAGTATTTCTTGATTTTACATCGAGAAATCAATACCTGACGTATTAATGCTGTGTGACTAATTCTCTCGTGTTTTTCGTCGACTTTTTGTCACTTTAAACATAAAACTAAGTTCTAAAATATACATTTAAAAAGATCTGAATGAAACAGCATACAATTATGATTCTTATTTCGATTCTGCACTATGACCTAGTCAAATATCTATTCTATAAATAGTGTAAAACAAATTCGGTTTTTGTCTGCTTAACCGCTTATTCTTTAGTTTAGTAGGTTTATATAAAAATGTGTTAATATGTACAGAGATCTTGTACTCCCCTGAAGAGGGCTCACTTGTCAAAGAAGGGCTGGTCGACAAGAATGCAGTAACAATAATGTTCTGATGATGATTGTTGATCAAAACAAACTAAACGTGTGTATAAAAACCAGGTTATTACAGATACGTACCTAAGGCTAATTATATAAAATGAGCTGAGCAGTTTATTTTTACAACACTTATCTATTCATCGTTATCTGCCTAGCCTTTCCCTATGTTGGGCTGGGTTCCAGATTAATCGAATGCAACAGATTGTCAGTAATTAATATTGAGTCTGCCTATCTGACCTCCACAACATAGTTAGTATTGGGTATACCCCTTGGTAAGATTGGTTGTCAGACTTTCGAGTCACTGACTGTAAAGATTGTCAAAGACTTACAAATGACAGCCGGTATCAACGGCCTAACAATAGTACACGGAAAATGAAATCAAAGTGTAACAATGGTCGGTCTTATCGCTCAAAGCAATTATTTTCCTTGTTAAAACAATACGACATGCACTTCTATGCGAATACATAAGTATACATGTTTTTATTACTTTAAATTGAAGAGCGATCGTAAAACCAATTTATTTGATTTAGACGATCTTCGCATTGCTGCTAATATTTGTCGCATACTCACCTTTTTATAGTTTGGTATATTTACATTATTGTGCAAAGGCAATACCCTCAAATGCTAGAATAATCTACATAATAAAAATTAAATTCACTGACAGACAACAAGCAGCTGTGTGTAGAACTATGTCATTTGCTTAAGAGTCCTTATGTTAGAAAGGCAAGATTTTTGAACTCGTTCTCTAAATGGGTTAACTTGGAGATACGGCGCACGTGGTAATAATAAACCTGGATTTTTGTCATGGCTTCGCTCCCTTTTGTACGGTGTCCTAACTCCTGAGAACGTTTCAAATATAGCCTATAATACTCGGGGATAATTAAGCTTCCTGTTAGTGAAAGAGTTTTAGAAATCAGATCAGTAGTTCCGAAACTTACCCCCCGCATACAGACAAATTTTATCTCTTATAATTATAAGAGATAAAATTTGTCTGTATAACACACCAACGGGGATAACAGTCATCTGTACCATAATAATTATTATGGTACAGATGACTGTTATCCCCGAAGAGTTAGACAAAAGTGTCTCATAAGTAAACTCATGTTTCACCGGTTATTGGGCAACATATTGCCACCAAGCGGACATAAATCTAGACTCCGTCGAACTGAAAAATTCTGACCACTACCAGACCTGGGTATGGTACCTAAGACATTATGCTAAACTTAGCTCTTGCGACCATTAAACTAAAGTATAAAGATTTACTAATGTAGCGATATACTGTTTTATTGTCGGTTTTTACTATCACTTGCTTACAAGCAAGTGGTACTAAAAACCGACTATAATCGCAAATGCTATTTTTATGATCATCTCTGTCTGAGCGACAACTATAGTTTAATTAGTCACTTAAAAGGTCAAATAATTACAACACGTGTATCTGGCAAGCGTTTATATTAGTAGTATGTTTGTCACACTAGTCATCTTCCGAAACTGCCTGCGAGTTTCGGAAGTTTTGACTTTAGTCCGGTTTGTTTTGGTGCCTCCATCTCCGGGTCCCCAGGCTTAGCTTACCGTCCGTCCGCGCGTTAGTGTTTCACGCGCGCCTTAAAGAGATGTCAGCAAAGCAAAGGGGCCTGCCAGGGTCACCGCTTGCCGGGGTTGCGGGTTTTTCGAAAGAGATACCGCGGCCCCGGAACATAAAGGGCAATAGAAGGAACATGGGTGGGTTTTAGTCAGTACAAGTCTGACACTCCCCCCTGGTCCGCCCACAACGGTGGAAGTTATTTGATGATTTACCATCTGCAAAAAAGGGACCCCAGTCTGATGTCACGATGTGTATCGAAAATTAAGTATTTCTTTAGTTAATGTCTCTTGTATGTATTTTTCTTTTTTTGCTACATTTGATGCGAAGAATGCGTTCATGCGTACTGTGCTAAACGATTTATTTTACTACTAGCTGCGCCCCACGGTTTCACCCGCGTACAAAAAGGGATAGCAAGTAGCCTGTGTTTAGGGTTATAAGCTATCTTCATGCGAAATTTTATGCAAATCCGTTAAGCCATCTGAGCGTGATGGAGTAACAAACGTACACAAACATACTTTCACCTTTATATTATAATATTAGTGTGATGTCTATAAAGCAAACAATTACAAGCTTAAATTAATTAAGCGAGATACCAAAAGTGCTCAGGCGTATTGGACAAAGATATCTAAACATTTTGAAGTAAAATACTGCAGTAAATGTTGTAACTTGAAGTGAGTCAAGCTGAGACTTGATGATACACATAGTGTCTTTGAAGTTTCGCTAGTAGGTGACGTTTGTAATCCAAAGTTCCTTGGTCTACAGCGAGTCACAGAAAGGTGGTCATGACTACCAAATTTAATAAAACTTTCTTGTCACCAGCATCGTTATCGCGACAAAATATCAGCTGTACCAAACTTAGATGGTGGTCCCATAAATTTGAATCACACCTTCAAATATGACCACTCAACTGCACCATTTTCTGGTACAGGCTGTATATAACGGGACTTAAACTGTAATAGCTGTAGCATGGTATGGGTGACATTAGATGATATATTCAGTTATAGTTAAATGTTGATGTGATTAATGATATAGGTAAATCCTATAATCAGTCGTGATCGTTAATCGCGGTAACGTTTCAGGTTGAAGAGGAACGGGTAATATAACTAACCACCTGCACTATGCCACAGCGAAAACAGTATAACTTAGCTGTTTCCCTACCCAAGTTGTAAACGCTAGTGTCATTTTGTTGATGTGTCCGTAATTATGCTATTTCAGGTTTTCTTTTTACATTTTACTTACAGTTTACTCGACGACTATCTGACTGCTATTGAAGGTGTCCGGGACTTCCTGGCGAAGCGCTCGTCTCCTAACAAGCACTTGTTTATTGGAGAGCTGTCGGCGGGATCAGAGGTAAGGACGTTTCTAAATAATTTGACAGCAGAAATCAAAGAACAAACTTTTAAAGAAATCAATCTACTTTTTAGGGTTCCGTAGTCAACTAGGAACCCTTATAGTTTCGCCATGTCTGTCTGTCCGTCCGTCCGTCCGTCCGTCCTCGCTTAATCTCTGTGACCGTTAGCACTAGAAAGCTGAAATTTGGTACCAATATGTATATCAATCACGCCGACAAAGTGGTAAAATAAAAATTGGAAAAAAATGTTTTATTAGGGTAGCCACCCTATATGTAAAGTGGGAAGTGATTTTTTTTTTAATTTCAACCCTAACGTGTGATATATTGTTGGAAAGGTATTTAAAAATGAATAGGGGTTTACTAAAACCATTTTTTGATAATGTAAATAATTTCGGAAATAATCGCTCCAAAAGTAAAAAACAATGTGTCCCCCCCCCTCTAACTTTTGAACCATAAGTTTAGAAAATATGAAAAAAATCTGAAAAGTAGAACTTTATAAGGACTTTCTATGAAAATCATTTTGAACTTGATTGACACAACAGTTTTTGTACAAAAAAGACAAAAAGTTGTACAAAATAATTTCCTCCTCCACCTTTAAACTCATAAGTGGGAACACTTATTGTGACGGACGGGAAACTACGGAACCCTACACTGAGCGTGGCCCGACACGCTCTTGGCCGGTTTTTGTTGTTGTCCCCACACTAGTATCTTTCCTGTATCGTGGGTGCGTTAACAAACATGTAAATGCACATAAACAGCCAAACCCGAAACAATTACCTGTAGGTCATGCAAATATTTGTTCCGTGCGGGGATCGAAGACGCGACACGCAGCGCAGCGGTCGATCGCTCAGCCAATGCGTCAACTGTGCCGTCGCATTTATTCAGATCTTTTCGACGGCAAAACTAACACTGATATGACTCGTTATACTGACGGTGAAAGCGTCAATACTGTATGCTTATAAGTAGCAATGAGCCGATCATATAAGCTGTAGAACTGTTCGGGTAAATGCGTTTTTGAGTGGAGAACGCGAATCAGCAAGTTCAAACGCCCTCAGTGTCGGAGGAGCGACCAATTATGCAAGCTGGCAGTGTCTCTAACATAGGCCCAGCAGTGGACTGCTGTAGGCTGATGATGACCTTAAGGAACTAAACAATGAAAATATGGTATTCTTTGGAATGTCATACGTTACGTTTACCATAAGGTGGATTTTAATGACATGTCTTATCTCTTTTCTAATCAGTGCGTTTTCAATGGTATTTGCCTTATCACATAGCTACACAAGTCATCATTCAATGCTGATTAGATTAAAAATATCACTTGGGAACTTCTCACTGTTAACTGTTAAGTGCCGCCACATTATGACGCGACCGCTAATCATCAACTAATCTTAGTGGATGAGTTGTGGCCGTTATTATTTTCCCATTCATTCAGATTAGCAGTTCAGAAAGGTGTACTAACATCTGTTTTTTTCCGTTATTAATTTCTAAAAGCAGCCCAGAAACTTTTTCTGTCTGGTTAACATAACTGGCAGTGGCGAAAGAGGTTTGTTTATGAAGGTAAAGCCAAGTTATTACAAAAACTGAAAAAAAAAAAAATTTTTTTTTTTTTTGATAACGCCGGTTTTATTTTCCTATTAGGAATTAAATATGCCTAAATTTAAAAAAAAGCACAAACAGTAATGAAAAACAGATATAGTAATTTTATAATACGCGCAGTTTTAAGTAAATGATAAAAGAGCCATCTATTGAGTTGAATGTAACAACTATAGTTCGATTCGATTCCTAATATTTCGCTCGATCTCTACGGTCGCTATGCAAAAAAAATAAAAGCACTTACCGCAAGATGGCGCACAAATAATAAATTGCTTTCTCACCACACATTGTTGAAAACATTTGTAACTACTCACAATGTAAACACCCACTAACTCTTCATTCTTTACCACGGACAGATGACAAACAACAAAGCACACAGAAGGCATAGTATTACTAGATAGATTTACAGATACATATCAGCAATAACATGCCTCTAGTTGAAACAAACAATATCAACCAACCTTCGAAAAACGGCACGATTATGATCGACACTCAAATTGTGTTTAGATATTTCGTCCCCTAACTGACGAGATAAAGATGTTTCTATTCGTGCTTTACCAAAACTACAGAATGAAATAACAGCATTCATGTGCTTTTGAGATTTCTGATGTTTTTTCGTGGCACCAGAGAAGTTATTTAAATCATTGTAACCTGATACATTCCAAGCATTATTATCTTTAGAGAAAAATAAACAAGGCCAACAGAAAAATTTGTTTAAATGAGAGCAGCCGACCACCCATTGAATATTGTACACTGATCGATTAAACTGCCTACTATGGGATTTAGTTTTCTGATAAATATCCAAGTCAGGGGTAGGTTTTGGTGAAGTAACGAGATTATATTTTTCTGTAAAACTCAAACTATTTACCTTGCCCAATAACGATTTCACACACTTTAAACCTTCACAAGGAACAATTGCATGCGTTTTCGAATTCATTTTTATTTTTATGAAACTGTAATCACTTTATAACAAAGTTAATTGCACCAAAAAGTAATCACTAAACTTTAAAATTACTAGAAATTGAGAAAATAATATCACAAAAAAAGAAATGCACCAGTAACCGCTCAAAACAAATATGAACTAATTTGAAATTTCTAAACTTTCTATCAAAATTCGCGCATCGCGCAGTTTTGAGCGCATGCTTGGTGCGAACACACATTCTCCTTCGAACTTACACTGATTTACACGCACACAGTCATAAAAAAGCCCGGCATTTAACTCCATACAAATTTTCAAATGACGTCATAACAATTTTATCAAAACGTAAATATTTTGCTAGGAAAAAGTGAGAAGTTTACAAGCCCCATAAGAAGCCAACGAGTGCGAGCGAGAAAGCATTAGCACAATGGTGTCACTGACCGTAGACACGTGCTGCATATACTTGAACTCTTTTTTTGTATAGTGTTAGAGCGAGGTCGAGTATCGAATTTCGCAGAAAAAATTTGGCAACGTCGCGCGAATGTTCGAGTGACACAGGTGTTCAGTGAGTGAGTAAACCTGGCAACCTCGCATTGCATCACAATGCGTTTGGCGCGGAATTTGATGTTATTTTTATTTTGAACATTGTTTTGTAGGGTTTTTTATATATAGGTATTGAGTTTGATATTAGGGCAAGCCATGCTTTTGCACATGTATGAAGGACGCGCCGCTGATAACTGGCGACATGAAAATGTATTACGTTAAACTCTGCCCAATCCTGTGAGGAGTAAAGCCTGGCGGAACATATTCACGTGATTAAGCAATGAGTGTGCGCCACCTATTCGCCGTTTTACTCTCTCAGAAGGTACGAAACAGTGATAGCTTTATGGTAAAACGTCGACCTGTTTAATGTTTCATCTACAACTTGGATGCGAGAGGCTCAAGACCTGCATAGCTATTCACAAACAACCCTATCGTAATCGTAATCGACAATCGACACTAGTCTCATGTTCTCGCTACTCAATCGACAAACCCGCAAAACGTTTTTCACAGATCCGTGTTGAGTTTCTTTAATAACATTGCAAGATATGTTTAGAATTTTAAAGAAAAAAAATTGTGTTAGAAAGTGATATATATTACTTTATCAGGTATTCGTTTTAGTTTTTTGTCGGTATGATTGACGTCTTCATAAAACGTAACACGGTTGACATGCAGACATGTCAAAATTGGCCGATTACGGATCTGTGAATATCATTTGGAGGACTTTTTCGATTTACTCACGGCATGATTGCAATCGAGTGGTTGCGAATATCTATGCAGGACCAAATTGTTGTATTGTTGTCCTGGGGGACACAGGCATCCCCCCAGTACAACAGTTTGGCAGTCGATGTTTTACGTTTTCAGATTGATGAGATGGGGTTATTCAAAACTTTAGTCAATATGGCATAATTCATAGTCATCGTTGCTGTAATCTAGCGCAACCTAATATGCTGTTATCATGCTAGATTGATTCACTAGTACGCAGCGCTAGAAATAACCAGCTTTGTGTTATTAGAGGATAATTAGAGGCGGCCGAACCATTATGTTCTATTCTAGGTCGGAAACTACCTTGGCAAGGTTTTCATTACGTTTTCAATTGTCCGACATTAAATTGCGATAAATTATTGGCTGTGCTTCATTGGTAGTTATGCCATAGTCACATAATACTTCTTGGAACTAGGTTGTGCTAAAACAAAACACCAAACAGGTTTCACAATACCCAAGGTATTTCTTCTTAGTTTTTCGTTTGGTTACTGCCTTATCTGGTGTCAGTAGGCCTTACATACATTCACTTTGACTTGGCTTTGACGACACGGTTGGCGCAGTGGCTGAGCGATCGGCTGCTGCGCTGCGTGTCGCGGGTTCGATCCCCGCACGGAACAAATATTTGTATGGCCTACAGATAGTTGTTCCGGGTCTGGCTGTTTGTAAGTTTATATGTTTGTAAACGCATCCACGATACAGGAGAAATTTCTAGTGTGGGCAAATTCTTTTAAAAAAAAAACATGCCGTCGCTAAATATCTGTCAGGCATGTTTCGTTTCCCCACGATGTTTTTCATCACCGAACCAAGAAATAAAAACACAATACGTCCATGAATACGAAAAATCATAGGTGTCTTGGGTTCGAACTGGAGACATGGCTTGCAAGTCAAATGGTCGGCACTAGGCTATCACTGCTGCAGATGCTGCAAAGTATTTTCTAGCATCATCGTCCTTGTCTCATTCTATTAAGGACCGCGAAACACGTTTTATTTTTCCATTCACCTGTCAGATGTCACGGTATTTTCGAGCATCATCACACATTAATATTCCCATTATCAGAAGGCCTACTTTGTATATTAAGCGTACACTAGAACAACGGGTCGTTGCGCTCCTATGTCTGATTCATGTATGACTATATGTTGAAAATGATAGACAATTACTCTTAAACAGGGCTACTCTTGTCTGAACTTAAAAAGCCTTTTGTAAAATAATACACTTAAAGAAATAACATATCTTTGCGTCATCCTCAAAAAGAAAGGAATAGGAAGGAAAGAATTTAAATGCGAGCATAGCTGCATATACGAAAGCTACTAATATAATAAAATTTAATTCTAACTCATTAATCTTTTCCTTTCCAGGCATTCAACCCTAAGATGGACCATTTGACGTGTTTCCTACCAGGAACGCTGGCGCTGGGTCATGCCAACGGCCTCCCTGATTGGCACATGACCATGGCTGAAGAACTTCTCTACACCTGCTATCTGACCTATGCTGCACACCCAACATTCCTGGCTCCTGAAATTACTCATTTCTACCTGGCTAGTGGTCTAAACCTATATTACAAGCTTCGCAAAGGTTTGCTGAGAGCGGTAAGGACAAATTGCAGACGAAACTTCTGACACCAACTTACAAATACTTACTGAAGGTACAGTTAGTGTCCGGTGTCCGACATTCTGTCAGCAATTTGTCTGTACCAGTCTTAGCAACGCTCAATTTGCTTTTTTTCAGCTTGTTTTTCTTAAAATTTCAACACACCGTATGCCTAACATATCCATAATTTTACTTTCAAAAGTGCGTTATATATGACGTAATCAGTTAGCGTGATAACTAGAAAATGTGGAAACACTTTCCCCTGTTCCATTTAACGCACGCGATGAAATGTAAAAATAACGGGTGCAAAGACACAAACAAAACTGAAAACCACTTGTTCTTACTACCGATATATTTTTCGTGGTTGTGCTATACCCGAAACCGAGATCCTTTTGGTTAATGCAGATAGTAGGTTTTTCGGAAGTTTTTCCGCGTTATAGCTTAACACTACTTCGAAGTACAGAACTCTTAGATGGCGGCTATGTCGTGTGTTTTTATTAACACCCTTTACAGATGAATAAAATATGTATATAATATTGCAATAGAGTGAAGCAGCGATTAAATAATTACCTCTCCTCTTATCACGTATTTAAACTCCCATATATAGCTACATATGCTATTGGCCAATCTGATATATGCTGATCTTGCCCATTCTTCTCCATAGATATCTACGTTGGAATGGACAACTACAGTACTTTCACAAGTTATTATGTCTTGTGACTGGGACTGTAGCAGCATCTTTTTTTGTTTTTATTACATTCAAAAGTGACTGTAATGGTCTAATTGAAATAAGAGTTTGAGTTTGGCTCAGAAGGAGATGGCTTACAATCGCTCTAGATCAAAAATTCTCGTGTCACAGTTTTAGTTGCCATATTCCTCCGAAATTGCTTGATTGATTTTTATGAAATTTTGTATAAACATATTCGGTAGGCCTGAGAATCGGTCGTAATCAATTTTTCATACCCCTAAGTGATAAGGGTAGCCTGAGCAGCGGGTGAAACTGCAGGGCACAGTTAGTAGGCTTATAATAATAACATAACCAACTTGTGATTTCCATTATACAGAAAAGCTATATAGTCTTACCAAGGGGTTATTATACTACCCAGTACTAACTGGGTTGAGGAGATTAGATAGACAGACGCTCCTTGTGACATATTCAGCTGCATCCGGTTAGGCTGGAAACAGACCCTAATATTGTGGGAAAAAGACTAAACAGATTACACAGAAACGGCATGAGCTTTGATTATAGCACATGCTTATTTTGGCTTGGTGATTCTATGCTTACACAGGAATAACACCCAAATTGGGTAACACACTTTATAACAATCCGAAAGGTTTTTCTAGTAGGTAATTCACAATAATTGCTATTTCTGTTATATGTTTGATTATGTACAGTGTGTAACAGAAGGTTGTGGTGGTCAAGAGATGAAAGTTGCTAACTAAAGTTTTGTGTGATTAAAAAAGCTAAAGTACTAACAACTTGTATTTGCGTTGTTCAAATATTATTACCAGGTAGTGCTAGGTAGTCTTTTAATAGCAGTTACTATTGATTTATATTAAAATATACTTTTTTGTTTCATGTTTAGTCGTGTAAGTACTACAAAAGACACACATACATTATAATATCCTATTGAAAGATGAACACATGGTATCTTTCATGCATTTTTCATTACTAGTGTGGTCATGTCTAGATCATCAAACTGTAAAACTTTCTCCCTACGACTAATATCGTAATCACTAAAAAGTAAATAATCAGCGTTAAATTTGACTACACCTTTCTGTTACTAGCTGTATAAATAAATAATATATTACAAAGAAAATAGTATTAAAAAAATGCAAATGGATTGCGAGTGTGGTACTCATTAATACCGCAGGTTTTTTTACGAATTTGTCTTACACCATTAGTCACTTGTCATATTAGAATTATTTATCATCTTTTTTGTTTACTCATTAACATTGTTTTTTAATTCCACATAGGACAATATGCCAACACCCAAAAATCTTCCGCAGGCAAGCGTAGCTGAAGACATGTACACTAAAATTGCGGATTCTCACACACTCCTGCGCCCAGAATTTGTCGAGAGTCTCTGGTACATGTACCAGATAACTGGTAACACCACCTATCAGGATTGGGGCTGGCAGATATATCAGGTAAGATTTTTTTAAATATTGAACTTAATCTACAATAAAAAAGCATGGCTGTACAACGCCACAGGCACAATCAAATCTGGCGACATTCAAAGCTTCCGAGAGAGAGGTTAATACAACAACCCACCCCCTGGCTGGTACCCAATATATACATCACCCCTTTGGCCCGTGTCACCCCACTGGTGGGAAAAGTTCACTCCCCCAGGACTTCCAAATATTACAATCTAGGGTTAATTTAGTCCACTCTTCGCTGTCGCTTTAAACCTTACCTTATCGAAATTATTTCTCACACGGTTATTGCCAAGATTTATTCTACAGTAAAATAAATACTTTTGATCGTGTCAAAGTAAGAGTCGCACTTGGCTATTTTATTAGCTGTCATAAGTTGAGGACTTCACATTATCTCCACACTTTATAAGCTTATTATTTCTAAATAACAAAACGCGTTAAATTCGAGGTAACACGGTTCCTTTTTCCTGATTTGCAGGTATTTTTCGTTGGTAACAAATAGTGTGTGTACCGATTTTTAGCTTCCTACCTTGAAAACTGCGAAAAGTCCCATGTAAAATGTCACCCCCTCTTTTAAGGGGTGGCGGCAGATTTCTAAAAAAAAATTATGCACGATGTTTTTGTTAGTGACAAATCAAATCAAATTCATTTATTTCAATTAGACCATTACAGGCACTTTTAAATGTCATGAAAACAAAAAGAATATGCTGCTACAGTCCCAGTCACAAGACATAATAACTTGTGAAAGTACTTTATTTGCCCATTCCAAAGCGTAGATCTCTATGGAGAAGAATGGGCAAGAAACTCCATGGACACTCTTTTAAATCATAATATTTTTACAAAACCATGGATACCTAAATCATTCATGTTGTGATTATAAATACATGTAAGAACGATGTAGAAAAACGAGCACATTAAGAGCGTCCAGAGTAAATAGTCCGCATACTATTTTTTTGCTTTCTACCTTGAAAATTGCGAAATTTTCCATACAAACTTCAACCCCCCATTTTAGGGAAGTGGGGGATTAGAAAGAGACAAAAAGTAGCCTATGCCCGTTTCCAGGGTCCCAACTATCTCTGTACCAAAATTCATCAAAATCGGTTTGGCCATTTAGGCGTGAAGACGTAACAAACAAACTCACTTTCGCTTTTATAATATTAGTAAGGATTAGCTTTACCCCATGCGGTTTTAACCGCGTTCCTGTAGTCACATACCCTACTGCTCCGTAGCTTGATAGCCTGTGACAAATACAAATAACGTGGCTTACTATTGGTAAAATAATTTTCAAAATCGTTTCAGCAGATCTAGAGATTATCCTCTAAAACTTCACAAATCTTAACTCTTTATAAAAATTGTATAGATAGGATATGGCCGGTAAGAAAAATGCAGAGATTGGAATCTATATATTAAATCGTTTAATTTAATAATCAATTTAAAAAAAATACCTTCCTCCTAGCACAATTTACATATTATAAGTTTGAGTGCTATTTTTTATATGACCACTCGCAGTTATTATCTAGAAGGTTGTAATACTGCTCTATTTTGTGGTGACCTCAGATGAATTTAACTATCCACAGCTAGAGGGCTCAAGAAGTAAGACATAAGCTAGTCAGACTCGTGCACCGAGGGTTCCGTACAAACTTGCGATTTAAACAGCCATATTTTTTGACTGCATAGACTTAGTCGGTTGACTTTTTCACAGCAATAAGGGACCAAGACTTGAGCATATGGTTTTAATTTCAATACTCGATACCTCCATGCGTTCCCCAGATAAAGGATATTCACAGACAGACAGACAACAAAGTGATCCAATAAGGGTTCTGTTTTTCCTTTTGTTACGGAACGAAAGACTAAAATAACAGTGTTGCCAGTAATACAAATGACGATTAATTGTTGCATAAAATCGAGTAACTGTGCAACTAACTCGTGCTTTAGTCACTGGTACCCTAATTTTGCCTTGTCCTACCGATCAGTTGCTTTTCATTCAATATGATTTCAACAAGTGACAAGTCAGCAAGCAGTCACTTCTTTTCGAAGCTTTTCTACCGATCCAATTGTTGTAATATAAAATTGTATGATCTTTCCAGGGCTTCGAGAAGTATGCCAAAGTGGCAAACGGCTACACGTCGTTGGCGAACGTGAAAGTGGAGAAACCAGTTCAACGTGACATGATGGAGTCGTTCTTCATGTCGGAGACACTTAAATACCTGTACTTACTGTTCAGCGATGATAGATTCACCATAGACTTGAACAAATACGTTATCAACTCTGAAGCTCATCCACTACCCATACATAAAAACTAGTACTTAACTAGTTATAATTTGTTTGTCCAAACCGTAACATGACTATGTATTTCAAACACGTCCTTTTTGGATTCGATTTTCAAAAACGCAGAGCGTTCTTCTCATACCTATTCTACATTGACGGGATCCTACAGAGGATATTATTTTAATTTGGCTGTATTTAATTACATTTAATTATAATTTAATTTTAGTCATGTTAATATTATTTAATTATAGCCAATCAATATTGTTATATTTTAATTATGTTTTTATCGAATGTCTATGATTAATCTCGCTTTATATTAGTCAACTAAAATAAATAATTGAATCTCTCACCTTAAGCGGTCCCAGCAGTTATAACTCCACTTATTTATGTTTTTATTTGGCTGGGGTCCTTAGGTACTGAAATAACAAAACGTATAAAATATTGTTTTATTTAGAAAATATTGCACTCAAGTCATTATCATATTTTTGTTATGTAAAATATTTATAAAAAAATTATATGTATACATTAAGTTAAGTGTATTTAGATACAATATGATGCGAAAACAATGATAGCGAATGACGTGCGTGTAGTGTATTTGTTGAAATTAAAACAAGCTCTTTTGGAGATATTGTATACATTAGGCAATCATCGGCTTTTGTGATAATTTTTAAGGATCAAGTAGAACGCGTTGCGTACATTGTAAGACCTCACCGTAGCTACGTAATTATATACCCGTTTGCCAAGCTCGTCGCCTGAAAAATTAGGACAGTACTAAGCAACTTTTGTCTTCTCTTCTTAGGCACCTGTGCCACTGTCAACGACTAGCAAAAAGTACCCTGGCATCTGGAAACCATAGAGCAAATGGAAACAATTGTATAATTTCCGCTGGGGTTAGTGACAGTGGAACAGGGTATTTATTGTCTTCTATTGATGAAATACGTCTTTATTTTTATTGCGTGTGTGGCCTAGCCGATAAGGACACAATATGTGACACGCATTTTTCAAGTCGATGTAGGTCGTTATAATATCAATGTGTTTGGGTAGATGGCCATGTACCTACACGACGAGTATGGCACAACGACGCAGGTTGAGCACGGTGTGTGTCTCGACCTGCATTTATATCCAGTTCAACTTAGTTCTGCCTCAATAACTTATTACACAACCTGTAATTAATTCAGTTAAATTTTAAAACATAATCGTAGTTAAAATACATCTTATATCATCCTTAGATAAAAGGAGATTACCCACCCTACAGACATTTTTGGGCTATTTTCAAGGTTAGATAGCCTCCAAAAAAATTGGCCCATTTTGAGAGATTTGTGATATTTGATGGTCAAATAAATTCTTAGTACACACGACGACACATCAACCTATACAAATCCAGTTTATGCGGATCTCTCAAAGTACGGGAAATCGTCGTACGATCGAATCGAATCGTGTACGATCCATTGTTGAGAGATCAGCATAAACTGGTTTTGTATAGGTTGATATGTCTTCGTGTGTACATTAACTTACGACTTAGACGTAATTTTTGTTTTATGTTATCCTCTATTCGAATAATAAGTTAATTTATGATGGCCGCCAAAAAGAAAGAGCTTAACTTGGGTGATGTCCTTTATAATTAATCAAGGTGCCAGAAATGTAAATTGAAATTTCAAAATAAATTTTAGCAAAGCGGCAGAACTAAGATTGATTGAAAATAAAGTTGCATGTTTTAAAATAAAATAAGAAAACAAAATTAAATAACAAAAAATGTATTTGGTAAGCAATAAACGCAAACCTCGCTCAGTGAGAAAATACTTATATTGAATTAATTAGATAAGTAAAGTACTCATAACGCCGAATGATTTTACATTGTAAACTAAAGTGAGGATATTGTGGTTTATACACTAGTTGGTAATATTATTGTTTTCGGTAAAAGATAAGGGGCATTCAGAGTGAGACGTAAAAGTGTGATGATCTCGGCATGAGCTATTCTATGGATGCGTCATTACCAAAGCGATCGTTACGTGAGGGTTAAGCCTCACATTTATTTATTACATTTTCGCGTCTTAATTGTTCAGGAAAGTTGCACTAGACTGTAGATTGCTTGAATAAAATGATGATAATAATATTTAAACCTACAACTACTACTAGCCCCCTATTTTGTAGGTGTTTTCTTATTTGCCTTAATGATATCTACCAACTAAATAAAAAAAACACTAATGTGTTCCTATTTAGATGAATGGCTGGAGTGAATTGTTGTATGTACTTTCAATGCAGCTTGAAAATTTCCCATGCTTTTTTCCGTTCTCTGTTAACCGACCCTTATTTATAACTTTCCGAAAAAATTAGTGCATAATATGAAGATGATCGCTTTGGTTATAATGCGCGGTTGTAGTACCATACGACATGATAGAATGAAAAGCGAAAATACTTGAAATCTTTACACGTGTGAAGTCAAGTAGAAAATCAAGCTGCAGGACAAAGTTCTGGTGAAAATAGTACACGCGAAGGATATTAGAATCTATGACTTGAAAATTTGGCCTTCTTTTGTGCAATAAAAACGTTGTTAGGTCAAGTAATGTCACGAAAAAAAAACGTAATTTATTAATAATTTATATAAGATTAATCTGCGTGGTTCGTATTAGACTTTTTTCTACGACGCATGCCAAATTATACAAGAAAGGATGTGCATATCATTTATATGGTTTGTTCAGCAGGTGTTTTGCCTAGTGAAATTAATTATTGCTGTTACTGCGACAAAAATGGCTGTCTAAATATATTGACGGAACATTTTTATGATACTACATTCAGGTGTCACCTACCGCATGTGAGAACGGGCATTAATTCAAATGGAAATGTAGCAACGGCCCTAGTACGGATATTTTATTGTCAACTATCTTAGCTTAGTCACGGTTCATCCGACAAAAAAAGAACATATATGCATAAAGTTTATGTGCATATTCCTACAAGAGCCTGTGCTCAAGCGAATCATACTAATAAGGACATTAACTTCATGCTTAAAACATTAATTTTTATAACAAGTGTGCGCTGCAGATCTGGGCTTTAGCATTTCGTTTTATTTGTTTTGATCATCACTCTAACATCCGTCTATAAAAAAGTCAGTGATTACTCAAGTAAAAGTTATTTTTATGACACGATTTTTTAAAAGTAATTTCTTGAAGTTAAAACTTTAAAGTTATATAAAATAGCTTTGCTTTATTTACTCGGTTTTAATAATTGTCTATTGCAAGTCTTATGCAAACAATTTATGTTTTTATAAGTAATAACTTCGTATCAAGTTATTACTTTAACTTGGCAATAGATACGGGGTCTAGTATCGCCCATAAAGTAAATATAATCTGTGAAAAGAATATTTTATCTTATGTTTAGTCTTGTCCGTACTAGGCCTTTTGAACGCCATTGTCACGTTGACATGTGTGTTTCCCGGCATGGAGGCCACAAAGTTAGCAAGGTAAAAGTCAAGGTAACATTGAGCTAGTTAATATACAATAAAATCGACACGACCTCACTAAGCGGTTAAGTCATGCATTGTTTTAGATCGGTAATCATCTAAAGGTTATAGTTTAAGGCCTATTACATCTCCATAGTATTAAAATGCACTAACGCACAAGTAACATACTTATAAATCAGCCACTATAGTTCTAAGTACTTAATAAACGTTGTATACTTACTGGGGTTTAGTATGGTTATCTATGGGGCTGCTGTTCTTCCCTTTTACGATAAATCGGTTAAATTAAGTTTGCAAAAGTACGTATACATGATGGACAATTATATCTAAACATAGATACAAAAAGAGGTTTCATTCAAGAACCGCTGGTAAGTTTGTTCTTGAAGTCAGTGAACCACTATTTTATTTATTGTGATGTTTTAATGTTGATAAGTCAAGTTAAAAATTACATTAAATATATATATATTTATATTAAAAGCATACATAATATATATATATATATATATATTTATATTAAAAGCATACATAATATATATACATATATATATATATTTATATTATGTATGCTTTTAATTTAAATTTTACATTAATTAAATTTTTATCATTGAATTTTTAAGTTACTACTATTATACAAGGTGGAATACGAACACTAAAACGGTTACCACGTGTTCGTGTTGTGTTTAATTTAGAAACCCCCTCAAAAATCAACTTTTACATTAATTTGGATTGTAAAAATTGCAGTTTTATAGCAAACAGCTGTTTTTTTTAAATAATGTTCTGTACTTAATACGTGGTAATATTTTTAGCGTTAGTGTCCCTTTAATCCTATGTATCTACATCAATATTGTTTTGTATCATTATGGTTTAGATATGTGATTCCCATTATGTCTGCGGAGTTTTGCTACTGAATTTCATTTGACCTATAATATATCAGTTGACGTCCCAATAACTCCTTCAATTTCGTGTTATTTATTAAGTAGTAATCAATTAAATTGTTTCAATGTTGTTTAGTGATAAATTATCTGTCTACAGTTATCAACTGAAAATAAAAAAAGACGGCTTACAAAGATCTGTTAAAAAAGCTGTAGTATAACAATAGTACCTATTCTATATTCGGACGTTGTAATAATAGTTCAGACTAAACTTTATAATTTTATAAATTCACATTGCGATTATATTGACATTATTTGTACTGATTTTAAACACTAATCTTATTGTTTCAATTATATTTCATTACTGTAATTAGAGATTTTGACAAATGTATCTCAAAGTTATAAAAAACTTATATAATATGGCAATCGTACATTGAAATAATTAAAAGGTATATTTTTTCTCAGAACAAGTTTAGTTCAGTGTAAAATGTATTGAATTTTTTACTACAAAGTGAACCCGTTTGATGGGAATATTCCCCTATTACATGGGACTTAAACTGGCGAAAACTGGGGGTAATATTAGGTACACCTCTACCTAACTCTTCGGGGATTTGAGGCTTAGGGGGAAGCCTGCTTCAGAGGCATCAAAAAATCGATTTTTTCGAAAAAAAATTTGGGAAGGAAAGAAATATTCGGTTGAAACGAAATTTTCAGGTTTTATTGTTATATATTTCAACAGTCTTCTCAAATTTTTTCATTAAAATATAATATGTCATATAATGCCTGGTACAAGTATTTTGCATGTATGTGCATGTGTCGTGGGGCGGGAAAGATGCAGGTCGCAATTTCCATCGGTAACAAAAAACCCAAAAAAAAAAATCTTCAATAGTATAGCTTCTAGTTAAACCAAGAGAACTCTCTTTTTTTGAAGCCTCTAAAGCAGGTTTCCCCCTTAATGTTATCATAAGTCTTTCGAATTGAGATTGTCAAGTGTGTTAGGCAATTGGGCTAGCAAAAACCTCCACAAATGATTGTTTTCGTGGGAAATCAATTGAATCCTTAAAGCCTTGTGTTACTTCCGTTAAGTTCAAGGTCGTATCCAATGTATTAATTGCCATAGGTCAGTTTTTCATGTAACCAAGACACATAGAAAAAATAGAACCTAGTATTATTCCTGCAAGTACATAAGTGAATTATACCAAAAAGCTATTTGTTTCAAGATGTGCTCAGTGTTTATACTTATGGTATAATTTTGAAAGCGATGCCCGATGCAATTATAATATTATACACAATACTCATAACTTTATTGCCCACTTTAACTTAATTATACCAGGTTAAAATTCGTAAAATGGTCATAAATTAATGGTATAAATTAATTCATAATATTAACTGTGTCTTCAATTATTTTACGAATTGTAACAAAATTTATATTATAATAAAATTCTGTGTTTTTGTGGTAGTAGTAGTGGTTTTATGCTACTAGTTTCTTTGCTCTGCTGTCGCCTTCAGAATTGCACTTCAATAGTATTTCATTTGAATTTAGTCGGCTATAAGAACAATTTATTGAAAGTTAAAATTCAGTTACCAATTTAAATTAGTTACCACATATTTCGGATCTTTCTAAAATTGTACTTATGGTAAGGGTACTAAGTACATTGTATAAATTCAATACATGATTTTGTATGACCATTCTTCATATCTTAAATCGTTGTCGATACTCACCCAATCAATAAATTGTCATAATAGTATGATTTGCAGATATCACATTCCACCTAAACATATGCATTTTTTTATTACAATGATTATTTTATTATAATTACCGCAAAGAATACAATTAATACTTAATGTAGTATTAAAATAGTGTTTGAGGCTGGCTAAACATAAATGATGAATTTTGCATTTACATCTACTTACATAACATTAAATCAATGTCAGTGTACTGGAATATAAAAGTTGTGCTAATACATATTGGTTGTAATAAATGTACAATTTATAATTTATTGTTTTTTTATTGACCTAGTATTTTATGTTTTATTGCCCATTACAAAACTTGGTGGACTTGGAATCTGCTGGTTATCCTGCATTCATATCTGAAAAATTATTGGGCTTTTTAGGGTTCCGTAGTCAACTAGGAACCCTTATAGTTTCGCCATGTCTGTCTGTCCGTCCGTCCGTCCTCGCTTAATCTCTGTGACCGTTAGCACTAGAAAGCTGAAATTTGGTACCAATATGTATATCAATCACGCCGACAAAGTGGTAAAATAAAAATTGGAAAAAAAATGTTTTATTAGGGTAGCCACCCTATATGTAAAGTGGGAAGTGATTTTTTTTTTAATTTCAACCCTAACGTGTGATATATTGTTGGAAAGGTATTTAAAAATGAATAGGGGTTTACTAAAATCATTTTTTGATAGTGTCAATAATTTCGGAAATAATTGCTTTAAAAGTAAAAAACAATGTGTCCCCCCCCCTCTAACTTTTGAACCATAAGTTTAGAAAATATGAAAAAAATCTGAAAAGTAGAACTTTATAAGGACTTTCTAGGAAAATCATTTTGAACTTGATTGACACAACAGTTTTACAAAAAAGACAAAAAGTTGTATTTTGTACAACTTATTGTCTTTTTTGTACTAAAACTGTTGGAGCGCCTACCGCGGAACGTGCAACATTGCACGCTCCTCCACCTTTAAACTTATAAGTGGGAACACTTGTTGTGACGGACGGGAAACTACGGAACCCTACACTGAGCGTGGTCCGACACGCTCTTGGCCGGTTTTTTTTGTATTTTACCAGTCATTTTTGATACCGATTTCTTTATAGATCTCTCGCAGATGATTCAGGCCCATGTTTCACCAATAGAGTGCTGGCTGGCTAGAGTGGAGCAGTGTTCTAGGAGTGTAGAGCATGAGAACGGTCAAGCAAGTGAGGTGCGACAGAATGGTAGCTGTGAGAGCAGAGTGGTTGCGGCAGCACTCGTGACGTATCGTGTTAGCGTAAGATACTCGCTCAGGACACTCAGAAGTGTCGCTTGGTAAATAGAAGCAAATGACTGGATGAATCACCCTACGAACTCGCTCATAAACACTCGGTCCTAAAACCTGAAATTGTCTACTAGTGTCCCTAAACGTCGGGAACAGAATTGCTAACTTGTTAACACTAAGTTGCTATATAGTTTCAACTAGCTTTTTTTCTAATCGTTGTCAGTTCACTACAGGTTCCTAGTTGTGCAGATAATAAAACTCAGGTCTCAAGTTGTTTTTTTATTGGACGTACAAATGTGTACACTTCTTATAAATACATAGTTTCTAAATCTACAGTCAATGTACTACACCAAGTACAGGCTCCCGATTCCGGACGGAGTCTGATGCCCTAGTAATAGTTGACTAAGTATAAAGTCAAAAATAAAGCTATAAATGTTTTCATTACACTTGGTAAATTCATAATAAGAAAGGACAAATTTCTGGCATCACAGTCTTATTGGGCATGTTTTAACCGGAAGAGGCAATAGTACCACTTAGGTAAAATAATGTTCATTAGACTCACAGGAATACACAATAAATCTGTGGACTGAAATAATCAATATCCACAAGATTTTTTTTTAAACATCAAATCCTCCATATATGGAGATGTTATATGTGTTACATTGATATTATTAAAGAAGATAAATACATTTTAAAATATCCTCTTTGTTTCATATTGAAAATATGAGGAATTATTTTTACTGATATGACAGGCATTATTAAAGTGAAATATGTGTTTTAATAAATATTAATGTACGAGATTGGCACAAGACTTTTTATGAAATATAAAAAGTTACTAAAACTACTATTTTAATGTTACTTAAACTATGAAATAATAAAAAATAGCTGCACTACCACATACAGTTGCTAAAACATGAGGAGTCTCAACTACTCTATAACTAGGTGGAAATTCCAATTTTGTGTTTTCTTTTACATTTTAAAATGTTGTGGTTTATTATGAGTTATATAAAGTAACTTAACAAAATGGTGTTCTAAAATCTGTTTTCATGGTCTTGCTCAAATTCAAAATGATTGATTTGGAAATGTGATACCTAAATTTAATATTCTTTTTAATTTTACACCATTGTTATACAACCCGTCTTAACTACTCTTACAAATAAGTAAGACAAAAATATAATGTATTTAGAGTGATTTAAAATGCAGTCTTTGTGCTAATTAGAGAAGACAAGATTTTAACTTGTATATCTAAATGTATCACTCCGTTGCGTATCTATACAAAGTTATTATAATTAATGTATGTATATTAATCATAGAAAAATATATTTGTTACTTATCACATACTTGGAACATATTGGAATGCAATATTTTGCACAATTACAAATAGTTGCCAAGTTAATACTTAGCAGGTTAGTAAATGGTTTCAGAAGTCTTAAACTTGCTCATTATAATCATTGCCAAGTTAATACTTAGCAGGTTAGTAAATGGTTTCAGAAGTCTAAACTTGCTCATTATAATCATTAAATTTAATCATCAATGGCAGCAATTTTACTCATGGTGCCTGAATAACTTAAAATCGAAATTGATACAATTGAATTGAATACAATTTGTTTGTAAATTTTTTGACCAAATCAAAATTTATTGAGACGATCAACACCAGTTCATAAGTGCACAAAAATACAAGTTGCACTACCATCATGTAGATGTAGACAGATTATTAATATAAGATCATGAGATATGGGCTCATATGAAAATAGTTATTATCTAAATGAGCATAATGGATTACAAACCTCTGTAGGTTACATGAGAACACAGTCACAACACTGGATGGTGTAGTAAAGGCACTTGATGCCACAGTCTTCTTCCTCCTCTGTAGATGCAGCAGACCTTGTCTTGTGTGGCGGAGGAGGTCTTAGGTAAACACTGTCGACCTTGTCACCAAATTTCTCAGTATCTTTATCTTCTTTTTCAGCTTTATTTGTGACCGAGTCGTTCTCAAGGTAGTCTTCACTTTTGATCTCCTTTGCCTTATCCTTTGAGTCTCCAGCCGCTTCCTGAAACATGGCAATTTTATATTATTTAACACTTCCTAAAATCATGCTGAGCTATTTCATTTAATTACAGCTAAAGATATTAATCATATTTTGAGGATGGAAAATGCTTTCAAAGTATAGTTTAGTTACAAGTATGCTATACATGTACACTTACTTTACTCTCTTCTTTCTGGTCATGTCTAATGAACTCCTGTTTTTCTTCAGCATTTCCCGTAGCAGTACTATCTGATGGAACTTCAGAAGCCCCCAATGCTGTACCAGCAGCAGCTATACTTGCAGCAGGTACTTTTGGCATCAACAAATCTGTCTCTTCTTCTTTCTTCCTGTGTGGTTGGAAATCAGGTGAATCTCCAGACATGCTTAAAAGAAGAATTTTTGCGATTAATGTTAGCAAGTTATGAAACCAAGTTGCACTGTTAACGCGACTGTACTATGACGAGGCGAGCGGGAGACGGAAGATTGAATTACATTTCACGACAATCCGCACGCATTGTCATTCAACTGTGTATAGCTTCATTATTAATAATGTAAACAACACTCGTAAAAAGATGACTGCAGTTACCGTGTAAACGACATCCAATTACTTGGTTTACCTTACTACCGCAGTTTCTATTTGTTCCCCGGACAAACGTCGCCATGCGCTAATGATAGTTTCAAAATTGTTGTTTTCTTGCATCTCGGCGTGTCATAAACATAGGACAACAAAAAAGTTTTACTCTGGTTCACAAACAATCACCAACTATCGATAGTGTGATAGCTTTGTGATAATGTTAGCCTACCTTTTGGCGAGATTTTTTAAAGCCCGACTGTAATTTTAAAAACTAAGGATTTTTATGATTTCTTTCATTAATAATTAGAGAGTTTCAAAAAAGAAGTATTTTATAAAGCCTTGACCTTTGTGAAGTCATGTCACTGATGGATGTCACTCTTCCACACAACAGCAGACAAACGAACACACACATAGATAAAATTTCGTCTACACTAGTGTTGTGCAAAGAATTCAATCAAGTTTCTGTCATAAATCGACTAATCAACTATTTGGTTTTAAAATGAAGTTGATGCCATCCATTGATTTTCGTCTATGAAAAGTAAATCTACATTATAAAAATACCGTACAGTGTAAAGGAATATGTTTTAAAAATGTTATTTGACAACTTTTGCAAGTTACTAGTTTTTGGCGTACCTACAATGGCATAGTTCAAACGTTCAAAGGCGGGCAAATTCAATTTATCAAAATATACATTTATAATATTATTAGCCTAGTGAACAAGAACTTGGCATAAAATATCCCATTCTTTATAAGATAAATTAAATAGCTAAGCGTTTGTAGTTCCATGACTTATACTTACGCCCTATACATTGACGGTGATCTTTCATATTTCCCTGTTGGATATTTGTCATTGACGCCACTGTATACAAGTTCTTTCTTCTTATTTTTTCTTGTTGGAAGCCATATTATGCCGAAGCCTGCTTTACTGCTTTTGGGTGTGTTGAACGATGATAAGCTATAGCTTTTGGATGAGCTTGCACCAGACGACTTTCCAGCGGAAGTAGAACCTAATCCACTAGGTAGTTTCGGTGCCGAGCTGGAGGATTTTCCACTTGAAATCTTGCTGCCAGAAGACTTTCCATATCCGCTGGTACCACTCCCACTTTTACCAAGAGAACCAGCCCCACTTTTGCCAAAGGAACCAGCCCCACTTTTGCCTGTGGAGCCGGCTCCAAACTTTTTACTTATCGGTGCCAGATTGATGACCTAAGGTGAGAAAATTGAACGTTAAAAACAAGTAGGTATAAATATTATTTATTCGCAGTATATTTTATAGAATTAATTAAATATTTTGTTGCTAACCTACTCACCGCAAGATGGCGCTAGTTGGTGTATCATAAAAAGTATAAAGAAAAGTTTTTAGGTAAAAACTAATAATAAAATATCTATTATTTAATTTAAAGTATTTCAGGGTTAACGAACATCTAACAAGTTTCCTGTTCTGTGATAATTCTTCAAATTCAACCTAAGCGCAGCTGTCAATCGCTCAGCCACTGCGCCAACCGTGCCGTCAACGCTGGCGGTATGATATAGACCAGATGGTAGGATGCTTGATCTTGCTACGGTCGTATTTGATTGCCGTACCGTGCCGGCTGTGAGGTAACAAAGCTGTATCAATTAAAATTGATTAACTGTTTGAAGTAAAACCTTCGCCACTCTTATGGTATGTAGTAATCATACTTTGTGAGTGATTCTCTCAATGATACTCATTGCATTCTCAGTGTCCGACCCTTTCAATTGAAGGTTTGTAGCCGTCCGGTCTGCAGACTCAATAATGTCTAATCGACAACAATTGAGTAACTACTTATGCATTAAATATACATGGCGTTCTAAAGGATAATTCCAGGCGGGCGCACAAGTTCCAACGAATCTCTACCTTTCAGCACAAATCAACGATATGACAAATCAATGTTTCAGTTCAATTTAAGAGCTCCAGCTTTACAAAAACACCAGTTATTTTTGTATGGGTGACAGTTGACGGGTGGCAAAAAAGCAAACGTATCGGAAAAGGGTGAGAAAAAAATGAGTTCGCTTGGCCTGTAATCCTATCTATTCAGCAGTTGCCTCGAAACGGGAATATTTTCGAAACAAAAAATGAGAAACGTGTGCAAATATTTTTTTTAATCTGTGCCCTACACTAGGAATTTCTCCTGTATCGTGGGTACGTGGTACAAACATTAAACTCACACCCAGACAGACCCAGAACCAACTATCTGTAGGGCATACAAATATTTGTAGGAAATCGAACCCGCGACACGCAGCGCAGCAGTCGCTCAGCCACTGCGCCAACCGTGTCGCAGTATACTGTCGTATACAGTCAGTTTTACATAATTGTAGGTACATCGATGCGAAGAAAAATAAATCTTAATATTATGCGAAAACATTTTGTATTCTTCGCATAGATTCAATAACATAAAGTGAATGATAAATAGTCTAACTTTAGACAAGTGTCCGCTTTCCGGTTACGTAATACAGACACGTGTTGTCATTTTAAATTTACTTCTTTTTTTTCTTATCATATCTGTAATCCCCGAATGGTTAGGCAGAGGTGTACCTAATAGTGTACCCATTTTTCGCCAGTTTTGTTATATGGAGTGACCCTATTGCCATCAACCGGGCACAAATACAGACTTCGTGGCTGCTAATGAGAAATTCCTGATGGAAAAACTCAATAACACCTTGGCCGACCTGGACAATCGAACACAGTACCTCTTGCTCCGCAGCCGCGCTTGTGACTACTAAACCAAGGAAGCAGTCAAATTTGAAATTTGTATGCGTTTATAAACCCATGCTTTTTTCCTTAAGTATTGGCAGAAAGTGCAGAACGTTTAAAATTTAGATAATTAATTTAATTTATATTTATAATATTAAATTGCAATGATTATTTAAGTCGCCTTTTGTTGTGTGTAAACGGGCCATATATTTTATAAAAATATCGTGTATTCGTAATAAAAATGCATCATTTACCTAAAACATTTACTTTATTATTGAGAATTTTCTTGAAGTAAAACCAATTAGATAAGGTAAGAATACCAGTTAGTTCGACCCGGGGATCGAACCTCGTTCTACGATCTGTCTGCAACCTCTAGCTACTATAACAATACTAACATCACATCACTGATTGTACTCTTCAATTAGCAATTACCTACCTGGCTCTCGGATAGTCTACCGCAGTGACGTCAATGTAATGTAACGTAATAATCGTCGGCTTTGTGAGTTTCAAAATCACTGACCCGATAGTGGAATGGAATGCGATTTCAAATTCCATTGTCATCATCGTTCACCGTCATTAACTCATAATATTCGTAAATTTTGATGTATATCTCCGAATTATTGTAGAGTGGGCCAAGTTGCAAGCAATGTAATGCTTATAACTAACATTTTTTGTTGTATTTTGCGCATTTTTTATGTACGTACAAACGTGGTGCGTAATCACGTTTGTAAATGATAAATGATGTTAATTTTGCAAGAAGGTTTTTACAAATACTTTTACACGTTGTAAGTACTCTATTCGTAATGTTAATCGTTCGCCCTCATCCCGTTCTCCTTGGGGTTGATAGTCACGGCTTCATTTACCTACTCCTTTCTCTCTCATGTCATTCCATACATAATCCATCCATCTTTGACCTTCCTCTTCGTCTCCATCCATCAACATTCATATTTATCATAATTTTTGGCACATGCTTTTCATCCCCATTACAGTCACGTAGTTGAATAATAAAAAATGGAGCTTTGAGCATTTGGTTTTTCGGATGGGAAATCATCAAAAAACTTCCCCCGCTCTGGGCGGAACATGTTTCTTCTTTGGCCCTTTATGTTCCGGGACCGCAGTATCATCATTCAGACAAGCTGCAACACTGGCAGGCAGTGGCATTGGCAGGAATGCCCTTCTGCTTTGTTGATATATCTCTTTGAAGTGCGCGTGGAACACAAACGCGCGGCACGGCCTATCGTCACTAGACGGACGGACGGTGAGGTACTTATTGCTCACCGTCCACAGACCCGCGTCTACGGTGATCAGGATGAGTATGTGGCTTACGGTATACTATGAATAAACCTACCATCTGAAAGTTCAATCAGCAACCAGCACATTGTTAAAAATGTAACATAAAATAGTCGATTTGTGCTATCATAAAAGTGGCAAAAGACATTGTGTAGGTACTATGCCGTTACGACCAAGGCATGTCGTATGGCCGGCTTTTATCTTGAACATTACTGAAATGAATCCCT
The DNA here is from genome assembly GCA_905475445.1 of Ochropleura plecta. NCBI lineage: Eukaryota > Metazoa > Arthropoda > Insecta > Lepidoptera > Noctuidae > Ochropleura > Ochropleura plecta. The sequence goes on along the minus strand of FR997721.1, from coordinate 15,016,479 downwards.
GTTGAACGACCAAACTGGTCAAAGTCAAAAGTTGTGGTCATGGCTTAAAGACTTTGTAGTCCGGTCAATTAATTTGAAATTGACAGCACCTCTAAAAAGCGATTTACAGCATAACCACTTGTGGCGCTTCTTGTCATAAAAAATAAAAACTTTTTAACAAAAAAATGAACCGACGGAAAGTGAAAAATAAAAAACCTTTAATCTAGCTAAGCTCCAAAGTTAAAGTATGAGATTTTTTTTTTTTTTTTTTTTATGTATATATATATATATATATATATATATATATATATATATATATATATATATATATATATATATATATATATATATATATATAAATATATATACTTCGACACTACTAAATATTTGGTAGCTATTATTTTGAACCCACATTAGTTGCTTTTGATATTTAATAAAAATCCTTGATAGGCGAACAGACGCGTAAGATGAAGGATTCGGGGATGGGAGCTTCGATAAGAGTGTTCCTTACCGTCAAACAGGTTGACAAGTACTAAGATGACTACCATGAATTCGAAACACTATCGAGTCTTTGGGAATAGACCTCCAGATATTCTAGTACCTACCAAAAATCTGAAGAATTGTGTTAACAATGAAAGCAAAGGAAATAGAGTGAAAGCAATGACTGTGTTGCTAGACCTCGATTGGTTGCAATTTTCAAAAGAACACTTACTAGAAATGTTTTTGAACGCATGATGTTGCCCGTAATTCTAAGCTGGGCCGTTAATTTACAAAAATTAAATTTACATTTTGACGCCGTATTATCATCAGAACTACATATGTGTTTCAAATTTAAACAAAATCGGTTCACAATTGCAAATTAAGTATGAAAAAAAAACAATCAACCCCTATTTTTCCACCCTTAGGGGCGGATTTTTTTTTCAATTTGAAATGGGACCATCTTTGAAATATACTCTCTCCAAAGAAAAAAAAATTTTCAAATCGGACGTCTCAGTAAAAAGTTATGCGTGGTCATACATAAAAAAAAAAACAAATATACATATCGAATTGAGAACCTCCTTTTTTTCGTCGGTTAAAAATGCATCGTTAGGTCAAACTAGGAACATTTATTTTAGTTCCGTGTTTTTCTGAGTGTACAGATATGTTTGCTGACTGTAGTATCTTCTGGGTGAGCGGATGACTTAACAGTCCAATGCAGCAAGATTAAACAAGTATTAATAGCATGCTCCAACAATCATGCGCTAGTAGTAGATAAGTAAAGGGTCTCAGGTATGTTATGACATTAGTATGTGACCATGTCCTACTTTCTAGATATGAGGTATAAAAGTACCTACACGATTTTAAGTATTCATTTGTTTTTGTAAACAATGGTGTGTTTTGTTTAGTCTGCTTAAAACCACTCAACGGTTAAAACCACGATAAGTAAACATCAGGTTAATTATAGTTATTTAAAAATTCACATCACACATCAACACAGAACGTTGAGATGGATGTGTGTGGAGTGACAAGAATGGATAAAGTAAGGAATGAGTATATTAGTAGAAGTTTGAATGTTGCGGTTGTTACAGAAACATTGACAGGGATTTGTTTTGTCTTGGTCTAAACATGTAATGAGGAGGGAAGAAGCGCATGTGACTTAAAGAGTGATAGAAATAATTGTAATTGAATGGAGAGGAAGAGGAAGGCCAAAGAAAATGTGGATAGATAATGTAAGGAATGATATGAAGGAGAAAGGAGTAAATGATGCCGTGACGTCTGATAGGGGAGAATGGAAGAAGAAAACGTTTTAGGCCCACTACCGGAATAAAATGGGCCAAGGGCAGGAAAATGATGATTATGATGTCGTTTGTTTGTAAAGACTGACCATGAATTGGGAAGGTACCGTGATATAGAGCAGTGGTATCCATTATGCCTTTTACAGCGAAATACAAGCATTTCTTTGGAATGGATGCGCAGTTGTGCACCCCAAATGGGTTTTAAGTTACGTTAATGATTTATTGATCCACTGGTTGTCGTCTGCTTAGCCGGACGATTCCTGTGGATACCTTAAAAATTTAGACCTCCATCCAGGGCAAAAATCTTAAAAACTAAGCAACTACACGCTAAGGGTACCCCCTGTGGGGTACGAGTCTCGGCTTAGGGCGTCGCTGAGGGAGGAAAGCAAAGGGACAGGCTGGATCTGAGTAATATTATTTGGGGACTGGTTTGAACTTACTGACTCAGCAAAGCAGGCTGGTTCTAGCAAGGGGCATGTGGGGCAGTTACCGGGACGTCGCGACGAGATATCGTTTCATCAACAACAGTAACAAGATATAGCTGCTCAGTTCAAAAGAACACCTAGATGGCAACCCCAAAAGTGGACGACGAAAATATAACAATAGGCCTGTAATACCGCAGTGGTAAAGAAGAGATGTTTCTAACAGTACACCAACATTGTGCCAGTTATGTTGAAGTCTCATGTACCTTAGTATCAAGTTCAGGACAAAAAAGCAATAACACCCGGTGGTCGAACTCAGGACCTTATAATATGCTTGCCACCACTACAGCAATGAGGCAGTTACTAGTAATGAAGCTACTCACTCAGTTCCAACAACACCGAGAGTTCAGAACGTGCACTAATATGGACAACATGCTGCTACTATGAAACTCCTGACAGAAAACCCCAATACGACTGGCCGTGGGAATCGAATTCAGGGCCTCATGCTCAACATTTCCGCATGCGGCCACTGTGCCAACGAAGCAGTAGTAGGTAACTTGATATTTAGCTGCTCAAAACAACTCTAAAACAGGAGCTTGGAATGTCTAAATAAAACCTACTAATATTATAAACATTCGCAGTTTGCGAGAATGGATGTATGGATGTTTGTTACTCTTTCACGTCAAAACGGCTGAACGGATCTTGATGAAATTTGGCACAGAGGTAGATTATAGTCTGGACAAACACATAGGATCCTTTTTTTCAATATCACGCGGGTGAAGCCACGGGCGCCAGCTAGTTAAATATTCATATGGGAATCTTTTTCGAAATTCTGCGTTTTCTAACAGAATTTACAATAAAGGTTTTACTGTACTCCTTAAATTTAAAGACGGAGTAAAATAAATAGGCTGATAAAATTACATTTTGTTTAGTGATCACACAGACTATACACAGTAGTAGTATAGTGTATCTTCTACTTAGCATGACCCAGAACTCGTTGCGCTATCAGTTCTTGCAATGAACAAACAACAGAACACGCAGGATATGAGACTGGATATGCAAAATGGGCTTTTATCGGTGCGCAGTAGTCACGACCAGCTTGCGTGTATGACCAGAATTATGACCGTGGATGAGGCGAAATGAAGCGAGGTTATATGGATAAAAGGCCAGTGACGACAGGCCGTGTCGACGGAACGTTCGTGAGATGCCAGTAAACCTCCCTAGATTCCTTCTTTTGCCGTTTATGTTCCGCTGCCACGGCTACCGCCTACCCCGACAAGCCCTCCAACCCCAGCAGGTTGCGGGTTGTTCGAAAGTGATACCGCAGCCCCGGAACATAAACGGCAAAAGAAAGAATCTAAGGGGGTTTTAGTCAGTAAACATTTGACACTCCCCTCCACTCTGCCCAGAGAAGTTATTTGTTGATATCCTATCCGAAACTCAAACCTTTTTACCCTTTTGGTAAAAAGGTTTGAGTTTATTAATGTACGCGCACTATTCAATCTTATGTTAACACACTTAATGCTGAAAAACCGAGGTGATTGACCTATAATTATAACTTGTTTCATTTTATATCTTATAGTTAAGTCTGACTCCGCGAAGCTTAGTCACAAAAAGCTAAAAGCTTAGAATGATTCAGACTTGCATCACCTAGCGACGATCATTTTATATCTAAAACACGTTGTTTAAAACTCCACCAGCTTCTTGCTATGTTCCACAATATTATAAAAATACCTACTAATATTATAAAAACGAAAGTGAGTTTGTTTGTTTCTTACGTCTTCATACCCAAAAGGCTAAGCCGATTTTGATGAATTTTGGTACAGATATATTTGAGACAGTTGGGACCCTGGAGACGGACATAGGCAATTTTTCTTTTAAAAAAAGTGAGAAATGAGGGGGAAAGAGGGAAGAAAAGGGAAAACTTAGCCTTGCTATTACAATAAATAAGGCGCAAGGGCAAAAACTACAGGTAGCAGGTATCGGCAAATCAAGAAAGGGGAGTTCCCCTTTCTTGATTTGCACAGTACGGGGTAACACAGTTGTACAGAACAGACACAGTTGTACAGTTGTGTTGTCTACCCCGAATTTAACGCGAGCGAAGCCGCGGGCAAAAACTAGTTCAATTATAAAGTGCAAAACGGCACTCTTCTCTAGTGATTTATACTTGTAGGTAATAATAACCATAGTAGTTAACTACAACTATAGTAATATACGGGATGTTTCTTTGTAAACCTACCAATGTTCACCAAGGACAATTGTTGAAACGAATTTGTACGATGTGCGAAGGTTAGCTCAGAGGGCCTAGCACAAGGGCGCGTTGCAAAGTAAATTAATTATCATTTAACAATTATGATAATTTATTTGCATGAAGTACAAATAGGATCATCCGTAGACATGAATTAGTTCTTAAAATAAAAATATTAAATGTGAAAATATTTTTTCTGTGGTTTCTGTGCGTCCATAGAGCTTCGAGACACGTAATGGTGGTTGTTTTGATCAGTTTTATACGATCAAGGACAAAGTTAATAAATATTTACGATAACTTGTTGCAAATTTCAATTTACTGTAGTGCTCTGAAGGTATATTCTAAATATACATATATTTAAGACTAGCTGTCCTGCGCGGTTTCACCTACGTTTTAGGTTACTGCTCCACTCCCGTGGGTCGTAGCGTAATGTTATATTGCCTATTTCACTAAGTAAAAATGTAGCTTTCTAATGGTGAAAGAATTTTTTAGATCGGTTCAGTAGTTTTGGAGCCAATTCAATACAAACAAACAATCAAATCTTTCCTCTTTATAGTGAAATTTTATCTCTTTTTTTGTGTAGATATAACCAGAATATTAATAGTTATTGTTTAGAAAAATAAATCAGCCTGTATGTATACATAACATTGTCTACTCTACTAGGTAGATCTCGAATATTATGTTTCATTATCGGCTGACGTGATTTAGAAATAATAAAAAATACGTCGTTAAATACACGTTATGTACTGGTTTCTACGACGGTCATCATTTTCGCACTTAAACTGTGATATAGCCACGCACATATTCTTGAAATGTTGCGGGATTTACCTTCCTTGTAGACACTTGCCTTGGTAGTATATTCCCATAAACAGCTGTTTACCAAGAAAACATAATAGGGAAAGATATTAATTATGCATTATGCGAGTATTATTATTTTGTGGTCAATGCTCACTCCTCTTTTAGTACTACATATTATTATGCACTTTACATATATGGTATGATATGATACCATGCTCTACCCTAATGTGGAGCAAGTTCATGATATTTGACAAAAATAAAATTGTTTTCATGTTCATAATTCTCTTGCTCTCTTTCACAGTTTCACTCGCGCGTTGACTGATATATCTTTGTGATTTGTAGCCTATGTGTTTTTCTGATATGTAAACTATATTATTGTGAAGATTCATCAAAATCCATTCAGTAGGTTTTTGCTTGAAAGAGCATCTAACATACTTACACACATCCTCACAAACTTTCGCTTTTATTATCTTTACTAATAATATGGGATGACCGCAGCATGCATGCAGTATGTTAATCCATCGTTCGTGTTTCCCTGTTGTACGAGCCATCCAGAATCACTCTGTGACACTGAATGACAGAATGAAATTAAAAATATTAATATTCAAAAATTTAAAAATCAGTGTTGATCGAAATGAAAGAGGTTGAGCCAACAGAGGGGGTGGAATACCCACTCTGTTACAACTCTCCTTAAAATGCATTATGTGTGTTGCGTTCCCGCTCACTTTGTCAAAGAGCTCACTCTCATAGTTCATAGACTGCACTTAGGTAAAAGCAATTTCTAACCACAATCAGGTAGAACAGGCGAAGTCTGGCTCCGGACCTATAAGAATCAGATTACAAATATGTTTTATGACTTAGGCGTCCGTTGTGACTATGTTTCAGTTCATTATGTACCCATTTCTCTCATAAAATAATCTTGATTGATGTAACTAACTATATGGGTAAACAGTGGCCGTAGAGGTCACAATAAACATACAAATAGTTATGTATGAAGAGGACTTTGCCTTATGTAGGGAAATCACAAGATTCGCTCGTACGTAAAAATGCGCATTTCACTAAATTATGCATGATTAGAATATAAAAGATAAGATTAGATTGGGTTGCCGATTTTTTGTTATAATTAAATTGATTTAGTTCTTACGATAACAAGTTGATGAACTAAAACTGGTTGAGTTGTTCCTATAATTATATTTTTTTGTACAACATAGGTAGAGCCGTGTTGTAACTTGCGACAGATATATTATGTACATGTGTGGATTGCGATAACTTACGTTGATTGATACGCACAGCGCAGCGGTTAAATAACACCTAGTCGACAGGTGAACAAAAATGCAAATTCGCTTTTAAAGTTTTTGAACACCATACATAAACAACAAAAATTGCAACGCTTTGTAAGGAATGTTGAATAATGTTGCTTTTACTTGCATTAACATTTATTTATGCATGCATTAATTTGAGTTTCACAACATAGCTAGCTTCAATAACAAACAAAAACGAAAAAAACAAAACTTACTGTTAATCTGTTAAGATAAATCCAATATCACATGTATACTATATCACACTGGTTCATGGTTAACGGTAAATTGTAGGAGCGCGGTATTATAGGTTCGTATGTGGCGGTGGCACGATACTCGTGTACATGTGTCCAATCGTTTGGTCGCCCGCAGACTGTCGGTGCGGTGTTGCCAAGACTGAGACGGTTTCACGGCGATAAGCCACGTACCCTTCTTGAATTAAAAATTTAGCGCTATATTGAACACCTGTGGCGGGTTCGGGAGCTTTTTGAACAGGTATTCGAGGTCTCGGTAACAAGGTACGAAAGGTACGGCAAAGTTTATAATTTAGAATGTTTTGCCAACCGATTTTTATAAGTTTAATATACATAGTTGTGTTATTGCAGCTAAGACAATGACGACGTACAGTTGCGAGAATTATTAATAAGTTGACATATACTTAGTAGAATTCAAAAGAGAATTTCCTCGTGGAATATCGATTGCAAGATTGAGATAAGAATGATATGTATATACAATGGTTTTCTTAATAACTATGTTTGTAAGAAAATTAATTTACTGAAAATATAGTTGAAGATATACTTTTCATAGTTGCTACGTGTATACATAAAAGTGCTGTAAACCTAGTGCCTAACTATCTACACGAAACCCTAAACATTAATCTTTACAGATTTAGTAAAATAATTGTAACAAGATAAAAAAGAAACGGTTTTCAAACGTGTAGAGAGTTCTCCCAGTATAAAAAATATTTCCAGCCAAAATAACGTAACAAAATATTTTCAAAGGTTAATAACTCACGCTCAAGTTATAATGTTCCTAATTTAAATCATATTCTCAATTAAGCAAACGTTATTTGTATGTTTGAACACGTACGCCTAACTTTTCTTTGTGTGAATATCTGTGTAAATTGTGTTAGAAAATTACCTTTTGCTTAAAAGGATTAGGTTTAAACAAATATAATTCTCCAACGGGTTTATGCCACGCTTATGTCTAATTAGGGTGCATTGGGGTTTGTAACATTCATTATGAGTGTTTAAATTATTCAGAAGGCAAGCTCGTTTTGGATTAGAGGCATTTAAACCTCTTACATTGAGTTTTTATTTTACACAAGCTATTGCTCGTGGCGTCCAAATTTGTGGGGACATAGTAACTGCACTATGTGCCATCATTTTCCTGCCCTTGTCCCATTCTATTTGGGGTCGGCGCAACAAGTTTTCTTCTTCCATTCTCCCCTATCAGACGTCACGGCATCATTTACTCCTTTCTCTTTCATATTATTCCTTACACAATCCATCCATCTTTTCTTTGGCCTTCATCTCGCTCTCCATTCATCAATATAATATAATATATACGTGGACTATGTGTGAAAGCAATTTTATCCAAATCCGTTCAGAAGTTTTTGCGTGAAAGAGTATATAACAAAAATTCATACACCCACACATCGTCACAAACTTTCGCATTTATATTATTTAAGATTTATTTGAGAGTCTTTTAAATATTGAAACAATATTCTGATCATTGTTAACTCCAGGAGAAATAAATCAAATGTGGGACCCTTCGCCATTTCCACTGGTGCTGCGGTTTACATGTCAACCGGATGACTGAGGTTTTGATTTTCCGTCCTAATGAGAGACAAACCGTAATCAGGTAGTGAAGTCATGAAACCTGTGCACTAGGCTTTCATAATCTGCCGGGGTCGCGGGTTGTTCGAAAGAGACCCCGGAACATAAAGGGCAATGGAAGGAACATGGGTGGGTTTTAGTCAGTACAAGTCTGACACTCACCCCCGCTCCGCCTAGACTGGGGGAAATTATGTGATGATTTCCCACCCCAAAACAAAAACGGCCAAAACGCTCCTCTTTCTTACATAGTTCTTTTTTCCAACATACAAGTATTTTTTCTGTACGACGACGCACGCAGAAAATAGATGACGAGTCTATTTCAATTTTCTTTGATGTTATTATTGTCTACACTAAAAATTATCGACCAATGGTTTTTATACCACTGGTATCACTAGAAGCCATAATACCTACATGTATTATAACAGCTGTATAAGCGTATCGACCGCGATAAAGTTTCGCAATAAATAACATGCATCTTACGTCACGACTTGCAATGACCGTGTTGGATACCGGGTCAGGATTCGGTTCTTGAATCATGATGCTTCCGTTCCCTTAATAGGCTTATAATGGCATTATGTTGGTGTGTAGGTATTTTCGAACGAAGGATATCAGGACAGGCGCACTCAATCAGAGCAGAGTTGATCTTTGCTCCTACGCGCCACCTCTATCAATTTGTTTTAACTGTTCTGGCTGGAGTTGGTCTGTTTGTGTTTTTATTCAATTTCTGAATATGGCGCAATGAATAAGATTACTACTACTACAAGTTCTATAGACTTACCTGCTATATGCTTACCAGTTATTTCCACTTTTGCTTTTACTGCAGTTGATATCAGTTACGTTATCCATTTCATCCATTTTTTTGGAGCAAATAAACAAAGTTAATTGCTTAGCTAGTTAGTGAATGTAAATTAAGGTCTTTAGCTGCATGTTGGTGACGAATATGTTTAGGTTTGGGAAAAGTGGTAATGTTCTCCCTACCACAAAAAATCGGCTTATCTCACCGCATAATGGAAAAAGTTTTGTTGAAAAACAGTGGAGGGAGAAACGAAATGGGTTGGAAAATGTCTTCAGTGCCTAATTTTAGCCCATTTACTTTTTAGTTACTTTTATCTATACTATGATAAATCGGGACATTTGCTTTTTTAGCTGTTAGCCTGCTTAGCGTAATATCTATACAAGAAAGCAAGTCTTGGAATCCCACTACCCGCTTTGTTTATAAGTTTTATGCCCCTGGCTCCAGCCAGGGGCATAAAACTTCAACAGTAGTTCAACTTGCATTTAAGGCCTCCAGGCCTTAAATGCAAGTTGAACTGCGAGATGCTAAAAAAAACCAGCCGCCACGGGAGACGTAGTTGCGGGCCTGTGGACAATGAGCAATGGGTAGCTCATCGCCCGTCCGTCTAGTGGCGGCAGGCCGTGTCGATGGCGCGTTTGTGTTCCATGCGCTTCGAGATGTCAGCAAAGCAAAGGGGAGTGCCAGGTCCAGGCGGTGGACCGAGGTTGCGGGTTTTTCGAAAGAAATACCGCGCCCCAAAAACGGTGTTTAGAGCTGTGAAAGTAAGCAAAACTAAAAGTTATGTAATTAAATTATTTATTACATTAAAAAAAACAATCCTATTTTTACCAACTAGATCCCAGAGCCAAGTTTCTCTGTCTGATGCATTTTCGAACCAAAGTCTGTAGCTAACTTGATTGTCTCTGAACTGCGAGGTTGTAGGCCAGGTAACTTTGTTAGGGAATATCTAAACTTTATGATTTATCTATAGCCTGACGTGTAGGCCGGCAAACTCTCGGCATATCTGTATTATGACTGGTACAATGAATTGTATCTTTATATATTATTATTAGTTTTTGATCAATGACTGAACATTTAAAAAGACTGCTGAAATAAAAACGCTACTGAAAAGGTTATTCTATTGTTATTATCAACAACTTTTTATAACCGATGTCATATTAGGGAATGTAGACAGCCAGTCTATGATAGCGAATTGACAAATCCAACACGTCTACCTTTTCATTACTTTTCTCCATGTCTTGGCTTTCCTAAATAAGTAAAAAAATATAGCGTAGTTTTGACATGGCGACAAAGCTTTCTTAGAAAACAAAATGTATCTACCATTGTGTGCTATTTGTTGTACTTGGCATCATTATATGCACCACCCGTAATTCACTGACGGGTATAGGCCTCTTCAATTGCTGGCCATTCAACTTGATTCTTGGCAAGTCTCATCCAGCACCGGGCACAATGCAGAGATCGTCGCTCCGTCTAGCCTTAGAGATTGCTGACCATGCCGATTTACACTCTACACTCTAATATTCCCAAACGGTCATCAGTGTCAATGCACATTGCATCTTTAGCTTTCGTATTTTGTAAGGAAACTTTTTTCTTTTCTGTTGTTTCACCTAAGTAGTTTTGATTTGATCTCTTAAAGATATTCTAAGGAAAGCCCATTCTACAGCTCGCTGAGCGACCTTGTATAAAGTGTACGTGGAATAAACTGAATCATTGTAAGCTGAGTATGCCGTTAGCATTGACGCATCCAGCTGCACTACTATTTAAGCTTTGGCTAACTAAGCCTTTAAGGAAAATATGAGATGATCAACCACATTCTTTGTCATCTAATATTCTGCAGAATATTTAATTCTTGTAATACCTAGATGAAGTATTTACTTTGTCCTTATACTATACTAGCTTTTGCCCGCGGCTTCGCTCGCGTTAAATTCGGGGTAACACAGTTCCCCTTGCGCCTTATTGATTTGTAATAGCAACGCTAAGTTTTCCCTTTTCTTCCCTTTTTCTCCCTCACATCCCACTTTATTTTTTTTTAATTTCCGTCTCCTGGTTCCCAACTATCTCTGTACCAAAATTCATCAAAATCGGTGTAGCCATTAAAGCGTGAAGAGGTAACAAACAAACAAACAAACTCACTTTCGCTTTTATAATATTAAGTAAGGATGTAGTAGTCAGTGACTGAATAAATGTATTTGTCATTATAATACTCGATTTCTAGTAAGTGTAGGGACCTATCTTGGCTAAATATAAAATGTATGCGGAGAAGTAATTCATTAACCCGTTCGTTCAGAATGAAAATGTTTATTATTTTGATTCTCTGTAAGTCGTCCTAAATGGGCCGTAGGTATGTAGGACTGCGGGTCTTTGGCGGGTCGCAAAGGGTAACTCACCGTCCGTCGCGCGTCTGTGTTCCAAGTTCCAACCGTGCCTCAAAGAGATGCTAGCAAAACAGAGGGGCCCGCTAGACCCACTGCCTCGGAACTCAAAGCACGCCCCGGCCAAAGAAGGAAGTAATGGATGGGTTTTAGTCAGTAAAAGTGTGACACAAAGAGCGGGAGCGTAAAGTTATTTGATGCATTACCAACCAATGCATATGGGATGACTTGATGAATAACCCGTGCGGAGTATGTAACTAACGGATGAGTTAGTCATTAAACTACTTCATTAGGAAATATATGTAAGTAGTACATAACCACATCGGCATCTAAGTATTACCTGTTTCCAACGTACATTTCTGGGTCAGTTTCCAGGCTCACAGTCTGCCAGTTGATTTAATCGGAGGCAGCTAAATACTATGTTATGTAGCTATTAGCTTACACACAGTTAGTTTATATCAAGAAGCTACTGTCCTGTACCTTTAGCCACATACCGTGCAATACTCCACTAACCTTGTATACATTCGAAAATTAGTTTGTGGAAGTCATGTCTACCATTTAACATCTGCCTAAATGTGTTATTAAGTGGCAATTGTCATTTATTAAATGGTCACGACTTTGGACGAGGACAGCCGTTGCCATCAAAGTACACACATCAAGCTACTAATGTCCAGTGTAACATTGCCTCGCTTTGTATAGGTTTCCGGTACGATGACAGATCCTCATAAACTAGTTTTGTATAGTTTGATCGTTTACTGTGAATACAATGAACTGAGTTTAACCGATAATTAGGAAACCATTCAGCGAACACAATTGCCCTTCAGTAACGTAGAAGTTAGCAGCCATCATCCATTTACCGGTTTTATTGTACAGACTACTACCAAAGCGACAGTCGAAAATTCGAAATAGTGCTTTCGAAGTGCGAGTTTTACTACTGAAAAGCGGCTTTCTGACTAAAATAGATAACGTAAGAACATGCGCCCGTAATCCCCGAGGATAACTAACCTAACACCTACACTGAAATATCGCCAGTTAAGTAATAAAATAAAGCTTTTGATTATTTAAGGATTAACTTACTATAAAAATCGAGGTCGCTCTGTGCCTCGGTAACTTAGTACGGTTCATTTTGCTGTCAGAAATCTGACAACGGTCTCACAGTATTAGTATCCAGCAAATTGGCTGTGGAGGTCAAATGACAGCTCCATGTAAAATATTGATTCTTAGTTGCATCTGGTCGAACTGGTAACCATACAACAACCTTCGGAACTTTTGTTCCAATATTTCAGTGCAGTACTTATATATTCCGATCACGGTAAAACCGTGTTGTTGAACAATACTATCCATACATTATGTTCATTGTGATGACCATTTGTTCTTGAAATAAAATGAAATAGTTGAACCAGCACATACGTAAAAATAATATTAGGTTAAGGTTTAGTGTCGATTCCTTTGTCACTAACGAAACTAAAATAACATCACTAAAGATAGATAGATAGATAGAATACTATTTATTATGTACACCATACAACTTACAAGAATAACAGTATACAACTTATAAATAGGGTGACACAATGGGCGCTAAAATGTAGGTTATTCCTGTCAAACTACGTTTCCTCTTCTGAGGTCGATTTAAGTGACACAACTTATAATTACAATAAATAAATAAAACTTTACCATCTTATGTTTTGACAGCATTTATGATGGTCTAGTTACTCAATTTAGAGAAAATTGCAATTTCACCAAAAATTGTAGTTGTCAAGCTAAATCGGACTGTCTTTAATGGCGAATAAAGTTGTGTGGAATAAAATTAGATATGATCCAGGTATGTCATTTTAATCTTAGGCTAGTTTAATCAGGTGGTGCTGCAGTAAATTTGGCACCCTTGTCATGTAATCTTTGACAAGGAGAATGTTCTATTTTCATTTTGGAATTCGGAATAAATGCTCCAAAATAAAGTTTTATGAGTTAATGACAAGTCTTAATGTTTTGACACGACACAAAGAGAGATAGGTTGCAAGTATATATAATTATATATACATACAAACATAATGTAGGTAAAGTGTGCAGCTTCCTCATGTCCTTAAAACATTTTGGAGTAGATATTTAAAGTTTAATGAGCAACATAAATTACGTTATTACTAGCCTCAGTTATCAATGAATAATGAAATTCCTTTATTTTATCTACTTTATAATGCCAAATACCTATCTTCTTAGTAACTCGTTCGAAGTCTAGATATCTGCATTCACAAAGTTGTTATTGATAACAGTACAGGATTCGTAGATTACGTCATTTAAGAACCAGTCGTTTGACCCATTGCCTTCATCTTTATTGAACATATTGTAGAGGACATGATTGTCTGTATATCTTGTAGAGCTATAAATTTGTTAGATAACGTCTAGGTATGTTTCAAAGGAGTTTTGTTATCATCATCTTTAGCTACTACTCTTATTCTCTGCAGGATCAAAGGTCAATGCCTGGTCCATTCGTACCTCAATCGTTATACCCAACAATTTGTATGAATTTAGCATTTTTTATGAATAGGTTGCACTGCTGATTATGGCCAATTTCACTGGTGTTTTGTTAGTCATACACTGGTCTTCCCGACATCTTTTTATGGTTGCTTGCTTACCTGTCGTGTCATTGATCTTTATTTATATTGTCGTGCCCAATCGTGGCCTTCGTTTAATTACTTAATTTGCTGTGCCACTGCCCGGTGCCCTCCAAGGGCCCTAAATTTTCATATTAGATTCTTTATTACGCACACAAATAAAAGAAATATTTATAGCCATTTGCATTTTTAATCTGAATTGTCTGAAATTTTAATGGCGTTTGGACCTAGGCAAGTGACCTAATTTGCTAGTTACTTTTATTTAGACAGATGTATTCTTGAAGTTGGTTCAAAACATAATATACGTAGTATTGTTTAGTTTCGTAACCCTTAGCCCAGAAGCTATACGCTATAGCGACATGTGTCTTGTGACGGGCAGCTACCGAGAAAACAATTGAAAGATTTATAGTTAGAGCATGCCACGAGTTAAGCCCGGACACCACCAAAACGTTGACGAGTGGACTAGTGTGGAGACGTGAAAGTTTCGACCAATCGCAGAGGACATGAGTGACGCGACAAGGATTGCAACGAATGTTATTGGTTGAATCTAGCACGTCTCCTCTTCGTTCAATGGCGATTCCAAGCTTGACCGCGATTTGCGAAGGAACTGACAGACAGAGGTGAAACATGCACTCGTCGGTTGACGGAAATCGCGTGAAATCTGATGACCCGAGGCTGTGATCAGAGCCTAAGATGTCTTGTGGGCTTGAAGGCTTAATAAACCCATTTAGCTAGCTAACTAAACCATCAGACAGTTGTACAAACATAAAGTTAATTTGAAACACTCTGTTAATATACCTACTCCTAATTAAAATGTAATTGGAACAGGACTGTTTAGTTAGATGGAAATGAGAAGATTCATGGCCATTTTATTTAAATCCAAAAACGAATCATTTGCGAAGAAGGTCATCCAGAGATGAACTACCAGGAATACCACGGTACCTATTTATGGTGTCAAGCAGCTTAGCTCCGTGCCCATTTGTGAGGTATGAACACCATTTTACATTAAGAAAAGACATCTCAGCTTTGCTCTTGTATTCAAACATTATCGTCACCTTCGGTATTGCCATTGCCACAGATTTGTTTTTTAATTTTCTCACTTTGAGGAAACTGATCCTTACAAAGTATAAGCAGCCACACAAAAAACCGTCACGTGACATAAAAAAAAACTATGTTTCATTATTTGCATAGTACACGGCTGTATGTATAGTTTCATTATCTGAATACCTTAGAACAACGACAGTAATAACATGTTTCCTTTCTGGTCCACTAAGCAGGAAAATTCTAATTAAAGTCTTGACCTAACTACATGTAAGTTGTTCTTCAAGACTTTTGCTTCGTAACGTATAGACACAATATTAAATGTACCCAGTAAGTAAAAAAAAACATGTATTATTTATAACGTCTTATATTGCGTGTGTGTATGACTAGATGAATGAACGAAACTGAACTGAATGAAAAGTCGGTGACTCTTGTTTGTTTCATTTACTTTTTTGACACCGACATCCTGTAGTAAAGTGATTTTCCACTTTTTATTTTTATAATAATTAGAAGTCGGTTTTTTTCCAAAAATGTTTTTTATTTCGCTATTTTATGTATGTTTTTTTTTGCGAGTATTCGCTAATATCCATTGTTATTTAAAGAAAAAATAATTGACGTTAACGATAACTCATAAATTATTTTCGACTAAAAAAAAGTTTTATGAAAATCGGTCCACAGTTCGGAGTAATCGGTGAACATACATAAAAAATACGGTCGAACAAATATCCTCCTCGTTTTTTGAAGTGGGTTAAAACATTTGTGTGGATTATAGTAGGTGGCGATCTGTGGTTTCAGCCTATCCCCTAAAAAAGGCGTGAGTTTATGTTTTGTACACAGAGTGGATTTTCACGTATTTAGTACATTATTGTGGGGCGTTCACAATAATGTAGTAAATACGTGAAAATCCACATACAAATTTTTCTTTCGATATGATGTACCAAATTGGTGGCAATCGTTTGTACGTCAATGTTTTCAGCCTGTATTAATTTTTACTCTTTTTCCAATACATAAATTTTGCTGAGCAGCATATAATATTAGTTTTTGAGGCAACGAATACCTGCGGGATAATTTTATAAAGATTGGCTATTTGTATATTAAATTTCTAGAGATGTTTTAACGTTTTTCAAAACAGTTCTTCGAAAATTGGCTTTTTATTGCACTACGATTAGGTTAAACATGCAATGTATTTCACATGCGTGCTTTTTTCATTCATCGCAATGGGGGATTTCGTCACTGATAAATATGATTGTGTGGTGTTTTTTTTTTATCAAGTATGCGCTTGTGTATAATGCCTCCATATTTC